>CM062805.1:93460955-98260955 GCA_031772625.1 Pinus tabuliformis | reverse complement strand
TTGACTTCTTCCGCGACCCTTCCTTCTGCTGATCCCTGTATCTCTTTATTCGGAAGGGAGTGCTCTGTTCCTCCTGACCACCACTTCCCTACTTTGACTTCTCCTCCTCCTCTGGTTGGGACGAAGGAGACTTACCACTACGCTCAGAGTCGCACTCTTCTTGTTCGGCCTTCTTCTTCGCGGCATGATCCTTTTCCACCTGGGCCTTCTCCTCGACCTCTTTTCTGTGCTTCTTGGCCAACTGCTGGACCTTTTGCTTTGCTGCCTCCTTCGATTTCTTCTCTGTGGATTTTCTTGTGCCCATGGCCAGATCAGATGGAGTATGCCAATCTATCGGCCAGTGCTTGATGACCTCCTGAATAGCGTCATCTGTAGCGAGGTATGGCAGGTCAAACCATTTTTGTTGCAGATCCTATCGTGCCCTGATGTATACACAATGGAAGTCAGCTTTAAATTCCACATACTCTAAAAGCTGTTCAAATACCATTGGGGACAACCGCTGCTTCTGGTTAATGGCCATGCAAATTCTCACCTCTGTCAATACCCAGAAGAATTTGGTCTCTGTCACGCACGTGACATCCTTTGTTGCCCAGACGGATGCAAACTGCATAGCCACCAGAAAATCTTTCTCCACAGGAGGAAACTGACTATCCTTCGGCAGATCCCAAGCCACTAATACGATGGAGAGTAACAACCACACGTAGTGGAATGTTTTACTCTCATCCTGCACCTCTCGACAGTTCACAAGGAACTCGCTACAAAGGTAGCACGACCAATTGAATTTCACACCCTCCGCACACTGTGCAGCTAGTGAAATAACTGGCGTTGAACCTCGTCTGCTCGACATTTTCTCATGACTTTGCCAACAAGAATTTGCGTAGAAATTTTTACCGCGGGGTCAGTGATTGAGGTAATAGAGTACCCGCGTGGCTTCTTCACAAGCTTGAATTTCTCCTTCATTTTCTCTGTGAGGTCGCACTTGCTTGTATTTCCGCCAAACTCCTTGGATGAATTCAACCCTGAGTGTAGTAACAACATGATCCGATGGATCAACATATTAGTGATAGGGATTAGTGCACTCAGCCACAAGCATCCGTCATGTACCAAGGTCAACAACTGCTTGATAATAATAAGGTTGATGTTGGAGAAGTGGTAGTGGGGCACCCACAACAGGTTTAGCAATCCTGACTGATTCACTTCGCGAATCCACTCCATAGGCTCTAATGCAGTGACACCTGATTCCTTGTAAAATACTCTTTTCATGTAGTTCTCTGTTGCAAGGTGGGGGAACCTCTCCTGGTCGACCAAATTCCAGTCCTCCATCTTTAAATGGGGAATCCGCACCAAGCACAAACCTTCAAAAGTGATGGCCTTCGGTAGCAGTGGTGTGTTTAGGAGGAATTTTCTTGCATCTGGGTCCTTGGGGACCTTCAATTTTCCCTTATGCGGAGGGATATATTCCGACAGTTTGGAGATAGGCTCCACCCCCTCGGCATCTATATCCTCCGAGCCTTCTTAAGCCTCCAAATTGACCACTTTCCCCTTATCCTTTGCTAGTCATTTTTCCTTCTTTTGAGCCTGGGTAGTAGCATGCTTCCTCAGTGACTCACACACCTACATTGGCTTCTTCTGTTTGTATTTCTTGGGCTTGGGGGCTTCCCTCATTGGTGTAGGTTTCGGCCGAGTTGACCTTGGCGTTGTAGGCACAAAAGTCAGAACCTCCATGATCACAACCTCCGGAGCAACTCCTTCAGAGGCGACATCCACACCACTACTCATAGCTTCTGTGGGGCTTGGTCCTAACATCTTTTCCAGGATGAATTTCTGATTTACCTTTGATAACTTGGAAAATGCAGGGCTCGCAACTAAATCCTCCCAATACAAGCGATTCATATGAAATAGACAACAAAACTCGATAAAAACTCTAAAGGTGCAAAGTGTTTTTCACTGGATGGCCATGCGTGATTTATAGGCAAATTCAAATTCAAATTCAACCGTTTCCCCCAAAATCCGTCCATAAATGTTGATTTGACGGTAGATCTTCGAAGATTTCAGCCTTAATTGCTTTAAATGCTGCCCCCTGTACCTCTTAACTGTCTTCTGGCAGTAAAATCATGAACAATAACTGTAACAGTCATATTCTGGCTGTGCTGCGTGGTACCTCCCTCTATAGTGCAGCTCCCTTCGCGCCTCTTCTGGTACTGTGACATCAACCTTTTTCGCGTAGCCCCCTTATCGCGTAACTCTACAAACCGAGTAGTGTAGTTTATAGTCCCGCGCCTCCTTGCAGCTGCCTGGAGCGCTAAGACTGTGCTACCATCATGTAGTCATTGGGCTAGATTCCCCCTGTATGGCGTCAATCGGCTTCCATTTACCCTTCCCAGAAATGGATCTCCATTCAACTTCGCGAGCTGAACTGCTCCACCATCTTCAATTTCTTTTATAACATATGGTCCTAGCCAGTGCATCTGAAATTTTCCTGGAAACTTAGAAAACTTACTGCCATATAATAACACCAAATCATTTACCTTGAAGGTGCACTGTTTGATGTGCCGATCGTGCCAACATTTTTCACGTTCCTTCTGAACCTGTTGATGGGAATTTAGCCAGAAATCTATCTTCCTTGAGCTCCATTAGCTGCGCGAGCCGTTCTTCTAAGGCCCTGTGGTTCACCATTCCTGTGAAATCTGTTAAGCGTAGACTAGGCATAATGTATTCCATAGGCATCACAACTTCTACGCCATAGAACAACCTAAAAGGTGTCTGACCAGTAATAGTTTTACAAGTAGTTCTGTAAGCCCATGATACTATCGGTATGTGCATGTCCCAATCATTCTGCTGCGTGTTGCAAACCTTTGTTAGCACATTATCCAATATCTTATTAAAAGCCTCAACCACTCCATTTGCTTGAGGATGATATGGCATACTCTTATGATGGTAAACCTGGAACTCTTATGTCAGCACGTTGATTGTTTCATTAAGAAAATGCATACCGCAATCACTCATCAAAAACTTTGGGAAACCAAACCTGATCAACACATATTCAAACAAAAACTTTGCTGCTGTTGCCCCTGTATAGTCTTTCATAGGCTGTGCCTCTGCCCATCTGGTTAAAAACTCTGTCGTGGTGATGATATAATGCACACCCGTCTTCTTGCCTGGGGGTTGAATTGGCGCTACATAGTCAATTGCCCATTTCTCAAATGGCTGCAATGACACCTGTGGATTCAGAGGCAACTAATCCCTCCACGATGGCCTCCCTATTCTCTGAAATGCATCACATGCCCTACAATATGCTTTAGAGTCTTTATGCAGCATCGGCCACCACAATCTAGAGCGTAAAATCTTCTGCGCTGTTGCTTTTCCTGCATAATGCCCTCCCATAGCTCCTCCATGAGCTTCAGTGAGGATACTATTTCGCTCAAAATCAGGCATATAACATCAAAGTATTTCGTCCAATCCCATCTTATACAAATGGCCCGCAATGATTGAAAAGTCTGTCGCGCACGCCACCAATTCTTTCTTATGTTGACTGGTACATCCCTCTAGAGCTGTTCCTGTAGTCAGGAAGTGGATAATATCCACAAAGTGATTATTTGCTACACGCACCGCTAAGAGCTGCACGTCAGGAAGCCATTCCTCCAAATTGGTAGGCTCTTCTCCTGTTTCAATGCGCAACATATGGTCGAGTCCTGCGTTCAATCTTCCTGGCTTCACAATTACTTCAAAATCATATTCTTGGAACAACAACAACCATCTGCATATTTTGCCCCCAACATAGGCTTGTTGACTAGATACTTTAATCTAGAATGGTTTGTGTACATTTTGAAATGTCTGCCTAGCAGGTAATGTCAGAATTTCTGGGGAGCTTACACCATAGCCAACCCTTCACGCTCTGTCATTGAATAATTATTTTCAACTTTTGATAGCTTCCTGCTTGCAAACACTATAGGATGATCCAGTTCTCCTTCACTAGCCCGTGTCAGCATTGCTCCTAGCACAATATAGGAGGCATATACATGCACATGGAATTCCTTCTTTCAATCTGAGAATAGCAAGATCGTCGCGGCGACCATTTTTTCCTTCAATACATCCAAACTTCGCTGTCATTCTTCATTCCAACAAAATGTAGCGTCCTTATTTAACAACTTTTCCATAGGCGCGATAATCTGAGCATAACTCTTGATGAACTTCTGATAGTATCCAGTATGACCTAACATTGCGCGTAGCTTTTTGACACTTCTTAGTGCCTCCAAATTAATTATTACTGCGATCTTAGTAGGGTCCACCATTAGTCCTTTCTTGCACATCACATGACCCAAAAAAATTCCGAAAGGGACACAGAACAAGCATTTCTTCAGGTTCAGTGCAATCTGATACCTTCGTCATGTATCAAACATCAAGCGCAAACTGGCTACATGGCGCTTTAGTATCCCAAACACTATCCAATCATCAAAATATACCTCAAAAAATTTGTGAATGAACTCTTTGAACGCCGCGATGACTACGCGCGAGAAGATCACTAACACATTCTTAAGTCCAAAAGGCATCATTGTATACTGGAAACATCCCCATTTTATTGCGAAAGTGGTCTTACTCCTGTCTTCTGGCGTGATATTAATATGATGGTATCCAGAGAGCCCATCTGTGAATGAGTAGGCCTCCTGTCCTCCAACATTATCCAATACTTTTTCTGTGAATGGTGTTGGAAAAGGATCATGAACGTAGGCATCGTTAAGCTTCCTAAGGTCTACGCAGATCCTTATTTCATCCTTCTGCTTCTTTTCCTGAACTACCATTTGGCTCACCCAATCATACTCCTCCACAGGTTCAATAATACCTGCTTCAAGCATCTTGTCCAACTCTAAGCGTACCTTTTCTTTATACTCGAGATTAAGGTGGTATGGCCTATGGTTGATTGGATTTGTGCTTCAAGGTAATCTTCACTACGCCCAGGTCTCCTATGATACCTTTCAGGTCTGAAAATTTTATAGGAATCAAGTCCTGATATTCACGGAGCAACTCAGTCACTTTATCTATTGTAGCATCATCCGAGTAATCCCCAATCTTTGCAAACTTCAGCTCTGCCTCTGTATCAATGTTTACTTGCCTAGTTTTCAGTGGTGCAGTGATATCTGGATTCTCTATCTGTGGTCCTTAGTTTTCGTGGTGGCCTTCTGCCTTTGGAATGTTAATATTCCTTGGATCCTTATAATCTCCTTCAATAGTCACATTATAGCATTCTAGGGCATGGCGCATCTAGGTGCTCCAATCTGGTTGAATCAATTGCAAAGGATCCTATGGTATTCAGAAGAACGCCGCCTTAACCTCCTGCAGCACTTCGTCGATGCTTTCAAACCCATCCTCAAAATTGAATGTCATAAAAAATTCTTCCTTTAAGATATCCCACTCCTTGGTGCCATGACGGAGTTCCGTTTCCAGGTACCAATTCATAGGAATGATGTCTAAAGTGTGATAGAATATATGCACCCACTTTGGCTACGGCTCCGTTCCATAGACCTTAGTCCATTTTACTAAATGATCGCGAGGATCATTTATTCCATCGTATTTCTCAGTTAGCCAAATGTTTGGGCAACAAATCTCATCATTCTTTTGTAGTTGTGCCACTCATCAAAGTTGTCTTTGTGCGTACCCCACCACTGAACAGGAGTAGCGCGCAGTGCCCTGTCCAATGCTTGAAAGTGGTAATCCTCTGGAACTTCTCTTTCAAAAGGATCCAAAAATTTATCCATGTCAGTTAGACCATCATAATAAGGTAAATTTCTTACCTCCGATGATACACAGCGCAACGACTTAGTCATCATATTGTAGCGCAACATAGATACTTCGTGAAACTTATTCTCCCAATGCTCCAATTCCTCATCTGAGTCCGATGTAAAAGAAATTTTGCGGTCCCATGCAATTCATCCATCAGCTATCAGATTAACCCAGTCCTGATCTTGTGTTGTTATTTTATAGATCTGGTCCAAATCATCGTTGCTTTCCTCATAATCGTAGACCGGTTCAGTATAGCGCTGTCCATCTGTAGGGTCCAATGGTACTACTACGCGGAGCGATTTTATTTCAAATAACATAGTCCACTTATTCAAATTGATAACCCCATTCATGTCGATAGCCCAATAAATTCCCACGAGCGTGGGGTATGGATTGCTGTCATCAACAATCTCTATCACTTCGTAATCAGCCAACGCGCTCGCACCTTCTATATCTATAGTCACTCCATGCAAACGCCCCATGCAGATAATCTTTTGATGGTTTTCCATCCTTAATTGAATAGGGGACCACTGTAGTGCAGGTCTCCCCATTATTTCCCACGTTTGTTTAGGAAAAACGTTCGCATCCGACCTCGTATCCAAAATAACTTGGTCCATCTCATACTCTCCTATTTGCGTGGTATGCCTCATTTCACGCCCTGTTCTCGTCTTGTGTTTGCCTATTTTTTTGACTGTGCAGTGTCCTTCAGGAGCACCTTCCTTACCATCACACTTATTTATTAGTTCTTGTAGCCCTTTCATGGCCTTGCTATTGCCCAATAGTTTCATACAAGTCTCCAAGAAGGTAGTAAGCATGTAGGTGTCAACCTCTTCAGATAGCTTGTCCTGACTTCCTAAGGTAGAGACCTCAGTGAAGCTTTTGTTTGCTTCCATGAACGTTTCCTTCGCACGCTCTAGATCAAACCCAACCTCCTTTTATGGAGCCTTGTGGACCCATCCACCTTCGTCAGGCTGTTTCCCTTTATCATCACCAGTCATCATTCCACTTCGCAGCACAATATTCACATTGGGATCCTCTTCGTGGGGCTCGACCCTCATCATCTGTAAATTCTGGGTAGGTTGCCGCGCCTTCTTCTCCTACATCTTAGCTATCAATATAGGGTATTCCTCTATCGCGTGGTCAAACTAAGTACAATACCGGCATGAAGGGCATGTTTGGTTCGTATATTCCCGTGCATAGTGTCCTGACACTCCAAAGTTATAGCAAATAACTTGTCCTCGACCTCTACTAGGTCCTCCTCCTCCTCGGCCTCATCCGTGTCCTTGATATATTATGCACGCTCCCCCAGTGCCTTGATCCGGAGGCCGAGTTTATGTTTTCATTCGATACACGGGCATTATTTCCATCATCAATTCATAGCTATGGCAGTTACGCTCATCGTGGCCCATCGATTTACAAAAATTGCAGAATAACTGTTGCGGCGTCTGTACAAATTTTTTCAGCAAGTGACAATTGTCCGTTACATGTTTTCCAGCTACCTAACAGATAGTGCACCATAGCGCGGGCCTTGTACTTGGTCCTGAGGTAGCCTCCTACCTTAGAGGCATTGGCCCTCGTCTTGTAATATAATTCGCAAAGACAGGATAATGATCTTTATCATGTCCTTGGATTTTACATTTGAGGCACCAAACTTCTTTGCGCACCTCTGGCCGAGCCGCTTTTTCATTTTTAAAGCTCTATAATTCCAAGCAGAGATTCTGCGATTTCGCGTGAATCTGCTGAACTCCTAAAGCAGCGTCCTGAATAGGCGTTTCATGCAATCTCATCGCAATTTCCAGGGTTTCCGCCTGGGTCCCTATCTTTTGCTCCGATAAATCAACCCTTAGGTGGGGTAGGGACGAGGCTACAAACCATTCGCAGTGCTGACTATCCATGAGATTCATGTTAGATTCACGAATCTGGCACTTCAATCTTTGATCCAATTCCCAGGGCGTTTCGTTGGGCCTCATCACGATTTCCTTGAATCCAATGACTGATTATGATTCAGAATTGGGCCTACCGAATTCCTTATTTAGAGAAGTCTGAGTGTCCGCTAACGATGCCAATGAGTTATCGGTGCAGTACTTAATGTACCATGTCAACACGCTATCTTGTAGAGAAGTAACCAATTGCGCCTTCTTTATATGATCATCTGTAATATTCTAGGCCATCCATACAACCTTCGACACGAACCAAAACTGATCCGGGTCCTCACTTCCCAAGCCCTTGAAAATGGGAAACTTCATGGTATTCGACATGTCAAATGGTGGCAAGGGTGGTGGTGGTGTGGGTGAAGGTGTATGTTGTGGAGGTGAAGGTGGAGGTGGTGTGGGCGGATGAGGTATTCACGGAAAACCCTGATTTATCAACAGTGCTTCGCGGTGAGGCTTGTACCGCTCCCTTGTCGTCACTTGAAGGAGGTTCCATCAATGGGATGTATTCAAGATCTGCTCTCTCTTGATTTCTAAAGAATCCTCCACTTCGCATAGATCCAAACATTAAGGCAGTGGCATAACCCACTTTTCACACAAGATCATTTTAATCCAAGTATTCAAAGATGTCAAATACTTACCTCACAGTCCCTTGAAAAAGCGTCACTCTGCTTCACTGTAGCTGACTGAGGTATCGACCGTGAATTCTGTCACGAATCCTCCTATGACTCGATTGAGCCAGTGATAGACAGTGCATACGATCTTATCTTCATAAGATTCCAAATTTCACATTAGCTCCGGGGTTTACACTATCGGGCCGCTAAGCCTCCACCTTCCTTGGCCGTCTACCAATTTAGAAATCCAGTCGTATAGTTCGATCAGGAAGGTGCAAAAGAATATTTCGTGTATTTCTGTGTACAAATATGTGTCGAACCGCTGTTCTTTTGTCAAGGGCAGATTTCTGTTCTCTTACGCTGCGAATTCATGGATCTTTCTATCCAACCTCTTATCAATTTTTTCTTTGTTAGATTCCAGTGATGTGACATCACACATCTCTTTATCCAGATCTCGGTCCCGTCAATGGAACCATTTGTTGGCTTAGTGGGTCCTGACCCAGGTTCAGAGTTAGTTATGCCAAACAAATCCCTACACTACTGGCCCTTTCGGCATCAATCCGTGGAGCGCGGACTGAAGTCTCACTCGAAGCAGTATGGGGGGATGCTGGAACCAAGTTTCCACACCCAGAGATCAATGTGATGTCGTTTTATGCCCTAAATATGCCTTCACACAGATCGATAAGCCTTTAAGGCTTATCGATATAACTTCCTTGAATTGGCCTCTAGACCTCCGTGAAGGTCTACGACTGGCCTTTGCGGACCCTGAACAGGCTAATCAGCCACTTATGTGCATCCAAGACTATTCTTAACCTAATGATTGTTTAGACCTACTTAAGTGTTGGATAACTTTAACATGAAATAGTATAATCTTTGTGTAATCAGTTAATGTCAATTGCATTCATATAACAATATAAACCATGTAAAGTTGCGCATCAATACATCATTATTTCATACAAGCATTATTTATCACATCATAAAGCACATTCATACATAACAGAAGTAAATGGGTAGACACATGCATTTTAGTAATAATCTTCTTTATTGATAATCCGTTCATCTTACAGACTCAAGACTTCCTTGCGCACTTAGATGTAGGGGTCCACGCACTCAGCTACAGACTCTACTCTAGGCCTCTGCGCACACAGCTGCAGAGCCTTTCTTCTTACTCTCCTGTGCCAACCCTTTAGACCCTTTCCATAGACTTCTTCCTTATATTTTTTTAGACATTCCTAAGACACCTCTATTTATACAATCCCATGGTCTGCGGACCATGAGTAGATCTTCAAAAGCTGACTCAACTTACATAAAAGAAGGGTAAAGCCCCTTTTGACTCCTTTACTATCTACGCACTCCGCGACCACAATTTGCGGAGACTTTACATTGTATATAACAAAACTTGGGCTTTTTGCCCCAAAATTGACCCAGGAGACCCCATCCCAACAAGAGTATCCAAGATTTGCTGACAATCGTCATCCTAGCAAAACGTAACATCCTTCTTTAAAAACTTCTCCATGGGTGCAGTGATCTGCGAATATGCCTTAATAAACTTCCTATAGTATCCAATGTGACCCAAGGTTGCACACAACTTCTTTACGTTCCTAGGGGGCTCCAGATTGATAATGAAAACAATCTTAGCAGGGTCTACCATCAATCCCCGCTTACAGACGACACAGCCTGACAATATTTCGTAAGGTACACAAAAAATGCACTTCTTCAAGTTCAGAGAGATCTGGTACTTCCGATAGGTATCCAAAATTAAGCGTAGACTAGAGATGCACTTTTTGACTAGCCCAAACATTGTCCAATCGTCGAAATAAACCTCCAAAAAATTGTGAATGCATTCCTTGAATGAGAAAACCACCCTAGAGAAAATTGTAGGGGAATTTTTGAGTCCAAAAGGCATAACTGTATACTGGAACGACCCCCATTTAGTAGTGAAGATAGTCTTGCTTCTGTCTTCCGGGGCAATCTTAATTTGGTGGTATCCCGAGAATCCATTTGTAAATGAGTAAGCTTCCTGTCCACCAACATTCTCGAGAACTTCAACTGTAAATGTTGTAGGGAATGGATGATGAATGCATTCATCATTTAGCTTCTGCAGATCTATGCAAATCCTGATATTGCATATTCTTTTCTTCTCTTGGACCACCATGGGAATGACCCACTCGAATTCCTCTACAGGCTCGATTATTCCGGCTGCGAGCATTTTATCGAGTTCCTCTTGCACCTTTTACTTGTATTTGGGGTTCAACTGATATGGGTGCTGCTTAACAGGCTTCACATCAGGTTTTAAATTGATCCTCATTATTGCCAAATCTCCTACTATTTCCTTGAAGTCAGAAAACTTGGTGGGAAATAACTCCTGATATTCATGTAGCAAGTCAACTACCTTAGCCACTGTATCTTCATCCCAATAGTCACCAATGTTCGCGAATTTTGGTTCTACCTTTGAGCCAATATTCACCTACTTTGTGTGCACCGGTTGTGAAATATCAGGGATCTCCGCACTAGGTCCCTCAACTTCACATTGTCATTTTGATTCCAAGATATTAATATTCCTCAGATCCTCATCAGCTTCTTCCATTGTAATATTGTAACATTATAAAGCATGCTGCAACTGTGTACTCTAGTCAGGCTGAACCCACATGATAGGTTCGATGGGTGTTCAGAAGATTGTCACCTTAATCTCTTGAAGCGCTTCATCGATGCATGCAAACCCATCTTCAAAACTGAATGTGAGCAAGAATCTTTCTTTCATCTCATTCTAGTCAGCGGTCCTCTGTCGTAGTTCTGTTTCTAAATACCAATTCTTCAGAATAACATCTAGGGTATGAATAAAATTATGCACCCACTCAGGTTGAGCTATTTCACCCCATGCCTTAGTCCATTGCGCCAGATGTTCATGTGGATCATCCTTATATGTGTACTTTTTCGTGAGTCAGGTGTTCACGTAGCGAAACCTTAATCGCATCATTCAACGATATTCCTTCCAATCAGAAAAATTCTTCCTGTGCATACCCTACCATCTTGCAGGCATAGCTCTTAGCGCTATATCTAAGGCATGGAATAGATGTTCCTCTAGTACATCACTTTCAAAATTTTCAAGAAATAAATTGACATCACCCAAGCCATCATAATAGGGTAACTTACATACCTTAGTAGATACACAACATAGCGATTTTGTAAGCCGATTGCATTGCAACGTAGAGACCTCATGCAACCAATTCTGCTAGTTTTCTAAATCTTCATCTGAGTCGAATTGGCAGGAACTAAAACTAAATTTTCATCTGAGTCGGATTGGCAGGAACTAAAACTAAATCTTCATCTGAGTCGGATTGGCAGGAACTATCCTTTTCCAAACTGATACTTCCATCCATAGTGGGATTGATTTAATCTTCATCCTATGCGGTTAACTTATAAATGTGCTCAAATGTCGTCATCTTCATAATAGTCACGGTTCGGTTCTATGTACCGCGCACCTTCAACAGGATCCAATGGGACAATTACTCAAAGTTCCTTCTTCTAAAATACCATGCTTCGCTTCTTTAAATTGATGAATGCATTCATGTCAAAAGCCCAATTAATCCTAAGAAACACAGGATATTGATTAATATCATCGACAATCCCAACAACTTCGAAATCAACCACTTCTCTTACTCCTTCAATATCTACGGTTACTCCATGCAGGTGCCCCATTGGAGTTATATTCTGCTGATTCTCCATTCGCAGCTGAATTGGTGACCATTGCAACTTAGGATTTCCCATACATTCCCAAGTCTGCTTCGGTAATACATTAGCATCAAAGCCCAAGTCTAGGATGACCTTATCCATTTTGAATCACTGATTTGAGTAGTCAGCCGCATCTCTCGACCGATACTTTTCTTACTTTGGTTTACCTTATTAATTGTGTGCTATCCTGGGGAAAACTTATCCTTGCTGGCACAATTATCTGTCAACTATTGCAGTCCCTCTACTACCTTCTGATCTCGTGGTAGCTTCATACAGATCTGTAGAAACAATTTCAATATTGTGGGATCTGACTCTTTGGTTCTAGTGGCATCTTCAGGTTTCTCCTTTCGTGAGGTTATCGACATCGGGTTCTGAGATGTAGAAGCACCCAGACTCATAAAATTATTTTTGGCCTCCATGAATGTCTCTTTTTCTCTATGTAAATCATACCCAATATTCTTCCCACTAGTCTTTTAGAACCATGACTCTGATTCTGGCTGTTTTTCTTCAAGCCTGTCTTCACCAGTGGCTACCCCATTTCACATGAATATGTTGACACTGGGATCATCTTCGCGTAGCTCAAATCTCATCATTTGGATATTCTGCATTGGCTGCTGGGTCTTATTCTCTTGCATCTTCACTATTAAGATCGGGAAATCTTCTATAACATGATCAAATTGTCGGCAGTACTGACAAGAGGGGTACGTTGGATTCTGACAGTCATGAAAAAAGTGTCATGGTTCTCCACAACTATAACAAATTATCTGGCCCCGACCTCTTCCAGCTCCTCCTCCTTGTCCTCTCCCTCATCCATGAAATCCTCCATGAGCTGTAGGTGAGCCTTGGTTGTTCTGCGCATGGTTTTCAACTTGCATCCTATACAGTGGAGTTCTTTCCATCATTAGCTCATAGCTTAAATTCCTCTCATCATGACCAACTGAATTACAAAAGTTACAAAAAATTTTCTTTGGAGATTGTATAAAATTCTATAATAAGGAGCAATTATCAATTGAATTCTGTCTTGAAACTTAGCAAATATTACACCAGGTACTTGCACCAGTGCTTGATCTAGCGGAAGATTCTGATTTTAGCAGGTTAGGACCTCCCATAGCTATATAATCCTGGAATACAGGGCATTGATCCTTATGATGACCTTCATCGTTGCATTTTATGCACCAAATTTCAGAGGGTGTCTCTGTCTTAACCTCCTTTCCCTTCTTCAAGTCCTGCAACTCCATATGCAGGCTTGCTAGCTGCGCCTGGATTTGCTAAACTCCTACATTCGTATCTTGGATCGATAAAGCTTCTAGCTTCATTGCTATTTCCAATGCTTTGGCCTGATATCCAATCTTCTGCTGAGATAATGGTAACCTTAAGTGAGGCAATAAAAAAACTATGTACCAGTCCCTATGTTGTTCATCCGAGATCTAAAGTTTATCTTGACTTAGCAAAAACTTCAGTCAATGATCTATATCCCATGCAGATTTATTAACCTTTTTCTTAATCTCCTTGATCTCAGTCACACACTGGGCTTTTGAATTCAGCTTCGTAAATTCCGCGTTCAATGCATCCTTCGTATTAGTCAATGAAGCAGTCGAGTGAGTCGTGCTGTATCTGATATACCAGGTAAGCGGCTTGTCCTGTAGCACTGTAACCAGCTGCACTTTCTTTATATCATAATTATTGCTCTGCTGTTCTTTCCACATAGCTTCTGTGATGAACCAAAACTGTTTAGGATCCTCGGATCCCTGACCCCTGAATACATGCATTTTTATTGTATCATACTGAATATTGAAGGTGGAGGTGTGGAGGTGTAATTGTATGAAGTGGAGG
The DNA here is from genome assembly GCA_031772625.1 of Pinus tabuliformis. NCBI lineage: Eukaryota > Viridiplantae > Streptophyta > Pinopsida > Pinales > Pinaceae > Pinus > Pinus tabuliformis. The sequence continues at coordinate 98,247,070 of CM062805.1, read as the reverse complement.
TGAAGGTGGAGGTGGAGTGGTTGGATGTTGAATTCTAGAAATACCTTGATCTATAGTTTGCACTGCACCTCTGGGCGTACTTGGGTTACTTCGCTCTTCTTCACTTCCAGACTCTCCCAGTAAGGGACTGTATTCACTTTTGACAAATTTGTCTTGATCTACTTTGAATCATTTTCCACTTTGCGTAGATCCAGTTGGACCCCTGTTAAACATTAAGGTAAAGGAATAACTGTCTTTTTGCACAAAAGCATTTTAATCCAGGTTTTTAGCGATTTTAGGTACTTACCTCTTGGACCCTTGAAAAATCGCCGTTCGGCTTCGTCATAAAACACATACGTATCTATTTCAAATTCAATGATAAGACCATGCAAGATACTATCAATCCAATAATTGACAACCATCACAACCTTATACTCAGATCTTTCAAGGCGTCTGATGAGTTATGGAGTCCACACAATAGGATCATCGTGGTTATGAGTAGATTCACTATCTGCTAATTGGGATAGCCACTCGTACAAATCGCAGGGGAATGATGAAAAGAATACTTCGTGCACTTCTGTATAAAGATACCTTTGTAACCACTTTTATTTTTACAAGCGTGGCTTCCTATTCTCATGGCCTGCAAACTCATGCAATTTCTGATCTATCCACTTCTCGATTTCCTTCTTAGTCGGTATCCACTTATGCCACATCACACATCCCTCAGATAGATACCGGTCTTGATAATGGAACCATTTGTTGGCTTAAGAGGGCTTGGAACCAAGTTCAGAGTTACCTGCGCTAACCAAAAAAACCCTACACTACGACCCTTTCAACAACAACCCACGTAGTGTAGGCTGCAGTCTCACCCGAGCCAGTATTGGGGGATGCTAGAACCAGGCTTCTGAATCTAGAAGTTTATGTGATGTGGTTTAAGGCACTTTCTGTAGTTTTAGTTCAGATTTGACCTTCGTGAACCCTTATTCATGAGACTTAGAAGATGTCAAGTTAGACAAAGTCATAAGCTTCGCGTGACTATCTAATCATGCATAAAACAACATCTAATAGTTGATCCAAATCTTCACGGAGTAATCAAGATAAAATACAGACAAATATCATTCGGTTGTGCGTAAATACATAAAATACACAATACATGAAAATAGACAGATTTGCTTCAAATATCTTTTTATCAATTCAGATATTCTTTTACAACCTTTCAAGACCCTATGCACACAACTGTAGGGGCCCGCACACTCATTTGCAGACTATTGGCATTGTGATACATGTGTTGTCCTTGATGGAAACCCACACACGGGTCAGTTAAGAATTGATAAAGGGAAACTCACATTGTAACAGGTTAATAACAGGTCAATTCAGAGGTAACAGATAAATGAGACAAAAGAAAAAGATGATGGAACAAAGGATTATAGATCAGAGTCAAGCAATTGAAGAAAAAAATGATTTAAGTTGTATAAGTTGTTTCACCTAGTCCAGGTAGCGTATACAAGCGGATTCACAGAACAAAAGGAGCGTATATGTATGCACACACTTTCACATAAATAAAAGTGCGTATGGAATGGAAAATTAAGGTTAAAGAATACCAACGGTCCATACCATGGTATTAACCCACAATATTGAGTGAAGTAATGGCTACTTGATCCCGTCTAAGTATACCACAGGTTCTAAGTGTTGTTTTGGTCTGAGGTATTGAAAAAGGCTCTAAGTATATAAGGAGGTGAAGATCAAAGGGCTAAGTGTTCAAGTGAAAGGTTTTTTCATGAATACTTCTATCTGAAGTATATTTTGGGTTGTAAGGGCTATGGTTATGATATAGATCTGAAATATCTTGTGCACCCTTGGATACAATGTTGGATCAGGAGACCTGAAATGACTTATCATTGTATGCTCTGATAATGGATAGTCTAGATCTAATTGCTAACACATGTTTTACCCTTTATACGCTATGATATGGGTATATTTGAAGTCTGGAATAGCTGCGAAGTTATAAGTTATTATTTGCATATCTATATGCCAGTTCGCCTTGGCGAAGGCACATATACACTCTGGTTCGACACTTCCAAGTAATGTATGCAGAAGAAAAGCTTGTTGTTCAGAGATAAATGATCCATTTGATCAGTGCTGCTATTTTACTGATGTTTGTCAATGATGTCTTCATTAGATTTGAAAGTAAAACTGATTGTATAAGGAGATTGAGTCTGGTTGATTGCTTGATTGAGTAAGAAGGGTGATATTTGCTGCTATCTGTTTATAACTATGTAATATGAAATTAGATCTTTAGAAGTCATTGGTTGGTACAATTTTGGTTAAGAGGTTTTATGATTCAGTATCTTTAGAGGTATGCACAGGTTGGGTTACAAAAAGTAGCGTATACATGCAGGTTGGCTTCATTAAAGTAGTGTATACATTCTTACATATTATTTTTGAAGTTGCAGTTGGTTCTGGTTGTTGATGCAGTGTTATGAGTTCAACTCTGTGTTCTGGTGATAGTGATCTGATTGTTCAGATTGACTGATTGTTGATAGATGCAATTGTATTTGATGGTTGATTGATTTTTAGCTTCAATGTTACTGATGGGTCTAGTATGAAAATTTGATGAAACGTGGCCTACATATTGAGTTGTTGTGTACCAAGAGTATCCAATCTGAAAATTTATGAAACGTGGTCCCTGGAGGAAGAGTGAAGGTAGTAGCCTTTTGTAGGTCAGTGCCTACATACTGGTAAACATATTATCCAGTACAAGAGCTAGGGGGTTGGAGCTCCCTTTCTCTAGAAGCTGCAAAATAAGTGAAGGTTGTAGCCTTCAGCAGGTGAATGCCTGCGTAATGGAAAAAGTATGCACAAGTACAAAACTTGTAAACACTTTTTATTATAAGAAGATTGAAGATTGAGATGAAAACAACAATGGTTTTTTTCCCACATTGGGCTTCCACCTGAAAAATCCTGGTGTTCATGTGTGCTTCTTATGTGTGTTAATTTATTCTGTTCTTACTGTATCTGTTTACTACTTAGTAAATAAATCACACTCTGATTTAAGACAATGAATTAACTGTTTATCAAAGTTTAGCATCTATACGCTAGTTTCATTCTTTATAGGAACAGACATACGCTAGTTGGTTTAAGAAAAATAACATATACAGTTTGAAAAAGAAAATCATTATTGTGAAATTTTAAATACAGATTCACCACCACCACCCCCCCCCCCCCCGAGTATTTTTCCCAACAATTGGTATCAGAGCAGGTCCTTCAGAAGAAGCTTGATCGCTTGAAGGAAGATCTCTCAAGATGAGCAATCATGAAGGAATTGGATCTATCAGACCACCAATCTTCAACGGAGATAACTTAACATTTTTGAAGACAATAACCAAAGCCTATCTTCAGTCACTTGGAGCTGATGTTTGGGCAATTGTGGAAGGAGTATATTGATATCCAACAATAGTCCCCACAGATCCAGCAGAAAAGAAAGCATATGAAAATAATGCCAAAGCCGTCAATGCATTATTGGGAATTCTATCAGAATCAAAATTCGTCAAAGTCATGCAGCTAACACAGCCAAAGCATATGGGACAAAATCATTCAGAGCTACGAAGGATACTCCCAGGTAAAACGTGCTAAGCTCCAAACTCTCAAAATTCAATATGAAACTCTCAAGATGCATAGTGATGAAAGTATTGCTAGTTACTTTTTACGAGTAGATGAGATTGTAATTTGTATGAATAATTTGGGTGAAGAAATAAAGGTGGCTACTATAGTAGATAAAATTTTAAGATCTCTATCTTCTAAATTTGAGTCAAAAGTATCTGCCATTGAAGAAAAGCAGGATCTACAATCTATTACTGTTGTTCAACTTCATGGAATTTTAACTGCCTTTGAAATGAGGAAAGGAGGTCCATTAGAAATTAGAGAAGTCGCTTTCAAAGCCTCTACAGAGGGAAAAGAAAAGGAAGATCTCAAGGAATTAGGATATATATCAGAAGAAGACGAGGTAAAATTTGTGAATAAACTTCAATTGGATTCCCTTCAAATGTTTTTCATGTGGTAGGGTTGGTCATTATGCTGCCAAATGTCCTCATAAAGATAGCCATGACAAAGGAAAGGATTCTGCAAAAGGTAATAGGAAACATTTTGTTAATAGAAGAAGCTATTATACTCGTGAAGATAGTGATGCCTTGTCTAATAGTGATGAAGGTGAATCTGAACAAGATATTAAGCTACTCATGGCTTATGAAAATGATGAGTTTATGGATGCCTTAGAAGAAGAATATTTTCTTGAAGAAATCACTCATCTTAAAATCTGCTTGGAAGAAAAGAATATGGTCATAGACACTTTGACACATCAACTCACTGAAAGGGAAAAGTACAATGATAAATTAGATTGTGAACTAGTGGGTATAAGAAAAGAACTTGAGAAGACAAAATCTCTGAATCTTAAATTTTCTAAAGGATCAGAATCCTTAGATGAAATCATCAAGGTTCAACATTCTCCTCTTATAAAGACTGGTCTTGGATACATTGGAGAAGCATCCCAACCAGAAAAGCCTTCAGCCATCACTAGAAGCTATCTTGACGCATCAAAAACCAGTGAACAATTCGTCAATCCTCAACAAAATCCTAAAAGTACTCCCTAGGTAAATCATGCTCATTTTACTCCAAAGGTGAACATCAATAGAAGCACCAACCAAAAGGTGAACAATACCAAAAGATTTTATGATCACAGAAACTTCTTCTTTAATGGACAATGTTTTTCATGCCATAACTTTGGTCATAAGGCTGCTCAATGTGTTATTTACAAAACTATCATGACTAGAGAAGCAAGAAAAAAAAGGAACGTGACCGGAATCAAGAAGAGCTCTTATAATAAATTTTCTACTCTTGAAGATGAAATTGAATTTTCATTTTGCAATAACTTTGGTCATGAAGAATCTGAATGCAGGAGCAAATTTCGGCCAACATATCAAAAGGAGCAAACACTATCCAACTCCAAGGTATTGAAAAAGAAGGAACTACAGCCAGAAAGATGTTGTATAGCTCTGTTTGTAGAAGGACAAGAAAATCAATGGTACATTGATATTAGATGCTCCAAACACATGACAGGTGATAAAGATAAACTCATTTCATACAATGCTTTAGAAAAGGAAAAGAATGCCTCTTTTGGAAATGACACACCAACTGTCATTAAGGGTAAAGGTTCTATTTATCTAAAAGAAAAGGTTAAAGATGGAAATGTTATGTATGTTGATGATTTAAAGCATAACTTGTTAAGTGTTAGTCAAATGTGTGGTCAAGGAAATGAAGTTGTGTTTCGATCAAAAGAATGTGTGGTTCGTGAGTTTGACACAAGAAAGACCATAATCAAAGGTACAAGAACTCCAAGAAATCTATATATACTAAAACGAGGTCAAGAAAAATCTTATCTACGAAAAATAGAAGAGAACTGGTTATGGCACAGAAGATTGGGGCATCTAAGATTTTCTCAAATAAGAAAATCATGCAGGTTCAAAGCGGTTTGTGATCTTCCAGATATCATCATCCCGTAAAATAACATCTACAAACAATGTCAATTCGTTAAGAAAACTAGAGTTCAATTCAATGCCAAAGAAGGATCAATAAGTAAGCCTCTTGAACTCATTCATACTGATTTGTGTGGGCCAACAAGGAAAAAGTCACCTCGTGGAGAATAATACTACATTTTATTCATTGATGATTTTTCTAGAATGTGCTGGATTGGTTTACTAAAGCATAAAGATGAAGCATTTGAAAAGTTTAAGGTCTTCAAAGCTTTAGTTGAAAATGAATTAGATCTAAAAATCAAATGTCTCAAATCTAATCGGGGAGGAGAATTCATATCAGATGATTTTTTTGAATTTTGTGAACAACATGGAATAAAGAGACAGTTCTCTGTTGCCAGAACTCCTCAACAAAATGGCGTGGTGGAAAGAATGAATAGAACAGTTCAATAAATGGCTCGAGCTATGCTTGATGAGTTTGGAGCTCCTGACACCTTCTGGGGTGAAGCTGCACATACTGTAATAAATATTGTCAAAAAATCTCATGTACGTGTAAATAGTGATCAAACTCCATATGAACTTTGGTATGGTAAGCCTCCTACTGTAAAACACTTCAGAGTTTTTGGAAGCAAATGTTTCATCAAAAATACTGATGAAAAACTTGGTAAGTTTGAATCCAAAGCAGATGAAGGAATATTTCTTGGTTATTCATCTAGAAGCAAAGGATACAAATTTTATAATAAGAGACTTCGAAAAATTGTTGAATGCATTGATGTTGTAATCGATGAAGCATGCAAAAATCCGAAACATGTGACATCAACAAAGGAAGATGATAATAATGAAGAAGGTAAATGCTTTCTCGTATCAAATAGAAATGATATAGAGGAAGAAACCAATGAAGCATCAGAAGGAGATACATATGAAAGGGAAAAGGCTCCATCCAGGTGATCCGAATTGGATCCTAGAACACTCTCTAAGTTTTCATGAACTCTTAAAATTATGCCAAAGTTTCAAAGTCTTATAAAGATCAAGCTTATCAGAGATATCCTCATAACAGTTGTAATTTGTGATCAACGCGAAGCAACGAGGACCCTCGGTCAAGCGCGTAGACCGTCGGCCCATGGTAACGTGTGCTGTCACGAATTAGCAAAACGGGAGGCCTTTTCGAGAAACAAGGGTGGTTTCTGATATGCGATTAGCAACAAGTCGCTAATTGCATATCATCGGGCAAACCCCTCAAAGAAGGAAAAGCCCCGAGCAACCGAACCCAAAAGGTTATAAAATGTAACGGATATCGCGCCGATTCTCTCAGAGGCCGGGTCCCACAAAAATCGACAGAATATCGAAAGGGATTCGAGCGGTAAGTGGTTTCAACCGAGTCCCTCCTGATGCCGCACAATGGGTGCCACACGTCCGGTGGAAGAGAGAGAAAATCGCTCACATCAAACGGGTAACCGTCATGTTACTTACCCGCCTGATATGAACGATGACCGTAGGATCTGGAGGCTCCAGATCAATGACAGAGACGCGTTCCGATGGATGACTGGATTTGACGAGGTTAACAGGCAGAGTTGTATAAGATTTGAAGTCTGATGTGGATGATGCGTTGGCAAAAGGTCGTGTTCATGGGAATTCTTGGAGTTAACGGAATAAATGGTCGTTTTGAAAACGTCCAAGAGAACTGACACTCAGTTCGTTATGAAATAGGTTGCGACCTCCCTGTGAAGCATTATACAGTGATGATTACGCAGAATAGAGGGATTTAGACAGACAGAGGCAGGGAAATTGGAAAGCCAGGAAGCGGAAATGAACAGTCAGAAAGCAGATTGGCTTTAAAGCCACAAATTGATAGAGAAAGAAGCAAGTAAGTCGGAAGCGGAAAGCTGAGAGTAGAGAGAAGAAGCCGAGCTGACCTACAGAAGCAAAGGTAGCATCGAGCTAGATAGAGCCAGAGAGAGTCAGAGAGTTTGTGTACTTCAGAGAAGGCTTGAGAGGTTCAAGCGAACTCCTCTGTATATGCTTGTCATGTATGAGTCTCAGATTGGGCTCATACTACTGTGACCAATAAAGGTCGAGTTTCAATAAGGAGAGTCTGTGTACTCTAGAGACTTGGGGGATCCAAGTATAGTTTTACTGATTTGTATCTACTGTGTGAGATTCAAATTGAGCTCACTGTTGTAAAAACTCTACTTTTGAAAACATAATAGAGAGGCCACCACTGAAGGCTGGACCGGGAGATGTAGCCCAGGAGTATTGGGTGAACTCCTTATTAAACTTGTTGTGTTTACATGTTTGCCTGTTATGTTTCCTCTAACTTCTTTAGTGCCTGTGTATTTCACAATCTTATCGATCCGTTGCAGAAAATAACATAGGCACATCCATGCACATGAGTCTGTAATACCTTAATTGTTTGTCTTAGATCAATTGCAGATCAAGTGGTATCAGAGCTCTAGGTTACTAAGGTTAGACAAGCTTGTGCTGGATTTTTGTTGAATGATAACTAGATCAAAGTTTAAATTAGGAGAAGGAGAGGTGGTTGAAGCTAACCCAGAAATTGGAAGAGTCCATCCTAAGAGGAAAATGGCAGAAAAAGGTCCCTTGGAATCAGATTCCCAGTTCATGGATAGTTTCATGACCATGAGAGCCATGGTAGAGGAAATGTATAGAGAATTTAAGAAAGGTAGATATGAAGATTCATCAAACTCCAAACAACATAAAGGAGCAGAATAATCTCTCCTCCATGACCATTCTAAATGCAAAGGGAAAGAAGAAAAGCTTCCCATGCCTCCTAATAGCCCTGAAAATAAAAAGAAAACATATTTGATTAAATTAGATGTTAAATTTGATTTGCTAATATATGATGGAGAGTTGAATGCAGAGAAGCTGGATAATTGGATTAGATAGATTGATGTATATTGCAGGGTGTAGAGCATTGATTCAGACAAGAGTAAGATTCAGTTGGCCAGCCTACACCTTGGAGGCACTGCCTTGGTATGGTGGGAAGGTAGGACACAAGCTGACATGAAGAAGCATGGTAAAATTCTTTCTATCTGGAGTGAATTTGTTTCTGCAATTAAAAAACAGTTCTATCCACTAGCTTATATGCAGCAAGCCATGATGAGTTGGCAAACTCTTCGACAATTAAAGGGGCAAAGTGTACAAGGCTACACCCAAGAATTTAGGAAAAGAGCTTTGATTCTAGGAATTTCTTTAGACTCACCTGAAACTCTGCTGAAGTATATAGGTGGTCTACACAGCTATTTAAAGCACACCATTCTCATGTTTAATCCCACTAGCATAGATGAGTTATTTGTTCAGGCTACACATCTAGAGGCTAGAGGTAAGAATGTGAACCCAGAATTTGGGGGATCATCAAAACCCACTGCAAGCAAGAATAAGGAAAAGAGAAAACCAAAATGGAAAGAGAGGAAGAAAAATATTGTACAAAAGACCAAATCTTCATGTACTCACTGCAAGAAGGATGGGCATGACGATGAACACTGCTGGATTCTACATCCGGAGCTGAAACCTAAGAAGTACGATGGCAAAAAGAAGAAGATTGTTGCAGCTATTCACAAAGATTTGGGGTCAAACTCAGGGGATGAAATAACAATCACAACCACAGGTATAAAAGGTAAAAATTCTGAAGCATCTACTAGTAATTCTACACAATCTACTGAAAATGAAGAAAAGGAGAGGAAAAGACATGAGCTTTTTCATATTAGAGTTGTTTCCAAGCATCAAAAGATTGATACTTCGTTTGATAGTGGCTCACAAGTAAATTTAATTTCTGAAGCAATTGTAAAGAAGTTGGGATTACTAACCACACCTCACAAGAAACCATATCCATTAGGTTGGTTATGTGATAAAGCAAAACTACAAGTGACTAGACAATGTAAACTTAGGTTTTATTTTGGGTCAACATTTGTAGATGAGGTTGAGTTAGATATTGTTCCTTGGATATATGTGGAATTGTTTTAGGAAGTCTGTTATGAAACCAGCTCAAGAAAAGATAGAAAAGATAGATCAACGCCTTAGAATTCAGCCTCTTCGAGGGGCAACCTCCTTTACATTACATAAATGAACAATTCTTGGATGATACAAATGAAAAGACCTCCTTTCTATATATAGGAGTCGAAGGGGTCATAACATAATCAAAGCCGACATAACAATAATAATGTAAGGGCACAATAATAACAATAGTGGGCTTCTATGGGGCACAATAGTAACAATATGGGCACTACATGGGTACATCAATATAATAAGTGGGTTATACTAATAACAATAAGGGGTTACACTAGTAGTATAGGGGCCTAACATGCCCCTCTCCTTCAAAAAGTGTTGTCCTCAACGCTTGAGTAGTTCTTGATGCTTCTGTATAAAATTCTTGTCCTCCCATGTGGAATATTCAGTGGGTAAGTTCTTCCACTTGATGAGATACTCTTAAATTGATCGATTTCGTAGCTGTTAGGTTCTTGTTTCTGTGACTGCTCCAGGTTCCAATATGATTTTTCCTTCCTCTTCAATTTCTGGCAATATTGTTTGAATTGGGATCTTTTGCAACTTTTGAATAAGTGGCCATACTTCTTCATCCTTCTTCCATTCATCCCTTGCTTCGTTTATCCAATCTGGTTGGATAATATAAATAGCACAAAACAATGCTTCCACATCCTCATCCTTGAAGAGTCTTCCCATTCGGTAAGGTTGCCATTTTTTAAGTGCATGTAGTATTGCCAACATTTCCTTCTCATAAATAGCTTGCTTGAGATGTAGCAGTAAAAATACCTAATCACCTACATCAAAATTTTTTTCACTACGATGTTGATCTACCTGTTGTTTCATTTGATTTTGCACCGAAGTGGCATTATCCTTTAAAAGTTGGAGAACTTGTTGTTGATGCTCGATGTGATCTTTCACTGCTTGAACCTTTTTCTTCTTGATATGTCCTTCTATCTCTAGAGTTTGAGGAGTGGTAATTTCTTCCAATCCTTTACAAGATATGGTTGGATTCATTTCTTGACGCTCGATGTGATCTTTCACTTCTTGAACATTTTTCTTCTTGATATGTCCTTCTGTCTTGCTAGTTTGAGGTGTGGTAATTCCGACCAGTGAATTACAAGATATGGTTGGATTCATTTCTTCTTTCTTGATGTGATCTTTCACTTCTTGCACCTTTTTGTTCTTGATATTTCCTTCTATCTTGAGAGTTTGAGGAGTGGTCATTCTTGCCAATAGTTTACAAGATATGTTCTGATTCATTTCTTCTTTCTCTGGGGTCGGGTCCTGGCATATATCCTCTTCTTTTGATGTTTCTTGATCCTTTTCTTCCTCCTCTTCATACTCTATGTAAAATATTTTCTTCTCAGCACACTTATGACCTTTAGTGCATTTGCTATCACAATTGTAACAAAGCCCTTTTTCTCTTTTTTCTTCCAATTGTTGTGGTGTAACCCTTGTAGGTTGTGGAAGGCTAGGAGGAACAACACGTCCATCTTTATAGTTGTGAGGGGTAGACTTCCTTGTTGCCATAATTTTACTTTCAAATATGTCACAAAGCCCTTTTACTCTTTCCAATTGTTGTGGTGTTGCTCTAAAGAAGGTGTTGCTCTTTGTATCCTCATAATGTGCTATCATTTCCTCCGTGAGAATTGACCACATAACAAGTTTTTTACGAGAACAAAGCCCTTTATACCATAAAAATTGATCCGGTTCTAAATATGAAGATGCAATACATACCTTTTTTAACAGTGGTACACCATGTAGATCAAAATATTGCTCCATCTGAAGTATCCAATTTACCGGATCCTTGCCATCAAACTTCCTCATCTTGCTTTTTCTTGATTTTAGGACCTCGAACTTGAAATGACTGTAACTTTGTAATTGTGGATATTTAAGTTCTAAAATTGCTACCTGTAGTAGCCCTCTATTTCCTCTTTCCAATGCCACCAGTCTGATCCAAATTGGATTCTCCAAAAAAGAGTTATGCACAATCTCCCAAGATGACCTGATTATAGACCTTTCCAGAAGAGCGAACTTGTATGAAGTACCACGTGTCAATTTTTTGACCTTTGGCTCTGAAAAAGATCTACAAGAAACTGCATTCCGTCCTCTTTCTATACCTTCTTACGAAATTTCAATCCGATCCTCAGAGAGAAAGTTATGATGATTTTCCCCAGGTCACATGTTTTGAATGTAATTCAGGAGTCTGCAAAAATACCAACTTCCTCAGATCATATCTCCGAAAATATCGCGCGAAAAGCTCTGAAATTTGGACCCAAGGTTTAGCACGATTTATTCTCAAATGGGTTTTTTTTGCGACTTCTGCAACATCACAGAAAAAAAGTTATAGCGAAAATTCCACGATGACCTGTTTGGAGCAGCGAAACCCTAGAATCCAAAGCTCTGATACCAAATGTTATGAAACCAGCTCAAGAAAAGATAGAAAAGATAGATCAACGCCTTAGAATTCAGCCTATTCGAGGGGACAACCTCCTTTACATTACATAAATGAACAATTCTTGGATGATACAAATGAAAAGACCTCCTTTCTATATATAGGAGTCTAAGGGGTCATAACATAATCAGAGCTGACATAACAATAATAATGTAAGGGCACAATAATAACAATAGTGGGCTTCTATGGGGCACAATAGTAACAATATGGGCACTACATGGGTACATCAATATAATAAGTGGGTTATACTAATAACAATAAGGGGTTACACTAGTAGTATAGGGGCCTAACAAAGTCCTTACTTGTATGCTAGAAAAACTATTTTCTATAGAGCAGAAAACAAGTATCAACTCGTTAAAGATGGAATTGAATATATTGTAAGAGCTCATAAACTCAAGAATAATTATACTCTCATAAACTCAGGGCAGATGAAAATAATTGTAAATTCATGCAAACAATTTTTACTGATGGTTGTAAAGGAAAAGGAACTTGATAAAACCAATGTATTTGAGGGCTATAATACTAAAAAACAAGCTGATTTAGAAAAATTTGTTTAAGAATATGATATACTATTTCAAGAACCTAAAGGTCTGCCACCCAAAAAGGAAATAGTACATGATATTAATTTGCAGCAAGATGCTCCATTTCCTAACATCAGAATGTACAGGTTGTTCGCTTTAGAGAATGCAGAAATCAAGAAGTAGGTACAGGAGCTGCTCGAGAAAGGGTTCATAAGACCTAGCACATCGCCATGTGGGTCTCCAATTGTCTTGGTAAGAAAGAAAGATGGCTCATGGAGAATGTGCATTGATTACCGAGCATTGAATAAGATAACGATCAAAATCGTTATCCCCTTCCTCGCATAGATGATCTACTAGATCAATTGAAAGAAGTCGTTTATTTTTCCAAGTTGGACTTGCATAGTGGCTACCATCAGGTCAGAGTTGTAGAGCAAGATGCATGGAAGACAGGGATTGTATGAGTGGTTGGTTATTCCTTTTGGCTTAACTAATGCTCCTGCTACTTTCATGAGAATAATGAATGATGTACTCAGACCTTTTATTGATGATTTTGTCATTGTATATTTAGATGACATTCTTATATTTATTAAAACATGGGAAGAACATTTGAACCATGTAAAGCAGACTCTAGATGTTCTGAAAAGAGAAAATCTTTATGTTAAGCTCTCAAAATGTGAATTTTGCAAAACATCTTTGAATTATTTGGGTCATATTGTAGGGGGTGGTGAATTGAAGATAGATCCCTCTAAGGTTGCAGTCATTGTAAATTGGCCTAAACCCAAATCATCTACAGAAGTTAGAAGCTTCCTCGGAGCAGCACAGTTTTGGAGAAAGTTTATTTCTAACTTTTCCTTGATTACAACTCCCTTACATGCTTTAACAGGATTGAACAAGGTGTTTCAGTGGGGAGGCAAACAACAGAAAGCCTTCGACACCTTGAAAGAAAAGATTAGTACATCACTAGTACTAGCACTGCCAATCTTCAAAGACCATTTGAGATTGAAATAGATGCCAGTGACTATGCTATGGGAGCAGTGTTGATGCAGCACGATAAACCCATAAGTTATCATTCTAAGACATTTAATTCTGCAGTAGTTAATTATCCCACATATGATAAAGAATTGTATGCATTAGTATAGAGTGTGAAAAAGTGGAAACATTACCTAATGGGAAAAGAGACAGTTATACATACTGATCATAAACCACTTCAATATTTGCACTCACAAACTAAGTTGCAACAATCAAGACATTATAGGTGGATAGGTTTTCTACAACAGTTTCATCTTGTCATCAGATATAAAAAGGGCATACACAATAAAATTGTAGATATGTTGTCCAGACAAATCATAAATGCATCTACTATACTTAAGCATAATTCAGTATTGCATGAAAGCTACATTGAACAGTATGCTCAAGATATAGATTTTAAAGATGTATATGCAACTTTAAGTCATGGAAAACAAGTAGAAGAATTGGATTATCATGTTAAGGACCAACTCTTGTATCATTTTGGAAAGTTATTCATTCCACAAACTGAAAGAGTAAAGATAATTCGAGAAGCACGCGCTTCTCTAATATCAGGTCACTTTGGGGTAAGTAAAACAGTTGCACAGCTGCAAAGATTTTGTTATTGGCCAAAAATGAATGAAACAGTTTCTAGATATGTAAGAGGGTGTACCATGTGTGCTAAAAGCAAGCCCAACAATAGAAAACTAGGTTTGTACACTCCACTACCAGTTCCTTCTCATCCTTGGGAAAGTGTTTCCATGGACTTCGTTGGGGGACTGCCTAAATCTAGAAAAGGTCATGACTATTTATATGTTATTGTGGATAGGTTTAGCAAAATGCGTATTTTAATACCCTGTAGCAAATAGATTACAGCTAAACAAACTACAAAGTTATTCTTTCAGCATGTATGGGTTCATTTTGGATTCCCCACTTCCATTATATCTGATCGAGACTCCCGATTTGTTGGGAAATTTTGGTCGAGTCTATGGGAATTGATGGACACCAGACTGAAGAAGAGCATAAATTTTCATCCGCAAACAGACGGCCAAACAAAAGTGGTCAATAGGACAGTGATCCAGTTGCTCAGAGGCTATTGCAACAAGCATCCCAAGCTTTGGGATGAACACCTATGTTATGTGCAACATGCTTACAACCGAGCTAAACATTCTTCTACGTAGAGATCTCCTTTTGAGACCTGTTTTGGTTTCACACCAAGGTCTCCCTTGGATTTTGTCTTTGGTAAAGACATATCAGTTGATGGACATAGTGATGTGGACAAGGTAACCAAGTTCATTCAAAAAATCCAAGAGATTCACTAGGCAGTACAGGAACAGCTGGAAAAGAGCCAAGCCAAGTACAAGGCAAGGCATGATAAGCATCGGATTGAGCATAGTTTCCAAGTTGGTGATCAAGTCTGGCTGTATATCAGCAAAGACAGAATGCAAGGTGAAGGTAAGAAGTTGAAGCTGATACGGTATGGACCTTTCAAGATACTTGAGAAAATTGGTGAGAATGCTTTTCGCCTTGATTTTCCAGCTTACATGCACATCTACTCAATTGTTAATGCAGATAGCTTGAGACTATTTGAACCTTCATTGATTGAAGATCCTGAAGAGCAGAGTCAATTGCCTTTTATTGATGATCTGTTACCTGAATATCTCAATTTATTGTAGGAAGATACAGTTCTGGACAGGAAGGTGAGAACTACGCGCAAAGGGGATGTTGATTACCTCAGGATTGGACTCAAAGGTTCAAAACCAAGCAGTGCAAAATGGATAGAAATTGGGCAAGCGAGGAATCTATATCCTCACTTGATTGATGCTTAAAAACCAACTTTTGGTGGTCCAAAAGCTTTTCAGTGGGAAGGCCGTGATCCGAATTGGATCCTAGAACACTCTCTAAGTTTTCATGAACTCTTAAAATCATGCCAAAGTTTCAAAGTATTATAAATATCAAGCTTATCAAAGATATCCTTGTAACAGTTGCAATTTGTGATCAGTGTGGAGCAGCGAGGACCCTCAGTCAAGCGCGCAGACCATCGGCCCATGGTAACGTGCGCTGTCATGAATTAGCAAAATGGGAGGCCTTTTTGAGAAACGGGGGTGGTTTCTGATATGTGATTAATCGCATATCGCCAGGAAAACCCCTCAAAGAAGGAAAAGCCCTAAGCAACCGAACCTGAAAGGTTATAAAATGTAACAGATATCACGCCGATTTCGTTCTAGACGGGGTCCCACAAAAACCGGCAGAATATCAGAAGGGCTTCGAGCGGTAAGCGGTTTCAACCGAGTCCTGCCCAATGCCACACAATGGGTGCCACGCATCCGACGGAAGAGAGAGAAAACTGCTCACATTGGATGGGTAACCGTCATGTTACTTACCTGCCCAATATGAACGATGACCGTAGGATCTGGATGCTCCAGATCAATGACAGAGACGCATTCCAATGGATGACCGGATTTGACGAGGTTAATAGGCAGATTTGTATAAGATTTGAAGTCCGACGTGGACGATGCATTGGCAGAAGGTCGTGTTCGCGGGCATTCTTGGAGTTAACAGAATAAACGGTCGTTTTGAAAACATCCAAGAGAACTGACACTCAGTTCGTTATGAAATAGGTGGCCACCTCCCTGTGAAGCGTTATACAGTGATGATTACGTAGAACAGAGGGATTCAGACAGACAGAGGCAATGAAACTGAAAAGCCGGGAATCGGAAACAAATAGTTAGAAAGCAAATTGGCTTTAAAGCCACGAATTGACAGAGAAAGAAGCAATTCGGAAGCGAAAGCTGAGAGCAGAGAGAAGAAGCCGAGCTGACCTGTAGAAGCAAAGGCAGCATCGAGCCAGATAGAGCCAGAGAGAGTCAGAGAGTTTGTGTACTCCAGAGAAGGCTTGAGAGGTTCAAGCGAACTCCTCTATATATGCCTGTCATGTATGAGTCTCAGATTGGGCTCATACTACTGTGACCAATAAAGGTCGAGTTTCAGTAAGGAGAGTCTGTGTACTTCAGAGACTTGGGGGATCCAAGTACAGTTTTATTGATTTGTATCTGCTGTGTGAGACTCAAATTGAGCTCACTGTTGTAAAAATTCTGCTTTTGAAAACATAATAGACAGGCCACCACTTAAGGTTGGACCGGGAGATGTAGCCTAGGAGTATTGGGTGAACTCCTTATTAAACTTGTTGTGTTTACATGTTTGCCTATTATGTTTTCTCTAACTGCTTCAGTTCCTGTGTATTTCACAATCTTATCTATCCATTGCATAAAATAACATAGGCACATCCATGCACATGAGTCTGTAATACCTTAATTGTTTGTCTTAGATCAATTGCAGATCACCAGGTATGTTCAAAAGAATCATCCAAAATCTCAAATTCTAGGAGAAAAAGGGTCTGGAGTATAGACAAGAAGAACTCTTGTAGGATCTTCTAGTTATCTAGCAATATTATCCTCCATAGAACCACAAAATGTAAATGAACCTATCAGGGATCACTGTTGGGTTAAGGCCATGTATGAAGAACTTGACCAAATTGAAAAAAATGATACTTGGGAATTAGTTCTTAGACCTCATGATAAAAATGTTATGAGAACAAACTGGATATTCAAGAATAAGTTGAATGAAAATGGAGAGGTTATTAGGAATAAAGAAAGGCTTGTTTGTAAAGGGAATGCTCAACAAGAAGGCATAGACTTTGAAGAAACTTTTTCACATGTTGCTAGACTTGAAGCCATAAGAATTTTTCTTGCTCTTTCAAGTTTTCGGAATTTCAAAGTTTATCAAATGGATGCAAAATCTGCATTTCTTAATGGAGATTTAGAAGAAGAAGTATATGTTGAACAACCAAAAGGATTCATTCTGGGAAATGATGCAAAGCTTGTATGAAAACTCAAAAAGGCTTTATATGGACTAAAAGAAGCTCCAAGTGCATGGTATTATCGTCTTGACAAATATCTTCAACAAAAAGTTTCACAAAAGGATCTGTAGACAACAACTTATATACAAAAATTGAGAATGATAAACTGCTAATTATTGTTGTTTATGTTGATGATATCATCTTTTGCAGTAATGAAGAATCTATGAGTCAAAACTTTTCTTTAGTTATGCAGCAAGAATTTGAAATGTATTTACTTGGAGAACTAATTTATTTTCTTGGTCTACAAGTGCAACAAACAAACGATGGCATCTTTCTTTCACAAACTAAATATCTCAAGCAGATTCTGAAGAAGTACGGAATGGAAGATCCCAAACCAGTATGTACCCCAATGGTAACAGGGTGTAGTCTCAGTTCTAATGATGAATCTCCTACAGTGAATCAACCAGAGTACAGATCTATGATTGGAGGTCTACTTTATCTAACAGGTACCAGACCAAATATCATGCATGCAGTAGGAATTGTTCGAAGATTCCAAGCCAATCCAAAGGATTCACATCTTCACGATGTAAAAAGAATATTCAAATATCCCCAAGTAACTCAAGACTTTGGTCTATGGTATCCTAAAGACATAGATCCCACTCTTCATGCATATACAGATGCGGATTGGGCTGGAAATGTTGATGACCGAAAAAGCACTAGTGGAGGTGCATTCTATATGGGATCACGATTAGTATCTTGGTTTAATAAGAAACAAAATTCGATTGCCTTATCTACAGTTGAAGAAGAATATGTGGTTGTTGCATCTTGCTGCACACAACTACTCTGGATGATGCAAACATTAGAAGATATTCAAATCACATGTTCTTCACCCATCTCCATTATATGTGATAATACAAGTGCTATTAGTATTTCGAAAAAACCAGTCATGGACTCCAAGACCAAGCACATACCCATCAAGTACCACTTTATACAAGAACAAGTGCTTGAACAAAAGGTTAAATTGGAGTATGTTCCCTCCAAAGAATAGGTTGTTGATATATTTACCAAACCTCTTCCCAGAGAAGTATTTTAATATCTCAGACAAAAGATGGGAGTTGTTTCTACCTCATCCTACTGTTAAAACCAGATTTCAGAGGAATGTTTCCTATACACGGATTTCATGAAGTAGAGTCATGTAGATATACAATTTTTTGTGCCTGCAGGAGCATATGTGTTTTTCTGATAGAAAAACAGTGGGTCAGACTCAAAATCAGTTTTTGACATGGGTGTTCAGTCTGATATTGATGGTTACAGTCTGCTGATATGCTTTTCTCATTGATGTTTATTTGATTGATGAAGATGCCTTGATGAATGAATTTTTGACAATGCACAGGTAGCACAGGTTCAGGGGGAGCATTAGCCTTCAAAACATTATGCATTGTTGGCATCATGGTTGCTGAATTCAGCTATGGTCTCAGTTATTAATATCATTTGTTAAAAAGGTCATGTAAAGACCTATGGTGTAATAATATGTCTCTTTTTGTCATAGTCTTTTATGAATGAGTCCTTTTGGACATATGATGTAATTTGTACCCCCACTATGAATGGGAATGATGATGTAATAATTTAAATTTTCAGTCATATATGAACAGTTGGTATATCCCCAAGTGATTGGGTGATTGATGTATTTATGAGTCATTGGTGATAGGAAGGTTATACTCACATAGTTGAGTTATAGAGTCATGTTATTCTTTTGAAAAATATTTCTGTAGACTCTGCATGTGCTCAGGGGATCATGGACAATGTAGTGCATCTCAACATGTACTAATGGGAAGAATATCTTGGTCCACCCTTTGCCCTTGATGTCAAAGGGGGAGAGTATCTTTATGTTTCTTGATATATATGACAGGTTCTACAGCTTCTACAACTTGAAGTGATCAACACCAACATGGTTTCCATCAAGTCCAAAGGGGGAGGTTGTTGGCATTATGATACATGTGTTGTCCTTGATGGAAACCCACACACAGGACAGTTCAAAATTGATAAAGGGAAACTCACATTGTAATAGGTCAATTAAGAGGTAACAGTGAAATGACACAGAAGAACATGATGATGGAACGAAGGTTTACAGATTAGAGTCAAGTAATTGAAGAAAAATAATGATTTAAGTTGTATACGTTGTTTCACCTAGTCCAAGTAGCGTATACAAGCGGGTTCATAGAAAAAAGGAGCATATACATATGCACGCACTTTCACAGAAAGAAAAGCGTGTATGGGATGGAAAATTAACGTTAAATAATACCAAGGGTCCATACCATGGTATTAACCCACAATATTGAGCGGAGTAACGAATACTTGATCTTGTCTAAGAATACCACAGGTTCTAAGTGTTGTTTTGGTCTGAGCTATTGAAAAAGGATCTAAGTATATAAGGAGGAGAAGATCAAAGGGCTAAGTGTGCAAGTGAAAGCTTTTTTCATGAATACTTCTATCTGAAGTATATTTTGGGTTGTTAGGGCCATGGTTATGATATAGATCTAAAATATCTTGTGCACCCTTAGTTACAGAGTTGGATCAGGATCATGAGATCTGAAATGACTTATCATTGTATGATCTGATATGGATAGTTTAGATCTGATTGCTAACGAATGTTTTATCTTGTATATGCTATGATCTGGGTATATCTGAAGTCTGGAATAGATGCGAAGTTATAACTTATTATTTGCAGATCTATATGCTGGTTCACCTTGGTGAAGGCACATATACACGCTAGTTCGACACTTCCAAGTAGCGTATGTGGAAGAAAAGCTTGTTGTTCAGAGATGACTGATCCATCTAATCAGTGTTACTGTTTTACTACTGTTTTTTAATGATGTCTTCATTAGATTTGAAAGTAAAAATGATTGTATAAGGAGATTGAGTTTAGTTGATTGATTGATTGAGTAAGAAGGGTGATCTTTGCTGCTATCCGTTGAGAACTCTATAATATGACATTAGATCTTCAGAAGTCATTAGTTAGTATAGTTTTGGTTAAGAGGTTTTATGATTCAGTATCTTTAGAGGTATATGCAGGCTGGGTTACAAAAAGTAGCGTATACATGTAGGTTGGCTTCATTAAAGTAGCGTATACATTCTGACATATGATTTTTGAAGTTGCAGTTGGTTCTGGTTGTTGATGTAGTGTTCTGGGTTTAGCTCTGTGTTCTGGTGACAATGATCTGATTGTTCAAATTGACTGATTGTTGATAGATGCAGTTGTATTTGATGGTTGATTGATTTTGAGCTTCATTGTTACTGATGGGTCCAGTATGAAAATTTGATGAAACATGGCCTAAATATTGAGTTGTTGTGTACCAGGAGTATCCAGTTTGAAAGTTTATGAAACATGGTTCCTGGAGGAAGAGTGAAGGTAGTAGCCTTCTGTAGGCCGACGCCTACATACTGGTAAACATATAAGCCAATACAAGAACTAGGGGGTTGGAGCTTCCTTCTAGTAGAAGCTGGAAAACGAGTGAATGTTGTAGCCTTCAGCAGGTAAATGCTTGCGTATTGGAAAAAGTCTGCACCCATACAAAACTTGTAAACACTTTTTATTATAAGAAGATTGAAGACTGAGATGCCAACAACGGTGGTTTTTTTCCCACATTGGGTTTCCACTTGAAAAATCCTGGTGTTCATGTGTGTTGATTTATTCTGTTCTTACTACATCTGTTTACTGCTTAGTAAATAAATCACACTCTGATTTAAGACAATGAATTAACTGTTTATCAAAGTTTAGTATCTATATGTTGGTTTCATTCTTTATAGGTGTGGACATATGCTGGTTGGTTTCAGTAAAATAACATATACAGTTTGAAAAAGAAAATAATTATTATGAAAGTTTAAATACTAATACACCCCCCCTCTCAGTATTTTTCCCAACACGGACTTACCAAGGTCTCCGCGCTCTCAGCTACAGGAGACTTCCCCTTCGCCTAAAACACAAAAAGATATACAATTACAAACACAAAATCATACCATAACAAGTGATTGATTCTGCCTTAGACTTGCTAAGACATCTCTTTATATATCCTTCGATATTACAATACCATGGTCCGCAAACCATGGGTGGATCTCAAAACAATATCAAGACATAAGGGATTTTGACTTCCTAAAACCCCCTGACTCCTATTTGACCTGTGCTACTCACGCTCCACTCCTCATAATGCAGAGACTTACAATATTTAAACAAAATTTGGTCCAAGGGACCCCGTCCCAACACATACCACTGAAGCTAAATTCCTTTGACGTGCTATTAGGACAATTTAAATACTTAAGAGTTATATATATATATATATATATATATATATATATATATATATTAAAGGTTT
Source organism: Pinus tabuliformis (assembly GCA_031772625.1). Classification (NCBI taxonomy): domain Eukaryota; kingdom Viridiplantae; phylum Streptophyta; class Pinopsida; order Pinales; family Pinaceae; genus Pinus; species Pinus tabuliformis. The sequence goes on along the minus strand of CM062805.1, from coordinate 98,225,357 downwards.
TCTAACTGTGAGGATGGTAAGATTACTTATTCGACCCAACTTTTGTATCTATACATATTCTCCCTTTCTGAAAGATTCCTTAATACCCTATTACTTAAAGTGTGTGTTTTAGTGCTTATAATTGCATGAAAATAAACCGTCATTTACTTTCCAAATTTTTCTTGATGCCAAGGGTTCCAAGTTAGTCTTTCCCTTCAAGAAATTCCTTTCAAAGATCCAATGGTTCCACGCTAATTTCCCTTTAGGAATCCGTGACTAAGAGGGGAACCTAGGCACGATGATGGAGACCACTGTCATATTGTGTTTCCCTCTTTTATGAGACTAATGGTGCTAAGGATTAATGAATCTTCCTTGATGCACACCCTCCAGTAAATCCTCTTGAGTGACCCAATCTGGGGTGCACCCTGGGCCATGATCAACTAGGCTTCGACAATGAAAATATCCCTTCTCTATCTCTCTGGTTTGTGTGTGCTTACTTCATAATTATCCTTTTAGAGTGTCTTGTTTGGTTCTAGTCATAGTTTGGCCTTAGGGGTGTCTGAATTAGCTTACTTTGTTAAAAATATATATTCACTATGTTTGAACAAAATAACTGATGTTCTCGTAGATTGTTTGGCCTTTCTCTCGAAGAGGAAGGTCCACCACCACGTAGACAGATGTTAACTCTAGTATTGAAAAACTTAGACCATACTTAGATTTGGGGGGATAATATTGGTCCTAGGGAGGAAGATCTTAAATTTGTTGAGGTAATTAACGAAAGTCCTTTGCCACAATATAAGCCACCTTTGACTGACCCTCTCAACCCAATTTTATTGTAGCTGAATCCTGACGATAGTGAAGCCTTTTAATACTTTTATTACCATATGGCTAGTGAAAGTACTGTTAGGGAAATTTATAGACTTATAATTTGACAGACATAAATTATCAACCAAGGGTAGGTAACCTTGTGAGATGCTGTGCAAAATATATGCAACCTAATACTTTAAGTGTTTTCCTAAACGAAATCACACAACTTCAATCTACCTTTTCCCCATAACCACTTAGCAGCAAAGGCTATGGAGCGGATTTAATCATCCCTCGAAAGCTATGAAAATTGCTGATGCTGATAATAAAAAGATAATAGATCAATCAAATAGAAATTGAATCAATTCAACAATTCACAATATAAGATTAAAGCCTACTCAAATACTCCAAACATATTCATCACATAAGCTTCACCATTTAATCATCACACATGTGCTACTACAATTTATAAAAGAGGAATCAAAAGTTGTGTAATAACTCTATCAACTCTATCGGGCCTTCTGCAACCTTCTTGGAACCTCCTTGCTGCCCAAGGAATGGTTCCGGCCTGCTGCCAGGGGTCAGGGTTTGTTGTATACAATATAATTTGAGTTTCAGCCAGTCCTCTCTACCTTTCTCCGACACAACAGTCATATATATAATATTGTGGGGGAATCCCTCAAAATTGGGGCAGTTCCAATATAATACCCAAGGTTAGCAGGCGGAAGGATTCATGAAAACAACCCTTCCGCAAAAGAAAATCCAATGTCTAATAAAACAATTCATTACAACAATGAATAGGTATCGGTGACGGGTTTATCGGTGGTTCCAGCTTATGAACGTACAATCCAATCCTGGACACAGGCATGCTGTGATATCTATGGATCTGACAAGAGTATTCACTGTATGCCATAATGCCTCGCGTTTGGCTCTCCCATCACACTATCGCAATCGACGTGAAACCCTTGGTGCACTGATCTAGCACACTGCAACATCTGCAGACCTGCCGGGTGTATTAAGCATAATATATAGTATATTGGGTCCAGGCCCCTTATCATAGTATCTCAATCGACACCCAATGCGAAATCACAATCGACACTTTCCCCCCGAATGTAATTTCCCTTAATAATAAATAATAAATAATAAATAATAAATAATAAATAATAAATAATAAATAATATAATATAATATTAAATAAATAATAAACAATAAATAAAAAATAGTAATAGTAAATAAATAATAAAATAATAAATTAATTACATGCTCTAAATAAATATAAATAAGAATAAAACAAGAAAGCAGTAAAAATCAGTAAAGCTATCAAAAAGTAAAAACAAAAGAATAAAACAAGAAAGCAGTAAAGTTGCATGTTGACACACGGAGTGTGTGCATGTGGTTCCCCTTCCAATGTTTGCTTTATTTAATATATGGGGATGAAGATGAGAGGCATTTCATCATTCCATGATTCCCTCATCCATTCTTTTGGGAGAATAGTGTTGTGAGACAAAGGATACCCTGGCAGTAGTACATTGATTGAGGGCTTGGGGGTGGCCAGTTGTAGCAAGATTTTGTGCAATTGAGCCTATGGTTGGGTGGAGAGTCGTCCCCAAGACTTTATTGCAGTTAGCAGAATTCAACTAGCGTTCCACAGGTAAGTTGTCTCTTCTCACATTTCTTTTGAAATTTAATGTTAGCTAGTTGATAAATTGCGTATTGATTATAAATCGCTTGATTAATCTAATTAATTATGTATTGTTATTTCGTAATCATGCACATGTGGTTCATATTTATATAGTTGTTACAATAGTGATGATGTATAATTATGATGATTATGATATGCATAGGCATTATGATGTTATGTCGAGGTATATTGACATATTCATTTACTATGTCATGATAGGTAATTAATGTTGAATACTCATGATGGATATGATATGCATAACGTGGCATAGGAATTATGATGCTATAATATGAGGTTTATTGACATGTGGTTCATTTATTATGTAAAGTCATGATATGTCTTTGATGCAAATATGTTGATGTTATAACTTATGATGGTATTTCATGAGGTGAAGCATGTGATAGTTGCATACAATTTATGACATGCATGAGCGTGCAATTTGTTATTATTCATAATGTTGCGATTAATAATGATGAATGTTCTCATGATGACATGCAAGACTTGGCATGTGGATTATTTTCTATGATACTATGATGGTATAGATAATGCATTGGTTTCATGTTGACGTGTGATGATTCACAGGACTCCACAAATGGGCCGAGAGGGCCGGTTTATTTGATGATCTTATGCGAGCCCATAAGCACGAGGGAGAATAAGTAACACCATATGGGCTGGGGAAAAACTCAATCAACACTACATATGCCAGTGGTTCCTTTGTCTTGTATAGCTCTTGATGGATAACTCTTGAGGGGCTATGGGACCATCTTGAGGAGGCCAAGTGCCTGATATTGTAGGCTAGGTGCCTAGTATTGTATTGGGATGCCGAAGTCTGGTAGGGGTGTAAGGACTTCGATGCTTGGGGTTGTGCACCTTAGTGAGTTGTGGAGGGAGTGGGCCAACCTTGCGAGATGCCCGGAGACATTGAGCACTGTATTAGATGCCTGCCTTGGGGCCTTGTGGGCAGATGAGGTCTGAGTTGGGCATGAGCCTTGGGGCCAGCCTTGGACTAGGATATAGACCGAGGAGGCTTATGCCTGATTCTGAAAGTGGGAAAAAGGATAGAGATTCCTTGGGATTTCCCGGGTGTTGTGAAACTTTCGATGCCTGCTGGTTATACTAGTTCAGTAGAGGGTGCCGGGATTGTTACATGAAGTAATAAATAACAAAATAAATGTAATGTCCCTTAATAATAAATAATAAATAATAAAAATAATAAATAATTCAACTTAACTTCGGGATAAAGTTCCTTAAAGTGGGGGAGTATGTAATGTCCCTTAATAATAAATAATAAATAATAAAAATAATAAATAATAAATAATATAATATAATATTAAATAAATAATAAACAATAAATAAAAAATAGTAATAGTAAATAAATAAAAAATAATAAATTAATTACATGCTCTAAATAAATATAAATAAGAATAAAACAAGAAAGCAATAAAAATCAGTAAAGCTATCAAAAAGTAAAAACAAAAGAATAAAACAAGAAAACAGTAAAGTTGCATGTTGACACATGGAGTGTGTGCATGTGGTTCCCCTTCCAATGTTTGCTCTATTTAATAGATGGGGAGGAAGATGAGAGGCATTCCATCATTCCATGATTCCCTCATCCATTCTCTTGGGAGAATAGTGTTGTGAGACAAAGGATACCCTGGTAGTAGTACGTTGATTAAGGGCTCGGGGGTGGCCAGTTGTAGCAAGATTTTGTGCAATTGAGCCTACGGTTGGGTGGAGAGTTGTCCCCAAGACTTTGTTGCAGTTAGCAGAATTCAACTAGCATTCCACAGGTAAGTTGTCTCTCCTCACATTTCTTTTGAAATTTAATGTTAACTAGTTGATAAATTGCGTATTGATTATAAATCGCTTGATTAATCTAATTAATTACGTATTGTTATTTTGGGGCTGTTACACCGAACCACATCACAAGCACCTTTTCGTGCGATTGCGATATGTGATGTATATCACATCGCAACGAAGTCCTGCCGGGGCCGATTCGTAACTCTCCAGCCTGTGATGTGATATTGCAATCGCATGCGAGAATGCCAGGCACTAATTCTTCCTTAAGCACTCCTCCTTTTCACCAATATGCAATATGTGGGGTCCAGTGGCATCCTGCCATGTGGCACTTCCTTATTCACTGAAACTATGCCATGTCATCTTCTCCCTGCTACCTGGACAAGTCAAACTCAAACTTTGACTTGCTCTAACTTTGTCATCTGGACTTGGATTTGAGTGCCGTTCACATCGTTAGAATCAGCATGACGAGCACTTCGATCCAATGCTAAGATTATCCAGATTTTGCAACTTTGAGTTTTAGGCCTTTTGTCATGCCACTAGTACTTTTATGAAGATCCACCTGGATCAATCCTCCCCACTAAGAGCTTTTGGACCACCAAAAGACTTTTTAGTCAATTGGTAAGTGAGGAAATTTCTCCCTTACTTTTTCCTTCTCCATCCATCGAGCTTTTCTTGGATGGATTACTTTGAAGGCAACACGGATGTACTCCACATCTCCCCATTGTGAAGTTATGGTCCTCCGGTCGTGTATGATATCTTCGGGAAAATTATATAGATACTCGTGTGGAAAATCATCCACTGTAGTAATCTATGCAATATCCTCGGTATCCATAATCAATGTAGGTTCATAAAGCTTCAAGTTTTCCATATTTACCATAGAGTGCATTTTCATATAAGCAGGCAATTCAAGATGAAAAGTATTGTTTCCAATGTTTGCTAATATGGTGAGGGGACCATATCTAATCAGTCTCAGTTTCTTCCTTTCTCCCTTCATCCTATCTTTGCTGATATGGAGCCATACCTTGTCCCCAACTTGAAACTGATGGTCAACTCGGTGCTTATCATGTCGAGCTTTATACCAAGCTTGATTCTTCTTCAACTTCTCCTGCACTACCTGATGAATTACCTGTATCTGATGAATGAACTTCGGTGCTTTGTCCCTTTCATCTCATCCATTGCCATCCTCCTCTTTCCCAAAGACCATGTCCAAGGGAACTTTGGGTAGATAGCCAAAACTTGTCTCAAACGGTGAGCTCTTTGTAGATGAATGTGCTGCTCGATTGTATGCATGCTGCACATAAGGAAGCTATTCATCCCACAACTTGGGATGTTTCCCACAATAGCCTCGCAACTAGTGTACCACAGTGCGGTTGACAGCCTCTGTCTGTCCATCGGTTTGTGGATGAAATGCCGTACTTCTTTTAAGCTTGGTGTCCATCATTCTCCACAAGCTAGTCCAAAACTCCCCAAGAAAGTAGGAGTCTCAATCTGACACAATAGATGTGGGAAACCCAAAATGGACCCAAACATGCTCAAAAGAAAATAAAAGCAGTCTTCTTAGCAGTGACCTATTTTTTACAAGGCATTAAAATACACATTTTACTAAACCTATCCACAACAACATACAAATAGTCGTGACCTTTCCTAGACATTGGTAAACCTCCTACAAAGTCCATGGACACACTTTCCCATGGTTGACTTGGAATAGGAAGTGGTGTGTAGAGCCCAAGTTTTCTATTAAAGGGCTTTGAAACAAAACGTAACACACAACCCTTTACAAAGCGAGTCACAATGTTTTTCATATGAGGCCAAAAGAAAAACCTCTGCAAATGACATAAATTTTTCTCAATGCCAAAATGACTAGACACTAGAGAGGTATGAGCCTCTTGGATTACATGAACCCTTTCATTACTGGGTATACACAATTTTCCAAGGTGGTACAATATATTTCCCTGCAAGTAATAATTGTCCACCTGCGATCCATGAGTTAGTTTTGCATAGATTTATTTAAAATAATTATTGTTAGCATACTGTTCAACATAACTTTCTAACAACAAAGAAACATTTTGAAAAACTATAGATGTAGAAATAGGAGGGAGAGAAAGCATATCTGCTACTTTGTTGCTGGTGCCCTTCTTATATTTTATTACCAAATGAAACTGTTGGAGGAATCCCATCCATCTGAAGTGATGGGCTTGCTGAAGCTTGGTATGTGACTGAAGATACTACAAGGGTTGATGATCTATTTGGATGATGGTCTCCTTTCTGATCAGATAGTGTTTCCACTTCTTTACACACTCGACCAAGGCATACAACTCCCGGACATACGTAGGATAATTCACAATAGCCTAGGATAAAGTCTTTGAGTGGTAACAAACAAGTTTTCTTTGCTGCATCAATACAACACCCATGGCATATCCACTGGCATCTGTTTCAATTTTGAAAGGCTTCCGAAGGTCTGGTAAGGCTAGCACTGGAGCTGTGCTGATCTTCTCATTCAATGTGTCAAAGGATTTTTGCTGTTTTCATTCCCAATGAAAGGCCCACTTCACACTAGTCAAAGCATGAAAGGGGGCTGCGATAATGGAAAAGTTCGCTATGAACCTTCTCCAATACTGCACCGTGCCCATAAAACTTTGGACTTATGTGACATTCGTGGGCTCAGGCCACTTCATTATCGCCTCCAGTTTAGAAAGATCTATCCTTAATTGCCCATTACCAACAATATGGCCTAAATAAATCAGAAAAGTCTTTCCAAACTCACACTTTGACAGTTTCAAACATAATTTATCTTTCTTTAGAACATCAAGCACTTTCTTTATGTGACACATGTGTTCCTCCCATGTCCTACTGTACACAAGAATATCGTCCAAATACACAAGAACAAAATGATCAATAAATGTCTGAAATAAGTCATTCATTACTCTCATAAACGTGGCTGGAGCGTTGCATAGTCCGAATGGCATCACCATCCATTCAAACAACCTTTGCTTGGTTTTGAACATAGTTTTATAGATGTCCCACTATGCAATTCTAACCTAGTGATAACCACTATACAAATCCATCTTGGAAAAATAAACAACATTTTTTAATTGATCTAACAATTCATCAATGTGAGGGAGAGGGTATCGATTCTTCACGGTGATCTTGTTCAGTGCCCTGTAATCCACGCACATTCTCCATGTGCCGTCTTTCTTGGACATGATGAGCCTCATCATTGGGTAATTATATGGGCCTTAATTCACATCCTAGCTTAGTCAAACCAACTATTCTCATAACTTATTGCATACTTTTGATTATATTTTGTTTATGAGATCAGTTAGAGTTGGATATTTTTCTTTGTGGTCTAATGTGCATTTATGTAGGATTAAAGGATAAAAGCAAGGAATTTTGGCAAAGTCCTTGGTCAAAACTCGAATGGGACAAGGGAGACGAAGTGAAAACAACCAAATCATGAGGACTAGAAGGTAGCCGACCAAGTGAAAGACAACGGACTAGTTTATCTTGAGTTTGGGGGTTGAGCCTCCCTAATTTTAAGGAATTCGTTGGAGACTTTATATGTATAAGTAGAGAGGCCTAGGACCTCAGTAGGATTTAGATTCTTGATTGTAAAACTCTACTCTATTTTTGAGCTGCAAGACTTGTGACAGGTTTTGGGATGTAATCCATTGTTTTGATAATAAGAATGAGTTTTATTTTGAGCCAACACTGAGTTAACTCAAGGGGCTGAAGCTCTTGGGTTAGGGCCCAACCCAAGCAACCAAGGCTCCTCTTTATTGTACATGTATGTTAGCATAGATTCATAGTTTGATTGTTCATTTGCTTAAGTAGCTGCATTTCCATTACAGTAGTGTAGATTAGATTGGTTGTATGTTAGTTTGCTTCCATTTGTGCCTTATTTCAATTAGCAGGTTAGCAAGGAGAAAAAGGATCACCATAAGGTTGTCAGCAAGTGCCTCAGCCTCACTTCCTCCCTTTGGGACCATGACTTGAGGAAGAGACCCTTCAGCAGCCCCAAAAGCATAGATTTCTAGTTCTTACATGAGCTTTGGAGTTTGTTGTCTTGATTCAGCATTTGGTTCATTTCATTGTCATCTTTTTCCATTACTCCATTTCTGCAATAAGATCTCACTCATTCTTTCATTCCCTTTAACACTCTCTTCATGCATAATATAAGCAATTGATTCATGCTTTACTAGTTTATGAAAATATAGCTTGTTGCATAGTTCTTGGAAAACACACATGTTTTAAGAACAACATGTACTTCAGGAGGAGACCCAGACTTCGTCACCAACAACCACCTTCCACTTCATCCACCCTAGCCATCTCTTGTTCCACCATCACCCTCACTAGTTTTTTTTGTCATTTTTTTCACTGAAATTCCCCTAGATACATTGAGTGAATCTAGCCATCTCTGACCTTGGATATTGACTCCTAAGTGTTCCTATACCTTCTAACACCCCATCCCACTCATCATACACCTTTTCCAAGCTTCCCAACACCTCCAACATCTCACAATTAGCTCTCGATAGTATCTTGTAGGTTTCCTGTAATTCCTACAAGATCATCTTTTAGGTCTCTAGTACATCCTGTAGGTTTTCCTGAAATGGCCTGTTTTGAGGCCGAATTGATGGGGAAATTTTAGGAAGTAACAAAAAGCCTCCTAGGACCCTTCCACACCATCCAACCACTCCATAAGCCTTTTAGCCATCCCCAATCACCTTCCATCTGCTTGTCACATCCACAAGAATAGTTAATTTGCATACTTGATTTTGCCCAAAAAAACCCAAAAAAGTGAAAACAGATTTAGTTTAGTTTTCTTGCTTACACATTAGTATGCTTTGATGCTCTTTACTTCTGTAGCTTAGATATCAACATTAGGTTAGTTTTGATTTAGCAATTCTACTTAGCATAAATTTTTAAATGGTTAATTAGGATATGGTGTGATTTTAGCATTACATGTTGTTTTTTTCATCATTGCAGTAGAGTAGCTCTCTTAGAATAGATCTGCTCTTCTTCCATCAAAGAATCAAGCTTCTTCTGACTCTATAGAAGTCTGGCTTGGAACCCTTGGCGTCTCTCGCCAAATGAACAATGACAACATGCAGGACCTTCACTTTTACTTGTGCATATAACACTGTCACCTCCAAGTTTGTACGAACCCCGGGTTGATAAGTAAAGCTAGTAGCCCAAGAGTTGCAGCATCCTTGCTGCAATACTGGGGCTCATCACTTTTTGGCATCATTGTCGGTGAGGTGTCTGAGTACAATGTGATTACTTCTTTCTTTTCTTCTATTTCTTGTCTTCAATCTTCTGCCATTAGTTTATTTCTGCAAAAGTAATCTAGTAGCTTCCTTTCTTTCATTTGTCATTATCTGCTTTCCTTTCCATTCTGCAAGTAGAATTTCAATTCAACAAGTAGCTTTTTCATTCTGTCAGTGATTTTCATTCAATCAGCAATTTCATTTCTGCAAAGTACTTTCTAGCCTTAAATTTTTTTACAAAAACCAACCCAAAAACATTTCCTTTCATGCCTCGTAGGAATAGGGACAATTTAGGAAAATTTTTGCCAAATACCCCCACTACATCCAACAACCAACCTTCTCTCTTCTTTGGTGGTTGTGAACTGGAGGAACCTTTAGGTGAGCAACCTGACATATTTGAAGAACCTATAGGGGAAGAAGAAGAAGAGGAACCCATTCCTACTGAACCATTTGCTAAAAACCGAAATGGCAGAGGGAATAGTGAGAGAGTTGAGGGTGCCTTTCCCATCAGGGAAACCAATAGGGACACTAAGATTAAGAATATAAGCCCCTCTGCCCTACCTCATTTCCATGGCTTGACCACAGAGGACCCCGACACTTTCCTATTTGAGTTTGCTGTTATATGCTGAACCTATGACTATACAAATGATGAGAAAAAGTTAAAACTATTTCCATCTACCCTCAAGGATGCAACATTGCGCTGGTTCATGGGTTTACCTAGAGATAGCATCACAACTTGGGCTCAGATGCAATAGGCTTTTAACAACAAATATTGGGACTACTGTAGGTCAAAGGATACTAAAGAAGAAATTTTTAGGATGACCATGGGCCAAGATGAATCCTTAGAAGACTACGAAGAAAGATTCCAGCTCAGTTACAAAAGGGCCAGGTGCACACTTGACCCTGAGTCCCTAAAGCTGGTCCTGCTCAGGGGAGTAAGAGAAGACCTTCTGGATACCTTACACTTGTTAGTAGGAGGATATATCTACCAATTACCCTATGAGGATATCAAGACTATCTTTAGAAACCATTCTAGGGCAGCCAGGAAAAAGGGTAGGAGTAGTCAACCTATGGCCAATACATCATCTTCCAACTCATCCATCAAGGGTGAAATTGGAAATATGCTGGAAGATTTCAAAAGTGAGATGCTACAAACCCTTGCCTTGCAATTGGACACCATGAACATCAAAAGGAAGCAAGAGGAAGCAGAGAGAGCCTTGGCCATATTTGTCCTAGATGCACCAGGAGGCATCCTAGGAACGAATGTCCATTGAACTGTATTGAACTTTGCTCGGTCTGTGAAGAAAACCACTCCACAGACAAGTAACCTTCTTTACGAGGACTCAAAGCTGTATATCAAGGAGCTAAAGGGGTCACTGAGCAGCGTTGCTACATTAACCAAAGGAGGCCTCCTGGGCCTAAACCATACCAGTAGGGCCTTCAAGGGTCATCCCATGCATATTACAACCCCAACCAAAACACATCTATACCTTCTTGGGGACCCCCTACTCATCCCTCCTTGTCTACACACCCTCCTTGGTCCTATGCATCTCAGTATCATTCCCAGCTAGCTAGCCAGTCATTTCAACCTTACGCTCCATCACAACCTGAGTGGAATACACCACTCCAAGGGTGGAGGTCCCAATACAACAATGCTCCAGCTCTATTGCCTCCACCACCTTCCCAACCACAACTCCTACACTCTACTCCACCCAAGCAACCCCATATGCTTACCCACTCAAATCTGAACCTGAACAATAGGTTGGCTCAGCAAGTATACAGTGGAGAGACATCATATCCAGCTTATGCTGTGGAAATCCAAGAGATTAACCTAAGATTTGGGAGAGTCCTCCCGGATAACCAACCTACCCCTCCACATAGGGAGGTTGAGGAAGAAAGAGAGGAAAGAAACCTTAAAGTAAATCGACCCTTTCCTGAGAGATTAACCTAACCACTCCAGCCTACCCCAGAAGAAACTGAACTTTTGGGAGAATTGACAAAATCTATGTGTAAAGATCCACCTTCTTCAGGCAATAAAAGATGTTCCCATTTAGAATAAGTTGATTAAGGAGAAATGATTCAAGCATCCAGGAAGAAGAAAAAGGGATGCCCCTACCATTAATGTCATTGGGCAGCTGTTCGATTTAATGCTAGGGCAGGTAATATGTCTGAAATATTTGGACCCTGGAAGCCGTGTAGTGGATGTGCACATCAATGGCATAATTGTCCCACACACTCTAATCGATCTTGGGTCTGCCATTAATGTGATGACCAAGGACACCATGCTCAATCTCAACTTCCAAGGGTCATTGAGGAAGACCACAACAATTCTGCAACTTGCAGACCGTTCCATAGTCACCCCTGAGGGAATTGCGGAGGATGTGATGGTCTCCATTGACTCCTGGGAGTACCCTACAGATTTTCTAGTTCTCCAACCTAAGGCTAAGATTACTGGTTACCCTCTCATCCTTGGGAGGCCATGGTTGGCCACAATTGATGCTTACATTAGTTGCAGAGCTGGGAATATGACCATCAAGAACGGGCATATGTCCAAGCAGTTAGTCCTATACCCTCCTGCTCAACCTTCTCTAGAGCATGATTTACCTTTATGGTTGGAGGAGGAGGAAGAAGATGAGGTTTATTCTACCCAACTTTATGCTTTAGAAGCAACCATAGGAGGGGGACAACAAGATGAGGATGACTTGATTGAACACCTACTCCAAAGTCCAACTCCTAGTTCGTTACCATTAGAAGAAGAAGTAAGGGAAACCTAGAACAATCATCAAATTGAATTATGCTTGGCCGGCTCAAACCCACTCCATGTCAAAACCATAGAATTCGGCCCAGAGAAAACCTTGAAAATTAATCCCTCTTTCTGCTCTCGAAGAGGAAAAGCTATGCAACATGTTAAAACAAAACCTAGAAGCCTTCGCTTGGAGTTACACGGAAATGAAGGGAGTACACCCCTCAATGTGTACTCACCACATATACATCAAAGAAGGTTGCAATTTGGTTTGGAAACCACAAAGGAGGATGAATCCAACTCTTAAAGATATAGTCAAAGAAGAACTACAAAAATTGCTAGATGTAGGATTCATTTACCCTATCTTCGATAGTGAGTGGGTCTCTCCTTTAGTGTTAGTTCCCAAGAAAAATGGTAAGTGGAGGATTAGTGTCGATTGCAGGGAGTTGCACAAAGCCACAAAGAAGGATCATTTTCCCCTACCCTTCATTGACCAAGTGCTAGATGGTCTAGCAGGGAAAAAGTTTTTTCCTTCCTAGATGGATTCAGTGGGTACAACCAAATCCAAATCTGCCCAAGAGACCAAGATAAGACCACATTCACCTGTCCTTGGGGTAATTTTGCCTACAGGGTCCTTCCTTTTGGCCTATGCAATGCTCCTACCACTTTCTAGAGAGCAGTCTTGAGTATTTTCGCCGAATTAGTACATGATGCGGTGGAAATTTATATGGATGATTTTACACCTTATGGCTATGATTTTCAAGAAGCCCTGACTAACCTAGGAAAAGCACTGCACAAATGCATTGAAATGAACTTGTCTCTTAGTCCTGAAAAATGTGAATTCTTAATAACTGAAGGGACCGTGCTAGGTCATACAAATCTCAGCAAGGACTGCAGGTGGACCCGAACAAAATAGCCATCATCCAAAGGGTCCCACTTCCGCAAAAGAAGAGAGATGTTAGGAGTTTCTTGGGGTTAGTTGGATACTACTGAAGGTTCATAAAGGACTTCAGCAAGTTGGCCTCTCCTTTATTTGGGCTGTTGGCCAAAGATTCTGAGTTTATATGGTTAAAAAGATGTCAAGAGGCCTTAGACATTCTAAAGGTTAAGTTAATCATTGCACCAATTCTCCGAGGCCCAAACTGGGCCCTCCCCTTTCATATTCATGCTGATGCCTCACACAAAGCCATAGGAGTAGCCCTAGGACGGGTAGAGGAGAAAATTCCCTATGCCATCTATTTTATCAGTAAGAATTTGTCAAAGGCCGAGCTAAATTATACTGTGACCAAAAAGGAACTCCTGGCTATTGTGCATTCATTAAACAAATTTAGGCATTACATTACAAGCTATCAAACATTTGTGCATATTGACCATGCCGCAATCAAATATTTAATGAACAAACCAGATGTGAATGCTCAAATTATAAGATGGTTGCTTCTATTACAACAGTTTGATCTAACCATTGTTGATAAGCCTGGTAAGGAAAATGTTGTTGTAGAATTTTTATCTAGGGTGAATCTGCCTATAAGTGAAGAAGGAATGGTGGATGACCAGTTACCAGATGAGCACTTGTTTTCTATTTCAGCTCTCTCCCATGGTTTGCTAATATAGCAAACTATTTGGTATCAACACAGTTCCCATCAAACTTTCCCTCTAAAGAAAAGAGCAAGATAGTCAAGAAAAGCGCCCCCTTCACCTGGATTGGGGCAATCTGTTCAAAGTTGGCCCAGATCAAATCTTAAGAAGGTGTGTAAGGGAAGTGGAAGTTTTTGAAATCCTTCTGACCTGTCATGATGGGCCTTGTGGAGGTCACTTTACATCAAGGAGGACAACATTCAAAGTGTTACAAGCAGGTTATTATCGGCCCATTCTTCATCAGGTGTGAAAAAGTACACTAGTCAGTGTGATCGGTGCCAGAGGATGGGGAAGCCTACTCCAAGAGATGAAATGCCCCTACAGCCTCAAGTGAATTTCGAGCCATTTGACAAGTGGGGCATGGACTTCATTGGACCTATCAACCCTCCTTCAAAGCAAAAACAATACATTGTTGTGTGCACTGATTATTTGACTAAGTGGGAAGAAACCAAGGCAATCAAGGCAGCAAAAGAAGAGAAGGTGGCTGAGTTCCTAAGGGAGAATGTATTCTACAAATTTGGGTGCCCTAGAGAGCTAGTCACAGACCAAGGCAACAAGTTTACCTCCAACATGATTGAAGAGCTGTTCAACCATCACAAAATCAAGGATAGGACCTATTAGCCTCCTGTTGCAACAGCTGTTCATCTTTCATGATTGACATTTTTACATGCCAAATATGTCATACCTTGCCTGCTGCAATGCTCCATATTTTCTAAGAGAGGCCAAAGAAGAGGCCATGAAAGTGTGCCAGTCTAAATGCCACTACTGTATCCCAATTTTGATGAGTTATCCAATTTTGAGGAATTTTCTGTTAAGGGAAGGCCAAACAGCTTAATCTTAGCCTCCCTAGGTTTCAATTTCTTGTTTTAGAATATAGAGAATGAATATCTGTCCAAACAGTTTAATCTTGGCAGATTTGTAGATAGGTAGAGAAACAAAGGAGCCCAAGTGCTTAATCTGGGCCCTTGGAAGAAATAAGTGTAGACTTAGATAGAAGGACAACAAAAAGAAAAAAGGATAATCTGGGTCTGCAAGTCCAAGTGCACCTATCCAAAAGAAGAAAAAATGCTAGTTAAGTAGGCTGGGTAAGTAGTTTTGTGGTTGTAGAATCATGCTGTGTAATCCATTTCATCTTTTCAAGTGTGTTATATCTATTCCGATTACAGGGCAAGGCAATTCCCCTTTGGAGGAGCTCAAGTGAGGCATGTCTAACTCCCCCTTCTTCTCATTCCCCAAATCACTCACTAACATCCCCTTGAGGACCTTGGGATCTGCCCAACCAATCCTGTTATAACTTTATTTTTGTAACAGCACCAAGTCAAGCTTTGACTTTTTTCTGTGAAAAGAAGCCACATTTCTTGTGTAAAAACATGTCTCCACTGTCCATTCACTTTCAATGTCCAAAGCTTTAGCTCACAAACTTAGCCTCCCCCCTACACTTCACCTCATTTTCATATTAACCCCTAACTCTATTATCTAGCTCCCTATATCATTTCCCCATCCCCATTTACTACTAAAAATTATATGAAATCCCCAAAAAATATTAAATAGCCCCTCCCTTTGGCACTATAGCCATATTTCCTAAGTCCGGGAAATAGTAGTCCATCCGGGGCTACTACTAACCCTTCTGTGTCCTAACCTGGAGTTAGTCTGACATCTGGTCACCCTAACAACCATTTCCCCTAAGCCCTAACCCCACAACACTCATTTCCCGCCCTTATACTAAGGTCATGCATACAAATATATTTTCCCCGCTTGTATATAACCTATAAAACCCATTTTTATTAAGGTTTCCCCCCCGCCGGATTAAACAACACATAATAAAATATGCGCGGGCCCCATTTTTAACCGTCTGCCGCCTTACTCGTGTCGCCGACCGTCAGATCTGGCACGCCCAAGATCTATGGTGGGCGGGCCTTTTTGTGCCCCGATATGCCGAGGGTTAGCGCCCAGGAGATGGGCGGTTTTCCCGTCGTACTCCTGCCACGCGTCACCCTCTCGGCTGTGGCGGAGCCCCCTCCTCCGATACCGCCTGCGCACAAAAGTGGTGTGCCCGAAACTGGATACCGCCTTTCCCCCTCCTGCGTCAGTGCCACATCATGCTGATGTCATCATCCTGTGTCGGCCTCCTGCCGCCGTGTCCTTGCCATGTCACTACCACATCACCTCCTCCACCGTACCGCCATGTCACCCGCCGTACTGCTGACGTCACCCTGCCACGTCACCCACCGTACTGGGACCCACCGCTGACGTCACCATCAAAAAGCGCGAAAGGCGAAAATCGCAGCCTAGGAAGCCCGGAATCAAAATCTGAGGCAGTTTTTGATGCGCGATTAGCGCCTAGCACTAATCGCGCATCGCTACGGGAAATAGGCCAAAATGGAAAGCCCTTTCATGGCTCGGCCTCCAGCAGGCCCGAAAGGCGCAGAATGACATGAATTTCTTCGCGCAGCATTCAGAAAGGGGCAAACACAATTTTAAAAGCAAACAGAGGGCCGAACAGCAACCATGAAAGGTCGATGCAACAGTTTAAAGAGTATCAGAAGTGAGAAAGGCGCACATTCAATGCCAAAGCATATCAAGGAAGCAGCAAAGAGTATCAGTCGAATGTTTTAAATGAAAACCTTTATTCCCAATGTAGGTGAACATTGAATGACCTCCAACAAAGTCAAAGAAAGCAGTAAAAGCCAATCAAGGCTCTCCCATCACATTTAATGCACCTAAGAACCACTCAAGAGCATGGATCAAAACCCAAAGCACAGTTATGGCTAAGTGATCAGCACAGAGCCATAAAGACAACACATTAAACTCCTTTTTGGTACAGCTGCACCCAGCGCAGCTCGAGGATATTTTCCCGCATTTATTTCAGACATGTGTTAGGTTAAAGACACTTCTTACAGCAGATCTGTCTGAAATTTGATCTTTATAGATATTTTACTTATAAAAACCACCCTAATTCACTGTTTAAGGGGTTGGTTGGTTGTATAGCTCCAAGAGAGACTCACTCTGTATACCTAATGTTTTACTTAATCAAAGACTGCTGAAAAGCTTGGAGGAATGACTGTGTGCTGTGTATCAATGTTTTGAAGAATTGAATGTGGAATTCTTGTGCTGCAACATGACTCAATAAGTGTTTCTTACCTTTGTTTTCCATTGATGTACCATCCAAAATAGCAGAAAGAATGAATAGTTTAGAATTGGTTTAATTGCCCTCTATGCTCAATTTCTGCTGTTTCTATATGTTTTCATCTGAATTAGTAATGAATATGAATTCCCTGTGGCTCATATTTCCCCTAATTCACTCATGTTTGACAGTTATCTAGGGATTCTTCACTGCTCCTAGATAGAGCTCATTCACCTTCCCTCTGCTAAGCTGAACGAGAGATTCTTAACTGCCTCTCATTCCTAGCCTTCACTCCATCCTTTAGCTTGAATCATTGTTTCATGTGCAGCTATCTTGCTCCATATTCCCTCTTGTGACCAAGAAAACGCACCAGCAGTCCTACTCCTTGACTCCACGCCCAATGGTTCTAAAACTTTCATGCTATCCCTGCCTCTTTACTTGAAAGCATCATCCATCCCACCAAAACTAAAACAAAACCCCTTGTACTCAATAACTAGCCTAAAATCATCATCAACAAAGCTAAATCCTAAAGAGAGAGCCCTCTCTGACTGCTGGTGGGCTAGCACCTGCAGTCCAAAGATTGGTTTGTGGTTACCTCGGCTGTATCCTTTAAGGAGCTTTAAGGACAACCTGAGTGATAACATAATGGCGACTCCACTGGGGACCATCCTCAGTTAAATCTCACAAATCAAGTTGGAAAGCTCCACTGGGGAAAAACAATGAATTTTCCAATTGCTGCATATTCCTTAAAACTACAGATGAAGCCTGAATGTCAGCCAGGAAGCCTTTGAAACTATTCTTGCTTTGCATTTACAGGAGTAAACAAATGCTGCTTCAGTCAAACTTCGTGCTAGTTTTAAGTTATAGATAGCTATTCCAAAATTTGATCAGTTCCTTGCTAATTCTAAAAAGCATTCACAAAAAATACCAAAACAAGTTCAGAATCTGGCTCCCAAAAGGAATTCACGGTATACAAGGTCAAATCCAGACCCAACCCCCGCAGCTATTTTTGAAAATCCCAATTTAATCCCAAGGAACCTCAGGAAGCTAGAGCAAAGAGAAGATTTTGTTGACTTTAGCCCTGAAACAGTTCAGCCAAGCTATGTTCCAACCCCTGTCAAGGTTTTATTTCGTTCAACCCCCACTTCCCCTTGTTCATCATCCACCTCTCAAAGCACTCCTTCCACACCTCCATTTACTGCACATACTCCCCTAACCGCTGTTGTTACAGCTGTTCCAGCTGTTCCTATTGTTCCACTTATCCCCGTAAACATGGCTAATAGATATGCACCCCTGCAATTACCTGCTAATCCAGGGGCTATGCCTCAGGATTATCAAACTAAAATCACATACTTTGATGGAACTGGTTCTTGCACAACCCTTCAGCATACAAAGAAGATGCAAGACTATTTTGAGAACTACGAGATAGATGACGATAGCGTCAGAATGAAGATTTTCGTCCAAAGTTTGACAGGTGATGTTAGAACTTGGTTTAGAGCACTCACAGCCAATTCCATAGCAGACCCAGAAGCCTTATACCAGTCATTTATCAACAGATGGGAGAAAAAGAAAGACCCCTTGCACATATTATCTGAATATGACACCATCAAAAGAGGCCCTCAAGAATTTGTCTTGGACTATTGTGCAAGATTTAATAATGTTTATAATGCAATACCACAGAACTTAAGACCTCCACCTGATCTTGCTTTGTATAAATTCCCTGATGGTTTTGACACTGACATGGCTTATCAGTTAAGGGAAAGAGCCCCTCAAACCCTTGCAGACATGCAAAATATTGCTGTTAGCGTAGAGGCAAATCTAATTGCCAAAAGAAACAGAGCTAGAATTGAGAGAAGAACCACCTTTAAAGAGGAACCCTCAGCCTTAGACCAAAAGCTGGATGCTATTATCACTGGCATGCATAGGCTGGGAGACAGAGTAGAGAGTGTTGAGAGGAAATCATCATGGGAAGGACAACAACCTAATACCATAAGGAACCCAAATTTCTGGAAAACTCAGAATACAAATGCTGGTAGGTCTAGCCTAGACCATGATGTAAGGCCTCCTTTTCACGAAAATTACGCTGAAGCATCTACATCTAGTGAACAGACGGAAGATACTCACATGAACTTGGTGGATTTGAAGGCTGAGCAACAAATTTTCCTAACTCAACAAGACCAAGATGAGCATGACCTTAATCAATTTCAGACTAAGTCTGGTGAGTCTTTTGATTTTAAACAAGGCTATGATACTGCTGTGTATGAGGTCCACAAACAATATAAGCTGAGGACAAGAACCATAGATGTGCCTGAAAAGGTTAAGGCAAATGATACCAAGCAGCCGAAGAAGATTAAAGAAAAGGTTGCCTTCATAGAAACTGCTGGTAAAACAGTCCCTAATCCAAAGGATGTCACCATAGAGGATGTCACGGACATGCAGTCCTCTAATCATCAGCCTCTGCCACCTTCTTCCTCGAAAGAAAATTTGAACAGCGTTCCAAAAAGCCCTCCTAAAACTGAAAAACCGCAAGCAATTACTTCCCTTAACGCTGATAAACAAGACCAAACTGCTGATACTCCAATAGAAAAAGGGAAGCCTGCCTCCCAAAATACTAAAACCCAATCTGAAAAATCGTTTGACTTAGAGGCAGAAATAGGTAAACTGAAGATTTCCATCCCCTTATCTGAACTTGCCAAACATGAAGTGTATAGGCAACAAATTCAAAGATCACTTCAAATGCCAGAGGTTAAGGATGATGTGAATGTTCTTGATGATCAGCCTGAACTGCTGTTCGGTCCAGAGGTTAATGGAAAATCAACATATGGATCTGTTCTACCTTTTTATGTTAGTTTTCACATACATGACAAAGTCTTGCACAATGCTATGTTTGACTCAGGTGCCTCACACAACCTTATGCCCAAAGCTGTAATGGAAAAACTGAACCTTGATGTCACAAGACCCTACAAAGATCTATTCTCCTTTGACTCAAGTCAAGTCAAGTGTTTAGGCCTCATCAAAGACTTGTGTGTCTCCTTAGTCCAATATCCCAACAAGACAATCCTCATGGATGTGGTGGTTGCTGACATTCCACCAAAGTATGGCATGCTATTATCAAGATCTTGGGGGGCAAAACTCCAAGGATCCCTCCAATTAGACCTCTCTTATGCCACTATATCTGTCTTTGGGCAACCAAAGAGACTATATAGAGAAACACTGATGAAGTATGTGGTAACTAGTGAGGACAAACCCCAAAATTTTCCTATTCACTCAATCCATTCTGATATGGATTCTTTTATTCTATTTAATGATGAAACAAATACTCTCACTGATGATAAGCCGTTGGCTTTAGAACTGAACACACACACCGATGAAGAATTGGTTGCCCATACTGATGAAACTGTCAAAACAATCAAGGCAACCAGCATACAAGAAAAACCTCCCCAAACAGAAATTTCAAATCTGCCCAATCCTAAAGTGACTGAAACTCTTGATACTAACCACAAGCAAGAAATCACATGGTACTTAGAGTTTGATGGCTCTGTTAACAAGTTAGGAGCAGGGGCAGGTGTCTGGATTCACAATACACATAACAATCATGCAGAAGGTCATGCCTACAGACTAAATTTCAAATGCACCAATAACATGGCAGAGTATGAGGCTCTCCTTTTAGGCCTTAAACTACTCAAAGCTCTAGGAGCTGCAAAAGTTTCTATTCTAGGTGACTCTGATTTAATCATACAACAAATGAAAGGCAACTTTGTCACCAATGACAATAGAATGAGGGCCTATAGTGTTAGTTTGACAACGAATTAGTAAATTTAGGTAAATGTAAATAGACAGTTTTGTAACGAATAATTAGTTATGTAACGATAGTTGGTGATAAAACTATCATTTTCCCATGACATGTAAGGCATAGAAAATCATTGTTGAATGAAAAAGTCCGATCCAATTCAGTTTCTTATTCAGTTTCTTGTCTTCATTAATCTGTTGATTCTCTGTGTCTTTTTTTCCTTCATTTGTACAACAAGTGGTATCAGAGCTCGAGGGCCGAGCGATTGGGCGTGAAGGCACTGAGAAGAACCTGCGCTGAGACGCTGAGAAGACCAGCAACGCTGAGGACGTGAAGACCCTGCGTGAATGTGCGTTGACGGCTGAGGCTGTGCTGTGAGCGTTGGAAGACCAGCAACGCTGAGGACGTGAAGACCCTACGTGAATGTGCGTTGACAGCTGAGAAACAAATCCTCTGCGTTGAAGAACGGCTGTGCTATGAGCGTTGGAAGACCAGCAAGTCCTCTGCATTGAAGAACGGCTATGCTTTGAGCCGTTGAAGAACCGTCCAGAAGCTTGGAGCTGCCAGCGTGTTTCTACGCTGCCATTTGCATGAAAGAACTACAGATAGGTTTTCTTTGAGCCGTTGAAGAACCAGCGTGTTTCCGCCAGCGTGTTTCCCATCTCTGCGTCCAGAAGCTTGGAGCTGCCAGCGTGTTTCTACGCTGCCATCTGCGTGAAAGAACTGCACATTGCGTGCCTGAGGGTGGACACTCATCTCTGCGTCCAGAAGCTTGGAAGCTGCTCACTGCCCCCGTCGAGCAGAACCAGAGTGCCCTCACATTCGGTGGTCGAGGAAGAAGGAGGAGGCGTGTTCGCTGCCACAGTTGCAGCCAGAAGTGCTGCCAGATCTGCGCGTGCAAGAGTGACTTGCCTGTGTGCAAAGCCAGAGCCACGTGAAGAGGAACCCCATCAAGCTGCTGTTGCCTGTTGAACCCGGGTATTTATTAAAATTTCCAGAACGGTTTTTATTTTCAGCAGATTTTTTGTTTTGAAACAAAACAGCAGATTGAAATATTGAAATCAAATCAAGTTTAAAAAAAAAAAAAAAAGTGGTGGTTTTTTATACAAGTTGGAGGAAAAGAAAGGGTTCAGGAAAAAAAAGTGGTGGTTTTTTATACAAGTTGGAGGAAAAGAAAGGGTTCAGGAAGGGTTTCATTGTTTGTTTAAATCACCAGAGGCTAAGATTTTTTTTTTTTTAAAAGCAAAAACCCTAGAAAGACTGAAACCCTAGGAAGGAGGAAAAATGGCCAAGATGTCAAATGCAAGATTCGAGGTGGAGAAATTCACCGGAAAGAGCAATTTTGCTCTTTGGAAACTGAAGGTTAAGGATCTGCTTGTGCAACAAGGGTTGCACAAGGCATTGGATGGGGTAACTAAGAAACCTACAACCATGACTACTTCAGACTGGGAGGACTTGGATGCCCGAGCTCTTAGTACCATCCGGTTATGCCTAGCGGATGAAGTTCTCTTCAACATTGTTGAAGAGACTACGGCGTCAGGATTGTGGGAAAAACTTGAAAAACTCTATATGACAAAATCGTTAACCAACATAATTTATCTGAAACGACAGTTATACAGTCTTCGAATGAAAGAAGGTTCAAACATTGCAGAACATTTGAATGTTTTTAATACACTAATTTGTCAATTAACAGATATGGAAGTCAAGATACAGGAAGAAGATAAAGCCATAACCTTGCTGTGTTCTCTGCCTGAATCATGGGATCACTTCGTAACTTCAATCAGTTTCAGCTTTGTTGATTCTTTGAAGTTTGAATTAGTCGTGGGAGCTCTTCTGTCTGAAGAAGTACGAAGGAAATCCAGCACTGAAACAGCTGCATCAGAAGCCATGGTCACTAGAGGACGCTCAAAGGAAAGAGGAGAAAAACCAAGGGGGTCTTCCAGGTCGAAATCGAAGGGCAAGAAGTGTAAGGCAAAATGTTGGAACTGCGGTAAAGTTGGACACTTGAAGAAGGACTGTTGGAAACGGAAGGAATCTGAAAACCCGAAGAATGAAGCGAATCAGGCTGATTCAGGTATGGTAGACGAAGTTTTATCTGTTGAAGAATTGTGTATGATAGATGAAACTTCACCTGAATGTAATGTCTCTCAGAGTTTTGATAGCTGGCTGTTAGACTCTGGTGCTTCGCATCACATGTGCCCACATAGAAATTGGTTTACTTCGTATGAAAATGTAAACGGTAGTTCTGTGTTTATGGGTAACAATATGTCATGTCAGACTGTTGGGATGGGAGATATCAGGATTAAGATGTATGATAACACAGTTAGGACATTAAATAGTGTTAGACATGTACCTGATTTGAAGAAAAATTTAATCTCTTTGGGAGTGTTGGATTCAGATGGTTATAAGTTTACAGGTCAGGATGGCGTCTTGAAAGTCTTCAAAGGAGCCCTTATGGTTATGAAGGCAGAAAAGGTCGGAAATCTTTACAGGTTAAAAGGAAATACTCAGGTCGGTGAAGCAGCGGTTGCGTCAGAAAAGGAAGAAGCAGGTACTCGTCTGTGGCATCAGCGTTTGGGTCATATGAGCGAGAAAGGTCTTCATATACTGATGAAACGTAAATCTCTTCCCGATCTGAAATCCTTGAATTTAGATTTCTGTAAACATTGTGTGTATGGAAAACAGTGTAAACAAAGATTTAAAGTTGGAAATCATAATAGTAAAGATGTTTTAGACTACATTCATTCTGATCTGTGGGGGCCTTCCCCTGTTGTGTCATATGGAGGTGCATTGTATTTTTTAACGTTCATTGATGATTACTCCCGTAGAGTTTGGGTCTATATGCTAAAAAGGAAAGCTGATGTATTAAATGTCTTTAAACAATTTAAAGTAATGGTAGAGAAAAGAACAGGCAAATCTATTAAATGTCTAAGAACTGACAATGGTGGTGAGTTCACTTCTGTTGAATTTGAACAATACTGTAAGGATGAGGGCATTGTTAGACACAAAACTGCTGTTTATACTCCTCAGCAAAATGGTGTTGCTGAGCGTATGAATCAGACTCTTATGGAAAGAGCCAGAAGCATGATCAGCAATGCTAACTTGCAAAAGGAGTTGTGGGCAGAAGCAGTATCTACTGCTTGTTATTTAGTTAACAGGTCACCTTCAGTAGCAATTGATTGTAAAATTCCTGAAGAAGTCTGGACAGGTCAGTCTTGTGACTATTCTCATTTGAGGATATTTGGCTGTGATGCTTATTCTCTTATTCCGAAAAATCAGCGTTCAAAATTAGATCCAAAGTCGAAATGTTATGTCTTTGTTGGGTATGACTATGCAATGAAAGGATATAGGTTGTGGGATCCTACATTGCGGAAGATAGTCATTAGTAGAGATGTAACATTTGATGAATCCTCTTTGTTAAAATCAAATGTTGGAAGAATTGAACAGGAACAGGTATCGCCGAGTCAACGAGTTCAGTTGGAGGCTAGATCTTTCGGTGACAGTCGAAAGGAAGGAGAGACTTCTGGAGACAAAGGTGTTGAAGACACAAAGGAAGCCATTGAAGCTTCTGAACCAGTGCAAGTTTCTGAACCAGTTCAACAACCAGTCGCTCTGAGAAGGTCTACAAGGGAAAGGAAAACTCCCAAAAGGTATGGAGATTCTGCTTCATCTGTTGCTTTGGTTACTGAAGATGGGGAACCTTCTTGTTATCAGGAAGCAGTAGATGATATAGATAGCGAGAAATGGAAAATGGCTATGGAAGAAGAAATGGACTCCTTAGCCAAGAACAATACCTGGGATCTTGTAGAGCTTCCTGAAGGGAGAAGTGTTGTTGGATGTAAATGGGTCTTCAAGCTGAAACGAAAAGTTGATGATAGTATTGAAAGGTATAAGGCGCGTCTGGTAGAAAAAGGGTATTCTCAGGTTGAAGGTATAGACTTTCATGAGATTTTTTCTCCAGTTGTAAAACTTGTTTCTATACGTACTGTGTTGGCACTAACTGCATTGCTTAATCTTGAGTTAGAACAGTTAGATGTTAAAACAAATTTTCTACATGGTGATTTGAACGAAGAGATATATATGGAACAACTAGAAGGTTTTGTACGAGGTCGCAGCAGAAGATTAGTTTGCAAGCTCAGGAAATCATTGTATGGTCTGAGGCAGTCTCCCAGACAATGGTACAAGAAGTTTGATTCCTTCATGGTGAGCCAGAACTTTATAAGAAGTGAGTATGATCATTGTGTGTACTTCAAAAGTTTCAATGGCATATTCATTATCTTAGCTTTGTATGTTGACGATATGCTTATTGCAAGCAAAAGCATGGAAGAGATCAACAGGTTAAAGGCTCAACTCTCTAGGACGTTTGATATGAAGGATCTTGGAGCAGCAAAACATATCTTGGGCATGGAGATACACAGAGACAGGAAAAATGGTAAGCTTTGGTTGTCACAGCAGAAGTATGTGGAGAAGGTACTTGAAAAGTTCTCTATGAATAATGTGAAACCTGTTAATGTTCCTTTAGCTTCCCATTTTAATCTTTCTTCGGTTTTGAGTCCTAGAGCTGATGAAGAAAAGCAGTATATGTCTCATGTACCATATGCAAACGCTGTAGGCAAATTAATGTATGCGATGGTATTTACAAGACCTGACATTTCACATGCAGTTGGAGTTGTCAGCAGGTTCATGGCAAATCTGGGTAAAGAACATTGGCAAGCAGTGAAATGGGTGCTTCGATATCTAAGAGGCACAAGTGACCATTGCATCGTCTTTAATGGTAGTGAAGGATCAGTTTGCGGATATGTAGATGCTGACTATGCAGGTGATTTGGACAAAAGAAGATCTACTACAGGTTATGTCTTTACTCTTGCAGGTGGAGCAATTAGTTGGATGTCAAAGCTTCAAGAAACAGTTCCGTTGTCCACTATCGAAGCTGAATATATAGCTGCTTCAGATGCTAGTAAAGAAGCAATGTGGTTAAAGGGTCTGCTCGATGAGATTGGAAGGACGCAAGAGAAAGTGAATGTACTTTGTGACAGTCAAAGCGCTATTCACTTGGCTACAAACCCTGCCTATCACAGCAGAACCAAGCACATTGATGTAAGGTATCATTTTCTGAGACATGTGATCGATGGCGGAAAAGTAGCTCTTAAAAAGGTCCTGTCACACGGAATCAGTCAAAAGTGCGGACACAAACGACCTTCCTAGAAGTCTAAGACATTCTAATGACAAACAAGACAAACTAGAACTATCCTTCTCTAAACATGCATTGTGATATGAGAAATCAAGTGTTTCGTTCTTACCTTTGTCCAAACGCTGTTGTAGAAGTCCAAGCTTTGTTGATTTGGATGAGTTCCTCCTTTTCTCCAAAACCTGCAATCACCAACAGTCAAACAATTAAATAGCACCTGATTATAGCATAAAACAAAGCATATTCAACATATAGACCAAGGAGTACATGAAATAACCCATAAACAACAAGTTATTGAGAAGAATGGACCAATTTGCATTAAAGGTAATCAAAAGGAACCATTACAACCTGAGCCTTGGTGTTGTGCAAGCTCCTTCCAGGGTCCACAAGAGTCTTCCTCTACTTTGACAAAGCTCACCCACTTCCAAATAGAACAAGTAAAGATGACAATCTCTCCTCACAAGCTTCTAAATGGGAGTCCTAATTCCTGCAGCATTTACCCTTAGAAATGTATAGCTTTCAACCTCTCCTCCCTCTGGCTCAATGCCTTTATTTATAGTGCTGTAAAGAGGTTATTTAGGTCCACCATCAATGGGATAATCCCCCTCTTTGGGTGGGATAGCTCCCTTATTGATGGGATAAGTTCCTCCTTAATAGGGATACATGAACCAACTGGAGGCGCATCCATTTCATTTGGAAGTGGGTGAGCTTTGTCAAAGTAGAGGAAGACTCTTGTGGACCCTGGAAGGAGCTTGCACAACACCAAGGCTCAGGTTGTAATGGTTCCTTTTGATTACCTTTAATGCAAATTGGTCCATTCTTCTCAATAACTTGTTGTTTATGGGTTATTTCATGTACTCCTTGGTCTATATGTTGAATATGCTTTGTTTTATGTTATAATCAGGTGCTATTTAATTGTTTGACTGTTGGTGATTGCAGGTTTTGGAGAAAAGGAGGAACTCATCCAGATCAACAAAGCTTGGACTTCTACAACAGCGTTTGGACAAAGGTAAGAACGAAACACTTGATTTCTCATATCACAATGCATGTTTAGAGAAGGATAGTTCTAGTTTGTCTTGTTTGTCATTAGAATGTCTTAGACTTCTAGGAAGGTCGTTTGTGTCCGCACTTTTGACTGATTCCGTGTGACAAATTGGCGACTCCGCTGGGGAGGCTTGAGAGAACCTGCGTCCCCAGAGATAAACACATTTTTTACAAGACTTTCTCTCTTCTTTGAGTTTGAGATGGATAGCAGAGGCATAAGACTTGCCTAAGAGGGTAGCATGACTGTTGATTGAGCCATACTAACTGTAAATAGTCATGGTGACATTTTTTAGTGTAACAGGTCCATACACGAGAAAATTGTGCAGACATATTCACAAAGCCAGTTACAGTAGAGAAGCTGCGGTGGTGTTTAGCTTCTCTTGGCTTGCAGGAAAGATGATGAATGGGAAAATTGTTGTCAAGGTGGAGTTTGTTAGTTTGACAACGATTTAGTAAATTTAGGTATAGACAGTTTTGTAACGAATAATTAGTTATGTAACTATAAAACTATCATTTGCCCATGAAATGTAAGGCAAAGAAACTCATTGTTGAATGAAAAAGTCCGATCCAGAATTCAGTTTCGTATTTCGGTTTCTTGTCTTGTTGATTCTCTGTTTCTTTTTCCTTCATTTGTACAACATATAGGACTGCTACTACTAATATACTCAATGCATTCACTGAATCCAAGCTTGCCAAGATTTCAAGAGATCATAACATTCATGCACACAGCCTAGCCACTTTTGCTAGTACATGCAGGCTTCCCTTTGAGCCAAATCACCATTTTACTGCTGAGATAAAACATAGGCTTGCTATCCCAAATAATGTTAAAGATTGGCAAGTGTTTGAAAGTGATGCCCAGATTAACAACTTCCTCACTCTTGAGCATGAGTTTTCAAATATTAACATTGACATGGATGCTATGACGGATGAACAACAACAAACAAATGAAAATCAGCAGGCTGTAACCGCTGTAACAGCCAAGCAAATCCTAAACCCAACTATTTTTGACAATGTAAACATAGAAGAGCTGAAACAGATGCATTTGGAGGAAATAGTAGAAACAGAGGCCGAGATCGTTGATCTGAAAGATAACTTTCTCCCTGCTGGCCTCACTCCATTAGAAGATATGTTTGATGCAAATGATGTTCCCAAAAAGCCAAAAATACAACCCCTAAACACTGCTATAGAAGAACACAACATTGGGACAACAGACAAGCCCAAAATGATCAAAATATCTCAAACTTTACCACCTGATCAAAAACCCAAATATGTTGATTTGTTCAAAGAATTCCAAGATGTATTTGCTTGGAGTTATGAGGACTTGAAGTCCTATGACACCTCAGTGATCCAACACACCATTCCCTTAAAACCAAACCAAAATCCCTTCAAACAGAAACTTAGAAGAATCAATCCCGTACTCCTTCCCTTGATTGAAAAGGAAGTGAAAAGGATGTTTGAAGCAGGTATCATAGCACCCATCAGATTCTCTGAATGGGTATCCAATCTTGTTCCCACAAGAAAAAAGACAGGTGATATTGGGCTATGTGTAGACCTAAGAAATTTAAACCAAATCTCCCTAAAAGACCACTACCCCTTGCCAAAAATGGACCACATCCTACAAAGAGTAGTGGGGTCATCTAGAATATCTTTGCTAGATGGCTTTTCAGGTTTTAATCAAATACTGGTTCACTCGGATGACCAAGACAAGACAGCCTTTACCACACAGTGGGGAACATTTAAGTATGTGAAGATGCCTTTCGGTCTTAAAAATTCTGGTGCTACCTTTCAAAGGGCAATGGATATTGCATTTGCCAAGGAAATACATGATTTCCTAGTTGTCTACCTTGATGACTTAACCCCTTTCTCCAAATCCGATCAAGAGCACCTCAAACACCTAAGGCAAATATTCATGACATGTAGGAAATATGGCATTTCCTTAAACCCCAAGAAGTCCCTCTTTGGCCTTGAAGAAGGTAAACTACTAGGCCATATCATCTCAAAAGATGGTATTAGAATAGATCCGGAAAGGATCCAAGCCATCCTCCAAATCCCATATCCAAGGAACATAAAAGAGTTGCAAGCATTCCTTGGAAAAATCAACCTCTTAAGAAGATTTATTCCAAATATAGCCGAGCTAATAAGACTGTTAAGCAACATGTTAAAAAAGGATGCTAAGGTAAAATGGTCTCTTGAGACCAAGCAAGCCTTTGAGAGTATCAAAACTGCCTTAACCCAAGCCCCTGTCCTCACCAGTCCGCAATTTGACAAAGATTTCATCATATTTTCATTTGCATCTGAGCACACCATAGCTGCTGTCCTTTTGCAAAAGGATGATCAGGGAGCTGAAAAGCCAATTGCATTTTTCAGCCGAGCCTTAAGAGATGCCCCTTTGAAATACCAAATCATGGAGAAGCAGGCCTATTCCCTTGTTAAAGCAATCAAAGATTTCCGAGTTTACATTTTATATTCACATGTGATTGCCTATGTCCCAAATGCTGTTGTAAAAGACATATTAACCCAAGAGGGGTTAGAGGGCAAAAGAGGCAAGTGGATTGCTAACATCCTTGAATATGACATAGAAATTAAACCAACCAAGCTCATAAAGGGACAAGGTTTAGCCAAACTGATGTCTGAAACAAACTTTCAAGCCTTAGACATCAACCAACTGGACAATGAATAGGAGCTGGCGACTCCACAGATCAGTGAAACCTTTTTGCAATCCCCATGGTATGCTGATATATGCTTTGTATTGTTAAACCTGTTTGCTCCCCCAGGATTGTCCAGAACCAAGAAAAGATTTTTAAAAATGAAGGCTTCAAAGTTTTGTGTCATAGATGGTGCATTATTTTGGAAAAATCATGAAGGTATATTGCTTAATTGTTTAACCATGAATGAAACTAACAATGTCATGAAAGAATTCCATGCAGGGGACTGTGGAGGACATCTGTATTGGAAGTCCACTGCTGATAAAATTTTAAGGGCTGGTTTCTATTGGCCCTCTCTATTTGCAGATATAAAGAAGTTTGCTATCTCATGTCATAAATGCCAAATCTTTGAGGGCAAAAGAAAGTTGTTACCCTTGCCCCTTAAGCCCATCTCAACCGAGAAACCTTTTCAACAATGGGGTCTTGATTTCATTGGAGAGATCCACCCCTCTTCCTCAGGCCAGCACAAGTGGATTTTAACAGCCACCGACTATTTCACTAAATGGATTGAAGCCATCCCATGCAGATAAGCCAATGACTCCATCATTATCCGGTTCCTTGAGTGCAATATCCTTTCTAGATTTGGCTACCCTGAGAAGATCATCACTGACAATGCCGCTGCTTTCAAATCCAAAAAGATGATCAATTTTTGCCATAAATTTCACATTACCTTGGGCCACTCCACAGCCTATTACCCCCAAGGTAATGGCTTGGCTGAGTCATCTAACAAGAGCCTGATTAATATTATCAAGAAGGTCTTAGAAGAAAACAAGAAGAACTGACATAAAAAGCTCACAAATGCCCTATGGGCAGACATAATTTCAACAAAAAAATCCATTGGGATGAGCCCTTATGAGCTGGTGTATGGCATGGAGGCCACATTTCCATCCTCCTTGGGCACTCCTATCATGAAAATGTTGCAAGAGATCCAAGCAGAACCAAATGATATTCAAAGAAGAATCAATCAGACCATTCATCTTCAGCAAACCAGAGAGCAAGTTTATAACAGAGCTCAAATATTGCAAGAGAAACTCAAAAAGATGTTTGATAAAAGAGCTAAGGCTGAGGATTTCTACATTGGCAACAAAGTTCTAAGGTGGGAATCATGAAGAGAAGACAAGGGCAAACATGCAAAATTTGTTTTTTTATGGAAAGGGCCATTTGTTATTTCTGCTGTTCAGGGAAATAACACATATTTCCTCAAATCTGTAGAGGGCAGCACTGTTGAAGAAGGCCCTGTTAATGGCCGAATGCTAAAACATTACCATGATCCCTATTAAGGGGTACAATGCAGCTCTGTACATATCTCTTTGTACATTGATATTTGTATATATTAGCACTTTGTTTTATTTTTTTAGCAGTCTGAGTGTTAGAGGAGCAACAACAAAGTTTGCTAAGACGCAGCCAATTTTGCAGTCTTCAGTCCAACAGTATTAATAAGAGAGGAGCATTTTTTAGTTTCACATCAGCAGCTGTTTCTGGATCAAGGCTAAGGGAGATACATCAGTTTTGATCCATGTTTTGGTTCTATTTCAAAGGCAATGCTCAAGCAACATGGTATATAATATCAAGCACGCAGAAGAAAGCAGGCAGTGCTATGTATTTCACAATATTTCAATGAAGGAGATGGCTGCTCCTATTTCAGAGTTTCACATTTTTAGCAGCCAGCACAAGGAAATTTTTCAGTCCACAGCAACAATAGAAGATCAAGGCAGTCTGACCTACTGTTCTTGGCTTTTCACAAGGAGAAGCCATCCCCAAGTGGAGCCACTGTTAGCCTCCTGTTGCAACAGGTGTTCATCTTTCATGATTGACATTTTTACATGCCAAATATGTCATACTTTGCATGCTGCAATGCTCCATATTTTCTAAGAGAGGCCAAAGAAGAGGCCATGAAAGTGTGCCAGTCTAAATGCCACTACTGTATCCCAATTTTGATGAGTTATCCATTTTTGAAGAATTTTCTGTTAAGGGAAGGCCAAACAGCTTAATCTTGGCCTCCCTAGGTTTCAATTTCTTGTTTTAGAATATAGAGAATGAATATCTGTCCAAACAGTTTAATCTTGGCAGATTTGTAGATAGGTAGAGAAATAAAGGAGCCCAAGTGCTTAATCTGGGCCCTTGGAAGAAATAAGTGTAGACTTAGATAGAAGGACAGCAAAAAGAAAAAAGGATAATCTGGGTCTGCAAGTCCAAGTGCACCTATGCAAAAAGAAGAAAAAAATGCTAGGTAAGTAGGCTGGGTAAGTAGTTTTGTGGTTGCAGAATCATGCTATGTAATCCATTTCATCTTTTCAAGTGTGTTATATCTATTCCGATTACAGGGCAAGGCAATTCCCCTTTGGAGGAGCTCAAGTGAGGCATGTCTAACTCCCCCTTCTTCTCATTCCCCAAATCACTCACTAACATCCCCTTGAGGACCTTGGGATCTGCCCAACCAGTCCTGTTATAACTTTATTTTTGTAACAACACCAAGTCAAGCTTTGACTTTCTTTTGTGAAAAGAAGCCACATTTCTTGTGTAAAAACATGTCTCCACCATCCATTCACTTTCAATGTCCAAAGCTTTAGCTCACAAACTTAGCCTCCCCCCTACACTTCACCTCATTTTCATATTAACCCCTAACTCTATTATCTAGCTCCCTATATCATTTCCCCATCCCCATTTACTACTAAAAATTATATGAAATCCCCAAAAAATATTAAATAGCCCCTCCCTTTGGCACTATAGCCATATTTCCTAAGTCCGGGAAATAGTAGTCCATCTGGGGCTACTACTAACCCTTCCGTGTCCTAACCTAGAGTTAGTCTGACATCTGGTCACCCTAACAACCATTTCCCCTAAGCCCTAACCCCACAACACTCATTTCCCGCCCTTATCCTAAGGTCATGCATATAAATATATTTTCCCCGCTTGTATATAACCCATAAAACCCATTTTTATTAAGGTTTCCCCCCCCGCCGGATTAAACAACACATAATAAAATATGCGCGGGCCTCGTTTTTAACCGTCCGCCGCCTTACTCGTGCCGCCGACCGTCAGATCTAGCGCGCCCAAGATCTACGGTGGGCGGGCCTTTTTGTGCCCCGATATGCCGAGGGTTAGCGCTCGGGAGATGGGCAGTTTTCCCGTCGTACTCCCGCCACACGTCACCCTCTTGGCTGTGGCGGAGCCCCCTCCTCCGATACCGCATGCGCACAAAAGCGATGCGCCCGAAACCAGATACCGCCTTTCCCCCTCCTGCGTCAGCGCCATGTCATGCTGACGTCATCATCCTGCGTCAGCCTCCTGCCGCCGTGTCCTTGCCATGTCACTGCCACGTCACCTCCTCCACTGTACCGCCACGTCACCCGCCGTACTGCTGAGGTCACCTTGCTGATGTCACCCTGCCACGTCACCCGCCGTACTGGGACCCACCACTGATGTCATGCTGACGTCACCGTCAAAAAGCGCAAAAGGCGAAAATCGCAGCCTAGGAAGCCCAGAATCAAAATCTGAGGTAGTTTTTGATGCACGATTAGCGCCAACACTAATCGCGCATCGCTACGGGAAATAGGCCAAAATGGAAAGCCATTTCATGGCTCGGCCTCTAGCAGGCCCGAAAGGCGCAGAATGACATGAATTTCTTCGCGCAACATTCAGAAAGGGGCAAACACAGTTTTAAAAGAAAACAGAGGGCCGAACAGCAGCCATGAAAGGTCGATGCAACAGTTTAAAGAGTATCAGAAGTGAGAAAGGCGCACATTCAGTGCTAAAGCATATCAAGGAAGCGGCAAAGAGTATCAGTCGAATGTTTTAAATGAAAACCTTTATTCCCAATGCAGGTGAACATTTAATGACCTCCAACAAAGTCAAAGAAAGCAGTAAAAGTCAATCAAGGCTCTCCCATCACAGTTAATGCACCTCAGAACCACTCAAGAGCATGGATCAAAACCCAAAGCACAGTTATGGCTAAGTGATAAGCATAGAGCCATAAAGACAACACATTAAACTCCTTTTTGGTACAGCTGCACCCAGCGCAGCTCGAGGATATTTTCCCGCATTTATTTCAGACATGCGTTAGGTTAAAGACACTTATTATAGCAGATCTGTCTGAGATCTGATCTTTATAGATATTTTACTTATAAAAACCACCCTAATTCACTGTTTAAGGGGTTGGTTGGTTGTATAGCTCTAAGAGAGACTCACTCTGTATACCTAATGTTTTACTTAATCAAAGACTGCTGAAAAGCTTGGAGGAAGGACTGTGTGCTGTGTATCAATGTTTTGAAGAATTGAATGTGGAATTCTTGTGCTGCAACATGAATCAATAAGTGTTTCTTACCTTTGTTTTCCATTGATGTACCATCCAAAATAGCAGAAAGAATGAATAGTTTAGAATTGGTTTAATTTCCCTCTATGCTCAATTTCTGCTGTTTCTATATGTTTTCATCTGAATTAGAAATGAATATGAATTCCCTGTGGCTCATATTTCCCCTAATTCACTCATGTTTGACAGTTATTTAGGGATTCTTCACTGCTCCTAGATAGAGCTCATTCACCTTCCCTCTGCTAAGCTGAACGAGATATTCTTAACTGCCTCTCATTCCTAGCCTTCACTCCATCCTTTAGCTTGAATCATTGTTTCATGTGTAGCTATCTTGCTCCATATTCCCTCTTGTGACCAAGAAAATGCACCAGCAGTCCTACTCCTTGACTCCACGCCCAATGGTTCTAGAACTTTCATCCTATCCCTGGCTCTTTACTTGAAAGCATCATCCATCCCACCAAAACTAAAACAAAACCCCTTGTACTCAATAACTAGCCTAAAATCATCATCAACAAAGTTAAATCCTAAAGAGAGAGCCCTCTCTGACTGCTGGTGGGCTAGCACCTGCAGTCCAAAGATTGGTTTGTGGTTACCTCGGCCGTATCCTTTAAGGAGCTTTAAGGACAACTTGAGTGATAACAGGACCTCCACTCCCTATCATCCACAAGCTAATGGGCAAGTGGAGGTGACCAATAGGGAACTGGAGGGCATCTTAACCAAGGTAGTGATCTGCAGTAGGAAGGATTGGGCAAAGAGACTAGTTGAGGCCACCTAGGCCTATAATACCATATGGAAGGCCAGCACTGGATTTACACCCTATGAGCTGGTATATGGGAAAAAGGTCTTGCTGTCCATTGAGGATGGCAGCCCAACTAGATTTGGACCTCAGTCATGCACAAAAAGAGAGATTGTTCCAATTGAATGGCTTGGATGAATTCAGAATGCAGGCCCTCCTACATACATAGATAGTTCAGCTTCAGAGGAAGATCTGGCATGATAAACATATTAAGGAGAAGCAATTTTAGGAGGGCGATTGGGCATTGTTATATGATTCTAGGTATAAAGACTTCAAGGGCAAGCTAAGGACAAGATGGCTCAAACCTTATGTTGTGGAAAGATGCCATGATAATGGTTCAGTGCAAATCAGAACTATAGATGAAGAAACCATTCCATTGCTTGTTAATGGGCACCGATTGAAAATGTACAAGAGACCTTTATCAAAACAAGATTTCATTGACAATATCAATAAAACAATGATGATGGTGGAGCAAGTTCCAGCTCCTCCCTCATCAAGTCACTAAAAAATAAAAAATAAGGACTCAGGTGAAAACCTCCATGAGGCGCCTGAGTCCCATCTTTGGGTTGAAAACCTCGTGAGGCGGCCCAATGATGAAAATAAAAAAAAAGGAATAGAAACAAGAATAAGAAGATCCCTGGGTGAAAACCTCCCTTGAGGCGCCCAGGGAAAACAACTAGGGTGAAAACCTCTCTGAGGCAGCCTAGCTATTTTTCAAAAAAAAAAAAAGAGAGAGAGAGAGAGAAAAAGATAAAATTGTTATTTGCAGGTGGGCGAGAAAGACAGTCAAGGAACAAAAAGAGGATACAAAGGGAACCCTACCTCACAGATATTCATCTCCCCCACAACTCACCATGCATCCCTCCATCATTTCTATCATTTTTGCACTCCATTGCTTCGATTTATGTGAACACTGTGTTTTCTACAGGATCCCTTGAAAACCTACAGGATGATCTTGTAGGAATTATAGTGGCTCGGAAAACCTACAGGAAGAAATCCGAGGGCACATGGTAGGTTTGTTGGGTCTGTAAAATTCATCCTAGGTATGATCTAATACCTCACCTCGTCCACCATCATCATCCCTGCACCCACCATTCAAAACAAAAAGTTCAACAGTTTCTGCCAGTGATAGAAAGAAAAAAGAAAAAAGAAAAACAAAGAGGAGTAAGAGCATTACCTAAGTGTCCTTTGCTCTACACACACTCCTACTCCCTCTGTCCATTCATTGCATCATCCTCACAGCCCCAGCCAACAACATGATTAAAGAATTCTGAGGGAGAAGTAGCTACAGGACATCTTGTAACAGCCTATCCCACAGAATGCCAATCAACAGCTAAAAATCTTCACTAGGATGATCCAGGAGCTCAACAACAACAACAACATTAGATCTTCAGTCATAGATACCTGCAAAAGCTGAGAAACCATTAACAGATAGCAAGAGGAGGAAGGAGAATGGCATGCAACAAATAAACAACGCAACACCTCTGATCTTCGACAACTGCAGCATGGCATCAAAACCACAGGTAAGTATTCTGATCACTCACTCATATGCATCATTTAATCAAAAGTTGTAAGGGTTATGAGATAGTTGATTTATAAGTGAAAAGATGGCCAGTTAACTTGGCCACCTTCGTTCAGTTAGCACATGCAAAACCAAGTGTCCTCTCACACGTGGTTGCAGTCAACTCAAAGACAGAGGAGGAGTAGGACAAGAAGTGGTTAAGTACGAATCTGCGAGGTGGGAGCCGATTACGAGGAGTGGGAAATGATGAGGTGGTAGTGGGGACCAACGGTCCAAAAATGGCAACGTACCTCTGCTGCCATCACACCACCTTACCCTGAAACACCATAAAGGGAAATAAAACATTGTTCGCATGCATTAGTGGATTCCACCTCCTCGAAACTCCATCACTCAAGTCGCTCTAATAGCTCTGGCTACCCACCAGAAGTAAGGATCCATCATTCTGTATAGGAATTCCTACAAGAGCATGCGCAGGAATTCCTACAGGATACAGTATATAGGATACATTCTACAGGATCAGTCTACAGGATACACAGAGGCAATCTACAGGATAGGCAGAGAAGCGTTCAACAGGGTATATCACGAGAATTGTCCACTACCACCATTCTAAAAAGGTAGGCACTAAAATTCCAACCTCATTTACAAGCAAATGAACCAGAAATACTCCAAAATCTAGTGAATTTAGTAACTGTGAGGGGTGAATTACATACACAGTCAACTCTGTTTTCCACTTGATTTTTTTTTATGTCAACCCTCTCATTTTTTCCTCAAGCCTCACAAGTAAGATGATAGGAGGGTTTAATAGGAGAGAGCCCAAAAACACTGTGAGGATACAACAACACCCCTAGGTGCTTGAAATCTTTACAAGACACAACTGGATGGGGTTTTTCGAAAAATTCACAGGGTATGATGATGAGGTGGCTCAAGAATTTGCTCACTCCCTCACTCCACACAGCAGAATCCATGCCACTGTTTTAGTTAGAGGCCTCACTATAGATCTCACCCTAGAGCTCATCAGTAGGGTCACCACACTTCCCCTGGGAATTCCATGGAGAAAAGAAGACAAAGGAGATAGTCAGGTGGTAAAAAGGAAATTCTTTTAGAAGGTGAAGAACCCATAGAGGATAACAATGGAGTATGAAGGGACAGTCTGCCATACCCATGGAGTGAGGTAGGCTACCAACTCATCAAATATATCTCATGTGAGGGTAGATATAGTGTTGTTTATGGCTACCATTTCAGGATCCTTGAAGAACTAAGATTTGGGGTAGAAACACCAGTTCACCAAAGACTCAACATACCCTATTTCTTGATGCAATCACTCATAAAATCCAACAAGAAAGTAAAGGAAGGGAATTCCCAACAATTGGTTTCATTAGGATCCTCATTAGGGATTCCCTCCAAAACCTCAGAATATATATAACATGGTCAGTCTTCA
This sequence comes from Pinus tabuliformis, assembly GCA_031772625.1. NCBI lineage: Eukaryota > Viridiplantae > Streptophyta > Pinopsida > Pinales > Pinaceae > Pinus > Pinus tabuliformis. The sequence goes on along the minus strand of CM062805.1, from coordinate 98,187,535 downwards.
GAGACTTGCTAGTAGAGGATGACATCAAAACCCTCACTTATTATGTTCTTCCTTCTGTCAGTAAGGAGGAGGCAAAGCAGGAAGAAGAAGGCACAGAGCTAGATAAGGATGAGATGGATGAAGAAGAAGCTGACACAGAGGAACATGATAAAGCAGAAGAAGAAGAGGGAGAAGAGAAGGAGGATGATGGTGAAACAGAGGAGGAAACTAAGGAAGAAACTGATGGAGATGAGGAAGAACCATAAGAGGAAGAAGAAAGGAAAAACAAAGAGGAAGAAGGCATTGAAACAGAGGGGAAAGAACACAAGGAGGAGTCACCTAGGGTGTCCCCAGAGGCCATTGAGAGAGAGGCAACAACTTCCCTCACTGCTCTTAGTACCCCAGTCAAGAAAAAAGGAAAAAGAAGGAGGAAAACCCCCCTATATTTCAGAACAAGAAAGAGCACAAGAATCAAACAAGGGAAGCCACAAATATCAACAAAAATTCCTATTGAGATTGAATATTCCCCTACTCAAAGAGACAAAATGCCTTCCCCTAAGTCACCAATCACATATGTAAGGAGGCCTAATACTAAATCAACTTCCTCAAAGGGTAAGGCAATCCTACAGGATCCACAACAAATCCTACAGGATCCACATCAAAACCTACAGGAAGAAAAAACAGTCCTATAGGATACTCTGCTGAAACTACAAGAAGCACAAAAATTGGAAATCAAGGTAGGGAAGCAGCAAGAAATAAAAGAAGAAGACCCAGAGACAAAGGAACCAAGCCCCCAACCTAACCTGGACTCATATTATCGGTTTATTGAAGGAGGCAGGGTAATACGTCAAAAATTTGCCATCCCATTATTTTTGGAACTTGAGAAGGAAAGGGCTAGAACCCACTGATGGATGAAAATCGCCAAGTCAAAAGGGGTGGAAGACATTGGGCACATGGAAGAGAAGCTCAAAGAAATAGGAAAAGAGCTAAGTGGATTAGGGACAGAGAAGCAATAATGAGAGATCAACTTGAGAGGGAAAACGCATGGCTGAGGGGACAACTGCAGGAAAGTGAGAACCAACTAGCATGTATGGCCAACCTCTCCTTGGAAACCATCCAGTGTAGGATGCCACCTAAATCCTATGCTCTTTACCTCAAAGAACAATGGTTGCAGTTTCAGATTAAAACACTAGCACAAAGGGGCACCATGCCATTTCAGGACTACAAGCAGTTTATTGATCTTTGTGATCAAAGTACACTAGAAGATAGGGAAAAAATGGCTGAGTTTTATTTGCACAACATGGCCCTCACAGACATGAATGTTTGGGATCCTAATGCCAAGCTAGGAGATCTATAATTAATGGCTTTGGCATCATGGATGAACCATGAGGAGTCAAGGGCTATAGAGATGAAAAGAATATTGGCTAGAGAGCAAAATGAACCTCTTTTCATCAGAGCTGAACAATCAAATCCCATGGCCCTAATCAACACCCATAATTTGATTGCAAATGACCCTCAGCTAGCACCTAGATATCTTGCTACCCAAGAGCAAGCAATTTCACATTTTGAGGATATGTTTAGGCTGCTAGGAGATGATAGTATACATGCCTGCCTAAGAAGATGGAACACACTGCCACACAGCTTGAAGATCAGAGAATATCACTCCCCTCAAAGGTTGAGAGAGGCACTCAACAGGACACCTATGTATAATCAATCAATGCAAAGGTTTAAGGTCAATTAGATAGGCCTAAAACTCAGTCCACCACTACTCCTGGGGATGCTAGAAGGGAGGAAAGAAGAATAAGAAAAGAGGCAGTGGGGAGAGATAGAAAAGAAAGCAGGCTTCTATGAACAAGAAGAAGAGACCACAACAGAGGCATGGGATGTTAGAGAGGCTACCAGAGCCATGAAGGACATGGACATTAACTAAGTTGCTCAAAGGATGAGCAACACTTTCAGTAGGGGGGTGATGATGAGCCTCATCATTGGGTAACTATATGGGCCTTAATTCACCTCCTAGCTTAGTCAAATCAGCTATTCTCATAACTTATTGCATACTTTTGATTATATTTTGTTTATGAGATGAGTTAGAGTTGGATATTTTGCTTTGTGGTCTAATGTGCATTTAATGCAGGATTAAAGGATAAAAGCAAGGAATTTTGGCAAATTCCTTGGGCAAAACTCGAAGGACAAGGGAGAGGAATTATAGGAGGTAAATCCTCCTCATTTACTACAACTCCATTCGAATATTCCTCCATCAGCTCGGAGTGCAAACAACCAAATCATGAGGACTAGAAGGTAGTCGAGCAAGTGAAAGAAAAAGCACCAGTTTATCTCAAGTTTGGGAGCCAAGCCTCCCTAATTTTAAGGAAGTCATTGGAGAATTCAGATGTATAAGTAGAGAGGCCTAGGACCTCAGTAGGATTCAGATTTTTTATTGTAAAACTCTACTCTATTTTCGAGCTGCAAGACTTGTGACAGGTTTTGGGATGTAATCCATTGTTTTGATAATAAGAATGAGTTTTGTTTTGAGCCAGCACTGAGTTAAATCAGAGGGTTGAAGCTTTTGGGTTAGGGCCCAACCCTAGCAGCCAAGGCTCCTCTTTATTGTACATGTATGTTAGCATAGATTCATAGTTTGATTGTTCATTTGCTTAAGTAGCCACATTTCCATTACAATAGTGTAGATTAGATTGGTTGTATGTTAGTTTGCTTCCAATTGTGCCTTCTTTCAAGTAGCAGGTTAGAAAGGAGAAAAAGGATCACTCAGGTGACTCAGCCTCACTTCCTCCCTCTTGGACCATGACTTGAGGAAGAGACATATTTCTAGTTCTTACATGAGCTTTGGAGTTTGTTGTCTTGATTCAGCATTTGGTTCATTTCATTGTCATCTTTTTCCATTACTCCATTTTTGCAATAAGATCTCACTCATGCTTTCATTCCCTTCAACACTCTCTTCATGCATAATATAGGCAATTGATTCATGCTTTACTAGTTTATGAAAATATAACTTGTTGCATAGTTCTTGGAAAACACACATGTTTTAAGCACAACATGTACTTCAGGAGGAGACCTGGACTTCATCACCAACAACCACCTTTCACTTCATCCACCCTAACCATCTCTTGTTCCACCATCACCCTCACTAGTTTTTTTTGTCATTTTTTTCATTGAAATTCTCCTAGATACATTGAGTGAATCTAGCCATCTATGACCTTGGATATTGACTCCTGAGTGTTCTTATACCTTCTAAAACCCCATCCCACTCATCACACACCTTTTCCAAGCTTCCAAACACCTCCAATATCTCACAATTAGCTCTCGATCGTATCTTGTAGGTTTCTTGTAATTCCTACAAGATCATCTTGTAGGTCTCTAGTACATCCTGTAGGTTTTTCTGAAATGGCCTGTTTTGATGCCGAATTGATGGGGAACTTTTAGGAAGTCACAAAAAGCCTCCTAGGAACCTTCCACACCATCAAACCACTCCATAAGCCTTTTAGCCATCCTCAATCATCTTCCATTTGCTTGTCACATCCACAAGAACAGTTAATTTGCATACTTGATTTTGCCAAAAAAAACCCAAAAAAGTGAAAACAGATTTAGTTTAATTTTCTTGCTTACACATCAGTATGGTTTGATTCTCTTTACTTCTATAGCTTAGATAATAGCATTAGGTTAGTGTTGATTTAGAAATTCTTCTTAGCATAGTTGTTTAAATTAATTAGGATATGGTGTGAATTTAGCATTACATGTTGTTTTTTTCATTACTGCAGTAGAGTAGCTCTCTTAGAATAGATCTGCTATTCTTCCATTAAAGAATCAAGCTTCTTCTAACTCTATAGAAGTCTGGCTTGGAACCCCTGGGGTCTCTCGCCGGATGAATAGTGACAATAGGCAGGACCTTCACTTTTACTTGTGCATATAACACTGTCACCCCCAAGTTTGTATGAACCCCGGGTTGATAAGTAAAGCTGGTAGCCTAGGAGTTGTAGCATCCTTGCTGCAATACTGGTGCTCATCAGGACACCAACATGATTGGTGAGCCGCAAGGAGAAGAACTTGGTTTGATTAATCCCTAATTTAACAGTTCCCACCTCCTCCATCTCAATAGAAGCCATCTTGTACATGCCAACATTTGGTAAAGGGGCATCTTGCTGCAAATGGATCTCATGTTGGATTTCCCTTTTAGGGGCCAATCCTCTCGGTTCCTGAAACAATTCATCATAGTCGTAAACAATTTTAAATAATTCTTTCTTATGATTAGGATCACAACCTCTAAAAGCATCAGCCGTCTCAGCTTCTTTTGCCCTCACTACCATGAGCATGCACCCTTTACTGGAATTAACCAATTTTTTAATTTGTCCTGCACTGACAAGGCTAGCACTAAATTTTCTGTGATAAGCTCTAATTATATACTCTACCCCATCCTTGGTGAGGTGGTATTTGTTTTCATGCCAAAATAAAATGACCTTTCTGTCATATAAATATGGGCTTCCCAAGATGATTCCACATATGTCCAAAGGTACTACATCTAACTCTACCTCATCAACTAATTTAGAAGCGATTACAAATATGGCCCTACACTACTTGGTGACCTACAATTTGGATTTATCGCTTACCCAACCAAGCGGGTATGGACTCAGATGAGGTTTAGTTTCAAGGCCTAGCCTTTTCACTAAGGACTCTGAGATTAAGTTTGCTTGGGAACCTGAATCAAACAAAGTTTCCACCTTTGTATGCTTTATGACAACTCTAATGTGGAACAACTCAATTCTATTTCTCTCACGACTCACAGGCTCATTCAAATAACTTGTGGTTTCAACCGAATCAGAACTATCATTAATATAAGAAGTACCTCTTGCACCCATGGCTGTGATCAATGTTTCATCGCCGGAATCCGATCCATGGTCCTGCGTTGTGGCCACTATCTTATGCTTCCCCTTTCCACCGAATCTCTTCGGTCTTAGTTCCGGATGAAGCTTCCAACAGTGGTCCTCGTCATGCCCATCCTTCTTGTAGTGAGTGCATGACAGTGTTTCTTTGTCCCCCTTCTTGGCAGTGACAGTCTTCTTATCCTTCCCTTTTCCTTTCTTCTAGAATTTTCCATGCTGAGGTTTGAATGACATCTTCTTGGTTTGGTCATCTCGATCATTCTTGCCTCGACTTTCAAGATGTATAGCTTTAACGCTAGCCATATCAATTGAAGTAGGCTTGAACAATAATAACGAGTGTCTGATGTAACTATGTAGCGCACCTATGTACTTAGTTACAATTTTGGGCGCATCTAATGAGATGCCCAAATTCAGTGCTTATTTCTGAAATTCCTCCATGAATCTTTGTACATTCTAGCCCTTACCTTGCCTTAAATATTTCCAGTCCATAAGTGCCTTTTTCTTATAACCCAGAGGGTAGAACTGGTCCTTTAATGCAGAAATAAAACTAGACCAAGAGGACAGAAGGTTACCTAACTTCGTGCTTCCCTTCTATAACTTGCTCTCCCACCAAACGAGAGCAGTGCCACTTAGCCAAAGAGATGCTAACTGGACTTTCACCTCATCTTCTTTGATTTGCTGGATTCGGTAGTAAACCTCTATCTGTCTGATCCAGTTATTGAGTTTTTCTGCACTACATTCTCCATTGTACATGGGTAGGTCGAACTTCACATCTAACTTGGAGAACGGTTTATTACAGGTCTGTTTGGAATTTCTGTGAGAGTGATGAGAATTATCACCAGAGGAAGGAGAGGGAGGAGGACCGTCTCCACCACCTTCCTAATTTGTTGATTCATGATCATCGACATCCTTCTTCTCATGCCCAAGTGCCTTCTCATACTCTGCGAATAACGTGTCTACCTTACTTGCCATATTATAGAATTCCTTTCGGAAATTCTGTTTCTCTTCCTAACGAGCTTCTTCATTGGTCATATTTCTTCTTCGCTGTGCATGTCCTACCTCAGGATCAAGGGAGTTAATCATTCCTTCTCCCTTTCACAACTTGTTCCGAGTTAGCATAAACTCATGAAATTCACATCTACAAAGACCTGCTGTTGGAAATGGGTCCCCCGGGGGTCAATTTTGGGATTAAAAACCCAAGTTTTGGGGCAGAAGGCCCGAAGTTTGTATAAAGAAATGTAAAGTCTCCACATTTTGTGGTCGCGGAGCGCGAAGATATCAAGAGTCAAAAAGGGTTTCCTCCCTTAGTCTAGATAGGTTGTGTTAGTTTTAAGAGATCTGCGCTTGGTCTGTGGACCATGGGATTGTATAAAAAGGAGGTCTTAGAGGAGTCTAAGAAAAATTTAGTGAATTAGAAGTATTTGATGAGTCTGTAAAGAGCTAAGAGCAAGAGTCTTTGTGTGAGTGCGCAGAGGCCTAGGGTAGAAGTCCGCAGCTGAGTGTGTAGAGGCCTAGGGTAGAAGTCCACAATTGAGTGCGAGACCCTTGCAGCTATGTGCGTAGGGCAGATAGATTCTGTATTGAGAATCTGAATCATCAATAAAGAGAAGTATTATGAAATTACTGTGTACTTTCCATCTGTGTGTCTGTTGTTTTACTTCTGCTATGAATGTTGTGATTATGCCATGTTGAATACTGGGGTTATGAATTAATACTATATTGATGTACAAATCTATGTATTTCACTTTGTCATATGAACGCAAGTAAGAATATATGTTTACGCGAAGATAACTGTAATGCATGTTAAAGTTAACCAATACTTAAGCTAATCTGGGTAGACACAGAAGTAAGGGTAATTACAGAGGCGTGTAAGCACCTGATCTATCTATTTAAGGTCCGCGAAGGATGATTGGAGACTTTCATGGAGGCTCCAAGGACGAATAAGAGAAGTACATTGATAATCCCTAAAGGGCTTATCAATCTGCGCGAAGGCAGAGTGAAGGTCTACAAATCAACATCATAACCATCTCAGGGTGTGGAAACTTGGTTCCTACATCCCCCCATATTGCTTCGGGTGAGACTTCAGTCCGCGCTTCATGGATTGATGCCAAAAGGGCCACTAGTGTAGCGATTTGCTTGGCTGCTTAATGCTGAACCTGGGTTAGGGCCCATCAAGCCAACAAATGGTTCCATTGCGAGGACCGGGATCTACATAACGATATGTGTGATGTCACATCATTGGAATCCAACTAAGAAAGAGATTGAAGGCTAGTTGGATAGAAAGATCCACGAATTCGCAACACAAGAGAATAGGAATCTGTGATTGATGAAAGAACAGTGGTTGAATAGATATCTGTACACAGAAATACATGAAATCATCTTCTGTTCCTTCCCGATTGAGTTGTACGAGTGGATCACGAAGTTGGAAAACGACCAAGGGAGGTGGAAGCTTGACAATCCGATTGTTTGGACACTGGAGTTACTGCAGAGATTGGAAGCCTCTGAAGATAAGATCGTGTGCGCTATCGACCATTGGCTCGACCATATCATAGGAGGATTTGTGACAGAGTTCACGGTTGATACTTCTACCAGTTACAGCGAAGTAGAGTGCCACTTCTTCAAAGGACCGTGAGGTAAGTATTTGAAGTCACTAAATACTTAGATTAAGATGCTCTTATGTGAAAAGCAGGTCATGCAATTACCTTGATTTTTGGAGCTACGCGAAGTGGAAGGTCTTTTAGGGACAGAGGAAGAAGAGATCCTAAGTATAACCCGTTGATTGAGCCTCCTTTGAGTGACGACGCAGGGGTAGTGCCATCTTCTCCACTAAGCGCTGTTCAACAGATAAGATAAGGGTTTCTGCAAATACCTACACTGCCTCAATCCTCGTCCCATCCATCCACACCACCTCCATCCTCACCTCCACCACTCACCCCATCGCCCACACCATCGCCACCTCCACCACTATTCAATATGGCGAACTCCGTAAAGCTACCTATATTCAAGGGCGTAGGAAATGAAGATCTGGACTAGTCTTGGGTCATCGCAAAGGCTGTATGGGAACCTCAGGGTATCATGAATGACCAAATGAAGAAAGCCATGCTGGTTAGTGCTTTGCAGGACCACGCACTAACGTGGTACATTAAGTACAGTACTGATAACTCGACGTTCGCGTTCACAGATATCCAGTCTATGCTAAATAGAGAATTCAGTAGACCTAAGTCTCAAGCACAATCAATTGTGGGATTCAAGGAGATCATAATGAAGCTTGGGGAGATGCCTTGGGATTTGGATCAAATATTGAAGTGTATGATCCATGAAGCCAACATGAACCTAACTGATGGGCAGCATTGCGAATGGTTCATGGCCTCACTCCTGCCCCACCTAAGGGTTGCTCTATCACAACAGAAGATTGGGACATAGGCCGAAGCTTTGGAAATCGTGATGAGACTACATGGGACACAAATGCAGGATGCTAATCTAGGGGTTCAACAGTTTCACGCGCAGTTGCAGAACCTTTGCCTCAAAATGCAAAGTCTGAAGAAATACAGACCAACTCGGCTGAAAGTGTGCAAAGAAGTTTTGTGCCTAAAATTAAAGGTCAGGGGAATGACAAGGATCACTATCCAGTATTTGTGAACTATGTTGCAGCAGGGGGACCAATGCCTCTAAGGCCAAAGGCTGCGGCAAGGCCAAGTGTAGGGCATGCGCTATGGTGTTCCATATGCCAAGTAGCTGGGAAACATGCGACTGACAACTGCCATTTACTGCAGAAATTTGTACAGACACCACAATAGCTCTTCTGCAATTTCTGTCAATCAGTAGGTCATGATGAGCGCAATTGCCGTAGTTACGAATTAATGATGGACAAGACACCTGCATACAGGATCTAGGCAAAAATGCAGCCTTCGGACCAAGGCGTTAGGGGAATGAGAGGTGAGTATCAGGGGCACGACTGAGGTCGAGGTGGAGGGGGGCATGGTAGAGGCTGAGGGCAACTTATTTGTTACAATTGTGGAGGACCAGGACACTACATGAGAGACTGTCTGAATCCGACGCGATTGTCATGCCGCTACTGTACTCAGTTTGACCATGGAACTGAGGATTGCCCTATATTGTTGGCTAAGATTCACGAGAAGGGGGTGCAACCTCCGCAATCGATGCAGAACCTACAGATGATGAGGGCCGAGCCTCGTGAGGAAGACCCTAAGGTAAACATTATGTTGCGGAGCAGAACGACGACCGGGAAGATAAAGGGAAGCAACTTGTAGAAGGTGAATGGGTCCGCAAAGCACCATAAAAGGAGATTGGGTTTGATTTGGAGTGCACAAAAGAAACATTTATGGAAGCAAAGAAAGGCTTCACTGAGGCCTCCACCTCAGGAAGTCGGGAGAAACCAGTTGAAGAAGTGGATCCATCCATGATTACCACGTTCTTAGAGACCTACATGAAACTGCTTCGCGATAGTAAGGCTGTGAAGGCATTGCAGGAACTGATCAATTGGTGCGTTGGCAAGGAAGATGCTACTGGCGAACCATGCATAGTCAGAAATCTTGGTAAGCATAAGGCAAGGATTGGATGTGAGATGAGACTCACCGCGCAGATAGGAGAATACGAAATGGACCAAGTTATCTTGGATCTGGGGTCCGACGCGAATGTTTTGCCAAAGAAAACATGGGAAAGAATTGGGAGACCTACGCTCCAGTGGTCTCCGATCTAGTTAAGGATGGCGAATCAACAGAAAATTATCCTAATGGGGAGGCTGCAGGGGGTAACAATTGACATCGAAGGTGCAAGCACACTCGTGTATTTTGAAGTAATAGAAATTGTGGATGATAGCAATCCCTACCCTACACTCCTTGGAATCGATTGGGCCACTAACATGAATGGGATAATCAACCTGAAGAAGCGAAAGATGATATTTGAAAAGAAATCACTCTATGTTGTGGTGCCACTGGATCTTGCAGGAAGACCGCGCTATACAAAACCAGTCTGTGATTATGAAAGTGATGATGGTTTGGAACAAATTTACAAGATAACAATTTGAGACCAGGATTGGGTAAATCCGACAGCAGAAAGATGTATTACATGGGACTGCGAGAGCTCTTGCACATCAGATTTAGACGAAGAACTAGAGCACTGGCAGAACCGGGTGCATGAAGTATCTACGCTGCGTTGTAATATGATGACCAAGTCACTGTGCTGCGTATCATCAGAGGTAAGGAATATCCCTCACTATGATGGGCTAACTGACGTTGATCGATTTTTGGATGCATTTGAGAGAGAAGTGTTGGAGAATTATCGCTTCCAGGCCTTGGATTGGGTACTGTGCGCTATGACCGCGAGATGGTGGGGTACGTAGAAGGATAATTTCAGGGATTGGAGTGAATATATGAGGGTGATGAGAATACGTTTTGGATAGCCGAAAGTACTGATGACAGACAAGTATGATGGAAGGGATGATCCGCGAGATGAACTAGCCAAATGAACTAAGGCTTATGGGACGGAGTCCCAGCGTGAATGGGTGCATCTGTTTTTTCATACCCTGGATGTCATACCAATGGATTGGTACTTAGAAACAGAGCTCTGCCATGGCACTGAAGAATGGGACATATTGCGCCAGGGGTTTATAATGACGTTCAGCTTTGAGGATGGGTTTAACTGTATTGACGCGGTGCTACAAGAGGTTAAAGCAACGATCTTTATGATATCGTAGGATCCTTTGGACCTGATTCAACCTGATTGGACTACCCAGTTGACCCACACACTAGAATGCTATAACGTGACCACTGAAGAAGAAGACAAGGATCCCAGAAAGATTAATATTTCGTAAATTAAGGGTCACCATGAGGTTGAAGGACCGCAGATAAAGGATCTAGACATAACCGCACAGCTAAAAACTAGATAGGTCAATATTGGCACAGAAGCGAAGCTGAAATTTGTGAAGATTGGGGACTATTGGGATGACACGATAGTAGATAAGGTCACTGAGCTCCTCTGCGAATATCATTATTTGTTCCCCACGAAGTTTTTTGATCTGAGGGGAATAATAGGAGACCTGGGTGTCATGAAGATCACCCTGAAACTGGACGCGAAACCTATTAAACACAGACCTTACCACCTTAATCTGAAGTATAAGGAAAGAGTCCTTGGTGAGTTAGATGAGATGCTAGTGGCAGGTATTATTAAACTAGTGGAAGAATCTGATTGGGTAAGCCCAATTGTGGTTCAGGAAAAGAAATAGAAAGAAGAAATAAGGATATGCGTAGATCTCCGGAAATTGAATGACGCTTGTGTGCATGATCCTTTCCCGACCTCATTCACTGATGAGGTCCTGGATGATGTAGGTGGCCAAGAAGCATACTCGTTCACTGATGGGTTCTCTGGGTACCATCAAATCAAAATTGCGCCGAGGATAAAAGCAAGATGACCTTCGTGACTGAATGGGGATGTTTTCAGTACACGTGATGCCTTTTGGGTTGAAGAATGCGCCAGCAATCTTTTCACGCGTAGTCATTGTGACATTCAAAGACTTCATTCATAAATTTCTGGAGGTATACTTTGACGATTGGACAATTTTTGGATTGCTCAAGCGCCATGTGGCAAGTCTGTGCTTGATGTTAGACACATGTAGGAGATACCAGATCGCGCTCAATCTGAAGAAGTGTCTATTTTGTGTCCCTTTTGGGGTCTTACTGGGTCATGTGGTATGCAAACAAGGATTGATGGTAGACCCCATGAAGATCGTGGTGATAATTAACTTGGAGGCACATAGGAATGTGAAACAGCTGCGCGCAACTCTATGGCATACCGGATACTATAGGAAGTTCATCAAGAGCTATGCCCAGATCACCACACATATGGAGAAATTTTTGAAAAAGGAAGCTACGTTATGTTGGAATGAAGAATGTCAAAAGAGCTTGGATGTGCTGAAAGAGAAAATGGTCACCGAACCGATCCTAGTCTTCCCCGACTGGAAGAAGGAATTTCATGTACATGTGGACGCATCATGTATTGGGCTGGGGGCTGTACTGACACAGGCTGGTGAGGGAGAACTGGATCATCCTATAGCATTCACAAGTAGGAAGCTGTCTAAAGCAGAGAAAAATTATTCCACGAAAGAGCGCGAAGGATTAGCTATAGTGTACACGCTCCTGAAGTTCAGGCATTGTTTGTTGGGTGGACACTTTAAGATGAATACGAATCATTCTGCTTTGAAGTACCTTGTTAACAAGCCTGTGTTTGGGGGGGGGGGATATGTAGGTGGCTACTGTTGTTCTAGGAGTACAACTTTGAAGTTATTATGAAGCCAGGACGATTGAATGTGGGACCTGATCATCTGTCGCGCATTGAAACTAGAGAGGAACCTACTAATTTGGAGGAAGGACTGCCTAACACATAACTCTTTGGAGTGCACGACTCGGATAGTCACTTTGAAGATATTATCCACTTCCTGACAACAGGATCGGCTTCGGAAAGTTATATCAGCCAACAGAAGAAGGAACTAGTAGTGCGTGCGACAAAGTTTTCTATCATTGTAGGGCACTTGTACAAAATGGGGTTAGACGAAATATTGCGACGTTATGTGTCCAACTTTGAACGACGCAGCATCCTCGCGAGGCTCACAGAGGAGCTGTGGGAGGACACTATGCAGGGAAAGCAACAATGCAGAAGATTCTACGCGCTGGGTTGTGGTGGTCAACCCTGCATAAGGATTCGAAAGTATATTGTAAGGCATGTGACACATGTCAAAGGACTGGCATGCCATTATGAAGTGATGAGCTACCTCTAATGCCGCAGATGATGTTACAACCATTCAAGAAATGGGCGATTGACTTTGTGGGTCCAATTCAGCCTCAAGGAAAGAAGACGAGTGCGCGGTACATCATCACCGCCACTGAGTATTTGACCGGGTGGGCGGAGGTGCAGCCTATGAAGGAATGTACATGCGCAAAAACAACAAAGTTTGTTTTTGAATATGTGTTGAAAAGATTTGGTTGTCCAAAGATCTTGATGAGTGATTGCGGTACGCACTTTCTTAATGAAACAATCAGCGCGTTGACAGAAGAATTTTAGGTGTATCATGAGAAAAGTATGCCTTATCATCCACAAGCTAATGGGATAGTGGAAGCATTCAATAAGATAGTGGAGATCACACTGACGAAGGTTTGCAATGCTCAGAGAAATGACTGGGATGTGCGCGTACCCGCAGTGCTATGGGCCTACAGAACGACTTGCAAGAAGCTGACTGGGAAAAATACTTTCAGACTCGTGTATGGCATAGACGCTGTGATGCCAATGGAATACATTGTACCTAGTCTATGCATAGCGACACTCATAGGAATGGCGGGTCGCGGATCCCTAGAAGAGAGGCTCGCGTAGCTAGCGGAGCTTGAGGAGGACCGATTTCTAGTTGGATTTCATCAACAAGTTCAAAAGGAGCGCAAAAAGGCATGGCACGATCAACACATCAAACTGTGCATCTTCAAGGTAAATGATCCGGTCTTGTTATATGACAATAAATATGATAAATTTCTAGGGAAATTTAGGATGCACTGGCTAGGGACATATGTCATCAAGGAGACGATGGTGGAGCAGTTCAGCTGGTTAAATTTAATGGAGAACCCTTCCCAAGGAAGGTGAATGGTAGCCGATTGAAGCCATACACCGGTGATCCAGCTAGGTGACTATATGAGGGAAGCATAGTCTTAGCACTCCAGGCAGCTGAAAGGAAGCACGGGACTATAAATGAAACTACTTGTGTTGGAGAGCTGCGCGATTGAGGAACTGTACGGAACAAAGAAATGTCACAGAGCCCGCCGAAGCATGCAGGGAGCTATGCCACCAGAGGAAAAATCGTGCAGGATAGCCGGAAAGTGACCTTTAAAGTCACTGTTCATGATTTGATGATGAAAAAATGGCCAAAGGGAGCCAGGGGGGGGGGGGCGACATTTAAGTCAGAATTTATGGACTAGATCTTTGAAAATTTGTCGCCAATCTAGCATTAATGAATAGAATTTTGGGGAATGGTTGGATTTGAATTTGAAAGTGCCTGTAAATTACAGGTGGCTGCCCAGCGAAAAACACTTGGCATTTTGAGAATTGAGTTGTTGAGCTCTCAGGCACACATGAACCGTGAAACCTTTGAAGTTTTGCTAGTAAGTTTAGTATTTGAGACATTTCCACAGGAGACATAGGAGTTATTGCATAGCATCATGTCGACATCCACAGAAGCTATGAGTGCTGAAGCAGTGACAACCGAGGGAGCTGTTCCAAAGGTGGATATGGTAGCAGAGGGAGCTACCCCGGAAGTTGCGCCTGTGGAAGTACTGGTAGAAGTGCCTAAATCCCCTAGGACACCTCGGCCAAGGCCTACACTGACCCAAGAGGGTCCAAAACCGAAGAAGGACAGGCAAAAATGTCACCGCCGATGCGTGCATCACCTAGGAGGCACCCACAGTCGGGAAAACCCACCGCACAAGAAAAGGCCAAAATGATTGACCTAGAGCCAGAAGAAGAGGTCGAAGAAATCCCCATGGATGATGAGGATATTGCAGTGGAAATGAAGGCCATTGAAATTGAGGGGTCGGACCCCATATCTAAGCTGCTTGAATACATTCCTCCGCATAGGGGCAAGACGAAGGTGCCCAAAGATATTGATGAGAGTAAGGTCACCCTGCACACACCCCTCCTGCCGGACCAAATCGTCTTTGAGGGACTGTGCTTGGGGTGTGTCCCCCTTTTGAAGTTGGAGGACTGGGACTTAGTTGACATGGAGCACTTCCCTCATTTAGCGACATACCAACTTATGCATTGGGTCTTCCACAAAAATACTGGAGTGACCGCGTTGGAGCTGAGGAAGTGGATGAAAGGTGTGGACAAGGCAGTTTTGCTAAACCTACTATGGGTGTCACATTACAACCGTACACTTATCACGCTGGTAGTGATCAAGAAACCGATGTGCTTGGTGCATGACGAGTGTCTGTGGTTGGAGGAGCTGATACCTATCACATACATGTTGATCCATAGGATCATGTGACTGCCATACAGAGGAGAAAATCTGGCCATGGCGTTTGGCGAAAAGGCCGGCAAGCATGCGCTTGTCGAGGTGATGAAGGAAAAATTCAATCTTGTGAAGAAGCCGTACGGGTACGCCATTTCGAGTATCTGTGACCCTGCGGTCAAGGTGGCGATGCAAATCTTAACAGGGAAAGTCATGCGGAAGTGTCGCGCAGATGAAGTGCTGGCACCAGTGATAGCTTTGGCAGCACAATGCGCGGAGGGAGTCTAATTTCACTGGGTGCGCTACCTCTGCAGTGAGTTCCTCGCGAACTTCTATGAGGCACAAAATCACAGTAAAACTTTCCACTATGCATGGCTATTGCTGTCCATAGTGCTGGTTATGTGGGAGCTACCTGAACACAGCCAGTTTCCTCCAGTTGCGCCGGACCTACCAAAGGCAGCGAAGTTCGCTTTGCTGTGGGCGACGAAGGATCCTCAGTGGATAAAGGACAATAAGATCTTCTGGATCTTGATGGAAATGAGCATACATATGGCCATCAACTGCAACCCGTGGTTGACAACTACAAATTTTGAGAAATTGTAGGAATACGTGGAATTCAAGGCTGACTTCCACCATGTCTCAATATGAGCACGAAAGGAACCTGAGCAGAAATGGCATGACTTGCCATACTTGGCCACACACGATGCAATTGCAGTAGTCCTCGACTGCTGACTGGCAGATTGGCGCAATGCCACAGACTTGACAGCGGGGTCTAGCAAGACCGCCGTGTAGTGGAAGAAGTAAGAAACCAAGCTGAAGATGGAATAGCTGGCCACGAAGAGGAAAAAGGAGGCTGATGCCAAGGCCAAGGCAGTAACTCCACAAAACAAAATTGATTTGTATATTATTCCATTAGGTAGGTCTTTGTTATATACAATAGGGAGTGACTGTTCAGTTCATCTCCCGATGACTGTTCACATTCCTAATTTAATTATTTACATAAATTCACCCAATCATGAAGATTAGGTGTCAACATTCCCCCCCTTAATCTGAAGGGATGTTGGTGAGTCCAAGCATCATTCTGAATCATTCAAGCTTTTCCCTTCCAAGCGCTTTGGTGAAGATGTCTGCAATTTGCTCATTTGTGGAACAATGACGGAGATGGATTGTTTTGGCCTCAACATGATGTCGAATCAGATGATATTTAGTATTGATGTGCTTCGTTCGATCATGGAACTTTGGGTTCTTGGCCAACTTTATTGCAGAGGTATTGTCAATCATGAGTGGAGTTGATTGTACTTGTTTTACTTGCAAATCTTCAAGAATTTTCCTGAGCCACAATTTCTTTTGTTGCTTCAGCTGCTGCCACGTATTCTGCTTCTATTGTGGAATCTGCTGGAACTGATTGTTTGCGTGATCTCCAGGAGACAGCTCTTGATCCAAGAATCATAGCATATCCTGAAGTAGATACCCCAGTTTCTTTGTCTCCATCGAAGTCTGAATCAGAGTATCCAATCAAGCTGAAGTCGTCCACTTGTGTATACTTGATTCCAAAGTCTTGAGTTCCCTTCAAGTACTTTAGAACTCTTTTTGCAGCAGACCAATGTCCCTCACAAGGCTTTTGCATAAACTTGGAGAGAATTCCAACAACAAATGAAATGTCTAGTCTGGTAGTAGTTAGGTAGTTGAGACTTCCTACAAGCTGTCTATACTTTGTTGCATCCTAAAATTCTTTTCCTTCAATAGATGTGAGCTTAAGTTTTGTTCCATTGGAGTAGTGAGAGGATTGCACTCTGTCATGCCAAACCTATTCAACAGATCTCCAATGTATTTATTTTGAGAAAGAAATATGGACTTTGGATGTTGGGTTACTTCAATGCCAAGATAGTAATGAACATAGCCCAAATCAGTCATTTCAAAATTTTTCCCCAATTCCTTCTTTATGGATGCAATGTAGCTTTCATTGTTCCTTGTCATCAAAAGATCATCTACATATACCACAAGATATACAACTGTTTTGCCAACATTCTTGACAAATAAAGTTGCATCATCAAGATCAAAATGATTGAAATTGAGTTTCAGAAGATGCTCAGTTAGTTTTTCATACCAGGCTCGTAGTGCTTGTTTGAGGCCATACAAGGGCTTCACAAGTTTGCATACTTTATGTTCATGTCCTTTCACAACAAATCCTTCAGGCTGGGACATAAAAACATTTTCTTTTAGATCTCCATTCAAGAAAGTAGTTTTTACATCCATTTGATGGACTTTCCAACCGTTCTGAGCTGCTAGTGCAAAGAGTGTCCGGATGGTAGCCCATTTTGCTGTGGGGGAAAAAGTCTCCTCATAATTGACCCCTTCCTTCTGTGCAAAATCTTTTGCCACAAGCCTAGCTTTGTGCTTGTCAAGTGAGCCATCAGCTTTATACTTGTTCTTGTAGACCCACTTGTAGCCAATTTGTTTGGTTCCTAATGGAGGTGTTAGCCTCCTGTTGCAACAGGTTTCATATTTCATGATTGACAGTGGAAGTGCCAAAAATGTTCATCTTTTCCATACCGCAAAAGTTCCATTTTTGAAAATTTTCTCAGTTAAAGGAATACCAAACAGCTTAATCTTGGCTTCCTTAGGTTTAAATTTCTTGTTTGAGAGATAGAGAATAAATATCTGTCCAAACAGCCTAAGCTTGGCAGATTAATAGCTAGGTAGAGAATGAAGGTGCCCAACAGTCTAAACTGGGCTCTTGGAAGAAATAAGGGTAGTTTTTAGATAGGAGGGCAATTAAAGGAAAAAAGCAATCAAGGTTTGCAAGTCTAAGTGCACCCTTCCTGAAGTAACAAAAAAATGCTAGGAGTATTAAGCTGGGTAGGTAGCCTGGGGTTGCAGAAGCCAGATTATCTTCAGTTTTGGCCCTGACAAAGAATGTTCATTTCATCAGTGGCAGAGGTAGCAAAGCAGTGTTTATGGTAGAATTTTGAGAAGCTTGTCTAACTTCCCATCACTCCCTCTGGAAATCTCTTACTAATATTCACTTAAAGGACCTTGGGATTTGCCTAGCAAGTCCTATTTTCAGTTTAATTTTTGTGAAACATTGAGTCAAAATTTTGGCTTTCTCCATGGAAAGAAACCACATTTCTTGGGTAAAAATCATTTTTTCACTTCCTATGCAAATCCTATGTATATCATCACTTCATAGACTTATCGTTGCTCTCTTTCCATTTGCACTTCACAAACTCATATTAACTTCTAATCCTATTTTATAGCTCCCTAACTAAATTTTCCATTCCCTTTACTACAAAAACTATATAAAACTTCCAAAAATATTAAATAGCCCCCCCTTTGGCACTATAGCCATAATTCCTAAGTCCGAGAAATAGTAGTCCATTTGGGGCTCCTATTAACCCTTCCATGCCCTAACCTGGAGTTAGTTTGACAGCTGCTTAGACTAACAACTATTCCCCTTTAATCCTAACCCTATAAAACCCATTTCCCGCTCTTATCCTAAAGATATGTATATAAAACATTTAACCCCGTCGGCGCATAGCTCATAAACCCACATGCCTAATGTTTAAACCCCCCCGCCGTATGAATAAACAAAAATTATGCCACGGGCCCGATCCCTATCCATCCGCCGCATTAACTGTCCCGCCGACCGTTAGATCTGGTGTGCCCAAGATCTACGGTGGGCGGGTATTTTCGTGCCCCGACATGCCGAGGGTTAGTGTCCGGGAGATGGGCAGTTTTCCCGTCGTACTCCCACCACGCGTCGACCTCTCAGCTGTGGCAGAGCCCCTCCCTTAAAAACCACCTGCGCACAAAAGCGATGCGCCTAAAACCATATACCGCCCCCCCCTGTGTGACATTGGCGCCATGTCTTCCTATGGCGTCACCTCTGCGCCTTTGCTGTTGTACCACGATTGCCGCCACCTCATCCCTTTCACGTCCGCGCCCTGCCCCCGTGTCATGGCCACGCCACCCATTCGTACCTCAGGCCCGCTGATGACGTCATGCTGACATCATCCTCACAAAGCGCCAAAAGTGCCAAAATGTCATTTTTGCATAAAAAGCGCGCAAACGACCATTGCATTTCACTTCTATCAGTTCATTTGCAAAGCACCAGCTCGCTGTTTTACCATTTTCTCATTCCCAAAGCTTGAAATCGACCAACCAAGCTGCTGCGGCCTGTTATTCGACGCCATAGCTTGCCATTGCACCAGCTCGTCCACTCTCGGCGCCATTTTAACCAGGTATTTGCCAATTTCTCCCCTCTTCGCTCCGGTTCTTCCATGTTTTTTCGCTGTGCATGCTGCAAACCTGCAAAATTCCTCAATTGGCAATGCTGCTACACCTAAGACTTCACTAAAACCCACTGGTAAGCCCTTATTTCAAAAAGCAATCTCGTAAACCCGCACCCGTTTACAGTTTCACCGTCAGAAGCTCCATTTAAAGCTTGGCCTCCAGATAAAACCTTGTAAGAGCTCAGCATTGCCCAATTTCACCTCGTTCCACCGTATACACCAGTCCCTTTGAAGTCATAATAACTCCTTCCCCTTCTGCATTGCTCCTCGCAGTCTTTAACCCCAGAAAGTTCACTAAGAGAAGGGAAGTTGGCTCACAAACTTTGCAAAGATTGTCTCTCTCATAGCATAAGTGCCAAGCAGTCAAGCTATCATTACATTTGAGTTCAGTCCTAGGTTCCTCTACTACTCCTTACAGGCAACTTTGTTAGCCAACTATTGCATCGACCTTCCTTCCAAGCTCAAATAGTGAAAGGTTCCATAATGGCCACTCCATCAGAGCTGAGCATCACTCCCGTGAATCCAGCAAGCAAAGAGCTTGAGTCAATGGCCTTGGCTGACACAGATTATCTCATTCAAGACCTAATTGGGGACAGAAATCATTTGCATACCTACTGCCAGCTAAGAAACAACTTCATAAACAACACTGACATGTATGGCATATGGGAGTCCAACTTGCCACATTATTTCCTCCCCTCTGTCAATATTTTTCCTGAGATTATTCACCTGTGTGCTGCAAATTATGATCCAAATCAGAGGGCTGTTAAGTCTCCATCTGGGAGCATACTTTTCTACATCACTCCTGACTCCATCAACCAGATGTTAAATTTCAAACAGACTGAGCTACTATTGCCTTTCTCCATGAAGCACTTGCTGGATGAGGCCTCCTGGCTCCCTGGCCCCAGGATTGAGAGAATTGCTAAGACATTTATGAGGGCAGATTGCCAACCTAAGGAACCACCTCCATTTCCTTATGACCATTTCAACGATGTGGGCAAGCTACTTGTAGACATGATATCCTATGTGTTAGGCTTCAGAACAAGTGAGCATGTGGACGAGACAGTGCTGGTTCTGTTGTCTTCATTCAGCCAAGGACAGCCTCCTGCTATCAAGTATAATTATGCCAAGTTCATAGCAAACAAAATTCATGACCAGCTCACTAAGCTAGATAGGCAGGGAGTTTTCAAATATTCCTCATACATCTATCATTTGTTCATGTTTTACCAGTCTGAATGCTTCCAGTGCCCCATCAAGAAATTGGATTCAAAGGGAGAAAGAAGATCTGTTGTCTTCTGGTCATCAGTATTTCATCAAATCCAACATTCTCCTTACTCTTACTGTGAGTTCATTGACCAGTTTGTTTATCCAGTCTCCTGCCTCTTAATGAAGGCTCCTCCTCCCAGAATAACTTATGAGATGTAGAAGACACTGCAGCTATCCAAGAGCTACAAAGTAGGTGATTGGTACCTGTACCAGGATCACACTGTAATCAGAATCTATGGCTGTGAGCTTTGTCCTTACAGGCTCCCAAGATATGTACCAATGAGGCTGTTTGCCTTGGAATACTACAGGTAGCTTATCAATTCAGATCTGACTCATTTTCACAACACCAAGAAGAAGGCTCGACTGAAATTTAAGGACCACCTAGGCCCCTTTATTA
This sequence comes from Pinus tabuliformis, assembly GCA_031772625.1. NCBI lineage: Eukaryota > Viridiplantae > Streptophyta > Pinopsida > Pinales > Pinaceae > Pinus > Pinus tabuliformis. The sequence goes on along the minus strand of CM062805.1, from coordinate 98,166,706 downwards.
TGAACAAGAAGGAAGGTTGGCAAGATGCTGACCTGATACTCAAGGATCAACTTAAGCTGAAAAGAAGTTTTTGGTGGGTTCCTTATGACCCACTTGGCTTTATTAATGCCTGAAGAGTCAAATATAGGTTGACACCCTTTGATCACTGCAAAACCCCACACATTGAAAAATATGCTAATCAAGATGCATGGGCACCAGGTACCTTAGTTGAAGAATTCACTCATGAGGAAATTTTGGAGCAAACTGCTAAAGATCTTGAAAAAACTCTTGACTTGGATTCTGCTGACCAGGTAACTTTCAAGCCGCCATACCAAGTTGAAGAGGGCACATCCACAGCTGCAGCTTCACAAGCTGCCCAAGGAACTTCTACATCAGCAACAGGTACAGCTAAAGGAAAAGAGCCAATGGAGACAGAGCAAGGAGTGGTCACAGATCAGCCTGCCACCTCAATAGAACAAACTCAAGGGCAGGCCCCTTCTCAACAAACAGAGGCGCTACAAGTGCCACCTTTGCAAACTCCCGTCAATGAAGAAAGAAGCAAGAAGCGAGATAGGGAAGAATTTACACCAGCTAGTGGCTCTGCACCGCAGCCCGAAACTAAAAGGCAAAGGGTTGATCCTCCATTTGAGGAGGAAGTCAGTGAGGAACTTATAGAAAGCCCGAGAAGGGAAACAAGCCAGCATACAGCTACAAGCTCTTTCTGACAAGAGCAAGACAGACAGCATGCCGTGGAGGTGTCTTCCTCCACACAACAAAGCAAGAAACCAACTAGCGTCAAAGCTAGTTTTAAAGAAATAAAGGCTCAAAATGAGCTACTGAGAGTGCAATTGTATGACCAATTCCTGAAGGCGACACCTACCAAGCAGGAAAGGTTGATGGTAGCATATGACATTAAAGAAGAAAGAATGATTCTCACCCACTTCAAGCCCAAGGTTCAGCAGCCACAGTCAGTTGCAGATTCTGTCTGGACAAGATTAGAGGTCCTAGCCAAGGACATTGACCCCATGGATCAAATAGAGTGACATAAGCAAACAGGGGAGATGGTTTTTGCCACCCTGGTAGAAAAGGCCACATTGGCCCATGAGTTGAAAGAGTCTCTGAAGAATACAAACACTCAGCTAGATTTAGAAAGAATGTCCTCCATAACTAAAGACAACAGAATTAAAACATTGGAGGAGATCATTATTGACTTAGGACACGATCCTAAGGATCCTAAATGTGTGAGGGCACTTATGAAAAAGAAGGATGATGATATTGCTGCACTAAAGAAGCGTTTGAGGTTGCTTCCTACTGAGCACCCTCAAACAGGAGAACTGGTGAAAGAGAAAGAAGTTGAGGATTCATTAGACCTTCTAATACAAATGAACCAGAAAATAATTGAGATGGAAGGAGAGTTGGAGAGAGCACTACAAGGCAAGCAGGGAGAGTTGACCTCCCAACCACCTTAAACAGTTCCAACCATTGTTACTATTCCTCCTATGCAAGCAGCAGCTATCCCTCCAATTATTCCAGCTACTACAACAGCTACACAAGCTACAGCGGCAACAACAATAGCTCTTGACTCTAGCATGAGCGTGGATGAATTGACAAAAGCTGTCAAGGAGCTAGAGCTTCAAGCAACAGAGATAAAAGAGGCCAAAGAAAAGTTGGCCAATCTTGAAGGAAAATATGATAAGTCCAAAATGACAGTGGCTGAGCAGACAAGGGAAATTAAAGCCCTGAAGGACAAGATAAAGGCCTTGGAGAAAGAGCTATCTTTGGACAAAGCCCTGGCTGAAATAAAAAAGATTCTGTGGGCCAAGATTAATCAGTCAATCACAAGTCAATGGAGGTCAATTCAGGCCATGTATGAACAGGTAGAACTAATTGGCTTGGCTCAGTTTGAAACTCAGAGAGCCAAAGCAGCATTGGGAAATATGCCTGAGCAGGCCAACAAAATGATCAACTTTTTAAATCATCAGACTAAGGAAGAGCTGGCAGCACTCCATATCATGAACAGAACAGACACCATATTGACGGCAAAGAGAGTGCTAGTATTAAGAGGCTTTGTGCAGACCCTAGAAGCAAGATGTCGGGAAATACAAAGGGATGTAGACAATTTTGAAATAAAGCTTGCAGCACTACAGATGAAAGGATTGCCCAGCCTACTGACCAGCGCTGGGAGGTTATTGAAACGTGACCAATATGCAACCAGGCTCAATAATTATGTTACAAATAAGCTTACTGCTTCATCAAGTTCTCCAGCACAGGCAGGACCTCCTTCAGGACAGACTCTCTATGACAAGCTAGAAAACTTATTCTACATAGAGCATGAAGTTAACCATCTGTTTGAGATGCCACCCAACTATTATAAGTACACAGAGGTTGATGAGACACTCGTCAAGATACAAAAGCATCAGTTGCCTCCCGAGGATTGGTGGCAGGCAATGCTGGCCATTTTGCCCAGGTAATCCCAGTTTTTGCCCCTTTTTTGTTTATTTCAAACCTTGGTCAGCTATGAGTCAGCAAAAGAAGGCGTGAAAGCATCGGACAGAGCGGTAAAGGAACGCGCAAAGCAGGTTGGAACAGTGGAGAAGCAAAGAGCTGGGACGACAACCCTAAAAGCGCAGATTTTTGAAAGCGCAGCCCAGCCGATTAAAAGTGGACTCAAAAGTCAAGTTTTTCTGACAGAATGAACAACTGTTACATTCATATTTACTTCAACATTTATTCTTTCAGCTACTACTCCTTAAAAGTTGGCGAAGAAGTTATGAGCTATGAATTCATCATCTAGATATTTTGTATTTGATGTTTTGTATATATATGACCCTCTGCTTTGTAAAAAGGGTTGGTTGGTTGTATAGCTCCAAGAGAGACTCGCTCTGTATACCTGATGTTTTACTTAATCAAAGACTGCTGAAAAGCTTGGAGGAATGACTGTGTGCTGTGTATGAATGTTCTGAAGAATTGAATGTGGAATTCTTGTGCTGCAACATGACTCAATAAGTGTTTCTTACCTTTGTTTTCCATTGATGTACCATCCAAAATAGCAGAAAGAATGAATAGTTTAGAATTGGTTTAATTGCCCTCTATGCTCAATTTCTGCTGTTTCTATATGTTTTCATCTGAATTAGAAATGAATATGAATTTCTTGTGGCTCATATTTCCCCTAATTCACTCATGTTTGACAGTTATCTAGGGATTCTTTACTGCTCCTAGATAGAGCTCATTCACCTTCCCTCTGCTAAGCTGAACGAGAGATTCTTAACTGCCTCTCATTCCTAGCCTTCACTCCATCCTTTAGCTTGAAAAATTGTTTCATGTGCAGCTAGCTTGCTCCATATTCCCTCTTGTGACCAAGAAAACGCACCAACAATCCTACTCCTTGACTCCACGCCCAATGGTTCTAAAAATTTCATGCTATCTCTGCCTCTTTACTTGAAAGCATCATCCATCCCACCAACACTAAAACAAAACCCCTTGTACCCAATAACTAGCCTAAAATCATCATCAACAAAGCTAAATCCTAAAGAGAGAGCCCTCTTTGACTGCTGGTGGGCTAGCACCTGCAGTCCAAAGATTGGTTTGTGGTTACCTCGACTGTATCCCTCAAGGAGCTAAGGGACAACCTGAGTGATAACATAATGGCGACTCCACTGGGGACCATCCTCAGTTAGTTTCACAAATCAAGTTGGAAAGCTCCACTGGGAAACTCCTCAGAAAAATCCAGGAAACAACTTGGAAGGTTGCTTCAAAGAGGAGATCCTATTTTCTGGAGAAGGTGCTCCTTTCCTTCAGAACCTTTTCATGTTTAGATCTGATCTATGATGGTGGACAGGGATCAGACACACCAGAGTTAAAATTATCCACCTGGCGACTCCACTTCATTTTCAATCAGGACTCCACTGGAGGATCGAACCTGAAAGAGAGATATGATCCAGAGCTTCAAGTTTTTTAAAATCAAGCCTGCAAATAAACCGTTCACAGGCCAAAATTAATAGTCAATACAGGATGACTAGGTGTGTGGAAGATCTTGCAATAGATCAAGCCTTAGGTGAATTCAGGAAGCTGTTATCCGAATATGAGCTTGATGAAATTTTTTTGAGATTGGTGTTGTTAAAGGTCAAAACAATACAACAGCCTCAAATCAGGATGTATTTCCTTGATTTAATTGTGGAAGAACACGAAAATGAAATTCAACTTGTGCATTCTCAAATTCAGTCCTTTGATTTTCGTGATCCTAAAGAAATCTTCCAAAATCTTCCTTCTCCAAGTCATGAGGAAATTGTACTACCCTGTGACTTACAGATTGAGGATAACCCAGATTTCAAGACAAAGACTGAGGTGGTGGTTGCAGGGTGTGTTACTGAGGATGTAATTGTTCCATCAGACCAAGAAGGTCTAAGAGAAAATATCCCGCATAATGCTTTTATGGATCCTGTAGCAGATTACATGGAGAATCTTCTCAACTCAAAATCTTTATTATGTTTTCTCTATGAGGGCCAAGTATATCAGCAGTGGCCTTTGCATGTCACAATTTTGATTATGGGGGCAAATGACCGAATAATGTTTCTGATTTCACCAAACGTTGATCAAGCATTTCGTTTCTTTCTACAATTGCTTAAGTGGTTGCACTGGTTGTTTCATTTTACCTAACCAACAAACAGAAGGCTGATTAGTGTAAATAGGTAGGATTTTGTTTTTTTGTTTGGATGGCAAGCTTGCTGCAGTTGAAGCCCGAAGTGAAGGCCCTAAGCTCTTCAAGTCTGCTGTCATGTTCATAAATAAAGCAGCCAGCAAAGGAAAGTTTTCAGAGTACAGAAACAGTTGAAGATCAAGGCAATCTGACCTGCTGTTCTTGACTTTTCATAAGGAAAAGTCATCCCCAAGTGGAGCCACTGTTAGCCTCCTGTTGCAACAGGTTTCATATTTCATGATTGACAGTGGAAGTGCCAAAAATGTTCATCTTTTCCATACTACAAAAGTTCCATTTTTGAAAATTTTCTCAGTTAAAGGAAGACCAAACAGCTTAATCTTGGCTTCCTTAGGTTTAAATTTCTTGTTTGAGAGATAGAGAATAAATATCTGTCCAAACAGCCTAAGCTTGGCAGATTAATAGCTAGGTAGAGAATGAAGGTGCCCAACAGTCTAAACTGGGCTCTTGGAAGAAATAAGGGTAGTTTTTAGATAGGAGGGCAATTAAAAGAAAAAAGTAATCAGGGTTTGCCAGTCTAAGTGCACCCTTCCTGAAGTAACAAAAAAATGCTAGGAGTATTAAGCTGGGTAGGTAGCCTGGGGTTGCAGAAGCCAGATTATCTTCAGTTTTGGCCCTGACAAAGAATGTTCATTTCATCAGTGGCAGAGGTAGCAAAGCAGTGTTTATGGCAGAATTCTGAGAAGCATGTCTAACTTCCCATCACTCCCCCTGAAAATCTCTTACTAATATTCCCTTAAAGGACCTTGGGATCTGCCTAGCAAGTCCTATTTTCAGTTTAATTTTTGTGAAACATTAAGTCAAAATTTTGGCTTTCTCCATGGAAAGAAGCCACATTTCTTGTGTAAAAATCATTTTTTCACTTCCTATGCAAATCCTATGTATATCATCACTTCATAAACTTATCGTTGCTCTCTTTCCATTTGCATTTCACAAACTCATATTAACTTCTAATCCTATTTTATAGCTCCCTAACTAAATTTTCCATCCCCTTTACTACAAAAACTATATAAAACTCCCAAAAATATTAAATAGCCCCCCCTTTGGCACTATAGCCATATTTCCTAAGTCCGGGAAATAGTAGTCCATTTGGGGCTCCTATTAACCCTTCCATGTCCTAACCTGGAGTTAGTTTGACAGCTACTTAGACTAACAACTATTCCCCTTTAATCCTAACTCTATAAAACCCATTTTCTGCTCTTATCCTAAAGATATGTATATAAAACATTTAACCCCGTCGGCGCATAGCCCATAAACCCACATGCCTAATGTTTAAACCCCCTCGCCGTATGAATAAACAAAAATTATGCTGCGGGCCCCATCCCTATCCATTCGCTGCGTTAACTGTCTCGCCGACCGTCAGATCTGGCGTGCCCAAGATCTACGGTGGGCGGGTCTTTTCGTGCCCCGACATGCCGAGGGTTAGCGTCCGGGAGATGGGTGGTTTTCCCGTCGTACTCCCGCCACGCGTCGACCTTTCAGCTGTGGTGGAGCCCCTCCATTCAAAACCACCTGCGCACAAAAGTGGTGCGCCTAAAACCATATACCGCCCTCCCCTGTGTGACGTCGGCGCCACGTCTTCCCATGACGTCACCTCTGCGCCTCTGCTGTTGTACCACGATTGCCGCCACCTCATCCCTTTCGCGCCCGCACCCTGCCCCCATGTCATGGCCACGTCACCCATCTGTACCTCAGGCCCGCCGATGACGTCACGCTGACATCATCCTGACAAAGCACCAAAAGCGCCAAAATGTCATTTTTGCATAAAAAGCGCGCAAACGACCGTTGCATTTCACTTCTATCGGTTCATTTGCAAAGCAACAGCTCGCTGTTTTACCATTTTCTCATTCCCAAAGCTTGAAATCGACCAACTAAGCTGTTGCGGCCTGTTATTCGACGCCATAGCTTGCCATTGTACCAGCTCGTCCACTCTCGGCGCCGTTTTAACCAGGTATTTGCCAATTTCTCCCCTCTTCGCTCCGGTTCTTCCATGTTTTTTTGCTGTGCATGTTGCAAACCTGCAAAATTCCTCAATTGGCAATGCTGCTACACCTAAGACTTCACTAAAACGCACTGGTAAGCCCTTATTTCAAAAAGCAATCTCGTAAACCCGCACCCGTTTGCAGTTTCACCGTCAGAAGCTCCATTTAAAGCTTGGCCTCCAGATAAAACCTTGTAGGAGCTCAGCAATGCCCAATTTCACCTCATTCCACCGTATACACTAGTCCCTTTGAAGTCATAATAACTCCTTCCCCTTCTGCATTACTCCTTATAGTCTTTAACCCCAGAAAGTTCACTAAGAGTAGGGAAGTTGGCTCACAAAATTTGCAAAGATTGTCTCTCTCATAGCATAAGTGCCAAGCAGTCAAGCTATCATTACATTTGAGTTCAGTCCTAGGTTCCTCTGCTACTCCTTACAGGCAACTTTGTTAGCCAACTATTGCATCGACCTTCCTTCAAAGCTCAAACAGTGAAAGGTTCCATAATGGCCACTCCATCAGAGCCGAGCGTCACTCCCGTGAATCCAACAAGCAAAGAGCTTGAGTCAATGGCCTTGGCTGACATAGATTATCTCATTCAAGACCTAATTGGGGACAATCATTTGCATACCTACTGCCAGCTAAGAAACAACTTCATAAACAACACTAACATGTATGGCATATGGGAGTCCAACTTGCCACATTATTTCCTCCCCTCTGTCAATATTTTTCCTGAGATTATTCACCTGTGTGATGAAAATTATGATCCAAATCAGAGGTCTGTTAAGTCTCCATCTGGGAGCATACTTTTCTACATCACTCCTGACTCCATCAACTGGATGTTAAATTTCAAACAGACTGAGCTACTATTGCCTTTCTCCATGAAGCACTTGCTGGATGAGGCCTCCTAGCTCCCTGGCCCCAGGATTGAGAGAATTGCTAAGACATTTATGAGGCCAGATTGCCAACCTAAGGAACCACCTCCATTTCCTTATGACCATTTCAACGATGTGGGCAAGCTACTTGTGGACATGATATCCTATGTGTTAGGCTTCAGAACAAGTGAGCATGTGGACGAGACAGTGCTGGTTCTGTTGTCTTCATTTAGCCAAGGACAACCTCCTGCTATCAAGTATAATTATGCCAAGTTCATAGAAAACAAAATTCATGACCAGCTCACTAAGCTAGATAGGCAGAGAGTTTTCAAATATTCCTCATACATCTATCATTTGTTCATGTTTTACCAGTCTGAATGCTTTCAGTGCCCCATCAAGAAATTGGATTCAAAGGGAGAAAGAAGATCTGTTGTCTTCTGGTCATCAATATTTCATCAAATCCACCATTCTCCTTGCTCTTACTGTGAGTTCATTGACCAGTTTGTTTATCCAGTCTCCTGCCTCTTAATGAAGGCTCCTCCTCCTAGAATAACTTATGAGATGCAGAAGACATTGTAGCTATCCAAGAGCTACAAAGTAGGTGATTGGTACCTATACTAGGATCACACTGTAATCAGAATCTATGGCTGTGAGCTTTGTCCTTACAGGCTCCCAAGATATGTACCAATGAGGCTGTTTGCCTTGGAATACTACAGGCAGCTTATCAATTCAGATCTGACTCATTTTCATAGCACCAAGAAGAAGGCTCGACTAAAATTTAAGGACCACCTAGGCCCCTTTATCATGAACAAGAAGGAAGGTTGGCAAGATGCTGACCTGATACTCAAGGATCAACTTAAGTTGAAAAGAAGTTTTTGGTGGGTTCCTTATGACCCACTTGGCTTTATTCTACATAGAGCATGAAGTTAACCATCTGTTTGAGATGCCACCCAACTATTACAAGTACACAGAGGCTGATGAGACACTCGTCAAGATACAAAAGCATCAGTTGCCTCTCGAGGATTGGTGGCAGGCAATGCTGGGGTAATCCCAGTTTTTGCCCCTTTTTTGTTTATTTCAAATCTCGGTCAGCTATGAGTCAGCAAAAGAAGGCGTGAAAGCACTGGACAGAGTGGTCAAGGAACGTGCAAAGCAGGTTGGAACAGTGGAGAAGCAAAGAGCTGGGACGACAACCCTAAAAGCGCGGATTTTTGAAAGCGCAGCCCAGTCGACTAAAAGTGGACTCAAAAGTCAAGTTTTTCTGACAGAATGAACAACTGTTACATTCATATTTACTTTGGCATTTATTCTTTCAGCTACTACTCCTTAAAAGTTGGCGAAGAAGTTATGAGCTATGAATTCATCATCTAGATATTTTGTATTTGATTTTTTGTATATATACGACACTCTGCTTTGTAAAAAGGGTTGGTTGGTTGTATAGCTCCAAGAGAGACTCGCTCTGTATACGTGATGTTTTACTTAATCAAAGACTGTTGAAAAGCTTGGAGGAATGACTGTGTGTTGTGTATGAATGTTCTGAAGAATTGAATGTGGAATTCTTGTGCTGCAACATGACTCAATAAGTGTTTCTTACCTTTGTTTTCCATTGATGTACCATCCAAAATAGCAGAAAGAATGAATAGTTTAGAATTGGTTTAATTGCCCTCTATGCTCAATTTCTGCTGTTTCTATATGTTTTCATCTGAATTAGAAATGAATATGAATTCCCTGTGGCTCATATTTCCCCTAATTCACTCATGTTTGACAATTATCCTAGGGATTCTTTACTGCTCCTAGATAGAGCTCATTCACCTTCCTCTGCTAAGCTAAATGAGAGATTCTTAACTGCCTCTCATTCCTAGCCTTCACTCCGTCCTTTAGCTTGAAAAATTGTTTCATATGCAGCTAGCTTGCTCCATATTCCCTCTTGTGACGAAGAAAACGCACCAGCAGTCCTACTCCTTGACTCCACACCCAATGGTTCTAAAACTTTCATGCTATCTCTGCCTCTTTACTTGAAAGCATCATCCATCCCACCAAAACTAAAACAAAACCCCTTGTACCCAATAACTAGCCTAAAATCATCATCAACAAAGCTAAATCCTAAAGAGAGAGCCCTCTCTGACTGCTGGTGGGCTAGCACCTGCAGTCCAAAGATTGGTTTGTGGTTACCTCGGCCGTATCCCTCAAGGAGCTAAGGGACAACCTAAGTGATAACAGGAGGATTAACCAGCTTCCAAGTGCCATTCTTTATGAGGGCATCATACTCCTTTTGCATCGCTTCTTTCCATTCATCATGAGAAGCAGCTTCTTTGAGGGAAGTTGGTTCAAAATCTGTAGACAAGTTCAATTCACAATCATAAGACACATCCATATCAACAGGTGAATTAGAGTCATCTACATCACCTCCATTTTGTCAGTTTGAATTTCTGGTTCCTGTCTTTCCAACTTCATCAAGATGGACACTTTCAAGTGTCTTTGTTAGCCACTTTGGGGGACCTTTCTGAGATGGTCCAGGCTACTCTGTTGATTGAGTTGGGACTGAATCAAGATTGGGTCTCCCAATTCTATCAATTACATCACTTAAAGCATCATCCATTGTTGGAGTTTCATACGGGGGAGAGTGTTCTTCAGAAGAAGATTCCACATGTTGATCTAGTATAGGAATCCCCCCTTCAAGATGTGGAATCTGATTATCAAATTCTTGAAATGATTTTGCTTTTGCGAATCTATCCAAGCGATCAAGTTGCCGCTCAACAACATTGTCAGTTTTGGATGATTCAAGAAAAATTACATCTCTAGATACAACAAACTTCTTATTTACTTCATCATAGAGGCGGTATGCTTTGGAGGTGTTTGAGTACCCCAGAAAGATACACTTACGACTTCTAGCACCAAGTTTGTTTCTATGTACCTTTGGTATCAAGGCATAACAGGTGGAACCAAAGACCCTGAGATGCTTTACCGAAGGAACATGTCCATACCACATTTCATATGGAGTTTTGTTTCTTATAGCATTAGATGGACATCTATTCTTTATATATGCAGCACATAGAACAGCATCAACCCAAAACATTATCTTTACATTTTTGAAGAAAAGCATGGATCGTACCATATTTAAGATTGTCCTATTCATTCTTTCAACTACACCATTCTGTTGGGGATTATAAGGCACAGTTGTTTGATGTTTGATCCCATGTTGGCGAAGATAGTTTTCAAATTCATTTGATGTGTATTCTTTTCCATTATCAGTGCAAATAGACCCAATATGAGATTGTGCATCATTTTCAATCCATTTATGAAAATTCTTGAATGTTTGAAAAGCATCAGATTTGTTCTTCAATAAATAAACCCAACACATTCTGGTGTAGTCATCAATAAATGTCATGATATATTTATTTCCATTTGTAGAAGGAACAGGCATTGGACCACATAAATCTGAATGAATGAGTTCAAGCTTCCTATGTGCTCTTGAATGTGAATCATGAAAAGATTGTTTGCTATGCTTTCCTAGAATGCAAGCATCACATTTCTTAAGTTTCCTAGGAATTGTAGGCAAACCAGCAACACCATTTTTCTTCAATAAGCGGAGACTGTCATAGTTCAAATGTCCAAATCTAGCATGCCATAATAAAATTGATGGAAGTGTACCTTCTTCATGATGAGAAATATATGAAAAATGTTGTGCATGAGCAGAGGTTCCTTGCAGTTTGAGAAGCCTTTCTTCTTCTATTCCCCTCATGACAAGTGAGTGGTCAGATGCTTTTCTTACCTCAAGCTTGCCATCAAACATATGAATGGAGTGACCTTGCTGGCGGATGTGGACCAAGGATAGCAAGTTTCTCTTGAGCTACGGGAGATATAGAACATGATCCATAAGAAAGTCTGGAAGACCAGGCAGTTTAAGCCTGATTGTGCCAAGCCCCGATGGCTTGATTTTTGATTGATTTGAAAAGTATACTGCTCCATCAACATTGTCAGTGAAATCTTAAAAAAATTCTTTTCTATGAGTCATGTGACAGGTTGCTCCTGAATCAAGCAACCAATCATTTTTCCAAGAAGCAAGTGAAGCATTAAATAAATCTTCATTTACTCCAATGTTACATTGTGCCTCAACATAGTGAGCGGATTCAGGTGCTTTACCTTTGTCTGTATCATCAGTTTTACCTTTCTATTGGTTTCTTTTCTGCTAAATTTTTTCCCATGGTAGCTTGCACGTAGAGGCATCATGTGATCCATTTCTTTTGCAGCGACTGCAGTGCAAATTTGCCTTTTCTGCTTGAGAATGTCTGCCCCCCCACCTCTGAAATATCTTCTTCTTCCTCTTGAATGCATACTGTAACAAAAAAAATACTTCTGCTGCAAAAATTTTGCTGCAAAATTTTACTCTTAATGGGAAGGAGAAATATAGTTCTGATATAATGGGACAACAGATTCAAATATCAATTTGCATGCTTCTGCACAATGTTAAAGAACAAAATATGGCAGTATAAAATACCCTCAACAGCACTGCGTTCACCAAAGAAAAACTGAAGAATGTAGTCTAGACGTATTTGGACTCTCAGATATTGTGTCTTACATAGAAATATTTAGGTTATTTTCAAGAATAATTTCAGATAGATGTATCTCTAATTTCATGCCACATGAAATACGCCACAAAACTACAAAAAGCTTAAGCACTTCTCCAAATTTAATTCAATTTCCTGAAAACTAAGAAATCCCTCTGAAAAACGAAGATACAAAGATCCTTTTTTTTTTTTATGGCGCGCATGTAACATCACCCACAGTGCCTCTGCAATTCCCAACAATCAGTTTTATCTATTCTGCTACCATGTTAGCGTTCAAAAAATACATATGGTGTTATAGTTTAAACATCATCAAAAAAATACCATTCCGAGTGGCACCCACTTCCGCAGCCTGGAGTTCAATGCCGAGTTTCGAATTGCCTCACAGAGGGTAGGAATTTACAACTGGTCCCGGCAACATCTTCTCTTGCCGATGTATTATGCGTCAGAGATCAAGAATTCAGTAGCAGCGAGCTTTCTTATTTCTTCCTTCTATGGGCTGTTTACGACTGCGAATGGGATAGCAGCTCTCTCTGGAAACTTCAGGAAAATCGCCAACGAAACCTACATTCAAATCTTTTCATGTTCCTTTTGGGTCGTAACACAATCGGTGTAAAATGAAAAGAAGTTGAATCGACGTGGGATTTACCCAAGGCACATGCATATAACACGTCTACACTGGCGTGGAATTTAAACATAAGCAATTCAGACTCGTGCAATTTAAACATAAGAAATTCAGACTCTAGGCTTGCAAACTCTCTGTCCATTCATTGCTTGATCCAAGGCGTGGCAAACCGGGTGACGTTTCTATACAGCAGCACGCCAATACTGCGGGAAACTTTGAAATTGAACAAACCAAGACTTGAAACCAGAATAGCGAGTAATCAGAAGAATCAATTCATGCAATGGAGGTGGTTGATGATGATACAGGACGGGCGTTCATGGCATGAAAATCCATGGCATTCGATAGCCACATGAATTTGGTGTTGGGAGACTGTAAACACATCCAGATGAACATGCTACCAACATTTAGCAGAATGTTAGGTGAATGTCAGGCAACGGTTTAATGCTAGGCGCAGTTGTTTCAGGTGACAGTTTAATGCTAGGCGCAATTCTTATAAATGGAATATGGCAGAACAACAAACATTCATGGACAGACACCTTCTAACTGACAGAGGGCGCGAGTAAAGGAATGTCGCAGATAGACAGAGGAGTTACAAGGAGCATGAGAGCTAAAAAGGAGCTGGCTCTGATACCATGTCAAGCCAGGTAGTAACTCCACAAAACAAAACTGATTCGTATATTATTCCATTAGGTAGGTCTTTGTTATATACAATAGGGAGTGACTGTTCAGTTCATCTCCCGATGACTATTCACATTCCTAATTTAATTATTTACATAAATTCACCCAATCATGAAGATTAGGTGTCAACAGTGTGTTGCCATGCAACAGTCGGGTGGACAGGCAGGCCAAGAGGAGCATGGCTATGACCGGCGTCAGAATCTGCCTTCCCTGGAGACCAAGGAAGAAGATGATCAGACGAAGTAGGGAGGAGTGGACCTGGAGACGATGTCGTTCCGCACCAAGTGCACCAGAGATCCAGAGAAAGTAGGGCTGTGGAATAATTCCAAGGCTAGCAAGACATCTCTGGATCTGATCACCCTAACAGAGGGGGACTTAAATGATATAGGTGATACGGTGCGGGATGCCACTGTGGAATTGCTGCAATAGTTCGAGTAGCAACAACTGCTGGTGTTGGGTGCTATACAAATGGGTCTGCACGAGTTGCACATCCACGCATCATAGATACAGACCAACACGACGTCAACCAGCTTGGCGCCTAGCACCTCAGAAGCCTCAGGGATGTTGCGCGGAAGGGATCCCCGAGTAATAGTGCTGCCAGATGGAGCACTAACAACAAAGACTGAAGCTGAGAAACCCATTGTCAGCACACTCAAGAGATTTGGAATCAACCTGGCCACGCTTCTGAATGAGGCGCTTTACCTTTTGCAGGACGATGTGATCATGGAACTTTGGGCCCATGAATAGTGTGCGTTACAGGTGATCAGTGAACAGAAGGTCAACAACGCCCAACTAACCGTGCAGAAAGACTTTGCCCTTAACCTTTTCAAAGACATTACAGACAAGAACTAGCACATTACCACCGTCATGACTAAGGCATGCAGGACTGTCCTAGAGTTGGGAATTCCCGAGGTTGAGCCAATATATGTGAGGGTTTGGAAGCTCGCTGCTGGAGTGCGTGATGCACAAACTGAATTGATAAAGGTTCAGCTGGAGCTGAATCTCAAAATTGTAGAGTTGTAGTCGAAGGCCCAACCTTCGACTTTGCCAGAGATCAGAGAGCAGTGTGAGACCACTGTGACAGATGTGGTAGTAGCAGTAGAAAGTGCAGTGAAGGACTGTACCACTCTCTTTGAGCAGTCGCTTGAGGTAGTCACCTTCCTGTAAGAAGATCCTACTATACAACACCTGGAAACAGAAGCGCGGAAGCTGTAGTAGCGCTACGACAAAGTCAAAGCGACAACGCACACTGTCACCATCATGCAGAGGTTAGCTAAGTTGCAGGAGGCCAAGCATTGAAAGAGCATGTAGATGCAACTCAACACAAGGAAGCCATGTTGAAGGCTCGCTTGAAGCCTTGGTTGGACGAGGCCTACTTGATCACGACCACTATTGAAGGCAAGGTGGCTAGTTTGCAGGAGATGATAGAACAATGTAGGGCCAATGACAGAATAGTTGGTCGAGGAGATGAAGCAGGCGGCAACATAATGCGCCGCTGAGGTCACAGTTGTCCAAGTTGAGCTGGAAGGTCTTCGCGACAAGATCTTCGCACCAGCCGAGTGACTCGAGGGCGAGTCACCATGTTTGTGTTGGGGGCCTATTGGGAATGGGTCCCTTGGGGTCAATTTTGGGGTTAAAAACCCAAGTTTTGGGGCAGAAGGCCCGAAGTTTGTATAAATAAATGTAAAGTCTCCACATTTTGTGGTCGTGGAGCATGAAGATATCAAGAGTAAAAAAGGGTTTATTCGCTTAATCTAGATAGGTTGTGTCGGTTTTAAGAGATCCGCCCTTGTTCCGCGGACCATGGGATTGTATAAGAAGGAGGTGTTAGAGGAGTCTAAGACAAAAGTCAGTGAAGTAGAAGTACTTAATGAGTCTGTAATGAGATAAAAGCGAGAGTCTTAGTGTAGGAAGAGGCTCTGCGGCTGAGTCCGTAGAGGCCTAGGGTAGAATTCTACAGCTAAGTGCGCGAACCCCTGCAGCTGTGTGCGCAGGGCAAATATAGTTTGTATTGAGAATCTGAATCATCAATAAAGATAAGTATTTTGAAATTAATGTGTACTTTCCATTTGTGTGTGCATTGTTTTACTTCTGCTATGAATGTTGTGATTACGCTATGTTAAATATTGGGGTTATGAATTAATACTATATTGATGCACGAATATATGTATTTCACTTTGTCATATGAATGCAAGTAAGAATATAGGTTTACGCGAAGATAACTGTAATGCATGTTAAAGTTAACCAATACTTAAGCTAATATGGGTAGGCACAGAAGTAAGGGTAATTACAGAGGTGCATCAGCACCTGATCTTTCTATTTAGGGTCTGCGAAGGACGATTAGAGACTTTCGCGAAGGCTCCAAGGACAAATAAGAGAAGTACATTCATAAGCCCTAAAGGGCTAATTGATTTGCGTGAAGGCAGAGTGAAGGTCTACAAACCAACATCATAACCATCTCAGGGTGCAGAAACTTGGTTCCTGCATCCCCCCATACTTCTTTGGGTGAGACTTTAGTCTGCGCTCTGCGGATTGATGCTGAAAGGGCTAGTAGTGTAGGGATTTTCTTGGCTGCTTGACACTGAACCTAGGTTAGGGCCCATCAAGCCAACACCTGCTCTGATACCAAACTTGATCCAAGATATTTTACTTACATATGCATCAAAATTACATATAACAGAGTTAATTAACCATGGAACTTAAAAAAAAAACATAACAATGTGGAAATAGTCAGAAGAACACAAAAACCATGACAAAATGAATTGACTACAGAGTTTGTCCAGTTTGGACTACGTGTTCGGGCCTTACTCAATAGTGGGGAGGCATTATTTTTATTAGTGGCATAAAAGAGATAAAAGTACAACAACAAGAAACTACAACCCTTATGCATCCAAGTTGATAGATGGGTAGAGAATGGAGAGCCCAACTTTGAAAATAGATAGAACCATTGAACTCTTGGCAAAAAATAGTGCAAAAACGCCTATCCAAACTCCCAATTTGGATAATCGAGCCTTCTGCAACCTTCTTGGAACCTCCCTGCTGCTCAAGGCGAGTTTTCGGCCTGCTGCCAGGGGTCAGGGTTTGCTGTATACAATAGAATCTGAGTTTTGACTAGTCCTCCCTGCCTTTCTTAGACACAATAGTCATATATAAAAGATCATGGTGGCATCCCTCAAATTCGGGGCAGTTCCAACATAATACCCAAGGTTAGCATGTGGAAGTATTCATGACAACAACCCTTCCATAATATAAAATCCAATGTCTAATAAAACAACTCATTACAACAACTCATGGGTATCGGTGGTGGGTTTATCGGCGAAAAATCCAAGCCTGGACACAGACATCCTGCGATATCTATGGATCCGATAGGAGTATTCATTGTATGCCATAATGTCACGCATCTGAATCTCCCATCTCACTATCACAATCGGCGTGAAACCCTTGGCGCACTGATCTAGCACACTGCAACATCTGCGGACCTGCCAGGTGTATTAAGCATAATATATAGTATATCAGGTCCAGGCCCCTTATCACAGTATCACAATCGGTGCCCACTGCGAAATCGCAATTGAAAATTTCCCTCGAACCACATCGCAAGCACCTTTTCATGCGATTGCGATATGCGATGTATATCTCATCGCAACTAAGTCCAACCATGGCCGATTTGTAACTCTTTTAGCCTGCAATATGTGATATCGCAATCACAGTTGGGAACGCTAGGGGTTGATTCTTCCTTAAGAAATCCTCCTTTTTGCCAATATGTGATATGCGGGGTCTAGCGGCATCCTACCATGTGGCACTCCTTTATTCGCTGAAACTATGCCATGTCATCTTCTCCCTGCTCCCTGGACAAGTCAAACTCAAACTTTGACTTGATCTAACTTTGTCATTTGGACTCGGATTTGAGTGTTGTTCGCATCGTTGGAATCAGGATGACGAGCACTTTGATCTAATGCTAATATTATCAAGATTTTGCCACTTTGTGTTTTAAGCCTTTTGTCATGCCACTGGAACTTTTTTGAAGATCCACCTGAATCACTCGGGCTACCAACTCCTCCGTCAATCTGAACTTAATGTTACCCACGTGCACCCTGTTGCCATTTAGGTTTAGAGAAAAAGACTTCGTAACTTCTGAATTATGTCCGCTAAACTTTAAGAATAGAGGCAACCATCCTGCCTTCTCCATCCTCTTCTTACTCTGTGGGTAAGCGTCAAGTAATGCCAGACCCTGAGGTTTGAACCTGATGGTGGACGACATTTTCAATATTGGCTAGGACTGGGAGGGAGAAGAGTTCGATCAGTTCACTGATATGCCTTTGAGACCAAGCGAGATAATTCAAACCCGATAAGAACAAGAATGTTTTATTTTAGGAAAGGGATAGGGTAATAAGGCAACATTGAACAATGCAGAACGTGATCATGATTTCCATCAGGATTTGTTCTGCAGGATAAATATTGGGAAGATAATAGAAATAATAATTGGGAATGGGAACTCGTGCTATGACACAATGACTCATCACTACCTTATTCCGTGAGGGTGGACGTGACTTGTATTCAGGAGAATTAAAAATTTTCGCACCATTACCTTTTTACCTTAAGTACTCTGATGCCAAACGTACTTGCTCGATCTTACCTTACAATAGTCGAGTACCTTGGGTGACGACTGCACTTGCTTTGTAATCATAAAGCACCTAGAAACCATATCATTTGCAAGATCGTGTAGCCTCAAATAATAATGAAAATGATCCGTACTTGCCCGATTCTTTTAAGAAAATGTTCTGTTGGAAATTCGTTCTTCAGGAAATAAGTGCTTTGCTGCAGGAAATGCTCTGCTAAAATTCTCTAGAGGAAATCCTTCTACAAGAAACCATGTTCTCCCCTTTTCTTGTGCAGTTTACCGCACATGAATATAGGTGCTAAGGTCGAATGTGCAGTAATCACGTTGGATTACCATTAATGAAAGCGAGGGCCAAGGTACCTCCGATGCATCCTATCAGGTGTGAATGTATGAGCTGTTGTTGAACCCCTGTAGAATCCAGCAGTCAAGGAGCCATGATGAATCTCCATTGTTGCTGACAAGATAGCCTGTCATTGAGGTAGACAAGCTTCAAGGTATCAAAGGTCTCTAATATTGAACCCAAATAATTTGCTGATGTCGATGGGCCAATATTGTTGGAAGGAGGGCCTTAAGAGATCCCACATCAGTCCATCACTAGCAAACCAAAAATTAACTAAAAGACAAAATTTATTTGATGATACAAAGGATCTACTGTCATGTCATTTTAATGAGCCCAGGGTAGTTCATGCTTGCCAGATTTCAATTTTAGAGATTCTGAAATACTGAAAAAGAAGACTCCAAGGGGGCTCCTTTTCCATAATTAGTCTATTGGGGCTAGAAAAAGGAATAAACCTATACCCAATAGATATTCCTTTCATGGTTTACTGAGCATGAGAAGGAACAAAGTAAGCTCAGTTTATTATGGCAGAAAATCAAGAAGAGGTAGTGAAAGGAATGACTCCCTTCTCCACCATTTCCAGCTCTTTCTTCTTCACAATCTCTTCCACAAATTCCTCCTTAGATTGGGGCTTCTGATATAGTTTGATTTTGTGCCCATTCACCAAGAAGGTAACATTTCCATCATCAATTGTTTTAACCCGAACAGATCCATTATCAAAAACTTTTTCAATTTCATAGGGGCTAAGCCAATGTGCATTAAATTTCCCTTTAAAATTATTAAATTTCAAATCAAACAATAATTCCAAATATCCCTCTTTGAACTACTTTTTCTTAATGTATCTGTCATGCCATCTAGCTCGTTGTTGTTGGATTAGATCAGTATGATGAAAATCATATCACCTAATCTCATCTAACTCATTAAGCTGCAAGATTCTCTACTGCTGTGCTTCATCAAGATTTATGCCCAAATCTACTACATCTTAAAAGTTTTGCTCTAAAATCCAATTGGCAGTAAAACTTGTTTTCCATACATAAATTCATACGGAGAGAAGCCAATAGTGTTTCTACATGTGATCCTCTAGGCCCATAATGCCTCAAAAAGTCGACCAGACCAATCCTTCTTATGTACTTGCACTGTTGTAGTCAGGATTGTCTCCAACACCTTATTTGTTGATTCCACTTGCCCATTGGCTTGTGGATGGTAAGGGGTGGATTTCCGATGAGTAATTTGATATTTCTGTACAATTCCCTGCACAAGATTTGACACAAACTGAGTACCCTAACGAGTAACAATTTCCCTTGGTACCCCAAATATTACAAAAATATCAGAAAAAATAAATTCTACCACTGCCTTCTCTGTTGCTCTAGGTAGTTCCATTGCTTCCACCCACTTCATAACATAATCAATACAAACTAAAATATACTTCTTACCTTTGGACATAGAATTGATGGGACCTACAAAATTAAGAGCCCACCTCTCGAATGGTTCTATGAGAACTTATGGCTGCAAAGGCATTTCACCTGTTTGAACAGGTCACCCTATCCTTTGGCAGCTGTCACATTTATGAACATACTCCTTTGCATCTTTGAAAAGACTTGGCCAGTATTAACCTAAGTGAAGGATCTTATAGGTTGTCCGCTTATCTTCAAAATGTCCTCCACTAGGTTCATCATGAAAAGCTCTTAAGATATCATATATCTCATCCTCTCTAACACACCTGTGAATAATCAAGTCAGGTCTGGTGCAAAATAGGTCCCCTTTTATCCAAGAGTAATTAACACTTTTTCTAATAATTGTCTTTTTCTGACTAGATGAGAAGTAGGGTGGTAACTTTCCTGTAGCAAGATAATTGGCCATGTCTGCGAACCAAGGTGTTTTGATAGAAATAGAAAACAAATTCTCATTAGGAAAGTTATCATTAACATGAATATCCTCACCTGCATGGTTGAGCCTAGATAGGAAATCAGCTACCTGATTTTCTTTACCCAACCTGTCCAATATCGTGATATCAAATTCCTGCAGCAAAAAAAGCCACATAGTAATCCTGCCATTAGTGACTGGTTTGTTCATGAGATATCAAATAGAAGAATGATCAATATGTAACAAAACTTTGTAATGAGTGTTGTAATGTCTAAACTTATTAATAGCATAAATTACAACAAGGAACTCTTTTTTAGTTACAATGTAATTCAGTTCTGAAGGAGTTAAATTTTTACTAACAAAATAGATAGCATGGGTATGAGATTTTCTTTTTGGCCTAATACCGCTCCTATATCTAAATTAGAGGCATCAGTGGAAATACGAAAGGGAAATTTCCAATCTATACCTCTCAAGATAGGTGCTGAAGAAATTTTTCCTTGAGTTTATCAAATGCATCTTGACACTCATCACTCCAATGAAATTCAGATTCTTTGGTCAATAATTTAAACAATGGTGAGGCTACCTTTGTAAAATTATCAACAAACCTTTTGTAGTAGCCTGCATGTCCAAGGTAACTTCGAACTCCCTTTTGATTGCTTGGTGGGGGTGGCTTTTCAATTACTTCAATCTTAGTTGGATCAACTTTAATTCCTATAGCAGAAACATGATGACCCAAAACAATACCCTCAGTCATAATCATAAAACATTTTTCATTACTCAATGAAAGATTAGTTTCTCTACATCTCTGCAAAACTCTCCTAAGATTATGTAGAGCTTCTTCAAAAGTATCACCCATTATTGTAAAATCTTCCATGTAAACCTCTATGCAATCATGTAAAAGAGCGGAGAAAATACCAAGTATCGCCCATTGAAATGTGGCTGGCACGTTAGATAAACCAAATGGTAGGACCTTATATGCATAGGTTCCCCAGGGACATGTGAATTTCATCTTCTCCTGGTCCTCTGGAGATATTCTAATTTGGTTGTACCCACTGAACCCATCTAGGAAAGAAAAATACCTCTTCCCTGCTAGAGTGTCCAACACTTGGTCTATAAAAGGCAAGGGAAAGTGATATTTTAATGTAGCTTTGTTTAGTTCCCTATAATCCACACACACTCGCCATTTACCATTCTTTTTAGGGACGATAACCAGTGGGGATACCCACTGGCTATCTGAAATAGGATAAATGAACCCTACATTTAACAATTTCTGCAACTCATTTTTTACAATTTCTCTCAAAGCAGGGTTCATTCTCCTTTGCGGTTGTCTCATAGGCTTGGCATTTCCCTCTATGTAGATATGATGAATGCATGTATCCAGGTGAATACCCCTCATGTATGTTTATTCGTAAGCAAATGTATTCAAAAAGTCTTTCTATGTCTGAATTAATTATTCCTCCTATTCAGGAGTCAAGGCAGAATTGATATTTAGGGTTTGTCTAGAAGAAATTTCAATTACCTTACCTCCACATTCAGTCATTGAATATGCAGGAAATGTAGATAAGAGGGCTGAATGTAATTCAACTACTGTATTATATTTATAAGAGTTCTGCAGGTTAGTAATGATATCTAGATTAGGACTAGACTGCCCCTCTAAATGCTGTGAAAAATCATGATTAGAAATATGAAAATTTATCAGATTTTCCTCCGAATTTTCCATAAGGATCATGGCTTGGGCTATTGTCAACACTGGGTGAATAAATTCTAAATTATGTTCTTCATCATCCCAATAGGTCTTTTCTGATTTTAGGAGGGGATTGGCAGGGGGCTATAGGTTGATGTGTTTAGTTTCATCCTCATTAGTGATGGTCATGTTTCCATACCTACACCCTATGTAGGCATCAACCGTAGCCAACCAAGGTCTCCCCAAGATCAAAGGATGCCCTCCCAAGTTGCTCTTAGGTTGAAGAACATAAAAATCTACAAGGTACTCCCAGGAATCCAATGAAATGACAATGTCTTCTAATACACCCTCTAGCTTTACCTTAGACTTGTCTGCTAATTCTAACATGGTAGGAGTAGGGAGTAAGTCAAAGGATTCTATGTGAGATAATGTCTCCATTTTCATGACATTGATGGCTACACCTAAATCGATTAGATTGTTTCTTATCGGATACCCATTGATAAAGGTGGTAACCACAGGGATTCCAGGGTCTACATATTTCTTAGTAACAAATTCAGCGGACATAAGACTTGCAAGTTTTCCACCTACTTGAATTGTAGAAGATTCCTTCTTCTATCTCCTTGGTTTCTTGGTACATATATCCCTCACTGTTTTGGCATAAACATTTATATCCTTAATTGCTTGCAGTAAAGTGTTGTGCTATTCAACAACCCCCCCATTTGTTAACATAATAGCTAATATTCTATTAATAAATGGGGACCCTTAAAACATAGTTACTGATCAAACGAGAAAGTGAACTGGTACCTGTTTTTTTGAGGTAGCAAAAAATTGCTCGATTTTGAAAAGTGGTGATGCCAGAATAAACTTTTTTTTTAAGCATATTTTTGGCACTTTAAATTTTCTCATGTATCAAGTATGAACATTTTTTTTCGATGTTACTGATTTTCATGCTGATTTTGAAAAGTGTTGATGCAGCATCAACCCCTTTTGTTAGAGGGTTGATTTTTGACACCTTTTTTTTTTTTTTTTTTAATGTAGCAAGTAGGAACACTTTTTTTAAATGTTAGTGATTTTCATCTTGATTTAAAAAGGATTGATGCAGCATCAACCCTTTTTGTTTATAGGGTTTATTTTTTACACTTTAAATTTTGTAATGTATTAATTGTGGATACTTTTTTAAATGTTTGTGATTTTCATGTTCAAAATAAAACATATATATTTTTTAAAACATGCCAAAAAAACTCAAATAATAAAAAAATATATAAAAAACTAAAAAAACACCCATAAAAATGTAAAAATAAAACAAATTTCAATTGTAAAAATAAAAAAAATTAAACAAAAAATAAAAAATAAAAAATAAATAAAAAAAGGAAAATATTTCAAAAAGGCATAAAATTTGAAGAAAAAAGTTGAATATTAATAAAAAATAAAAAAATACATCCATAACGATTTTTTTAAGTTAAAAAAAATTAAAACCACATAATAATAATTAAAAAAAAATCCTAAGCAAAAAAAAAGAAAAAAAAGAAATATTTAAATAAAAAAATTACATTAAAAGAAGTTAAATTTAAAAACTAAAAAAAATCATAAAAATTAAAAAAAATTAAAACAAAAAAATGAAAAAAAAAATACAAAAGATTAAAAATAAAAATATATAAATTAGAAAGCAAAAAAAGCAAATCAAAACCAAAAAAAAAAAAACAACAACAACAAAAGTTCAAAAAAAAAAACAATTAATAAAATCAAAATAAAAAAACATAAATTTCGCCACTCCTCAGGCGGGGTTGGACGTGGGCGCGGACGGGGAGGCGGTATGCACGCAACCGCCTCCCGCGGCCAACCCCGCCAGGGGTGGGCGGAATTTAATTTTTGTTTTATTATTTTTTAAAAATTTTGTTTTATTTTTTTTTTTAAATTTTTGTTTATTGCTTTTTTATTTTTATTTTTATTTTTAATTTTTAATTTAGTTATTTATTATTTTATTTTATTTTAATTGTTTTTTTTTTTATTTTGATTTTTTTTTATTTTTTCCAACTGTTTTTTATTTATTTTTGTCCAATTTTTTTATTTATTATTATTATTTATTTTTAAAGTTATTTTTATGTTTATTTTTACATTTTTTAAGGTTTTTTGTTTGTTTGTTTGTTTTTGTTTGTTTGTTTTTTTGTCATGTTTTTAAGTTTTTTTTTAATGCTTTATTTCTTGTTATTATTTAAAAAATGGTTTGTTTTTTGTTTTGTTTTTTTTTGAATTTTTCTTGTTTTTTTACTGTTTTTAATTTTTTATTATATTTTAATTTAATTTATTATTATTATTATTATTATTATTATTTTCAATATTTGAATTTTTGTTTTCTTTTTTATCATTTTTGTGTTTTTTTTATTGTTTATATTTTTTTTCCAATATTTAAAATTTGTTTGTTTGTTTGTTTGTTTTTTTTGTGTGTTTTTTTCATTGTTTTTTTAAATCAATATTAAAAAAAATCTTTTGTATTCTTTTTTGTGTTTTCTTATTGTTTTTATTTTCTTTTCAACATCTGACTTTTTGTTTTTTTTGTTGTATTTTTCATTTTTATTTCTTTATACATTTATTTTTTTATTTTGGTTTTTATTTTCATTTTTTTTCTACAGGGTCTGTGTCGATGCTCGTCTAACAACCCGATCCCATTATGGGCAATTTGATAGTTGATTTTAAAATTTTCATTATAATGAATCGAGTCTGTTCGTACAATGTATCAATTTCATGGTTGGTCTTTAAGTTTTCATTACAACAGGTCGAGTTCACTTACAATGCGTGTCAATTTGATGGTTGACTTATAATTTTTTTTGCAATGTATCGAGTTGTCTTAGGCTAATATTTTAAAATCGTTATATATTTTGCATTTAAAAAATAAATTACTCTTGAGTGTTCATTTTTAAAGTTTTTTGTCATAAAAGTTTTTCATAATGTCATGCTTGAAATATTTTGAAAACTTGGGATTTGTTTGTAATCATAATCTTTGGTTTTAATAGAATGGTTGAAAAATTGTCAAAATTTTAATGTTTTTCTAAGTCATGATATTTTATCTTTAATGCTATGGTCTAAAACAATTACAATTTCAAGGTTTTCTAGAGTCAAGATATTTTATCTTTAACAACATGGATGGAAATATTCAAAATTTGAGACATGATGTTTTATCTTTAACATCATGTCCGAGAATTGTTGGAATTTTACAGTGTTTCAAAGTCCAGATATTTTCTCTTTAACTCCATTGCTAAAAAATGTCAAAATTGCAACTCGTTTTTTTGTTGTTGTTATTCCAGAATAAACAATTGTTTTTAAGGGTGTTTTTTTCATCCACTTAAAAAAAAATGGTTTTTACTTCCATTTAAAAATGTTGAAAATTTAACCTAAAAAAAAACATCTTTATGGAATAAACAATTTTCATTTTTGGGTTGTT
The DNA here is from genome assembly GCA_031772625.1 of Pinus tabuliformis. Lineage (NCBI taxonomy): Eukaryota > Viridiplantae > Streptophyta > Pinopsida > Pinales > Pinaceae > Pinus > Pinus tabuliformis. Next base: position 98,141,350 of record CM062805.1, on the reverse strand, counting down.
TTTTCATGTTTTTTGGGGTTTTTGGGCTCGACTACCTGTTTTGAGGTAATAGTTCCCATTTCATCCGTAACTATGTTTTAAAAATCCCTTGCAAAAAAAAATAAATTAATATTTAGGCATTTTATTTCTATTTTTTGGAATAAAGCAAGATATCAAGATGAAACCCTTTGAAAAACTAGCAAATGCTTGCCTTTTCGCATATCGCATGATCAAGCGTGTCAAAACCCCTGTTAAAGAGCAAAACCCGCGAAAAAAGTGATTAAAAGGGATTACCACGCTTAACCTTGAAACTATTAGACTTTTCATTTGAACTGAGTCCTAAAATGTTTCTTATTAAAGTAAGGCCCACGTCGCATATCACCACTTGTAAAGAACGCACCCTCACAAAGTATCTTTAACCATGCAATATGCAATATTGCGATGCCATGTTCACCCTTATTGCATCGCATTGGAAACCCTTAAGAAAGATCTAAAAACTTATCAACCCACGATATTGTGAAATGCGATGGGAACCAGACTTGATTGCCAACTACGTTATAAAAACACTCAAGTCTCCTGCGCAATGAAAAGAGGCTTTAAAAAGAAAACCCTATCAAATAAGCTATGCTTTGAAAACTAATAAAGAATGCCCTGCATATCGCATTTCGCAGAAACCAAAGGAATGGGAAAGAAAGTGCACACACGAAATGCGATAATGCGATCTGCGATATTGCATCACAAATCACAAAATCGGCATTATAACATATAAAACGCTCACCACACTAATAAGTTTCTTTCCCAACTTAAGATGCAAAACATTAATGAGCAATAAAGCTAGGGATAAGGAACCATTAGTGGGCATTTAGTATGGGTTAATGGAATTTACGTTTGAAAAGCTGTTCGACGTGATACGATATCTTCTCACTTGCATTTAATAAAAACTCCTTTCTTGTCACCTTTTCAAAGTCATCTGTATCATTCATTCTTATGTTCATTTTACTTGTGTTTATCTGATAGATTTTTCTTCGCTCCATTTTCAGGAATAATCCATAGCAAGAGTTGTTAGGAGCAATGACAAAGAGGGGAAAGGCAGTTGCGTCTGAAAAATCAGAAATGATCCCTCTGTTCTCTAACACTACATGCAGCAAAGACGGAGGAACCTCAACATGGGAGGCCATGTATGATTTATTAGAAGAAGAGAAACCAAGACCTCTGGTAACAAAGGCCACAACCGATGGTCATATTTCCTCTGATGCCTCCTTCTTCGAGACAACATGCTCATTTCTGCACCGCATAGCCACAAGGCTGAAGATAATTCCATATATAGATATGGTTAAGTGGATAATCGATTAGGTGGACGTCTCGGACAGAGAATTCAAGAATAGCAGGCAGGAGGTTATGGGATCCTTTTCACCAGACAGTCTGCGGCTTATGTACAATCTACCAGAGCCACAAAATCTCTACAATAAACAGTTCCTCGAGAAATTTGCTAAGGAGAATGAAGACCCAACAGATGTCACACGAACCTGGACTGAAAATGAAGGAAAGATAAAAAAGGATAAGACGGGCATGTATTCTGCAACAAATTTCTCTCCCCCTCATAGTTTAGTAGCATCCATGCTATGTAGAATGTTTGGCAAGCTCGATAGTACTATTTTTTCCCCAGAATGGCTACCATTAATAGATGCAGCCATAAATGCAACAATAATGAATTGGGCACAGATAATTTGGCGAGAGCCATAATGGAGTATAGGAGAAAGACTAGTATCTCTTCTATGGTTTACCCTCCATTTTTCATGAGTCTCTATATAATGGACGCTATCTGTTTTGGTTCCAAATTTCCTATCATGGGATGGAAGTGGACTGTCCAAGACCCACTTCCTATCCATATATATCATAAAAGTATGTGGGAATCTTAGTTTTTCCCCCATTTTTACAAATTTTGTCAAGGAGTTATGCTTCCTATTCATAAACAAGTCTACAACAGGAATTCCCCTAGATTTTCTAGAAAAGTTGAAGTAAATATCCTACCTGTAGCCATATGGCTTGGGGATGAGACATTTACAGATATCAGAGTATTCGGGAGCATTGCTTCACCGCATGTCCTCCCATACTATGTCCCTGATAAGTTAATAGCCAGGGAGATAGCCTATCAAACAACAGGGGAAGGTGGGCTGAGCAAAGGATTGAAGGAACAAAAAAATTCCATTTGGCCTACATTTCCGTTGCAAAGTGGTGTGTTTTCACTACACGATTTTGGACATGCATGCAAGGAAGCAGAGATTATGAAATCTCTGAAATTGACTACATTCCCGGGAAGACAGTATGACCCAAATGGCACCACCAAACACTTCACTACTATGGTGAAAGTGAAACCATTTACCCATGAGGAAGATGCCTTCGATGAACTCTTCCTACAAAAAGGGACGTTTTCAGAAGTGTCGCATATGGCATCACTACTTTTTTTCCACAGATGATCTTGAAGCCTTCCGTGAATATAGGGAAATTAGATTATTATAGGTCCCATTGGACCTGCTACAAATTGAACCAGTAAGGGAGCCAACTCCTAGTGTAAGCTTAAACTAGAGCTCCAGAGAAAATTCCAAAGAAAATTCTGAAGCAGAGTCCCAGGAAAAATCTGCTCGTGAGTGAGAGCACTCACAGCTATAGTCTCAAAATGGGGGTAATCAAAACAGAGAGTCCAAAAGGGACACAACCGGAACCATAGAAAAAGTATCCGAACAAACATCGGCAAAGAAACAGGTTGAACTTCTCTCTACTTCCACCCAGTCGGCGAAACCCTCAGTTGTTGATTTAGAAAAATAATGGGAGCATTTTAATAAGAAGCTCCATATAGAGGAACAAACATCTGAGATATAGACTCCACAACACAAATCAACTCAAGAAATTACAGTAGAGAAAACTGTAGGAACTCAGGATGTAGAACTCATTCTTGCCACCCCCACTTCTGAAATTATTTTGAGAATTGATGAAATCCCTCCATTATATGTGTTTTATAGCCCTACCCATAAAGCTGTCATGAAAAGGAAGATGAAGAAAAGAAAGGCGGATGCTGCAGCTATTACCACACCTGACAATGAACCAATGGACATTATCTGGAAAGATTCGCTCATGGACCCATCTAAGAACCTTACAAGACTGTCGCAATTTGCGAGAGCCTATGCTACGACAACTATTGATAAATAAATAGAGGTCCAAATGCTGCTAAGAGAAAAGGAACAAAAGATCCTACTGTTGGAACAACAATTAGAGCAAGAAAAATCTAATTAATAAGCAGAGTTACAAATAGCCAAACTACAGCAGGAGTTTGAATAGATGCAAATACAACATCAAGCCAGCCTAGCAGAAAAGGATACGTGGATTCAAGCTATGTCAGAGAAGTATAAATATAGTTCGAAAATCGATCAGTTTGTAAAAGAAGCACTCAGCCTTAACGCCCAACTAATGCAACAAAAGGAAGTTCTGTGCCAGAAAATCTCACAAATAAATCCTTATTGTGAGATCAGTGATAAGCTAACAAGCCAAGTCGTCGACATGAGACTTGAGTATGATGAAGTCCATAAAAGGATTTCTGACTTTATCACCTAGCAAGAATCAGAAGATGGGAGAAAGGTTGATTTGCCAAAACTAGAGGAATCACATAAAGAAATTCTATTTGCAGACTGGGATTCTCGGCTCAAGCAAGAAGAAAGGGCAACAATGGTCACGACAGCAGCAGCAAACAACATCATTGAAGCCATTAACAAAAATCTACATGGCGCCAACCTGGTTGCAGAATCTATACTAGGATTTCTTCCAAATGCCAATCAACTAGAGCAGCAATGGAGACAAGCAACAAAGGAAAGGGAGGAGGTGATCAGACAAATGAGAAAGTTGAACTGGGAAGCATACTGACAATTATTAGTCAAACCATACATCTAGTGGATGACCTTGCGATGCCTAACTACCTCCACACAAAAAATGGTGCCAGCATTGACGAATGCTATATTTACTGGACAGTTGAAATCTGTGATCGGCAAACCGACACAACTCCAACCAATGATAGATATTTGTGATCTTAAGGGTCAAATGCAAATGATTTAGTCACTTTGTTTTATTTTATTTTTTAATTCTATTTAGCATAATCCGAGGAAGGTCGTTTAAACCTCCTCAGCTATTTTTGTAATAATCTATTTTAGGACCTATAGTTTTAGTATTTAAACCCCTCTCATGCATTTAGAGAGGGGTCCAGAAATTTTATCAGAAACATTATTCAAAACATGAACTTTTGTACATTTGAGGAGGTTCTAGTGGAATGAAGTGAACATGATCTATTTTCTTTTTAATATCTGGCATGTTCTACTGAAATTGCTCTTTTGCACTCTTAGATGATGTTGGATTGATTCGAATTAGGCCGATATTGATGAAACACATGAACATAACTTATCATATATGGTACTTTTATCTTGTGATTTTGTTTTATTTATGTATCAGGCAATAAATTTTCTTCAATTGTTTTATGTATGAAAGTTTGAATTTTGGTTAGCATTATTGCACTTTTGTATGGTGTTGGCTTTAATTTTCTGCTGAATATATGAACGATTCTATATGCGATATATCTTTCACAATTGTTTTGGCTAACTATTTATCGAAAATGATTATTGTTAAATGATTTCACTTCTTATTATAGTTGAATGATCTTTATTACCAATTTCTATAGGACATTATTGTAGATCACATACTTTACTTTATTCCCGGGCATAGTTATAGTTTACTAGTGTTTAAACTAGGATATATGCATGTGTTCAAATAGTTTAGATTAGATTACACTTAGCTTAATCATTCCCCCGTTACATCATATATCACCCCATCAACACTATCAAAATCTCTTTTTGGGAAACTGGTCCCATTATCCCCAGTCAGAGCCACTACACCAAACGGAAAAGGAGCTACCAACCAAGGTCCGGACCGGGTGGTTTTCCCCCATGTTGTAGCAACGATTTTCAAGGCTTCAACATTTTGGTGCTAGAAGGAGGGCCTAACTATGAATGACAAGTAAATTCAAACCAACATGCCATTCTAAGAGTAAAACTTCCTCGCCCTCACCTCCAACTTCTCGATCGCATTCCAAATCTCCAAATCCTAAGTGAGAAGTTGTAAAGACACCCTTAGAACCCAGTATTGAAATTCTATAGAAGCCAGATCATTCTTCTTCTATAGAATCCGTTGAAGTTCAATCTCTGGTTCATAAGTTATAGGGGATTTGCATATCTCAAGAAGAATCTAAGTTATCCCAAGATAGCGTTGCTTCTCAGTTTCCCTCATCTCAGAGATTGACTAGAGAACAGAGTGAAAAGCTTGGGATCCCTCCATTCAAACTCCCTCTACCAAGCCGTAAGAGGGCTAAGAAGACACCATCTGAATCCCATAGTGAGGTTCTCTCATCATCACCTCAATCATCCTCATTCATTTCATCCATCTCATCACAAGGTCAATCACCCACCTCACAACTCTAGATCGTGATTTACACAGGTACTGGAGCACAAGCCTCCTCTACCCAATCACCTTCAACCACTGGAACATCTTCCTCTATGCAGATACCAACGATGGATCAAAACCCTCCAAGGCCATGGACAAATCCAAGAGCTGTATGGATGGCAGGGCCTTTACACCAATTGCCAGCCCATCCCGAAAAATGGCTACCAAAGTTAAATCCTGATAATGGCCTACCAACTGAGGAACACATAAACAATTTTATGTTGTCCATTAACCTAAATGAAGTAGTAGAAGAAGATGCAGTTGTAATATTATTCCCTTATACCTTACAAGGATTAGCAGGATCATGGTACTTTTCATTACCATCAGGTTCTATTAATAGTTGGGATGCCTTTCAAGAGCAGTTCCTAACCAAATTTGGAGATGATAGATCCATGGATACCCTTCTCAACGATCTCTCCAATTTGAAAGCTGAACCTAAAGAACCGATCAAAGACTTCAATTCTCATTTCAACAAGTTATTGAATAAAATACCAATGGCATCCAAGCCCAATGATGAAGTCCAAAATGAATGGTACATTTCTTCCCTCCCTTCAAACACAACTATTTTTGTCGATAGAGCTGCCAAACCAACTTTGGCAGAAAACATGAAAGAAGCAATAGCTATAGAAAAATGAATTCTAGCCTTAGATAAGAAAAATTCTTTAGAAGAACGAAAATCCAAGAAAGTGACTTTTAGGGATGAATCCAAGAAAAAAGCACCTAAATATCCTTTTGATCTTGAAGGTTTACAAAAAGTCCTCAAAACCATGTCTAATGAAATGGTTGATATCAAGAAACAAGTAGCAGAGACTTCCTCAAAGAAATCTTTCAGACCATATAAAAGGAATCCCTCCACTAATCCTAAGCCTCCAAGCACTATATCAAATGCTGAATCAGATATGGAGGATGATGAAGTCTCAACAACTGAAGAACAAACAAATGATGAATAAGTGGTCAAATTACAAGGAATGTGGGAATTTATCCTTCCCAATGAAGATACAGAAGAAGCACTCCCTGTTGAGACTCGGAGTAGAAACCCTATTGATTCACCTCAAACAAATCTAAAGCAGAAGTTATCAACTCCGGCGTCCAAGGAAAAAACAATAGGTAAGAAGTCTCAATCCAAATCTACCCAAACCGCTCCTCTTCAATCAAATTTCTCACCTCCAGCTAAGACCCTCATAGTATCCGATGAAATGGAATACAACATTGTGGATGATATGAAAAAGACTAGGGCAAACATTACCTTTCATGAGCTTAGCAAGTTGAAACATCAACATAAGTTGCTTCTCAAAGAACTCAAAGCATTCCGTACTTTTCCTCTTCCTACCACTGTAGTCTCACAAGATACCCAAGAAATGGGAAGGCCCCCTAGTACTTCACTAGATATAATCGGTCCTACTGATATTTCTCTAATCAGAGGAAGATTTAAATCCCATACTCCATTTTTGTTGACTTTTGAAATATTCAACAAAAATCTATAATGTGTGAGATTTATTGTTTTTTATATAGATCAAGATTTATTGTTTTTCATAGATTATATTTATTTCTTTCATAGATTAAGATTTATTTCTTTTATATCTTTTCCTGTGTGAGAGGTTAAGAGTGATTTTTTTATTTATTTTCTTTCATATCTAGAAATTAAGAGTGATTGTTTTTTATTTTATTTTATGTCATGTGCTTTTGATTATTCATTTCATAGGATCCTGATTTGATAATGCACACATGATCCCTTAGAGTAGATTTCATTTCATGCAATTTCATTTTTGAAAGAGTGGTGTGCTTTTCAATTCCTGCAAGTGTGGTAGATTAAGATTTCAATTCCTGCAAGTGTGATAGATTAAGATTTCAATTCCACGCACTGTACTATAATTTCTTTTGAATTGATTGTTGAATTAGAATAGGTGAATTTGATTTGTCATTATTTGGTTTCGTAGTTAGATTGATCTAAATTGGAAGTTAATTTCTAGCATATATAGTGCACACATGCTTCGCAAGTTTTACGAAACCCCCAGGTTGACAATTAAATGATAGGTAATTAATTTGCCTCAACATTTTGGCATCGTTGCCGAGGAAGTGTGCATAGGAACTAGCTTTCAATCTAGAGTTCATTTTTCAGTTTTTTTCTAGATGCATGATTAAAGCATGTAGATGCATAAATCATTTAGCTGCATATCATTTATATAAAAAAAAACTTTAATCACCTACCACCCCCACTATATCACGTGGTGCAGTAAGAGCCACACATCCACATCATGAATTCTTATTTTTGCAGGTAGAAGAGATGACAAAGGAGGATGAAGAAATGGATGGAGATCCTTTTGGATTTCCCATTCAAGAAACTGATGTCAATGTTCAAATGAAGAACATCTCTCCATTCGTACTTCCTTACTTCAAAGGTATGAGAACAGAAGACCTAGAAAATTTTCTTTTTGAATTTGAAATCATTTGTAGATCTTATAGCTACTCATTACACATTCAAAAATTGAATTTGTTTCCAACAACATTGAAGGATAAAGTTCTTAGATGGTTCATGAATTTAGGAACAAATTCTATAAGGACATGGGATGATATGAAAAGAGTATTTTTGGAAAAATATAAAAATCATTACAAACACCATGACCTTAGAAATGAAGTCTTTAAGATGAATAAAAAAGAGGATGAAAATCTAGAAGACCTAGTGGAGAGATTTACTTATAATATCAAAAGATCTAAAATGCATAATTTAGGATCAGACATATTAAAAACTCTCCTACTAAATGCTATAAAGGATGAATGGATTGATCTTCTTAACCTAGTGGGAAAAGGAGATGTTTATCAATTATCATTTCAAGAGATTTGTGAACTATGCAAGAACATATCAAGGGGAAAAGCAAAGTATGGAAGATCTCCTCAAGATCTAGTTATGGAAAGGGAAAGTAGGTTGACAATGGGATTAGTAAGTCAAACTGAACTTAACAACTTGCTAAACATTATTAGTAATTTAAATGAACAAATTGAGATGCTAAGAATGCAAAACAAGCAAAAAGTTGAAAATGTTGCTTTGCATGAATGTCCACTTGATAACATTAAAATTTGTGCAGGATCACATGCTACTAAAGATTGCCCATCATTACCAGGGTTAAAGGCAGTTTACCAAAAGGATAATGGAGTGAATCAAGCTCCAAGAGGACCATGGCAGCCTCATCAACCCAATATGATGCAATATCATTGTGCACAATTTCAGGGTTATGCACAACAATCTCAAAGTAATTGGCAAACACCTTTGCCTTGGAAATCTTGGCAATCTCAATCCCAATCTTGGAAATAGGGTTGGGAAGAGCCTTACAGAGGAAATCCACCATATACTCAATCTTTCCCTCACTATCCTCAATACAAATATCAATGTTATCCATACTATTCACCTCCACCACAACATCAGTTTCACCCTCAGTTAATCTCAATTCAACCTTTCCCATTACTACACACACAAACACCCCAAAGATCCATTCCCATGCCACTGCTTGCACAACCATTTCGAATCCCCAACAATAAAACACCTCAATCCACTTACAATGTTGAGGTATTGTAAAATGATTTACTAGCTGCCATTGAAGAACAACAACTAGAAGAAGAAGATTCAGATAAGGTCCAAGAATCATGGATGCTCATCGATAAAGAATAGTTGCTGGAACCTAAGATTGAAAAGTTTCATGCATGCCTATCACCAGATTCTATGAATGGAGATCACATATGTGAGGAATTGCATGGCATGATAGAAGGAAGCCAAGGAAGACAAGATTATATTGAATCTTGGTTCAAGACAGTCATTGGATCCCAATATTCCATTCTTCAGTATCTTCTAACATCATCTCAATCAAGACAGTTGGTCTCTCATACATGGGTACATATCAAGGAATATATTTCAAACCTGCATATGAGTATATCTATCATTTTGTTACATACATGGCTCCATTGGAAACATTCATATACTTAAAAATAAAAAAATAAAGTCAAGTAGATAAATTAGGAAAAATAAAATCAAGCTTGATTGCATTTTTTTAAAGCTTGATTGCATTTTTTTTCTTAATTGTGTTTTTTTTTAGAACTTTAAATATTTAGATTTTTATTTATTTTCTTGCATTTTTTTCATTAACATCATAAATATTTTCAATAAATTGATGTTTTGATTAAAAAAAAAAATCATGTTTTTGAATAAGGGAAATGTAAATTTTTAAATAAAAATTATCAATTCTTTTTTAAGAGAATTGAGAAATTGACTATTTAGGCTCTCATGTGACTTGTAAAAAAATTTGCATTAGCTTAGTATCCATCATAATAAAAAAATTCATATATAAATCTTGCTTCAAATTACTGCATATCTATTCCTTTTGAGGAGCTGCAGAAACGACTTGTTTCTGCAACCAAGCCTGATTTGATTCCGCATCCATCATCAAAAACTCTGTGTTGAAGGGCTTGACATAGATTGATTTTTAATTAAGCCCTATCCACAGTCCAAGTATCACAAGTCTTTGACCCAAATGATCCATATTAGTCCCTCGAGAGTGGGCTACCTGTCCATGTAATTCTTGCACAACATTCCGATGCACTGTCTGATTTGAGGATCGATGTAGTATTTCTTATTTTTTCAATTTTCCCTATGATTCAAATTTTTGCTTGTGGTCTGGTTGATGAAAAATTTTCAAGAAACTTTGGGACAATTGAGCCACCTCATAGCAAATGGATGAAACATTTCTTAGCTATAGCTCAGGGGGACACATAACATAATTGGTATGGACTTTACAGCAGCTACGTGGGTCAGATATGTCTGGACGTGAGAAGCTTTTAAACACTTCTTCAACTTCAGATTCAGATTCATATTCTGCTGATTCATAGAGTACACATTCAAATTCAGCGAGTAGAAACTTGGCATTGAACCTCAGCGAGGCAAGAACATGGAAAAGTGAAATGTATATAAGGCCTCATGATTTTCTTATTCCTACTCTACCCCTTGCTAGTTGCTTCTATGGCTCCATTATTTCTTCCATGTTGTGTTTGATAAACCAGCAACCAACAAGTGATTTTTGTTACCTGAGCATTTGCCAGAAATTCGTAGTAGCTTGAAAATGTCATTTTTAAAACACGATTTTTAGACAACTAAAAACGAATTTCAAAAAACTAAAATGTGGGTTTTATTTAGAACAGGGTACATTATAATACCCCGGAGCGATTTTATCAAATTCTTAATCGATTGGGAGATATTCGAGGTTCTCTGGAGCTCTATTTGGCAAATTGCGTGAGAAAAAATGGTTTTTAATTAATGAACATAGACAGTTGCAACCATTCGGTTTTCTCCTGCAAATAATCCGCCAAGAATCTAGCCTCCCTAATCTACAGGAGGTAGATCCGCCACATAGATGCTGAGATGTGGATCACTATTTTCTCACATTGCTTGTCGTTTGCTGGATTCTGGTGAGGTCTGCCAAGAAAGGGGTGTTTTGCCAACAAAGAGTTTCGGTTTTGGATTCGGTGAAGAACCTTTTATTGAATCTCCCAACAATTCGATTTATTTATGGTGAATGAACATTTCAGGCTTCCAGCCCATCATCATCATTGACAACAGTTTTTCCTTCAAACCAATGTTCATCCATCGTTTCACATATTTCCGATTCGCCTCCTCTTGAACAATCAGGCAAGAAAAATGACAAATCTAAGGCAGTTGTTACAACTCTCATTATTACTGCAATATCCACTCTACTTGCTGGAGTGTTTTCTAACTTGTATAAAAATTTTGCCACTGGTAGGCATAAGTTGAATGATGAAGACTATGATAGGCATATTCTAACTTCAAGCATAGACAACAGATCAATTAATCAGTCTATATGTGTATTTTAGTTTGTATATATGTTTTTCTTTTATGTATATTTATTTTACTTTTTAGTTTTGTAAATATTTCATTAATTTTTAGATTGTGCGTTTTATTATTTTTTTTAGAAAATTGCCATGGAAATTTTCATAAAAAAAAATTGATGTGAAATTCATTTAGTGATTGGAGCAGATTGAGAAAACGTTGTTGTGATGGTCCACTGAAACACACCTGTCGAAGCAAGAAATAATATATATATATATATATATATATATATATATATATAAATATATATAAAATAAAAAAATAATAAAAAAATAAAAAATAAAAAAATTGTTCTATTTGCTAATTTTTCTGGAAGAGGTATTGATCAATTTGAAGATTGGACTGGTTATTTGTTCATAACAAAAATGCACAGCTCTTTGTACTTAATTGTCTGTTCAGGATTTTAGCTACAGAAACTGCATAATTCTACAACTGAACCACAATTTTGCAGCTATGTATTTAACTCAATGATCTATTTGTCAACAATGCATTCTAATCAGAAAATCATGATCAAATTTATTGGTTTTGTCTAATGATGATGTTTTCAAGCATGATGCAGGAAAGAAGAAGAACTATGAAGGCGCTTTATCCATAAGATCAATTGATGAATTTTTTATTAAGGATTCTTTTGCAGGAATCATTAAGCATTCACAAATAATATTTCTTCATCTTTATGAAATGATACGATTCAAACATAAATTGAGGAAATTATTTTCTTTTAGAAATTGGATTTATTATCGCAATTTTGAAATTGGACTAACCATTTGAAACAAAAACACGTCATGAACCTGTTAATTATGAAAAATTTTCGTATGTACCTAGAGAAATTGATCACTTCTCTTTGAACACAATTACATTTTATTGCAATGTTAGTGCCATGTTTATTTTCAGGTTCGAGGGCAATAAAAGAATTGAACGAAGCCAATTATGCATAATTGGTTTTCTACGACCAATTTCAAGAAACATGAACCAATTGAATCCATTTCTATCATCCATAAATGCCAACATTTTCTCTCTCCAAACTCACAAGCTATCCAAACATTTTCGCTAAGCATCATCATCACCATTTCCCTTGCAAAGAGTCTCATGTTTCCATCACATTTTCCATTTACATTTTCCATTCACATTTTCCATCATTTCCATTCATAGAGACATTCAGCTCGCTTACATGCTGATTTTTCCTTTTGCTTTCTGTTCGCTTGTTTACCCTCTTGTCATTTTCCTTTCCATTAAATAAACCTTGATCCACTTCAAAATTTTTCATTCATAGTCCTTCCAAAATCATCATTTCATATTCGTGTTAGATGATGGAGGATTCATTAAGGCCTCCCTTCTAACAAGTCTTGGCCTATCGACATCAACACATTATCTAGGTTCAGGGCTAGAGTTCTTCTAGTACCTTGAGGCTTGTATGCATCAATGACAAGTTCTTTCGCTGACAATCATAGGAATACATTAATGTCCCTTGATTGTTGGATCTTGCAAGTGGCTCAACATCAGCTCATCTATTCGCACTTTGCAAGATGTACTTAGGTACCTTGGCACTCATTGACATTAATGGCGAGTTTGCCTCACATTGGTTAACGACATTCATCAATGGCTGGTAATCCAATGACTTCTCTTCATGCTCGACAACAACACATTTATTCGCATGACTAGAATTGTACCATCGGGTTTTGTAGTAGGTGAAGACTATATCATTTCAGCATTTTGCAGCAGATACAACAGATTTAGTAGTAGAAATAAAGAATCCACTTTCACCACCTCATCCACTATTTATGCAATCAAGAAGCAGATGAAATTCTACATTCTATTCCATGATCCAGCAGCAGTTACAACTTCTCTACATATGCACAGTTTGTCCACTTCTTAGGTAAGTAAAGGTATGTTCTTTTCAACATTCCGATGCACTGTCTGATTTGAGGATCGATGTAGTATTTCTTATTTTTTCAATTTTACCTATGATTCAAATTTTTGCTTGTGGTCTGGTTGATGAAAATGTTTCAAGCAACTTTGGGACAATTGAGCCACCTCATAGCAAATGGATGAAACATTTCTTAGCTATAGCTCAGGGGGACACATAACACAATTGGTATGGACTTTACAGCAGCTACGTGGGTCAGATATGTCTGGATGTGAGAAGCTTTTAAACACTTCTTCAACTTCAGATTCAGATTCAGATTCTGCTGATTCATAGAGTACACATTCAATTTCAGCGAGTAGAAACCTGGCATTGAACCTCAACGAGGCAAGAACATGGAAAAGTGAAACGTATATAAGGCCTCATGATTTTCTTATTCCTACTCTGCCCCTTGCTAGTTGCTTCTATGGCTCCATTATTTCTTCCATGTTGTGTTTGATAAACCAGCAACCAGCAAGTGATTTTTGTTACCTGAGCATTTGCCAGAAATTTGTAGCAGCTTGAAAATGTCATTTGAAAACACGATTTTTAGACAACTAAAAACGAATTTCAAAAAACTAAAATGTGGGTTTTATTTAGAACAGGGTCAATTATAATACCCAGGAGCAATTTTATCAAATTCTTAATCGATTGGGAGATATTCGGGGTTCTTTGGAGCCCTATTTGGCAAATTGCGTGAGAAAAAATGGTTTTTAATTAATGAACAGAGACAGTTGCAACCATTCGGTTTTCTCCTGCAAATAATCCACCAAGAATCTAGCCTCCTTGATCTACAGGAGGTAGATCCGCCATGTAGATGCTGAGATGTGGAACACTATTTTCTCACATTGCTTGTCATTTGTTGGATTCTGGCGAGGTCTGCCAAAAAAGGGATGTTTTGCCAACAAAGAGTTTCGATTCTAGATTCGGTTTAGAACCTTTTATTGAATCTCCCAACAATTCGATTTATTTATGGTGAATGAACATTTCAAGCTTCCAACCCATCATCATCATTGACAACAGTTTTTCCTTCAGACCAATGTTCATCCATCGTTTCACATATTTCCGATTCGCCTCCTCTTGAACAATCAGGAAAGGAAAATGACAAATCTAAGACAGTGGTTACAACTCTCATTATTACTGCAATATCCACTCTACTCGCTGGAGTGTTTTCTAACTTGTATAAAAAGTTTGCCACTGGTAGGCATAAGTCGAATAATGAAGACTATGATAGGCATATTCTAACTTCAAGCATAGACAACAGATCAATTAATCAGTTTATATGTGTATTTTAGTTTGTATATATGTTTTTCTTTTATGTATATTTGTTTTACTTTTTAGTTTTGTAAATATTTCATTAATTTTTAGATTGTGAGTTTTATTATTTTTTTTTAGAAAATTGCCATGGAAAATTTTCATAAAAAAAATTGATGTGAAATTCATTTAGTGATTGGAGTAGATTGAGAAAAAGTTGTTCTATTTGCTAATTTTTCTGGAAGAGGTATTGATCAATTTGAAGATTGGACTGGTTATTTGTTTATAACAAAAATGCATAGCTGTGTGTACTTAATTGTCTATTCAGGATTTTAGCTACAGAAACTGGAAAATTCTGCAGCTGAACCACAATTTTGCAGCTATGTATTTAACTCAATGATCTATTTGTCAACAATGCATTCTAATTAGAAAATCATGATCAAAATTTATTGGTTTTGTCTAATGATGATGTTTTCAAGCATGATGCAGGAAAGAAGAAGAACTATGAAGGCGCTTTATCCATAAGATCAATTGATGAATTTTTTATTAAGGATTCTTTTGCAGGAATCATTAAGCATTCACAAATAATATTTCTTTGTCTTTATGAAATGATACGATTCAAACATAAATTGAGGAAATTATTTTCTTTTAGAAATTGGATTTATTATCGCAATTGTGAAATTGGACTAACCATTTGAAACAAAAACACGTCATGAACCTGTTAATTATGCAAAATTTTCATATGTACCTAGAGAAATTGATCACTTCTCTTTGAACACAATTACGTTTTATTGCAATGTTAGTGGCATGTTTATTTTCAGGTTCGAGGGCAATAAAAGAATTGAACGAAGCCAATTATGCATAACTGTTTTTCTACGACCAATTTCAAGAAACTTGAACCAATTGAATCCATTTCTATCATCCATAAATGCCATCATTTTCTCTCTCCAAACTCACAAGCTATCCAAACATTTTCGCTAAGCATCGTCATCACCGTTTCCCTTGCAAAGAGTCACATGTTTCCGTCACATTTTCCATTTACATTTTCCATTCACATTTTCCATCATTTCCATTCATAGAGACATTCAGCTCGCTTACATGCTGATTTTTCCTTTTGCTTTCTGTTCGCTTGTTTACCCTCTTGTCATTTTCCTTTCCATTAAATAAACCTTTATCCACTTCAAAATTTTTCATTCATAGTCCTTCCAAAATCATCATTTCATACTCATGTTAGATGATGGAGGATTCATTAAGGCCTCCCTTCTAACAAGTCTTGGCCTATCGACATCAACACATTATCTAGGTTCAGGGCTAGAGTCCTTCTAGTACCTTGAGGCCTGTATGCATCAATGACAAGTTCTCTCGCTGACAATCATGGGAATACATAAATGTCCCTTGATCGTTGGATCTTGCAAGTGGCTCGACATCAGATCATCTATTCGCACTTTGCAAGATGTACTTAGGTACCTTGACACTCATTGACATTAATGGCGAGTTTGCCTCACATTGGTTAACGACATTCATCAATGGCTGGTAATCCAATGACTTCTCTTCATGCTCGACAACAACACATTTATTCGCATGAATAGAATTGTACCATCGGGTTTTGTAGTAGGTGAAGACTATATCATTTCAGCATTTTGCAGTAGATACAACAGATTTAGTAGTAGAAATAAAGAATCCACTTTCACCACCTCATCCACTATTTATGCAACCAAGAAGCAGATGAAATTCTACATTCTATTCCATGATCCAGCAGCAGTTACAACTTCTCTACATATGCACAGTTTGTCCACTTCCTAGGTAAGTAAAGGTATGTTCTTTTCTAGCTTTTAATCATAGAATTCCTTGAATACTAAAATTATAATTTTTGGAAAATACTTCACCATATTTCCTTTCTCATTTGAAAAAAAAAACCATAAACACCTTTAGTTGGGGGGAAGGGACATCCATTTATTATCACATCCATATCACTTCATTCCATTTCACTTCATTTCATCCTAACATACTTTTCCTAATCATTATGATTGCATTATGATTCATAAGTTATGTGATTTTCAAATAAATGCTTAAATGATGAGCACATTATATAACTGATTTAAAGATGCATTCTTAAATATGTTCAATGAATCTTGCTGCAACAAAAAGAAACAAGGTATTGAAACAAAAGAACCAATACCAATTAAAATTTGGTTGTCACACAAGAACCAACCAAACATTTTGCAATTCAATGTACGACAAGGAATACTTTGCAAAAAGAAATGAAATTGTCAAATGCAAAGTTTAAGGACAATTGATATAAGTCAAGCTCATTCAAAATCAAATCATGATTAAACAATGCAGTAGATTGCATGAGGACATGCAATAACGTCAGTTGGGGGGTATGTAGAGTCTCCAAAATGTATTCAAAATATCATCCACTTTCACCTTTATCGCCACCATTTCGCTCACATGTCACAACTCCATGACCATATAACCTTTCATTAGCCTCCATTTTCATAATTATATGGGTTCCATTTGTGTTTTCCAAAAGTTAATGATTTCTAGTATTATAAGTGAATTAAATGGTTAAAACTTAAAAAACTGTCATATACTTGCTAATACTTAAAAGTGGCTTGAGTTTCATGACATGTGTAGGTCATTTGGAAGCTTCCAAGGCACCCTTATGTGGCCTCCAATTCTCAAATTCGAATTCTCTTCAAGATATGGAAGAAGATTTGGATAAATGTCAAAGAGGATATGTGTCTCATCATTACCTATTTAAGTTGTAACTCTATGAGATTTTCTAGGGATATAGGGAGAGAATAATGGACCTCCATTAATGAGGTAGTTTCTTATGTTTTTGTATAAATAGGAGAGCCTCCTCCTTTCAAAGGCATGTGAAAACTTGGGGAAATGCTCATGTTTTGAATATAGAATTTGGATTTGGCACCATGCTCATGAGTGATGTTCACTTTGATTTGGTTATGCTTGTATTTGGAGCCTCTCAACTTTCCATCCCTCATGCTTTTGGATTGGCCATCTATAATGTGTGAGATTTATTGTTTTTCATAGATTAAGATTTATTGCTTTCATAGATTAATATTTATTTCTTTTATATCTTTTCCTGTGTGAGATGTTAAGAGTGATTGTTTTTTATTTGCTTTCATATCTAGAAATTAAGAGTGATTGTTTTTGCTTTAATTTTATGTCATGTGGTTTTGATTATTCATTTCATAGGATCTTGATTTGATAATGCACCCATGATCCCTTAGAGTAGATTTCATTTCATGCAATTTCATTTTTGAAAGAGGTGTGCTTTTCAATTCCCGCAAGTGTGGTAGATTAATATTTCAATTCCTGCAAGTGTGGTAGATTAAGATTTCAATTTCTGCAAGTGTGATAGATTAAGATTTCAATTCCATGCACTGTACTATAATTTATTGTGAATCGATTGTTGAATTAGAATAGGCGAATTTGATTTTTCGTTATTTGGTTTCGTAGTTAGATTGATCTAAATTGGAAGTTAATTTCTAGCATATATAGTGCACGCATGCTTCGCGAGTTTTACAAAACCCTTGGGTTGACAATTAAATGATAGGTAATCAATTTTCCTCAACACTACTATTGGCCAACCTTATTCAAGGATGCACACGATTATGTAAGGAAATGTAAAGTTTGTCAAACAACTGTTGGAGATAGAGGAGACCCGCATTACCATTGTGACCAGTCAACATTGAACATCCATTTGAACAATGGGGATTGGACATAATAGGTGAGATTGTTCCTCATTCCTCTAAGAAGCATAGATACATTCTTACAGCAACTGATTACTTCACGAAATGCGTGGAAGAAATTCCGCTTAAGGTAGCCAATTCTGAAAACATTATTGAATTCATCGATCAATTTATTATTACGAGATTTGGTTTGCCATCTACCCTTATGTTTGATAACACATCTTATTTTTCAGGCAATTCTATGACATAATTTGCTCTTAAAAGAGGTTTTAAGCTTAAATACTCTGCTAACTATTATCCTCAAGGAAATGGCTTAGTCGAATCTACAAACAAAAATCTCATAAGGATTATTAAATGAATCGTTTATCAAAGTTAGAAAAACTGGCATAAGTCTTTAATATTTGCTCTATGGGCAGATCAAATAACACATAAGGCCTCCATAGGCACTTCTCATTTTAATTTGGTCTATGGGAAATAAGATGTCCTCCCAACAAATTTAGCTATTCCCTCGCTACCCTAGTTCAATTTATTAAAGAAACTCCTTCCTCTTCTATGCAAGTGAGACAATTACAAATCCTTAAGCTCGAAGAAGAAAGGGAAAAGGCCAAAATTACACACGCACATCATCAACAGTTAGTCAAAGCTTCCTTTGATGCAAATTTTGTAAGTAAAAAATCCTTTCAGCTCAGAGACTTGGTATTGAAATGGGATAAAGCACATGAGGAAAAAGGTAAGCATACCAAGTTCCAATGAATGTGGCTTGGCCCATTTCAGATTGTGGAACATATAGGCCCATCAACCTTTTTATTACAAGATTTATCAGGCAAGAGAGAATCTCTACCTGTTAATGGGCAGATCCTTAAGAAATATTTTTCATAGAAGATCACCTCTTCTATTCCTTGTATATTATTGCCTTTACTTTTTAGAAAAAATAAAAGTTGAGTAGCATTTACTTTTGGCTTTACAAATAATAGTCTCTTTTATATTTTGACTTTTCGCTTGTATAAGTAGAGATGGTTAAGAAGATGACTTTCACATTTGAAACATGGGTTAAGTTTTATTGCTCTGAAATTGCTTGTTCTCTGCCAAAATTATTTGTCTTTTGATAAACCTCGACTTTATAAAGAAACCTTTGCTATACCATCAGCCAATAAAAGTATCTTCAACAAAGCAAAGTCTCTCTACAGAAAAGAATCTTCAACCTACAATTGTCATCCAGAAACTCTTAAGGAGTCAAAGATTCTCCCCATCTAGTAAGCTTTCATCCTCAGAGTGTAATTCTAAAATATGCTTAAACTTAAAGGATAAGAGGTTAATGACTGATGTAGACAAAGCAACTTTCATATTGAAAAGAATGATCGAAATAATGATAATTAGGTAGATGTTGTTTTTATGATTCAAAGTAGTGTTACTTATCTTATATTTCATGTATTTTTATTTTTCTAAACTACATTTATTTTGTAAGTTTTTTTTAGAAATTAAAAAAACTATCAGAGATAACTAGTTCTTCTAGAGAATTGCCAATTTTTGTGCTATTCAACAACCCCCCCATTTTTTAACATAATAGCTAATATTCTATTAATAAATGGGGACCCTTAAAAATCCCTTCCAAAAAAATAAATTTAACATTTAGGCATTTTCTTGTTATTTTTTGGAATAAAGCAATATATCAATATGAAACCCTTTGAAAAACTAGCAAATGCTTGCCTTTTCGCATATCGCATGATCAAGCGTGTCAAAACCCCTATTAACAACCAAAACCCGCGAAAAAAGTGATTATTGCAATTAACCTTGAAACTATTAGACTTTTCATTTGAACTAAGTCCTAAAACGTGTCTTATTAAAGTAAGGCCCACATTGCATATCGCCACTTGTAAAGAACACACCCTCACAAAGTATGTTTAACGATGCTATATGCGATATTGTGATGACACATTAACCCTTATCATATCGCATTGGAAACCCTTAAGAAAGATCCGAAAACTTATCAACCCTGCAATATTGCGAAATGCGATGGGACCCTGGACTTGATTGCCAACAATGTTATAAAAACATAAGTCCGATGCGCAATGAAAAGAGGCTTTACAAAGAAAACCCTATCAAATAAGCTATTCTTTGAAAACTAATAAAGAATGCCCCACATATCGTATTTCATAGAAACCAAAGGAATGGGAAAGAAAACACACACACGAAATGCGATAATGCAATCTGCGATATTGCATCGCAAATCAAAAAATCAGCATTATAACAGATAAAAAGCTCACCACCCTAATAAGTTTCTTTCCCGACTTACGATGCAAAAAATTAATGAGTAATAAATCTAGGGATAAGGAACCATTAGTGGGCATTTAGTATGGGTTAATGGCATTTATGTTTGGAAAGTTGTTCGACTTGATACAATATCTTTTCACTTGCGTTTACTAAAAACTCCTTTCTTGTCACCTTTTCAAATTCATCTGTATCATTCATTCTTATGTTCATTTTTAGTTATGTCTATTCGATAGATTTTTCTTCGCTCCATTTTCAGGAACAATCCACATCAAGGGTTGTTAGGAGCAATGGCAAAGAGGGAAAGGCAACCATGTTTGAAAAATCAGAAATGATCCCTCTATTCTCTGACACTACATGCAACAAATACGGAGGAACCTCAATATGGGAGGCCATGTATGATCTATTAGAAGAAGAGAAACCAAGACCTTTGGTAACAAAGGCCATAGAGGATGGTCATATTTCCTCCGACGCCTCCTTCTTCGAGACAACATGCTCATTTCTGCTCCGCATAGCCGCAAAGCCGAAGATAATTCCATATAAAGATATGGTTAAGTGGATAATCGATTAGGTGGACATCTCGGACAAAGAATTCACGAATAACAAGAAGGAGGTTATGGGATCCTTTTCACCGGATAGTCTGCAGCTTATGTACAATCTACTAGAACCACAAAATATCTACAATAAACAATTCCTCAAGAAATTTTTTAAGGAGAATGAAGACCCAACAGATGTCACACGAACCTGGACTGAAAACGAAGGCAAGATCAAAAAGGATAAGATGGGTATGTATTCTACAACATCTATCTTTCCCCCTCATAGTTTAGCAGCAACCATGCTATGTAGAATGTTCGGCAAGCCCGATAGTACTAAATTTTCCCCAAAATGGCTACCATTAATAGATGCAACTGTAAATGCAACAATAATGAATTGGGCCCAAATTTTGTCTGATAATTTGGCAAGAGCCATAATGGAGTATAGGAGAAAGAGGAGTATCTCTTCTAGGGTTTACCCTCCATTTTTCATGAGTGCCTATATAATGGATGCTATCTGTTTTGGTTCCAAATTTCCTATCATGGGATGGAAGTGGACTGTCCAAGACCCGCTTCCTATCCATATATATCATAAAAGTATGTGGGAATCTCAGTTTCGCCCCCATTTTTACAAAATTTGTCAAGGAGTTATGCTGCCTATTCATAAACAAGTCTACAACAGGAATGCCCCTAGATTTTCTAGAGAAGTTGAAGTAGATATCCTACCTGTAGCCAGATGGTTTGGGGAGGATACATTTACATATATCAGAGTATTCAGGAGCATTTCTTCACCGCATGTCCTCCCATACTATGTCCCTGATAAGTTAATGGCCAGGGAGATAACCTACCAAACAACAGGGGAAGGTGGGCTGAGCAAAGGATTGAAGGAATAGAAAAAGGCCATTTGGCCTACATTTCCGTTGCAATGTGGTGTGTTTGCACTACACGATTTTGGACATGCATGCAAGGAAGTAGAGATTATGAAATCTCTGAAATTGACTACATTCCCAGGAAGACAATATGACCCAAATGATACCGTAAAGACTTCACTACTATGGTGAAAGTGAAACCATTTACCCATGAGGAAGATGCCTTCGATGACCTCTTCCTACAAAAAGAGACGTTTTCAGAAGTGATGCATATGGAATCACTACTTTTTTCCCTAGATGATCTTGAAGCCTTCCGTGAATATAGGGAAACGAGATTATTACAAGTCCCATTGGACCTGCCACAGATTGAACCAATAAGGCAACAACTCCCAGTGTAAGCTCAGACGATAGCTCCAGAGAAAATTCTGAAGCAGAGTCTCATGAAAAATCTACTCATGAGTATGAGCACTCACAACTACAGTCTCAAAATGGGGGCAATAAAAATAGAGAGTCCGAAAGGGACACAACCGGAACCATAGAAAAAGCAGTCGAACAAACATTGACAAAGAAACAAGCTGAACTTCCCTCTACTTCCACTCAGTCGGCGAAACCCCCAGTTGTTGATTTAGAAAAAGAATGGGAGCATTTTAATAAGAAGCTCCATACAGAGGAACAACTATCTAAGATACAGACTCCACAACACAAATCAACTCAAGAAATTACAGTGTAGAAAACTGTAGGCACTCAATATATAGAACTCATTCCTACCACCCCCAATTCTGAAATTATTTTGAGAATTGAGGAAATTCCTCCATTAGATGTGTTTTTATAGAACTACCCATAAAGTTGTCATCAAAAGGTAGAGGAAGGAAAGAAAGCTAGATGTTGCAGCTATTACCACTCCAGACAACGAACCAATGGACATTACCTGGAAAGATTTGCCCATGGACCCATCTGAGAACCTTACGAGACTGTCGCAATTTACGGGAGCCTATGCTATGACAACTATTGATAAAGCAACAGAGGTCCAAATGTTGCTAAGAGAAAAGGAACAAAAGATCCTGTTGTTGGAACAACAATTAGAGCAAGAAAAATCTAACCAACAAGAAGAGTTACAAATAGCCAAACTACAACAGGAGTTTGAACAGATGCAAATACAACATCAAGCCAGCCTAGCAGAAAAGGATGTGTGGATTCAAGCTATGATAGAGAAGTATAAAGACAGTCTGCAAATCGATCAGTTCGTAAAAGAAGCACTCAGCCTTAACGCCCAACTAATGCAACAAAAGGAAGTTCTGTGCTAGAAAATCTCACAAATAAATCCTTATTGCGAGATTAGTGATAAGCTAACAAGCCAAGTCATCGACATGAGACTTGAGTATGGCGAAGTCCATAAAATGATTTCTAACTTTATCACCTGGAAAGAATTAGAAGATGGGATAAAAGTTGATTTTCCAAAACTAGAGGAATCACATAAAGAAATTCTATTTGCAGACTGGGATTCTCGGCTCAAGCAAGCAGAAAGGGCAACATCGGTTGCGGCAACAACAACAAACAACATCATTGAAGCCATTAATGAAAATCTACATGGCGCCAACCTAGTTGCAGAATCTATACTAGGATTTCTTCCAAATGCCAATCAACTAGAGCAACAATGGAGACAAGTAGCAAAGGAAAGGGAGGAGGTGATCAGACAAACGAGCAAGCTGAACTGGGAAGCATACTGGCAATTCTTAGTCAAACCATACAGCTAGTGGATGACCTTGCGATGCCTAACTACCTCCACACAAAAAATGGTGCCAACACTGACGAACACTATATTTACTGGACAGTTGAAATCTGCGATCGGCCAACTGACACAGCTCAAACCAATGACAGATATATGTGATCTTAAGGATCAAATGCAAAGGAGTTAGTCACTTTGTTTTATTTTTATTTTAGTTTTATTTAGCATAATCTAAGGAAGGTCGTTTAAACCTCCTCAACTATTTTTGTAATAATCTATTTTAGGACCTATAGTTTTAGTATTTAAACCCCTCTCATGCATTTAGAGAGGGGTCCAGAAATTTTATCAGAAAAATTCTTCAAAACATGCACTTCTGTACCTTTGAGGAGGTTCTGGTGGAATGAATGGAACAAGATCTATTTTCTTTTGAATATCTTGCATGTTCTACTGAAATCACACTTTTTCACTCTTAGATGATGTTGGATTGATTCGAATTAGGTTGATATTGCTGAAAGACATGAGCAGAACTTATTTTATATGGTACTTTTATCTTGTGATTCTATTTTATTTATGTATTAGGTAATAACTTTTCTTCAATTTTTTTATATATGAAATTTTGAATTTTGGTTAGCATTATTGCACTTTTGTATGGTGTTGGCTTTAATTTTCTGCTGAACATATGAACAATTCTATATGCGATATATCTTTCACAATTTTTTTGGCTAACTATTTATCCAAAATGATTATTGCTAAATGATTTCACTTCTTATTGCAGTTGAATGATATTTATTACCAATTTCTATAGGACATTATTGTAGATCACATACTTTACTTTATTCCCGGGCATAGTTATAATTTACTAGTGTTTAAACTAGGATATATGCATGTGTTCAAATAGTTTAGATTATATTACACTTAGCTTAATCATTCCCTCATTACATCATATATCACCTCATCAACACTATCAAAATCTCTTTTTTGGAAACTGGTCCCATTATCCCTAGTCAGAGCCACTACACCAAACAATAAAGGAGCTACCAACCAAGGTCCGGACCGAGTGGTTTTCCCCCATGTTGTAGCAACGATTTTCGAGGCTTCAACATAAAGGGATCTTAATGCATACATTTCTCAGTTCAGACACAAGATTGAACTCAAGCTGTTTTATTTTCATCTCCAACCTCTATAGAAAATGAGGTTGGGTAGTATGAGACAAGGAAGGTTCTTGTGACTTTGGAATGGTTTGTTCTTTTGGTCCTGGTGTGTTTTCAACTTTAGGTGTATCTAGAGTGTCTTCCACTATAATCTCTTCAATTTTTCTGGGTTGAGTCACCACTTTTCTTGATCTGAGTTTGATTTCCTTCAGCGACACAAGAAATTTCTGCAGCACAGGAACAAAAATTTCTTGCAGAGGCTGTAGTGCAATACAATAGGTAGGAGGGATAGGTGGCAACTCCAATATTGTGAGTAGATTGGACAACGTTATTGTTGGGATTGGATACTGGCTGGGAAGGAAGTTAAGTGGGTTGTGGTTGGTTTGGTGGGGCAGGCAACTGAAGTTGCTACTGTTTTGGCTGAGCCATTTGTTGTGGCATGGGTTGTGGTGAATAAAAGTTTTGAGGGGGATAATTTAGTGCAACAGGGTAAGGAAAATTCCCCTGCCAAGGTTTTTGTGGAGGCTAGGGCTGCCAAGGCATTGGAATGTTCCACATCTGATTCTGGGCATAAGGAAATTGAGAATGTTGTTGTGACATACCTGTAGGACATGGCTGCCATGGTTTTTGAGGTGCCATTGCATAGAGTGCATTGAAAAATTCCTGATTTGATAGATATGCTGCTTTAATCTCTGGAAGAGAAGGACACTGATCAGTAGAATGATTAGCCTCACAAATTCAACATACCTCTATACTGTCTGCAGGACACTCCCTCAAGGGATGTTTTTTTCTACACTTGGAGTAGAACACAACCAAGGATTTCTCCACTTCCTCCTGCTTCTTCTTAGCCTATAAAACATCTAACTGTGAAGACAAAGTGCTAAGAATGTCAGTTTTAAAATTTTCAAATAAGTTTCCCATTTCAGCTCTAGTTACCCCAACCCCTGCAACTGATTTAGTGAATCTAGAAGAGGTATCTCTTGATCCTTTTCCAACCTTAGAATTTCCCCTCGAATATCATCGACACAACTCGCACACATCATCATAACTCAATTTTGATACATCACCTGCTCCCATCAAGTTCAAAACCTCGAGAGATTCCAGTCTTATGGCTCTCAGCAAGATTGTTCTTAGGGTTTCCTTGTTCAGCTAGTTCATCTTGGATCTTTGTAGATTATACTGGAATCTTTCCAGGAAGTTTTCCATGCTTTCTTCCTCCTTTTGTGTCATGCCAAATATTTCTTCCCTGATGTCCCTGGTTTTACAATAATCCTGGTACTTTTTCAGGAACACCTTCTTCATGTCATCCCATGTCGAAATGGAATTTGCAGTTAATCCCATGAACCATATGAGAGCTGCATCTTTTAATGTGGTAGGAAACAAATTCAGCTTTTGAGCATTTGAAGAGTAATCGTAGCTCTTTAATAATACATGAAACTCAAATAAGAAAGCATCGAGATCTTCACTAGAGGTACCAGTAAAATTAGGCAAAGCAGAGGGAGGAATGTTTTTCATTTGACTGGTCCCAACAAAATATTTGATAGGAAATTCGAATGTAAATGGTTCCTCTTCCTTCTCTTGATGGTTCCCATTTGTAGTACCAGTACCCTCTAAATGAGCCATATTGAACCAAAAGGGAGTGGGACCTTGGTAAACTACAAATCCTTCAGATTCAGCTGTCTGGAACTTTGGTTCTTGAATAGGGTTGAAGAGGAATTCCTATTCATGATGACCACTAAGAAAAGACGATGTCCTCCTAATAAAATGAGATTATTGATGAGCAACAACAAAGGATTCTCTGTCAGAAGGATTCTTCTCTACTATGGGGGTATTGTTATGCTTAGGATTAGTTGTCGATACATGTTCAGAACTGTCAGTCCTCGGTTTAGATTCCCCCTTGTTCTTTACAAACTTCTTTTTCCCTGCCAGTTTATTAGTGAATGAAGTGGTGCTCACACCACCACTAAAAATACTTGAAAATTTATATTGGCCCCTATTTAAAAAATTCAAAAACTTCTACTTACCAAACAATCAGGATGTGGCTTTGGCGAATTCTGATCTCTGTAGGTGCGTAGGCCTTACCCCATGTCTTACTACTTTGACTCCCCCAGTCTTGAAAAACTTAAACAAAAACAAATCATACTAAAACACTTTCAGTAGCATCCCTTACCACCTCCCTTACAATGATGCCAAAATGTTAGGAAAAATTATAAACTTATAATTTGACAAACATAAATTATCAACCAAGGGTAGGTAACCTTGTGAGATGATGCAAAAAATATATGCAAGCTAATACCTTAAGTTTTTTCCTAAACAAAATCACATACACACACAACTTCAATGTACCTTTTTCCCATCAACGCTTAGAAACAAAGGCTATGGAGCAGATTTAATCATCTCTTTAAAGCTCTGAAAATTGCTAATGCTGATAAAAAAAAGATAATAGATCAATCAAATAGTAATTGAATCAATTCAACAATTCACAATATAAGATTAAATCCTACTCAAATACTCCAAACATATTCATCACATAAGCTTCACCATTTAATCATCACACATGTGTTGCTACAATTTAGAAAAGAGGAATCAAAAGATGTGTAATAACTCTATCAACTCATAAAAATAATTAAAAGAACACAATTTGCAACTATGGGAGTTGTGAGTAAAGGGGGCCCTCCCTTACTCACAACTCCTTTAACTTCTAAAGGAGTTTACACAACAAGATCAACATAACATGAAATTTGTATTAATCTAAACAAGTATTACAATAATATTAAAGTATGGTATATCATCCACCCCTTACAAAATGAAACATAAAATTATTTATACAAATATAGAGGCATAAACTTTCCCGAATTAGGAAAACTGAAATACTGCAACTGTCTGCTAATAATAACTAGAAAAGATAATAAAAATAAGCATGTTGAGTTTGATCCATGACTGCAAGCATGGATCAAACTGATCTTGTTGGGTTGCTGAGGTTATTTCCCACTATGACCGTCCATGAGAGGTCTGAAGATCTGGGTGGTTTCGGTGGCAGTTTTGAGGCAACCAATAGGACAACATCCATGTAGACGAATTTCTTGACAAAACCCATGTTTTTGTTCTCTTCGAGGTTGACCGAAACATAGTCAACCATCGATATCATTGCATGAAATCAGAGTGGCTACAAGAAATCGGCGTATCTACAGGACATCAACGACTCTGCAGGAAATCACGACATGTTTGCAGGAAATCATAAAATTGCTTCGGAATATAGTTGATCTGTATAGGATTCAGTCAACACTCTTGAAGTGTAGATAATTCGATTAGGTATCATTTAACTTCAAAAATACTCAAGAATAAAGTGAAATGATACTTTTTAGACTAATTTTCATACCTTAAAGCCCAAAATGCCCTTTTGGTCAAAACACATAGGGTATGGAAAAAAGAGAGTCATGAAGGGTCAAAAAGAGTTAAAAATAGGGGGAAGCAAGGCCTTAGAACATTATAAATAATGGACAAAATCGGGACTCAACAAGTACTACTTATGCGGGGGAGATGGGTCCCTCTTTACTATCTGCATCAACAGTCTCTGTTGCCATGTCATATTTACCACCTCTCAGTGTGGTGATATCCATATCTCCTTCTACACCTCTCACATATCCTTGGGTCATTCCACCAATTATGTCTATGAATCCATCAAGTTTTCCAACTTTGCATGTTTCTATACTTCCTCTAGCTTTCTGTTTGGAGTGGTGAAAAATCGTAATCGATTTGTAGGAGATGGGACATTCATTCTTAGATTTTCTCAACCTACGATTCCTATAGTTAGCACAACCATCTTTACATTTGGGGGGGGGGTCATCTGTTGCTTCTAACTAGGCTGGGGGAAACTTTGTTTTTGGTAATAATTATCAACAATGTTCTAGTTCTATGTTTGGAGGGATTCCTTACTCTGGAGGTTCCTTTTCCTTTTGGGGAGATAATTTACTTTGGGGAACTTATCCCATTAGTACCACTATTCTTGTGAGTTCCAATACTTACAGTGGTGCTTTTGCACATGGAGGTTTTCTCTCTAGTGTTGTGTACAATCCTATTGGTAGCTGAGTCTTTAGCAGTCCTTTGTTCTCTGGGGGCACTTACCCCAGGGGGGGAATAATCCTTACACCTCATCTATTGGCCTAGGAAATTAGTATACTAGGATGAAATATAACCTTGGGTCATACTCATCTTCCTTTAACAATGGTATGGGGGGACTATTGGTCCATCGGGGGTTTTTTCCCTTAGGATCCATTTGGCTAGCAAAAAATTCCTTTTTTGGCACCTCTTGATTTATCAGACTTGGATAAGTTGACAAATGACCCCATATGTCACAATGCTCTGTGGCCACCTATGCTGACTAAGTTACCATTTGATATTCCTAAGTTTGAAGGGAAGACAGGAGATAATCCTTCCAAACACATCACTTCCTATCATTTATGTTGTTCATCTAACTCTTTGGTGGATGATTTTGTGAAGTTGAGACTCTTTCAAAGAACCCTAATGAGGGATGCTACAAAATGGTATATAGAACTTGATTTGGGCATCCTATAGTGACTTTGCTTCCTTGAATTGTACTTTTTTGAACCAATTTTAGTTTCCAACTAGGAAGAATCTTGGGACTCACCTTTTGTCAAATTTAAAAAAAGATAATGCCACTCACATCTCTGACCATCTTCATGAGTGGCACAGACACAAGAGGTTAGTAAAAATTAGGCTTCTTGATGAATTTCTTAGAGACTAGTTCCCCCGATCCCTTTTTTCACCTATAACTAAGGATGTTGCTGTGATTGGGGTGAAAACTGAGGAGAAAATTATCTTACATTCCCAACACCTTGATTTGATTTACTTTGAGTTAGGAAATTTATATGAGATCCTTCCAAATTATCCTTGATCTTCCACAAATCCATAATGACTCAAGCTAGGACCACAATTTGATGGTGTTATTGGTTCTATTTCTACCGATATTGTGAGACAACTAGCTTCTCATCTAAGGAAACTAATTGTCACTTCTCAAGGCCCAACAAGTGCATCTACTTCTAAAAAAGAACCCTCTTCTTATAAGAAGTCCCTTGAGGTTCTTACGGTGAATTCCACATCACCTAAGAATACTTTGAAACCTAGAAGTAAGAAGAAAAAGAATACGCAAAAGAGTAAACATGCTCAGAAGAATAGCCAAAACCAACCCAGTCAAGGTGGGGGGCACAAGTGAGCATTGTCAAAAGTTTAAGTTTCCTTGAAATATTTTTTAGGGAGAAAACTTAGCTCATGAGTTCCCTCATATGGATGAAGTGCATTACCTCCTTGCACCATCAACATTGACCAAATAGATGGAAATTTTAACTCATCCATTCCCCACCCAACCACAACAACAAATGGTTATGCAAGCTCCTCAACCTTCGCCTCTAAGAAATGGGGGGAAACATTTTCCCTCTGGAAACAATGTGCCTATTTACATGATGAATGCATAATTTAACTTGTGTATGAGAGAAAAATCCTGTGGCCCTCCTGAGTCAAGTTCTGCTACTAAGGACTCGACCACCCCTATTGCTTTCGTTGGACCTCTCATACTAGATAAGCTTGTGGAGCCAGTATTTCCCCCCTAAGGGTGTTCTCTATAAGTCAACACACAATCCGAATGTGTGAGATACTCAAAATTACAGTATTGTTGAGGACCTAGCCCAAGCACCATGTTCCATGTCTATTTTGGAGGTTTTGTAGAGTTGTCTTATGCAATGTGTTAGCGCTTGAAATATCACCTCAGGCTGAGAAAGGTAAACCTCAAGGCTACATCAAACCATTTAGCCTCGTAGCTAGCCCTACGGGGCAGGAGAAGGCTCTCTCCGGTCAATCTCGGCAGATCTTCAATGGGATGAGATGACCAACAAGGTAACACTGATATTAGGCTAGTAAACTGATTAAAAAGGTTGATTTGGGGTTTTTTGGGTTTTTGGTGGCAAATTGAGGAATTGCAATTTTGGGTGCAGGGATTTGACACAGTTTCTGCAGGGGGTTCTTTGGGGTGAGGTAGGAGACCGTATTGATGCCTTTGATTGAGGTGAGTGGATGGAAAAGACTGGTGAGGAGCTAAGGAGAGCAAATAATACTTTGAATTCTCCTTAAACAGTAGAAAACATAGAAATTAAACAAATTTAAAAGCAGAGCATGGCAAGCATGAATTCTTACTTTAACACTTCATTTGTTTAATATGCAGAAGGAAAGAAAGGAGATGAATCACATAACACACTTACAAGAACATTGAGAAAAACACCATCAACACATGAGTCCACAAGAATCCCAAAGATGACTGCAAAACCCTGGTCTTCCTTAGCCAAAAATTGCAGAGATACAGTGAATAATACAATGATAGCTTCTCCCTCAAGAGTCCAACCATGAAAATGAGCAAGAAAGTACATAATATAGATGATCTAACCTCTTTCCCTGCCTCCATGGGTCGAGCTCACTATCCTAGGAGCTGTTTCAACCACTTCTAAACTAAGCACTACAAACTAGGCAGTCAAAACAACTTGCCTCTATAAACTTGGAAACCAATTCATACATTTAATTTTTACCCTTTTCATAAATGAATCTTCTAGAAGAGTTACAAGAGGGTAAAAGTGTCTAAAAAGTGTCACAATTACATCAAAGAGGACCATCATTAACCTCAAAAAGTCAAACTAAGTCAAATCTGTGTTTTCTGGGCTGTACAGTGCAATCTGGCAAAAAACTGCCTGACAGGTCGCGCCCCCCTGCCTGACGGGTCGCACCCCTTTGACGGGTCGTGCGCTTTTTTAGGAGGCTTTTGGAGGCCTTCCCGGTGTCAGAATCAGGTGCAGGATAGCTCGTTGGAAATTTCTTTGAGTCTACTTTCCAACCCAACTAGAATGTTTCAATTTGGAGTTTATTTGACATGTCAAAAATCAAATCTCCCAAGACTGGTCAAAAAGTGCCAAATGAGGCTGCCTCAAGGAAGAGTGCTGTTGAAGTCAACTTTTGAATGCCTTCCTCAACCCCAAATTGAGCTCATGATAGCTCATTGGAAAGATATTTGTGTCTAGTTATCATTTTACTCATCAATAAAATAATTTGGCTAACCAAGCTAGGAGAAAACTTGATTTTCCCAAGGTCACTTCAGAGGTGTCTTTGATTCTCCTGAGGCAACGGTATTCTTGACATTTCTATCAAACATTGACACCTGTGCAAAAAGTGAAGGAGGTTTTTCTTCGTTGGCATGCTATGGACAAAAACCTCTCTCAGTTTCCAAAAATTCATCTTTTATTGCTCTGAAACATCATTTGAGTGAAACTTGTCCCGATGTGTGAAACAAGGAATTCTGTCGAAATGAAGCGAAATGAAGGGGATAAGAGGCTTCTAAATTCTTGAGGAAATTTTTGGGAGTAGGGAGAGATGTTAGGAAGCAGGGCAAAGTGTAATCTCAGAGATTGAGTGAGGGGAAGGGGTCCAAAAGGGCAAAACACAGGCCCAACCTAGAAAATTGCCAGGTTGTAGCAAGAAACTAGGGTTTGTGCAAAAATGAGGAATTTGGGGGATCTCAGTGATGGGAAGTGTTTGATAAGGTACTTTAAGGATAGGGAAGGTGTATGAACATCAGGATATGAGTTTTGTCGATGATTTGGCCGCCCAAGAGAAATTGGCTTCAAAACCCTAAGAGAGGGAAATGACCTTGCCTAGGCACAACTGAAGCATGAATAAGTTGTAAAAAGACTCATTAGACACTGAGATGATAATGAAAACCCTATGAATGATGATATACTCAGCTGAATGATGACATGGACCGCCATTTGGACAACTTTGAGAAGAGTGAGAGCAAACCCTAGACCTAATGCCTAGTGACCAAATTTTGCTTGAAGACTCACTGAAATGACAAAATTTGACCTTGACACTCTGAGACCACTTTGTAAGAGCATATTTGATCACTGTAGGAAGGCTGGAAAGACTGACACTAACATTGGCTCGAATGGGGATGGTAGCTCCTTGGAGGTGCCAAGAACCTTAAACCTCTGGGAGAGCAGACCAGTGCTTTTCAATCATTGGGCAATGGAGTCATAAACTCAAGCTGAAATGCATGACTGAAAACTGACACAAACTAACTTAACAACAAGAATAAAAATTGACTCATAAAGGACTCATGACTCAACTAAAAACTGACTCGATACTTAAACACAACTGACAAACTGAAAATGATGCTCAAAGTGGAGCTTATTCAACACAACCTACCCTAACAGTTTCATTCATCACCGGATCAAGTGAAATGAAACAACCAGTGCAACCAAGTAAGTATCCCGTCTACTGGTTGAATTCTCCACAAGTTCTCGCTTATGAACAACAAGAGAGAACTATTGAAAGGCAACTCCCATGACAACTTGGAAACAGATCCGTTGAATGATATGAATTCTCTCTCCACCTCCAAAAACATTGCATAAGGATCTTGAAATTCAAGCACACTGGAACTTAGCTCATCCAATGGATTACTTCTCTTCTCCTCATACCATGAATTCAAACTTAGATCTGTGCCTTGTGCATCTAGCGCCAACGAGACCTCTGCTGAAAATAAGAAAGAAACTAGCTGCCGGATCAAATTCATATCAGCACATGTTTCAAGCTCACATGTAGTCAATGGAGAAAGACTTTGACTGCAAACCTCATCCAAAACATCAGCTATTGGATCATGAAAAACTTGAAAAGACTGCTGCAATCCCATTTCTATTGGTTCCATTGTGATTACATGATTGCCTACATGT
Source organism: Pinus tabuliformis (assembly GCA_031772625.1). Lineage (NCBI taxonomy): Eukaryota > Viridiplantae > Streptophyta > Pinopsida > Pinales > Pinaceae > Pinus > Pinus tabuliformis. The sequence goes on along the minus strand of CM062805.1, from coordinate 98,107,743 downwards.
TGCTCATCTTGTTCTTGAGAGATTTTACGAGAATTCTGCCTTATAAATTGAAATGCTTCGAAACAAAAGGGTATAGAATCTTCCTGCATCATCAAATCAGGTATTTTGGCTGCCACACCTTCATCTATAATCTGCCCTTCAATTTCATTTGGTGGCTGCAAATCTGATGCTACAGACTGCTTAAGAATTTTGTTATCTGTCTCATCCTCAACATTAAATGATTTACTATGCAATCTACCCTTCAAAAACTGAATTGATTCAAAACAAAATGGTACAGAGTCACCTTGAATCATTAAATCATGTGTGTCCACTTCCAAGTCTTTAGCTGCAACTTGACAATGAATGGCTTTCGGGGGTTGCAAATCTGAATATGAGAAGTCTTGAACAAAATTTTCATTTCTCTCAAGATGGTCCAAATCAAGACTTGTTGACATTTGATTTCTGATTTCATGGTAGTTATCTCTGATGAACTGAAACGAATCAAAGCAAAAAGGCAAAGATCCTTCACTTACTTCAAAATTTGCTGCACTTTCCTCGTCAATGTCATAGCTGATATGCATCATTTGATCATTGTACTCGAGCTGCTTTAAGTGAACCTCTTCCTCCCACAAACTAGCTGCTGATTTGTCTGTAAGATTAGCTTCTTTTTGGAGGACATAATCATCATCATACTGATCATACTGAGGCAAATCATCGGTATAAAACATATCATCAAGCATGCAGGTCATATCAACAGTTCTTTCTTCTCCAAGATGATCTACAAAACAATCATTATCAGTGCTATGACAACTAGGATGAGAAACAAAATGCTTTGGATCAGCAACTTGTTCTTCTTCAATCAGTGAGCCATGGGCTTGAACATCATAAGCATTTCTTGCATTGATCTTGTCCATCATCTTTTCTACTGCACTTACCAAAATGTCAAGCTTTACCTCTAGAGATGTCGATTTTTCCGGATCTATGTTTTTCATCTCTTCTTCCTTCAACCTTGCCATTCGGATCAGCAAATGTGCCTCTACACTTACTGCACTGTTTTGCATCTCGTGAAGTGTTGCAATATCCCTTTCTCTCAGCTGAAACTCCATCTCCGGATCAAAAGCGCCCGGGTAGTGCAAGAGAGCAGATCTAGTAGTAGGCCTTATATCAACTGGCATTGAATAATAAACTTGGTTAAATCTGGCTGAAAACTGTTGTACTGTCTCCCCTGGCAATCTTTTCAGCTGGTTATACTCTTCTACAATCAAGAAAAGGTTCTTCCCGATCATCCACCTGTCGAGAAAAACTTTAACAAACTGCTGGAAATCTGAGATGCTTGCATCAGGCAAGGTTTTGAACCAACTCTTAACTTTGGCTTGCAAAGAAAGAGCAAAAAGCCTAATACTAACATCTTCTTCATCAACTTCAAAAAGATCTAGAAAATTCTCAAAATTCTGCACATGTTGCTCAGCGTTGACCTTGTTACTTTCACCATCAAACATCGGCAAGTATAGATCATAATTTTTGGGGAAAGCATGAAGAATAGAAGGTAAAACAAGAGGTTTATACCAATCTGGAATTTTACAAGGTATAGGGGTATGTACAGCAGGTATAGAATCAGACTTGGTCTTTTGAGATTCATCAATTTGAATATGATCATCACAAAATTCGGAAAAAGGATCTTGATCAAGCTCAAAGGCATGCAAATCTTTGGTTTTCACACTTTTCAAAGGAAAGGAATCAAATGCAGGCCTGGGATCTTTTCTCAAGCATAGTATACTTTGCAACGCAGTCTTGACATTCTTGGGAAAAGAGAAGAAATAATTTATGACAAAGAACAAAATGTCTTGGATGAAATTCCAACTTGAGTACCTGATCTATGCATGTTGTCCTTTCATGTTTTTGCTGGTCGGGATCATCCTCCAGTGGAGTCTTTGGATCTGATCTTCAAAACTGATTTAGAGTCGCCAAGTGAATGATTTCAGCCTTTCAAGTGTCTGATCGTTGTCCACTATCAACAATCAGATCTGAACTTGATACATGTACTGGGGTGAAATACAAATGAAGTGCTGTATTCACAAGCTCACGGAGATTGACTGAAGCAGCATTTATCTACTTCCGCTTATGCAAAGCAAAAGCGTTTCGAAGGCTACCTGGCATAACTTCAGGCTCCGTCTAAGACTTATGAAACAAACACATCAATCAACAGACAAGTTGTTCTCCCCAGTATGGTCACCAGTATGTTAGCGCTTGAAATTTCACCTCAGGCTGAGAAAGGTAAACCTCAAGGCTACATCAAACCATTTAGCCTCGTAGCTAGCCCTACGGGGCAGGAGAAGGCTCTCTCCGGTCAATCTCGGCAGATCTTCAATGGGATGAGATGACCAACAAGGTAACATTGATATTAGGCTAGTAAACTGATTAAAAAGGTTGATTTGGGGTTTTTTGGGTTTTTGGTGGCAAATTGAGGAATTGCAATTTTGGGTGCGGGGATTTGACACAGTTTCTGCAGAGGGTTCTTTGGGGCGAGGTAGGAGACCGTATTGATGCCTTTGATTGAGGTGAGTGGATGGAAAAGACCGGTGAGGAGCTAAGGAGAGTAAATAATACTTTGAATTCTCCTTAAACAGTAGAAAACATAGAAATTAGACAAATTTAAAAGCAGAGCATGGCAAGCATGAATTCTTACTTTAACACTTCATTTGTTTAATATGCAGAAGGAAAGAAAGGAGATGAATCACATAACACACTTACAAGAACATTGAGAAACACACCATCAACACATGAGTCCACAAGAATCCCAAAGAGGACTGCAAAACCCTGGTCTTCCTTAGCCAAAAATTGCAGAGATACAGTGAATAATACAATGATAGCTTCTCCCTCAAGAGTCCAACCATGAAAATGAGCAAGAAAGTACATAATATAGATGATCTAACCTCTTTCCCTACCTCCATGGGTCGAGCTCACTATCCTAGGAGCTGTTTCAACCACTTCTAAACTAAGCACTACAAACTAGGCAGTCAAAACAACTTTCCTCTATAAACTTGGAAACCAATTCATACATTTAATTTTTACCCTTTTCATAAATGAATCTTCTAGAAGAGTTACAAGAGGGTAAAAGTGTCCAAAAAGTGTCACAATTACATCAAAGAGGACCATCATTAACCTCAAAAAGTCAAACTGAGTCAAATCTGCGTTTTTTGGGCTGTACAGTGCAATCTGGCAAAAAACTGCCTGACAGGTCGCGCCCCCCTGCCTGACGGGTCGCGCCCCTTTGACGGGTCGCGTGCTTTTTTAGGAGGCTTTTGGAGGCCTTCCCGGTGTCATAATCAGGTGCAGGATAGCTCGTTGGAAAGGTATTTGAGTCTACTTTCCAACCCAACTAGAATTTTTCAATTTGGAGTTGATTTGACCTGTCAAAAATCAAATCTCCCAAGACTAGTCAAAAAGTGCCAAATGAGGCTGCCTCAAGGAAGAGTGCTGTTGCAGTCAACTTTTGAATGCCTTCCTCAACCCCAAATTGAGCTCATGATAGCTCATTGGAAAGATCTTTGTGTCTAGTTATCATTTTACATATCAAGAAAATCATTTGGCCAACCAAGCTAGGAGAAAACTTGATTTTCCCAAGGTCACTTCAGAGGTGTTTTTGATTCTCCTGAGGCAACGGTATTCTTGACATTTCTCTCAAAAAATGACACCTGTGAAAAAAGTGAAGGAGGTTTTTCTTATTTGGCATTCTCTAGACAAAAACCTCTCTCAGTTTCCAAAAATTCATCTTTTATTGCTCTGAAACATCATTTGAGTGAAACTTGTCCCGATGTGTGAAACAAGGAATTCTGTCGAAATGAAGCGAAATGAAGGGGATAAGAGGCTTCTAAATTCTTGAGGAAATTTTTGGGAGTAGGGAGGGATGTTAGGAAGCAGGGGAAAGTGTAATCTCAGAGATTGAGTGAGGGGAAGGGGTCCAAAAGGGCAAAACACAGGCCCAACCTAGAAAATTGCCAGGTTGTAGCAAGAAACTAGGGTTTGTGCAAAAATGAGGAATTTGGGGGATCTCAGTGATGGGAAGTGTTTGATAAGGTACTTTAAGGATAGGGGAAGGTGTATGAACATCAGGATATGAGTTTTGTCGATGATTTGGCCGCCCAAGAGAAATTGGCTTCAAAACCCTAGGAGAGGGAAATGACCTTGCCTAGGCACAACTGAAGCATGAATAAGTTGTAAAAAGACTCATTAGACACTGAGATGATAATGAAAACCCTATGAATGATGATAGACTCAGCTGAATGATGACATGGACCGCCATTTGGACAACTTTGAGAAGAGTGAGAGCAAACCCTAGACCTAATGCCTAGTGACCAAATTTTGCTTGAAGACTCACTGAAATGACAAAATTTGACCTTGACACTCTGAGACCACTTTGTAAGAGCATATTTGATCACTGTAGGAAGGCTGGAAAGACTGACACTAACACAATGAAAAGCCTTGTTGACCACTATCAAAGGGGTGGATGCTCAGGTCTAGTTTGATAACATTTTTGGTTGAAAACCCTTGTTATAGGCTCTCCCATTAGGTAGATTTTCAGATTACAATGCATATATTTCATAAGGAAATGTATTTCACTGTAGTGGATGAAGGGTCCTCTACTGTTGGGTTGTGTTATATTCTTTCCACGACTAGCCCACGTAATTAACCGAGGGTTAGAGGGGGGGAGGTCACAGGGGGTTTGAGGGGCACCCGTAACCCCACTTTATGGGGTCCGGGGCAGTGCCCCGGAAAATTTTGGTTTTGGAACCTATGTTAGGTTGGGCGGACCCACCTATGGTTTTGTGCATGATTTTTGCACATGTTTTTTGGATGTGATGGTTTTCGGTCCATGGTATTGGACGCGATGGTTTTCAGTCCATGGTATTGGATGCTTCGGCATGTATAAATATGTATTGTAATATTGAAAGGAACATAATGAAAAATCAAGCTGATAGTCCCGGTTTTGGGATCCAGGGGAAAATCTCTGTGTATATGTGTTTTATGTGTTATGCTCTTGCATTGTTTATTTTCTGTGTTTTAGAATTCGTATGCATGTAATTTATGTACAGGGTTAAAACCTACATTTGGTATCAAAGTTGTTTTGGCTTCAAGGGGACGCCTTTGTTGCTGAGGGGTTTCACTCGGGCCTATGGTAGACCCTGTTCAATGGGAGATCTGTGAGATCGATTCTGGTGGTGAGCAGTGGAAAGATAGAGATTGAGAAATTTAATGATCAGAGGTTTGAGTTGTGGAAACTCAAAATGGAGGATCTGTTGGTGGATAAAGATCAGTGGATCGCGGTAGATCCTGGTACTAAACCAACGAGAGTGTTCGATGAAGAATGGAAGAAGTTGGATCAGAAGGCAAAGAGAACAATACGATTGTGTGTCTCAAATTCAGTATTGCTGAATGTATCAGTGGAAGCTACGACAAAGGCTTTGTGGGACAAGTTAGGGACTTTGTACCAATCTAAGTCTCTGGTGAATAAACTGTTCCTGCGGAAAAAGCTGTATAACCTGAGGATGAAAGATGGAGACTCGGTGACAGAGCATCTGAACGCATTTAATACTGTGGTAAGTTAGTTAGCATCTGTTGATATTAAAATTTCAGATGAAGATAAGTGCATCCGTTTGTTGTGTTCTCTACGATAGTCTAGTTATTGCAATAGGTAGCAATGCAACTGCCTTGCAGATTGATGAAATAGTCTCAGCCTTGTTGACGGAGGAGATGAGATGGAAAAATATGGAGAGCCAGAATGGTGATGCCTTGTCTATATGAGGACGGTCCTAGAATAGAAACAAAAATAAGTCATCGAGTGGGAGATCTAAATCTAGAGGGAGATCTAAATCTCCAGGAAAACTTGTAAAGGTGGTGTGTTGGAAATGTGGAAAGGAAGGCCACTTTAAAAGGGATTGTAAATCTAAAGCTCTTGATAAAGGAAAGGGATCTGATGAGGCTCCTTCTGTAGAGGTGAAAACCACCTCAGATGAAGGTGGGGATGTGTACTTGGCTTCTTCAAGTACACATGTAGATCATGAGGCATGGTTGATTGACTTAGGTGCATCCTTTCACTTCACTCCCCATAGAGAGTGGTTCTGCGAGTATGAGAAATATGATGGTGGTGATGTGTTCTTGGGGGATGATAGGAAGGCTAGAATCATTGGTCACGAAAAAGTAAAGTTGAAGTTGCAAGGTGGAAGGGTTAAAACGCTTCCAGGTGTTCTACATATTCCTACATTAGCCAGAAATCTGATTTCTATAAGCAAGCTGGATGATGTAGGTGTAAAAATAGTGTTCGAGAAGGATACTTGAAAAATGGTTTGGCAAGCATTGGTATTGATGCGAGGAGTTCGCATTGGAACTCTGTACAAGCTACAAGGTAGCACTGTTATTGATGGGTGCAATAGTTCTATGGTTCCTGAAAGTGGAGCAAAAAATCTAGTGGTCTCTGGAGAGAAGACTATGCTGTGGCATCAAAGGCTTGGACATATTGGAGAGAAGGGCTTTCGAATCCTTCATGGTAAAGGTATGGTAGAAGGTATGAGTAATAGCTCTCCGGATTTTGATTTCTATGAAAATTGTGTATATGGGAAGCATAATCGAGTGAGTTTCCCCAGTGGTGGTAAGAGGGCGAAACAAATATTAGAGCTTGTACACAGTGATGTGTTTGGACCTGTGAAGTTTCCATCACTGGGTAAGTCTATGTACTATGTATCATTTATAAATGACTTCTCAAGGAATACATGGATATATTTCCTTAAGAAGAAATCTGAAGTCTTTGATAGGTTTAAAGAATTTAAGGCTCTCGTGGAAAATCAGACAGAGAAGAAGATAAAGGTGCTGAGGACAGATAATGGTGGAGAGTTTTGTAGCAAGGAATTTGAAGAATTTTGTAAGAAGTGTGGCATAGCATGGAAGAAGACTACTCCATATACACCTCAGCAAAATGGAGTTGCAAAAATAATGAACAAGACGTTGATGGAAAGGGCAAGAAGCATGCTCAGTGGTGCTGGGTTAGGACAAGAATTCTGGGCAGAGGCGGTGGATACTGCATGTTACCTGGTCAACATGTCACCTTCATCAGTGTTGGATGATAACACTCCACATGAGGTATGGATTGGTAAGAAACCCTCTCTTTCACATCTAAGGGTATTTGGATGTGACACATATGTACATGTTCCAAAGGAGAAACGAACCAAGTTGGATAGTAAATCTGAAAAGTGCATCTTTATTGTGTATAAGGATGGTTTAGAGGGTTATAAACTTTGGAACCTAGTAACAAGGAAGGTTGTGTACAGTCGAGATGTGGTGTTCAGAGAGGTGAAAGATGTTATTAAACATGAAGTCTAACCAAAGGAACCTAAGAAGATAGAGTTTGAGCTAAAGGAGGAAGAATCAGACTCTACAGCAGAGGAGGAATTAGAAGATGAAGAGCCACAAACTTCGGCTATGAGAAGATCAGTTTGAGAAAGAAGGCAGCCAGAGAGGTATAGTCCATCTGCTTTCTGTTCAAATTTTTCTTTGTCTGTTACTGATGATGATCCCAGAACTGTGAAGGAAGCAGTGGATTCAGAGGATGGAAAACTCTGGAAAGAGGCCATCATTGATGAAATGGCATCTTTGCACAAAAATGAGGCTTGGGATCTGGTGGAGTTGTTGGCTGGGAGGAAACCCATTGGCAGCAAATGGGTGTTCAAAAAGAAGACAAATGCAGAAGGAAAAGTGGAGAAATACAAAGCTCGGTTGGTAGCAAAAGGTTATTCCCAGGTGTTGGGAATTGATTTTGGTGATATTTTTTCTCCTGTTGCCAAGGTAACTTCTATTAGATTACTTTTATCTGTTGCTGTTGCTTTTGATTTTGAGGTAGAATAGATGGATGTGAAGAGAAAATTTCTTCACGGGGATTTGGAAGACGAGATCTACATGAAGCAACCTGAAGGCTTTGTGGCGAAGGGTAAGAAAGAACTAGTATGCAAGTTAAAGAAGTCTCTGTATGGGTTAAAACAGTCACCAAGGATGTGGTATCATAAATTTGATACATTTATACGGGGACTTTGCTTCACCAGAAGCAAAGCAGATCACTGCGTGTATTTTAAATTAATTGGTGACTGTGTTATTTATCTGGTCTTCTATGTGGATGATATGTTGCTGGTTGGAAATGACAAAGAAATTATCCAGGATTTGAAGACCCAATTATCCTCCAAATTCGACATGAAAGATCTTGGTGCTGCAAACTATATTTGGGCATGGAAATTAAAAGAGATCGGGCAAAGAGGAAGCTCTGGTTAAACCAGAGGAAGTATGTCGAGACAATACTGCAGAGGTTTAATATGCAGGATAATAAACTGATGAAGGTTCCTATTCCTGTAGGTGTGAGGTTATCTGTTGAACAATGTCCCAAGACACAAGAAGAGGAAGAGGACATGTCCTGTGTTCCATATGCAATTGCAGTCGGTAGCCTGATGTATGCAATGGTCTGTACTAGACCAGACATTGCACATGCAGTGGGAGTATTGAGCAAGTTTATGTCAAAACCAGGGAAGGAGCATTGGACAGCAGTGAAGCCGGTTTTCAGGTATTTGCGTGGCACTAGTGATTATGGTTTGTGCTACCAAGGAAGACCAGGATTGGACAAAGTGTTGGATATTTGTGGCTTTTTTGATGCAGACTGGGCTGGAGATTTGGATCAGAGAAGATCTACAAGTGGGTATGTGTTTAACCTATTTGGAGGTGCTGTCAGTTGGATGAGTAAGAAACAATCTGTAGTGGCACTATCAACTACAGAGGCAGAATACATGGCAGCCACTCATGCAAGCAAGGAAGCAGTTTGGTTGCAGAGATTGTGTTCAAGTATGGGGTTAGTACAGGAAGCTATAAGGATAGATTGTGATAGCCAAAGTGCAATTTTCTTGGCAAAGAACCCAGCATATCATTCAAAGACAAAGCACATTGATGTTCAGTATCACTTTGTGAGGGATATGATAGAAGACAAAAAGGTGTTGCTGGTAAAGGTGGACACTTTGAAGAATACTGTAGATGCATTGACAAAATCTATGAGCTCTGAGAAGTTCTCTTGGTGTAGAGAAAAAATGGGCATTGCAGGGCTGGATAAATGACCAAGCTCTCTTGTGGCCCCCTGTGGAAAGAAAACAACAAGTGGGAGAATGTTGGGTTGTGTTATATTCTTTCCACGACTAGCCCACGTAGTTAACCCGAGGTTAGAGGGGGGGAGGTCACAGGGTGTTTGAGGGGCACCCGTAATCCCACTTTATGGGATCCGGGGCAGCGCCCTAGAAAATTTTGGTTTTGGGACCTATGTTAGGTTGGGTGGACCCACCTATGGTTTTGTGCATGATTTTCGCACATGTTTTTTGGATGCGATGGTTTTCGGTCCATGGTATTGGACGCGATGGTTTTCTATCCATGGTATTGGATGCTTCAACATGTATAAATATGTATTATAACATTGAAAGGAACATAATGAAAAATCAAGATGGTAGTCCCAGTTTTGGGATCCAGGGGAAAATCTCTGTGTATATGTGTTTTATGTGTTATGCTCTCGCATTGTTTATTTTCTGTGTTTTAGAATTCGTATGCAGGTAATTTTTGTATAGGGTTAAAACCTACATCTACCTATGTAATGTCAGTGTCACGACATAAATATTTTGGTTCTCTATAACTCCCTAAGTCAACCACTACCTTACAGACCTTTGATGGACATCATTTCATGCCTCAAAGTGTTCTCCCAAAGTTTTCCATCGAGTTAGGGGGAAAGACTACCTATGTTGATATTGAAGTTGTAGATTCTCCATTAGACTATAATATGCCCCTTGGCCATAGTTGGTTTTATGCCATGTGATCTATCCTTTCTTCAATGTTTCGTGTGCTTCAACTTTCCCATGGAGGCTAGATTGTCACAATCGACCAGTTGGACTATTGTATCCCGTCGACCATGATTACTACTATGGGAACTTCTATTCCACTCATTGGGAATAACCCTAGAAATTATGATAGTGTTGGTTCAAGATTATTTAAAATCACATCTATTATCAATGCTTTTAACCCCACCTGACATTCCTTCTTCTTCTATTGGACCTATGTACATGATCTTCTCTGTCACCTATGGACCCCGTGTGTATCATGACCCTTGGGTGGTGCTTTCTCCATCATAGGTCAATCACTATAGTGAGAAAATTACTTTAAGTCCATATGAGATTGCTTATCAATGCATCCAGTTGCCATTTGAGTTTTTTGAGTCGGGTGTCACACCTCGTGAGCTTCTCGATGAATATATTATGCCCAATTGGGTGGTTGAACATCCACCTTCTAGTGACCTTTTGGATATTATACTCCCTTCTAATGAGGCCATTTTGGAAGTCATGTCAGTATCTAATTGTCCTTGGGGGCATCCCCATCATAAATCATATTTTCTCCCTTGGGTAGATAGTTTGGACGAATCAGCTCAAATTCTAGATTCCTTTGGTAATGTTGATTATCCCCAATCCCCTGTATCAGTTCATGTTACTTACTTGGAAGGGAATTTGGCGAAAATTTTAGAACTACAACTAATGAAATTTCCATGAAACCATGTGTTGTGGAAAACATTATGATTGGGGCAGATTGTACTCCTTAGGAGATTGAAACTTATACTTCCCTTTTCAAAGAATTTCGTGATGTATTTTCTTGGAATTACGAAGAGATGCCTGGTATTGACCCCCAAATTGTCTAACTTGATATTGAAACTTACAAAGGAGCTAAACCTATTTGATAAAGGCTTCAGATGATAAACCCTTGGGAGGAAGTTGCTATTAAAGCAAGAATTTATAAATTGTTAGGTTCTAGTTTTATTTATCGAGTACCCTTGATGGAGTGGGTTTCTAACCCTGTTTTGGTTGACAATAGGCAATGGATTATTATGGTTTTTTTGGACTATAGAGACTTGAATTTAGCCTATCCTAATCAAAACCAAATTAAACTGGAAGACCAACACAAAATTGCTTTTATCTACCCATGGGGAAATTTTGTGTATCATAAAATTCCTTTTTGTCTTCAAAATTTCCACTTTCCAGTGGGGCATGTTGGTTCTAAAATGAGGATGCAAATTAGAGTTTCATTTACTACCAACCCGGGTAAGAAAAATTTCGAGGAACATCCACCGCATGTGGACTTAGAGACAAACTAGACTAAGCTAGGTGAAGAAATGCCAAAGCTCCCTTACATGAGGTTTTTCATTGGGATCTCCAACATCTATTTAGTCATTTAACAAAATGAAATCTAAAAATTAAAAGACATTGTGATAAGTGTAAGAAATATTAAAGCTCCCTTACAGGAGACTGCTCATTAATATTTCTAATCATCTTAATCAACAAAACCTAATTCTGATTGATTCCATGAAATATTAAAGCTCTCTTACAAGAGACTATTCATTTATATCTCAAGCATATAAATCATAAACTTAAACTAATGAAATCAAACATTAAATAAAAAATGAGATTCATTGAAGGAAACATTAATACTTTCTTATGAAAGGTCATTCGTTAATATCTCAAACATATGAACCTAATAATTTAATCTAATGAAATTCACAAACAAACATAAAATAAAAACCTACCAAAATAAAAGTGTACTTGCTAGGCAATGTGGATCCTTCCAAGGATTCACAAGCACACCAAAAGAGAAGTCAGATGTAGAGGATCAAAGAAGCTCTGTTTTATTCATCATCATTGCAAATTGCAATTACAACCATTACAATGATTCTCCAAATCTAACTTCTCATTACCAACCTATAAGATACTAAGATTACAAATGAAGGACTAGGTTCTAAAATTCTAAGAATTAGGATTACAAATGAAGGAGATAACACTCCTATTTATACAACAAGATGAGATAACAAACTCATAATGATGATCCACTATTCCCTCTTCAAATCCACATATCTATCAACCAATGGTGACACATAACCCTATCCTCCATGATCTTCTCTATGAGGTCCATGATCTTATCCATGAGGTTCATGATCTCCTCAAATTCGAATTTGAACATAGAGTTCCACATAACAAATGACCACCATTACACACTTGAAGATCAACATAAACACTATGCATCAATGTCTCGTTGGTTCAACCATACCCAAGAAGACCATGTGCATGTTAGCAAATGAGTTGGATGAAGGGGCCTAACCAATGCACCAGTTGCAACGGATGAAAGAGTTCACTTCAGCAAGATGCCACCATGAGGTGCATGCACATCATCACAGACGACCAAGCTTGGCATCAGCTCACCACCTTCACCATCACAAGTGTGTCAAAGAGTTGGTCTCATCACAGCAGACCCAATGTCAGTGATGTCTTGCAAGGCTTGCTCAAGCCATGTTGTCTCACATGAGTACATGTGCATTGTAATGTTGAGTCATTTCAAGTGTAAGTCAAGTGTCAATAGTTGGATGTAACAGTCATAGAGTAGGTGAAGAGTCATGAGGGTAGTTGAATTGTCACAGAGGGGAATTTCAAGGGTCACCCAACCCTTTTCTATAAATAGTGCCTCATAACTCATTGTAAAGGCTTTTGGTCAACCAAGCTTCTACTAAGACTATCTTGAAGAAGGCTTGGACAGTATTGTAATGCGCCTTGGCTTCTCCACTGCACAGAGCTAGTACATCTCTTTGGAGGAGCAGGCGGATGTGGCTGTAACATTCTACTAATAGGGCTAGCAGGTTTACATGGTGTATTGTATGGTTGTGAATTACACTTCTTTATATAATAAAAGCCAACACATTTTCATGCATATGTTGTTATTGTAGTTGGACTGCTCCAGTTGCCTTAATGATATATGTTGTTTAACTCACGTACTTGTGTATGAACTGATTCACATGAAATTATATGAATCTTGTTGTTAATGTGTTGCATATGTTGTTAACGCTGTCGTCTGTGTCGACTGCTATGCCGGACACAAGACAAACCTTTCTTTGAACCTTGTTATATCAACCGTCGCACTCATCTTAGAATGATCCGTGAGTGTTGTTCATGTTATCTTACCTTGTATGTTGGGACTGTTGCATCCGTGTTGACTGCTCTTCTGGAAGCTATGCATGTCATTTGTGTTGTATGTTCCTAGACGAGTTAGGATTGATCCCTTTCAACCTAGAACTCACCTTAACCTTCCTCCCCTTTTGAAGTTTTGGAACCTCTCATACTCATTTCTTGACACACTGCATCAGTCACACCCTTGCTACTGACAAAGTTATCTTACTTGCCTCTGTGCGACATCGCGGCCAAGGCATTACCTTATGACCCACTACTGGGACTCCTACACCAAAGGGTCTAAGGTCTAATTGGGACTTCTTACTGGGAGATTCCCTTGACATGTTGGCGGGTCCAGCACCGTCAACATTTATGGCGCTAGAAGGAGGGCCTGATGACAAGCAGTGTCCTCTCATCTAGTTTTGAACCTTTGCATATCTTTCATGGAATCTTGTATTCTTCTTCCCCCAAGGTGTTTTTCGAATTGTGAAGATGTCTCCATCTCGGGGAAGCTTTTCAATCTCTTGTCCACTCACACGTATGATGGTGAAGGTGAAGTGGCCTGGCTTAAACACTTACATAACTTCCTTTCCATGATTTATGAGGAAGATGAGTTTACTGAAGAACAGGTCGGTCTGCTTCTTGCATTCGCACTTCACGAATCCCCATTTTGTTGGGTGGTCACCCTATCGGATGACACTGTGCACTCATGTGAACACTTCTGTGATCTTGTTGAAGACACGTTCCATGATTTTGATCCAGACCATCTTGACTGGAAACTGTTACAACAATGGAGGGATCCACATGAATCCATTATTGATTTTTGGCAGCGCTTCTGTGATTTACAGTTTCAAGCTCCGAAGAGCCAGATGAAGTTTGTTTATCTTTGGGACTAGTTTGAGTATTGTCTTAAGAAATCTGCCCGTCCCAAGAGAAAGCTTGATGTCAAGCCTTGCTCAACCTTCTTCGTTGATGGAACTGCGCAATCCCATGTGGGAGCAAGCACTTTCTCAACGGACTGTCTGCCTCCCTCTCATTCAATAGTTCCACCATCACCCAGTGATGTTGAGGATCATGTTCGCACATCTGTTCATCCTTCATAGCCTCCCAACATCACTCCACTTAATTTTCACACGGAGTTGGTTATTTCTATAGGGATTAATGCACGGGTGTTTTGGTGATGTAGAAACCCTCAAGGATCTTCCTGGGATCCTTGGCAGACAGTCAGATTCACTGCAACTGTCACAAAGATACATGCATATCTATGTTTAACAAATGAATATCAAAGCGTGAAGGAATTATTATGTCGAGTCTTAGTGTGGTGTTATTGGAGAGCGCAATGCAGCTAGGCGGAAGACCCCTGAGCTAGCTCCAGATCAAAACCTACACATAGCAAAGACAAGTGTAATATCACAACATAAAACCTTGATAAACAATGCATGAACATATAAAGATATCTAGTTGCATATAACTAAGCCACTCATGCTAATTATATTGAATAAACATAAAAACAAGTGATACTATCAACATCTCGGAGTGGACAACACAACTGCAATTCTATATTGATGTAGAAAGAGTGATTACAACCATCAGTTGCATCAGCCTTCCCTTACCCCTCCAGCTCCTCTCTCTCTCCCCCTTATTAACCTCTTCTGATGCCTTAGTCTAAGACTCTGCTCGATAGTCAAATAGGAAATCCTTTCAAATGGTTCGACCCCCTTCACAATGGCCCTAGCCTTACATATATAGCATGTGAGGTTAGGGTTGCGAAGTCCTTCATGAGTTCCATTAGGCAAGAGTAGTGATGTTTCCATGCCTTTGTGCTCTTTCCCGTTTGCATACTCCATTAGGAAATAGTAATTCTTCCAAACAGGTCAAGTTTTGGTGTTTCCTTGCTTTTATGAGCTGACATAGGAGAGAATCTAGGGATATTTTCTCAGTCAATTCGCTCCTTTGACCCATAGAAACTGATTTAGGGTCACTAACACTTTTCCTGTGGTAACAAGTAGAGTTACCCTAGGTACTAACGCACCCTTAGGCTTGCTAAGAAGCTTTATAAAGGAGGTTGATAGTGTCTAGACAACATTAGCTTGACAACTAGGCCTGTGAAATTGGTTAGTACTTAAGTCATCATGTCTTTATCCTCTGAGTTGATGAGGAGGTCATTTTCCTATATAACAGATGCCCCCTAAAGTGTGAGATCAGAGGCTGCGATGATGGCTGAAATAATTTATATTTAACTGTCCTTTTCTTTAGAAAAAGAGAGAGAGGATCAGAGTTTCGGGCGGTACGAGAAACCTGATACAACACATATATATAAAACAACTAAAATCATATCCTGAGTCGAGCATTCCCACGCTAAGTAACTATGTCAGAGTGATTTTCTCTGAAAAGAGATATGACGATGTTGGCCGCTGATAAGCACAATGCAGAACATGTGTCATAATAGGATCCTTCTGATAAGCTGTCTCCAAAAAACAATAACCACAACTTGGGAGAGGAAACAAGGATGAGTGATGCAAGCCTCTACCCAAGGTCTTGATTTCCGCTTCACCGAACAACATAGATCGATACATGTGAATATAGGCGTTGATGTCGAAGATGCATGAAATCTTATGATTACCAGTCAACAATGGAGACTCTTAATGGACACAAGGATGGCCATCGATAATGGTGATGGTATCCAAGATGCACAGTACAATCTAACGAGTGCGAAAAATGTTTTTGTTGTCGAACACTCATAGAATTGTTTAGCTAGGAGCCAATAATGAAAACCACTGACCAAACACAAGGTGACCTACCATTGATGTCTGCAAGTACCAAGGCACTGAAGTGTTTCTAGGTATTTTTCCTAGATAGAGTGTTGAAGTCGATAGGAAGGGACCTGTCGAAAGGTAGGAAATAAGGTGTCCTACATCAGTGGACACGAAACGGGACAAGAATGATTGTTTTTTGAGGAATATTTTGAGCATTGGGTCAAAGAGACAGAGGGAACAATGGTAGGATATGCTTGATGGTTTGATGGAGGAAACATAAGATAAAGGTTTTCCCTTGAATAATAGAAGGAATGATAATGGTTTTAACCATGCAGCACTAAACTCATGAACACCAAAGAGTGTTAGGATACAAAGATGCAAGAACATCGGGGTATATAGGCTAAACTCATAGGATGGTAAGATTCATATTGAGAGGCCATCACAAGGAAGGTTTATCTAAGGGAGTGTCATGTTCAAGGGAGCGATTGCTGCCAAATTTTTTTTTCAAAATATGGAACATAATTCAATTGTATTGTCCACTTTCCCCATTTGATTAGTTTAGTGAGTCCAGATGGGTAAACTCATCGATATTTTCATGTTAAGAGTCTTAGTGCATGAGGCACACCAAGGGGGGGTGTTAGTGCATGAGGGCGCACCCCAAAACCCTAGGTAGTGATTTAATGAGCATTTTTGCCCCATTTGCACTAACTTTTGGGTTGATTTTTGCAGGTTTTGAGCCATTATGACTACTCTATGGAGAGAACGGGCCCATGACCGATAAGAATTGCTGATGTGAAATGATCCTATTTGCATACTTGCATTGTGCCGTTGTGGGTTGATGAAGTATGCTCAGTTGGACTTGATGAAAGGTTAGGAGGACCTTTTGAGTTGGATTATCCAGCGCTGTGATGAACACGAGTAGGTGTTCAGGATTGGGGATCATGAGTTGGCCATTGACTGAGATGATATATATTTCTTGACTAGTTTGTCGTGCAGAGGAGCACATGAAAGCCTAACCGGGGGCAGACCTGATCCTCGATCCATCCTAGAGCTGGTTCAAGCTTACTGCATCCCTGAGAGTGGACTCGTCAGAAAAAAGTCCCTATAGAGAGGATTAGATCCAGATCTATGAGGGCCATTTTATGGATGATTGTGCGTTTGGCAGGGTCGAAGAGTCCCCATGTTGCAACATAGGCCCAACTATTGCTTGCAGTTGACTATGTCCAGCTGCAAATATTTAGCTGGTGCGAGGCAGTACTTCACCAGTTGAAGGCAGAATTGACCGCATGCAAGACTAAAACCCAACAGTGTTTTGGGTATGGCACTCTCATTGTCTCATTCATACTTGAGAGGGTACCCATTATGCACCTACGGATGAGCTTAGGTCCCCTCAATCCGAGGGAGCCTAGACAGGGGCGATGGGCATCAATTGATCCTCACATGGGAGGAGGACCTATCCGACATTTTTTTGAAGAAGATTTCTTTGAATGGCTTAGTGGCTAGATTGTTATGATTAATGACTATGTCTACGAGGGCATGGACTTCACCAGCGACCCTGACTTGATTCTGCCGCCTAGAACAAACTGGGGTCCTCAAGGTGAGAATGATTTTGATAGTACTTAAAGTATTTTTAAGCTTTTGAATGTTTATGTTATATTTTCATTGATTTTATGGGTGGAAAAGTACTCACATGAAGCTTTTTGCTTGACAAAGATGTGGCACCAGTATGACTTGCAGGCGAACCTCGCCAAGTGAGGCGAGGAGGCCAACTACCTGATAGGGGGTGATGCTAAAAGTCTTCGCGAGGTTTTGAGGAACTTGGAGAGCTTGAGCATGGGTGTGCCCCCCCTTCCTATGAGGGAGATCCATACTCATATGCAGTGGTACACAATCAGTGTGCCTGAGCGGTTTCTGGTTCCTCTTCGAAGGATAGCTAGAGCAGTGTTTTCATTTCATGAGCAGTAGGCTCTATTAGTTAGCACTTTGGTATAGCCATCAGGTGTTAATAGCTAGGCTTAGTAGCCATTTTGTACTTAAAAAACCCAAGTTTTGGGAATATTTTGATGTAAAAGACTGGATTCGATATATATATATATATATACACATATTTTGGTATTTTATGATGTAAATGTTTTTTAAGTGTTTTTGTAAATTTTTAACTGTGTAAATATTTACTTTGATACATGTATCTATAGAGAATGAGACAAATGCCAATCTAACACATAGTTTTCCAATGAATTAGCAACTATATTAAATTCTCTAGGAATGTGTTCATATGTGATAACCTCATTTTGGTGTTCCAAGAGTCGTACCCTTAAATAATGATGTAGCAAGATTGGATTACAAGTGTGATAATGATTTTTCAATTGTATAACAACAAGCTAAGAGTCTAACTTGACCACCAGATTGGAGATGTCCCTTGATGACGCTTCAGTGAGAAGTGAAATTACAGACATATACTCAGCAATATTATTGGTGGGAGTACCAAGAAAGACTCCCCCAAAACAAAACAATTCCACCTCAAGTGTGTAAATGACCCAAGCAGCTGATGCAATGTGCCATGTGTGACGACTAGCACCATCCACGTATCCTACATATGCTAAGGGTAATGAAGGCATCTACATTACGAGAAATATGTATGAGACAAATAATTCAATAAATACCAAAAAAATTCCAGTCACATCAAAAAGAAGCAAAACTTATAAATACATAAAATTACAATGCACATGCCTAGTGCAGTACTAGGCATAATAATTTTTCAGATAGAGCCCATTTCGGGGCTCAGTGAGTGGGACTCCTACCTAGACTTGAAGTTCATATACCCCTTTTGAGAGGACTTTCTTGATGACATATGGACTGAGCCATAAGGGTTGAATTGTTCTTGCCCCCAAGAGGCCATGTTTTTTTATCATAGAGTAAAACAAGATCTCCCTCTTGGTAATAACAAGGCTTGACCTTTTTATTGTACTAGGCTTAGACCTGGTGCTTGTGGGCTTTGAGTTCCAATTCGGCATCTTGACAGGTTTCATCTAGTTGATTAGGTATATCAGGCACTCTTCTTCGGTAGTAGTGCCGTGCAAGAGTTCAACAATGATTTGTAAGTAAGGAATCTGACACTCGATTGGTAAAACTGCTTCCAGGCCATAAGCTAGTTGAAAAGGTGTGAAGCCTATAACAGTTTTAACTGAAGCTCGGTATGCCCATAGCGTAGGATATAACATTCGATGCTAGTGGCTTTTATGATTCCCTACTAACCTATGGATCATGGTTTTTAAGATGCCATTGATGGCCTCTACTTAACCATTAGCATGGGGTAGTAGGAGGATGATTGATCGTGGCAAAAATCGAGCAGCGATGTTAAGTCAGACATCCTGTGATTCTGAAAATGAGACCCATGGTCTATAACGATCGTGCAGGGCAGACTAAAGCAACATATGACCTAATTAAATAGGAATAGCACCGCAGTTTCTCCATTAGCCCGAAAGGTGGGAAGGGCTTCGGCCCATTTCGTTAAATAGTCCACAGCTAAAATAATATAGTTGTGTCCAGAAGAGGAAATGGGACTGCAAGTTATGAAGTCTATCCCCCATTTTGCAAAGGGGCCGACGGAGATAACCAGGTGCAATAGGGTTGGAGGAGCACGCAGTTTCTTTGTAAACACTTGACAAGGATGGCACTGCTGGATAGCCTTAATACAATCTTTGAACAAGGATGGCTAGTAGTAGCTTGTGCGAATTTTTTTTGAGTAGTAGATATGCCGGAATGATTACCACCACATGCCCTAGCATGATAGTCATTTAAAACGTGTTCTACCTCCCCATGAGTGAGGCAACGTCGAAGGACTGTATCAGCACCATGACAATATAACGTATCATTAAGCACTAAATAGTGTTGCGCTTGGTGGCGGATGTGACGATGGTCACCTGACGATAGCTCAAGGCAGAAATGTTGCGCTTGGAGGTAGACAAGAATGTCACCATACCAAGGGTTAGTAGTGTCGATAAGATAGACAACTTCATCCAGAAGAGGATCGTGGGGTATCTCATTAGGATCGACAATGGGAAGATCCGACAAAAGTTCGACGAAGACTAAGGAATTTTTTGCCTTGGTAGCAGTGAAAACCAAATCAAGTTGTTGGAGGATCACGATCCATTTGGAATATTTCCTCCAATGACTTGACGAGACAAAATGTGTCTCATGGGATTCTCCAAGGCGATGACAGTAGTTTGTCGCAGCAGTATGTAATGTCGGAAGTGGTTGACAGCAAAGACAACTGTCGAGGACAACTTTTCCACATGTGAATATCTGAGTTTGGGTCCAACCAGGCCTTTCGATAGATAATATATCACATGCTCACTCCGGTCATCATGAGTTTGGAGCGCTAAGGAGTGGGGCTAATATAAGCACCTTTTTTAAGGCATCAAATGATCGTTGGGCTTGATCATCCCATAGATATGACACTCCCTTATTAAGTAGGTACATAAAGCCTTTCGTCAACTCAGCATAGTTTACGATGAACCGTCGTAAGAAGTTTGCTTTCCCATGCAAACGTTGGAGCTGCAGAATGGATTGTGGTTCGGGCAATTGAGTAATTGCCTTTACCTTATCGGGATCAACCCTAATCCCATACTTAAGCGTCTAGACTTGACAAAGAAAACACATTTATTTAGATTCAGACGTATGTTATAAAACCGACACCTAAGAAAGATAGTTCTTAAATGATCTAGGTGCTATGCTCGCTTCTTGAAATGGGCTGGAAGGTCATCCAAGTTTGAATGATATGTCTGATATCGTGAAATGTGTAGTCCATGGCCCTTTGAAATGTTGCTCCAACATTCTTTAAACTGACTGGGAGTTTTCGATAGGCAAAGATTCCCCATGGGAAAATGAAGGTGGTTTTGTGCTGGTATTTTGGTTTTATAACAATTTGGTTGTAACCTGAGAAACCATCCATGAATGAGAATGATTCAAAACCAGCGTAGTCATCGATGATTTGGTCGATGAGCGGTGTCGGATAATTATCGATGATTCAAGTATCAATATTCGACACATATACAGATGGTTCTTTGTTTCTTATCGACAGTAACCAGATTGGAAACCCATTCTGTTAAGGGAACGGGATAGATGAAACCAACACGTAACAACTTTTCCACCTCAGTCTTGATGGCTGTATTTTGCGGGGGTGGACTGGTCAAAGCCTTTGGCGGACAGGTTTAGCATTGTCGTATCTTGATCTCATGCTCGATGATAGAAGGATCTATGCTGGGCATTTCCTCATAAGACCAAGCAAATACATCACGTAATTCCTTAAAAAGGAAGGTGAAGCTTGCAATTTCCTCAGGATTGCAATCTGCTACAACCTAGATGCTTTCTACGATGCTTGTCGTGACAAAAATATCAATGAGAAATATCTTTGAAATATTGCCCATGTTTCCTTCCGAGTCCAAATTTTGGATAGTCGTATAAGGTGAGGAAATGATTTCAGGTGCATTAGATGACAGGATTTGAAGAGGCATCATGTCCGAATAAGATATCGAAACATGATGGTGCGAATCCTCCCAAGGCCGCTCTTCTAAACTCATGATCTCTCTAATAGCTTTGTCCGTAGGTAGGAATTGATTGAGGAGATTGAAAGAAGGAGCAGTTATGGGAGGGGCAGTGGTACCGTTGGCTGTGACCAAAGTGTCTGGAGATTTAGATGCAGATTGAATGGACTACTGGGCCAATTCAGCTAGTGATAGTGGCATTTTTTCTCCATAAGTGTCAATGTCTTAAGGGGCCAATAGGATCCAAGGATCGGTCAGTTCATGAGGAATGGATGAAACCATATTGATCATTTGTGGAACCACTGGTGGTAGAAGAGGGAAACAACCCATCAGGGAAGAGCCCTTCAATAGATCAGTACCGATACTGACGTAAGATTCAGGTACACCACCCACTAATGGTACAAAGCCACTGGGTAACGGGGAATAATCAGGGGTGAAAAAGGATAGTTGGTTCACTGTGACTATCATTCCATATAATGGAAATAGGATGATGTGAAAGATAGTAGACATAATGGAAATCATGGTGTAAGTCCAATTGTAACCCAACAATAGATTATAGTCGAGCTTTCTATCTACGACTTTGATGTCCACCGTTGCCATTTTCCCATTCAAAGTGATGGGGTAGCTAGTTAGGTAACCTTTTGGGATGAAAGTGTGGCCATCGAAAGCTTTAAGGGAATTCGATGGCAGGGATAGGGTTGGAGAACCCAAAGTAAGCCAACATGAAGCTGACATTACGCAAGTTGAAGCACCTTCGTCAATGACAATTCTATGCATTCATTTTCCTTTTGAAAATATTTGCACTTGAAATGCAAGCTAGTGTGAAAGGGGAGGTTTACATTTTTCCATGTCGAAAATTACAAGCATGTAATCCTGGGGTCGATACCACCAATACCCAAAAGCAGAGCTTTCCTTTGTGCTGGACAGGTTTGTAATACTTCGAGCGCCGACATAGCCGACGACACTTGTGCCAAATCTTCTACAATACTATAGTTTTGGGCAGCATGTGCAAATGTATTGTGCATTGTATGACGAAGTGCCCCTTTAGGGGGTGAATCACAAGATCAACAACCAGCCTTTCGATATGAAGATTGTTAGGCGGCGGTGGGTTTTGACTTGAGGAGGATTCCTCTGCATGAGCGACTGGAGATCCATAAGATTTGGCTTTGGTTTGTAGATCTATCGTTTCAAAGGTGTAAATGGTAGATGGTCCTTCACCAGATGAAGGATGTTGCGAACCACCATTTCCTCCTTGCGGGGGTTGGGGTTGGTTTGCAATAAGGTGCTGCTACTGTTGAGCAGGGAAAGGATTATTCAGGACAGCAGGGGTCCTACCTGTGTCCTTTTTAGAAATGAAATCTGTGCATTCCTAAAGAAGTGGACAACGATAGGTCATGTGGTCTTTGGTAGAGATTTTACAAGGGAATCTGGCGGGTTTATCCTTTCCATCGTCAGAGGGCACAACAACCTTCTACTTTGGGTTGTACTACTTTGTTGACTGCTCTTCAAAAGGAGTGGTCTTTTTCTTATTCTTCTTGTTCTTACCACCGGGTTTTTGTGTAGACTGCACAGAGTTTATCACGGTGGTAGGAAGAGAAGTCGATTTGGTAGAGGGGTCAACTGACATCTGGGCAATGTGACCAGTGAGTTGTTTTACAACAGCCCCAGAGGTTGCACCGATAATCCCATCGGCTTGTGCTCCGAGTTGTTGAGTAGCGGGAGCATTGGAGTTGCGAGGGGCATTGAGAATGACATCGTATAAAGTTCCATACTATAAATATATCAGATCTAAGTTATGGGCACGACGAATGGATTGGTCTTCTATGAACGCACCACCGAAGGCGACATCTTTAGCGATTTGGGGGAGTAGAGACTTGCAGAACCAATCTGCTAATAGATAGTCTAGGAGGGGAGCTTTGACTAACCCTCCACCTACGTCTCCATTCATGTATACGATCAGAGATGTGGGTGGTGGTATCTTGACGTAATGAAGTGAGGAGTTCCATCCCAGTTTCATAGTGGATGGGTAACTGGAAGTGCTTTAAGAATTCCATCGCTAAAGTGCCAAAGGTATTGACTGACGCGCGTGGTAACTCGATGTACCACTTGGCTGCATTTCCAGTAAGGGTGCGGGGAAAGAGACATAGCCGGATACTATCATCCACCATGGAGTTAGAAACACACCATAGATGATAGGTGGTGATGTACCTGGATCCTCCCCTTATTTCCCTTCGAACTTCAGGATGTCTGTTGGTATTTTATGTAGGATTGGCGGCCAAAGTAAGTTGTGATAGATGGGGTCATTTGTAAGTTTGTACAAGTCAGGGATATCAAGCATTTCCAAGAAAGGCAAGGTGTTTGATGCCATTGAATCGGACCAAGGCAATGACATATGACTTGAGGATCCTTGCGGTCTTCCCATCGTGTTGTTTCCAATATTATACACAGGTTGCATGATATAGTAAGTGCCTTGGAGTATGGTATTGTACTGTGGGTTTCCATAGGGGTTGTTAGGTTGGGAGATAGAAGTGCCCCCAGGATAAGGAGTGCCCCCTAGACTCATTTGAGGTTGTGAGTAGGGTGCCCCTATGGATGGATTGGGACCTTGTTGAGATTTCCCGCTCACCACATAACTAACCATAGGTGCTTGACTGACATAAGGAGGGTTCATGTCAATCAATGATCGACCATGCAGACTTGAAAACGGAGGGGGAACTGTTACGCTCCCAGTTGGTATATGCATATTGGGAACTGTGCCCCTAGATACCTGAATATGGGGGTTAGAACTATACAATGGATGCTAACCATATTGTTGGTTGAAGGTACCCGTGCTAACCGTGATACATTGAGCGTTATATGTAGCACTTATCGAAGGTCCAGGGCCTGACACAAAAGGGGCGGAACCCAGAATGTACTAGGTTCCACTCGTGGTGGGTGTCACGATAGGGTTTGAACCTGGGATAGATGGGATAGCGGGGTTTGCCATCAGAGGTGCGGTACTGACTGTCAATTGGGGAGGTGGTGGTGGACCAAAAGTGTCCACAAAAGTCCATGACCCATTAGTCATCGATGGGATGGGTGGAAATGTTCCAGCGGAAGACAAAGGAGGTACAAATGCAACAGGAACCAAGAATGGTTATAATGGATTCATGATCAGAGGATTGTATGGAGGAAGAAATCGTTTAGTAAAGAAATCCTCTGGTAAGCTTGAATCATGGGATGTATGAACTGATTATGTGTTAGATCTCGGAGACTGATTTACCAAAGATGGGGAATCCGTCTCATTGGAGCTTGGTGGGTCCTCCACAGTGAGTGGGGGAAGTCCTAACAATCGTCTAGATTGACAACAAGGACCGGATGTAGCCATGGTGGCCGATAATTTTAATCAATAAATTTTATAGTGATGTTTATTAAAGTCTCGGTGATAACACTCTGGAACTTAAAAAATAAAAAATACACTAAGGAAAACAATCAACAAGCAGAGGGAAATGACCCTGTCTGATAAGCACCGATCACTGGAGATGAAACCCAATATCACAATGAATAACAGAGAGAGCTGTCCAAATGTATAGTTACGATTACTCTTGAGCTTCGCCCACACCTTAGATGAAGGGGCCAAGTACTCTTGTGAAGACGATCACCCTCCCAAAAACTGAAGACATAGTAGGTTAATCTGTGTTAGGTACCAGGGCAGCTCGCCCCAATCACCTTGTGCTCGTCCCTAAAAGTATGTCCACTAAGGATACCTCAAATCACAAACACTACTAGGGGGGGCATAGTCATAGACAGTACGCTGTGTGGGTAGGATACCTGAGTCCCCGACTCAGTTTCGATATCCCTGAAGGGATCCTCGATACACAAAATACCCAAAGGAGATGTAAGAAAAGGTGGATTACCTTCACTTACAGTCCGATGCTGTGTCGTATTTAGCTCCACTTTTACTGTAGTGGTTGGTGAACACCAGTATTGTAACAATAATGCTGCAACTCTTGGGCTGCCTACTTTACTCTTATAAACTCGGTAGTTCGTAACAAACTTGGAAGCGACGGTGTTGTATGCACAAGTACTAGTTCTTACTGCAGGTTGTCACTTGGTCAACCAGCACAAGATCACTAGGAGCTCAAACCAACTTGTATGGGTTCCAGAAGAAGCTCTATATGTGATGAAAGGAAAAAGAGAGATTACTCTACAGATGCTGTTCTACTTGCAGAAAGGAAGACTGAAATGCAAAGCAAACCAAAGAAATCCTAATTAACCAACTAATCCTACTTTTGTAGAAAGCATTATGAAAACCATGAAAAGAATGCCATTACCTACTCAAGGAAGTAAAAAACATCTAACTAAGCTATTTCTTGAAGTAAATGAGCAAAAAAACATATTTTTGGAATTTTATGTATTTTTATGTGAATTTGGCATGCATGTAATTTATTTGTTTGTGAATGTGGTAGCGAATAGGTGGCGATGGATGGTGGTTTTGGGACTTGAGCAGATGTAGGATGGTGTGGATGGGTCCTAGGAGGTCTCAGGTGGCCTTCTGGAGGCTTTTACCAAACTTGGCCTTCAAAATAAAGCCTACAGGAAAATCTACAGGAGGACACAGGAAATCTACAAGAGGAAAAACAACGTTCTATAGGAGGCCTACAGGAGGAGGCCGAGAGTAGTTTTCACTGTTTTGAAGGTGTGAGTGGGTGAAAAAGGTGGATGAAGGTTGGAATGAAGTGTTAGAGAACCTAGGGTCTACCAAGAATCATTATGAGAGAGAAAGATGATTGGATTTGCTCAAGGAGAGAGGAAGAAATTCTATGGAAAATGCTGGAAACTAAGGCAGAATTGAGGGGAGACTTGGGCAACCTGAAGGGCATGGATCATATGGAGGATGGGATGGCTGATAGGCTGGTCTGCTGCTAGAAGATATCTGCTGCATAAACAACTGACAATCAGCCAATGAGATTAAGCAAGCAATGAAATAAGTGCATTTAGAAAAACAGAGTTTTTGCATCAAAATGAACTATGATCTATGAAAGGAAATGCTAATAGCTGCTATAGGAAAGGAAAGCATGAAAGAGGACTATTGTAAATAAATAAGTGAGCATGATGAAGAAGTTCTCAAGAAAATAAAAACTAGACCATTAACCAACTAAAAAACTGCAAACACTAGAAGTCCTATGAATGAGGAAAATATGTGTTTTTGGGGTAGCAAGAGGGTCTTTGCCTCAAATCATTGTCCCAAAGGGAGGAAGAGAGGCCAAGGCACTATTGCTAGCCTTTTGGATCTTTTCTTTATTACTGCTTAACCTGCTACAGAAAGCACAAATGGAAGCAACCTATTGAATCATCAAAAAAACCTATTCTTAACCATAAAATAAATGCATCTAACAACAACCTAATCTACAAACTGAAATGAAACATACAAATACAAGTAAAGAGGAGCTTGGCTGCTTGGATTGGGCCTTAACTCAAGAGCTTCAGCCCTCTGAGGTAACTCAGTGCTAGCTCAAAAAGGATTCCATCTTTATTTCCAAAACAATAACAAGATTACATGGAATTGTCAAAAAATAAGCTCGAAGTTGAGCAGAGTTTACATAAGAAAAACTACAAAAAAAATCCAACAAAAATCTAACCCTAGTGAGGCCCTAGGCCTCTCTACTTATAAAAATGAAGCTACCAACAAATTCCTTAAAATCATGGAGGTTTGGCTCCCAAAACTCGAGATAATCATCAGTCATCGTCCACTTGCTCGGCTGCCTTCTAGTGCATGACTTGGCTGCTTGTAATCCGAGCTGAATGAAGGGGAATTTGAAGTGAGGAGTAATAAATGAGGGGGATTCCCTCCTATAAGTCCTATCCTTTGTCCACTTTCATTTATTGTTGCCATTTGTCCATTGGATCCTTGACTTTGACCTCAAAATTCATCAATAATCTGCATTAAACACATGTTAGACCATATGGCATCATAACTAACTCAACTCACTACATAAGCATAAATATAATCAGAAAATCATACAATAAGCTAAGAGAATGGTTGATTTGACTAGGTTAGGAGGTAAAATGAGCCCATATAATTACCCATTTATGAGGCTCATCATCACTCCCCTACTGAAAGTGTTGCTCATCCTCTGAGCAACTTAGTCCATCTCCGCATCTTTTATGGCCCTAGTGGCCTCCCTAGCATCCCAAGCTTCTGATGTGGTCTGTTCTTCTTTACCATAGGATCTTGCCTTCTTGTCTATCTCCTTCCACTGCTCTTCCTCTTCTTCTTCCCTTCTACCTTCCAGCATGCCTAACAGTAGTGGGGGACTCAGTTTGAGGCCAATCTAGTTGACCTTCTACCTCTGCATGGAGTGCTTGTAAATTTGCACTCTTTTCAATGCCTCCTTCAGCCACATGGGGGAATGATATTCCTTGATCTGCAAACTGTGTGGTAAGGCATTCCATCTCCTCATGCATGCATGCACACAGTCATCCCCAAGTACCCTTTGCATATCCTCAAAATGTGCAATGGCTTGTGCCTGATTGGTGAGATATCTAGGGGAAATCTAAGGGTCATTGGCAGCAGGTTGTGTGTGCTGATGAGTGCCATAGGATCTGATGGCTCAGCTCTTATCATTAATGGCTCATTCTGCTCCTTTATCATCAATATTTTTATTTCTACTGCCCTCAATTCTTCATGGTTCATCCATGAGGCCATGGCCATTAATTGCAGGTCCCCTAGCTTGGCATTGGGGTCCCACACATTCATGTTTGTGAGGGCCATGTTATGTAGGTAGAATTCTGCCATCTTTGCTTTATCCTCTGAGGTGATTTGGTCACACAAATCCATACTGCCTGTAATCTTGGAAAGGCATTGTGCCTCTTTGTGCCAAAGTCTTTATTTGGAATTGAAGCCATTGGTCCTTTAGATAGAGGCCATAGGATTTGGCTGGCATTCTACATTACAATGCATCCATGGATAAGATGGCCATGCATGCCAGCTGAGTCTCTTTCTCTTGCAGTAGCTGCCTCCTTAACAATTCATTTTCAGTTTCAAGGTGGCTTCTTCTAATTGCTTCCCTGTCTCTGAGAGCACTCAACTCTTTGCCCATTTCTCTGAGTTTGTTTTCCATATGGCCAACATCCTCAATGATAGTGGCATGAGTTCTTGTGTGAGGGACCAGAGAGAGAGAAAACTATTGGGCAATTTCCCCATCAAACCCTTGAAATTTCTCAAAGAACTTCATCCAGTTTTCCCTTATGAATATGTCCACCACTTGAGGATGTGCATGGAGCCTAGTGGAGTTAGAGGGATCCTTTCTCATAAACCATCCTATCATACTATCTATACTCTTTTGAAAAAACCAAATATGGAGATGGAGACAGAGAATTTTGAGAAAAACAGAGAAGCATAGGCGACTGTGTTTTTTTTTTTTTTTTTAAATAAGCAGAATTTGTTTGTTTGTATTTTCTCCTCTCCTAAAGACTTTATTTCCTCCTCAAATTGAACCCACTTCTTTCATATATTGATATTCAATAGGGGGCATGCATGAAACCTACCTCTTCAGACTGAAAATCATGCAAAAAATTGAGTTTTCTCTGTTTAAAACGACTCACTGCCCCTCCTGTAGAAGCCTGCTGTCCCTCCTGTAGGATTCCTGTAGGTGCTCCTGTAGAAAATGCCGAGAGCAGGGATATGGGAGAGATCGATGGAGGACAATGGTTACGAGGCTGTGGGGGCATAAGGAGACTACTGTAGCTGAGTTATGAGGAGAGAATGAAGGAAAAGGTGGTGAGAATGCTCGGGGAGGAGTACTTAATACCCTTTATGGCTGTTTTCGATTATGAGTGTTGAGTTGGCAAGGTGTACGTTGCCCAGATTAGGACTGTTGGTCCCCAACTACTTCGTCATCATGGTCCCTCCTCGTAATCATCCCTCATTATTACATCAGAGCTGTAGGTTTTAACCCCTTACAAAAATTACCTGCATACGGATTTTAAAACACAGAAAATAAATAATGCGAGAGTAGAACACATAAAACACATAAACATAGAGATTTTCCCCTGGATCCCAAAACCGGGACTACCAGCTTGATTTTTCATTAGTTTCCTTTCAATGTTACAATACATATTTATACATGCCGAAGCATCCAATACCATGGACAGAAAACCATTGCCTCCAATACCATGGACTGAAAACCATCGCGTCCAATACCATGGACCAAAAAACCATTGCGTCTAAGAAACATGTGCGAAAATCATGCACAAAACTATAGGTGGGTCCGCCCAACCTAACATAGGGTCCAAAACCAAAATTTTCCAGGGGTGCTGCCCCGGACCCCATAAAGTGGGGTTACGGGTGCCCATCAAACCCCCTGTTAACTACGTGGAAAGAATATAACACAACCCAACATTCTCCCACTTGTTGTTTTCTTTCCACAGGGGGCCACAAGAGAGGTTAGTCATTTTTCCAGCCCTGAAATGCCCATTGTCTCTCTACACCAAGAGAACTTCTGAAAGCTCACAGATTTTGTCAATGCATCTGCCGTATTCTTCAAAGGGTCCACCTTTACCAGTAACACCTTTTTGTCTTCTATCATATCCCTCACAAAGTGATACTGAACATCAATGTGCTTTGTCTTTGAATGATATGCGGGGTTCTTTGCCAAGAAAATTGCACTTTGGCTGTCACAGTCTATCTTTATAGCTTCCTGTACTAACCCCATACTTAAACACAATCTCTGCAACCAAACTGCTTCCTTTCTTGCATGAGTGGCTGCCATGTATTCTGCCTCTGTAGTTGATAGTGCCACTACAGATTGTTTCTTACTCATCCAACTGACTGCACCTCCAAATAGGTTAAACACATACCCACTTGTAGATATTCTCTGATCCAGATCTCCAGCCCAGTCTGCATCAAAAAAGCCACGAATATCCAACACTTTGTCCAATCTTGGTCTTCCTTGGTAGCATAAACCATAATCACTAGTGCCAAGCAAATACCTGAAAACTCGCTTCACTGCTGTCCAGTGCTCCTTCCCTGGTTTTGACATAAACCTGCTCAAAACTCCCACTGAATGTGCAATGTCTGGTCTAGTACAGACCATTGCATACATTAGGCTACTGACTACACTTGCATATGGAACATGGGACATGTCCTCTTCCTCTTCTTGTGTCTTGGGACACTGTTCAGCAGATAACCTCACACCTACAGGAATAGGAACCTTCACCGGTTTACTATCCTACATATTAAACCTCTGCAGTATTGTCTTGACATACTTCCTCTAGTTTAACCAGAGCTTCCTCTTTGCTTGATCTCTTTTAATTTCCATGCCCAAAATATAGTTTGCAGCACCAAGATATTTCATGTTGAATTTGGAGGACAATTGGGTCTTCAAATCCTGGATAATTTCTTTGTCATTTCCAACCAGCAACATATCATCCACATACAAGACCAAATAAATAACACGGTCACCAATTAATTTAAAATACATACAGTGATTTGCTTTGCTTCTTGTGAAGCCAAGTCCCCGTATAAATGTATCAAATTTCTGATACCACATCCTTGGTGACTGTTTTAACCCATACAGAGACTTCTTTAACTTGCATACTAGTTCTTTCTTACCCTTCACCACAAAGACTCAGGTTGCTTCATGTATATTTCCTCTTCTAAATCCCTATGAAGAAATTCTGTCTTCACATCCATCTGTTCTACCTCAAAATCAAAAGCAGCAACAATAGATAAAAGTAATCTAATAGAACTTACCTTGGCAACAGGAGAAAAAATATCACCAAAATCAATTCCCGGCACCTGGGAATAACCTTTTGCTACCAACCGAGATTTGTATTTCTCCACCTTTCCTTCTGCATTTGTCTTCTTCTTGAACACCCATTTGCTACCAATGGGTTTCCTTCTAGCCGGCAACTCCACCAGATCCCAAGCCTCATTTTTGTGCAAAGATGCCATTTCATCAACCATGGCCTCTTTCCAGAGTTTTCCTTCCTCTGAATCTACTACTTCCTTCACATTTCTGGGATCATCATTAGTAACAAAAAAAGCAAAATTTTAACAGAAAGCATATGGACTATACTTTTCTGGCTGCCTTCTTTCTCGAACTGATCTTCTCACAGCCGGAGTTTGTGGCTCTTCATCTTCTGATTCCTCCTCTGCTATAGAGTTTGGTTCTTCCTCCTTTAGCTGAAACTCTATCTTGTCAGGTTTCTTTGGTTGGACTTCATGTTTAATAACATCTTTCACCTCTCTGAACACCACATCTCAACTGTACACAACCTTCCTTGTTACTGGGTTCCAAAGCTTATAACCCTTTAAACCATCCTTATACCCAATAAAGATGCATTTTTCAGATTTGCTATCCAACTTGGTTCGTTTCTCCTTTGGAACATGTACATATGCATCACATCCAAATACCCTCAGATGTGAAAGAGAGGGTTTCTTACCAGTCCATACCTCTTGTGGAGTCTTATCCTCCAACACTGATGAAGGTGACCTGTTGACCAGGTAACATGCAATATCCACTGCCTCTGACCAGAATTCCTGTCCTAACCCGGCACCACTGAGCATGCTTCTTGCCCTTTCCATCAACATCTTGTTCATTTTTTCTGCAACTCCATTTTGCTGAGGTGTATATGGAGTAGTCTTCTGCCGTGCTATACCACACTTCTTGCAGAATTATTCAAATTCCTTACTGCAAAACTCTCCACCATTATCTGTCCTCAACACCTTTATCTTCTTCTCTGTTTGGTTTTCCAGTAGAGCCTTAAATTCTTTAAACCTATCAAAGACTTCAGATTTCTTCTTACGGAAATATATCCATATATTCCTTGAGAAGTCATCTATAAATGATACATAGTACACATAATTACCCAGTGATGGAACCTTCACAGGTCCGAACACATCACTATGCACAAGCTCTAATATATGTTTCGCCTTCTTACCACCAGAGGGGAAACTCACCCGATTCTGCTTCCCATATACACAATTTTCACAGAAATCCAAATCCAGAGAGCTATTACTCATACCTTCTACCATACCTTTACCATGAAGTATCCGAAAGCCCTTTTCTCCAATATGTCAAAGCCTTTGATGCCACAGCATGGTCTTCTCTCCAGAGACCACTAGATTTTCTGCTCCACTTTCAGGAACCACAGAACTATTGCACCCATCAATAATAGTGCTACCTTGTAGCTTGTACAGAGTTCCAATTCAAACTCCCCGCATCAATACCAGTGCTTCTCGAACCATCTTGCAGGTACCCTTCTTGAACACTGTTTTTACACCTACATCATCTAGCTTGCTTACAAAAATCAGATTTCTGGCCAATGTAGGAATATGTAGAACACTCGGAAGTGTTCTAAACCTCCCACCTTGCAACTTCAACTTTACATTTCCGCGACCAATGATTCTAGCCTTCCTGTCATCCCCCAGGAAGACATCAACACCATCATATTTCTCATACTTGTAGAACCACTCTCTATGGGGAGTGAAGTGAAAGGATGCACCTGATTCAATCAACCATGCCTCGTGATCTAGATGTGTACTTGAAGAAGCCAAGTACACATCCCCACCTTCGTTTGAGGTGGTTTTTGCCTTTGCAGAAGTAGCCTCATCAGATCCCTTTCCTTTGTCAAGAGCTTTAGATTTACAATCCCTTTTGTAGTGCCCTTCCTTTCCACATTTCTAGCACACCACCTTTACAAGTTTTCCTAGAGATTTAGATGTCCCTTTAGATTTAGAACTCCCACTCGATGACTTATTTTTGTTTCTGTTCTGAGTTAGCCCTCGTACAGACAAGGCATCACCATTTTGGATCTCCATATTTTTCCGTCTCATCTCCTTCGTCAGCAAGGATGAGACTATTTCATCAAAATGCAAGGCAGTTACATTGATACCTATTGCAATAACCGGACTATCCCACGAATCTGGTAGAGAACACAACAAACTGATGCACTTATCTTCATCTAAAATTTTAATATCAACAGATGCTAACTGACTTACCACAGTATTAAATGCGTTCAGATGCTCTGTCACCGAGTCTCCATCTTTCATCCTCAAGTTATACAGCTTTTTCCACAGGAATAGTTTATTCACCAAAGACATAGATTGGTACAAAGTCCCTAACTTGTCCCACAAAGCCTTTGTTGTAGGTTCCCCTGATACATTCAACAATACTGAATCTGAGACACACAATTGTATTGTGCTCTTTGCCTTCCAATCCAACTTCTTCCATTCTTCATTAGACACTCCCGTTGGTTTAGTACCTGGATCTACCGCAATCCACTGATCTTTATACACCAACAGATCATCCATCTTGAGTTTCCATAACTCAAAACTATGACCATTAAATTTCTCGATCTCTATCTTTCCACTACTCGCCATCTGCTTTCACCACTAGAATCAATCTTGCAGATCTCCCACTGAACAGGGTCTACCATAGGCCCAAGCGAAACCCCTCAGCAACAAAGGCGTCCCCTTGAAGCCAAATCTGCTCTGATACCAAATGTAGGTTTTAACCCCGTACAGAAATTACCTGCATACGAATTTTAAAACACAGAAAATAAATAATGCGAGAGAAGAACACATAAAACACATAAATACAAAGATTTTCCCCTAGATCCCAAAACTGGGACTACCAGCTTGATTTTTCATTATTTTCCTTTCAATGTTACAATACATATTTATACATGCCGAATCATCCAATACCATGGACCAAAAACCATCGTGTCCAATACCATGGACTGAAAACCATTGCATCCAATACCATGGACCAAAAAACCATCGCGTCCAAAAAACATGTGCGAAAATCATGTACAAAACCATAGGTGGGTCCGCCCAACCTAACATAGGGTCCAAAACCATCGCCCCGGACCCCATAAAGTGGGGTTACGGGTGCCCCTCAAACCCCCTGTTAACTATGTGGAAAGAATATAACACAACCCAACAAGAGCTAACTCTTCCTCCCACTACCTGTCCTTGACATCCTTTGCTGGAGTTGGTTGTGCGCACGTGTGGGTGACATCTTGGTTAATTGGAGTCAACTAAATGAAAGTGGCCAAGTTAACTGGCCACCTTTCCCTTGTTCAACCTTAACCATCTCATTTCTTTTGCATGACTTCTAATCACACCAATGCAAATAGAGGAGTGACTTAGTTACTTACCTGTGATCTGAGTGTATTTGCTGTGAGGTACTGTGGCTTTCTCTACTGCATGCCGTAATTTCCCTTTATGCATGATGTGTTGTTGTGTGTTTTTACAGGTTCTTCTTTTGCTAGAGTTGAGCTGCATGTGCCTTTTCATCCTTCAGATGTGCTATCCCTTGTTGCTAGTTGATGTGGGTTTGCAGGACAGTGACTTG
The DNA here is from genome assembly GCA_031772625.1 of Pinus tabuliformis. Classification (NCBI taxonomy): domain Eukaryota; kingdom Viridiplantae; phylum Streptophyta; class Pinopsida; order Pinales; family Pinaceae; genus Pinus; species Pinus tabuliformis. Next base: position 98,073,076 of record CM062805.1, on the reverse strand, counting down.
TTTTGTCCATATCTCTCAAACGATAGATTGGATTGACCTGAAAAGTTTTGAGCATGTTTCCATCATCATTATGCACCTCCCCATAGAAACATTCTGGCCAATGGATGCATGGATATCGAGAAAAACCAAAATGGCTGAAGGTGATGGAGGCCAATTTCTTGGAAACCATGCACTGGAATTTGCTGAAATTGCTTGGGCATGTTAACATTATCCATATGCATCTCCCCATGAAACAATTTTTTAAATGGATGCATGGATATTGAGAAAATGCAAAAATGGCTTAAGGTGATGGAGGCCAATTTCTTGGTAATCGTGCACTAGAATTTACTGAAATTGCTTGAGCATGTTACCATCATCCATATGCAACTCCCCATGAAATATTTTTTTAAATGGATGCATGGTTTTCAAGTTAGGGAAGAGACAAATTTCTGCTCTATGTATTTTTGTATCCTATAAGAAAACAGGGCATCTTGTAGTTTTTTTTTTTAGGACAATAAGGAAAATCAGTGGTAGAAGCTTGAGAAGGATGGGTGGATGGTGAAAATAGATGACGGTGATGGATTAGCATGGCCTTGGCCTTGTTGGAGCATTTGAGCGAAGTAGGAGAAAGTCAAAATTTGACTTCTTTTGACTAGGATTGACCAATTTTTCTTTTGGTACCAACTTGTTCTTGTTGCTTGTAGATGTTGGAGAGTACATGCATGCATGGAGCAAGGATTTTTATTTTTTTCTCTTTTTTTCTTTTTTCTAGGCCTACTAGCCACCTCAATGAGGTTTTCGAGTAGTAGGTCTACCTAGGCGCCTCAAAGGAGGTTTTCACCTAGGATCTTTTTCTCTTTTTTCTTCTTTCCAACCCATTAACTGCCTCATGGAGGTTTTGCAATCAACAAGCCAATCTGAGGCACCTCCAAGAAGGTTTTCACCTTAGATTTTTATTTTCTTTCTCTTATTTTTCATTTTTTTCCTACCCTACCCTATTTGAAAAGCAAAATCACTTTCAAGTATAAGAATACTTCCAATGGAGCCATGTGCACATCAAGATGATAGAAAAAATGATGTGGAGGCTTGAAATGTATGCTTTGAGATGTACCTGGATTTCAGAGACCAAATGATTTGACTTTGAAAGGATCAAGCATAGTTTAGGAAGAGAGTGATGCTACAATTTAGTGACTGTCTAGAACCATGTTTCAATATAGTTGTGATGTCCTTGGCCCTTTTGCTGATCTGGATCATTCTTCATTTCTTCTTCTACCATGACCTCGACATCTTCCTCTTTTTGCTGTTTTTTCTCTTGAATACATGAAGAATTTGATGGTAACCATGAGGGATCTCTCTCGATCTCTGATTTTGATGTCTTCTCTTAATCAAGTGCAGCCTATGGTTCTTTGATCTTCTCTTTTGAATCTTCTTCTTCTGGATGTGGTCCTTCAATGATATCAATATAATCTCTTTTTTGCAATACTCTTCCTGAGCTATGGTGAATACCATTGAGCTCAAGAGGAGTTGTTTAGAAGTGTTGTACCTCAGCATTGTAAATGGGTTGAGCTACTTCAATGTGTGGGTTTGGGAATGATGGTATAGGTAGTCAAGTGGGAGTGTATATTTGAGATGGATGTGGATGGGGTTGTGGTTGGGCAGGTGGTGGAGGCAGAAGAGCAAGAAGAGAGATGTATTGGGGCCTCCACCCCTCATGAGATGCATTCCACTGAGGTTGCGGTTGAGCATAGGGTTGAAATGAATGGGTGGCTGGTTGGGCATGATATGGAGATGTGAAGGACCAAGGAGGAGGTGTGGACCAGGAAGGATGAGCAAGGGGGCCCCAAGAAGGTATGGATGTGACTTGGTTGGGGTTGTAGTATGCCTGAGATGTCCCTTGCATCCCTGTTGATATGGTCTAGGTCCATGCGGCCTCCTTTGGTTTATGTAATAGATCTGTTCAGTGGCTCCTTCGACCCCTTGGTATACAACTTTAAGTCTGGGCAAGGATGTACACTTATCTGTAGAATGATTCTCTTCACAGATTGAACAAAACTCTATAAAGTTCAATGGGCATTCATTCCTGGGATGCCTCCTGGTGCATCTAGGGAAAAAAATGGCCAAAGCCCTCTTTGCTTCCTCTTGTTTTCTTTTGATATGTAAGGTATCCATTTGCATGGCAAGAATCTGTAGCATCTCACTCTTGAAGTCTTCCAGCATGTTTCCAATTTCACCTTTAATGGATGAGTTGGAAGAAAAGGTACTGCCCCCAACATTTCTGTTTTCATCCATTGGCTCTAGAGGAATGTTTTCTTCTTCTTCTTCCCCTAGGTTCTTCAAATATGTCTTGTTGTTCACCTAAGGGTTCTTGATCGCAGCCGCCGAAGAAGAGAGAAGGCTGGCTGTGTGATGCAGTGGGGGTGTTGGGAAATTTTTTTCCTGAGTTATCTCTATTCCTACGAGCCATGAAAGAAAATCTTTTTGGTTCGTTTTTTTTTTTTTTTGTTTCTTTTTTCCCACACTGATAGTACCTGCAAAACTGAAATTGATTGAATAAGACAAATTGCAACTAACTGAAATGAACTTGCTGAAATGAAATTTGTAGAATTTGAAAAGGAAAGCAAGGAAATGCAGAATTGAAGGAAAAGAAATGACTAATCTACTTTTGCTAAAATGAAATTTGCAGAATTGAAAAGGAAAGAAAGGAAATGCAGAACTTGAAAGAAGAGAAATGAATAGTCTACTTTTGTTGAAATAAACTATTAGCAGAATGTTGCAAGAAGAAAATAGAATAAAGCAGTAATCACAGAATACTTTGATGCTTCCCTGGCAACGACACCAAAAAGTGGTGAGCACCAGTATTGCAGCAATAATGTTGCAACTCCTGGGCTGTCTACTTTACTCTTATCAACCCGGTAGTTCGTAACAAACTTGGAAGCGATGGTGCTGTATGCACAAGTACTAGTTCTTACTGCAGGTTGTCACTTGGTTAGTCGACGCAATATCACTAGGAGTTATCTCTATTCCTACTAGCCATGAAAGGAAATATTTTTGGTTGGTTTTTTTTTTGTTTCTTTTTGCCCACACTGATAGTACCTGCAAAACTGAAATTGATTGAATAAGACAAACTGCATTAACTGAAATGAACTTGCTGAAATGAAATTTGCAGAATTTGAAAAGGAAAGCAAGGAAATGCAGAATTGAAGGAAAAGAAATGACTAATCTACTTTTGCTAAAATAAAATTTGCAGAATTGAAAAGGAAAGAAAGGAAATGCAGAACTTGAAAGAAGAGAAATGACTAGTCTACTTTTGCTGAAATAAACTATTAGCAGAATGTTGCAAGAAGAAAATAGAATAAAGCAGTAATCACAGAATACTTTGATGCTTCCCTGGCAACGACACCAAAAAGTGGTGAGCACCAGTATTGCAACAATAGTGTTGCAACTCCTGGGCTGTCTACTTTACTCTTATCAACCCGGTAGTTCGTAACAAACTTGGAAGCGATGGTGCTGTATGTACAAGTACTAGTTCTTACTATAGGTTGTCACTTGGTGAGCTGGCGCAAGATCACTAGGAGTTCAAGCCAACTTCTATGGGTTCCAGAAGAAGCTCTGTATGTGATGAAAGGAAAAACATAGATTACTCTACAGATGTTATTCTACTTGCAGAAAGGAAGACTGAAATGCAAAGCAAACCAAGGAAATCCTAATTAACCAACTAATCCTACTTTTGCAGAAAGCACTATGAAAACCATGAAAAGAATGCCATTACCTACTCAAGGAAGTATACAAAATCTCTAAGCTATTTCTGGAAGTAAATGAACAAAAAAACATCTTTTTGGAATTTTATTTATTTTTATGTGAATTTGGCATGCATGTAATTTATTTTTTTGTGAATGTGGCAACGAATAGGTGGCGATGGAAGGCGGTTTTGGGATTTGAGTGGATGTAGGATGGTGTGGACGGGTCCTACGAGGTCTTAGGTGGCCTTGTGGAGGCTTTTCCCAAACTCAGCCTTCAAAAGAAAGCCTACAAGAAAATCTACAGGAGGAAAAACATCGTTCTACAAGAGGCCTACAAGAGGAGGCCGAGAGCAGTTTTCACTATTTTGAAGGTGTAAGAGTGGGTGAAAAAGGTGGATGAAGGTTAGAATGAAGTGTTAGAGCACCTAGGGTCTACCAAGAATCATTAGGAGAGAGCAAGATGATTGGATTTGCTCAAGGAGAGAGGAAGCAATTCTATGGAAAATGCAAGAAACTAAGGCAGCATTGAGGGGAGACTTGGGCGACCTGTAGGGCATGGATCAGATGGAGGATGGGATGGCTGATAGGCTGTCCTACTACTAGAAGATATCTGCTACATAAACACCTAATAGTTAACCAATGAGATTAAGCAAGCAATGAAATAAGTGCATCAAGAAAAACAGAGTTTTTGCATCAAAATGAACTATGATCTATGAAAGGAAATGTTGATAGCTGCTACAGGAAAGGAAAGCATGAAAGAGGACTATTGTAAATAAAGAAGTGAGCATGATGAAGAAATTCTGAAGCAAAGAAAAACTAGACCATTAACCAACTAAAAAGATGCAAACACTAGAAGTCCTATGAATGAGGAAAATCTGTGTTTTTGGGGCAGCAAGAGGGTCTTTGTCTCAAATCATTGTCCCAAAGGGAGGAAGAGAGGCCAAGGCATTGCTACTAGCCTTTTGGATCTTTTCTTTATCACTTCTTAACCTACATTAGAAAGCACAAATGGAAGCAACCTACTGAATCATCAAAAGCAACCTATTCTTAACCATAAAAGAAATGCATCTAACAACAACCTAATCTACAAACTGAAATGAAACATACAAATACAAGTAAAGAGGAGCTTGGCTGCTTGGATTGGGCCCTAACCCAAGAGCTTCAGACCTTTGAGGTAACTCAGTGCTAGCTCAAAAAGGATTCCATCTTTATTTCCAAAACAATAACAAGATTACATGGAAATGTCAAAAAATAAGCTCGAAGTTGACCAGAGTTTACATAAGCAAAACTACAAAAAAAATCCAATAAAAATCCGACCCTAGTGAGGCCCTAGGACTCTCTAATTATACAAATGAAGCTACCAATAGCTTCCTTAAAATCAGGGAGGCTTGGCTCCCAAAATTCGAGATAATCATCAGTCATCCTCTACTTGCTCGACTGCCTTCTAATGCATGACTTGGTTGCTTGTACTCCGAACTGAATGAAGGGGAATTCAAAGTGAGGAGTAATAAATGAGGGGGATTCTCTCCTATAAGTCCTCTCCTTTGTCCACTTCGAGTTATTGCTGCCATTTTTCCACTGGATCCTTGACTTTGACCTCAAAATTCATCAATAATTTGCATTAAACACATGTTAGACCACATGGCATCATAACTAACTCAACTCACTCCATAAGCATAAATATAATCAAAAAATCATACAATAAGCTAAGAGAATGGTTGATTTGACTAGGTTAGGAGGTAAAATGAGCCCATATAATTACCCATTTATGAGGTTCATCAGTGGTCCCAGATAGTATGAGTGCAGAAGGATTTCTCTCTTTAATGACACTAGTTTCGGTGTATGATCTTGGGTAGTTAACTCACACTGCCTATCCCAAGATCCTAGCCTAAACTAATGTGTGTTTACTCTAAAAAGAGTTTTTGATTGATTTTATTAGGTAGATTTTAAATGTACTTCGTTAGAGTCTTCGGTAGGGGTGTTGACGTATGAAATTATATGGGACTCTGACTCAAATCATGCAAAAACAATGCTTGTAAATTTTCACTTTCAATGAATAAGCTGCTTCTACAAAGGGAGAGTCATTCATACATAAATATATATACCATGCATCCTATTCAGTAAAACACTAGCATAACCGACAGAACTTCAATGCTCACTAACAACTATTGAAACCAAATAATGCAGATCTAACCAACTAAGCAGAAAACAGTAAAAATTTTGTATTTTTTCTTTAATGAAAACAAAAACTTTAAGAAGTAAAGCTATTTTCTTAAAAAAAAATTGTTTAGGACACAGATCAGTCAAACAAGTGTAGCTGTAGATCCCTGATTAGTCTACAAGCAGATTTCCCAACCCATGAGGTCACAGGGTAAGCTGTTTATCAAGAAATGGTTGACTAATGCTCTGTACTAAAGGCTACAAAGAGCTAGTTTCAACACTAACGCTCTGTTTGTCAGGGCACAATGCTTTATAAAGCACTGCTTTCACTAGTAACCTGCGTTAGTGAGGAAAAATACTCAAAAAATGGGCTATGGGTATTAGATCTAGGGATGAGAACTTAGAGAAGGGTGTTGTATGGTCCTGAGTGGTCAGAAAGGGAATGAAGAAGTACAGGAAGGCTTGGAAGAAAAAGAGATCTAGGAAATTTCTGGGAAAAATGGGGAACTAAGTGTAGTCCCCAGCGGAGTCACCAATTCTGCTATAACGATTAATACATGGGTGTTTTGGTGATGTAGGAACCCTCAAGGATCTTCTCGGGATCCTTGGCAGATAATCAAATTACCCGCAACTGTCACAAAGATACATGCATATCTATGTTTAACAAACTAATATCAAAGTGAGAAGGAATTATTACCTCGAGTCTTAGTGTGGTGTTGCTGGAGAGCGCAATTCTATAGGTAGAAGACCCCTGAGCTGACTCTAGATCAAAACCTACACATAGAAAAGCCAAGCATAATATCGCAGCATAAAACCTTGATAAACAATGCATGAACATATAAAGATATCTAGTTGCATATAACTAAGGCACTCATGCCAATGATATTGAATAAACATACAAACAAGTCATACTATCAACATCTCGGAGTGGACAACAGAACTACAATTCTATATTGATGTAGAAAGAGTGATTACAACCATCAATTGCATCAACCTTCCCTTACCCCTCCAACTCCTCTCTCTCTCTCCCTTCTTAACCTCTTCTGATGCCTTAGTTTGAGACTCTGCTCGATAGTCAAATAGGAAATCCTTTCAAATGGTTCGACCCCTTTGACAATGGCCCTAGCCTTGCATATATATCATGTGAGGTTAGGGTTGCCAAGTCCTTCATGAGTTCCATTAGGCAAAAGCAGTGATATTTACATGCTTTTTTCCTCTTTCCCATTTGCATACTCCATTAGGAATTAGTAATTCCCCCAAACAGGTCGAGTTCTAATGTTTCCCTGCTTTTATGAGCTGACATAGGTGAGAATCTTGGGATATTTTCTTAGTCAATTCACTCCTTTGACCCATAGAAACTGATGTAGGGTCACTAATGCTCTTCCCGAGGTAACAAGTAGAGTTACCCTAGGCAATAACATACCCTTGGGCTTACTAAGAAGCTTTATAAAGTAGTTTGATAGTGTCTAGACAACATTAGCTTGACAACTGCGCCTGTGAACTTGGTCAATCCTTCAGTCATCATGTCTTTATCCTCTGAGCTATTGAGGAGGTCATTTTCCTGTATAACAGTTGTTAGTCCTTCGAGTTCCCATATGCATTCTTTTCTTTAACCTCCATCTTCACACCCAAGTGTTCCTTCATATGGTGTTGTCTTGTGTTCATCCATTCCAGACTCTTCACTTGTTGTGAACGAGGAACAACCCACTGACAGAGTTGGTTTTATACAACCAACATGCACTATCATTCATGAAGAGTATGAGTGGGAGCTTGAACATCAACACTCTGTGAAGGATGACTCCCTTCTGTCCGAGCCCCTTGTGTTCCTTCCTAGCTTATTTGGTGAACCTGCCATCCATGATTTTGTATGTGTATCTTCATCTACTGACATACCCATTGTTGATCACTAACAGGACTCACTGGATGCTAGTCCATCATTCGACAATAGAGAGGATAAGTTATTCATTGAAGCTCCACTTGATCCTTCATCTATCTTTTCTAGAAACACAGAGGATATGTTCATTCACTTTTCATCTACCCCTCTATTTGATTCATCTGATCATGAGGATGCCGAAGAATCATGGCGGTCGTTGTTATAGACAATTTTGGGCACTACAACCCAAATCATATATGTCCATAAACCAAGGGCTTCTGAGTCCCTAAAAGTGTTGTTTCATGCCCTAAAGAAACAAGGTTAGCTGATTACATCATCTCCCAGAAGTTCTCCATAGGAAACTGCTCAGAACTGGTCAAAACAGGACCATACAGGTTGCTCAGTGCTAAGGGTGCGATGCATCTCTGCCCAGTACAAAAAGTGCGATGCATACTGGAAAGCCCTTCTGTAGGGTGCGATGGGTGAGAATGGACAAATGGAAGAGACAGTTTGCAAGGTGGATGATCATGGAATCTTCTAGAAACTTCTCCTGTGACACTTGCCTCTTTGAATTTTCCCAGGGATGAGTAAGAGATCATCAATCTCCAAGTGGAATCAAGAACTATCAAAGAGAAGACACTAATCAAAATCCCAGAAGCTGACTCACCTCCTTGCAATCATGTATATATGGATCCCTCATCCCAGAGATCCAGAGGCTGGAATTTTGTATTTTGTAAGGAAGTGCTATTGGTTTCTTGGTGGAATATCATAGTGTTGGGTGATCTAAGCTTTTCATGAGGTGAAGAAGGGATTTCTGCTGGGAGGATGATGCTGGGTCAGATCAATGGGTTGTAATCCTCTCTTCTAATCTTTATATCAATAAAGCTATTCAAGTTTTCCTCCACATTTTTGTATGTCTGATAGTATATGCATTTGTGTGGTCAATATATATCTGGTCCTATATTGTTTATGATTGTAGATCTCTGCACTTTGGAGGTATTATGCTGCTTTGACTTTACAGGTACTCTTTGAAGCGGAGTGGTCAAGGGAGAAGCGGCAAAGACCTGTCGGTGAGGAGAAGGAACAAGCAAAGAACCAAGCGCAAGATCGAGGTTGGTAGTCTTTGATATTCTCTTATCTACTTCTCATAAAGGAAAACGAAAGTAACTTTAATATGTTTGTTTCTAAGATAGCTACCCGTCTTAGTGGGACTAGCAGCTCTGCATAGACACTAGGTTTCACGATAACAAAATGGCGACTCCACTGGGGAGCGAATAGATTGTTTGCTTGTCTATATTTGTTTGCTTTATAAACATACAGATGGAGCCTGAAGTTAAGCCAGCTAGCCTTTGAACTGCATTTGCTATGCAAGTGCAAAGTGGATCAATGTCGCTTCAGTCTATCTCCAGGTTTTGTTTATAAACTAAACAATTGATTTGCAAGCATCCTAATTTCCCTAGTGGTGGCTCTAGTAACCTCATTAGATGAGCCCCTGTGATTTCTATTTACTGACTATCATTAGCTTAGCCTAAATCCTTGAACTAAGCTGCAAACTGTGACCAAGAACCAAGTTGAAGTCTTGTCCCTGGACCATCGCACTTTCTCTTCTTGGGAATCTGGATGCATCACACCTCCCGTGTGCAGTAGGTGCACTGCATCACACTTTCCCTGTGTTGCAGGTGCGCTGATCAGATAAGACCTCATCTACTTCCAGATTTTGGTTTCTGTGTTCACTCTCTTCAGCTTTATTCAGGAGTTTTGCTATCTGTGATCAGTATACCATTGTGGAAACTTCCTTCCTTTGCATGATTCCACCTCCATAGTACAAAGAATTGTGAATGTTTTTATGTATTGTGTGCCATTTACAGTTCTCTTTTACAAAAAGTAGCATAATCGAACCGTCATCTTTTGATTTGGAAGTGTCTCAAGTGTCGTTTTCAGTCAAAGAAAAGAATTCTATTGTTCTTGATGGTCTATTATACAGTTACTCTTGTATTTGATTTGAATTAGTAGTTTTTCAAGTGTTGAAAGCAGTTTTCAATTCAAAGTCGCAAAGTGTCATCATTATCTTCCTTTCATTTTGAAGAGAAATTTGTTAGTACTGTCACTTTGAAAAGATAATTCAGATTTGTACTTAGCATTCTTCTTGTCATTCATACATTAAGAAAGCTGAAAACAAGTACATGCATGTGCATTTGCATTTAGACTTCTTGTTGGTTTGATTTAGGACAGTGCATCTAGTGTGTGCTCTCTTCTCTATGTTGAAAAAATATTATCTCTCTTTCTTTAGTAGCTAGGATTTTCATTGCAAAAAGAAGATTAAACGATTGTTTATCATCTTAGATTGCATTTTAGGAATTGTATATATACATCATGTGGTGAACCTAAAAGGAAAATTTCTTAAGAAAGATCAACTGTAAAATAAATTCAATGAACATAAAAACGCTTTGGAACCTAACGCACAACATCTAGAAGTCTAAGCTAGAGACGTCTTCCGGCGTCGTAAAGCCTGGAAACTATCGCTTTCATTTTTGGTTGGGTGATTCCTCCTCTTTGAGACGACAAGTGCCAGTACGGACTTGTGCTCCCACGTATCGTCAAGTATATATTGGGAGACCACAATAGGCTATATCCTTTATCCATAGGAAGCCGTGTTTGCCGCCCTATCGATCGCAATGCACTGAACACAGCATTCGGGAAGATTGACTGCCGTACCGTAAAAAGTATTCTGCAGTTTTGTGATTGGTTTGGTAATCCCTCTTTCTAGATTTCTAGAGTAGTCTCTTTCGTTCCTTTTTAGACTCCTTAAAGGAAAAGGTCCATCTGAGCACTTGTCACTTCAGGCTCATTAAAAATCGAAGGTGACTAGAGTCATCTTTTGTTTTTTCTCGACTCTTAAAAATTGAAAAAACAAGTTGTGTCAAAGCGTCTAGAATTCATTTAATTTGGAATAATTTCCCCCTTTATTTTTATTTGATCAAGTAATCTGCAATCGTGGAAGAAAGTTAATCGAAACCCCTTCATCCGCGAAGACTTACGAGTCAACCATCTTTGTCTCTGGAAACAAAACTATTCCGGACAAAGCGAACTCGTTTAACCGGTTCAAAGTCCTCTGGTCTGGTTGGAACAAGTGTTTCGATACCCTCGGAGACTCTGGTTACTCCAAACATTTCTGGTATCCCTGCCTCTACAGAAGAAGTTCCGCAACCACTAGAGGACAATAGAAATGATCCTAGTGTGAAGGTAAACACTTCTTTTCCTAAACCGGCTCCATCTGCAGCTGATTCGGAAGGTGTTATTCCCCAAACATCTGTCGCTGCAGAATCTATACCTTCTTCGGCACCGGAAATATTTTACGGACTTGACGGTCTACCTCTTCCACCTGGATTGATTGCCACAGAAGAGATTGTGGAGGATCCCCTATCTAGTACTCCATCTCATTTTGGAGTTGGGATCACCCTATATCCTTCTTCGTCATAAATTAGTCTACCATTATCGGAAGTTCTTGTAGAATCGCTAGGAAATATTTTGGATAGACTAGATATGTCTGAACAACCATCGACATCTAGGATTGTGTCATCTGACACAGCAGCGACAGAACTTCCTGCTGTCACTCCAACAATGTTCGCCAGCGTACCATCTGTCGCAACTAGCTCTCAAGCACTGGGTGGAATTCATCCAGGGGCTGTTTCGACAGTATGGTCTGTTCCTGTTTGTTTGTTCGGAATAATATCTGGAATCTCTTATGTTGAGTCTCAGCAAATTGATCCTTCGCAATGTCAATTTGGGCAGTCCGGTCCTCAAAGGAAAATCATTCCTTTAAGCACTGGATTACCGCCGTATGGGGGGCAATATACCCTTTCATTGTCTCCTCTGGGAGAACAAACATACGAGAGTTCACAACAGAATTCAGGTTATGCTGGAATTACATCTAGCGGTTGGGTGCCGATACTGCCTCAACAACCAAGAGTTGTATACTCAATGCAACAAAGTCTGCCTATGTCAAATATCCCCACTACATCGGCTATTGTGACGGTGTTGCAAGTACAAGCGTTGCCTGTTGTATGCCAACCTCAAGTCTCTCAGGTCGCAAGTCAATAGCCTCTTGTCTCTACGACGCCACCACAATCATCGATTAGTGGCTCCTTAACTGGAGTGACCCAGGCTCAAACAGGTACCATTACCCCTCATCTTGGTCAAACAGCTAGTATTGGACAACAACAAATGGTTTCACAACCATGGCTGGTGCAATATCAACAACTGCAATTCCAACAAGTTTACCAAGGATCTGAGCACCAAATCTTTGCAAGTAATGGGCAGCCGTATATTCAAAATGGTCAACATCAACCATTTCATAATGGTTATGCCCATCAACCTTACCAAAGTTATCAACATCAAATGCACTATGCTGGTATGCAAAGACCCACTGCTCAGGCAATCCCATCTTATCCTGGGTATGCTTCACTGAACTTGAATCAACAGTTGCCCTTCGTGGCAACTTTAGAGTTACCAGATCTAAATCGGCTGACAAACGATCCAATCGCTTACGCCCCTTGGTGGCCAGTGATTCCTCATAAACTTCCGTCAGATATTCCTAAATTTAATGGAAATCTGGGTGAAGACCCGTCGAATCATGTGATGACCTTTCATCTGTGGTGTTCATCGAACACTTTAAATGATGATTCGATTAGGCTTCGCCTTTTCTAGCAAACGTTAACTGGTCCGGCAGCAAAATGGTATATCGAATTGCCTAGAGCTTCATTTGATAACTTCAGCACCCTAGCCACAACCTTTTTAACCCATTTTCAGTTACCCATAAGGTACGAAATGGGAAGAGAGCTTCTTACCAATTTCAAACAGACAATGGCCACTCACATATCTGATCATATTCATGAGTGGCGACGTCGTCATAGAATGGTGAAAACATATGTTCTTGATCAACTTCTAGCTGAATGGTTTATTAAGTCATTATTACCTTCTATTATAGAAGATGTGGCAAAGGGAGGAGTTGTCACTGAAGAGCAAGTAATTGCTCGTGCACAATATCTAGACTTGATATATACTCAGTTTGGCACACTCTACGATAAAATCCCTGATGCTCCTAGACCGGAATTCTCTATTCCTCCCCCTCCTAAATCAAGCAAAGACTCTCATGCCAGTGATGGCGTGATAGGTGCAACTAGCATGAAAACCGTAAAAGCTACATCAAAGAAGGCTCGTATGGTTCCAAGTCAAAATGCAAATGAGGAAATTCTCGCCTCAGAGGTAAACACCGTGTCGACTGACAAAGGCAAAGAACTAAAGCAACCAGGGAGTAAGAAGAAAAAGAAAGGGAAGAAGAAAAAACAGGAGGAGTCGTCTCCTGAAAAATCTTCTGCAAACCCTTCTAGAGATAGGAAACCAAGTCATCCATGCTTCATATGTGATGAAGATCATTGGACGAAAGATTGTCCACATAAAGCCGAGCTTAGAAAATTCCTTAAGAATTCAAAAACCTCGGCGACATTGACTGATCTATTTCCAAATCTAGGAACAAATCTGGTTGCTAGTGACAATGCTTCCTCGTCCCAAGTGCTAATGTTGTCAGTTTCGAAGCAGCAAAATGATGCTTTGATATCGACAAGGAATAAAGATTACGGGAATCCACAGCTGTCAGACAACAAGGCTAATGATCAACCTAGTAGTTCGACATCAACTTTGACCCAATTTGTGCCACCCGTCATTCCTGAACTAATGATAAAGCCGCCAAAGGGAGTAGTACACAAATCGACATTTAATCCTCGTGCCAGAGCAGCACAACATTATAATATAGTGGAGGATCTAGCCCAATCGCCGTCTGCTATGTCGACACTTGAGGTACTACAAAATTGCCCCTCCCAAAAACAGGCTTTATTATCAGCGATAGGTGGGATTGACCCAATGGATTCCAATCTTGTGTCCTTTAATCACAAAGGATATGACCCTCAGTTACCAGCTCAACTAGCTTTCCTTATTCAAGTGAAAGCCCTCAACAAAACTGTTCATCGAACAATTATTGATGAGGGGGCATCTACATGTATTATGTTGATGAGTTGCTGGAAAACTTTAGGATCTCCACCCTTGTCGCGATCTTCGATGACATTAAAAGCATTTGATGGACGAACATACACCCCATATGGGATTTTAAGTAACTTGCAAGTCGAACTGGGGGGAAAAATGGTAGAAATTGATGTTGAAGTGATCGACGGAAACCTCGATTACAACATCCTATTGGGAAGGCCCTGGATATATGCTATGGCTGCTGTTGTGTCGACCTACTTTAGGAAGATTTCATTTCCCTTCCAAGGAAGTATTACAATCGTCGACTAGCAAACATTTCTCCCCAACAGTTCACAAGTTACGGGAAGCATTCCGATGATCCATGGAAGCCCTCATTCGCTTCAAAATATCGGAGTAGGCCTACTAAAAGACCCTATATTAATGGGGACTTTCGCCCTACCAGCTCCAATAAATTTGGCGGAAGTGGCAATAGTGGGAACCTGCAATATGATATCTTCTATTCAAAAGATGTCCGAAAATGATATTAACATGGATCATCTGCAGGTATTGCCTCCAAGCCCAATATAAATATTGTAGCAATCAATGTTTTCGGCATGGGAGGCAAACCCAAATCAACGCTCATCAAGCGTTTGGATAGATAGGTCTAAGGAATATGGTACCCCTTCAGATCCTTGGTCGGAAGTACATTCTACAGACGAAGGAATTGTTTAGTCAATGATGATTGACGGGGCACCATGGGAAGATTACCACCATCGTTCCCATCTTCCAGATTACAAGGAAGATACTCCTAATGACCTTCATCATCCCTCAGTCTTTGATTTTCTATCAAATACTATAAACATGGTGGATTCCGAACAAAACTTGTCCAATATTGAAGAGACTATCGCCATAAATATATCGACCAAAACAGATGTTGTAGAGAATATTCATGTCGGAAAATCTTGTTCTTCTTCAGAACTGGAAATATATTACGCTCTTTTTCACGAGTTCAGAGATGTCTTTGCTTGGTCGTATGATGAAATGCCAGGCATTGACTCGAGAATAGTTGAACAAGAAATTAAAATGTATCTATATGTAAAACTGGTACGACAACGGCTATGGGAGGTGCACCCCAAGAAAGCCATTGCCATCAAGGCAGAAGTTGAAAACTTCTCCATGCTGGTTTTATTTACCTGGTTCCTCTAACTGATTGGGTATCAAATATTGTTCCTGTAATGAAAAAACAAGGAACGATTAGAGTGTGTGTCGATTATAGGGATGTAAATCAAGCTTGTCCGAAAGACAACTACCCTACACCCTTCATTGACTAAATAATTGATGAATGCGCTGGATGTGAAATCTTTTCATTTATGGATGGATTTTCAGGGTATAATCAAATAAATATCCACCCATAGGACTAGTCAAAGACTGCATTTATTTGTCCGTGGGGCACATTTGCATATCGCAAGCTACCCTTTGGTTTAAATAACGTAGGGGCAACATTTCAGAGGGCGATTAATTATGCCTTCCATGGCATCAAAAACATCGTTCAACCATATCTCGATGATCTTCCGGCTCATTCGCGAAAGCGGACCAATCATCCGCAGCATTTGAGAGTGATATTTCTACGTTGCCGACACTACAAGATACGACTCAATCCACACAAATGTGTGTTCTGTGTCAGTTCTGGTTGTTTACTTGGCTTTGTGGTCTCAAAGGACGAGATTCGTCTCGACCCATGTAAGGTTCAGGCAATCATTAATTTGCCTCCACCTTCAAATTTGCTTCAGATTCAGAAACTCCAAGGGAAAGCAAACTTTCTGAGGAGGTTCATTCCAAATTATGCCGAACTTGCTTAAGGTTATACTCATCTATTGAAAAAAGAAGTACCCTTCATCTAGGATTAGGTCGCGCAAGCTTCCTTTGACGCTTTAAAGGAATCCCTAGTAAAAGCATCATTAATGTACGTTCCTGATTATAAAAAAGACTTTAACCTATATCTGGCTTCAGCGGATACGACTATCGCAATGGTTTTAGTTCAAGAAGACAATGGAATTGAACATCCTATATATTATTTGAGTAGAAACTTAAATGATACGGAAAGCAAGTACTCCTACGTTGAAAATCTAGCTCTCACAGCTGTTCAAGCGATACAAAGATTTTGACACTATGCCCTCTTTCGAAAAACTACCATTTTGTCAGACTGCAACCCCATGACTTATTTATTGTCGCGATAGTTGCTGGGGGGAAAATATTCAAAATGGATAGAAATTCTACAAGAGTTTGATATGGAATTTATAAAATCCAAATCGAAGAAATCCCTGGTTTTTGCGGAGTTACTATGCGATCTCCCATCGTCGTCCAACGATGCAACCTCAGAAGAAGCGATCGTGGACGAATCTTTGTTTCTGATATCTTCAAGCAATACGTGGTATGGAGACATAATAATCTATCTCCAAACCCAAACATATAGGTCTAATACCTCACGCGCGGAACAAAGATGCATTCGATACCAAGCAAAAGACTACATGATCGTCGGTGACACGCTTTACCGTCGTGGTGTCGATACAGTTCTGCGGAGGTGCCTCACCCACGAGGAGGCCGAAAAAGTCCTGAATGATTGCCATTCAGGCGCGTGTGGGGGGCATCAATCTGGTTATGCTATGGTGCAAAAGATTTTATGAGCAGGATACTTCTGGCCAACAATGTTCAAAGATTGCATAACCGCAGTCAGAAGTTGCCATGCCTGTCAAATCTTCGATCGCAAAACCAGAATACCACCCGCACCTCTGCAACCAGTAGTTGCTATTGGGCCATTCGCCAAATGGGGCATAGATTTCATGACATGTAACCCCACCTCGGCCGGGGGCATGGGTATATCATAGTCGCAGTAGACTATTTTACCAAATGGGCCGAGGCGATGCCTACATTAAACAACAACGGCGAAACGACTGCCCTCTTCTTTTTCAATCATGTAGTCTCCAAATTCGGTGCTCCACAGGCCATAGTCACAGATCATGAATCACATTTTCACAATCACATGATGGTTGAGTTGGCTACCAAATTAGGGCTGTCCCATGACAGCTCTACTCCGTATTATCCGTAGGCTAACGGACAAGTTGAGGCAATCAACAAGGTCCTGAAGCGGATGCTGCAAAGGATTATTGGAGTCCATAAAAGGAGTTGGCACTTGATCCTGTACTCAACCTTGTGGGCATACTGGACATCGGTGAGGAATGCAACCGGGTTTACACCCTTTCAACTGGTGTATGGCCTGGAAGCAATCTTACCAGTTCAGCGTGAAATCTCGTCCCTCAAACTCGCAGTCGACCTTCTCCCCGGAACTTCAGAAGAGGAGGCTCATTTCTTGGAACTAATCCAATTGGATGAAACCCATTGTGATTCTGCGTTGGCTAACGAAGCCCATAAGAAAAGAGTCAAGGCGCAGTTCGACAAGAATGTCAAACCCCATGTCTTCTCAGAAGGTGACTTGGTCTTACTTTACAACCAAGAGTCTGATAAATTGGGAGCGGGTAAGTTCAAGTCTTTATGGATGTGCCCCTATATTGTTAAGCATGTATTAACAAAAGGAGCCTATGAGATAGTGGATTATGATGGGATTCCACTGGTGCAACCCCGCAACGGGTTGTACCTTAAGTGTTACTATGCTTGACTCAAGATAGTAACCCCTATGCTTTTGTTATATTTTTGTTTTCGCTAAGGGTATTTATTTTGGTTAAGTGATCCGCTTTTACATTTGTTTCAGATGTCAGACATATTGGAATCATTTGTTGGATATGTCGACAGAGCGAGTCGTAGTTCGCGGAACCTATCTTCTGCGACCTGGGCCATCTTCAACCCAAGCGGCTAGTTAGTGAGTTTCAGAGGGGTATGTATTGGTTGGTCAACAAACAATATTGCTGAATACAACACGTTGATAGAGCTCCTCTCTGATGCCATCACACGTGGCATACACCGACTCATTGTCAGGCTAGACTCACAACTCGTCATCCTACAACTCACTGGTATCTACTCCGTACAGAATCCAGCTATGTTCCTAAGGGTCAAGATTTTGGAAAGGTAGTTTGATTATATTCAATATCAGCATATTTCCAGAAACCTAAACACATTAACAGACTCATTGGAAAATTATGTGTTAGATAGACATTTGTAACATTTATAAAAGAAGCATTTCATCAATATTTGCATCAAGATCATGTACCTTAACCAAAATAAAGCTCCGAAAATAAAAAATATATATAACTGTTTATGGTCTATACATAATGTTCTGTAACCAAGACAAAATTGGTCAAATGACCCAAAACTCAAAATGCTAGGGGGCACCCTAGTCTAATGATGCTGGTGATAACAAGTCACCACCTGTGCAATCATGTGTAAAAGCCTAGTCTATCGACTCGGCACGCCAGTAGTATGTCGCTGCAACCTCAGAGGCAGCTTGTCGGTCCTCACATCTGGAATACCAAGAGTGAGACCCTTGACCTAATCCTGCAATGTTGAAAGAGTCTCGGCCACATCAAGGTCACGAAGGATAGCCCTCCCCACAACGTCTCCTGCTGGAATGACAACTGGTGCTCTCAGATGTACTGCTGGCCGAACTGGTCCAATATCTGCATGAGCACATGAGTTTTGATTAGTCTTGATAGAAGAAAGCACGAGAACATTATAAAAAATGATAAATAGAGATATGGTCAGAGAATTTACCGATAGCACCCCACTGCTCACCAGCCGACAACACCAAATCCAGGTCACCCCGGAAATCCATACCAGCATATGGACACTCAGAAAAAACCATCCCATGACGGTTGAACCACTCAAAGAAGGTATCAGAAAAGGAAACCTGGGACTGACCAGCATGTCGGGCCATGAGGTCGACCCATCTCTGCATCCGTGACTCAGTTGGTGGAGGTAAACTAAGTGAAATGTACTGCAGTTGCATCAGTGGGATCTTTTCCAAGGCGAAAGCGGTCAAAATAGAACCATAGCCAAAATTCTTGGATTTTCCACTTTTTACCTTGGTTAGTTGTTCTTTCATCACAGGGAGCACTGCGTCACACCAGTTGAACACCTTTGGTTCAAGGCATTCCAAGGCGTACTGCATAAAGCACCTGTTAGCCACGTGAAGAGCCACACTACCTGCCAGTCTAGCAAAAGTGAACAGAATGGTCCTCAAGGACTGGTCAGTGACATCTCGGATGTTGATCTTTCCATCCCTACTCGGCTGAGATCCCTCTCTGCAATACCGGTGAATATAATCTCTCACGGATTCGCCCCCATGGGCGGAACCTGATAATGAGAGAGGGGAACCACGCCTAGATAAACCGGTCAAAAAATAGATTTCCACGACAGTCAAGGGGATGGATTTGCCTTTGATATGAAACACCTGGTTGGTAGGATCCCATGCATCGAGAAAATATTGCAACAAGTTGATTTGTTGCCTCATGCTAGAGATGAGGAAAAACTTGAGCATGCCACAGTTCTGTAGTGCAGTTACCATACCCGGATCATGTAAAACAACCATGTCCTCTTCTTCATGCTTGCGTTCTCGCCATGTAACAACCATTTTTCTCCAATGAATCTCTACAAAACAAGCAAGAGAAGAATCAGGGTCCTGATTTGGCAAAAATTCCATGAGAAAATAGTGCAAACAGGCAAAAATTCCATGAGAAAACAGTGCAAAAGTTTCCCTTCTCGTGCCCATCGCACCCCAACAGTGTACTGGGTGAGATGCATACTAACTGGCCAATGGCCAGGCTAGTATGCATCGCACCTTTCGATATAGGAAGGGTGTGATGGAGCCAGGGCGAATTTTTCAAACCCCAGGGGCTCAGAAAAACAGGGAAACATGCTCAGAATTCAAAAAGGAAGGAATGCAACTGAAGAGCTCAGGTTTAGCTCTTACCTAGTCTAGATGGTGCCGAGAATCGTCCACAGAATCTCTCAGAATTAGCTAGTGAAAATCAAGGGGGGAAGACACCTCTAGAGCTCCAACAAACCAAAGTTCAAATGGAATGGTAAAATGAGGGGTAAAAACCACTTTTAAATTAATTTTCATGTAATTCAAGTAAAGTATTAGTGTTTTAACTCATTTTTTAAGCATGCATTGTTCATTTCTAATCGGTTTGATGAAGCAATTGAACAGGCAGTATGACCGTCGAAGGAAAAAAATGTTAGCGGTGAAATCAAATAATCAATGACTATTATCATGAGCAGTTTTTATGTGAAGTTCAAGCTCGTTAAAAATTAAACCTAAGCAATGAGCAAATTTTTCCCCAGAGTTTAAGCTCATTAAAAAATGAACCAATCTCCGGTAAATAACCGTTGTGAATGCATTATCATCAGCTCCTGAGCCTTGGTTGTGTTCTCATCATCACCTCCACTCTGTTTTAGCCGATCATTCACCTCCATTTGATTGTTTACCCCTTTTTGAGAACAGCTGTGAAGAGTGATCCTGTTAGCCATCCTTGTGACACTACCGTGATTGGAAAATTCCAAACCTTACCTGGAATCAGCTGCTACCTGAAATTATCACTCGTTCCTCAAAAAACGAGTCTCCTTTAAGCTCTTTTCATCTGACTCGTAAAATATGAAAATATTTTCGAGCAGTTGGCCTCTCCAGCTCGTTAAAGCTACCGGGAGTGCTATCCTTGCTCTAGATTTTAATCTTTTTGGACCTGAGGGATTATTACACAAAAAGATCGAGCGCTTGTTTTGTTCGGCTCGTTAAAATGATCAAAAATTCATCCCTTTCGTATTATTTTATACTTTTCGGACTTAAGGGAATATATGACGAAAAAGGATTATTGGAGTTTCCTTTACGTCCCTTTCAGACTCTCTAAAATTGAAATGGACTGAGTTATCTTTGTCGTTAAACTTGTTAAAACCAATGGTGACAAACTTGTCCATATAGACAAGAACGAGTTTCACTATCGCTAGGCTCGTTAAAACATAGCGATGGGTTTGCCCGAAGGGAAAATTATAGAACAAGCATATGTTATCCTCCTCAATCTTGATAAAAATAAAGAGGTACTGGTTAGCAATGATTGGGGAAAAATTGGGAAGAAAACTTGAAGAAACTTTATTGGTAGCAAAGTCGCTCTTGAACATGACACTTTCACTCCATGTCTGAGTCGGGTTGGGTTATTCCGTTCACCGGTCATATTACCATTGGTCCATCGTACCATCCATCTTTGGGGTTAACGCTACCAATCCATTTCAAGTGTCGCTGATATGTTCAAGAGAAGTCGATCAGAGAATTCACCAACCCATCTTGTGTCTCATCCACTGCAATACCTTTACGCTTCATTCTTTCATGACCGCCACCCTGAACCCTGTATCATCAGATCGTTTTCACCTCCAAAAGTCATTTGCTCCGTTCCGTGTCATAGATGTGGGATTCATTAAGGCCCTCCTACGACAGGTCACTTCTTGTCGACATCAGCTCATTATCCAAGAAGTCGACCTAGGAACAACCCTTTCAGTACTTTGAAGCTTGCATGCCTCAATGGCAAGTTTCTCACTTTTGGCGACAGGTTTACATCAATGGCCTTCGACCAAGAGATTTTGCGTGGTGTTCGATGCCAAGTCCCATTTTCACACCATGCGAATTGTACTGTCGTACCTTGAGGGTCATCATCATTATCGGTGATTCCTCTCGCGCCTGTTAACAACTTACATCATTGGCTGGTAATCAGGCAATGTCTTTCCATGTTCGACTCCAGAACATTTTTCACATGGATCGACTTGTACTTCGGGCGAATATTGGATGAGTTTGAAGACCCCGGATCTAGTTTCATCCATCCGGACTGTGATATATTCAAGAAAATAAAGACATCAAATGTACATCATTGCTACACAGATGATCATCCGAATCAAAGGATGATGGCTCTATTAGAATCATCGGTCTGCCACACAGACGGTTGTCTGTCCTATGTACATGAAAATGAATTTATAAAGCTGAGCATGGGGATGCCTGCCTTAGCTATATCATGAAAATAATGTATTGTATTGTATCTTATTACAAGTCGCCTTCCAGTTCGAAAAACCTCGGATCCTCGTGATAAAGCATTTCACCCGACATCAAAAGATTAACGACCTCATGCTTTAGGGGGCAACTGTTATAGACATTTTTGGGCACTGCAATCCCAATCATATATGTCCATAAACCAAGGGCTTCTGAGTCCTTAAAAGTGTTGTTTCATGCCCTAAAGAAACAAGGTCAGCTGATTACATCATCTCCCAGAAGTTCTCCACAGGAAATTGCTCAGAACTGGTCAAAACTGGACCATACAGGTTGCTCAGTGCTAAGGGTATGATGCATCTCACCTTCCCAGTACAAAAAGTGTGATGCATACTGGAAATCCCTTCTGTAGGGTGCGATGGGCGAGAATGGACAAATGGCAGAGACAGTTTGCAAGGTGGATGATCATGGAATCTTCCAGAAACTTCTCCTGTGACACTTGCCTCTCTAAATTCGCCCAGGGATGAGTAAGAGATCATCAATCTCCAAGTGGAATCAAGAACTATAAGAGAGAAGACACTAATCAAAATCCCATAAGCTAACTCACCTCCCTGCAATCATCTATATATGGATCCCTCATCCCAGAGATCCAGAGGCTGGAATTTTGTATCTTGTAAGGAAGTGCTGTTGGTTTCTTGGTGGAATATCATAGTGTTGGGTGATCTAAGCTTTTCATGAGGTGAAGAAGGGATTTCATGCTGGGAGGATGACGCTGGGTTAGATCAATGGGTTGTAATCCTCTCTTCTAATCTTTATATCAATAAAGCTATTCAAGTTTTCCTCCACATTCTTGTATGTCTGATAGTATATGCATTTGTGTGGTCAATATATATCTGGTCCTATATTGTTTATGATTGTAGATCTCTGCACTTTGAAGGTATTATGCTGCTTTGACTTTACAGGTACTCTTTGAAGCGGAGTGGTCAAGGGAGAAGTGGCAAAGACCTGTCGGTGAGGAGAAGGAACAAGCAAAGAACCAAGCGCAAGATCAAGGTTGGTAGTCTTTGATCTTCTCTTATCTACTTCTCATAAAGGAAAATGAAAGTAACTTTAATTTGTTTTTTTCTAAGATAGCTACCCGTCTTAGTGGGACTAGCAGCTCTGCATAGACACTAGATTTCCCGATAACAGTCGTGATCCATTTTTTTCCATTTTTTATCATGATCATGAATCTATCGCAGTTGATCTTTTGAAGCCACCGATTTATGATGATCTACCTGATGATGAAGTTGAGACACTCAAGAATGTCGAGGCACTTCAGCCTAAGCTAATGGTTATGTTAGGTCCTCGCTCTCTTGGGGTTAGTCTCACTTCTGATCATGAAACAATTCAATCACCCAAGGATCATCATCACTCATCTATATGCATTGAAGATCCATCTCACACATAGATCACACTTCCTCCACTCGAATTGCACAATCCCATTACTCATGCATTGGAGGAGTCTTACATTGCAAGCACTCGTGTGCGACACAAGTTATCTTTGTTTCTTTCATTTGCTTGCATGTCTCAGTCAAGAGTGTGCTTTTGCTTCAAAGTTGGACGTAGTGTCACATAGCACCATGATAAGTCCACATATTGTCCATCATGCACATGCATTCACTTATGTCCCGTGGGCACTTTGAAACATGAAGTATGGTTGTCTTCACTATTATATATTTCTTGTATGTTGGTCCGCACAACTGGGTTACTCGCAAACCAAACTTTCACCCACATGGGTCTACCAATGCACCGGTTGCTGCATCGGAAGTATCACTTCACATGATCAGACCCATGCACCGTTAGTGTAAGAGTAGGAGTAGTGTTTTCTTTCAATTGTTTGCTTGCATGCTTGTTTTCTTACATGCTTTTCTTGCTTGTTTGTGTGCTTTCTTGTTTTCTTACGTGTTTTTCTTTCAATTTTACTTCTGATCTTGCTTTTCTTTGTTTTTTGTTTCGTTTGTTCATAGGTTAGTTTGCATGAAACCATGTGTGACTCATGAAACGAGCTGGGTAAAGTACAAGAGGGTTTGTACAACTATCGCTACTTGGTTATCTGTCATCTTGCCTCTATATGATGAACTTGTTACTCTTAGTCCATGATACGTCGAAGGAAAATACGTACTCTTCGAAGTGAACCTTGGTGTAAACACAACACTTGGGCACTACCTAGTGTCACCTTCTCTAGTCAATTGTTTTTGGTTAACCCTTTTCAGCTCAGTCAAGTAGAGTAAGGTGAGGGGGAAACCCTTAACAGGTATGTCAGAGATATAATAAACTACCTCTCTGCTCGAACAACCTCTTTTTCTCTCAATAAGTTGGGATCCCTCTTCTGCCTCTGAAGTGAATAAGTGTTATGCACAGTGAAAATGAAAAATGAAAAAAAAAATGAAAATTCAAAAAATTTAAAATGAAAAATGAATAAAGCAAAAGATGAGAAAGGCTTCCTGTGCAGGGAGGTGATGAAAATAACTCCGCCGGGGTACTGACCAGGCTTTTTGGCAGTAGAACCATGCTTGTGTTCCTATGTGACTCCACCAGGGTACTGTCTAGGCCTGCTGGCAGTGGAGCAACACTAGAGATGAAACTAAGACTCTGACGACTATAATGCTTATGCACTTATATACCCCTCAACCCCAATCGAAACAAATGTGTTTCCTTGGCTTGGAATGTGTGTCAATCGACCAAGAGTTTGGCAGATGCTACATCTTACAATCAAGTTAGTGTGAAACCAAGATGAGCTAAGAACTGAATAATACTTCTAGAGGTGTTAGACTTGATTTTCACGAACAAGGTCCATTCAGAGAGTTGGAGTTCTACCAGTGTGTCGCCAAGTGTTGTAGCGGCTACAACCACCCTCCAAAATTTTTCCTTAGCCTATTTTTGAGCCTCCCTACCAACCTTCATATCAACTTGCCCTGCTTCATCAAGTCCTCAGGCTTCAGTGCCTTTCTTGCTCAAAGGCAGCTTGTCGATCACAGTTTGATCTTTTCCATTCACTGGCTACTCACCCGGACTTGGTCCAGCTGCACACTGAGCAGCTTCCAAGTGAAATTTGCACATTTCTCAAGGGAAACTAGGCTTTCCCTCCACGAATTATGCAATTCCCTTTAATAGCCTATTGGGCTCTAGGATTGCGCAATCCTGCCAGCCAACCCTGGTAGCAGGAATTACATAATTTTTCTCATCAACAGGCATTTCAGCCTAGGATTTGCAAAAATCTGGGTAGTAGTCAGCTGTTGGGCCCATAAATTACGCAATCCCCTTGGGCAGTTAGCCCAGCTTACAGTTAGGAATGTGCATCTTCCCCAAGCAGTTGAGCACTGGCATGCATGGATAGTCTAGTTGACTAGTTCCACTCGGGACCAAGGAAAATTGACATGCATGCATGCATGACTTGATCTTCCAAGAATAGCAAGAGCCAACATGCAAAAGGCATACCACAATTCAGGGAAATATTTTTAGCAGCCGGGGGTTACATGCAAAGGTTTTTTAGAAGTTTCCCTCCAAGTGTTTCTTTTTCCTAGATTTGTGGCATGTGTGTCCTGAGACAAAACTTATCTATTCGACGCATCAGAGCTCATTCATTCACATCAACCTTGGAGCTTTGATACCCCACAACACATCCAGGACTCTTCGACACATCTGTCTTAGCTATTCATGGGTAAGTGGCCTCAACTTATCTTTTTCAACATTTCTATCATTTTTTGTGTATTTGCTTGTGTGTGTGTGTTGTTTGCTTGATTTCTTTGAACGCCTACTGTCGTTTACATGTATTCTAGCTTGTCCTAGCTCTGTTTCAATTTCCATTGCTATCTCACTGCTGTCGCATGCATGAAAATGTTTTTCATAGACATTCGCCCAACTGGAGAATGACTTCACCCACATGCATGTTGATTTGTTTGCTCAATCTTCCATTCATGTTTTGAATGCAATGTTTATCACTTCTTCTATCACTTAGTGTCGCCATGCATTTCATCAACTTACTTGCTTTCAGTTGCTTGTTGGTGAGTCAGGCCAACTTGGGCTTGGTCTCTACCTTCACCAAGGCTGCATTGCACAATCTGGATAAGGAAGGCCGACCTTCCCCTCCAAATTTGTGCATTCTAGCCTGACACTAGCCTCCTGGACTGAATTGCACATTTCTGGAGGTCAGTGGATGCTTGGCCCAAAAATTTGCGCAAATCTGTCCCTGGGTTACCAGTCTCTCCCAGTTAGAATCACGTATCCTACAATCCTAGCAGCCAACTGCCCAACTCGATATCGTATTTTGCAGTTCCAGTAGTCAGATAGTCTCCCAGCAGCCCGGATTGTGCCTTGTGCAGTCTTGGCAGTCAGTCTCCCGATCTCCTAGCCAAAATTGCGCAACCTTCATGATCATTCACCTACGTATGTTGCAAGTCAGTTCTCATGTTCATGTTGGTTTTCAACTGACAGATTGCTTGCTATGAGTGTTTCCATGCCTCCAGGTATCACAGGTGTTCATCTGCCTCTTAGTTGTACAGATATAATGGTTTCCAAGAGAGAAGAGACAAAGACACCGTTAGGAGCACGCTTGGGGATGCAGTCGATCAAGTGTCCATGGGATTACCTACTCACAAAGACATTAAGTTGTTCATGGACAAGGACATCAAGCAACAACATCACAATGAGCAGCATCATGAACAACAACTGAAGGCAACATACAGAATGCAGCGAACGCAGAAAATGCAGTGAATGTATCGAATGCAAGAGGAAGGTTGTTGACAACATAGAGGCAGAGAAAAGTTGAAAGATCAATCAGATCCAGTGATAATGAAAGTAACTTTGAAGACACATGCTATGAAGTGACGGCACGACATGAACATCGCACGAAGGTAGAAGATGCAACAAAGAAGGAGTTGCATGTGTTGAAGCAGCAAATCAGGAAGAACATGAAGTTGCACAGACAATCCAATGAGTTGTAGTAGGAACAAGAACAAGAGTGGGTGCAACATGCACTCGCGGATGAAACTGTGCTAGTACAAGTCAATGATCCACCCTAGAAGTTGACATAGAGCAAACATGGTGAGAAATGTTGTTGATCACATGCAAGGGATCTAGAAGCATGCATGTCGTTGAGCGCACACATGCAATCCAACCCATTCAACACCCTCACCAAGGTGAACACAGAAGCAAGTCCAACTAGGGTTGAACATGTACTTTAGCAAGTTGATGTGCATGACCACCAGCACACACTTGAAGATTAACACAGACATTATGCATCAGTGTGTTGCTGGTTCAACCATACCCAAGAAGACCATGCGCATGTTAGCAGATGATTTGGATGAAGGGGCATAACCAATGCACCAGTTGCAACGGAGGCAAGAGTTCGCTTCAGTAAGATGTCACCATGAGGTGCATGCACATCATCACAGATGACCAAGCTTGGAATCGACTCACCACCTTCACCATCACAAGCGTGTCAAAGAGTTGGTCTCATCACAGTGGACCGAGTGTCAGTGATGTCTTTCAAGGCTTGTTCAAGCCATGTTGTCTCACATGAATACATGTGCATTGTAATGTTGAGTCATGTCAAGTGTAAGTCAAGTGTCAACAGTTAGATGTAACAGTCATAGAGTAGGTGAAGAGTCATGTGGGTAGTTGAACTATCACAAAGGGGAATGTCAAGGGTCACCCCACCCTTTGCTATAAATAGTCCCTCATAACTCATTGTATAGGCTTTTGGTCAGCCAAGCTTCTACTAAGACTATCTTGAAGAAGGCTTGGACAATATTGTAACACGCCTTGGCTTCTCCACTACATGGAGCTAGTACATCTCTTTGGAGGAGTAGGCGGATGTGGTTGTAACGTTCTACTAATAGGGCTAGCAGGTTTACATGGTGTATTGTATGATTGTGACTTACACTTCTTTATATAATAAAAGTCAACACATTTTCATGCATATGTTGTTATTGTATTTGGACTGCTCTGGTTGCCTTAATGATATATGTTGTTTAACTTACGTACTTGTGTATGAACTGATTCACATGCAATTATATGAATCTTAATGTTAATGTGTTGCATATGTTGTTAATGTTGTCACCATTCGTGTCCACTGCTTTGCCGGACACTAGAAAGACCTTTTTTTGAACCTTGTTATATCAACCGTCACACTCATCTTGGATTGATCCGTGAGTGTTGTACATGTTATCTTACCTTGTACATTGGGACTGTCACATCCGTGTCGACCGCTCTGCCGGAAGCTGTGCATGTCCTTTGTGTTGTGTGTTCCTAGCTGAGTTGGGACTGATCCCTTTCAACCTAGAACTCACCTTCACCTTCCTCCCCCTTTAAAGTGTTGGAACCTCTCATAATCATTCCTTGAATCACTACATCAGTCACACCCTTGCTACTGACAGAGTTATCTTTCTTGCCTTTGTACGACATCACAGTCAAGGCATTACCTTACAACCCACTGCTAGGACTCCTACACCAAATAGTCTGAGGTCTAATTGGGACTTCTTATGGGGGAGATCCCCTTGACATGTTGGTGGGTCCAACACCATCAACACCTTCGAAATATCGGTATAGGTACTGACATAAGAGTCAGGTATATCACCCGCTAAAGGTACTGAGCCGCTAGGTAACGAGGAGTAATCTGGGGTGCAGAAGGACAGTTGGTCCACTATGACTATCCTTCCATCCAATGGAAATAGGATGATACGAAAGACAATAGACATAATGGCAGTCATGGCATAAGTCCAACTGCGACCCAACAACAAATTATAGTCGAGTTTTCGATCCATGACTTCAATGTCCACCGTTACCATTTTCCCACTCAAAGTGATGGGGTAGTTGGCAAGGTAATCTTTTGGGATGAAAATGTGGTCGTTGAAAGCTTTAATGGAGTTTGACGATGGTGAGAGGGTTGGAGAACCCAAGGCGATCCTACATGAAGCCGACATGATGCAGGTCGAAGCGCCTTTGTTAGTGAAAATTCTATGTACCCCTCGTCCTTTTGAAAAAAATTGCACCTGAAATTCAAGCTGGTGTGAAAGGGGAGGTTTACATTTTTCCATGTCGAATATGCCTAACATGGAATCTTGAGAGTCAACCCCACCAATAGCTGAAAGCGGATATTTCCTTTGTGCTGGACAAGTTTGCAATACTTCGAGCATTGACATAGCTGACAATGCTTGTACCACATCTTGTACAATACTATAATTCTGGGTAACATGTGCAGATGTATTATGTGTTGTGTGACGAAGTGCCCCTTTTGGAGGGAAAATGACAAGATCCACAACTGACCGTTTGATATGAAGATCATTGGGCGGCAGTGGGTTTTGACTCGAGGAAGCTTCCTCGACATTAGCGACTTGAGCTCAATACATTTTGGCTCTCGTTTGAAGATCGACCATTTTTAAGGTGTAAACAGTGGATGGTACTTCACCAGCTAAAGGATGATGTGAAACGTCACTACCCCCTTGTGGGGTTTGAGGCTCGTTCACAATAAGATGTTGCTGCTGCTAAGTAGGGAAATGGTTGTTTAGGACCGTGGGGGTCTAGCCAGTGTCCTTTTGAGCAAGGAGATCTGTGCATTCTTGGAGGCACAGACAATGATGTGTCATATGGTCTTTTGCACAGATATTACAAGGGAACTTGATAGCTTTAACCTTTCCGCTGTTAGGTAGTGCAACAACTTTCTGCTTTGGGTTGGACTGCTTGACTAACTACTCTTCAGAAAGAGTGGTCTTTTTATTATTCTTCTTATTCTTATCGTCGAGTTTTTGTGTATACTGCACAAAGTTTATCCTAGTGGTAGAAAGAGTAGTCGATTGGGTAGCAGGGTCAACAGATAATTAGGCAATGTGTCTGCTAAGTTGTTTTACAGTAGCCTTGGAGGTAGCGCCGATAATACCATCAGCATTCGTGCCAGGTTGCTGAGTAGCGGGAGCATTGGAAGTTTTGGGGGCATTGGGAATTATGTTGTATAATGTGCCAAACTGTGAATAAATCAAATCTAAGTACTAGGCACAACGAATGGACTAGTCTTTAGTGACCACACCACCTAGGGAAACATCCTTAGCAAATTGGGGGAGAAGATATTTGCAGAACCAATCCACTAATAGATAATCCGAGAGGTGCATTTTGACTAGCCTCCGCCTACGCTTCTATTCATGGATGTGATTGGAGATGTGGGTGGTGGTGTCTTCACGTAAAGTAGTACGGAGTTCCGTCCTAGTTTCATAGCAGATGGGTAGCTGAAAGTGCTTTAAAGATTCCATCGCTAAAGCACCAAAGTTATTGACTAATCGTGTGGTAACTCAATGTACCACTTGGCTGCATTTTCAGTAAGGGTGCAGGGGAAGAGCCAAAGCCAGATACTATCATCCACCATGGAGTTAGAGATGCACCATAAATGATAGGTGGTGATGTGTGTACCCAGATCGTCCCCTTGTTTCCCTTCGAACTTCAGGATGTTGGTTGGAATTTTGTGCGGGATTGGAGGCCAAAGTAAGTTGTGAAAGATGGGGTCATTGGTGAGTTTGTTCAAATCGGGGATGCCAAGTGTTGTTAAGAAAGGCAAAGTATTTGATGCCCCCGATTTAGACCAAGGTAATGAAAAATGACTTGAGGGTCCTTCCGGTCCTCCCATCATATTCTTCCCAACATTATACACATGATTTGCAGAATAATAATTTCCTTGGGGAAAAGTCCTATATTGTGGTTGTCCATAGGGGTTGTTAGGCTGGGTGGTATAAGTGCCCCTAGGATAATAAGTGCCCCCTTGAATCATTTTAGGTTGAGAATGGGGTACCCATATGGATTGAGCAACACCAGGTTAAGGGATCTCACCAGCCACGTAGTTAGTCATTGGCCCTTGACTGACATATGGAGTATTCATGTCGACCAATGATTGTCCCGTTTTTCTTGTAAATCGAGGGGGAACTGTAATGTTCTCGGCCGGTATGTGCATATTGGGAATGGTGCCCCCAGGAATTTGAACCTGAGGGTTGGAACTAAACAAAGGATTCCAACCAAAAGGGTTATTGAAGGGACCCGTGCTAACCACGCTATATGGAGCGCTTGTTGAAGGTCTAGGAGTGGACACAAAAGGGGAAAAAAATGGTATGTATTGGGTTCTACTTGTGTTGGGTGTAACTATAGTGCACAAACCTGGAACAATTGGGATAGCAGGGTTTTCCATTAGCGGTGTGGTACTAGCTGTTGAATAGGGAAGTGAGGGTGGACCAAAAGTGTCCACAAAATCCTATGACCCGTTAGTTGTCAATGGGATGGTGGGTATAGGTACAGCGGAAGACATAGGAGGTACAGGTGAAACTTGAATCAATAGTGGTCCCAATCAATTTGTGATCAAAGGATTATAAGGAGGGATGAAACCTTCAGTAAAGAAATCTTTCGGTAGACTTGAGTCGTGGGATGTATAGACTGATTCAGTGTTAGATCTTGGAGACTGATTACTTGAAGATGGGTAATCTGGCTCATTGGGTCTCGACGGATCCTCCACAGTTAGTGGAGGAAGACCTTGTATCCGTTTATATTGACAATAAGGGTCGTATGTAGCCATGGTGATCGATATATTTTATCGAAATATTTTACAGTGATATTTATTATAGTCTTAGTGAGAACAAACTGACACCTAAAAAATACAAAATACTCTAAATAAGTCAATCATCAAATAGAGGGTATGACTGTGTCTGATAACCACCATTTGCTCGAGATGAAACCCAATATCATAATGGATGAAAGGGAGAGTTGGCCAAATGTACAGTTACGATTACTCTTGAGCTTTGCCTGAACCTCAGATTAAGGGGTCAAGTACTCTCGTGAAGACGAGCACCCTCCCAAAAACCGAAGATAGAGTAGGTTTGTCTATTTAGGTACTAGGGCATCCCGCCCTAGTCACCTTGTGTTCATATACCTAAAAAGTATGGCCACTATGGTTAACTCAAATCATAGACACTACCGGGGGGGACATGGTCGTAGACAATACACTGTGTGGGTAGGATACCTGAGTCCTAGACTCAGCTCCGAAATCCCCAATACACAAAATACCTAAAGGAGATGTAATCAAAGGTGGGCTACCTTCATTTACAATCCAATGTTGTCTCGCATTTAGCTCTGCTTTGACTGGAGTGGTCCCGGATAGTATGAGTGCAGAAGGATTTCCCTCGTTAATGACACTAGTCTTGATGTATGATCTTGGGCAATTAACTCACAACTACCTAACCCAAGATCCTAGCCTAGACTAATATGTGTGTTTACTCATAAAAGAGTTGCTGATTGATTTTATTACGATGTAAATTTTAAATGTACTTTGTTAATGTCTTTGGTGGGGGTGTTGACGTATGGAGTTATGTGGGACTCTGACACAAACCATGCAGAAAAATGCTTTAAATTTCACTTCGATGAATGAGTTTCTTCTACAAGGAAAGGGTCATTTATACATCAATATATACCATGCATCCAGTATAGTAAAACACAAG
This sequence comes from Pinus tabuliformis, assembly GCA_031772625.1. Taxonomy (NCBI): domain Eukaryota; kingdom Viridiplantae; phylum Streptophyta; class Pinopsida; order Pinales; family Pinaceae; genus Pinus; species Pinus tabuliformis. The sequence continues at coordinate 98,040,820 of CM062805.1, read as the reverse complement.
CACAACCAATAGAAATACAATGCTCTCTAACAACTTTTAAAACCAAATAAATGCAAGATCTAACCAACTAAGCAAAAAAACTGTAAAAAATTTGTATTTTGTATTTTTTTTATATATCAAAAACTTAAGCAGTAAAGCTATTTTCCTAAAAATAAAAAATTATTCAAGAGACAAACAACCAAACAAACATGCAAAAATACAGATCCTTGACCAACCTATAAGTAACTTTCCCAACCCATGAGTTCACATAACTGGCTGTTTATCAAGACTTGGTTGGCTAACGCACTTAAGCAGAGGATAGAGAGAGTTAGTGGCTGCACTAACGCTCTGTTTGCAAGGAAACAATGCTTTATAAAGCACTGGTTTCACTGCTGGGGTGTGTTAGTGTGGAAGAGGCTCTAAAACAAGGTTGTTGGGATCAGATCAAAGGCTGAGCACTGTGAGAAGGGTGTTGTATAGTCCTAAGTGGTCAGAAAGGGAATCAAGAAGTACAGGAGGGCCTGGAAGAAAGAGAGATCTAGGAACTTTCTGGAAGAAAACCAGGAACTAAGTGTAGTCCCCAGTGGAGTTGCCAATTCTGCTATAGGGATTAATGCATGGGTGATTGTGGTCGAGATACCTTCAAGGATCTTCCCATGATCCTTACCAGACAATCAGATTAGATGCTACTGGACTAGAGATACATGCACATATCTGTATTAGTGAAATGATAATCAAAGTAAGAAGGAAGATTGTTACCTCAGATCTTGGTGTGGTGTTGCTGGAGAACTCAAAGTAGCGGAGCAGAAGACCCCCCAGCTAGATCCTAGATCAATACCTGCACATAGACAAGACGAGGCGTAATATCACAACATATAACTTTGACAATCAATACAAGAATACATAGGGATATCTAATAACACATATCTAAGCTACTCATAATCAATAGCATTGCATTAACATGTAAATAAATCACAATACCAATGCCATGGAGTGGAAAACACAATTGCAGATCTATATTAATGATAGGAAAGAGTGATTACAACCATCAGTTGCATCAATCTTCCCTTGCTCCTTGAGCTCCCCTCTCTCTCTCTCTCTTCTTAACCTCTTGATGAGCCAATGTCTAATACAAAGTGTCAACAATCAATAAGCAATCCTTTCAATACTTTTTACCTCTTTCACAATGGCCCAAGCCTCAAATATATGGCATGAAATGATAATCCTTGCCAATTCTTTCATGAGTTCTCTTGGGAAAATGCTACGATGTTTCCACGCTTTATTTCTCTTTCCCTATTTGTTAGACTCGGTTAGGAATAGTAATTCCTCAAACAGGTTGAATCTGGATGTTTCCCTACTTTATGGGCTCACATATGAGTGAATATAGGGATACTATTCGGTCAACTTTCTCCTTTGACCTCCAGAAACTCGCTAAAGTTGACTAACACACCCCCTAAGGCAATAGAGAGAGTTACCCTAGGGACTAACACACCCCCTAAGGCAACACAGAGAGTTACCCTAGGGACTAACACACCTGTTTCATGGCTAGGAAATTTTATAAAGCACCTTGCTAGTTCTTGGAGAGCGTTAGCTTGGAAAATAGGCCTGTGAACTTGGTCAATATTTCAGTCATCTTGCCTTTCTCCTCTGAGCTGATGAGGAGGTGATTTTCCTATATAACAAATACTACCAATATTTTTAGGACAGTGCTTATAAGTGTTGGTGCTAGTGCATATCCTCGATACATTGATTACCCTCCCATGAGGAGTATATTATAGTTGGGGACTTCTATAAAACCTTAAAAATGTTTCTTTAAAATTTAATCTTTCCAAAAATGTATTTTCAATAGAACTTTATTGATGCATTTTTTTGATAGACATAAGGTTATGTTATATTTCTTCTGAAAAAAAGAAAAAAGACAAGGATGCCTCAATACAAAAAATATTGGCAAAGAAATAAGTTTTTGATAATGGAGGAATGACCTGTTATAGAGTTTTATGAACCCAACGTTTCAGACTACCAAGTGAGTCCATCATCAGGGGATATGTCAATAGATTTAAGAAGATATTAATGATGTATCCAGGAGCTAATCTTGAGAGTATATATATGGATTATGAAAAGGCATAATATAAGAGTTTTAGTCTGCCATAATCTGAATAATTTGGTAAATATTAGGGTTTTAATTAATTAATTCACTGTAATCTATTTGTATATATAAATTATGGGTTTAAAGTATTTTATTTATTTATTTATGATTAATTATATATATTTTAAATTTTAATATTATAATTAATTATATAAGTTATCTTATTATTTTAATATTCAGATTAATTATATAAATTATATGTTTTTTTTTTTCTCCGTAAATGCTAATTCTATTAAAGAAAAATAAAAATATATACAAAGAGGTTAGAACCTCTGAGGAGGCTGCGGCCATTCCTCTACCAAAAACTCAGAGACCTTACAGTTCAGGCTTAATGCCGAATTTACAAAACATACTACAAAATTTTTGGTTCGGGCACTGACATACTGAAAAAGATTGCCCAGACTGAGTTCTTCATGCCCTACATTGACCACAAAAACTGAGAAGCAACTATCATAGCCATTTCTATAACAAAAAAAAGAGACTGGAATGACATTGGCCACTCTCTGTAGCCAGAGTATGGACCAGACAGAGACATCTATCCTCAGAATTGACGACACATACCCAAAATTGCTTAGACCACCCAGCAGAGAGGAAACAGTTCTAATCTGCATGCTTTGATGAATCCGGCATTTCCTCTTCCGCCTGGCTGGAAGAAGCGACCCAGGTCACAAAACCACTGTCGTCATAAACTGGTTCGCCACCATCAGGAGTGGTCACCAAATTTAAAACACCGCCTGCCCACTGAGTCGGGCCGCAAGGCACAATATCACTTTGAGCCGGATCCACGGGTTGTTGTGGCACCTCCGAGACATGGCCAACCTCTTGCTGGTTATCTGCCTGGAACACCATCCCTGTCAGGTCCCCGAGAAGCACACTGTCTCCCTGAGATTGAGAGGGGGTAGTTGTAGCCGAGCTGACCTGATTACTGTCTTCCTCCGCGAGAACAATAGTAATGCTTGCTGTCAAAACAGGCCTATTAAGCCGGCTTTGGAAAGTGAATCTGGCGGTCTGGAATGAACTATTCGGAATGGGCCTGGCTTGTTCCAGAGGCGGAGAAGAAGGGGATGCAGAGGCAATAGGGATAACATTCTGAGGAACAGGGCGAGAAGGTTGGCCTCTATTCCCTGTATGACTGCCTCTGCGAGGAACACCGCGGCGTCGAGGCATCTTCAGAAGCACAAATTGACGAGCAGAGAGATTGAAACAGAGTAAATCTATTACCTGAGGAACGCAAACAGCTTCGAGGAATTTACAAATCCACGCTAACAGCCAGATTCGGAACACCAGACAGAGGTTCTGAGGCAGCTCTGCCGCACTATGAATCGCTCCAGTGACTGAAACAGGCGTGATGAACCGATCCATGACAATATACCAAATTATCTGCCGATCACGCATGCCTGCATTAATGCCGGACTGCAGAACCAACATTCGAGACTGCCCGGAATTGAATTCACTTACGCTTAAGCCCTTTTGCCCACCTGCTACGCGTACCCTGCAAACGTTCCACCTGCCGTCTGCCAGGCCAGCTGCCTGTGTTATGCGGCTTGTCATAAATGTGACTTGATACCACCCGCATCCGGGTTATATAAATTATATGTTGGTTCAATCAACTTTTTTTTTTTGATTATTAATTTTCTTTCTTTCTTTTTTCTATTTATTTTAATACTAAGATTAATTTTTTTTAAGAAATAGACATTGTTGATGTAGTTTATTTTTTTTTTTTTTTTTTTTTTTTTTTTTTTACATAAATAAAATTTTACATCAACAATGTTTATTTGTTAATAATAAGATTAATTTTGATTATTATTTTTATTTCTTTTTCTATTTATTTTAATACTAAGATTAATTTTTGTTAACAAATAAACATTGTTGATGTAAAATTTTATTTCTTTATTTAAATTAATAAAATTTTACATCAATAATGTTTATTTGTTAACAAAAATTGATCTTAGTATTAAAATAAAAAGAAAAATAATAATAATAATAATAAAAAAAAACTTTAAACCTAGAATTTATATATACAATTAGATTACAGTAAAATAATTAATTAAAACCCTAATATTTACCAAATTATTCAGATTATGGCTGACTAAAACTCTTATATGATGCCTTTTCATAATCCATATATATACTCTCAAAATTAGCTCCCAGATACATCATTAATATCTTCTTAAATCTATTGATGTATCCCTGATGATGGACTCACTTGGTAGTCTGAAACATTGGGCTCATAAAACTCTATAATAGGTCATTTCTCCATTATAAAAAGATATCCTCACCTATATGGATTCATTATTTAAAAAGAAATAAGTTCCCATAGGGAAATTTTGTTTTCCTTGTTGCTTCTTACTATGTAGAAACGTGATATGGATGGAACATTTTAGGTAAAGGGTTTATGTCATAAATGGATCATAGAGATAATAACAAACTAAGTTGTATGAGAAATTTCTAACTCAAAACTTATAGAAAAGAGGCATTTCACCCTATGATCAGATAACTATGAAATAAGTGAGTAGAGAGAAGAAAGGATAACATATATGAACATAGATAAGCTTCAGAAACGCTCATGCTTACATAATTCATTGGAAGAAAGGATTTCAATCAAAAGGATTTTCACAAACAAGAAACATGAATTTGAAAAAAAACACAAATCATATGACAAACACAATAAAGATTACTGCAAATGAATCTCATATTTCACATAAATTGTAGCACATCATTTAATATTTATTCAAACAGTAGAAAACATGATAAACAAAAGTTACACAATGCGACTTTTAGATCAAATGGATCTCTAATATGAGATACAATTTCAAAACTAATCTTTTCCCATATACAACACAAAATATCCCTATTCTTAAACCCTTTTCACCTTACAAAATACAACATATATATAAAATACATATTCATCATTTATAATAGCCTTGGAACCGAATGTATAAATTTAATCACACAATAATATCAAAACATAGTAGAAGCTAACAATCTCTTGGAATATTGTATCAATTTTGCAATTACACGACCTCCTGGAATCTTGGGAAAATAACAACAATATTTTTAATGGTGTTGATAGAACATGAGAATCTTCAAGAATAATATGGAGACACAATCTATGTTTTGTGATTATGATGGGATCCTATTGGAATATTATTTAATTTGATTCCTTTGTTCATCCATTGGCATACTAAAAGCATACAATTCTCTTGTAAGACCATCTAGTTTAGTGTGGGACACATAGGAGAGAGGGGCCATGGTGGAAATGATGAAATTAAACCCTCTTAAAATGTTAAAATCTTTACTTATTTTCTCTATCAGTGTTGTCTCACTCAACTATTTTTTCAAATGTTCAAATCCTAAATCAACATTCCTTCTTTTAGCTAACAATTATAGATAAATTTATTACAATAACAACATTCCATAATAATCCCAAAAGCTAGGTAGACCATCTTCAAACAATCTCGGAAAATATCATTTAAATATGTTTATTTTTGTCCTTTTTTTTGTGCCTTCCTCATTACAATGTCAGTCTATGATGTTTTTGTAACAACATTTTTAGCTAGTACATTAATCAATGTCCTATCATATACACCTAATATTTGTAATTATGCCTTAGTTCTACCATTCAAGAAAGATATTATTTCTACATTTGACTTTGGTTTTGTTCCTAATGCATTGACAATTGTTCCTACCTTTTGTATACTTGTTGTAACCAAATTCTTCTCCTCCTATACCATAACAATATAATCCCAAAATTTAGTGAATTATTCAATGGTTTAGTCCCATAAGATATGTGGCACCTTTGAGAGTCCCTCTTCCTGTAAGTCGTTTCTTTTGGGAGCTCATAGTTTCCCTGAGCTTCATAACTTCATCTTTCAATTTATCCATAGTAACATCCTTCTTTGTAATTGAACTCTGTAGTTCTAAGATTTTTTGTTCCTTTGTAGAAAATGTTTCATTCATTGAATCAATATCGACATCCTTTAGATCTATGTATGTGAGGTATTTTCTATGTATGTGAGTGCACTTAGTTCCCATAGGGTCTTTCAATTTCTCTTTCTCTTCAGCCCTTCTTGCCAACAAAATTTCCTACAATTGTAACTGAACATTTTGACCAGTAACTTCATCAAGTTTCTTCTTAATACCATATTTCTATTCTATGAAAATTTTCAATTCATCAGTTTGTACATGCTTCCTTGCTAGTATTTTCAATTTGTCCTTTAGAATTTGAATTTCTTCATCTTTCTTCTTGAGTATGGACTGAATTATATTTGGATCATTTCGGTCAAATCCCAAATCCAAAACTCTTTGTTGCAATTCTGATGCAGTCAACTTCGAAGCTCTTCATTCATTTTTTCTTTCTTTAATTGTATTCCAATTTTTTTTTTAGTTACCAACAATCGGTCCCTTTCAGTAGTAGCCTTGAGATAATCAGTATGTACAATTTCATCTATTTGTGTAGCCAAATGTATTTTATCTCTTGGATGAATTTTATCCAATTCAAAGCTTACCTCAAAGATAACATAATTTTTGTGATATTTTATTGTTTTGTCCTTTGGTTGCAATAATTATATCTTAAAAATAATGAGTTCATGATTCAAAGCTAAAATCAATAAAGGTACCCCTTTATCACTTATTTGAGATTGTAATTCTTTCCTGTAATCAATGACTCATTTTTTAATCTCTCCATATTTTGTTATCAAGCTAACTAATCTCTCTTCACTTGTTTCATTCCTTTGGATGACTATGGTAGTAGGGAATTGTTGAACAACAAACATTCCAGCTAACTCAAGTTCCTGATCTCTCTATGTTCCTGAAGATTCTACCCCAATGATCAACTTCAAAATTTTCTTTTGAGGCCCTTTGTCTTCATCTTGATCGATTTCATTTTTTACTCTAAACATCTAGCTTTTTACGATCTCAACTATTTATCCAGTTACTTGTTTAAAGTTTTATTCTTCATAGAATTCTTGATTAGCAATCCTTTCCCATTCACGATGCTCTTCATGTTCATATATAGTGTTTTTATGTTCTTGCCTCCTTTGAGAAATAATATGTAGAGGATAATATCTGAATTGTTGGTATTTATTTAAACAATAATATCTTAGCAACTTCTCAGCAATAGGAGTTACCATTTTTCCATTCACCACAAAAGGGACAACCTTCTTAGGAATTTTGAAATCAGTTTTGAATTTGCCTCCAATAAAATGCCTTTATAGGGAATCAAAATTTTGTCTGATAAACTCTAATGAAAATAGTCTTGAAGTAAGGAAAGTTGGGAGATTGTAAGGTCTTAGTTCTGCTCCATATACTCTTATGACTTTGTAATATTTAAAAAGGAACTAGTCTCCAAAATTTGCTTTTGGACACTGCAACCAATAATCCTTAAATTTGGATTGAATTTTAGGGGGAACCAAACCATATATTAGTTGGAAATTTTTCTAAATAATTATGTTAGCATATTGGACAAAAGATCCTTCTTGTTACTGATGTATTACAATTTGTGTCTAATAAACAAATGATTTCATCATATGATCTAAGTACCGAACACAAATATGAATATATATACCAAATAAGATTGGTACTTGAAAAATATGAGGTGTTTGAAACCTTGCAGCGATCATGAATGTTGTCAGCCAAGACCTTTGCAATATTGAATTTAGGTAAGAATTGATCTTTAGGGTCACTTAGAAAGAAAACAAAACCTAATAAAAAATCATTTACTTCTTTATCATGATCTAACCCTAAAATTTGACAAATATTTAAAGAACAAGCTTGACCTCTTTCTTAAATATGTCATATGAATACGGTTTTGTAAGTGGAATTTCCTGAATTTCAACCCTAACTAGGCTTCACATTCATTGTGTATTCATCTTTGGGCACTGAATGGAATTTTTCATTTAGGAAAAGTTAATTGAAGGTGCCTTGCTATGAAGGAGTTGAGAAAGGAATATTGAACATTTGGGTAATATTTGTTGGAGAAAGGAAACTTAAAACCCTAGAATGGTTAAAATACATGATAACTTTGGTTCCCTTAAAATAGTTATGTGCACACCGATTTACTAACCCAAGAAAATGATAAACTTGAGGGACAATGTATGGAGCTAGACAAGATTTAACCCTAATATGGAATGATTTAACTAGTGAATCTTCATTATATTTCCTCAAAATTTCAGGTGCATTGTTTTTTTTTAATATAAGTTCAAAAACATCATTGTCTCTGTTTGTCAGGAAAAATCCTTTTGGGTTGTGAGCTTTGGCTGAGACATCAAAATCAAATTGACTTGTGACCTCAATATACTCCATTATTTCTAGATACTTACAATTATGCACAATTTCAATAAATGTTATAGGTAGAAGTGCTAGGAATACTTGTGAAAACAAAAACAACTCAAATGAGCCACTTTAACAAATAATATTCAGTTTGAATAACTTAAAAATTCATAGACAAATTAAAATCTCCCATTCATATTAAAATAATGTGTTATATATATATATATATATATGAAGAGTCCATGTCATTATAGTCCACGTTAGCACCACTTGTTCACTCCATGTCGCTCTCACGTGTTGTCATCAATAGCCTCATCATCATGGGTGGATTTTCTTGTTAACCAATACCACTTTCATATGACTCCAAAGGTGGTTTAAGAAAATTCAAAATGGATGTGAAAAGGCTTGAGTTTGGCCACGTGTTCCAACATTGATTATAAGAAAACCGCCTCACTTGTCTTTTTGCATCGTGCTTACTTGCATGTCATTATCTGTGAAAAAGGTATGCGAAAAGATCATAGCCATAGAAAAATATTTGATCTAATGATCGAGAGCACAACCTATCTCGTGCTTATAATATTTCCATGTAACTAATAATATTATATGTCAATGTTAATAGTCCCATCCTGCCACTATAGAGCTCTATCAAAAAATTTCAAAATAGTGCTAACAGGTGCCATTACCCCTTGGAACTTCCCACTTGCCATGATCACACACAAGGTATGTTGAAGAAATTATGAAGCTATTTAATTATTTTCTCTGATGGCATTATATTAATTGAATATAAACAAAAATATGAATATATATACCTAATTATTTTTTAGAGGAATCTAAGATGAAATGACGATGAACTAGGCTATAGATCAAAATATTTCATAGACTTGTTACTTCATGGTGTTAGATTCATGATACAAACAATTTTGTAATAAGTGATTTTTTGTATCACACTTTTAGATTCCAACTTCATGTTTGTTTATTAAGGACATAAGCCATTTGTTTGGTAGTAGATTTGGCACATGTCGAGGTTTCATATTTTCCTTTTCCATGTTTGAAAATGAATAAGGAAGATAGTTTTCTCTTCTTCATGAAAATTATATAACATTTCATTCTCCATGCAATAAGGTATTTCCTTTGCAAAAGAAAACATTTGGGTTTTAGTCCTTGATTTATTGCATTATACTTGAAGCATTAGCAAGCAAGCATAATTTTGTTTTTGAATAAGATTTATTATTTTGTGATGTATCTTGTACAAAATATCTTTGGCCAATTATTATTCAATGATATCTCAAGACATGTTAGGTTAGTCCTAAACCTCTACACATACTAATTTGAATTAAGCCCCCCATTTAGTTTGCACTTTGTGACCTAAAAGTTGTGATTATTGTTGGTTTCCATGCTAGCCTCTTTTTGATTAACAAGCCCAATGGAAGAAGTTGGATATAATTATAGGCCCATAGTGATTATTTGAACATCGAGCGATAGATTTCAATTTGTGTCCTTTACAGAGCATGAACCTCTAGACATGATTTTTTACACTATTATTTTCACATCTACAAATAACTCAATTGGTTGCATGTTGAGTGATATAATTCTTCTTATGTTTGTAGCCAATGAAACATGTAAATGTATGTTTTTAGAAAAAACAGCTTGATGGTACTAGATCCCTACCAAGGAGATCAACTTCTTTCATTTAGTGGCATTTTTTCAAACCTTTTGTTGTTCCATTCAATCAGCGTTGCCAATTTTTTGAGTAATCTTCTCTTCTTTAAAAAATTGTAGATACTTATAAGAATTCTTATAGTTTACCCACCATTTTGGTAGTGATATGTCATTTCCATGTTTTTCCTCACCTAGGCTTACTTAGGTGTACTAGGCTAGACTATGAGTGTTGTAGTGTTTTCTTCTCGAAGATGTATGAAAAGAATCCACTTAAGACCATGGCTGACAAACAGTCTCAACAATATAAATGGTTTCTAAACATTGTAGATCTGCAGCAACTGATAGAAACAAAACCTGCCAAAGTCTTGATCTATGCCACAATCATAGTTAAACAACAAAAAGAAACAGTAATAACTCCAATCATCCAATGGAAACCGAATATACAAAGAATATATTTTATTATAACACCTGTGAAGGGAACAAATACATGTTACCAATCCCCCTCTATGGGATGGGTTCTTGGCTATCCTTAAACGTCTTTAGCTTGTGTAGAGTCTCTTTCCTCTGTAATGTGTAAACCCAACAAATAAAATGTTTGAGCTCAATGGGAACTCAAATGGAAGAAAATTGTTGTGTGACAATGAAAATAATCAGAGTTACAACAGTGAGTGCAACAATGAAAATAATCAAAAGTGAATAATGAATGGAAAACCCTCCTATTTATAACAAAATATTGAGTTATCCTCGAATAATGAGCAATAATAAAATATTATTGACCTCAGTCTTGGAATAACCACTTGGAATATTTTATTATATTTGGTTAGGAGGGAAAAATTATTTAAACTTTTATTTAGAAATAATAAATAAATAAATAATTTATTTATCCTCTCAAGAAATTGGTTAGGGAATAATAAACAAATAATGATTTATTTAATTATTCCTAAGGGATTTAGTCAAACTTGATAAGGAATAATAATTAATTAGTGATTAATTAATTATTACTAGAGAAAAATAAGATAATTAATGACTTATTTGTTTATTTTTCATAACTGGGTCAAATATGACAAGGAATATTAATTAATCAGTGGTTTAATTAATTATTTCTAAAATAAAATTAAATAAATAGTGATTTATTTAATTATTCTTCATGGGTTTAATTATAAATTACTTAACAAATGTGGTTTATTAAGTAATTTCTCACAGTGAAAGAAATTTTACTATGGTAAAATTGGCCTTACACGGTGTACTTCGATCCATCTAGTAAATTAGGCTAGATGATCAATTTTTTGGTGATAACAATGAGTTTTTGGTATCTGTTACTTGTGGGCTATTGCATATACCTAGGGAGGGTGCATAGTTACCTATGTCAAAAAAAGAGATGATTTCCATATTTCTCCTTCTTCTTGTTTTTCAATGGCCCTTACTTCTAGGTCTAAATAATATAGAAGCCATTCAATGTGTGAACTTATTCTCATGAATATAGTTGCATGTTGATTTTCTTTCACTGCATGCTTATTCTTTCTTTCACTTCTAGTTAACTTGATTTCATTGTATTTGATAAGTCAAGCTCTTAGTTAGCTAGTAAAATCAATGAATTGTTAGCTAGTAACGATTTGTTTCTCCTTTTCGATATATGTTATGGTGGATACTATAGAAATTAGATAGTCCCTATTTTAACAATTATTAAAGCCGAATTAGGTGCCAAAATGCCTTTTATTCAGTGTTTTTTTGACATGTAAGAGGGACTCCTTGAATTGAAATTTGAAACTACTCTTCTATATTGCTACCTTTCTTGAAAAAAATTGTATTTTTTTCTCTTTTTCTATTTGTGTGTAGTTAACAAGCCTATGCTTTTAAAGTTTATTTCTGCTAAAATTTACCTACATTATTACATTTAAATTTGGTAATGCATGGTTTAGCATGGTTGATGGCCTAACTAATGCTTATATACTTGTGCATATGTACAGGAATATTATTAACATTAGTATTAGTGGCCTATAGATAACATATTTAGGTAGGTGGTTTGACAATATGGTTACCAATAACTATATTAGCAAAAAACACAACAACCATATCATCATCAAATGCAACAAAAACAATCTACACTCCAACCACTATATCATGTTGGTAAAGAAACTTTGCTCTATATTTTGGACTTATGCAACAAGTTTATTAGTAATTTCACTTTCCATTTTTTGTAGCCAATGTTTTATCTTGTACCAAGTATGGAAAACTTTATTCTTCAATAGTTAATTTCATTGAAATGTTCACATAATTTTGCATATTTTATGGAATAGTGTCTGATTATTTTAATCAAATATGTGGTTGGAAAACATTCTTAGCAACCATATCAACAATATTATGCATAACCAACACAAAATTATGTACAATCTCAACAACAACCACAACAGGGCCAGATTAAGCCCCTTTTTATTATTTAAGAAAGCTATTTGTCTAAATAAAATATTGTGTGGTATATGAAATTTAAACTACTAACAAGGGCCATGATTATATTTATCTTTTGACTTTCTACAATATCCTCACAATACTTCATACTATCAAAAACAACCCACCCAATAGGAACATGTATTTTGAATGCTTTTAGCCATTGTGTCTAATGTTATTGCAATCTGATGGATTGATTATATTGTAGGCAATTAATCTATTTGTTTATGGTATCTTCCTAGAAGATATTGATCTTGATTTTTTCTTTTTGCTGCCAAGTCTCAAAGATGAAGATACCCACTATTGGGTTTTTTTTATGACCCTGACTATGGCTTGAAATTCTTCTATGTTTGCACAGACCAATTGGCCTTTCTATTTTATGCTTTCTATAATAGATGGTACTCACCTCATGACTATTTTGTTTTCGCATGATGTGGCCTTGTGCCACATTTTTTTTATTTCAAAAAGTTAGTGCTTAGTTGAGAGAAATGTTTTTCTCATGGCATTTTCTTTAAGATACCTTTTATTTTTAATGGCTTGTATATGTTTTATCATATTAATTATTAAAGGAGGAATTTTATTCTGAAATGGTTGATTTTATCTTCTTGTTTCTGTTTGTGAAGAGATATTTGTGCCAAAATGTCTTATGGAACGTGACCTACCTAGGTATGTATGCTTTGTTTGTATTCAATGTTCTTGTGAACTTTTCCATGTGTTGTAAAGGAAGTTCTATAGTCTCATTATATTGAAAATAGTGATAAGAGTTTTAGTATATATTTTAATTAAAAAAGTAGATGAGATCACATTATTAATAGTTAAATGAATATCTATTGGTTGTAGATCAAAGGGCTTGGATTCATCTTCCAGCCCTGGACTATTGAAATAATGGAGATTCTATTCCTCAACACTCTCAAATGGTGGGTGCTATCGGTTACAGATTTTTTAGAGGAAAACTATTGACTGATTTGAAAGGTGGATAGACATATGTGCAATGTATTCATAACACATTGGCAATGTTTTGAAGTGATTAAACAATACCTCATGTGTAAATTGTAGCCCATTCAATATTCAATTGGAAGCCCATACTGTAATACTTTACATTTCATATGATAAATTTGTAGTTGAAATTATGTATAATTGTACTTGATATTTTTTAGTGTTGCAATCAAATTATGAGACTTTTCATGATTTACATGTGTTTTCATACTAGATGAGCATGAATATTGTACGATATTTTTTAATATGGTCACAAAATCATACTAATTCATTTATGTTGATTAATAATGAACTCAAATAAAATGAATATACAATGACTAAACTGGTCATTTATAATGATTATTAATGAAATTAATATACACTGCTAAATTAGCCATCTATATAATGAATATGAAACTACAAAATAGATAAATGACTATTGGAAATGACAAATTTGTGACTACGGACAATGACCAAAATTTGCATATAAATGACTATTAATGGCTAATTTACAGTATCTTGTCTCACGACCAACATTTTGGTCATATTTTTTTGGTAATTAATTAGTTTCCTTTGGTGATCATGGAGTAGTATATTTGATTGTGAGTTTAGTCATTAAATGTATATTAGGAAAACTAATCCTTCTTGCGAACAATATGGATCTTCCTAAATCTCAAACAAAATCTAGTAAAAAACAAGAAAAGAACTGCTACCTTTCCTTACCTTATGATTGATTAAAACAATTAATATGTGAGGGATCACTTATCAGTTTAACGAGGTGACATTCGAAGTCATTTAAGTGCCTTCAACAGTTGACGTCTCCTTTATGCTTTAGAGATCGTTCCAATGCTTTCCACAACTTCTCCATGATGTTTTGAAGGAGATCTGAATAGACAGAAACACACAAAGGATCAAAGAGTCTAGTATATAGAATGAAAGATAAATAAAATACCTAACTCAACATACATCATAAATTGAGTCAATAACCAATAACAACATATCTGAGTGATCAAGGATTCTCACAAACGATATCATAAAATACATGATTAGGAAAGAACACTTTCTTTTTATTAAATAAAAAGGAGAACAAACTTACACACTCAATGCCTTGATGTTACAAGCCTCTTTCCACGATCTCCAACCTTCTCCTTAGATGAAAATCCTCCTAGCCCTATTTCTGTAGCATATTCATGCCTTCCATGGTCCTCCCCAATCATATGGCCTGTGTTTGATTTATAGGCAAAGAGGAGGAGGTTTGGGATCCTCTTCCTAAGGGATTAGATCCAAAAATGATGGGATAGGGGATCCACAAAGAGAGGGAAGTATCTCCATGGTGGGAGTGATTAGGCTTGAGAACTCATCAATTCAAAGATACTAACAAAGCTTCTAGACTTTACTTTTTATTTTTTACTTGCGTTAAGTCATGTGTGTAGGACATAGTGTAAGACAGAGCACACTTTTGCACAACTTTTAATGGTCTCTTCTGTGTATGCACATAAACTGACTAGGGAACGATGCAGGAAATCAAAAATAGGTTTGTGGGCCTTGAGATCAAGGAATTTCATTCTCTTTGGGATTTTTTGGGTTCTACCTTTGTAGTGGGATGCCTTGGAACACTTTGATGGATAACGAAAGATCCAAACTAATTGTCATTTTCCTAATGCAACAAAATGATGTGTAACTAATTCCCCCCTAAAGTGAAAAGTCATAAGATATGTTTGATGAGTGAAGCACTTTATCATGCCAAGGTTTGGGCTAGAGACCGCAGTTGGAGACCTGAAAAAAATTAATCAATTGTTACAATGCAATATAAAATCATCGCTGAGGTAGGCATTCCCATACTCAGAGCATAAATGTCTTAGAGAACGAGTATGGAAATAAATCTTAAGATCCATTTCAACATAAGATAGTATGGAAGCAACCATCAATGGATCTATGTTTACAATCGTGAATATTTAATAACTCCACTTAGCCTGGATGGATGAAACTAGATCCAAGGTCTTGATCTCCATATCTCAATCTGTAGTATGAATCTAACCATGTGAGTGAATGTATCGTAGTCAAACATGGTAGAAACCACTTCATTACTAGTCAATTATGTGAATCGTTAACAAGCGTGAGAGAAACCACCAATAATGGTAATGGTTCTTAAGGTAATTTTAGTACATTATATGAAGTGTCAAAAGATGTTTTGAAGTCAACACTCATAGAATCATTCGATCGAAGTTCAATGGTGAAAACACATTTTCAAAGGCAAGAAACTTTCCATTGAGGCATGTAGGCTCCAAGGTATTGAACAAGGTTTCTATATCAACTTCTTAGATAGTGAGCCTGAGTTGATAGGAAGTGACCCATCACAGGAGGGCCTATGACACAAAACACATGTCAAGTTTTGAAGAACAATGATTTAGTGTAATCTAGGATTGACTAAGGGATGGCTGACAAGATTGAAGTTTATAAATTGCAAGGTAATTTTGACTAAGGCTGGACTTCTCTTGAACATATCGGTGACACGACATTTTGACTTACCAGTATTTGACTCCAAAATAGGTCCAAAAACCAGTTTGAAGACTTTTAATGAGGTATGGTCAACTGAAGGAAAATTTATTTCCCAACACAGACACAAAGGTGATGGAGTTTCGTGTTCAATACTGACATATTACTTTTTACAATATAAAAAAACATTCTATTGGGTGTGGAGCCTGATTATCTTCTTTATTAAGAGGTATCACTGCATTGGACCCTAGTTCATAATGTGATGGCAACTCCGCCCATAATATTTGTGTTGCAAGGGGGGTCTAGTGGGATGGTTGCGATCTTTCGGAGCCTCCTCGGCGGGGGATCGGGGGCAGCATCCCTGAAGCTAAAAATAGATGTAAAATTGCCTTGCAAAATGTTGTAATTTCATAGTAAATCTGGTCTGTTCATTACACAAAGATTTGACGGTAGAAGTTATGTTTAATTTAGGGTTTTTTGCCCTAGAAGGCAACCCCTCGCTATATATGAGGGAACTTTATTGCGTCTAGGTAGATCTTTATTCTTAGTGAGAAAGAGAGAGGAGATTGTGTGAGAGCGAAGAGGGAATTACAACGGATTTGTTATAGGTTGTATCTATTTAGTTTGCTGGATAATATAAAAGGAAGGACTAGCTATTTCCCGTGGATGTAGCCCAAATTGGGTGAACCACATATATCTGTGTCTCTCTTGTTTTATGTGTTTTCTGTGTTTATATTTCTGCAATATATTTTATGTGTTCCATTGCTTTGTAATATATATAATTTTCTAACACATTCGTTCCTAATTCCCCCCCACCATTACTCGCAAGTACCTCTTTTTTTTGGCAAGCTTGAGGAGGATAACATATGCTTGTCCTTTAAGCTCATCCTTTGGATGAGTCCTTTAGAGTGTTTTTAGTGAAACCTAGGAAGGATTGGTTCAACCTTGTTATGATTAACAAGACCTACATTTTTTAAGTTTTACGATTCCAGTGAAGGAGTAACTCGATATTGTTTTAAAGTTTAAAGAGTTTCAAAAAACACAAAAATAAAACTTGTTTAGTTCTTTCAACATAAATGTTTAACAAGCTCGGAGAAAGTAAAGATCGATGTTTTTCATTTTTAGGGAGTCGGGAGAAAAAAGTAAGTAAACTCCAAAATTTCCTTTTTCGTAAATTTAGTCTCTCAAGCTCGGAAAAGGGTAAAATAATGCAAGAGAGAACTCTATTGACCATGATTAGTCAATGTATACCTTTTTCATAAATAATCTAGTTCAGTCTGTAAAACGAGTAAACTTATACTAAATAGATGACTGTTCATTTTTTACGAGTTCAAATAGTCAAGTACTCAACGACCTTTTCATGTTTAGGGAGTTTGAAAAGGGCTTAAAGATAACTCATGGGTTTCACGTTTTCGTAAATTTTTAACAAGCCTAAAAAAGTGATAAAAGTGTACTTAGATTGCTAACTTTCAATTTTATTAATGAGCAGGGAAATATGGAAATAACTCGATATTTTCATGTGTTTTACAAGCATGAAAAGATAGTAAAAGAAGCTCGAGATTTTCATGAGTTTAATGAGTCTTGAAAATAATAACTGAAATGGACTCTAATTAGGTTTCATTTTTACACAAGCTTGAAACATAGGAAAAACTATGCTTGAGAGGGTTTCATTTTTACACAAGCTGGAAACAGATAAAAATTATGGTTGAAAGTGGTTTCATTTTTATACAAGTTTGAAACGACGAGAAAATATTATTGAAATCAGTTTTCATGCCCCCAACATAATGACATAGGCACATGCCCCTAAGCTTCATTTCATTCTCCTATGTAGACTACAGGTTAATAATAGGCGGATTAAATGAAGGTTCATTTACGAGATCATGTGAAAGAATCAACACAATTAGGGGAGGATTTGTTTCATTTTTTAATGAGCTTGACACAGGAAAAAAATATCCTTAGAATGACATGTTTCATTTTTTAACAAGGTTTACATAGTAAAAGAATTGTCCTCATGAGGACTTGTTTCATTTTTTAACAAGGCTGAAAAAGTAAAAGAACCATCCTTAGAATGACCTGTTTCATTTTTTAACGAGGGTGACATAGTAAAAGAACCATTCTCATAATGACATGTTTCATTTTTTAACGAGGTTGACATAGTAAAATAACCATCCTCATGAGGACCTGTTTCATCTTTTAATGGGTTGAGACAGTAAAAGAACCATCCTCAAAATGAATCATTTCATTTTTAATGAGGTTTACACAATAAAAGAACCATACTCATGAGCACCTATTTCATTTTTTAATTAGGTTGACATAGTTAAAGAATCATCCTCACGAGGACCTGTTTCATTTTTTAACAAGGTTGACACATTAAAAGAACCATCCTGAGAATGATCTGTTTCATTTTTTAACGAGGTTGACATAGTAAAAGAACCATCCTTATAAGGATATGTTTCATTTTTTAACGAGGTTGACACAACAAAACAACCATCCTCAAAATGACCTGTTTAATTTTTTAACGAGGTTCACATAGTAAAAGAACCATCCTCATAATGATCTGTTTCATTTTTTAACGAGGTTGACATAGTAAAAGAACCATCCTCATAATGACTTGTTTCATTTTTTAATGAGGTTGACACTGTAAAAGAACCATCCTCATAATGACCTGTTTCATTTTTTAATGAGGTTGACACAGTAAAAGAACCATTCTCATGAGGACCTGTTTCATTTTTTTAACGAGGTTGACACAGTAAAAGAACCATCCACATGAGGACCTATTTCATTTTTTAATGTGGTTGACATAGTAAAAGAAACATCATCATATTAAATTTTTTCATTTTTTAACGAGTTTGACACAGTAAATGAATCATCCTCATAAGGACCTGTTTCATTTTTAATGAGGTTGAGACATTAAATGAATTATCCTTTTAGGAATTTGGATCATGGCTTCCATTTGGAGTAATTAGATGCCAAGGGATGCTTCCTGACCATGGATTCCAAGAGGTATTCATCAAAAGGAATAATAGTTATCTGGAAGAAAGACATGCTAAGGGAATCAATGGGGATTAGAAAATAGGGTTCAAATGTCCCCATTGAAGGTTTCACCATTTCAATTATTAGATCTAAGTCAAAAGAAGTCGAGAAAATAGTGAGAGGCTTGCTTGCATCAATAACTGAAAATACGAGAATGGTTGCTACATAATTAACCCATGGTGGGGTGGATACCACTTACATATAAGGAACATTCAGGGGTGTCATATGGCTATTAGTTGAATCAAGACCCACGAACGAAAGTTGGTCAATATTCACAATGTTTCCATCATGAGGAAAAGACATCACTCCAAAGAGTGTGGACACGACAACTTTCATAGCATAGACATAGTCTCTCCCAAGAAGAAAATTGAAATCCAAGGGGCCTTGTACTACCATAAGATCGATATAGACAATTTTTCCTTCTAGAGTAATAGGTAACTTAGGAAGGATCCCTAAATCCTCTCTAATGGTTCTATTAAAATATACCAGATTCTGTGTAATGGGCACAAGCTGACGCAAACCCAAATCTTGCCAAGCGGATGAGGATACAATACTGACAGAAACACCTTCATCTACATTTGTGCATCGCACATTCTTACCATACGCTTTCACAATGATTTGGAAAGGGGTGGAAGATGAGGTGAGGTCTTAGTCTACTCGAATCAAAGTAAATAGCCTCACTACTTGGAGGGGGATTAATGGAAACAGGTGAAATGCCCCCATGTGTAGAAGAGTCTGAAGTAACAAGAAGAACTTGAGTGGCATTAATTTCACTCTCTAAAGGGAGAGTGGGATTGACTGAAGATGGACTTCATTCGACCACTTGATCAACCAATGGCTCATCAACCTGGGTGATATGTGTTTCACTCTCCAATGGAAGAGTGGGATTGACTGTACTTGGAATTATATCAATCACTTCGTTAAATGATAGTAGGTTGAGATAAATTTTATGGTAACCAGTTAGAAGTTGTTACTGTGAAACAATAAGTTTTTCCAACAATTTTTAGGTTTCATTCATATGAGGGTAAATGTGACTATGATGAATCCCTTTGCATAACCTACAAGGAAACCTAACTTTACCCATTTTACCAAGAACTTGACAATCAATGGTTGATGGATCAACAATAAGTTAATAAGAATTTTTATACCATACTTCCAAGACCTTAGGAATACCAGGAAAGTTGATAAGGAAGTGGTCACCCTTACAAATCTTGGAAGGGTATTTGGGCTTGAAATGCATGTTGGAATTTTCCTTGACATTACTAATACCTACAACCATGGTTGGTTGGTTGACATTTTTCTTAGCTTGCCTCTTCTTCTTCTTCCCTCCTTCTTCTTCTTAGTCACCTGGTTACTAGCATCAATGATTTTACCAAGCGAAGAAGAAGAAAGAGAGGAGGACAGGTTGGGTGAAGAAGGTAAAGGGTCAACATGAGGTTGGTGATGTTGAGATGTTGAACTGGGTTGAGGCGGAATAGTTTGGGTATTTAGGATTAAATAAGTTGAAAAAACTACACTGGTAGACCTATTGTGAATCTGGGAAGCGATAATGTAGCCATATAAGGAGGACCGACATTTTCAAAGTCAGGAAGAGTACTAGGATTTCCGTTAGGAGGGGTTTCTTTATCGGTGACTTCCTACATTGTTTCCATTAGATTCAACTTAGATAAATTTATCACCAATATTAATAATTCAAAATCACAATCCACACCTAAGGTCTGTAAAAAATAAAAACAAGAAAATAACATGCGCTAGTAAAGCTCATGAGTCAAACCATGAAAAAAAAATTCACAGACAAATCACTAGTTGGCGATGAAATCCAACAACGTAGAGATCAATGTGAAAAGTGAATAAAGATAGAGCGGGTGGAACTAGTTACACTGACAACCTTCTTAATGTACATGATCTGGTACAAGTAACTTCACTTATTCCATCTTGAGTGAAGAATACACTCCAAAAAGGTTCAAGTGAGTCTAGCCAATATTTGTTCCATGTACAACAGAGACTTCCACTCCACCATCACCTCGAGTAAGAGCCCTAAGATGATGGTCTCTAAGGTTACCACTTAAAATAATTTAACCTTGGGGGACAGTCACATATCAGATGTGCATGCAAGGGAAGAGTAACAAAGCTCAATCCCCTTGAATGTTCCTCAACATGGTTAATATGAGGTCTACTTCCAAGTGATTCCCAAGTACCTTTCAACACCATTTTTAACACATGTTAATAATTATATCATAACCAATGAAGTGGGGTCGATCCCTCCACTAGGTCCGATATGATCTTGTGCTTAAATCCTTTGTAAGGGGAGCTTCCTAGAGCCAAATTGTAGTAAATGGGTTTAATCCCTATCGCAAGATGACAATGTTTGTTTCTAACTTTCGAAAGTTAACTCACTAACCTATTCCAAAGCCCTACAACCAGATCTAATGTAGGTGGAAAAAAACCATAAAATAATAAAATTTCTAAATTGATTTTATTAGCACTGTTTTTTATAGTTGCTATTTACTCAATGGGTAAATGGATGTGAAATTGATGGATTTATGAATTGACTCAAAACTTTAATGCAATCAAACATGATATTGTAATATTTTCATTTAGATGAATTGTAACTAAAATAAGGGAAGAAGTTTCATTAACTTTTCAAAAATACAAGAATAAATGCATCATTTCCAAGATACAAAATAGAGAGAATGCATAATACATGATTATTTTCTCTTCTTCGAGAAATGCAACCTAAATTCCTCAAAATCTAAGTTACAAGAAGGAAAATTTTGATCTGAGAAACTTATTACATACCCAAAAACAAACAAGGAATTCTTCCATCAACAAACACAAGCTATAATTTCAATTTGACGTAATGATTTGCAAACGACTATAAGCAGAAGATTGTGTTGTCTTATAGAGAGAAATAATCAGTAATCAATTTGAAAAAACAACAAACTCCCAATCACAAATGTTCTCCTGAAAAACTCTAAATTTTTCTAATATTAATGACACCTTGCAATTGTGAAAACAAAGTACTTAATCTGATATTTTTACACAAAAAAAGGACATACTCAAACCATTTCAACAATCACTGACCCTTCTGTTGATTAATTAGAAATTCACCAAATCAAACTTTGAAACCCAATTTCCAAAACTAAATAATTCTTCAAAAAGGCAACCTAAGAAGTCAAATCAAAATAAGGAGGAAATTTCCAGAAGGTAAACAAGTCTAACTAAACAAAACAATCAAAAGTTTGTGGATTCAACAATGAAAAAGCTTAAAATTTTCAAAAATCCCAGGCATGTGCGTAGGAAATAGTTCAATACAGTTCACATATGCATTGTTTCTAAGGGATAAGTGTGAATAAGTATGCTCTGTGTATAAAGATAAAGTGCGCATAAGGGGGAATTTAAAAAAAACATAAAAGCAAGTCAAACAAATCACAAAATACAGACTTTTGATATTTTTCAAACACTCAAAGAGGGCTATGACAAAAGGATCAAAAGTCAAAACAAGAAGATGGTGGAGAACGAGACATTCCCTAGTGGAGTCACCAATTTGTTAGGTGGACTAATCCTTCTTGCAGACAAGATGGATCTCCCTAAATCTCAAATGAAATCTAGTAACAAACAAGAAAATAACTACTACCTTTCCTTAGCTTATGATTGATTGAAACAAGTAATATGCGAGGGATCAATTACCGATTTAATGAAGTGCCCATTAAGGTCCTTTTAGTTCCTTCCATAGTTTACTTATCCTTGATGCTTTAGAGATCATTCCAACACTTTCCACAACTTCTCCATGATGTTTTGAAGGAGATCTGCATAGGCAGAAACACACAAAGGATCAAAGCATCTAGTATATAAAATGAAAGATAAATGAAATACTTAACTTAACATACATCATAAATTGAATCAATAACAAATCATAACCTATATGAGTGATCAAGGAATCTCACAAATGATATCAGAAAAGACATGATTACGAAAGAAGAATTGTTTTTTATTGAATAAAAGGGAGAAAAAACTTACAACCTCAATGCCTTGATGCTACAAGCATCTTCCCATGATATCCAACCTTGTCCTTGGATGAAAATTCTCCTAGCTCTATTTCTATAGCATAATCCTACCTTCAATGGTCCTCCCCAATCCTCTGGTATGTGTTTGATTTATAGGCCAAGAGGAGGAGGTTTGGGATCCTCTTCCTAAGGGATGAGACCCACAAATGGTGGGATAGGGGATCCACAAAGAGAGGGAAGTAGATCCATGATGGGAGGGATCAACCTTGAGTACTCATAAATTCTAAGTTTTTACTTGGAAAATATTCGATTAACAAAGCTTCTAGACTTTACTTTTTTATTTTTTACCTGCGTTGAGTAATGTGCACACACCACGGTCTAAGATAGAGTGCACTTTTGTGTAGATTATAACAGTCTCTTTTGTGTATGCACATAAATTGACTAGATAACTGTGTGGGAAGTCAAAAATAGGTTTTTGGGCCTTGATATATAGGAATTTCATTCTCTTTGGGATTATTTGGGTTCTAGCCTTGTAGGGGGATTCCTTGGAACACTTTAATCGATAGCTAAAGATCCAAACTGATGGTCATTTTCCTAATGCGACAAAATGATATGTAACAATGTGTTACTTAATTACTAAATCAATGACTAATTCAATGACCAAATGCATGACTAAGTATATTACTAGAAGATAAAATTGAGATAACCAATTACTGCCTAAGTTTAATGTGACTAAATTGGTCACGGAGATAAGATAATATAAATTAGTCGCTAATGATCACGTGACCAAACATTGTCTTTTTTTGTTAGGTCCCTATCATACTAGTGTATCCCTCTTATTATAATTGTTAGTTTAGCCCCCATATTATTATTGTTGTGCCCCATAGAAGCCCATTATTTTAATTGTTGTGCCCTTACATTATTATTGTTATGTAGGCTCTGGTTATATTGTGACTTCTTAGACTCCTATATATACCAAGGAGGTCGTGTCATTTGTATCATCCAAGAAAGGAGTTTTCCCCCTCAAAGAGGATAATTTTCAAGTCATATCAGAGCTTTGGATTCTAGGGTTTCACTGCTTCAAACAGGTAATCTTGGAATTTTTGCTATAATTTTTTTTTGCAAGGCTTCATATGCTAAACTTTTGACAATGTGGAGCCAAAATATTTTTGAAATTATTTAAAATTTTAGATATTGGTTCACTATATATTCTGAGATATGGTGCAAAGAAGTTAAGGTTTTTGCATGCTCCAAAATTCAGTCTCAAACAGGTGACCTAGGGAAATTGTCATAAATTTATACTCGAGAATTGAATTTGAATTTCATAAAAAGTGACCAAAAGTGCACAAAATTTATTTGATCATGTATCAATTTCAGGGTTGAAGGCTGAAACAATGACACATGGCATCTTGTACAAGTTTTCTCTATTAAACTAGTCCATAATCAAGTCATCATGGGAGATTCAACATAACTTTACCTTGAAGAATCCAATCTTGTTTTGACTTGTGGCATTGGAATAATATTCTAAGAGCTACCATATGAAGAAATTACAAAACTTAGGAGGCCAAAATTACAAAGATACAATAGTTTCAAGATCGAGCTCCTAAAACAAAGAAAAAGGTGTGTATTTATTTTTAAACTTTGCATAACTTTTGTTTGAAAAATTAGTTTTAAGTCATTCAAAAGGCATAGTGAAACATATATATCATTGTTTGATTCCAAAATGCCTCAAAACAAAAAAATGGATACACATAGTAAGAAACTAGAAATCTCTACTATGACACATGAAGAAGAGGAAGAAATGCAACATGATATATCAAAATTACGAGACCAAGTGCAACAAAATTCCACTATTACAAAATGGCTAATTAGTTACTAAAAAAGTGACTAAAAATTGCATATAAATGACCATTTTTCAGTTGATGACCAATAGTAGTTAATTTATAGTATCTTATATCGTGACCAAATTTTAGTCATTTTCAACTTAGTCATTAATTGGTTGTCTCAATTTTATTGTCTAGTAGTATATTTAGTCTTAAATTTAGTCATTTATTTAGTCATAAGTTGCCACAATTAATGATAAATACACAACAAAATATACTAGTATATGATCACCCAAGAAAACCAATTAATGGCCAAAGAAATATGACAAAAATGGTGGTTGTGTTATAAGATATTGTTAATTAGCTACTAATAGTCATATATATGCAAATTTTAGTTATCATTTGAAACTAATTAATGACTAAATAAATCTGACTAATTACTGTCATGTTATAAGATACTGTAAACTAGCTACTAATAGGTGTATATATACAAAATTTAGTCATCATTTGTAATCACAAATTTTTATTTTAGAGTAGTCATTTAACTTTTTTGGTAGTTTCATATTCATTATATAAATGGTTGATTTAGTAGTTTATAATCGTTTCATTTACTTTCATTAATAATCATTATAAACTACTAATTTAGTTGTATATTCATTTTATTTGTGTTCATCATTAATTAATATAAACTACTAATTTAGTGGTTTAAGATTGATTTTATGTTTTCATTATTCATCAACGTAAATTAATAAGTATAATTTTGTGACTAAATTAAAAAAATGTCATACAATGTGCATGATCATCTAATATGAAAACACAAAGTTATATATTGTTAATTACAATAGTCAATAATATCAAGTACAACTATAAATAATTTCAACCACATAAATTATATTATATGAAATGTCAAGTAGTACAATATAAATTTCCAACTTAATATTGGTTGAAGTGCAATTTACACATGAAATATTGTTTCATCACAAACATTATCATTGTGTTTCCAAGGCATTCTAGGTGAATTCACCAACTTTGAAGACTTGACCATTAGTCTCTACGTGTGTGTCTTATGCAGATATTGGATTTAAGGGTATTACTAGACCGATTCTCTTCTCTCTCGCTTTCTTCATTTGCTGCTTCGGTGTTATTGTTATCCTCTTTCTTAAATTCCCGCTTCTTACCTTCAATATTGAGTTCCCCTTTTGAAAACGAAAGAAGATACAATGCACAATATAAGACATGAAAGACAATAAACACTGGAACATAAAATAAAGAAAACTATAAAGGATTTATACAACATATACCTCAACACTAACAATGTCAATGTCATTTTTCCCAATAAAAAATATAAACTCGAACAATTTTTCTTAAGTTGGGTGATAGTGCCTATTATGTGGCTAGATGACCTGTATAAACAAAAAAATAAAATGTCACCATAGAAACGAAGACCTTAGGAACTTAGTATTCAACCTTCAGAAAAGCATTAGGAACAATCATGCCAACTAAGTGACATGCTAAAAATCTCAAGCTATAGATAACTTGTGAAAACAAATGGAAAGAAAAATACAACAGATAATAAATAATGTATGATAGCTAGCTGCCAAATTTCATCATAGAAGCAAATATTTCTCCTATGGTTACCCATGCATGTAAACATAAAAAATTTCCCCTAACTTGTAGCTACTTACAGTTTTTGAAAATGGATAAGTTTTCCAAGTTCAGGTGCTAAAATTCCTTGAAGAGAAAGATCACCAACTCCCTAGAACCATAACAAAATATATCATAACCTATAAGGCAATAATGCACATACAATTCAATTATTTGTAAAGAATATTTATTTTTAATGTTCATATTGTGCCTTTTAACTTCTATACATAGAAATCCTATTTGAAAAATACAAGTAAAAAAAACTTAGGGATAAAATATGGTTCTTCAGGAAAATGACACTTTTAAATGTACACTACCATTCAGAAATAACCAATAAAAACATCAAACATGTATACTTACACACCGATAAAATGCATCACTAACTAAACTATAAATTTTAATTTTAGTAATCTTCAAAATTCATATTTTAGTCAACCTTGACTAGACCCCCAAAATAGGTCTCTTTAAGTAGCAATGCCATGCTAAAGGAAAAACAATCTTGTTTTTCTATTACTTTTTCAAGAAAATGACCATTATACTTTGCATTATTATAAATGATAGTTTTATAACCAAGCATGCCTACAAATTACAATATCAAAAAGTTTAAATTGGTGCAAACTCCTAAACTCGTAAATTTCACAATACATGTTGTTTATAAGTTGGATAAAAAAAAAGAATTATCCATTTTTATCCTAGAGAGATATAACAAATACCCTAAAATTGAAATTATTAAAATGTTAAAAATATTTGGTATCAACATTCCCAAAAAGTTCCTGTTTGAAATGGGGTAATCAAGGATGCAATCTCTAATAGAGGTCATTTGTTGAAGGCCCCATCCATGAATTCCAAAATGAGCATACAAAAAAATATAGTGAAAATTCTCATGTATCGGATCAGCAAGGACTTGAAAATGCATTAGAACTTGAAATACAAGAGCCAAAAGAGAAACACCATGACTTACTCTTTACACACAAGACTTGTTATGTACTCATTCTACTCAACAATCTGATCACAATATTGTTTTTTTCTTCATATTTCCATGTATGCGTATAAGATATTTGGATTGGAAATATAGATAAGTACTTTGAATGTAATAAATATGTTGATGAAAGTAATCTTCTCTGGGCAATAATGAACATGAAAATGAAGATAAATATGAAAAACTTAATAGAAACTCCTCACTTTGAGTCAAACATCTTACCAACTAATTGAACCTATACCTTACACCACTCAAAGCATATGGCATAATGATTGTCAAAGAAGGGTTAGATGCACATCATAGCTTAATATATTCACAAGAATAAAAGTGTGGTATGTGGATGATCAAGGGGGAACCTATGATTGTGCAAGAGATAAAAAATCCTATGACAGTGTGGAAAATTGTGATAATTGTAGTTCAAATTGTCCTTCAGAAAGGGATGCAAAGTCTATGTTGTTAAGGTAGAGAATATGGAGGAAGAAAGGATGAGAATCCAACTTCATATGAGCACCTTGTCTTAAAGTATTCAAATATGAAATTTTGGAAGACTTTTTGGGCTTACATCCTTAAATAAAATCCCATTGATTTAATGCAAGGTGCCCAACCAGTGTCGAACACTCCTTACTCTATGACAACACCAGAATTGGTGGAATTCAAGTTGTAATTGTAAAATCAATTGGAGACAGTTCTTATTAGCCAAAATGTCTCTCCTTTGGGATCACCAATTGTATTTTTGATAAAGGATGGTAAAATAGAGATGTTCAAAAAAGAAACAAAAGTTCAAAGTTGGTGAAAACAAAAACATATCAAAGGAAACAGATGTACACCCTCACAGAGAAGAAAACATGTGCATGCCATTCAAACCTACATGATTGAGCTCCTTAATACAAAAAAGCTAGGTTAAAACCCTGATTCTTATTGTTGAACATTTTCAACTTGTTAACGATGATATTGTGGGTGAACATGTTTCCCTTGATCATGTTGTTGCTGCTAATGTTCCTAATGCTGGTGTTGATAATAAGATTGTTGGGCTTGCTATTGAAGTCAGTGTGGATGTTGTTGTGCACTTTGTGTTGAATAATTTTGCTGCATTGGAAGTGCTTGTCGCTGAAATTATACATGCCCTTAATTTATTTCTATATGAATATGAATTTGCGGTCTCTGTTCCAATGGGGTGTGGTTGTTGAGGATGCTTATGTGGAGGTGGATTGGGTGGTTGTGGTGGTTGAGGAGGTTGTCATGGTTGCAGAGGTAGTTTCACTAGTTGAACATTTTGGGGATAAGTTTTTTGGTTGAGTCCCTATTGTTGAGCTGAGACACTGCTAGGAAGGTTTCCTAGCAATGTTGTAGGCCTACTAAGAGATAAAGGAGTTACAAAAGTAGGAGGTAAAGGATGAGGCTGAGGGACACAACTTTGACCGATGCTTAATGTAGAAAATCTTCCAAATACCTTATCACCATACGATGTTGTTGGAGGCAGTGGGATAGCTGGAGTAGGCTAAAAATACATACCAGATATAGGATGAATAATTGATGTTTTTGGAGATGTCTGCACAACTTGGGGGGAGAAAATGGTGGAGGTGTGGGAGGAAGAGGTGGAGGAGGTCTTGTTGAAGAAATGGTCTCATCGGACATTCTAGCAGTAGTTGAGACACTATCCCATGGAGTTGTTGAAGTATCAAAAAGAGGGAAAGGAGGGGTGGTTGGGGCAATGAAATCATAACTAGATAATCGTTGATGTTATGGATGGAATTGTATAGGTGGAGGTGGAAAAATAGGAACCTCTAAGAGAGAACGAGTACTAGATGTAGTTAATGGTGGTGCCACACTAATATTCATGTTCCTACCTGTCCCTTCCACATAATAATATTTTGGAACAATTAGTTTTTTATCTCTTTCAGGCAATGGTGGAACTTCACTATTTGTAGCAGAGTCAAATGTATGGAAAGGTGAACCTAAAGGGAGAGGAGTTCAGACATTTCTTGTGGAATTTATGAAAGGAGATGCATGGCTAGGATTAGCTTCCACCACTTGAGGAGTTACACTAGAAGGAATTGTTGGATATGGTGGAAAAAATGGTAGTGGTGATGCATGTAAATGACCTTTATTTTCAAAATGGGGTTGGGTTACAGTTAACATCAGGCCAAGAATATATTGTGGTTGAGTGGATATATCATGAAGAACATGGAAGGCATAGTCCCTTGTTCTCCTACTTTCACAACTCTTGATACATATTTTTATCATGAAATGGTATTGTCATCTCTAGTGCATTAGATGTAATAAGTGTCTCATAGGAATTAGATGTTATGGACATTGTATTTGGTATTATGTTATCAAATTAATCTTGAGGGAATGTTGTTTCTTTTCTTGGATTTTTCTTTCCTTTTCCTTTTTTTGGAGTAAGGCTTTCATGTTTGACAAGACCACCCCAGGTTGTGTAACAGGGTCCTTAAAAGAGCCTACAAAATTAACACCTTCAATTGTGTCTATTGTTGTGTCCTTTCTCACCAAAATAAAGTGTGGAGAATTGTAAGGGTTATGTTTTGCATCACCAACAAGAGATTTAGGTGAATTCTCTTCAGGTAAGTTCACTAATGCAGATGGCAAAAGTCATTGAATTGTGGGAACTATGACAAGTCTTATGATTCAGAAACAACTTCCAACTCAAAATTGGTTTCCTATAAGTCTTGTTCAAGGTGAGACTTCAATTCTCTACATTTAGTATTTTTATCAACACTCCTCACAACCTAAAGTGGTAGTGTTTGCATAGCATTTTGCAAGTCTCCACTAGCTAAAGCTAGCGATTGTTGGTGTTCTTGTTGTCTAGCCGTAAATTCATCCAGATGAATAGATGGTGGCCTACCACCAGTAGACCCTCCACGCTAAACATTAACAAAATTGGACTACTAATCATACCATCATTGTTTCTCTATCATACAACACAATAATCAACATGCATAGAAGGTGGTCTACTAGTATTAGGTTTGCACTGTTGAAATATGTCTCCTTTAGTTGGACTAGATGAGGAAACAAATGTACCCATGTACAAACAAATGAGCTAGTGGACTTGGCTTATGCCACAACTCCTGAACCAATTCCATCTACTCTCTGATGCTTATTTGGGCTATCCATTAAATCTAATTTTATCTTTAATAAAGACACATGAAATGTAGGCCTATCTAGTGATGAATATGGGCGCTCCCACATAAATTTTTCTTCAAGAGCCCCTAAAAAATAAGAATAATCAACTATTTCAATACTCTGAACTTATTGTTTCTTTTTTCATTGGAGTGTGCTGAATATTTTGCAATATTCATTAGAGCTTCTAGATTAATAGATTGATGAGGTGGAAACCCCTAAGATGAAACTGTAAGCTTAGTTGCAGAATATGTAAGCTCATTTTTAAAAAGTCTCTCTGATAGATAAATTATACTTGTAGGTTTATTTAAAAAATGAAGCATTTCTCTAACAGTTGTCCTAGTTTGGCGTCATTAACTATTTGTTAATAGAAATAAATAAAGACAAGAAATAAATAGATTAACATGAAACATGCTTAAATAAACACATTAGCTTCAAGGTCTTTCACTTGCTCTAAGGTACTCCTTGTGTGCAAGGAAACATCTTCACTATGGCCATTTATTTTCTTATTAAGAAGGTTCATCATGGAAAACACATATTTCAACTTTTCTTTCCTTTTCATTTGTCTAGAGTAAGGATTTCATATCTGACAATACCACCCTCAAGTTGTGTAACAGGGTCCCTAGAAACTCAGCCTACAAAATTAACACCTTCAAATATGTCCATTATTGTGTACTTC
Source organism: Pinus tabuliformis (assembly GCA_031772625.1). Taxonomy (NCBI): domain Eukaryota; kingdom Viridiplantae; phylum Streptophyta; class Pinopsida; order Pinales; family Pinaceae; genus Pinus; species Pinus tabuliformis. The sequence goes on along the minus strand of CM062805.1, from coordinate 98,009,547 downwards.
GTCACAAGAATAAAAATTGGAGAACTAGCAGGGTTATGTTCTGCATCATCAACAAGATATTTAGGTGAATCCTCTTTAGGTAAGTTCACTAGTGCAAAAATGAAAAAAGTCACCGAACTATGGGAACTGCAACAAGTCTTCTGATTCAGAAAAAACTTCCAACTCAATATTGATTTCTTGTAAGTAATATTCAAGGTGAGATTTCAATTATCTAGATTTAGTATTTTTATCAACACTGCTCTTAGCCTCAGGTGGCAATGTTTGCATAGATGTTTATTGGTCTCCACCAACTGAAGCTACTGACTATTGGTGATGATGTTGTCTAGCCATAAATTCATCCACATTAATTGATGGCGGTTTACCACTAGTAGACCCTCCACGATGAACATTAACAAGATTGGATCTTTCTACTCATACCATCATTGTTTCTCTCTCTTTCAACCTAATTATCTACATGCATAGAAGGTGGTCTAAGAGTATTACATTTGTGTTCCCGAAATGTGTCTCTTCTAGTTGGACCAGATGAGGAAACAATTGTACCTACTGTATAAACAAATGGGCTATTGGATTTGGCTTTTGCCACAAATCTCAAATCAATGTCATCTACTCTCTGGTGCCTATTTGGGTGTTAGGGCCTGGATCTACCTCAGGCTGAAGGAAGGTAGGTCTAGGGTAACATCAAACCACGCTTAACCTGGTAGTTAGCCCTACCAGGTCGGGAGAGGGCTCTCTCCTTGCCAATCTCAATTAGAATATGGAAACTAGGGCTTGAGATGATTGAAAATAAATGTTGATTTTAGGCTAGGTATATTAGGTCAGAGGATTTTGTTTGATTTTGATGGTTGGTTGTTGGATCAAATGAGGAAGGTAGCTTTGTGTCCGTGAAATCAACTCAGATTTGCAGGAGTTTCTATGGGGCGAGGTAGGCAGGTGTTTTGGCACTCTAAATTGGGTATGATGGTAAGTCTAAGACCAGTGAGGAGTTGGAGAGGGCATGCAAATTTCATGAGTCCTCTTCAAACAGCATAAAACATTGAAAACTAATTGCATCCTCAAGGGAGAGCACTGAATATCAATGGATTCCACCTATTTATCTTGATTCATCTAGTTATGAAGAAAGAATAGATGTTGACACATATACACATAATAGAAACTAAATAACAAAGGAAGAAACAATGCCAAGACACATTACAACAAGAATCCCACAAAATGCTGCAAAACCCTAGTTCATTTCCTTGCCAAACTGCAGAAGTGATTTACAATAAAGCTCAAAGCATCCACAAGAGTCCAACCTTACAAATGACTAAGAAAGTACATGATATAGGCATCAAACCACATATGCTAGCCATCAGGGGTCGAATCCATTAGTCAAGGAGATGTTTCAACAACATCTAGACTAGGAACTAGAAAATAGGTAGTGGAACAACTTGCCTCTAAAACTATGGAAACTGATTCATTCAACCTCAAACCACCTCTAACTAATGTCTCTACCCCCTCAAGGAATTTTTCATCATATTTACATCATATTACATCATTTACCATCACAAATTTACCAAGGAGAAAAGAAAAAGTCAACTGATAGTCAAATTGGGCGAAATTCTGAGTTTTTAGGTAAAATTAGCAAAAATTTGCCTGATGCGCAGTGCCGCTTCAAGGCTACTTTTGGAGGCCTTCGACTCATCCAAATCAGACCCAAGATAGCTTGTTGGAAAGAACTGCCTGTATAGTTTTTGGAACACTTTGCATTTTCTGATTTGGAGGTAAATTTCCCCCTAAAAGGTGGATTCTCCCAAGACTAGTTCCTGTGTGTCCAAAAAGTGGCAGAGAGGGCACTTTTTGAGTGTTTTTTGCCCTTTTGGTGGCCAAGATCTCCTCCAAAATTGATGAAACTTTCTAGGTTTGCTTATTTTTTGATGTTGAATCCAAATATACAAGCCATTTGTCAAGAGGATGCACCAATTCAATGATCAACTAGAATTTCTTGTGTTGCCTAATTCAAAAATTGGAAAATGACAAAATTGTTTCAAAATTTGCCTAATTTTGGCTCAAATCTACATCATGGGTTACTTTTTTGGGCTAAAGTCACATCAGCCAAAATGTTGAGCTTTTCATCATTCTTTTTTCCTTTTAAGGCCCTCCTTAATCTTGCCTTAAGGTGTTTGATCCTCTTGTTGCATATTCTATTCTGGGTCAAATAATAGCGAGCCATATGCCTTAGCATCTTGTTGTCTCTATTTTCTTTCTTCAGAAGGCCCTCAAGGTGAATATTTACCCTCCCAAGCCATATGCCTCTCTCATTAACCAATTCTTGTTCAACTGGAGTCAAGGGAACTAGATAATTCTCTACCATTTCACAAAAATCAAAACATGACTGATGTCTGAAACATGTGGTGGCTGGTGGGAAAGCAAGGAGTTCACTCATGCTGATAGGTTCCTCCCTGATTATTTTTCCACCTTTGTGAGGCTTCCTGGACCGCACATTTCTTTCTCTTGAGCTATCACTAAGCATGTCCTCTTCAAAATATGATTCACTGCCTCTTTCCATGCTTGTCTCTATGAGATAATGTGGTGATGATATAGTGAATAATGGATAATAGGTGGGAAAAAAAAGGTGAGTATGAAGAGATTTTGTAAATGGAACAATAGTAATGAGATGGGGTAGGGGAATGAAGGGAAGGATTTTGGGGAGCTAGGGTTTTGATGTATGAGGGAGTTAGGGTTTGATAAAGGGGATTAGTTTCTTAGGGAAAATAGGGAAAGGGACAATAGAATCAAGGGGTAGTTTTAGTGCAATGAAGTTGGGAAAAGGGACAAGGGATTGTGGTTTTTCAATGATGTGAAATAGAGTATAGAGGTAAGCTAGGGTTTGACCTTTAGGAAGCAAAAATCATGGACCAAACATAAAAACCCTATCTAGGCTCCAAAGTGAGTGTACTTACTTGTTAAGAAGGCAAATGAAGCATTTGGGAGGATTTGGGAGGATTTGAGATGAATTTGTTTGGTTTTGAAGCCTCACTGGCTAATGCGCAGTGCACTGAGCCCAATGCAAAATGCCTGCCTGATGCGCAGCGCCAGTGTATTTTTACACAGGAAAAGTTGCCTGATGTGCAGCACCCCTCTGATACGCAGTGCCAACCTCCTGATGCGTAGCACCACTGTTCCTATGCGCAGCGCCAACTTAAAGGTGAGTTTTAATTGCCTTCCCGATGTCTAAATTGGGCGTGTGATAGCTCATTGGAAAGCTTGTAGAGTATACTTTGTAAAAAATCTTGAATTTTCAATTTGGAGTTCATTTTCCTTGTCAAAAGTCAAATCTCCCGAGACTGGTCAAAATGTGTAGAATGAGGTTGCCTAAATGGAGAGTGCTGTTACAGTCAACTTTTGAAGGTCTTACTCAACTCAAAATTGAGCTCATGATAGCTCATTGGAAATATATTTGTGTATAATTATCATTTGACTCATCCATAAAGTCATTTGAACATCCCAGCTAGGAGAAAAAAATGATTTTTCCAAGGTCACTCCAGAAGTGCATCAATCCTCCTAAGGCCAATGATGTTTTTGACATTTCTCCCAAACCATGAAACCTATGTAAAAATTGAAAGAGGTTTTTATTCTTGGGTCAATTATGGAAGAAAACCTCTCTCACATTTTTCAAATTCATCTTCACTGTCTCAGAAACATCATTTGAATAAAACCTATCCCGATGTGTGGAACAGGGGATTTGTGGAAATGAAGGGAAACAAAGGGGATAAGGGGCTTCTAAATTCTTTAGAAATTTTCAGGAAGTAGGGAGGGATGTTAGGAATTAGGGGAAAGTGGAATTTAAAATATTGAGTGAGGGGAAGGGGTCCAAAAGGTCAAAACACAGGCCTAGCCTAGAAAATTGTCAAATTGTAGCAATAAACTAGGGTTTGTGGGAAAATAATGAATTTGAGGGATATGAGTGATGGGAAGCTTTTAAGAAGGTATATTAAGGATAGGGGAAGGTGTATGAGCATCATGATACAAGTTTTGTTGATGATTTGACCATCCAAGAAAAATTACCTTCAAAACCCTAGGAGAGGGAAATGAGGCTTACCCAAGTACAACTGAAGCACGAACAAGGTGTAAAATGACCCATTGGAACCTGAAATGATGATGAAAAATATTTGAATGATGGTACAATAAGTTGAATGGTGACATGGACCAATATTTGGAAGAATTTGGAAGGAGTGAAAACAACCCTAGACCTAATACATAGTAACCAAATTTTACTTGATGACTCACTGAAATGACAAAATTTGACCTTGACACCCTAAAATCACCTTGTAAGAGCATGTTTGATCACTGATCGAAGGCTTCAAAGGCTGACACTAACATGGGCCATCCAATGAAGCTAATTTTGTCTTTAATGAAGACACAGGCAATGTAGGCCTAACTGGTGATGAATCTAGGCACTTCCACATAAATTTGTCTGCAAGAACCCCTACAAAATAAGAATCATCAATTGTTTCAATACTCTGACCTGATTCTTTGTTTTTTTCATTGGAGTGTGATGATTCTTTTGCAATCTTCATCAGCACTTATGGATTAATAGATTGACGAGGTGGCAACCCCCAAGATGAAACTGTAAGCTCAGTTGTAGAATATGTAAGATTTTTTTTTGGCACTATCTATCACAGTTGAATTATATCTATAGGTTTCTTTAACAAATCAAGCATTTCTTTGACAATTGTCCTAGTCTACCATCATAAACTATTAGATACTAGAAAGAAATAAATAAAAGAAAGAACTAGATTAAAACGAAACATGATTAAAGAAACACATTAGCTTCAAGGTATGTTACTTTCTCTAAGGTAGTTTTTGTTCGCAAGGAAACATTTGTGCTATGGAAATTTGTTTTATTATTAAGAAGGTTCATCATGGAAAACACATATTTCAACTTCTCTTCAATTTGATGGTCGATGACCAAAAATCAAGTCCAAAAAGATACTTCAAGGCTACAACACCATGTGCACTGCACGTTTGGACAATGAAATTATGAATTGTGAGTATCCAATAATAAATAAAAATAGTTAACTAAATCATGTAGGAATCTACATAGCACATACTGTGAATATTAATAGTCTTTGTGGTCTTTTTTATATAATGGAAAACATGTGATGCAATCTAGATAACACATACAATGAGGAGATGCAACATAAAGCATGTGATAGAAATATCAATGTGAAAATTATGATAGATGACAAATCTGTATTTCTATATATGCACCTATGAATAAATAGATTATTAACCAAGGAATGTGAATATATCAGTTGAGGAAAACAAATGCAAATGCAACAACCAAATGGTACTTTGAGGATTAGGAAAATAACACAAACTATTCAAGGATAGGTTACAAAGAAATGGATAGGGATATGGATACAGATCCACCAAAAATTTGAAAAGCCAAGATTCAGATGTTGTGTGGAAATGTTACATACAAAAAATACAATAATATTTTTTTTTAAATTTTAAAAACATAATTTGAAGTTAAAAATCAAGACCGTTGAATCACAACATTAGAACTAAAATATTTAGATAAATTACAAATCTGAAGACTCAAATCATGATGCATCATGCCATATCAAAATTGAGTGTTTCATCAATAATCACTCTATTGATATGATGATGTAGTGTAGGTCTAACTACACATTGAGAATTGGATCTACATCCTCATAATCTAAAATTTTAAACTCTACATCATGATAAACCTACTGTCTTCCTTAAAAACTAAAAATTCCTAGCTACTTATGATGGTAAACGAATACCATAAACTGTTTGAGAACATGCTATAGTCTATGTATCATACTATTCTAAGAGGAGTCCTCACCTAGAGTTGGATGGGATTGATCTAATTAAACTTTCAATGACACATACATCCTTTGTACACAAATAAAACTGAAAACTAAGGATCGATATATACATACTATTATCTATATATTGTCTCAAACATTTCTTTGAGCATTCCCACTATCATTATAAAAAATTGAAAATTAAAAATTTAGTGTCTCAGACCTTTCTTGTTGGCATTATCATGTTCTATAAAACCTACATGTTATAGGTAATTAACAACTTATAAAGGTATAAAATATACAATTTAATAATAAGTAATCTAAATAAAAGTATAAATAAAATATTTGCTACTTAAGGTTTCAAATAGGTGACAATTAGCCTTTGAAAAGGAAAAAAAAAACAAACTCAACTATAGGTAACAAATAACTTACTTATACAGCTGTTGGCTTTGTGGGGCTTGACCCAGATTCAACGTTAGTTAGCCAAACAAATCCCTATACTACTCGCCCTTTCGGCATCAACCCGTGGAGCACGGATCGAAGTCTCACCTGAAGCAGTATGGGGGAATGCTGGAACCAAGTTTCCACACCTTGAGATATTCGTGAAGTCAGTTTATACCATCCGTTCACACTTTCACGCAGGTCACTGAGCTTTAGGGCTATGTCAGTCCACCCCTTTATTCCACCCTTCAGCATCTACGTGAAGGTGTACGATTGAACTTCGCGCAGCCTTAACCCGCGATCCAGGTACTTTCACGCTGCTATGACAACGTATCGTATATGTTCCCAAGTTATCTTAAGTTTTTTACTTATCTTAATAAAAAATCATAGTTAGTGCCGTATAAAATGATATTCTTACTTGCGTTCAATTGCCCAATATAATCACATATATTCGCACATCACATAAAATTTTAAATTAAACCCAAAATGCAATATAACGAGATGCAGTAACGAGAAATAAATACACAGAATTTGCATAATACTTCTCTTTAATGATATATTCAGATTAATACAAACTTTATTTGCCCTACACACACAGCTGCAGGGTTCTGTGCACTCATGTATAGACTTCCACCCTAGGCCTTTGTGCACTCAACTGCAGAGCCTCTACCTACACTAAGACCCGAAACACTTAGACTTTTCTACCAAGACTCCAAAACTTGTCTACTCTACTTAGAGCTTACATACTTAGCTCCTTTTTATACAATCCCATGGTCCACGGACCATGGGTGGTTCTTTACAGTTGACTTTACACTTTACAAAATAAGGGCGGACAACCCTTTATGACTCTTGACACCTTCATGCTCCATGACCACAAAATGCGGAGACTTTACAACTTTATTACAAAATTTGTCCCAAAACATGGGCTTTTAGCCCCAAAACTGTCCTTGGGGGAACTCGTTCCCAACAGGTCCCCAACAAAAACATGGTGTCTCACCCTCGAGTCACTCTGCGGGCGCGGAGATCTTAGCGCAAAGACCTCCTAGCTCAACCTGTATGACCACAAGCTTGACAGTACATTGTGTGGCTACCTGCTTCGCTTCTTCAACCAAATACTCTATCGCTGGTCTTGAACTATTAGCCTGAAGCTTCTGCTGAGTATCTTGCAGATTAGAAAGCTTGCCTTCAATAGAGGCCATGAACAAATAAGCCTCATCCAACAAGTGCTTCAAGCGCGCCTTCAGTACTGCCTCCTTGTGCCGCGTTGCATCTACCTGTTTTTTGAATTGCTTGGCCTCCTGCAACTTCGCTAGTCTCTGCATGAGCGCAACGATGCGTGCTATACCTTTTACTTCGTCATAGTGCTGCTTCAGTTCTCGCGCTTCTGTCTCCAGCCTTTGTACATTAGGATCCTCCTGCAAGCTTTTCTAGACCTCAAACAACTATTCAAAAAGTTGTGTGCAATCTGCTACTACACTTTCTACCACCGCTATCGCCTTTGTCACAACGGTTGCATGCTGCTTCTTTACTTCTGGTGGAGTTGAAGGTTGGGCCCTCAACTGTAAATTTGCAATCTGCAGGTTCAGCACCAGCTGAACCTTATCCAATTTTGTGCGAGCATCACACACCCCTGTAGCAAGCTTGTGAATGCGCACCTCGACCGGTTCTTCCTTAGGAATGGCCAACCCCAAGGCCATTTGACATGCCTCCTCCATGAACTGAATTATGTGCTTGTTTTGATCGGTTACTTCGATCATGGTGATGATGGTAGAGTCTCGCTATAGGGCCATCTGTTCATTATTAATATTCTGCTCGCTGATCACTTGCAAAGTGCGTGTTCGCGGGCCCTCAGCTTCGCGATCACTCCATCCTGCAATAGGTGGAGTGCCTCGCCAGGGAGTGCTTCCAAGTTCAACCCCATTCCCTTGAGGGTGCTGACAGTGGGCCTGTCAGCCTTATTCTTTGTGGTCAGTGCTTCGTCTGGTAGCACTATCGCTCGGGAGACTATCACTCGCAGCATCTCAGCAGCTTTTGAAGTACCGATAGCGAGGCTGGTGGACACTATGCCATCTTGTGATGTGTAGGTCTACAACTCCTACAGACCCGTCTGGATGGCCTCCAATAGTAGCTACTACTTCTGCTCAAACTGTTGTAGTGCCTCCATGGTGACATCCCATGCCGTGTCTCCAATGTCATGCAAATCGCCCTCTGTAAGGGTGATTGGGTCCAGCGATGCCTTAGTGGGCTTGGATTTCTTCCTAGACCCCACTTTCTCTTACTCCCTTAGATGCTTGATGCGGTCCGACGTTGTCTATGGGTCTATGCCATGCTACTCTGTTTGCTTGTCCGTTTCTTCCTCTGTTTTGGAGAAGTAGACCTTGCGCCTTTGTCATAGCTATGCTACGTTTCACCTGTCTACTTTTCCATCTACTGGGTGGCATCACGCTCCACCTAGGCCTTGTTAGAGGCCTCCTTCTTCCTCTTCTCAGCCAGCTACACCATCTTATGCTTCACCTCCTCCTTTTTTCCCTGCACGACAGAATTGCTCGCCCCGACCGCCAAGTCTGAGGTAGTGCGCCACTCTGCCGCCCAGCAATCAAGTACTGCGTCAATTGCATTGTTCGTTGCCAAGTAAGGAAAGTCATACCATGTTTGCGTAGGGTCCTTCCTTGCCCCGATTAATACCCGGTGAAAGTTTTCCTTGAACTCCGTTTACCCCTGCAGGTTGGCAAACATAGTATGCGACAACCGTGTTTGTGATTGATAGCCATGCAGATGTTCATTTTCATCAAGATCCAGAAGATCTTGCTATCCTTGATGTGCTGAGCATCCTTGGTCACCCACAATGAAGCGCACTTTGCTGCTTCTGGTAAGTCTGGCATGACCGAGGGGAATTGATTGTCTTCCGGCAGCTCCCAGGCTACCAGCACAATAGATAGCAAGAGCCACGCATAGTGGAAGGTCTTGCTGAGTTCCTGTGCTTCACAACAGTTTGCAAGGAACTCACCGCAGAGATAATGCACCCAATTAAACTATACTCCTTCAGCGCATTGGGTTGTAAGAGTAACGACTGGTGCCAACACTTCATCTGTGCTACACTTCCTCATAACCTTTCCTACCAAAATCTGCGTGGCCACCTTGACCGTAGGGTTGCAGATACTCGAGATGGCATAGCCTCGTGGCTTCTTCACGAGCTTGAATTTCTCCTTCATGGCCTTTGTGAGGGCCAGCTTGCCACCTTTTCCATAAAACATCATGGCCGGATTTTCCCCTGTGTAGGGCAGCCGCATGATCCTATGGATCAATCTGTCGGTGATGGGTATTGGCTCCTCTAGCCATAGACACCCATCGTGCACCAAGCATAACAGCTACTTGATGACTAATACTGTAATGGGGGTGCGATTATAGTGCGGCACCCATAGCAGGTTGAGCACACCTGCCTTGTCTACTCCCCTGAGCCACTTCCGTGGTTCTAATGCAGTCATCTCGGTGGTCGTTTCAATAATGCGGCACATTAGCTACTCTATCGCTAAGTGCGGGAAATTCTCATAGTTAGCTAAGTCCCAATATTCTAGTTTTAATAGAGGAACCAGCCCCAAGAGTGGTCTTTCAAAGGAAATCTTGTTCGCTAGTAGAGGGGTTCGCAAGGGGACCTTGCTCTCGTCAATGTCCTTTAGCACCTTGGTCTTTCCCTTGTGCGGAGGGACATACTCGGGCAATTTAGTGATAGGGTCAGCGCCCTGGACTTCAACTTCCTCCACTTCTATCCCCAAGTCCTCGTCATCCATTGGGATGTCCTCAATTTCTTTTCGGCTCTAGGTTAATGGCTTTGCCCTTTTCCTTGGCGGTGGGCTTGTCCTTCGGTGGGTTTCTTCTCAGCGACGTGCACACTGGTATCACAGCTTGCTTGCCCTTTTTGTCCTTCACACTTTCCTTGGTTTGGGTCAGTTTCGGTCTAGGTGTCTGTGGTGATTTGGGAACTTCAGCTAATACCTTGGCAACCTCTGGAGCAGCTCTTTGCCTCCCTAACAAAATCCAACACAACCCCCTTGACTGTCACTACTTCGGTGTCCATAGCTTCCGCGGGTGTCGACATGACACTATGCAACAACTCTTGTGTCTCCTTTGACAACGTCTCAAATACTGAACTGGATAGAAAATATTTGAATTTTTTGCAGTTCATGTGCACCTGAGAGCTCAACAACTCAATTCTCAAAATTCCAAGTGTTTTTCGTTGGGCCTCCACCTGTAATTTATAGGGCATTTTGAATTCAAATCCGACTATTCCCCCCACATTCGGTTCATTAATGCCAGATTGGTGACAAATTTCCAAGGATCTTACCTATAAATTTTGTCTTAAATGCCAGTCACCCGCTCCATTTGGCCGCATTCCTACCGTCAAATCATGAACAGTGACTTTAACGATCACTTTCCGAGTGACCTGCGCAATTTATCCCTGGGTAGCGCAACTACCTTCGCACTGTTGCGAACCCTGTGACAGTTCCTCGCTCCGCACAATCCTCAAATCGCATAGTTCCCCAACCCGTGTAGTGTAGTTTATAGTCCTGCGCCTCCTTTTAGTTGCCTAGAGTGCTAAGACTATGATACCCTCATATAGTCAACTGGCCGGATCACCGGTGTATGGCTTCAATCAACTGCCATTCACCTTTCCTGGGAAGGGATCTCCTTTCAATTTAACCAACTGAACTTCTCCACCGTCGGTAATTTCCTTAATGACATAGGGCCCTAACCAGTGCATTCTGAACTTCCCCGTAAATTTATCAAACTTACTGTCATATAAAAAACCAGATCATTTACCTTAAATGTGCGTAGCTTAATGTGCTGATCATGCCATGCTTTTTTGCACTGCTTTTGGACCTGTTAATGAAATCTACCTAGAAATCTCTCTTCCTCAAGCTCAGCCAGCTACGTGAGCCTCTCTTCCAGGGCTCCATGATTCGTCATACCCGTGAATGCCACTATGAGCATACTACGCACAATGTATTCCATGGGCATCACTACTTCAACACCATATACAAGCTTAAAGGATGTTTGTCCAGTCAACTTTTTGCATGTCATATGATAGGCCCATAGTACTGTGGGTATGCTCAGGTCCCAATCACTTCGCTGAGCATTGAAAACCTAGGTCAATGCGTTCTCCAACACCTTATTGAATGCTTCCACCATCCCATTAGCATGTGGGTGATAAGACGTGCTTTTCTGGTGATATACCCGAAATTCCTCCATTAGCGTGTTGATCGTCTCATTCAAAAAGTGCGTACCATGATCACTCATCAGAATCTTTGGACACTCAGGTCACATCAATACATACTCAAAGAGGAACTTCACAATGATCATGCTTGTGAAGTCCTTCACAGGCTATGCCTCTGCTCATCGAGTCAAATACTCAGTCTTAGTGATAATGTACCAAGCTCTTGTCTTCTTCCCTTGGGGCTGAATGGGTCCCACAAAATCTATAGCCCATTTATCAAAATGTTGTAATGCCATCTGTGGGTTTAGAGACAGCTCATCTCTCCGTGATGGCCTGCCAGTCCTTTGACACAAATCACATGCCTTGCAGTAAGTTTTTGAATCCTAATGGAGGGTTGGCCACCACAACCATGCACGTAGAATCTTTTATGCGATCACCCTTCCTGCATAATTCCCTCCCGTAGCACCCCCATGAGCGTCCGCGAGGATACTGCTCCTTTCAAACTTTGGTACATATCATCATAATACTTCATCAGACCCTATTTTATACAGATGTCTGACAATGCAAGAAAATTCTGCCGCGCATACTACTAAATCCTTTTTTTGCTGGACGGTGTAACCTTCTGGGGCGGTCCCTGTCATTTGAAAGTGTATGATGTCTTCAAAGTGACCATCTACGACATGCACTACAAATAGTTGCGCGTCAGGCAACCCCTCCTCCAAATTAGTAGGCTCTTCCCCCATTTTGATGCGCGACAGAGAGTCTGGTCCCGTGTTCAATCGTCTAGGCTTCACAATAACCTCAAAATCATACTCCTGGAACAATAACAACCACCTATAGATTCTCCCCCCCACACAGGCTTATTGACTAGGTATTCCAACGTAGAATGATCTGTATACATCTTAAAATGTCCACCCAACAAATAGTGTCTAAACTTTTGGAGTGCGTATACCATGGCTAACCCTTCACGCTTAGTGGTGGAATAGTTCTTCTCAGCCTTGGATAACCTCCTGCTTGTGAATTATATAGGATGGTCCAGTTCTCCTCCGCCAGCCTCTATCAGTACTACTCCTAGTGCTATACATGATGCATCTACATGTACATGAAACTCCTTCTTCCAATCTAGAAAGACTAAAATCGGCGTTGTGACCATCTTTTCTTTCAATACATCCAAGCTTTTCTTACAGTCCTTGTTCCAACAAAATGTGACATCCTTTTTCAACAACTTCTCCGTAGGCGCGGTGACCTTGGCATAGCCCTTGATAAACTTCCTGTAATACCTAGTATGCCCTAAGGTTGCGTGCAACTGTTTTACACTCCTCGGTGCCTCCAAGTTAGGTATCATGGTGATCTTTGCGGGATCTACCATCAGTCTTTGTCTACAAAGCACATGACCCAACAGAGTCCCAAAAGGAACACAAGACAGGTATTTCCTCAGATTAAGCACAATCTAGTGCCTTCGACAAGTATCTAGCATCAGGAGAAAACTTTCACACCTCCAAAAACTCATGAATGAATTCTTTGAATGCAGTAATGACTATGCACGAAAAAATCACAGGTGCATTCTTCAATTTGAAAGGCATTACAGTGTACTGAAAAAATCCCATTAAGTCGTGAAGGTAGTCTTGCTTCTATCTTTGGGTGTGATTTTGATCTGATGGTACCCGAGAACCCATCAGTGAAGGAGTACGCTTCCTGGCCACCTAAATTATCCAATACCTCATCAGTGAATAGAGTCGGGAAAGGATCATGTACGCAAGTGTCATTCAACTTCCTAAGATCTACACACATATCTTTATTTCATCCTTCTGCTTCTTTTCCTATACCACCATTGGGCTTACCCAATCAGATTCTTTTATGGGCTCTATTGAGCTCCAAAACTGCCCTTTCCTTAGCAACTTTTCCCATCCATTCTTCTTTGCTTTTCCATGAAAAATGCATCCTTATCATCAAAAACCATTACACATTGCCTCAAGGAGTATATTTCAGTGATTTACAGGTTATACTTTTATGTTTTCTATTTGAATAATTTTTGTCTTTTAGCTACTGAACGCAGCCACATTTTGCAGCTAATCAGCTGTTCCGCAACTACTTCCACGCTTTTGTAGGTTCCAAGTGTCAAGAGGGGAAAAGGACTACATGGGTAGCTTGGAAAACATTAAGGCATGGATCGTATCCTATTCATCTGGCCTAGATCGATGAGGAAGGCTTTGGTCAAAGGGAAGTCAAACATAGAAACCTATTGCAAACAGGACTCTGTTCTGTACACGTTTCTCAGTGATGGGATCTGATGCACTTTCCTGAGGCCACGGAGTTCATCTGCCACCTGCACAAATAGAATTGAACAACCATTACCATAAGATTTATGTTTCCAAGCAACGAAGGACAAGAATTCCGCATACTTGCCTATCTATGTGTTTTTCTGTAGCTTATTTCTCTCTTTAAAACACTTGTATAATTTCCCTATAAATATCTGTGTGAAGAATGTAGAACAAGTTCAGTTTTTGCTTATGTATTAAGTTCAGATTTCCACTCTATAGTTTGAAGAACTCATTCTCTGTTTTAATATAAAGATTTTGTTTCAATGGATACTTGAAGTGTTGAAGTGTTGATTAAGTGCTGATAATCCGAGACCTTTGTAGAGGGCCCCTGCGTTGGTCAAGGTTACATTTTATTTATGTTTTGTCTTTCATAGTTAACTGTGAATTCATTGTGTTTTTGCATGATGTTTATAACCATTTTCTAACTTTGTTCATAATGCAACTTGTGTCATCTTATTAGCACATAATAGCACTTTTGTTTCACTACTTTCTAGTTTCTTATTAGTAGCTTGAAGTTGATGTCAGTAGCATAGAGTAATTTAGATTTGCTGATCATTAGTCTAGTTTCCTTCATTTACTGTTCATTAGTCTTTAGATTTTGAATTTAATTGATCAATGCCATTTTGTTGTTAGTTTAATAACTCATGTTGTAAGTGAATGTTTTCGAAATCCCTTTCAGTTGATGGTTCATCTTAAAACTAAGTGATGAAATATTTCATTTATGAATGAGTCTTTATCTGCATTTTTATGTTTACTTTATCTTAGAACAATGAAGTATGGAGTCCCTCAAAATGCTATCACAAGGAGGTAGTTCTCCCAAAATTGTGTAGCAGAGTGATAAAGCACTTCATTGAGTTGTTATAGTAGATTAGTTGCAATTTTACTTTCAGTCTTAGTCTTTCATTTAATTTTGTTTCAATTTCATTTTCAGTTTTAGAACAATGAAGTATTGAATCCCTCAAAATGCTATCACAAGGAGGTCGTTCTCCCAAAATTGTGTAGCAGAGTGACAAAACACTTCATTTAGTTTTTATGATAGATTAGTTGCAATTTCATTTTCAATCATAGTTTTTTATTTAGTAGCAATTCCATTTTAGTTTTTCATTAAGTTTTGATTTTGCAATAAATTAGACAATAGTTGTAATCTCATTTTCAGTATTTCATTTTTGTTCGTCTTAGATAGCCGCAATTTTATTTTTAGTTTTAATATCTCATTTAAGCTTTGGTTTTGTAATTGATTAGATAGTAGTTGCAATTTCATTCTTAATTCCTTTTAGTTCATGTTTTGGAAACAATCATAATAGCAAGAAGAGAAACTTTGTTTTCATTTTCTTGGTTAAAACTTTACTTCCAAATCTGGCTTGAAGCACTTTTAGCTCTCATTTCATTTCTTTAGATTCTTAGCAGCAGTAGATTTAAGATTTTGTTAAGTACATTGCAGAACATTAGGAATTAAAAAGATCAAACCCCCAAAACAACATAAAACCCAAAAACAGTGAGGTAAGAAGGGTCATCTAGCACATATAGTGCACTACACTTCATCAGTTTACAACACCCGGATTGATAATTTATGTAGAGTAATTTAGGACACTAAATTGACCAAAAATTTTGGCGCCGTTTCCGGGGAAGTGTAACTAGGTAGCCTTATCTCTTACATTCATAAGAAAAAAAACAAAAACAAGAAAACAAAACAATAACATGCATAGAGAATGAGACTCTAGGGGTAGATTTATAGCTAGGGGTAGAAGTTCGATTCCTACAATTCCACCTACTCCACCCAGAGTTAGAAAAGACACACCTCCATCCCAGATCATACTCCCAGCCATAGGATTCCTGGAATTCAAGGGGAAAAAATTCAATCAGAAGATTCTCCTACATCATCCACCAAAGCAATCCTAGGAGAGAAGACCTTTTTCACCTCCACAAGGGAACCTATTGTAGTTGAAGAATTAGGAATACCTTGCAAGGAAGAAAAAGTAGAAACTCTCTCTCATAGTCCACTAATAGAAGAACCAGAGGAGGAGGGAATAACCTTACAGGTTGAGCCGTTGACTCTGAAGAAACTATAATGGTAGAAGAAGAACAAGATGGAGAATTCACATTGTTTGGAGGAGGGGGTAGAGATAGAGGTAGAGAAAACAATGGAGGAGGTAGAGGTAATAATGGAGGAGGCAAAGGAAATAGGGAAGTAGATAACTCATTTGGATTCCCTATAGTAGATGAGGAAACACATACCACAATGAAAAAAATTTCACCATCTGTCCTCCCAAACTTTTATGGGTCGAGAAGTGAGGATCTCGAAACATTTTTGCTTGCGTTTGAAGTCTTGTGCAGAACCTATGACTATCTAGAAGACTCTCAAAAACTCAAATTGTTCCCTTAAACACTAAAAGGGGTTGCTTTGAAATGGTTTATGGGGTTAGTCACTCAATCCATTAGAACTTGGAATGACATGAAACAAGCATTTTTGGATAGATATTTGGATTATTGTATGCCTACCAATCATAAAGATGAGGTGTTCAAAATGATATAAAGGGAAGATGAAAACTTAGAGGATTTGCTTGAGAGATTCAACTATAATTTGAAAAGAGCAAAGATGAACAATTTAGATGAAGAAACTTTGAAAGATATTTTGTTAAAGGCCATTAGAGATGAATGGATAGATATTCTTAACATGATGGGTAAGGGAGATATCTCTCAACTTCCATTGAGTGACAGAGAAGAACTATGTGTTCATCTCTCAAGAGGGAAATCTAAGACCGGGAAAGGATCGAGAGATCCTTCTCTTGTTAGAGCAAATAAATCTGCAATAGGATATGTAAATAGGGAAAAAATTGGCAATATTCTTGTTGAGTTCAAAACAGACATTTTAGGGAGTGTTAGCGAGCAACTAGACACCCTTAAAATTCAAAACAAGCAGAAAACAGAAGCTGATGCTTTAGCCATCTTTTGTCCAAAATGCAGAAAGAAACATGCTCTAAGGGAATGCCCTTTAGATGCAAAAATTGTAGAAACTTGTATGATTTTTTTAGAACTTCATGAGACCAAGGATTGTCCTTCAATCCCAAGTCTTAAGGTTGTCTTTCAAAAGGAAACAGTCCCAAATCCTATAGAATCTATTTATTTTGTTGCAAGAAGACCTTGGCAGGGGCCACAAAATCAAGGATTCAATAATCTGATGTATCTTCAACCCCCACCAAACTGGAATTCTTGGCAGCAACCTTGGCCTCAACCTCAATCTCAGTATCAATCTCAACCATGGGCACAAGGGGTACAAAATCCTTATGGGAGATTTTCCCAATATTACCAATATCCTCCATCTTATCAGAATTATCCTCCCTCACAAAATCAACCACAAAATCAGTAGCAACTTCCAAATCAAAACCCTCAACTTTCATTGCCATTTCCACAACAACCTCCACAACAAGGTCAAAATCCTCAACTCTTACTTCCATTTCAACAAAAACCAAGTCAGCTACCTGCCCAACCATTGCCAAACCCCAATAATAAAAACCCTCAGAATGCTTACATGGTAGAAGGACAACAATTTCCAACCTACTTGATTACTCCTCTAGATCTTAATGATGTTTAACTTAGATCTGGTAGGATATTAGAAAAGGAAAAACCTTCTATAGTTATTCAAGAACAAGACACATATGAGGAGAATTCTCTAAAAGTCGATAAAAGTTTTGAGGGGACATCCCTCCGAAACCAAAACATTAAAAAATAAAAACAAAAAGAATCAATAAACACAACTCCTATAATTGAGCAACCAACATCTACTTCTACACCTCCTTTTCTCGAGAGATTACAAATTGATAGAGGGGTAGAAAAACGGACCTTGTTGTCCAATTATGATTTTCTAGATGAATTGAAGAATGTTTGCATCAAAATTCCTTTGCTGCAAGCCATTAGAGAAATTCCTATTCTAGCCAAGACAATAAAGGAGTTGAGCATCAAAAGATCAGGAAGAAAACCGAGAGAAACAAAAAGAATTCACTTGGTAGGAAAGATAGCAGACATCATCATGGGAAAGATTTCCATGCAGAAATATGTGGATCCAAGAAGTCCAATTGTCAAGACACATATAAATGGGATTGAAATTCCAAATACATTGATTGACTTAGGGGCAACAATAAACATTATGAGTAGACAAACTATGTAGCAACTTAAACTTCCTAACCTTGTTTACACACCTACTCTACTGCAACTTGTAGATAGATCAGTAATTAAACCAGATGGTGTGCTAGAAGACATTTCAATATCCTTAGATTCTTGTGAATATTCTTTTGATTTCATGATTTTAACTCCAAAGAATAATCTAGAAGGACACCCACTCATATTAGGAAGACCTTGGCTGGCCACAGCTGATGATTTTATTAGTTGTAGATCTGGTGACATGTATATTTCTAATGGTAATTCAACAAAGAAATTTACTTTGTATCCTCTAGCAAAAGCAATAATAGAAATAGATGACAAGGAATGGATTAGTGATGAAGATGATATTCAACCTCTCTTTACTATATTTGAAATTAGTGAAGATAGTCAAATTTTGAACACATTGGAAAATTTTGAAACATCTTCAGAATATGATCATGCAAAATTTCAAGAAATATCTAATATTGAATACTTGTCATCTAGGCAGATGTCTCTCTATTCTATGGAAGAGTTTGGTAGCTCTACAATTGAAATTTTTCTAGGTAGGACATTGAACATAAACAAAAACTTGGAGAAACTACAACAAGAAGAGCTAACCAAAATATTACAAAAACATTCTGCTACATTTGCATGGGAGTATACCGATATGAAAGGTATTGACCCTAAGACTTGTATCCATCATATCTATATTGAGGAAAACAATAGACCATTCAGACAACCTCAAAGAAGAAGGAATCCATATCTTAGGGAAATTGTGAAAGAAGAGCTCTAAAAATTACTCAATGTAAACTTCATTTACCCAATTTCAGATAGCCAATGGGTTTCTCCTTTGGTAATTATGCCTAAAAAGAATGGTAAATGGAGGGTGTGCATTTATTACCAAGAATTGAATAAAGAAACCTTGAAAGATCACTTTCCTTTGCCCTTTATAGATCAAGTGTTAGATACATTAGCAGGTAAAAAGTATTTCTCATTCTTGGATGGTTTTAGTGGTTATAATCAAATTCAGGTAGCACCTGAGGATCAAGATAAAACCACATTTACTTGTCCATGGGGAAATTTTGCCTACCGAGTGCTTCCTTTTGGGTTATGTAATGCACCTGCAACATTCCAAAGAGCAGTACTAGGAATTTTTTCTGATCTAATACATGATTGTGTAGAGGTATATATGGATGATTTTATAGTTTATGGTAACACATTTGAAGAAGCTTTGGAGAATTTGGAAAAATTCCTTAAAAGATGTAAAGAAACAAACCTTTCACTAAGCCATGAAAAATGCTTTATGATGTTTACAGAAGGTATTGTTTTAGGACATCACATTTCGGGAGAAGGGATTAAAGTTGACAAGTCTAAAGTTGAAGTTATCTCTAAGTTGTCAATTCCAAATTTCCAAAAGGATGTTAGAAGTTTTCTAGGATTTACAAGATATTATAGAAGATTTATAGAAAAATTCACTAAAATAACATCTCCACTCTTCAAATTGCTTACAAAAGATTGTGAATTCAAGTGGAATCCTGATTGCCAACTAGCATTTGAAACCTTGAAAGCAAAAATATCTGAAGCACCTATCTTAAGAGGACCAAATTGGAAACTTCCTTTCCATATTTCTACAGATGCTTCAGATATAGCTCCGGGAGCTATATTTGGACAAAAAGATTTGATTCCTTATGCCATTTACTATACAAGTAAAAATTTGATTCCCACTGAGTTGAATTATACTATAACCGAAAAAAATTCTTAGCTGTTGTTCATGCAATTAACAAGTTTAGACACTATATAATAAGCTATGAAACTTTTGTTCATACAGATCACTTTGCAATTAGATATTTGATGAATAAACCTATTAATAATGGCAAAGTTACAAGATGGATTTTACTTTTGCAAGAATTCAACATTACTATGCTAGATAGACCTGGAAAACAAAACAAAGTTGCCGATTTCTTGTCCAGGATTCAGAATATCAAAGAAGACTCTCCGGTTGAAGATAAGTTTCTTGATGAATATCTCTTTGTAGTAACTACTCAAACTCCTTGGTTTGCAGATGTTGCTAATTACTTGGTTATAGGGAAGTTACTTTCACATTTATTTCCTAGAGAGAAAAGAAATATTATTCAAGATAGTGCAAGATATTCATGGATCACTAACGAATTGTATAAAACAGGGCCAGATCTTATGATCAGAAGGTGTGTCAGGGAAGATGAGATGCCTGATATTCTCAAAGAATGTCATGATGAGCCGTTTGGTGGACACTTTGCTGATAAGAGGACATCCTATAAAATCCTTTCCTTAGGATATTATTGGCCATCCATCTTTAAAGATGCTAAAGAATATGTCAGAAGGTGCGACAGCTGCCGAAGGGTAGGGAAACCTACTCCCTCAAATGAAATTCCATTACGACCTCAAGTACTTATCGAACCCTTTGAAAAATGGGCTTTAGACTTTATTGGACCTATTAATCCTCCATCTAAGCAGAAAAAGTATATATTGGTATGCACTGATTATGTCACCAAATGGGTAGAAGCCAAAGCATTACTTTTTGCTAACGAAAATTCTGTAGTTAGTTTTCTTTTTGAGGATATTTTTACTCGCTTTGGTGTTCCAAGAGAAATTGTGACAGATCAAGGACTTCAATTCACATCCAACATGATAGAGAAGCTTATGGAGGAGTACAAAATCAAGCATAGGAAATCCACTCCCTATCATCCACAAGCAAATGGTCAAGTGGAGTCTACAAATAAAGTGATTGAAAGAATCCTCACTAGGACTATGCATCTACATAGAAGAGATTGGGCAGAAAGGCTTCCTAAAGCCTTATGGGCTTATAGAATTACATGGAGGAACACAACTAGACATACACCCTATGAACTTGTTTATAAGAAACAAGTCCTGTTCCCCATAGAGTTCCAAGTCAAAACTTTCAAGATGGCAGTCCAGTTGGGGATGGATTTATGAGAAGCTCAAAAACATAGACTAGACCAATTGAATGAACTTGATGAAATCAGACAAGAATTTGTTCAAAGGACTGGTCTAGTTCAACAACAGAGGGCTAAGTGGCATGACAGGTACATCAAGGACAAGAAGTTTCAAGAGGGAGATTGGGCACTGTTATTTGATTCAAAGTTTAAATATTTTCAAGGCAAGTTTCAAACTCATTGGATGGGGCCATATGAGATTGAAAAAGTTTTTAGTAATGGATCGGTAAGGATCAAAACAATAGATGAAAGTCAAACTCCTCTCCTTGTGAATGGTCATAGATTGAAAATTTATCAAAAACCAATCTCAAAGGAGGAGTTCATCAAGATCTTTTAGAACAATTCTGAAATGAAGTTGGTGAAGAAGAATCCTTCTTCTGCACCAACTTAGTCTTTGTTTTTCCTATCTAAAAAAAAAATTGTATAAGGTTGAAAACCAACCACTGATTGGCATGCTTATATAGAAAATGCAGGGTGAAAATCAAAAGCTTCTAACACCCTATATTTTCCATTTCCTTTTCTAAAAAATGGTGACTCACTTTGCATTCTGCAAAATTTATTGTTTTATCTCATTTTCATTTTGTTTTACTTTTGCAATGTTTCACTTCACTCCACTACCATATTCCACCAATAAAATTTTCCTCTCCAGCATTTCTTCCATCTCCATTTTTCATTTATCATCTTGTCATATTTTCACTCACACAACCATCTCCATTTCATTCATTCATAAAGTCATATTTACCTCTCTATTTTACATTCTGCAACTGTTTCCACGTTCTGCAGCTATTCCCATTGGATAGCTAATCCTATTTTGTAGCCAATCTGATTTTGTAGCAACAATTTGATCATCAGTCCAAGCATAAAGAGGCCAATTCATAATAAAATTCCATATGTAGGTAATTGAGGAGAGAACAACTATTGAAGACCAATCACATTTAAACACCTGTGGAAGCAAACAATAAGAGATTAGCAAGCAGAAGATATGGTTCTAAAAGGTAAAAACAAAAAATTATTTCAAAAAGAAATACAAAACATAAGTTTGTATAACTCGTATAATCACATGACTCCTTGATTTATCATTATGAGATTTGACTGCCATTATGATTCTGCCACACCTTCCGTCTTTAATACCTAACGGTCTAATGATGCAATCTCCATTTTAAACTCAATGACTCATACTTAACCTGACTTCTCCAGCACACCTGTTAAATGGTTAGATTCATGACATAACCTATTTGAATATGACTCTTCAAAAACCATGATTGTTCATTTATTACACCAAGTTTTTGTCTTATACTTCTATAGCCTTTTTATGCATACAATCACTCTATTTTCATATATTTCGTGCATACAAACACTCTGATACCATGTGCACATAGTCACTCTGTTTTTCACACAGTTTACGTATATAGTCACTCTGTTTCATATACCTTGAGCACACTTTGTTGCCACACATTTTATGCATACAACTACTCTGTATATCTTATATGTACAGTCATTTCATCCCATACTCATAGTCATTTTACTTCCATATATTCTGTCATTCCGTCCCCATATCCATAGTTATTTTTTTTTCTATATACCAGTTGTTCCACTGCCGTATACACAGTCCTCTTTACAAAGTCACTCCATTTCTCAAACATTGAAGGCAATTTTTAAGAATAGTAGAGAACAAAGGTGATGGGGCTCATTGTTAGAACTGAACCCATAGGGGTGAAGTACATGGAAGGTTATCCTCAGTTGAAAGGAATGTTGCAAAAGGCTGGTTGGTTGAGTTTCATTGAAAAATTCAATGGTTTCCATAAAGAAATTATAAGCTCTAGTGCCTCCTTCCTTCTCCTATTGTGTCATATTTGTAAATCCTTCAATCCTATCCCAAGTTGTTCTTAAGGGGGGATGTTAGGATATTCCGACACATAGGAAATAGTTAAGTACAACTTGGTCTAGTATAGAGTTAGGTATAGAGTTAGGTAAAGTGTGTTTCTTTACCGTTGTACATTTTGTAACTTATGATCCAACGGTTCATTCTCTCCTCGGTATTACCGGCACTTGATCCATGGCTTGACACCCGATTGGTCCATGATTTCTATTTAAAGCGCATGGAGGGTCATTTGTAGGGTAATCCGTGCATGAGAGAAACATATGTAAATTTTCATTCTTTTATTAATAAATTGCCTGAAGTGGCCACATTGGCTCAAGTCGTGGACTGTTTCCCTTTTTAAGGGTTTTAACCACGTCAAAAATACTGGTGTATTGATCTGTGATCTGGTTGTGAGCGGTGTCCTTTGGTGTTCTGTCTGAGGAACTTACCTTGAAAATTCCTACAGAAATCACCAAACCTTTTGCCAGATCGTTTGATGGGATAGACGTGGAAATAAGCGACATAAAATTTGCAATGACCGAGTCTTTTATTGCTGAAGCAACTAAGCTACCAAGGCTAGGAGAGAGGTGGTTCAAGAAAAAAGAATTTCATGATGAAACCTAGAAGGTCATTCTCAAAAATCTAGGTATGGACACTTCAGTTTTTAGGAAAGGGATTCCAATCTATGCACTTAAGGGCAAATGGAGTAGCATGTTATTAATTTTGCAAAAGTTTATTACATGCAAGGGAAGGTTTGGTTCCATGTATGTATATCACATAAGACTGTTAATGAATTTTCTTGAAGATGGAACCCTCAATCTCCCATTTTTCCTGTTGAATAGTTTGAGAAGAATGGCCACTAATGTTCAGAAGAAAATTGAAGCAATAGAAACCACCCTTTATCATCATGGACTAGTAAAAATTTTAGTTAAACATCACTTAAAGAGTGTAGGGGACACATGGGAAGACTTTTTGGTCAGAAACTTCTTCCAAGATGCTCTAGAATTGCTTGAGGGAAGTCCTATAAAAAGAAGTTGGAGAAGGAAGACCAGTCTCACCATTCAAAACACTCTTGAAACTTCAGCACAAAAAAACAATGAAGAAGAGCCCATCTCTGAAACATTAACAGAGATCAGAAAGTAGACAAACCAGAGAATAAAAATGAAAGAAAAGGTTGAGGAAATCCACAAGAATATTCCTGAACCTTCATCATCTAAGGAGGATGAACAACTACTTTCAGAGAGATTAATCAAAATCAGAGATCAACTCAATAGAGAGAAGGAGAAGGGAAAAAGGAAATAGGTTATAGAGGAAGAAATCATAGGCTACCAAAGTTTGAGGAGAAGTTCTAGACTCAAAAGAAAAGTGAAGAAAACAAAACCAAAATAAACCTAGTCCATAGATTTGGGGGAAGAAACACCAACTTAGTCCCATGACAATATTCCATATGAGCAAAGCCCACAGAACTCTCCTCAACAAAACTTTGAAAGCAGCCCAAGAAGAGCCTCTCCAGGTATTGATCCGGTCCAACAGTAGATTTATGACTACATAGAGTCATTGGAGAAAAAGAGTACATCAGTGGACCCAGGGACTTCATCTAATCCTGAGCAGCCTGCCACATCACAAGAAACTTTGACTAGCTCACTTAAACAGGAAATCTATGAGCTAGAAGTTCTAAATAGGCATATCCAAAGAGAAAATGAAGCCTTAAAAGAACATAATAAGTTGGATAAGATTATCCATGATAACACTATGCTTCACTTGGGTTTATGGCACAAGAAGGATAGAAACTAAAAAGGAAGAATGAGAAGCTAAACAGGGCACTTATTAACCTCAAGTAGAGATTTCTCATGAGGAAGCCTAGGATGGAAGTTGGTGCAAAGAAAAACAAGAAGAGGTTGGATGTTTTGGTTGAAGTCTCAGAACAAATGCAGTAGGAGGATGGAGTTCACAATTTTGATTGCATGGGGACATGTAATAGTCTAGTAGTGGGGGTATGTTGAGCTCCAAAACTGCCCTTTCCTTAGCAACTCTTCCCATCCATTCTTCTTTGCTTTTCCATTAAAAATGCATCCTTATCATCAAAAACCATTACACATTGCCTCAAGGAGTATATTTCAGTGATTTATAGGTTATACTTTTATGTTTTCTATTTGAATAAGTTATTGTCTTTTAGCTACGGAACACAACCACATTCGGCAGCTAATCGGCTATTCCACAGCTACTTCCACACTTTTGCAGGTTCCACGTGTCAAGAGGGGAAAAGGACTACATGGCATGGATCGTATCCTATTCATCTGGCCTAGATCGACGAGGAAGACTCCGGTCAAAGGGAAGTCAAACATAGAAACCTATAGCAAACAAGACTCTGTTCTGTACACGTTTCTTAGTGATGGGATCTGAAGCAGTTTCCTGAGGCCACAGACTTCATATACCACCCGCGCAAATAGAATCCAACAACCATTACCATAATATTTATGTTTCCAAGAAACCAAGGACAAGAATTCCGCATACTTGCTTGTCTACTTGTTTTGTTGTAGCTTATTTCTCTCTTTAAAACAGTTGTATAATTTCCCTATAAATACCTGTGTGAAGAACGCATAACAAGTTCAGTTTTTGCTTATGTATTAAGTTCATATTTCCACTCTGTAGTTTGAAGAACTCATTCTCTGTTTTAACATAAAGACTCTGTTTCAATGGATACCTGAAGTGTTGTTGAAGTGTTGATTAAGTGCTAATAATCTGAGACCCTTGCAGAGGGCCCCTATGTTGGTCAAGGTTACATTTTATTTTTGTTTTGTCTTTCATAGTTAACTGTAAATTCACTGTGTTTTTGCATGATGTTTATAACCATTTTCTAACTCTGTTCATAATGAAGCTTGTGTCATCTTCTTATTAACACATAATAGCCTTTTGTTTCACTACTTTCTAGTTTCTTATCAGTAGCTTGAAGTTGATGTCAGTAGCATAGAGTAATTTAGATTTGTTGATCATTAGTCTAGTTTCTTTCATTTACTGTTAATTAGTCTTTAGATTTTCAATTTATTTGATCAATGCCATTTTGTTGTTAGTTTAATAACTCATGTTGTAAGTGAATGTTTCCGAAAGTGTTAGGGTCCCACCCTAACCCCCTTATTTATGTAATGGGATCACGTCATAGTCAAGAGTCAATAAAGCCCATATTAATAATTGTAAGTGGTTAATCCGCAATTAATGACGGAACCACAGTTAGTGCAAATGGGCCATAGTATTAGATAGATGGTATTAATAAAACCCACGGTATTGGCCCGTGGTATTGCATGTATGAGTCATATATAAAGGATAGAGATTCCCTGCGAGGAGCATCGTGTCTTATTTTGTAATCGAGCTCTGCTCTATTGGAGGTTGCCCCCTCGAAGAGGCCAGTGAACATTACTCTCTGAATAATAAAATCATTGCTATTCTGTGTTCTGGGTATCTTTTCTTCGCATATTCTATATTTGGGTATCATTTTGCAGGCTAAGAGCATAACAAGTGGTATCAGAGCACTTTCCAGGGCCAGTGGGATCTCCATTTCTTAGCAATTTTTTTTTTTTTTTGGCTAGAGACGTGTTCCGGCGTCTTTAAACCACAGGATCTGTCGTTGAGCGCATAAACCTGCGGATTTGGGGAGGCATGCGCACAGGAAATACAAGAGGTGGTCACGTCTATTGGAATCCCTTGTAACCCCTGTGGGTAGCCCTTCGAGTAGTAGCGCATTAGACAGAACCGCGCACGAACTGTCTTCCACGTACCCTCTGGGTATATCGGAAGCCCCTTAGGCTCCCTTGAAACCTCGCCATAGATAAACCATCGGCCGTCTTGCGGCTATAGTACACTGAGAACATCACTCGGAGAGATTACTCGCCCGTACGATAGGGTAGTCGGGTTGTACGGCTAAGGGTACGGTCGATCCTCCTTAGTTAGAGCCCTGAAACATTGGGCCGAGTACTACTGCCAGACCCTTATGTATATTGCGATCTGTAGCACCTGACACTCCTCAAGACCATAGTTCCCTTTTCTATTGAGGGATCACACATCATCTCTTCCAGATCCGCTTGTGCAAAGGGGTGCAGCAGCAGCAAACATCAATCCCGCAGTCTCGAGTTCGCAGATCAGCCATTTCGATCTATTAGATCCATCAGATCCGTAGAAGCAGTCTGTTCCGCTGCCCAGAGCTATCAGATCTGCCATTCAGATCTCTCAGATCCACCAGATCGGAGTCGTTGTGAAGGGTTCCTATACCGGGGTATAATTTTCGCAGGACTTTTGGCCGCATTGACATTTTGAGGATTTGGCCACTGCAGTATTGATAAGGAAGGAGTAAAACTCCGTTAGGAGTAAAACTCCATGATCTAGCCCATCAGAATCAGGATGACGAGCTGAGCACGGTGGTACCATTCACTTCTTAGTGAAAATTTTCTTAGGCGGTCCCAATTTTAAAAAAAATCAGGTTGGTGTATGGTAGAAACTAGAGCTCAAGCGATGGCCAATGAAAGGATGGACAAACTTGAAGAATCAGTGCAATCCCTCCACATTCAGCTTAGCGGACTATGTAGCATGGTCGAGAAAATAGTCCCGAAGGGCAAGGAGCAAGCCCACGAGGAGGCGTATAATGGTAATGAACACAATGAGGGTGAGTCTAGCCACTCTCCTCACGTCTGGCACACCCACCAACAACCCAGTTAGCGACCTCCCAAGTTGGATATGCATAAATTTTACGGTTCTCACCCGTCGGCATGGATAGCACAAATGGAGCAGTATTTCAAACTGAATCACATCTTTGATGATGAGACTCACCTTATGTTGGGGAGCATGTACTTGACAATGAAAGGTGGCAATGGCAGGAATGGCATCAACGTTGCACTGGACCTTTTAGGACTTGGACCAAATTCACCAAAGCTCTTCAAGACCGCTTTGACCATGAATCATCTTTTTTGGGTCGTCTTACTAAGCTTCGACAAACTGGTACAGTGGATGAATATATTACAGCTTTTGAAGCCTTAGCCTTCCGCACTTGGGGTCTCTCAGATGTCTTCTACACGGAATGTTTTATCAATGGTCTTAAAGAAGCTATCAAAACCCAAGTCTTACTGCACCACCCTCCCACATGGACGGAGGCTTGCAAGGTAGCTCGTAGCGTGGAATGTGCATTAGCAGCCCAATACAGTCGCCCAAATTTCTCCGCTAAAGGTCGCCCCCTACAGGCCCACAACACGACTCAAACACTTAAGGTCCAAAAGGTGTCACCTACGGAAATGGCCGAAAGAAGAAAGAAAGGCCTATGTTACTACTGTGATGAAAAATACTCCCCAAGTCATAAATGCAAGGAGCCCAAATTTTTTCAAATTGATGCCACTGACTACAGCTCAACAGAGGAAGATCCACCACTGGAGGAACATGAGCCGCTAGAAGAAGACAACCAAAAGGACAATGTCTCTGATGAACCAGTTATTTTGTTGCATGCTTTGGCAGGAATTTCTTCCCCTCAAACTCTCAAAATTAGAGGTTTTATTAAACATCGCCCAGTAGTAGTCTTGATTGATAGTGGAAGTACACATAATTTCATCCATCAAAAAGTCGCAGAAGTAGTGCATTGTTTTGTACGAGCAGTTTCTAACTTCCAAGTTCAAATTGCGGATGGAGTCACAATGAAATGTGAAGGCCACTGTGAAAATGTCAAACTTCAAATGGGGGATTATTAGTTGAAAACCCACATGTTTGCCATACACATGGGGGGTTGCGACATTGTCCTCGGCGCTGAATGGCTCCGCACTCTTGGGCCAATCACAATGGATTTCCAGGAGTTATATATGAGTTTTAAACAGAACAACTACACACACACCCTCCGTGGACTCCAGGCGGGAGCCCCCTCTATCATTAGCTCGCATAGGATGGAAAAATTGTTTAAAAAGGGCAATCATGGAGTTGTAGCTCAATTTAATGCCATCCAGGCAGTCGAAACCAAGCCTCTGCCAATTAATCCTGAGATGCAACAGATTTTAAATAACCATCTGCCGGTCTTTGACAAGCCTCATGAGCTTCCACCCTCACGAGGGGAACATGATCATAGCATCACCTTGGTTCCAGGGGCCCAACCCCCAAATGTGTTCCCATACAGATATCCATTCACCCAAAAGAATGAAATAGAAAAAATCATCAAGGAACTTTTGGAAGCAGGTGTCATTCATCCCAGCATTAGTCCTTATTCATCCCCAGTGGTCATGGTGCTCAAGAAAGATGGGGAGTGGCAGATGTGTCCCGACTTTAGGGCCCTCAATAAGTTGACAGTCAAAGATAAATTTCCCATCCCGGTGGTTGATGATTTGCTGGATGAACTCAATGGGGCTCAATTCTTCACTAAGCTGGATCTTCGCTCAGGCTACCATCAAATTCGCATGAAGGAATTCGACATTCCCAAGACTGCTTTCAGAACTCATGAAGGCCATTATGAATTCCTGGTCATGCCATTTGGTCTTTGTAATGCCCCCTCTACTTTTCAGAGCCTTATGAACCACATTCTCAAACCATATCTCAAGAAATTTATCCTTGTCTTCTTCGATGACATCCTCATCTATAGTTGCACTTGGGCCGCACATCTTCAGCATGTAGATCTACTCTTGCAACTGCTCCGCAAGCATAAATTATTTGTCAAGATGTCCAAGTGTTCGTTTGACATGGCAGAAGTAGAGTATTTGGGCCACATCTTGCGGCGTGAAGGTGTCAAGGTGGACCCCAAAAAGATCCAGGTAATGCAGGAATGGCCTCAACCTAAGACCTTGAAGAGCTTGAGAGGACTTTTGGGTCTCACAGGCTATTATCGTAAATTTGTCCGCAACTATGGTCGCATAGCGAAGCCCCTCACCCAACTCCTAAAGAAAAATTCATTCTTCCGGAATGAGGAAGCACAACAGGCCTTTACAGCTCTAAAAAATGGCATGTGTTCCACTCCAGTCTTAGCACTACCTGACTTCACCAAATCTTTTGTCATTGAATGTGATGCTTCGGGTACAGGTATTGGAGCGGTCTTAATGTAGGAAGGGCGACTGTTGGCCTTCACAAGCCAACAACTCAGTGGGAGGAATCTGGGCCAATCTACCTACAAGAAGGAAATGATGGCCATCTTACATGCCGTCGAGACCTGGCGACCTTACTTATTGGGGCGACGTTTCCAAATCCGCACAGATCATCACAGTCTTAAATATTTTTTGGAGCAATGCCTATCCTCCCCACAACAAAATAAATGGCTCGCCAAAATGCTGGGATATGATTATGAGATCATTTACAAGAAAGGGAAAGAAAATAGTGCAGCAGATGCATTATCTCGCCAATTTGAGGAGGAAAGTACTCTGCTAGCAATTTCCCTCCCCATTTCAGAATGGATTGAAGAGGCTCGCAGGGAATGGTTTTCACACCCCGGGCTCTCCCAACTCATTTCTCAATTGCAGGTAGATCCAAATTCCACCAAGGGCTACTCGTGGTAGGATGATATTCTTCGCTACAAGGAGAGAGTCGTAATATCACCAACATCCACCCTCAAAAGCCGCCTTTTGGCAGAATTTCACTCATCTCCCATTGCAGGACATTCGGGCTTTCAGAAGACATATGCTCGCACCAGAAGATCATTTTTTTGGACAGGCATGAAAAAGGACATCCTTACTTTCGTAGCAGAATGCAATGTCTGTCAACACCACAAAGGGGAAACCGTCAACACACCAGGCACATTACAACCATTGCCCATTCCGGCATCAATTTGGATGGAGGTTTCTATGGATTTCATTACAGGTCTTCCAAAGTCAGGGAACAAGTCAGTCATCATGGTGGTTGTGGACCGACTGTCGAAGTATGCTCATTTCTGCGCCCTACCCCACCCATTTACACCAACTTTGGTTGCTCAATCTTTCATGGATCAGATCTTCAAATTGCATGGCATGCCCACTTCTATTGTGTCCGACCGCGACCCGATCTTCACCAGTAATTTTTGCAGGAACTCTTCAGAATACAAGGCACTCAACTAAAACTTAGTACTTCCTATCATCCGTAAACAGATGGTCAAACCGAAGCCGTCAACAAATGTCTAGAAACCTACCTTAGGTGTTTCACTTTAGAAAAGCAACACCTTTGAGTATAGTGGTTACCTCTGGCTGAATGGTGGTATAACACCAACTATCATGCCACCACAAAAATGACTCCCTATGAAGCAGTATATGGTCAACTCCCGCCTTCACCTACTTCGTATCTCAAGGGATGCTCAAAAGTACAAGCAGTGGATCAACTCCTACAACACCGCGCAACCATGCTCGCCCATCTTCGAGAGAATCTTCATCAAGCTCAGAACCGCATGAAGCAACAGGTAGACCAGCATTGCTCAGAGCGCCAATTTCAAGAAGGGGATCAGGTCTTTTTACGGCTACAACCATATAAGCAAACATCACTCAAAGACAAGGGGTGTTAGAAACTCTCTCCCAAATTCTACGGACCATATCAAGTACTTCAGCACATTGGAGAAGTGGCCTACAAGTTGGCCTTGCCACCTACTACAAAAATCCATCTAGTTTTCCATGTCTCATGCCTCAAGAAAGTGATTGGGAACAATTGCAGAATTTAGACCAGTATACCTGAATTGGATGAAGAAGGGTCCATCTGGCTTCAACTCGAACAGGTCCTAGACACACGAGACAAGCAACTGCGCGGCCGCATGATTAAGGAAGTCCTCGTCAAATGGAAAGACACCTCTTCGGAAGATGCAACTTGGGAACCAACCACTATTCTTCAGTAGTTTCCGCAGCTTCAGCCTTGAGGACAAGGCTAGTCTTAAGGGGGAGGGCATGTTAGGGTCCCATCCTAACCCCCTTATTTATGTAATGGGATCATGTCATAGTCAAGATTCAATAAAGCCCATATTAATAATTGTAAGTGGTTAATCCGCAATTAATGACAGAACCATAGTTAGTGCAAATGGGTCATAGTATTAGATAGATGGTATTAATAAAACCCACAGTATTGGCCCATGGTATTGCATGTATGAGTCATATATAAAGGATAGAGACTCCTTGCGAGGAGCATCGTGTCTTATTTTGTAATCGAGCTCTGCTCTATTGGAGGTTGCCCCCTCGAAGAGGCAAGTGAACATTACTCTCTGAATAATAAAATCATTGCTATTCTGTGTTCTGGGTATATTTTCTTCACATATTTTGTATTTGGGTATCATTTTGCAGGCTAAGAGCATAACAGAAAGCCCTTTCAGTTGATGGTTCATCTTAAAACTAAGTGGTGAAATATTTCATTTATGAATGAGTCTTTCTCTGCATTTTTATGTTTACTTTTTCTTAGATCAATGAAGTATGGAGTCCCTCAAAATGCTACCACAAGGAGGTAGTTCTCCCAAAATTGTGTAGCAGAGTGATAAAGCACTTCATTTAGTTGTTATGGTAGATTATTTGCAATTTTACTTTCAGTCTTAGTCTTTCGTTTAATTTTGTTTCAATTTCATTTTCAGTTTTAGAACAATGAAATATTGAATCCCTCAAAATGCTATCACAAGGAGGTCGTTCTCCCAAAATTGTGTAGCAGAGTGACAAAACACTTCATTTAGTTTTTATGATAGATTAGTTGCAATTTCATTTTCAATCATAGTTTTTTATTTAGTAGCAATTCCATTTTCATTTGTTCATTAAGTTTTGATTCTGCAATAAATTAGACAATAGTTGTAATCTCATTTTCAGTATTTCATTTTTGTTCATCTTAGATAGTTGCAATCTCATTTTCAGTTGTAATATCTCATTTAAGCATTGGTTTTGTAATTTATTAGATAGTAGTTACAATTTCACTCTTAAGTCCTTTTAGTTCATGTTTTGGAAACAATCATAATAGCAAGAAGAGAAACTTTGTTTTCATTTTCTTGCTTAAAACTTTACTTCCAAATCTAGCGTGAAGCACTTTTAGCTCTCATTTCATTTCTTTAGATTCTTAGCAACAGTAGATTTAAGATTTTGTTATGTACATTACAGAAAATTAGGAATTAAAAAGATCAAACCCCCAAAACAACAAAAAACTCAAAAACAGTGAGGTAAGAAGGGTCATCTAGCACATATAGTGCACTACACTTCGTCAGTTTACGATACTTGGATTGATAATTTATGTAGAGCAATTTAGGACACTAAATTGACCAAACAGGCTCAATGATGCCTATCGCAAGCATCTTGTCTAGCTCTAAGTGGACCTTCTCCTTAAACTTTGGATTGAGACGGTAGGGTCTTTGCTTAACTGGCTTTGCGTCGGGTTTTAATGTGATCTTCATAACACCCAGGTCTCCTATTATCCCCTTTAGTTCCGTAAACTTGGTAGGGAACAAATCCTAGTAATTGTGGAGTAATTCGGCGACCTTATCTACCTTCATGTCATTCCAGTAATCTCCGATATTCATGAATTTGGGCTCTACCTTTGTACCAATATTTACCTGTTTCGTTTTTAGTGGTGTGACTATATCAGGATTCTCAATCTGTGGTCCCTTGACCTCGCGGTGACCCTCGATTTCAGGAATATTAATCTTTCATGTATCCTTGTCTTCTTCTTCAGTAGTCACGTTATATCATTCTAGTGTGTGGTTCAGCTGAGTAGGCCAATCGGGTTGAATCATATGTAAAGGATCCTGCAGTATCCTAAAGATTGTTGTTTTAAATTCTTGTAGCACTTCGTCAATACAGTCAAACTTGTCTTCGAAGCTGAACGTCATTATGAATCCTTTACTCGGAATATCCCATTCACCTGTACCGTGGCGTAGCTCTGTTTCTAAGTACCAGTTCATCGGGATGACATCCAAGGTATGATAGAACAAGTGCACCCATTCAGGTTGGGGCTTCACTCCATAAGCCTTAGCCCATTTGGCCAAGTGTGCGCGTGGATCATCCTTCCCGTCATATTTGTCTGTCATTTGTACCTTCAGCTTCCCAAAGTGTGTTCACATCATCCTTATACACTTGCGCCATTCGTCAAAACTACCCTTGTGTGTACCCCACTATCTCGTAGGCGTAGCGCGCAATGCCCAGTCCAAAGCTTGGAAGTATTGCTTCTCTGGTACTTCCCTCTCAAATGTGTAGAAATTTTGAATAATAAACACTTATTCATAGAGATTATCCTGACTATAGACTATTGTGGAATGCATGCATAATACATAACCTCCTCTACGTTGATCATCAATTTTGCAGAATTAAAAACAATGAAACATCAATCGCATGCACACATTAACATAGTATGTAACCTGGGGAAAGCATACAGCTGAAAACCCCACACTATATGTATATTATAATGATTGAGAACATGTAACAATACATAGTACAATACTCCTCACAAGTACTCAGTACTATCTCCACCTGTTACACACAAACTGTCTCAGATCTGATGCCTCAAATCTCCTCCACTGTTTGCCTGCCTCCACTACGCAATCCTGCATGAGAAGAATGATGAATGGCTGAAGCAAACTTGTATTTCCTTGGCTGAACCTTGCAATACTCATTGGCAATACTCAATCCATGCATGTGCAAAATCTCATGCACAACTATAGTCACAACTGACAGCAATCTCAACCTCTAACACCTGTCCATGCACTGAGTTAACTGATGTATTCTTTAGTTGCTTTATGAGTTAATAATTAGTGAATTAATTAATAATTAATTCACACAACTCATCGCTAGTGTATTCTTTAGTTAGACTAAAATACAACTAGTTCAACCAAGTCAAACTGAACACAACTCCATCAACTCCATAATCAACTCCACTGAAACTCAACCACATGAGTTCTAATTGAAGTCCTGCATGTAATAGCTCAACTAACCCACAAGAAAAGCGTATTTCCTTCTGACAGCTGCATGTGCCACATCTGTAGCTCAAACTGAAGTGCTCCAAGAGGATAAGATAATGTTTATAGTCCAAATATCATTATGAGCTAATAATATTTGACTGTTCTATTTTTAGCCTAGCAGTCTAAAAATAGAAACCACCCATATGTCTAAAAATAGAAGTCCATCTATTTTTACCAACATGACCAATCATCCAAAAATAGCATCCTGCAACTCATAGACATGATCCATATGTCTAAAAATAGACTTTGCGCAAAAAAATAGCTTGCGGGCCCACTTAGTGAAGGTGACTTCTTTCCACTAAGCTCCATCATCTTGTTGCATTTTCAACACTCCCTCTCAGCAAGATATGGATTATCTGCAACCCCTATCCTGCAACTCTGGAATGTTCTGCATGCAACACATTTGCCCGATCCACTTGCTCCAACAACACTTGGAACAAAAACACTCCCAACTAACCAGTCTGTTGGGCTAGGAACATACTCTGATGCTGAAGCTCTACCTGCTGTTGCCAAGTGCTCCCTCTCTGACATCTATGCTACTGCAACATCTCCATGCATCTCGCACCATTGCACACCTCTCTGTGCCACCTAGCACTGTGCAAAACACTTTTGCCTCTCGCATTGCTGCAGCCTGCTAGCTATGTGCTGTCCTGGGATTCCCTGCACTGTCGCTCTCTCTGCCGCTCCATCCACATCTGTCTCTACCCAATCAGTCATTTCCTGCTACTCCACATTGGGACTCCCGTAGCAAGGTCTCATCCAAGAGGTTGGGTACCTCAAGGATCCTGCCCCTCCTCCTGGGGACGATCAATCCACTTCACGCCACCTCCTACCTGGAGGTATGGATGCATGTGATCCCTCAACCTGCTTGGCTCGAAGTTTCCCCCTATTGGAGGTTTCTGCATGAGTAGATGTCTCTACTCGATCTCCTCTCAGCTTCCCTTGTTGTGGCTGCTCCACAACCTCCTGAAGCTACTGCACCAATTGTGGCTCCTCCACAATCGTCTGAGACTTCTTCTGGATCTGCATGTTGAGAGGTAATATATGCTCCCTCTCAGCCACCAAGTCTCCATTAGTTGCCTCGCTGCTCAAGGCTTTGAATGCATATTGAACCTCAAAAG
Organism: Pinus tabuliformis; assembly: GCA_031772625.1. Lineage (NCBI taxonomy): Eukaryota > Viridiplantae > Streptophyta > Pinopsida > Pinales > Pinaceae > Pinus > Pinus tabuliformis. Next base: position 97,973,770 of record CM062805.1, on the reverse strand, counting down.
CATACAGGTTCTTGACTCGTGAACCAATCTGCTTCACCTGTCTAGTGATGATGTGTCTAAGGAAAACCTTTCCCTTACTGAAGACTACATCATAGCCTCTGTCTTCCAGCATCACGATCGACACCAATTTTCTCTTTAGTCTTGGTACATACTTGACATCAATCAAGGTAAGGTGAGCTCCATGCTTCCTCTGAAAAATAACCGTGCCTACACCTGAGACACTATACTTCTCATCATTACCCATCCCTATGAGTATCTGGAGATCTTTCTCCTCCAAAGTACTGAACAAACTTTTGTCACCGGTCATGTGGAAAGAAGCTCCACTGTCAAGAGACCAACCACTTCCCACCATGGATGAAACCATGCATGTGAAGAGTGTGACATCCAAATCAAACTGTGAAGCAAGTGCCTCACCTTTAGATCCTTCCCCGGATCCCTTCTTGGACTTCTTCTTTGGGCAATTAGTAGCATAATGGCCCAACTCATGACAATTAAAGCATCTCACCTTCGACTTGTCAACCTTCTTCCCATCATTGGAATAACTGGATTCGGAAAGAGAACCCTTCTCCTTACCCTTCTTTGCTTTGGCAGCCAAAGTGCAATTTTCTTCATCAGATACCATGTAGAAATTTTTCTACAAAGTAGCTAGCTTTGATACCATGTAGAATTTTTTAATAATAAACACTTATTCACAGAGATTGTCCTGATTATACACTATTGCGGAATGCATGCATAATACATAACCTCCTCTACGTTGATCATCAATTTTGCGGAATTAAAAATAATGAAACATCAATTGCATGCACACATTAACACAGTATGTAACCCGGGGAAAGCATACAGCTGAAACCCCCACACTATCTATATATTATAATGATTGAGAACATGTAACAATACATAGTACAATACTCCTCACAAGTACTCAGTACTATCTCCACATGTTACACACAAACTAGCTCAGATCTGATGCCTCAAATCTCCTCCACTGTTTTCCTGCCTCCACTGCACAATCCTGCATGAGAAGAATGATGAATGGCTGAAGCAAACTCATATTTCCTTGGCTGAACCACGCAATCCTCATTGGAAATACTCAATCCACGCATGTGCAAAATCTCATGCACAACTATAGTCACAACTGATAGCAATCTCAACGTCTAACACTTGTCTCCACTGAACTGTCCATGCACTGAGTTAACTTATGTATTCTGTTATGAAACTAGCTCAAGAAAAGATAGAAAAGATAGATCTATGCCTTAGAATTCAGCCTCTTCGAGGGGGCAACCTCCTTTACATTACATAAGTGAACAATTCTTGGATGATACAAATGAAAAGACCTCCTTTCTATATATAGGAGTCTAAGGGGTCATAACATAATCAAAGGCGACATAACAATAATAATGTAAGGGCACAATAATAACAATAGTGGGCTTCTATGGGGTACATTAGTAACAATATGGGCACTACATGGATACATCAATATAATAAGTGGGTTTTACTAATAACAATAAGGGGTTACACTAGTAGTATAGAGGCCTAACATGCCCCTCTCCTTCAAAAAGTGTTGTCCTCAACGTTTGAGTAGTTCTTGATGCTTCTGTATAAAATTCTTGTCCTCCCATGTGGAATCTTCAGCGGGTAAGTTCTTCCACTTGATGAGATACTCTAAAATTGATCGATTTCGTAGCTGTCGGGTTCTTGTTTCTGTGACTGCTCCAAGTTCCAATATGATTTTTTCTTCCTTTTCAATATCTGGAAATATTGTTTGAATTGGGATCTTTTGCAACTTTTGAATAAGTGGCCATACTTCTTTGTCCTTCTTCCATTGAACCCTTGCTTCGTTTATCCAATCTGGTTGGATAATAGAAATAGCACGAAACAATGCTTCCACATCCTCATCCTTGAAGAGTCTTCCCATTCGGTAAGGTCGCCATTTTTTAAGTGCATGTAGTATTGCCAACATTTCCTTCTCATAAATAGCTTGCTTTAGATGTAGCAGTAAAAATACCTGGTCGCCTACATCAAAACATTTTTCAGAATGATGTTGATCTACCTGTTGTTTCATTTGATTTTGCACCGAAATGGCGTTATCCTTTAAAATTTGGAGAACTTGTTGTTGATGCTCGATGTGATCTTTCACTACTTGAACCTTTTTCTTCTTGATATGTCCTTCTATCTTTAGAGTTTGAGGAGTGGTAATTTCTTCCAATCCCTTACAAGATATGGTCGGATTCATTCTTGACGCTCGATGTGATCTTTCACTTCTTGAACATTTTTCTTCTTGATATGTCCTTCTATCTTGATAGTTTGAGGAGTGGTAATTCCAACCAGTGAATTACAAGATATGGCTGGATTCATTTCTTCTTTCTTGATTTGATCTTTCACTTCTTGCACCTTTTTCTTCTTGATATTTCCTTCTATCTTGAGAGTTTGAGGAGTGGTCATTCTTGCCAATAGTTTACAAGATATGTTCTGATTCATTTCTTCTTTCTCTGGGGTCAGGCCCTGGCATATATCCTCTTCTTTTGATGTTTCTTGATCCTTTTCTTTCTCCTCTTCATACTCTATGTAAAATAATTTCTTCTCAGCACACTTATGACCTTTAGTGCATTTGCTGTCACAATTGTAACAAAGCTCTTTTTCTCTTTTTTGTTCCAATTGTTGTGGTGTAACCCTTGTAGGTTGTGGAAGGCTAGGAGAAACAACACGTCCATCTTTAAAGTTGTGAGGGGTAGACTTCCTTGTTGCCATAATTTTACTTTCAAATATGTCACAAAGCCCTTTTACTCTTTCCAATTGTTGTGGTGTTGCTCTAAAGAAGGTGTTGCTCTTTGTATCCTCATAATGTGCTATCATTTCCTCCATGAGAATTGACCATGTAACAAGTTGTTTATGAGAACAAAGCCCTTTATACCATAAAAATTGATCCGGTTCTAAATATGAAGATGCAATACATACCTTTTGTAACTGTGGTACACCATGTAGATCAAAATATTTCTCCATCTGAAGTATCCAATTTACCGAATCCTTGCCATCAAACTTCCTCATCTTGCTTTTTCTTGATTTTCGGACCTCGATCTTGAAATGACTGTAACTCTGTACTTGTGGATATTTAAGTTTTGAAATTGCTTCTTGTAGTAGCCCTCTGTGTCCTCTTTCCAATGCCACCAGTCTGATCCAAATTGGATTCTCCAAAAAAGAGTTATGCAAAATCTCCCAAGATGACCTGATTATAGACCTTCTTACGAAATTTCAATCTGATTCCCAGAGAGAAAGTTATGACATTTTTCCCCAGGTCACCTGTTTTGAATGTAATTCAGGAGTCTGAAAAAAGACCAACTTCCTCAGATCATATCTCCGAAAATATCACGCGAAAAGCTCTGAAATTCGGACCCAAGGTTTAGCGCGATTTCTTCTCAAATGGGTTTTTTTGCGACTTCGGAAACATCACAGAAAAAAAGTTATAGCGAAAATGCCACGATGACCTGTTTGGAGCAGCGAAACCCTAGAATCCAAAGCTCTGATACCAAATGTTATGAAACCAGCTCAAGAAAAGATAGAAAAGATAGATCTACGCATTAAAATTCAGCCTCTTCGAGGGGGAAACCTCCTTTACATTACATAAATGAACAATTCCTGGATGATACAAATGAAAAGACCTCCTTTCTATATATAGGAGTCTAAGGGGTCATAACATAATCAAAGCCGACATAACAATAATATTGTAAGGGCACAATAATAATAATAGTGGGCTTCTATGGGGTACATTAGTAAAAATATGGGCACTAAATGGGTATCAATATAATAAGTGGGTTTTACTAATAACAATAAGGGGTTACACTAGTAGTATAGGGGCCTAACATATTCTTTAGTTGCTTTATGAGTTAATAATTAGTGAATTAATTAATAATTAATTCACACAACTCATCGCTAGTGTATTCTTTAGTTAGACTAAAATACAACTAGTTCAACCAAGTCAAATTGAACACAACTCCATCAACTCCACAATCAACTCCACCGAAACTCAACCACTTGAGTTCTAACTTAAGTTCTGCATGCAATAGCTCAACTGACCCACAAGAAAAGTATATTTCCTTCTGACAGCTGCATGTGCCACATCTGTAGCTCAAACTGAAGTGCTCCAAGAGGATAAGATAATGTTTATAGTCCAAATATTATTATGAGCTAATAGTATTCGACTGTTCTATTTTTAGCCTGGCAGTCTAAAAATAGAAACCGCCCATATGTCTAAAAATAGAAGTCCATCTATTTTTACCAACATTACCAATCATCCACAAATAGCATCCTACAACTCATAGACCATGATCCATATGTATAAAAATATACATAGTCTAAAAATAGACTTTGCGCCAAAAAATAGCCTGCAGGCCCACTTAGTGAAGGCGACTTCTTTCCTCTAAGCTCCATCATCTTGTTGCATTTTCAACAAAATAAATCCAAAAATACATCTACGTCATTCAAGCCATCGTAAGTGGGATTATTTCTTACCTATGACGACACACAGTGCAGCGACTGGGTCATCATGTTACAGCTCAGTGTGGTTACTTCATGTAGCTGATTCTGCTGGCGCTCTAATTCTTCATCAGAGTCTGAGGTACAGGAACTCTCGCAATCCCATGTAATTTGTCCATCCACTATTGGATTCACCCAATCTTGGCCTTGTGCTATTATTTTATATATGTAGTCCAAATCATCATCGCTCTCATAATCGCAGAATGGTTTAGTATAGCGAGATCCTTCAGCAAGATCTAGGGGTACTATTACACGAAGCGATTTAAATATCATCTTTCACTTCTTTAGGCTGATTACCCTATTCATGTTAGTAGCCCAATCAATGCCAAGGAGCACAGGGTAGGGGTTGCTGTCATCCACAATTTCTATTACTTGGAAGTCAGCCAATGCGCTCGCGCCTTAAATATCTACAGTTACTCCTTACAGTTGTCCCATGGGGATGATCTTATGCTGATTTGCCATCCTTAACTAAATCGGATACCACTACAGCATGGGTCTTCCCATCCGTTCCTAAGTTTGCTTTGGTAAAACGTTCACGTCTGACCCCTGATCCAAAATAACCTGATTCATTTCATATTCTCCTATCTATGCGACTAGTCTCATCTCACGCCCCGTCCTTGCTTTATGCTTACCAATCTTCCGTACCACATGCAGTTCACTCAGAGTGTTCCTGGCACATCTATTTATAAGTTCCTGTAACCCCTTCATTGCCTTGCTATCCCGAAACAACTTCATGCAAGTTTATAGAAAGGTTGTAAGCATAGAAGGGTCCATTTCCTGATAAGGCTTATCCCTGCTCCCTGAGGTAGAGGCCTCAACGAAGCTCTTTTTTGCTTCCATGAATGTTTCACGTGCGTGCTCCAAAATAAATTTAGCCTCCTTCGTTGGAGCTTTGCGAACCCATGTGATGTCTTCAGGTTGTTTCCCCTTATCATCGCCCATTGCAATTCCACTTCGAAGCACTATATTCACATTCAGATGCTCTTTGCGTGGCTCAGTTCTCATCATCTATAGGTTCTAAGTCGGCTGAGGTGGTAGTACCCCTTTGTCACGTATCCTCGCTATCAGCATAAGACAATCCTTTGTCTCATGATCAAACTGAGTACAATATTTACACGATGAACGCGTTGGGTTAGTGCATTCATGAGCCTAGTGTCATGGTCCTCCACAATTGTAACAGATCAACTATTCCCGACCTCTGCCAGGTCCTCCTCCTAATCTGCCTCGTCCGCACTCCTGAAAGCCTGTTTGTGCCATCCCAACACTTTGGTCAAGGGGCCGTGTTTCTGCCTGAACCCTATAGGTAGGTGTTCTATCCATCATCAATTCATAACTTTGGCATTTGCACTCATCATGCCCTACTAACCTGCAGAAGTTGCAAAACAGTTATTGCGGTGTTTGTACAAACTTCTGCAACAAATGACAGTTATCTGCAATATGTTTCCCTACTACCTGACATATAGTGCACCACAACGCATGCCCCAAGCTCGGTCCTGCTCGGGCCCCTGACCTCAAAGGCATCGGTCCTCCTCCTGCAATATAGTTTGCAAAGACCGGGTAGTAGTATTTTTCATGCCCCTAACCTTTAAATTTTAGGCACCATATCTCTTCGTGCACCTTCGGTCGAACTATTCTATCTTGTTTCAAACTTTTCATTTTGAGGCAAAGATTTTTCAACTGCGCATGGATCTGCTAAACCCCTAGATTCAGATCTTGCATCGGTGTTTCATGTAATATTATTGCATTCTCCAAGGCCTCTGCCTGAGTTGCAATCTTCTTCTATGACAGTGCAACCCTTAGGTGTGGCTGAAGCGAAGCCACGAACCACTCATGGTGCTGTCCATTGGTTAAGTTCATATTAGCTTTGCAGATTTTACACTTCAATCTCTGATCCAATTCCCAAGGTGTCTCACATGGTTTCATCATGATTTCCTTAAACCCCACAATCAATTGTGCCTCAGATTTAGGCCTACTAAACTCTTTATACAACGTGGTCTGGATCTTTGCCAATCCAACGTTTAGGTTATCATTAGAGTACTTGATGTACCAAGTTAGCATGTGATCCTACAAAGCACCAACCAATGTTGCCTTCCTCATGTGATCATCCGTGATGCCCTGAGCTTCCCATACAACTTTCATGATGAAGCAAAACTAGTCCGGGCCCTCATTTCCCAAGCCTTTAAACAAAGGAAACTTCACTGAATTCACCATGTTGAACTGGGGTGGAGGTGGCGGTGGTGTGGGCGAAGTAGCAGGTGATGGTGGTGAAGTGGGAGGTGGTGTAGGTGCAGGTGGTAGTCGCAGGTATCCCTGTTTTATTAACTGAACTGCACTTCGCGGAGAAGCTTGCGCTACTCCCTCTTCGTCACCCAATGGAGGTGAAATCAATGGACTATATTCAGGACCCTTTGTTCCTTCGTTCCTCTAAGTCTTTCCACTTCGCGTAGCTTCGAACATTAAAGTAGCTTCATAACCCATTTTTCACACAATAACATCTTAATCCAGGTATTTAAAGACTTCAAGTACTTACCTCGTGGAGCTTTGAAAAAGAACTGCTCCGCCTCGCTGTAACTAACTAAGGTATTGACTGTGAATTCTGTCACAAATCCTCCTATGATGCGATCGAGCCAATGATCAACAACACAAGTGATCTTATCCTCAGAGGCTTCCAATCTCTCTACTAACTCCGGGGTCCAGACAAAAGGACTGTCAAGTCTCCAACTTCCTGAGCTATCTACTAGCTTCACGATCCACTTGTATAACTCAAATCAAAATGAACAGAAAAATATCTCGTGGATTTATGTATACAGGTACTTGTCCAGCCATTGTTCCTTTATCAGCCGTGGATTTTTGTTCTCTTGCACCGTGAATTCTTAGATCTTCCTATCCAACCATTCTTCGACTTCTTTCTTAGTTGGATTCCAGTGATACGACATCACACATCTCTCATGTAGATTCCGGTCCCAGCAATAGAACCATTTGTTAGCTTTGTGGGGCCTGACCCAGGTTCAGTGTTAGTTAGCCAATCAAATCCCTACACTACTGGCCCTTTTGGCGCGGACTAAAGTCTCACCCGAAGTAGTATGGGGGGATGATGGAACCAAGTTTCCACACCCTGAGATGGTCGTGATGTTGGTTTATACCCTCTGTTCCTACTTTCGTGTAGGTCACTGAGCTTTAGGGCTCTTTTAGTCTACCCCTTTATTCAGCCCTTCAGTACCTCTATGAAGGTGTATGATTTACCTTCATGCGGCCTTAACCCATGATCCAGGTGCTTTCGCACTACTATGAAAACGTATCATATAGGTTCCCAAGTTATCTTAAGTTTTTTACTTATCTTACTAAATAATTGCAGTTAGCGCCGCGTAAACTGATATTCTTACTTGCGTTCGATTACCCAATATAATCACATATATTTTCGCATCACATAAACATTGTAAATTAAACCCAAAATGCAATATAACCAGATGTAGTAATGGGAAATAAATACATAGAATTTTCATAATACTTCTATTTATTGATATCTTTATATTAATACAGACTCTATCCGCCCTGCGCACACAACTGCAGGGGTCCACGCACTCAGCTGCGGACTTCCACCCTATGCCTCTGCGCACTCAGCTGTAGAGCCTCTACCTATGCTAAGACCCGAAACACTTGGACTTCTCTACCAAGACTCCAAAACTTGTCTACTCTACTTAGAGCTTACTTACTTAGCTCGTTTTTATATAATCCCATGGTCCGCAGGCCATGGGTGGATCTTTACAACCGATTTTACACTTTACAAAATAATGGCGAACAACCCTTTATGACTTTTGACACCTTCGCGCTCCGCGACCACAAAATGTGGAGACTTTACAACTTTATTACAAAATTTGTCCCAAAACATGGGCTTCTAGCCCCAAAACTGTCCATGGGGGAACCCGTTCACAATAACAGGTATACAATCTATAGATTAATAATAGGTACTCTAAATAAAATTCCAAAGATAATATTTTCTAATTCGAATTTCAAATAGGTGGTGAATATTATTAACAAAATTTATAAAAACAAACCCTAAAACTCTAGTGTTATTTTCTTGGGATCCGATGTGTTAGAGTTAGATTGCAGGGGATCTGATTTTGCAGCATGGGGTCCATTTTTGGGTTTGAAAAATCTATTTACATGGAAAACCTTAAGATTTACGTAACTAAAAAATTCTTCTGCTATAGTACTTGCTTTAAGAGGATGAGAAAGAGAGAAAACGTGGGCATACTTTGTCATTCAATCTACCACTACCATAATGACACTCTTTCCTTCATATTTGGTTAAACTTGTAATAAAATCCATTGAAACTTCTTACTAGCACTAAATTGGTATGAATAATGACTGAAGGAGCCCTAGGTTCTTGACAGTATATCCTTTATTTTGTTGGCATACGAGAGTTATAAACACAACCTCTTTAAGTTCTTCAAAAGATTTGGTTGCTTCTCTAGTCCAAGAAAAAGCTTCATTCTTCAATATTTTGTTAGATATGTCGCTATTTGACCATAATTCTTGACAAAATTGTGGTAATATCCTATCAATGTCTCCTCTTGACCCCCTCCCAAAAGGGGTCAGCCAAATTTTTTGAGACCTACAAGGATTTCTCATTCCAAATCACAAGCCATCCATCATACCACCCACAAATGGACTAGCTCCCCCTTCCCACCATACTAATCACTAGGTTTACCAAAGAAGCAAGTTTTGTAGCAAGAGATTATTCACTAGAGGATATCATACACTAATGAATTGGCACTTTTATTGTGCTTTATGACTATGATGACAAGCCCGCCTCTCAGTGTCTCACTCGTCCTTCTTTGCTAACTCCAACAAGTTTTGACATGCTCCCTCTCTTTTATCTTTTGAGCTTTCATTAGCTAGACATCGATTTGATAATCTCTATCTTGCCTTTATATCCTTATTTTTGTACTAACACTAAATGTACTATCATATTTTCTTTGACCTACTTCTCTGGTCTTTTGTTGGAATATCTATTGTTATTGATCTTACAGTTCTACTGAAATGTTGCTAATATTTCAATATTGTTCCAAAGATGGGATTATATTAAGTGTTCCTAATATTGTTATCTTACAAAGTTTCTTTCATATTTTAGTTTCTTTGTTGCATTTTTCCCTTAGTTGGTGCTCACTATACTAATCATTCATATTTATGATATTCCCTTATTGAAATAAAGGGAAAATAGAAAGCATACCTCTTTATGCTCTAGGTGTTTGCCAAGTTCTTGCAACTACTTTTCCATCTCATCTTGTAACAAAGAATTCTCAAGTTCTTTTGTCACCTCATCTTCTTCTTCACCTTCCCTAGATTCATCACTTGCAAGAAGGTAAAAATGTAAGATGTCTTGAGAATGTGTGCCTTTGTTATTTCACAATACAAACGATGAGAAGCAAAAAAAATCATGCAAAAATTCATAAAAGGAAAATAAATTATCTGAAAAGGACTATATGCATCAAAACAATTAAATATGGCATAATCTAAAAATATTAGTTTTTATCTATTTTCCAAGCAATTTTTCTAATTAATTTTGCCCAAAATTTGATTAGAAATTGGGAAAAATTCCCCAAGGGTTTTCCAGGGTGCTGAATCCATTTCCGCATTCAAAAATGAAATTTAAACAATGAAAAATTTGCAATCTCAACAAGAATTGTGCCGCTTGAATCTAGAAAAAAAAGGCAAAAGTTTGCTTCATTAGACTATGCCATTAAATATTATCCTACCTCGAACATCGAGAGCCTGCAAGTTTGCCATGTCTGTAAAATATTCATGAAATGACACCAATGTATTATTATGAATATTAAGATGATTCACAAAAAATTGGATTAAGTAGCCCTAGTAGTTCTAGAATTCATTGCAGCTTGTAACCGTTGCACTTCATTTTTCATCTCTTGTATTTTGACGAGTAGCCTTTAATCAAATCCACACCCTGTAGTCCAAGGATTGTAGTAATTCAGTTAACAACTTGAACCATAAATCTCCTAAAAATTATGGGTTAGAGATATAGAAATTAGATTAAATTTTTATTTTGTAAAGGTAACCATTTGATTAATTTATAACAAACATTTTTTGGGGTCACACATCAATTCTAAGAAGGGGAAAGAAAAGAAACAATCTTAGAGAGAAAAAGAGAAAACAAATTAATTGTGGTTCAATCCTGTAATTATATTCCTCTCTTTAACATAATCATTTTCTTGGTACAGTTACTATATTTAATATTTCATGCCTTCAACATGTGATTGATTTTGTTGTCATGACCTTTTCATATGTTTTCCAAGTTTATGACTAAGTTTTCCCTAAAGACTGCAATCCATTTCAGGAAAACTAGAAAAAATCACAGATAGCAAAAACCAGATTTGATGGTGAATCACAAACAATTCATTTATAATCATGCATTACTACTAAAAACACTTCATGAATAGACTCCAAACCTAGAAATCATCATCATCATCAATCTATTTCCATGTATTTCCATTATGTGATTGTTATAGTTTCAGACACAACTTGTCTTTTAGGATCTAGTACATTTTAAACATTGAGAGAAAGTAAACATGAGATCCATAAGAAATTCAACATGTAAAATAACAAACACAAATAACATCAAAACAACCCAAAAAATTTGTACAAAAATATAATCTTGAAAAAGGTCACTCACCAAAAAAATGCAGGGTTGTTTACATAGAATTACTTGGAAAATGAAATACAAATTCAAGGCAACTTTCAATGAACAAAGAAACTCACATGTGTAACAACTAAGAGATTAAGAGAAAATGTGTGGCCAATTCAAGTCTAATGAGAAATTACTAAATGGCCAACACCCCAACTTCATTTTACAATTAAGAAACAAGCAAAGTCAATGAACCTGTGCATCCATCATGTGTTCTTCTAAAAGTTGGGAGCTTTCATGACACTCTTAGAGCTCCTATTGAAGTTCTGCATTGCTTGCTTCAAGCCAAGATATTTTATGCCTTAGAACTTGCATAACACAAAATCCATAAGCCAGAACTCAGGAATATATTCCTTTCCATATTTAACCTATTTTAGCATCCTATGTGCAAGAAATGTAACATGCACCCTTACAATCCTAAACCTAAAAAGGTGGTTATTAAGTAGACCTGACTCCCAAGGTGAAATTAAGAGAATGGGGTCTAGAAAATTATTTTCATGTAAGTTTATTTTTATTTTATATTTTTTTATGTAAATGTTTACATAACAAGATGACAAGTCTTCCCACGGTTTAAAAAAATACAAAATTATACATTTCAACATCTCTTCCATACTATGCTAGAGAGCGCCTCTTCGCCCAATAATTCCCATCTTCAGCTTGATCATAAGATCTTCCTCAAAATTTTAAAAGGAAGAAAAAATTATGGGAATGGAAACCATTGGGGAAACTAAAAATTAAGATGTTCTACAGGCGTTGAGAGCATAAATAGTGGTAATAGAAGAGGTTATAAATCATGCCTAAGTTAGTAGAAAACTTCTAGACTATGAGCAGTGATGGAGATTTGGAGGGATAGGCTCAAAGTTTGATTGTCAACATTCCTAGTTCCCACCCCTTCTTCTAATACCCTTGGAGTCATAACAAGGTCATCTGCATTACATTCTTGTTTATGAGTTTACTCAAATCATACAGCATCCTTGATGTAAGAGTAGTTTACTTAAGTATTGGGGTCTTTCCCAAATATCGAACACCATCCCATCTTTGCAACTCATCAGAATCAGATGTCAAATTCTCTTTGCATGAATATTCTCTTGGCATTCCAGCTCTATGAAGGAACCAAAATTCTCCAAATATTTTCTTGCTTCTTTAGTTCTCTCATTTCTAGTGTTGTAGTGTACCATTATTTTCTGCTACTACATCATCACTTAGTGTACAAAATTAGACATACCTTACATTTTTAGTTGTATCTTGTAGAAGTTGGTGGCTAAGTGTAGCATGTAGAGACTGCTTGTCAGATATTAGTAATTTGAGAAGGCTTCCCAACATGGAAGAAATTAATATGAATACCATTTCAATAAATAATGCTTGAAATAAATCCATTAAACAATCGATGAAAGTTTTGGGTACAGGGTCTCAGAAAGAATAAAATTTACAATTAATTCCCTTATCAAGTTAATTTCCATTGCATCTAAGGAATTTTCCCTTGTAGAAGCTAAGGGTGATATTGTAGGATGCTTACGCAGAATTTTGATGCTTTCCTATTCCTTGCAACTGAAGGGAAGTCCAACACAACTTGCTATATTTTATTTAGGAACCTTGAGCTATAATCAACATATTTAATGAATGGCATGTCATGTACAACCAATTTATAATAGAAGGCTTTCCCAAGGTGACACAATCATCATTTGTAGCTTTTTTACAGTTGATCACTTCATTCACAACTCGACCATTTTCCCAAAGGAGTTCTACCTTATACTACAAAAGAAGGCTACTCTACAATTGTTACTCTTGCAACTATTTATATGTAACAATACATCATGCTCATATTTGACGTGTAGGTGAACCTGTGTGATGAGTTAACAAATACACATGACAACACATTATTTGGAATACATGCAGGGGAAAAATCTAATTTATAACTAGATTGCCATTTAGGTACAAAAAATTGTATATTGTCATTGATATTTACAGAATTCCATATGATGAAATGATATTTAGTCACTACAAAAAATGTTTGAAACAAAATTATGTTTACTATATATATATACAAAAGACAAAATGTTAAAAATGAAATTCTCTTCACTATATGTATAATAAAACAAAACATTTGTGCAGTAAATATTCGAGAACAAAATTCTCTTCACTATATATTTAAGAAAACCAAATAGTTGTGTAGTAATTGATGAGGTGCATGCATCAATGGAACTTATGCAAGTACTAGTAATAGAAGTACAAAAGGCCCAAAATCAATATATTATATGACATGATCTAGGTTTGTTGCATAAAACAAGTTATTTCAATCAAAGATGTTATCAAAACACTAGATATCTTTCCCATTAACATTTCAAGTCATCTCATCATGGTTAGCACTTAATGCAACCAGTGAAAATTCCACCATTGCACAAGCTTGAAGTAATAAAACAAAGAGTCATGCAGATGCCATGCAAGTGTTTTACATGAGGTCTTTAAAATAACAAATCACTATTGTAATACCTGGTGGCCCAACTTTAGGGAAACCTAAGACCTTCATTCCTCAATGTAGAATATGACAAATGTAATTTCAACCATAGATCTTGCATCATGTCAATGCTTCCTAAGAGTAATACTGTTCGGGAGGACTGTATGTTGTTTGACTATGACATGTATGGTTATCCATCTTGTGAAAGTATATTTAGCCCATGAATTGACAAACAATTCCTAAATACACAAAATTTTATTTCTCAAGTCACTCACATGACTATAGGTTTATAACCATTAGTTCACCGCATTCTACCATGCAAATTAGAAACTACATACAACACTGCAAACTTGTAACCATGCACAGAAAGGTGCATTGTGAATAGTCCAAACATATTTGGGCATCACAGTTAAAAAGGACCTTAGCATTGTGTGTTAATAAGGCGCTTAACATTGTCTTGGATCCATAAAAAATGGGAACCTAGACTACAATGTTTTTTTGTGGTAGAGTTTCTTTTTGCTTCCATTTTCAAGTTAAGGAGGATAAATACTTTGTTTTTCTTATCAATCCCTGGTTTTAAGGGACTAGCGGGCTATATCTAAAATAATATAATATTATTTTATCAATGTCCAACAAAATACTACAAGTGTAGGCCAATGAGACTAAGATAGTACATCCAATTTTAGCAATTACCAATGGAGAAGTGGCTTCAACAAATTAGCCTTCCCCGAACATTGAGGCTACCTTCAAACACTTGGTAGTTTCTTTTGTAAAGAAAGCTAAACTCTCAAATAAAAAAGAAAGTTTTTTCAGGAGTTGGATGGGATCCAGAATCTTTACCAATCATCCAAATGGTCCAAATAATAAATTATTGTTGTTCATGAAATGAATCCTAGTAGAAAAATTTATGGGGCTGTGGCTGAATCACAAAACTCTTTAACTCTTGGTACAGATACAATGGGCACTTAGAATGAAAGGTAGACCACAATATTATTTCCATGGTAAGGGTTCTTTTGGCTTCCATTTCCATCTTAAGGAAAATATATATTTAATTCTTTTTCATCAGGTATTGGTTTTTAGAGAGAAACAAGTTATATCTAAGATAATTTTATTAATGTCCAACAAAAGACCACTAAAGTAGGTCAACAGGACTAAGTACATCCATTGTTAGAAACCACCAACAGATAAATGTCTTTTGCAAGTTCACCTTCCCTGGAAACTGAAGCTACCTTCAAGCAGTTGGAAGTTTCTTTCCTCAAGTAAGATAAACCCTCAAAAAATCCTAGCAGAAAAATTCAAAGGGGCGTCACCAAATCACAAAACCCTTGACTCTTGGATCTAAAGACAATGGGAACCCAAACTAAAAGGTACAACACAATATTAATTCCATGATAAGGGTTATTTTGGCTTCCATCTCCAACTCGAAAAATAAATAGAATTGTTTTTCCCCATTAGGCACTAGGTTTTAGGGATCGACTGCCTATATCTAAGATAATTTTATTAATGTCCAACAAAAGACAGCGAAATTAGATAAATAGGAATAAAATAGTACATCATTGTCAATATAGAATGGGAGTGCTAGGGAATTTCATAAAGTGATTCTAAAAGTGAAAAGATAACAAGATCCAAAGTGCAAGCTAGAGACTAGACACTAAATATCTAGCTAAAGAAAGCTAACAACAACCCATAGAGAGAATTTAAGATAAGGTGTTGATAAAATAGAAGTGTTAGAAATTTAAAGGTTCTAAAACTATCGATACCAAATGTTGGCATTATGGCATTATGGACATGTGTTGAACTTGATGGCAACCCTCTCACAGACAGACATTTCTCTTGATGGGGACAAGAAGAGCCAAAAGGAGAGAAGAGGGGCCATTTACATATGCTTATTGGAACCTTTGAGCAATTGGGAGCTATCGGGCTTATTAAAACCCATATATGCATGCATTTATATTGTCGGGAGTTGGTTGGGTGCGTAAAATCCATATATATGCATTATATCCTCGTTTCGGCGGTTACATGAATAATATCATTGCGGCATCGAAGTTTCGGCATATCGCATAACAATTATATATATATTTTTTGACACATCGGCGCATTGGGGTTTCGGCTGTGTAACCCGGAAGCATATCGCAATGGACCCGATGGTGGTATTAACTCTGGCTTATAATAATATCGCATCTGCAGTTCGACATATATGCGCGTCGGACTCCGTTGAAACCTCCGATTGCGAGCGGACCCGATGGTGGCATAAAACATGGCTTATAATAATATCGCATCCGGCTATCTGACTTTGGTGAAATCCTCTGATTGCGATAAGAGGGGTCGGACCTGATGAAGGAATTAAAAGAATTTCATATTAAATCGCATCCGCGGTGTTCGCACATAAGCCTCCCACCTCAAATCGCCGATAGCGATGAAAGGAGCGGACCCGATATATTAATAAAGGCTGGTTAATGGGGCATATCGCATCCGATCCATCGGATCGGACGTCGGGCATGTATTGTTAGCGATGAGAGCGGACCCGATATATTATTAGTGTGGATGCATTATGTTAAAAGTCTGCATTTGTGGTTTTGGGACCATTATCATAGTTTTCCCACTTAAGCCTTCTCTTAAGAGAATTGGTCAAAACAGTTGCGCCTCAGGTTTTCGGATCCTATGGTTTCGATTCATGGTTTTATCAAATGCGGGATTATATAAAGAGAAAGGGGATTCAGTGGCAAGGCATCAATCATGAATTGAAGATCTTAAGGAAAAGGTGCAGGCGCAGACACGCAAAAGATAGTAGTCTCTTCGGGTGTGGAGAACCGCTATTCAGGAGGTGATGTGGGAGCGGTCACCCACAGTCTCCGGGTATGCAGCAGTATGTAAATCCTCTGTTTGGGTCTTAATATCAGCCTGTGTTGACTAAATCAGGTGATAAATGTCATGTATATGGATCTGATACTTGGGTAACTAGATCTGATTGCGATCATACATACTATCCTTGTAAAGTGTATTGATCTGGTGATTGGGTGATTCAAAAGAATTATGTGCTTCAATGATATTAAAGGGTCCAGTATGAAAATTGGATGAAATGTGGCCTTTTCAGATTATGTATTGTGCTTCAGGTGTATCCAGTCTGAAAATGTATGAAATGTGGTACCTGGAGGAGAGAAGATTGTAGGCTGGCGCCTACGTACTAGTATCTAAGCTAGTACAAGAGCAAAGGGGGTTGTAGCTCTCGTACTGGTATAAGATTGCACCAGTACTAATATTGTAAAAGGATTTTCTTATTAAGAAGAAGATTGAGATGACTTGCAGCAGGTGGTTTTCTCCCACATTGGATTTCCACCTTATATCATGGTGTTCATGTGTGTGACTTATGTGTGATGATCTGTTCTATTTTACTGCACCAGTTTACTGTTAATATGGTTGATAATGTTCTAATGCACTCATTAAGGATCAACTAACTGAATCATAAGAAGTTGTGGAAGTAGCATATATAAATCTGAATATGGAAATGAAAAAGTTTTATTAATGTGATAATACTGATTCACCCCCCCCAGTATTATTTCCAACACCAAACTCAAGAGAGGAAGGATGTCATGATTTGCTGGTGTTGATTTCCAAGGATGAGTGAGGAGGCCAAGAGGTGGGCCCATCATCGGAGTCCTCAATCGCTATAAAAGGACCAATGAAATGCCATAAAATATCCTTCATGGAGTGGCCTAGATTAATAGGACCTAGATATGTGATCTGGGGCCATGCACTAGAACAAGAAAGTCCCACTCTCCAAACATCCAAGGCCAAAGGGAAGAATATCCTAATGGAAACATACCTACATTGTTGAACTTGATGAGTAGTATACTAAGGTGGGAAAGATCGGGGATTAACTTTGGAGTTTCCTAAAGTTGGTCTATCTACTTGTTTGGTGGTGTATGACCCGTGACCTAGAATAGAAGCTCCAAAAAACATGACCTAATGACTTGAATATGAAATACATGTCTCAAAAAACTCAATTTGTGTTATATTGTCTCCATTCCTTCTTTAAAATAGTTCATACAATGTGTCAATAACTTTATATTTCCAATAATTATCTAGAATTTAATAAATATTAAATTCTACAACAAAAATATCTACTCTCAATTAATGGAAACTCATTCAACCTAAAAAAAATAAATATATCTCCTAGTTAATGGAAACTTGTTTAGCAAAGAAATAAATACCATAGGAAATACCAATAATACACCTTCATTGCACAATGTCTTGTCAGTGGAAACCCAAAACTTTGTGCAATCCATGTAAACATCCTCTGGAATGACTAAATGAATGTAAAGAGTTTAAATTTTATGATACAACAAAGGGGAACTAGACCAACATGTCATTTGAAAGGATCAAATGTGGCAAATAGATATTGTTGGTACAAATTATTTTATGATGCCCCAAAAGAAGTAAAAATACTACTTGAATTTTCTTTATAAAAAAGAATGTGTTAATACAATCAGAGATTGTTTGGCATACCCCAACAAATAAAACACAAATTCAACAGTTCTTGTTATATAATAAAAAAAGAATCCAAACAAATGAAATGAAAGAGATATCTATGTAGTAAATGACTAAATTGTCATTGGTAACTAAGGAAATAGTTTTATAAAGTTTCTCAATTAATTTATGTGGATATGAAATACAACTCCTTTGCAAATACCTAAAACGGGGCATTATAAGCCCATATTTATATATCATTATGATTCACATTTTGTATTGGAGTGCCTTCTTCTATTTTAGCACTTTTCTATATGGATTGAGAAATGGGAATGTTGTAACTTGTAACTCAGATGGGAATATTCCTAAAGAGAATGATGAATAAAATAAATGCTAAGAATTAATGTGAAATTGTCATGGACCAATAGCCTAATTTCATTGCACTAAATAATATAGACGAGTTTGTAATAGGAAATCCTATCAATTCTCTATCCTGACCCCCCTCCCCCTTAAAGTAGTGAGTGTAAGATCCTCCAAATGCTGTAAAATAGTTGTATGTCCTAAAGGTGAAGCCTACTAGAGGAATTGTTCAATGTTGATAGTATAGCAAGCCATCCAACTTAACTAAAGGACTGGAATATGAAACCCAACAAGAAAGTCCCACATGTTTCAAATTAATGAAAAAGTTGAAACATTTTGGGTATAAAGAAGGGATTGAGGAGTGGGTGGGGATGAAAAACTACATTGAATACTCATCCTAAAAACAAGGCCAACATATGGCCTTATCCTTGATAGCCCTAACACAATTGTTATCACAAAATTGTTGATCATCTAGCTATAATTTACTAGATGGATCGAAGTACACCATGTAAGGCCAATTTTACCATAGTAAAATTTCTTTCACAGTGAGAAATTACTTAATAAACCAGATTTGTTAAGAAATTTATAATTAAACCCATGAAGAATAATTAAATAAATCACTATTTGTTTAATTATCTTCTAGGAATAATTAATTAACCATTGTTTAATTAATATTCCTTGTCATATTTGACCCAACTATGAGAAATAAATTGATAAATCATTAATTATCTTATTTTTCTCTAGGAATAATTAATTAATCACTAGTTAGTTATTATTCCTTGTCAAGTTTAACCAAATCCCTTAGGAATAATTAAATAAAACATTATTTGTTTATTATTCCTTAACCATATTTCTGGAGATGATAAAAAAATCATTTATTTATTTATTATTTCTAAATAAAAGTTTAAATATTTTTTCCCTCTAACCAAATATAATAAAATATTCCAAATGTTTATTTCTAGAATGGGGTTTATAATATTTTACTATTGCTCATTATTCAAGGATAACTTAATATTTTGTTATAAATAGAAGGGTTTTCCATTCATTATTCACTTTTGATTATTTTCATTATTGCACTCACTGTTGTAACTCTGATTATTATCATTGTTGCACACCATTTTTTTTTTCCATTTGAGTTCTCACTGAGCTCAAACATTTTATTTGCTGGGTTTACACATTATAGAGGAGAGAGACTCTACAAAAGCTGAAGAGATTTGAGGATAGCCAAGAACCCATCCCATAGAGGGGGACTGGTAACATTATTTGTTCTCTTCACAGGCGTTGTTTAATAAAATATATTCTTTATATATCTGGTTTCCATTGGATTATTGAAGTTGCGTTTATTTTACTATTCCATTTTGTTGTTTAACTATGATTGTGGCATAGATCGGGGCTTTGGCAAGTTTTGTTTCTATCATTTGCTGCAGATATACAATGTTTAGCATCCATTTTCATTGTTAGGGTTGTTTGTCATCCACAACTTTAAGTGGTTTCTTAGAGAAGAAAACACAATAACAAAATTGGTGAGTCCAATGTGTTTTTAATTATGATTTGAAAAACCTAGGTGACCTTCATTTTTCAGCTTAGGGTTTTTATTTTTTTCAGTTTTTTAATGTCATTTACTAGATTTATAACCCTAGATCAGTCAAATTTCTAACTTTCGTAAGTTTTCTGGTCTTTTCCACGGGTCACAGGAACCAACTGTGATAGAGACGACAAATTTTTCCAAGACTTGCCAATTGAGAATCAAGGAGAAGAAATCACACTTTTTAGCCCCAAAAGTACGATCTGGAGGTCAAGAGTGCACTTTCTGGCCCAAAAAGTACGATATCCCAGGAATCAGGTCAGTACCTACGATTTTAGGCTTTTTGGGATATTTCTGATCTATTTCTGGGTTTTACCGAAAGCTGTCTGCTGGGTTAGTTGACCATTATCTCACCCCTCTTAGGCCTTGATCTACTCTGATTTGCTCGTTGAAGTGGAATTTATCCCCTTAGGGCTTCTAGTATGCTTCCACCTTTATAGGAGGAGTTTAGCTAAGTAAGAAGTCTGAGTTTTTGCAGATCTTTAAGCCATATTTTCCAGATCCTTACCTTTCTATTTCAGATCTTCAAATATAGGTTGTTTCCATCCAAAGTTTCATATTAAACCTTTTTTGGTCATTTTCCTTAGGGTCCCATTGGTTGCCCTAGGTTTCACACCCATCTCCCTATCTTTTTGCAACAATTTTCCTCTCTGGGTTTTTTTTGTTGCTAGACCACTTTCCAACATCATAGTGTAATATGATCCCAGTCACACCGATGCTTATATATATTGACCTTTTTCATGTGTTTTCATTTTATTTATCCACCAACCAATATAGTGTTTTCAAACCCAGTTTGGGTGGGGTTTTGAAAGTTGATTCACTGTTTATTTTCTGTTTTTAATTTCAGTTTATTTCAACAATAGTTTTCCTTTTTCAAACACGATCTGGGCTTAATTAATAAACACACTTTCACACACAAGAACACCTTAAGAGAAGGGAACTTGGTTTAAACCACCAAGTCAAGACTTAACTTAATTAATTTATCTCCCCACATAGAGACATAAACATCTTGTTGATCTCCCTTCACCATTTCCATTTCACTTGTGTCTTACCACCATTGCACCACCAAGGCATTTGTCGCGGAGAATCTTAGGCCTTCATCCTCAGTTTCTGCTTGGGCATATTACTCCTCCTACAGGGTCAGAGTTTGTAGTCCCCAGAGTCCCCATACCGACTCCTCTTTTGGTTCATTTGATTCCTCATTTTATTATGAGCCTCCTTCACCGCATACCAGCATCACGTCAGGACCCGCTACAAGAACCCAAATTGGTGTTGGCTCTGGTTCTACTTCTACCTTGGTGTTCACATCTAGTGGAACTGTCTTAGGAACCTTTCCGGTAGCTCCCATGTTACTTTCATGGCTGGGTTAAGCTTCCTGGATTTTAGGCAGTTGATCAATGACACTATACAACACGACGCTAGTTTTTCAGCTATGCCGACTAAGCTTCCCTCTGACATTCCAAAGTTTGAGGGTAATTCTAGAGAGGACCCTCCCAATCACGTCCGTTCCATCCATATGTGATGTTCATCGAATTCCATCACTGATGATTCCATTCGTCTTTAGCTGTTCCAATGCACGCTCACTGGGGATGCTGCAAAATGGTATGTAGACCAGCCCACCACCTCTCATTCCACTTTCGTTACACTTGCTAAAGTGTTCCTCTCATAGTTTTAGTTACCTCTCCAATACGACACCGATTAAGAGCTCTTGACCGCATTCTGTCAGTCCTCTACCACCCATCTTTCTGATCATGTCGAGGAATGGAGTAGAAGGAGGAGCATGTACCGTGCTCCGCCCTTCGAAGACGTGTCTACCTCGATTGGTTTCTTAAGAATCTTTTATCGCCTATTGCAAAATATGTCACGTCTCATTTTCCTCAGACAGAGGAAGAGGCTCTCCAAACTTCTTTGAGATATGACTTGATTTATGGTCAATCCGGTTATGTCTATACCGTTATACCAAACCTCCCTTGTCTTAGTGGTGCCAATGCACCAGGGGCATCTCACAATGTCGACAGTATCATTGGAGATATTTCACATCCTTCATCATATACTCATCAAAGTTATGGCTATCTGCAGGGGGGCACAATTCCTCTAGTGCTTATACCCCTCTTGCCGGCAACGTGTATTTAGGACAAAGCACCTCTTATGGATTTACCCAACCACATCAGCATATGTTAGGGCCTGCTAGTGCTCAACCTGTCTACCAGATCATTGTTCCTTCACCATCTTATACCTATGCATCGTCGAGTGCTCCAGCCCCTCAGTCATTAGCGCCACAGCCTACCGTGCATCCTTAGCCCCAGCAGCCACCACCCCCTCAGGGTCAAGTGTTTGTAAAACACACTGTGACCAATCCCCCAAATTCGAAGAAAAAGAATAAGGGGAAAGGTAACAAGGGTAACCAGGGTAACCAAGGTCAACAGCCTAATGAACCCTAAGGGAACCAGCCTAACACCAACAACCAGCAATAGGGCGACCAACCCAGGAAAAACAAGGTTATTCGTACAAACAAGCCTTGTGCATGTTTTGGTTTACATGGCCATTATATTCATGAGTGTACCCTCTTACCCCATATGCGCCAAATGTGGGAAGCCCAAGTAGCTTCTAGAGGTCGAGCACCCATACAACAACCACTTCGTAATCTTGCACCATCTCAACTGGCCGTGCTCAAAAATCATTTCCCTCAGCAATGATTTTTTGTTGCTCAACCTCAGCAAGTTCAAGAAACCCACCTTCCCCAACCGTCTAGTTCTAGTGATTACCAGATCCTCATGATGAATCATGATGAGGTCAATAGCTTTGATATCAACTTGTAAACTTGGTCACATCAATATGACACGCCATCGACTTCGTTTTCCACTGAGTCCAAAACCAAAGAATCTACTAAGCCTCTTAGGACACTAAATGGTCTACTATAGATCTCTCAACCTAAAGTTGAGTCAATTCCTAAGATCCCCAAGCGAACATTACACTGTAACACAGCTTCTAACTGATATTCCCATACATACAATATAGTAGATGAATTTGCACAATCACATGTTGCCATGTCGATGCTCGAGGTGCTCCAGTTGTGCCCATCTCTAAAGAAAGCCCTACTAACTACTTTTGGGGTAGTATATCCTTTAGAAGATAGTTTTATTGTCTTTCCTATTGATACGTCATAACAACCTCCATTACCTCCATCCCTTGATTTTCAGTACCAGTCAGAGTATGTAATGTCATCTTCTCCCGATGCATTATTGATGAAGGCACATCCACCTTCATGATGTCTGCTACTTTTTGGAAGTAACTCAAGTCACCTCAGATGTCCCCATCCACCATCACATTGCATGCCTTGGACGGTCACTCCTTCTAGCCCCTTGGCATGTATTGCAATTGTCTAGTGACTCTTGCAGGTAAGCTTGTTCATGTAGACATCGATGTTATTGATGCCCCTCTAGATTGCAACATTCTCTTGGGTCATAGTTACACTTATGACATGTCATTCGCCGCGTCTATAGTTTTCTACAAGATGTGCTTCCCCCATGAGGGGAAGATCGTCACTATCGATCAATTGACATACTACGAGCCATCATCCTTGACCTCTCCTGAGTCCATTATCTCATCGATGTCCTACAAGAATTCTGCCACCCCTCTCACCATTGTTTCACCCGGATTATACAAATATTCCTCATTATTAGGTGCTTTTCCTGGTCCTCCCCCTCCCATCTTTGAGCCTAGCTCTTTGAGTGTTTGCATGTTACAAGCATCATGGGCTGCTCAAAAGGAGTGTGGTACATCTGATCCGAAACCAGCTCCTCAGCACCCCGTGGTTACCATCTCAGCCAAGCCATCCAGATCGACTCGCCCAAGACCTCCTCCATTTGTGGGTGCCTCTCATTTGTTCCCACCAGGAACTGTTCCTCCAGGTCTTAACCATCCAGGAGTTGTTCCATCAGGACATTTCCCTACATGAAAAATACCTTTCTTGTTTCCTCCTCCGGGAATCTTTTCTGTCCCTATCATAGCTTCGTTGATTCTCCCTAACATGACTTTGGGGATCCTAGTCTGGTACATTGATGCCTGGTTAGCTTAGACCATATCATGATTTGACCTTGGTTCAATTGGTCCCTACGACCCCTGTCAATGCTATAGTTCCACCGCAACCTCAACAGGAACCCAATCCTGTTGTGAAAGCACCTAGACAGGGGGGTAAAGCCAAGAGGAAACAACCTAAGGATAAGGGTCTCCAAGAAACTTTAGCTCCTAAGCCTCCAAAGTTGACACCTCCATGTGCTTTTTGTGAGGTTGTTGTGCATGCCACCAATAACTGTCTTGGGCTTCCTCGTCTCAAACCTTTGGTTCATGAAATGTTCCTTGAGTCAAATATCCCTAAGGTCCAAGTTACCTTACTGTTATATAGGAAAATGACCTCCTCATCAGCTCAGAGGAGAAAGACATGATGACTAAAGGACTAACCAAGTTCACAGGCCCAATTGTCAAGCTAAGGTTGTCTAAACACTAGCAACCTACTTTATAAAGCTTCCTAGAAAGGATAAGCATGCATTAGTGCCTAAGGTAACTCTGTCTTCTACCTCGAGAAGAGCATTAGTGAACCCTAATGAGTTTATATTGGTCAAGATAATGATTTGACTGAGAAATATCCCAAGATTCTCTCCTATGTCAGCTCACAAAATCAAGGAAACATCAAAACTCAACCTATTTGGGGGAATTACTAATTCCTAATGGAGTATGAAAATAGTAAAGAGCACGAAGGCATGGAAACATCACTACTTTTTCCTAATGGAACTCATGAAGGACTTAGCAAACCTATCCTCACATGCTATATATGCAACGCTAGGGCCATTGTGAAAGAGGTTGCACCATTTGAAAGGATTGCCTATTTGACTGTTGAGCAGAGTCTCAGACTAAGGCATTAAAAGAGGTTAAGAAGGGAGAGAGAGAGAGGAGCTGGAGGGGTAAGGGAAGGTTGATACAACTGATGGTTGTAATCACTCTTTCTACATCAATATAGAACTGAAATTGTGTTGTCCACTCCAAGATGTTGGTAGTATAACTTGTTTACATGTTTATTCAATATCGTTAGCGTGAGTGGCTTAGATATATGCAACAAGATATCTTTATATGTTCATGCATTTTTTATCAATGTTTTATGTTGTGATATTACGCTTGTCTTTGCTATGTGTAGGTTTTGATCTGGAGCTGGCTTAGGGGTCTTCTACCTAGCTACATTGCACTCTCCAATAACACCACACTAGGACTTGAGGTAATAAGTCCTTCCCGCTTTGATATTCATTTGTTAAACATAGATATGCATGCATCTTTGTGACAACTGCAGCTAATCTGACTGTCTTCCAAGGATCCCAGGAAGATCCTTGAGGGTTTCTACATCACCAAACACACATGCATTAATCCCTATAGCAGAATTGGCGACTCCGCTGGGGACTACACTTAGTTTCTGGTTTTCCCAGAAATTTCCTATATCTCTCTTTCTTCTAGGCCTTCCTGTACTTCTTCATTTCCTTTCCTACCACTCAGGACTATAGAGCACCCTTCTCTCAATGCTCAGCCCTAGATCTGATCCCCACAACCTATTTTTTGAGCCTTTTTTCTCACTAACACTGTCTGCTAGTGTAAGTAGTGCTTTAAAAAGCACTGTGTCCTCACAAACAATGTGTTAATGCTAAAACTAACTCTCTGTAGCCTCTAGTACAGAGCGTTAGCCAACCATTTCTTGATAAACAACTTGCTCTGTGACCTCATGGGTTGGGAAATATGCTTTTATACTGATCAGGGATCTGCATTTGTGCTTGTTTGACTGATCTGTGTCCTGAACAATTTTTTTTAAGAAAATAGGTTTACTTCTTAAAGTTTTTGTTTTCATTAAAGAAAAATACAAAATTGTTGTTGTTTTCTGCTTAGCTGGTTAAATCTGCATTATTTGGTTTCAAAATTTGTTAGGGAGCATTGAAGTTCTGTCGATTATGCTAGTGTTTTACTAAATAGGATGCATGGTATATATATTGATGTATGAATGACTCTCCCTTTGTAGAAGCAGCTTATTCATCAAACGTGAAAATTTACAAGCATTGTTTTTGCATGATTTGAGTTAGAGTCCCATATAACTTCATACGTCAACACCCCTACCAAAGACTCTAATGAAGTACATTTAAAATCTACCTAATAAAATCAATCAGCAACTCTTTTGAGATTAAACACACATTAGTTTAGGCTAGGATCTTGGGATAGGCAGTGTGAGTTAACTACCCAAGATCATACACCAAAACTAGTGTCATTAAAGAGAGAAATCCTTTTGCACTCATACTATCTGGGACCACTCCAATAAAAGTGGAGCTAAATACGAGACAACATCGGGTTGTAAGTGAAGGTATCTTGCCTTTGCTTACATATCCTTTGGGTATTCTGTGTATTGGGGATCCCTTCGGGGATATCGGAGTTGAGTTGAGGACTTAGGTATCCTGCCCACATAGCATACTGTCTGTGACAGTGTCCCCCCCAGTAGTGTCTGTGATTTTACGTATCCTCAGTGGCCATACTTTTAGGGACGAACACAAGGTGACTGGGCTGGGCATCCCTGGTACCTAACACAAACAAACCTACTCTGTCTTTGGTTTTTGGGAGGATTCTCATTTTCACGAGAGTACTTGGCCCCTTAATCTGAGGTTCGAGCAAAGCTAAAGAGTAATTGCAACTGTACATTTGGCCAGCTCTCTCTATTATTCATTGTGATACTCGGTTCCATCTCTAGTGATCGGTGCTTATCAGACAAGGTCATTTTCCTCTCCTTATTGATTGATTTCCTTAGTGTATTTTTTATTTTTTAAGTGCCAGATTGTTCTCATCGAGACTTTAATAAATATCCCTCTAAAATCTACTGATAAAATTTATCGGTCATCATGGTTACATCCAACCCTCATCATCAATCTAGACAGTTGTTAGGTCTTCCCCCACTCATTGTGGAGGATCCGCCGAGCCCCATTGTACCGGATTCCCCATCTTCGGGCAATTAGTCTCCGAGATCTAACACCAAATCAATTTGGACATCCCACGATTCAAGCTTACCAGAAGATTTCTTTATTGAAGGATTCCTTCCTCCATAAAATCCTATGATTATGAATCCGTTGGGACCACTCTTGATTCCCATTGCATTTGTACCTCCTTTGTCTTCCGTTGGAACATTTCCACCCATCCCATCAATGACTAATAGGTCATGGGATTTTGTTGACACTTTTGGTCCACCACCACCTCCCTAGTTGACAGTCAGTACCACACCTCTAATGGTAAACCCCGCTATCCCATCTGTCCCAGGTTCAAACCCTATCGTGATACCCACCACGAGTGGAACCCAGTACATTCCAGGTTCCTCCCATTTTGTGTCAACCCCTGGACCTTCGACAAGTGCTACATATAGCGCTCCTTATAATGCTCAATATAACATGGTTAGCACGGGTCCCCTCAACCACCCCTATGGTTGGCATCCATTGTTTAGTTCTAACCCCTAGGTTCAGATGCCTAATGGCACAATTCCCAATATGCATATACCATCCAGGAACGTAACAGTTCCCCTTCCGTTTATAGGTCTGCAAGGTTAGTCACTGATTGACATGAACCCTCCTTATGTCAGTCAAGGACCTATAGTTAGTTATGTGGCGAGCGCGAACCCTCAACAAGGTCCCAATAAATCCATATGGGTACCCTACTCACAACCTCAAATGAGTCAAGGGGGCACTCCTTATCCTGGGGTCACTTCCAACCCCCAGCCTAACAACCCCTATGGAAACCCAAACTACATGACTATACCCCAAGGCACTTACTATACCATGCAACCTATGTGTAATATTGGAAACAACATGATGGGAGGACCGCAAGGATCCTCAAGTCATATGCCACTGCCTTTGTCTGATTCAGGGGCATCAAACACATTTCCTTTCTTGGAAATGCTTGATATCACCAACTTGTACAAACTCACAAATGGCCCCATCTATCACAACTTACTTTGGCTGCCAATCCCGCATATAATCCCGACAGGCATCTTGAAGTTCGAAGGGAAACAAGGGGAGGATTCGGGTACACACAACACCACCTATCATTTATGGTGAGTTTCTAAATCCATGGTGGATCATAGTATCTAGCTATGGCTCTTTCCCCGCACCCTTATTGGCAATGCAGCCAAGTGGTACATCGAGTTACCACGTGCGTCAGTCAATTCCTTTGGTGCTTTAGCGATGGAATTCTTAAAGCACTTCTAGCTACCCATCCACTATGAAATTGGTACAGAACTCCTCACTTCATTACGTCAGGACATTGCCACTCACATCTCTAATCATATACATGAACAGAGACGTAGGCGGAGGCTAGTCAAAGCTCCCCTCCCAGACTATCTATTAGCAGACTAGTTCTGCAAGTCTCTACTCCCCCAAATAACTAAAGATGTCGCCTTAAGTGGTGTGGTCACAGAAGACCAATCCATTCATCGTGCCCAACACTTAGATTTGATATATTTGCAGTCTGGCACTTTATACAACGTCATTCCCAATGCCCCTCACAACTCCAATGCTCCCTCTACTTAGCAACCCGGAGTGCATGCCGATGGGATTATCGGCGCAACCTCTAAGCCTATTGTAAAACAACTTAGTGGTCACATTTCCCAGTTGTCAGTTGACCCCTCTACCAAATCGATTTCTCTTCCTACTACCATGATAAACTCTATGTTGTCTACACAAAAACCTGGTGGTAAGAACAAGAAGAATAAGAAAGAGACTGCTCCTTCTATAGAGCAGTCAACAAAGAAATACAACCAAAAGCAGAAGGTTGTTGTGCCTTTTGATGATGGAAAGGACAAACCCACTCGGTTCCCTTGCAAAATCTGTGCGGAAGACCACATGACATATCATTGTCCGCATCTTTAGGAATGCACAGTTTTCATCGCTAAAAAGGACACCGACAGGACATTTGTGGTCCTAAATAATCCTTTCCCTCCTTAGTAGTAACAACACCTTGTTGCAAACCAATCCCAACCCCGGTAAGGGGGAAACGGTGGTTCGCATCATCCTTCAGCTGGTGAAGGAACATCTACCATTTACACCTTTGAAATGGTAGATCTACAAACCAGAGCCAAATATTATGGAGCTCTAGTCACTAATGTTGAGGAAGCCTCCTTGATTCAAAACCCACCGCATCCTAATGATCTTCATATTGAAAGGTCGGTTGTTGATCTTGTGATTCGCCCCCCAAAAGGGGCACTTCGTTGCACAACGCATAATACATCTGCACATGCTACTGAGAACTACAACATTGTAGAATATTTGGTGCAAGCACCGTTAGCTATGTCGGTGCTCGAAGTATTACAAACCTGTCCAGCACAAAGGAAAGCTCTACTTTTGGAAATTGGTGGTATCGACCCTCAGGATTCCATGCTTGCAATTTTTGACATGGAAAAATGTAAACCTCCCCTTTCACACCAGCTTGCATTTTAGGTGCAAATATTTTCGAAAGGGTGAGGAATACATAGAAATGTCATTGACGAAGGTGCTTTAACCTGCGTCATGTCGGCTTCACGTTGGATTGCTTTGGGTTCTCCAACCCTATCCCTGCTGTTGAATTCCCTTAAATCTTTCGACGGCCACACTTTCATCCCAAAAGGTTACGTAGCTAGCTACCCCATCACCTTGAATGGGAAAATGATAACGGTGGAAATCGAAGTCATAGATAGAAAGATCAAGTATAATCTATTGTTGGGTCGCAGTTGGACTTACGCCATGACTTCCATTATGTCTACTATTTTTCGCATCATCCTATTTCCATTAGATGGAAAGATAGTCACAGTGGACTAGCTGTCTTTTTGCACCCTTGATTAATCCTCGTTACCTAGCGGCTCTGTACCCTTAGTGGGTGGTGTACCTTACTCTTACGCCAGTATCAATACTGGTCTATTAAAGGGCTCTTCCCTGATGGGTTGTTTCCGTCTTCCACCGCCCGCAGTTCCACAGAAGGTCTCTATGGTTTCATCCATTCCTCATGAACCGACCGATCCTTGGATCCTCCCGATCCCTTCAGACATTGACACTTACAGAGAATAAATGTCATTGTCACCAGCTAAATTGGCCTACTAGGCCATTCAATCTACATCTGAATCTCTGGTCACTTTGGTCACGACCAATGGTACCACCTCCCCTCCCATAACTGCTTCTTCTTTTGATCTCGTCAATCAAGTCCTACCTACGGATGAAGCTATTAGAGAGATCATGTGTTTAGAAGAGCAACCTTGGGAGGACTCTCACCATCATGTTTCAATATCTGATTTGGACACGATGCCTCTTTAAATACTATCATTTGACACACCTGAAATCGTTTCCTCACCTTATATGACTATCCAAACTTTGGACTAGGATGGAAACATGGGCAATATTTCGAAGACATTGCTCATCGATATTTCTGTCACGCCAGGCATTGTAGAAAACATCCAGGTTGGAGAAGATTGCACTCCTGATGACATTGCAAGATTCACCTACCTTTTTAAGGAATTCTTTCATGTATCCGCTTAGTCTTACGAGGAAATTCCCAGCATAGATCGGTCTATTGTTGAGCATGAGATCATGATATACAACAATGCTAAACCTATCTTCCAAAGTGTTCCAACAGTCCACCCCCACAAAATGGCAGCCATCAAGACTGAGGTGGAAAAGTTGTTACGTGCTGGTTTTGTCCACCCCGTTCCCTTAACATAATGGGTTTCCAATCTAGTTCCTGTCGATAAGAAACAAGGAACCATCCGCGTATGTGTTGACTATCAGGACTTGAACACCGCGTGTCTAAAGGACAATTATCCGACACTGTTCATCGACCAAATCATCGATGACTGTGCTGGTTGTGAATCATTCTCATTCATGGATGGTTTCTCAGGTTACAACCAGATTGCCATAAAACTAATAGACTAGCATAAAAATGCCTTCACTTGCCCATGGGGAATCTTTGCGTATTGAAAACTCTCATTCAGTTTAAAGAATGCTGGAGAAAAATTTCAAAGGGCCATGAACTACGCATTTCATGATATCAGACATATCGTTTAAGCTTACTTGGATGACCTTCCAGCCCATTCCAAGAAGCGAGCGCAACACCTAGATCATTTAAGAGCTATCTTTCTTAGGTGTCAGTTCTATAACATACGTCTGAATCTGCATAAATGCATTTTCTTTGTTGAGTCTGGATGCTTACTTGGATTCATTGTCTCCAAGTACGGGATTAGGGTTGATCCTGATAAGGTAAAGGCAATTACTCAATTTCCCGAACCACAATCCATTTTGCAGCTCCAACATTTGTAGGGGAAAGAAAACTTCTTACGATGGTTCATTGTAAATTATGTTGAGTTGACGAAAGGCTTTATGCGCCTACTTAAGAAGGGAGTGTTGCACCTATGGGATGATCAAGCTCAACAGTCATTTAATGCCTTGAAAAAGGTTCTTATATTAGCCCCACTCCTTAGTGCTTCCAACTATGGGCGTGACTTTCTTCTATACCTGGCAACCTCGCCATCCTCTCTAGGAATGGTCTTGGTTCAAACTCACGATGACCTGAGTGAGCATGTGATATACTATCTGTCGAAAGGCCTGGCTGGGCCCGAACTCTGATATTCACATGTGGAAAAGTTTTCCTTGGCAGCTACCTTTGATGTCAACCGCTTCCGACATTACATACTACTGTGACAGACTATTATAATTGCCTTGGAGAATCCCATGAGACACATTTTGTCTCATCAAGTCATTGGAGGGAAATATTCCAAATGGATAGTGATCCTCTAACAATTTGATTTGGCTTTCACTGTTGCCAAGGAGAAAAATTCCTTAGTCTTCGCTGAAATTTTGTCAGATCTTACCATTATCGATCCTAACGAGATAGCCCACGATCCTCTTCCAGATGTAGCTGTCTATCTTATTGAATCTACTGACCCTTGGTATGGTGACACTCTTATCTACCTTCAAGCACACCATTTCCCCCCTCAACTATCGTTAGGTAACCGTCGTCGCATCTACCATCAATCGCGACACTATTTAGTGCTTAACGATACGTTATATCGCCATGGTGCTGATACAGTTCTTTGACGTTGCCTCACCCATGAGGAGGCGGAACATGTTTTAAATGACTGCCATGTTGGGGCATGTGGCGGTCATCTTTCTGGCATATCTACTGCTTAGAAAATTTTGCGCGCAGGCTACTACTGGCCGACCTTGTTCAAAGATTGTATCAAGGCTATCCGGTAGTGCCACCCTTGTCAAGTGTTTACAAAGAAAATGCACGCTCCTCCGACCCTACTGCACCCGGTTATCTCCATTGGCCCCTTTTCCAAATGGGGGATAGACTTCATAATTTGGAACCCCACTTCCTCTACTAGACACAACTATATTATCTTATTTGTGGACTATTTCACGAAATGGGCCGAAGTCCTTCCCACCTTCCGGGCCAATGGAGAAACTGCGACACTATTCCTTTTTAATCAGGTAATCTGTCACTTTGGTGTGCCCTGCATGATCGTTACAGACCATGGGTCTCATTTTCATAATCATATGATGTCTGAA
Source organism: Pinus tabuliformis (assembly GCA_031772625.1). Lineage (NCBI taxonomy): Eukaryota > Viridiplantae > Streptophyta > Pinopsida > Pinales > Pinaceae > Pinus > Pinus tabuliformis. The sequence continues at coordinate 97,941,074 of CM062805.1, read as the reverse complement.
TTAACATCGTTGCTTGGTTTTCACCAGGATCAATCATCCTCGTACTACCCCCAAGCTAATGGTCAAGTAGAGGGTGTCAATGGCGTCTTAAAGACCATGATCCGTAGTTTAGTAGGGAATCATAAAAACCACTGGCATCAAATTTTATATCCTATGTTATGGGCATACTGAACTTTAGTAAAAGTACGACAGGCTTCACACCTTTTCAACTAGCTTATGGCCTGGAAGCAGTTTTACCAATTGAGTGTCAGATTCCTTCTTTAAAAATCGTCGTTGAACTCTTTCTCGACACCACTGCCAAAGAAGAGCACCTGTTATACCTATATCAACTGGATGAAAGCCATCGAGATTCCGAATTTTCACTCGAAGCCCACAAGTGCTGGGTTAAATCCCAATACGAAAAAAAGGTCAAGCCTCATTCTTACCGAGAGGGAGATCTTTTTTTACTCTACAATAAAAAACATGACCTCTTGGGGGCAGGAACACTTCAACCCTTATGGTTCGGTCCATATGTCATCACAAAATCCCTCTCAAAAGGGGAATATGAACTTCAGGACTGGGAAGGAGTCCCGCTCACTGAGCCCCAAAATGGTCTCTATCTGAAAAAGTATTATGCCTAGTACTACACTAGGCATGTGCTTTGTAATTTTATGTATTTATAAGTTTTGTTTACTTTTTATGTGACTGGATTTTTTGGTATTTCTTGAAGTATTTGTCTCATACATATTTCTCATTATGCAGATGTCTTCATTACCCTTAGCATACGTAGGATACGCAGATGGTGCTAGTCATCACACAAGACACATTGCATAAATTGCTTGGGTCATTTACACACCTGGGTTGGAATTGTTTTTCTCTAGGGGATTCTTTCTTAATACTGCCACCAACAAGATTGCTGACATCTCCAATATGGTGGTCAGGTTAGACTCTTAGCTTGTTGTTATGCAATTGACAAATCATTATCATGTTCGTAATCCAATCTTGTTACGTCATTATTTGAGGGTATGACTCTTGGAACGTCAATTTGAGGTTATCAATATGAACACATTCCTAGAGAATTTAATATAGTTGTTGATTCATTGGCAGACAATGTGTTAGATTGGCATCTGTCTCATTCATTATAGATACATGTATGAAAGTAAATATTTACATAGTTAAAAATTTACAAAAACACTTAAAAAACGTTTACATCATACAATACCAAAATATCTGTATATATATATATATATATATATATATATATATATATCAAATCCAGTGTTTTACATCAGAAAATTTCCCAAAACTTGGGTGTTTTAAGTACAAAATGGCTACTAAGCCTAGCTATAAACACCTGTTGGCTATACCATGCGTCTGCTAATGAAGCCTACCGCTCATGAAAAGATAACACTGCTCTAGCTATCCTCTGAAGAGGAACCAGAAACCGCTCAGGCACGCCAATTGTGTGTCACTACATATGAGTGGGGATCTCCCTCATAGGAAGGGGGGGCACACCCATGCTCAAGCCCTCTAGGTTCCTCAGAACCTCGTGAAGACTCTCAGAATCATCCCCGCCTTTGGGTAGTTGGCCTCCTTGCCTCACTTGGCGAGGCTCACTTGCAGGTCGCACCAGTGCCATATCTGTGTCAAGCAAAAAGCTTCATGTCAGTACTTTTTCACCCATAAAATCAACAAAAACATAACATAAACATTCAAAAGCTTAAAAATACTTTAAGTGCTCTCAAAATCCTTATTAGCTTGAGGCCCCCAGTTTGTACCAGGCAGAAAAATTAAGTCAGGGTTACCTCTGAAGTCCATGCCCTCGTAGGCATATGGTGGGCCCCAGTATTACAGCAATAATGCTGCAACTCCTAGGGCTCCCTTCTTTACTTTTATCAACCCGGTAGTTCGTAACAAACTTGGAAGCGACGGTGTTGTATGCACAAGTACTAGCTCTTGCCGCGACTATCACTTGATCAGCTGGCACAAGTCCGCTAGGAGCTTAAGCCAACTTATATGAGCTCTTAGAAGAAGCTTTTTAACTGATGGATGAAAGCTAACTCAAAGGAGGCTAATCTACTTGCAGAAAGAAACTGAAAGCGGAAAGGAAATGAAAACCCTAGCAAACCCTAGTTTTACCGACTAGCCCTATCGGTGCAAGAAAAGCAATGAAAGCAATGAAAATGGATGCCATTGACTTCTAGGAAGGTAAAATGCATGTGGCTAAGCTACTTCTATAGTAAAATTTGGAAGAAACATCTTTTTGTATTTTTGAGTAAGTTGGCAGAATTATTATGCATGTGCTTTAACTGTTTTTGACTGTGTAGAGGTGGATTGGCGAAAGGAAATGCTTGAAGGAGGTTGGGAAGGTTAGAAGAGGGCCTAAGGGGTCCCTAGCACCCTTCCAAATAGTTTCACAGTGATCGGATCTCAAGAAACCACTCTCGTGAGCTTCTACAGGAAGTCTGCAGGGGTTCTACAGGATGTTCTGTAATTTCTACAGGATGTTCCGAAAAGAGAATTTTGGAGGGTTGATGGAGGAAAAATGGTGGGAAAGTGGAAATGGAGGTTGGATAATGATGTTAACAGGTCTAAGACCTTGTGAATGGGGCTAAGGAGTGATTGGATTTGTTCAAGGATGGAGGAAGCGATGATGCACAAGAATGTAGAAATTAGGGCAAAGTGAGAAAACGTGGCAAATGAGAGGCAAGAATTTGAGTTAGAGGATGAAGCAGGTTGCATGGATGGGGTAAGGATAGATGAGGAGGTATCACAGGTGCTCTGCAAGTTATTTCTCAAATTGAACAAACAAAGACTCGGAAAATCAAGGACCTAGCTACTTTAACCTAATCTGTCCTAAATAACAACAAAGAAAATGAACAACAGTTTATTTGCAACGAAATCATGTGAAGTAGCTATGAAAACTAAGCAATCATGAACCTGAGCATGTAATCACAACTGGTATCAACTTCTACAAATGAGAATATAACACTAATAATTGCATGATGAAGCAAAGATAGTGTTTTTGGTGGCAGCAAGGACACCTTGGTCCCAGCTCATGGTCCCACTGAGGGAGAGGTGAGATCAGAGGTGCTTGATAGCATTTTTCTGAAGATATTCTCTATTATTAACCTATCAAATCAATCTGAACATGAAAATCCTTTTTAATCATCAAAAGAAACCTAAATAACAAAACAAGATTTAAATCTAAATAGCAGATTTTATTCTAAGAATGCAGCAAAAACACATAAAAGTAAACAAAGGAGGTACTGGGCACTTGGGTTGGGCCCAACCCCAAGAGCTACAGCCTCCTAAGAGAGATTAGAGCTGGTGCAAAGCTGGATTCATCTTTATTGATCAAAAGAATAGTTACATTCCAAAAACTGTCCACAAGGAAAAGCTCAAAAATGTGCTGAAATGCAGAGCTAACCTACTGCCTAAAAAATGACTAAAATCAAACTACAAACTAGCTAACTTTTTCCTACAAAGTGACTAAATGAAATGAGGCCCTAAGCCTTCTTATTTATACAAATTGAGGACCCCAACAGCCCTCCTAAACTTTAGGAACTCGGCTGCCAAAACTTGTAGTTAACAACACCTTTACTAGCCCTTGCTCGGTTGCCCTTGTGATAATTGATGTGGTGGCCCTTGAACTCCGAGATGATGGTGGAGAATTCGAGGTAAGGGCCCATAAATGAAGGGGACACCTTCCTACAAATCCTGTCCCTTGTTCTTCCACAAATTTGGCTACCAAGTGCTCATTAAAACCTTTGATTTTGTCTCAAAATTGACCAAAAAACTGCACAAAGCACCCATTAGACTTGTTGGCATAATGACTAACCCAATTCACTCTATTAGAATAAATATAATAAAAAGCATGCAATAAAATAATGAGAATGGTGGATTAAGTCGAATTAGGAGGCTGAATGAGCCCATATATTTATCTATTTTTGGGGCTCATCATCACCCCCTTACTGAAAGTGTTTCTCATCCTCTGAGCAACTAATCTATCTACTCATATTTGATGGCCCTGGTGGCCTCCCTGTCATGCCAAGCTTCTAAAGTGATGTCCTCTTCTCGGTCATGAAACCATGCTTTTCTCTCTGCTTCTTCCCATTGCCTGTGCTCCTTTTCTTGTAGCAGTTTTGTAAGCGCCTCAACCTTAGCCTGCAGCTTGTCCTCTCTTTGATGTTCATCAGATGTTTCCTTGTCTTTCCTTCTTCATGTGATTGTTTGGCCGCCTTTTCCTCCAATTGCTCGGTCTCTCTTAGCTTAGCCTGAGTTTCCTGTAGAGAATTCTCAGCTTCCTGTAGAACTGTCTCAACTTCCTGGAGAGCTGTCTTTGAGTCCATCATCTGAATTCTCTCTCTCCAAGTGAAGGTTTTTGGCTTCCTCATTCATAGGTGATGGTTATCTTTGAATGAGAATCCTCCTTTTGTTTAGTTGTGGTGTCTTCAATAGTAATTGGCTCTTTTGACTGTGGTTTGGGTCTGCCCACTTTTATCCGTGTGCTCCCTTTTTTGCTTCCCTTTTTGCTTGGGAGATGTGCTTAAGGCAGCAAGCACAACTGCTACCTCCCTAGCCAAAATCTCAGGTGATTTCTCCGTTTGCTGCTCTATTTTTATACTTCCTGTAGAAACTGTGTCAGCTGTTTTCATGCTTCCTGTAGAAACTGTTTTAACTGTTTCAGTCTGCTTGGCTGGGTGTGTCTTTCCTTTCAGCTTCTGTGTGGTTGCCTTGGTTGTGCCCTCCTTTGTGTGGAATTTTTCAGTCCTCTCTGCTCTACTCTGCAACCGTTTCTCCCTGGGTGTTTGTGCCATTGTTCCTCCCACAGTTTTAGGCTCAGCAATTTGGCCCATTTCTCCTTTTCCTCTCTATTCTTGCTGTGCCTGAATGTCTTGCGTTTCTTCATCACTGGTTTTCTCACCTTTTTCAATGTGTTCTTCTTCCTCACTACTGGATGGGGTGATATTTTCGGCCAAAACTCTGATATTGTCATCCCGGGACATGTTTCGAAAAATTTCCCATGATATGGGGACAGTGTACGTGTGCAGGGCGTCTTCTACTAATAATTTGATGAGCCCATGATGGGCCAACTGGTCTGGAATCCCTTCATTCATTTTTGTCCCATATTCAACCAGTGACTGAAGAAGAAAATAGGGAATGCTTAGTTTCATTTTTGGAGGTAAATCAATTCCATGTCTAAGTTCACACAGCAACCTGAAATGATAACCATGGATAATGCTGAGTTATGAATCCCCCTGGCATGGTGAGAGTGCTCTATTTTATGCTCTGATCAGAAAAGGGAATGTTGTTTATGTTTTCCTCCTTTGAACTTCAGGAAAGGATCTCTCGGGTGTTTAAATTTTAAATTGCACCAATTCCCTGGTTCTAAGGCCTTTGCTACCCAAAACTCGGCTGTCTGTGTATAAAAGGAAGAATTAGGTTTCCACAGACAGGGCACAGAGCTCAATTTTCATCCCCAGCATACATACAGCCATGTAAATTCGAATTCTTCATGCATAGGTTAGCCCTCACAGTGCTTTATCTTTTCTACAGGAGAAAACTTTTTAATGGGAACCGTGGAGGAGAATTTTGACACAAAACCGACTGAGAAATTCCGTGCTACACACAGGCAACTGCTATTTTCGACTCACAGGCAGACTTGTCTCATACTCTCTTATTCAAGATAGTTCAATTCACCACCTTTCGAAACCTACCATGCATGGAAGAGTGTTTTCGAGCCTACCTCTCTCGGAACTCCAAATTTGACGAAGAAAAGTCCAAGCTTCCCTGCTCCGGAAAGCTGTGTCGTACTTCCTGTAGAAGACCCCCCTGGTTCCTGTAGAACGCCACTGTGCCTCTGAGCGAGCCCGATATGCAACAGAATCTCGAAGACAAGTAGAAAAACCGGTGGAGGATGACTAGTTAATCATTTTGTGCATACTTCAGTTGAGGATGTTGCAAATGCAAATGAACAGCAATTTGTGAGTTTCAGCCGAGCATTTTTTAATTGTTGCATGATTCGTGGTGAGGGGATGAGGAGGAAAAATATGCGTTGGCCCCATGCAGATGGCAACTTCATGTTTTCTACCTGTAATCACTTCCATCATTTACATTGAAGTTTAAACGGTCACCACTACCTGTTTCCAGATTTCCTCCTGAGATGGCTGAGCACACGCATCGTATTCACCCACCGAGCGTTGTTGAACTAGATGAGGGTGGCTAGTTGGCTGGCCACCGATTTTTTTAACCACAACCATCTCATTGTTCACACAGTTTTCAAATTACATTCATGCAATCAGAGGAACGAGTTTAGTCACGTACCTGGAAGTCGAGCGTGGTTGTTGTGAGGTGCTGTGGCCTTTCATTTGCTACATGCATTTGTTTCTGTGGTTGCATGATGGCTTGGTTGCTGATTCATGGTTGTTTTCCTTATGCAGGTGTCCTTTGGCCAGATCTAAGCTGCAGGAATTTGTTTCCACGTTCAGACTTGCACCCTCAAGCTGCTGATGTTGAATTTTTACAAGGTAGCGACTTATTTTCTCCATTGCTCCTGAACGATAGATCGGATCGATCTGAAACTTTCTGAGCATGTTCCTATCATCATTATGCACCTCCCATAGCAAAATTGCGATCAATGGATGTACAAATTTTGAGAAAAAAGAAAAATGGCTGAAGATTACAAAGATCAATTTCTAGGAAATCATGCATCAGAATCGGCTGAAACTGCTTGGGTAGGTTACTATCACCCATGTGCATCTCCCCATGAAATAGATTTTGAAACGGATGCACGGATATAGAGAAAATGCAAAAATGGCTGAAGGTGATGGAGGCTGATTTCTTGGAAACCATGCACCAGAATTGGCTGAAATTTCTCGGGCATGTTGCCATCATCCTTATACAACTCCCCATAAAACGGTTTTGTAAATGGATGCATAGTTTTCACGTTAGAGAAAAAAAAAATTTCAGCACTATGTATTTTTGCTTCCAAGCATTCTGCAGTTTTTTTGCATGGTAAGAAAAATGAGCTTGGGCTGTGATGCAGGCATGGAATTGATGGGAGAGAGGATTGAGGATTGTAGGAGGACTTATGAACATGTGAGGAAGCTATCATGTTCACCAAACTGCCTTTTTGAAATCCATTTCTAGCTTCCTGTAGAAATCCTATAATCTCTACAGGAACTTCCTATAGAACACGCAGTTTTTAGGAAAGAAGCACAATGAGATGGAAAAAATGATGGAGAAGGGTGAGGGATGGAAACATAGATGCTTGCAAGCCTCATAGACATATTCCTAGCCTTCTGGTCCTCTTCGGAGATCAATTTTGGCTTGTTTGTAGGCTTCCTGTAGAAGACACAGAACTTCCTGTAGAAGACATAGAACTTCCTGTAGAAGGCACAGAACTTCCTCTGTCTTTGTTTTGAGCGATCCCCCTGACCTGCAATGTCCTTCTTGCAACCTGAAATTATTCAATAGAAATTAGGTTTATTTTTTTCTCTTTTTTTCTTTATTTTTCTCTTTTTTTGAAAACAACTAGGGCACCTCATGGAGGTTTTCACCCTAATTGTCTACCCTGGGCGCCTCCAAGGGAGGTTTTCACTCAAGGATCTTATTCTCTTTTCTTTTCTCTTTTTGTTTTCCAACCCATTGACCACATCATGGAGGTTTTCAATCGATGAGGCAATTTGAGGCGCCTCCGAGGAGGTTTTCACCTCAGATTTTTATTTTTCTCTTATTTTCATTTTTTTTCTTTTTTTCTACCCTACCCTACTTGAAAAACAAAATCATTTTCAAGTATAGGAATACTTCCAATGGAGCCATGTGCACATCGAGATTAGAGACAAAATGATGTGGAGGCTTGAAATGCATGCTTTGACAGCTATCCGGATTTCAGAGACCAAATGATTTGACTTTCAAGGGATCAAACATAGCTGAGGAAGAGAGTACTGCTGCAACTTAGTGACTGTCTGGAACCATATCTCAGTATAGCTCTGATATCCTTGGTCATTTTGCTGAGCTGGATCATTCTCCATATCTTCTTCTATCATGACCTTCTCATCTTCCTATTTTTTTGATTTTTCTCTTGAATACATGGAGGATTTGATGGTAACCATGAGGGAGCTCTCTCGATCTCTGATTCTGAAGTCTTCTCTTTTGAATCTTCTTTTGCTGGATGTGGTCCTTCAATGCCTTCAAGATAATCTCTTTTTTGCAATACTCTTCCTGAGCTATGGTGAAGATCATTGAGCTCAAGAGGAGTCGTTTGGACATGTTGTGCCTCAGCTTTGCAATTGGGTTGAGCTATTCCAATGTGCAGGTTTGGAAATGGTGGTACGGGTAGTTGAGTGGGGGTGTATATTTGAGATGGATGTGGATGGGGTTGTGTTTGGGCAGGCATTTTGGGCTGCCTTGGTGGAGGAGGAGGCGATGGTTGCGGTTGAGTAGGTGGTGGAGGCAAAGGAGTGGGAGGAGAGTTGTACTGGGGCCTCCACCCCTGATGATGTGCATTCCACTGAGGCTGTGGCTGAGCATAAGAGTGAAACGAATGAGAAACTAGAGAAGCATGGTATTAAGGAGGATATGACCAAGGAGGGGGTGTGGACCAGGAAGGATGAGCAGGGGGACCCCAAGAAGGCATGGAAGTGGCTTGATAGGGGTCCTGATAGGTCTGGGATGTCCCTTGCATTCCCTTCTGGTAGTGTATGGGTCCATGTGGCCTCCTTTGGTTCATATAATAGAGTGATTCAGTGGCTTCTTTGGCTCTCTGATATGCAGCTTTAAGTCCAGGCAAGGAAGGGCACTGATTCGTAGGATGGTATTCTTCACAGACGAAACACACTTCTAGGGAGTGCATTGGACATTCGTTCCTAGGATGCTTTCTAGTGCACTTAGGACAAAAGATGTCCAAAGCCCTCTTGGCTTCCTCTTGCTTCCTTTGGATCTGTAAGGTATCCAGTTGCATGGCAAGAAACTGCCTCATCTTGCTCTTGTGATCTTCTATCTGATTTGCAAATTCATTTTTGGATAAGGTACTGCTCCCAACATTTCTATTTGCATCCATTTGCTCCAGAGGAATGTTTTCTTCTTCTTCTCCCCTAGAGGTTCTTCAAATATGTCTTGCTGACCACCTAAGGGTTCTTTAATCACAGCCATCGAAGAAGAGAGAAGGTTGGCTGTGTGAAGCAGTGGGGGTGTTGTGCAATCATTTTTCTGAATTATCTTTACTCCTACAAGGCATGAAAGGAAATCTTTTTGGTTGATTTTTGTATTTTTCTTCTTGTACCTGAAAAACTAAAATAGATTGAACTGCAACTAACTATCTTGCTAAAATGAAAATGTGGAATTGAAATGAAAGCAGGAAAGGACTAATCTATTTTGCTGAAATGAAATTGCAGGAATGAAATGCTAGTCTACGCTTGCAGAATTGAAATTGCGGAATTGAAATGCTAATCTATGCTTGCAGAATGGAAATTGCGGACTTGAAATTCTAATCTATGAAAGCGGGAAAGATCTAATCTACTGTTGCGGAAATGAAATTGCAGAAAAGAAATGAAATAAACTACTTAGCAGAAGGTTGTAGTAGAAAATAGAAGAAAAGCAGCAATCACCAATACTCTGATGCTTCCCCTGCAACGGCGCAAAAAAGAATGGTGGGCCCCAGTATTGCAGCAATAATGCTGCAACTCCTAGGGCTCCCTTCTTTACTTTTATCAACCCGGTAGTTTGTAACAAACTTGGAAGTGACGATGCTGTATGCACAAGTACTAGCTCTTGCCGCGACTGTCACTTGATCAGCTGGCACAAGTCTGCTAGGAGCTTAAGCCATCTTCTATGAGCTCTTAGAAGAATCTTTTTAACTAATGGATGAAAGCTAACTCAAAGGAGGCTAATCTACTTGCAGAAAGAAACTGAAAGCGGAAAGGAAATGAAAACCCTAGAAAACCCTAGTTTTACCGACTAGCCCTACCGGTGCAAGAAAAGCGATGAAAGTAGTGGAAATGGATGCCATTGACTTCTAGGAAGGTAAAATGCATGTGACTAAGCTACTTCTACAGTAAAATTTGGAAGAAACATCTTTTTGTATTTTTGAGTAAGTTGGCAGAATTATTATGCATGTGCTTTAACTATTTTTGACTGTGTAGAGGTGGATTGGCGAAAGGAAATGCTTGCAGGAGGTTGGGAAGGTTAGAAGAGGGCCTAAGGGGTCCCTAGCACCCTTCCAAATAGTTTCACAGTGATCGGATCTCAAGAAACCTCTCTCGTGAGCTTTTACAGGAAGTCTACAGGGGTTCTACAGGATGTTCTGTAATTTCTACAAGATGTTCCGAAAAGAGGATTTTGGAGGGTTGATGGAGGAAAAATGGTGGGAAAGTGGAAATGGAGGTTGGATAATGATGTTAAGGGGTCTAGGACCTGGTGAATGGGGCTAAGGAGCGATTGGATTTGTTCGAGGATGGAGGAAGCGATGATGCACAAGAATGTAGAAATTAGGGCAAAGTGAGAAAACGTGGAAAATGAGAGGCAAGAATTTGAGTTAGAGGATGAAGCAGGTTTCATGGATGGGGTAAGGATAGATGAGGAGGTATCACAGGTTCTCTGCAAGTTATTTCTCAAACTGAACAAACAAAGACTCGGAAAATCAAGGACCTAGCTACTTTAACCTAATCTGTCCTAAATAACAACAAAGAAAATGAACAACAGTTTATTTGCAATGAAATCATGTGAAGTAGCTATGAAAACTAAGCAATCATGAACCTGAGCATGTATTCACAACTGGTATCAACCTCTACAAATGAGAGTATAACACTAATAATTGCATGATGAAGCAAAGACAGTGTTTTTGGTGGCAGCAAGGACACCTTGGTCCCAGCTCATGGTCCTACTGAGGGAGAGGTGAGATCAGAGGTGCTTGATAGCCTTTTTCTGAAGATATTCTTTGTTATTAACCTATCAAATCAATCTGAACATGAAAAGCCTTCTTAATCATCAAAATCAACCTAAATAACAAAATAAGATTTAAATCTAAATAACATATTTTATTCTAAGAATGCAACAAAAACACATAAAAGTAAACAAAGAAGGTACTGGGCACTTGGGTTGGGCCCAACCCCAAGAGCTACAACCTCCTAAGAGAGATTAGAGCTGGTGCAAAGCTGGATTCATCTTTATTGATCAAAAGAATAGTTACATTCCAAAAACTGTCCACAAGGAAAAGCTCGAAAATGTGCTGAAATGCAGAGCTAACCTACTGCCTAAAAAATGACTAAAATCAAACTACAAACTAGCTAACTTTTGCCTACAAAGTGACTAACTGAAATGAGGCCCTAAGCCTTCTTATTTATACAAATTGAGGACCCCAACAGCCCTCCTAAACTTTAGGAACTCGGCTGCCAAAACTTGTAGTTAACAACACCTTTACTAGCCCTTGCTCGGCTGCCCTTGTGATAATTGATGTGGTGGCCCTTGAACTCCGAGCTGATGGTGGAGAATTCGAGGTAAGGGCCCATAAATGAAGGGGACACCTTCCTACAAATCCTCTCACTTTTTCTTCCACGAATTTGGTTGCCAATTGCTCATTAAAACCTTTGATTTTGTCTCAAAATTGACCAAAAAACTGCACAAAGCACCCATTAGACTTGTTGGCATAATGACTAACCCAATTCACTCTATTAGCATAAATATAATAAAAAACATGCAATAAACTAATGAGAATGGTGGATTAAGTCAAATTAGGTGGCTGAATGAGCCCATATTATCTATTTTTGGGGCTCATCAGTATAGTCATTAATCATCACAATCTGTCTGCTAAGCCATTCGAAGAAATCTTCTTCCAAAAAATGCCAGATGGGTCCTCCTCCTATGTGAGGATCAAGCGATGCCCATTACCTTTATCTAGGCTCCCTCAGATCAAGGGGACCTAAGCTCATCCGCGGGAACATAACTGGCACCCTCTCAAGTATGAAGGAGACAATGAGAGTGCCATACCCAAAATTCTATTGGGTCTGGGTCTTACATGCGGTCAAATTTTCCTTCAGTTGACGAAGCACTACCTCACACCAGTTGAATATTTGCGGTTGGAAGTAGTCAACTGTAAGCAATAGTTGGGCCTTTTTCGCAACATGGGGACTTTTCGACCCCGCCAAGAGCACAATCATCCATAAAATGGCCCTCATAGATTTGGATCTAATCCTCTCTATAGGGACTCTGTTGCTGACGAGTCAACTTTCAGGGATACAATAAGCTCAGACCAACTCTAGAGTGGATCGGGGATCAGGCCTACCACCGATAAGGTTTTCCCATGCTCCTATGCACAAAAAACCTATCAAGAAATATATATCATCTCGGTCAATGGCCAACTCATGGTTCCTAATCAGGAACACCTGTTCGTTTTCATCCCAGCGCTGAATAATCCAGCTAGAAAGGTCCTCCTGACCTTTCATAATTTCCAACTGTGCATACTTCATCAACCCACAATGGCGCATTGCAAGTATGCAAGCTGGATCATTTCACAATAGCAATTCTTATCGGTCATGGGCCCGTTCTCTTCATAGACTAGTCATAATGGCTCAAAACTTGCACAAATCAACCCAAAAATTAGTGCAAATGGGGAAAAAACTCAATAAATCATTTCCTAGGGTTTTGGATTTCCTCCTCATGCACTAATGCCCCCTTAGTGACAAACAGGGAGGATTAACGCCCTCCCCCAAGTTTTAAAGGGCGTTTAACGCTCCCTATAGACCTAGAAGGGGGCGTTAGGTGCAATAAATAATCTAGGGATCCCCAGATATGAAAAATCCGACCCCAAAAGCAGCTAAAAAATGGTTTAATAATGCAAGATCAGGGTTTTGGCATCTACCTGGGACTGACAGCACGATGAATGGTTGCTAGGATCTCCCGCAATTGTCCGTGGAAATTTCGCTCCTCTTTAGCTCCAAAACACTCTCACAGCTCTCAAATGATGCAAATGGTGAATGTGGAGGCTCAAGAACCCCCTTATAGTCACTTTGGAGACATGATGTATCTTGATTTAAGTCATTAAAGTAGAAGTAGGAAATTTCCAATGATATTTATCATGCGCCATGACCCCATATTGGCAGAAATTGCTCATGTTTTGATGAAAGAACTTTTGGGATTGAACGACGGAAATGACCATGTTCGATTCTCAATGAGTGCCTTATTTTATGGAATGTTTTCTCACTCTAAAACTAAAAAATCCCAGAGTTTTTGATCGTCGGTCTCGTTAAACACTTATGGCGACGGTCTGAGCAACTCTTTTTCTCTCTTTTTCTAGCTCACTAAACTGAAAAAGATCAACTAAGCATTCCTTTTTGGGGCTTTTTTTTTCGCTCATAAAATCGAAAAAACCTCGAGTTCCTTCTTCAGGCTCATTAAAAACTTATGAAGAAGCTCGGAGAGTTCTTTTTAGGAACTTTTTTCTCTCGTTAAATCGAAAAACCCCTGAGATTTCATCATTGGGCTCATTAAAAACTTACGACGACAATATGAGCGTCTTATTTTTTGAGATTATTTCTTGCTCTTAAATTGGAAAATCCTCGAGCTTTTCCCTTCTTTAGGTTCATTAAATCTATGAAGAAGGAATGAGTAGTTCTTTTACCTATTTTTCCTCGCTTGTGAAACTGAAAAAGATACCTCGAGTTTTATTCATTTGACTCATTAAAATTCGATGAAGGTCTATTGAGTTTGTCACCGTGTGACTCATTAAAATTTCATTAAGAATATCAAGTTTACTCCGTCTCCCCGTACTTGTAACAAAATGAGGTAAACATCTATTGAGCATAAGTTTCTCTTTAACTGGACTCAGTAGATTAACTTTCAGAAAAGGAAGCGTCCCTAGTATACTATTAAACCATTGTCACACCGGTTAAAAACTATGACAAAGGGACCACCTTAGAGTCGTTCTTTACGATCTTTCCAAACTCTCCAAATTTGAAAATACCACCGAGTTGTCTCGTCGGGACTCATTAAATTACACAGATGAGAAATATAGTCGCTCTTTTTACTATCCTTTTCGGACTCTTAAAACATGAAAATATCGACGAGTTTTCCTGTCTGGACTCATTAAACTAATCAGATAGGGCATAGATTCACTCTTTTTACAGTCCTTTTCAGACTCTTAAAACATGAAAAGATCGATGAGTTTACTTGTCTGGAATCACTAAACTAATCAGATCGAGAATGTGGACAATACAACTGCTTTTGTGTTCCATATTGTGAAAAGATTTTTTTGGCAGCAGTCGCTCCCTTGAACATGGCATTCCCTCAGATAAACCTTCCTTATGATGACCTCTCAATATGAATCTTACCATCCTATGAGTTTAGCCTATATACCTCGATGTTCTTGCATCTCTGTATCCTAACACTCTTTGGTGTTCATGAGTCTAGTGCTGCATGGTTAAAATCGTTGTCATGCCTTCTATTGTTCAAGGGAAAACCTTTATCTTCTGTTTCCTCCATCAAACCATCAAGCATATCCTATCATCATGCCCTCTGTCGCTTTGCCCCAATGCTCAAAATATTCCTCAAAAACTAATCATTCTTGTCTCGTTTCATGTCGACTGATGTAGGGCACCTTATTGCCTACCTTTCGACAGATCTCTTCCTATTGACTTCAACACTCTATCTAGGAAGAAGACCCAGAAACAATTCAATGCCTTAATACTTGCAGACATCAGTGGCAGGTCACCTTGTGTTTGGTTAGGGGTTTTCATTATTGGCTCCTGGTTAAGCGATTCTACGAGTGTTCGATGACAAAAACATTATTCACACTCACTAGATTGTATTGTGCATCTTGGAGACCATCGCCATTATTAGTGGCCATCCTCGCGTCTATTAACGGTCTCCATTATTGACTGTTAATCAGATGATTTCATGCATGTTCGAACTCAATGCCTATATTCACATGTATCAATCTATGTTGTTGTGTGACGAAGAAATCAAGACCTTGGGTAGAGGCTTGCATCACTTTGCCTTGTTTCCTCTCCAAAAGTTGCGTTTATTATTTTTTGGAGACAGCTCATCAGAATTATCCTATTATGACATAGGTTCCGCATTGTGCTTTCGGCTTCCAGCATCATCATATCAAGAAAATCACTCTGACATAGCTACTGATCATGGGAATGCCCGACTTAGGACATGATTTTATTTGTTTTTTATATATGTGCTGTATCAGGTTTCTAGTACTGCCCGAAGCTCCTATCCTCTCTCTCTTTTTTCCAAAGAAAAGGATAGTTAAATATAAAGTATTTCAACCATCTTCATAGCCTTTGATCTCACACTTTAGGGGGAATCTATTATACAAGAAAATGACCTCCTCATCAGCTCAGAGGAGAAAGAAATGATGACTGAAGGAATGACCAAGTTCACAGGCCCAGTTGTCAAGCTAACGTTGTCTTCTACCACAGGAAGAGCAATAGTGAACCCTAATGAGTTTCTATGGGTCAAGAGAATGATCTGACTAAGAAATATCCCAAGATTCTCTCCTATGTCAGCTCACAAAAGTAGGGAAACATCAGAACTCGACCTATTTGGGGGAATTACTAACTCCTAATGGAGTATGCAAATGGGAAAGAGCACAAAGGCATGGAAACATCATTGCTTTTTCCTAATAGAACTCATTAAGGACTTGGCAACCCTATCCTCACATGTTATATATGCAAGGCTAGGGTCATTATGAAAGAGGTCAAACCATTTGAAAGGATTGCCTATTTGACTGTCGAGTAGAGTCTCAGACTAAGGCATCAAAAGAGGTTAAGAAGGGAGAGAGAGAGAGAGGAGCTAGAGGGGTAAGGGAAGGCTGATACAACTGATGGTTGTAATAACTCTTATACATCAATATAGAATTGCAATTGTGTTTTCCACTCTGAGATGTTGGTAGTATAACTTGTTAATATGTTTATTCAATATCATTAGCATGAGTTGCTTAGATATGTGAAACTAGATATCTTTATATGTTCATGCATTGTTTATCAAGGTTGTATGTTGTGATATTACACTTGTCCTTGCTATGTGCAGGTTTTGATCTGGAGCTGGCTCAGGGGTTTTCCGCCTAGCTACATTGCGGTCTCCGGCAACACCACACTAAGACTCTAGGTAATAAGTCCCTCCCTCTTTGATATTCATTTGTTAAACATAGATATGTGTGCATCTTTGTGACAGTTGTAGCTAATCTGACTGTCTGCCAAGGATCCCGAGAAGATCATTGAGGGTTTCTACATCACCAAACACATGTGCATTGAGCCCTATAGCACTTACCGGGACCAACTAAGAAACTTATAACATTGTGCACAAATCACCATTATGCCTTGTGTGATAATTATGGTCACTATTCCCATTTTTTCCCTCGTCTTGACAAATTTCATGATTGCCTTCAAGAACTTTTCAGTTACGAGGCCATTCATAGTGGATCACCTAATCCTCTACCCGTCGATTCTGGTACCACTAGTACACTAGAATAGGGGGACTCTAGTCCCACCATCATGATCCCTCCCCCCCGATGTCTAAATGATGGACTCCATGATCCATATCCTTTACCTGTCATCATCCTTGAGTTCTTCGCAAGAAAACCTTTCAGAGGTTTTTTCACACGCTTCTATCGAACCTCCTTCGTCAGAATCCCTGGTCTCAACATCGATAGATTTTCCATCTACTTCATCGTCTACCATTCCAGATGATGCATATGTGAACCTTCTTTCTCATGATGATGTATTAGGTACCACCGACGCATCATGTATTCAATCTTCCTCCCATCCCCCCATCTTCTATTCTGAGGAGGACATCATGGAAGCCATGGCTACCCTAGATTATCCTTGGGATGATATACAACATCGTGTATACGTCCTTCCATATTTGGAGTCCACCACTCTAAATACATCCAGTAAACCCATATCATACTAGGGGGCACATAGGCCCCTACATCTCCTTATCATCCTTTGGAGGATCTCATGCCAAGTTGGGCCGAGATGCTTGAATCCCTTTTTTCGAGCACTTGAAACACAATGGTGCTCCACAAACTCCTCCTACTAGGGGGTATCATTCCAACCTTTGCATACCAGATCGGTCCTCTCCATCACATATGCTTGTGGGAAGTATCCCATGCTTGGGGGCATGATGGTTTTCCCTTGGCCATCTTACAATCAATTAACATAAGTCTCGGCCTAGATCCCACCAGATCTAGGTATGGTCAATTATCCTCCCATTGGATAGTTTGTCCTACCGGCCTCTATGTCAAGCCATATTCACATGGCATATCGTAGATGTTTGATAAAATTTCTTCAAATATTCTAATCTATGTCATACCACCTAGTCCCCATGTTTGACTTAGTGGGTGAGGATGATTCTAGACCTCCTCTAGTAGTTCATTCTCATTTTTCTCTTCCCTTAATTCTTGACTAGGAGCCATCATTCCAAGGAGAATTAAGACCATCTTTAGGTAAGTAAGGCCACTTGCCTGAAAGTCACAGATCTTGATTCCCATGGTCATTTTTTTTCTACTATCTCCACAAGATTTAGGGCCTTCTCCTCCTCTCAAATTGGAGGGTTAACACCCATGTATAGGAAAACCCACATTTTTTCTATCGCACATTGCGACCAAACCATATATTTATTTGATGAACCATCAACACCATTAGAAAACTATCACTGAGTATTCTAATGGGTTCCTCTTTGTTTTTTATGATTCGACATTTCACTTGGAAGCCATTTTTTTCCAAGAAGGGTCACTTCGCCACCTCTTAAAATTGAATTTCTTCATATACGATTCTTGTACCTTGGGGACCACCTCCCCTTAATTCTTGTCGTCTCACGTCTCGATTTTTGTCATGAGTAACCATCATTTTCTCATGTTTACATGGTCCCCACTGGGCCTATTCTGTGTGGCAGTGTCATTGAATCACCCTTGTTAAGAGCATATGCGGTGAGTCATCTGTTGGAAATAATACTGAGAGGGGGGGGGTGAATCAGTATTATCACATTAATAAAACCTTTTCATTTCCATAATCAGATTCATATATTCTACTTCCACAACTTCTTATGATTAAGTTAATTGATCTTCAATGAGTGCATTAGAACATTATCAACCATATTATCAGTTAACAGATGCAGTAACATAGAGTAGATCATCACACATAAGGCACACACATGAACACCATGATATAAGGTGGAAACCCAATGCGGGAGAAAACCACCTGCTGCAAGTCATCTCAAGCTTCTTCTTAATAAGAAAATCCTTTTACAATATTTTGTACTGGTGCAGTCTTATACCAGTACAGGAGCTACAACCCCCTTTGCTCTTGTACTAGCCGATCCATTTACTAGTACGTAGGCTACTACCTGCTACAATGCTCCAAAGATTTCCTTTAGCTCTTGTACTAGCTTAGATACTAGTACGTAGGTGCTGACCTACAATCTTCTCTCCTCCAGGTACCACGTTTCATCAATTTTCAGACTGGATACACTGAAGCACAACACATAATCTGAAAGGCCACATTTCATCCAATTTTCATACTGGGCCCAACAACATTGAAGCTCATAATCAAACAACCTTCTGAATTACCCAAGCACTAGATCAATACATATACAATGAGAGTTATCAACCAGATCTAGTCCACCAGATCATATAAGGATAAGTCATTATGAACCTGATCCATTCATCTATCAATACTGAAGCTAATCATAATCATTCAATCAATCACTGCTGTTATCAGAACATAATATCAGAAACCAGACATCACTTCAAAACCCAGAACAAACAGGGGCAACTAAATAGATTTCATGAGAAGTACGCAGCTTCACCCATATAACACCTGCGTAGAAGTACGCACTGTTTCCAACTACATTCCTGCGTACTCACGCACTGTGCCTCACAGACTTCCTGCGTACCTGCGATCTGTGTCAAATGAACTGCCTACGCCCCTCCGCATCTTCAGCGCTTCTGGGCCTGCGTATCTGTGCACCTGCAGTGCTTCTACTCCTGCGTATCTCCGCACTTTTCTTTCACTGTACTTGCGTACCTGCAGGTATAGATAATTTCAAGACTTCAAGAATAACCCAGACTGTCAGATCTACAGATCTGAACATGCGCCGAGGAGATATCAACCCATTAGATCCGACTTGTAGTTCTCATGTTTCTCCTTGATTTAGATCTAGCTATCTCTCACAAACCCATCACTAGAATTTCAGATCCAGCTTCTCTTAAGATCTTCTTCTTTCCCAAGTGTTTAGCCAAATGATCTCCTTTGCTTTATATAGGCAAGCTCTTCCTAAAATCATGGATCAATAGGGGCTCAATAATAATAATATAAAACAATACCACGGGCCAAAACCATAGAACCAAGAACAGCGAGCTAAATACCATGGGCCAAACATAAGAAACCCCACGTGAGCGCGCTTCTCTGCCTTGAAGTGAGTGAACTGGGGGTACACACCTCATGAACGGGTGACCTGCATGTATGTACGCAGTTTATCTAAGACATGCCTGCGTGTACGCATCTTTTGTACGGTGTACCTGCGTACCCCTTATTTTCTTCAATATTTGAGAGCTGATCATCAATATCTGCTACTGACCTGTTTTACAGTGATCTATCACCTGTATGGTTTCCATCAAGGACAATACTTTTAGCCATAATGCCAACAATCTCCCCCTTTGGACTTGATGGCAAAGCTTACTTGTGAATTGTCATCTGATCCCTTTGAACTGTCCTACATCCATCTCTTCTGTGGATTCATCTGAATGTATACAAGTGAGATGATCTTCTATGAGAGGGTTTCCATCAAGTACAACACATGCATCATAATGCCAATAATCTCCCCCTTTGGACTTGATGGCAACAACACCAAATCACTCTCCCCCTTTGACATCAAGGGCAAAGGGTTTTGCTCCCCCTAAGAACATGCTCCCCAGATCTGATGAAATCTCTGAATGAGCTCCCCCTTTGTATATGCCATGGTGCACCAATCTGATCATGCTAAAATGTATGCTCTGTTATATAGTGTTGTTCATGCTCAAGCTCCCCCTGACAGTAAGCAAGGTCTGCAAAAATATGTTCTACAAGAAGAACATGACTCTATATGATCTTCCTATCACCAAAAGACTCAATACATATATCTATCTCCCATCAAAATGGTGATATACTAAAAGTTTACATATGATAACATAAAAGAATAACATCATTCATCCCAGGCATAGTGGGGAAATCAACATAGGTCGTTACATGACCTGAAGAGATGACTACAATAGAGACACACTATAAACATCAGCAACAACACTGTATGATCTGCTCCATAGAATCTGTCAACAGCAATTAGTGCATGAATCATCAAGGTATGTCATCATTAATAGAATTTCACATTCTGTGTGAGAAACATCATAGCCACCATGAAATAAGTATCAATAGGGTCCGCCATAGGTGAGGCAATGAGGATCCTCAACTACGACATGAGGGAAAATAGTAATGTGACTGATGGAATGACACCAGGGACAATGGAAAATATGGGACTGAGGGACAAATAGATGACTACCCTTGTTAGAACATAAATAACATGGTTAACCTGGCAGCGATTGACTCAACTCCGGAGGGGATGGGGGACAATATGACTGGAGGTCAAAATAGGCAACATGGGATGAATGGCATGAAAATATGGATGGAATATTGTGACATGAGGTAACGGGATATGAAACAGACTCCATGGATGCAAGGATGATGTTGGCATTATGATGCATGTGTTGTACTTGATGGCAACAACACCAAATCACTCTCCCATTTTGACATCAAGGGCAAAGGGTTTTGCTCCCCCTAAGAACATGCTCCCCAGATCTGATGAAATCTCTGAATGAGCTCCCCCTTTGTATATGCCATGGTGCACCAATCTGATCATGCTGAAATGTCTGCTCTGTTATATAGTGCTGTTCATGCTCAAGCTCCCCCTGACAGTAAGCAAGGTCTGCAAAAGATGTTTTACAAGAAGAACATGACTCTATATGATCTTCCTATCACCAAAAGACTTAATACATATATCTATCTCCCATCAAAATGGTGATATACTAAAATTTTACATATGATAACATAAAAGAATAACATCATTCATCCCAGGCATAGTGGGGAAACCAACATAGGTCGTTAAATGACCTGAAGGGATGACTACAATAGAGACACACTATAAACATCAGCAACAACACTGTATGCGTACACGGCAGGCATGTCTTAGATAAACTGCGTACATACACGCAGGTCACCCGTTCATGAGGCGCGTACCCCCAGTTCACTCACTTCAAGGCAGAGAAGCGCGCTCACGTGGGGTTTCTTATGTTTGGCCTGTGGTATTTAGCCCGTTGTTCTTGGTTCTATGGTTTTGGCCTGTGGTATTGTTTTATATTATTATTATTGAGCCCCTATTGATCCATGATTTTAGGAAGAGCTTGCCTATATAAAGCAAAGGAGATCATTTGGCTAGACACTCGGGAAAGAAGATCTTAAGAGAAGCTGGATCTGAAATTCTAGTGATGGGTTTGTGAGAGATAGCTAGATCTAAATCAAGGAGAAACATGAGAACTACAAGTCGGATCTAATGGGTTGATATCTCCTCGGCGCATGTTCAGATCTGTAGATCTGACAGTCTGGGTTATTCTTGAAGTCTTGAAATTATCTATACCTGTAGGTACGCAAGTACAGTGAAAGAAAAGTGCGGAGATACACAGGAGCAGAAGCGCTGCAGGTGCGCAGATACGCAGGCCCAGAAGCACTGCAGATGCGGAGGGGCGCAGGTAGTTCATTTGACACAGAGTGCAGGTACGCAGGAAGTCTGTGAGGCACAGTGCGTGGGTATGCAGGAACACAGTTGGAAACAGTGCGTACTTCTACGCAGGTGTTATATGGGTGAAGCTGCGTACTTCTCATGAAATCTATTTAGCTGCCCCTGTTTGTTCTGGGTTTTGAAGTGATGTCTGGTTTCTGATATTATGTTCTGATAATAGCAGTGATTGATTGAATGATTATGATTAGCTTCAATATTGATAGATGAATGGATCAAGTTCATAATGACTTATCCTTATATGATCTGGTGGACTAGATCTGGTTGATAACTCTCATTGTATATGTATTGATCTAGTGCTTGGGTAATTCAGAAGGTTGTTTGATTATGAGCTTCAATGTTGTTGGGCCCAGTATGAAAATTGGATGAAATGTGGCCTTTCAAATTATGTGTTGTGCTTCAGTGTATCCAGTCTGAAAATTGATGAAACGTGGTTCCTGGAGGAGAGCAGATTGTAGGTCAGCACCTACGTACTAGTATCTAAGCTAGTATAAGAGCTAAAGGAAATCTTTGGAGCATTGTAGTAGGTAGTAGCCTGCGTACTAGTAAATGGATCGGCTAGTACAAGAGCAAAGGGGATTGTAGCTCCCGTACTGGTATAAGACTGCACCAGTACAAAATATTGTAAAAGGATTTTCTTATTAAGAAGAAGATTGAGATGACTTGCAGCAGGTGGTTTTCTCCCGCATTGGGTTTCCACCTTATATCATGGTGTTCATGTGTGTGCCTTATGTGTGATGATCTACTCTATGTTACTGCATCTGTTAACTGATAATATGGTTGATAATGTTCTAATGCACTCATTGAAGATCAATTAACTTAATCATAAGAAGTTGTGGAAGTAGCATATATGAATCTGATTATGGAAATGAAAAAGTTTTATTAATGTGATAATACTGATTCACCCCCCCCCCCCCCCTCTCAGTATTATTTCCAAAAATTGGTATCAGAGCAGGTCCTTTGGTAGAAGCTTGATCGCTTGAAGGAGATCCGTGGAATAATGGGAAAGAAGCTTAAAAAGAAAGCTCATAAGAAGAAGAAGACATCTCAGAAGAACTATGACAGTGGGAGAATCGATTGGGGATTAGGTATAAGAAGCTCTTCAGATTCAGAATCATTATCAGGTATGAATATATTATCCTCTGATGTTCCAGCTATCTTTCCTTTTGGAAGAGATGAAAGTGATAGCGAAACTACTGAATTTGCTCTTATGGGTGAACAAGAAAGATATCAAGTAGAGGCAAAATTTAAAAGGCTGACAGACAAAATTAGAGATCAACAAGATCTATTGAACAAAAGGGAATGTGACTTCAAAGAAGAAGCTACCAAACTAAAGGCCCAACTAGAAGAAGGAAACAAGGTAAGAAAACTACTCAAGGACAAGGAAGACCAATGTCAAAAATTGCAACATGAAGTGACATCATTAAGAAAAGAAGTCAACGAAAGAAGCACAACCATCAAGAAACTCAAAGATAGATCTAGCTACTATGAAAATCTTGAAGCTACAATCCTCTCACTAAAGGGAGATCTTGAAGAATCAAAGAAGCAGAATGAAGATCTACATCAAGCAATTGAAAAACAAGACAATGAAGTCATCAGCTTAAAATCTCAGCTGGAATGTGCATTCAGAATTCGTCAAATGCAGTAGGATCTGAATGAAGAACAAGAAAAGGAGATTCTCAAACTAAGGGAACAAATGGAGGAAGGAAGGAAAGCTGAAGAAGATTTGAAAAAGCAATCTCTTGAAAAGGAAGAACAGCTTCAGGTTGAGGTAAATATCTTGAAAGGTAAATTAGAAGAAAAGGATAAGCTTTTACGATTTCAAGATAGTTCTAAAGTCTTGGATGATATTCTTAGTAGTCAAAGGTCTCCTGCTATAAAGACTGGTCTTGGTTTCCATGAATCTGTTGAAGGTGAATCTAGTTCACAAGGTGAGGCAAGGAACTCTAAAGAGAAATCTAAAATGATCAACAAGGAGATAAGAGAGATGAAAGGTCAATCTCATCATCAACCATGGAAAGAAATTCTTCAAAGAAAATCTTTTACTCCTCCTATGAATAATGTTGAATGTTATGTATGTCATAATCTTAGACATGTTGCAGCTAGATGTAGAAGAAGAAGGGCTCAAGGCCATTATGCAGAAAGATCATCACATTCAAGGTACTTTAATGGATATTGCTTTACTTGCAATATGTATGGTCACAAAGCTGCTGATTGCTACAAATGGAATATGAAACATGTAAGATGTTATGAATGTAACAAGCTTCGACATATAGCCAAGAATTGCAGGAACAAAGTGTGGGCACCATATCAAAAGGAGAAAATGTCATCATCACGCTTGAAGATATGGAGGAAAAAGGAAGTATAGTCAGAAAAAGGCGGCATAACACAACGTACAGACATACCAGAATCAGAGGGAGCTGAAAGTGCAAAACTTCAGTGTCCTGAATCTCATATGCAAACTCCATAAAGGGAAGTCGCGTATATACGCAAGTTGGCTACTGCACAATCGCGTATCTGATTGTTTGAAGAAAGGCAGTAGGGAAAGTGAAGTTGGAAGTGAAACTATGAAGTATGATCTCTCGAGCACAAGATCAGATCTGAGAATCTAACTGTCAGTGGCACAGAGGAGGACTGTTAATTGGGTTCTAATCAGAGGTACGCAAGTGATACACAGTGAAAGTGCGAGGGTACGCAGCCCAGCAATGGTCTTGATGCGTATGTACGCGGCGTAACAAAAGAGCACATGCTGCCGGACGCTGCGAGACAGAAGAAGAGGTGCGTAGCAGGATCGAAGGTACGCGACGCGATAGAAGGATAACCTGTGGAGGTACATAGAAGTACGCGGCGCGATAGAAGCAAAGGATGCGTGAGGTACGCGACGCGATTGATGGCGCAGGTGCGTGGGTACGCACTGTAGTAGACGGATGTCTGCGTGAGTATGCAGAAACACAGAAGGTCAGGTGCGTGGATACGCAGAGGAGTGAAAGACGGAGTGCGGGGCCACGCATGTCGTATAATGAAAAACTGCGTATCTATCTTAAGGCATTTATTGGTTGACTTTTCTTATTGATAAGATCTGACAGATGGCACCAGTTTAGGGGGAGCATATGTTTTTAATGCATTGTTGGCATTATGGTTAATAGTCCTTGGTGATGATGCTTATCTTGCTATGAGTTGTTCACATGGTTCTTGGATCAGATTTGTGGTTGATTCTCTAATGGTGCTTACATGGGATGATTTGGAGACATGATGATGATAGGATTGTTTCATACATATGATGATTAATGCAGATTGTTGATACTTAGTTCATGGTGGCTATGATGTTTCTCACATAGAATGTGAAATTTTGTTAATGATGACATACCTTGATGATTCATGCACTAATTGCTGTTGACAGATTCTATGGAGCAGATCATACAGTGTTGTTACTGATGTTTATAGTGTGTCTCTATTGTAGTCATCTCTTCAGGTCATGTAACGAACTATGTTGGTTTCCCCACTATGCCTGGGATGAATGATGTTATTCTTTTATGTTATCATATGTAAACTTTTAGTATATCACCATTTTGATGGGAGATAGATATATGTATTGAGTCTTTTGGTGATAGGAAGATCATATAGAGTCATGTTCTTCTTGTAGAACATCTTTTTGCAGACCTTGCTTACTGTCAGGGGGAGCTTGAGCATGAACAACACTATATAACAGAGCAGACATTTCAGCATGATCAGATTGGTGCACCATGGCATATACAAAGGGGGATCTCATTCAAAGATTTCAGCAGATCTGGGGAGCATGTTCTTAGGGGGAGCAAAACCCTTTGCCCTTGATGTCAAAGAGGGAGAGTGATTTGGTGTTGTTGCCATCAAGTACAACACATGCATCATAATGACAACATCATCCTTGCATCCATGGAGTCTGTTTCATATCCCGTTACCTCATGTCACAATATTCCATCCATATTTTCATGCCATTCATCCCATGTTTCCTATTTTGACCTCCAGTCATATTGTCCCCCATCCCCTCCGGAGTTGAGTCAGTCACTGCTAGGTTAACCATGCTATTTATGTTCTGACAAGGGTAGTCATCTATTTTTCCCTCAGTCCCATATTTTCCATTGTCCCTGGTGTCATTCCATCAGTCACATTACTATTTTCCCTCATGCCGTAGTTGAGGATCCTCATTGCCTCACCTATGGCGGACCCTATTATATTGACATCAACACATCTATTCTAGAAGAACGACCTAGAGGGCGGTGTATCTTGGTTCCAACTTCCACTCTTATTCAGTGCCTCAGATTAAGCAAAGGGAATCATCATTTTCCTTTGACTTGACTATTTCATGTTCATGATTCATACACTTGATGGTCCAGTGATGCAGCAGATTGTACCAGTGATTCCTGGGTGTGCGTGAGATGTTTTAGACCTCATGAGGGGGTGGCCCTTCAAGGAGCCCCCCACATGTCGGGATGACTTCATATTATGTTATACCCTCAAATGAAGTTCCACAGATTTGATGTGTTTGGTTCCCGCTGCTTGCAACGTTCACAGCATGTATGTCTCCTTCAGATGATCCATTCAGTTTGGTAGAGACCTTCCCTGTTCAGTAGGTCTTATTTGGTTGTTCTACCCTCCCTCCCACCCATTTTTCGAGTGAAGGGCCATTATATATCATGTACTCAGATTTTATTGTATTCAGTCTTAGCTCATGTTTTATCCAGGCACATTATTTATATGGGAAACATTGTATTATTTTCTGGCTCAGTTATGCCAACATATCATGTACGATTCATCAGTCTCATGTTTCTAGGCACATTATTATTTTTGTACTAAGTTATCTCGGTGGGTATAGGTATGCCTCCCCCACCTCACTAAGATCCAGTACCACAACATAAAAGGAGACTTGCATTAGTCTCACCCCCTCTGTCACTATCCTTTTTCACTTCAACTCTATTGGTCTCTCTCTCTCTCTCTCTGATTCCACTTCATTGTCTAGTGATTATGTCCTTACAACATACTTCAGTCATACTTTTTTCTCCTAACACTCGTACGTTGGGGGGCAATTTGTTATCATAAATTTTTTTATCATCTGTCTGTAATTTACTAGATGGATTGAAGTACACCATGTAAGGCTAATTTTACCATAGTAAAATTGCTTTCACTGTGAGAAATTACTTAATAAACCACATTTGCTAAGCAATTTATAATTAAACCCATGAATAATAATTAAATAAATCATTATTTGTTTAATTATCTTCTATGAATAATTAATTAAACCATTGTTTAATTAATATTCCTTGTCACATTTGACCGAATTATGAGAAATAAATAGATAAATCATTAATTATCTTATTTTTCTCTATGAATAATTAATTAATCACTAATTAGCTATTATTCCTTGTCAAGTTTGACCAAATTCCTTAGGAATAAGTAAATAAATCATTATTTGTTTATTATTCCTTAACCACATTTCTTGAGATGATAAATAAATAATTTATTTATTTATTATTTCTAAATAAAAGTTTAAATACTTTTTCCCTCTAACCAAATATAATAAAATATTCGAAATGGTTATTTCTAGAATAGGGTTAATAATATTTCTTTATTGCTCATTATTCAAGGATAAATTAATATTTTGTTATAAATAGAAGGGGTTTCCACTCATTATTCACTTTTGATTATTTTCATTGTCGCACTCACTGTTGTAACTATGATTATTATCGCTGTCGCACACTATTTTTCTTTTCCATTTGAGTTCTCACTGAGCTCAAACATTTTATTTGTTGGGTTTACACATTATACATGAGAGAGATTCTACAAAAGATGAAGACATTTGAGGATAGCCAAGAACCCATCCCATAGAGGGGGATTGGTAACATTATTTGTTCCCTTCAAAGGTGTCATTTAATAAAATATCTTCTTTATATATTTGGTTTCCATTGGATTATTGGAGTTACTTGCGCTTATTTTACTATTCCATTTCATTGTTTAACTATGATTGTGGCATAGATCAGGGCTTTGGCAGGTTTTGTTTCTATCATTTGTTGCAGATCTACAATGTTTAGCAGCCATTTTTATTGTTAGGGCTGTTTGGCATCCACAAATTTAAGTTGTTTATTTTCATACACCTTCGAGAAGAAAACACAATAAAAAAATAAATTTATTTTTAATAGTGGTTTTTTTTCTTTTGTGTGATTGAACGAAAGTTTCAAACTGTAGGATTGTAGAGTACAAGATTGAGAAATTTTAACATTGTAACTTAGATATAGGATCATTTCTTAAGGATGTAATGAATGAAAGAAATGTTAAGAAATAATATGCAATTTTCATCAACCAACAACCTATTTTCATCATTTTTAATAACATAGATAATTTTATAATAGAAAATCCTATCAATTCTCAAAACCTTCCCTAAAGTAGTGGGTGTGAAATACTCTAGACATTATAGAATAGCTACATGTCCTGAAGGTGAAATATGAAATAGGAAATTTTCAAAGTTGATAGTATAGCAATCAATCCAACTGAACTAAAGGACAGGAATATGAAAAATAAACTAGTAAGTCTCCAAGTATCAATTTCATGAAAAAAGTTGTGAAGCATTTTGGATAACGTGGAGGGGGAGGCACACTACTGTGAAGATTGATCCTGTAAAAATAGCCAAAATATGGCCTCAATCATGATAGAGCCAACACAACCGATTATTTTCCAATAGTATTATTTTTTCTTTTTGTGCTTAAACAAAAGTTTCAAGTTGTGGGATAGTAAAAAATGCAACAACTTGTTCAGATCAATGTAAAATTGACTTAGTTTACTTGTTAGAAAATGGGAAATGAACTCTTACTATTTGACTCGATAGGATGATGGAAAGGAAAATTTGTGCTATGTTGGGAGTTTCAACCCAAAACTAAACATAATGTAGCCAATAATTAAAAGGGCATGTAGCTCAGTTGTAAAGCAACCCACTAGCTAGGGACTGGTGTTGGGTTCAATCCTCATCATGTCCAATGGATTGACATGGTATTAATGCCACAATTGTGGCTAGGAATTTCATATCCCTAGGTATAAATGTTTTATTTGGCTTGAGAAGCATCTTGGAGTGTCAATCCACACCTGAATACATCATTTCCCATCATTAGAAGGGCATGTAACTAGGTGGTAGAGCATCCCAAAATCTAGGGGTGTGTCATGGGTTCAATTCCTAGTTTGTGCAATGCTTTTATGTGCTAAGATCAGGGTATTTATTAATTATCCATAAAGGTAAAAATATCGCTTGAGGATTTTGGTCCAATATTGATATTGAACCTTGAACATGTAAGAGCTCTGAATCTTGAAATGAGAATATGCATTTTTATATTACAACAACCTTACAGATCTTTTGTGGGTTTCAATTATTGCCACTATTTGATAGATTCCACACTGACATTTAAGCTAAATGCATAGTTGATTAGCATTCCATGGCCAAAAGCATGATTTGTATTTACTAAACATTCAATACATGAAAGGAAAGATATATTATGTTTTATTAACACCATACAAAACCCTTCATTACAGATCACATTTGGGATTGAAATAGGTGGGCATGCTCAAAGCATATGAATTGTGGGGGCACAAATTACAACTAAAATAAGGAAGAAGAAAAAGGGAAAACTTACAAAACTCGGAGAAGAAGAGAATGACCATCACAATGGAGGAGACGAGTGTAATGACACCACTAGATAGATTCATGTTGTAGAAATACTCATTAATATTTGGATACGCGTCCAACTACCAAAAATTGTTGATCACTTACATTTTTACCACCTAAATTCCTTCCATTTATATTAGAAATCTTCCCAAAAGATCCTAGAATTTGAGTATTCTATGTGCCCTGTATTCAACCGGGGCACCTCAAATGGTTAAACACCAATGATTTATTTGAAGGAATAGAGAATAATATTTCCTCACAACTCTACAGCTCCCTCGCCTCCTAAAATAACCACCTACTCCAACCATTGTGAAGAACTTGGCTTCAAATCCTTGTAAACATGAATCCCGTGTAAACCGAAATAAAGATTTCTAGATAGAAGAATGTGCGTCTTAAAAACATCCTCTTATTCAAACCCCTCATGTATAGGAAAAATTAAGTTTTATTTCTTATAAATGTTGATTGACAACCCCTCTCGTAGCATACCTATTGATCCATCCTTCACAAATTGTCATTCCACAACATAGGTTTCTAGCTCTAATCTTGGCATGTGGTCATGTTTAAAAAAGCATGGGGTCTTCACTAGGGGAGCAATACCATACCATGTGAATTCATATTGGGGGATATATATTGAGGAAAAAATGACATATTGAGCATATAATAGGGGGTAAAGGGTTTTTATATTAGAAAGTATAATAAATGGATCTCAAATTTAATGAAAAAATATAAAGGGGTATAAAATTTTTTTAATGCAAAAATGGATACCTGAAATATCTAGTGAAAGTAGGTGTTTTTTAAATTGGGAAAGTGTATTGGGTTCATATTGGTATGGGGTTAAATAATGTGATTTTTAGAGACATCTTCCAATATGTAGTCAAAGTAGGGGTATTTTTTAGTATGCCTTGAACACACGTGATATGTCAAAGGTTCATTGAGTCAAGTCCCTGTGAAAAAAAGGAGGCCTCCAATATTTAAAGGGATTCTTTGACAAAGATAGCAAGTTTCAAAGTTGCAAGGGGTTTATGGATAAACAAGATAATATGTCTATATTTTTAATTTTTATTTATAGATGATTTTTATTTTTATTTTGATTTTTATGTATATATTTTTAATTTCTATTTATACACCTATAATTCCTCCAATTGAATTTGGGTAATTAAGATAAGTGAAGAGTATTAGGATTTGAATTTTTTCTACTATTTGATATTTTGATCTTTTGATAAAGTCTTTTGGTATTATTTATTGCTACTTCTCCATTTAAGGTTAGATGTGTTGATTTATTTATTCCTAAATGTGAGTGAAATGTCAGTGTATGGTTATAATGTTTATAATTATTTAGAATGTTATCATTACAAAAGGAAATGTGTCCTCTACTAATTAACCAACACTTCTCCTTGTAGGTATTCTTCATATAAATGTATTTGACCTAGTTGTATGCCTACTCCCATTTTGGATAATTTGTCGGCCTTTAATTTTAATTCCTCGTGAAAGTGATCAAAGGATATAACCCTGAAGATTCTAATCAACTCCATAACTCTAATCACCCATTGATCCAATAGAAATGTGTTTAAGTATAACCTTTCAGCTAATCTATAACAACCTTTGAATCCTGTATCACTTGTAAATTTAGATTTTTGAAGTGACACAATTAAAATGACTAGCATAAACAATTTTTTTTATTATTGCAGTTGTTAACACCAGAAAATCATACACATGTTTTCACAATCAATAAGACACTAAAATATGTCTAATCGAATGCACAAGTGAATATTTTCCAGGTGATGACATCATGAAGTTTAAACAATTTAATTTCTCCTAAGGTCCTGTTGTGCTCTACAACAACCCCCCATTTCATATCATTTTTATTCACAAAAACTATCATATGAAATGGGTCCCTTTTAGTTTTGATTGGTATCAACATTGTATTATTCAAAAAAGGTCCGAAAACAAAATAAAAACATTATAAAAAAACCTTTTGGACAAACCAATTTCGGTCTTATACTATAAATAATCAATCTTTTATCATTGCGATAAAGCGATTGCAAGATCGCATATCGCAATGACATAGGAGGCATACTTTAAAGGCCCATTGGTTTTCTTCGATGCGATGCGATATCGCTATCGGCGATCGGCGATATACCATGCATGTTTTCTTAAAGCGCCCCAGTTAATACACCCGATGCGATGCGATATCGCTATCGGTGATCGGCGATATACCATGCATGCTTTCTTAAAGTGCCCATACTCCCAATGCGATGCGATGCGATATCGATATCGGCGATCGGGGATTTCAAAAGGTGTCAATATAAGGATTTAAGTTTTCCATGACGCCCGATTGCGATAAAGCCAAAAGCGCAAACTTCAAAAAAGCCGTTAAAACAGAGGGATATTACGATTAATTCATATTAAAGGCCTTATCTGTCGAACAATGATTTACCTGCGCTCAACCGCCAAAACATCCAAGGCACGCTTAAACAAATCATTCGGCTGATTAATGATATGATGGGCATTTAAAGGATTGGCAGGTTTTAATGGCCATTTAATGTAATAGTAAGTCCTAAAATATTCTCATAGATTGAATCCACAGCCACTTTAAAGTTAATCCCTCATCACGCATTGATCAATATATCTCGCTCATATTTGATTTTCACTACCAATTCTCTGTGTTACGTTTATTTTCACTCCTGTGCAGAATTCTTCCGAAGCAGAAAACTCAAGCAGAATGGGGAAGAAGTCTAAGAAAACCACAGTCGCTTCTGCTGGACAAGTCGTCTCTGATCCAACAAATAAAAAGAAAGGATTGATATCTGATACTACATGTTCTGGTCTTGGCAAAACTACTTAGAAAAGTACCTATAATTTGATTGAGGCCGAAGAACCTGAAGTGGCAACAGTACAAGCCACGGTAGATGTGACTTGGAAATCTGATGGTACTTTAAAGGGCTTAGCCGACTCCTTCCTTCATCGGATAGCAGCTCGGGAACAAATCCTCCCATATACGGATGTAGTGAGGTGGGCAATTGAGGAAATCCCAATCACAGACAGAACTTTCTGCACCAGAGATGGGAGAATCTTCGGTTCATTCAAGGCTGATGATTTAAGGCAAATGTATCATTTGCCAGTGCCAGAGAAGAAGTACAACAAGGCATTTTTGGAGAAATTCCTAAAAGAGAACGAAATTGAATCCGAACCCATCCGGGATTGGAGACAAAATCCGGCAAAACACAAGCATGAATCTTCCGATGAGTACTCTATTGATTCCCTATGTTCTCCTTATTGTTATGCTGGGATAATGATGTGTAGATTGTGGGGGTTGCACGATTCCGCTAATTTCACTATAGAAATGGTTCCCTTGATGGAAGCGGCGTGTAACAGTGAAATAACGGAATGGGAAACTATACTGTCAGATAAACTAGCAACAACTGTTCTTGATTTTAGAAACAAGACCCGCATTACTGAAAGGTTAATTCCCCCGTTCTACTACAGTGCCTATATTCTAGATACCCTATGTTTTAATTCTGAATTTCCCATGCTCGGCTGGAGGTGGACATCACAAGACCCCATGCCTATTCACATATACCACCAGAAATTGTGGAAAACTTCTTATAAGCACCATTTATACCAAGTCTGCAATGGCTTTATGTTACCCATTCATTACTCTATTTTTGATAAACCTGCTCCCAAGATTTCCTACCAAGCAGGGATTGATTTAACATCAATAGGAAGACGGTTCGGGGAGGAAAAGTTTACTTATATAAGAGTTTTTAGTAGCCAAGCCGAACCTCATGTCCTTCCCTTGCACATACCTGATAAACTGCTGGCGAGGGAAATAGCTTATCAGATCATTGCCGAGGGAGTTACACAGACTCTCAAGAAAAATAAGAAGCAGGTCTGGCCCTCTTTTCCTTTGAGATGTGGTGTCTACACGTTGCATGACTTCAAACATGTAGATAAAGAAGCTACAAAGATAAAATCATTAACTCTAGCAACTCTCCCTAATAGGCGATTTGATCCCAACAAAGTCGCCTATAATGCACTTGAACAGGCCAAATTGACAAAGTTTGATCATAAAGAAGATATGTTCGATGACCTGTTCTCCTCAGCCGAGTCAATATTGCAGGTTAAGTCACTAGCCAAAATGAAATATCAGGATGAAGGGTTGGTTGAATTCAACAGACTTAGAGAACAGAGGTTGCAAACTCTGCCTATAGATCTGTTAGCAACAACCCCAACAACAGCATCAAGCGAGCCTGAACGGCAACATTCAAAGGAACCTCCGTTTAAAACAAAAGAACAAGAGAAAGCACAGGAGGAAACTCAGACTAAAGAGTAGGAGAAAGTGCGGGAGGAGACCCAGACTAAAGAGCAGAAGCAGAGCAACATAGAAGTAAATGTGGATACTCATATTGATCCAAAACTGCTCCAGGAATGGCAGCAATTTGATTCTATTATCAGTAGTCTAGAATGTTCAAAGGACACCAAAACTTCGAAAGCAGCAGACACACAGGAAACCACTTCACAACAGGTTCCAAGTGGAACCAGCGGCCTACCCAGTTCAAAGGAAGTAGAAATAATACCAAAGGACCCCTCCGATCAAATCATTTTGCAGGTAGAAGAGATTCCTCCCTTGGATGTCTTCTATAGCCCAAGGCATAAAGATGTAGTAAAACGACAGAGGAAGAGAAGAAGGACTGATCAACCTTCCCTTTTCCCAGAACAGACGGTCATGGGCAATGTGGTTTGGAAGGAGGAATTTGACCCCTCTGATGACCTAACAAAACTATCACAATATGCTGGAGCCTATTCGGTAGCAACAATAGACAAAGCATCAGAGGTGAGTCTTTTATTGAAAACAAAAGACCAGGAAATCTTTTTATTGCAGGCACAGTTAACAGAAGCACAGCATAAAGCGGAGCAGGCAGAACAGCAATTGTTGACACAACCGCGAGTAAATAATCAATTAACTCAACAATTGCAGGCAGAGAAACAAAGGATTGATCACAGCGCAATCCAGAAGCAGAAAGAGTTGTCTGAAGCCTTGGCACAACTGAGGACAACAAATGAACAAATGCTGAAGACAAAAGATGAGCAGATTGCTCAACTATCAGCACAGCTTGAGAAGACAAAGGGCGTTCCACAAATAACTGAATTCAGAGTAGAGGCATTACAGATAAATACGTCATTAATAGCCCAAATCAAGCTTCTATGTCAACAAATCGCCCAGGCAGAACCACTATGCGTATTGACGGCATCAATAAGTGAAAAAAAAGAAAAGGCTGGAATAGAATTGGATCAAGCTGAAGAAACGATAGCTGCATTTCTTGACTGGCAAGATACTGATCAGGGACAAGCGGCAAATTTACCAAGAATTTTAGAGTCACATAAAGATATATTGTTTACAGAATGGCAGTCCTAGTTAATGAAAGCAGAGAGGGCAATTTCAAGGTGCAAATCAACTACAAGTAATTTGGTTGAATTGGTTAATAATACTCTCTACTTGTCAAACATGATTTCCCAATGCACTCCAGGAAAATTGACAGCGATGAAAACATTGGAGTAGTCATGTTATCCAGATCTAGAGGAAAAGGGGAGATTAATTGCTGGAATTAACAATTTAACATGGGACACCTATTGGTTCTTCTTGGTAAAACCACACAGTCAAAGAGCCGCCCTCAAATGCCTTACATATGCAATCGGGTATATTATCCCCGATATTCAGGATGCCACCTATGCCGCCCAGCTTAACTCTCGCCTCAACAGACCGCCCGAAGTGGAGCCGACACTTGCGATAAGTCAGCTCAGGTTTAAAGGCAAACAACCTACTTGATGATTCATGCCACCGACTGCCAGGTTTCTGAGAAGCATATGATCAAAATCAATTGATACCAATTAAGTAGGATTTCAGTTTCATAGATAGTTAGCTTAATTAAGTATTTATAGACCCTTTCATTGTTTTGGAAAGGGTCGTAAAGTTTTGTACTTGACTTAAAACCTGAAGTTGCACTACTATACTTCAGGCATATTCTTTTATAAAACTGGACCAATCATTCTGATTTTGGCAAAGAAGCTTTTATGCAAATGTGCACTACTGTCTTTGTTTGAAAGTATTTCTGCGTTAGAGGAAGAATTTCAAATAGCGATTGATGTTGGAGAGTGACTCGCAGCTCATATGGTACTATTATCTATGTCTGAATCCATTCTTTTTATATGAATTGTTATTTGATCACCTTTGCTATTAACAAATATATATATGTGTTTTAACAACATTTCTTTATTCTCTCCACTATTGGATGTTTATGAGATGCTTTTCTTTTGATCATATATGTATCGATGATGTATAAGTGTAGCAATATTGCGCTAATCATTTTTTTTAACGATTTAAGCAAAGTAATCCTTGAATGAATAAAAATCCATGTTTATTAAATAGAGTCATCTACATGCCTATTTATAAACATAGATCGTCAAGCGCTACACTTCAATGTACAATAGTTCCCGGGATTAGTAGTAGTTCTTTTATTTCACCGATAAATTAAGTTATTCGCCTATCATTAGATTAATCAATCAATCATTCATTCATTTCGTTTATCCATTGCTGGGAAACTGGTCCCATTATCCCTAGTCGGAGCCACCATTCCAAATGGAAAAGGAGTTGTATTAAGGTCCAGACCGGGTGGTTATCCCCCAATGTTGATACAATGATTTTCGGGGCATCAACATTTTTGGCGCTAGAAGGAGGGCCTCAATTGTGAATGGCAAGCAAACCCAAATCTGCAGGCCATTCTAAGAGTAATTCTCCCTCCGTATCACCTCGTACTTCCCAATTGCATGCTGGTTCTCCAGTATCCAAACAAGAAGAAGAGGAATCAACTACCACTGCTCAAACCCATCATACTCCAGAACAATTAAGTCTTGAATCCCCTGAAGTCCAGTCTCTTATCCACAAACTTCAGAGCTTCTCGATTTCACCACAGAAATCTGAGGTATTAGAAAGAAGTGCGACTTCGCAGTTCAATTTACCTCACCCTCTCACCAGACTTCAGAGCAGAAAGCTCGGTATTGAACCCACTGAGTTCCCTTTACCCAAAAGGAAAAAGGCGAAGAAATATACTGAGGGATCTGACAGTGAAGATCTTTCATCCACATCCTCCATCTCACCTTCCCCTGTGCGAAGTCAACCATCCACTCCCCCATTACATATTGTTGTTCATTAGGGATTAGGAACTTTAACATCCCAACCTGCTCACTCCGCAACATCATTTCCTTCCCAGACATTTGGAATTTCAACAGTAGTATCATCTACTACTGCTGTTATAATGGCAGATCCATGGACCAGGCCTGGTGCAGTCAACATGCCTGCACCATTGCATGCATTACCTGATGCTCCTGAAAAATGGCTACCCACGTTTAACCCAGATGATGGAACGCAAGCTGAGGAACATATTAATAACTTCATGTTGGCAGTCAACTTGAATGGAGTAACAGAGCAAGATGTTGTTGTTAGGCTTTTCCCTTATACTTTGCAAGGATCAGCAGGATCCTGGTATTTTTCTTTACCTTCTGGTTCCATTACCAGTTGGACGACTTGCCAAGAACAGTTTCTTACTAAGTATGGAGATGATAGGTCTTGGGCTACACTAATAAATGATCTCTCCAATCTTAGGATAGAGCATAGGGTACCAATTAAGGAATTTAACGTCTGATTCAATAAACTCTTGAATAAAATCCCAACGACCTCCAAACCAAGTGAGCAAATCCAAAGCAAATGGTATATAACTGCCCTACCTGCCAATATAGCTATTTTTGTAGACAGGGCTGGAAAACCTACTTTAGCTAAAAACATGAAAGAAGCACTTGCTGTGGAGAAATGTATTAATTCTCTAGAAAAGAAAGTTGCTCTTGAAGATAGAAAAACCAAAAAAGTTTCTTTTAAAGATGATTCAAAGAAGAAAACCCCAAAAGATCCATATGACATGGAGGGTCTGCAAAAGGTCCTCAAGACTATGTCAAACGAAATGGTTGAAATTAAAAAGCAAGTAGCCGAAACCTCGACCAAAAGACCCTTTAGAAGTTATAAGAAAAATGAATCGAAACCACCAAATGTTATATCAAATGCAGATTCAGATCTTGAAGAAGGAGAAGAAGAAACAGCTACACCTACTGATGAAGAAGAGGAAATTGTTGAATGTCATGGAATGTGGGATTTCATACTGCCTAACTCCGATACAAATAATGAAGAAGAAGTGTTTCCTGTCACTACTAGGAGTAAAATTACCTCCGAACCTGTTCAGGCAACTTCAAAGAAAAGGAGTGCAGGTGCTGCTACAACAAAAGAAAAAGTATCTACAAAGAAGCCACCTGCAACATTTCCTCAAAACCAACCTTCAACCTCAAATAATCCTTCAACATCTAAAACTTTGGTAGTATCTGATTCAATGGATTACAATATTGTTGATGATATGAAGAAAACTAAGGCAAACATTACCATGTTTGAACTTAGCAAATTAAAACATCAGCAGAAATTGCTTCTCAAAGAATTAAATGATGTTCCTACTTCACCTCTTCCCAGTGCTAAAGCTGCAAACGCTACAGGTCAACCACCTTCTGGTATGGTCGAAGCTACTAATGCAGTCCTAATAGGAGATAGATCAAACTCTCATACTCCACCTTTCCTTCTAACCTATGAGATCTACAATAGAAACCTGCAAAACTGCTTGATTGACTCAGGGGCATCTTCTAACATAATGCCAGCTTCAGTTTGTTCCAAACTGAACATTGAACCCCAGAAGTCTGCTATTCATATTGTACAGTTGGACAGGACTAAAGTACCGATTTTGGGAGAGATCAATTCCGTAACTATCAGGTTATCTGTTGATCCCAGAATAGTACAAAGGATTGATATCCTAATAGCCGATATACCTGAATTTTATGGTTTAATATTGAGTAGGGATTGGTCTGAGAAACTACATGGGTATATTTCTATTGATTGGTCACATATGTGGCTTCCCTATAAGGGAAAGCCAAATCAAATAAGGATCGATCGGGAAAAGCATATGACCCATACAGTTACTGAATTCGAACAAGAAAACCAACCAATAGCATGTAATAACAACATTTTGGGGAATTATTCATCAGAGTCATTCTTTGGCAACTTCGCTGCCTAGCCATCCCCTTTCTCAGTAAACCATTTTACATCTCAGATTGAAATTTTTTCACAAACAGATAGGTCAAGATGTTTCAATGATACTGAGAAAACTGTAAATAAAATTGTTAATACTTCTTTATTTTGGTCGTTATATTTCGATGGGTCCAAATCTAGTGAGGGCTCAGGAGCAGGATGTATTTTGATTAGCCCACACGGGGAATAAACAATGATGTCCTGTAGGTTAGAATTTGAATGCACAAATAACACAGCCGAGTATGAAGCCTTAGTCCAAGGACTATATAAAGCTATTGGCCTCAAGGTCCAATATTTGAAAGTGTTTAGAGATTCTGAAATTATTATCAAACAGGTAAGGAATACAATTCATTGTCTTTCCACCCATCTCAAACATTATCAATTGCTGATACAGGAACTCACCTCCTACTTTTTGGCATTCAATATTTCTTCTATTCCCAGGTCTCAAAATTCGGCAGCTGACCTGCTAGCCAATGTTGCTTCCAAGCTCCTACCTTTCGAAGACTACAACCCAGATAGATTTTCAGTAGAATTACTTTTTAGGCCATAAATTCCTGACAATGTCACTAATTGGAGAGTATTCAACCATGATGAAGACATTTTACAGTTCTTAACTTCCGAAAAGTCCTATGATGATCAAATCATCGAGGAAAACGAGCATGACCTTCAAACGAGAGGTAAACCTGAGGAAAATTCAATCCCTAAGCCTGTGGTGAAGCTTGAGGATCTTTATGATATTAAAGACAGGTTTAAACCTATGACTAACGCAAAGCTCCAAAGTTCTACCCTAAGGTTTGAGTTGATAAACCTTGGCACTGAGCAAACTCCTCAAAACATTAATTTAGGATTAGGACTTTCCTTGGAAGAAAAGGAGGCATTCATTAGACCGTTAAGGAAAAATAAACAGGTTTTTGCTTGGAAATATGATGATTTAAAGACATATGATACATCCATCATCCAGCATACTATTCCAATGCTTCCCGAACAGAAACCAATTCAACAGAAATTGAGAAAAATACATCCGAACTTAGAGATTCAAATAAAATTTGAACTTAATAAACTCTTGAAAGCTAAGATTATTTTTCCCGTTCGGCACTCAAACTGGGTCTCCAATATGGTGCCAGTCAGAAAGAAAAATGGCGACATTAGGATTTGTATCGATTTCAGAAATTTGAATAAGGGGAGCTTAAAAGATAATTTCCCATTACCTACTATGGAGCAGATACTCCAATCAGTAGCAGGCTCTGAGTTAATGTCCTTTCTAGACGGTTTCTCAGGATATAACCAAGTTTTGGTCCATCCTGATGACCAGCTCAAAACCACATTCAGAACAAAATGGGTAACATATGCGTATCAGAAAATGCCTTTCGGACTTATTAATGCAGGAGCGACGTTCCAAAGAGCGATGGATATAACTTTTAAAGGGTTGATTAATAGAACAATAGTCGTCTACCTCGACGATATTACTGTATTTTCTAAGGAGAAGTCCAATCATTTGCATGATTTAAATCAAATCTTTCAACACTGCAAAAGATATGGTATTTCTCTTAACCCTAAAAAATCTTTCTTCGCTCTTGATCAAGGAAAGCTCTCAGGCTTTATTGTGTCTAAAGATGGCATTTATATTGATCCTGACAGGATCAAAGAAATCTCTGAAATCCATTTCCCTCATAATAAAAAATCCATGCAGTCATTTTTAGGCCAAATCAATTTTGTCAAAAGATTTGTTCCATATTTTTCTCAAATCATTTTGCCACTTCAAACTATGATTAAGAAAAATTCAGTCTTTAAGTGGGGATCAGCAGAAAAGGAAGCGTTTGATTTAATCAAACAATCAATAATCAATGCCCCAGCCTTAAATACTCCTAATTTTTCTAATCATTTCACATTGTATACTATCGCATCCAACTTGTCTTATGCAGCAATACTCACACAGCTTAATGATCACAATTTGGAAGCGCCCATTTCATTTTATAGTTCAAATCTTCAGGGTGCTGAATTGAATTACTCCGAAGTAGAAAAACAAGCCTTTGCTGTATATAAAGCTGTCAAACATTATAGACCCTTCCTTTTAAAAGCCCACACAAAAGTTATAGTTCCTTTCCCTACAGTAAGGCAACTATTAATCCAAAGGGAACTAGGCGAAAAAAGGGCAGATTGGGTTACAACACTTCAAGAATATGACTTAGAAATTAAACCAGCAAAGATTGTTAGAGGCCAAGGTTTTTGCAGGTTATTGGCAGGAGCATCCAACATTCCAGAATCAGGTGATACAGATCAAATCGAAGAAATCAACTAGATAAGTATTACTGATTCTGAGTCACAATATGTTGACTTAATATTTTATTTGAAAAATGGATATGCACCTCCTAACCTATCTTACAAAAACAAAAGGGCCATTAGATTGAAAGCAAAAAATTTCACAATTATTGATGATGTGCTTTTTAGGCAAAATTATGATTCAATCTTATTAAGATGCCTAGAAAAACCTGAAGCACAAAAGGTTTTGCAGGAATTACATGATGGACCAGCAGGAGGACATTTTGGAGCTGACACAACAGCCCACAAAATCATTCATGCTGGATATTATTGGCCCACCCTGTTTAGAGATGCTCATGAATATGTAAGGAAATGCCGAAATTGTCAAACTTCTAGTGGAAGACAAAGAAAATCAGCTTTTCCTTTGCAACCGGTCAACATTGAACAACCATTTGAGCAATGGGGATTGGACATCATTGGGGAAATTACTCCAAATTCTTCCAAACAACATAAGTATATCCTTACTGCTACTGATTATTTTACTAAGTGGGTTGAAGCAATTCCTTTGAAGACAACAAATTCTGAGGCAATCATTGAATTCATAGATCAATTCATCATTACCAGGTTTGGTGTCCCAAATGCTCTTGTTTTTGATAATGCATCTTACTTTTCAGGTAATGCTATGTTTGATTTTGCTATTAAAAGAGGATTTAAATTAAACTATTCTGCTAATTACTATCCTTAAGGTAATGGTTTAGCAGAGTCTACAAATAAAAATCTGATTAAAATTATTAAGCGAACCATCGAACAGGATCATAAAAAATGGCACAAATCCTTAATATTTTCACTATGGGCTGATAGGATAACACAGAAAGCTTCCATAGTTTCCTCTCCATTCAACCTTGTGTATGGAAAAGAAGCAGCGTTACCAACAAATATTGTCCTTCCTTCCCTAGCCCTAGTTCAGTTTATTAAGGAAAGCCCTTCTTCTTCTATTCAACTTAGACATGACCAAATTGTAAAATTAGAAGAGGAAAGGGAAAAAGCCAAGGTTATTCATGCAAAACATCAGCAAATCATCAAGTCATCCTTTGATTTAGTCTCATCCGGTTCAAAACAATTTCAAGTCTGTGATTTAGTTCTGAAATGGGACAAAGCCCATGAGGACAAGGGAAAACACACCAAGTTCCATAAGATGTGGCTTGGGCCATTTCAGATCTGTGAGAAGATAGGCCATTCGACCTTCATATTACAAGATTTATCAGGTTTGAGAGATTCTCTCCCTGTTAATGGCCTTATCTTAAAGAAATTCTTTAATTGAGGAGGTAACCCCTTCTCCTTTTAGTTTAATAGAGTTTTGTAGTTTGTAGGACCATTAGAAAATAAAGTTGTAAGGTATCTTCCATTGACCTTTGCTGTACTTAAAAGTTGCTCAACAGAAGTAGTGATGATATTTACTTTTAAAATAATAGAAGTCTTACACAAGAGGGATAATTTCTAGGAAACTAGGTATAATTGCATTCCAAAACCACACTTCAATTTTTGTGAACCCTTCTCAAAGTTTAGAAGTATTGTAAATCATTTTATGTTTTCAGATTGGTCACAAAAAAGTTATCAATATCAAAACAGAAACTAATCCAACTTCAGCATCTTTAACTCTTACCTTGTCATCTATTTACTCTTAAGGAGAAAATTGTCCATCCCATTCACCAAAGTTTATGGTTACTCAGAGTGTAATTCTAAAATATCTGATATTAAAGATAAGAGGTCTTATTACAAGCCTTCTTACCATGTTCATAGGGAAATAGTTTAACCGACATTGCCAATACTGCATACCAAAACAGGGTAATGGCTTAGAATTATAAGACAAGGGGTCTCATCACGAGCCAGCTTGTTCAGTTAGATTACTACCAGTGAATGGCATTGTCAATAACTGGCCACCAAACCAGGACAATGGATTTTTATCTTAGCAATAACAAAAAAAGAAAGGAAATACAAAATATGAAAACATGTTTTGAATTCATTCTGTTAATCACACTCTTAAATGGATGGGACAATGGACAATAATATGGTTTAAAGGTATCCCTGTCGAAACTATGAATGTTTGCTGGCAGCAGAGGCTCTACCTATGACAAAGGAGTCAATTCTAAAAGCTGATTTGGAAAGGTTCTCTGTTTTATCATTATAAACCAATAAAGGCCAATTTAAAACTTAGAATGTATCTAATTTTAAACAAGAGAGGAAATTAACAAAGATAGATTCATTTTATTTAGAATGCATATATACCTAGTTATATTAGAATTTTCCCCTTTAATGAGAACTCTATTTTGAAAAGGTTTAAGTATTTCCATACTTTTCAGAGATAACTGTTTCTTCCAGCGAATCGCCAATTGTTGTGCTCTACAACAACCCCCCATTTCATATCATTTTTATTCACAAAAACTATCATATGAAATGGGTCCCTTTTAGTTTTGATTGGTATCAACATTGTATTATTCAAAAAAGGTCCGAAAACAAAATGAAAACATTATAAAAAAACCTTTTGGACAAACCAATTTTGGTCTTATAATATAAATAATCAATCTTTTATCATTGCGATAAAGCGATCGCAAGATCGCATATCGCAATGACATAGGAGGCATACTTTAAAGGCCCATTGGTTTTCTCCGATGCGATAAAGTTCCTTTTGCTCCGATGCGATGCGATATTGCTATTGGCGATCGGCGATATACCATGCATGTTTTCTTAAAGCGCCCCAATTAATACACTCGATGTGATGCGATATCGCTATTGGCGATCAGCGATATACCATGCATGCTTTCTTAAAGTGCCCATACTCCCAATGCGATGCGATGTGATATCGCTATCGGCGATCGGGGATTTCAAAAGGTGTCAATATAAGGATTTACGTTTTCCCCGATGCCCGATTGTGATAAAGCCAAAAGCGCAAACTTCAAAAAAGCCATTAAAACAGAGGGATATTACGATTAATTCATATTAATGGCCTTATCTGTCGAACAGTGATTTACCTGCGCTCAACCGCCAAAACATCCAAGGCACGCTTAAACAAATCATTCGGCCGATCAATGATATGATGGGCATTTAAAGGGTTGGCAGGTTTTAATGGCCATTTAATGTAATAGTAAGTCCTAAAATCTTCTCATAGATTGAATCCGCGACCACTTTAAAGTTAATCCCTCATCACGCATTGATCAATATATCTCGCTCATATTTGATTTTCACTACCAATTCTCTATGTTACACTTATTTTCACTCCTGTGCAGAATTATTTCGAAGCAGAAAACTCAAGCAGAATGG
Source organism: Pinus tabuliformis (assembly GCA_031772625.1). Taxonomy (NCBI): domain Eukaryota; kingdom Viridiplantae; phylum Streptophyta; class Pinopsida; order Pinales; family Pinaceae; genus Pinus; species Pinus tabuliformis. Next base: position 97,896,831 of record CM062805.1, on the reverse strand, counting down.
GGAAGAAGTCTAAGAAAACCACAGTCGCTTCCGCTGTGCCAGTCACAGGACAAGCCGTCGCTGATCCAACAAATAAAAAGAAAGGATTGATATCTGATACTACATGTTCTGGTCTCGGCAAAACTACTTGGCAAAGTACCTATAATTTGATTGAGGCCGAAGAACCTGAAGTGACAACAGTACAAGCCACGACAGATGCGACTCGGAAATCTGATGGTACTTTAAAGGACTTAGCCGACTCCTTCCTTCATCGGATAGCAGCTCGGGAACAAATCCTCCCATATACGGATGTAGTGAGGTGGGCAATTGAGGAAATCCCAATCACAGACAAAACTTTCTGCACCAGAGATGGGAGAATCTTCGGTTCTTTCAAGGCTGATGATTTAAGGCAAATGTATCATTTTCCTGTGCCAGAGAAGAAGTACAACAAGGCGTTTTTGGAGAAATTCCGAAAAGAGAACGAAATTGAATCTGAACCCATCCGGGATTGGAGACAAAATCCGGCAAAACACAAGCATGAATCTTCCGGTAAGTACTCTGTTGATTCCCTATGTTCTCCTTATTATTATGCCGGGATAATGATGTGTAGATTGTGGGGGTTGCACGATTCCGCTAATTTCACTATAGAAATGGTTCCCTTGATGGAAGCGGCGTGTAACAGTGAAATAATGGATTGGGCAACTATACTGTCAGATAAACTAGTAACAACTGTTCTTGATTTTAGAAACAAGACCCGCATTACTGAAAGGTTAATTCCCCCGTTCTACTACAGTGCCTATATTCTAGATACCCTGTGTTTTAATTCTGAATTTCCCGTGCTCGGCTGGAGGTGGACATCACAAGACCCCATGCCTATTCACATATACCATCAGAAATTGTGGAAAACTTCTTATAAGCACCATTTATACCAAGTCTGCAATGACTTTATGCTACCCATTCATTACTCTATTTTTGATAAACCTGCTCCCAAGATTTCCTACCAAGCAGGGATTGATTTAACATCAATAGGAAGATGGTTCGGGGAGGAAAAGTTTACTTATATAAGAGTTTTCGGTAGCGAGGGAAATAGCTTATCAGATAAACTGTTGGCGAGGGAAATAGCTTATCAGATCATTGCCGAGGGAGTTACACAGACTCTCAAGAAAAATAAGAAGCAGGTCTGGCCCTCTTTTCCTTTGAGATGTGGTGTCTACACGTTGCATGACTTCAAACATGCAGAGAAAGAAGCTACAAAGATAAAATCATTAACTCTAGCAACTCTCCCTAATAGGCGATTTGATCCCAAAAAAGTCGCCTATAATGCACTTGAACATGCCAAATTGACAAAGTTTGATCATAAAGAAGATATGTTTGATGACCTGTTCTCCTCAGCCGAGTCAATATTGCAGGTTAAGTCACTAGCCAGAATGAAATATCAGGATGAAGGGTTGGTTGAATTCAACAGACTTAGAGAACAGAGGTTGCAAACTTTGCCTCTAGATCTGTTAGCAACAACCCCAACAACAGCATCAAGCGAGCTTGAACGGAAACATTCAAAGGAACCTCCGGTTACAACAAAAGAACAAGAGAAAGCACAGGAGGAAACTCAGACTAAAGAGCAGGAGAAAGTGCGGGAGGAGACCCAGACTAAAGAGCAGAAGCAGAGCAACATAGAAGTAAATGTGGATACTCATATTGATCCAAAACTGCTCCAGGAATGGCAGCAATTTGATTCTATTATCAGCAGTCTGGAATGTTCAAAGGACACCAAAACTTCGAAAGCAACAGACACACAGGAAACCACTTCACAACAGGTTCCAAGTGGAACCAGCGGCCTACCCAGTTCAAAGGAAGTAGAAATAATACCAAAGGACCCCTCCAATCAAATCATTTTGCAGGTAGAAGAGATTCCTCCCTTGGATGTCTTCTATAGCCCAAGGCATAAAGCTGTAGTAAAACGACAGAGGAAGAGAAGAAGGACTGATCAACCTTCCCTTTTCCCAGAACAGATGGTCACAGGCAATGTGGTTTGGAAGGAGGAATTTGACCCCTCTGATGACCTAACAAAACTATCACAATATGCTGGAGCCTATTCGGCAGCAACAATAGACAAAGCATCAGAGGTGAGTCTTTTATTGAAAACAAAAGACCAGGAAATATTTTTATTTCAGGCACAGTTAACAGAAGCACAGCATAAAGCGGAGCAGGCAGAACAACAATTTTTGACAGAACAACAAGTAAATAATCAATTAACTCAACAATTGCAGGAAGAGAAACAAAGGATTGATCACAGCGCAATCCAAAAGCAGAAAGAGTTGTCTGAAGCCTTGGCACAACTGAGGACAGCAAATGAACAAATGCTGAAGACAAAAGATGAGCAGATTGCTCAACTATCAGCACAGCTTGAGAAGAGAAAGGGCGTTCCACAAATAACCGAATTCAGAATAGAGGCATTACAGATAAATACGGCATTACTAGCCCAAATCAAGCTTCTATGTCAACAAATCGCCCAGGCGGAACCAATATGCGAATTGACGGCATCAATAAGTGAAAAAACAGAAAAGGCTAGAACAGAATTGGATCAAGCTGAAGAAACGATAGCTGCATTTCTTGACTGGCAAGATACTGATTAGGGACAAGCGGCAAATTTACCAAGAATTCTAGAGTCAAATAAAGATATATTGTTTACAGAATGGCAGTCCCAGTTAATGAAAGCAGAGAGGGAAATTTCAAGGTGCAAATAAACTACAAGTAATTTGGTTGAATTGGTTAATAATACTCTCTACTTGTCAAACATGATTTCCCAATGCACTCCAGGAAAATTGACAGCGATGAAAACATTGGAGCAGTCATGTTATCTAGATCTAGAGGAAAATGGGAGATTAATTGCTGGAATTAACAATTTAACATGGGACACCTATTGGTTCTTCTTGGTAAAACCACACAGTCAAAGAGTCGCCCTCAAATGCCTTACAGATGCAATCGGGTATATTATCCCCGATATTCAGGATGCCACCTATGCCGCCCAGCTTAACTCTCGCCTCAACAGACCGCCCGAAGTGGAGCCGATGCTTGCGATAAGTCAGCTCAGGTTTAAAGGCAAACAATCTACTTGATGATTCATGCCACCAATTGCCAGGTTGCTGAGAAGAATATGATCAAAATCAATTGATACCAATTAAGTAGGATTTCAGTTTCATAGATAGTTAGCTTAATTAAGTATTTATAGACCCTTTCATTGTTTTGGAAAGGGTTGTAAATTTTTGTACTTGACTTAAAACCTGAAGTTGCACTACTGTACTTCAGGCATATTCTTTTATAAAACTGGACCAATCATTCTAATTTTGGCAAAGAAGCTTTTATGCAAATGTGCACTACTGTCTTTGTTTGAAAGTATTTCTGCGTTAGAGGAAGAATTTCAAATAGCGATTGATGTTGGAGAGTGACTCGCAACTCATATGGTACTATTATCTATGTCTGAATCCATTCTTTTTATATGAATTGTTATTTGATCACCTTTTCTATTAACAAATATATATATATATATGTGTGTGTGTGTGTGTGTGTGTGTGTGTTTTAACAGCATTTCTTTATTCTCTCCACTATTGGATGTTTATGAGATGCTTTTCTTTTGATCATATATGTATCGATGATATATAAGTGTAGCAATATTGAACTAATCATTTTGTTTAACGATTTAAGCAAAGTAATCCTTGAATGAATGAAAATCCATGTTTATTAAATAGAGTCATCTACATGCCTGTTTATAAACATAGATCATCAAGCGCTACACTTCAATGTACAATAGTTCCCGGGATTAGTAGTAGTTCTTTTATTTCGCCGATAAATTAAGTTATTCGCCTATCATTAGATTAATCAATCATTCATTCATTCATTCCGTTTATCCATTGCTGGGAAACTGGTCCCATTATCCCCAGTCGGAGCCACCATTCCAAACGGAAAAGGAGCTGTATTAAGGTCCGGACCGCGTGGTTATCCCCCAATGTTGATACAACGATTTTCGGGGCATCAACAGGTCCAAAGTTTATAAATTTAAAAAATTGAGGACTCTCCGACTGTTTCTTCGATAATTGTGCACAACGCAAAATTTTCTTCAAAAGCCGCGCAGTTGAGAAAATGAACGACTTCGAAAATTTGGGACCATTTCACACACTTGGAGATGATTCCTTGTTAGGATCTGAGTCCAAGACAACCGAATTCGAGTCACCTTGAAGATATGCAACCCTTAATGGAATCATCTTGTCCTACTCATGAGTCATTGTCATGCATGAACCAAGAGAGGGAAGATGGATTCAAAAATTCTATATAAACAAGCCATGGGAGAACCAAAATATGAGACAATGTTATGCTGGCCAAATTTCTATCAGAGCAAACCAACATTTTATTGTTGAAGCCAAATAAAGTAAGAGCATTAGCATGTTTTCCATATTTCTTCTAAGAAATCCATCATCTTAGTGAGAGGAGAAGAGTCCACCATTGGAGAGTCTACATACTTCTTTGAGAGAGAGTAGAAGCATGAAAATAGATTGAGAAAAAGAACCTCCTTGCTGAGGATTTTTTAGAACCATAGCTCAAAGAATTATATTCAAGTGTTTAAGATTCATCTATTGTATTCAACTTCTACTACCAACAGTCAATAAAGGGAGAATTTTACATTATTTTGTTGACTTATTTTCTCCATTGAGCATTGTTTGTGTATTTATCTCTTTGTTTAGTTTATATTTTTATATGCATTGTTTTCACTATTTGTAATGCTTTTTTTATATAATTTCGTTCACTAACAACGCCAAATATTCTTGTTATCCTTTGCACAAAACAACCAACTGCTAATGAGGTGTCTTTTGGTACACCATTCCCACAAAAGAACTACCATAATAGTACTTGCTAGGTAGTCATATTTTTGTTTCTAAACTAAATTAGTCATTCATGTTAGTCATTTTTAATCATATTGCCTATTAGTTAGTCGTATATTTTAACCTGGGACTAAATTAGTCATTTATGTTAGTTATTGTTCATTGGATCAATTAAGATTGCTCATTTTTGGTAGTATTTCACTTGGAAAAGTTGCGATGACTAACTTTTTTAGTCACGTAGTCACTAATTTCTCATTTTCTACTAGTGTTTGCACTTGCAAAGTGTAACCAAAAATGAATTGGAAATGATGATGAATGTTAAGATGGTTCGTTTAGAAGTAAAAATAAAAATGGACATGGAAGGTTTGAAGGATGGCTTAAAATCACACGTGAAAGAAATGATAAATGCCAATATGGAAGGGTTGAAGGAAGGTTTGACAAAGTTGCTGCAAGAAAGGCTTCCTAGTGGTCAGAAGGTAATCCATGAAAATCATGATGAAGATAAAAGGAATATGAATTATGATTTTGGAGACTCCATTGTTGGGTTTAAGACACACCACATTCCAAATATATATATGAGGAAGTTTGATGTAAAGGATCTGGTAAGATGAATACTACATATGGAGCAATTCTTTGATCTACATGATGTGCCACACAGAAAAAAGGTATGCATTGCATCTTTATATTTAGAACAAAATTAGTTTGTGTGGTATTAATGGCTTTTTTCTTGTAAATAAATTATCACTTGGACAAATTTTGCGGAAGAATTAGTAGCACATTATGAGGAAACAAAGAGAAATACCTTCTTTGGCCAATTGATAAATATCAAACATAATAGTTCAATGGCGGATCACATTGAGGACTTCCAAAGATTAAATATCAAGGTAAGTGATATTCCATAGGATCATAGGATTGATTTCATTATAGGGACTTTAAAGGATTATATCCAACATGAGGTTCGCCTTTGGGAATATAATTCATTAGAGAAGGCATTCAAGGTGGAAAGAAACATTGAAAGAAAAATTATGGCAACAAATAAGTCTACCACTCACACCTATAAATGTGGAAGTGTTGCTACTCCTAGCCTCCCAAAGCCAACAATGTTGACACCAAAACAACTAGAGGAAAAAAGAGCAAAAGGGATTTGTTACAGTTGTGATAGAGAATACACTAAGGGTCATAGGTGTGCCCATAATAAATTATTTTACATAGATTGTGAAGAGGAGGAAGAAGAGGAAAAGGAAACATCAAAAGAAGAGGATATACACCAGGAACTGACCAAAAAGAAAGAAGAAATAAATTCAACTATATATTGTAATGCATTGGAAATAATTACCACTCAAACTCTCAATATTGAAGTATATATCAAGAAAAATAGGTAATAATGTTGATCGATTCTGGTAGTACCCATAATTTTATTCATTATAAGATAGCTAAGGAATTGAATTTCTTTCTATATCCAACACCAAAGTGTCAAGTGATAGTTTAAAATGGAGAAACTATAAATTTCTTAGGGAAGCATCATAATATCAATCTAACTATGGGTGAATATGTATTGAAGAGTCCAATTCTTTCCATTCCAATGGGCGGTGCTGATGTTGTATTAGGAGTCCAATGGTTACAATTTTTGGGGATGACAAACTTTAATTTTCAAGAACTTTTCTTGAAATTTTCCTCATTGAATTAAGGGGCATCGTAGGGAAACCAAGGAAGATAATCAAATCTAATGGCATGACAATGCTTTTGAAGAAATAACAACTAGGAATAATTGCACAATTATGCTCACTATATGTTCAAACATTGAAATCATTTGTTTCTCTAGATATCCAAAGAATATTGGATAATCATTCCAAGATATTTGAGACTCTCAAAGACCTCCCACCTATCTGTGATCATTATCATGTTATTCACTTGATTCGAGGAAGCATTCCTCCAAAAATTAGACCTTACAAATATCCCTATGCCCGAAAGAGTAAAATTAAATGTATGGTTACAAAAATGCTAGAGGTGGGTATAATTCAACCTAGAAAAATTTCTTTCTCTACTCCAATAGTATTGGTACATAAGAAGGATGGAACATGGCATATGTGTTCGGATTATAGGGAGCTCAACAAGCTCACTGTTACAGATAAATTTCCCATTTATGTCATTGATGAATTGTTGGATGAATTACATGGAAAAATTTAATTCACCAAGTTGGATCTTCATTTAGGATATCATCAAATTAGAATGAAGATTGAATAAATTCAGAAAACATCATTCTGAACTCATGAAGGTCATTATGGATTTTTTTTCATGCCTTTTGGCCTTACTAATACACCTTCCACATTTCAAGGTTTAATGAATTCCATTTTCAAACCCTTCCTTAGAAAAATTGTGTTAGTATCTTTTTATGATATACTAATGTACAACAAGTCTTAGAAGGGTCATGTTCAAGATGTTGATAAGGTGCTCAAACTATTGGAGGAGAAATAATTGTATGCAAAAACCTCCAAATGTTTCTTTTGGTTAAAGGAGGTGGAATATTTGGGTCATATTGTATCCCATGAGGGTGTTAAGGTAGATCCTAAAACAATTAAAGGCATAAAGGAATGGAAAATCCCCACAACCCTAAAGCATCTTCGAGGATTTCTCGGGTTGATAAGGTATGATCACAAGTTTGTTAAGAATTATGGGAAAATAGCAACACCTCTAATAACATTACTGAAGAAAGATGCATTTTTTTCGACTCCATAAGAAACTAAGTCCTTTGAAAATCTTAAAGAGGCAATGTGCCAAGCTCTGGTTTTAACTACTCCAAAATTCACAAAATCCTTTATGGTGGAATGTGATGCTTCAGGAAATGTAATCGATGTTGTTTTAATACAAGAAGGAAGACTCATTGCTTTTGAAAGTCGTCCAATCAAGGGAAAATATTTACACAAACCTATTTATGAGAAGGAAATATTGGCAATACTACATGCCCTGAAGCAATGGTGCCCTTACCTAATGGGAAGACATTTCAAAGTAAAAAAATGTCGTGATAGTCTTAAATACTTTTTGAATAAATATTATCTTGAGAAGAGCAACAAATATGGGTCACTAAGATGTTGGGTTATTACTTTGAAATCATCTACAAAAAAGGGAAGCAAAATGTTGTGTGGATGCACACTCAAGAAGGGATGAGGATGTGGAAGCATTGCTCTATGTCATTTCTATTATCCAACCTGAATGAATAACTTAAGCAAGGAGGAAGGGAAGAATGAAAAAGAGGTGTAAACACTCATTCAAAAGTTTCAACAAGATCCTAGTACATATGATACATTTATCTAGAAAAATGACTCATTATGGTACAAAGATCGCTTATATCTATGTAAAAATTCCCAACTCAAACAAAAGATTATTTTGGAATTGCACACCTCGATTTTAGGAGGGCACTCAATATTTTAAAAAACATAAGATAGGGTAAAGAAGGATTTTTTTTGGGATGGACTTGAATCTGATATTCAGAAGTTTGTGGCAGAATTTTTATTTTGAGAACAAAATAAAGTTGAGACAATTAATATTCCAAGTTAGCATTGGGAGGATGTCTCAATGGATTTTATTATAGGTTTACCCTAGTCCTAAGGAAAGTGTGTCCTCATGGCAGTAGTTGATAGACTTACCAAGTATGCACACTTTTGTGAATTATCTCATTCTTTTAAATCTAGTACAATTGCTACTGCATTTATGGAAACAATTCAAAATCTACATGGATACCCAAAGATTATTGTAAGTGAGAGAGATCCCATTTTCACTAGAAATTTTGGACAAAATTATTTTCTTGTCTTGGTACACAATTAGCTCATAGCTCATTTTATCAACCTTAATCCAATGGGAAAAATGAGATATTGAAATTTGTTTTGGAAGGATATCCTTGTTACTATGTATCTGATAAAAAAACACAATGGGTCAAGTGGTTATCTCTATATGAATGGTGATATAACACTTCCTTCCATATTGTAACAAACATGACCCCATTTATGTCACTTTATGGATATCATCTGCCATCCATCACATCATCTTTAAGAGAAAATTATGAGGTTCAAGTAGTGGAAGATCACATCGAGCATCAACAATAAGTTCTCCAACTATTAAAGGATAACCTCACTCTGATGCAGAATCAAATGAAACAATAGGAAAATCAACATCGTAGTGTTGGCATGATGATGCCTGTGTTGTCCTTGATGGTAACTAGATGAATCTATAGGTCATATCAGAGGTGACAGAATGATGGAACATAATAATGGTCAAAGGTTTGATACAAGGAAATTGTTGGTGTTGTCCTTGATAGAAACCTACCTGATGAGTTGTCCTTTATGACAACCTATTTTATGAATGGGCTACTTGATAAAGGTATAAATAGGATATGACATAATTCATGGAAGTTGTGTTTACAAATGTGACAAAATACAGGGAAGTTGAGAGGAATCAATTTAGAAATGATGTATGATGGAAACTCACATTGTAACAGGTCTATTCAGAGGTAACAAGGTAATGGCACAGAAGAACAAGATGATGGGACAAAGGATTTTAGATCAGAATCAAGAAAATTAAGAAAAATAATGTTTTAAGTTGAATTAAGTTGTATATGTTGTTTACCCTAGTCCAAGTAGCGTATACATGCGGGTACACAAAACAAAAGGAGCATATACTTATGCACATAGTTTCGCAGAAGGAAAAGCACGTATGGGATGGAAAATTAAGGTTAAATAATACCAGGGGTTCCTACCATGGTATTGGCCCATAGTAATGAGCGTGACAAAGAATATTGATCCTGTCAAATAATACCATTGGCATAACTATTATTTTGGTCTGAGGTATGAAAAAGGCTCTAAGTATATAAGGAGGATAAGATCAAAGGGATAAGTGTGAAAGTAATGAAAATATTATGAAGAGTTAGATCAAAAGAAAATATGCATGTTATGGGTTATTAATTTTTTTCTTGATCTAAGCTAAGCATGCACCTAAGTGTTTGATGATGGATGAGATCTAATGATGGATCAGGATCATAAGACCTGAAATGACTTATCATTATGTGATCTGATAACGGATAGGCTATATTTGAGTGCTAACAAATGTTTTGTACTTTAAATGATATGATATGGGTATATATGAAGTATGGAATAGTTGCGAAGCTATAAGTTATTATTTGCAGATCTATATGTTGGTTCACCTCGGTGAAGGTGCATATACACATTGGTTCAACGCTTCCAAGTAGTGTATGCAGAAGAAAAGCTTGTTGTTCATAAATAACTGATCTATCTGATCAATGTTGTTGTTTTACTACTATTTCATAATGATCTCTTCATTTGATCAGATATTGATCCAGGAACATAAGGACCAATCAGGTGCCGACACGTGGCAAGCTCGGAGGCCGCCACATGGCCCTGAAATGGTTATGTAAAATATGTTGGGGTCCGATGCAGTCGAACCCGTGACCTCCAGCAAGACATGACATCACTCTACCACCTCTGCCAAACATTATTTCTAAACAAACCATGGATGCAGTGCATATTTGTTTTGTATCAGATGGAGGTTTGTTTTATAAAGTGCTTCAATCCGTGCCGTTAATCCGAACTTTCTAGATCTAACGGATATCACGTCATCCACTCACAACTAGCCCGGACGATCTCAATCATTGATGTATTTCACTCAATCTAACAGTTGTCGTGCAATCTCACGCAGATTAATGCACGACAGTTAATACTTCGAAAGAACGCGAGAAGAGTGGTTTTCCCATGCTACATGTCGGCCGCTTGGGTTAATCATGTGAATATGGAAAATACTGGTTATAGCCTTTTAGGCGCGCGAGATACCGCTCTCCACTTATCAATACCGCAGTTGAAGGATTAACCACGACCGCCAGATATACGCGTGATAAGGTCTTATCCCTCATGTACGCGCCAACTGTTTAAGGTAACAATTACCTCTGATGATCAGCCTCGCGGAGCGGATAAAATTAAATGGATATTCTATTTTTAGCTGAAGATAAGTGCAGTTCGCTAATATTGGTGGAGTATCCCTAGAGGATATTGCATAAAAGCACTCAAAGAGCAGTTTTCGACAGAAAGCAGAGGTGAGACAGAGAAGCAGAGAGAAGCAGAGAGAGTGAAACAAGAGGCTCGCTAGGCTAATTAGAGCCTTCTAAAGCTGATGGGATTGTCCAAAGAAGATGAGGAAGTCATATTCATGGAGAATTTCGTCTAGGAAGATTGATCTTGGAGCTTAGAGCCACCAGCGGTTGGAGGCAGTTGTAGGAGCTACCAGTACTAATTCTCAGTGAGCCAACAATTAATCCTAATTGTAATGAGCCTTCTGAATCCATTACAGGGATTTTTAGAAGCATTTAGAGACTTCTAAAGGCCGAGATGCTACAGGGAAGTTTCAGGCAGAAAAAGATCAAATAATCAGTCTGTTGTTGCTGTCTGATATGCGCTGGAGATAGTAGAAGAAGTTTCAGAGATAGTTAAAGAATTCTGAAGGAGTTAGTGCCATCAAGAAGCTTAGGGAAGCTTAGAACACTGATTGAAGGAATCAAATCTAAGGAAGATTATATATATATTTGCATAATGATGACAACCATGACAAGGATATAGTTGGTATTCTAATCCCACTGGTTTAGTTTAGTAACCTTTGGAGTTGAGTGTGGAACTTGTAAAAGAAACTTTGCCATAATCCCAAAGAGCCAAGTCGAGATGAAAAAAGCTCAAGGAGACATAGCCCATGATATTTGGGTGAACTCCTAGATTAAATTTGTTGTTATGTGTTGATGTTTATTTGCTGCTTTATATGACTGTTATATATGTGGTTAATATCAACATAAACACATAAGCACTTAAACAGTTAAAAACAAACAACATACACCTGTTTCAATTATTTAATTCCGTAAATGTCATACATAAGCTAGATCATATATTTGTTAAGCTTTGAGTGGGAGGTTCTTGTAAGCATAACAAGTTGTTAAACCCCCATTTCATATCATGTGGTATCGGAGAAGGTTGCTTGATTGACAGAGAAAAAGGTTGCTTGTTTGACTTGAAAGGTGTTTAAACAGTACAAAGAATTTGACTATTTGACTGTTTGTAAACTGACTATTGCTTGAGTTTGTGAAGGTGAAGGGAAAGCAACTGATAGCTAAGTCTAGGAGAGGACAAGAAGGAAGAAGGGTTGAAGGCATTATCCTTACCCAAAGGACCTCAAGGAAACCCTTGAAGCACAAGAGGATTCATTTGCAAAAGGCTACTTGAATAAGAGTTTCACTCTACAGCCATTTAGTTCAGAAATTTGTCAATAGATTTTGAAAGCTTTGTTAATTTTGTTGAAGTTCTTTGTTCATTTTTATAATGAAAAATTCTACAAGTGAGTCTTCAAAATCCTCCTCCTTCACAAGATTCTTCAATGAAGACATGAAGTGAGACTTGTTCATCATGATGGATATGGTGAAAGAAATGTATGAAGATGAAAGGAAGAGCACAAAACTTCGAGAGAAATTGAATTCCATGAAGGAAGAGAAGCAGTTTCTTTCTGACAAGTTGCAAGAAATGGAGAGCCAACTTCATATTGAAAAGATGAACCTAGAAAGGATGCATGAGATGGAGGCACAACTCCTTGTTGCCAAAGAAGCCTTAGTCTAGTATCATCTTGAAGAAGAGGTAAACAATCCTAGTTTGTCTTCAATTTCCTCTAAGAATGTTTGTATTGGTTCTTTTGAAAAACGTACAAGAGGCATAGGGTCCAAGTTGATGTCAAAAATGGGCTATGAAGGAAAAGGATTGGGCAAACATGCACAAAGCATTATTGAGCCAATAATGGTTGAGGAAAGGCCTACGTATTTGGGTCTTGGCTATGGACAATCTTATGGAGAAAGTTTCAAAGCGGCCATGAAGGCAATTGAAACAGTTCCTAGAAGGAGTTTCATTTAAGGTTCTCTACCTCAAGTTTGTAAAGATTGTATTTATGGGGATTGCAATAGTTTGAAACATACTTTTCAAGAAGAAGGTTTTCATAAGCATGCACTTCAACAAGAGAGTTGTGAAAGCTCTGAAAGCATTGAAGAGATTGATGGTGTTCCAAAGGGAGCCACTTCTTCATCCAATTCACCTCCTCATGAAGGCAATAAAGGTGAAAGAGAAAGGCATAAATCTGCTTTAAATCACACTTCTTTTGATTGTGTAAAGCATGATAAATTTCCACATAAGAATTGGAAAAAAATTTCATGTTCCTTTTGTGGTTTGGTTAACCATAGTGTTTCTAGATGTTGGAAGAAAATGGCCACATACAGGAAACTTTTGAAGAAAAGGAGGCAAGAATCCAAAGGTCCATTGGACAAGGAAAATTATGTTGTAAAGAGGATGAACATGTATTACATTTATTACCATAAGCAAGGATAATATTGCTGAAAAGTGTTGTACTTTGAATCCAACAATGCTTCCACGAAATTTGAAGAAAGTGGAGGAAGAGAATGGCAAGAATGGAAAGGAAGTTTCCATAATTGATGTGTTTCAGGATGTTGATGCCAATGTGCAGTTAGAGGAAGAGCCTTTGATGTGGATTGGTAAGAAATGGTTAGAGTTCTTATCCAAATACAATTGCATGTCTTTTGATTTGATGCATTTCTTTGCCAATGGAATGCAAGTTGCAGGGTTTTACTGAAAAGGTGAATGAAAAAGTTGAGTATGAGACTCGCTTTAATGCAACAAAATTATATTCATTTCAGCTTTGTAAGTACATGTACATATGATTGAGGATCTTGTACTTATGATTGTGCTTAAGATAAAGTTGAAGAATGGAATACATACATGAGAATGGTATGTATGAACACAGGGATGTTGATGATTTCCTTGTATTTGAACATGTATGTGTAATTGACTTGATGGTCGATTGCTTTGTTTAAACATGCATGCAATGTCATGTCGGCTTAGAAAAGTTGATTTTGTCTCCAAGATTGGAAATGGGAGATAATGATGAAGTGTTTCACAAAAGGTGGAATTATTTATACTTTGAAAAAGAATTGTCAAGTTCTTTTTGTACATGCTTGACTTCAAGAGTCAGTTGTTTGAAAAAGGAATGTTTTTGTCAGCTTGTTATTTAGTCGATCATTTGTAAATGAAAGTACTGAAATGTCACATGATGATGATTCACATGATGTGAAATTTGTTTCTTTGATGGAGCAAGAGTTTATGTCGTCAAATTATTTTGTTTTTGACAAGATGTCAGTAAAACATACTTTCATTGGTACAAATTCTGAATGAGTTCAAGGAAGACAGTTCTTAATAGGAGGACAAGCGCATCCAGGAAGGGAAGTGTTGACTACCTTCAAGTTTTGGTTCAAAGGCACCAGCCATGCAAGGCAAGTGTATGGAGGCTGAAAGAAGAGGGTGTTGTTACTCTCATCTACTGTACAGATCAGTAAATTAGTCTTTTGGGGTCTAAAAGGTTCTTAATGGGGAGGAGTGATTAGATTTTGATCTAGGACCTTAAGGACCAATCAAGTGCCAACACGTGGCAAGCTCGGAGGCTGCCACATGGCCCTGGAATGGTTATGTAAAATATGTTGGGGTCCGACGGAGTCAAACCCGTGCTCTCCGAAAAGATAGGACAACACTCTACCACCTCCGCCAAATGTTGTTTCTTAACAAAACATGGATGCGGTGCATATTTGTTTTGTATCAGATGGGGGTTTTGTTGTTGGGAAAAGTATCCAATATGGAATGACCCTATCCCACTCTAAGGGTGATAGTTCCTTAGCAACAATCAAAGCAAAGCTATCTGAGATTACTTCTTTATGAGATGTAAAAGAGGGGAGAAAGAGATCCAATAACCGATGTCTTTCGCTAATGGTTGATCCAATCTTCTCTCCTTGCTGCTTGCCCCCAGCTCCTTGCTCTTTCACTGGCTCAGCTACACCAAGATCCTGCAAAATGGAAAGAGAGGGAAACTATAAGAGGCATACATTCATAATTGATTCAAGGATTAGAATAAATCAAATACACAAGTATAACAACACACCATTGAGACACATGCATATAGAAGAACCTCAAATGCTTTATTAATGGAAGAAGTAAGGTTCAGGAAGTGATACAACCATAAGAGGCCCAATCCAGCATCACCTTCCCAGCAGAAAGAAATCTCCTCTTCACCTCCTTCAAAGCAAATCACCCAATAGTTCTAAACTCAAACCAACAGCAATTCTTTACATTCACAAGATTCCAGCCTCCTTAGACCTCATGAGAGAGATCTATATATAGGAGTTTTGGAGAAAGGATGAGTCAGCTTGAGGCTGGCATGAAGCTGACTAGTGTCCTCTCTCACTTCAGTTATTCTTCAGTTCTTGAGTCCACTTGGAGGTTCTTGCTTCCACTTGGAGATCTAGAACCTCTTACTCATCACCAGTCGAATTCCTTGATCCAAGTGTCATTTTGGAAGCTTCCTGGGCATTGACACCTTGAGGAATGACTGTGCCACATGTCCAAACTCGCCCAACGCAGGTAGCCTTCTTTGCAGTTAACATTCAACGCAGGTAGACAGTGGAGCAGTTGACATTCAGCGCAGATGCTCAGTGGAGCAGTTGACATGATCCAGAATTGCCTTGTTTTTGAGTGTTTTCAGGTGGAGAACTTTTATTCAGTGCTGTGGTTTGCTGACCTTGTTCCTCTAGGGGTAGGAACAACATGTTTAGGGACTTTGGATCCCTTAGATTATGGAGATTTTATGCTTCATGCTGTAAGGCACAAAAATGTCTATAACAGTTGCCCCCTAAAGTATGAGGTCGTTTATCGGGTGAAATGCTTTATCAGGAGGATCCGAAGTTCATTCAATTGCTGAGAGGTGACCTGTAATAAGATACAATACAATACATTATTTTTCATACTACTTTCATAATCTAGCTGAGGCGAGTATTCCCATGCTCAGCTTTATAAATTCATTTTGGTACATAGAACAAACGATCGTCTGATGGTAGACTGATAATTTTGGTGAAAATTATCATCCTTTGAGTAGGATGATCATCTGCTGCAATGATGTACATGTCAAATGTCTTTATATTTCCTGAATATATATCGCAGCCCGGATGGATGAAACTAGATCCGGGGTCTTCAAACTCATCCGATCTTCACTCTAAGTACACGTCGATCCATGTGAGAATTTCTTGGAGTCGAACATGGAAAGACATCGCTTGATTACCAGTCAATGATGTAAACTGTTAACAAGCGCGAGAGGAATCACCAATAATGATGATGACCCTCAAGGTACGGTAGTACAATCTACGTGGTGTGAATAAAGGACTTGGCGTCGAACACCACGCAAAATCTTCTGGTCGAAGGTCATTGATGTATACCTGTCGCCGGAAGTGAGAAACTTGCCATTGAGGCATGCAAGCTTCAAAGTACTGAGGGGTTTGTTCCTAGATCAACTTCTTGGATAATGAGCTGAAGTCGACAAGAAGCGATCCGTCAAAGGAGGGCCTTGATGAATCCCACATCAGTGACACAGAACGGAGCTAATGATTTTGATAGAGGTGAAAACGATCTGTGAAATATGATTCAGGGTGGCGGTCATGAAAGGATGAAAGATGATGTATGGTAGTGGACGGGACACGGTTGACTCTTTCTGACCAACATCTCTTGAACATATAACGACACTGGTGCGATGGATCGGTAGCATTACCCCAAATGTGGATGGTTTTGCGAGACCATGGTGATGAGACCGGTGAATGAAACAACCCAACCCGTTGTGGTACGGAGGAAAAGTGTCATGTTCAAGAGCGACTTGCTACCATTAAAGCTTTGAGGTTCTCCCAATTTTTCCCCAGTCATTTCTGACCAGTACCTCTTTATTTTTTTCAAGCTTGAGGAGGATAACATATGCTTGTTCTATAACCTGCCCTTCGGGCAAGCCCATCGCTATGTTTTAACGAGCCTAGCGATAGGGAAACTCGTTCTCGTCTAAAGACAAGTTTGTCGCTATTTAATCATTTTAACGAGTCTAGCGACAAAGACAACTCGGTCCTTTTCATTTTTAGAGAGTCTGAAAAGGTATGTAAAGTTAACTCCAAAGGTCCTTTTTCGTCATCTAATCCCTTAAGTCCGAAAAAGTATAAAACAATACAGAAGGGATGAGTTTTCGATAACTTTAACGAGCCGAATAAAACAAGCGCTCGACCTTTTTGTGCAATAATCCCTCAGGTCCAAAAAGATTAAAATCTAGAGGAGGGATAGCTCTTCTGGTCCTTTAACGAGCTGGAAGGCCAAAACTCGGCAATCTTTTCATATTTTACGAGTCAGTTGAAAAGAGCTTAAAGAAGACTCGTCTTTTGAGGAACGAGTGATAAACAGGGATAGCAACTGATTCCAGGTACAGGTTGGAATTTTCCAATCATGGCAGTGTCGCAGGGATGGCTAGGTGAGATCACTCTTCGTAGCTGTTCCTCAAAATGGGTAAACAATCATATGGAGGTGAACGATCGGCCAAATGAAAGTGGAGGTGGCAGGTGCAAACACGACCAAGGCTTTTATGGCTGATAAATTTACGATCACAGTGGTTATTTACCGGGATAGGTTCATTTTTTATTTAAAAATGAGCTTAAACTCTGGAGGAAACATTGCTCACTGCTTATATTTATTTTTTAACGAGCATGAAGACCGCGTTAAAACTGCTCGGATCTCGTGTTTATTTTTCAACGAGCATGAACTTTATGCTAAAACTGCTCGAATTACCAGTCATAAGATAAGAAATGTCCCCTGTGAGATCTCTATTTTTTAAGGAGTTTCATCTTCACTAAGCTTTACTCCATATCCTTTCTTTATGCAAGTTCGGAAACAGCTAACCCAAAAAATAGATAAATAACCGCTCTTAGCTTGCACTCCAAAAGGTTTGCATGCCCCCAGGTATAAAATACAATTTCAAGGTTGCCCCTCCTCCTTCTCACCTCTGCTTTTCTTTGGGTGTTCACAGCTACTTGTCGTCTTGCCAGTCTAATGTTAACGATACTTGTCTTCTCGTTATTTTTAACGGGTCTTATGCAGTACTTGTCTTCTCGTCAGCCCAACTTTTAACAGATCTTTCGCAAGATCGCAAGAGAACAGCTACTTGCGACAAGAGAGCAGCTACTTGCGACAAGAGAAGAACACTACTCAAAGACAAAACATTTGTGTTATTGAGAGAGGCTTACCTCTTTCTGGTTACCCAAAGATTGTCTCGTTAATCTTTCAAACAAAACACTTCCTCGGCAATGCCTACCGAAATAGACAAGGGTGAATGACCTTTGTCAAACACATAACTTTGACAAAAGAATCCTATTCCAGAACAACCCCTCTTCCAACCACGGACGGGGTACGGACTAGTCATATTATTTCGCGGAAATTCTACCTTATACCCAGGGTTTTTTCTGCCCGAAACAGACCAGGATGCATGCCCCCTGGGTTCCGGTCCCATCTTTCCGAATCACTCGCATTCATCGGGAAGAAGGACTAGGGGTGGAAACATTTCTTGATTGAATAGACCATTCAGGGTTGGTATGTGACTATTTGCGATGCGTGATCCCGGAAATGAAAGTTGGTCTACGAGCTTGACCATTCTTCCTTCGTGTGGAAAACACATTACTCTAAAGAGTGAGGAGAGTACTGCTCCCATGCAATATATATAGTCTCATCCAAGGAGTAGGTTATAATCCAAGGGTCCTTGAACGACCATCACGTTCATTTGAACGTTCTTCCCTTTCAATGTAACAGGCACATTGGGGAGGATCCCTAATGGTCGACTGGTTCCTTTATCGAAACCCGAGAGATTTCTTATCTCAGGCAAAAGCGCCGGGGAACCCAGTGCTTTCCAAGCAACAGAGGAAAGGATACTCACAGATGCCCCTTCATCAATGATAGTGTCAGCCATTACCATTCTGTATATTTGGACTATGATTCTGAATGGTATACTGGCTGGCAACCGGGGTCTGCCTAGTTGGTTCCAATCAAAGGACACAACCAGGTTGCTTGGTGGTGGGACCGAATACACGGCCGGATATGACCTTGACGATGTTCCTTCCTGCGATAAAGGAATGGGCGCATTGCCCTGATGCTCGTCAGAGTCTGTGTTGATGAAGAGAATCTGGATGGTGTCATCCTTATTCTCTTCAGTGAGGGTGTCATTTGAAGATGAATCTTCATTGACGGTGTCATTTGAAGATGAAACTTCTGAAGGGAGAACCGGGTCAACTGCCGTTTCGACCTTTGGACTTTCGTCCAGTCTGGATTCAGTAGGTTCATTTTCAATGACTGACTCTTCAGCTGACCACTTGAATGGGCCAGCTGTATTTTCAACCAACGAAGGACTTGGCACGAGTTTTTTGTATCCAGGAGGAAGTCTCAACGGTGAAACCGGACGATCTTCCAAAACTCTCTTCGCTTCGTCTAAGAAGGGACAACGGTGGATGGCGTGATCGCCTTCACACAGTCTGCAGGAGGATCTTGCTCCCCCTCTTTGTCTTGAACCTTCACTTTCGCTGGTTGACGGTAAACATTCAACATGGCTATCAGAGGTTGATGCTCCCGAATTGTGCAAACGAGGGGACCAGTCCCTTAGTATCCGGGGAATACAGGGACAATCTCTATGGAAGTGGTCTCCTCTACATATGACACATGGCGATTTAGGCCCGGTCTGTGCTGTGTGTGGATTTTTGTCAGATGTCTTTTGCTTGCCCCCAGTCGCCTTAGGCTCCTTCTTCTTCTTCTCTCTCTTCTTCTTCTCCTTCTTCTCCATGGGAGCTTGGCTTTTGCCGGCTCTACCTTGCGAAGATGAAGGATTGGAGGAAGGGTTATAGGAAGTAGAAGGCTGGTGGGCAGCTCTAGACTGATCTAACTGTTGACTCGACTGTTCAGGAACCATGGTGTTCTAAACTACATTGGTTGAGAATAGCCAAATTGGCAGGCCAATTGTCAGTCCTGGAAGCGACAATGTGGCCATGTGGGGCACACCAACTTCTCCCCAAGAGGAGAAAGGACTAGGATTTCCATCATGGGGAATTCCTTGGTTGGTGCGTTCCATGTTCTCAACCTACAGATCAATGCAGGAATAGGAGGTGATTATGTTCCGTTTTAAAATAAATTTTATAACGACGCTTTAGACACAACTTGCTTTTCACTTTTTAAGAGTCGAGAAAAAGCTAAAGATGACTCTAGTCTCCTTCGATGTTTTAACGAGCCCGAAGTGACAAATGCTCGGATGGACTTTTTCAGTTATAGAGTTTGAAAAAGGCCAAAAGAAACTACTCTGGAGTTCTAGGCAGAGGGTGTGCCAAACTTTTCGCAAAACCACAGAATACGTTTTACGGTACGGGTGGTCGATCTTCGTGAATGTTGTGTTCACTGTATTGCGATCAGTAGGGCAGCCGACACGACTTCCTATGGATAAAGGCTTTGTTCCTACAGGGGTCTCCCAATATATACGCGACGGTACGTGGGAGCACAAGTCCGTATTGATACTTATCGCTTCACCGTGGAGGAATCACCCAACCACTCAACGCTAAGATATCACGTTTAACGACGCCAGAACACGTCTCTAGCTTAGACCTCTATGTGTTTACGTTATGTTTCAAAGCGTTGTTATGTAAATTCAATTTATTTTAGGTTGATCTTGTTTAGCAGTTTGCCTTTATGGATCACCACGAGATGTATGGTACAACTCCTAAATGCAGTCTAAAGATGAGAAGCAAGCTTTTTCAATCTTTTCAACTTATGAAAATCTTAACTACTGAGGGAAAAGAAAGACATCATCTTTTCACACAGATCATAGAGCACACACTAATGCACTTTTTCCTAAATCAACATGCAAACTGTCAAAATGCACATGCACAATGCAGGTATTTCTTTTCTCTTTCTTAATGGTGGTGTACTTACAAAAAGAAAGTTGTTGTATAACTTTGAATTCAATTTCAAGTGAAAGCAAACAAGCTTTTGTCCAAAATCAAAAGACACCTTAAGATTTACTTGTTTCGACACTATAAATACATAAATTCAAACCATATGACGAAAGCAAAAGCTCAATCAGCTATGAACAGCAAACAAACTAACTCTTAAGATCAGAATGACACTTATCACAGGTCTAGATCTAAGAGGCCACAGCAAGACTAGTTCACTTTCGTTATGGGAAACTGCAAATGATGTAAGAAATACTCAAAGAACAAATACAGTTTCTTTATACAACTGAGGTGGAATAGTGGCAAAGAAAGATGGTTTCAGATAGGTACATTGACTGATAACAGGCTGCAAAAACAGGGATGAAAACAGGGCAACAGAAAGCAGAGAAACCCAGTTTCACAAGGCAAAACTGGTTCAGTGCAGGTAGAACACTGTCAGTTTGACATTCAGCGCAGGTAGCCCCTTCGGGACCTGCGATGAAATGCAGACTGCCTTCACAGTGCCTGCAATGAAGAGAGAAACTCTCGTTTCTCTTGGTTTCCGGGTTACAAATTGCTCAAAAATCAACAGTTTTTGGCCAAATCAAAGCTACCAATCAAGTACACACTAAAGGATGATTCAAAGCTCAAAGGAGGATGAAAAGCTATCACTAAGAGCTGTTCAGAGTCCTTGTGGATCAGCTCTTCAAATCATAAACATGCCCAGAAACTGAGCTAGAGTAGCTGCCCTCTACTTTGCATTTGAAAGATCCAAATGCAGTTCGATTCGGTACTCCCTGTGTTTAGGAAATGAATAGCAAAAACAAAAACAACCAACAAGATACGATCCCAGAGATTCTGGGTTCGATCCCCAGTGGAGTCGCCAATTTGTTGTTGGGAAAAGTATCCAATACGGAATGACCCTATCCCACTCTAAGGGTGATAGTTCCTTAGCAACAATCAAAGCAAAGCTATCTGAGATTACTTCTTTATGAGATGTAAAAGAGGGGAGAAAGAGATCCACTAACCGATGTCTTTCGCTAATGGTTGATCCAATCTTCTCTCCTTGCTGCTTGCCCCCAGCTCCTTGCTCTTTCACTGGCTCAGCTACACCAATATCCTGCAAAATGGCAAGAGAGGGAAACTACAAGAGGCATACATTCATAATTGATTCAAGGATTAGAATAAATCAAATACACAAGTATAACAACACACCATTGAGACACATGCATATAGAACCTCAAATGCTTTATTAATGGAAGAAGTAAGGTTCAGGAAGTGATACAACCATAAGAGGCCCAATCCAGCATCACCTTCCCAGCAGAAAGAAATCTCCTCTTCACCTCCCTCAAAGAAAATCACCCAATAGTTCTAAACTCAAACCAACAACAATTCTTTACATTCACAAGATTCCAGCCTCCTTAGACCTCATGAGAGAGATCTATATATAGGAGTTTTGGAGAAAGGATGAGTCAGCTTGAGGCTGGCATGAAGCTGACTAGTGTCCTCTCTCACTTCAGTTATTCTTCAGTTCTCGAGTCCACTTGGAGGTTCTTGCTTCCACTTGGAGATCTAGAACCTCTTACTCATCACCAGTCGAATTCCTTGATCCAAGTGTCATTTTGGAAGCTTCCTAGGCATTGACACCTTGAGGAATGACTGTGCCACATGTCCAAACTCGCCCAGCACAGGTAGCCTTCTTTGCAGTTGACATTCAACGCAGGTAGACAGTGGAGCAGTTGACATTCAGCGCAGATGCTCAGTGGAGCAGTTGACATGATCCAGAATTGCCTTGTTTTTGAGTGTTTTCAGGTGGAGAACTTTTATTCAGTGCTGTGGTTTGTTGACCTTGTTCCTCTAGGGGTAGGAACAACATGTTTAGGGACTTTGGATCCCTTAGATTATGGACATTTCATGCTTCATGTTGTAAGGCACAAAAATGTCTATAACAGGTTTGTTTTATAAAGCGCTTCAATCTGCACTATTGATTTGACCTTTCCAGGTCCAACAGATATCGTGTTGTCCACTCACAACTAGCCCGGACAATCTCAACCGTTGATGTATCATGTTCAATCTAACGATTGTTGTGCAATGTCGTGCAGATTCATGCATGACGGTTAATACTCTAAAACCACACGAGAAAAGTGGTTTTCTTGTGCTACATGTTGGCTGCTCAGGTTAATTCCGTGAATTTGGAAAATACCGGTTATAGCATTTTAGGCACGCGAGATACCTCTCTCCGCTTGTCAATACCGTGGTTGAAGGATTAACCATGACCACCAGATATATGCATGATAAGGTCTTATCCGTCATGTATGCACCCAATGGTTACGGTAATAGTTACCTCTGATGGTCAACTTGGAGGAGCGGATAAACTTAGGCGGATATGCTAAGTTTAGCTAAAGATAAGTGCAGTTTGCCAATATTGGTGGAGTATCCCTAGAGGATATTGCATAAAAGCACTCCAAGAGCAGTTTTCGATAGAAAACAGAGGTGAGACAGAGAAGCTCAGAGAAGCAGAGGGAGTGAAACAAGAGACTCGCTAGGCTAATTAGAGCCTTATGGAGCTGATGGGATACTCTAAAGAAGCTGAGGAAGTCACCTTCATGGAGAATTTCATCCAGGAAGATTGATCTTGGAGCTCAGAGCCACTAGGGGTTGTAGGCAGTTGTAGGAGCTACCAGTACTCATTCTCAGCTAACCAACAGTTAATCCTGACTCTAATGAGCCTTCTGAATCCATTGCAAGGATTTGTAGAAGCATTTGGAGACTTATAAAGGCCAAGATGCTACAGGGAAGTTTCAGGCAGCAAATGATCAAATGATAAGACTGTTGTTGGTGTCTGATATGTGTTGGAGATAGTAGAAGAAGTTTCAGAGACAGTTAAAGAATTCTGAAGGAGTTATTGCCATCAAGAAGCTCAAGGAAGCTTAGAACACTGATTGAAGGAATCAAGTCTAAGGAAGCTTAGATCTGTTTGTAGAATTATGACAACCATGACAGGGATATAGTTGGTATTCTAAGCCCACTAGTTCAGTTTAGTAACCTTAGGAGTTAAGTGTGGAACTTGTAAAAGAAACTTTGCCATAATCCCAAAGATCCAAGTCAAGATGACAAAAGCTCAAGGAGACGTAGCCCACGATATTTGGGTGAACTCCTAGATTAAATTTGCTATTATGTGTTGATGTTTATTTTTTGCTTTATATGACTGTTATATATGTGGTTAATATCAACATAAACACATAAGCACTTAAACAGTTAAAAACAAACAATATTCACCTGTTTCAAGTATTTAATTCCACAAATGTCATACATAAGCTAGATGATATATTTATTAAGCTTTGAGTGGGAGGTTCTTGTAAGCATAACAAGTTGTTAAACCCCCATTTCAGATCATCATTAGATCTGAAAGTAAAACTGATTGTATAAGGAGATTGAGTCTGGTTGATTCATTGTTTGAGTAAGAAGAGTGATCTTTGCTGCTATTTGTTTAGAACTCTGTAATATGACAGTAGATCTTCAGAATCTCATTGGTTGGTAAAATTTTTGGTTCAGAGGTTTTATGATTCAGTATCTTTATAGGTATACATAGGTTGGGTTACAGAAAGTGGTGTATACATGCAGGTTGGCTTCATTGAAGTAGTGTATACATTCTGACATATGATTTTTGAGGTTGCAGTTGATTCTGGTTGTTGATGCAGTGTTCTGAGTTCAAATCTCTATTCTGGTTACAGTGATCTGATTGTTCCAGTTGATTGGTTGAATTTTGATTAAGTGTCAGTTGATTGGGTTCTAAGTGAATGATTTAT
The DNA here is from genome assembly GCA_031772625.1 of Pinus tabuliformis. NCBI lineage: Eukaryota > Viridiplantae > Streptophyta > Pinopsida > Pinales > Pinaceae > Pinus > Pinus tabuliformis. The sequence continues at coordinate 97,872,265 of CM062805.1, read as the reverse complement.
TCAGTTGTATCAGAAATTGATGATTGGGTGATTCAGTTATGTCATAGGTTTTAGTGATTGATTGATTCAGTTTTGGTTCGCAGCGGTGATTGATTTTGAGCTTCAATGTTACTGATGGGTCCAGTATGAAAATTTGATGAAACATGGCCTACATATTGTGTTGATGTGTACCAGGAGTATCCGGTTTGAAAATTTATGAAACATGGTCCCTGGAGGAAGCGTGAAGGTGGTAGCCCTCTGTAGGCCGATGCCTATGTACTAGTAATCATATTAGTACAAGAGTTAGGGGGTTGTAGCTCCCTTCTAGTAGAAACTGGAGAACGAGTGAAGGTTGTTTCCTTTTGTAGGCCAATGCCTACATACTGGTAAACATATCAGCCAGTACAAGAGCTAGGGGGTTGTAGCTCCCTTCTAGTAGAAGCTAGAGAACGAGAGAATGTTCTAGCCTTCTACGTGTGGGTTCCTGTGTACTGGTATGAGTTTGCGCTAGTACAAGATTGTAAACATCCCTTTATATTAAAAATAAGACAAAGACAATAACAATAGGTGGTTTTCTCCCGCATTGGGTTTCCACCTTAAATCTTGGTGTTCATGTGTGTTGCTTATGTGTCATGGTTGATTTATTATAGCACATGGTTAATTTTTATGTAATGGTTAATAAAGTACTAATGCACTAGCTGAAGACAAACATATGATGGATTAATTGAATTGTAAGTTCACTGGATATGCGCTAATTGTCTTAAGAATAGTCACATCCACACACAGGTTCGATTCAGTAAAGTCGCATATAGAAATCTGAATCTGAAATGTAAAAATTTATTGATTTGTAAATACTAATTCACACCCCCCCCCACCCCCCAGTATTTTTCCCAACAATGGGTATCAGAGGAAGTCCTTTGGCAGAAGCTTAATCACTTGAAGGAGATCCATTGTAGTAATGGGAAAGAAGAAAAAGAAGAAAGCACCTTAGAAGAAGAAGAAATTTCAAAAGAACATTGACAACATGAGAGACAATTGGCTATTAGGTGGAAGAAAGTATTCAGATTCAGAATCACCTCAGATTGAAGGTAAACAAGCAAAAGAAGTATCGATACTAATTTTTGGTCTTGTGGTGATACATTTTTCTGTTCATGCAATATTGAATATAATGAAAGTGATAGTGAAACAATTGAATTTTCTCTTATGGGTGAAAGTGAAAGAAATCTAAAAGAACCAGAATTTAAAAGGCTCACAGATAAAATTAGAGATCAACAAGATCTATTTGAAAAAAGGGAGAGTACCTACAAAGAAGAGATTACCAGGTTAAAAACTCCGTTGGTGTTAGGACACAACATAAGGATGCGGTTAAAGGAAAAGGAAGATCAATGTCAAAGGCTATAGGATGAAGTAACATCATTGAGAAATGAAGTGAATGAAAAGGATACAACAATCAAGGAATTACAAGAAAGAACCAATTACTGTGAAGTTCTTAAAGCTATGGTCATCTCTCTAAAAGAATATCATAGAAATTCAAATAAGCAAAATGAAGAACTACTTCAAGCATTTGATGAACAAGAAAATGAGGTTCTCAAATTAAGACAAAAAGTGGAATAAGGAAGAAAAGTTGAAGAAATCATGAAGAAGTAGTATCTGGAAAAGGAAGAGAAATATCAAGTTGAGGTAAATATCCTAAAAGGTAAATTAGATGAAAAGGATAAACTTTTACGATTTCAAGATAGCGCTAAGATTTTGGATAGTATTCTTAGTAGTCAAAAGTCTCCTACCATCAAATCTAGTCTTGGATTTCATGAAACTGTTAAAGGTGAATCTAGCTCACAAACTGAGGCAAGGAATTCTAATGCAAAACTTGAAGTGCTCAATAAGGAGATAAGAGGTCAACCCCATCAACAACCAAGGAACGAAAGTCTTCAAAGAAAATCATTTACTCTCAAATATGGAAGTGTTAATCAATTCTTTCCTCTGATGAATAAAGTTAAATTTTCTATTTGTCATAATTTTGGACATGGTGTAGCTAGGTGCATAAATAGAATGTTTCAAGCTAATAATCGTCTCACATAAAGATCATCAGCTTTTAGGTACTTTAAGGGATATTGTTTTTCTTACAATATGTTTGGTCACAAAGCCATTGATTGCTATAAAAGGAATATTAAACATATAAGATGTTGATGGAAATGAGATTTTGGGGGTTAACTAAAATCCCTTTCCTTTACAAAAATCAATCCTGAGGCCTGTGGGTTATGGCCCACAAAGCCTTTCGAAAGCGTCTCTTTAGGCTTTAAGCCTTTAAATCGTGGACTTACATTAGACCCGAACCATATAAATTTATCAGGCTTTTCCCACTATCACCTTTTCACATTATCGGGAGCTTACATTAATGATTTTAAGCCTTAAACTCCTCGGCCACACATATATCAGGTCTACACGGAAATACACTGGAAAACATAGGAACAAGCGCCGAAGCCCTTAGTACCGAATTTCAAATATTACCAGCCCGAATCTATATATCGTTGGGTCTGAACCTTTCGCCGAACTCCGATCCACCCAAGCTCCGATCGCCGCTTCCTGATATCGATGATGTCGCATTATTGGCCATCAACATATCGTCGTTCTGTAGACCACTGTTCCTTGACCTTTCCGATATGCGATCATCGATCGCATCTCCACCATTGATCCTCTTTCGATCCAATAGTCCTTGTTTCATCAGTGGTCGCTCATCGACACTCCTTGAAGTCCGGGTTCCGACCCTTTGGAAACGAGTTCTGCCAATGTGATAGCTCTGTTCCCGTAGACTTGATCCCATCCGTTGATCACAAAGATCCAATGGATCCTGTGCATCAACACTTCATCCCTTCATTGTTCTTCCTTGGCCTGATCTCACCGTTTTGATGGAATTTGTGCTTTAAAGCCAATTCCTTTTCCCACCTGTGTTCACACCACGATTTCACATATAATAATATTCTATTGGATCGCCATCAATCCTACTGTGATCAATGGTCGATCAATGCACTCACAATTTGGGATTTAAACCCTCGCACACATATATGAAATAGAGTTGAAAAGAGACATAACATAGACAAGCGAAAACCCACATAATACACAATATATTCATTATATGTATAAGGTTACTGAACTAAGGCATCACAGCCTTAGAATGGGTTCTCCTCTAGCTACATTTTAATCACTCTATTCTCACAATTTCTATCTATATCACTTTGTCTCTCCCCTCTTGAACATGCAGGTTCATCAACACACACACACACACACACATATAAGAAGTGTTGGATCAGACCATGGAAGGATCCGATCAATCCTCTAACAAAATCCCTAAAGCTCTCATATGCATACATTCATATGAACACATGGTAGATTACATTGATAAGTCTCCTCGAGAATTTATCCATTCCATCTTTAAATCTGTTTTAAAACAGATTTTTACCTGTTTTGATCCCCTAGTCCATGTCCTCCTCTTTGTTCCACTTTGGATTCCTCCCTTTGACTAAGGGTGATGGATGCTCCTGTATCAGACTTCTGAGGCACAAAAATTTGTGACCTCCTGGTCATATGCTTCTCCTTGTCCTTAGCAATTCTACCAACTGATACTTCTTCAATGGAACTTCCTTCATGGTCTTTTGTGAGCTGCAACCAAACCTCTACAGTAACAGTCTCCTTCTACTACATGATACCTCACCAACCTCTCCTCACTCAGTCTTTTGGCATCCTTCAAGTTCTCTCCTCTGGAACCATATGTGCACTCCATGCTCTAGGTTTGCTGCAATCTTCTCACCTTCGGCTGTTGTTCTCTATGTGACAGTAAGACCATAACTCTCCAGCTCTATCAATTGTACCTCCTGCTCCTTCTTCTTTCTCTCTGGAATCCTTTCCCTTCTCTTGCACATAGAATATTCTTTTTCTCTGATACCACTTGATGGAAATTATATTTTTGGGGTTAACCAAAATCCCTTTCCTTTACAAAAATCTATCCTGAGGCCTGTGGGTTATGGCCCACAAAGCCTTTTGGAAGCGTCTCTTTAGGCTTTAAGCCTTTAAACTGTGGACTTGCATTAGGCCCAAACCATATAACTTTATCAGGCTTTTCCCACTATCGCCTTTTCACATTATCAGGAGCTTACACTAATGCTTTTAAGCCTTAAACTCCTCGGCCGCACATATATGAAATAGAGTTGAAAAGAGACATAATACAGACAATCGAAAACCCACAGAATACACAATCTATTCATTATATGTATAAGGTTACAGAACTAAGGCATCGCAACCTTAGAATGGGTTCTCCTCTGGCTACATTTTAATCACTCTATTCTCACAATTTCTATCCATATCACTCTATCTCTCCTCTCTTGAACACATAGGTTAATCAACATATATATATAAGAAGTGTTGGATTGGATCACGGAAGGATTCGATCAGTCCTCCAACAAAAGCCCTAAAGCTCTCATACACATACATGCATATGAACACATGGAAGATTACATTTATAAGTATCCTTGAGACTTTATCCATTCCATCTTTAAATCTATTTTAAAACATATTTTTCCCTGTTTTTCTCCCCTAGTCCATGTCCTCCTCTTCACTCCGCTTTGGATTCCTCCCTTTGACTAAGGGTGCTAGATGCTCCTGCATCTGATGTTATGATTGTAACATGTTTGGGCATGTAGCAAAAGAATGCAGGAACAAGTCTATGGATCACTGTAGACAATATGGTAAGCAATCAAATAAGTACATTTATATCATAAAATCTGAAAAAGATGAATCCACCAAGAATCAAGAAAAGGAATATCATATATGGTGTGACCTTGCTCTCTATTCATTCGAAGACAATGATGATAGTGAATGTTCTCATCACATGACTGGATACAAGAGACAAATGGAGTCTCTGATGAAGAACCATCATGGTAATGACATTCTTGGAACTGATGTTTCAACAAAAGTTCTAGGACCAGGTAGTGTCAGAACAGACTCAGGGGGAACTAAAAGTATAAAATTTCAGTGTTCAAATTCTCATATGCTGATATTTTGAAGACAAGTAGCATGTATACGCGAGTCCGAAATGGCATCATCGCGTATATGTTCGTTTGATGAAGAAGTAGTGGGACAGACTCAGAAAAGGGGTCTAATATGGTTCAGACAACTATCAAGTGTCTTTTCTGTTTTGAAGGTTGATGATTACAATTTGTGGATGTTATTTAGAAGTGCTTTTGACCCTCATAAGTTTTTGATGACTTGATGTATAACTAGTTGATGATGATGTCTTGATGATTCTTATTGATATATGCAATGAACATATCTAACAGTGAACAATTGGCACAAGTTCAGGGGGAGAATATGCTATGCTTCTAATAATGCATTATTGGCATTATGTTTATAAGTCTTTGGTACATAATGATTCTTATCAATGGTGAGGATTCCTATAGTTCTTGGATCTCACATGGTATATTGGTTGAGGATTATTGATCTTGATGGTATCAAGAAAGTTTGACAAATGACTCTGAGCTCATGATTTGCTTTTCTCATTGATGAGAAGATAGATACATATTATCTTGGATACATGGATGATTACTTAAATTGCATATTGGTAAGTATTTTTGTTGGACAAGAGAATGGTGTTATTGCATGTTTCATGAATATGTAACTATTTGAAGACATATCTATTTTATGGCATGGCTATTTGGAGACATGACGTAATTAGTCACATAATGATGAGTTCTTACTTTATGATGATAGGTTTGATACTCACATATGTTGATTATCATGGTTGATGCTTATCATATGTGGGATGTTCCCTAGTGATGATACATGGTTGATATATTGAGGGTTCTTGTGGAAATATCAAGCAGTTCTTGCTACGATGATGATGTTATGGTCATGGGTGATGACTATGGTACTTTCACATATATATGATATAAGGTGAATGTTATGGTATCACCACTTGGAGATATGGCATATTCTTAGTTGATTCATGGAAGGCTATAAATAAAGGCTATTTCTAACAAAGAAAAAGAGCAAGTTGATCTTGATAAGATCAAGAGGATGAGTTGATATCTATATGTGAAATACTTAGTCACAAGTTGATGATATTAAAGCTACATTAACATATCTTGCGAATTGATGTTGGACATATACAGGTTGTTGTTCTTGATGCTGTTGATAGATGTTTATGGTGCAAATCATATATGGTGTGTGATAGTTGCTGATAATGATCATGATCCTATTTAGATCTTTGATTTTTCTTATAAATGTCATGTATATAATTTGATGTAAAGATCATGTAAATATCTATGATGTAATAATTGTCATATTCAGTCATGTATGGACTTTAGAGATCATGTCAACTATGTAATCCCACTTGGTTGGGTGGTTGAGTCAAATTTGTATCCTCACTTGGTTGGGAGATTGATGTATGTATGAGTCATTAGTGATAGGAAGGCTATAGTCACATATTTGAATTATAGTGTCATGTTATTCTTTTGAAAAAAATTTATGGAGACTTTGCATGTGTCTAGGGGGAGCATTTACAATATAGTGCATCTCATCAAGTACTAAGGGGGAGTGTGAATAGAGAATTCAACATGTGCCTAGGGGGAGCATGATAAATGTTCATATTCAACTGTTTAGATATGGAAGTCTTCATTTAACATTGGTCAGACCTTTTCCCTTGATGTCATAGGGGGAGAGTAGCTTGGTGTTTGGAGAATAGCTTGATGTTTTGAAAATATTGGTGCTTTTCTTGATGTTATTTATAGGTTGTGGTGACCAAACACCAAATTGGTTGACATCAAGTCCAAAAGGGGGAGATTGTTGACATTATGATGCATGTGTTGTCCTTGATGGCAACTCACTTGAAGTAGAACAAGTATATGGTAACTAGATGAATCTACAGGTCATATAAGAGGTGACAAAATGATGGAACGAAATAATGGTCAAAGGTTTGATACATGGAAATTGCTGGTGTTGTCCCTGATAGCAACCTACCTGATGAGTTGTCCTTCATGACAACCTATTTAATGAATGGACTACTTGATAAAGGTATAAACAAGATAGGATAGAATGCATGGCATTTGTGTTTACACATGTTAACAAATACATGGAGATTTAGAGGAACCAGTTCAGAAATGATGCATGATGGTAACTCACATTGTAACAGGTCTATTCAGAGGTAACATAGTAGTGGCACAAAAGAATAGGATGATGGGACAAAGGATTTCATATCAGAATCAAGCAAATGAAGAAAAAGAATGTTTTAAGTTGTATTAAGTTGTATACGTGGTTTACCCTAGTCCAAGTAGCGTATACACACAAGTACATAGAATAAAAGAAGACTATACATATGCACACAATTTCATAGAAGGAAAAGCACGTATGTGATGGAAAATTAAGGTTAAAGAATACCAGGGGTTCCTACCATGGTATTGGCCCATAGTAATGAGTGTGGAAAAGAATATTGATCCCGTCAAAGAATACCATCGGCATAACTATTGTTTTGGTCCGAGGTATTGAAAAAGGCTCTAAGTATATAAGGAGGAGAATATCAAAGGGCTACGTGTGCAAGTAATGAAAATATTATGAAGAGTTAGATCAAAATCAAATATGCATGTTATGGGTTATTGATGCTTTGCTTGATCTGAACTAAGTATGCACTTGAGTGTTTGAAGATGGATGAGATCTAATGATGGCTCTTAAGACCTGAAATGACTTATCATTATGTGATATGATAATGGATAGGCTAGATCTGAATGCTAACAAATTTTTTGTCCTTTAAATGTTATGATATGGGTATATCTGAAGTCTGGAGTAGCTCTGAAGTTATGAGTTATTATTTTCAGATCTATACATTGGTTTTCCTTGGTGAAGGCACATATACACACTAGTTCGACACTTCCAAGTAGCATATGCAGAAGAAAAGCTTTTTGTTCAGAAATAACTGATCTATTTGATCAATGTTGTTGTTTTGCTGTTGTTTTTCAATGTCATCTTCATTAGATATGAAAGTAAAACTAATTGTATAAGGAGATTGAGTCTGGTTCATTGATTGTTTAAGTAAGAAGGGTGATCATTTACTTCTATCTATTTATAACTCCATAATATGATAGTAGATCTTTAGAATGTCCTTGGTTGGTACAATTTTTGGTTCAGAGGTTCTATGATTCAGTATCTTTAGAGGTATACACAGGTTGGGTTACAGAAAGTGGCGTATACATGCAGGTTGGCTTCATTGAAGTAGCGTATACATTCTGACAAATGATTTTTGAGGTTGAAGTTGATTATGGTAGTTAATGAAGTGTTTTGAGTTCAGATCTCTGTTCTAGTTATAGTGATCTGACTATTCCTGTTGATTGGTTGAATTTTGATTAAGTTTCAGTGGATTGGGTTTTGAATGAATGACTGATTCAGTTGTATCAAAAATTTATGATTGGGTGATTCAGTTATGTCATAGGTTTCATTGATTGATTGATTTAATTGTGGTTGATTCAAAGATTGATGATTGGATTTCAGAGTTGATGAGTTTCGGTGATTGGTTGATGTAATTGTATTTGATGGTTGTATTGAAGTGGTGACTTATTTTGAGCTTCAATGTTACTGATGGTTCCAGTATGAAAATTTGATGAAATGTGGCCTACATATTGTGTTAATGTGTGCCAGGAGTATCTAGTCTGAAAATTTATGAAACATGGTCCCTGGAGGAAGAGTGAAGGTGGTAACCCTCTGTAGGCTGACACCTACATACTGGTAATCATATCAGTACAAGAGCTAGGGGGTTGTAGCTCCCTTCCTGTAGCAGTTGGAGAACAAGTGAGGATTGTTTCCTTCTATAGGCCGGCACCTACGTACTAGTAAACATATCAACCAATACAAGAGCTAGGGGGTTGTAGCTTCCTTCCAGTAGAAGCTGGAGAACATGAGAAGGTTGTAACCTTTTGTAGGTGGGTGCCTGCGTACTGGTATGAGCCTGCGTCAGTACAAGATTGTAAACAACCTTTTATATTAAAAAGAAGATAGAGACAACAACAACAGGTGGGTTTCTCCCGCATTGGGTTTCCACCTGAATACTGGTGTTCATGTGTTTTGCTTATGGGTGATGTTTTATTTATTACAAAACATGGTTAATAAAGTACTAATGCACTAGCTGAAGACAAACATATGATGGATTAACTGAATTGTAAGTTCATTAGATATACACTAATTGTCTTAAGAATAGTAGCATGCACACGCGGGTTCGATTCAGTAAAGTCGCGTATAGAAATATGAATATGAAATGTAAAAAGTTATTGATTTGTAAATACTGATTATCTGGCCTGCCCCTATCAATATTTTTCCCAACACGTAGTGAAAGACTTTTTGACATAGGCAAGTGGGTATTTTTATGGCTAAAACCATACAAACAAATGTCCCTCAATCAAGCTAAGAAGGATAATAAATTATCACCCAAGTACTATGGTCCTTACAAGGTGTTGCAAAATATTGGTACTATGGAATACAAATTGATTCTTCCTACATCTTCCTAAGTACACCTAGTTTTCCATGTTTCATGCTTAAAGAAGGTTATCGGTGAAAAGATCTAGTTCAAAAAATATTAGTAGAAATTGATGAGGAAGGAAAAATCATATTGGAGCCTAAAGTAGACATGGAAACAAGAACTCGACAACTACAAAGTCAATAAATTTCAGAGTATCTCATTAAGTGGAATAACTTACCCATTGAAGGTTCCACATGGGAGGATGAGCATTTTATACATAAGCATCCCAAACTACTTTATCATCGAGGAAAACACCTTTTTTGAAGGAAAGGGGCATTTTAGGTCCCTATAATACTAGTGTAGCCCCCTCATTTTTATTGTTAGTGTACTCCCCCTTATTTTTATTGATGTTCTCATGTAGCTCCCATATTTTTATTGATGTGCCCCATAGAATCCCACTATTGTTATTGTTGTGCCCTTACATTATTATTGTTATGTAGGCTCTGATTATATAGTGACCCCTTAGACTCCTATATATACCAAGGAGGTCTTATCATTTGTATCATCCAAGAATTGTTCATTTATGTGATGTAAAGGAGGTTGTCCCCTCAAAGAGGCTAATTTTCAAGTCGTTTATCTATATTTTCTTATGTTTTGTGATTTGGTTTCATAACATTTATATGCGAGTTTTAGTAGCTTTTTTAGTCACTAATTTATGCTTTTCTACTGGTGCCTCAAATAGAATAATTCAAGAATATTCCTTTTTTTGTACATAATAATTATTAACATGCTTTATCTAGTTCATCAATGATAAAAAAAATAAAAAAAAAACTTTTTGTTGGTGCATATGGGTGACCCAGGGTTCATAAGTATGCTAACAAAGCCCCCTCACATACCATCATTTTCAACACCTACAAGTAGGTGAGTTATCACCTTATGTATATTCATGGTTTTGTAGAACCTTTGAAGGTTATGCAAGGGAGCAAGGGACACAAATATATTCTAGTTCAAAACAACCCACCCTAAACTAGTTCAACCACCATATGTCGCAGCTATATTGATTAACCCGAAGTATATCCAAATGCCCTCACAACATACTAAGAGTTATCTGGGAAAGATAAATATTTTTTTGAAACCTTGATGCATCTACCCATTAAAACTCAATGAATGTAATAAGTGTGTCAAGCCATTTGAGAGAATATTCCTAAAGAATAATTTTAAAGTTCACCCAAATGTGCCAAAAATGTGATGACTTGTACCTTTTCTCCTGATGTTGATAGATATAATAAAGTGCACCAAAGATTTTTTTTTTTCAAAATCATCAAAATGATTGAAAAATAAGATTTCATGTACCCTCGATGTATCAAAATAACCATTAATGGTAGATGATATGTGTGTGACAACATTTAAACATTAACATTTGGAAAATATGATTCTCATGGTCAATAATTGATACCTTTTAATCCCTAGATCTATCTCTCCACCTTAAATTCACGTTCACATGATGAATTCACTCAATTTTCTCAGTGTTGTGATGACAAGTGTTATCCCATATATGGCTTGGAAGTGTTGTGTGATTGGTTATAAGCTATAGGAAGCAAATTTCTTTGTTTAACATCATTTTTTTTCCACATCTCCAGTAAGTTGTCATCAATTTTGGTTACAATTGCACCAAATATGCTTAGGTTGTATCACGTTTCATAATTTCACCCTTCTTTTTAGATGAATGATTTCATAAATAGTAAACATTAATTTATTAGTAAATAGTAAAGAATAGAAAATAAAAAAGAAATATCTAGTAGACACATCCATCCTAGCAGTAGTATAGGAAGGTGAAGCATATTTAGTGAAAGGTGTTCAATCAAAAATCTCCCTACCCCTGTGTAAATTTTTTGCATACGTATCAGTAGGGGACATTGATCCAAGGACTGGGATATAAGTTCTCCTTCCATGATATAATTATATTTTAATGAAATTTACTAATGAAGAGTATCTAGAGTCAACACCACATAGTGACCTTTCTCTCAAGGAGATAAATGATCAAGTTTCTCAAACTATTAGGTAATATAGATTACACTTATCCATAGTAGGGGCACTTGTGTTTCCTTTCGTTGAAACAATAGAGTGGATCATCATCCATACTAATTATGAGAAATTTTTGGTAAAAATGAAAAGGGAGGGTGTATTAGACTTATTCTCACATAGGAAGTCACCAAATATTAAAAATTCCATAATGTTGAGGAATTACTAAAAAACAAATTGTAGTTTCTTCTCACCCAAAATATGGTATCGGAAAAGTGTTGGTTAACATCTAGAAAGAAGATAAAAAATTCTTCAATAGGACTAGAGGTTGGTACCTTATGACATGTTTACAAGAGCCATACATCTATATCATGGTCCTACTTTGCAAATTGTATAAAGAGAAATATTTCTCCTAGTCCATAGAAGCATGGGTACCACCAACCCATGTCATAGAAATGCATGGGAAGAAGTTCATTTTGGGATCCATAATATTTAGGAAACTCAACACCAAAATCGATTAAGACCAGAACCCCAAGTCAAGAAAAGCACCCACATTCTACATGGATTCTTGCTTGATGTAGTTTATGTAGGAAATGGTTTTCTTATATCATCCCCCAATTGTCATGTTTGGAGCCCCCTATACATGTCTAATTCATTATCCTATGGGAAAATAAGTACAAATCATCATAGTCTATCATTTGTGACTTTTTTGGGGAAGAATGCATAACCTCAGTTTTTGTTAGGAATCTCCTCAACTATACAAACAATCCAATAAAATCCTAGGATATGTAGGGAATTGGTACATTAAGGAAAAGCATACATATCTCTAGATTTAGGGAGAGGTTATTCTGCCTCATCTCTTTCCAACGTATATTGTCTAAGAGAAATTGGTTCTCGACGAAATTTGTTATTAGTGCTTTCTATAGGGTTTTAATATGACATTGATGAAGGATAATAAAAAAATATTCATTGCTTATAATTTTCAAATAAGACATTATTAACTCAAAGAAACCAAGTAAGCCAAGAAAGAAGGTCTAAGCCATCTAGAGTATAGATTCACTATTTTTCAATTTATAAGGCATGGCCGCAAGGTATTGATATTTGAGAATGTTCAATGGGTATCTATTGGCTAAGCATATACACATGAAAATTTTCAAGACAACATGTTTACTAAAAATGCACAAGATTGGGGGTAGTTTGAGAAAAATAAGGATAACGCAAACCTCACTATTTTTGGTTCTCTATCACTATATGAACAACTTGAGATTATAGTCAAGGGCCTAATACAAATAGAGAAGTCGAAGAAGCAAAGTGTACAAAAGAAGCAAGGTTGAAGTATGAATTTGAGAGCATGTCCATTCAAGATGAGCAAGATAAGGCCCTTCAAGAACAAGAGATTTAGTAGAAGATTGAAGAATATTTGAGAAAGAAAATAGAGGAAGATTTTTCTCAAGAAGTACTACTTAATATGTTAGATGATCCAAAAATACATAAAATTTAGTTTAATTATTTAGAATATAATATTCAATTATCTAGAATATTTAATTATATATTGGAGACATTTTAGAATAACTAATTGTTGTAAAAAATATAACATCTAGAAATGTGTCGTTTCTTAGGAACTAAAGTAAAAAATAGTTAGGGGTGTTGTTATGAGAGAATTGAATGTGAATGGACACTTGTAAATGAAATAAGTTATCCATAAAAAAAATTAGGTTAGTACATGAGCTTATTTAAAGATAATTTCTCTTCTCGCAAGAGTGTTGAGTGATTGTGTGTAAACTCTTGCAAATATTATGTAATTTTATTTTCCGTTTAATATTTTTTTGTCTAAGGACACTTCTACTATTATTGTGATATCAGAGCTTCAATGATGCAAATGATCTGAAGAGGAGATTCCAGCTCTGCAGGCTCTTGGATAAATTCATCAAATTGTTCACTGGTTCAATGGTATGAAAAAATCTCAATTTCATTCAGGAAAAGAAATATTATTGTTTGAATCAGTTACAATTTCATTTTGTTATTAATAATTATTGAAATTACAAATAAAAAAGGGTGCTTTATCTCTGCGAGTATTGAAACCCTTATGTATCATTATTATTATTGTATCTATTTATTAGGTGTGGTTTAGCATCAATTTTTTGCCCATCTTTCTGGTCTATATAAGTCTCATGCCTTATTCCTTTTTTAGTGGATGATTGTATAAAGAACCAATGGCTTAAGGCATTAGAAGCATAAGGCAATAACAATATGTAGCGGTCCACAAAGTACTGCCAAGTGTCCATTACGAACATTGCAATTAGTACTTGAAAAATATGGATGAGAAATGATGGTTGCAAATAGTGAAAGCCCAACAGTGGCCTGAACAAGTTGTTCTCGAGTGAAATATTTTAATTACAGTGGGAAGAGACACACCTATTGAGAGGACATTTAGAGTGGATTACTTGGTGACATGATGTTCTCCACTGTGTATTGTTCATCATTATTCATGCTTCAGTTTTGGGTTTTTGTGTAGGTAATAAATTCTTACAAAGGTCTTTTTAGCATTGCAATGCAGTAAGAATGCCACATCTCAAATCTAAACATTGGAACCTTGGGACACGGTTTCTCTGTTGACGTTGCAGAATCACCTAAATTAGAGCTTTTCAAAGCATGCATTTTGCATTTTTGATACAATACGATTCCTAAATTTTACCCGAGGAAGAACATAGGGATGACTTGCATACACCCATGAGTGTGTAGCCAACATTGCAGCACCGTGTAGGAACCAACAGAAAAGGAGGAGCCAACCAATATTTCAACAATGTTCAAGAAGTTTGGATCCATGTTGCGAGTCCCACACTTGCAGACCACTCACTCAACAATAACCTCCGCAGTCGCTTCAACATTGGCTCTTTTCTAGCACTTCCAAGTTGATATCGAGAAAAGCATCCATGTAAACTCCTTTCTTGTTGGCATATGGTGAAAAGCATCCATGCAGACTCGTTTCTCACTGGTGTATGGTGAAAAGCATCCAACATGGAAGCCATTTGTGTGGAGGACAAGTGAATGCTGAAAAATTTTGGTCTTCCCCATATGTAATTCCTTTTAAGGTGTTCTTTATGAATTAAAGTTTTCTTTGTCCCTTCAATAAGGAGATTTGTTCACTTTTAAAGTGACTCCTTAAAATTCAATTTTTTATTCACCTTTTAAAGGGGCTTCATAAAATTCTTTTAAATGGGAGTTAAAAAAAAAATTTAAAGTTTATTAATAGAGTGAGAAGGTGCCTTTTTTATTTTGAATTTTGTAATCATAGAGTTTTTTAATGGAGTGATAAGGTGTGTTTTTATTTTTGAATTTTGTAATTTGGACTAACAAGGTGTGAGTTTTGTAATTTTGGAGTGATAAGGTGTAACTCTGTAAATTGTAGTTTTGGGGTGATAAAATTGTAACTCGAAGTAAAGTATTTACTTCGATGGGGGTGTTTGAAAAAGTTAACTAGCTATAGTCATAGAAGTCAATTTACAACAGCATTGTAAAAAAGTCAAATTTTAAAAGTTTCATTCGAAAATTTCAGAGAAGTTGACTAGAGCCAAGTGCAAAGCTCAATCACTTTTCTCCTCAAATGACTATACAAGGGTCAAGGCCAAGGCTCGATATATCATTGTTTCTGTGTGGTGTTGTGCATGGTGTGTTGTCCATATTCTTTTTGGTGCATGATCCATCTTGGTGCATACATTTAATTTTACAATGTCTAAGCTGGTAAATTTATTTTTTAAATCTGACAGACTTGAAGGTGCAAAGAATTACAAGACACAAAAAAGGTACTTAGAAAGCACTTTGATTTACAATGAACTTTGGTGAGATGTATGTGATGGTGAGGTTAAACCAAATAAACCTACAGTTGTGGCTTTACTAGCTAAATGGGAGATCAAAAATGCAAATCATTAGCATTAATCTTATCTTCAATTAATGATGAAATGTATGTTCACATTGAAAATGCTTTTGATGCAAGGTCTTCCATGAGAACATTTAAAGATTTGTTTGATACACAACCTAAATCTAAGAAAGTTTATCTTGAATTGAAATTTCTCTAACAAAAAATGACTGAAGGGGTAGATGTACTTGAATATATTTCCAAACTTAAGAACATGAAGCAAGAACTAGTAAATGTTGGATTTCAAGCATTGGATGATAGTTTCATGACTACTATTTTGATTACTGGATTGCCTTCTTCATTTACACATTTCTTGGAAACTTTACAAGTAACTAGAAAGCTAGAGAAGTTAAAATCTGATGAATTAAGTGAAATTGTAGATCAACTTGACAAAACTTTTGGGAAAAGAAAAAAAATAGGGAATAAGTTTTCTTCACAAAAGCTAGCACTAGTAAATATTCAACTAATAGTTCTAGAGGTAAAGGAAGAGGGCACATCAATAAAAATCCAGGAGCACATAGAGTACAAGGTTGTGGTAGAAGTTAAGGTAGAGGGAAAAACTTCAATAGAGGCAATAGTTTTGGAATAGGCAACATTCAAGGCGGAGGAAATATTCAAGGCAGAGGGAACAATCAAGCAAGATGACAAAGTCAAGGCAGAGGAAAAAATCAAAATAGAGGACAAAGAAGAGGCAGAGGCAATAATCAAGGAATAGGACAAAGTCAAGACAGAGGAAAAAATCAAAATAGAGGACAAAGAAGAGGCAGAGGACAGAGTCAAGGCAGAGGTAGATATTTCATTCAAATTGTTTGTAGAATATGTAACAGAGTCGGTCATTATGTTGAAGGTTGTCAAACTTCTATTGAAAATATTCCAAAGTTTCACCAACACATGGCACAATTTTCTAATGATCAAGAAGATGATGGCTCAAAATATGTCTTTACTACACATAAAAGTTCAGAATCAACAACATTACAAGACTCCACATATCTTAAAAGTAATTATGAAGATGTTTGGATCTTAGATACAGGGACAACACAACACATGACTTTTCGACATGACTTCTTTGGGAATTTTCAACAATGCCATCTCAATTCAATATTTCTTGCAGATGATACAAGACACACTCCTTGTGGAAAAGGTGTAGTGAAAGTTTCTCTTCCTGGAATTGGAGAAAAGTTAATTCCAAATGTTTGGTATGTACCAATTTTCAAGAAGAATTTGTTATCTTTAGTCACGATTCGACAAGAAGGACATCAAGTTGTTATGGAGGATGGCTTAGTAAAAATCAACTCCATCAAACAGAATATTAAGATAGTCATGACATGATATGAATATGGAAAAATTCTAAGGATGAAAGGAATTGTCATTCCATGAAATTCTGATTTTATAGGTGTAACAAGTATAGATATTTCACCAATAAGGTTTTGGCATGTTAGATATGGAAATTTAAACTTTGAAAGTCTCTCTCAACTTCAAAAGCAGGGAATGGTTAAAGGAATTCCAACTTTTAAGAAAGAAAATGAAAAATGTGAAGATTGCATTTAAAGGAGACAAAGTCAAGATACCTTTCCAACAAGTTGATGGTGTGCAAATAGGCGTTTGCAATTAGTTCATAGTGACATCTTTGGACCTCCACAAACTTCTCTAGGAGGTTGAAAATAATTTTTATTCTTCATCGATGATTTTAGTGAATGACTTGGGTTTATTTTTTGAAGAAAAAGTCAGAAGCATTCGGAAAGTTTAAAAAATTTCACCAACTTGTTGAGAATGAAGTTAAAGAGAAGATTGGCACTCTCAAGACAGATAATGGAGGAGAATTCACTTCCAATGAATTCCAAAAAAAGACAACATGCAAATGTCTACACTCCATAACAAAATGGAGTAGCAGAGAGAATGAATCACACTTTGTTAGGGATGGAAAAATACATGCTAACTTTCAAAACTTTAAGTACTTTATATTGGGCAGAAGCAATACATACAACAATCTATTTAAGGAACATGTCTCCTACTGCTTCTTTGGATGGAATTACACCATATGAAACATGGTTTGGTTTCAAACCTTGAGTCAAACATCTTTTAATTTTTGGTTCAGTGTGTTATGCCTTAGTTCCCAAAGAAAAATGAACTAAACTTGATCCACCAAGTTTGAAGTGTAAAATGATTGGATATTCTGATGAAAATAAGGGATATCGTCTTCTATCCAATGGAAATTTTATTGTCAGCAGGGATGTGATATTTTATGAAATAGAAAGAAAGAGTGTCACAAAGATAGAAAATCTTCTTTAGAAATTGGAAACTAAGGGATATAAAAAGAAAGAAAAAATGAAAAATCAACCAAGTGCACAACATTGGTATGAAATTGAATTTCATCCATCAAAAAATTATTTATCCAAATCATCTACTTCCTCTACACCATCTAGATCTTTTGGCAGTTCATCTGAATACCCTAGTAGCAACGGTTCATCTGATCGTGACTCTGCACCCCCCGAACCTTCATTTGATCGAAAAACATCTTTTTATATCAATCCACTTTACAATGATGGTGATTATTTAGATCCACCAACAAGTGAACATCAACTGTTAAAATGGGTCATTCAACTTTTGAAAGATGTCAGGTTAGATGAAAAAAACAAAACAAGAACACAGAGTTCACACAAAAATGAAGAAAATTTTTCCTTAAAGAAAAATGATTTTACTAAGCCCTCCACATACAAAGAGACAGTAAAACATAAATAATGGCAAAAGGAAATGATTGAAGACTACCAAGCAGTAATGGAAACAACACTTGGAAACTTGTTGATTTTCCTCAAAATGTGAAACCCATTGGATGCAAATGGGTTTATAGAATGAAGTATAAGCCAAATAGAGACATTGACAAGTACAAAGAAAGACTTGTTGCTAAGGGTTTTGCATAACATGAAGACATCAACTATGACGAAACATTTTCCCTACAACAAAATGGAATGCCATCAGATTAACACTTGCATTAACAACTCAAAAAGGATGGAAAGCTCATCAGATGGATGTTAAAAGTGCCTTCCTCAATGGAGATTTACAGGAAGAAGTATATATGACTCAACCTCCAGGTTTTTAGATTGAAGGGCAGGAACACAAAGTCTGCAAACTAATCAAGGCTTTATATGGATTGAAACAAGCTCCACGAGCTTGGTATGCCAAAATGGACGAGTACCTTCGCAAAGTTGGCTTTAAGAGAAGTGAATATGATGATAATTTATATGTACGCCAACAGGGTAAAAATCTGGTGATTCTTGTTATGTATGTGGATGACTTGATCATTACTAGGAACAATAATGCTCATAATTTACACGTAAAGAAGGAGTTGTAGGCTGATTTTAAGAAGACTAATTTTGGATTACTTCACTACTATCTTGGAGTTGAAGTATTCCAATGTCCAACCCATATTTTCATTTGTCAAAGAAATTATGTATTTGAACTTCTTCAAATATTTGGAATGCAAGATTGTAAGCCTGTTCTCACCCCCATGGAACAAAACTTGAAACTTTCAAAATTTTGAAGGGGGGAATGGTGAAAAGTACTACTTATAGACAATTGATTGGCAACTTGATCTATTTGACAACCACTCGTCCAAATTTATCCTATGCAGACAATATTCTTTCACGCTTTATGCATGAACCAAGGGACAACCACTGGAATGCAGCAAAAAGTGTCCTTAGATATATCCAAGGGACGAAATATTTTGGTCTTCTTTACAAAAAGACTAAGAAATTTGTACTTGGTGGATATTCATATGCAGATTTTTCTGGAAGTATTGATTATTGGGCATCAACCTCGGGTTATTTGATGAACATGGGGACAGTTGTAGTTTCTTGGAGTTGCAAGAAGAAAGCTACAGTGGCCACTTCTTCAGTAGAAGTAGAATATATATCAATATGGGAAGAAGCATGTGAAATTGTTTGGTTGAGTAGAGTTTTGTAGGATTTAGGTATTCCTCAAGCATAAGCTACACCTTTATTCATCGACAATCAGTGATCCATAAAGCTTGCCAAAAATCCATTTTTCCATTCCAAAGCAAAGGATGCGGACACAAAGTATCATTACATCATAACACTCATTGCAAAGGATGTCATCAAGCCGATATATTGTCCTTCAGAGGATAAGATCCTTCATATTTTCACAAAACCACTTGGAAGGATCAAATTTACTAAGTTCAGGGATGAACTTAGTATCTGTTGTAATGTATCTTTGGATCAAAGGGGGGAATGTTAGATGATCCATAAATACATAAACTTTATTTTAATTAATTAGAATATAATATTCAATTATCTAGAACATTTAATTAGATATTGGATACATTTTAGAATAGCTAATTGTTGTAAAAGGTATGACATCTAGAAATGTGTCGTTTCTTGGGAACTAATTTAGGAAAATAGTTAGGAGTGTTTTTATGAGAGCATTAAATGTAAATGGATACTTGTAAATGAAATAAGTGATCCATAAAAAAATTAGGTTAGGACATTAGCTTATTTAAAGCTAATTTCTCTTCTTTCAAGAGTGTTGAGTGATTGTGTGTAAACTCTTGTAAATATTATGTAATTTTATTTTTCGTTTAATAAAATGTGTTTGTTTGATGACACTTCCGCTATTATAATATAGGTAAGAAGAGAAAATACGGTAGATAAAAATGGACCTACTAGAACAACACAAGAGAGAATAAGAGTAAAGGAAAGTAACAATCAATAGGAGTAAATATAGGAGGAGGCATTAGAAAATATTAAGAGAGAAGAAGATGAAATGAAAAGGAACACTAGTAGAAAATGATGTAATTACTGACCACGTGGCTAAAAAAGTTAGTCACCACAACTTTTCCAAGTGAAATACTACCAAAAATGACCAATCTTAAGTGACCCAATGAAAAATGACTAGCATAAATGACTAATTTAGTCTCGGGTTAAAATATACGACTAGATAATAAGTAATGCAACTAAAAATGGATAATGTGAATGACTAATTTAGTTTAGAACAAAAATAAAACTACTTAAAAAGTACTACAATACTACATATTAGTCATTTATGTTAGTAATTTTAATTTTGTCACTTCAACAATCTGAATTTACAAGTGGTAGTGGATTCAAAGGCTATTATAAATTGGATTGATAGATGATTAGAGTTACAGGGTTGATTAGAACCTTCAATTTTATATCCTTTGATCACATTCAAAAGGAATTAAATTCAAAGGCTTACAACTAAGTCAAATACATTATGAAGAATACTTGCAAAGATAATAATACATTATGGAGAATAATAAAACAAATGATTTTCCTCAATATTAGATTAACACCTATTTTAGCATTGCAAAAAAAGAAAACAACAACAACAACACCCATAAATATATTTATACCTTCTTTACTTTTTAATAATTACGAAAAATTTAAAATAAATATATAAATTTATCTATAATTTCTTCCCTACATTAATGATGATGACCATTGTTGACTCCTAAAATCCCAACAAAAAAAACTTCTTCTAAAAAGGCATTTACCCCAACTAACCATAAAAGTGAATTGGTAAAGTTGCTAATCAACTATCAATTCAATAGTAATACCTTAGTTTTCAAGAGTAATACCTTGTGTGGAAAATTTAAAAATTAATCTTTATCTTCTTCAAGCACAAAACCAAAGATCCCTTTACCTCAACTACCCATAAAAGTGAACTGGTAAAGTTTCTAATCAACTATCAATTCAAAAGTACTACATCCTTAATTGTGTGTAAAATTTGAAAATTACTCTTTATCTTCTTCAAGCACAAACCAAAGAGAAATGCCCTACTTTGAAGATATAGTAATTTACTTTGTCTCCAAGCAAAATATATGCCTAAACTACATTTGATATTGTTTCGTGTGTCCATTCATATTTTATCACACTGGTTCTTATCACTAGTTCGCCAACATGGCAGGCTTCATTTGCAAAAGAATTGATATTATACACCAACAACATTGCCACAAGTTTTCTAGCTCTAGTTGTGGGGCTCAAGCATCTCGATTCTAACAAGAATGCCTCAACAAAAATGGCAAAACGAAAGATGTACACCATCATAAAGGGATACTCTATGATGGTTTTCATAGATCCCCAACCTATAACAATGAGATGCATTCTATTGCCAAAGCATGTAAGCAATGAAAGGATTATATTCAAGCCTACTATGACATGTTGCACTCAAATGCTTATTTGAGTGTTGAGAATCATACTTTATTCACACTTTGTTTGATCCTCTCCTTAAATTATCACCTCAAAGGAAGGCTTCAATTATGTCTGTGAGGTGTGAGATTGATATCCTTCTACCAAATACCAAATGCATATTTTATATCCTAGTTAGATTTATATTTTCCCTCATTTTTCTCATTTCCTTTTGTTATATGTATGTGTGGAGATGTGAATACCTTTATTATATTTTATAGGAGGATCATGACATTGTAGGTGAGTAAGGAGGCCTAACCTTTTGATTTGTTTGCATATTATTTGATCTCTTTTGGCATATTATAATAACATTGCTTATTATTGATGTCACATAATCATGGCCTCTTGTGCTCCTAGGAGGTTAATCATTCTTGATTCTATTACATTACCTTGAACACTAAACACAATTGGCAATATTCTTCAAATCCATGAACATTAAACAATATTGGCAATATATTCCATCCAAGGGTCACTTTGATTTTCTTGATAAATATTAAAAATTCCTTTAATTTGAAAACATAATCTAAAATGATTTTTAATTTTTAATACAAAAAATGGATTAACTATTGAAAATCTAAATATTCTAAGAAAATATTGAAAATTATATTCTTTATAAGTCCCAAGCAACTTTTAACCAAACCCAACCCAAAACAAATAAAAAAAATTAGTATTTGCCCTAAAAAGTTAAGGAGATTTTAGTGACACTTCAAAAAGAATTGAAAATTTTAGTCCTTATAAGCCGCAAGCAAATTTTAACCAAACCCAAGCCAAAACAAATAAAAAAAATAGTGTTTTCCCTAAAAAGTTAACTAGATTTTGGTGACACTTAAGAGAGATTTAAGCCAAACAAATAAAAAAAAATTAGTGTTTGCCCTACAAAGTTAACTAGATTTTGGCAACACTTAAGAAAAATTTAAAGCTGCAGAAGAGGTATTTGTTTTTGTTTTGTTTTGTTTTTATTTTATATATATATGTTTGGCTTGTTTAGCCCTGATAAGGCACCTCATGAATGTCGACAATGAGCAAAGAGGCGCAACTAAGGTGTTGTTGTAAGTATAATCACCTAGATGCTCTTCCTTGAGGCTCCTTCACATCTTACAATCACTTGTGCAGGTGAAAATCCTAGCCATGGCTGCGATTCTAAAGAGGAAGAATATTTATGGCCATGATTGGCATTGCATAGAGCATTATCAAGGCCCACTTGAATATTTCTTCAGTAGTTTGTCTCGAAAACTGATCGGGATTCTTGGGAAGTCTTGCAATGATTTTTTGAGCTTCTTCAGAAGTCTAGAAATGCACCTGTGATTATAGTGGATAAGAAGAAAGGTATGGGTGATTTCACAATGGTCCAGGATGCCATCGATGCAGTTCCATCGAATGATAAGAATCTTGTCACCATTAATGTGAAAGAAAGAACTTAGGTTAGTAATCAATGAAATCAAAATTAAAATTGTTTATTTGGAAGTGGGTTTAATTCCCAGGAGAAAATGGCATTGTGTAAAGTTTTGCAGGAGAGTATTTTTTTGGGTTAAATTTATATCTATATTTTTAAAAATAAGTTAATGAATTTCTAATTTTATATGTGGATTTATATGGTGATACTTTATTTGCTGAAATTTCACAAATTCCAATAATTCTTGTTGAATTCTGGACAAATTATACCAGAAAATATGCCCAAAACACATAACAGATAAACTACAACTGAGAAAATAGCTGAAAGTTTATATTAAATTTAGACAATCATCTAGGTCAAATCCAAAATATTCCAGCAGAGAAATAAAAGAATTAAAATCACAGTTATCATGTGTATGGTTGCATTATTTTTATCTTGATTGCAGATTTTAGAAATTATATTCAACTTATAGATATTTTATAAATTTGCAATTCAAATAAAGTTAGGTTTAGGTATAATTTTGGAGAACATTTATTGGTACTAGCATTTACATTAAACCTGTATTTATCATACAATGACAGGATTCACATTTCTTGAAGTTCCATATTTGAAGTTTTTCTTATGAACCAGATTAATATGGGTTGGCTTCTGAAAATGTTGAGGTGGTCTCTTATTACAGGGAGACTGTCAGGGCAGACTGATGACAACGTGTGAAGAGAAAACAATTTAGCACCGTACTTGATGTCTAAATTGATGACTCCCTATTCCTGTTGCACAACAACAACACTACCTTCATCTCTCCATTGTCTTTCGAGCAGGAAAACCGAGCACTTAGAGCTCGAGAACAACAAAGGTAATTAAGTTCTTCCAACAGGATCGCTTGGAAAGCTCCAGGTGATGTAAAATTGTTTTGCTTTATTTTCTTATCTTCTAGTTAATGATCCAGAATCCAAATACTTATCGCGGGAATGAAAACCTACCCCATTATAAATTACTAGCTTGTTATTTCAGGTAGTGCCATTTTCCTTAAATAACAACTTAGTGCCATTTTCTTTAAATAACATCCTACATTCACATATAATAGTTTGATGAGAACTGTACCAACATTAATTTGACATGATCTAACATGGAACTAAGACTCATTTGTCAGCAGTTCATACATGGTAAAATTAATTAGTGGTGGTATAATGTGCCTAAATGATCAATGATTTTCACTGTTTTAGTAACGACAAGAAACATGATTTTTTTGTAATCATCTATGAAGAATAAAGATGTTAACTTTAGAGCCAACATACAAAAGTAGTGAATTGTAACAATTGAGAGTAGGTCATAACTAAGAGAACAATAATATAAATCTGGATTTCCAATTGCATTGTAGGAAGCTTTCTAGGAGGCACTCATATATACATAAATATTCCAGACTCCATGCCTTGAAGGATATGCATTCTTTAAAGGATTTCAACACCAAGCCCTTTTGTAGAACCCAAAGATGGGCTTAAATTTGTGCAACAAATTTTTCAAAATAATATATGAGGTAAGAAAGTAGAAAGTGAGGCCTCCAAACAAACTATCAAGTCAATAGAGATTCATCTTCAAGTTCCTACTAGCTCCCTTCCTTGAACAGATGTAGTTTGCACCTTAAATCATAGGAGATGCTAATAATCAACATAAAGTAAAATGCATTAGAATAATATCCATGTTCCTGCTACACTGTATCCTTGACATATATCTTGATTGTCATGTCACCAATGATAACATTTATGAATTTTAAATGACATAACTGCAATTGATCGTAATTTCAATGATCACCTTCTTTCAACATTATTTTATATTTCACCAAACATAACCTGGTTCACTCGCAAGGTTTATAGAGTGCTAAGTCGTCCACCAGGGATCTACCACATAGAATAGCATATCAAATAGCAATGATGCCAGCAGAAAGTCTTAAAAAACTCTGACAGAATAAACACCTGTCAGCCTTGGCACCTAAGCCAAAGGAAGTCCCTGTTGTGCAGTTCAGGCCTAATCTCGAGGTGTGTTTCTTGAAGCCACTTCAAAAAAAAGAAATTTGTATTCCAGGAAGGTTTCCGATGCAATTTAAGAAAAAATACTGGCTAGATAGTCCCCTGGTCTCGGCTCTTTGGCTTCGAGCCACTGCAAAATACAATTGCAGGAAGCCAATATATTTTAAAGTAAATGTACTCACTAGATAGTCCCTTGGTCTCGACTCTTTGGCTTCGATCCACTGTAAAATACAATTGCAACGAGCCAATAGATTTTAACGTAAATGGACTTTACTGTGCAATAAAATATGCGAAAGGAATGGACCTTTGGCTTCGAGTCACTGCAAAATACAATTTGAACGAGCCAATATATTTTAAAGTAAATGAACTTTATTGTGTAATAAAATATGCTACAGGAATGGAGATGAAATTGATCAAGGTGCTCAAGTGCGAGGCTAAATTACCAGCATACATCTATCTTAAATGCAGATCTAACATGAGCCTAGAGAGATCAAATTTCTTCACATAAAAAAATCTTTAAAGTGCAAAATTTCATTATTTATATTGTTTTTTTAAATGCTAAATAGAGAATATATAAGACCAAATATACCTTTTAACCATAAACACTTGATTTTTTTATAGATTTTACAACAATGAAAACCTACATCATTAAGAATCACCAATTGGTTATTCCAGATAAAGCCACTTTCTTTAAATAATAGGCTACATTCACTTATAGTAGTCAATGATAACTATTACCATTGTTAATTTGACATTGAAATTATAATGTTATTCAAATTTCATTTGAATAAATTTAAGAAGAATAAAAAATTACATTTAAATAAAATATAATTAAAAAACATATTTCTCTCAAGTACAAACTTTGAAGTACAAACAAATTCATAATATAGATGAAGGATTTTTCTCTTTCATGAAGAACAACCACCATTGCAATGCACAAGAATTCATAAGAGTTGGATCTGATATTCCCTTACTAGTCACTTGAGTACAAAGAACGTGAAACAAGGCTCTATGAGCACAGAAGAATATTAACAATTTGTTCCTAACTCTGTTTGTCCTAAAATTTATGAAAATTTTGGTTGTAAATTTGTTTCTGCTAGATGTCCCAAGGTGGGAGTACAACAAAAATACTCTATAGTCTTTTAAGAAAAAAGCCTCAAAGCAAGCCTCCTCTCAAATTTGGGTTGTTTACCATAATAAAGCTCCAAAGTCAGTCAATGACAATAAGTGGCATCAATGTTGAGTGGCCAAGATGACCTATCACTTAGGCCTTTTTGATAAACTTACATTGCTTGGGTTTCCTTGAGCTCTTATGAGAATGTAACCCTACAACCTCAAAATCAAAGGAAGGGACTCTTCCTTTCACCAACAAAACTAAAAACATTGAAACTATTCTTTCTTTAAACTACAATATTACTTTGGGTTTCAAACTCATTTCTACCCTTGGTTTGTGGGTTCGCAAAAATTCCCTTACTAGTCACTTGAGTACAAAGAACGTGAAACAAGGCTCTATGAGCACAGTAACATTTCGGTCCTAACTCTGTTTGTCCTAAACTTATGAAAAATTTAGTTGTAAATCTGTTTCTGCTAAATGTCCTGAGGTGGGAGTAAAAGACTTTGTAATTTTTCAAGGAAAAAGCCTCAAAGAAAGTCTCCTCTCAAATTTGGGTTGTTTTCATATAATAAATCTCCAAAGACAATCAATGACAATTCATCGCATCAATGCTATGTGGCCAAGATGTCCTATCTCTTAGGACTTTTTGATACACTTACATTCCTTGGGTCTCCTTGAGCTCTTCTAAGAATGTAATCCTACAACCTCGAAATCAAAGGAATGGACTTTGCCTTTCACCAACAAAACTAAAAACATAGAAACTATTCTTTCTTTAAAGTACAATATTACATTGGGTTTCAAACTCATTTATACCCTTGGTTTGTGGGTTTGCAACAATTCCCTTACTAGTCACTTGAGTAAAAAGAAAGTGAAACAAGGCTCTATGAGCATAGAAGAATATTAAAAATTTGTTCCTAACTATGGTTGTCCTAAAACTTGTGAAAATTTTGGTTGTAAATCCATTTATGTTAAATGTACAGAGGTGGTAGTAAAAGAAAAATACTCTGTATTTTTTTAAGAAAAAATCCTCAAAGCAAGCCTCCTATCAAATTTGGGTTTTTTTCACATAATAAAGCTCCAAAGACAGTCAATGACAGTCAATGACAATCTGTGACATCAATGATGAGTTGCCAAGATGACCTATTTCTTAATCGTTTTTTAAATACTTACATTTCTTGGGTTTCCTTGAGATCTTCTGAAATGTAACCCTACAACCTCGAAATCAAAGGAAGAGACTTTGCCTTTCACCAAAAAAAACTAAAAACATAGAAACTATTATTTCTTTGAATTAGAATATTACATTGGGTTTCAAACTCATTTCTACCCTTAGTTTGTGGGTTTGCAACAACATACATTAAAAGAATTACTCCCCCTATCCTCTTCAAACCGGTAGATTAAGGTTTGCATATGTGTGGGATGGAAGCCATAAATATTTACATTAGGCAAACCAATTAGGGCATTAAGAATCCTTGAAAGGATCACAACAAGGATTTTTCACCCCTTCACCTGGCCCATGGGCTTCAAGCCTTGATAATTGAAATCCTGAGCCAACTCTCCACAAAGAGGTACAATAACATCCTTCGAATGAGACCATACTTAATAAAACCTACCGAAGTCCAATGTGTCTGTCAATCTACCAATCCCCAAGCTAGACCAGATTTGTTATCCTTTGGTCAGGTATACTGAATAATCCATTTCATTCTCATTCGTACCCATTCTCCAATCCTCATTGACCCTTCTTGACACCTTCATGATCAATGATCAATGTCGAAAAACCATAGTTTCCCCTCACGAAAAACCCATCACTCCCTTATTTATCAGTACTAGCATTTATATTAAACTTGTATTTGTCATATTCTAACATGATTCACATTTCTTGAAGTGCCATATTTGAAGTTTTGCTTATGAACCAGATTGATATGGATTGGTTTCTGAAAATGTTGAGGTGGTCTCTTATTGCAAGGAGACTGCCAACGCAGATTGGCAACGTGTGAAGAGAAAAGTGTTGAGCACAGGACTCGAAGTCCAAATTGATGACTCCCCATGACTAGCACACAATAGCAACACTACCTTAAGCTCTATGTTGGCTTTCAAGCATGAAAACGCAACACTTAGAGCTCGAGAAAAACAAAGCTAAATAAGTTCTTTGAACATGACTGCCTTGAAAGCTCTAGGTGATCTAAAACTATTTTTCTTTAGTTTCTGGTTAGTGATCCAAAATCCAAATACTTATCACATGAATGAAAACCTACCCCATTATAAATTACCAGCTAGTTGTTCCAGGTAGTGTCATTTTCCTTAAAAAACAACTTAGTGTCATTTTCTTTAAATAACAACTTGCATTCACATATAAGAGTTTGATGAGAACTGTTACCATCATTAATTTGACAACTCAATTATTACCAGCATAGATCCATCTTAAATACGTATTTAACATGAGCCTGGAGAGATCAAATTTCTTCACGTACAAACTTCTTTAAAGTGCAAAATTTCATTATTTAAATTATATTTTTAAATGCTAAATAGAGTATATAAGACCAAATATACATTTTAACCATAAAAACTTAATTTTATATAGGCTTTACAAGAATGAAAACCTACCTCAATAAGAATCACCAGTTGGTTATGCAAGATAAGGCCACCTTCTTTAAATAACAACTTACATTCATATATAGGAGTTAATGATAACTATTACCATTGTTAATTTGACAACGAAATTATAACACTATTCAAATTTCATTTGAATAAATTTAAGAAAAATAAAAAATAACATTTTAAATAAAAGGTAATTAAAAAATGTATTGTTTTAAAGTACAAACTCTGAAGTACAAAGAAATTGATAATATAGATGAAGGATTTTTCTCTTTCATGAAGAACAACCACCATTGAAATGCACAAGAATTCGTAAGAGCTAGATCGATATTGCATTACTAGTCACTTGCGTACAAAGAATGCAAAATAAGACTTTATGAGCATAAAAGAATATTAACAATTTGTTCCTAACTTTGTTTGTCCTAAAACTTCTGAAAATTTTTGTTGTATATCTATTTCTGCTAAATGTCCCGAGGTGGGAGTAAAAGAAAAATACTCTGTAATTTTTTAAGCAAAAAGCCACAAAGCAAGCCTTCTCTCAAATTTGGGTCTCAAAAATTGATCAGGCTTCTTGCGAAGTCTAGCAATGCATGTGTGATTACAGTGGATAAGAATAAAGGTTTGGGTGATTTCACAATGGTCCAGGATGCCATTGATGCAGTTCCATCGAATAATAAGAATCTCTTCACCATTAATGTGAAAGCTAGTTAGGTTAGTAATCAATGAAAGAAAGATTAGAATAGCTTATTTGGAAGTGAGTTTAATTCCCCGGAGAAAATGGCATTGTCTAAAGTGTTGGGGGAGAGTAATTTTTTTTGGGATTAAATTTATATTTTTATTTTAAAAAATGAATTAATGAATTTCTGATTTTATATGTGGATTTATATGGAGATACTTTATTTGCTGAGAGTTCACAGCATACACTTATGATTCCAATAATTCTTGTTGAATTCTGGACAAATTATACCAAAAAATATACCCAAAACACATAATAGATTACAAATAAACTACAACTCAGAAAATAGCTGAAAGTTTATATTAAATTTCACATCGTCATTTGGGTTGAATCTAAAATATTCTTAGAACTATGCCGATAGAGAAATAAAAGAATCAGAATCACAACTATCCCTATGTATGGTTGCATTACTTTTATCTTGATTGCAGATTTTAGAAATTGTATTCAACTTATAGATATTTTAGAAATTTGCAATCCAAATGAAGTTAGGTTTAGGTATAATTTTGTAGAAAATTTTGTCATGCCATTTGTCATGGAATGCTTTTTATCTTCTGAAAATCTGTTGGGTGTGAAGCCTGATTATCTTCTGTATTCAAAGGTATCGCCACATTGGAGCCCAGTTCGTAATGGGGCGTTGCCGCCCATAAAATATTCGTTGCAGGGGGGCCAAGGGGGGGCGACTGCGACCTTTGGGAGCTGCCCCCTGGCAGGAGGATCGGGGGTAGCACCCTCGAAGCTAAAAATAGATGTAAAATTGCCTTGTAAAATTTTGTAGTTTCTTAGTCAATCTGGTCCGTTCATTAGGTGGAGATACGGTAGAAGTTATGTTTAATTTAGGGTTTTTTGCCCTAGAATAAAACCCTTCGTTATATATGAGGGAATTGTATTGCGTTTATGTAGATCTATATTCTGAGTGAGGAAGAGAGAGGAGATTTAGATCAAAGAGGGAATTACAATAGATTTGTTGTAGGTTGTATCTCTTTAGTTTGCTGGATAATATAAAAGGAAGAACTGGTTGTTTCTCCGTGGACGTAGCCCAAACTGGGGTGAATCACGTATATCTGTGTCTCTCTTGTTTTATGCATTTTCTGTGTTTATATTTCTGAAATATTTTATGTGTTCCATTGCTCTGTAATATATAATTTTCTAACAACTGGTATTAGAGCCAAAGGTCTATTTGGTTGATAAACTTGCAGGAGAGAAGGGTTCCTAGTTCGATTGGGAGTAATGGCGGAAGATGGTAGGTTTAGGGTCAAAAAATTTAATGGCCAAAACTACCAGTTGTGGAAGTTGTAGATGGAAGATTATCTGTATCAGAGAGATCTGTACCAACCATTAAGCAGAAAGGCAAAGAAGCCAACAAGTATGACAAACATAGAATGGGATATTCTCAACAGAAAGGCACTTGGAACAATACGGCTGTACCTAGCAGCGTCGGTAGCATTTAATATTTCAAAGGAAACTACAACAGAGGGTTTAATGTCGACATTGGCCAAACTATATGCAAAACCCTCAACCTCAAATAAGGTATTTCTTATGAAGCGTTTATTTAATATGAAAATGTCAGAAGGTGGATTTGTTGTTGATCATTTAAATGAATTTAATACGGTTACTAGTCCGTTAAGTTCTGTAGGGGTAACTTTTGATGATGAAGTTAGGGATCTATTATTTCTATGCTCATTGCCAGAAAGTTGGAATGGTCTAGTTATGGCCATTAGTAACTCTATCTCTAGATCTAGTACTTTAAAGTTTGATGATATTGTCAGTGCAATCCTTAGCCAGGAAATGCGACGGAAAAGTTGTTAGTTTTGACAACGAATTAGGTAAATTGTAAATAAATAGTTACATACCAAATGTTTAGTTATTTAATGGTAGTTAGTGACATAAAAATATCGAATGCTCATGTAGAGGAGTATCATTCTTGAATAAAGCAGATCCAAATTCAGTTTCATATCTCTTGGTCATTCTGTTTTGTTTTTTCTTCTCCTATTTTCCTGCTGTTCTTTCTACAATTGGTATCAGAGCCTAAGCGTGGAAGGAAGGAAGGGCATCTAGCGAGAGTCCAAAACTGGTGAAAGAAAAGAGTCCAGAACCTGCATTGAAGAAACGACAATCGGCCTGCGTGAGAGCAGTTTGATGACTCTGCCTGCGTGAAGAAGAGTCCAGAACCCGACTCTGCCTGTTGAAGAACCTGCGTGGTGGTTTTTTATTTGCTGTGTAACTGGGACGCAGAGGAATACGCACTGACTGGATCGACAGAATGGGTGGAGCAGAACTATGATTTACTGTTCTCATCCGCGGTGGCATATCTCAATGTTGATGTGGCTGTCAGCGATCTTATTCAGGATATAGCTAAGGAGAGTTTTGCTGGTGCTACGTGAAGGTTTGGAGGCATTGAAGTGCGCCAAGACTTTCTGTTGCGCCAAACCCTCTGCGTGAAGCTGTTTTGCTTGCAAGAGGCGTGAGAGGTGATTTGAAGCTGCGTGTCCTGCGTGAAGGAGAGGAGGAGCCTGCTTGCTGCCAGAAGCCTGGCGTGTGTCCTGCGTGAAGGAGAGGAGGAGCCTGCTTGCTGCCAGAAGCCTGGCGTGTGTCCTGCGTGAAGGAGAGGAGGAGCCTGCTTGCTGCCAGAAGCCTGGCGTGTGGAACCGGGTAATTTTTTTTTTTTTTGAGAATTTTTCCTCAGAAATTTGCATTTGGAGGACAGCAAATCATAGAAATACAAGAATTATTTTTCCAGAAACTCAGAAATTTGAATTTGGAGGAAAACAAGAATTATTTTTTCCCAGAAACTCAAAAATTTGAATTTGGAGGAAAGCAAGAATTATTTTTCCCAGTCAGAAATTTGAATTTGGAGGAAAGCAAGAATTATTTTTCCCAGAAATTTCACAGAAATTTAATTTAAAAAAAAAAAAAAAGGGTGAAAGGAAACAAAGGATTTGAAATTTGTTTTTCTGTTTGAATTGGGGAAGTTATTTTTTTTTCCTAGAAAGTCTGAAGCCCTAGGAAGGAGGAAAAATGGCCAAGATGTCGAATGCAAGATTCGAGGTGGAGAAATTCACCGGAAAGGGCAATTTTTCTCATTGGAAACTGAAGGTTAAGGATCTTCTTGTGCAACAAGGGTTGCACAAGGCATTGGATGGGGTAGCTAAGAAACCTACAACCATGACTACTTCAGACTGGGAGGACTTGGATGCCCAAGCTCTCAGTACCATCCGGTTATGCCTAGCGGATGAAGTTCTCTTCAACATTGTTGAAGAAACTACGGCGTCAGGATTGTGGGAAAAACTTGAAAACCTCTATATGACAAAATCATTAACCAATAGAATTTATCTGAAACAACAATTATACAGTCTTCGAATGAAAGAAGGTTCAAACGTTGCATAACATTTGAATGTTTTTAATACACTAATTTGTCAATTAACAGATATGGAAGTCAAGATACAGGAAGAAGATAAAGCCATAACCTTGTTGTGTTCTCTGCGTGAATCATGGGATCACTTCGTAACTTCAATCAGCTTCAGCTCTGCTGATTCTTTGAAGTTTGAATCAGTCGTGGGAGCTCTTCTGTCTGAAGAAGTACGAAGGAAATCCAGCACTGAAACAGCTACATCAGAAGCCATGGTCGCTAGAGGACGCTCAAAGGAAAGAAGAGAAAAACCAAGGGGGTCTTCTAGGTCGAAATCGAAGGGCAAGAAGTGTAAGGCAAAATGTTGGAACTGCGGTAAAGTTGGACACTTGAAGAAGGACTGTTGGAAACGGAAGGAATCCGAAAACCCGAAGAACGAAGCGAATCAGGCTGATTCAGGTATGGTAGACGAAGTTTTATCTGCTGAAGAATTGTGTATGATAGATGAAACTTCACCTGAATGTAATGTCTCTCAGAGTTTTGATAGCTGGCTGTTAGACTCTGGTGCTTCGCATCACATGTGCCCACATAGAAATTGGTTTACTTCGTATGAAAATGTAAACGATAGTTCTGTGTTTATGGGTAACAATATGTCATGTCAGACTGTTGGGATGGGAGATATCAGGATTAAGATGTATGATAACACAGTTAGGACATTAACTAGTGTTAGACATGTACCTGATTTGAAGAAATATTTAATCTCTTTGGGAGTGTTGGATTCAGATGGTTATAAGTTTACAGGTCAGGATGGCATCTTGAAAGTCTTCAAAGGAGCCCTTATGGTTATGAAGGCAGAAAAGGTCGGAAATCTTTACAGGTTAAAAGGAAGTACTCAGGTCGGTGAAGAGCGGTTGCGTCAGAAAAGGAAGAAGCAGGTACTCGTATGTGGCATCAGCGTTTGGGTCATATGAGCGAGAAAGGTCTTCACATACTGATGAAACGTAAATCTCTTCCCGGTCAGAAATCCTTGAATTTAGATTTCTGTAAACATTGTGTGTATGGAAAACAATGTAAACAGAGATTTAAAGTTGGCAATCATAATAGTAAAGATGTTTTAGACTACGTTCATTCTGATCTGTGGGGGCCTTCCCCTGTTATGTCATATGGAGGTGCATTGTATTTTTTAACGTTCATTGATGATTACTCTCATAGAGTTTGGGTCTATATGCTAAAAAGGAAAGCTGATGTATTAAATGTCTTTAAACAATTTAAAGTAATGGTAGAGAAAAGAACAGGCAAATCTATTAAATGTCTAAGAACTGACAATGGTGGTGAGTTCACTTCTGTTGAATTTGAACAATACTGTAAGGATGAGGGCATTGTTAGACATAAAACTATTGTTTATACTCCTCAGCAAAATGGTGTTGCTGAGTGTATGAATCAGACTCTTATGGAAAGAGCCAGAAGCATGATCAGCAATGCTAACTTGCAAAAGGAGTTGTGGGCAGAAGCAGTATCTACTGCTTGTTATTTAGTTAACAGATCACCTTCAGTAGCAATTGATTGTAAAATTCCTGAAGAAGTTTGGACAGGTCAGTCTTGTGACTATTCTCATTTGAGGATATTTGGCTGTGATGCTTATTCTCTTATTCCGAAAAATCAGCGTTCAAAATTAGATCCAAAGTCGAAATGTTATGTCTTTGTTGGGTATCACTATGCAGTGAAAGGATATAGGTTGTGGGATCCTACATTGCGGAAGATAGTCATTAGTAGAGATGTAACATTTGATGAATCCTCTTTGTTAAAATCAAATGTTGAAATAATTGAACAGGAACAGGTATCGCCGAGTCAATGAGTTCAGTTGGAGGCTAGATCTTTCGGTGAGTTGAAAGGAAGGAGAGACTTCTAGAGACAAAGGTGTTGAAGACACAAAGGAAGCCGTTGAAGCTTCTGAACCAGTGCAAGTTTCTGAACCAGTTCAGCAACCAGTTGCTCTGAGAAGGTCTACAAGGGAAAGGAAAACTCCCAAAAGGTATGAAGATTCTGCTTCATCTATTGCTTTGGTTACTGAAGATGGGGAACCTTCTTGTTATCAGGAAGCAGTAGATAATACAGATAGCGAGAAATGGAAAATGGCTATGGAAGAAGAAATGGACTCCTTAGCCAAAAACAATACCTGGGATCTTGTAGAGCTTCCTGAAGGGAGAAGTGTTGTTGGATGTAAATGGGTCTTCAAGCTGAAACGGAAAGTTGATGGTAGTATTGAAAGGTATAAGGCACGACTGGTAGCAAAAGGGTATTCTCAGGTTGAAGGTATAGACTTTCATGAGATTTTTTCTCCAGTTGTAAAACTTGTTTCTATACGTACTGTGTTGGCACTAACTGCGTTGCTTAATCTTGAGTTAGAACAGTTAGATGTTAAAACTGCTTTTCTACATGGTGATTTGAATGAAGAGATATATAAGGAACAACCAGAAGGCTTTGTACGAGGTTGCAGTAGAAGATTAGATTGCAAGCTCAGGAAATCATTGTATGGTCTGAGGCAGTCTCCCAGACAATGGTACAAGAAGTTTGATTCCTTCATGGTGAGCCAGAACTTTGTAAGAAGTGAGTATGATCATTGTGTGTACTTCAAAAGTTTCAATGACATGTTCATTATCTTAGCTTTGTATGTTGACGATATGCTTATTGCAAGCAAAAGCATGGAAGAGATCAACAGGTTAAAGGCTCAACTCTCTAGGACGTTTGATATGAAGGATCTTGGAGCAGCAAAACATATCTTGGGCATGGAGATACACAGAGACAGGAAAAATGGTAAGCTTTGGTTGTCACAGCAGAAGTATGTGGAGAAGGTACTTGAAAAGTTCTCTATGAATAACGTGAAACCTGTTAATGTTCCTCTAGCTTCCCATTTTAAGCTTTCTTCGGTTTTGAGTCCTAGAGCTGATGAAGAAAAGCAGTATATGTCTCATGTACCATATGCAAATGCTGTAGGCAACTTAATGTATGCGATGGTATCTACAAGACCTGACATTTCACATGCAGTTGGAGTTGTCAGCAGGTTCATGGCAAATCCAGGTAAAGAACATTGGCAAGCAGTGAAATGGGTGCTTCGATATCTAAGAGGCACAAGTGACCATTGCATCGTCTTTAATGGTAGTGAAGGATCAGTCTGCAGATATGGATGCTGACTATGCAGGTGATTTGGGCAAAAGAAGATCTACTACAGGTTATGTCTTTACTGTTGCAGGTGGAGCAATTAGTTGGATGTCAAAGCTTCAAGAAACAGTTGCGTTGTCCACTACCGAAGATGAATATATAGCTGCTTCAGATGCCAGTAAAGAAGCAATTTGGTTAAAGGGTCTGCTCGATGAGATTGGAAGGACACAAGAGAAAGTGAATGTACTTTGTGACAGTCAAAGCGCTATTCACTTGGCTACAAACCCTGCCTATCACAGCAGAACCAAGCACATTGATGTAAGGTATCATTTTCTGAGACATGTGATCGATGGCGGAAAAGTAGCTCTTAAAAAGGTCTATACACGAGAAAATTGTGCAGACATATTCACAAAGCCGGTTACAGTAGAGAAGCTATGGTGGTGTTTACTTCTCTTGGCTTGCAGGAAAGATGACGAATGGGAAAATTGTTGTCAAGGTGGAGTTTGTTAGTTTTGACAACGAATTAGGTAAATTGTAAATAAACAGTTACATACCGAATGTTTAGTTATTTAACGGTAGTTAGTGACATAAAAATATCGAATGCTCATGTAGAGGAGTATCATTCTTGAATAAAGCAAATCCAAATTTAGTTTCGTATCTCTTGGTCATTCTGTTTTGTTTTTTCTTCTCCTATTTTCCTGCTGTTCTTTCTACAAAAGCTCCGGTGAGACATTAGCAAATGCTTTGACTGCAAAGCCTAGGGGAAGAAAAATGGAAAGAGGAAAGAGCCTTGGATATCGCAGTAAGTCAAGAAAAGGCATATCCAAGTCTAGATCAAGGATAGTGTGCTGGAAATGCGGAAAGAAAGGACACCTAAAGAAAGACTGCAAGTCTCAGAAGGGAAAAGAAGGAGATGCGCAACAAGACAATAATAATGAAGCGAATGTAACAGATGATGTGTTGCAAGATGCTTTGATTATTTCTTTAGAAAATATTATTGATGCCTGGGTGGTAGATTTAGGGGCCTCATTCCATGCCACACGTGATAGGAAACATTTTCATGATTATGTTCAAGGAGATTTTGGATAGGTTTGATTGGGTGATGATAAACCCTGTAAAATCATTGGAATGGGTACAGTTTTCATAAAACAGAAGAATGGAAATCAATGACTATTGAAGGAGGTAAGGCATGTTCAATATCTGAAGAAAAATCTCATTTCAACAAGGCAGTTGAGAGGTGAAGGTTGCATAACTACTTTCACTGATAAAACCTGGAAGGTCACTAAAGGATCCCTGGTAATAGAAAAATAAGAAAAGGTTGGTACATTGTATTTATGCAATGGTATTTCTAATTCTGTTAATGCTTTAACCTCTACAGGAGTAGATATGGAATTGTGGCATCATAGGCTTGAGCACATGAGTGAGAAGGGGATGCAGATCCTTCACTCAAGAAATTTGTTACCAGGTTTGAAGCATGTTGATTTAAAATTTTGTGAGAATTGTGTTTATGGAAAATACAAGAGAGTCAGATTCCTTAGAGTTGGGAAAGAAAAGAAGAGCGAAAAATTAGAGCTTGTGCATACATATGTATGGGGACCTGCTCAGGTATCATCTCTTGGTGGCTCTCATTATTAGGTTACTTTTATTGATGATGCAACCAAAAAAACCTGGATTTATTGTATTCAAAATAAATCTGATGTATTTGATACTTTCAAGAAATGGAAAGCTTTGGTTGAAAATGAGACAAGAAAAAGGTTGAAGTGTCTCAGATCAGACAATGGAGGTGAATGTTTTAGCAAAGAGTTTGATAGGTATTGTTCAGAGAATGGAATTTGCAGAGAGAAGATAGTTCCGGGAACACCATAAGAAAATGGTGTGTCAGAAAGGATGAACATGACAATCATGGAGTGTGCAAGGTGCATGAGATTGCATGCAAGATTACCTTTACAATTTTGGGTATATGTTGTAGATACTTCTATTTATCTAATAAACAGAGGGCCTCAAGTTCCTTGGATGGTGGTATTCCAGAGGAGGCATGGACAGGTAAAAAGGTAAACTACTCTTTTTTAAAAACTTTTGGTTGTGAAGCCTTTATCCACATTAATAAAGAAAATAGAACAAAGCTTGAGGCAAAATCAAAGAAATGTACCTTTATTGGATATGGTGTTAA
Source organism: Pinus tabuliformis (assembly GCA_031772625.1). Taxonomy (NCBI): domain Eukaryota; kingdom Viridiplantae; phylum Streptophyta; class Pinopsida; order Pinales; family Pinaceae; genus Pinus; species Pinus tabuliformis. The sequence continues at coordinate 97,834,106 of CM062805.1, read as the reverse complement.
TGATTTCGGTTATTGATTTTATGATTATGAAAAACACAAAATCGTTACGAGCAGAGATGGCATATTCAATTAAAAGGTTTTGTATAAGGATTAGCTACAAGAAAAGAAACAAGAAAAAGAAAATAGAGAATACATAGTGCTTGATGAGATCACAAAAAAAGTGATGGTGCCTGAAAATCATAATGATAAACATCCATAACAACAACCACAACAACAACAAGCACCTCAAACACCTGAAAGTGGTGTTAGAAGATCTGCCAGGATAAGTAGACCCCCTGAATGATACTCTCCATCATTTATTATGTATTGTTGATTGATTCTCGTGAACCAGAATGTTATGAAGAAGCGGTATAGGTAGAAACCAGGAAGAAGTGGGAGCAAGCCATGAAATAAGAGATGGACTCCTTAGCACATAACCAAACTTGGGACTTAGTCAAGTTGCTTGCAGGTAAAACAACATTGCAGAATAAATGGGTTTACAAGTTGAAGGTAGAAAAATGTATAAAGCTAGACTTGTGGTGAAAGGGTTTGCACAGAAAAAGGGTATAGACTTTGATGACATATTTTCTCCTGTTTTTCAAATGACTTCAATCAGAACTATTTTAAGTCTAGTAGCAGCTGAAGATTTGCATCTTGAGCAGTTAGATGTAAAGACAACCTTTCTCCATGGGGATTTGGAGGAAGAGATATATATGCAGCAACCACAAGGATATGAGGTAAAAGGGAAGGAGAAACTAGTGTGGAAGTTGAAGAAGAGCTTGTATGGCTTAAAACATACTCCAAGGTAGTGGTATCTAAAATTTGACAGGTTTATGTCTAAACAAGGTTATACTAGATGTCACTTTGATCATTGTGTTTATCTCAAAAGGCAAATTGATGGAAGCTATATTATATTGTTATTGTATGTAGATGACATTCTTGTTGCAGGTTCTAACATGTAGGAAATAAATGTGCTCAAATGAAAATTGGTGAACTCATTTGCAATGAAGGATTTGGGTGCTGTAAAACAAATACTTGGTATGAGAATAACTAGAGACAGGAAGAATCACAAATTAACATTGTCTCAAATTGAGTACATAGAAAAGGTGTTGAAAAGGTTTAACATGTAGAATGCAAAACCAGTTAGTATACTTTTGGCTAGACATGTCAAATTAAGTAAGGAGGAGTGTCCCAAGGCTCAGGAAGAAATGGCTCATATGTCTAAAGTTCTATATGCATCAACAGTTGGAAGCTTAATGTATGCATTGGTCTGCACAAGGCCTGATATTGCACATGCAGTGGGAGTTGTAAGCAGGTACATGAACAATCCAGGAAAATAACATTGGATGGTGGTGAAGTGGATTCTAAGGTATTTGAGAGGTACCACAAATCAAGCATTATTCTTTGGCGGTTCAAACATTACTCTACAAGGATATGTTGATGCAGATATGGCAGGTGATAGAGATAACATGAGGAGCACAACAGGGTATGTGTTTACTGTAGGTGGAACAACTGTCAGTTGGGTCTCAAAACTGCAAAGTGTTGTTGCACTCTCAACAATGGAAGTAGAGTATGTTGCTGCTATAGAGGCTAGTAAAGAAATGATTTGGTTACAAAGGTTTCTGGATGAATTGGGTAAGAAGCAGGAGTTGGGCAGGTTATACAGTGACAGCCAGAGTGCCATACATCTTGCAAAGAACTCTGCATTTCATTCCAAGACTAAACATATATAGCTCAAGTACCATTTCATTCGATCAGCATTGGAAGATGGACAGTTGAAGATGGAAAAGATACACACGAGCCAGAATCCTGCATATATGTTAACAAAAGTTGTAACAAGGGAGAAAATGAGAATCTGCTCAGTTTTAATTGGTCTTAAAGTATGGCAAAGAAGATGAGAAACAACTAGGTCTAGAGTGGAGTCATTATCCAGGAAATGAAGCAGTGGTGGAGTTGTTATAATTAGTCTCCAATTGGGAGATTGTTGGGTGTGTAGCCTGATTATCTTTTGTATTCAAAGGTATCGCCACATTGGACCCCAGTTCGTAATGGGGTGGAAACGCTGCCCATAAAATATTCACTGCACGGGGAGCCCGGGGGGGGGGGCTAGCTGCGACCTTGGGATCCCCCCCTGGTGGGGGGATCGGGGGCAACACCCCCGAAGCTAAAAATAGATGTAAAGTTGCCTTGTAAAATGTTGTAATTTCGTAGTCAATCTAGGCCATTCATTAGGCAGAGATCTGATGGTAGAAGTTATGTTTAATTTAGGGTTTTTTTCCCTAGAAGGCATCCCCTCACTATATATGATGGAATTGTATTGTGTCTATGTAGATTTGTATTCTGAGTGAGGAAGAGAGAGGAGATTGAGAGTGAAGAGGGAATTACAACGGATCTGCTGTAGGTTGTATCTCTTTAGTTTATTGGATAATATAAAAGGAAGGACTGGTCGTTTCTCCATGGACGTAGCCCAAACTCGGTGAACCACATATATCTGTGTCTCTCTTGTTTTATGCGTTTTCTGTGTTTATATTTCTGCAATATTTTATGTGTTCCATTGCTTTGTAATATATAATTTTCTAACAAAATCAATATTATATTTGATGAAATCAAAGGATTAAATATGGTTGAGATAGGAACCTTTTATGATGGTTCATTATTTTATGTATCGAGCATGGAGAAGGTGACTATTCCTAAGGAGAAGCCCTTCATAAATCGCAAGGGTTCGGGTGCCAAAAATGTCATCATCACATGGAATGCGAACGCGAAAGCGAGTGGTGGGTCATATGAATCGGGAATGATGACAGTGCTTGCTTCATATTTTAGAGCAAGAGATATCACAATCGAGGTTAGTTATTTTAATTTCCTATTATAATCATATAAAATCATGAGATGGATTTACCTTAAAAAAATAGAGTTGTGCAGAATTCATATGGTCCATGTGATGAGAGTGTAGATGATCAAGCATTTACAATTGCAAATTTCTGACGTATCAGGACACCTTGTTAGATGACAGTGGGAGGCATTAGTTTCAAAATTGTTACATTGAGGGTGTTGTCGACTTCGTATGCGGAAATGGAAAATCTGTCTTTCGATTGCTTTTCTTTTTCTGTTTCAATATAGCCCGGTTCTGATAGATAATAATACACAATTTTTGGTTTGTTGACTGCAGAAATGCTAGCTACATGCCACTCCTAAACTTCATGGTGCATTTAAGGCTCAGAAGAGAATGTCTAGAAGACTCAAGATTTGTCTTTTTGAATCACAAGTTGATGGGTAAAGAAAAAATGCATCTAGGAAGGCCATGGATACCTTTGCGTTCAGAGGTAGGAGGCCAAGATAATCAACAAATTTTTATTACAAATGATTTCAAGGAAGTTGTCTATCGTGTATGAGACATAATCTTTGATGGTACTATTCTCAACTTCTCCATGTTCTCCTCTAATTTGAAATGTTCTTTATGCTGACTTCTAGAGTTGATCCAGGTGGATACTGATGGCCACCTGCCTATTCCACCTAGAACCCCTAGGTAGTTTCATCTGTTTCCTTGTTCATTTCAGCATTTACTATTTTTAGCTGTTTTTCGGGTCTTGAACTTTCGGAGCAGTTTTAACCCCTAAACGACGTTTTTTTGGGGTCTGCGACACGCCCATAACACTCATTGAGACCTTCCAAACAAGGTATTGTACACTCCAAACGAAGATAATATGATCAAGTTACGACCCCAGGAAGTTGGCTACCTAACTAACCCCAACGGGGCCCACAAACTCTTGGTGTTACATCACCTAGGGTTAGTGTTACAGGAAAAGTGTCTACTTAGAACTGCTCTATCCCACTAAGGTGTGACAACTGCCTTAGAAACAAACAGAGAAAAACTACTTTTGTTTTTCCTTTATGAATTATAGATAGAGAGGAACAGAAAGACCAACCTCTGTCTTGCGCTAGTCCTTCGATTCGATCCCTCTCTTCTTTGATAGTCCTCAGCTACCTGCTCCCTTGCACGCCTAGCTTCACAAAGCACCTGTAAGATCACATAATCATACACTATACAAAGACATGGATCTATAATCATAAACAATCTAGGATCAGATGTAAATTGACCATACAAATGTAACAAGCATCAATGATACGAAAGCATGGAGGAAAACTCAAATAGATTTTATTGATAAACAAGAAAAGATCCAGGAGGAGTTACAACCAGTTGTTCTGACCCAGCATCAACCTCCCAGCAAAGAAGCCCCTCTTCACCTCAAACAAAGCTTAGATTACCCAACAATCTGATGTTTGTCTCTAGAAACCAACAGCAATTCCTTACAATATGCAAAATTCCAGCCTCTGGATCTCTGGGATGAGGGATCCATATATAGATATCTGTAAGGTGGATGAGTCAGCTTGTGATTTGATTAGTGTCTTCTCTCTGATAGTTCTTGCTTCCACTTGGAGACTGAGGGCCTCTTACTCATCCTTGGTCGAATTCACTGAGGCAAGTGTCACAGGAGAAGATTCTGGAAGCTTCCATTGCCTCTCCACCTCGCAGAATGACACTGCCATTTGTCATTTCTCACCCATCACACCCCACAGAAGGGACTTTTGAAATGCAATGCACCCTCACAGTGTATTTAGGTGAGATGCAACACATTTAGCCAGTGGAGCAGCTGCAATGATCCTGTTTTGACCAATTCTGAGTAGTTTCTTATGGAGAACTTCTGGGAGAAGCTGTAATCTGTTGACCTTGTTCCTTTAGGGGTTAGAACAACACTTTTAGGGACTTAGGAGCCCTTGGTTTATGGACATTTCATGCTTGGGGTTGTAGGGCACAAAAATGTCTATAACAGTTGCCCCCTAAAGTATGAGGCCGTTAACCTTTTGGTGTCGGGTGAAATGCTTTATTATGAGGATCCAAAGTTCTTTCAATGCTGGGAGGAGACCTGTAATAAGATACAATACAATACATTATCTTCATACTATTTTCATGATCTAGCTGAGGCGGGCATTCCCATGCTCAGCTTTATAAATTCATTTTCATGTACATAGGACAGACAATCGTCTGAGTGTAGACTGATGATTCTAATAGAGCCATCATCCTTTTGAGTGGATGATTATCTGTGCAGCAATGATGTACATTTAATGTATTTATTCCCCTAAATATATATCGCAGCCCGGATGGATGAAACTAGATCCGGGGTCTTCAATCTCGTCCGATCTTCACTCGAAGTACAAGTCGATCCATGTGAGAAATGTTCTGAAGTCGAACATGGAAAGATATCGCTTGATTACCAGTCAATGATGTAAACTGTTAACAAGCACGAGAGGAATCACCGATAATGATAATGACCCTCAAGGTACTGCAGTACAATTCACGTGGTGTGAATAAAGGACTTGGCATCGAACACCATGCAAAATCTTTCGGTCGAAGGTCATTGATGTAAACCTGTCGCCGGAAGTGAGAAACTTGCCATTGAGGCATGCAAGCTTCAAAGTACTGAATGGGGTGTTCCTAGATCAACTTCTTGGATAATGAGCTGATGTCGACAAGAAGTGATCCGTGAGAGGAGGGCCTTAATGAATCCCACATCAATGACATGGAACGGAGCAAATGATTTTAATGGAGGTGAAAACGATCTGGTGATATAAGGTTCAGGGTGGCGGTCATGAGAGAATGGAGTATAATGTATGGTAGTGGGTGAGACACAGGTGAATTGTCTGAATGACTTCTCTTGAACATATCGGCGACATTGATGTGATGGATCGGTAGCATTAACCCCAAATGTGAATGGTATGGTGTGACCATGGTGATGTGACCGGTGAATGAAACAACCCAACCCGACTCAGACACGGAGTGGAAGTGTCATGTTCAAGAGCGACTTGCTACCAACAAAGTTTCTTTGAGTTTTCTTCCCAATTTTCCCCAGTCATTGCTGATCAGTACCTCTTTATTTTTGTCAAGCTTGAGGAGGATAACATATGCTTGTTCTATAATTTTCCCTTCGGGCAAACCCATCGCTATGTTTTAACAAGCTTAGCGATAGTGAAACTCGTTCTCGTCTATAGACAATTTTGTCGCTATTAATCTTTTTAACGAGTTTAACGACAAAGATAACTTGGTCCTTTTCAATTTTAGAGAGTCTGAAAAGGAACGTAAAGGTAACTCCAAAATTCCTTTTTCGTCATCTAATCCCCTAAGTCCGAAAAAGTATAAAACAATACAGAAGGGATGAATTTTCGATACTTTTAACGAGCCGAACAAAACAAGCGCTCGATCTTTTTGTGTAATAATCCCTCAGGTCCAAAAAGATTAAAATTTAGAGGAGGGATAGCACTTCCTGTCCCTTTAACGAGCTGGCGAGGCCAATGGCTCCGCAATCTTTTGATATTTTACGAGTCAGTTGAAAAGAGCTTAAAGGAGACTCGTCTTTTGAGGAACGAGTGATAAAATGGGTAGCAGCTCATTCCAGGTAAGGTTTGGAATTTTCCAATCACGACAGTGTCACAAGGATGGCTAGTGAAATCACTCTTCGCAGCTGTTCCTCAAAATGGGTAAACAATCAAATGGAGGTGAATGATCGGCCAATGAAAAAGTGGAGGTGACGGTGCAAACACGACCAAGGCTTTAATGGCTGAAGTACTACATTCACGACGGTTATTTACCGGGGAATAGTTCATTTTTTAATGAGCTTAAACACGGGGGGAAACATTTGCTCATGTCTTATGTTTATTTTTTAACGAGCTTGAACTATGTGCTAAAACTGCTCGATTAATCCAGTCGTGTGATAAGAATGTCTCATATAAAACGACAACTTTTAGAGTTTTGCCCCACATCCTTCCTTTATGAAAGTTAGGAAACAACCATTCCTACGAGTTTAAAGGGTTAGAGGTCCTAAAAATTTAAAAAATAAATAGTCGCTCTTCGCTTGCACTCCAAAAGGTTTGCATGCCCCCAGGTATAAAACAAAGTTTCAAGGTTACCCCTTCTTTAGTCCGTTAAAACATTTGTTTTACTGAGAGAGGCATACCTCTTACAGGTTACCCAAAGATTGTTCTACTCACAGCGCAAACAAAACACTTCCTCGGCGATGTCTACCGAAATAGACAAAGGTGAGTGAAGGAGGCTACTCCACTCACATAACTTTGACAAGAGAATCTTGTTCTAGAATAACCCCCTCTTCCAATCACAGACGGGGTTACAAACCAGTCATATTCTCTCGCGGAAACCTACCCTATACCCGAAGTTTTCCTGCCGAAGCAGACCAGGGTGCATGCCCCCTGGGTTTCAGTCATGTCCCCCCGAATCACTCGCGCTCATCGGGTGGACGGACTGGAGATTGAGACATTTCTTCCGTGAAAAGACCATTTAGGGATGGTATATGACTATTTGCTATGTGTGATCTGGGAAATGAAAGCTGGTCCACGAGCTTGACCACTCTTCCTTCGTGCGGAAAACACATTACTCTAAAGAGTGATGAGACAATGGCTCTCATGCAATAAATATAGTCTCGTCCAAGGAGTAGATTGTAATCCAGGGGTCCTTGAACTACCATCACGTTCATGTGAATGGTTTTCCCTCTCAATGTTATGGGCACATCGGGAAGGATCCCTAACGGTCGACTGGTTCCTTTATCAAAGCCTGTCATATTTCTTATCTCAGGCAAAAGTGATGGCGAACCAAGTGCTTTCCAAGCAGTTGAGGAAAGGATACTCACAGAAGCCCCCTCATCTATGATGGTACCAGCCATAACCATTCTATATATTTGAACAATAATTCGAAATGGTACACTAGCTGGTAAACGGGGTCTGCCTAGTTGATTCCAGTCGAAGGAGACAACTAGGTTGCTTGGAGGTGGGACTGAATAGACGGCCGGGTACGACTCTGACGAACTTCCTTCCTGCGGTAAAGGAATGGGTAAATTGCCCCCATGTTCGTTGGAGTCTGTGCTTATGAAAAGAATTTGGACGGTGTCATCCTTGTTCTCTTCAGTGACTGTATCATTTGAAGATGGAACCTTTGAAGGCAAGATCGGGTCAATTGCCGCCTCGACCTTTTGACTTTCGTCTGGTATGGATTCAGATGGTTTATCTTCAATGATAGATGTTTCGGCCGACCACCTGAGCGGGTCAACCAGATTTTCAACTAGTGACGGACTCGGCAAGAGTTTTTTATATCCAGGAGGAAGTCGTAACGGTGAAACCGGACGATCATCCAAAACTCTTTTAGCTTCGTCTAAGAAGGGACAACGGTGGACGACATGATCGCCTTCGCACAGTTTACAAGGAAATCTATATTTTCCTTTTTGTCATGGGGCTTCACTTTCACTAGTTGACGATGTGTTTTCAACATGATCATTAGAGGTTGACGACACCGGGTTGTGCAAACGAGGAGACCAGTCCCTTAAGATCTGAGGGATGCAAGGACAATCTCTGTGATAGTGGTCTCCCTTGCAAATGACACATGGCGATTTAGGCCTGGTCGGTGCAGTGTGTGGATTTTCGCTAGACGACACTCGTTTGCCCCCATTCGCTTTTGGCTCCTTCTTCTTCTTCTCTTTCTTCTTCTTTTCCTTCTTCTCCTTAGGCACTTGACTTTTGGCTTTACCAGCCCCATCAAGTGAAGAGGAAGGAGGAGAGGAAGAATTAGAGGAAGCAGAAGGTTGGTGGGTAACTTTGGACTAATCTATTTGCTGATTCGATTGTTCAGGAATTACGGTGTTCTGAACGACAGAGGTTGAGAAGAGCCATACAGGAAAACCAATTGTGAGTCCTGGAAGCAACAATGTGGCCATATGGGGTGCACCAACATCTCCCCAAGAGGAGAAGGGACTAGGATTTCCTCCAAGGGGAATTCCTTGGTTGGTGGACTCCATTTTCTCAACCCAAGATCAACGTAGGAAAGGGGTAATGAATATTCCATTTAAAATAAATTTTAGACGCTTTGACACAACTTGTTTTTTCAGTTTTTAAGAGTCGAGAAAAAACAAAAGATGACTCTAGTCTCCCTCGATTTTTAATGAGCCTGAAGTGACAAGTGCTGAGATGGACCTTTTCCGTTAAGGAGTCTGAAAAGGAACGAAAGGGACTGCTCTGGAAATCTAGGTAGAGGGAGTACCAAACCAATCGCAAAACTGCAGAATACTTTTTACGGTACGGCAGTCAATCTTCTCGAACGCTGTGTTCAATGCATTGCGATCGATAGGGAGGCAGACACGGCTTCCTATGGATAAAGGATTAAGCCTATTGGGGTCTCCCAAAATATACTCGACGGTACGTGGGAGCACAAGTCCGTACTGGCACTTATCGTCTCAAAGTGGAGGAATCACCCAACCATCAGTGAGAACAACAGTTACCAGGCTTTACGATGCCGGAATACGTCTCTAGCCTAGACTTCTAAATGTTGTGCGTTAAGTTCCAAAGCGTTGTTAGATTCGTTGAATTTATTTTAAGTTGATCTTGTTTATGAAGTTTGCCTTTCGGGTTCACCACGAGATGTAGATGTAATTCCTAAAATGTAATCTAAGATGATAAACAAACTTTTTATCTCTTTTATGCAATGAAAATCCTAGCTACTAGGGAAAAGAAAGACAGAATCTTTTCACAAAGAGCAAAGAGCACACCCTAAATGCACTTTCCTAAATCAAGCCAATCAGACTGTCTATATGCAAATGCACATGCATGTATTTGTTTTTCGACTTTCTTAGTATATGGATGCTAAAAAGAAAGTTGATGCACAATTCTGAATTTCTTTTCAAGTGACAAATATCAACAAGCTTCTTTTCGAAATCAAAAATGGATATGATTACAACACCTTATGATTTTGAAATGAATACTTGTTCTTGGCACTAGAAAATTACAAATTCAGACCAAAAGCAATAGTAACAAGATAACCGACCGTCAACAGCAATCAAACTTTTTCCTACGATTGAAATCGACACTTGCGACAGTTTCAAATCAAAGGACGACAGTACGACTATGCTACTTTTGCAAAGGAGAACTGTAAATGACTCAACAAACACACAAAAACATCTACAGTTCTTTTGTACAATGGAGGCAGAATAACAGCAAGTAAAAGGGGTTTCAAACAGACATATACTGATCACAGGTAGCAAGATTCAGGAATAGAACTGGAAAGAATGAAGCACAGAAGCCACAGCTACACAGAGCTAGTCTGATCAGCGCACCTGTAACACAGAGAATCTGAAATGCAGTGTAGGTTGTCCACTTGGGAAGTGCGCTGAAATTCAAAATCTCTGAACAGTACTGTGCTGGGCCAGAAACGAGACTCTGTTCGGGTTCTAGGTCACAGTTTGCAGTTCAGTTCTTGGGTTTTGGCCGAGTAAAAAGCAATCAGTAATGCAACAATCAGGGGTAGATCTAAGGAGGACCTAAGAGCTATCACAGGGGCAATCAGATAGTTTGTGAATCAGTTGTTTAAATCATAAACAGATCCAGTAGATGGATTGAAGTAGCAGTTATCTACTTTGCATTTGTTATGACAAATGCAGTTCGAATGCTACTTGTAAGTTTATGAAACAAACAACAAAGAATGATAAACAAACAAACTAATTACTTCCCCAGCGGAGTCGCCATTTTGTTACAGGGAAAAGTGTCTATTTAGAACTGCTCTATCCCACTAAGGTGTGACAGCTACCTTAGAAACAAACAGAGAAAAACTACTTTTGTTTTTCCTTTATGAATTATAGATAGAGAGGAACAGAAAGACCAACCTCTGTCTTGTGCTAGTCCTTCGATTCGATCCCTCTCTTCTTTGATAGTCCTCAGCTACCTGCTCCCTTGCACGCCCAGCTTCACAAAGCACCTGTACGATCACAGAAGCATAGCACTATACAAAGACATGGATCTATAATCATAAACAATCTAGGATCAGATGTAAATTGACCATACAAATGTAACAAGCATCAATGATACAAAAGCATGGAGGAAAACTCAAATAGCTTTTATTGATAAACAAGAAAAGATCCAGGAGGAGTTACAACCAGTCGTTCTGACCCAGCATCAACCTCCCAGCAAAGAAGCCCCTCTTCACCTCAAACAAAGCTTAGATTACCCAACAATCTGATGTTTGTCTCTAGAAACCAACAACAATTCCTTACAATATGCAAAATTCCAGCCTCTGGATCTCTGGGATGAGGGATCCATATATAGATATCTGTAAGGGGGATGAGTCAGCTTGTGATTTGATTAGTGTCTTCTCTCTGATAGTTCTTGCTTCCACTTGGATACTGAGGGCCTCTTACTCATCCTTGGTCGAATTTAGTGAGGCAAGTGTCATAGGAGAAGATTCTGGAAGCTTCCATTGCCTCTCCATCTCGCGGAATGACACTGCCATTTGTCATTTCTCACCCATCGCACCCCACAGAAGGGAATTTTGAAATGCAACGCACCCTCACAGTGTATTTAGGTGAGATGCAATGCATTTAGCCAGTGGAGCAGCTGCAATGATCCTGTTTTGACCAATTCTGAGTAGTTTCTTATGGAGAACTTCTGGGAGAAGCTGTAATCTATTGACCTTGTTCCTTTAGGGGTTAGAACAACACTTTTAGGGACTTAGGAGCCCTTGGTTTATGGACATTTCATGCTTGGGGTTTTAGGGCACAAAAATGTCTATAACAGTTAGGGTTTTGGTTGTTTAGGGTTTTCTCATGTTTTTCAATAATAAATAGGCCCTTGAGCCTCATTGTAACATAGTTCAGAGGCATGTAGCCACCAAATCTCTTCTCAGAGATAAGCTACCATCGCTTGAGCTATCTTATTTGATCCAAATGGAAAATGGAATCAACCCATGGTATTCATCCACCCATGGAATTTACCCATGGTATTGTAAGTGGCATCCACTCATGGTATTTATCCACCCATAGTATTGTAAGTGACATCCACCCATGGTATTCATTCACCCATGGTATTTGCCCATGGTATTGTGACATCCACCCATATTATTCATTCACCCATGGAATTGACCTGTGGTATTGTGACATCCACCCGTGGTATTCATTCACCCATGGAATTGACCCGTGGTACTGTGACATCCACCCATGGTATTCATTCACCCATGGAATTGACCCGTGGTATTGTAATTGAAAAATACTATAAGTAACAAGTCACATTTTGTAAAAGGACAGTTTGTCCACCATAATGTAGTCCTTATAGTTATTATCTATTTTAATAAAAAGTTTCTTTGTGGTTTGGTTTATTGGGCATTCTCCTCTTTTTCTTCTGGCAATTCAAGTTTTTGGATCTTGGGGGTCTCTCCTCCCAAGATCCATTTCAATCTTTTAGATCTTGGGGGCCTCCCCCCAAGATCCAGATTAGTGGTATCAGAGAAGGTTGCGATTCCATGGGAATGAGGGTTTCATCCATATTTTGGTTTTAAATTTTTGCAAAAATATTCAACAAACTTCAGGCATGCGTTGCAACCTCCACAGAGCACTTTCTTGGGCCAAGCAGGAAGAATTTTTCTTTTTTCATTTTTTTGCAGGATTTTATTTTTTTGGGCGGCGAGTTTGCAGATCAAAACTGAAAAATTTGGTACAATATTTACAAAAAAAAATAACAGATCTGGATTCCTTGCAAAAAAATACCAAAAAAAAAAAACAGCCAAATCGGAGTCTAGATGAGGGAGATATCGCTGATTTAAAATCAGCTATGTTGTAGAATGTTTTTCCGACAACAACTAGTGGACGGCGACTCTCCTATAATTTTTTGAAGTTTTTGTTTAGAATTTTAGAAAAATGATTGTAGATCTGAGCTCCTCTTGAAAAATCACCCAATTTCAAAAAAAAAATGTGTCGAATCGGAGTTCGTATGTGGGAGATATTGCTCATTTAAAATCAACTATTTTTTCAGAACTTTTGTGACGATGGAAAAAATTGCAGCACGAATCAGAGACTCTAGGGTGTCCAGATAAGGATTTCCAACACATGGGAAGATGCAAAATGGTCCTTCTGCTTCTAAAAACAGGTTATAATAAATATTCTGAGTTATATTGACCAAGTTATGTCCATTTTAATTCTGGAGCAGCATTCGAAGTGGGTTCCCATTGGAGACGTGCCCTCCCACCTCACTTTAGTAGGCACCTGCTTCACATTCATCATTTTTAACATAGTAGCATTCGACTTGGGTTATTTGGAGACATGCCCTCCCACCCCAGGCTATGTAGGCACCTGCTACTTCATCAACAACCAACATCACGGTTATGGGTCAACCACACAAAATCCTTGTCATCGAAGTCCATTTGCTAGGTCACACACCGTTAGTATCACAGATGGTCACAAGCATTACATGGTATCTCTATCCTCGGATCTTCATTTTTCATGGTTATGGGTCATCCAAAAACCCACAGTTCATCAAAGTCCATTTGCTAGGCCGCACACTATCAATATCAAAGTTGGTCACATGCATTACAGGGTATCTCTATCCTCGGATCTTCGTTCATCATGGTTATGGGTCATCCAAAAACCCACACTTCATCGAAGTCCATTTGCTAGGCCGCAGATTATTAGTATCACAATTGGTCACACGCATTACAGGGTATCTCTATCCTCAGATCTTTGTTCATCATGGTTATGGGTTAACCACATAAAACCCTTCTCTTCAGTGGCTCTTCATATTCAACAAAGGCTTCGCAGGAGGGAACTTCACGCAATGGGGACCATTGCTTCCTAAGGAGGGAGGAATGATCCAAATGGAAAATGGCATCAACCCATGGTATTCATCCACCCATGGAATTTACCCATGGTATTGTAAGTGGCATCCACTCATGGTATTTGTCCACCCATGGTATTAATTCACCCATGGAATTAACCCGTGGTATTGTGACATCCACCCATGGTATTCATTCACCCATGGAATTGACCCGTGGTATTGTAATTGAAAAATACTATAAGTAACAAGTCGCATTTTGTAAAAGGACAGTTTGTCCACCACAATGTATTCCTTATAGTTATTATCTGTTTTAATAAAAAGTTTCTTTGTGGTTTGGTTTATTGGGCATTCTCCTCTTTTTCTTCTGGCAATTCAAGTTTTCGGATCTTAGGGGTCTCTCCTCCCAAGATCCATTTCAATCTTTTAGATCTTGGGGGCCTCCCCCCAAGATCCAGATCATTATTTCTATTCTATTTGTAAGCATAGTTTAGTATTTTTCTATTAACGAAATGAAGTGTTTTTTTGCTACATCTCTGTGTTTACGATTATATTTGTAAGTTGTTGCATTCTTGTTTAAGTTCACACCAGTGGTATCAAAGCGGTCTTCTCTTTCCTTATTTTTCTTTGCATGTCCCTAACAAGGTTAGGGTATAAGGAGTTAGGGCTTGATCTAGTTGAAACATTGCATGATCAGCCTTGCAAAACCAGACAACCTCCTATGGCAAAAGAAAAGAAGAACAAGGGGGCAAGAGATCCTTTCAAAATGTTTCTCGAGGAAGCCCTCGAGCAACAAAGGGATGCGGTGATCGATAAATTTGCCTAGATCCTTCGATGACTACCCACAGGAGATGCACCTTCATCTAGTAGCCACTTTGGTGGTGCCACTCCTTTTAAGGCACAATTTACCTTCAATATTCCCATATTCGAAGGCCTGATAGATGCAGATGCTATGGATAAATGGTTAAATCTATTGGAAGGATATTTTTCAGTGCATGACTTTTCCAATCGAGAAAATATTACTTTTACACTTCTTAAATACACCCCACACGTCAAGGATTAGTGGGAAACCTACTGTGGACAAAAGGATGAGAGTGAATCCTTGTTGTTTTCAGTCGCACCTACTTAGAATTATTTATGAGATGCCATCAAGGAAGATATGAAGACAAATACATAAAATGGACTAGGCTACGATAGGGAAGGGACCAATATGTGTCACTGTTCAAAATTAATTTCCATAACCTTTGCACAAAGTCGGGTATCAAGGATACTGAGAGGCATTTGGTGGTCAACTACTGTGGCTATATACAGAAGTACACCTAGGATGAGATGGATTTCCTGGATATTTCTTCACTTGGCATGACGTATCGGTACGCTTTCAAGATTGATAAAAAGTTTAAACAAAAGAAGCGGGACTTTGGATTTGTGAACCCAAAGCAAGAAAAATGTGCCCCAAAACCACAGAACAAAGGACCAAGCCAAGGTGACGCTACCTAGGATAGCCCGTCGAATCCACAAGCAAAGAAAAGCACCCAGAAGATGAAGAAGGACACGGGAAAATACAAGAGCGCCACTCACAATACAAGTGGGTGTCGGGCCATGTAGTCACTTGAGGCCGAGCTGAAGGCTTCCGAATCAGACACAGGTTCCCACTCTGAATCAGAACCTGATAGAACTGATAAAGGGAAGTATATCATTGATGCGAAACCTAGTTCCACGTGGCCATGGCCATGATCCAGAAGATTGAGCCCAAAGATCTAGAGGAGCGGGAATGCCTCTTCCACTCATAGATGTAGGTGAAGGGTTCTCTTCTATAGTTCATTGTTGACAGCGGGAGCCAAAAAAACCTCATCTTAGTAGAGGTCATGAAATGGTTGGGCCTAAAGACTATAACACATCCAAAATCGTACACCATCCGGTGGCTTCACCAAGGACGAGATCTTTCTGTCATCCAACAGTGTCACCTTCCCTGCAACATCAAGCTCTTCACAGATGAGGTATTGTGTGACATTGCTCCTCTTGAAGTTTGTGATGTATTGTTACGACAACCATACTTGTGGAAGTGACATGTTGTATATGAATCTAGATCTCACTCTATGACTATTACTTTGGATAATAAGTTGTACAGGATACCCGAGGTAGCCCCACCTACCGCCATATCTTTGATCAATGCAAAGGAATGCAGTGAGATCATTTCCTGGACTAGGAAATTTGTTCTCCTTATAATTTTCCCCTAGGGCAAGAAGAATGTTGTGGCCATGACTTCCACGTAGGACTACACTGCACAGTAGCAGCAGATGGACAAGGTCATGGAGGAGTACAGGGATATTTTTGCCTCACCCATAGGGGTATTGTTGGCATTATGATATAAGTATTGTCCTTGATGACAACTCTATAGGTCAACTCAGTTTTGATAAGAGGCTAACAGGAATATTTAGAGGCAATAGGGCAGTGGTACAGAGGATCAGGAAGATGGAACTAAGGTCTATTGATCAGAATAAAGAAGTTGAAGGAAGAAGATGATGTAAGAGTAGTTTAAGAGATACACGTAGGTTCACTTAGTCCAAGCAGCGTATACACGTAGGTACTCAGAACAGAAATAGTGTATAACATACACACACACTCCCACAAAAGGCAAAGCGCGTACATGTTGAAAACCATGGTTTTGGTCGAGGTATTTGGTCCAAGGTATCTTTGGACCATGATATTGACCCTAGGTATTTAGTCTGAGGTATTCGGTCTGTGGTATTTGATCCAAGGTATTGGTCCTAAGTGGATTCGGTCCATGGTATTGAGAAAGGCCAAAAACTATATAAAGAAGAGAGGATCATAAGGCCAAATGTGCAAGTGAATAAGATTCTAAGGAATACTTCTATCTGAAGTATATTTTATGTTGCAGGGTTATGTTTGGGACTAGATTTGAAATATTTATGTGCACCTTGAGTTCAATATTGGATCAGGATCATGAGACCTGAAATGACTTATTCTTGAATGATCTAATATTGGTTGAGGCTAGATATGATGTTTTGCATCTGTTTTATTCGTTATCTATCATGATCTGGGTTTGTCTGAAGTCTAGAATTGTAGCAAAGTTCTGAGTCAATATTTGCATATTTGTATGCAGGTTCGTCTCGGCAAAAGAGCGTATACACGCAAGTTCTATTCTTTCAAGTAGCATATACAATAGAAAGGCTTGATGTTCAGAGATGACTGATCTATTAGATCAGTATTGTTGATATATTGTTGCTGCTATTTTACTGTTGTCTGTCAATGAAGTCTTCTTAGATCTAAATATAAATCTGACTGCATAAAGAGGTTGATATTTGATTGATTGTATAAGTGAGAAAAAGTTCTTTATGTTGCTTTCTTGTGTAAAGTTCTATAAGTTGACAGTAGATGTTCAGTACACTACTGGTTGGTACAGTTTGTGATCCAGAATCTTTAGAGGTATACGCAGGTTGCGCTGAAGGAAGTACTATATACATGTAGGTTTTCTTCATTGAAGTAGCGTATATAGTCCGAAAAATGAATTTTTGAGGTTTTAGTTGGTTCTGAATGTTGATACAGGTTTCTGGGTTCAACACAGTGTTCTGATGACTGTGATCTGATTGTTTTAGATTAACTGCATGTTGGTTGATGAAGTTTGAGTTTCTAAATTTCTAATGGGTTATTGATGAGTCAAGGTCTTCATATGTCTTGATATGTGCCAGGAGCATCTTGTCTGAAAATTCATGAAACGTGGTCACTGGTGGAAGAGTGGAGTTTTCTGTAGCTTGGCACCTACGTACTAGTAAACATATTGGCTAGTACAAGATCTAGGGGGTTGTAGCTCCTTTCCAGTAGAAGTTGGAGAACGAGAGGAGGTTGTAACCTTCTGCAGATAGAAGCCTGCGTATTGGTATGAGTCTGCACCAACACAAGATTGTAAACAGATTTTATTATTATTAAAAGAAGACAGAGACGACAGTAGCAGGAGGTTTTCACCCACATTGGGTTTCCACCTTAAATCTTGGTGTTCATGTGTGTTGCTTATGTGTAATGATTTATTATGTTTATACTGCACATGGTTACTGTTTTAATGATTGATGAAGTACTGATGCATTGATTAAAGATCAACATATGATGAATTAATTGAATCATAAATTTACTGCATAAATGCTGGTTGCCTTAAATACAGTTGCGTGTACACTCTAGTTCCCCTCTCTAAAGTAGCGTATATAAATTTGACTATGAAAAAGAAAAATTCTTGATCTGATAATACTGATTCACCCCCCCTCTCAGTATTATTTCCAACAATTGGTATCAGAGCCAAGTTCTTCAGAAGAAGCTTGATCGCTTGAAGGGAGATCCATCAAGATGAATAATCACGAAAGCATGGGATCCATCAGACCACCAATCTTCGATGGGAGCAACTTTGTTTATTGGAAAATAAGAACCACAACCTATCTACAATCTCTTGGAACAGATGTCTGGGAAATTGTGGAAGGAGGATATAAATTTCCAACAGCAATTCCTACAGACACAACAGGTAAAAAGCAATATGAAACCAATGCCAAAGCTGTCAATACTTTATTGGGAAGTTTGTCACAATCAGAGTTTGTCAAAGTCATGCAGCTCAAATCAGCCAAAGAGATATGGGACAAAATCGTTCAGAGCTACGAAGGAGACTCTCAGGTAAAACGTGCTAAGCTTCAAACTCTCAGAATTCAGTATGAAACTCTTAAGATGCATAATGATGAGAATATAGCTAGTTACTTCTTACGTATAGATGAGGTTGTTAATTGTATGAAGAATCTGGGTGAAGAAATAAAGGAAGTTACCTTAGTTGAGAAAATTTTGAGATCCTTGTTTGCTAAATTTGAATCAAAAGTGTCTGCCATAGAAGAAAAACAAGATTTGTAGAATATCACTATGACATAGCATCACAGAATCCTAACTGCTTTTGAGATGAGAAAAGGAGGTCCATCATATATGAGAAAAGCTGCATTTAAATCTTCAGCAAAAGAAAAAGAAAAGGAAGAACACAATGAATTAGGACACATTTCAGAAGAAGAAGATGAGGTAAATTTTGTCAAGAAGTTTCAACGGGGTTCTGGAAGGTTCAGAGGTAAGCTACTTTTCAAATGCTTTGCTTGTGGTAGAGTCGTTCATTATGCTGCCATATGTCCTCATAAATATAAATATGAAAAAGGAAAGGAATATGTAAAAGGGAATAGGAAACAAGTTGTGAATAGGAGTTACTATACTGATGAAGATAGCAATGGTTTATCTAATAGTGATGAAGATGAAACTGGTCAAGATTACAAACTTCTCATGGCTTATGAAAATGATGATTTTTGGGATGATTTAGAAGAGGAAAACTTTCATGAAGAAATATCTAAACTCAAATCTTAAATCCAGAAAATAATATGATCATAGATACCTTGACATACCAACTTGCTGAAAAATAAAAAAACAATGAAAAACTAGAATGTGAAATTGTGGGTCTAAGAAAAGATCTTGAGAAAACAAAATCTCTCAATCTTAGATTTGCTAAAGGATCAAAAAATTTAAAGGAAATTATCAAAGTTCAGCGTTCTCCTCTGATAAAGACAGTTCTTGGATATACTGAAGAAGCATCTCAATCACAAAAGTCGTCAACCTCCACCAAAAGCTATCTTGATGCAGTAAAGACCAGTGAACAGTATGAAAATCGTCAGAAAAGGCATAAAGCTAATCACCAGGTAAATCATACTCAATTTTCTCCAAGGATGAATATCAATAGAAGCCACAACCAACCTCAGGCAAATCATACTCAATTTTCTCCAAAGATGAATATCAATAGAAACTACAATCAACAGGTAAATAGATTCGATAGTTGCTAGAACTTCTTTAATGGGAAATGTTTTTCATGTCATAATTTTGGGCACAAAGCTTCTCAATGCGTTGCTTACAAAACCATCATGACTAGAGAAGAACGAAATCAAAGGAATGTAACAAGGATGAAGAGAAGTTCCTATAAAAACTTTTCTCCTCTTGAAACTGAAATAGAATGCTCAATTTGTAACAACTTTGGTCATGAAAAATTTGAATGCAGGAGAAAATTTCGGCAAACACCTCAAAAGGAGCAAACACCATTAAATACCAAGATATGGAGAAGGAAAGAATCTCAAACAGAAAGATGTGGCATAGCCTTGTATACAGAAGGACAAGAAAATTAGTGGTACATCGACAGTGGATGCTCCAAACATATGACAGGTGCCAAAGAGAAACTTCACTCATATAATGCCTTAGAAAAGGAAAAGAATGTCTCATTTGGAAATGATACTCTGGCTGTCATAAAAGGTAAAGGTGATGTTTTCTTGAAAGAAAAGGTTAAAGCTAGAAGTGTTATGTATGTAGATGGTTTAAATCATAACCTGTTGAGTGTCAGTCAAATGTGTGAACAAGGAAATGAAATGGTGTTTCGATCAAACGGATGTGTTGTTCATGAGCTTGATACAGGAGAGACCATGATCAAAGGTACAAGAACTCCAAACAACTTATACATACTCAAAGGAGCACAACAACAATGACATATAAGAAAAAGTGATGAAAATTGGCCGTGGCATAGAAGATTGGGACATCTAAGCTTTTCTCAAATAAGAAAAGAATGTAGACTCAAGGCTGTTCATGATCTTCCAGATATCAGCATCCCAGAAAATACAATATGTAAACCATGTCAAATCAGTAAGAAAACCAAAGTTCACTTCATGGAAAAAGAAGGGTCAGATAGTAAGCCTCTTGAACTTATCCATATTGATTTATGTGGACCAACAAGGAAAAAATCTTTTTTTTTTTTTCTCAGTAAAACTAGCTAATCGATTATATTATATACAAGTAACATTACATACAGAAAAACAGTTTGTCCAGGGCCAACTGTTGCACCTTGGAAGACCTTGCTTGACATAGAATTTGCCCACGCAGGGGCATCACCTCCATGATAAACCAAAACATCTGACACAGACTTGAACTTAGACAGTAGTTTAGCAGCCCGCGCAGGGGCATCCAGCAAAAAGACTCATAGTGGACCTTGCCATGACACATAACAGATGGACATAGAGTATGAAAAAGAACTAAAAGCATACAAACATAGCGAGAGAAGTAAACCAGAGAGTGCCTCTGAGGATTAGTCTTCAGGCTCTTCCTCAATGATATAGCACCATCCTTGGCCTTCAGGAACACCAGCCCACATTGCCCAGGGATCCTTCTCAGTGGCCAGCGGAATCTGCTCTGGAGGCTGAGGGGCTTGTTGCGGCTCCTTCCTTGGATTGCCATTTTCAATTGGAGGCTGCAGCACTGGACTATCTTCGCTATTGCCTTCAGGAGGCATCTCAGCCGAAACCGGTTGCTTTCCCTTGTCGTTCTCCTCTGGAACCTTCGTAAAGAGGACTGATATATGCGCATTGATGCCTGTGTTACCCTGCGAGCTGCCCAATGTGAAAACAACTGAGCCGAAAGCTGGAAGCACGGGCTCACCTTCACTGGAGCTGCCCACCTCCAAGAACTGATTGGCCCGAACTGGTAAGGCTCCCGCCCTCCTGTAGCAGTAGCAGCAGCAGCAGTGATGGTGTTCATCTGCTGCAGGGGTACAAGAAGATGTCCCACGTCCAGGTCCCCTCTTGCTCGGCTGTCTCTCCCGCAGTCGCGCCATGATTTCCACGATTCCTTCAAATTGCTCCAAGAACGAACTTGTGGGTTTGAAATCCCAACTCTTTCTGCTGCCTGAGTGCCGTCCCCAGCTCCAAACAAAGCCGAGTTCAATTGCCCAGGTACCACGCACAGGATGAGCCAGCAAGAAGAAAACGTCGCCCAGGTGAACGCCTTCACCTCCTGCCTCAGATGCGTTCCTTCTGCCCTCAGAACTTTGTGTTGCTGGCTTGGCTCTCTGAGCCCTGAGCAGCAACATTCTTTCCCATTTAACCTTGCATTCATTCTCTTGGGATTTGCAGGCATTGAATTCCCGCTGCGGGCTCTCCATCGTTCCCAGCGTCGCCATAAAGATCTCTGCCGCGCCTCCCCCTTCTTAACATTTCGGCGGCCCTGGACATTAACTCCCTTCGCTCTTCACGTGGCGGCACATGCTGAGCATGTGCCACGCCATGCCCGGTGACACCCGCATCCGGGGGACCAACAAGGAAAAAATCACCTTGTGGAGAAGAATACTTTATTTTGTTCATTGATGATTTTTCCAGAATGTGTTGGATAGGTCTTCTAAAGCATAAAGATGAAGCATTTGAAAATTTCCAAGCCTTCAAAGCTTTGGTTGAAAATGAATCAGATCAAAAAATCAAATGCCTCAGATCTGATCAAGGAGGGGAATTTATATCGGATGAATTATTTGACTTTTGTGAACAACATGGAATAAAAAGGGAATTCTCCACTGCAAGAACACCTCAACAAAATGGTGTAGTAGAAAGGATGAACAGAGCAGTTCAACAAATGGATTGAGCCATGCTAGATGAATATGGAACTCTTGTAACATTTTGGGGTGAAGCTGCATTCGCTGTCGTGACTATTCTCAACAAAGCAAATGTTCAGGTAAATAGCACTCAAACTCCACATGAACTTTGGTATGGTAAGACTCCTACTGTAAAATACTTTAAAGTTTTTGGAAGCAAATGTTTTATCAAAAGGACTGATGAAAAACTTAGTAAGTTTGAACCCAGAGCAGATGAAGGGATTATTCTTGGTTATTCTTCCAGAAGTAAAGGGTATAAATGTTATAATAAAAGACTTGGGAAAATTGTTGAAAGCATTGATGTAGTTGATGAAGCATGCAGAAATCCAAAATAGATAAAATAAACAGAATATTATGACAATGAGGAAGATGGGGATTAATTTCCCACATCAAATCAAAATTATATTGAAGAAGAAACCAATGAAGCACTGGAAGAAGATATAATGGTAGAAAAAAAGACTCTGTCCAGGTATGTTCAGAAAAATCATCCAGAAACTCAAATTTTAGGAGAAAGGGAGGCTAGTGTACAGACAAGAAGAACTATTATAGGGACCTCAAGCTATCTAGCACTACTATCCTCCACCGAACCTCAAAATTTAAATGAAGCATGCAAAGATGAATGTTGGGTCAAGGTCATGGATGAAGAACTTGAGAAAACTGAAAAGAATGTCACTTGGGAATTAGTTCCTAGACCTCATGATAAAAATATTATAGGAAGTAAATGGATATTCAAGAACAAGCTGAATGAAAATGGAGAAGTCATTAGAAACAAGGCCAAACTTGTTTGTAAAGGGTATGCTCAACAAGAAGGTATAGATTTTGAAGGAACTTTTGCACTTGTTGCCAGACTTGAAGCCATAAGAATGTTTCCTACTCTTTCCAGTTTTTGAAAATTCAAAGTACACTGAATAGATGTAAAATCAACCTTCCTTAATGGAGATTTAGAAGAAGAAGTTTATATTGAATAGCCAGAAGGATTCATTCTTGGAAATGATGCAAAACTTGTATGCAAACTCAAAAAGGCTCTCTATGGTCTAAAACAGGCTTCAAGGGTTTGGTATTACTGCCTTGACAAATATCTACACCAACAAGGTTTTACAAAAGGTTCTACAGATAGCAATTTATATATAAAGATTGAAAATGATAAATTGCTAATTATTATTGTTTATGTTGATGATATCATTTTTGGTAGCAATGAAGAATCCATGAGTCAGAATTTTGCTTCAGTAATGTAGTAAGAATTTGAAATGTCCTTGCTTGGTGAACTTACCTATTTTCTTGGTCTACAAGTTCAGCAAACTAAAGATGGTATTTTTTTTCACAAACCAAATATCTGAAGCAGATCTTGAAAAAGTATGAAATGGAAGATTCTAAACCTGTATGTACTCCAATGGTAACAGGATGCAGTCTCAGCTCAAATGATGAATCGGCAGCAGTACATCAACCAACTTACAAATCCATGATTGGCAGTCTGCTTTATCTAACAGGTACACGACTTGACATCATGCATGCAGTAGAAATAGTTGGAAGATTCCAAGAAAATCCAAAGGAATCACACCTTCAGGCAGTCAAAATATTTTTCAAATATCTTCAAGGAACTCAGGACTTTGGACTATGGTATCCTAGAGATGCAGATCTTACTCTTCATGCATATACAAATACAAATTGGGTAGGAAGTGTTGATGATAGAAAGAGCACTAGTGGTGGTGCATTCTATATGGGTTCCAGGTTAGTGTCTTGGTTCAACAAGAAACAAAGTTCGATTTCTTTATCTACAGCTGAAGCAGAATATGTGGCTATTGCATCTTGCTGCACACAACTACTTTGGATGATGCAAACTTTGCAAGACATTCATATCACATGTACTCCACCCATCTCCATTCTATGTGATAATACAAGTGCCATCAGTATTTCAAAGAATCTAGTCATGCACTCCAAGACCAAGCACATACCCATCAAGTACCATTTTCTACGAGAACAAGTGCTTGAACAAAAGGTCAAATTGGAGTATGTCCCCTCCAAAGAATAGGTTGTTGATATATTCACTAAACCACTACCCAAAGAAACATTTGAATATCTCAGACAAAAGTTGGGAGTTGTTGCTGCATCATCCTACTGTTAAATCTATTTTTCAGAGGAAGTTTACTACACGCTGGTTTCATGTAGTATATGCGCGGGTACACGCGGGTTGCCTTGGCTGAAAGCGCGTATATGTTTTTCTAACAACAAAAAAACAGTGGTAGCACAGGTTCAGGGGGAGCATTCACATTCCACATTGTTGGCATTATGGTTGCTGAACTCAGCTATTTCTTAGTTGCATCAGTCATTAGTGTGATATAACTTCTTCTGTCATGGTCTATATTTCAATGAGTTCTATTGGTCATATGATGTAATTTATTTCCCCAATATCCTTGGGATGGATGATGTAATAATTGTTGTATTTATGTCATGTATAAACTTTGGTATATCCCCACTTGGTTGGGTGATTGATGTATGTATGAGTTCATGGTCATAGGGAGGTCATACTCACTTTGTTGAGTTATAGTGTCATGTTATTATATTGAATCATCTCTCTGCAGATTCGACATGTACTCGAGGGGAGTATGGATAGCATCATGCAAAGGAGGAGAGTAGAGTGGTCTACCCTTTGCCCTTGATGTCAAAGGGGGAGAGTATTTTGGTATTTTGGTGTTGTATGGTATCTATAACAGTCTTTACAGCTTGTAGTAGTCAACACCATCATGGTTGCCATCAAGTCCAAAGGGGGAGATTGTTGGCATTATGATATAAGTATTGTCCTTGATGGCAACTCTATAGGTCAACTTAGTTTTGATAAGAGGCTAATAGGAATATTCAGAGGCAATAGGGCAGTGGTACAGAGGATCAGGAAGATGGAACTAAGGTCTATTGATCAGAATAAAGAAGTTGAAGGAAGAAGATGATGTAAGAGTAGTTTAAGAGATACACGCAGGTTCACTTAGTCCAAGCAGTGTATACACGCAGGTACTTAGAACAGAAACAACATATAATGTACACACACACTCCACAAAAGGAAAAGCACGTACATGTTGAAAACCATGGTTTTGGTCCGAGGTATTTGTTCCAAGGTATATTTGGACCATGATATTGACCCTAGGTATTTAGTCTAAGGTATTCAATTCGTGGTATTTGATCCAAGGTATTGGTCCTAAGTGGATTTGGTCCATGGTATTGAGAAAGGCCAAAAACTATATAAAGAAGAGAGGATCATAAGGCCAGATGTGCAAGTGAATAAGATTCTAAGGAATACTTCTATCTAAAGTATATTTTATGTTGCAGGGTTATGTTTGGGACTAGATCTAAAATATTTATGTGCACCTTGAGTTCAATATTGGATCAGGATCATGAGAACTGAAATGAGTTATTCTTGAATGATCTGATATTGGTTGAGGCTAGATTTGATGTTTTGCATCTGTTTTATTCGTTATCTATCATGATCTAGGTTTGTCTGAAGTCTAGAATTGCAGCAAAGTTCTGAGTCAATATTTGCATATCTGTACACAAGTTCGTCTCGGAAAAAGAGTGTATACATGTAGGTTCTGTTCTTTCAAGTACCGTATACAAAAGAAAGGCTTGATGTTTAGAGATGACTGATCTATCAGATCAGTATTTTCTGATTTATTGCTGCTGCTATTTTACTTTTTTCTGTCAATGAAGTCTTCTTAGATCTAAATGTAAATCTGAATGCATAAGGAGGTTGATATTTGATTGATTGTATAAGTGAGAAGAATTGTTTTCTGTTGCCTGCCTATGTAAAGTTACGTAAGTTGACAATAGATGTTCAGTACACTGCTGGTTGGTACAATTTGTGATTCAGAGATTTTATGATTCAGAATATTTAGAGGTATACACAGGTTGGGTTGAAGGAAGTAGTGTATACACATAGGTTTTCTTCATTGAAGTAGCGTATACAGTCTGACACATGAATTTTTGAGGTTTCATTTGGTTTTGAATGTTGATACAGGTTTCTGGGTTCAGCACAGTGTTTTGATGACAGTGATCTGATTGTTTCAGATTAACTGTATGTTGGTTGATGAAGTTTGATTTTCTAAAGTTCTGATGGGTTATTGATGAGTCAAGGTATTCATATGTCTTGATATGTGCCAGGAGCATCCAATGTGAAAATTCATGAAACGTGGTCCCTGGTGGAAGAGTGGAATTTCCTGTAGGCTGGCAGCTACATACTAGTAAACATATTGGCTAGTACAAGAGCTAGGGGGTTGTAGCTCCCTTCCAGTAGAAGCTGGAGAAAGAGAGAAGGTTGTAACCTTCTGCAGGTAGAAGCCTGCGTACTGGTATGAGTCAGCACCAGTACAAGACTGTAAACAGATCTTCTTATTATTAAAGGAAGACAGAGACGACAGCAGTAGGTGGTTTTCACCCACATTGGGTTTCCACCTTAAATCTTGGTGTTCATGTGTGTTGCTTATGTGTAATGGTTTATTATGTTTATAATGCACATGGTTATTGTTTTAATGATTGATGAAGTACTGATGCACTGATTAAATATCAACATATGATGAATTAACTGAATCATAAATTTACTTCATAAACACTGGTTGCCTTAAAGACAGTTGCGTGTACACGCTAGTTCCCCTCTTTGAAGTAGCGTATATCAATCTGATTATGAAAAAGAAAAACTCTTGATCTGATAATACTGATTCACCCCCCTCTCAATATTATTTCCAACAGGTATCTCTTCACTATTAGGTTAAGCACTCCATAGATCTGACCTCGAGCGTGTCGCTTCCCAATGGAATGATATATCGACGTTGTTTTCTGGAGAATGATGATATCAAGAGGTAGATTCAGGAAATATTGCAAAAAGGGCACACCAAGCCAAGCTCATCACCTTTTGGGAGACTGATTGTATTGCTACAGAAGAAGGATGGGACCTAGAGGCTCTGTATTGACTATCAGGCACTGAACAAGATCAATGTCTAGAATAGGCACACAATCCTGCGGATTGATGACCTTCTGGACTAGCTCAAGGGGGCCAAATATTTCAAAAATATTGACTTGAAGTCAAGTTAACACTAAGTGCCTATCGAACCGTCTGATGTGTGGACCAGTGCCTTCAAATCCAAGGAGGGCCTTTCCGAATGGTTGGTCATGCTGTTCGGATTGACGGACGCCCCTACAACCTTCATGAGATTGATGGAAGACATCTTGTGACCCTTCAGCAATGCATTCATGGTGGTGTATTTAGATGGCATCTTGATCTTCAACCAGAGTTAAGAAGAGCACCTCCACCATATTTAACAGGTCCTTCAAACCCTGTGCTAACACAAGATGCGTGCTAAATTGGAGAAATACACCTTTGGCCTGAACCAGGTTCAATATCTAGGGTACATCATTGATGAGCAAGGTGTACATGTGGACCCATCCAAGATACAAGTCATTCAGGATGGGCCAGCCCCAACCACTCTAAGAGAGCTTTGAAATTTTTTGGGTCTTGCTAATTTCTACTGTAGGTTCGTGTTGGGGTTTTGTCTTATCACTTGGCCTTTAAGTCAAGTCACCAAGGGCAGAGCGAAAGTAATTTTTTTTTGGTTGAAAACACAACAACAAGAATTATCTGAGTTGAAGAATCTCCTTTGTTCTGCACTAGTGCTCACATTACTACCCTGCAACAACCATTTGAGATTGAGACAGATGCCTCTGACTATGCTATTAGTGTAGTTCTTACTCAGCATGGGCATCCAGTGGCTTACCATAGTGAGACACTTTTAGACACAGTCCGAAAGTACCCCACTTACGATAAAGGAATGTATTCCATTGTGCAGGTTTGTCATCAATGGAAGCATTACATTATGGGGAAGGAAATGGTCATCTAAAGACCACCGACCTCTACAGTTCATACAAACACAAGGGAAGTTGTAGAACAATCACCATTAGAAATGGTCCACCTATTTGTAACTGTTCCATTTGAACATTAAGTATAAGAAGGGAAACACCAATAATGTTTCTGATTTCCTCAGCTGACCACCAGTCATGGCACTGATCATTGTGCTTGACTCCTGTGGGCACGATACATCAGGGTGGCCGCATCTTTACCAGAGCGATCCAGAATTCGACAACATATACTAGACACTCATGGAAGGGAATAAAGTTCCAAATTTTCACCTTTGGGATGCATTGTTATGCCACTTGCAACACATATGTGTTCCTTCAAGTGAGTGTGCCAAGATGATTTGGGAGGCACACTACAGTCAGTTCACTAGACATTTCAGAGTAGAGAATACAGTGGTAGTATTGCAGAATTGTTTTTATAGGCCAAAACTTCGTCAGGATGTTGTGAAGTACATTAGATCCTGCACCACCTACGCCATTGCCAAACCAACCATCAAGAAGGAATGCATGTATACTCCTCTACCTACTCCTAGCCGGCCTTGGGAATCTATCTCGATGGATTACAAGTCGGGCCTTCCTTCTACTAAGCATGACAACCATTTCATTTTCATGGTCTACGACATATTCTCTAGGATGACCATCATGGTGGCCTTCAAGAAGAGTATCACGACAGAGGCCACTACTAATCTCTCCTTTGAGTGAGTATGGGTACACTTTAGGATCCCCTAGGTCATTGTATCATACCAGGACAACAGATTCCTGAGTGAATTTTGGTCAAGTATCTGGTTGATGTTGGATACAAAACTTACTAAGTCCATGGCTTTCCATCCCCAAACTGATGGACAAACAGAGGTTTTCAATAGGATGATCATACACATTATGTGCATGTACAACTCGAAGCATCCATGCACGTGGGATGAAAGTATCCCCTATGTCCAACACAGTTATATCAGAGCTCTCCACAGCTCAACAGGCCACAACCCCTTTCAGGTAGGGTTGGGATTTCAGTCTTTATGCCCCATTGATGTGGCCATAACATTTTTAGTCACTCAGGTAGATTCAAGTCACGTTCAGTCCGACGATGAAAAGGCTAACAACTTCATTGAGCGCATTCAACACATTCGCTAGCAGGTCCATGATATATAGGACAGAGTCAATGCTAACTACAATTAGCACGATGATCAACATTAAGTGTCGCACAAGTTCTAGGTGGGAAACAAAGTTTGGCTACATTTGCAAAAGGAGCACCTTGTTGGACCCCACCGCAAGCTTCACTCGCTCCGATATGGGACATACACCATCACCAAGGCCATCAGTGATAATTCCTTCGATCTCAACATCTGTTCCGTGGTATGCACCCAAAGTTCAATGTATATCGCCTTCAGCCATACTTTCCACCATTGTTGGACACATTTGACATTGTAGAACAACTCACACCAACAGAGCTCAAATCAGACTACATGGAATAGGCCACAACTGATCAGATAATGGACACATAGATCAAGAACACTCGCCAACAGAGGATACAGCTATATCAAGTTGTCAAAGCAGGTCAACTCCTTCACCAGGGCAAGTGGTTCACCAGGGACTAGGTTCAACATAAATTTCCTCACCTCATGGAGGCTCTGCACGCAATGGGGAACATTAATTCCTAAGGAGGAAGGAATGATCCAGGTGGATATCGGCAGCCACCCACCTATTCCAACTAGACCCCCTAAGTCAGTTTCATTTGTTTTCTTGTTCATTTCAGCGTTTACTATTTTAGCAGTTTTTCGGGTCCTGAACTTTTGGAGCAGTTTTGAACCCCTAAATGACATTTTTTTGGTGACCATCAAAGGTTGATAATAATGAGGGAGACCTTTCTAACAAGGTATCATATGCACCAAACAGAGATAATATGACCAATTTATGACCCCAGGAAGTTGGCTGCCCAACTAACCCCAACGAGGCCCACAAACCCTTGGTGTTACATCTCCTGGGGTTAGGGTTTTGGTTATTTAGGGTTTTCTCATGTTTTCCAATAATAAATAGGCCCTCGATCCTCATTGTAACATAGTTTAGAGGCATGTATCCACCACATCTCTTCTCAGAGATAAGCTACCATCACCCAAGCTATCTTATTTCCATTCTGTTTGTAAGCATAGTTCAATATTTTCTATTAATGAAATGAAGTGTTTTTCTGCTGCATCTCTGTGTTTATGATTATATATGTAAGTTGTTGTGTTCCTATTTAAGTGTGGATCAAGAGTGTTTATAACAATTACATGGTTGGGATTTAATTTCTAGTAAGTATAATGTTGAATAGGCTAATGTTGATTTTTTATTTATTTTTTTGTTATCTTCAAATTGGTCATTAAATATGGAGCCTATTGAATACATTAATTTTGTAATGGTACAAACCTCTATTGTGGCCACTAGTTAGGGCCTCTCATTAAGGGATTGTTGTTGGGTGAATGGTCGAGTGCCTTGACTAGCAGTATCTCACACACTATCTCTCTCGGCTATGCGGTTGTGTGCTCCCCGGTCTCGGGCTTGATCAAACCAAGTAAATCAAGGGGAAAGTGTTAGCGATCAATCCTCCCATGGTAGAATTTGGGCCACTATTCAAGGCCTCTCTCTCTATTGGTTCCAGAAGGCGTAATGGGCGTATAATCAATTGAGCGGTAGTGATCCTTCCTCATGAAAGTTCGGATGTCTGTTTCAAGGTTGGTTTGTTCTCTCATTGTCATAAAAAACATGGGTAATCTTCACCTTTCTTTCTCATCAACATGTCCTGGGCGAATTGAATCAATTGATGCGCACCTAAGCCACCAGTGTAATAGTAACCAAGCTGTTGTAAACCTCACTCTATCAATCCACCACCTTTGCAACACCTCTGGTCAATTATACCGGACTTATACCAGAAAGCAGGATCATAACCCTCTATCTATCGGTGAACCTCACACTGGGACTACTTCATCCGTGGTGCCGCCCTCCGCTCATACCGACCATTCATCAGAAGCCTCTAACCTTGAAACTTTAGCAGCCATTAATTAGAAGCCTTACAGAAGCCACTCCCCACCTGTTTGTAAAGCCTCAAAGCCAGCCAGCCGGAAATCCCGCCGGCTATACTAGAGAATCAACATCCTTAAATGGCAATATTCCGGAATCAAACCATTGCTTTAAGTGCCTGAGGGATTCCTCGTGTACTTCCGACTCGTTGGGTGGTTTCTTTACTTGACTTACTTACTGGGTCAAATGATAGGGTTGGGATAACCCGGCGGTCTCCTTAGAGAAAAATGAGCGGGTCATTTTGAAAGTGCGAAAGCTTTTCACTCTGGTATAACCTACAAAGGAAATGATACGCTTTAGAAGGGTTCAGACCGGTATCGCAGGAATGAAACACTGCATGAATATATATTTTCCCCCTCGCCCTCCACCCATTTGGCTTAACACTCCTATCCCTCGTGCTTCAAGAAAGTAATTTCCTCGCTCTTGTCTTATGGTATTAATGCACTCAGGCCAAAAGCAAAGGAAACATTCAAAATTGATTTAGTGGTGATGCTATTGCACAAACTTTGTTAATTATTCTTATATGGATAATATTACTTGGACTCCTAAAAAAATGATTTTTATTGGGACAATTTTCATTTGAGAGGAGCGAGGAATGTGAAACAATGAGTACATTAATTAACGAAACAATATCTATACTCGAGCTCCCATGATAATACGCTATGCTAGAGACAATGGTTAGTTCCTAAAGGGCATTGCTATAGGGTCATTTCCAAGTTGAAATGCCCATTTTTTGTTTTCCCATTTTTAAAACCTTTTCTTTTGTAAGTTTGACATTACTATATTACCAGGCCATGAGGTGAAAAATATGATTGTAAAGTAAGCAAGGAAAGCTTTATTGGTTCATTATCTGTGGGTTGTAAAACTTATCTTTCATAAATGTGCAAAGCTCGCCGAAAAAAACTAGTCACTTTAAGCAGAATTTTCTAGAACATATCTTAAATTTGCCTCTTTCAATCATCAACTTCCCCACAACATCATCAAAAATTAAAACCTTGTTGTTGCATATTGTTGTGTTGATTCAAATTCCCCACAATATCATCAAAAATCAAAATCTTTTTGTTGCATATTGTTGTCGAGTCAAGACCTGGATTGGGAAAAATCATCAAAGAACTAAAGATAGTTTCAACTTTCTCCAATCAATCAAATTCAATAATGGCGATGGATAGTTTGATATCCAATGTAACTTAGATTCTAAAAGTTGTTGATAGTTTTATATCCAATGTAACTTAGATTCCAAAATATTCCAGAAATCTGAAAAACTAACAAAAAAAAAAAAACAAAGTTAAATGAACTTCACTCATATCTAACAAATTTACAAAAATAACTCAGTCTGAGGAAGTGGAAAGAAAAATCTGTAGTCGTAAATGTGCAAAGGAGTCTGTATGCAGAAAGAAGACATAGTCCAACTATAAGAGAAAACATAGTTGTATATCTATGAAAGAGTGCGTATCTGTTTAGGAGGGCATGAGGCAATGCGAGGCATGTGGGAGTCAACATACCCAGGTTGTGAGGCATATCAAAAGCTAGATATTTTTGTGTGTTTAAATATTGGTGATTTGTAGAGGTCGGAACACCATGCGTTATGTGGTCTAAAAGCCTGTGAAAGGTAAAGGAACCAATTAAAATGTGGCTGCTTAAAATAAAGCATGAGAAAGAGAAAATTAACAACGAATAATTGCCAAGTGATGTATTTATGCAAAAACCATTGAAATTAATCTGTAAAATCCAAGGGATAAAATCATTAGTTGTAAAATACAAACAACTCTAGTTTCAACAATATGCTTTTGTCGATAACCTTTGCAAAACAATAGTAGAGACAAAAAATATATTTGATATATATTCAAATGTCAATGCCTTCATTTGATTGTTACTTGACTCTGGTATGGGCAGGTTATAGGAAATGTGATCGAAAAAAGGATGGGGAGACAATGCATTGTATGACTTGGATATGATTCATTTTTTGTTGGAGATCCTTCAGGAACTTGAGTCATCGACTTTGGAAATGTTTCTAGTAGGGATTCCTATGGTTTTTAATGTTTTAATTCTTTCACCTCATTGGTTATTTTGGGCAAGAAAACATTTTAGGAATGCCAGACAAGAGATCAATGGATAGGTAAAAAAAAAAAATCATAATTGCAATGTCCATTACATGATATCTTCTCTTTATCGTTTGATTGTATTTTGAACATTTCTTTTGTTTTTTTGCCTTTTAACTATGAAATTGAAAATACCTAGTATCATGTCCATTTAAACAACATCCAAATCTTGAAGATGAAATTAGTATTACATGATATTGTTTGAAATCCTTTTAGTTGTTTTGTGTTAAAATATTTTCATGGCTATTAGAAAAAAATAATTTCATGTTGTTTATATACTTGAACAAGTTCATCTGTTAGAGAATGAAATGTTGTTTCAAATAAAATTATAAGGATTAGACATCACATCTTAGATTATTTGTTTTCACAAGTTATCTACAACTCGAGCTTTTTAGCATGTAACTTAATTGGCATGATTGTGCCTAAAATTTCCCTGAAGGTTGAATACTAAGTTAATAAGGTGTTATTTTCTATGGTGACATTTTATTTTCTTTGTTTATACAGGTCATCTCGCCACATAGTGGCCACTATCGCCCAACTAAATAAAACTTGTTCAAGTTTCTTGCTTTTATGGGGGAAAATCACTTTGACATTGCTAATGTTGAGGTATATGTCATATAAATCCTTTATAGTCTACTTTATTTTATATTCTAGTGTTCATCGTCTTTCATGGATTACACTCTGCATTGTATCTTCTTTTGTTTTTAGAAAAGGAACTCAATATTAATGGTAAGAAGCAAGAATTGAAGAAAGAGGAGAACAATAACACTAGAGCGACAAACACAAAAAGAGATAGAGAAGAGAATTGGTCTATTGATACCCTTAGAGCCAATATCTTTCATAATACACACATAAAGACTGGTGGTCAAGTCTTTGGAGTTGTAGAATTCACCTGCAGTGCCTTGGAAACCAAATGATAATGTTTTGAACTAATGAAACAACATTTCATGTATAAATTTTAGTCTAACCAATATTAAGTTGGAAACTCACATTGTAATACTTGACATTTCATATAATATAATTTATGTGGTTGAATTTATTTATAGTTGCACTTAATATTATTTAGTATCATAATTAACATATCCAACTTTGCAATTTTATATTAGATAAACATCCACATTGTATATATTTTTATTTTATTTTTATATAGTCACAAAATCATACTAATTAATTTATGTTGATTAATAATGAACACATAAAATCAATCTAAAAGTACTAAATTAGTAGTTTATATTGACTAACGATGAACAAAAATAAAATGAACGTATGACTAAATTAGTTGTTTATAATGATTATTAATGAAAGTAAATGAAATGAATATAAACTACTAAATTAGTCATTTATATAATGAATATGAAACTATCAAAAAAAGATAAATGACTACTTCAAATGATAAATTTATGATTACAAATTACGACTAAATTTTTCATATATATGACTATTAGTAGTTAATTTACAGTATCATATAACACGACCAAAATTTAGTCATATTTCCTTGGTCATTAATTGGTTTCAAACAGTGACTAAAATTTGCATATAGATGACTATTAGTAGCTAATTTATAATATCTTATAACACGATCAACATTTTTGGTCATATTTCTTTGGTCATTAATTGGTTTTCTTGGGTGATCATATTGTAATATATTTTGTTGTATATTTGGTCATCAATTGTGGAAATTAATAACTAAATCAACGACTAAGTTAATGGCCAAACTAATGACTAAATATATTACTATATGATGAAATTGAAACAAAAAATTAATGACTAAGCTAAAAATGACTAAAAGTTGGTTGTGTTATAAGATATTATGAATTAGCTACTACTGGTCACCGACTAAAAAATGGTCATTTATATGCAAATTGTAGTCATTTTTTTAGTAACTAATTATCTATTTTGTACTAGTGGAAAGAGAAAGTGAAATCACATAAAGATACTTAAGCATACAATGCATGGAATGTTATTGACTTAACCCATGAAAAGGAAGAGGTGGTGAATACAAGCACTATGATAGAGAATGAAGACCTCTCAACCAATAAGAAGCCTACTCAAGGACCCATTGAATCCAAGGATAAAAAGGAAGTCGAAGGAGATACTATAGTTAAAATTTTCAACCCAAATGGGAACATCATAGAAGCAACCGCTAACAAGGCTATGAATCCCACTCAAGTTTCCATTAATTGTACCACCAATTATAAGGGAATCAAAGAGGATTTGGAGCCTTAAGGTACTTATGAGGAAACCCAGTAAAACAAAAGGGTGAGAGTAAGGCTTCATCATAGGAGTAGACCTTAGAAGAAACCCACCAAGTTGAAAAAGGAAAATACCCCATGATGCGACTCTTCCATACACCTTGGAGTTTAGAAAACATACTCTCTTGGGGAGAACACCAATACCCTGGTCTAT
This sequence comes from Pinus tabuliformis, assembly GCA_031772625.1. Classification (NCBI taxonomy): domain Eukaryota; kingdom Viridiplantae; phylum Streptophyta; class Pinopsida; order Pinales; family Pinaceae; genus Pinus; species Pinus tabuliformis. The sequence continues at coordinate 97,798,556 of CM062805.1, read as the reverse complement.
TGATGAAGTAGCAAAACTAGAATCGATTGCCTATGATCAAAGGATGAAATTGATTATTTGAAGGACATAAAAGAAGTGGAAGATCAATTATGGATAGTAATATACTTTGCACCTTTGAGGAAATCGAATTTGATGTGAATAAATCAACAAATAGTGACTTTATATTTGTAGGTGTCACCATTTCACATTCTTCTTTGGAAAAATGTAAGATAGAGGAGAAAGAGTTAGAAAATATGAAAAAATAAATAGCATCACTTTGACATTAGGTTTAGTAATATAAGGAAGCAAGAGGTATTGTTAGCTTTGTGGGAGATTGATTTGAAGAACATGACAAAAAGGAACAAACTCATTACACATTTTTGCAAGGGATTGTGGACTTCTTGGAAGAAACTCTATAGATTGTTGTAGCACACAAATAAGTCCTCCATTGTATTCAAATGGGTGCAATAGGTTTGATTGAAATACCAGGGATGCTTAGAAGGTTATATGTAAGGAAAACCATGGAATCAACATTTCGATAGAAGAAAATGTAAGTAGGATGCATTTAGTTGTGCAGTACTAGGTAGATCTCATTGATGAGCCAAGAATGCATATGGAAGAGGAGTAATTGACCTATCCTAGGTCATGGGAGAAGGTCTATAAAGAAATGATTGATGTATAGTTGCTAGTTTTCAAGGCACCTAACAAATTTTGGTTGATGGAAGAAGTATCAATGGAATTCAAGTATGCTATTGATGTATATCAGGAACTCACAAGGAGATAGCTACATTCAAGTGTGAATATGACAAAAATTCATGGTGAATGAGATAAAAAATAGTAATAGACTAGAGGAAATAACACCAAATATAGAAAAATGTATTCAATACTACAAGGAAAGTAAGAAAAGGTTGAGTATCCCAATCGGCCAACATAAGCTTCATTAGAACTAGAGATGTGATGAGTTATTCACTTAATGGACCTCCTATGATGGCAGGCACGTGAACCGAGAGACAACAAGATCACATGAGTCATATTGACTCACACCATTGTTGTGATTTCTTAGTTTTTGTATTTTTTTAAAGTTACTATTTTTATCTATTGTAAGATTAATAAATAGAGAGTTCTACTTCTAAGAAAGGGATTTTGGATGAGGCATGGAAATATAAAATTGTAACTAGATAACTTTTTTGAAAGTTTAATTGATAAGCTCTACAAGAGTCAAGGATTTTTTATTTATTTATTTTATCTTTTGGATTGCTCTACAAATAGTCAAACATGTCAAATACTTTCAATAAGAATTTCTAATGCAATTTAGATTACTCTTTATGCATGGATTAATTGATAAAAAAAATAGTGAACATGTATTAGTTCTGATGGATGAGGTATCATAGATTTATTTTTATTTTTATTTTCGTATCTCATGCTTGATTTCTTTATTCAAGCATTATTTAGGTTTTTTGGAATTTATTTGGTTAATAAAGTCTTAACTAAATTACTTCCAAATGTGTATATCTGATATACCATATCAGATAGCATTCACTTATTATTTATTGTTATGATGAGTTAACTTGAATGTAGTTTTCTTTATGAAATAATAGACTATCCTCTCCTTTGGCATGCTAATAACATCCAAGTAAAATATGACCATTAGAGCCCATCGTAAAGGTTTCTGAACCTTAACCCAAAAGATTATTTTAAACTAAAGATACTTTGTTCTTGGGTTTGGTCTTCATTGTTGAATTTTGGGAATCCAACCCTCTCTCAATAAAATGAGTCTTATTAATTAGGAAAAGAAAACAAACAAATAATTTATGAAAAAGAATAAGTATTAAGAATATATTTATTTCAAATTAATCATATCATTAAAATTTGGTCTAATAATGTGGTTAATCGAAACATTCTCATTTACAATATAGATCACAAAAATATAAAATCTATTATATTTATTTTTATATTTAAATTTGACAATCAGTAAAAATATGAATGGAAAAAAACCTTCGATTAAAATTACTTTTACAATAAGAAAGATATAATATTGTTAATCATGGAAGTGATTAGTGGAATTTCAAAATTAATATAAAGAATGGTGAGATTTCAATAAGAAAGATATAATATTGTTAACCATGGAAGTGATCAATGGAATTTCAAAATTAATGTAAAGAATGGTGAGATTTAGTTATAAGTGTAGTGGACAAATTAACTTACTTATGGTTAATATTTTGTCCATAATAGATGGTGTTTCAACATTCATGTAATGTGACATTGAAATGTAAAACATAAATTATAATACGAAAATATAAAAATTTATATTAACAGTAAATAGATTGAAATTCTAAATCATCAATAATTCTGATTAAAATGATAGGTAGATGATCAATTGTTTAATAACTTGGTACCAATGATATAGGTGCATAACGTATATGGTGTCTAGGGAAAACAACGTAACGAGAAATAATAAATGTTAGTACGTTTTTCAACCAATTGTTTTAATCCTTTAAAAGTTGCTGGACTAAGATATGGCAGTGGTTACTAGAGTATATATTTATAGATTATATGTATTGTCAAGTAAATAAGTGTTATAGGGCAGCGTAGTTTTTATTTTTGAAATTAAAGATTTTGTTGGTACAAAAGTTGTATATTAAGATCGCTAGCATAATATATATAAAATATATTGTGAAATATTTAAATGGATATTAATATAATATAAAGAAGATTAATATATATATATATATATATATATATATATATATATAATAATATGTAATTTAATTGAAAATAATTATTTTATAAATTTGTTTTCATAAAATACACTTATATTTATATGATAAAGTTCGACCATTTATAAAATTGATATTAATAGAATATAAAGAAGATAATATATATGTTTAATATATTATGTAATTTAACAGAAAATGATTATTTTATGAATTTATTTTATAAAGTATAATTATATTTATATTTATATGACAAAGTTTGACAATTTATATTTTCTTAAAAAACAAAATCTTGTAATTCAGTTACGAAGTAGTAACTTTGGTAGGACTTATTCAAATCATATTTACATTATGTGCATATACAACTAAATGGGTGTCTTATTTGAGATACAAATTGTTTAGTACAATGCACTTACATAGTGTTGATCAATTTGGCATGACACTTAACATGATGCTAGACTCTTGCCTAGGCAAGGACTAATAATGTGAAAATTGTGAGGGATTTTTCTTGGGTTTCTTTTGGCCTAAGCATTCAACCATTGACCATCTCATAACTTGTCCATGTTTTGAAAAATAGATGAAGAAACAATAAGAATTCAACCATTGACCATCTCATAACTTGTCCATGTTTTGAAAAAGAGATGAAGAAACAATATTTATTAATGCTTCTTTTTTTTTCTAAAAATTATCATACATTGTCTAATAACTTTGAAAAATAATGGAGAAAGTAGGAAGAGAAAGTAGAGTGGAGAAGAACTACTTTCTAATTATAAGAAAAGTTCATTTTGTAAAATTGAATAAATGATAAAATTAGAAGGACCACTCAAAATCAAGAGTAGAATAGAAATGAAATAAGAATGTCTCTTCTATTTTGAATTATAGACTTATATATAAATTAGTTAGAAAATTGAATCATAAAAAATAAATGAAGTATGCATATAAGAAGTTATGCTTTGTTATTGTTAATTTATGTGGATGATGTTATGTTATTAACAAATCATAAAAATATTTGTGATAAAAATATAATCATTTTATATAATAGTGACATTTTCTTTTTAGGTAATATCATTGTTATTATTAAAAATCTTGTGTAGAGAAATAGATAACCAACAACAATTTTATATAGTTGTTGTATGAGTTATAGATTTACTTAAAATCATAGAAGAAAGTTGAAAACATTAACAAATTGTGTTTAGTAAAACAACTATATATTAAAATACAAAATAACTACTCTAAGTTTAGAAAGACAAACATATATATATATATATATATATAGAGAGAGAGAGAGAGAGAGAGATATTATTTACTCAAATAAAAATTAAACAAAAGTTATGTGTCTCACATAGAGTTAGAAAACCAATAAATAAATCTCAATTAATAATACATCTAAACGAAAAAATTATATACATAAAAATATATACTTAACAAACCAAAAAAGTGGAGAACAAAGTACATGTAACAAGACATGATACTATTCACGAAAAAATAAAAAAATAAAATGGAAATACTGAATGCAAATATAAACATTTGTTTATTATCAACCACATAGAGATTTATTCTATATATCCATAGAGCACATAATTTTTGTCCCACTCTAATTTTATTTGTGACTATATATTGATTGAATATTGATAATGCATTTTGCACGTAGATGGATTAAAATGTCTACGAGCCATTGTTTTTTTGTGTTTAGATGTGTTTTTGTGTCTAGATGTAATCCATATGTAGCTTAAGTACTCCAATTCAAACATTCTTCTTCATCCTCATTCTTCTCGTCCCATTCATTAATTGCAATTGCAATGTTTAAAAACAAAATTAAGGTGATGCAACTGAAACAAGATTTGTTTTTTAATTATAGTAACCACTAGTAATAAGTCCTTCAAAGTTATGGTCTAATCAAATGTTTGAAAAATAATTATTTCAATAATATTGAAAAAAAATTATTTGTTTTTCAAAGTTAAACATTATAATTTGAATTGGTCAATGCTAAACTAATAGTAGTCAACATGCAAATCGATTGCTAGAGTCGTGATAGGAATTTTTGTGAGAAGATTTATGAAGAAAAATAGAATTTATAATCCATCCAATATTTTGGGTGACGCTCCACCCACTCCACCCATCATCAAAGATGAGAGAGCAGAATGATGACAAAGTGTTAATAGGCCTTCTTGATAGAGAATAATTTAACTAGTTGTTAGGGTAAAAATAAATGATTTAATCAATGTAATTGTTAAAAAATCAAATCAAAAATTAATTAATTAATCAAGATAAGATATACAAATTAAAAAAACAAGTTAAAGAGTTAAAATTAATAAAATATATATATTAAAATTAAAATAATAATATAATTATCAAAGAGATTTAGAACAGTTGGTGAAGGCGCTGTTAAGGCACTCTGTAAGCAAAGGTCATCGGTTCTAGTCTCGTAGATACCAAAAAATCAAGCATGGTTTCCGTTCAGGCTAGGTGTGATCCCCGGGTGACTTTGACGGCTTAGGTGCCCCTGAATCGTGGCCTCTCAGCCACAGGGTAAGAGTGATTTTCAAAATTCACCTACTTATTAACAAAAAAAATAATCAAAATAAACTTTGAAAATTAAAATAATAAATAATTGATTAACTTAAAATATCAATAATTAATTAAAATAAAATAAATAAGGAATAAAAATTAAAAGATAAAGGACGAAACTATAATGAGAGAAAAATTAGTAAATAGGTAGAATACGAAAAATGATTAAAGATAAAATAAATCAATGCAACCCAACATAAAACGAGGGAAAAAAATTATCCAAAACTGAAACTGAATAGATAAAGCTTCATAGAAATAGTGAAAGATTAATAGATTGGAATAACTAATCATAGACAGAAGGGAAATTTATTAATTTATTTTATTTTTAATTATGCTTAATATAATATCTTTTTACTAATTTTCTTTTCATTTTAGTTTGGTTTTTTATCTTTTAATTTTTCTAATATTTTTAAATTTTTTATTTATTTTAATTTAATTAATACTTAACATTTCAAGTTAATTAATTATTTATTAATTGAATTTGATTTTTTGAAATTTTATTAGTTTTTAATTATTTAACTTGTTTTCTTAATTTTTATATTTTATTTTATTTAATTAATTAACTTTTGACTTGATCTTTTAATGATTAAAATGATTAAATTAATTATTTTTACTTTAATGATCAATTGAATTTATCTTTCTATATTTTTATAAAGAAGTCTTATTAGTACTAGATTGCAACCATTTTCATATCTTGTTTTTGATGATGGGTGAAGTGTCCACTGGAAACATTGGTCAAATTATAAGTCATATTTCACAATTTTCTCCAGAAATCATCTTACAATAAACAACTATGGAAATTTTCACTCTTTCAAAAAAGAATAGATTTCAAAGTAATATAATATTAATAAGAAGTGAATTACTTTATATTTTTAAATTTATCTATATTAAATATTTTTTTCACATAAATTTTTATTATATTTTGGATATATTTAGGAATTTTTTTTTTTTGAAGTATAAAGACATAATTTAATTTATAGATTTACTATTTATATTATATTTATATTTATACGAAGAAAGTGTTTTATATTAAGTTTAATTAATTTATTAAAATATAAAGAAAAATAATCAAATTAATAATATAGATAATACATATTCTAAATTATAGATGAGATGGTTTTTTTATTGGAATTGGGTGATATAATTTCAAGCAAGATTATGATTTTTGTTGTTTAAAATACATTTTTGAATGTAAAAATAGATTCAACACTCTAAAAAACCAAGGGCACTCAAATTTTATATATTAAACAACTTAAACTCATGTTTAAAAAAAATCTTTGTTAGATTTAAAATTAACCAGAAAACATCTCCTTAAAAATGATATTTAGTCAATTAATTAGGCTACCCATATAGATAATACTATATCTTATAGTAATATGAAGTTTCAAAGGTGAGGAAATTGAAATATTACTAGCCTATATCCATCTTAATTCTTGATCTACCAAGGGCTATAAAGGATCAAATCTTTTTTCACTCTAAAAGAAGTTTGTAGCTCAAGAGGTTTGATTACTCTTGATGCTTGGTAGATCTAGAACTAAAATGGATTTAGGCTAGTTTAATCATTAATTTTAATTTTATTTATTAATATAATTATTAATTTTATGTTTTTTTTTTTAAATATATAAATATATATAATTTGACCGATAAAAAATGCTTTATTAATAATTATAATTAATATATCTTTTTTTAATTTAATTTTTTATTTAATTTGATTAAGTCAAAATGTTTAACGGAACGTGACATTACAACATCTCTACTATACTGATTGGAGAGCTCCTTAACTCTGGATCTACCAAGCTCTGAGAGAGATTTGCAAACCTCTTTTTGAGTGAAAAGAGATTTGATCCTTCTCCACGCTTTAGATATGGAGTTAAGATGGATGTAGATTGGTCTAATTATTAGCCTTTAAACAAGCTACATAGAGAGGAACACAATGGGAAAAACCATGGGAAAGTATTACCATGGAAAAAACATACTTTGAGTCGGGAAATGTTAAACATATATTACAACATCTCTACTATATTGGAATGGAGAATTTTAGGTTTTGTATTTATTTATTTTATTTTATTTTGTTGAGGCAAGATGTTAAACATTACAATTATTTTTCCAACATTTTAAAAAAATAAATATCCTAAAAATACTACAAGCACTTATAACTTTACAATAACATTAATAATTAAGTTATTAATTAAAATAACTTAAAAGTACCTTGCATAAATGAATTTATAAAATTTATGATATGAAGAAGGTAAAAAATAAATGATCGAGTCTAACTAATAGAAAAAATAAATTTTTTCGGGGACAATACAGTTTCTAGCTAGATTGAGATTTTTTGTTCTTTAAAATGCATTTTTAGATACATAAATATATTTTTGGAGTGTGAAAAGGGTAAGACATTTAAGGATTACCCACGTCAAAACTTTTGTGGTCTATGTTTTGAGCCATAAGTATGGCTCATCTTTAGCAACAAGATATAATCAACAAGCTAAAAATCTTCTAAGGCACTCAAAATTTGTAGATTAAACAACTTATGATTTTAAAAAATTTGCACTGATTTGAGTCAAGACCTTATAAAGACTAAGCTCGACCTTATAAAGACTAAGCTCCACACAAATCAACTAGTTTACATTCACTTAATTACATCAATAGGCATGTCTATTTTGAAACATGTTTCTGGAATTTGGATTTAACTATCAATAATTATTGGGTGAATAGTAATGATTTAATCTCCATGGAATATTCTAGAATATTCTTGAAGTATTCACAAATCAAAAGTTGAGATCTCTCTAAAGTAGTTATGTCTTTTCTACCTTGTTAATTAAATTGATTAATTCAAAAAAATCTATATAGATATGAGTTATGGTTTTTTGGGCATATAGTATGAATAAGTCATGGTATGGTTCAAGATATTGTAATAAAACTATTTATAATTTAAAACTCTCTCTAATAAAGTTAGAGTGAATATTTTATAGCTAAAAATCTTGTTTTATTTATATATATAGTGTGAGTGAGCCTAGTGGTTAAGAGAATGTGTTTTCTCATAAAAAATCATGAGTTCAAAACCAGAACTTGTACCCTTAAATTATATAAAATTTAAAATAAACTTGGAATTTTATTAATTATAATATTTATTTTCTTAATTTTGATAGTATGAAATACATTATAATTTTATTTTTTTTTATATCTATCCACACTTACCAATTATTTAATTTATATAACTATATTAATTTAAAATTATTATATACCCTCTCAAATATCTAAAAAAAAGTTTTTTTTAGGAAGTGTGAATTCTATATTTCACACAAAAAGCTTTACCAATTAAATATATGGATTTTTTATTAAAAGTCTTACCAATTAAATATTTGTTTTACCATAGAAGTCTTACCATTTTAATATAGAAAACACTGAAAATTTGGTTTACTCAATGATTTTCAAAGGTTAAACATCAATCAAACGCTGGAACTTCACATTCAAAAACCATTCTTGAACTAAATCATTAAAGTGAGGCAGACATATTTCGACAATTGCGAAACCTAAAATTTGATATAATATATTTTATCGTTTTATATTGTTATATGAAATGCTTAGAACGGTTCACTTTATAATATATTTTCTCGTTTTACGTTGTATTTTTTTTATAGAGTTGAAATTTTATGCTCACATTTATCAATGAATGTAAATGATTTTATAATCCCTTAACTATAATATTGTCCAGCTTTTAAGAATGAGATAGCATAAGTTGTTATAGTTGGCATTCCAAAGCCAGAAAGGATACAAAATAGCAAATTGTTTAGTCAATGCTACACTCATCTGAAAAATCATATGAACCAAAATAGCAAGTTCCTTATTCAATGCTAACCTCATCTGAGAAATTATGTGAACCAATGGGTAAATTATTATATTAAAAAGGTAGTTGAAGCCCATATAAATTATTATGTTATATTTAAAGAAATATAATAATTAGACAGTGATTGATGTTTTATGCTTAGATCCTTGTGATACTAAAGACAAAAGTCAAATTATATAAATGAAAATCAAAAGTCCAATTCAAAGGTCATATTCATATATATAATGTTTAGAGGTTTGACTCATTGAAAATTATTTGTTAGTCATGAATCATGTGCAATTTCCATATAACGAAAAAATTACATGATGGTATGAGAAAGACATGAGATAGCAATAGGTTATGACTTATGTGTATAGGGGTTAGCAGAGATGGGCAATGATTTTGACATCATATGCATAAAGGAAGAAACCATTGTGTGTCCTCTCAGGAAGGTACAACGTTGAAATTTGATGTATTACCTAGAGATGTGATACTTACTTTCATGTTAAGTAGTTGTGGATGCACTAAAATAATATTAAATATTTTGAATTGCATGTTAGAGTGGTTACTACATTTTGAAAAATGTGGACTTTCACCATTTTTACACTTACACTGGTAACTTTTAAAAATACTCATATCACCAGCCAAAATCGAAAATTGTGAAAATTGATATTTTAATTTATAAATAAAATATAATATTCGTTATTATAGTAAATTATGAAATAAAGTTGAGTTTATTTTTATGGAATTTAAAATTATGTTTAAATATTTAAGATGATTATTATTTTTTCTCAAATTATGTAGTATATAGATTTTGTATTTTTGACTCATTTATGTATACTTATTTGGAAAGTGAAAGTGTGATTTTTTTATTGTTATATTTATATGTAATTCTTTTAATAATGATATAGTATTTTTCTTTTTTCATAGAGAAATGTTTTCTTTAAATATTATAGAAATTTAAAGTGTGATTTCTAGCATTTTGGTAGGATAGTTGGATACTTTTTCTTACTTAATTTATTTTCTTTAGTTAATAAATTAATTCAGATTGATTCCAAGGTAATTATTTAGAGTATCTCTTAACTTTTATGGATTTAATTAGGGAATCAAGCCTCTGATTTGGCCCATAATTACTTAATATCCCTTATCATAGGTCTTTGACACCCCAAACATGTTTTTGGTTTTTATTAAGCAATTCAAAATGATTTAATCATTTTTAACCTTTCTTCGTCTCTTAGCAGTGAGTGTACTACAAATTCCTAAAGAGGGTAATACATCTAAGTTGCACACAATTAAGAGGAATTTTGGGCTTATCCATATCAATCAAAGCCTTCAATGGCTATCCTAACATACACTTATGCCTTGAGAATTTTTTTTTTTACTATTTATATCACTTAATTCCTTTATAAAGTCTCTTGTATTCTATTGAACTCATTTATATTGGAAACCTTTTCTTGTAGGTATGTTCTTGGATTAGTGACATATCTTGAGCTAATCTATCTTCTATCTCTTCCATACTCCTAGTTCCTTGCACCTTTCAACTCTAGGACCTTTAAATGTCTTATGATTGGCTTGGCTCCAACATTGAATGCTTTTTTATTTGTTATAACTCATCTTGATTAGTATAGTTTCATTCATATGTTAGATGATTTAACACTAGAACCTCAAGGTAGCTTCCATCATAACTAGGGTAAGGTAGGTATCATTCCCTTTAAGGGCACCTGGGTCTCTCTACTTAGCATTATTATTGACATATATTTTATGGTTGTAGATTTAGTGTTTACTTGCGTCTGTGTGTGTGTGTGTGTGTGTGTGTGAGAGAGAGAGAGAGAGAGAGAGAGAGAGATTTCTAGTAAATTAACCATGGTTTTTTTGTTTTCATTCCTTTGCTAATTTATTAAAAAAATGTTAAAACCTAAATGAAGTACCTTAATCTACACTCATAGGTTAAATTAATTGGTATATAAAACCATGATAATTAACCTAGTGCATCTCCATATCTTTTTTATCCTCTCTCTCCTCACCATAGGGTTTCTTGGTTTATACATAAAAAGAATTGGCAGTTTCACTCTCCTCTTTTCCCTCCTTTATTAATGTGTGTGCTAGGGAGGTATTACATACCTACTCTCATGTTGGCTATGGTAGCATGAATCCATTCACTTGATACATTTTGATGACTCCACTGGGAAATTACTGTGAAATCTCCTCACTCTTTGGTGAAGGATTTCCCTTCTTGATCTATATCCTCCTCCTTTTTAATTGGGCTATGAAGGCTTTTTCTTACCTCTATAACACTCACCTAGGATATGCTTATACCTTACCATTTAATTCCTTAAGAATGGCACATGGGGTTAAGTCACCTTAATAAACTTTTGAAATACTATAATAAAATGGGAGGTTGTAGTGGATCTACTCTTAACTTGGTTACCACTCCTATGTCCCTCACACTAAAACATACCAATATTCATACAACCAATTGGACATGCACTATAATGTACATGATGAATTCCATTAAATTAGTTGATATCATAGTAACAATTGGGACTAAAACTATAGAAAATATGATGTAGGTTAACCCGATAATGCAATATAAATCAAAGTAGAATATTATAACCTACTTCTACTATCAATTTGTGGAAGCTTAAAGATCGAGTTGAACAATATAACCAGAAGAAGAAGAATCAATGCACAAGACACATGAAAATACTTTGGAGAAAGCCTCAGCTAAAAATCCCACTATCTGTAGTATCATACAAGGGGAAATACATAGGAATTATACAAAGCCTCAGCTCTCATGGCTAGCTACAATCCTCACAGATGCTCACAGTCAATCTAGGCTTCTCTCCAGCCTTCCTCTCTGCCCTCCAAGCTCCTATTTCCTTGCGTTGTGCCTCTGGGATGATTCTCCTTCAACCAAGTGGAAAACTCATCTACCAAGTAGATGTTCACCTGATCTCACACACTGCCAGAACTGCGCAATCCTCAAGGAATGATCCTTGACTACATGCATGAGTTTTCTTTATAAGAGAACACATGCAACTGATAGTACAATATCCTTGTCTTTAATCTCAGCTGGGTCTTTTTCAGAATAGACATGCATGAGTTTCTGATGAGGGAATCTTCAGTTAACTGGAGTAGCATTAGTTGAGTGCATGCATGCATCAACTGACTTTAACTCTCTATTAGTTCCTCAAATAGTTTGTAACTAATTTAACTGGAATTAACTCAGTAAAATGAGTTAACCAATTACAACTCAAATATAACTGACTCTTATCTCCTTAATTTAATGGATAACTCTTGCATGACTTCAGAAAGACTTCTGACTTGAATTTATCCAACTATTTAATTCAAAATGAATTAATTAATTATTTCCAAGTAGCTGTTAAGACTAAATTCGATTTTAATTCACAATTTAATTCAAGGACAAATTAAATTGGAATATTCTTGTTGCCACATTTCAACACTCCCTCTCAACAAGAAAGGGATTATCTGCCACCCTGATCCTGTCTCAATGGAACTTGAATTTACACTTGGACAATGCCTTTGTCAAAATGTCAACATCCTGATCCTTTGTCGAAATATACTACAAAAACATGATCCTCCCATCATCAACAACTTGCTTTACCTTGTAAAGCCAACGGGAACTCACAACTGACTTGCTCTCCGGTCTCGGAACCATGTCCCAAACACTGTTACGAACTATGGAGTCATACTCCTCCACCATAGCATCAACCCAAATCGTCTATTGCACTGCTTCCTGAAATGAAGATGGCTCGGTCTCAACACATTCCCCAGCAAGGGCCATGTATGTAGTGTACATGTCAAGTGACATCCTTTGTCTGCGCTGAGAAGATGGTTCTCCCACATTCTCTCTCGCATCCTCCAAAAAATTTTCAGCTTCTCTTGTGTGCTTCCGTCCATCTCTGGAAGACTTTGCTTGAGTGAATGTCTCCACTCCTAGAACCTCTACATGCGGCTGCTCCACATCAGTCTGAGGCTCCTCCTCCTTAGGAACAAACAGTTCCTCCACAGCCTGTAGTTGGAGCTCCGTCTCAAGGGAAACTCGCATGGACTTCTGCTCATCAAACTTGAGATATGTACGAACCATTGTCCTTCGACTAGTAGGCAAGTACACCCGATAGTTGTGAGGTGTATGAGTGTACCCCAAAAGTATCCCCAAATCTGCTGTCGGCTCAAGCTTCTTCTGTGCATCCTTTGTCACATGGCAATATGCCAATGAGCCAAAGATCTTGAAGTGACCCACATCTGGTCTCTTACCGAAGAAAGCTTCCTCTGGTGTCTTTATCCCAAGTATGCGATGCGGGCTTCTATTCTGCAAATAGACCATTGTGTTGCATGCCTTAGCCCACAAGTGAAGTGGTAGACCTTGGTCATGCACCATTTCCCGTGCTGCCCCTACAATAGTTCTATTCTTCCTCTTGGCCACCCCATTCTGCTGTGGGTTATGAGGTGCTATCAACTCTCGTTTAATTCCTTCCACTGCACAGAAGTCCTTAAACTCTTGAGAGACATATTCTCCACCGTTATCACTTCTCAAGGCCTTGATCTTCTTCCCTGACTCTTTCTCGACCAAAGATTTGAACTCACAAAACTTTGTGAAGGTTTGGTCCTTCTTCTGCATGAAATAAATCCATCATTTACGAGAATAGTCATCAATGAAAATCACATAATACCTTTTCTTCACTGTGGATGCTGTCAAGAATGGTCCACACACATTAGTATGAACTTGCTCTAAGAGAGCCTTTGCTCAATTGTCTCGATCAAGAAAGGAATACTTGGTGTACTTTCCCAAGTACAACCTTTGCATGTGTCAACTTGCTCAAGTTTACCTTTGGGAATTCTTGTAGATATCTACTACATTATCTTCAAAGCCCCATGATGCAAATGGCCTAACCGTCTGTGCCACAACTCGCCAATGTCTTGGCTTTGCACCAATTCGTTGCACAATCATCTACCTCTAGTTTATAGAGATTCTTCACCTGAATCCCTATCCTCTTGGTTTGACTTGTGGCTATGTGTCTTAGGAATGCCTTTCCTTTACTGAAGACAACATTGTATCCTTTGTCCTCCAACATTGTGACTGATACCAAGTTCTTCTTTAGTCCAAGCACATACATCACATCTGTCAAGGTGATAGGAGCTCCATGCTCCCTCTGAAAAGCAACAGTGCCCACTCCTGAAACACTATACCTTCTATCATCACCCATCTATATGCGCATCTTGAGGTCTTTCTCCTCCAAGGCATTGAATAAATTTTTATCACCGGTCATGTGGAATGAGGCTCCACTGTGAAGATACCAGACACAACCCATCATCGATGACACCATGCATGCGATGAGGATAAATTCCATTTCTAACTGGGAGGCTAATGCCTCACCTTCTAATCCTTCCGAGGATCCCTTCTTAGACCTTTTCGATGGGAAATTAGTCGCATAATGTCCCATCTTGTGACAATTAAAGCATCTCAATTTAGACATGTCACCCTTCTTCCCTCCATGAGAAGAATTCTATTTGGAATGGGAAGCCTTCCCCTTCCCTTGCCTTGCCTTACTTGCTAAGGCCAAATTTTCTTCATCATCATCCTTGGATGAAGAACCATCTTGTGTGCTCCTCCTGATCTCCTCCTGCATGAGATCCGACCACAATCGTTCCCAATCTAACAGTTTCTTCCTTCCATTCATAGAGTCCTGGTATCTATTCCAACTCTTTGGAAGGCCAAGGAGAGTGAGGCTCACCATATCATCATTGGCAGTAGTTATTCCCACACTGCCAAGCTCATCTCTGTAGGTGGTGAGCTTGTTTAGATATGTGGAAATAGTATCACCCTTCTCCATCTTGATTCTTCGAAGCTTATCCTTGAGCTCCAATTTCCTTTGGTCGCTATTGTTCTAGTAGAGGTCCTTCAATGTCTTCCACATTGAAAATGGAGTATCCTTCCCATGGAGACTCGAGACAATATGGTCTCAAACTCCCTCAAGGATGATCCATCTCGCCTTTGCCACACACTTCTTCCACTCAGCCAACTCTTGTGCATTAGTTGAAGCTGGCTTTGGGATTTCTTGATCAATGAATTCCTTCAAGCCATTGTCTTCTAATACAACCTCCATTCTATCTTTCCATGCTATTTAATTCGAGCTACCTTCCAAGGCATACTCGAGTCTCAAGCCATAGAATTCCATTGGCCAACCTTGAAGTATGATATGAATTCGATTTGCGCCTACAACCCCGAACTTCAAAATTCGAATTCTCTTCTCAGTATACTATTCATAGCTTCGATACCATGTAGAAAATTCTACAAATCTAGCTCTGAATCCATGTAGAAAATATGTATGTAGGTTAACCCGATAATGCAATATAAATCAAAGTAGAATACTATAACCTACTTCTACTATCAATTTGCGGAAGCTTAAAGATCAAGTTGAACAATATAACCAGAAGAAGAAGAATCAATGCAAAAGACACATGAAAATTCTTTGGGTAAAGCCTCAGCGAAAAACCCCAGTATTTGTGTTATCATACAAGGTGGAAATACATAGGAATTATACAAAGCCTTAGCTCTCACAACTAGCTAGCTCTCAGTACAATCCTCACAGATTCTCACAGGAAATCTAGGCTTCTCTCCAACCTTCCTCTCTACCCTCCAAGCTCCTATTTCCTTGCATTGTTCCTCTGGGATGATTCTCCTTCAACCAAGTGGAAAACTCATCTACCAGGTGGATGATCACCTGATCTCACACATTGTCAGAACTGCACAATCCTCAAGGAATGATCCTTGACTGCATGCATGAGTTTTATTTATTAGAAAACACATGCAACTAAGAGTACACTGTCCTTGTCTTTAATCTCAACTGGGTCTTTCTCAGAATAGACATGCATGAGTTTCTGATGAGGGAATCTTCAGTTAACTGGAGTAGCACTAGTTGAGTGCATGCATGCATCAACTGACTGTACTCTCTATTAGTTCCTCAAATAGTTTGGAACTAATTTAACTGGAATTAAGTCAGTAAATTGAGTTAACTAATTACAACTCAAATATTACTCACTCTTATCTCCTTAATTTAAGGGATAACTCTTGCATGACTTCAGAAAGACTTCTAACTTGAATTTCTCCAACTAATTAATTCAAAATGAATTAATTAACTATTTCCAAGTAGCTTTTAAGACTAAATTCGATTTTAATTCACAATTTAATTCAAGGAAAAATTAAATTGGAATATTCTTGTTGCCACATTTCAACAAAAGCAATGTGAAATTCATTTTTCGTCCCATTAATCTCTTTCATAGGCACCCTTTATTGGATGTAATGATGATGGTTCATAAAATTCCTTAGGGAAACTACTATTCCTTGATGAAGTGAAGCCCCATGTGTTGAAGCAAAACCCAACACCATTTTCCATGGTGCAAAATTTAAATTTATAGCAATAATATCATGCTAGGAGGTAACTCCTCAAAATGAATTGTGTTTCTACATTAAGGTTGATCATAGATATCTACATGGAGGGAGAGACTCTTTAGCTTCATCTCCTAGTGTCTATTGATATTCCAATTCTCCTTGTTTTCTTTTTACACTATTTTAAATGGATTTTCCTAATCCCAAAGATTAGCTGCCAACATTCCCCCCCCTTAATCTGAAGGGATGTTGGTGAGTCCAAGCATCATTCTGAATCTTTCAAACTTTTCTCTTCCAAGAACTTTGGTGAAGATGTCTGCAATCTGCTCATTTGTGGAACAATGGCATAGGTGAATTGGCTTAGCCTCAACATGATGTTGAATCAGATGATTTTTTGTATCGATATGCTTTGTTCAATCATGGAACTTTGTGTTCTTGGCCAACTTTATTACAAAAGTGTTGTCAATCATGAGAGGAGCTGAATGCACTTGTTTATTTTGCAAATCTTCTAGAATTTTCTTTAGCTACACAATTTCCTTTTTTTCTCCAGCTGTTGCCACATATTCTGCCTTAGTTGAGGAATCTATTGGAACTGATTGTTTGCGTGGCCTCCAGGAGACAGCTCCTGATCCAAGACTCATAGCATAACTTGAAGTAGATACCCCAATTTATTTATCTCCATCAAAGTCTGAATCAGAGTATTCAATCAAGCTGAAGTCACCCACCTGTGTATACTTAAGTCAAAAGTCTTGATTTCCCTTCAAGTACTTTAGAAATTTTTTTGCAGAAGACCAATGACCCTCACAAGGCTTTTTCATAAACTTTGAGAGGATTCCAACAAAAAATGAAATGTTTGGCCTAGTAGTAGTCAGGTAGTTGAGACTTCCTACAAGTTGTCTATACTTTGTTGAATCCTCAAATCATTTTCCTTCAGTGGATGTGATCTTTAACTTCTATCCCATTCTAGTCAAAGTATTGTACTTAGCCATGCAAAACTTGTTCAATAGATCTCCAATTTACTTCTTTTGAAAGAGGAATATAAATTTCAGATGTTGAGTTACTTCAATACTAAGATAATAGTGAACATACCCTAAGTCTGTCATTTCAAAACCTTTCCTCAGTTCCTTATTTATGGATGAAATATAGCTCTCATTATTCCCCGTCATCAAAATATCATCTACATAAACCACAATATATACAATTGTTTTTCCAAATTTCTTGACAAAGAAATTTGCATCATCAAGATCATAATGTTTGAAGCTAATTTTCAGAAGATGCTTAGTTAACTTCTCATACAAAGCTCGCGGTCCTTTCTCAGGGCCATACAAGGATTTTACAAGCTTGTATATTTTATGTTCATGACCTTTCACAACAAATACTTTTGGTTAGAACTGTTATCACCTAGATTGACCTCAGGCTGAAGGAAGGCAATGCCAGGGTAACCACAAACCAAACTTAGCTAGCCCTACTCGGCCAGGAGAGGGCTCTCTCCGTAAGGATCTCAATCAAGATGACTGGATCAGGTAAAGGATTTTAGGCTAGGTATATTAGCTCGAAATTTTTCATTGGATTTTGTAGAGGTTTTGCTGGATCACGAGGAGCTGGGTAGTTTAGGTCTGGGAAATTAGGTCAGAAATGCAGGGTGTTCTATGGGGCAAGGTAGGAAGAGACTTTAGCACTCTTGGGCTTGATGGGATGAGATGTTTTAGACTGGTGAGAAGTTGAGATGCACATGTGACAATCATGGATCCTTCTTGGACTACAAAAAACATGAAATGGTGAATGGTTTCCCAAGGCAGAGCACTGATGCAATGGATTCTACCTATCAAACTTGAAAAAATTCAACTAGAAGCAATGAAATGATTGATGACATACATAAAAATATAAACACATAATCATATAATAAGAAATTGTACTAGAACTCCATACCACAAGGATCCCAATAAAATAGTTGCAATTCTTATTAATTTCCCGCCAAACTGCTTACAAAGGTGTACAATCAAGCTTTGAGCATCCACACTGAGTCCAACCCACAAAATGATTGAGAAAATACATGATGTATGCATAAAAACAACTAATTCTAGCCTCAGGGGTCGAATCCATGAGAGGAGGAACAGTTGCACAAAAGACTGAACTAATAGCTAAAGACTACTAATATGAAGCAAACTAATTCATTACATGCCACTTAGGCCATTCATCTAATGTATCTACCCTAGGTAACAAAAATACACTTTAATTGCATCATCATTATGAATTACGTCAGTGAAAAATCAAAATCTCACAAGTGAAAAGTATTTTCTGAGAGAAACAGTGAAAATTTTGGCTACTTGTCAAGTGCGTAGCACTAGTGTCAAACAAGCACACCTGAAGGAAGTGTGCATTGCCATCTTCAAGGTGAGTTTTAACTACCTTCCTGGTGTCCAAATCTATCTCAGGATAGCTCATTGGAAAGCTTATCTTGTCTAGTTTCTGAAATGAGCTTGATTTTCCCCTCCAAAACTGCAATCTCCCAAGACTGCTCAAACGCACAATGCCTGGCTCAGAAAATAGGCAGAAACATGATTTTTAGGTGGTTTTTTGCCTTTTCCACCTAGTAGTTTTGACTTTCAAATCTAGAAAAATGGTTTTATTAAGTGTAAATGGTCTTCTGAATCCAATGTTGGTGGCCATTCCTCCAAAAACTACCACAAAAGAGTGTACATTGCACTAGGCACTGCATGTTTGACCAAGGGACTAATACAAAAATTACCTGAAGAAAACAGGAAATGCCAAAAGCAAAAAACTGAGTTCAGGGTCTTCAAAAATGGTTGACATAGTTGATGCTAAAGGTGACTAAGCATGGAGAGAAGCCTCCACCAATAGGTCAAGCTTGTCCTTCTCCTTTTGATGAGTTAAGGCCTCAATTTTTGCATGAGCCCTTTTGAGATTGGCTTTAGCAATTTTTTTTCTCATGGCATAGTATTTGGCCATTCTTCTTTGAATCTCCATATCCCTATTAGCTTTAGCCAACAGGTCCTCAAGATGAGTGTTAGCCCTCTCAAGCCAATATTCCTGGTTCTCATTCATCATTATGCCAAATTGTTGATTTAAGGTGAGTTGGTTGGCAAGTTGAGCTTCTTTTTCTCTTTCAAGCTCCAAATCTCATTTTAGACCTCTAGTCCTAGGCCTCCTCCTGGGAATTTCTTCCTCCATGGGCTCACCATAGTTACCATATGCTTCCTCAAGTTGGATTTTAGTCTTTTCAACTTCCCTTTTAGCTTTGATGAGCTGAACTTCCATAAGCTCATGCTTGGTCTCCATTTGCCTATTTTCCTGTTCATAATAAGATATAATGTATTTTTCTCTTTGTAGATTCACCTGCAACTCACCTATCAATGCTTCTTGCTCCTTGAAGATCATTCTGGTGTTTTCCTTTTCATCTTCCTCATCTAAGTCCACTAAGTCAAAATCTTGCTCAGTTTCATGGGGGTCTTCTTCCTGTTTTTGTATTTCTGTTTCAACCATTTTTTCCTTTCCTTTTTGTACCTACTTTGCTGATTAAGAGAGAAAGGCCCCTCCCACAATATATGGGGCAAACACTTGCCTATTTCCTCTCTGATAGATGTGCACCACAATACCTAAATTAGTCCCTCCAGGCTTGCTGCTTTGACCCTGATCACTTTGTTCTTTGTAACTGTCCTATTTCCTATCAGATGAAAGAATTGGTCCATGGAATGGTGATAATGGGGGCGATGGTGGATGAGATGATGATGGAATACCTTGAACATTTTGAGTGGAAACTTGAGTGAAAATGGGGTTGGCTATAAATGTACTCCATGCGAAGTTAAGTTCTTTAAGGTGATAAAGAACTATGATCTTTATGAGGGAATGGTGAAATAAGCTTTTCATTTGATCTTTGTATTCTCTTTTTTGGACAATGTAAACCATCTTCTCAACACTCCTGAAAGATATAGTAGGGTATATTGAGCATTTTAACCCTAGTGAAATTCATAAGTAACTGGATGTGGTAAGAATAGACCCTAGAGAACCTACCCTCACATGAAAAATACTTCATTATAATCTTCATCATAGGTGCATATCTATCAAGGAGGTATGAGAAAGGGAAATAACCTTTTCTTTCACTTCTGTACCTAGGTTTGATGTATGGTTCATAAAAATGTGGTTCTATTTCACCCTACTTGAACCATTTTTCCCCAACTTCTGGAACGTCGGTGGCAGTTGATATGATGGCAGCAGACAATGTGAAGGTTATGCCTACAAGAGTGACTTGGTTATCTTGAATTTTGGTAATGAAAAGCCTAGTCAACTTAGGGTGGTACTGGACTACTTGGACCTGCTCACAAAACTCAAAACACCCTAACCATTTGAAGGATGTCACTATCATAGGAGAAGCTAGGAGCTTTTTAAGATTTGTGGGCTCAAACTTGTGGATTTTCCCTCCTTTATGTGGCCTTCTCTGCTCTATGTTTCCCTCTCTATCTGATTCCTCTTCTTAACTATGTGGCCTATATCCTTCATCAGCCATGGTGTCTTTGTTATGAAACCCTAGGTAAATGGTAGGGGAATGCAAGTGTTTATGAAGGAAAAAAGAAAAGGGAAAGGTAGATGGGGAGTTTGATGGGTGTAGGGATAGAGGTCTCTGAAAGGGAATATAGGGTATTGATCAAGTATATTTTGGGAAATGGGTAGCTTGCTTGCAAAAATCAGGGTTTAGGAGGAAAGCTAGGGTTTTGAGTGTGAGACTAGCACTAGTCTTGATTTCTTTCTTTAGACATTGAGGAAATAACTTTGAGGAGAGGGAAAATGATGTTTGAAGAGGATACTTACTTGTTTTAAGGCTGAGGAGGTATTAGGAATGTTGAAGAACGAATATGGGCTAAACTAGCCAAATGCGCAGTGCCCAGAGGAAGTGCGCAAGGCTTTTGTGGAGTGCGGAGTGCCTGAAGGGAGTGTGAAGTGCTTGAAGGGAGTGTGTAGCGCCAAGAGGAAACGTGCAACGCCTCCACTATTTCTGCTGATTTGGCCTAAAATTGTAAAGAAAACACTGCTGGGGTTTGATCAATGTGGGGTAAAAGGGAAATAAAGAAGATTTGAAGGCAAGAATATATTTATACACCCTTGAATTTAATATTTAACTCCTCAAACCCCCTTTGCTAATGTTTTTTGTCACTTTCACCTTTTCATTTAGTTGCTCTTGATTTTCTGACCCTTTCCTTTTTTGACAGGTGGATGAATGCTCAATTTGACTTTGAATTTTGCAGTGTTTTTTTGTCATATAGCAAGGAGAAATGGTCTGGTGCAGCTGAGATCCATTATTACATATAGGAACTTAAAATTACATATGAAATACAAATAAACTTAAATACCTTGTTTTCACCTCAAAAACATGTTTTTGAGGTGAAAATTACATTAGGTTAAAAAAATAAATAATAACTCAATAGATTATGATTTACAAATCATCATGCTTGTTTTATCAGTCATCCTCATACCCTTGCTGACCTTTATTTACCTTTTAACATCAAACTTTTGACCTTGGTGGTGAAACCTTAAGACCTAACGAAATCATGCCCTATGACCTAATGAAATAATGACTGCAGATTGATTATGAAACCATAACTGAAGACAATTTGGAAAAGGATCAACAAGTATACTCTATGAGGGAAAAATTTAGATTTTCTGAAGATAAAACAACCATGAGTGGATTAGTATATCATGACCTAATGGAATGATCCAAAATTTTCAGTATGGGACCCCTAAAATGAAAATGGAAGGAGTGAATTTTGATCCCTGATGGAAGTATGCAGATACTGACATTAACAAGGACATAAAGGCATTCTCTTTCAAATCTCCATTTAAGAAAGAAATTTTTACATCCATTTAATGGGCTTTCCAACCGTTCTGTGCTACAAAGCAAAAGAGTTTATGGATGTTAGCCCGTTTTGGTGTGGGAGAAAAATTATCCTTGTAGTCGTCCTCTTCCTTTTATGCAAAACATTTTTCAATAAGCCTGGATTTGTGCTTGTCAAGTGAGCCATCAGCTTTATATGTGTTCTTGTAGACCCACTTGTAGCCTATTGGTCTGGTTCCCAATGGAGGATCAACTAGCTTCCAAGTGCCATTCTTTAACTCTTTTTGCATCACTACTTTTCATTCATCATGAGAAGCAACTTCTTTGAAGGAATTTGGTTCAAAATATGTAGACAAATTCATTTCACAGTCATAAGAAACATCCATATCAATAGGTGAATGAGAATCATCTACAACACCTCCATTTTGTCTAGTTGAACTTCTTGTTCATGTCTTTCCAACCTCATCAGGATGAACACTTTCAAGTGTCTTTATTAGCCATTTTGGAGGACCTTTCTAGGATGACCCACGTTACTCAGTTGACTGAGTTGGTGATGAATCAAGATTTAGTCTCCTAATTCTCTCAATCACATCACTCAAAGTGTCATCAATGGTTGAAGCTTCATGTGGGGGATAAAATGCTTCAGAAGAAGATTCCATGGATTGATCTAGTATAGGAATCCCCCTTCAAGATGTGGAATATCATTATCAACTTCTTGAAAAGAATTTGCATCTCTAAATATATCCAAGCGATCAAGCTACCACTCAACAACATTGTCAGCCTTGGAAGATTTAAGAAATATCACATCTCTAGATGCTACAAACTTCTTATTAACTTCATCATAGAGATGGTATGCTTTGGAGGTATTTGAATACCCCAAGAAGATACACTTTATACTCTATGCACTAAGTTTGTTTCTTTGTTCCTTTTTTATCAAGGAATAATAGGTGGAACTAAAGACCCTAAGATTCTTTACCAAAGGAATGTGCCCATACCATATTTCATAAGGAGTCTTGTTTCTAATAGAATTAGATGGAAACCTATTCGTTACATACACAATGCATAGAAATGCATCATACCAAAACATAAATTTAACATTATTAAAAAGCATCATGGAACGTACCATATTTAAGATTGTCCTGTTCATTCTTTCAGCTACTCCATTCTGTTGGGGAATATAAGGCACAATTGTTTTATGTTTGATCCCATGCTGGCGAAGATAGTTTTCAAATTCATTTGAAGTGTACTATTTTCCATTATCGGTGAGAATAGAGCCAATATGATACTGTGCATCATTTTCAATCCATGCATGAAAGTTCTTGAATGTTTGAAAATAATCAGATTTATTATTCAATAAATAAACCCAACACATTCTAGTGTAGTCATGAATAAATGCCATCATATATTTATTACCATTTGCAGAAGGAACATGAATTAGACCACATAAGTCTGAATGAATAAGTTCAACTTTTCTATGTGCTTTGGAATGTGAATCATGAAAAGATTGTTTGTTGTGCCTTCCTAAGATACAAGAATCACATTGCTTAAGTATCCTAAGAATTGTATGAAAACCAGTAACACCACTTTTATTCAACATACAAAGGTTGTCATAATTCAAGTGTCCAAATCTAGCATTCCACAAAAGGCTTGATGGAAATGTACATTAATCATAATGATAATTGTATGAGAAGTTATTTGCATGAGAAAAGGTTCCTTGTAGCTTCAAAAGTCTTTCTTGTTCCATCCCCGTCATGACAAGTGAGCGATCTAATGCTTTTATGACCTCAACCTTACCATCAAACATATGAATGGAGTTTACTTTCTAGTGGATGCGGACCAAAGACAAAATGTTTATCCTCAGCTCTGAGAGATATATAACATCATGTAGAAGAAACTCTGGAAGACTAGGCAGTTTGAGCCTGATGGTGCCAAACCCTGATGGCTTGAATTTTGTCTTATCTGCAAAGTATACTGCTCCATCAAAATTGTCAGTAAATTATTCAAAAAAATCTCTCCTAAAAGTCATGTGGCAATTTTCTCCAGAATTAAGCAACCAATCATCTTTCCAGTAATCAAGTGAAGCATTAAACAATTCTTCAGTTACTCCAATATTGCAATGTGCCACAACATAGTGAGAAGATTCAGGTGCTTTACTTTTCCCTTTGTCATTGGTTTTACCTTTGCCTTCATTTATTTCCTACTCAATTCTTTCCAAGGCAACTTACATGTGGATGCATCATGTCCCTCTCTATTGCATCATATAAAATGAAGATCAAACTTTTCTCCTTGGAACTGTTTACCCTCCCTGCCTCTAAAATTCCTTCTTCCTCTTCCTCTTTGGCCACCTCTTCCTCTAGAAGAATGTTATGCATGATTCTTCTCTCTATGTGCAAGACACACATATTCTTCAGAAAATTGGGGAGCTATCTTCTTCCCAAAATCCTTCTCTCTCTCAACAAGCTTCTTCTCAAGGGAGTCAAAGGTAATCTCCTTGAGATTTCCACTTGCTTGTAATGACTCAAGATAATGTGAATAAGTAGGATATATTGCCTTGAAATAAGCTATGAGAGGAATGTCTATTTCAACACTAGTGGTTTTTATATCATGCATTATGGATCTTACTTATGATGCTAAAGCAAGAGGTTCATCATTTTTTAATTCAAGAATGAACAATTTAATCATCAATTGGACAACTTCATGTTCAGAGTGTGAGTCATACAATTCCTTCAACTTCTTTAAGGCTTAAAAATCATTTGAGAATGGTGAAATATGGCGAATCACCTCTTCATTTACAGATGATGCAATCAAGGCATAGGTCTTGTTGTTCTTATGTTCCCAAATGGAAATCTCATTATCTGAAGTGGGCTTTGCAGGTTCATTATCTCCTTCCCCTTCTCAAACTCCTCTCCACAACTCATTGAAAATGCGAGTGTGTTTTATCTTCCTTGACCATTTAGGATAGTTCTCTTTTCTGGAGAGAACTACTCCAACAATTGATATCAATGAATGCATTTTAAGGAATAAAATATGTGTACTGTATAAAAATAATGCACTCTTCTAGTAATGTACTGTAAAAAAGAATTGCACTTCTGGTGGCAATATATATAACAGAGGTATTATATTGGGAAGGGATAGATGGGGAAGGTGTTGTATGGGATAGTGGACATATGGGGGAGGGGGTATATGGGGAGGTGTTATATGGGAAGCAGAGTTATATAACCAGGGGAGGTATTAATTGTGTCAGAGGTATAGTAGTGCAGGGTTGTGTATTATAACTATCAGAGGAGGAGGACATATGTAGACGGAGGAGTGGTAGTATGGATTGGGTGGAGTTATATTCTAAACGTAACAACATACCACAACATATTACATAACGGGGTCATGATGGGTGGTACGGTGAGGGGGTGGTATGGGGAGGAGTCAGGTCAGGCATTAACCAACTACAATACCACCAGGAGTAATACCACCAATCAACATATGGTGTTATGGGGAATTACAAGCAACGATATATGGTGGTATGGGAGTTAACCAAGAAACGACATATGGTGGTTTGCAGGGATAACTAAAATACCAACATAAATACCATGTTAGGTCACAGTCACAACACCTCCGGTTGATTGTTCTCATCGCACCAAAAAACCTCCAGGAAGCACACCTCCAATCATAACACCATGCTTCCCTCTATTCCCTATGTCCTCCTTTCAATGCATAGAATCGATCAAATGCCAAGATTTGTTCTTCAATAAATAAATGTTGAGAATGAACCACAAATTTCCATAGAAGTGTACATAGTTGACAATTCAATGACACACAGAGAATTTCGGGCATTTGTCCAATGCACTTCATCGAAACTGTATGCATTCAACGCAATGTTTGAATGCACTACATTGATATAACTCACAACCATAAGAAAAAAAGAGAACGAACCAAAGTCGCTTCAACAAAATTGAAGGAGATAACACACAAAACTCTAAATGGGAGTAGAAAACTAGTAGAATATAAGAGCTACAAGACTAAAATGGGACCTATGCTCTGATACCCTATCAAGCTAGGACATAAGTCCTCAAAATGAATTGTGTTTCATAATTAAGGTTGATCATAGATATATACATGGAGGGAGAGACTCTTGGGCTTCATCTCCGAGTGTCTCTTCATATTCCAATTCTTCTTATTTTCTATTTACACTAGTTTACATGGATTTACCTAATCCCAAATATTAGGTGTCAACAAATAACATGTGGTCTCACTAGGAAAACTTTTACATGCTTGAACTGAAAATTGTTGGACAAAAAATGGCATGCTTTGTTAGGGTTACTTTGCAATCTGAAGCAGTTTTGGTCATTGTCGCACTGGACCTCCTCGACTTTGCAACTCTTGGTACCCTTTCTTTAGCAAAATGTATGGTCTTGTCTAACCATTTGGTTGGGCTTGGCTCGTTTCATTGGGCCTCCCCTTGAAAAAATCGAAGGCACTCAAGGAAACACCAAAAGAGACTTACAACGATGGGAGTTATGTTCTTTCAATTGACCACTCAGTTTATGAATTCGTTTCTCAAATCATCCATGGGTCTTCATCCAATGGCATATATTTTTGGGATTTCTTGACGACATCGGTGCAATAGATGCATTTTCATGGTACTCTACTTTTTCCTCACTCCAGGTTCTTTTTCCTTTCTCTGCAATTGTTTTTCAAAAGACTTCCTATACCATGTCAGCCCTAGTGTGTCTAGGGTATAAAACATTTATACATTTGGTTCTCCATTCCTTTATGGCTCCATACGATGCCTTTCCATGGACCCTATACACATATATTAAATCTCCTTTGGAGAGGATAAACACTGAGGATTTACAATAATGACTAGAGATTGATTCAAATACATTTTTTTCAAATATTGGTAAAAAAAAAACAATGGAAACATCAACCATCTCATCACTTAAAATGTTTAATTAAGGAAAATGGGGTTTTCCTATGAATCTATAGTGACTACAATTTGTAGGGAAAGTTTTAACAGATCCTTTGCTTCTAAGGGATCATAGTTTACTTAAAATTGACCTGTTAATTTTGAATTCCAGGCTCCATGGGGGAGGAAATAGTGTCAAGACCTCAAAAATCCCCACAATATCCTTCAATGAGGTTTTCCAAGGGAATTTTATTGCAACAAAAGGGAAAGCTTTGTCGCACATAGAACAGAACCAAAATTTTCCCTCTAGCCCATATATTGTGGACCAAATCGAGCAAGCTCCATCTTTGTAGGTAAAAAAGCCACAAGTATCCAATATATTCACTACTCTAGATTCAAAAGCCATCATTTGCAGATTCACTGGCTTTTTCCCAAAACCTAAAGCACTCCATCAATGGGTATTCATTTCTTGGAAAACAAATTATGATACTTTGTTTTTCTCCAAAGGTTTTTTCGTTGTCCAATTTGACACACAAAAAGAACTGGACTTTGTCCTAAATGAAGGACCATGGTTCTAGGGTAATGTTGGGTTATCAATCACCCCATGCTTTCCTAGTTTTGATGCAACATCAATGGTGGTCACTTCCATGCCAGTTTGGGTCATACTACCAAACCTTCCTCTACCCGTTTGGCATCATTAAGTTCTCGAAGAACATTGGGAATAAATTTGGAAATTTTCAAAAAACGGACATGGGGAGAACAAATAAAGGAATTTTCACATTTTATAGGATCTATGTGGAAATGGATCTTAGTAAAGGATTACTAGACCACATCACTTTAAAACATAACAATTTTCAGTGGGCCCAATTTCTAGATTACAAGAAAATGGAATTTATATGCCACATATGATTTCACATAGGTCATCTTCAAAACACCTTCTCTTAATCAATGTGTTGACGCTGTGATCAACACCATCCAAAAATTTTCCTACATTTGAATTTTGGAGACTACTAAGGATATAACGATCTGTCGTTCCATAGTCACTTCATAGTCAATTGATGTTTTGTTAAATGTTTAATTATTCTTATTGGATTCTAAGTATCAAAGTCACTTCCTTACACATGCTCCATCCATGTCGAATTAATAAGTGCATCTTTCCTATGCAAGCTTAGATAGGCATTGCAAAGTTTTGGAAGTAAGGCTTGCATAATCACTATTGATAGTGACTGTGCAATCCATAAGCAAAATGAACTACACAATCTATGTTGAAATTCAGTGTCAAACACCATTTTGACAATATCTTTCTCACTTTGGTTGCAATTGTACTTCTATTTCGGTGAGTTTTCTCAATTATTGCTTTTGTACACCTTTTCTTTTAAAAGTGTCTTTTCACATTCACGATTATCTTTTTTTCTTGATTTCAATTTAACAAGTGTCATTTTCATGTTATCTTCACTCTAGCATGTATTACTTTCATGATCTTTAGCTTTTGAAAGTGTCGTTTTCACATTTTCTTACTTTTGCAAGTGTTGCTTCTAATTATTTTCACTGTTGTATGTGTCACACCTTTTCACATCACTAGAGGAAACTCTAGTGCATTATTCTACATCATATGGTCCTATATATCATTAGAATATGCACTAGACAAACTCATGCATATTAGCACACTTTATGGTCACATTCGATACTTGTGTTTCAACATGTGTTCTAAGTGTTGCAATGTGTTGTCTCAACTATTGAAATTAGAAATAAGTGTCGCTTTGTTTTCGTTTCAAGGTGTGATTATTGTTCATGAGTCCTATGCATTTCATGGCTTTTATTGATTGCATTCATGTATATGATCTATGTTTGAGTCTCGTTTGGATACTTTTCCCTCTCTCACTCTACTAGTCCCACACTTAGCCATTTTGGAGCTCTTCTTGGTCCTCCTTCCTTATGCAAGTTGTGATAGCCATTTTGGAGCTCTTCTTGGTCCTCCTTCCTTGTGCAAGTTGTAAATACATGAAATCTCCTCCAGATGATGAGCGCTATCTATTCATGAGCCTCACTAATGAAATATCTCCCTCCTAGACTTGTGCATCGAGTATTTTTCAAGGTCATCTCCTATGATTCCAAGTTGAGAACCTTCAAAGGAGAGTCACCTCACCCTTGTTACATGCACTGGCTCAATGCACTAAGTTTTCAAAAATTATGTGTTGTATTGTGGATGGAGCATTTCTAGTGGCCCTCTGCTAAATAAAATTGCACCATACAAGTTCTATTCCCTCCCAAAGTGCATTCAACCCCTCCCTAGGTAATGTGACCTGACTTATGTTGCTTTCCTTAGCCAAATGCACGATTTCCTCTTCCAGTGAGCCTTCCTAAGGGTAGAGCATATTTGTAGTGGACAAACAACCAATGTAGAAGAAATTGCGCTAACATAGAGGGTGCAGGGCACATTTCTAGTGGAAATTCAATCATTTTTGAATAAAATTGCGTCCTCCCTTAAGTCTAACTCTCAGTGATAGTGCATAGTGCAATTTTAGTCAGTAAGTGATGTGATTTAGAATATTAGTTTGCAGTGCTAAGATCTTCCTCAGATTATAAACAAAAAATTTTCATTGTTCTTAAGGATTCATCAATTTTTTCAAGTGAAATGAACAGTTTTTATGTTAATTTTATGAGAAATTTAACATAAACTAGAAACTAAACATCAACATAAACATGTACAGAACATCATCAAAAACACATTACAACAAGCACATGATAAAGGAGTTCACCCCTCCTGGGCTACGTCTCCTTGGTCCAGCTTCCAATGGCTTGGGCCTCTCTATTATTCTCAAAAGTTTACAAATATGTGTTTACAATGCTCAAATGCTTTTGAAACCTGTTCCACTCAGTCCAGAATACTAAAAAATGGCTATCTAGCCTCTTTTTGGAACCAATTTGGTCGAAAATTGAAGATTTTATGACTTCTCCTAGTTCTCCCATCATTCGCTCCACAAATTTCCCCAAACCTGACATGATACTACAAATTAGCTCCGAAAATCCGCTAACTGGGTGAAAATTTAACTACGCGGTGGACCTTAACCTTTCGGCCGACTATTTTATCACAAATCATAATCAGTGTGGACTGACGGGCTTAATTTTTGTGTACGAGATAGGCAATATTGCGAGAACGATGTGGGAGACCCAAGGAAATTATAAATTGGTATCTAAAGTCGCATCGCATCCATAAATTATCGCTTAATCGCAATTCGATAGAGTATCAATAGTAATCATAATGCAGGGCTTGCATGTGATTGTGATCTATGATCCATCACAATGAAACCTGAGTATGCTGGGGGATGATTGCTATAACTATATTCTCTTCGTTGAGGTGTGATTGTGATCCATTGCATCACACCTCTGACTGCTTTTCTGAATGCCTTCCTGCCTACCTTTTTCAAAGTGTGATTTTGATTTATCACATCGTAACCCTTCCCTACTTGAGGGTTGATTCTTTAATACAATCCACCTTCGACGTGTGATTTGTGATATCAAGGGGCCAATGGAAGCCTACCACTTGGCACCTCCTCATTCGTTGAAGGAACTTGCCACATCATCCAATCCTACCATGTAAGCAAGTCAAATCTTAACTTTGAATTGCTCTAACTTCCGCATATGAGGTCGGATTTAAGTGGAATTCACACTGTTGGAATCAAAATGACGAGCTCTTCGGTCTAAAGATAAGTTTAACAAAATTCTGACACTTCTATTTTTGAGCATAATTTTTAGCACCTGATCACTCCTCCCCACTGGAAGCCTTTTGGACTCCAAAAGGATAACTTTCAATTGCTCAGCAGGTGAGGGTACAGTTCCCTCACCTTTCCAGTCTTGATCCATTGATCACTGAATTGGAACTTGTGATCTCCATGATTCTTGTCAAGCATTTCTGTGTACTTGCCTTTAACCTTTTCAAGTTGTTCTTTCACTGTTTGATGTACCATTTGGAGTCGTTCAATGAAATGTTTGGCCTTTTCCATGTTACTATCAGTAGCAACATCCTTCTTACCAAGATGATACAAAAAATTATGATGCAAATGGTAAACAAATTCCTCCACTTGATTCCTTTGACTCAAGATTAAATATACATCTTGAAAGTTTGTATTTTTCTGAACATAACTTTCATGTAAAACAAAATGATGCTTGAGGAAAGTACTGATACAAACTATACGCCTACAAAGTACATCAACAAACTTGTCGATTATATCTTTCTTATACCTTTTGACCGAGTGGAATAGTAGAATAAAACCCATCCAATGGAAGTGCCTTTGTCGCTGCAACTTAGACACTTTATCATTAAAAATTTCTGAATGAAAATAAATGGGCTTACCACATTACATAAAGACTACACCCATGGCATAGTCACATACAACAACCTGAAAATTAAATGACTATCTCAAGTCTAGAAAAGCAAGTACTAGAGTTATAATGATATTTTGTTTTAAAACATCAAATGCCTCTTGTTGTTTGCCTCCCCACTGGAAGACCTTTTTCACAACTTCCAATGAATGCAAATGAACTACAATAGAAGAAAAATTAACAAAATTTCTCCTCCAACATTGGGCTTCTCCCAAAAAATCTCTTATCCAAATGACTGTCTTGAGCATGCCTACTTAAATTGCAAGGAAATCAAAGGCATCTATAGCTTTATGGGGATGTATGATTATTTCACCTGTGTCTGCATGAATGGAGTGAATACCACCACAGGTTGTTACAACATCAATCATGGAGAGGTCTAGCTTCATCTCACCTTCTCCACATCCCACGGAGAATGCCAAAAATCCCTTGGGAACCTAAACACGCTTGGAAGAACCAATTTCACGACTCAAGTACATCAAAGAAGTTTTATCCAACATATACTTTGACATCTTCAGAAACAAATGTTCTTGACATAGGACATCAAGTATTTTTTTCTCACACATGACATGTTCATAATGAAATTTTATGAAAACGAAAATGTCATCCAAATAGACCATCCTTTCTAGAAATGGATTCAACACATCTTTCATCATATGCGTAAAAGTAGTAGGAGCATGGAAAATACTGAAAAGCATAACAAGCCACTCAAACAAACCTTGCCTGGTTTTGGATGTCATCTTCCCTATATCTCCTTCAAAAACCCTACTTTCATGAAAACCACTTCTTGAATCCCTTTCAATGCAATTATTACCATTCTTCATGGGTGCCAAAACAAGATGTGCACCACACAATAAAGGAGTAGGTCGAATGATCCTTTTATTCAACAATCCTTGGATTTGCGTCTTAATTTTTGCGCTTTCCATCACTGACATCCTATACATGTAAATGTTAAGAAGAAGACACTTTTGCTGCAACTGTAACTTAGGTTGGATTCCTCTCTTGGGAAGTAATTCCTTTGATTCTTGAAACATTTCATCAGATTGTTTAATACCATCAACCAAATCAATTTTAAAATTCAAATTATAACCATCAAACGCTTCATAACCAATATCATTCTCGGGTTTGATCATGAGAAGCATAAAATTCTTGCTCGAATTCACCAGTCTTTTCATCTGCGGTGCATTAACAATTGAAATATTGTTTTCTTACTATGAGCTCTCACAATATATTCTAATCCATTTTTGAATAAATGATATTTGTTTTCATGTCTATGGACGATAAATTTTTTTCCATAAAGGTATGGGCTGCCCAAAACAATGTCACGGATATCCAACAACACAATGTCAAGATCCACTTCATTTATGAATTTTGTAGTGATTGTGGTTTCACTTTACACTTTCTCGTAACCTGCAATTGTGCATTGTCACATACCCATCCAAGTGGATATGGTTTATGATGTGGAACAGTTTCCATATTTAAACTTTTGATAATGTTTTCAGAGATAAGATTGGCTTGAGAGCCACTATCAACCAATGTATCAATATTGTTATGTTTCGATATCACCCTTATGTTAAATAGTTATATTCTCCTCTTTTCATTTGGAGTTTCATTATGTGAGTTTGAGGAACTAGTGCTGGAAATGGATTCCTTTCCTTGAAACCCCATGGTTGTGATTTTCGTTTCATCACCCGATTCGGATCCCAAATCCTCTTCTTGAGTGATTGCATCTGGCTTTTCTTTTCCTTTGTTTTTGCATTTCTTCAGTTTCATTTTGGGATGAAGCTTCCAATAGTGAGCTTCATCGTGACCCTCTCTGGAACAATTTTTACAGATTGTTTTCTCTCCTTCCTTTTTAATGGATGCATTTTTCTTTCCCTTGAACCACTTTTCTTTCTCTTTACCCTTAAATGGTTTTTTACTACCTTATTTTGGGGTGCTTT
Source organism: Pinus tabuliformis (assembly GCA_031772625.1). Taxonomy (NCBI): domain Eukaryota; kingdom Viridiplantae; phylum Streptophyta; class Pinopsida; order Pinales; family Pinaceae; genus Pinus; species Pinus tabuliformis. The sequence goes on along the minus strand of CM062805.1, from coordinate 97,764,987 downwards.
TCCCTCTTTCCTCAAGATGAGTGGCTTACACACACACATCATCTAGATTACTGGGATTAAACATTAACATAGTATTCCTAAGGTAATTGTGTAAACACCCTATGTATTTCAACAAAGTGTCCTCTGATTGCAAATCTACACCTAACATCACAAAACTTTTTCTAAATTATTAGGTGTAATCTTGCACATTTTGACATTTAAGATGTCTAAAGTTCTACCAATTCATGATGGCTTTTTGCATATAAGCTAGAGGGTAGGATTTTCTTTTAATTGCAGCAATGAAATCATTCCAAGAAATTGAGATCTTACTGTGTTTTTAATCTCCTCCTGGGTCTTTGATTCCCACCATACTAGTGCTGCACCCTCCATTCACAAGGACTTTAACTGAATATTTATGTCATCCTCTTGAAGGTTTTGAATCCTGCAATAGACCTCCAACTGACGAATCCAATTATCAAGCTTCTCTGCATTCACTTCACCATTATACATGGGTAACTTGAATTTAATATCAAGTTTTAAAAATGGTGATTTATCAATTCCTTTTGAAGAATGATGATGAGTATGAGTAAGGGTTGTATTAGTGGAAGAGTGTGAAGATTATTGTGAAAAATAAGATGAAGAATATGGTGGAGAGGGTGGAGGTTTGTCTCCATTCCAATTACCTCCTTTTCCATTACTTCCTCCTGAAGAGCCTTCTCCTTTGGGAGGTTTTTAACTTTCTCCTTGCAATCTTCTATTCCTCTCTTCATAGATGACCTTCACCATCTCTTTCATATCAAAGAAAGCCTGTATGAATGTCTTCTCATGTTCTGTCATGTTTGTAGGTTCTTCTTCATGAGACATGATCTTTGGAGTCTCAACTGCAACTTGACGCTGAATTGGTGTTGGAGATTGTGGCAACCTTTCTCTTCTTCCCCTTGACCCAACTTCAGGGTTCCAACCAGCTTTCCTTCACCTATTTTGAGTTTTAACCTTGTAAGCATGAAATAAACTTGCAAACAATTAAATCCTTATTTCACAAAGAAAAACCTAGAGCTCTGATACCAAATTGATCTAATTTAGAATATTAGTTTGTAGTGCTAAGGTATTCCTTAGATTATAAAGAAAATGCTTTCATTGTGCTTACTGATTCATGAATTTTTGCACGCAAAATGAAGATTTTTTATATTAACTTTATGAGCAATTTAATGTAAACCATAAACTAAGCAACAACATAAACATGTACAGAACATCATCAAAAACACATTACAACAAGCACATGATAAAGTAGATCGCCCCTCTTGGGTTGTGTCTCCTTGGCCCAACTTCCAATGGCTTGGGCCTCTCTATTATGCTAAAAAGTGTAAAAATTTATTTATACAATCCTCAAATTCTTTTGAAACCTACTCCAATCAGTCCAGAATACTCAAAAATGGCTATCTAGCCTCTTTTTGCAACCAATTTGGTGGAAAACTGAAGAAGTTATGAATTCTCCTAGTTCTCCCATTATTCGCTCCACAAATTGCCCCAAACCCGACATGATCCTACAAATTAGCTCTGAAAATCTGCTAACTGGGTGAAAATTTTGCCTCGTAGTGGACCTTAATCTGTCGATCGACCGTTTTATCGCAATTCACAATTGGCGAGGACCGAAAAGCTTAAGTTTTATGTACGTGTCAGGTGATATTGTGAGAGACATGTGGCACACCCGGCGAAATTATAAACGGGTATCTAAAGTCACATCGCATATGAAACTTATCACTTAATCACAATTCGGTAGAGTATCGCTGATAATCATAATGCGAGATTTGTGTACGATTGTAATCTACGATCCATCACATCACAACCCGAGTATGTTGGGGGTCGATTACTACAACTGTCTTCCCTTCTAAGGTGTGATTGTGATCCATCGTATCGCACCCTCGGCCAATTTTTTGAATGCTTTCCCACCTGTCTTTTGTGAAGTGCGAGTACAATTTATCACATCGCAACCCTTCCCTACTCAGGGGTTGATTATTTAACACGATCTGCCTTTGACCTGTGATTTGTGATATGCAGGGGCTAATGAAGACCTGCCACTTGGTGCCTCCACATTCGCTAAAGGACCTTGCCACATCATCCAATCTTGCGATGTAAGAAAGTCAAATCTGAACTTTGAGTTGCTCTAACTTCTATATACGAGCTTGGATTTGAGTGTCGTTTGTACCGTTGGAATTATAATGATGAGCTCTTTGATCTGAAGTTAATTTTAACAAAATTCTAAAACTTTTTATTTTTTAGCATAATTTTGATCACCTGATGAGTAAGCTATAAACCCTTGTCAACTAGAGTCCCTCACTACGCCAGGAATGGGTCTTGCCCTACCTCCTAAGAACAGGTCATATTTATAGTCCATGATTAGGGCCTCCCTCAGTTAACATGAAGCTCAACTGCGCTATCGCTATCTCCTTCTCTCTTGAGCCTAACACATGGCGTAGTTTCAGTTAGCAAGCTCATCACATTGTATCTTATGCTTGCGCACTGCATTTGACCCTGAATATCCCCTCCTCATAGTGCATGGTAGAGTTATAGTGAGTAGTGATTCCTTCCCTCAGCCACTATTGATCTCAATTGTGCCATCCTCAACAAGCCTTCTTCTTTCAGTCCCCACACAGACTTATTACAAGCAACTTCTTCCATGAGAAAAGTAGCGATATAATAGATATTTTTTAGACTAGTCTTACCTTGGAATGAGTAAACTTCATAAGCAAGTAAACCTCCTCAACAAGGCAAGGTGATGCTGAAGGAAGATGTCAAGGAGAAGAAACAAAGAATCACTTGCATGGAAGAAGCACAAAGAAGAACCATCATGAAGACATGGAGATATCCTGAACCAAGACATATTGAAGACATTGCATGATGACTTAGAAGGTCTCGATGATTATCTAAGACCCTTTGGAGGGTGAAGATGAAGAAAAAAGAATATATTTCATGAAGATTGAAGACAAAGAAACAAGAGAGCAACTTGGCATTGCCACATCATCATAAAGTTCCATGTCATCGTTTCCATGTCATGGCTTATGCAAGTGTCATCACAAGTTCATATGTGTCAATGTGTCTTGTCACATCATCTATGGATGTAATGATGTATTTTTTTAAAAATGACAAAGCCTAAATGTATGGAAGTACAAGAGACATGTGGAATGTGAAAAGTCACATGTAGACCCAACAGTCAATAGAAGTTCAAAGGTAATTTAGGATTCCAAGAGTCATGAGGTAGCTCAAGAGTCATAAGGGGAGATGAAATTTCATTCCTCTTGTTATAAAAGAAACCTCACAACTCAAGAAAAATGATTTTGGAGGCATAGGTTCTTTAGAGCTAGCATTGGTTTCTCTAACTTGGCATATGAGAGAAGACTATTCTTTAGAGAAGCAAGAAGTCACTTAATGTTCCAATACTAGAGCTAGTGGCTCACAATTATAACTGTGTACTCATATATTTCACTTAATAATTGAAGCTCAATGAGCCAACACAATTTCATGCATTTATTGTGAATATTGTAAGAATATTCTTAGGATGTTTGCCATATATGTTATTTTCATATGTAATAAATAAATTGAACTACTTCATTGGCTTTGGTGCTTGTCTTTTTGAATGTGTGTTTTATTTACTTTAATGATCATTATGTCTATGTGAACCACTTCGATAGATAACTAATGAATCTTTCCTTGATCTTGTGTGCATCTTTTAGGATAGTACTATTAATTTCCTTCTAGATATTCACTCTTGTCTCTCCTCTCATGAATGCCTTATTTTACACATTTGAATTGGTGTTTCACATTGTCAACTTACTTGTTTGTTCAAAGGTTATGTGTATAATCTATTATTTTATCCATTGAAAGCAAGGAAAACCTTAGAGTTATGGTGGTTGGGTTGATACTCTAGATGGGGCTCTTAATCCAAACAGTGTGAGGTCTAATTGGGACTTCATATAGGGTACACCCCCTGTATGTTGGTGGGATCCAACACCATCAACATGAAGAAAATCCAAAAAAAGAAAAAGAAGTAGCCAAACAAACTGAAAGGATGATAGTTTAATGACTCCTCTCACTTGGAATATGAGGAGGAGGAAAACTAGGAGGAACAATATGAACAATATGAGGACAATATGGAAGGCGAGGCTACAGTTCAAGATCATTCTATCTCTCTTCCAATGGTGGGTATAGTTCTAGGAAACTAATAAAATTCGACAATTCAAGGAGGAACTAAACAAGATCATGTTTCAGAATCATCAAAATTTTAAAAAGAGTCACCTAGTATAGATGGGGGCCAAGAACTTTCCTTAGTTTTGACTGATCTAGATCTTGAAGGATGGAAAAAGGTGCAACGAAGGAAAGGAAAAAAAAGAAGAAAAAATCAGCATGAATGGTCCTCCGTAACATTTATTTTTATGTTTATTTTTAGCATATGCTTGACATGTTTACTCTTATTGCCATGATGTTCATATTTTTTTCCCACTTATGTAATGATTTTTTGTGTCCCCCACTGCATACACACATTGCGTGTCTACAAAGTGTACTTTTTATTTAAATTAATATAAATTATAGGTTTTTTCTACGAGAAAAAACATGTGGTCTCACTTGTATACTTTTTGTAGGTTTGCTCCATATACTCCATTAGTTCCTCCTTTTCCTCACTACTTAGGATTGTTCATTGAAAAATTTCTTAACTACTAAGATTCCAATCTTCCTTACATTGATTTTAACCTTGAAGCTCCGATTGAGTATATGGGAACTATTCCAGTTACTCCTTGTGAGTTTCACATGTTCAACTAGTTCTTTGCCTAATATTATTTTTCATGTTTATATTTTCATCTAATCCTTAATTTATTACATATTTACTTTAGAAATTATCATGTTAAGAGAAACTGTTAAGATATTAAACATTACTAATTTTCACACACAATCACACAAAAATAGCTAAATGATCTACACACAGACACACACACACGTGCGCGCACACAGACACACACATATTGTAATAGCCCTAGGAAAAAATTTCATGTAATAAAAGTTAATAAAGGTAAAAGAAGACACACACACACACAGATATTGTAACAGCCTCGGGTTAAAAGTTCATGTAATAAAACTTAATAAAGGTAAAATAAGGCCACGGGAAAGGAACACTTATTCCAAGCTGAATGTTGGGAAAAATATCCTAGTGGGCATCACTTGTTAACATGGTTGAGGGGAAATTGGAAAAGGAAATGGCTAAGGCTGTGGAAAGGAAAAAAGGTATTTTGGTACATTATTTATGAAAACGATGGAAATTAGGAGAAAAGGAAGGTAAAAGTAAAAGGTCACATGTTGCATGTGAGGAGGAAAATGAAGGAAAATCATGGAAAATTGAAGAAATTAGAAGCCTAATCAATAAAATCACCTCAAAACATCAGTTGTTAGATTTTTTACGACCTTTTGTCAGCTTAGTGTTATAATTTGTCTCAAAGAGGAGAAAACACCAAGAGGAGAAAGAAAGCAAGCAAGCAAACAAAGGACAAGGAAAGTAAATGAACAACAGGGGAAAGGAAAGGAAAATAAAGGAATGAAAATGAAAGAAAAGGAAGGCAGGAATCAAGAAGATTCAGTGGGAATACTTACAAGTAACAAATTTCATGTGTTATTTCGTAGATGGTTTTGACATGCATGGTATGTGCATGTTGGTATTTGGTTCTTTTACGACCATTGACATGGATTTTTCCAGGTTTTGACATTGGATTTTAGCCTAGCCTTCCCATTTCTGTATAGCCATGGTGTGATGGGATTGTTCTTGGTTTCATCTTTGGATTTCCACATGGTTTTGGAATTCGAGGTGAGGTGGTCTCAAGAAAATTTCCAAAGGCCTATGAATCTCTTAACTGGTAATGGCGGGATACATGGTAAAGCTTGAGGGTGGAGACAAGAAAATTCATCAAGGATGGTGAAGAAATGATGAGGCACCCAATCTCATTTTGGTTTTGTGATCTCGGTACTGGTTTAGGTGTGGTCACAATATGGAGAGGGTGGAGTTGGTTTAACCTATGGATTCCCTTGGTTGTTTATGAATTGGTTTATCCCATGAGATACCACATTCATGCGTATAATATGGCACGGGGTGATTGGCTGAGAGAAAGATTTGGTTGAGCTAATCTATGGTCAGGTGGAACGTGGAAGTCCCAAACCTGGTTGGTAATTGCCTATGGTTAATAAAAGCTAAGTTTCTCTTTCTTTTGGTAAGGAAATGTACAGGTTATTATGTGGCTTTAATGATTGTTCTCTTATTATTATCTACCTTGTTATATTTTGGTTATAAGCATGGTTATAGGACAGATCTCACTCATGCCTCTATTCAGGTATTTACTTGTAACTAAATAAATAATGAATGCAAGACCTAATTGATGTTATGATAGCTAATGTGAGAAGGTGGAGACCCTTCTTGTTAAACCTTAGTTAATTTTTTAGTCCCTTATGTTCAGACTTGCATTCATGACTTGTAGGTGGCATATCTACCAAGTGTTTAACAAAATGTCAGTCCCAATTGGGGATGGTCAAGTCAATTTCTGGTTCCAGTTTTGGTTTGTAAGCATTGCCTTCATCTCTTTTATGAGTTCTGGAAGTTTCATGGATTTCTAGGTAGAGGCTTAGCCCCAACCCTGGAAAGTAGCCTTAATTCTCATAGTGGCTGACACAACACTAGTAGAAAAAGGCTACAGTCACACTGATGCAAGCCTGTGGGAGCGACTAGGAACCCATAGTCACATCAAGGCCTTGGCAAGGGAGTGACTAGGGCTCCAGGTCAAGGAAAAAGTGAGTTGTCTTTGGGTTGGACACCTGGAGGGGTTGGGTTACTCCTGGAGGTCTTGTGGCACTTGAGGGAGGTCAGTAAGGTCTTTTTTTATTGACTCCATTTCCTTCAGCTCATCTAGGAGGTTGAGCCATGTCATAGTAACCTCTCATCTCATGTTTACCCTAGGTAAGCCTGTGAAAGTGGGTAGATGTGAGAGGAGGTGACATTACATATATATACCATGATTCATAAGTACATCATAAGTCATCATTAATTCAAAATGAAGGATTTTAAGGCCACAAAAATTACATGCCTCTAAAATACATGACCAAAATAACTACATTGGGTATTATTTAGTTTGTGTCTCCCTTAGTATTGACTTTGTGGAAAATCTAACTCTATCATCCTTCTTCACTATCTCCATGGATGTTAAAGCCTCCCTCTTGTTGAGATAATATAGGACCTTGTCCCTTTGTTACCCTTATTTAGTCATTGGTAGCATTGATCCTCCCCCATATTTGAGTAATCAAGACACTATATGTCTTGAATCATCCCCATGACCGGTGTAGTAAAGGGGAATTTATATGACACATCCCCAAAAGATTGGATTTATTCTATATGTGTATCCTAATCTATCATATTTAATAACATCATCAATATATATATCCCACCTTATATCTCCACCAACTATAAATCCTTTTAATTATATATATGTGAATGATATGTTAGTATATATGCCTACCATTGAAAAGAGAAAAGAAACTTAAGCGAGGCTGGTAAGATTTTATGAATTATAAATCCTCTCAATTACATATATATGTAAATTATATATTAGTACATGTTCCAACCATTGAAAAGAGAAAAGAAACTTAGGTGAAATTGGCTAGATTTGAACTTTCCTTATAACAGCATCATGCCTTAGGTTTGGGCCCTGCCAATGTCTCTCCTCATTCCTCGTATATTAAGGCACTCCATTAGTTACAATACCCTCCTTTAAGACCCTACATAGATTGATGGTTACATGAATCATCACCTCATCATTCCCAACTCTCATGGTAACATACCCCTTTACCCCCCCCCCCCCCCCCATAGTGTATACTAGGTAGGAAGAAGGTAGTTACTATGTCGACTTGACCTCCAGTGTCTAATTATGTAAACGGGGTCTAGAATTTTGACCTTCTTAAAAATTTTCAAAGCTAAAATAAAAATTTTCATTGTGTTCATCTCATCAATACCTTTCCAACAACATAAAATTTACCTCAATCTGGCTTCTAGATTGAAAGATATTGTCATTCAAAGTTTGACCATTAACCTCCTGCCTTGATACTAGGCCTTACCACATGGCGCCCATGTGGTGCCCATGTGTCGTGAAACATAATTTCCAAGTCATGCTTCCTATGTCTACCACCATGGTCATGCCACTTCACCATACATGAAACTTCCTTTGAAGCCTCTTGTCATGACATCATGTTGATATTACTTCCTCCATGTGGCCTCCTTTCGGAGTGGCACATGTCACTCCATTTTGGTCCAGTTTTACCTACCGAAAGGTCAATTTTTGGTGCCATGTGTCACTTTACTAAGAGGACACCACATCTCTCATATGTCCATGTTATTTTCCACATAGGACTTGGTCCCACTAGTGCCTTGACCTCTTGCAAAGTGGAGTTTCTCCATTATAAGTCATTTTGGCCAAATTCAACCCATTTTGTTATTTCACATAGGCTTACCCATTTGTCATTCATGACCCTTTTTCCTCCTTGGAATGATCCAATAGTTTTCATTCCATGGAAGTTCTAATGATTGATATTAAAATGTGGACCCCACCCCCCTTGCTGACCTGGTAGGGGCGGTTTGCTATCATGGTTCCCGTGCACAGTTCCATTGCCCATTTACTAATAGTCCAAATTTGTCCTTGGCCTATAATCGCCATGATCAAAATGCAGACACCATCCTCACCTTCCTGACTTGGTTGGGGGGGGGGGGGTTGCTTCGCTATTGTATCCCTTCCATCCATTCCTCGATGGACCTACACTGTCAATCTATGCATATATAAGAATACACACACACACACACACACACACACACACACATATATATATATATATATTTATATATGTATAATTTTTAATCATCAGGCCTATGGATTTGGTGCTTGGTTTCAACACTCACTCGTATGGCTATAGTAAGCCACCAAGGCTTATCCCCTTGGGCCTAATACTCCAACTCCTAAATGCCATATTACATTTAAACATTGTGCATCATACATAAACTATGACCCTTCCACACTAGCAAGCTTGACGATGCAACTATGTAAAAACACACATACAAATGCTACAAATGAATATCCCTCATGAGCTTTCTAAGGCCTCAACCAAACCTACACATGCTTACCTTTACTCCCATAGAGATAGGGAATTACTCTAACTTTCTAAGGTCTTGGAAGGGCATGTAATTTATATAAACCTAAGGAGATATACCTACTAATCTTGTAGTTTTAAAGCTAAGGCCGATGGTCAAAATAGTTTTATTGCAGACATTCAAGCATTTAACAAATTTCTATCCATATCTTTCATACTCAGACCATTTAGATCAAGTACATTCTTAGAAGGGACATGAGAATAAACCCATTCCTGAGAAATTACTCAATAAGAAAACATCTCCCTTTCACACAAGAAATGACATTCGTTTATGATAATCTAAACCATTTATCAACATTGTGGCTAGTGTGAAAAATTCAGTTTGAGGAATATGAGAAAACATTGACACATCAAACATATAGGGTCTGTCCATTCCTCGTCAATTGCACAAGGATTGGCTTTACCAAATCATATAGGGATCAACATTCCTCAACATGAATATAGGCATTGAATCAACACATTACTCAAGAAGCTAACATCTCCCTTTCACACAAGAAATGGCATCCCTTGATTTTAATCTAAACCATTTATCAACACTATGGCTAGTGTGAAAAATTCAGTATAAGAAATATGAGAAAACATTAACACATCAAACATATAGGAAGTGTCCATTCCTCATCAATTGCACAAGTATTAGATTTACCAAATCACACAAGGATAAACATTCCTCAAAATGAGTATGGGTATTGAATAAACAATGTATTTGGTGTTTTATTGAGCAAGGGTCCCAAAACACCTTTCCTTGTGGTTTGGTTGTCACCTAAAAAGATCATACAAACAATTGGATGATGTTAGTGCTTGGATAAGAACTAACAAAGAATGAATGGGATAAGAACAATACATGCAAAACATTAAACAAAAATAAAACAAAGAACATAAAACAATGCTTAAATGAAGCATAAACACATCAACAAAAGACATAGGAACATAATTCCCTTTATTGATTTCTAGTAGAAGTGCTACAAATGAGATATCAAAACACTTGAAGAAAAAATCTTAAGCAACGATGTTGTTGAAGTGGCTACAATGCCCTCCAAAATTTTAGATTGCACTCAAATTTCGGAGCCTTCCTTGGTCTTTCCCTTAATTTTTGCAAACACTTAAGCTCATTTCATGAGCTTCCCAAAGTTCTTTGACCCCTTTTACTTGTTGGATCAGCTATCATATTTTGGTATGCTTGGCTCTTTTTCCATGATTGTGAACCTTTTCTGGCAGTATGAAAGGTTTGTTTTTGTGTATACGAGTTGTCCAAACCATGTAAACACCTGTCCTACTCATATACAACGTTTTGAGCACTATTGCATAAGTGTCGTCACATCGTCCTAAATTCTATCTCAAGTGTTGCACTTGTCGCTTCTTGTTATGAGATAGTCACACAGAGGGTGATGCTTTTTCTTATTGTTTTGGTGGTCTATGTTTTCATTTCGTCGAAGAATGCTAAGTGTGTGATCACAAGTTCAAGTTCATCACAAGTTTGTCTTCCTCTTGCACTTAGCCATTTTTCCGAAAATATTCCTGACCGAGCAACTCATCTTCACTGAGCCCTGACTGAACTGCGCATTGCATAGTCTCAACCCTTAGTGTTGTGACCTTGCTTCCTAGAATTGTGCAGTCCATAGTCATTTCCCCATAGGGAAGTTTCACAATGCAATTCCAGAGCTCAGTAGCCTTCCTTTACCCCCATAATTGCATAACAGTTCCCCCCATTCTGACTTGAACTGCGCACTTCACACTGTCATTCCTCAAGATTCCCCCCTTTCCTACTGGAACACCACAATGCGTAGAGAACCCAACTTTCCTTTGCCTCCAGAACTACGTAGAGGCGTCCTACAATTTCCTCCCTCAGTCGGAGCTCACTGACCTCAAGAATTGTGCATATTTGTCCTCCAGATCCCTCTACTGCTCAGTCCCCCTTGCCTTTGAAAGTGTGCAGAATTGACCTCCAAGGCCTCATCCCATATCACCCATTGATGGCTTGAACTACATAATCCTAACTCTCAGTGGCCAGTGCGTAATTTATTTCCCTAGTGGGGACTATGCTAAAAAGTTCCTTAATAGAGCTTGAGATGTGCTCTGCATAGTCTTAGTGATCAAGCCCCTCTCCCTGTCACTTGGAACTATGCAATGCATAGTTACTAGGTCCTATCTCCCAGCCTGTCACCTATCCTGAGCTTAGTTGATGGATAATAATGCATCATCTTAGGATATGGAGTTTTCAGATTGATGTCATCATGTCAATAGTGAATTTTCGAAGCAGGTACACTATCAAGTAATGGCAAGATGATGAAGAAGGCGAAGAAGGAGGGAAGCATGCCTAAAGACTCACTTGTAGCTGAAAAAATGAGTGTACGTACCAAGAGTAAGCAAAATGAACACAAGTGTGCAACCACCTTCCAAGACCGAAAATCATTGAAAACCCCACATCATCAAGCTATGCAAAGGAGAAGAAAAAGCATATCCAAGAACACATTTATCACTTAGCAGTAATAGCAACTTGACATTGCCACATCATCAAACCAATCCATGTCAGTAGTGTCATGTCAAGTGGTGTCATGAGTTTTCATATGCCACATCACTATTGTGGGCCATGTATATTGTAAATAAAATGTATTGTAAAGTAGAATTCCAATGGACACACATGAATATGAAGAGTCATGTAAGTTGAAAAGTCATAGGAAGTTGAACAATCATGAGAGTCGTCAAAGAGTCACAAGGGGGTAAGAATCACCCTTTGGTATATATACCCCCTCATTGTATGAGCAAAGCAATTTTCACCTTGGATCCTCCTGCAAAGCATTAGAGAGATTAGTTAGTTCTTTGAGGAGCAAGGAGTGGCTCTGATGTCCCACTACTAGCGAAAGTGATGTACAATGTAAAAATGTGTCTTGGAACTTTTTCTTAATTACATAATCCTTTTCAGGCTAGGAATTTTCCATGCATGACTTATGGATGTTTGTAAGACTATTATGTGAACATTTTTATTTCATGTTTGCTTTCACATGTACCAATATAGTTGAACTATTTCATTTATTTTAGTGCTTATCTTGTTGGGAATGTGTTGTAATGGTTGTCACTATTGTCTCATCCTTATGGACTATTCCACGGGGTACTAGATAGACCTTTCCTTTCATATCGGTTATAACAACTGCCACATCCTCTGTGGACTTTCCTATTGGATGTTAGACAGATCTTCTCTTTTTCATTGGTTGTAACATGTATAGCATCCACTGTGGACTATTCTGCTAGATGTTGGACAGGCATTTCTAGTTCATGTGTGTCTCTTCATGGGTGGTACTATTACCTCTCACTTAGAGGCTCACATTTCTCCCCCCTTTTCAGTAAGAGAACCTAGACACAGTTGCACTGCAAACTCACCTTGCTATTCGAAGATTCCATTGCACAACTCTCCTATGCTGACAGCTAGAGGCAAGGCAAATATTTAAGGAGTTGGCAACTGGGCTTTTATACCGAATGGGACTCCTACACCAAATGGTTTGATGTCTAATTGGGACTTCATATCGGGGGGATCCCATTAGTTGAAGGATTTCCAACACTGTCAATAGGTTCCCAAGGACTCTCAACACATAACTCCTTTCTTCAATCTCCTATGCAAATTGGCTCTCTCTCAAAGAAGCTAAGATAACTCTCAATGATGATGGAACTCTCTCAACAATGTAATGCACAATTTCCTTGGGGAAATTTTTCCAGTATAACAATGCTCAAACTTCTTCTTCTCTTGGTATTCCAATGACTTGTTTATATAAAATTTGAAGTCCTCTTTCCCTCCCTTAGCTTATTAATGAGAAAATGACTTGATAGGAGTACAAGAGGATTCCCTTGGGGGTTGAATATCTCCAAGTCAAATTGAAATCGGCTATCCTTGGGTGATACATGTAAGGGAGTCTCAATTCAATTTTTTTGAAGTGGTCCCTGACTACTGGCTCAGAATTTGGTTGACCCATGTGGCTATTGAAGAAAAGGTCACGCCGTTGTTAATTTATGCCTTTGGAGAGCCCACATGGGTTGATTTTTTTAAGTTGAACCTTTTAAAACTTTTGATTTTTGGATTTTATGATGTCTTTAGCTGGAAGAGCTTCACTTGTACTTGTTGTTGTCTGACTCTGGGTGTCATCTAACTTGTACAAATGCATGTATGATTTTTCCATTTTAACAATTCCCCCGTGATGTATGACATTAGGAGCAAGCATATAGTCGAAATAAATCACTTTTGTTGTTTTGATGATGGGTCTGACATGATTTTTTGAGAGAGATGAGATCCTTATGGAGATGATTTGGGATATGTCCTTAACTAAGAACTCATAGAAAACCATTTATCTGAATAAATGATGATGCAAAAGTGTTTATATGTGGTGGCCATGTCCCATGATCTTTATGATGACTAGGATTGACATAATACAAACATACAGGAAAACACCTTATCAATTAAGTGATGAGGTATTTGACATGCAGATAGTTGATGAAGATTATTGCTTTTTCCTTGAGGGGCACTTCTCAAAAAGTAGGTTGATCTGGATGCTTCCATGCATATGATGTATGGTACCACTAAAGGGGGGTGTGCTAAGATGCATGGGTTTTTTATTAAGAGAGACAAAATTCAACGACCCAATGTACGATACTACCATGACATGAAAAATTACTTTGACGTTGAATGTCAGGGAGATTGATGAATTTAATGAGAAAATGATGGTTCACAATGTGCCACCTGAGATTATCCCTATAAGATGGGAGTAACCAAGGTACTACTCCGATTCTGGAAGATGAGAGTTGGTGTCAAAAAAATGAAGCGCCAATCACCTGGAAGATGATTTTGGAAAATTATTGTGAAATTGGTACAAATATTTGTGATAGGAAGGGTCTATATACATGATGGCGAGAATCAACGGTATGCAATGGATACAGAAAACCTACCCGAGGCTGGAGTATTGATGCAAGTAGTGGTAGTAAAAATAATAGTGTTGAAGTAAGTGCCCCTGGAGCTGGTAGGGCATCTAAGGGGGTGATTAAATGAATTTTCTAACTGTCATGGTATGGTGTGAGCAAATGATGATCACAGAAAGGGATATGAGATGGGAAAAAAGTTAGCTCCAACCAAAGGCGACTCAAGAATGCCACTAGGTAACTGACACAAAAATATGGGTGAGAATTTTATTCCTTTAAAAATATTTTGTACACTTGCCAAATGAATTTAAAAATTGGTTTGGGATGTACAAATATAGAGGTGGGTTCCTCGAGAAAATGTTGACCTGCGTGATGTTGTAGGTGAGATTGTTGTTGCGGGTGGGGGGCCCATTGGATGCTCTTGATGTTGGTTTAATGAGCTAGATAGAATGAAATAAATGATCTATTGTAATGTGGAGGAATGGTAGGCCAAGTGTAGAATGTGTAGATTCATTCGATTTTATCTGATAAGTAAACATGAGGGGTGGCCCATAAGTGAGGTTATAACTAATGAGAAACAAAGAGAGGTATGAGATTGGTCTTCTGTTATAGTGGCTACAACCACCCTACAAAATTTTACCTTAGCTTCATTTTGGAGCCTCCCTACCAACCATCCTTGTAGCATTTCTTGCATTGTTAAGTACATAGGCTTCATTGGTTTTTCAGTAGCTTTCCAGCCTGTGCATGTTAGTTTGCTTCACTCCCCTCATAGGATACCACTCCGGACTTGGGCTAGTTGCTAGTTGAGAAGCTCCTTCAGAAAATTGTACAATGCTGGAAGAGAACCAACCTTCCCTATAGAAATCGTGAAAATTTTATCGGTCGACTACTGAACTCCAAAATTGCGCAGAGCAGTCAGATAGGATTCCTTGGAAAAACTACGCAATCTAGCCAGCACTGCAGCTCAACTTAGAAATTGCGCAATTCTGGGCAGCAGTCACCTTCTCCTCCTAGAAATTCCGTAATCCATCTGGGATAGCCAGCCCAGCTCCTCCCAGAAATTGCACAATTCTGGGAAGTAGTCACCTGCTCCTCCCAAAAAAAGTGCAATCCCTCAAGGATAACCAACCTAGTTCCTCTCAGAAATTGTGTAAATCCCTCTCTCAGTCAAGTAGGTTGTTGCATGTAACTTCAGGTTGACCGGTTCCCTGCAAGATAGAGAAAAACTTATTTACATGCATAGGTTCCTCTTCTCGAAATAGAAAAAGGCAGCGTGCAAAAGGAATCCCTAGATCTAGGGATCTATTCTTAGCAACTGGAGGTTACATGCAAAGCTCATTTTAGAAACTTCTCGCCAAGTGTCACTTTTTCCTAGATTTGTGGTATGCACGTCATAACTTCGATCTTATCAAAACTCATCAACTGAACACTATGGAGTTCATTCCTCACATTGACCTTGCAGCTCTGACATCCCACATTACATCTAGGAGTCTTCGGCACTTTCAACTTAGTTGTTTCACGGTAAGTCTTGTTTTCATGTCTTGCACTTCATTTTTGCTGCTTTTTGTGTTTCTCTTTGTGTGAGTGTCATCTTCTTGATTTCAATGAGTGCTTTCTGTCGTTTTGATGTATGTTAGCTTGTAGAAGCATCATTTCAGTTTTTGTTCACATCTCACTGTTGTCGCATGCATCACATTGTTTTGCACCGACAGATGCCGTTGCGACGACCCATTTCACACACATGCATGTTTTACCATTTTCTTAATCCTGCACTTACTGTTTGCATGCATGATCATTCACTCTTGTTTACACTCAGTATCACCATGCATTCAGACTTCTCATGTTTTCAGTCCCCTGTTAGCGGGCCTGGGCTGCTATAGCCCGGACCTTGCCTTGCCCGACTATAATTGCACATTTCTAGAAGTGAAGGCTCTTCCTTCCCTCCAAAAATTGCGCAAGTCTGTCCCAGCATTGACCTCCAGGCTTGCATTGCACAATTCTAGGAGGCAGTGCCTTGATGGCCCCAGAAAATATGCAATGCAGTTTGCTGGTTTGCATGTCACTACTGACTAAAATTGTGCTTTGTGCAGTTTCAGTCCTCAGAAGGCTAGGCTGGACTATGCATTGCATAGTTCTAGTAGTTATTCAGCCTCTTGATAACTCGGGCTGTGCCTTGCACAGTTTTGGGAGTCAGTCTCCTATCCTCCTGGTGAAAATTACGCAATCTTCACAGACGGTCACACAGGTATGTTGCATGTCAGTCCTCCAATTTTTTTTTTGTTTTCGACTAACACATTTCTTGTCATGAGTGTTGTTATGTCTCAAGGTATCATAGGTGTTCGTCTTCCTCTCAACAACACAGGTACAATGGCTTCTAGGAGAGTAGAGTCGATGACACCATTAAGAGAACAACTAGGGATGGAGTAGATCAACTATCTATGCCTATCTATGAATACATCAAGTTGTTCATGGACAAGGATATCAAGATGAAATAGCAGCAGTGTCATAGTGAGCAGCACCATCAACAGCAATAGAAGGTAGCACACCTGCATGCGAAAAATTCAAGAGGAAGGTTGTTGACATCGCAGAGGCTGAACAAATTTGCAAGCTCAAGCAAATCTACTTGTGATGAAATCATCCTTGGAGATTGAGGCTATGAGGCGATGACATGACAAGAGGATCGCATGAAGGAAGAGAGATAAACATAGAAGGAGTTACAGGTGCTAAAGCAGAAACTCAAGGAAGAATGGGAGCTGCATAAACAACAGAAGGAGTTGTAGTAGGAACAGGCACAACAAGAAGTGCAACATGCACAGACTGATGAAACTGCTCCCATATAGGTTATGGACCCATCCAGCAGCTAGCATGGAGTAGACAGGGTGAGCAGTGATGTCGATCACATGCAAGGGTATTAAGAAGCATGGATGTCATTGTGTGCACACATGTGATCCCACCCATTTGGCACACTCATCGAGGCGAAGATAAGAAGCAAGTTCGACAGGAGCTGAACATGTATTTCGACAAGTTGATGTGCATGGTCACCAACACACACTTCGAGATCAGCACAAACACTATGCATCAACATGTTGCTGGTCTAGCTACACTCAAGACAATGATGCACATGTTTTCAGATGAGTTTGACAGAGGAGCCATATCATTGTACCCGGATGCAACAAAGGCAAGAGTTTGCTTTCAGTAGGATTTCACCATTGAGTGCATAGACACCATCACGTACGACAAAGCTTGGCATCAGTTTTCCATCGCCGATCATCACAAGGATGTCAAAGAGTCGGTCCCATCATAACTATCTGAGTGTTAGTGATAGATTGCGTGGCTTTCTCAAGCCTATTTTGTCTCACATGGGTACATTTGCAGATTGGATGTAACATCTTGTGAAGTGGAAGTCCAAGTGTCGATAGTCAAATGTAACAGTCATAGAGTAGTTGAAGAGTGATGAGGGTAGGTGAATAGTCACAAAGGAGGATGTCAAGGGTCACCCGACCCTTTTCTATTTATACTACCTCATAAATCATTATAGGGGTTGTTGGTCAGCCAAGCTTCCGATAGGAGTATCCTAAAGAGAGCTTGGAGAGTATTGTAATGCGCTTTGGCTTCTCCATAGTGCAAAGCTAGTATATCTCTTTGGAGGAACAAGCAGCAGTGATTGTAATGTTCAACTATCGAGACTAATGGTTGGTCATGGTTGTATTGTATCATTGGAACTTTCACTTCTTAGTATAACAGAGCCAACACGTTTCATGCATATGTTGTTATTGTATTTCAGCTATCTTGGTTACTCTAATGATATATGTATATGTTTGCTTACACATGCATGTATGGACTCTTTTTGTATAAGTATGTATGAATCTTACTCAGATGCGTTGTTGGTTTAACCATCAATTTGTATTGTTAGTATAATTTCTTTCTAGTTTGTGATGCATCTTCGCTCATGTGTTCCCTTCCAAGACACGTGCTTCCACAGGTTTCCAAGGGGCGCACTCACCTCATTTTCTCTATGTTAGAACCATTTATACACCTTCCTTGGCTTGTTGCATATGTCACACCCTTGCTACCAACAAGGAAATCTTACTTGCCTCTACGTGCAACCGTGCTCAAGGTGGTACCGTAGGACCCACTACTGGGACTCGTACACCAAACAGTCTGTGGTCTAGTTGGGACTTCTTACCGGGGAGATCCCTTGACATGTTGGCAGGTCTAGAACCGTCAACATCTTCTTAGACATGTGGGTGAAAATGGCTCTCAGGCCTGAGACAATGATAATGGATACCAATAGTGTGAAGGGTACTATGAGTTGGACTAATCCATGTGGGTGAGGTGCCATCAACCATCATGGATATTTACCATGTGCGGGTGGAAGGTGATAGTAAACATGGTCAAGATGGTGGACCCTATAGTTTTTTTTAGATAAATGATGTCAGGATGTGAAAATATTTGGATGAAGCTTATCATGCTGAGTGACGAATGATACCTTAGCTATTGAGTGGTAGCAGGAAACTAAGCTTACCATGAAATTGCTGAAAAAAATTCTAACTTAAAAAGCTAATACCCTGAGTGAAAATATCTTAATGTGAAAATATGTAAATTAGGATGAACTGAGAATGATGTATTGAAAATCATAGTAAGGCACCCCTGACAGCTACTTTAGACTGAACAAACGAGCCCAAAAATGAAAATGTTGGTTGAATGGAAGAGAGGGTACAATGATGTAGATGAAGGTGTCATGATCCCAATGTCATGGATGGTTTTACGAAAGGAGGTCGTGAGCTCCTAAACATGCCTCTCGAAGAATGAAAAAGATGGAAATAGATAAAGGTGTGAGGCCCATATTTCGACCTCATTTGTACTTGTTGACATGGATTCCAAATAAGATTCCATGAGTTGTTTGAGTTGTAACAGTTAACAGAGCACCTAAGTAGTGCGTGAGGAGAGCTAGGTAAGAGGTCATGACCCCACTTTTGTGAATTTAGTAGCCTAGGGTAGGTAGGTCATACAAGATGGCCTGTACGAACTGTTTTAGGAAAATCATGGGAAAATGCACAGGTGACTTTGTGGTAGTCACACAAAGTTATGTGGGGAAGGGAAAAAAAGTCTTGTAGTGTGTGAGACTGTGAGGGAAAAAACCACCAGGTTTTCGAGCCAAAGGCATTGTGAATTAATTAGTGATAGTCACACATAGTGTTCAATTGAGAAGGAAATAGTCGTGCATTTCGTGTGACTGTGTTGAAAAAAATTGTGAGGTACCTCTGGCGAGGTCCTCATGATTAGGGGAATGACAATCACGTAGTGTGCATGACTGTTTAGGATAAAGTTGCATGGTGGCATGCGCTTGTTTGGATAAAAAACACATGACCATGCACCTGTTTTGAAAATAGACATGTGATGCTAATAAAAGAAAAATGGGTTGGCAAAGGGGCTTATTTTTTGTTTTTCTCTTTTTCTTTTGTGCAGGATGGTGGTGACATGGCGTGAGCGGGATTGGTACTTCTTCCGTATGATGGTAGTTGGTGATGCTTGGGAAAGTGTTCAACTGGATAGATGGGGGTTACTGATGTTCATTCATAACCTTCTTTTGATGTCACAAGAAGACTTCCTGTGATTCATGGTTGACAGGTGGTAGCCAGATCGACAACTCTTTGTTATCCAAGGTTGATATATGGCATTAACTGCTAAAGTGGATATATACTTTATGCTAGGGTTAGTGCCTCGAGGTGAGGTGCTACCAAAAGAGCTCCCTCCCAGAAAAGTGGTGTTGCTGGATTGGGAATGACAACACTGTGATGATGATCCATTCCAAGAGGGGTATATCTACATTACTTCTATCCTGGACTTAGCGACATAGGAAACAATTGCGATGATCATACGACTGGTGGGGTATTCAGCCCAAAACTCCATCTCAGGTCCATAAATAACAGTTATGGAGAGGATGCAAGCAAGTGTCTTCTTTTATTTGGCTGGCTTCCTCCATCGGCGGATGATGATGCATTCGTCACAGGTTACCTAGCATGAGGTGATAAAATTATGTTACGATAACGTGGTGTGCAGCATATTATATGAGAGGGTAATGATGCTACAAATAATGGTAGCGGTGGTTCCAGGGCCACCGAGAGAGCCTTGCATTCAACACTAGGCACCTTTCATGTTGAGGTTAGGTGGCAGGGAGGTAACACGATATTGGACGCCCAAATTTGAGGGTTGGTTTGAATCCAACCCTCAAGCAATCCTCAAGTTCCCTTATGTCGGCGTGGATTTCTGAGGAGATCCAAAGATGGGATTTCCCTAGGAAATGTTTGGGGTCTAGTAGGTACATGATTATGATATCAAATTTTTATGATTGTTATATGTGTTGGTTTGATGATATATATGGATGTTGATACCCTACATGTTTTCTTACAAATGTTAGAGCTAGCGGGTGTCCTTTGGGTAGCTTGGCAGGAGCAAATCCTCGATGCCTTGGTGAGGTATGTGCTGCTACTAGGTAGCAATGTCGAAGGGATGTCAAGGGAGGTGAAGGTCCTGTGCAGCCAACTTAGTGAAGGACTTTGGAGATAGGTGGCCCCTTTGAGGAGAGGGAGGTTGCAGCACATCAAGCAGAGGTGGAGATGTTTCGAGCATGCTGAGCCTGTTGAGGATGCTTGGGGTCGCACAACATAATTACTCTGAGGGATGCCTAATGCTAGATGGGCTATGTTGTGGGATGATGTCATCGAGAGGATGATGATACAAGACAGGGAGCAATGCCTAGTCTTGCGCCAGTTGGAAATGGCGGTAGCTACTGCCTGACTGATCTTGGTTCCTCTAACTTGTGAGGCAGGAGAGCCTCTTGCAAGTGGTGTGGGGGGTATTTGACCCCTACCATAGATGCAGGAGTTGCATGTACTAGGGGAAGCACCCATTCTGAGGATGTTCCCCTTTTTTTATGACTTATTTTTCTAGCTACGGCCAACGAATTTACATATATATTTTTTGGATGATGTATGTATATATATATATATATATATATATATATATATATATATATATATATATGAGTATTTTTTGCGGGTGTCATGGTGTGTTTCTATGCACTGTATACATGTGATGTATTTTGCATTGTATTGATGGATAGATTGATTATGGTTTTATGTGTCTCGATGATGATATATATGTGATGCATGCTAGTCTAGGATTTGATTAGTAATGCAGTCAACCATATGATTCTGATTTATTAGTACATTTGAAAATGTGACTCAATCCAAACCACGTGCTAACCTTTTTTTCATGTAGGTATTTCTAGAAAAGGTAAGGGTTACACACCCTAAAGGTTATGTTTAACTGCAATACAACAATATGGTAATCAAGGAATATATGCACGTGACTCATACCTAGGTGGGAGGCATCATCTAAGAGGCTTATGATGACATCATATTCACTTGATTATTGGTGGCTGACCTAACGAAAAGCCAATTCTAATGGAGGGGTGTTAGGTCAGTGAATTATATGGCCCAAGTTATTTCAACAATATTTTGTGAGCATCGAGAAGCACCATCAACGAACCCGTGGTGGTATGTTGTCGAATGACCCATATGTGACATGATGAGAGTATGGTATTTAGAATACATCCATGATGAGGTGATCATCATAAAAATAAGTCAAGGTGCATGTTTATACATTATAAGGCTTTAAGTGAGAGTTTGAGAAGAAGTTTTTAAGGTAAATCTCGTTGATGGGGTCCTTGAGACACGTTTTGTTTGGCTCTACCAACATGTAGGTGCCTTTTAAGAGGAAATGTTTAATGATATAGGTTCCTTTCCATAAGGTCTCGAACTTGCCTAGTCCCAAGGCTTCTTTGGCTACATCGCTCAAAAGTATGAGATCTCCATTGATAAATGTTCGAGGAGTGACATTGCGATCAAAATAGGCTTTGGTTCTCTTTTTATGGGCTTCATTGTGCTAGAGGGATTCACGTTGACTTTCGTTGACATGTTCTAATTGTACTAGCCACTATTCTATGGGTGAATGTTTTTGGAGAAGCTTGATGGAAATGCATAGGGTAGGGATATCACACTCTATAGTGAGTATGACCTCCACACCATATAATAGGTGGAAAAGAGTAAAGCTTTTAGATGATTTTACCAATGTGTAGTATGCCCACAGGGCGGAGAATAGCATGTGATGCTAGTTGTTTTTGTTCTTATTCACCATGCGCCATAACATTTTCTTGAGGATTTTGTTGACAACTTCTACCTGTCCATTGGATTGGGGTAGTATGGGGAAACAAATTCATGTGAAAATCCTAGGAGTTAACACAATTCTTGGAAAATTTCATTCACAAAGCGTTTACCATGGTACAAGACTAACTCCTTGGGAATTCCAAACCACTTGATGACATGGTTAAATCAAAATACGGCGACAGTATCAGTGGTGTTGTTGAATGTAGGCATGGTTTTGACCCACTTAGTGAAGTAGTCGACAACAAATTCTATGTATTTGTGATCATTTTGAGATGATTGGTTGAAAGTCATGAAGTCAATGCCCTTTTTGACCATTTTTAGAGGAGCTAGGGGAGCTCAAGCTTTGTGGGCATATCATTGACAAAGTTCACACAGCTTGACTGCTTGGATACAATCATGGAAAAGAGTAGGCTAGAAGTAGCTGACACAAACGATTTTTTAGGTATTGGACATCCCTAAAAGGTGGTCGCCTATTAGGGCCCAACCCTAACCCCTTTATTTATGTAATAAGTGCAAGGGACCTTGTGAGAGTCATAGTTAGTTAGTTGAGGCAATAAAGCCTATAAGAGGTTATCCACATTAATAATGATTGTTAGTGGTTGACTAGCATTATAGAAAAGAGACCACAAATAGTTATAAATGGAACATAGTTAATAAATAAAGTGGTTAACCCATGTTATGCAAGGGACCACTAGAAGTTATATTTGGATGTTGTTAAGCTATAAATAGTCTTAGATAGTAAGGGAAGAATCATCAAGTCTTATTGTAATTGAGCACTTCCTTGTTGGAGTTTTCCCCCTTGAAGAGGCAAGTGAAATTTGTATTCTTCTTATTAATAATAAAACACCTTTGCAACTTCTCTCATTTTATGTCATATTTTTGTGTCTCGGGCTATAATGTTTTGTATTTCTAGTATTCTATTATTTTCGTAGGTTAAGTGCATAACAAGTGCTATCAAAGCACTTTCCAGGGCTAGTTGTACCTAAAATTTTCGCAGAAATGTTTTTAGGCTAGAGAAATCTTCTAAAATATTTAAACCATGGGATATATCATTGAGTGCATAAAGCTATAGCTTTGGGGAGGCATGCACACAGGGAATACAAGAGCTGGTCACACTCGTTGGACTCCCTTGTAACCCCTATGGGTACCCTTTTGAGTAGTAGCGCATTAGACAGAACCACGCATAGACTGCACTTCCATGTGCCCTTTGGTATATCAGAAGCCCCATAGGGTAACCTTAAACCTAACCTTAGATAATTCTTTGCTCGTATTACTACTACAGTACACTGATAACAACACTTAGGGAGACTACTCGCACGTATAATAGGGTAGTCGGGTAGTACGGTTAAGGGTACAGTCGATCCTCCTTAGTTAGCACCCTAAAAGATTGGGGTTAGTAATATTGTTGGATCCCTATGTATATTGTGATCTGTGGTACCTGACACTCCTTTGAGACCATAGTTACATCATTTATCTGAAGATCTCTCCCACCTTTTCTTCCAGATCAGATTCAACAGTTGGCATTTTCACAATGCAAATCAGACTCTTTATGTTGTAAGGGTTTTGGCTTCCATAGTCCAGATCAGATTGTCACAGCACATTTTACAGTACCAAGGCATTGGGGTTTCTATTACTATAGTCTAGGCCCATTTTTTGCAAGATATTTGGCCGTATTAAGCTTTCTGGAATTCGGCCACTGCAATATTGACTGAAATTCCTTTCTGTTGAGTCTTGAAAATGTCATTCATTTCCATTACACTTTCACTATTATGTCCATTATATCACCTCCATTTCACTACTATGTCACCACATTCATCCCACTTTCATTATCATTGGGACACATTTATGTTTTTCCAAACTTTATTAATTCTAAGCTTTTTAAGTGAATTTGTGGTTAAAAATTAGAAAATAATGTGCATATGCTTATACCTAACAAATGGGTTGAGATTGTTGACATGTGTAGGTTGAAAGGAGGCTTCTAGAAGACCCTTATGTGGCACTCTAAGGCCAAATTCGAATTTGAGTGGAAGGAATCATGGGATCATGAGGATATGTGTCACATCTCCTAATTATATGGTAACTCTAAGAAGACATGTGTCTTATCATTTCTTATTTTGATTAGGACTCTAGAGGTAGAGGGAGAGATTCATGGACTCTCATTAATGAGATGGCTTCTCATCTTTTTGTATAAATAGGAGATCTCTCTCCTTCATTTGTTATTCTTTTTAGCTTGTAAGTCCTTAAGTCTTAGCTTGTTAGTTCTTAAGCTTGTTAGCTTGTGAGATGGCTTTGGAAAGATTTGGAGAGCTTTGTTGTACTTTGTAATTTTGAAGAATTTGAATAAATCTTTGATGTTCTCAACATGGAAGGAGATGTGAAGTAGATGTCATGGAGCATATTAGAATGTAAGGTAGAGTAGATTTCATTTTGTAATTTTGATTTGATTTCATTATGTCATTTGATTGCTTTCAAGTTTGATAGATTAGATTTTTCATTCATGCAATTTTAATTCATGCAAGTGTGTTCAACCGGTTGATTGTAGATTAGTTTTTCTTTACATGTTTTTGCATCAAATAGTGACATGAGATTTACCTCTATGCTGACTTTGTTTTTTTAGCTTTTCAATTTCAGTTATGCTTTGATTTCAGTCTGATTCATTTTCTTTGTTAGTTAGTTTAGATATCAGATTGCTCAAGTTATCGATGATTACCTCTGAAAACCATAGCGAGACTAACTGGCGAGGGGTCAGACTATGAATTGATGTGATTTGATTTTAAGTTTACTTTTCTGCAATTAGATATTAGATTGCTCAAGTTGTTGATGATTACCTCCGAAAGCCATAACGAGACTAACTGGCGAGGGGTCAGACTATGAATTGATGTGATCTGATTTTAGTTTTACTTTTCTGCAATTAGATATTAAATTGCTCATATCATTGACGGTTACCTCTGAAAGCCATAGCGGGACTACTGGCGAGGGATCGAATTATGAATGTGTAATTTGATTTTAGTTTTACTTTCCTTGCAATTTTTTATTTCTTTGAGTGTAGTAGCTTAAATCGCTTTTCTATATTTAGACAGCAGTAGAGATAATAATTTCATGATCAGTAGTTCATTATTTACTTGTTTAAATAGTAGCACATTTTCCATTCTTGTTCAAGCATTACTATCATCACTAGTATATTCTAAGACCTTCTGAAGTGTTAAGTTTTGGAAATCATTATAGAGGACATAATTGCTTTAGAATCTATATCCATACTTGCCTTCTAGAGACTTAGGAATAGGATTTCCATTTGCATTAGACACTTTAGGAGATCAACAAGAACAAAACCCCAAAACAAAACAAAAACTATAAAACAAGGAACTAAGAAAAAGGTTAACTAAGCACATATGGTGCACCACACTTCATTAGTTTATGATACCCGGATTGATAATTTATGTAGAGAAATTTAAGACGTTAAATTGACTAGATGCTTTCTGAGCATAAAAAAACATCTAGGGCCATTTCGGGATGCTTGCAAGAGACATAACCCATAAGATTTAGGATGACAAGATGGTCCTAGTGGTACAATTCACTTGTAAGCCCCAAATTTTCGGGCGGTCCCCATTTTTTCACAACGCACCTTCAAGTGACCTAAATCACTAGAATCCTGATCTTTCCCTCTTTCCAACCATACTACTCTCACGTAAGCTCAAAATTTGAACGGGACTAGTGAATGTATAGTACTAGGTCTCAAGTTATGGTTGCAGAGAAGGAAATGGGAAGATTCCAAGCCCTTGAGAAAAAATTCTAGACCTTCCAAGAATCCCTTAACAACATCATTGAAGAATTGGCTGACTTGAGGATGTCTTGCGAACCCATGAGGGAAGAACCTAGTGTTGATGCACATTTAGAAGAAGAATCCAAACTTCACATTCATTTGCATGGAGCTCACCAATCATCAATCCATTAGACACCCAAGTTGGACATGTATAAATTTGATGGCTCTAACCCCATAGTATGGGTGGCACAAATGGAACAATATTTCAACCTTAATAATATTTTGGAGGATGGAACTAAAGTACATTTGGGAGTCCTTTAGTTGGACCAAGAGAGATGGAAATGATGCCAGTGGCATCAGAAATGTTATTCAGGGAGGCCAACTTGGAACATGCTCTCAAAAGCCATATGTGACCACTTTGATCGAGAATCTCACTTTTTGGTTTGTCTCACTAAGATCAAGAAAATAAGTACAGTAAGGGACTAAATTGCATCTTTTTAACAATTAGGCATTAGAAATGATGGATTAGGAGATGACTTTTACTTGGAATTTTTCATCAGTAGCCTAAAGGAAGTTATCCAAGCCCGTGTTCGAATGCATCACCCAGCTACTTGGTTGGACACATGAAGTAAGGCCTTAGATGTAAAAGTCACCTTAAATGCCCAATCCAATCATCCAAATTTAGTCACAAAGGCATGTCCCACCCTAGCTATGGGTCCCACCCAAACACTTAAGGCTCAAAATTTGTCACTAGCAAAAATGACTGAAAGAAGGAAACAAGGACTCTGCTACCACTGTTGTGACAAGTACTCCCCATGACATAAATGGAAGGAACCAAAATTCTTTCAAATTTATATTACTAAAAATAGCTAAGCTAGTGAAGTTCCATCCACTAAAGTTCCTAAGGAAGAAGCAAGTGAACCCAAAATTGACTCAGGCAATGATCTCACAGCTATGTTAGTTGATCCAGTTATATCACTACATGCCTTCGCTGGAATGTTTTCAGCTCATACTCTCAAAATATGAGGTTTATCAAGCATTGACCAATAGTGGTATTGATTGATAGCAGAAAAAATCATAATGTTTTCAATAGGAGAGTAGTAGAAGTTGTTCATTGTTTTGTACGCATAGTATATAATTTCCAAGTCCTTACCACTGATAGGGGACCACAAAATGTGAAGGATGCTGTGAAAATATTAAACTTCAGATGGGGTATTATCAACTCAAAACCCACATGTTTTCCATTGAAATGGGTGGTTGTGACATTGTCCTTGGTGTTGAATGGCTCCACACACTAGGCCCTATCACCTTAGATTTCTAGGAGTTATATATGAGCTTTAAGCAGAACGACCACACTCATACATTAATGGGACTCTAGGCAGGTGCTCCTACTATCATCAGCTCACATCGAATGGGGAGGATTTTAAAAAAGGTCATCATGGGGAAGTAGCCCAATTTAATGCAATCCAGGACATTGGATCCACTCCTCATATTCATCCTAATATTAAACAAGTATTAGATCACCACCAATGGGTCTTTGAAAAAGCTAAGAAGCGCCCACCCTTTATGGGTGAACATGATCATAGCATCCCTTTGGTCCTAGGTGCCCAAACGCAAAATGTTTGCCCATATCGATGTCCTTTTCACAAAAGAATGAAATTTTAAAAATCATCCAGGAAATCCTCGAAGC
This sequence comes from Pinus tabuliformis, assembly GCA_031772625.1. NCBI lineage: Eukaryota > Viridiplantae > Streptophyta > Pinopsida > Pinales > Pinaceae > Pinus > Pinus tabuliformis. The sequence goes on along the minus strand of CM062805.1, from coordinate 97,737,206 downwards.
CAATGTTATTCATCCCAGCACCAGCCCTTATTAATATTTAGTGGTCGTGGTTCTAAATAAATATGGATAATGGCGCATGTGTCCTGACTTTATGGCCCTTAACAATCTCACTATCAAAGAAAAATTTCCTATTCTAGTAGTTGATGATCTACTACATGAACTGCATGGTGCTAATTTTTTTACCAAGCTAGACCTTCACTCGGGCTATCACCAAATATGCATGGAAAAAGTACACCTTCCCAAGACAGCCTTTCGAACTCATGAAGGACATTATGAATTCCTAGTCATGTCATTTAGTCTCTATAATTATCCATATACTTTTCAGAGGCTCATGAACCACCTTCTTATTATAGACATTTTTGGGCACTGCAACCCCAATCATACATGTCCATAAACCAAGGGCTCCTAAGTCCCTAAAAGTGTCGTTTCACACCCTAAATCAACAAGGTCAGCTGATTACATCATCTCCCAGAAATTCTCCACAGAAAATTGCTCAGAACTGGTCAAAGCTGGACCATATAGACTGCCCAGTGCAGAGGGTGAGATGCATCCCACCTACTCAGTGAAAAGGGGTGTGATGCATACTGAAAAGCACTTCTGTAGGGTGCAATGGGCGAGAGTAGACAAATGGTAGAGACAGTTTGCAAGGTGGATCGTCATGGAATCTTCCAGAAACTTCTCCTGTGACACTTGCCTCTCTGAATTTGCCCAGGGATGAGTAAGAGATCATCAATCTCTCAATGGAATCAAGAACTATCATTGAGAGGACACTAATCAAAAGCCAGAAGCTGACTCACCCCCCTACAATCATCTATATATGGATCCCTCATCCCAGATATCCAGAGGCTGGAATTTTGTATCTTGTAAGGAAGTGTTGTTGGTTTCTTGGTGGAATATCATATTGTTGGGTGATCTAAGCTTTTCATGAGGTGAAGAAGGGCTTTCATGCTGGGAGGATGATGGTGGGTCAGAACAATTGGCTGTAATCATCTTTGCTATTCTTGATGTTAATAAAGCTATTCAAGTTTTCCTCCACATTCTTGTATGTTTGATGATATATGCATTTCTGTGGTCAATATATATCTGGTCCTATATTGTTTATGATTGTAGATATCTATTCTTCGATAGTATTATGCTACCTTGATTCCACAGGTGCTCTTTGAAGCTGGGTGGACAAAGGAAAAGTGGCAAGGATCTATTAGAAGGGAGAGGAACCAAGCAAGGAACTAAGTGCAAGACTGAGGTTGGTGTCCTTTGTTCCCCTCTTATCTAATTCTCATAAAGGAAAGTGAAAGTAGTTTTAGTTTGTTTGTTTCTAATATAGCTACTAGTCTTAGTGGGACTAGCAGCTCCGAGCAAACACTAGATTTCCCGATAGCAAAATGGCGACTCCACTGGGGAGCGAATAGATTGTTTGCTTGTCTATATTTGTTTGTTTTATAAACTTACAGACGGAGCTTGAAGTCAAGCCAGCTAGCCTTCAAACTACATTTGCTATGCAAGTGCAAAGTAGATCAATGCTGCTTCAGTCTATCTCCAGGTTTTGTTTATAAACTGAACAATCGATTTTCAAACCTTCTAATTTCCCTAGTGGTGGCTCTAGTAACCTCATTAGATCAGCCCCTGTGATTTATATTTACTGAACATCACTTGCTCAACCTAAATCCCTGAACTAAGCTACAAACTGTGACCCAGAACCCAGTTGAAGTCTCGTCCCTGGACCATCGCACCTTCTCCTCTTGGGAATCTAGATGCATCGCACCTCCCGTGTGTAGTAGGTGTGCTGCAATGCACTTTCCCTGTGTTGCAGGTGCGCTGATCAGACAAGACTTCTTCTGTGCTCAGATTTTGGTTTTTGTGTTCACTCTCTTAAGCTTTATTCAGGAGTTTTGCTGTTTGTGATCAGTATACCACTATAGAAACTCCCTTCTTTTGCATGATTCCACCTCCATAGTACAAAGAATTGTGAATGATTTTATGTATTGTGCGCCATTTACAGTTCTCTTTTACAAAAAGTAGCATAGTCAGACTGTCGTCTTTTTATTTGAAAGTGTTGCAAGTGTCATTTTTAGTAAAAGAAAAGAATTCTATTGTTCTTGATGGTCGATTATACAGTTACTCTTGTATTTGATTTTAATTAGTAGTTTTTCAAGTGTCGAAAGTAGTTTTCAATTCAAAATAGCAAAGTGTCGTCATTATCTTCCTTTCGTTTTTGAAGAGAAATTTTTTAGTACTGTTGCTTTGAAAAGATAATTCAGATTTGTACTTAGCATTCTTCTTGTCATTCACACATTAAGAAAGCTGAAAAAAATACATGCATGTGCATTTGCATTTAGACTGCTTGTTGGTTTGATTTAGGACAGTGCATCTAGTGTGTGCTCTTTGCTCTATGTTGAAATAATATCATCTCTCTTTCTTTAGTAGCTAGGATTTTCATTGCAAAAAGAAGATTAAACGACTGTTTATCATCTTAGATTGCATTTTATGAATTGTATATCTACATCATGCGGTGAACCCAAAAGGAAAATTTCTTAAGAAAGATCAACTATAAAATAAATTTAATGAACCTAAAAATTCTTTGGAACCTAACGCACAACATTTAGAAGTCTAGGCTAGAGACGTATTCCGGTGTCGTAAAGCCTGGTACCTGTCACTTTCATTATTGGTTGGGTGATTCCTCCTCTTTGAGACAATAAGTCCTAGTATAGACTTGTGCTCCCACGTACCGTCGAGTATATATTGGGAGACCACAATAGGCTATATCCTTTATCCATAGGAAGCCGTGTCGGCTGCCCTATCGATCGCAATGCATTGAACACAGCATTTGGGAAGATTGACTGCCGTACCATAAAAAGTATTCTGCAGCTTTGCGATTGGTTTGGTAATCCCTCTATATAGATTTCTAGAGTAGTCTCTTTCGTTCCTTTTCAGACTCCTTAAAGGAAAAGGTCCATCTAAGCACTTGTCACTTCAGGCTCATTAAAAATCGAAGGCGACTAGAGTCATCTTTTGTTTTTTCTCAACTCTTAAAAATTGAAAAAACAAGTTGTGTCAAAGCGTCTAAAGTTTATTTTAATCGGAATAATATCACCATTCCCATGTTGGCCTTAGGTTGAGAAAAATGGAGTCCACCAACCAAGGATTTCCCCTTGGAGGAAATCCTAGTCCTTTCTCCTCTTGGGGAGATGTTGGTGCACCTCATATGGCCACATTGTCACTTCCATGTTTGACGATTGGCTTGCCAATATGGTTCTTCTCAACCTCCGTCGTTCAGAACACCATGATTCCTGAACAATTGAGTCAGCAACTAGATGATACTAAAGTTACCCCCCAACCTTCTACTTCGTCCGATTCTCCCTCTCCTCCTTCCTCTTCGCTTGATAAAGCTAGTAAAGCCAAAAATCAAGTAACTAAGAAGGAGAAGAAGGGGAAGGAGAAGAAAGAGAAGAAGAAGAAGGAGCCAAAGGCAAAAAGGGGTAACCGGGCATCGTCTAGTGAAAATCCACACACTGCACCATCCAAGCCTAAATCTCCATGTGTCATTTGCAAAGGAGACCACTATCATCGAGATTGTCCTTGCATCCCTCAGATCTTAAGGGACTGGTATCCTCGTTTGCACAATCCGGTGTCATCAACCTCTGAAGATCATGTTGAAAGTACACCATCAACTAGTGAAAGTGAAGCATTTGGACAGAAAAGGAAATGTAAATTTCCTTGTAAACTGTGTGAAGGCGATCACATCGTCCACCATTGTCCCTTCCTAGACGAAGCTAAAAGAGTTTTGGATAACCGTCCGGCTTCACCGCTACGGCTTCCTCCTGGATATAAGAAACTCTTTCCGAGTCCGTCACTAGTTGAAAATCCGACCAACACGCCATTGTGGTTGGTCGAAGAATCTGTCATTGAAGATAAACCCGCTGAATCCATACCAGACGAAAGTCAAAAGGTTGAGGCGGTAGTCGACCAGGTCTTGTCTTCGGAAGGTCCATCTTTAGATGACACAATCAACGAAGAGAATGAGAACGACACCATTCAAATTCTTTTCTTAAACACAGACTCCGATGAACATGGGGGTAGTCTACCCATTCCTTTACCATAGTAAGGAAGTTCATCAGAGTCATATCCGGTCGTCTATTCGCTCCCACCTCCAAGCAACCTAGTCGTTTCCTTCGATTGGAATCTACTAGGCAGACCCCGTGTACCGGCTAATGTACCATTCCAAATCATTGTACAAGCTTACAAAATGATCATGGTTGGTACCATCATAGATGAAGGGGCTTCTGTCAGTATCCTTTCCTCAACTTCCTGGGAAGCGCTTGGTTCGCCATCTATTCTGCCTGAGATGAGAAATTTGATAGGCTTTGACAAAGGAACCAGTCGACCATTAGGGATCTTTCCCAATGTGCCCATAACGTTGAGAAGGAAAACCGTTTACATGAATGTAATGGTAGTCCAAGGACCTTTAGATTATAATCTACTCCTTGGGCGCGACTATATTTATAGCATGGGAGCCATTGTCTCCTCACTCTTTAGAGTAATGTGTTTTCCACATGAAGGCTGAGTGGTTAAGCTCGTAGACTAGCTTTCGTTCCCCGGCTCACACATAGCTAATATTCAAATGCCATCCCTTAATGGTCTTTTCATGCAAGGAAAGTCCCATCAATCTCTAGTCTGTCCACCTGAAGAGCGTGAGTGATTCGGGAGGACATGACTGAAACCCAGGGGGCATGCACCCTGGTCTGTTTCGGCAGGAAAACCTTGGCTATAGGGTAGGTTTCCGTGGAGGATATATGACTAGTCTAACACACCCGTCCGTTTAGGAAAATGGGATTAGACTAGAATAAGATTCCTTCATCAAAGTTATGTGAGTGGAGGCGACCGCGCCACTCACCTTTGTCTATTTTGGTAGACATCGCCAAGGAAGTGTTTTGTCTACAACACGGATGGAGCAATCTTTTGGTAACCTGGAAACTCTTCTTCGCTATGCCTGGGGGCATGCAAACCTTTTTGACTGAAAGTAAAGAGCGACCATTTATTTTCTTAGTTTGTAGTTTCTCCACCCTTTAATCTCGTAGGATTGGTCGTTCCTAGCTTGCATAATGAAAGGATCCGAAGCAAAGTTTTGAATGGTGCAAGCTCCCTAAAAATTGAACCTATCGATGAGACATCCTTATTATACGACTGGTATGAGTAGTTTTTATGTGGAGTTCAAGCTCGTTAAAAATTAATCCTAAGCAATGAGCAAATGTTTCCCCCAGAGTTTAAGCTCATTAAAAAATGAACCAATTTCCAGTAAATAACCATTGTGAATGCATTATCATCAGCTTTTGAGCCCTGGTCATGTTCTTACCATCACCTCCACTCTATTTTAGCCGATCATTCACCTCCATTTGATTATTTACCCCTCTTGAGGGACAGCTGTGAAGGGTGATCCTGTTAGCCGTCCTTGTGACACTGCCGTGATTGGAAAATTCCAAACCTTACCTGGAATCAGCTGCTACCTGAAATTATCACTCGTTCCTCAAAAGACGAGTCTCCTTTAAGCTCTTTTCATCTGACTCGTAAAATATGAAAATATTGTTGAGCAATTGGCCTCTCCAGCTCGTTAAAGCGACCGGAAGTCCTATCCCTCCTCTAGAGTTTAATCTTTTTGGACTTGAGGGATTATTACACAAAAAGATCGAGCGCTTGTTTTGTTCGGCTTGTTAAAATTACGGAAAATTCATCCCTTTCATATTACTTTATACTTTTTTGGACTTAAGGGATTATATGACGAAAAAGGATTATTGGAGTCTCCTTTACGTCCCTTTTAGACTCTCTAAAATTGAAAAGGACCGAGTTATCTTTGTCGTTAAACTCATTAAAACCAAATAGAGACAAACTTGTCCATACAGACAAGAACGAGTTTCACTGTCGCTAGGCTCGTTAAAACATAGCGACAGATTTGCCTGAAGGGCAAATTATAGAAAAAGCATATGTTATCCTCCTCAAGCTTGACAAAAATAAAGAGGTACTGGTCAGCAATCACTGGGGAAAAATTGGGAAGAAAACTTGAAGAAACTTTATTGGTAGCAAGTCGCTCTTGAACATGACACTTTCACTCCGCATCTGAGTCGGGTTGCGTTCCATTCACCGATCATATCACCATTGGTCCATCGCACCATCCATATTTGGGGTTAACGCTACCAATCCATGTCAGTGTCGCTGGTATGTTCAAGAGAAGTCGCTCAGAGAATTCGCCTGTGTCTCATCCGCTACAATACATTCACGCTCCATTCTTTCATGACCGCCACCCTGAACCCTGTATCATCAGATCATTTTCACCTCCAAAATCATTTACTCCGTTCTATGTCATAGATGTGGGATTCATTAAGGCCCTCCTACGACGGGTCACTTCTTGTTGACATCAGCTCATTATCCAAGAAGTCGACTTAGGAACAACCCTTTCAGTACTTTGAAGCTTGCATGCCTCAATGGCAAGTTTCTCACTTCCGGTGATAGGTTTACATCAATGGCCTTCAACCGAAGGATTTTGCATGGTGTTCGATGCCAAGTCCCTTTTCACACCACGCAAATTGTACTGTAGTACCTTGAGAGTCATCATCATTATCAGTGATTCCTCTCGTGCTTGTTAACAACTTACATCATTGGCTGGTAATCAAGCGATGTCTTTCCATGTTCGACCCCAGAAAATATTTCACATGGATCGACTTGTACTCCGAGTGAATATTGGACGAGTTTGAAGTCCTCGGATCTAGTTTCATACATCCGGGCTGCGGTATATTCAGGAAGATAAAGACATCAAATGTACATCATTGCTGCACAGATGATCATCCGAATCAAAGGATGATGACTCTATCAGAATCATCAGTCTACCACACAGACGGTTGTCTGTCTTATGTACATGAAAATGAATTTATAAAGCTGAGCATGGGAATGACCGCCTCAGCAAGATCATGAAAAATATTATGAAGATAATGTATTGTATTATATCTTATTACAGGTCGCCTTCCAGCTCGAAAAGACTTCGGATCCTCGTGATAAAGCATTTCACTCGACATCAAAAGATTAACGAACTCATGCTTTAGGGGGCAACTGTTATAGACATTTTTGGGCACTGCAACCCCAAACATACATGTCCATAAACCAAGGGCTCTTAAGTCCCTAAAAGTGTTGTTTCACACCCTAAAGGAACAAGGTTAGCTGATTACATCATCTCCCAGAAGTTCTCCATAGAAAACTGCTTAGAACTGGTCAAAGCTGGACCATACAGACTGCCTAGTGCAGAGGGTGCGATGCATCCCACCTACTCAGTGAAAAAGGGTGCGATGCATACTGAAAAGCCCTTCTATAGGGTGCGATGGGTGAGAGTAGACAAATGGCAGAGACAGTTTGCAAGGTGGATCATCATGGAATCTTCCAGAAACTTCTCCTATGACACTTGCCTCTCTGAATTCGCCTAGGGATGAGTAAGAGATCATCAATCTCCAAGTGGAATCAAGAACTATTAGAGAGAGGACACTAATCAAAAGCCCAGAAGCTGACTCACCCCCCTGCAATCATCTATATATGGATCCCTCATCCCAGAGATCCAGAAGCTGGAATTTTGTATCTTGTAAGGAAGTGTTGTTGGTTTCTTGGTGGAATATCATAGTGTTGGGTGATCTAAGCTTTTCATGAGGTGAAGAAGGGCTTTCATGCTGGGAGGATGACACTGGGTTAGAACAATTGGTTGTAATCCTCTTTTCTATTCTTGATGTTAATAAAGCTATTCAAGTTTTCCTCCACATTTTTGTATGTTTGATGATATATGCATTTGTGTAATCAATATATATCTGGTCCTATATCGTTTATGATTGTAGATCTCTATTCTTCGATAGTATTATGCTACTTTTATTCCATAGGTGCTCTTTGAAGTTGGGTAGATGAAGGCAAAGTGGCAAGGATCTGTCAGAAGGGAGAGGAACCAAGCAAAAAACTAAGTGCAAGACTGAGGCTGGTGTCCTTTGTTCCCCTCTTAATTACTTTTCATAAAGGAAAGAGAAAGTAGTTTTAGTTTGTTTGTTTCTAATATAGCTACCAATCTTAGTGGGACTAGCAGCTCCGAGTGGACACTAGATTTCCCGATAACACTTCTGAAACCCCATCTCAGAAAATTTGTCTTAGTATTTTTCAATGACATTCTCATCTACATCATAATATGGGATAAACCGCTTCAACATGTTTAGTAGATATTGTAATTTCTCCAAGATCAAAAATTATTTGTCAAATTATCCAAGTGCTCGTTTGTCATAGAAGAAGTAGAGTATTTGGGACACAATGTGGGTCATGATGGATTGAGGATTGATCTGAAAAAGATTGAGGCAATGAAATATTAGCCCTAGCCAAAAACCTTGAAGAGTTTGCGGGGATTCTTGGGTCTCACATGTTACTATTGCAAATTTTTTCGCAATTATGGGCGCATTTCCAGAACCCTCACTAATGTTCTCAAGAAAAGAACATTTCACTGGACTGATGCATATCAACATGCCTTCTTGGCTCTAAAACAAGCCATGGGGTCCACTCTAATATTGGCCTTACTAGAATTCACCAAATATTTTGTGATTGAATTTGATGCTTCAGGTATGGACATTGGTGCAATATTAATGCAACTTGGTAGACCATCGTCTTTCACCAGTCAACAAATTAGTGGAAATCATCTGGGTCAATCTACTTATCAGAAAGAAATGATGCCCATATTACATGCAATAGACACTTGGGGACCATACTTATTGGGGTGATGTTTCCAAATCTGCACTGACATCACGGTAAATATTTTGTAGAGCAGTGTCTATTGTCACCACAAAAATAAATGGCTTGCAAAAATGTTGGGATATGATTATGAGATAATTTACAAGAAGTGACATGAAAATGTATTGGTTCATGCCTTATCATGCGACTTTGAGGATTAGGGCGTCATTTTATCACTCTCTACGCTACCAGATTGGATTGAAGAGGCCCGCCATGAATGGTTCTCCAACCCCTCTCTATCCCAACTCATTAATAACTTAAAAGGAAATCCTAATGCCTCAGAATACTACTCTTCGAAGGATGATGTTCTTCCCTACAAGGATCGGGTAGTGCTATCCTTGATCTCCACCCTAAGAACCCACATATTGGAAGAGTTTCACTACTCTCTAATTGCAGGACATACAACCTTTCAGAAGACTTATGCACGAGCATGCTGCTCTTTCTTTTGAACCAATATGAAGAATGGCATTCTTACTTTTTTATCTGAATGTGATGGATGCTAGCACAACAGAGTGGAAACGATCAAGGTATTGGGAACCTTATAACCATTGCTACTCCTTGCTTCAGTCTAGATGGATGTTTCCATGGATTTCATTACAAATCTCCCAAAGTCAGGAAACAAATCGGTCATCATGGTGGTTGTTGACATGCTTTCCAAATATGCTCATTTTTACACTCTACCACACCGATTTACCCCAACATTGGTGGCTCAAGATTTCGTGGACCAAATCTTCAAATTGCATGTCATTCCAACTTCCATTGTGTACGATTGAGACCTAAATTTCACCAACAAATTTGGAAAGAAATTTTCAAGCTCTAGGGCATGCAACTCCAACTGAGTACAACTTATCATCCCTAAACAAATGGTTAAACAGAAGCAGTCAAAAAATATTTGGATACCTATATGTGGTGCTTCACTTCAGACAAGCACTATCAATTGATATAGTGTTTGCCTTTAGATAAATGGTGGTATAATAATAACTACCATGAAGGCACCAAGATGATGCCCTATGAGGCAAGTCATGGCTAGCTCACACCTTCACCAACTTCTTATATCCCTGAATGTTCCAAAGTACAGGAAGTTGATCAACTCCTACAAAATCGTGCCGCCATGATCGTTCATCTCAAAGATAATATACATCAAGCTCAAAATAGAATGAAGCAATAGGCTAACAAACATTGTTCTGAGTGGTCATTTCAAGTAGGTGACTAGATGTTCCTATGACTCTAGTCGTATAAGAAAACCTGTCTCAAATAAAAGGGCTACCAAAAACTAGCACCAAAATCCTATGGGCCATATCAAGTACTTCAACATATAGGAGTAGTCACTTACAAACTAGCCTTGCTAACTACTTCAAAAATCCACCCGGTTTTCCATGTATCTTGCCTCAAGAAAGTTGTGGTGAATAATCGCAGGGTTCAAACAAGTCTTCCATAATTGGGTGAGGAGGCATCTCTTTGGATCCAACTAGAACAGGTCCTCAATACTCACGAAATACATATCTCTGACTGCACCATCAAGGAAGTCCTGATCAAGTGGAAAGACACCTCTCTATAATATGCGACATGGGAACCAACCACTATTGTTCATCAGTTTCCACAGTTTCAGCCTTGAGGAAAAGGTTTCTTTTGATGGGGGAGGGCATGCTACGGTCCAAACCTAACCCCTTTATTTATGTAACAATCCCAAGGGGCCTAGTCAGAGTCATAGTTAGTTAGTTGAGTCAATAAAGCCAGTAAGAAGTTATCCAAATTAATAATAATTGTAAGTGGTTGACCCACATTATATAAAAGGGACCAAAATTAGTTATAAACGGGCCATAGTTAACAAATAAAGTGGTTAACCTGTGTTATGCAATGTACCACTAGAAGTTTAGGTTTTGGATGTCCTTAAGCTATAAATAGTCTTAGATAGTAAGGGAAGAATCGTCGAGTCTTATTGTAATTGAGAACTTCTCTATTGGAGATTTACCCCTCGAAGAGGCAAGTGATTATTGTATTTTTCTTCTGAATAATAAAATACCTTTGCAGCTTGTCTCATTTCAAGTGATATTTCTATATCTTGGGCTATATTGTTTTGGATTTATGGTATTCTGGTTTTCTCATTGTTCAAGTGCATAACATCGATGCAAGCCTTGTTATGATAGTCATTTAAGACTTGCTCAACTTCATCAATGGAAATGCATCAACGAAGGATGGTGTTGATGCCTCTATGGTAAAGAACATCTCCTATGAGAAGATAATGTGGGGCTTGGTGGTGAATGCACCTACGGTCATTGCAAGTACACTACGGGTTGAATTTATGAGTTCAAAGGAAGAGGAGTATGTCATTGTACAAGGGGTCATCTGCGGATATAACGAATAGGAGTTTGTCAGGGAAAGAGTCATTAATAGGGGACCCTTGGGATTCTAGGGGGAATCAATGATAAACTCTACAACAATGAAATATTTTTTTCTCTTGGGGGAGGAAAACTAAAGGTAAAACTCTTGTAAGGTAAACACCCATCAAGCGTACTTATGGTTCATCATATAGCATGTGAGGAAGTATCACATAGGGTTGATATTTGCAATGATGGTGGTAGTATTTAGCAGAATGTAGTGTCATAATGTTTGGATGACATGTACGAGTGCTACGTTTGTTTTTTTTGTTGGCTCATACTTCAAAGAAGGCCCTGAGAGGTTCTTTCTAACATAATAAATGGCATGCTCCCTATTATCAATAGCTTCTTGTACTAACACTCCAGCGATTGCAACCTCTGAAGATGAAAGGTAATGAGTGGAATCCTTGGTATGGTGAGGAGGGATTATCAGAGATGCTTGGGATAATGTGTCTTTTAAAGCCTCAAATTATTGTCCAACCTACTCATCTCATTGGAATGGAACGTCCCAATGAAGGAGACGTAAAAATATGTGTGCACACATACCATAGTCAAGAAAAAAGTGACGTAACAAGTTTGCATTATCCTGTAGGATTTGTAACTGCTTCAAAGATTTAGGTGGCAAGATCTCACAAATTGCTTGAACCTTCATGGAGTCGACTTAGATGCCTTTTCGGGAGACTATGAATCCCAATAGTATTCCAACACTAATGCAGAAGACACACTTAAGGGGGTTCAAGTGGAGGTTTCATTTTCGGTACCTCTAAAAAACCAAGTGAAGATCTTTTAGATGATCTGAGCGCTTTTTGGAATGGACTGTGAGGTCATCTAGATAGGCTAAGATTAGATGAGCTAGATCATGAAAGATACAGTTCATGGCCTGATGTAATGTGCCTCCAACATTTTTAAGTCCAAAGGGAATAACGCAGTAGACAAAAGTACCCTAGGGGGTCATGAAGGTTGTTTAATACTGATCCATGTGGCAGATTTGGATCTGGTTATATCCAAAAAAGTTGTCCATAAAGTATAAGGCTTCGTGTCTTACTCGTACATAGATAACGTGATCAATTAAGGGAGTCGGATAGTTTTCTTTGGGACATTCCTTATTTAGATCCTGTAAATCAGTACAAATGTGAAGAGTGCCCTATTTTTTCATGATGGGTATAGGATTGGAAACCAAAGATGTATAAGTGATGGGGTAAATGAAACTGACTTTGTGAATCTTATCGATTTCTTATCGAATGGATTATTATTTAGAAGGGTTAAGCGGACACTACTTTTGCTTGACTATGCAGGAATTTGGCCATGTGTTGATGTGGTATTCCAAACTCGAAGGGCTAATACCAGGCATCTCAGAATATGACCAGGAAAAATGGTCCCTATACTCTTGTAACAAGGCTTTGTAAGAGGTAATTTCTTCTAGGGAACATGCTTCCCCCAGAGAGATTCCTTCGATGATTTCTGGTTTGGTGGATATGTTTACCTTAATGGTAGGTGAGATATTAGACATGTTTCCCTCTTCAAATGCATCTGGCATGGGGCTGGGTTTCTTGAACCAATCGACCTTCCTTAGTGGAAAAAAGTATTTTCTTTCTACTAAAAAAATGTTATGGGATGGTTATTTAGTAGATGTGAAGGCACATTATGGTAAAAAGAAAGAGTGATGGTGCATGGTGTCCAAAGGACACTCTGATTCCATCATGGCCTCCAGAATATCTTCATCTGAGTGAAAATTATTTTCTAAGGGTGTATGTGGTTGTGATGGGTAATGAGGATGAGATTGGCGCCCAATGGTGCTGTTGGATAAGAAATAAAATGATTTGGTGGTCACTATTGTGGAATACAATGACATGGAAAATGCATAGACTAAATTAGCCTGCACAGTTTTGGGAGGTGCAACCTTCACAATGGATGAGGAAATGAATCATATGTGGTGTTGGGTGTTGTCAGGACTAGGTGGTGGGAGAATATCCTTGATGGGTGCCTGAGGGTAGTTGAGGGAAGTTACTGTGGTCCTTGAATTATGATATTTCAAATAGGCCCATGCCTCTTGGAACCAGGGGAGGTGTGGGAAAAAACCGAGCATGATGGTTTCATGTGAAAATGCGACAACTATGGCACTTGCACTTGGGTTTGTTGTTAGGGACAAATTGAGGAATCAGGTGCCACTTTTTAAGTTCTTGTAAATGGGAACAATGTTAATCATATGTCTAGGTTCATCACATAAGGTGTAAGTGTATGCTGGTTGAGGTGGCATTGATTTTGGTTGTCTCCTTGTATGATGAGAAGTTGTTTGAAAATCAGTGCAAGGGGAATATGAGCACGAATATTCTTCCTCGAAGACAAAATAGATGTTCTAAGACACATCAACTACCACTGGGGTGTTGGGGAGTGATGGTGTGACAATATTAGTTTGAGCGAGAGCTCCCAATGTGTTTAGATATTGAGGGAGTTTTGGACAGTAATGTGTGTAGAGTCCGTGTCTTGCACACATAGTGCATGGGCGGTTTGTACGTAATGCCTTATTACATGTTGGTCTAGCCTTATCCCTTGGAGGTGGAGATGGGACAACTAGTGCCTAAGGGGCATGAAGGAGGGATTTTAACTCTTCTAACTCTAGGCACAAATTAGTTAGGTGCCCTCATATTTCACATAATGCACATGGTGGAGGTACCCTGAAAGAGGAATTAGCTTGGGTTTCGACCTTTTTACCTTTTTTTCTCCTTTTTAGTGGTCCCTACTAGTGTCACCATAGGTATGGTTCCTTGAGGTGCGGCTAAAGGAATGCTTGTTCCAATTGAAGTGATGCCTGTGTTTGTTGATGTGGCCTATGGGGACAAATACCAAACAAGGATTGCGAGAGCCATGTTGGGAAAGGTAAGTGTTGCAATGACTTTGTGTGATGCAAAATTGGGTGGGGAATACAAGAAAGGTGTCTAGGTTCTGGTGTATGGAAAGAAAGTTGAGTTGGCGATCACAAAATTGGGTGTGTCCTGAATCAATTCCTGATATTGGGCAATGTTTGATGAACTCATCATACATACTGTGGCTATGGGCACGGGCTTGATTAGGGGTGGGTATCTTAGGTACGTTCCTAGGAGTCATGATGTTTTAAATATATCTTGGCCTACTTTAATGTAGGAAGGGAAATTGGGATGTTATGAGTGATAGAACACCTTTAGGAGTTGCGTGTGATCGTTTCTCGTAGTATGTGAGTTGATAAATGGTGACGATATTTCTCTCATGGGGAACATCATGATATGGAATACTGATGATGTTACTGCAGTCATGGAATACATGTAGTTGTGGTTGAGTAATATATTGTAATATAACTGGGAATCGAGGACTTCAATGTTTATTATAATTGTTTTACCAACAAACTCCAACGAGACATTTTGGAGAAGTTTGACGAGTGCAGAAGGAAGTTTTTCATAAGCCCTTAATGTAATGGGAGAATTAGTAAGTTCAAGGGATAAAATTTTCTACCAAACTAACTTTGACATAATACAGGTGGATGCCCCTTCATCTATGATGCATCTATGGATGGTGATATTCTGGATAGTGATCAGTATGTGAAAAGAAACAATTAATGGGAGTCATAGTGAAGAATTTTCCAAATCAAAGAACATCAATCATGAATTAGAACGGTTGATTGCGCCTAATCTAGAAAGTAGGTCTTTACGTTGGGTAGGAAAATTTTGCAAGACAAGAGCCCAGAGATGGTATTTGTACATGCTGGGAATACTAACAGTCTCCCTTGATTTTCTCAACAGATGGAGCAAATAAAGGTAAAATAGAGCTGAAGTATTTCTGTAGATCAAATTCTTCCTGAATATGAATGGCTATTTCTTGAGGAGATGCCCAATTCAGCTCTTTCTCGGATAAGACCACATTCAATTACTTCAACAATGATAGAAATTTCCTGCCCATTTTAGATCTTCTTTTCCATTGAGAGGAGTTATTTTAGGGATCAATTGCTAGATGTGTTAGTATATTTCATCTTGGAAGCTTCTCTGCCAATACAGGGCCAAAAATAGTTGAAACCATGGAGAAAAACAAGCCAAAGTATAAGCAAACTATAAAATAAAAAATATGAGTCATGAAACCGAATTAAAACAAATTAAATGGATTTATTTTTTAATTTAAACATTACAGTCATACCAAATAGTGACATGTGGTAGAATTTTCGTGGAATCAGAGTTAGTTCCATCAGAACTTTTTATAATGTGTGCAAACAAAAATGCCGATATTGGGAGGCGGTGATATGGAGCAGATGTGATTTCACATTTAATTATTATTTTTTAAATTGTATCAGGTCCAAATATCATAGGTGAATGGATTATCAAGGGTTTTATGAATGTTACCATTTAAAAGTTCCGACATACAGGTAGATGCGATATTATGATTAAACCGTCGTTAATACGCATATCGGGTCCGGATATTGGAGGCTAGCATATATCAGAAGTCGGAGGTGGAGGCGCATTGGAATATTGGCAATGTAGACATTATCAGATATTAGAGCAGGGGGTTATATCACTATCAGAGATCAAAGATTGGATATTGGAGGGATTGTTGTATTGAAGATCAGAGGGATACGTTGTATCGGCATATTGGCAGGATTAGCATATCAGAATGTCGATGATCAGAGTTTTTTAAATGTGTATCGAAAGGAGATCTCTGATATGTGATACCTCCGATATGCAGGAGCGGAAACAATGACGTGGAATGTGGGTCTTGGTTAGAGTATATATATATATATATATATATATATCTATATATATATATATATATATATATATATATATATATATATATATATATCTATCTATCTATATATATATATATATATATATATATATATATATATATATATATATATATATATAGATATACACACACAATCCTTTTGATGAATATCCAAAGTTAAGTTTCAATATAATTAAAAAAAATACAAAATATAGGAAGCCAGCTATATCGTAGCTCTTTGTGAAAATAAGTTACGATATAGCAAGGCCTCATAAAACGTGGCATATGGTAGGGCCAACAGATGTCAGAAACCCCGTTATAATATATAAAACCCATTGTAATATTCATTTATGTGGAACAGAGGTGGGGACATATCGAGGTTCTGATATATCGTAACATTTAAATGTTGTAACCCCGATATGTAATCTTTGCGATATGCATAAACTACAACCACTTGTAATATGAAGGGTTAAGCCCTAATATTACTTTAAAATAATAAAGCCACTTTAGCATTGAAGCTTGATATCGGGGCCTGTGTTTATTATTTACAAATTAAAATAAATTAGAATAAATTTATTATTTATACAAAAAGTAAATATTTACAAAATAACATAAATAAAAAGTGATTATGCAATTTATGTATACTTAGTATGGCAAGGTAGTTAAAATATCATGCATATTTCCAAACATTATTTACAAATCAAATAACCACATGAAGTGAAACAAAAGACATAGGAAGCTAGGGTTAGGTAAAATTTGCTAAGGCAATCAAAAGTGAAAAACAAAAGGGTCCCCATAATTTTATTATATGGCTTAAATAAAAATTAAAAAGGGGGTTGTTGAGTACTAAAAAAATACCCCATTTTCTTCAATAATTTTGATCCAATTCCTGTAGTATGTTTCTCAAAAGCATTGAAATTATCATCATAAAAGTACATGAAATTGAAGAATCACATTTTACCTCAGGCTTGTTATGCTGCAACTTTTCGAAGGACTCATCCATGGCTTGTAACTGATGTTGCAACCTTTGTTTCTCATTCTCTGCTTCTTGCAGGATTCTCCTTAGTAAAACATTCTCCACCTGAATGCTTTGGTTGCTTTCTTTGAGTCCTTGGAGCCATGTCACATTTGGTGCCATTTTCGTTTTTGGAACAACATCTAATAAAGTATTTGTCTCATCACCTGGATCAAACCCAAGTTGATGGGTCCATCCGCTGCAATCCGAAGAGATGAAATCTTCATTTTGTCACCTGAGTCTGATCCTAGGTTAATTGGTCCACTACTTGCAAAGACCAAAAACGTGATCTTTTCATCATCCTCTGGTTCATATTATTCATCTTGAACGATTGCAAATTTCTTCTACTTGTCTTTTCTATCGTTCCTCTTAGGTCTCAATTCTATATGCAATTTCCAGAAATTCTCCTCATCATTCCCTTCTTTCTCACAATGAGTACAAGAGGGCCTTTCTGCTCTTCTCTTGGTTGTTGCTGCCTTCCTTGGTTTTTCATCTGGCTCATACTTCCTCCTTCTTTCAAGATGTACATCCTTCACACTAGCTTCATAAAGAGACTTAGGTTCAAATAATAATAATGAATGACACGAATAACTATGCAAAGAGCTAATATATTTCATCAACGTATCATAAGTTCCTAGAGGAATATTCAATTCTAATGCTTGTTTTCTAAACGCATCTATAAAATTATGAACAGTTTGACCTTTAGTTTGTTTCAAATGTTTTCATTGCATCATAGCCTTTTGTCTATAACCCAATGGGTAAAACTTCCTCTTAAAGTAGAAATGAACTTAGACCAAGATGAAAGAAGTTTAGAACTACTCTTACCACCTTGTTGTAGCTTTCCTTCACACTAGATGAGAGTGATGCCACTCAATCGAAGGGATGATAGCTGGATCTTAGATTCATCCTCTTTAATTTGTTATATGTGGCAATACACTTCAACCTATCTTATCTAGTTATCCATTTTTCCTGCATTAGATTTTACACTAAATACAGGTAAATCAAACTTGACATCCAACTTAAAAAGGGCTTTTTATATGCATTCCTCTGATTTCTGTTAGAATGATGAGAAGAGGAAGAAGAAGAACTTTCACTAGAGGACGGAGAGTGAGGAGAATCTTCTCCTCCACCTCCATGATTTACTGAGGCATGATCGTTTGGTTCCTTCTTCTTACGCTTGATTGTCTTCTCATATTCTACAAACAAATTGTCAACTTTCTCTTCCAACACCATCCACAGCACCACCAAGATGACTATCAAGTTATAGAGTAGATTTTAACAAATAGGAACATTGTTTTCAATGACAATCCTGACATAATTAGATGGGGATATCGAACGACGAGGAACTACAACATAAAGGAAGCCTATAAACTCCTAAGCTCAAATAATTGTATGGAAGTTGTCCTCAATTGGAGAATTTTATGGAAATTGAAGCATTGAATGAAAGTAACCCTTTTTCTTTGGCTTCTCAATTGATCCAGATCTTTTATCTTCAAGGATGCATTCATAATTGCATATAAAAGAGCACATTAACCAAGTAACTTAACACATGAAAAAGAAGTAGAAATCATAAAGAAATCATGAGATCAAAGGAACACAAACTATTTTTCACCCAATGTGGGCTACGTGTCTAGGCCCTACTCAAAGTTTGGAGGCCTTCTTTCATTAAGTGGCATCAAAGAAATAAGTTACAGGTAACTTTACAAAAATGACCCTTATACCTCCAACTTGGATGATGGCCTAAAAATGGAGAGCTCAGCTGGAGAAACAGATTACACGAATGGATTCCTAGCATGAAAAGGTGAAAAATTGACTATAAACTTTTCTAATTCTGACACTAGAACCTCTGGTCCTCGAAGGGAATCTTTTCAACATCTTGTGGATTCCCCGCTCATGGTTCCACTGCTTCTATCGCTCAGGGTTCTACCTGTCCTCCACTGGTCCTCCGCCTGTCTCCCTATTTGGATGGCATATGAGTTTTTTTATTTTACATCACAATTGGATTGAGCAAGCCATGGGCCATTAGCCAAATGGTTAAGTTTGACGGATTTGGTGGGGGCAGACAAGGTTCAAACCCTACCCACCCCATACTTGATATGATTTGTTTTAATAAACACGTTATATGAACTCGAAGGTTATAACGTTATGGCATATGGTATATGTTTTAACATAAGTGGTTATATAATATGGCCAACGGTTAAATGTTGCCATTTGTTTTTGGAACCACCCAGATGGCGGGAGAGCCCATCGGGCCAGGTGGGTTCAAGCCCTGCCCGTTCCGCTAATGCATATACCATATGGTTTGTCGTTATAATGTGTGGGTCCAACAGGGTTGGGTGGGTTTGCTTGGTGTGGCCCACCCATCATATTAAAAATACATTATATATATATATATATATATATATATATATATATATATATATATATATATATAGATAGATAATACCGTTGGGTGGGGTGGGGTGGCAGGTTTGGCGACCCGCCACCAAATTATTATTATTATTATTATTTAAAATATGCGGTTCAAATTTTCCTCCGAGAAAATAAAGGTTACTAGAAATATTAAGTAGGTGACAAATTTTCCCGTTCCGACCACCGGATTTCGTACACCGAGATTTTGCCATTTTGTTGCCCTGTTAATTTGCCACTTGGCGAAGTTTGACTAGAACTTTGACTAGATATAACTTGAGCATACGAACTCAGATTTGAGTGTCGTTCACACCGTTGGAATTAGGGCAAGAGGAAATACGATCTGGTTCTTGTTTCACTTCTATCCGATGAATTTTATTTTTGAACTATTTTAAGGCCATTTGTATTTCTAAATCCACCTGGATCATCACCAACATGAAATCATTAACCTGAGATAATTTAAGGAAGAAAGGTTTCATTGGTCCTTCAGCATGTCCTCTATGTATAACACAAGAGGAAACTCTTCAACACCTCTTTTTGGATTGCATTTTCACAGCCCTTATAAGGGAGTGTTGGACTAGGGTCTTTTAGGGACTTGACCAATGCCCTTCTTTAATCCATTTCAATATGGAAGGTTGGAACACCTTTCCCTAAAAGAGACCCATCCTCAATAGGATATGATAACTCAATCCTAGATTTACTCTTTGGATCATCTGGAAAGAAATAAACACTCGACTTTTCAAGAATCAAGTCCCATCCCTTGATAGATATTGGAAGGCCATTACTACTCATCTAGACAAAACCATTGCAAACCATCACTGGAAATCTCAAGATTGAGAGTACCCCCCTAATGAGAAATCCATTCTTCATGAATTAAATATCCATCAGTTCTCTTCACCCCTACCAACATTCTCTCTAGACACTTGGCCTCAAGTCCATTGCTTTGGTCTCCTCTATCAGAAGGTTTCCTCAGGCTAAACTTTGATAGAGCCTCGAGGGGAAATCCTTGTCCTGCTAGCTATGGTTTATTTCCCCGAAACAGTGCTAGAGGTATTATTTTTGTCTAAGTTAGCATGTTGGATGTCCTTACCAATAATGAAGCATAACTATGGGGTTAAAAATTTCATCTATCTACTACTCTAAAAATGAATCAACACTAGCTAATTGTAGAGGGCGATTCACTCTTGCTTTTCTCCATTTTGAAAAAGTAACAGAATGGAAGACCATTATCTAAGGCCTCCTCGAGCTGGCGCGTGGAATCCCATCTCCAAAGGGTCTTTGATATTCTCAGAAGGATCAAGGCTCCCATTCTCTCTCATGTTAGAATGACCAAAAATAAGTTAGTTGATCATATTTCCAACCATGCTCTGAATACTCTATTGAAAATGCAACAAGAAAATCCTAATTTAATTTTTCCTTGATTAAATTAGGAGAAATTAATTTTCAATTTTAGTAAAATACCTCGAGTGAGTTAATGGAGGTGACATGGGTCTTGTCACTTAGTGAATTTAGTAAATTTGAGTTGGAGACTCTTGATTTCAGTTCTACATGACTGGTTGCTAATTTGTAGTAATATATTTCAGTTAATTTGAGTTATTTTTAGTGTAACTAGTTCTCATTGTTAGTAGATGTTGGGTGTGGTTATTACACTTAAGCAAACTCCTCAACACTTAAATTGTCAACCTAGGGGATTCGTAAACTTAGAGACGAAGCATTGGCAATGCCAGAGATGGTATGAATATTTATAATTTCAATCCCTACTTTCTCTAAACGAAAGATTGCAGAATCAAACTAAAAAGAGAAAAAGGGCAACTTGAACCATCAAAATAATCTAAGACTGGAACAAGGAAGAATGCATTTGCAAAAGGGATTTAGAAATAAAGGGGCAATCACTCTAGCTAACTATTGATTAAGTACTGAGTGTGTGTTTTTCTTTAGTAGAGACACTTAGCAATCTCATCAGATGGGCCCTTCAAACCTGCCTATGTAGAGATTTCATTCTTGCACTAATCTATCCTACACTATCGCAGTCTGCTTGCACTAGTGTAGGAACAAAGATTTGTGCAGAGGGTATAAATGGTGTCTTTACTAAAAGTGTTTTACTTCCTGCAAGGTCTTGAACTTTTTCAGGTTCAGAGCACTCAGTTCCCATGGCAAGAAACTAGTTCTTGCACCATATCAGAGCTTCTTTCACCTAGAATTTAATTCTTACAATAAGTGTTTAGTTACTGCAAGTGTTATTATACTATGAAATCAAATTGCACACATAAAAATGAATGTTTCTAATTTTGACAGAGTGCAAAAATAAAGAAACAATCCATATAATTTATCATGTCATAACATATTTAATGAAAGCAATAAAATTGCTGGAAGTAAACTAGAAAGACTTGCTGCATCACACCAACGTGCGCCGATGTAGGTTCATCTCTCCTGCTTGGACCATGTGGGGAAAACCAATAGAACTGCATAAAAGGAATAGCACACCAACATGCACTGGTGCAAGTTTATTTCTCTTTCTTGGACCAAGTGGGAAAACCAATCTGAAATCAAGTGCAGGAAAAGAAATAGCACACCAATGTGCACTGGTGCAAGTTTATTTCTCTTGCTTGGACCAGGCGTGAAAACCAATCCGAAATTAGGTGCAGGAAAAGGAAATTTAACTACTTCACACAACAGATCCACTTTCACTCAAACATGAATACATGTTATTGAAATTAAATCACACTTGACAATATAAACATAAATTACAAGAAACAAGAAATAGGGTAAACGTGCTGGGCTAACTAGGCCCTAGCCAACCAGTGCGTTTCCCTTTCAAATAGAAACGTTGCTCAGTACTTTATCAATTCATCAGCTTTCAAACACAGAAATATGATTTATAAAACATGAGGCGAAGCTCCCTTTCTATTAATTCACTGAGGAAAATACATGCGTGAATACATAGTCCAGCCTAGATTCAGGCGATAACAAAACACAACAACCTGCTACTGCCTATCTGGCTGTCTCTCCATTCTATACAAACTTCTATCAAAAAATATATCATCCTATTTACATTCTTCATTATATAGATCTTTGGCCAAAGGCCAAAAAGATCGTTTAACCAATTACATAACCGATATGAAGAATTTAGCTTCTCGGCCTTCAAAATTAGACAGTTCAACAAAACTGGCCGTAGCCAATCTCTAGCTGTTCATTCTTCATAAATTTGATCTTGGCTGCCTTTGGATCGACCTTGCTGTCGTGGCTGAAGCTCGGCTGCGTTCAAATCTATCTTGTTGTCATGGTTGAAGCTGCTCAAAACAAGGCGGTGATCAAGGAGGTTCAGATCTGCTGCAAGGATTTGCTATGCTAGCACTGGTACAAGATCCGATCCTACACTAGGATCAACGGTCACGGTAAGTACTTGACTACCAAATAAACATTGGAGATATCGATAATTTACAAGGAGTGATTATAAGCAAGAAATCATGTAATAAATAATTAATTAACGCTAAGTTAAGTTAAAAATATGAAATATAAAGTTCATACGAAATATGTCATCGTTCTTGGACTAGTGCAAGATGAGGGTGTATAAGAGAGGTAAAACAACGGTAAATGGTTATGATTTAGGAAGGGGAAAATGGAAAAAAGAGAGCAAATTAGGGGGCTAACATCCTCCCATCCCTAAACTATTGTGTGTCCTCACTGGGCAGGGCACTGCGCGGAACTCCTACCTTCCAGTCCACTTCTATCTTCTTGTCGACGACGAAATGCTGCCATCGCTTCCTTTCTAGCTTCTGATTTTTAAACCGTTGTTCACCATTGTTCTCCAAGCCTGTCAATACTGTGATAAATTCTTCTGTGACTTTAAATTTGAGAGGCCCAATTTTCACTTGGTCGTTTTTTAAACTTCTGGCAAACTGTAAAGCCACTTTTTTATTGTTCCCGTCAAACTTTTGCAAGAACTGAAGAAAACCCAAGTCTCGCAATAGTGCAAGACTATTGTGATACTCGACAGTCTTCTCTATCCTACTGAGAGACGAGGGTTAATTTCGAATAGGCAGCATCGCTGCTTAACGACTATGAACAGTTGAGAATTTTACATGCAATACCGGGGAAATCAGCTCTTATAAATAGAGATCCAACTGTCCACCATCATTTTCATCTTATAATTGGGTGCTAAAAGGTGTATTTTAAAACTCCTAATTGCCTTACATTAATTATCAACCCGAGCAAGTCCTCTTATTTCAAGAGTATAAAAAATATGTGCACGCTATAATCCCAGAGAGTAATGTTTTTTAAATTACAGTATAGATCTTTCAAATACAAGAATAAATGGATGCTTTTAATAAATTTCAATTGCAATTAAAGGAAACTTAATCCTCTAATGAAATCAAATCATACATTCATCAAAGAAACAACAATCATCAGTTGAGGATACAATAGTGATAAGTCATTCCTCTTTTAACCGATTTAATCTAAATCAAACATAATCCTCAATAACCAATACAAGCAACAAACGATCCCAATCTGAGAGCTTCGACAAGGATAGTCAATACTCTTTATAGTTGATGATCTCAAATAGAATATGTAATTAAATAACTGAATGTGAAATAACAGTAAACTGAATTAACAACACTACTATGGATTATACAAAGCAGAATGATTCTGTTAAGATAGGAAAATAAGAAATAGCAAAGCAATACAATTGCAGAAAGTAAGAATTCAATCAAATCATCACACTACAGAAATAAAAAAATGCATGATATAGGAACAACAAGTGAATCCACCAGGGGCCGGGCCCTTAGCCGCCAGTGAACACCGTCGGATTACTTTAGTAGATGGGAAGGAACAACAACTGCTTTTATATATTAATCATTGCAGAATTGTTACAGCCAGTTCCTGCTCTTGTTCAACAGTGAGAGTCGATGATCAAAGTTACAAATACAATAATAGTTCTCTAATTAATTCTCCCCCTAGCTTTGATCTCTGTTTTCATTTAAATACACAGAGAGCAGAGAGCAGTTACAACAGAGATAATTACAATGTGATTCCCATTACAAAATTGGATTGTTCACAACAAATTGATCAACAAGATCATATTTGAAATATATTCCCATCAGCATTCAATAGGAACAGGTCGACTTTGGTGTTGGAGCTGAGATAATTTGGAAACTGGCCGCAACAGTGAATCTGAGAAAAATGTCTTCAGAGAACTTTCTATTTCTCTTAATACAGACTGAATTTGGGCAAACTGCTCAATGCAATACTAATTTGGTCCGTTCTGGACAAAACCCACGTTTCAGATTGTCGATATTCTTCTCCATTTTCCCAAAACGTCCAATGCAAAATTGTCACTTCTTATTGCAGCGAATTTCTG
Source organism: Pinus tabuliformis (assembly GCA_031772625.1). Lineage (NCBI taxonomy): Eukaryota > Viridiplantae > Streptophyta > Pinopsida > Pinales > Pinaceae > Pinus > Pinus tabuliformis. Next base: position 97,712,509 of record CM062805.1, on the reverse strand, counting down.
AGTTGGAATATTTAATGATGCGCTGGAGATAAAATCTTCAATTTGGGAAATATCTTGGGGGATAAAATGGTGAACAAATTTATTAATAAACCATCGTTGGTAAAAACATGCATAATAATTAATTTATTAAAAATAAAGGAGAAGAAATAATATTTATCCACACGAGCATAAATAATTATAAAATGGAATTATATGATAAATGACATGATAAAGAAGAGTAGAAATGGATGAAATAGGTGTTAAAAAGTGATAATAATAATGACATATTAACGGCCCAACATACCCCCAAACTGAATATATTGCATGTCCTCATGCAACCCAAAGACTCTGTGTTAACCAAGCAATAAAAAATTGGTCATCCCAACTCATGAAATGGATGGAACAAATGAATTCTTCCTCAAATAATGAATATTCAATTTTAGCAATCTTGATGAAGGCGTAACAATTTTTATATTGAAGTTCAACTTATGTGTATATGAAGTTGCAGCAAAATATGATATAAGTAACAACAAACTTCATTAACCATTTTCTCAAAAACTACAAACTAGATTTTGCTGAATTTTGCAAGTAGATTTATAATATATTAATGCTTCTATGATACAAAAATCAAATCGTTTTGATGCATGGATCACAAAATGGTTGTAGGTGATAGTGTATGATTTTCGAAATTTTATGAACTAGTTTAACTTGAAATTATCTGGGTTTGTGTATTTTAATGATACGTCTGTGTTTTCCAGAAATCACAAGAATTGAGTTCATAGTTTTAAAAATATATGGAAATCAATTTCTGCACTGTATAAAAATGAAATTGTATCCCTTAAATGAGAAAGAAAGTAGAAAACATCCATCATGCATAGCAATTCCTCCCCCAAACTGAAGAAATAGCATGCCCTCATGCAATGCTAGAAAATAAATTGAGGTAGTCGCTACCATTTGTTGAATTCTATGCTTGGTGTAAAACAACATGGAATAAGGGAGGTGTTGAAAATGAATAAGAAGATCAATGGATAATAAATAATATGAATGACATGGTCATAATAAATAAATAAATGAAAGACACACTCCACCAAACTAAAAGAAGCTATGTCTTTAAAAAGTGGGAAGTGGTAAAGATGTTGAATGAATGATTGTAAATAATGCTTAATGAATTTTCATAAAATTCTCCTAAATTCGTAATAAATCAGAAAATTATGCTATTTTACCTCAAGTTTTACATCCGAAAAGAAAAAAGTGGAATGACATGTATGGACTGACATTTCTTGAAGTTGATGTAGGCTGAGTAGATATTGAAAGTGATGCAAAAGGTGGAAGCCATGCAAGCACATTATGTCTGAACAATTGTTCGTGTTCGCGAGTTGCTCAAGCTTCTTCTGTTAGTTACAATAGTGTGGGCATGCTGCGAATAGAGTTTATCCCCCATACTTATTGTTCTCCTTAAACAAATCGCTATTCGGCATGCAATTTTCTTGAATCCACTGTGTTAGTTTTGAATAGCAACAGATAAGATGCATGCAAGAGTTTCAATTAGAAATTTTTTTGTATAAATGCAATACTAATATTTTGTCAAATCATCAAGTTATAGTAGAGTTCATTAATTATATCGCATGTTATTCCATAATGCATTCATTCCCCCTCCAATTGGAAAAGGGATTCCATGACCATAAAGCATATGAAAGGTCTTGTGCTAACAACAAGGCAAGGGAATGAACAATACAGTAGTAAATGAAGTAGAGTACACATATCAATAATAGGACGAAAAAAGGTATGGTTATAATGAGAGCAGAGTGTGTAAACATAGTTATGAATAAGAGATAGGATGCTTTGAATTGAAGATAAGTTATGCAAAAAAGAAAAAATACAGCAATATGCCAAAAAGATGTTTTGCCGACGGTATTCTAGCTGAAAATGATGTGATTGATCGGAAAACAATTTCTCATGCGTAAAGGTTCAAAACAGGGAAAAATTAAGGAAATAACTTCTCTGATAAAAAGAGAGAATAAGAAAAGGGTATTATAGTAATAATTGACGATAAGATATAACTTCAATACCATAAGCAGAGCCTCTACTGCCAGCAAGTGTCCATAGCCTCGGCAGGGTTGCTTTTTAACCCATATGACCTAGGAACCTCAATTTATAAATGGAGAGTTCCAGTGTTGTTCTACATAAGAGGTCAGTGTGCTGGTGTGGTAACCAGATAACCACACTTCCATTCACTGGGATGTAGCAAAAGTGATTAGGCCATCTCATGATGAGACCTCCTATTCCAAGTATATTTTGGCTATCCAACGGATGATAACTTTGGTGTGGTGGTCATAGTGGGAATGTCACTTCGCTACATCCTTATGAACATGTAGGTTAGCTCTTAATGAGACCCCCTATCCTCTATCTGTAGGAAAAATTTTGTTGTTATTACATATTTTTATGATAAAAAGAGGGAGGCTCAATACTCCTTAAGAGTAGGGATGGTGGAAGAAGTTTAACATATCAATAGAAAAAAATATACCCATAATGTCATTTATTACAGATAGAGAAGATTATAACCAGGAAGGATGGAACCAGCATGGTATTAAGATGATCAATCAGTATCATGTACAACAGAAAACAATGCAGTAAAGTAATATATAAATAATTGTGTCCCTTTAGAAAAGAATCTATCATCAAGGAACTGTTCTGTTAAAGATCATAACGTGAATGATATTAACTCGCTTCAATAGAATCCATAATTCTTGTCCTCATAAAAGTAGTGTACTTTATGCCATGACGGGGAATCAATAAAATGTGGTTGAGATGAACTAGGAATAATCCCACAAGAGGAAGGAAGGGTTGTTCTCGAAAATACTCCCAAAGTGTTGTTCCCTTGAAGGAACAACAGAAACACTCGAAAAAGTGTTGTTCCTTGAAGGAAACAGCAAAGGAAATGCACGCCAAAAAATGTTGTTTCCTATAGGGAACAACAAAAAAATGTACACGAAAAAGTGTTGTTCCCTATAGGGAACAACAAAAAATACACACAAAAAGTGTTGTTTCCTGTAGGGAACAACAAAAAAATGCATGCGAAAAAGTGTTGTTTCTTATAAAGAACAACAAAAAAATACACACAAAAAAGTGTTGTTCCTTATAGGGAGCAACAAAAAAATGCATGTGAAAAAGTGTTGTTCCTTATAAGGAACAACAAAAAAAAATGCATGCAAAAAAGTGATGTTCCTTATAGGGAACAACAAAAAATACACACAAAAAAAGTGTTGTTTCTTAAAAGGAGCAACAAAAAATACACCAAAAAAAAGTGTTGTTCCTTAAAAAGAACAACAAAAAAATGCATGCGAAGAAGTGTTGTTCCTTAAAAGGAATAGCAAAAAATACACAAAAAAATGTTGTTCCTTAAAAGGAACAGCAAATAAATGCATGCGAAAAAGCGTTGTTCTTCAAAAGAAACAACAAAAAAAACACACAAAAAAGTGTTGTTTCTTAGGAGGAACAACGATAAAATGCATGTGAAAAAGTGTTGCTCCTTAAAATGAACAACAAAAAATAAACACAAAAAAAGTGTTGTTCCTTCTAAGGAACAGCAAACAAATGCATGCAAAAAAGTGTTGTTCCTTAGAAGGAACAACAAAAAATACACACAAAAAAGGTGTTGTTCCTTAGAAGGAACAACAAAAAATGCATGCGCAAAAGTGATGTTCCTTAAAAGGAACAACAAAAAATACACACACAAAAAAATGTTGTTATTTAAAAGGAACAAAAAAAAATGCATGCGAAAAGGTAATGTTCCTTAAAAAGAACAGTAAAAAAATGCATGCGAAAAAGTGTTGTTCCTTAAAAAGAACAGCAAAAAATACACACAAAAAAGTGTTGTTCCTTAAAAGGAACAAAAAAAAAATCAACACGCGAAACTGTTGTTTCTTAAATGGAACGACTGTTGTTCCTTAAGAGGAACAACAGTTGTTCCTTAAGAGGAACAACAGTTGTTCCTTAAATGGAACAACAAAACGACAAACATACGAAACCGTTATTCCTTAAATGGAACGACTGTTAGTTGTTCCTTAAATGGAACAGAAAAAAAAACAAACACGCGAAACTATTGTTCCTTAAATGGAATGGCTGATGTCCCTTAAGAGGAACAATAGTTGTTCCTTAAATGGAACAACAAAAAGACAAACACGCGAAACTGTTGTTCCTTAAATGGAACGGTTGTTGTTCCTTAAGAGGAACAAAAGTTGTTCCTTAAATGAAACAACAAAAAGACAAACATACGAAACTGTAGTTCCTTAAATGGAACGGCTGTTGTTCCTCTTAAGGAACAACAACTGTTCCTTAAGAGGAACAACAGTTGTTCCTTAAGAGGAACATCAACTATTCCTTAAATGAAACAACGAAAAGAAAAACATGCGAAACTCTTGTTCCTTAAATGGAACGGCTACTGTTCCTTAAGAGGAACAATAGCTTTTCCTTAAATGGAATAGCAAAAAGACATATACCAAACTGCTGTTCCTTAGAGGGAACAACAACTGTTTCTCAGAGGGAACAACAACTGTTCCTTAAACGAAAATCGTATATTTAGGAGACTGTTGTTCCGTAAATGGAACGACAGTTGTTCCTTAGAGGAAACAGCGAAAAGAAAAAAAATGCACACAAAAATTATTGTTCCTTAAAAGGAACAACAACGGTTCCTTAGAGGGAACAACAGACAAAATTCACACGAAAATTGGTGTTCCCTATAGGGAACAACAAAGGAAAAATACAAAAAAAAAGTACAATCTATTATCCAAGCAAATCCAATCAAATAAAAAGAAAACAACAAAAAATGTAAACTTATGTATAGGTTTCAAGAGAATAAATTGTTTAGTGGACTGGTGTTGTCGAAGAGTTTCCTTCTGCAGCAAGAATTTGTATCATGGGGTCCTCATTGTTCAATTGCCAATGGAGCGAAAACTACAATTTGAAGGAAGCAACACCTGAAACACAAGAACATAAGAGAAATCAGAAAAGAAACAACACTTTATTTAAGTTACAACAACTATGATGTTATTTCCTATGGCAAGGAAAAAAAATGATCTCTTTGAAAAATGTTTTGGCAGCAGTGACATGAGATGAATTTTCAAATGGAAATCAATTGTTTATTTCTTCTATTATAAATCCGTTGGGTAATGAATTGGATGAAATTCCCTTGTTTCATTAAAATTTCTTTCAAGAATCGCTCATCCATAAATTGACATTCTTTATTCTCCTAGAACCTGCAAAAAATGAGTTTCTACCTGCAATAAAACATTAAATCATGGAGAAAGAGAGGTGATCGGGATCCCCTAATCCAAGAATTATGCAACAAAACAAGTAGTTACTCTATGTAACAAATCCACGGAGAAAATAACAAAGTAAAATTTATTTGTCACTTGCAGGAGAATAGTGACCAATCATGCTAACCTGTAGTGTTTTAATCACAACTTCTTTGTATTTCGTCCAAATTGAGTGATTCCAAAGCCAGATGAGAGATAATTCAAAGTTATATCTCCAATAGAAATAGGTTTTAAAACTTCAATAATATGATATGTCAATTTTACTTAGAACAACCTGCATAACAGAGTCATTTTCAATTACCACACTAAGAACAACAGTGGATAGTTTAAGCATAGATTTTTCGTTTGATGTTGAATTCAAATGATTCAAATTGGAAATGTAATTAGATTCATTTATTTATCTCCAATAGAAACATGTTTTGAAGAAAATAATAATTGATAGGTAAACTACTCTAATGAACAGCCGGAAAAATAAAGTTTTAAGAGTGCTGATTTACGATAGACAGTTAGTATTTTTATCATAACTTCTTCATACAATATAGAAAATGAGTGATTCAAATTGCCTTGTAAAATAGATTCATAGGGTAATATACCATAGAAATATGTTTTCAATATATGGTCATTTAGGCCTCCAAAAACTGACTGTCCCAACTCTGTTCTTGAGCTGCCTACTAGACATCCTGTTAATGTTTTGGTTATAAAATTTTTGTTTCCAATCAAAATTGAATAATTAAAATTGGGTTGGAAAGTATACATCAAGGGCCACTTAGGATAAAACAGGTTTTAAAAATATAGTCATTTAGGCCTCGAAAAATTGTCTGTCCCAACGTTGTTCCTGAGCTGCCTACTAGACACGCTGTCAAGGCTTTGGTTATAACGTTTTCGTTTCAAATCCAAATTGAGTGATTCAAATTGGGTTGGAAAGTAGAAATCAAGGGCTACTTAAGATACAAATAGATTTTAAAAATATTCCCTTTTGGCCCCTCAAAACATGACTATCCCGACTGTATTTTCATAAATCCCATCAAGCCCACAAGCCAAAAAAAATATGATATTCAAGCATTTTTTTCAAATTGGTGATAAAAATGAATATGAGTGTTTGTAGAACTATAAATTCCATTATAATTTATTTACTAATAAATATTAATTAAAACATTTATCACCAATGCTGATTTCCACAGCGTGTTGCAACAAAAACAACTATTTTTACATAAAAACCAAAATGTATTTATTTATGTCCTTATTTATTTTATTTTTTTACACTAACCTACTTTGATTTGAAAAATGAATATGATTACGTATAAGAGTACTTCTAGTGGAGCCATTTTCGAAATAAGGCTCCAAGTATGGACATACCCAAATTTGAAAAATGCATGTTAATAAATATTAGGGTATGAGAAGCCAACTTCCACTGAAAAGATGGTGTAAAAATTGTTGAAGTATGGAGTGATGCTGCAAAAAAATGATGGAATGAAACCAATCCTCAATATATCCTTTACTTTCTTGATTTCCCCTAGTCCTCATATCATGAAGTTCTTGAGCTTTTAAAATGACTTGTTGATGCAGACTAGAAGAAACCTCATTTTCTTCCATAAATTCTACAATTTTTGAATTTGAAACATTCTGAATCTCATTGTAAGTTTTTTCCAATGGTGCATGTGAGATAGAATGGGTAGGAAGGGTGAGTAAATTTTTCAGTTCAACACTGTAAGCATGTTGTACTGGTTTATAATGGTGAGGGTGTGGAATGAGTTGAGTAGGAAATTGTGTATGGAATGGAGCATTTTGATGATGTAGTTGATTGGGTTGAGTGCATGATTCTAATAGGCAAGAAAGATGTTGTGGAAGAGATGGTGAAGAATATGGAGGATATGTTTGTGCTACAAGATTGGGGAGAATAGTCATGCAATCATAAGATGAACCATACCAAACTTGTAGACAAGATTGGTGGTGGTTATATTGAGATTGACATGGCTGCCCTAAAACATGAGTATTCCATAATGGATTATGCAAGAGAATGGAGAGGAAGTGTTTTGAACCATACTTGTAGGCCATGATTTCCATAGTTTTGACCTTGTTGCAATTTCCTCATCTCTTTGATATGCTACTTCCATCGTAGATAAGGAAGCACAACTATCTATGAGATGCTCCTTTCGGTAATGAGGGAAAAACACTTCTTCAATTTCTTGATTTTTCTGAACTTGCAAAACATCCAATTTTGAATTTAAAGAGTTAATAAAATCAACTTTAAAATTTTCAAATAAAACATTGATTTCAACTCTTATGTCTCTTGTTCTTGTAGTATATTTGGAAAAGAAAGAAGAAAATTTTCTAGAATTCTTACTAGCCTTGGAGATTCCTCTTGAATACCTTATGCACAATTCACAAACATCATCATATGACAACTGAAAAACATCACCTTTTCTTATCAAATTTAAGATTTCTAAAAATTCATCTTTGAGTCCTTTGAGTAGGAGTGTTTTTAAGATTTCTTTTTCCAAATACTTGTGCTTTGATTTTTGAAGGTTATAATGGAATCGCTCTACATAGTCCTCTAAGCTTTCATATTCCCCTTGTATCATATCGAAAATATATTCATTGGATTTGTGGTAGTCTTGGTACTTCTTCAAGAATATGTTCTTCATGTCCTCCCATGTTTGGATGTAGTTCCCACCTAGGCTCATGAACCATCGGAGAGTTTCTCCTTTTAGAGTAAGAGGAAGCACTTTCAACCTTTGAACATTAGTGCAATAATCATATCCTCTACAACGTAATTTGAACTCAAATAAGAATGTATTTAGATCTTCATTTTTCAAACCATGAAAATTTGGTAGAGAAGATGGGGGAATTATGTGCATTTGTGTCACTCCTCTTAGATCTTTGATAGGGAATTCAAAAGTAGAAATGTGAGCCATTTCTTACCATAATAGAAGATGTTCTTCATAGGTTTCTTCAAGGCTCCTCCTTCAAATGTTCCTGTCAATTGGTTAGTGAAATGGGTGGCGCTTACATCACCATTTGAGTGGAATTATGAGATTGTTTCAAAAAAAATCTACCTCTAAATTTCCTACTTCAATTCCTACGAAATTTTGCTGAAAAGCGAGCGGAGGAGCAAGCACTTTACTTGCTCATTACACAGGTTCTTACCTTCCGTTTTTAATACCCAATTCATTCCTAAGAGAAAATATCAAACATACATCACTCTATGTGAAATGGAAACACTCTCCCCGGCAACGACGCCAAAATGTTGGGTACTAAAAGGTGTCTTTTAAAACTCCTAATTGTCTTACATTAATTATCAACCCGGGCAAGTCCTCTTATTTCAAGAGTGTACAAAATATGTTCACGCTCTAATCCCAGAGAGTAATGTTTCTTAAATTGTAGTATAGATCTTTCAAATACAAGAGTAAATGGATGTTTTTAATAAATCCCAATTGCAATTAAAGGAAACTTAATCCTCTAATGAAATCAAATCATACATTCATTAAAGTAACAACAATCATCAGTCGAGGATATAGTAGTGATAAGTCATTCCTCTTTTAACTGATTTAATCTAAATCAAACACAATCCTCAATAACCAATACAAGTAGAAAACGATCCCAATCTAAGAGCTTTGACAATGATAGTCAATACTCTTTACAGTTGATGATCTCAAACAGAATATGTAATTAAATAACTGAATATGAAATAACAGTAAACTAAATAAAAAACACTACTATGGATTATACAAAGTAGAACGATTCTGTTAAGATTGGAAAATAAGAAACAGCAAAGCGATACAATTGCATAAAGTAAGAATTCAATCAAACCATCACATTACGAAAATCAAAAATTCATGATACAGGAACAACAAGTGAATCCACCAGGGGCCGGGCCCTTAGCCGCTAGTGAACACCATCAGATTACTTCAGTAGATGGGAAGGAACAACAACTGCTTTTATATATTAATCATTGCAAAATTGTTATAGCCAGTTCGTACTCTGCTTCAACAGCAAGAGTCGATGATCAAAGTTACAAATACAATAGTAATTCTTTATTTAATTATCCCCCCTGCTTTGATCTCTGTTTTCATTTAAATACATAGAGAGCAGAAAGTAGTTACAATAGAGATAATTACAATGTGATTCCCATTACAAAATTGGATTGTTCGCAACAAATTGATCAATAAAATCATATCTGAAAGATATTCCCATTAACATTCAACAGGAACAGGTCGAATTTGGTGTTGCAGCTGAGATAATTTGGAAACCAGCCGCAACAGTGAATCTGAGAAAAACGTCTTCAGAGAACCTTATATTTCTCTTAATACGGACTGAATTTGTAAAATGAACATTAAAAAACTAATTTGGTCCGTTCTAGACAAAACCCACATTTCAGATTTTCCAAATTCTTCTCCATTTGCCCAAAAAGTCCAATCCAAAATTGCCACTTCTTATTCCAGCAAATTTCTGAGTTGGAATATTTAATGATGAGCTGGAGATCAAATCTTCAATCTGGAAAATATCTTGGAGGCTAAAATGGTGAACAAATTTATTAATAAACCATCATTGGTAAAAACATGCATAATAATAAAGGAGAAGAAATAATATTTATCCATAAGAGCATAAATAATTATAAAATGGAACTATATGATAAATCATGATAAATGACATGATAAAAAAGAGTAGAAATGGATGAAATAGGTGTTAAAAAGTGATAATAATAATGACATATTAACGTCCCAACACTTATCACCCGTTCATTCACTGTAGATGCACGACAACTTTGAGGTCAGGTCAGATTAGTACTTGCGGCGGCGTTTTAACGGCTAGGTGAGGTAATCATTATGAGTGAAGGACATCTAGGATTATGGCGGAGAGGGGGGTAATTATGTCCAAGAAATGGTTAAAACATTTCCACTTTCCTTTATAATTCAAAAAATAACTTAGCACTCATTAAAAATGATCATGATTTCTAACTTAAAAACACCTTGTACTTTAAATAATTTTCTCCTAGTTAGTATGATAGCATAAGTACCCGTTGGCTAAGTGAAAGGATTTCATATAAATTTTCATGATGACCACTTTCCTATGCCGTATGCTATAAAAAGAATAAATTGTACTATGTTTCTAACAGGGTGCATGCTTGCACTGATCCGCTTGCACCGCTTAAATTATGCTACTCTGTTGGTACCATTCTGCTTGCTTTATCATATAAGATGACATGCTTGCACTAGTGCAAGCATAATATCTAAAAACATAGAATTTAAATAAAATATAGGATGGACTTCCACATGACTTGCTCGACTTCTACTGGAAATTTGCTTTGCCCTTTCTTGATGCTTCAGAGCATATCCTTTTTCTCTTTGTGCGTGAGATTCTGCAATAAATTCATGAGGGAATAAAGAAGTGGGAAAAGGGAAATTTCAGAATGGGAAGGAATTATGTTACAAGGATTCTAGGAATAGTACCAAGAGGGAATAAACAAAAGTGGGATAGGGAAAAGAAATTTCAAGGATAAGTGCGATTTTTCGAAGCAGATAGGGTAAATTTAGAAGAATGTGGGAAGGTTAATCATTCTAGGATTGAAGAAGAAAATTGAGGGAATATTACACAAGTGGAATATGAAGAAAGGTAGAAAATTTTCTAGAAGGTCTGCCTGCACTAGTTCAAGAAAAAATAACTGCAGCGAAAATTAAACGTTACTTGAGTAAAAATATCCATGCTGATTACCCCAATTGTATAAAGGTTGGTTCTGCTGAACCTGCTTTTACTTGGTGGTCACTAGCATATCTAAAGATCAAACAACATTTTCTTTTTATTAGAAATTTTTGATCTTCCTACCAGCAAGCTGGTTTTCAGATTGATCCTTCTGCAATCATCTTAGCGAACTAATTTTCATAATTACAGGAAAATATTTTTTCTTTACTTTTTTCTTATTTATTATTATTATTATTATTTATTATTTATTTGTTTTATTTTTTTTTAAGAAGAAAGAGAATTCATGTTTTCAAAATGTTGGTATTACCATTCACCACTACCATCCCAAATTGCTGTTGGACTTGTTGTGTAAAATCTTTCCTGGTAGGTGGATGAAAATACTTCTTTAACCTATGTCAATTTACCAAGAATACTGATTTTTCCCATCAATAGTTTTAACTTCTACTGCTCCATTCTCGAATACTCATATCACTTCATAAGGTCCCATCCAATGTGTATGGAATTTCCCTTTAAAGCTTTTAAATCTAGAATCATAAAGGAGAACCTAATCACCTGGTTGGAATTGATTTTTCTGAATAGACTTGTCATGCCACCTTTTACGTTGCTGCTAAATTAGTATGTTCTGCTGAACAACATCGCTACAAAATTCATCTAACTCATTTAATTGGAGAAGATGTTGTTGTTGTGCCTTAGAGAGATCTAGTCCTAACTGAACTGTAGTTCTGAAAGTTTTGATCTGGAATTCAATTGGTAACAGAACCTGTTTAACATATACCAGCTCATATGGTGTATGTCCCATGCCATTTCTCCAAGTGGTTCTGTATGCCCACAAAGCCTCTGGTAGTCTTTTAGCCCAGTATTTCTGATGCATATTGACTGTCTTTGTAAGAATGGACTCGATCACTTTGTTTGTGGATTCCACCTGGCCATTTTATTGCGGGTGATACGGCATGGATTTCCTGTGTCGGATCTTATATTGCTCCATCACACCTTGTACCAGATTAGAAATAAACTTCGGACCATTGTTAAAAACAATTTCTCTAGGCACACCAAATCTAGTAAATATTTCAGTAAAAAAAAAATCAACAACAACTTTTTCCGTAGCAAAAGAAACAACTTTAGCTTCTACCCATTTCATAACAAAATCTATACAAACCAAGATATGCTTTTTACTTAATGATGTTGGATTTATTGGCCCTATAAAATCAATAGGCCATTTTTCAAATGGCTCAATCATAACTTGGGGGCATAAAGGCATTTCATTGGTTTGATTAGGTTGGCCCATTCACTGATAGCTGTCACAACGCCTGCCATATTGTTTGGCATCCTTAAACAAGGAAGGCCAAAAATAACCGGTACGCAATACTTTATATGAAGTCCGCTTATCAGCAAAGTGGCCTTCATAAGGTTCATCATGAGAAAATTTCAATATGTCAAACACTTCCTCCTCTCTTACACACCTACAGATAATCGGATCTTGACCAGTGTAAAAGAGATCTCTTTAAATACAGGAATATGCATCACTTTTTTGAACAATACTCCGCTTTTCACGAGCGGACAAGTGGGGTGGTTTTTTCCCAGTAACCAAGTAATTAGAAATGTCAGTAAACCACGGGGAATCTATTGACATAACAAAAATATGTTCATCCGGAAAATCATCATTAATAGGAGTTGCTTCACCAGGATTATCCAATCTAGAAAGAAAATCTGCTACAACATTAGATTTTCCTGGTCTATCAACAATAGTAATATTAAATTCCTGCAACCATAGTAACCACCTAGTCACTCTACCGCTAGTTAAGGGCTTCTTCATCAAATATTTGATTGCAAAATGATCAGTATGTAAAAATACTTCATATCCTATAATATTGTGTCTAAACTTATTAATAGCAAAAATTACAGCGAAAAACTATTTCTCTGTAACTGTATAATTTAATTCAGCGGAAGACAAATTCTTACTAATATTATAAATAACATAGGAATTTTTATTTTCCTCTTGTCCGAAAGTTGTGCCAATAGCCAAATCTGAAGCATTAGAGGAAATATGAAAAGGCAGGGACCTCTCAAAATTGGTGCACGTACTAACATTTCCTTCAATGTTTCAAAAGACTGTTGGAAAGCTGTGGTCCAAGAAAATTCACTATCCATAGCTAGAAGTTGGAAAAGAGGGGCAACTATCTTAGAAAATTTTTCAATGAATCTCCTACAATAACCAACATGTCCTGAAAAACCTCATACTTCCCTTTGAGTTTTGGGTGCAAGAAGATGCATAATGATTTCGATCTTTGCTGGATCAACCTGGATACCTTTACTAGAAATCAAATGGCCAAGTACCACTCCCTCTTTGCACATTAATCTACATTTCTTGTCACTCAAGGCGAGATGGGCTACCTGACAATGAAGAAGTACTTTTTCCAGATTTTTGAGAACTTCCTGAAAAGAATCACCAAACACAGAAAAGTCATCCATATAAATTTCTACAAATTCTAGAACAACAAAAATGGGTAGGACTGCCCTTTGAAAGGTAGCCGGGGCATTACATAAACCAAAGGGAAGCACTCTATAAGAAAATGTACCCCATTGACATGTAAAAGTAGTTTTATCCTTATCTTCGAGTATAATCTGTATCTGGTTATAACCATTGAAGCCATCCAAAACAGAAAAATATTTCTTTCCTGCAAGGGTATCAAGCACCTGGTGAATGAAAGGGAGAGGGAAGTAATCTTTGAGAGTGGCTTTGTTTAATTCTCGATAATCAATACAAATATGTCATCTTCTATCTTTCTTAGGTACTAGCACTAATGGAGAGACCCACTGACTGTCGAAAATAGGATAGATAAAACCAGCATCCAAGAGTTTCTGTACTTCTTCTACAATATCTCTTAGAGCTGGATTCATTCACCTTTGGGGTTGTCGGATAAGTCGGGCTCCATCTTGAATATAGATATGATGTGTACAAGTTTCAGGAGGAATAACCTTCATGTCTTCATAGCCCCATGCAAAGGCACTACGATGGTTTTGCAACAAATTCACAAGCTGCTCTTGTTGAGATGAGTCCAAATATGAACTAATATACAAGGATTTACCGGGGCTAATCTGAACCGGAGTAGTATCAGGCTCAGGAGTACTCAAGGGGTTGGTCAAATGCAATGGTACAGAAGAATGAGAATCATGGTTATCTTGAAAATCTAGGCTGAAAATCTAGCTCAATAGCTCAAAATTAGGCATAGTGTCTAGATTATTAAGGAAATCTTGAATCTCATCTTCTTGTGAAGACCCAGTATGCTGATGGATAAGGGAAATGGGCTAAGTCTCCTCATCACTGCTTTGATCCAACCATAAAGTATCTCGAAGGTCCTGAATGGATCTAGCAAGGGGGTATAAGGTAACTTTCTTCCTAGAATCTTCATGCGAAATATACATATCACGGGAAAAACATCCAATATATGCATCGGCTGTAGCAAGCCATGGTCCATCCAAGATCAAAGGATGTCCTCCTACTGGGTTATTTGGCTAAAGCACAATGAAATTAGCAAGATATTCCCAAGAATCTAATGAGATGATCACATTGTCCAATACTCCTTCTGGCTGTATATCTATCCGCTAATTTAAGCACAGTGGGAGTAGGGTGAAGATGAGATAACCGAAGTTGATCCATGGTTTGCTTAGTCATGACATTAATGGCTTCTCCCAGGTCTATAAGAACATTAGAGACAAGGGTATTACCAATCTGAACTGAGACAATAGGGTTTCCTGGATCAATATATTTTTCCATAGACACACATCCCGTCATCAACTCTGCTGCCCTACCAACAAATTTAATGGTTTGGGGTTCCAATCTCTTCCTCTCGGGTTTCTTGAGATAGAGCTCCTTAATAATCTTGGTACAAATAGGGATCTCTTTGATGGCTTGGAGCAGAGGTATCTTAATGAAAAGATTCTGAAGCTCCGATGCCAAGCTAGTTTTAGAAATAGGCTCACTTCTTTTACTAGCCTCTCTGGGAAGGGAGGCTAGTTGGAAGAAGATGGAAAGGATTCAGAGGGTAAGGGATGCTTAGTGATAGCTTTTGAAGAATGATTAAGAGTTTCCTCTTCTTCTTTCTCTTCAACAATCACTTCATGTTGCTTCTGATTTTCCGATGTTACAGTCCTTCCCGATCTTAATTGAATATCATGAACCCAACTGGAATAGACTGGTACTCGAATAAAGGTGGGTTTGTTACATAGATCATTTGCACTGCTTTATTAATGTTAGGATTGGGCATAGGTTGAGTAGGAAATTGAGGAGGTCGAAAAGGTGGAGGTAAAGGTAATGGTGGAGTAGATTGACTCGGATGTTGAGGCATTGAATAAGGTGTATGTCTAGATGGATATGACTACATGGGTGGCTGGTAGGAATATGGAGAATGAGTTGGCCCTCTCCAACCTTGTTGCCATGGTTGAGAAGGTTGCCCATGCTGATAATGATTCCCATATTGCTACTGTTGATTAGTATTAGGATAAGAATATGCATGTGAACTATAACCAAAATAGTGTGGAGAAAATTTAGGAGCCATACCTGCACCTACTTGAGGCCAATTTCTTTTTGCTCACATAGCATACAAGTATTCAGCTTCAGGCTATCCCCCTGTAAATACAACTTTAAGTCCTGGTATAGAGGGACATTTTTCTATGACATGGTCTTCTGCACAAATAACACATTTATTAGTTTCTTTCAAATTAAGAGGACACTCTTTAGGAGGATGCTTGTCTCTACATTTAGGACAGAAAATACATAACGACTCTTGTTCCTTTATGAGTTTTTGTTGAAATTTTAAAGAGTTCAACTGTTTGATAACAATATTCATTATATCAATTATCATGTTTTCCATTTTATTTTCTAGTCTAATAATCATAGCATCAGTAGATTCGGTTTTTCTATTTCTGTTTCGAGTTCCTCTACCGGATCTATACTCATTTCTTGAAAATTTCCTGCATAATTCACAAATTTGTTCAAAAGTTTGCTAAGAAATATCACCTTGTCCTAACAGATTTAAATTATTTCTAGCATTATCAGTAAGTCCTCTTAAGAACAAGGTTCTAATAGTACTGGAATCAAGCTTAAGTTTCGACCTTTGTAAAATATACATAAATCTTTCTAGGTAATCTTCAAGAGTTTCATCATCATCCTGTATGATTGTAAAAATCTCATCCTGCATGTCCCGAGTTTTGCAATATTCTTGATATTTAGACAAAAACACTCTCTTCATTTGATCCCAAGAGGCTATAGTGTTTCCTCCTAACCCCATAAACCAACGTAGAGCTGAGTCCTTGAGAGTAACAGGAAATAATCTTAGCTTCTGAGCATCAGTTGAATAATCATAACTTCTACATAGAATATCAAACTCGAATAAAAAAGAGTCAGGATCTTCATGAACTTTACCATGGAAATGAGGGAGAGCTGATGGTGGAATATTCTTCATTTGTGCCACAGTATCAGGGTCCACAATTGGAAACACAAAAGTGGATTGTTCCCTACTTACCTGGTTTTCACTAGTCCCTTCCACATGATCTTCATGGTCTTCCATTGTTTCCCTTTTGCTCCTAATAGACTGAACCACACCTAAGCTGTTGTTACCAAAATCCAAGTGGATTGTTCCTGCGTGATGGGTTTGAATTGGATTCTTCTTCCTTCTTATAGAAGGAGACCCAATACGAGAATTGTTTTCAGAATTCTTTCGGCCCTTAGTGGGCTTTGAACTCTTACCTTTTCTAGGCATTCATTTCAAAAAAAGAAAGAAAAATAACAAAACAACTTCTAATAAAAAATGTTGTCAGAAATCAATCAACACTAGTAAAATTCCTTCAAAGAAACTTTTTCAAACAATACTGCAAGAATAAAAGAAAAATTACCTCTATTGTATAATCATAAAATTCTTACCAAATCAAATCACCTCCCCGGCAATGATGCCAAAATGTTGGGTGTAGGAATTACACTTAAGCAAACTCCTCAACACTTAAATTGTCAACCTGGGGGATTCGTAAACTTAGAGACGAAGCACAGGCAATACCAGATATGGTATGAATATTTCTAATGTCAATCCTTACTTTCTTTAAAGGAAAGGTTACAGAATCAAACTAAAAAGAGAAAAAGGCAACTTAAACCATCAAAATAATCTAAGACTGGAACAAGGAAGAATGCATTTGCAAAAGGGATTTAGAAATAAAGGGGCAATCACTCTAGCTAACTATTGATTAACTATTGAGTGTGTGTTTTTATTTAGTAGAGACACTTAGCAGTCTCATCAGATGGGCCCTTCAAACCTGCTTATGTAGAGATTTCCTTCTTGCACTAATCTGTCCTACACTATCGCAGTCTTCTTGCACTAGTGCAGGAACAGAGATTTATGCGGAGGGTATAAATAGCGTCTTTACTAAAAGCATTTTACTTCCCACAAGGGCTTATACTTTTTCAGGTTCAAAGCACTCAGTTCCCATGGCAAGAAACTAGTTCTTGCACTAGATCAGAGCTTCTTTCACTTAGCATTTAATTCTTACAATAAGTGTTTAGTTACTGCAAGTGTTATTATACTGTGAAATCAAATTGCACACATAAAAATGAATGTTTCTGATTTTGACAGAGTGCAGAAATAAAGAAACAATCCATATAATTTATCCTGTCATAACGTATTTAATGAAAGCAAGAAAATTGCGGGAAGTAAACTAGAAAGACTCGTTGCATCACACCAACGTGCACTGGTGTAGGTTCATTTCTTCTGCTTAGACCAGGCGGGGAAAACCAACAGAACTACAGAAAAGCAATAGCACACCAACGCGCACTGGTGCAGGTTTATTTCTCCTGCTTGGACTAGGAGGGAAAACCAATCTGAAATCAAGTGCAGGAAAAGGAATAGCACACCAATGTGCACTGGTGCAGGTTTATTTCTCTTGCTTGGACCAGGCGAGAAAACCAATCTGAAATCAGGTGCAGGAAAAGGAAATTTAACTACTTCACACAACGGATCCGCTTTCACTCAAATAGGAATACATGTGCTTGAAATTAAATCACACTTGACAATATAAACATAAATGACAAGAAATAGGAAATAGGGTAAACATGCTGGATTAGCTGGGTCCTAGCCAACCAGCACTTTTCCCTTTCAAATAGAAACGTTGCTCAGTACTTTATCAATTCATCAACTTTCAAACACAGAAATACAATTTATAAAACATGAGGTAGAGCTCCCTTTCTATTAATTCATTGAGGCAAATATATGCATGAATACATAGTCTAGCCCAGATTCGGGCGATAACAAAACAAAACAACCTGTTACCGCGTCTCTGGCTCTCTCTGCTCTATACAAACTTCTATAAAAAAACTATCTCGTCCTATTTACATTCTTCATTATATGGATCTTTGGACGAAGGCCAAAAAGATCATTTAACCAATTACATAACCAATACGCAGAATTTAGCTTCTCGACCTTCAAAATTAGACAGTTCAAGAAAACTGGTTGTAGCCAATCTCTAGCTATTCGTTCTTCATAAATTTGATCTTGGTTGCCTTTGGATCGACCTTGCTGTCGTGGTTGAAGCTTGGCTACCTTTAGATCTATCTTGCTGTCATGGCTAAAAATGCTGAAAATGAGGTGGTTATCAAGGAGGTTCAGATCTGCTGCAAGGATTTGTTGTGCTGGCATCGATGCAAGATCCGATCTTGCAATAGGATCAGCGGTCACGGTATGTACTTGAACCAAATAAACATTGGAGATATCGATAAGTTACAAAGAGTGAATATAAGCAAGAAATCATGTAATAAATAATTAATTAATGTTTAGTTAAGTTAAAAATATGAAATATAAAGTTCATACTAAATATGTCATCATTCTTGGGCTAGTGCAAGCTGAGGGTGTATAAGAGAGGTAAAACAATAGTAAATGGTTACGATTTAGGAAGGGGAAAATGGAAAAAAGAGAGAAAATTAGGGGGCTAACAGTAGAACTAGTGGAGGTTTAGTCAAGGGTGTGTAATGTTTCTCACATTGAGTGATCATACAGATAAACTGATCAATACTCTGAATACTATGCTCTAAATACTCTGTTGAAAATGCAGCAAGAAAATCCAAATATAGTTTTTCCTTGATTAAATTAGGAGAAATTCATATTTCAATTTCAGTAAAATACTTGGAGTCAGTTAACTAAGGTGACATGGGTCTTGTCACTTAGTTAACTCAGTAAATTTGATTTGGAGACACTTTAGTTCAATTCTACATGATTTATTGATAATATGTA
This sequence comes from Pinus tabuliformis, assembly GCA_031772625.1. NCBI lineage: Eukaryota > Viridiplantae > Streptophyta > Pinopsida > Pinales > Pinaceae > Pinus > Pinus tabuliformis. Next base: position 97,693,245 of record CM062805.1, on the reverse strand, counting down.
GAAATCTATTTTAGTTAATTTGAGTTATTGTTAGTGTAACTAGTTCTCACTGTTAGTAGAACTAATGGAGGTTCAATCAAGGGCCTGTAACTTTTTTCACACTGAGTGATCATCCAATTAAATTGATAAATCAGCCTACACTAACTCATGGATGTAGAGAAATTGAGTTACCCAATTGAGATTGGAGTTCAAAGAAAATGTAATATAAGTTGTAAACTATTCCAAGTTGTACAAGTGGTGCATGCAGTCAAAGAAGGGCCTAAAGAAATTACACAATCCAAATTTGTGAATTTCCTAATTATTAGGAGCATAATTCCCAAGGGAACAACTCAATGAAATAGGAGTTTGGAAGGCTGAGAAATTGGCTAAGTATTAGCTTGAGTCAGTCTATGAGGCAGTGAGATAGATTATACTAGTGATGGGGTTTCTCAGGCTTGAGGAAGCATTGTATTTCTTCACTATTCTTTGATTAATGCAATATAGATAGTAAGGGGTTCTGAGTGGTTTCTTTCCCCTAGATAAATATATGTGTGTGTGTGTTGAATCCTGATGCATGTTAATGATTTTTTTTCTCGATTGTGATTTTATTTCTGCAAATGAGGAGAGTAGCTTCAAGTCATGTTATCTAGTAAATTTCATGAGCAGATTTGAATCTATACCTTAAATTTTTACATACTCACACCACTTCTTTGGAGCTAAATTGTTCCCAAACAATCCTAATGCCACTAAAAGCAACCTTGTGAGGATATTTCTAGTCAAGAATTTTCCCCCATTGAGGGCACTAAATATAGTTAATCCTGCTAAAATGGTTGCTGAGGATTGTGGATCGTCACACATCCAAGGCAACCCAAAACCCCAAAATCATGTAGCCATTAAAATTATCTTTCCTTGCATCTCGTTCAGTGCAGATGAAGATCACAATGAATTCTATATAATGTTGAAGGGCCATCATCATCTGAGGAGTCGACAATATAGTAGGTTTAACGCCATAATTGCTGGTGTAGACGAGAATAATATAGATCGCCTTGTCCACAAGGAGATAGGATATATGTTTTGTTTAGATGAGAATATGGTGACAGGGACTCACGACTTCCATGGTAGCAATAATTTCCAAGATAACAACCGTCTCCAAAGAAACATCAACTTCGAAGGAAACTGTTGTCACTCAATGCATTGTGCGTTTTAATTGGGAAAGATTGCCCAAGAGAAGTGAAGTTTGGAGCCTCTGTCCTAGACCACAGATGCTATCAAAGCTTGATCATACCCACTCCATTGTGCAGTGCCTCGAAAGGGATTTCTAACAGTATATGGAAGTCCAGAAACGAAATGCTCGAGCAAAATGTTGAATCAAAGTAAATATTTCCTTAGAAAATCCCAGCCGATTGAGGAAAATGGCTAAGTATGGAGCAAACATTGCAATCGAGACCTGGTAAGGCTTATCGCAATTGCAAATTGGGCTATCTAATAGGTAAGGATCATTGGCGGGTGCAAAAAACAAGGATTTGTCGATTGCCGATATCGTATGATGTAGGGTTTCCCTTGCGCATACCCATAATATGCAAATTCAAGCATAAACACCACTTCCCAGGAATTTCTTTGCTTCCCTAGGTTAAAAACTTCAAATCTAAAGATGAATGGTTAAGGCCCCTTTGTTTACAGTTCCTTTGAATTGGAACTCAATCACTCGCTTTAAAACCCTCTATCAGAGCTTTTCCTCAATACAGCTCTTTCCCCTTTCTATCGGAATTCATTAAGTCTTCATGACTTATATATATAATGTTATAACCCAAAAGCCCTTATATATATATATATATCAACCCCCCTCTTAAACCTTGGTTAATATATATATAATCACATAAAACACTATCGACGCTTATTCCCTTATAAATCTGCTTACAAAGGGAAATGTATGCAAACATACCATTTTTCCATCTTTCGTACAACTTGGTCACGTTTCCCGAGGCTATATCTCAATTGCAATTGGCTATCACCTTATTCAATGGTCATACATACATACCTCATCGCTTTCCGATATAAAATTTCCCTTTAGGATCGTGAAATATGCTATCAGTGCTTAATCCTTCAAACTTCCTTTACAAAGGAAAACTCCACCTTGACACATATAACAGACTTCAAAATATATATATCATGACTATAACTATCGTCAGGTCTGCCTTCATCGCATATCACATACCTCCGCACTATGATAACCTCGACCCCCGATTACTGATAATTCCAAACTCCTTTCCATCGATATTTAATCTCCGTCGTCCATTTCAATCACCGATCCAATGGCTATCAGTGCATCGTTGATTGGCCTATCGACATTCCACTGCCTTTGCACTTGGCTACTGTGACTAGTGCGATGTGCAATTAGCGCTTTAGATCTGGACCGTCAATCTTAACCCCTGATCTGATGATCTAGGATCCATCGCATAATCGCAATCGCTATAACTCAATGCTCGTTCTGATGACTTAAAAGGAATCCTACTAATTCGATTAGATCTCAACCGTTGATCTATGAGATCTAATAGTTGCTGAGCTTCACTTTATACTTCTCCGTTTGTTTCGTTTACTTGGAATTTTGCGCTGTTTTCTTCAATTTCTCCATGTTCCAGGTTTTTCCTCTAGTTCCTCCAAAGGCTTCCTTCTTCCGTTGTGCTACTCGACTTCTCTGAGCTTTACTCCTTAGTGAATCCTCACTCTGATATCTCTCCAAAGCTTCACTTTGCTTCCTCAATTGGATTCAAAAACCCATTTTATGATTCCTCTGAATCATTTTATGCCTCTGCATATCCTTTCAGAACTCTGCCTCCTTTCGTTTACTGCACCTGCCTGCATAAACATATAGATACACTTTTCAAATGCATTTGATTCATCCTTTCACACTCAGCCATGTGTTTAATAGGATTTGAATTAATCTTTATATCTTTATAATTAAAAAAATGAATTACAAACTGAGATCTCTGTCTCTCCCTGGCCTAATTTTCAATATCAGTGGCCTTTATTTCCTAATCTGCCTGTAGGCTTACAAAATACTCCAATCTGCTATCTATTTTTCTATTTAACCTCTCTAACCTTTGTTCATGCCTTTTAGGCTTACATTTATACAATGGGGTTCTAAAACCACTTTCTGGTTTAGATCCTTGAATCCCTCAACAAAATCCTAAAACTCTTTCTCATCCCTAAGGATTCTCTCAAATCCACAAAATCATGAACTAACTCCTAATCTAGGATTTACAATCAATTCTCAATCCTCTCATCACTCAACTATCCTAATTCTCTCACGTTCTCCTACATTCGAGAACATTTACAATAAAGCGTCACAATATTCAATTAATTCCTAATCACTCAAAACATTAAATAATTACATAAATCCAATACTTAGGAAACCAACTTCCTTGAAATACAAGACCCCCTATTTCTACTAGAATACAATGATAATATCGAGTTGGATGCTCCCGCATCAGACTTCCCATGTAAGAAAATTTATGACCACCTAGTCATAAGTCTGGATAATTGTTTCCTCCTGGATCCCAAACTTTATTTTGTAATCTATCCTTGCTGGTCAATTGTTCTATTCATGCTGTTATCTACTGCTGTTCTGCAGGTCTCCATACCTTATGCTGTAATGCTCCACTTGCCCTACTCTCAAAGTTTGCTATTGTTTTCCTCTTATTGTCACTCCTCTCTTTTCTTCATTGCTGTTTTGCACCTTTTCTGCTGCTGCCACATTGTCTTTTAGAACAATTTCCTGCTTCTGGTTTCTGCATCTGTCAACTTCTTCTTGATTATTATTTATGACAACTTCTTTGTCATCCTTCTTCAGCAATCTATCCTGAACATTTATCCTCTGCTCTTCCAACTTCCTCCTTTGAAAGTCTAATTCTCTATATAACTCAATGATTTTACTTGGAGTGAACTTTGGAAATTTTACATAATATTCCATTTCCTCATTTGCTATTGATACATCATCATGTGGTCCTCCTTCCTCTGCTAAATCTTTCTTGACATCCTTCAGTAGATGTTCTTCCTCTTCTTCTTCCATTTGGCTATCCACCTATGCCAAATATGTTCCAGCTTCTACAACAACATCTTTAATTATAAGACAATCATTATAATAAAAAATATAAGGCCTCTGTACCTCTTTTCCCTTTAACAACACTTCAGTATGTTGCGCTGATTTCTCTCCTTCTATCAACATATCAGCATGATGATTCAAACTCAAAGTACCCTTGATACTGTCAGCTAGTCTCTCCTTCTCATCATCTATTCCAATGATGTCTTCCAGCATTTTTCCACTATAGTGAACTGATTCTTTCCCAGTCTCTTTGTCATATTTTGCTTTAAAACTTTCATCTTCTGAAAGGTATTCTTTCATGTTTTTGATAGTTTCAAAAGACTACCTATATTCTTATAAACCTGCAAGCATACACAAATCATTAGTTTTAAAAATACCATACCTTCTGGTCTTACTTGATGCTTCAGTCATCAAGTCTTTTGGCTCTGTGAATCATTCATATGATTCAACTCCTCTAGCTCTTCATCACTTTTAGAAAGTAATGGTCCACTTTCTAGTTCACATATTGAAACTTCAACATCTTCTTCAGCATCTTCCTTTTGTTGTAGCTCAATTCTTTCAAGCTTCTCTATCCTCTGTTTGGCATCTATAATCTTTTCAAGTTCCCTTAGCTCCTTTATTAACTGCATATTCACCTATTGATTCCTCTTCTCTTGTAGCCTCTACCACTTCATCTTCTTTCTCACGACATAACCATGTTTCTGGTCTGCTTCATTGCTTTGAAACATCTCCATTAACACTTCAAGTTGAACTACTATCTCAGCCTTCTCCCTCTCATATTCCTCCTTCCTTAACTATCTCTATATGCCATTTGCCTTGGCATCCTTCTCCTTTTGTCCTCTGTTGTGGTCTCTTTCAAAACCTCTGTTATGAATGTCAATAGTCATCATCCTATCCATCTCTATGAGCTCCTCACACACTTCACTATAAGTTGCACTAAAGCCTCTTCAACAGCAAGTCTTGTCCTGCTGTCGCTTACCTCACCAAGCTCTCCTCACTCAAGTATTTTGGCAAGAAATGGGTTCTCTATCCCTGGAACCTCCTTTGAGCACTTCTCTTTGCTCTTTTTGGGCTTCAACTCATCTACATCTCTTAAGAACACAATTGTCCTCTTTGTCCAATCTTTGTTGGAATTCCTCAAGGTTCTGCCACATCTCTGTTTTCACTTAGAAAATTTCACCATCTTCCTTTATCTTCAAGACCTCTGTTTTATCTTGTCCTCCCATTCACCTGCACTTTTAAATGGACTGTCATTTCCACTAGCTTTCAGTTGTATCTTCAAATTCTGCCTCTTCAAAAACTTACAAACACTCCTCTTATAGTTTAACTAATGTAATCGTACTATGAAATTTCACTCATTCAGTATCTTCTAATCATTAGAAAAAATTGCATACCTTCAACTACCTTCAGAATCTCACCATTCCTGCAAATATATTTCAACAAATCTTTATGCTTCCACTGCACAATTTCTCAATACTCAACTACTGTCAATTAGATTTTAGAATCTGATCCTTTCTTCCAATATTCTTGCTTTATCTTAACAAAGCTTTAATTATCAACAACAATTCCTCCTTTGCTAAGTTTTATTCCACTTAGAAATCATTAACAGTTTCTTTCATTACTGCTTCTTAATCTCCTTTTGTTGAGATACTTCATTAGTTGCAACCATCAATCTTTAACCTATTCCTTTGTCAGCAAACTCAAATCAGAATTAAATAAAACAATACCTGCCTGATTTCTCCATTCATTCTTCACATCCGAGTGAATCTCCATTCTTCAAAACATTGTTGTAGACTCTTCCTGTCTCTGCAATCTCTGCTTAATTCTTCCTTACCTGCCTCTAAGAACTTAATTGTTCTTCTCCATTCTCCCAGTTGTACTCTGGTTGCTTGACTGTCAGATTATAATTTGATCTCCCTTGCCTTCATCCACATCTTTTCCAAATATCTCTGTTATGAATTCTTTAAGTAACTTCCACACATACTTGCTTTCTTTTGCTTGATACTAAATGTTTCATTTATGATTCAGCTCTGATACCAAAAATGACGCAGGGTTTCCCCTGCACCTACCCATAGTATGAAAATTCAAGCATAAACACCTCTTCACAGGAATTTCTTTGCTTCCTTAGGTCAAATATTTCAAATCTAAAGATGAATGGTTAAGGCCCATTTGTTTACAGTTCCTTTGAATCATAACTCAGTCACCCGCTTTAAAAACCTCTATCAGAGCTTTTCCTCAATACAACTCTTTCCCCTTTCTATCGGAATTCATTAAGTCTTCATGACTTATATATATAATGTTATAACCCAAAATCCCGTATATAGATATCAACCCCCTCTTAAACCTTGGTTAATATATATATATAATCACATAAAACACTATCGGCGCTTATCCCTTATAAATCTGCTTACAAAGGAAATGTATGCAAACATACCCTTTTTCCATCTTCCGTACAACATGGTCACATTTCCTGAGGCTATACCTCAATCGGCTATCGCCTTATTCAACGGTCATGCATACATACCTCATCGCTTTGCGATATGCGATTTCCCTTTAGGATCGGGAAATACACGATTGGCACTTAATCCTTCAAACTTCCCTTTACAAAGGAAAACTCTGCCTTTACACATATAGCGGACTTCAAAATATATATACTGCGACTATAACCATCGTCAAGTTTGCCTTCGTCGCATATCACATACCTCTGCACTCTGATAACCTCGATGCCCAATCACTGATAATTCCAAACTCCTTTCCACTAATATTTAATCTCTGTCGTCCATTTCAATCACTGATCCAATGGCTATCAGCGCATCATTGATCAGCCTATCGGCATTCCACTGTCTTTGCGCTTGGCCGTTGCGACTAGTCCAATATGCGATTAACACTTTAGATCTGGACCATTGATTTTAACTCTTGATGGTCCAGGATCCATCGCATAATCGCAATCGCTATAACCCAATGCTCGTTTCGATTACTTAAAAGGACTCCAACCAATGCAATTAGATCTCAACCGTTGATCTATGAGATCTAACGGCTGCTGAGCTTCACTTTATACTTCTCCGTTTGTTCCTTTTACTTGGAATTTTACGCTGTTTTCTTCAATTTCTCCATGTTCTAGGTTTTTCCTCCGGTTCCTCCAAAGGCTTCCTTCTTCCACTGCGCTGCTCAAATTCTCTGAGATTTACTCCTTAGTGAATCCTCACTCTGCTATCTGTCCAGAGCTTCACTTCACTTCCTCAATTGGATTCAAAAACCCATTTTATGATTCCTCTGAATCATTTTATGCCTTTGCCTATCCTTTCAAAACTTTGCCTCCTTTCATTTACTGCACCTTCTTGCATAAACATATAGATACACTTTTCAAATGCATTTGATTCATCCTTTCACACTCAGTCATGCATTTAACAAGATTTGAATTAATCTCTGTATCTTTATAATTACAACAATGAATTAAAAATTGAGATATTTGTCTCTCCCTGGCCTGATTTTCAATATCAGTGGCCTCTATTTCCTAATCTGCTCGTAGGCTTACAAAATACTCCAATTTGCTATCTATTTTCCTATTTAACCTCTCTAACCTCTGTTCATGCCTTTTAGGCTTACATTTATACAATGGGGTTCTAAAGCCACTTTTTGGTTTAGATCCCTGAATCCCTCAAAAAAATCCTAAAATCTCTTTCTCATCCCTAAGGATTCTCTCAAATCCACAAAATCATGAATTGACTCCTAATCTAGGATTTACAATCAATTCTCAATCCTCTCATCACTCAACTATCCTAAATCTCTCATGTTCTCCTATATTCAAGAACATTTACAATAAAGCCTCACAATATTCAATTAATTCCTACTCTCATTAAAATCACTCAAAACATTAAATAATTACATAAATCCAATACTTAGGAAACCAAATTCCTTTAAATACAAGAACCCCTATTTCTACAAGAATACAATGATAATATTGAGCTGGACACTCCTGCATCATCGTATATCAGCAGTCGGCAGGTCCAGGCAAAGCTTTTATCACAAGTGGCATATTGGCATACCAACGGATCAATGGACTGACACTCTAAAACCTTACGGGAGGCCAATATCGTGATGTGGTGTAAAAGTTCCGTGGGAGGGCCGAAAAGCTTTAACACTCCAGCATGAAAAAACTAAGGCGGGCGGCTCCCTTTATCTCTCCTCTGAAGGGCCACATGTCACACTACCCACAGGTCCCACATCTCACATCTCAACGCCCTCGCAGCCCAGCATTTACAACAAAATCCAAAACCTTGCAGTGCGCTGATATCGCGATATAGAGCCAAATTGATGGGGAAGTGCCGATTCTGAAATACAAAGGAAATGCTTGCAAAACAGGGCATGTTACAGGTCTATTTGAGCACATAACTCCCGATGATCAAATCAGTGTAAATAGGGTATACCAAACCCTAACTCAGTTGCTACATGCCCTAGACATGCCACCTCATTGAGTTCTTTCATCCATGAGAGTTTCTTGACTTCAAACCTTGCTAAAGTGCTTCCTTGGGTCACCAGCGCACCCCTGGTCAAGGGTAAGTGCTCTGTAGAGTAGGTAGCCCCATTCAAGGCTGCATTGCATAACACCTTAGCCCACTCAAGCCTGTACTGGGTGAGAATCCTCGAAATGGTCATTGGATCCTGAGTATATTCCTCCTTTCTAGAGCCTTCTAGAAGGAACCTAGCTCTTATCCTATCAAGATGAGCTTGACTTAGGATAGCCTTGGATCATATAATCCTCAATCCTCTCATCACTTTGAACATGGAAACTAATCATCCAATTATGGAAAACCATTCAATGCCATATTAATGACAAAACCACTTGCATTCATCTATAAATTAGCCTCCCATCATAGAGCCAAAGGGGCTTGGATATTATAGAGAAATACTGTTGGTTTAGAGACTTGAAATCATTGTCAAAGTAATATTATGTTGCTAGATTGATGTTGCTATTGGTGTCATGAGGGCTTGGACTAAGCTAGATGAGTGACACGAGATCGAACCACATTGGGTGTAACTTCTCCTTCTATCAATCAATAAAGTTGTTTGTTCCTTTTCCAATACTTTTGTCTATATCTATGATTAATGTATGTCCAAATGTTGTCGATTCCATTTGTTTACAATAAATAGATCATATGCTTTGATTTTTGTCATCTTCGGTTTATGTTGGCATGTACCAATTGAGCGAATTTAGTTTGAGTGGGAGCGACGAGAGCAACTCAAAGAAGATCAAAGGAAGTGAAGGATCACAAGTAGGTTTCTTTATCTTATCTATTTATTGTAGGAAAAGGTTAAACATCTTTACTTCAATTGTTCTAAGTGTAACTACCCACTTAGGGAAGATATACTTATCCGTAGGTATAAATTCCGTATAACAAATTGGCAACTCCGTTGGGGAATGACCATCGTTCCTGGTAGTTATCCCTTGTCTTAGTAGCACTAGTAGACTTTTCTTGAGTTCATTTACCTATATTAAGTCATTTTGAAGCTTGTTTGGTCAAAATGTGTGCTTATTTGTGTGCTGATAGTGCTCTCTGGCATCAACGCACTATTTTTCTTGACACAGTGCTCTGCAGAGCAGCCTTAGCCTAGAGACAGTTCTTTGTAATGCACTGTCTCCCACTCAGGTCTGCACTGGTCCCTGTCAAGCCAAAAACCCATCTTTTTGCTTGATTTTTTCCAAACTATTTCACATCTTCTTTGCTGAATGGTCAATATTTCTCTGTCCCTGAAGTCCAAATTAGTATTTCTTTTCCATGCCCACTTTGGCTTTGTTTATTCAATGTTTCTTTATGTTTTCTTTATCATTTTTGAATTAATCCAAAAGTTAGCTTGCATTGATTAGTCTTTACTTTTCTGAAAAAGAATTGTCGTAAAGCCTTCATTTCTTTGAAAAAGAAACTGTCATAAAGTATTCGTTTCTTGTGAAAAGCATTGACTGATCGTTTGTGCATTTAGTTTTTTTATGTTCATCTAAACATTAAAGGAATGAAAATAAAAACATGCATAATGCATTTAGAAGATTTTGTGTGCTTGTAGGAATGGTATAGGGAAAGTTTCATTAGATGTGCTCTATGCTCTTCGTTTAGATATTCTGATTGCTTTATTCCTTTTAGTTATGGTTTTCATTGTTTAAATCAAATGAAAAGAATGTTTCCCATCTTAGTTGCATTCAAGGAGTTTCAGAAACATCATGCAGTGAACCTGAAAGGCAAACTTTTAAACATGATCAGCTAAAATTTATCTCAATTAACCTAATGGAGCATTGTAACTTAACGCATAACATTTAGAGGTCTAGGCTAGAGATGTGTTCCGGCACCGGTAAACATAACAGCTATCGCTAACATTCTGCGATACATTCCGAGTGTGATACCTCATTCCACGTACGTAAGTATATTGTAGCTCGTCCACATACTTTCGGGTATATTGGGCAGTGTTATAGTATAAAAAGTATAAGGGAATGCTCTCAATGTGCGGTTTCGCATTAGACAATGATAACACGGTTTGGGTATATTTAGGAGGACTATATTAGGTTTCTATCCATCCATAGGTATCCGAGTTGCCCGCCTTGTATACTATGATACACCGAAAAGGCATTCAGGTAGATTACCTGCACGTATCTTAAGTCCTTGGCTCCTCTAAGGCAGTATATTGCAGTTCACAATTACCTGGTAATTATTTTTCCTAGATTACCCTCTTTTTGTTTATTTCTTTTTATAATAAAATCAATCAGCAATCGTGGAATAAAATCAACCTTTACCCCATCATTCACGTAGGACAGTGAGTAAACCACCTTTACCACCTGAAGTTACACCTAGTCGGCGAAAGCGGTCTCATTTAACTAAGTCCAGTACATGACAAACTTCTGGTTCTTCATCTATTTTACCAGAATCACCTATACCAGTACGTACTGCGATTCCAGTTACTCCTATGATTACTGGTTTATCTACTATTGATGTGGAACATTTACAATTACCTAAGGACACTGAAAGTGAACTTAGTGAAATGGTAACTGAAGTTGTCCAAGAAGAAGTTGATCCTCAACCAGAGGTTGTTCAAGAAATTCATCCGAAACCCATTGTTCTTTTACCAGAACACTTTGATCCCGAAGTTGACAACCAAAATTTGTTCCCATACTGGAAGACGATTGACTGGTTTATCCTCAGACATCTGTAACTGTTGAAACTTCTCCTTTACCACAGAGTCAAACACCGAAACTTTATTACAGACTTGACAGTGAAATCCTTCCACCCAGTTTGATTTTCTGAGTAACTAATTGTTTCTACTCTATAGACTAGACTTGTGTGATATGCTCCCCCTGAAGATATACTATCACTTCTTTAAGCCTCTAGTCTTGGACATCGTATGACTATTGGTTGAATACTTCTCTTGTCAATACATCTTTTGAATCAGTTAAAAATAAAAAAAATTGATACTAATTAAACTGCTCATGGTATTTTCGCTGCTGAAAATACCAATCATTAGTGATGCATTTCAATTTACTCTTCACCATTATTTTTGCTTCATCCTCTCTGCTCACTTCTCCTGAGCATCTCAATCACTTTTTCTCGCCTGAGATCATACCTCAAAACAAGCACCTCTTCTTAAACAATACCAATTGCACTAAGAAATAAATACATATTGGATTTTGTACTAGGCAACATCTTATAACACTTTCTCAAAAAGAAATTTCCACTTACAAACAAAGGCTACTCTATATGAACCCATACCACCAATTATCATAGTGATACTAATTGAAGACTAAGGGACATGAAATCTTATGCCAATTGTGTTTCATGAACACAAGAATTCTAAGGATAATCAAACTCACAACTTAAGCCCCCTAAGCCAATTCTCTCTGATCTCTTGCACCCGCTTCCTTGCTTCTACATGGGCACTGATCCCATGGAACAGAAATAACTATGGGTTTCCTATCATTCCACACTTCTGTTGTGGCCCATCTTCTTTTGTCACAACATAAAGTGTTTTTGTGTACTCCCCCTAAATTCATGTCGGTTTCACTCCTCCTTTCTCTTCAACACTAATATATTTGAAATAAGAAAATACATTATTGTAATTAGCATGGGCTCAGACATACCTTCATTGTTCAAATGCATCTCGTTTGTATGAGATTTTATGCTTGAATCTAACTTGTTTGGCCTACTTTGAGGACATTCTCTTCTTTTAATGTAGAGAAACAAAGGATCTACTCCCCTTGAGTAGATCATCCTCCTTCATCCAAACCTTCTTTGGCTGAGCCCTGATAGAAGCATTACTTTTCAACGTCTTCTTTGCCCACTTTTGCACTTTCACTTGGCCACACATGGATAGATGAAACTTCTCCTTGAATTACTATTTCTTAACCTAAATATTCCTACTTCCTTTCTACCTTATAGAGGGGTCAACCACAAGGGTAAGAGGATCATTCTTCCTAGTTTTCTTTTAATATCTTCCTCATCTTTTGAACTTGCTCTTTTGACACTGAGCATTGAAGACAAATTTTTATTCCTCACCTCCATTGTTTCTTCTTGTCTTCAATTCCTGAGATGTTACATTTGCATGCATATGCTTAGAAGCATGCCATTTCTTCTCATGTTTGTAGCTCCCTATCTTGTGCCCAAGAATGCTACAATTGTAGCATTATATTTGTCTTACGAATGGAGTAAAGGAATTAGTTGTTAGGAAATTATATATTACAGAGCAATGGAACACATAAAATATATTGCAGAAATATAAATGTAGGAAACACATAAAACAAGAGAGACGTAGATATACGTGGTTCACCCAATTTGGGCTATGTCCATGGAGGAATAGCTAGTCCTTCCTTTTATATTATCCAATGAAATGAAGAGATACAATCTACAACAGATCCACTGTAATTCCCTCTTCACTCTCACACAATCTCCTCTCTCTTTCTCACTCAGAATACATATCTACATAGACACAATAAAATTCCCTCATATATATCGAGGGGTTTCCTTCTAGGGAAAAAAACCTAAATTAAACATAACTTCTATTGTCAAATATCCACCTAATGAACGACCTAGATTGAGTACGAAATTACAACATTTTACAAGGAAATTTTACATCTATTTTTAGCTTTGGGGGTGCTACCCCCGATCCCCCACCAAGGGGGGCTCCAAATAATCATCGTTGCCCCCCTGGCGGCGTACATTTTATGAGTGGTGTTGTTGCCACATTACGAACTGGGGTCCAATGTGGTGATACCACTAAATAAAGAAGATAATCAGGCTCCACACCCAACATTACTATCACTGACATCAATCTTGTTAATACTCCTATCACTGCCAACATGCCTTCTCCTAGCCTCTTTACACATTCTTAGGTTTCTTCTACCCAACACATCTCATGTTCTTACATGCCATCTACATTCTATGGATTTATGTCTAAAATTGTTGCAAGAAAAATAATAACCATAAAAAGGATTTTGAGGACTGAAGATACCTTTTCTTTGAGGAATTTTTCCTTGAGGAGGAGAGGACCTCTATTGGTTCTTCATGTGCCTTCTATGGTAGTTTGTATTTTTTCGTTGCACTCTTTCTTGTAACTGCCTAGCTCTCTTTTGTTGCTTTACTTTTTGGTACTTCTTATCCTTCTGCGACTGCCTTTTATTCTTTTGTTGTTGCTGTTTTCCTTGCTGCTAGAGTTCAACAACTTATTTTCCTCTATTATTGTTGGAACCTCTAGTTTCCTTTTCCTAAGAAGATGACCCTTAAACCTTTTCAATCTCTGAGCTTGGTTTTTCTTTAAAACCCAAACCAACCTTGATGAGAGGATATCTTTGCCTGACAAGCATCTCATCCATGACTTTATTTCACTCCACAAGCTTATGATATTGAGACAACTCTTTATTTGACTTTACTAAGTCATGTCTTAATGATACTACTCCAGTTTGCAGTCTCTCACAGTGATCTTCTCTTTCATCTAGATGAGTGGTTAGCCTATTGTTTGATCTAATAGCCACTTCTTGTTGAGCATTTAGATCAACTACTATTTTTCTCAACTTCCCATTCTCAATATCATACTCATGCAATTACTCCCTTTTCTTGAGATTTACTTCTGATAGCTCCTTGATCTCTTTTAGAGTAGACATCAACTTCTTTCTCAAATATATCCTTTCATTTCGATCCTTCTCTTCACTATCATAGGTGCTAGATTAGTCACCACAGAGATCTAAGTCCATTTCTACGTCCATGGAGGTTTCCATCTTTATCACTTTTAGTGATACACCTATTCTCTTCATGGGATATACTCTTTTCTCCTTCAAAGGATCCCTCATTTGCTATTACTACTAAAGTGGGTCTATCTTCATTACTACTACTACATGCATGGCTATCTCTATCTTCAAGTGATTCACATGAACATCTAGATAATGAATGACCTATTTATTTACATTCATCACAAAGCAGTAGTTTACCTTTTGAGTAGCATGGTCTCCCTTCCGAGACTTCTTCATCATCAACACGAGTGTGGTGAGAAACAACTTATGCATGTTCTAGTTCACTGCTAGAGAAGAAGGGCTCCTCAGCTTCTTCTTGAGCCACATCGCTATCTCCTTCATATAGACATTGCAGTCTGTCAAACATTTTCTAGGTTGTCTTGCAATGCATTTTTCTTAGCATCTGGCTTAGACAACCCTTTCATGATAAACTCCTTGGATTCTTCATTTTTCTCACTCTTTTCTCCATTCAATACGGAGCACCATATATCAACATCCAAGGCCATTAAATAGGCTTCCATTCTAACCTTCCAGAATACATACTTTTATACATTTAAGAATGGAACTCCTTCAAATGTAAGCCAAGTCTGATTAGCCATTGCTTCCCTTTGATCTACCTTCTAGCAGTTAAGCTATTCCTGAAGGAACCACGCTCCGATATTATTATTGGAAACAATGTTAATAGTAAGAGGGGGGTGAATAACTATTAAAGATAATTTAATATTTATCCCAATTTATATTTATTCGTTCAAACTTCGCATCTATTATATGTGAGAAACCATTAACGAACTATATTTGCAACCAAATCAACCCATACAAGCATACACCTCATAAGAAGAAAACACATGAGACAACGAGGTTTTATGTGGAAACCCTTTCGGGAAAAACCACCAATGCTTATTATTTTTATTGATGTAAAATAAGAGCACCTAATCTATTGCATCAATTTTTTGGTTAGCCACTACTCACAGGAAGCACCAACTCCCTTTGATTGTTTGCTAGTATCCACTAGTAGGAAGCACCAACTCCCTCCTTTTGTAGACACCTGTCCAACTTACTAGAAACACCATGTGAAGCACCAACTTGATGGATTTGTTGCAAGCACCAACTTGCATCTCCTTGAATTTATGCAAGCACTGACTTGCAGGATGCACCAACCCCAAAGCCTTCTCAAGAACCCCCTAGATATGGAAGCACCAATTTCCTGTATGTAGGGTCCAAACCAGACTCAAATAGGAACTCAATGTTCACTGTAATTGGCAGCCACTTTACCTGATATCAACTCTGTTCTCTACTCACTCTACTCACTCTGCAGCTCACTAATCTGCTCAATAACAGTCACTCATCACAACCCACACAACACTTTGTTCTTTGCTCTTCATAAGCATACACTCATCTCTTAGCCTTCTTCTCACAACATACTTTCGACTCTATGCCTTCTACTTTCAACAACATTCCTTCATCTCTCGACCACTTCTATCCATAGGCTCTCTCACCCTTCTCCATATAGCATAGGCACCTTCGACCTTTCTCACAACAACACTGACTCTCTCGGGGTCTGTCCGCTGCATAGGCACTCTCCAACCTTCTCAGTAGAACAAGCTCACTTGCCTCACATGCAACACACCAACACATATAGATCTCCTCACATCTCAGTAACTACAGTGTTTCTTCCCACATTTTTATCAATTGGGCTCCTATGTTTTGTTCCTCTGTTGCACATTAGTCGATGTTTCCTTTGTTGTCTTGTATCCGCACTACCCGAGTGTACCTCTGCATGGATCTCCATCGTGTTGTTGTGTTTGAGTTCGCCACTGTTGCCTCATTAAACTACTGAGAATGGGCATATGAGTACTTCTCCATAATTAAAAATAAATCCTCAGTCCACCTGCACAATCAATGAGGCTCTCCATACTTATTCATGGCTCTTTGAACTTGACTATACCTCAAGGTCGCTTCTTTTCACTTCATTTAATTCATTGAGGCATGTCTCAGCTCATGAAAGACCCAAAACTTCATCTTGTGCAATCATGGTCCTCTTTGTCATTGCTATGAAACCAGCTCAAGAAAAGATAGAAAAGATAGATCAACGCCTTAGAATTTAGCCTCTTCGAGGAGGCAACCTCCTTTACAGTACATAAATGAACAATTCTTGGATGATTCAAATGAAAAAACCTCCTTTCTATATATAGGAGTCTAAGGAGTCACAATATAATCCAGCCGACCTAACAATAATAATATAAAGCCACAAAAATAATAATAGAGGGATTCTATGGGGCACAGTAATAACAATATGGGGGCAATAGGGGCACAACAATATTAATAAGGGGTATAACTACAATAGTAATGGGGTAATCACTAGTATTATAGGGACCCAACAGTCATGGTCTCCTGCCTTCAATAGTCATCATGGACTCCATAAACCCTTGATAATTGTTATTTAGTCCTGCGACCAACCTATTCATCCTTTAACACCTTTGTGCTATCATTTCGGTGCTTCAACATTTCGTAACTTTTATTAAAAGAGAAGTTACAAAATCATGGGTTTATGGTTGGCCTTTAGACCCTTCTGCTTAGCTCCTATTAGCTTTACACAACATAGGGCCATGTTCTATGATCGATGGCTTCATTCTCCTTTGTACAATGGTATGAGGGCTTCCCATATCGCAACTTGTATTAAAAATGTGTTATGAGGTCTCAAGGTTCCGACCTCATTTTGCTTAGCCCTTTCTTGTTTTACACCATGGAACCAGGAGTTGTGACCAAATGCTTAGCTTTTAGGTGCTAAGGCCTTGAGATCCTGTCGGGGGCCTATCTTCCTTTATTTACTGCTCTCCACCCTTGGTTCCTTTAGTCTCCTTGACCAAGCACCACCACATCAGAGCTCCCTATATCGGGACTTCCTCTTAATTCAATTACTGAGGAGTTCTGAAATCTCCAGCCTCCGAAATATATCCCATGTGGCATCACATAGCACTTAGGTTCTTAGGACTTCTCTCTTCCCTCAGTCCTTTGGATTTCCCATGACCATGTTCCAATCAACATCAGAGCCCCTTTATCGAATCATAGCTTTTCTATAATGAAATTAGATAAGAGTTACGAAAAATCCAACCTCCAATATGTCAACCTCTAATATGATGTCATGTTGTTGTCATCACTCCACGTGGTGCCTCCTTAGTGGTGACACATGTCACTTGTGTTTCCCCATTAGGCCAGTGATAATGTTGTATCTGACTGCCACATGTCCACCGTACAACCATGTGGTGCTAACATTATTTTCCACTTCAACTCCTTAAGGTCAATCACTTGCTGCCATGTGTCCAATTGGAGGAGAGAGAAAGGGTCCATAGGTCCTACATTTTTCAACAATTTCCTTTTTTAATTACTCTTCCCTGTTACTTCGATGCTTTCAAAGAATTATAATTTATAAGGAATTACGAGGTTCCGATGGTCTCGACATTTCGATATTTTGAGCCTTCCGATATGCCCTATGCTCCGAGGTTTTGATATGCCTTCTTGTGCCATATGCTTTGTCCTCTTATATGACTTGCTCAGTCCTTCCGCTATCGGGACCTGATGCAACGAGCCTTCCGATATCGGGCCTTTCGAAATTTGACTCCTGATGTTGTGTGGTCCCGAGGTTCCGAACCTCTATGGTTCTGATTTTTTGACGTTTGATATTTCACCTTCTAAATTTTTTCTTGCTGTAGTATTCACCCTTTCAATCTATAAACTGCCAACCTGCTCTGATATTTCGGGTTCCGAAATCTTTAGGATCTGAAATTTAGCTTGACATGAACTTTAAGACCCTAACTTCGGTAGTCAATAACATTTGATCAAGGAGGTCATTTATGGACTTCCACATACTATTGGAATTCTCTTCGAGAGCACTAACCAACTATCCTAATTCCAAGAATATTCGAGCTTATATATTTAGGCATAATCTCCTCCAAAGTCTGGGACTCCCAACCACCACAGTCTTATTATTATGGCTTCTCGAGTAAGCCTACTACTATGGTGATTCTCTACCAGAGACTGCAACAAACATAGGACTCCCCCTGAGCTTGATACATCAAGCACAAGCACATCAATTCTAGCCCAATTACCATCTCAGTTAGGATAGGGGACATCAAACCAACATTTGCTACCACAAACTATCGTGTTGATCTAGTTGACATCAATGCCAACTATCTTGTCAACTATCAAACAATACGAACTACCCAACACATCTCCGAGCATAATTTTTGACATCAATGCCAACACTCTTTCCAAATGTTAGACAATACCAACTGTTTAATAAAATCAATTGTAGAGTATTGATGGCATAATCAAAGGTGAATCCTTACACAAAAAAATATTTCTTGTCTTTAGCGAACTTTTTCCACCTCTTTGACTATGAAGTGCATTGTGCTTGGAATTTGAAGAGCTAGGGAAGTTGTAACATAAGGGCTTCACTTTGTTGAGCAATATCTTTCCACATTTATTCATAAGGGAAGTTTTTAAATTGTTGAAAATATATTCAATATATTATAGGTATTGTAGGGGAAGTGTAGAGTCTTAAGAGGTTTTATAGGTATTGAGAGGCGTAAAAAAACTATCTAATAAAAATAAAAGGTTTCTTTATTGGAATTTATAGGTATTAAGGGGCATAAAGAAAACTATCTAATAAAAATAAAAATAAAAAAATTTGGAAAAATTTATTGGAAGAGAAATTAAAAAAAATATTTGAAAAAATATTTATTAATATCTAATAAATTAAAGATGTTCTTTAATATTCCATAAATACACTTACTATGTGAAGCTACTATTGATTTATTCCTAATACTCATACTCATATATTAATTTTGATAGAGTTAAAAAGTAAAGATTCAAATGCCGAGTTTAGTGTATAAAAAAATAAAACAACTAGTGATATATTGTTACGGAAATTGGGAGAAATTGAGTCAACCTTGGGATAATTTATTCTCCCATAAATGGCTTTCACCCCATGTGTGACTTGATGGGACTAATACCATTGTTTTAAAGAACCTTTGGCAAAAAGTTTGAATACACATGACCTAGGAAAATTGCAGACCAGGTCGTAAATTTATTCCGAAGGTAATGGTTCAATGTAAATAACCCCAAACATTCAAGTTAAATTATGTCATTAAAGTTCAATCATTTGGGATTACCCTAAACCTTCAAGATAAATTATGTCATTAAAGCTCAATATTTGGCATTATATTGAAAAGCTCAATATTTGGCATTATATTGGAAAGCTCAATATTTCGTTATCATTGAATAGAATTTTAATTGATGAGTGCCTTCTCCGATCTTATTGGTGTGATTCATTGTTTATGAACAAACCAGAAAGAAAGAAGATGAATTCTGCAATGAGCCGGGATTATACATGTACCATAATTTTTTATACCAAAACTTGTGATAAGCAACTTGGAATTAACACCATTAATAAAGTTGATAAGCGCAAAGTTGAACTGCAAAAAATCTCTAAGAGATGCAACCCTCATGAGTTCAACTATGAAGACAACATGAATCAGGTTACAGTTTTGCGTACTCTATTTTTGGATTGAATTTTTGTCTTATAAAGCTTCCCAAAAAAGCTACAAAGGTTTTTCATGATTTCATTTGCAGAGGTGAGGAAATTTCTCTAATGGTGCCATGTTTATTAATATTGTTGTGATCCGAGATCTATTAAATATTTTGTATGCGGAGGAAATTGATACAGCATGGAGTATATGCAAGTTGGATATTGAAAGAGGAAAACCAGACTTGATGACAAATTATTTAAATAATACTTTGCAGCAAAGTAGCATACGCAAAGAGTAAACAATGCTCATCAGATAAGACGAGGCCAGGGAAAAAAAATAAAACTCACATCTCAATATAGCACAATTCTCAAATTTGAAGAAAGAAGTCATAAATCTGCATGTAATACATGCACGTAAGTTAAACTGCACCCAAATTCATGGGGCTTTGTTTAGCTGGTAGTCACAAGAAAACAAATGTGTTATTGCTCGATATCATATAACAACTTGAATTAAATTTTTAATACTCTTTGTATTGACTTTGTGATTGTGATATAAGCTTGTTGACATTTAATATTCATGTAACATTGATAAGCAATTCTTTTTTCTTCATAGATTTTTTAAACATAATATTTTGTTAAGAAAATTTGTAAGTGAATAAATTTGATAGAATACATTTATTAATATAAAATAAAGTGTTAACTAATATAAAACAAATGTAGGTGTATTTATCAATATAAAATAAATTTATGTTTTATATCAATTTATATGGCTTAAATAATGAGTTAGTCTAATTTATATAAGAAATAGTTTTTTTCATGGGAATTCACCAAAATCTCGTAATACAATTTCAAGATTTTTTGTTATTTAAAATACAGTATTGAATGCATAAATGGATTCAGCACCCTTGAAAACCGTGGGGCAATCTAATTATATAGATTAAATAATTTAAACTCAAGCCTTTAAAAATCTTTGTCTATTTTAATTAAAATTAACCAGAAAATAATATTGAAAAAAGTCATTTTGTCTATAAATTAGACTACTTAAATAATTGTATTTGTCATTAAATTATAGATTCAAAATATTTTGAAAATATGATAAAACTAAATCAAATCTTTGACCAAATTATAAATTTTAAAATATTTCAAATATATAACCAACCAAGTGCTAAAATATTCTAAATTAAATTAAGCTCATGAATTATATAAAGGAATCTGCAACCTACGTAATCTCAAAAGAATTTAGAAAATTATTACCTTGCCGAAGTAAGAAACAAAAGTACTTATAACATACAACTATATAATAAAAAAATAGAGCTTCCACGTCACAAAATCAATAAATCACTAGGTTGCCAAAACGAGGAAGATATATGTTTTGACCATTGATATAAAAACCCTTCGAAGTATTCAAAGTTTGACAGGTTTATCATTTTATGTAAACAAATGAGGTGGAGATAATCATTATGTATTATATAATAATTTTTGCTTCATATTACTTTGTAATCACAGTTATCGATGAATGCAAAACTTTATCTTTAATATTGTCCGTTATACTTAAAAAATTTATACATAAAAACATGGCTCCGGTTTTTGAGACAGAATCCGAGATAGGTTGTTATCGTTTGTATTCCAAAGCAAAAGGTTCCAACGTAGGAAATTCTTTATTCAATCCAATATAACCTTAGAAAACTGCAATATGTTTCACTGGCTCAAATATAACGTGAACCAATGGGCCATTGAAATCTGATATATATATATATATATATATTGAAATCCTTTGAAACATTAAAATATTATACTGCAATATGTTTCCATGGTTCAAATATAATGTGAACCAATGGGCCATTGAAATCTGATATATATATATATTATTATGTTATGATGAAATCCTTTGAATCACTAAAATTTTATAGTACCTAGACAATGACTCAGAGTTTGGCTGTTTACATTCTTAAAAAAAAATTATTAACAAAATTAATTTGTAAGTGACTTTGATGTTTTATTGATATTGATGATATAGAATAAGAAAAGACAAAACTATATCAAATTATAAAAATTAAAGTCAAAGAGCCATTCAAAGCTAATCCTCTTCCTTTTATATAAATAATGGGTTGACGTTGAGAGAAGATTATATCATAGCACATAGCTGTAAATGACAATGGTCCTCATAGACACATAGACACGGGGCATTTAGGATAACGAAAAATTTCCATGACATTAAGAATGAGAAAAAGATATAAGATATTGATAGGTTATTGTTTATATATATATAGATGAGAAAATTTATTATAATTTAGTTGTCAAATCAGTAATAATAAGGATGACCATTTTTATGGTTGACAAATACAGGTTGACTCATCATCCTTAATTGAGGAAAACCAAACCACTTAAAATATAATTTAAAAAAAAATCAAAATTTATATTAAATATAAAATTTAATATCCAACCATAGAATAAAGGCAATAATTAATTGTGATTTTATAATTATAAAAAGTTAGGTACTGGGAAATTACTATCTAAATAAAAATGTAGTTTTTAGGTAACTAATGGGCAGTGGGTGCCTGGATGGAAAAGGCAGTTGGATGGATAAACTTTTCTTATTCATTTAATTTTTGAATTAGTTGTATGTAAAAATAAAACTGTAAAATTTTTAATTATATATTTAAAGTTGTAAGTTTTTTTAATTATATATTTAAAGATGTTTGTATATGCATAAAATAAATTTCAAATTTATTAATATCAAGATTAAGTGACTTGCTGTTCTTAAAATAAGAGCATATTCAAATTAACTATAAAAATATGCTTTTTATATTAAAGTTATTTTATATCTATAATGAAATTATAAGAAATTGTGTTTATGATAATTTTATATTTAATTATTTTATAATTTTATAATTATAATTTTCAAGGGGAGTTTATTCAATATCTATCTTCTAAATGGTATATTTTTCAATTAGTAATAAAATTTAACATAATAATTTTAAAAAATCCTATAATTAATATTTATAAAAGCATATTTTATATTAAAGTTATTGTATATCTATAATGAAATTATAAGAAATTGTGTTTGGTGATAATTTTATATTTAATTATTTTAAAAAATTATAATTATAAATTTCAAGGGGAGTTTATTAAATATCTATCTTCTAAATGGTATATTTTTCAATTAGTAACAAAATTTAACATAATAATTTTTAAAAATCATATAATTTATTTATATTTATATATTTATATATATATATATATATATATATATGGGTTTTGTATTAATAATTAGTAGAATATAGTCAAAAATTTTACAATAGCATTTTGATATTTGACTATAGAGATGTATATTTGTCCATGCAAATAATATGCTAAATAGTATGCTAACTCTAGTGATCAAGTTTATACAATCTTTTTTTACTAAGAACATGGAAAAAAGACACAAGGATAAAGCAATATACACAAGATAACATAAGACATTATAGAGACTAATCAACGGACAATAATTCCATCTTTCTGTTGGAAGTAGTGCTTCCATGTCATGCCTTCCATGTGTATTACAAGTTGTGAGAGAGTATTCCGACGTGTTATTCTATATGTGGTTGTTTCCCATGTGTATGAGTTGTTGGTGTATTATGTCCAAGTCATAGATCCACTTTCTTAGGATCTAGATTTGTGGAAGTTAGTAATTTGTATCCTATATATATGTAAACATTTTTATCAATAAAAATATGAGAGTGATTTGTGTTGTATGTAATTTTTCTCTCTCTTTCTATTTCTAATATGGTATTAGAGATGTTACTAGCTTGACTCCCTCAAGGGAGGGCCAAGAATATGTGAGGGATCCTCAGTGTTATTATTTCTGTATGTATTAGTATAGATGTATGAGAGGTTATTTTTAGTGTGTGAATTTTTTTGTGATCATGTGTGTAGATCTATTTTTTTGTTTGCAACTTCTTCAAGCATCATCAGATCCTTTCTTCATCTTTCTATTTGTAAATTTTTGTTTGTGTTTATCCGCCCAAAACCTACAAAGGAGTTAACTTCATGCCTAGATGGTTTTTTCAAAGTTTGGTGCACTATCATATTATAAATATGAAAAATCATGCCCAAGAACTATACATGCTGGTGTACGGATCTAGATTTGAGATCTAAATCTGATATCTGTGGCGGAGGAGTTTCTGGTGGCCATGATATATGTCAAAAGTGTTAAAATTGGAGGCAAATCTCTATCTTCCACTTCTGTGGGGAATAGATCTTTGCGTCAGATGTCTATGTTGCAATGTTGTCCCAATCTCATGTTTTGGAGTTTGCATTTTAAACATATTGAGTCTGGTCATCTCAATATGTGAGTGTAAGTTTGTTGGAATTGACCATTCTAACAAATGTTTCTTTATGAAGATGGGAAAGCTCGAAGATAAAGATTGAACAAGATGAACAAATTTTGAGCTATGTTAAGGAGGCACCTAGTACCTTGTCTATACCTGAATGACAACTAATAGTTTTGTGATTATTGAGTTTGTAGTTGTGAAATGTTTCAATTCTAGTTATAAAATGGGTTGGTGGTTCTTAAAATGGATGCCCCAGTGTTCGAAAAATCAATTTTTGTGTGTTAGTAAGTTCAAATTGTTTGATCACCTTTTGAACACATTTAGTATGCATATGCCTATCCTAGCAGTTGATGGATAGTTGAAAAGAGAAATATCCAACAAATGGTGGTTGGTCCATACGATGGTTCATTACTTGACGACTCTTATCGCAGAAGCCCCGATGAGCTGAGGTGTCAATGTTGTTGAACTTGCAAAGTTCACCAATGATGGTGAGAGGCAGTTATGTTTAAATGGAGGTCAAGTGATAGCTCGAAGATGTGGTGGTGAAAGAGCGGTGATTGCAACATTCCAGAGTGGATGTGAGTGTTGATGAAGACCAGTGAGACATAAATTATCCTTGTTGCTGTAATATACGTTTTTAATGTTTTCCATGTAAGGATTAAGGGAGGGTGTTGGAAGTAATGCTTCCATGTCATGTATTCCATGTGTATTACAAGTTGTCAATGAGTATTCTGAGGTGTTATTCTATATGTGGTTGTTTCCCATGTGTACGAGTTGTTATTGTGTCATTTCCAAGTCATAGATCCACTTTATTAGGATCTAGATTTGTGGAAATCAGTAATTTGTATGCTATATGTATGTAACCTTTGTGATCAATAAAAATATGAGAATGATTTGTGTTGTATGCAATTTTTTCTCTCTTTCTATTTCTAATACCTTCAACTATGACCATTGTGAATGGAGTTGAATCCTCTTGGATGACATGATTTATTTTTCTAAGGAGCTTTGTTGGAACCAATGCCTCTCGAATCGAACAAAGTACTTCTAGAAATGTCTCCAAAGTCAAAACCTGAGCATTGAGAGAGAAAACCTCCTCATGCAAACCATTAATGGTATGCTCCATATTTCTTAAGTGGTGGAGAAATTTAGTTTCTAAAGTAAGCTGGAAGGACTATCTCTAATTTTTAGCCATCTTATCCTACCTCTGCCTAGCTTCCAACAAGGCTTTGGCCAAATCCAGAATCATATCAAGCAACAAATTGTCATTGTCCTATTCAGGGATAAATGGAGGCTCTCCCATGTCCCAAGGGAGGCACTAAATACAAGTAGATAAAACACCACAAATTTAAGCCAATCTCCAAAACTTGTTAAGAAATTCAGCCCATAGATACCTAATCAAGCCCAAGGAACCATCAAATAAGCCACATTAAAACACTGCCACAAGCCGAATTGAAGAATAAGACCCATAGCGGGATCAAAACCCTCTAGAGGACATTGGGAAGGCTGATGATGGGAGTTGCAGGATGATGACATTAAATCCAACCCTCTGCACAATGAGTAGATCGTCATTTCCATAGTAAACTCTACCAACTCCATCCACAGAAAAAATAAATATAACTACCTCCCCAAACATAGAATAATAATAAACATGAGCCACTTGTTGCGAAGGATGTGCAACGAGGAAAGAATTTTTTAAATTCATGACCGAAACTTGAAGTATTGTCGAACCACATCACTCTTCCATCTCTTAAATCGTGCGGAGAAAAAGGTAGCTGACCTTGATTTGAGATGAATTAAATTTATCACGATGACACACATATGAATAGAATTCAAATGTCTCAAGATTCTAAACATAATTAAGGGATTGGAGCGTAATTGATTATACCTTGATTCATCTATGTTCAACCTTGTTCAAAGGTGGATCCTTTTTTTGCCAACATATGCGCCATAGAATTTAAGTTCTCGTACACATAAAAAAGCTCCAATCACTCAAAGTGAGATATGATTAGAGAGATCCATTGTAGAGTGGGGGGTGTCTAAGAACAATTTTTTTTTCCTTAATAACTTGTAGACTAACAAGCATAGAGTCACCAAAAACTAGACTATAAATTTTCTTTGCAAGAGCTAGTTCCATGTCTTTCCACAAGGCGAGGAACTCAACTTGATTGTTGGCTACAATGCCAAGGCCCCAAGAAAATTGAAACACATATTTTCCATAAAATCTAAATAAAGCCCCTCCTACTCTTGCATTCCCAAAATAAAAATATTTATGATATATATATATATATATATATATATATATATATATATATATATATATATATATATATATATAATTAATTAATTAATTTTGAATTTTATTTATTAAAAAATAATATTTTAAATTGTAAAAATTATAATTATAATTATAATTATATCTATATATATATATAAAATAAAACTATAATAATTTTATATGATTATGAAATATTTAATCAACTTATCCACCTCTAAACTCACTTTATTACCACTCTTGTACTACATTGTGAAACAATATTCGTAAACAAATTTTGGTTTTGATTATATATATATAGATATATATAATTTCACTGATTTTGTAAATCTAAAATGAGTAAAATTTGTAGTGTAGTTAAATTTTGTTATGATATTTTGAGAAGAAATAAAATTCAACATTCCAAAATCCCAAATCTAAAATTTTATCAATTTAATACTGAGTTGCACTCTCTTGAACTGGTATCCTAACTATAAACACAATTCCAAACAAAGCATGTGATAATGGATAATTCAATATCTTATAAACAAATTTCTTTAAAAAATGGTGATTGTTATTTTATATACAAACTTTAACTTAGAGTTAAAATGACAAAATGGGGGAGGTAGGAGTGGGAGGGGTTATCTATCACCTCGATGAAGAAACTAAGATTCAATATACTCTAGGCTTTGGGAGTCCTAAAATAACCAAACAAAATATTTGCCCTTGTGGCAAGGACTAGAAATGGCTATCTTAAGGAAATCATAGCATTTGATGGTATATGGGGAACCCATGATAGTCATTTAACAAGTGAATAAACTAAAAGATACCCTTGACAATGATCAACCCCCAAATCTATGGAGGATTAAAAGAAAATTGGTAAATTTGAGACCATTAAGATTTATCATGTAAAAATGCATATGAATACCAAAGCAGACACTTTAGCTAACAAAGGAGTTTCATTGGATCAAGGAATATTAGCCTAGGACAATGAAAGTTGTACTTTTAAACCTCTACCATGTTCCTTGCAATAACACATTAGATATATGGTGAAATAATTGTTCCAAGAATGACTAAAGGAATGATGTGTTATTGGGAGGCTCTTCATGCACATGTTAGGGTTTGTCCTCGATCGACGACCCTCTCGAAGCACACAGTAAAATAATGATGGCTTCCCTTAAATTCCGGTACCTCGATACCATCATACACTTGGTCAATGAATAAGTATGATTTTGGGGTCGGGGATAGTTGGTGGTTAGAGCAAACACTAGTAAATACACGAGGGATATGTGGAAGGAAACCTTCATCTACAAGATGAAGACAACATGCTCAACCACCAACACAGTAATGGAGATGATAACAAATTACAGAGGCAAAGATCCAAGAAAAGGATTATGGAATAGTGATATTAATGTGGATGGTCAGTTCATTAATGGTCAAGGGTGGAAGCAAGATATGAAGAGAGTGTCTAGCTATGACGAAAGAATTCATAAGACATGTCGAGTATTCCTCCCTGGTGTATAGGTTCGAGTTTGGATAAGCCAATCCACTGATGAAAAATTGGGTCAAAGGGTAGAAGAGAAAATGGAGGGCATGTCATAGAACTCAGTGGTGCAGGAGAATGTCGATATATCTTTCCATCTTGATTATATCACAACCACTCTAGAGAATATTTTATCTCTTATTAATCATCAAGGGGAAATGTTGGCTATTAAGAACTAGGCTCAAATGCTTCTCCTCAATCAAAAGATTGGTCTTCTCCAATTCAAGATAGAAAGGTTGTAGGTTAAGATGGATATGATGGCCCCTCGCCTGGAAAACCTTGAAGCTAAAGTCAAAAGGGGACAAGATAATATCAAAGTGGGCATGGAAAACCAGGAGGAAGCAAGACTTCGCCTGCTTAATATTCCTAACAAGTTGGAGCACAAGGATGATACATCTATTGAAGTCAATACTAAAAAAGGTGTGTCACTTGTAAGCTAGTTTATTTCGTTCTCTTTTGAAATATGTATTGCAAGTATATTCTAGTCTAGGAGTTTTTTGAAAGGTTTTTAGGAGTTATCAATTTAGAAATATAGTAAGAAAGAAATGTAGCATAAATAAATTAGTTTTTTTTACTAATATAAATTCATAATCAATTGAATATGTAGCCTTGTAATAAGTTTGATATAAATACAAATCCTAGCTATTTCGTAAAAAAAAAAATAACAAAATGCAATCACATGTCCTCAATTTCAATTTATGTAATTCAATATTACAATTTATATATGTGATTTCAATGTTTGGTTTTCTTGTTTAATAAGAGGATCTCTACATCAAATAGTTCCAAACTACAAACCTGTCGATATATAACTTAGAATATTGTTATATGTATGTAATTTCAAAATTGATTTGATTTAATCTTTAAACATAAATCGCCTTTAAAACATTATAACCCACAATTGTGTTAGGTTATATGATTAACCTATTAGCCTTAAAAAAATTCATATCTATTACCTAAAGCAACAAATAAATAGATACGAAAATGTAAGGTTCACAATGGAAAATATTGACAAAGTGGTTTTGAACCTCATTCAATAAGAATTTTTTATTCATCTTTAAACAACAATGAAATTTTAATATTTTCTAAAAAGGTATTATAATAAATATATATTTGAGTGAGGTAAGTTTTATGTTTTTGAAAATCATTATGATGTAATAATGGTTATGTGATGGTTGTAACCTTCATGCTCTCCATGTTTGAATACATCTGGACTAAAAAGGAATTTGAATTTCATTTTTTCTTTTTATAATATAATACATATAAAAAGATAGGTTAATTAATTAAATATAAGATAGATGAAAGTTTGATGGTTAAGAAGTTAATATTTATGATAAAATTATATTTTTTTAAAATTTGATTTAATAGAGTTAAGGTTTATTAGCATAACGAGTTGAGGATGGGTCTTGTTAACAAGGTGATCCAGGATCAAACCTCACAGAGAATGTTACGGTTGTGTTAGGGGGAGGAGATACCCAAACTGAGTGCGATCCCGGGTAATTTTGACAGTTTAAATACCTTTAAGTCATGGTTTCTCAAGCCAGAAATCAAACAAGAAAAAACACAGACAATTTAACAAAAAAATTAATTTAATTGAAATATCATTTTTTCCAAATTATATTATATCAAACGGGCAAAATAATAAGAAGTATAATGTTATAGTGCAACATTTTCACTCAAAATTCGATTATACATAATTTAAAACGCGTTCATAAAATTGTGTTATTATTTTTTAATAAAAATAATGAGAATATTAATTTTGATAGTGAAATTTTGACATTATTAGTGGAGGGGTTGCACACAAAAATGATCTCTGTAATTATTCAAATATGAGTGAACGAGTAATGGTTTTATTTATTTATTTATTGTGTGTTCAAGTTTTAGTGATAAAGTTGTGGTTTTAAAATTTGGTTGCTCTAATATCATGTTATATGCAGCGTTATCATAATAATTTCATGTAACGCATATTTGTTTATAAATAGTTAAACAATTTACATAATACCATTTGTCAACTTCAACATAAAGTGATGAAACACAATGCAATATATTCTAATTTTGTTCTTTCATTCAATACTACAATTGGGTTGTGTAGTTCCTATGTTTGACTTCTAACTTGATGAAGGGACTTTTAGAACCCAAACGACATATATGTTCATATATAATTTAGCAAGTTGGTGTAAAATATAAGTTTAATAATTTCATGAAATTGCAATGGGCCTATAAAAAGCTAAGCAATTTGTTTTAAAAAATGAAAATAATAAATTGATTTAACGCTAAGTGCTAATTTCCACTTAGAGCTAAAGTGACAAAACTCAACCTCTAATTTTGACTTTTGTAGTTTCAACACTATAATTTGATCGTTTATCTCCAAAGTTGGGATGCTAACTTGGCTGGAGAACCCTTGCAACCAAATTCTAGATAACATGTCTTTTTATCTAGTTTAATAAATTGTTATAAGCATAAGTTTAATACTCTCATAAGACTCATGTGTGACTATAAATAATAAGCAAAGTGTTCTAAATACTAATAAAAATAAATCTATTTAACACAAAGTGACTAATAAAAATAAATCGATAAATCGATTTAACACAAAGTGCCACCTTCAACATAGAGTGACAAAGTAAAACACAATGTGCACTCTAATTTTGTTTATATAGTTTCAACATTACAATTGAGTTGTGTAATTTCAAAGTATGGTTACTAATTTGGAAAGGACATCAACGCACAATTATAAGCACCATATGTCTTTATGTATAGCATAACAAATTGTTATAAACATAGTTCACTCACATGTTCTTATGAATAGTTAAGAAATTGTTTTAAGGTAGTAAATCTATTGTAAGGCTATCTTTCAACTTTAATGTAAAGTTAAAATGAAAAATGAAATGTAATGTATTGAAGTTTTGTTTATGTAATTCCAACCTGAATGGGTTGTGTATTTTTAAAATTTGGTTTCTAGTTTAGTAGGGTTGAACAACACATAATTTTAAAGAATACATGTATTTAATTCTAAAGAATATATGTATTTATGCATAGTTTAATCAATTGTTGTAAATATAATTTTAGTAATCTCATGCAATTCACATGTTTTTATTAATAACTAAGTATTTACAATAATAAATTTATTTAATTCTATGTGCTAACTTCTATGCATAGTTAAAGTAACAAAGTGTAATACAATGTCTTCTATTTTTTTTAAGTAGTTGCAACACAATGTCCTCTAATTTTGTTTAAGCATTTTGGGTTGGGAAGATTCAATGTTTGGCTACTAACTGCAATTTCAAACTTTCATTACTAACTGGGCAAGGACACCTTTGCATTGGCATACAATTCTAAACAACACATATTTGTATATAGTTTAACAAATTATTGTAAACATAATTTTATTAATTCAATACAACTCATGTGTACTTATAACTAGTTAAACAAATTGTTTTAATCTATGACAATAATAAATCCACTTAATGCTATGTTCCACCTTCAATATAGGGTTAAAGTGGCTAAATTCAATGCAATCTTCTCTAGTATTGTTTATGTAGTTCCTAACACTACAATTGGGTTGTGCATTTCCAAATTTTGGTTCCTAATTTGGAATTGGCAAGGGCATCATTGCACTAGCACACAATTCTAAATAGCATATGTGTTTATGTATAATTTAACAAACTGTTGTAAGCGTAAGTTCAATAATACCAAGCAACTCAAGTGCGCCTATAAATAGCTAATAGTAAGCTACTAAGATAAAAAAATCACTTAACAGTATGTGCCAACTTCAACAAAGGGGTAGAGCGGGAAAATGCAATGCGATGTACTCTAATTTTTCTATTAGTTCCAACACTACAATTAGGTTGTACAGTTTTGAAATTCTATTGTGAACTTACATTGGAACGGGCATCCTTGCACCCACACAAAGTGCAATGCAGTGTACTCTAATTTAGTTGATCTAATTCCAACATTACAATTGTGTTGTGCAGTTTCAATGTTTGGTTGATAACTTGGAAAGAGAATCTTACCATTGTATGTAGTTTCAAATAACACGGGTGTTTACATATAGTTTAACGAATTGTTGTAAACATAAATTTCATAATCTCAAGAAACTCGTGTGTGCTTATAAATTATTTTAAGAACTAACAATAATAAATCTATTTAAAACTGTGTGCCAAACTCCAACATAGAATTAAAATGATAACATGCAATGCAATGTGTTATGATTTATGTAGTTTTAACACTATAACTCGGTTGTGTGATTCCAATGTTTGGTTGCTAAGTTGGCAAGGGTACATTTTAACTCGCACAAATCTTTTTGCACCCACACACAATATCAAACAACATGTATGTCTACATATAGTTTAACAAATTATTGTAAACATAAGATTAATAATCTCATGCAAATCTCATGTTCTTATAAGTAACTAAGATGGATACGAGGAGGTCTTCACCTCTGGAAACAAATCTGGACACAGAAATATAGCATGCCAACTTTAACCGAAGATATCCTTAGATATCGTGACTGCCCCAAAGGTTCTGCAATCTAGAATATTGCGGCCCAAAACATAGACCTCATACAACAACATGTCTTCTGGGAGATCACAAATGGAAAATGGCTTTATTCTGGCAAGATTCATGGTAGCAGCGAGACAAACTATTTGGGAGACAGGACCTAAGTGACCTTTTTATACGCAACTGGCAGGAACTTCCATACGGTGGATCAATATTGGAAAGAAGACTCGTCGAAGAAAGGATGGAGGAAGTGGAAGGAACGCACGGACTGGCCTCAGGCCCCTAATTCAGATCAATGGAACCAGCTAGACAATGAATTAGAATCTAGGAAGTTCTCTGTCCTAAATGGACCAGACATCCTAAGATGGGGCTACACCATAAAGGGCACTTTTACCATTAAGGAGGCTTATGACCTCAGGGCAGGACGAGAGCAGGGGCACCACAATCTCATTTGGAAAAAGATATGGAAAGGAGGTTGGTGGTCGAAGGTGGCATATTTCTTATGGCTTGTTTGCACGGGTATAATACTTACCTGGGATCAACTACAAAGAAGGGGTATTTATGGGCCTTCACATTTCATCCTTCGTAAGCACAAAAATGAGGACCTGGAACACATGCTAAATTATTACCCCTTTGCAGAGAAAAAATGGCGACAGGTGGAGGATCTTTTTGGAAGAATGGATTGAGACAACCAAAGCATTCGAGAAACTATCCTCCTATGGTGAACTGGACTCTTCTCCAGCCCAGTCCTCAACAGAGCTTGGGGGCTCGCCTTGGGTTTTACGTTATGGGCTATGTGAAAAGAACAGAACCGCAAAATATTTAAGAATCGACCTTTTCCTCAGGAAGTTGTTTGGGAAGAGGTAATCCAAAACATCTAGTAAACAATCTTGGCAGAGAAATGACATCGTGACGACTGCCAAGTAGCTCCCATGAGGATAAAATTCTTCATCCTCTGAACTTATTACCAGAGATGATTTCCCCAACCTCCTGGAAGCTTATCACAAGGGGAGTGTACTCTCTCAATCATTTCATAGCCCCCCTAGAGGGATTCATCAATTTGAGTTTTGACGGAGCCTCGAAAGGTAACCCGAGTCCTATAGGACTATGAGGCCTCTTTTGAGACTTTGGGTCACAAACTCACCTAATCTATGTTGATCATTGTGGTTATGCGAGTAATAACAAAGTTTAATTTGTCATTGTTTGACAAGGCCTTCACAAAGCTATCAAATTGGGATACAAGAATATTGTTGTGGAATAAGATTCTAGGTTAGCAATCAACATGGTCAAAAAACTGAGCCAGGGAGCTAAATGGGATAAACTCATCCATAGCTGGAGGATTGCAAGATTAGTGCAAGAGATAGGAGATATTCTTCATAATTATGATTATATTATCACCAACCATGTTAGGAGAGAGGGAAATAGAGCTACGGACTTCCTCATAAATTGGGGGTGTACTCATCGTAATGACCCTCTTGAGAAAACTTAGTTGCTGCAACCTATGGATGATAGGTTCAACTCCTTGGAAGCGATCCTAGAGTAGGACAGGAGACACAACTCTCAGTACCTCCAAACTCCTGAACAGACCCCCGATCGGGGTGAGAGTCGGATGGAAATCCCATCAAAATTGAATTAATGAAACGTACTTCAGGGTACTCAACCACCACACCCCACACACTCGAGGCAATGGGTGCGGTGGCTCCCTGCATGTATAAGGTTAATACCTCCACGAAAGGTGGTAGAGGTAGTAAGTTATTATATGATTATGGTGAAATTTTCTCCGCGAGGTCTGTCAATTGTTTCAGTGTTTAGGGGATAGCAGTGTGGACGAGGAACTCCATGGGCAGAGAAACATTGTGGCTTTAGGAAAGGAGGTGGACCATTTTTCTTCGCACGAGGGTAACCTGCTACGTTAATCATTTTTTCTCCCCCTCCTCAATGCATTTGAGTGTCTGATTATGGGATTGGGTTGAGCATGGGGCTGAATTGTCTACGGTTGGGAGTAAATTCAGATGTTGGAAACCTCTAGCGCTGGTAGTCTCACAACAGTATGTTATTCTCACTATCTCAGTCTCTTTGTCGATTTTATTTGAAATACTTGTTTCTCGCATGGGGTTATATGGGATGTGGGATAGTAGAGCCAACCCTGGGGAATGCTACTATCTGGTTTGGTTCGAAGACCCTGGGGTCTGGGGATGGGTCACCTTCAACTCTACTTGTAGGGTCTATTTTATTGTTTTTTATGGGGTTGAGGGGAAGCCTTTCCTCCTACGTAACCCAGGGTTTCTACATTGTAAATATTGGGTTGTTTGGCTTGCTTCGCCTCGCAACCACGACCCTCATGGAAGATTTTGTAGGGTCACAATTTAGGGTCAGCACCACTTTGGCATGGGCATTCATTATATTGTTGTTAGCATTGGTTATAGCGAGCTCCTAAACCTTGTCCTTGGTTACTCTGCAAATTGGTCTTGGTGTAAGCAAAATGAATTCCTGTGTGGGTTGGAGGACCACGATTGGATGCATGGGTTGAGATTAGAGGAGATTCAATGTCTTATAATATGGAAATTATGGTTTTGTGCTCCCATGACAAGTGTGCAGGGAGGTAGGCTCACCTGGGAGTGCAACGCTTCTAGGCTTGCGCCACCACTAGTACAGGTATCTAGCATCACCCATTTTTTCACCAAGCACCATGAGCAGGTTGTGATGGCAAGGGCAGCGAATGCTAGGGGCAGTGGTAGGAGGCCTCAAGCAACAGTACAAAAGGAACAACCTAGCTCCTTAGGTGGAAGAAGAGGCCGCAAGCCAGTTGTCAACATTATTAATAATGCAGCCAATGCATACGATGAAAGGATCAGTGAAGAAATCACGAGATTGATCGAGGAGTCAGAATCATATCTGAACCACCAGGTGAGCTCGATAGATATGAATATGGGGGACTAGCGAGCAATGTTTCCGGATCCTGGGCATACTTGCAGGCATGTGACCCAGTTCAAACATACTTTGTATTTATATTGGACTATGAAAAGCCTCATGGCAAGACCTTGGAGCATATTTCAGTGAGCATGGCGACAACGGTTCAGGATTTCCCCAACTACAAGAAGCACTTCCAGAAACTGCAATTTCAACTGCAAAAACATGATGGGTGACTACGCTACATTGACGATCATTTCCCTTGTCTTCTATCATGGACAATGCTACCTAGTTACAATGTTAAGGACCCGGCCCTGGTCAAATATTTTTCTGTTGAGGGAGATGAATATGGTGTTAGTTGGTTTTATTTTTGTTTAGTACATATGCGGATAGCTTTTACTTTACAACATGATGTTTTATATGTTTATAGGCAAATAGAGTATGGACACGGTCATGATATACATACTTATATAGCTTGGATAGAAAGACTTATAACCTTTTGCTACTGGATGGCTTATCATGCGGTTAGGTGGCCAACAAACTTGGTTTCTCATTGGTCTAGTTGAGGCCACCTAACCAATTGTGTGTGGTTGTAACTTGCTTATATATAATGAAAATAGAAGGATCTACCAAGCTTACAAAAAAAAAGTAACTAAAATAAATTATTTTAAACACTCACAGTAATAAATTTATTTATCATTATGTGTCAGCATTAGCATAAAGAGAAAAAATGTGAAAATTATCATCATATAATTTCAAATTTTGAGTGTTAACTTAGCAAAAACACTCTTATGAGAGAACACCCTAAATTTCCATAATTTAAAACAATATATGTGTGTTTGTATATAGTTTAATCAATTGTTGTAACATATATATAATAACACATGCTATGTGTATTTATAAATATTTAATAAAATTGTTTTAGATAATGATAATAATAAACTCTTTAACTTTATGTTTTAATTTCAATACAAACTTAAAATAATAAAATGTAATGCAATATACTCTAATCTTGTTTACATAATTTGATTGCTAATTTGGCAAAAAGTATTCTTACACCTACCTATCATATATATAGTTTAACAAATTGTTATAAACATAAATTCAATAACCTATTAAACTTACCTATTTTTAAGAAAACAAATTATTTTAAGTAAAAAACAATAATAAATTTATTTAATACTATATACTAATTAGCATATAAATATAAAGAAAGTGATAAAATGTAATACGAATAATTCTAATTTTATTTATAGAATAGTTTTATTATTTGGTTACTACCCAAACCTTTTTACTTGCACACTTTCAAATATATATAACATTTAAATTTTATGTAAAAAATTTATAATTTAATGAATTACTATAACACTAAATTAATAGTGATAACACATCTCCTTATAAACTTAGTTCTCGCTTTTTCATTCCTTCAATTTCACACACAATTGTGTGATTGAACCTAATTCATACAGAAAAACAAAGAGCATCCATGCTCACATCGTAGATGAATATGAAAATATAAGCTTTTACGATGTCTAACATATTTTGCACATAAACTCTTTACCTTTTTTCAAATAGAAAATATAACAAAAGATAAAAGTCAAGGTTAAATACTTCCATAAGGAACATTATAAAATATAATTATTTAAATATTATAAATTTATATTCTCCAAAAATAAAAAATCATATCCTCCAAAACCATATATATGTTAGATTTTAAATGGAATATAGTTATTTAACAATTATATAACAGAAATATTATAGAATATTTAAAAAAAATTATTATTAAAAGAAATTTATATTTGTTTTTGTAATCGGTCGCTTTTATTAATTCCTCAAAAAATTTTATAGGATTTGTAATGATAGCTTTTCTCTCTCGACTTCACTCTGCCTAGATTTGTTGGTCCGGAAATATAAACAAAAGTTAGAGACAAAATGTCAAAAAATGCAGCGTTAACATGACCTAGAAGCACATAATCGTCAAAAACCATCGAGGATACATACATAACCAACTGACATTATAAATTACAAGGTACAATCGGGCCCTACCCAACTTGATGAGGATCATAGGGACGAGGTCCCCTGTGAGCATAGAACTCCCAATGGTGAAGTTTTCCTTCAATTTGATCCAGCCTCTCCATTATGCGTCGTTGGCTCCTATAGACCAAATTAAATATATCCAGCATCACCCATTGAATGTTTTGTAAACCATTCATGAAGGAAATCACTTTGCTTCTATTGTCATCACTGTTGTTGAAGTTCAACCAGAGACATTGCAATACTTTGAAGTTTTCTATTTATAGTTTCCTTGGAGGGTTATATGTCTAAAGGGCTTCAAGCAGGAAAATTTTCTAGGGTCAACGTTCCATCTAAAACCACCTCTGGTCCCCCCCCCACTTCCCTTACGCCCATCCTTCCTTCTCATCCCACCCTTTCTCCTTGAGGAGCCCCACCACGTCATGCTTGTTCTTGCTATCTAAGCATGACTCTCACTACAAATATCCACTAGAATTCAATCCAATTCCTCGCTTGGGTACCTTAGATTCCCATAACAAGCTGCCCACTAGGATGTATCAGAATCACGACCCCCTAACCATCAGAACGAAACTAGAAAGCCCCTGAAAGAGACCCTCCCAACAACCAAAACCTTCGCCAATTCATAGTCCCCTGCACCATTGAAGAAGAATACCCACTAAAAAAGACACAACATAATAGGAAGCTCCAGTTTCCACATTCAATTTTAATACAGGGAGACTCCACAAAGGCACAACAAGAGGTACATGATATAATTTCCACCCAACGAATCCACAAAGAAACCAAAATTAAATTCCTACCTGAAGAAAAGCTCATCCACACTAACACCTTTAATTGCTACAAAGAGTCGATGGGAAGAGATAAAATCTTAGACAATTACCCAACATAGGAATTAGATTACAATTACGGAGCTCCTCCATCACAAAGTCGCTTCATTGTAACCTACTCCAAACCACAGAAGTCCACTTATCAAAGAGAAGCTTCCACCCTCCCATGCCAGGGTCCCAAATCCAATAGCTCCACCTCTTAGCCACAACCAGGCTACCTTCCCACCACTTAACATGCACAATGCTACTTATAGTAAACTAGGGTACGGGAATGCACAGGTAAACCACATGTGCATACTTGTCATTCATTTCACCACCCTTTAACGCTCTCATAACCAACTAAAACAGGTGCCAAATGAAATCCCTTGCTCTAGTTTTATTTCTTACTGATTTCTTGAAAAATCTAGCCATCGACATCTTGGTATCCACTTGACATTTGTGTTCATCAGTAACTATCTGCACTTCCCTTGGGAAGCTCACCTCCCTTCAATCATACACCCCATTGCGGTAAAATAATTTTTTTATTCCTAAAAATATATTATAATACAATAACAAAAATTTAATTACTATTCACTATGTATGTATTATATTTATCTATTTTAATTAATAAATTTAAGTTTGTTATTTAATAAAGATTATAAAACATATTATAAAGAATTGTATTATATATTTAAGCTGAAGCATATTATGTTAATAGAAAACTATATAATTATTAAAAAAATTCAATTAATTTTTTATTTTTTTAAATTTGATATACAACATTGGTCTTAATAAATGTTAACCATCATCATATATATTTCATTAAATTAAAAATAAGAATAAAATTCAAAATATTTTTTCTAATTTTTTAATTATTTCTTTTATAATATAATCAATAATTTCAGATAATAAAAAGATGTATAATTCCTTAAAAAAAAAACTTATAGGTTTGAAAATTACTTTAATTCTTTATAATTTAATGAAATTTATTTTATATATTTTAAAATTATTTTAATTTAATAATCTTCAATGAAAAAATATTCAATAATTATAATTTTCAAATTTTGGAAATTTTATTATCTAAACCTTCAAAATATTATAAATTTAAATTTAAAATATATAGAATAAGATAATATAATATTTAACCTAAAATTATGATTATCAAATCCAAGAAGGATACTTACACTAATTTTATGTATGACAATAATAACTTGGAGGAAGTGTATTCTTACAAGTACCTAAGAATTGATATTCATCACAAGCTCAATTGGAACTATAGCATTGAGAAAAGGATTAATGGGGGGTGGAAAGCTTATTTTGGTCTTGAAAATAATTGTAAAACAGCAAACCTCCTAATATGGGATAAAAAGAAGTTCCTCTTTGAAACTTTAGTCACTCCTGTTATCTTATATGGATTTGAGGTTTGGGGTTGCAACATTTCTAGAGATTCCTGGAGAAATATTGAGCAAATCCAGAAGCATTTTATATCGTGTAACCTTAAAATTAAAAGCAATACAGCCTATCCTATTCTCCTTATAGAAGTAGGTCTTTCCCCTATTGAGAGCCTAGTTATGATTAGGCTTCTTTGTACAAGCACAAACTCAATAACATAGGAGATCATAGACTTCCTAAGCTAGCTTTGAATTCCATGCCAAAACCACCTAAGGCTCAAACGGGGGTGGTATAAAGACACGAGGGCTTAGTTAAACCATTGGGAGATCAAAGAGAATTATGCATGGCAAAACATTAATAACATTAAAAATATTGTTACTTCTAAGTTCAAAGAAAAAATTTGGTGTGAAGATTTAGCAGTTAAAATAAAATTAAGTTATTATAAGAAGGTCATCAACACCGCCCTAGAAGATCAAAAGTATCTCTCTATTTTAACTAGCTCAAAGAAGAAAATTAATATAGCGAAGATTAGAATGAACACTCATGAGCTCCATAGTGAAACAGGTTGTTGGGCAGTTCCTAAAACACCATGGATGGAAAGGATCTGCCATTTCTATGAGAATAGGAACATCGAGGATGAAAACCACTTCTTCTTAGAGTGCCCTGCGTACGACCACATTAGATCTCAGTTTCATAATCTTTGTCGCAATACTGATCTTCCTAGCCTTTTACAGTGTCAAAATTATAGTGAGCTCGGGAGGCTTCTTTCCAAGCTTTTTGAGCATAGGAATAAAATCTTAAATCAAACTAAATAATTTGTTTCTTTAGGTCCGATAGACCAAAGTTTGGTCTAAGTAGAGTTAACCATCAACATCATCATCAATATAATAAATATACTAAATTATATATATATATATATATATATATATATATATATATATATATATATATATATAATTTAGTTAATTAATATATTTAAGAAAATACTATTTAATTATAATATATTTATTGAAAAAATATTTTACTTACATTATCATTATTTTAATTACA
The DNA here is from genome assembly GCA_031772625.1 of Pinus tabuliformis. Classification (NCBI taxonomy): domain Eukaryota; kingdom Viridiplantae; phylum Streptophyta; class Pinopsida; order Pinales; family Pinaceae; genus Pinus; species Pinus tabuliformis. Next base: position 97,652,586 of record CM062805.1, on the reverse strand, counting down.
TTATTGATGGAATAATGATAATGAACTTGAAAATAAATGTGTCATTCATGTATATTTTTTTAATATTTAAATTTATTATTTTAAAAATTAATTAATATAAGTATATGAATATCATTATTATTGTTTTATTTTACAAAATAAAATAATAACTATTATATTTATATAATTATATTAATTAAAATATTTTTGAGGAATAGTTTAATTAATTCCAAATGTGTTGGCTAAATTTTTTTTTATGTGATTTCTACCAAAAAAAACTTTGTTTAGTTCATTTTTAATAGTTAAAGTATTTTTTGTTAAAAATGATTAATTCAATTTTTTTATATCTTCGTAATTGACTCTAAGAAAATAATATTTTTAGATAAATCTACCATAAATTAAAAATAATAATAATAATAAATTAAAATATTTTTTAAATAAAAAATGTAATATAATCTTTTCCATCCATTCTTATATTTATCTTTATATCTTTAAAATTAAAAAAACAGTTAAGATTGAATTGGTAAAATGTGTACGGAGTTGTCTATAATGCGACTTTTTGAGATTCCGGTGACGGAATCCGGCTGAAGAAATTGAGATGAAATCATGATTTGTTGCAGTTAAAATGGTTTTTTAACTGCATATTCGGATTCAGCACCCTGAAAAACCCCTGGGACGGTTTCATTGTGCAAAAATTAGCTATCAAACTTGGATTCCAATAAATTACTGCCGGATTTTCACCGGAAAAAATCGCCGGAAAAGCTTTCAAAAAGTAGCGTTAAAGACTACTCCATTTATATATAGTTCATTTTCGTTTATTACAGCGAGGATATTTTTTATTGTGAAGTTCTATAAAAATAACAATGTAGAAATTCGTAGGTGGACAATGTAGAAATTTTTTAACTGACATTTTTAAAAATCTATCATCCATCCTTTTAACTAATCCGCTAATGTGGTTTTAAATTTTCTTTATTAACTGTGTGCCAACTTTAACTTAAATACCAAAATGCAATTCTATGTACACTAATTTATTTTCTTTTTTATTTTATTTTTACAATTGGGTTGCGCAGTGTCAAATTTTCGTCGTTAACCATCTGCCCATTTTAACTTAAGAGTTAAGTAACAAAATGCAATGCTAAGTACATTAGTTGATTTTGTTTATGTAATTTCAACCTTTCAATTAGGTTGTGTAGTTTCAAAGTTGGGTTGCTAATTAGATAAATGTATTCTTGTATTAATAATTGATTTTAAAACGAGTGTATCTATTTATAATTTAATAAATGGTTATAGATATAAATTTAATAATTTTATGTATAAATAACTAATTAAATTGTTTTAGTAGTGATAATAATAATTTTATTTAAGGATATGTGTTCATTTCAACTAATTAGGAAAGGAAGTGTAATGTACTTTTATTTTGTTAATATAATTTTAACATTATATGGTTGTGTAGTTTTAAAGTCGGGTTGCTAACTTGGTAACTAGGTATTCACAAGGTAGCTTTTTTGTTCTCACACAATTACAATTTCAAATAAATAATATGTGTGTTTATGCATAGTTTTAACTAATTGTAATAATAAGTTTAACAATTTCATGTAATCTATAAATTTTTAAATAGCTAAGTAAATTGTTTTAAATAGCTAAGTAAATTGTTTTAAGCATCCACAATAATAAAACTATTTAATATTTAATATTATGTGTTCATTTTGAAGTACAGATAGAGTGCCAAAATGAAATGCAATATATTGTGATTTTGTTTATGTGATTTGAACATAACAATTGTGTTGTTTATATGATTTTGACATTACAATTGGGTTGTACAATTTTGGTGTTTCATTGTTAGTTTAAACTTTGGTGTTTAGTTGTTAGTTTAACAAGGGCACTTCGCACACAATTTCAAAATACTCATGTTTTTATTTGTAGTTTAATAAATTGTTGTAAATATAAAATTAACACTATCATGAAACATACATGTGCTTATAAATAACTATACAAATTATTTTAAGTAATGACAATAATAAATCTGTTTCAAACATGTGTGTAAATTTATAGTTTAATAAATTGTTGTAAATATAAATTTAACAATCTCATGCAACTTAAGTGTGCTTATAAGTAGGTAAGCAATTTTTTGCAAACTCCTTGTGATTTAACACTCTTTTCCAATTGTAAGGTATAGATGGAGTGCCAGAATGCGATGCAATGCATTTTATTTTATTTTACTTTTTTTCTGTTCTGCACATTACAATTGGGTTGTTTCTGTGATTCCAACACTACAATTGAGTTGTAGAGTTTCAATGTTTGGTTGCAAAATTGGTAAAGGCACCCTTGACCAACACACAATTTCAAACAACGAGTGTCCTTACTTATAATTTAACAATTTTTTCTAAACATAAACTTAACAATCTCATGCAACTATGTGTGTTTATAAATAGCTATGAAATTTGTTTCAAACATTGACAACAATAAATATATTTCATAAAACATGTCTCCTTATTTATAGTTGAACAAATTCTTGTAAACATAAATTTAACAATCCCATGCAATAAACAGTGATAATAGTAAATCTGTTTCAAACAACACATGTGTAATCTATAATTTAACAAATTGTTGTAAACATAAGTTTAATAATCCCATACAATTGAGATGTGTTTATAAATATCCAAGAAAATTGTTTTAAGCACTTTAGATAATAAATCGACTTAACATTAAGTGTCATCTTTAAGATAGAGATAGAGTGTCAAAATTCAATGCAATGTATTTTAATTTTTTTCATGTGTTCTGAACATCAAAATTGGGTTGTGCAGTTCCAATGTTTGGGTGCTAACTTTGCAAGGGCACTCTTGCATCTGCACACAATTTCAAACTACACGTGTGCTTATTTAAAGTTTAACAAGTTATTCTAAACATAAATTTAACAATCTCATTCAATTCACGTGTGTTAATAAATAGCTATGCAAATTAATTTAATGAGTGACAATAATTGATATATTTTAAACCACAGTGTGCTTATTTATAGTTGACCAAATTCTTATCAACATAAATCTAACAATCCCATGCAATAAGGAGTAATAATAATAAATTTATTTCAAAAAATACTTGTGCTTATTTATAGTTCAACAAATTGTTGTAAATATAAATTTAATAATTTCATGCAATTTATAAGCATTTATAAATAATTAAGTAAATTTTTTTAAGCACCAACCATAATAAAACTATTTAACATTATGTACTCATTTTAAATTACAGATAGAGTGCCAAAATGAAATGCAATGTATTCTAATTTTGTTTATGTGATTTGAACATTAGAATTGGGCTGATTATGTGATTTTGACATTACAATTCTGTTGTACAACTTTGGTGTTTGGTTGTTAACTTAGCAACAACACTCTTGCACTAGCACATAATTTCAAACTATTTTTGTGTTTATTTGCAGTTTAACAAATTGTTGTAAACATAAATTTAGCAATCTCCTGCAACTTACACGGGCATATAAATAATTATACAGATTGTTTTAAGCGTTGACAATAATAAATCTATTTCAAACACGTGTGTAAATTTATAGTTTAACAAATTGTTGTAAACATAAATTTAACAATCTCATGCAACTTACACGCCCATATAAATAATTATACAAATTGTTTTAAGTGTTGACAATAATAAATTTATTTCAAACACTTGTGTAAATTTATAATTTAACAAACTATTGTAAATATAAATTTAGCAATCTCATGCAACTTAATAATCACATACAATTCAAATTGTTTTAGGCACTCTCAATAATAAATCGATTTAACACTCTTTCCCAACAACAAGGTAGAGATAGAGCGCCAAAATGAAATGCAATGCATTCTAATTTTTTTTTTTAATTCCAAACATTGCAATTGCAATTGGGTTATTTCTGTGATTCCAACGCTACAATTGAGTTGTAAAGTTCTAATGTTTGGTTGCAGAATTGGTAATGGCACCCTTGACCAATGCAAAATTTCAAACAAAAAGTGTGTTTATTTATAATTTAACAAATTGTTCTAAACGCAAATTTAACAATCTCATGCAACTTAGTGTGTTTATAAATAGTCATGTAATTTGTTTTGAGCATTGATAATAATAAATATATGCAATTTGTTTCAAGCATTCACCATAATAAATATATTTGAGAAAACACTCTTCCTTTAATTGAATAATTTTTTTAAACATAAATTTAACAATCCCATGCAATAACCACTGATAATAGTAAATCTATTTCAAACAACACGTGTGTAGTTTATGTTTTAACAAATTGTTGTAAACATAAGTTTAATAATCCCATACAATTCACATGTGTTATAAATATCCAAGAAAATTGTTTTAAGCATTGTCAATAATAAATCGAGTTAACATTAAGTGCCATCTTTAAGATAGAGATAGTGTCCAAATGCATTGCAATATATTCCAATTTTGTTTATATGTTTTGAACATTACAATTGGGTTGTACAGTTCCAATGTTTGGTTGCTAACTTGGCAAGGGCGCCCTTGCATCCGCACACAATTTTAAACAACATGTGTGCTTATTTAAAGTTTAACAAGTTGTTTTAAACATAAATTTAACAATCTCAGTCAATTCATGTTTGTTAATAAATAGCTATGCAAATTATTTTAAGCAATGAGAATAATTAATATATTTCAAAGAACAAGTGTGCTTATTTATAGTCGAACAAATTCTTGTAAACATAAATTTAATAATCCCATGCAATAAGCATTAACAATAATAATTTTATTTCAAAAAACAATTGTGCTTATTTATAGTTCAACCAATTGTTGTAAACATAAGTTTAATAATTTCATGCAATTCATAAGTATTTATAAATAATTAAGAAAATTGTTTTAAGAACTCACAATAATAAAACTAAAAACTAAAGTTAACATTATGTGCCCATTTTAAATTACAGATAGAGTGCCAAAATGAAACACAATGTATTCTAATTTTGTTTATGTGATTTGAACATTACAAGTGGGTTGATTATGTGATTTTGACATTACAATTGGGTTGTACAGCTTTGGTGTTTAATTGTTAGCTTAGAAAAGGCACCATTGCACTAGCACACAATTTCAAACTGCATGTGTGCTTATTTGTAGTTTAAGAAATTGTTGTAAACATAAATTTAACAATCTCATGCAATTTAGATGCTCATATAAATAACTATACAAATTGTTTTAACTTAGATGCTCATATAAATAACTATACAAATTGTTTTAAGCAGTGACAACAATAAATCTATTTCAAAATGTGTGTGAATTTATAACTTAACAAATTGTTGTAAATATAAGTTTAACAATTTCATTCAACTTACGTGTGCTTATAAATAGCTAATCAAATTGTTGCAAACATAAGTTGCAATTCACATTCACATGTTCTTATAAATAGCTAACCAAATTGTTTTATACACTCTCATAAACGGATTTAACACTCTCTCCTAACAATAAGGTAGAGATAGAATGCCAAAATGTAATGCAATGCATTCTAATCTTGTTTGTGTTTTGAATATTACAATTGGGTTGTTTATATGATTCCAACACTACAATTGAGTTGTATAGTTCCAATGTTTGGTTACAAACTAGCAAGGGCACCCTTGACCAATGCACAATTTCAAACAACATGTGTGCTTATTTATGATTTAAGAAATTGTTCTAAACATAAATTTAACAATCTCGAACAAACCAATGTGTTTATAAAAAGCTAATCAAATTGTTTTAATGAAAATAAATATATTTCAGACAATATTTGTGCTTATTTATAGTTGAACAAATTATTGTAAACATAAATTTAATATTCTCATTCAATAAGGAGTGATAATAATAAATCTATTTCAAACAATACGTGTGTAATTTAAAATTATTTAAAATTCAACAAATTGTTGTAAACATAAGTTTAATAATCCCATGCAAATCACATATGGCTATAAATATCCAAGAAAATTGTTTTAAGTAGTGTTAATAATAAATTGACTTAACACTAAGCGCCAACTTTAAGGTAGAGATAGAGTGCCCCAATGCAACACTCTAATTTTTTAATGTGTTTTGAACATTAGAATTGGGTTGTACAGTTTCAATGTTTGGTTGTTAACTTAGCAAGGGTACTCTTGCATCTGCACACAATTTCAAATAACACGTGTGCTTATTTAAAACTTAACAATTTTTCTAAACAAATTTAACAATCTCATTCAATTCACATGTGTTAATAGTTGAACAAACTCTTGTAAACATAAATTTAACAATCTCATGCAATAAGTAGTAAACACTTATGTTTATTTATAGTTCAACAAATTGTTGTAAACATAAGTTTAATAATTTCATGCAATTTATAAGTATTTATAAATAATTAAGAAAACTTTTTTAAGTACTGACAATAATAAAACTATTTAACATTATGTGCCCATTTTAAATTATAGATAGAGTATCAAAATGAAATGCAATCTATTCTAATTTTGTTTATGTGATTTTAACATTACAATTAGGTTGATTATGTTATTTTGATATTACAATTGGGTTTTACAACTTTGGTTTCTAATTGTTAGCTTAGCAAGGACACCTTTGCACTAGCGCACAATTTCAAACTACATGTGCTTTTATTGACAATTTAACAAATTGTTGTAAACATAAATTTAACAATCTAATGCAACTTAAATGAGCATATAAATAATTATACAAATTGTTTTAAGCACTGATAATAATAAATCTATTTCAAACATGTGTGTAAATTTATAGTTTAACAAATTATTATAAATATAAATTTAACAATCTCATACAACTTACTTGTTCCTATAAATGGCTAAACAAATTGTTTCAAACATAAATTTAATAATCCCATATGATTCACATGTTCTTATAAATACCTAAGAAACGTGTTTTAAGCACTCTTAATAATAAATCGATTTAATACTCTTTGTCAACAGTAATGTAGAGATAGAGCACCAAAATGCAATGCAATGCATTCTATTTTTTTTTTGGTGTTCTGGCATGACAATTGGATTGTTTTTGTGATTCTAACACATGTTTGGTTGCAAACTTGGTAAGGGCTTCCTTGACCAACACACAATTTCAAATAATATATGTGTTTATTTATAATTTAACAAATTGTTCTAAATGTAAACTTAGAAATCTCATGCAAATCAGTGTGTTTATAAATATCTATGCAATTTGTTTCAAGCATAGATAATAATAAAGATATTTCAGAAAACACGTCTACTTTAGTTGAACAAATTTTTTAAACATAAATTTAACAATCCCATGCAATAAACACTGATAATAGTAAATCTATTTCAAACAGCACGTGTGTAATGTATAATTTAACAAATTTTTGTAAACATAAATTTAATAATCCCATACAATTCACATGTGTTTATAAATATCCAACAAAATTGTTTTAAGCACTGTGAATAATAAATGGATTGAACATTAAGTGTTATGTTTAAGATAGAGATGGTGTCAAAATCCAATGCAATGTATTCTAATTTTGTTTGTGTTTTGAACATTACAATGGGGTTGTACATATCCAATATTTAGTTGCTAACTTAGCAAGGGTGCTCTTGAATACACGCACAATTTCAAACAATACGTGTGCTTATTTAAAGTTTAACAAGTTATTCTAAACATAAATTTAACAATTCCATTCAATTCATGTCTGTTAATAAATAGCTATACAAATTATTTTAAGCAATGATAATAATTAATATATTTCAAACAACACGTGCACTTATTTATAGTTGAACAAATTCTTGTAAACATAAATTTAACAATCCCATGCAATAAGCATTAACAATAATAATTGTATTTCAAAAAACACTTGTGCTTATTTATAGTTCAACAAATTGTTGTAAACATAAGTTTAATAATTTCATGCAATTCATAAGTACTTATAGATAATTAAGCAGATTGTTTTAAGCACTAACAATAATAAAATTGAAGTTAACATTATGTGCACATTTTAAATTATATATAGAGTGCAAAAATGCAATGTATTCTAATTTTATTTATGTGATTTGAACATTACAATTGGGTTTTTTTTATGTGATTTTGACATTACAATTGGGTTGTACAACTTTTTTGTTTGGTTGTTAGCTTGCAAAGGGAACCTTTCACTAGCACACAATTTCAAATTAATGTGTACTTATTTGTAGTTTAAGAAATTGTTGTAAAAATAAATTTAACAATCTCATGCAACTTAGATGCGCATATAAATAACTATACAAATTTGTTTAAGCAGTGACAACAATAAATCTATTTCAAACATGTGTGTAAATTTATAATTTAACAAATTGTTGTAAATATAAATTTAACAATCTCATGCAACTTACGTATTTTTATAAATAGCTAAGCAAATTATTGCAAACATAATTTTAATAATCCCATGCAATTCACATGTTCTTATAAATAGCTAAGAAAATTGTTTTATACACTCTCAATAATAAATGGATTTAATGCTCAAGGTAGAGATATAGTGTCAAAATGCAATGCAATGCATTTTAATCTTATTTGTGTTCTCAACATTACAATTGGGTTCTTTATGTGATTCCAACACACAATTTCTAACAACACATGTTCTTATTTTGTGATTTAACAAATTGTTTTAAACATAAATTTAACAATCTCCAACAAATTAATGTGTTTATAAAAAGTTATGCAAATTGTGTTAAGTGTTGACAATAATAAATATATTTTAGACAACACGTGTGCTTATTTTGTAGTTGAACAAATTCTTGTAAACATAAATTTAACAATCCCAAACAATAAATAGTGATAATAATAAATCTATTTCAATCAACACTTTGTAATTTAAAATTTAACAAATTGTTATAAACACAAGTTTAATAATCCCATGCAAATGTACTTGTAAATATCGAAGAAAATTCTTTTAAGCATTATCAATAATAAATCATCGACTTAACACTAAGTGCCATTAATTTTCTTAGGTGTTGTCAATAATAAATTGACTTAACACTAAGTTCCATTTTTAAGGTAGAGATAGAGTGCCCCAATGCAACGCAATGTAATTTAATTTTTTTTGTATTTGAACATTACAATTAGGCTGTACAATTTTGGTTGCTAACTTGGCAAAGGCACCCTTTCATCTGCACACAATTTCAGACAACATGTGTGCTTATTTATGGTTTCACCAATTGTTCTAAACATAAATTTAACAATCTCATTCAATTCACGTGAGTTAATAAATAGCTATACAAATTTTTAAGCAGCTAAAGAATTAAATATATTTCAAACAACACGTGAGTTTATTTATAGTTGAACAAAATCTTGTAAACATAAATTTAACAATCTCATATAATAATCAATAATAATAACAAATTTTGTAAATATAAATTTAACAATCCCATATAATAATTAATAATAATTACAAATTTAATTTAAAAAACAAATATGCTTATTTATAATTTACCTATATTAATATAAACATAAATTTAGCAATCCCATACAATTATATGCTTATTTATAATTTACTTATATTATTATAAATATAAATTTAGCAATCCCATATAGCTTACCCGTGCCTATAAATAGCCAAACAAATTGTTGTGAACATACTTTTAACAATCTCATGCAATTCGCTGCACTTATAAATGGCTAAGCAAATTGTTTTAAGCATTGACATTATCAAATCGATTTAAAACTATGTGCCAACTTTAAGGTAGACATAGAGTGCCTAAATGCAATGTAATGTATTTTAATTTTGTTTATGTGATTCAAACATTACAATTGGGTTGTGTATATGATTCCAATACTACATTTCAGCTATATTTGAGTAGTATCGTTCAATATTACACTTGAACTACATGTGAGTGGTATAGTTTTAATGTTTGGTTGTTAATTAGGCAAAGGCACCCAGTGCATGGACACACAATTTCAAATAATAAGTGTGTTTAATTATAATTTAAAAAGTTATTGTAAATATAAATTTAATAATTACTTGTAATTCAAGTGTTTTTATAAATAGCTATGTAAATTGTTTTATCCAATGGAGAAAATAAATTTATTTTCGAAAATAAATATGCTTATTTATAGTTTAAGAAATTGTTGCAAACATAAATTTAACATTTCGTTGCATTTCTGCTTATAAATAACTAAACAAATTGTTGTAAACATAAGTTTAATAATACCATGCAATTCACAGGTGTTGATAAATAGTTAAGAAAATTGTTTTAAGCATTAACAATAAGAAATTGATTTAACACTATGTGCTAATTTGAAGGTAGAGATAAAATGTCAAAACGCAAGGCAATTTATTCTAATTTTGATTATATGATTCGAACATTACAATTAAGTTGTTTATGCGATTCTAACACTACATTTAAGTTGTACAGTTCCAATGTTTGTTGATAATTTGGCAAGCCCACCCTTTCAAAACATTTGCTTACTTACAACTTAATAATTATTGTAAATATAAATTTAACAATCCTATGCAACAAAGTGTTTATAAATAGCTATGCAAATTATTTTGAACAATGATAATAATAAATCTATATAACATTATAGACTAATTTCAAAGTAAAACTAAAATTACAAAAGATAATGAAATGTACTTTAAGTTCATTTAAGTAGTTCAACTCTACAATTACATTATGTAATTCAAAATTCTAATTATTAATTCAGTAAGGGTACCGTTACATCTATTTGAAATTATGAACCAATTATTATAAATATAAATTTAATGATGATAATATCTTTTTATAATTTTTATACCAACTTTGTTACTTTTTATTAAATAATTTTAACACTTAACTCTAAGAAGTAATTTAAATCTATAATAAATTTCATCATAAATAAATATGAAAAAACAAAATTTTAAGATATTCAATATTCTTAAATAAATTTAAGACATAATAATAATTATTAAAAAAAAAAAAACTAAACTAGTTATCCAAACTTATAACTAGTTTTATTAGATGAGAAATGAACTTGAAAATCAAAGTTTTTTTGGGATAGTGTTCAACCTATCTAGAAAGTAAAATTTTCCATCGTTTTTAAATAAATGAAAATAATTAAACTTAAAAGAGTAAACTTTCGTATGCGATAATATAATATGTTAATTAGAGTAAACTTTCGTATGCGATAATATAATATGTTAATTTAAGCATTGCCAATAATAAAATTATTTAACATTTTGTGTCCATTTTAAAATTATTTAACCTTATGTACACATTTTAAATTACACCTAGAGTTCCAAAATGAAATGCAATGTCTTATAATTTTGTTTATCTGATTTTAACATTATAATTGGGTTGATTATGTGATTTTGATATTACAATTTTGTTGTACACTTTTAGTGTTTGGTTGTTAATTTAGCAACACATATCTTTGCACTAGTACACAATTTCAAATTACATATGTGTTTATTTGCAATTTAACAAATTTTTGTAAGCATAAATTTAACAATTTCATGCAACTTACATGTACATATAAATAGTTATACAAATTGTTTTAAGTACTCACAATAATAAATCTATTTCAAACATGTATATAAATTTATAATTTAACAAATTGTTGTAAATATAAATTTAACAATTCTATCCAACTTAAGTGTGCTGATAAATAACTAAGAAAATTATTACAATCATAAATTTAATAATCCAATACAATTCCCATGTTCTTATAAATACAAAAGCAAATTGTTTCCGACACTCTTATAAGAAATCGATTTAACACTCTTCCCCAACAATAATAAGGTAGAGATGGAGCGCCAAAATGAAATGTAATGCATTCTAATTTTTTTTATGTTCCGAACATTACAATTGGGTTATTTATGTGATTCCAACAATAAGGTAGGGATGGAGCGCCAAAATGAAATGTAATGCATTCTAATTTTTTTATGTTCCGAACATTATAATTGGGTTATTTATGTGATTCCAACAATAAGGTAGGGATGGAGCGCCAAAATGAAATGTAATGCATTCTGAACTTTTTTATGTTCCCAACATTACAATTGGGTTATTTCTGTGACTTTAACACTACAATGGAGTTGCAAAGTTCTAATGTTGGGGTTGCAAACTATAAAGGTACTCTTGATCAATATATAATTTCAAATAATACATGTGTTTATTTATAATTTAACAAATTGTTTTAAACATAAACTTAACAATCTTAATGCAATTTAGTGTGTTTATAAATAGTTATTTATTTTATTTTAAACATTGACAATAATAAATATATTTCAGAAAACATGTTTGTTTTAGTTGAACAAATTTTTTAAACATAAATTTAACAATACCATGCAATAATCATTCATAATAATAAATTTATTTCAAACAACACGTGTGTAATTTATAATTTAACAAATTGTTGTAAACATAAGTTTAATGATTCCATACAATTGAGATGTGTTATAAATATCCAAAATAAAATTAAGCACTGTGAATAATAAATTGAGTTAACATTAAGTGCCATCTTTAAGATAGAAATAACATTAAGTGTCATATTTAAGATAGAGATAGTGTCAAAATGCATTGCAACGTATTCTAATTTTGTTTATATGTTTTGAACATTACAATTGGATTGTACAATTATAATGTTTGGTTGCTAACTTGGCAATGGCGCCTTTACATCCACACACAATTTCAAACAATACATGTGCTTATTTAAAGTTTAAAAAGTTGTTCTAAACCTAAATTTAACAATTTCATTCAATTTACATGTGTTAATAAATAGCTATGCAAATTATTTTAAGCAATGAGAATAATTAATATATTTCAAACAACACGGGCACTTATTTATAGTTGAGCAAATTCTTGTAAACATAAATTTAACAATCCCATGCAATAAGCAGTATCATTTTATTTCAAAAAACACTTGTGCTTATTTATAGTTCAATAAATTGATGTAAACATAAGTTTAATAATTTGATGCAATTCATAAGTATTTATAAATAATTAAGCGAATTGTTTTAAGCACTCACAATAATAAAACTAAAACCTAAAGTTAACATTATGTGCCCATTTTAAATTATACATAAAGTGCCAAAATGAAATGCAATGTATTCTAATTTTGTTTATGTGATTTGAACATTACAAGTGGGTTGATTATGTGATTTTGACATTACAATTGGGTTGTACAACTTTGGTGTTTGATTGCTAGCTTAGCAAGGGCACCCTTGCAGTGGCACACAATTTCAAACTACATGTGTGCTTATTTGTAGTTTAAAAAATTGTCATAGAAATAAATTTAACAATCTCATGAAACTTAGATGCTCATATAAATAATTTAACAAATTGTTGTAAATATAATTTGAATAATTTCAAGCAACTTTAATGTGCTTATAAATAGCTAAGAAAATTGTTTCAAACATAAGATTAATAATCCCATGCACTTCTCATGTTCTTATAAATAGCTAAGCAAATTGTTTTATGCACTCTCAATAATAAACGAATTTAACACTCTTTGCTAATTGTAAGGTGTAAGGTAGAGACATAATGCCAAAATGCAATGCATTGCATTCTAATCTTATTTGTACATTACAATTGGGTTGTTTCTATGATTCCAAGACTACAATTGCTGTAAGGTAGAGACATAATACCAAAATGCAATGCAGGGCATACTAATCTTATTTGTGCATTACAATTGGGTTATTTTTGTGATTCAAACACTACAATTGAGTAGTACAGTTCCAATGTTTAGCTGCAAATTGGCAAGGGTACCCTTGACCAACACACAATTTCAAACAACACGTGTGCTTATTTATGATTTAAGAAATTATTCTAAATGTAAATTTAACAATCTCGAACAAACTAATGTGTTTATAAAGAGCTATGAAAATTGTTTTAACCATTGACAATAATAAATATATTTCAGACAACACGTGTGATTATTTATAGTTGAACAAATTATTGTAAACATAAATTTAATAATCTCATGCAATAAGCAATGATAATAATAAATCTATTTCAAACAATACATGTGTAACTTAAAATTCAACAAATTGGTGTAAACATAAGTTTAATAATCCCATGCAAATCACACGTGGTTATAAATATCCAAGAAAATTGTTTCAAACATTGTCAATAATAAATTGACTTAACACTAAGTGCCATCTTTAAGGTAGAGATACAGTGTTCCATTGCAACGCAATGTATTCTAATTTTGTTTATGTGTTTTGAACATTACAATTAGGTTGTACAGTTCCAATGTTTGATTGCTAATTTGGCAAGGGCATTTTTGCATCTGCACACAATTTCAAACAACACGTGTGTTTATTTAACATTTAACAAGTTGTTCTAAATATAAATTTAATAATCTCATTCAATTCACATGTGTTAATAAATAACTATGCAAATTATTTTAAGCAGTGACAATAATTAATATATTTCAAACAACAATGTACTTACTTATAATTGAACAAGTTCTTGTAAACATAAATTTGACAATCCCATGCAATAAGCAGTAATAATAATAAATTTATTTCAATAAACACTTGTGTTTATTTATATTTCAACAAATTTTTGTGAACATAAGTTTATTAATTTCATGCAGTTCATAAGTATTTATAAATAATTAAGCAAATTGCTTTAAGCACTCAAAATAATAAAACTATTTAACATTATTCGCCCATTTTAAATTATAGATAGAGTACCAAAATGAAATGAAATGTATTCTAATTTTGTTTATGTGATTTGAACATTACAATTAGGTTGATTATGTGATTTTGACATTACGATTGGGTTGTACAATTTTGGTGTTTGATTGTTAACTTAGCAAGGACACCTTTTCACTAACACACAATTTCAAACTACACTTGCAGTTTAACAAATTGTTGTAAACATAAATTTAACAATCTCATACAACTTAAATGCACATATAAATAATAATACAAATTGTTTTAAGGAGTGTCAATAATAAATCTATTTCAAACATGTGTGTAAATTTATAGTTTAACAAATTGTTGTAAATATAAATTTAACAATCTCATACAACTTACTTGTGCTTATAAATAGATAAGAAAATTGTTGTAAACATAAGTTTAATAATCCCATGCAATTCATATCTTCTTATAAACACCTAAGCAAATTGTTTTAGATACTCTCAATAATAAATAGATGTAACACTATTTTTCAACAATAAGGTAGAGATAGAGCGCCAAAAATGCAATGCAATGCATTCTAAATTTTTTTTTTTGTGTGTGTGTTCTGGACATTACAATTGGATTGTTTCTGTGATTCCAACACTACAATTGAGTTGTAAAGTTTCAATGTTTGGTTGCAAACTTGGTAAGGGCTCCCTTGACCAATACACAATTTCAAACAACATGTGTGTTTATTTATAATTTAACAAATTGTTCTAAATGTAAACTTAACAATCTCATGCAACTCAGTGTGTTTATAAATAGCTATGCAATTTGTTTCAGAAAACACTTCTACTCTAGTTGAACAAATTTTTTAAACATAAATTTAACAATCTCATGCAATAAGCACTGATAATAATAGTAAATATATTTCAAACAACATGTATGTAATTTATAATTTAACAATTTTTTGTAAACATGAGTTTAATAATGCCATACAATTCACATGTGCTTATAAATATACAAGAAAATTGTTTTAAGCATTGTCAATAATAAATCAACTTAACATTAAGTGTCATCTTTAAGATAGAGATAGTGTCAAATTGCAATGCAATGTATTCTAATTTTGTTTATCTATTTTGAACATTACAATTGGGTTTTTTTTATGTGTTTTGAACATTAAAATTGGGTTGTACAGTTCCAATGTTTGGTTGCTAACTTAGTAAGGGTGCTCTTGCATATGACCATTCAATTCACTTGTGTTGATAAATAGCTATGCGAATTATTTCAAGCAACGAGAATAATTGATATATTTCAAACAACAAGTGCACTTATTACTTGTAGTTTGTTAGGATATTTCTACACATAAGAAATAATTAAGTATAACTTGGTATAGTGTAGAGTTAGGTAAAGTGTGTTTCTTTACTATGTAATTTTGTAACTTACAATCTAATGGTCATGATATGTAGTGATCCAATGGTTCATTCTCTCCTCAGCATTACCGACACTTGATCCGTGGCTTAACACCCGATTGGTCCATGATCTCTATTTAAAGAGCATGGAGGGTCATTTGTAGGGTAACCGTTCATGATAGAAGCTTATGTAATTTTTCATTCCTTTATTAATAAATTGCCTGAAGTGGCCGCATTGGCTTAGGCTATGGACTGTTTCCCTCTTTGAGGGTTTTAACCATGTCAAGAATATTGGTGTACTAATCTGTGATCTGTTTGTGAACGGTGTCCTTTGATGTTCTGTCTGAGGAACTTACCCTATAAATTCCTACATGGTATTAGAGCTATTTGAGGGCTGCATCCGTTGGTGATCTAAATCGGAAGCCAGTATAACTGCATTCGACTGTCGTTTCCTAGATCTATTGTTCTGACTGCTTGCGCGTCGAGAGGACTACTCTATTGTGTTAGGAGCATTTGTTCCAGTGAGGAACCCCTTTAAGTTACAATTTAGTGGATAGCTCATAAAGTACCATTGTAAAAGTGACTTTCACTTATTTATAAAAGTGAGTCACATAATTTTTTTTAAAAGTAAAATGAGTCACTTATAATTCTAAAGTCTCTTTATCTTTTATTTAAGTTACAATTTAGTGGGTAGCTCATAAAGTGCCATTGTAAATGTCACTTTCACTTATATATAAAAGTGAGTCACATAATTTTTTTTAAAAGTGAGCTAATTAAATTTATGTTTGGAAAGGGGGGCGGGAGGGGAGGGGCGGTGGGGAGATTTTTTTTAAATATAACATTATCATTCATTTACGCACTTCGTCAACATTTTCAACAACTTTCCTTCAAAAAGCCATAACTTCTTCATCCAGAAGCCGTTTTCAGAGCCATTTTTTTTTAATTAGCATAATTTTTCGAGATATTTCCATTGCAACACTTAGTTTCAGCATCTATAGCTTCAGTTTCTATTAAAATGGAAATTCCATGTCAAGTTATTCTTGACAGCACCAACTACTTCCAATGGTGGTCCTACATTGTGGATTTACTTAGAAGTAAAGGTCTTTACAGAATAGCCTCAGGCCAAGAAACCAAACCTTAATATAAAGATAGGGAAACCAAATGGGAAAATAGGCAAGTTCAAGCACGTGGGTTGATAGGGATGTCTATTTCTCCAGACCCTAGATTCCATATTACAGAACTTGATACTCCTAATGAAGCAATGAAACAGCTCACTATAGTTTTTGGAATTAAAAATGAAATTAGAGCCAATCAACTTGAAAATGAGTTGCTTACATTGGACCCCAATAATTTTTCTTCCATTGAAGATTTTTTGTCCAATTTCAAGACCATTAGACTTCTCTTGGAAGGTGTTAAGGTTAAGAAAGAAGATGGTAGCCTTATCTATTCCATTGTTACTAAGTTGGGACCAGCATACTCTGTGTTTGTTTCCACCTTCCATTCTACTAGAGAAGCCTTTATTTCTCAAGGACAAGACTACAAGTCCCCCTCTTTTGATGCCTTTTGTGATTCTTTAATAAGAGAACAAAAAAAGCTCTTATATCTTGGTCTTCTTAATCTTGGAAACTCTTTTAAGAAAGCCTTAGTCGCCCAACAGCAACCAAATTCAAAGAATCCTAAGAAGCAGTATCCTAAAAGAATGATCTTGAAACAAACAAGGGTGTTAAGCAATTTTAGCCTCAAAATGAAAAATCATTTCAACAAAATGATAAGGCAAATAAAAACAAAGGGAAGAAGACTGATAGACATTGCCACTTTTGTAATCGAGATGGCCACTTAGAATCCAAATGCTTTAAAAATATGGAAGCCTTGGAAGCAGCAATGAAGAAGCATAACATCCATTTGGAGCACTCTTCAACTTCAACATCATCTTCAGGAATATCACTTTCTGCATGTGGTTTTCAAGCATCTCAGTCTGGTTATGCACTAAATGTATCTTATTCTTCTCATTCTCATGAGTGGCTCATTGATTCTGGAGCTTCTTATCACGTGGCTAAAAACAAAGCCATGTTTTCTTCTTTAAATGATTGTAACACCAAAAATATATATGTTGGTGATTATAGTTCTCTTAGTGTTGTAGGAACTGGAACTGTTCATCTAGACAATGGTCAATTTAATAATGTATTATGTGTTCCAAGCTTATCATGAAACCTTCTATCTGTATATCAGATAACTCATTCAGGTGAAGGTAAAATCGTTGAATTTTCACCTCACGATGTTGTAATTAAGGACATGAGAGATCCTAGATAGATTTTAGCTACTGGCATTGCCGATGATTCTACAAGGTTGTATAAGTTTAACAACTTTGGGTCATCAAATCTTCCTTTGGTATTTGTTGCTCATAATGATGAAGTGAACAAACTTTGGCATGAGCGATTTGGTCACTTAAACTATCACTCCCTTCAAAATCTATGTAAAGAAAATATGGTGAGAGGTCTTCTAATGGTATCTTGCAGAAATGGTGTTTGTTCCAGATATGTACTCAAAAAAAATCATCGGGATAGTTTTGAAAAATGTGCCTTTTAGCATGCCTTAGCCCCTTTACATCTTGTGCATAGTGATTTATGTGGTCCACTTCCAGTTGTTTCATTCTCTAGCTACAAGTATTTCTTAACTTTCATTGATTATTTCTCCACACGCACTTGGGTATACTTCTTAAAACTCAAGAGTGAAGTATTTAACATGTTCTTGGCCTTTAAGGCCTTTGTTGAAAAACAATCTGGACATCAAATTCTTAATCTAAGATCTGATAATGGCGGAAAATATGTTAACAACAAATTCATCAACTTTTGCATTAAGAATGGAATTCAAATGCAACATACTATTCCATATACTCCACAACAAAATGGTGTAGCTAAAAGGAAGAATCACATCTTAAAAGAAATGGCTAATTCTATGCTTCAATCTAAAGGACTTAGTCTTAACTTTGGGCTAGAAGCAATTAACTGTGCAAATTACATAGTAAATCGCACTCCTACTAAGGTTTTAAAGAATATCACTCTAGAAGAAGCATGGAGCTCAATTAAATCAGATGTAAGTCACTTTTGTGTTTTTGGAAGTGAAGCATGAAAAATGTATTTTTGTTGGATATTCTGAAGATGTCAAAGGATATAGACTTATTCCACTTAAGTCCAAAAATGGTATCATTAGAAGAGATGTAAATTTTGATGAAAATATATTGGCCTACGAGCCTAGTTTGGCGGATGTGCCACCTCTCTCTATCCCTTCTACTTCTGAAAATATTTCTTCTTCAGATGATGACAACGAGGATGAAAATCCTCCCCCACCTTCTTAGGATCCTCGTTCAGCTCCTTAGCTTCCAAAATGGGTTCGTGCTACTCGGGATGTAGCAGGTGCTCTTGCCGGTGATCCTACAGATCAACGATGTACACATTCTCAGTTTGATAGAGCCTCTTCTTTACTAGCTCAAGTTTCAACGAATTATGATCTTGACACCTATGCAGAAGCTTCAGGCCATCCAGATTGGGACGCAGCTATGAATGAATAATATCGTTCATTATTGGCAAATGATACATGGGATCTTGTTCCTCTTCCAAAGGGACAAAAACTTGTTAGATGCAAATGGGTTTACATAACCAAGTATGGACCAGATGGAAAAGTTAATAAACATAAATCTCGTCTTGTTGCTAAGGGTTTTCACAAGTTCAAGGTATTGACTATATTGAAACCTTCTCCCCTATTTCCAAAATGAACTCTATCTGCCTTATTCTTTCCCTTGCTGCCTCTTGCAAATGGGAAGTCCATCAGATGGATGTTAAATCTGCCTTCTTGCATGGGGACTTGCATGAAGAAATATATATGGAACAACCTACTAGCTTTATACAAACAGACTCCAGTGTTGTATGTCGGCTTAAGAAATTCCTTTGTGGTCTCAAGCAAGCCCCTCGGGCTTGGTATGCGAAAATGGATAGCTCTCTTTTAGAAACTAGCTTTTCTAGGTGTCATTCTGACAATACTGTCTACACCAAGAAAGTGGGCAAGTCTCTTATCATTCTTATTCTTTATGTTGATGATCTTATCCTTACTGGTAGTGATCCCAACCTTATAAACCATGTCAAGTCTAGCCTTAAAAGGAAGTTTGAAATGATAGACTTAGGACACTTGCATTATTTTCTTGGTTTTCAAGTCTTGCAATCCAAGGAAGGTATTTCCATTTCCCAGTCCAAGTATGCCTGTGATCTTCTATGCCATTTTCACATGGAAGACTATAAGCCAGCCCTTTCTCCATTTCAGTCTGGAGCCAAACTTTCAGTCACTTGTACTTCCCTTGAAGTTGATGCTACCTTATACCATCAACTGGTAGGAAAACTTTTGTATCTAACCCATACTTGTCCTGACCTTTCCTTTGTTGTTGGCCTTATTGCTCAGCTTATGCAAAACCCACATGAAAGTCATTGGAAAGCAGCTAAAAGAATACTTCATTATGTTAGAGGTGTAGTTCAGTTTGGGATTCATTACAGTGCAGAAGCATCTCCTCTATTGGTTGGTTTCACTGATTCCGATTGGGCTCGTGACCCCGATGATTAGAATTCTATTGCAAGTCATGTGTTCACTCTTGGTTCAAGACCTAATATATGGGCTTGCAAGAAACAAAGTGCCATCTCTCTTTCTTCAGTAGATGTAGAGTATCGTTGTGCCGTAGAAATTAGTAAGGAAGCCCTGTGGCTTCGTCAGATCCTGTCAGAGTTTGGCTTTCAGTAGCAGCATCCGACTACACTTTGGTGTGATAATCAAAGTGCCATTTAACTATGCAAAGATCCAGTCCAACATCAGCGCAGCAAACACATTGAACTGCACATGCACTTCATCAAAAAGATCATTCATGACCATGTTCTTGAAGTGCAATATTGTTCAACAGGTGATCAAGTTGCAGACATTTTTACAAAGGCTCTCACAGAGGCGAAGTTTATTAAACTTCGATTTATGGTTGGAGTTCATGAAGTTGTCACTAAGGGGGTACAGGCTCTAATGCCTCCTTCCTTCTCATATTGTGTCATATTTTTACATTCTTCAATCCTATCCCAAGTTGTTCTTAAGGGGGGATGTTAGGATATTCCGACACATAGGAAATAGTTAAGTATAACTTGGTCTAGTGTAGAGTTAGGTAAAGTGTGTGTCTTTACTATGTACTTTTGAAACTTACAATCCGATGGTCATGATATGTAGTGATCCGACGGTTCATTCTCTCCTCAGTATTATCGACACTTGATCTGTGGCTTAACACCTAATTGATCCATGATCTCTATTTAAAGAGCATGGAGGGTCATTTGTAGGGTAACCGTTCATGAGAGAAGCTTATGTAAATTTTCATTCTTTTATTAATAAATTGCCTGAAGTGGCTGCATTGGCTTAGGCCGTTGATTGTTTCCCTCTTTGAGGGTTTTAACCACGTGAAGAATACTGGTGTACTGATTTATGATCTGTTTGTGAATGGTATCCTTTGGTGTTTTGTCTGAGGAACTTACCCTATAAATTCGTACATAGTTGCAAAGAATTCCTGTAAACATAAATTTAACAATCTCATGCAATAAGCAATAACAATAATAATTTTATTGTATTTATAGATAACTAAGCAAATTGTCTTAAGCACTCACAATAATAAAACTAAAGTTAACATTATGTGCACATTTTAAATTACATATAGAGTGCCAAAATGAAATGCAATGTAATCTAATCTTATTTATGTGATTTGAACATTACAATTGGGTTGATTATGTGAATTTGACATTACAATTGGGTTGTACAACTTTGGTGTTTGGTTGTTAGCTTAGAAAGTGGTACCCTTGCACTAGCACACAATTTCAAACTACAGGTGTGCTTATTTGTAGTTTAAGAAATTGTTGTAACAATAAATTTAACAATCTTATGCAACTTAGATGCACATATAAATAACTATACACAAATTTTTAAGCAGTGAGAACAATAAATCTATTTCAAACATGTTTATAAATTTATAGTTTAACAAATTGTTGTAAATATAAATTTAACAATCTCATGCAACTTACGTTTGTTTATAAATAGTTAAGCAAATTGTTGCAAACATAATTTTAATAATCCCATGTAATTCACATGTTATTATAAATAGCTAAGCAAAATTTTTTATACACTCTCAATAATAAGCTGATTTAACGCTCTACAGTGCCAAAATGCAATGCAATGCATTCTAATCTTGTTTGTGTTTTGAATATTACAATTGGGTTGTTTATGTGATTCCAACACGACAATTGAGTTATACAATTCCAATGTTTGGTTGCAAACTTGGTAAGAGCACTCTTGACCAACACACAATCAGTGCCAAAATGCAATGCATTCTAATCTTGTTTGTGTTTTGAACATTACAATTGGGTTGTTTATGTGATTCCAACACGACAATTGAGTTATACAATTCCAATGTTTGGTTGCAAACTTGGTAAGAGCACTCTTGACCAACACACAATTTCAAACAACACGTGTTCTTATTTATGATTTAAGAAATTGTTCTAAACGTAAATTTAACAATCTCCAACAAGCCAATGTGTTTATAAAGAGCTGTGCAAATTGTTGTGGGCATTGACACTAATAAATATATTTCAGACAACACGTGCCCTTATTTGCAGTTGAACAAATTCTTGTAAACATAAATTTTAACAATTCCCTGCAATAGGTAGTGATAATAATAAATCTATTTCAAACAACACAAAATCTTGTAAACATAAATTTAACAATCCCATACAATAGGTAGTGATAATAATAAATCTATTTCAAACAACATGTGTGATTTAAAATTTAACAAATTGTTCTAAACACAAGTTTAATAATCCCATGCAAATGTACTTATAAATATCCAAGAAAATTCTTTTAAGCATTATTAATAATAAATTGACTTAACACTAAGTGTTATTAATTTTCTGAAGCATTGTCAATAAAAAATCGACTTAACACTAAGTGCAATTTTTAAGGTAGAGATAGAGTGCCCCAATGCAATGCAGTCTAATTTTTTTTTATGTGTTTTGAACATTACAATTGGGTTCTACAGTTCCAATGTTTGGTTGCTAAGTCCGCAAAGGCACCCTTGCATCTACACACAATTTCAAACAACACGTGTGCTTATTTATAGTTTCACAAGTTGTTCTAAACATAAATTTAACAATCTCACTCAGCTCATGTGTGTTACTAAATAACATGTCTATTACTAAATAGCTATACAGATTATTTTAAGAATTGACAATAGTAGATATATTTCAAACAACACGTAGGCTTAGGGCTTATTTATAGTTAAAAAAAATATTATAAACATAAATTTAACAATCCCATACAATAATCAATAATCATAACAAATTTTACCTAAGTTATTGTAAACATAAATTTAGCAATCCCACAACTTACCCGTGCTTGTGAATAGCCAAGCGAATTGTTGTAAACATACTTTTAATAATCCCATGCAATTCAATGCACTTATAAATAGCTAAGCAAGTTGTTTTAAGCATTGACGATATTAAATTGATTTAAGACTATGTGCAAACTCTAAGGTAGACACAGAGTGCCCAAATACAATGCAATATATTTTAATTTTGTTTATGTGATTTAAACATTACAATTTGGTTGTGTATATGATTCTAATATTATATTTGAGTAGTACTTTTCAATACTATATTTGAGTGGTATAGTTTCCATGTTTTGTTGTTAATTAGGCAAAGGCACCCATTGCATCGACACACAATTTTAAATAACACGTATGTTTAATTATAATTTAAAAAATTATTGTAAAGATAAATTTAACAATCTCTTGCAACTCACAATGCCCTTATAAATAGCTATGAAAATTGTTTTAGGCAATGGCTAGAATAAATCTATTTCAAATCAATTGTTGCAAACATGAATTTAACACTATGTTGCATTTGTGTTTATAAAAATTAAACAAATTGTTGTAAACATAAGTTTAATGATCCCATGCAATTCACACGTGCTTATAAATAGCTAAGAAATTTTTTTAAGCATTAACAATACAAAATTGATTTAACACTATGTGAAAATTTTAAGGTAAAGATAGAATGCCAAAATGCAATGCAACTTATTCTAATTTTGATTATGTGATTCGAACATTACAATTAAGCTATTTATGTAATTCTAACACTACATTTAGGTTGTATAGTTCCAATGTTTGTTGATAATTTGGCAAGTGCACCCTTACACCTGCACACATTTTCAAACAACAAGTTTGCTTATTTATAACTTAATAATTATTGTAAACATAAATTTAACAATCCCATGCAACAGACCTGTGTTTATAAATAGCTATGCAAATTGTTTTGAATAATGATAATAATAAATCTATTTAACATTATAGGCTAATTTCAAAATAGAACTAAAATTACATAATGAAATGTACTCTAAATTCATTTAAGTAGTTCAACTCTACAATTACATTATGTACTTCAAAATTCTAATTGCTACATCTATCCAAAATTATAAACAATATATATCCTTATATATACTTAACCAATTATTATAAACATAAATTTAATGATAATGATATTTTTTATAATCTTTGTGCCAACTTTATTACTTTTTATTAAATAATTTTACCACTTGATTATGAGAAGAAATTTAAATCTATAATAAATTTCATGAATAAATATGAAAACACAAATTTTTAAAATATTCCATATTCTTGAATAAATTTACAACATAATAATTATTATTATAAAGCACACAAAAAAATCTAGACTTATAACTAGTTTTATTAGATGAGAGATGAACTTGAAAATACAAGTTTTTTTGGGTCGTGTTCAACTTACCTGGGAAGTAAAATTTTTAGTCGTTTTTAATAAAAATTTAAAATAGATAATTAAATTTAGAGTAAACTTAGGTATATGACTAATCTAATATATTCAAAAAATAAACTTATTATACCACTCTAAAGCCATAGAGCAATGTTATCTAGTGACAGTCACTAGTTTTATTTGCTTAGTTTAAGCATATTTCTCTAATATTTGTTTACTTCAGAAACATTTAATAAAATATATATGTGATGATTTATTTTTTTATTTTATAGAATAAATATTTGGTTAAGGGATTTTTTTATATTAAAAATTAGAATACATTTATTTAATTATTATAAATTTGATATATTTTAAAGTAATTTTAATTAATAAAAATGTATATAATAATTTTAAAGTTTAAAAATTTAATTTATTTCTTTCCCTCTTATAAACCTAACCTTTTAATTATAATATTTTTTAACTTAAAATTTATGAAAGGGTAAAATGTGATCAATATAAATAGCAAGTTGTTGTGTTTTTCTGGTTATTTATTTTTAATACAACTGTAACATTAAATACACATTATTTATATTATGTTAAAAAAACTTAACTTATACACGTTATTTATTATATATTAAAAAAAATTATCCTATACCATAATATAATTTATTTAAAGAAAAATACCTTAAACACATTTAGATGCTGAAAATTTGAATATTTAATTAATTAATATAAAAAACACCTCAACTAACCGCCAATGCAACCATGTCTGGAACATATGTTGGGTGTGTAAATGAATATCATGGATTCATGGTTATTAATAAGTTTATCATTCAGGTAAACATATTTGATAACGAATATGGAAATGAATTTGTTTCTCTATATATATAAATATATTATAAGTTTTAATATATTCGTTAATATTATTTTTGATAAAAATTATTTAATTGTAATTAATTAATAATTAATTTGGAATTTGGAATTTTATTAATTTAATAATTTTTTCCACATTGATTAATTAGTTAAAATTTGGACTAAAAATTAAACGTTAAAATATTATTATCATTTTAATAGTTAAGTTTGGAATTTGACGCATTTCACTAATACGTTAATTTTATTAATAGATAAGTTTTTTTACTTTGTTCTTGAAGATGAATCTCATTACTAAGTGAGAAATGTAAACCATCATCAATCTCATTAGTAAGTTAGAAATGTCGACCATCATTTGTCTTAAAGCAAACTACAAAAATCATAAAAATGGTCTTGAAGAAGAATCTCACTAGTAGGTTCAAAATATCGACCATCAAACATTACCCATGTGATTTCTCCAAAAACTAATTACAAACATAAATATAAATAAAAAAATCAAATAATTTATATTATTAATTTTAATTTAATGGTATTTTAATATATATAATTTACCTTATTTGTTAAAAAAATCCAAACACTGCAGTAACTTAACAATAACAAAAAAAAATATAATTTATTAAACTACCCTTTTAATATATATATATATATATATATATATACTCCTGCATTCGTGTGTAACATCCTGAGATTGAATTGGCGAAATGTCTAACAATATTAACTCAAGAAAACTACTCATTTATATATAATTATTGCTGAATTACACTATGACAACAAGATTAGTGCACCGTTAAAATCTCCTCGATTTCTTATTATTAGACCTTTGACAAAATGGCAGGTCGGCAAGGTGGCTGAAAGCATTTGAAACGCGGGAGAGCACTGAGTTTTGGAACAGCGGAATGAGTTTGGCAAAATAGAAGTGGGGAAGGCAAGGGTAGCAAGATAGTAAGCGCCGTCATTTATTGGGTGTGGGGAAGGGGCGATAAGTGGGGTGGCAGCACATGGGGCATGCACAGAGGCGTTGGGAGGAGGCAGCGAATTGGTTGATTCATGTTCATTGTAAGTCGTGGTTAGACATTTTTCCAGAAGCAGAAAAGGCCAAAAAGGGGAAGGCGAATTCGAGTGAAGGGCAGACAAAACGTGTATGGGTGAGTAACACACACCCAACGTCATAATCATAATATACATTGCCCTTCCCCTACGCTTCCTTGAGAGTTGAAAGCCATGTATCTTGTTCCTGCCAACACTTGTCTGGGCTGAGATCACATGAGTTCTCAGGCATGTCGGTCACATGGGGCGGGAATGTTAGCACCGGCGGGGCAAATGGGCGTCGAGTCAAAGGCAGATTGTCGGGCCCGCTGTTTCCTCCCCCCCACACCAGACATCAACCCGAGCGGCGCGCCTCGCGCCGTTCGCTGCCGTTACCAAACAAAAACAAATCGAAAAATAAAATAGAATTTAACGTAAAAAGGAAAAAAAGAAAAGAAAACAGGGTTTCACACGCCACTTCAACACTGACAGGCAGAATAATTTTCTGACCCCGAAATTCCTCTAAATATAAACTCCGGCGGGGTGGGCCCCGCGATCCCCCGCCGCCGACGTCACCAACGCGCGTCCGTTACGTCGTGCTCGGAGAGTGTGCCTCACAAGGGCAACGTGACTCCGCGTCCACGTGGCGTGCTCCCTGTGGCAAAAAACCGGCGACTGGCGGGCCCCGCCGAAGCTTCGCGGATTACCTGGGCTCTGCACGTGCAGGGACGAGCACGTGTCAGTGACACGCGTAGGGGGGATCTGGAAGGTGACGGGAGCTAAACGGAGGTAACGTTATCCCGTTAACGTCTGGTTCGCGCTTACTCAGCCCTGTCCAGGATGGGTTAAGCTTTGTTTCTTTTACTGGCCTGCTGCCAGTGGCGTGCTTGCTTACATACGAGTGTTCGATGAATTTATGCGTGTTTTTTATTTTTTTCAACTTTTACATGCCATTTTAGGTTTGTTTCTTCTCTTCTTCCTTGAATGCGCATTCCAGCTTTTTCTTCCCTCCTCCATGAATGCGCATTCGAGCTTGGAAAGTGGGCAAAACTGTGGAATTCGAGCCCTGCCATGGCAGACAACAACTCATCCGCTGCGCTTGGTAATCAAGCGAATACAGGCTCATCCTAGAATATATAAGCAGAGCGCTTGCAGTCGAAAAGTCCATGAATTGAATTGGAGAGAACGAGTTGAATTGTGAGGCAGGGAGTAACAGAGATTTTGCTTTTGCTTTTGTTTTGGGTTTTTTCCCTTTTTTGTTTTGTTTTGTTTTCGATTTGAAGCATGAGTGGCGGCGGAGGCGGAGCGCCGTGCGGAGCTTGTAAATTCCTGAGAAGGAAATGCGTGAGTGGGTGCATATTCGCCCCATACTTTGATTCGGATCAGGGCGCGGCACATTTTGCGGCGGTGCACAAGATTTTCGGAGCTAGCAATGTGTCCAAGTTGTTGCAGAATATACCTGTGCCCAAGCGCTGCGAGGCCGTGGTCACAATCTGCTATGAAGCTCAGGCGCGCCTCCGGGATCCGGTCTATGGCTGCGTTGGCCATATTTACTTTCTCCAGCACCAGGTAAAGAATTCTACTCTTTTATTACTAACTTGGATAAACTAACATCTCGCCATTTTAGATTTCTGAGTTCAAGTTCCTGTAATTCACATTTACAATTATTGGGTTGACACATTACAAACGACCTAATATTGGTTAATACACTTAACATATTGAAATCCTTTTCATGGTATAAATACAGTTGACATCTTTACATCTTTGACAACATCTTGCAATCATTTTCATGATATAAATATACTTAACAGATTCATTATTTTTTCTGTGTTTTGCTCATCTTGTAAACATTTCATTTTATATTGAGTCATTATATGCTGTCATAGAAAACAATTCATGCTGTTATTGAATCCAATTTTCTACACTTGGGTATTGCTTACATTGATTTATTCATTGGGATCACATTTTTGGGTAGTGCTTACATTGATTTATTCATTGAGATCACATATTTGGGTATTGCTTTTGGTTTTGGCTCAAATCATATTTGGGTATCTGTTATATTGATTCATAGAAGCCATGTTTGGGAATTGGTTGCATGGATTCAATGGAATCATAATTGGGTATTGACTATATTGATTCATGGGATATTTGGCAATAGGTCACTGCATTGAACAACTGGGATCCTATTTGTGTTTTGCAGGTCAAGAGTTTGCAGTCAGAATTAGCCAATGTGCAGGCGCAATTGGCCACTAGGTTGCAGGCAGCTGCATCATTGCAGCAGGCTCACCACCATGGGCACAGTGAGAGCTGCCTTTCTAGCGCTGCATCCACTGGATATGCAGGCACTTCTAATTCTCCATATGATCATCACCATCATCACCAATTGCAGGACCATGCAGTACCACTTTCTATGTCTTTCCATGTCCCAGCTGTTCCTGCAAGTTCCTCTGCTGCGGCAGCAACTCATGCTCATGTTAATCCGTACACTGACAGGCTCAAGGAGGAGAGTGCTGCACCTTCATCTTTCCATGCGTTACCCTACAGTACTCATCACGTGCATTCCCTTCCACCGTTGCAGATTGAGCCTGGCAGCTTCTGTTCCACTGTCCAACAACAAATGCAGGATGCATTTCTAAGGAATAGGAATAACATTCAGTTGATGGACCAACAACAGCATAATGATTCAGACCAGACAGTTGGAGGGGAGCTGCAAGCTTTGGCCCATGAGCTTCTTCGCAGAAATCATGGTGCAAAGCCTCATTCAACCTCATCTTGAAATATTTTGTTTTGCTGAGAAAACTCATAGACAGTCGTGCATTTTCCACCTAAATAATACCAATAAAGCTCCCTGTCTATGAGGAGGTGCATTCATCAGCCTGCATGAAAGCTTCAAAGTCTTCCTAGCTATATATAGAGAGAGATCAATAAATATCTAAACATATATAGAAATATATATATTTATAGGCTACTAGCCTACTACATATAGCCATGTATGGAAGTTGCTAGTTTTTCCATCTCTACTGTACTGTAAAAAAACCATGTGGAAATTACAGTTCAGTCTCCTTGCAGCTTTTGGTATGGTTTGGATTGCTAATTCTTTTCAATGTAAATAGAGAAAAAAAGAAAAAAAGTGTTTTCAACATATGAGGTACCTACTATACACAGCTTGATTTGTTTTTGGTTTTGGAGTGAAGTCCAGAGAAGAATGAGCAGTACAGGTAGGTCAATGCCAGACCAGTTGAGGCGGCGCCCGCAACTTCCACTGCAAATGCCACGATGAATCAGTAGTCTTTTCAAGCAACAAAAAACCCGACCAAGTGCAGTGCATTGGCCGGCGCAGATGGGACATTCATGGATATATATAGGTCCAAGGGCACTGAATCAGCAGCTTTTAGGGTTGAAATTACGAACCAGTACGCTTATATACAATGGTTTGTACTGTCAGTATTTTGCTCCAATAAAGGAAAATGTAGATTCTTTATATATATAATATATGTGTTCCATTAAAGCTACCTGACCCTATCCTGTCAGTGCAATCGTCACCACGTCGAATATTTTATATTTGTTCATAACCATATTAGCGACAGCATGACAGAGATCTGTTTGCATTTTCCTCAAACCCATCTGCAGAAAAAACCCTGCACTTCCATCTGCCATTAATGGTGAAAGACACATTCATAGCTATAATGGAAAATGTTTAGTTTTATGCAAAAATGATAGTAATCATATCTTCTTGGACGTTAACAAATTCTCCTAGCTTCAATCTTTTCAGAGTCGCAGCAGAATATGATTACAGATATGATTTTTTCACTAACAAACACTCCCAAAATTACAAGAATGACAAGATACAAACTTCAGATCATGTCATCAGAGGTGCATTATACATTTTCTGAAATCTCTAATATTGAAAACTGGGTTAGAGAAAGCAAATGGTATGTACAGTCTTGAGATTTGAATTTGAATTTTCTTGATTGAATCATCTGGTATGTTTAATAAGATATAAGTGAGTTAGGGTAAATATATTCTAATAATGTGCAGACACAGTAATGTAATGAAGAACATATGAAGAATGTGAAGATAATGCAATAATGACATGGGAACATATGAAGAATGTGAAGATTGGACGAGCAGTGTTTTGTTAAATTGTATACACTGTATATACTGTCAAACAGAAAGTATATAACATCTGATTATTGATTCCCATGCAATGAATCAAAGTACTGCTTGATGCTTATTAGCTTGGAATTTGATTGCATGCATGTTGAAAATCTCTATGTTCATTTTTAAAGAATTTTTTTAATATGCATCCGAACGATGTGTAGCGGTCGAAGCTCTGCCAAACAATAGTGTAGCAGCACTTCGAAACTTAATGGAATGTAGAGTATGGAGCCCACACCAGCACACCATGATCGACATGAATCTCTGAAACATTGGTGGACATTGTGGATGCAATTTATCTCAATTGTAATGCCTGAGGGTTGTTACTTCCAGCAACTGGAATTTGAAACCTTGCTTTTGTGACACCCAGCTGAAGTTCTGTAACAAGGCTTGAGTGAAGAGCAAATTGGCAAACTGTCACAGAGGCTGATTAATATATTAAGATTTGATCCCTCACATGCAAAGTATATTTTATTTGGATTTTGATAGGGAGTATAGATTTTCCTGGTGTGTTGTATTTCAACCTGTTCTGCCTATATTTCATGAGTTTGTTGACAAGTATGAATCCTATGAAGCATATATACTTTGGTAGATGGATGGTGTGAAGCAGTGGGAGGAGTTTAACGTTGTGTGAGTCAATAAGAGTGTTGCATTCAAGAATGTGTGTCCACATCTATCACTGCATGTGGAGCAGGAAAAGACACAGGAAATGAAGCAAAAGAAAACCCTATCTCATGGTAAACGCAGTCATGTCTTGGTGGGGCTTTGGATGCTTTGAGTAACGATCAGAAAAAGTTTTCCATACATCTTGCCTCGGAGAATTAAGAATTTAAAGCTTCAAATATGTCACAGATTTAATATATTGAAGTGGAGTGTTGAAATTATCAATATGACTAAAATTTGTTTCATAGTAAGCTGCATTTGTAAGTATGGATAGTGTCTTTCTAAAGGTTACTTAGTTTGTGTGGATAGCGTCTTTCTAAAGGTTACTTGGTTTAGTTAACTGGTTATTGTCAATGTTGTCGGATATTAACATCAGTTAATGTTGTCGGATATTAATTGGTTATCCAAAAAATCACTAAAAGTAACATCAGATTTACTTAAAATACCATCTAACATTCCTGGGATATCCCCTTAATTGCAAGGCCCTGACCATCTTAATTTTTCTTTGGTATCCACTTAGCTCCACTTAGTTATGGATTCGGTCATTTGATACTGGATTTAATAATTAAGAGTATGCATTTTTTTTAAAAGTTCACAGATTTAAATCAAAAAGATAAAACATGTACATCAATAGATTTTGAAAATAAATTATTATTACTATTACTACTAATTTATAATAATAAATTTAGTTTTCTCAA
Source organism: Pinus tabuliformis (assembly GCA_031772625.1). Taxonomy (NCBI): domain Eukaryota; kingdom Viridiplantae; phylum Streptophyta; class Pinopsida; order Pinales; family Pinaceae; genus Pinus; species Pinus tabuliformis. The sequence continues at coordinate 97,620,422 of CM062805.1, read as the reverse complement.
AGCTACAAGCTATCATTGTTTCCAGGTGGTTTAATCACCCTGCCCTGAATGACGTTGGCATCTATCAGACCATTGTTGATGATCCTGCCACAACATTGCTAGAATTGTTCCAAATCTAAGCCTGAAATTGTTCTTGTAAATCTCAAACTCTAAAATTATTGTTATCCCTGCCTTGGCTATTGTCTTGGTATACTCACAATTTTCATCACAGTTGCAACGTGAGTAACACCCACTTCATTCTATTCCCCATTCGAATGAATGATCTTCACAGTTTTGCGAACTAAGTCACCCTTTTAATGAGCTTGTAGAGCTCGAAGTCGTAACTTCATTAATACACAGTTGTATCATGTAATGCAATAACGATATCCACAGTAGTTGAAAAATTCCATTGTATATGAAAAAATATATTATGAGAAAAGGGGCAGTTTTAATATGGAATTATATATTCTTTCTTAAAATATACGATTTCTTTAAACTGTCAAAGGAATTTCAATATCAAAAAGTTGAGAAATTAATAATTAATAATTTAATAAATTAAAAAATAATTAAGTTATATTTATAAATAATTTTGAGGTTTTCAAAATTATTTTTGAAGTAATTAGGTTATTTGTTTTGTGAAGTTACAAGTAAAGGGTGTAAAATATAGATATTAGATGAAAATCGACCAAACTCCATATCACTATCAAATTTTGAACAACAAAAATCAATATGATAATATGTTACTATCATGCCTAAAATTTCGAATGTTCATTTAAATTATTAAAGCAATATATTTTATACTCGTTATTTAAATTATGCAGGAATAAATGCATTTATAATATCTTTAAAAAATGTGCAAATAAAATTGTAATATCTTACTATCAAATTGTAATATCTTACCATTATTCGTAATATCTTACTATCATGCCTAAGATTAAGAATGTTCATTTAAATTACTAAAGCATTATATTTTATAATCATCATTTAAATTATGGAGGAATATGTGCATTTATAATATCCTCGAGAAAGATGTGTAAATAAATCACTGTTTCAACAAATTAAAAAAAATAAAAAAATTCACTGTTTAATTAATGTTTAATTAAGTATAAATTTATTGAAATTTTAAATTATTATATTTAAAGGAAATATTTTTTTAAATATTATATCTATATCTATATATATATATGGGGATACAGTTTGATGGTTGGAAGAAATAATTGTTGTTTTTTGTTAGGTAGTGTGATTTGTGAGATAACTGACATGCCTAATCTATGACTTGAGTAGTAGTGATGGTTGGAAGAAATAATTGTTGTTTTTTGTTAGGTAGTGTGATTTGTGAGATAACTGACATGCCTAATCTATGACTTGAGTAGTAGTGACCTAGGGGCAACTAAGCTGAGTAGTAGTGACCTAGGGGCCTCTAAATTGTCAAAATCACTCGAGGAACGCACACGGCTTGGGCCACACCATTAACATGACCAGATTTTTGCCGACAAGGTTTCAAACCGATGACCTTTTCACCATGGGATGCCTTAACAAAAGACCCTATCACTATATATTCTATGCTCCATGGGTTGGCTGGAAGGAATGATTCTTATCCTACCCACCTAAGTTCGATTTTAGCAAATGACAAAGTTCCATTAAATTGACAAAGTCTCATTGTAATATTGAGTGAATATGTGTTTGAACCTTGTGAATGTGGCCAAATCCCATATGTCACACATCTATGTTTGAATCTTATAAATATATGTCACAACATTTGTGTTTGAACCTTGCGAATGTGGCCAAAGCCTGTATGTCACCACATTTATGCTCAAACCTTGAATGTGGGCAAAGCTTGTATGTCAACATATTTATGCTCAAACCTTGTGAATGTTGCCAAAGCCCATATGTCACCACATCATCATGCTTGCTAATGTGTATTTTCTAATTTTATAATGAATTTATATTAATCTTAGGGAAGTGAGAGCTTATATGAATTCACTTTAGTTTAATCTTGGTTGTAGAAGCATGCTACAAGACCATTACAAGGTGCTATGGGACTTCACAAGCTATTTCTAATTCAAACAATAATATATGGGAAGATCTAGTGACAAAGGGCCTAGAGAATTTGGCCAAAGGCCATATGTGTTTGAAACTTGCAAATGTGGTCAAAGCTCGTATGCCACCACATCTTTACTTGAACCTTGCAAATGTGGCCAAATCCCACATGTCAGGACATCATCATGCTTGTTAATGTGCTTCTTCTAAGTTTCTAATGGATTTCCATTGTTTTTAGGAAACTGGTAACTTATATGAATTCACTTTGGTTTAATCTTAGTTGTGTAAGCATGCTATAAAACCTTTAGAAGGTGTTATGGGACCTCTCAATCTATTTCCAACTTGAACAATAAGATATGGAATGATGTAGTGGAAAAGGAGAAATTGTCATAGTATAGATATACTAGAAAAGTTCCTTTAAGAAGTTACCATGAGATGTGTTCTTATATTCATATGAGCAAGGTCAAAGCTTACAAGTGGTGTTGATTAGGATTTTTAAGTAATTACCTTTTTTTAATAAATTGGTTACCATGTAAAAGAAGAAAGACTATTATGAGATCTGCTTCAAAATCTCTTCAGTTGTCTCAATTCAATTTCTTTTAATGACTTTTTGCATATTTCTTTGTCATTATGCACCAAGTGACGTATATGGTTTCAATATAAGTAGCCCACATCTGTGTTTGAATCTTATAAATGTGGCCAAAGCCCATATGTCATTACATTTATGTTTAAACATTGTGAATGTGACCAAATCCCATATGTCACCACATCATCATGCTTTATAATGTGCATTTTCTAAGTTTATAATGGATTTATTTTGATCTTAGGGAAGTGGTAGCTTATATGAATTCACTTTAGTTTAATATTGGTTGTGGAAGCACACTATAGAACCATTACAAGGTGCTACGAGACCTTATAGGCTATTGCCAACTCAAATAATAACATAAGGAATGATGTACTCGGAAAGGGCCTTGAGAATGTGGCTAAAGCCCATATGTCACTACACATGTGCTTGAACCTTGCAATTGTGGCCAAAGATCATATGTCACAAAATCTTTGTTTGAACTTAGAAATTGTGGCCAAATCCCATATGTCACCACATCATCATGCTTGCTAATGTCAATTTTCTAAGTTTATAATGGATTCCTATTAATCTTAGGGAAGTGGTGGCTTATTCACTTTAGTTTAATCTTGGTTGTGGAAGAATGATACATAACAATTACAAGGTGCTATGGGACCTCATAAGCTATCTCCAACTCATACAATAAGATATGGAATCATGTAGTGGAAAAGCACCTCACGAGTGTGTCCATAGTTGATATGTCACCACATTAGTGTTCAAACCTTGAAAATGTTCGCAAAACCTATATGTCACCACATAATCATGCTTGCTAATGTGAATTTTCTAAGTTTATAATGGATTTCCATTGATCTTATGGAATTTGTATCTTACATGAATTCACTTTAGTTTAATCTTGGTTGTGGAAGCATGCTATAGAACCATTACAAGGTGCTATGGGACCTCACAAGCTATTTCCAACTTGAACAATAAGATATAGAATAACCTAGTGTAAATGGAGAAATTGTCATGGTATATATCTACTAGAAGAGATCCTTTGAGAAACTACCATGAGATGTGTTCTTATTTTCCTATGAGCATGGTCAAATTTGGCAAGTGGTACTAACTAGGATTTTCAAGTAAGTACTTTGTTTTAGAAAATTGGTTACTAAGTATAAGAAAAGGAGACTATTATGAGACCTTATTCAAAATATTTTACTCTCGAGCTACCATGATTCAATTTATTTTGATAAGTTGTTGCATATCCCTTTGCCATTTTGCACCAAGTGATGTGTATAGTTTCAATATAAATAGTCCCTATCACCTTTCAATAGAGGGATGAAGATTGTATTAATTTCCATGCTAATCTTAACATTGTTATAGAAGAACGAGACTCAACATTGGTTATCATCATGTGTACTTGTTAGTATTGGATGCATTCTATAATTAGTATTGTAGAGTAACTCGGTAGCATTAGTATTCTACCAAGACAGGGCCCACTCATGCCTAATAGTGGTGTTATTTTTTCTTCCCTCTTTAATGTTTTCATTTCTTAAAATAATTTGTGGAAGTGTGATTAATGGTTTTCAAATTATCTCCACTAGAACAAAATTTGTGATTCAATTCAAACTAATTTGATTTCTTAATGATTTATATTGGTATGAGACATACTTATCATTACAAGTTTCTTTTGTGTTTTCCAAAACTAGTTTCTATTTATTTCTACAAATATAACTGTTTTTTATCCTAATTTTTATTTAATATGAATTATTCAAAGTCTAAAAATAATTAGCAATGCAACTTTCTTTCATAATTAAGAATGCAATTTCCCTTCATAAATTTATTGTACAAATTGGTGCATAAGACTTATGGTCTATACGCATAGTACACAATATATCATAAGAATTTGAAACTTAGTGTGACATCCCCTGGTTAATACTTTTGGAGGGGACTGTGATACCCCTTGGTTAATATTTCTCTCATTGTAAATAATTGTAATTATTTAAAAGGATGAGAGAGGGACACAGATTCCATTTCTTAAGGAAGAATATTGCTTGAGGGAATTATTGTTTTAAATATTAGTCCTGGTTGGTTTATTGGTTTCAGATGGGGTTGAATACGCCATAAATTAATAGAATAAATAAGGGCAAGTCCAAGTTTCCTTTGAGCTCCAACCATAAGAAAGGAATAGGACAAAACATTAAAGATAGCATGGGTTGCATTGTCCAAGGAAGTTAACTATTGTGCAATTGTGGAGAAGATGGGGAGTTAGACTGTTGGAAAAGGAAGGAGGACCTTCATACATTGATTCATTCAAACATGTGCTCTTGTGGAGGCATGCATAGAAGGTTATGCAGAGAGAATAAGTTGTCTAGGAACATGTCGCAGTAGCGGAAGGGTTCTCTGCATTAAATCTATTATGAGAAAGAAAAAATTCCTCTAAGGTCAGAGGTGAGAATGTAGAAAATACAATGTGACATCGCAATTTGTTGTTGTTAACCTTTGGGGAGTTTATAAACTAGCTAAGGAACCCTCACAGAGGCTTGATGGGTACGAGCATTATAGAGAGTAGTGGATTTCTAGTAAGGCTAAAGAACCCACTAGGAGCTTGTGGATTGATGAACCTACTATGCTGGGAAGATTCACTCAGGTGCTTTTGAGGGTTGACAGACCACCAATAATTACCTTGGGGCTAAAGCTCTATTGTTGGAAACACTAATGAACCACATGGAGAGTGATTTCTTTACCCATTAGTATCTTATCCACTAATGAACCATCCTTATTGTGCACTCTCTTCTCCTGAAAGTGAATTGAACTCTCTGTACTTTGATGTCCTGGAATCGACATTCATAATCTATACAAATTCTGAGAAGACTAAGTGGAAACTAATGTAGTTGGTGGATGAAGGCAGAGTGACCTTGAGACATCTTGTTTGAGCTATTGTTTTGGTTGAAGTTTCCCTCCGAAATCACTCCACCTCAAGATTTGGAATCTGGCTTAGGGGTGATAACTACAAGTAATAGTGGTTGTAGCTCGCCTATGGTTGGTGGAGAGCTGAAGTATCGATCTTAGTTTCCTATTTATTTGGCTGTATAATATAAGTATTTTCTCATACTTCTTATATTTGAATATTTTGGTATTGGTCATTGTGTTAGCCAAATGCTTATATTGATAATGAGGAATGTGTGTTCTTGTATGTTAATGGACATTAGATTTCCTATATGTACGTATGGATAATGGTTGTGTTTCTATAAATGTTGCATAAGCATGAATCATTGTGTTATCTTTCACAAATTTGACAAGTATGAGTTTTTCCAAAGAAAAAATTGAACTTTTTATTAAAAAAATAAAAAGTTACATAGTATATGCATTAAGCATTCAATTTGGCTGTATGAAAGTAGATCATACAGCCCGCAGGATACAGTCCTGCCTAAAAGCATAAAAAGAAAGTGCTGCTCCTATTATCCGGAGTGCAACCCACAAAAAACCAGCTGGCCTAAGTCTTCTTGCCCTTCTTCTTCTCCACTTTTCGCCAACCATCTATGTTGGGGGTGGAGTCAATAATGGCAAGCATTAAGCATTCAATTTGGCTGTATGAAAGTAGATCATACAGCCCGCAGGATACAGTCCTGCCTAAAAGCATAAAAAGAAAGTGCTGCTCCTATTATCCGGAGTGCAACCCACAAAAAACCAGCTGGCCTAAGTCTTCTTGCCCTTCTTCTTCTCCACTTTTCGCCAACCATCCATGTTGGGGGTGGAGTCAATAATGGCAAGTTGGTTTTCCATTGTGTTCATTGGTTGCTCCTTATCTGAATCCGATCCTTCAGGACTATAACTTCGTTTATTACCACTTATTTCTAGCTGGAGTTCTTGTTCCTTTTCCTCATTAATCTCCTTATCCTTATTGTCCTAGTCTTTATCCTTTGCTGTATTATGTTCTTCTTTCTTTGCTGTAGTTGCCTTCTTAAATGCAGCATCTATGTTCTGCCATCCTTTCGTCTTCGTTTGTTGTTGCTTGCTCTTGTTGAGGTTTGGACATGCATTGTACAGATGACTTGTTTGTTGACATCCCCGGCATCTGAAAGCTGTATTCTCATAGTCCAAAGGTTGTTTCCACTGTGTATTATTGAAATTCAGGATGATGCTTTTAGGTAGTCCTTGGCTAAGATCTACCTCGGCACATATTCCGGCAAAGGTAAATATTCCTTTTAGATGTCTCTCTCCGTCTATCTTTAACATTCTCCCCAAGGTATTTCCAATTGCTATTAGAGCCTTTGAATGACAAAAATGTAAAGGAAGATTATGCATCCTAACCCATACTAGCATCCTTGATACCACCATGGTGTTGTCATCAAAATCAGGAAACCAAGGGGTAACAAAAAGTCCAGCATTGCCCTAGAACCATGGCCCTTGGTTGAGAAGTGTTTCCTTTTCTTCTTTTGTGTGAAAACATACTATAAAAAACCCCTTAGGGTATAGGTAGATTTGGCAATTTTTTTGTCCAAACCGAGTGGATCCATTGATACAATGCATCAGTTCTAGGCCAAAAGCCATTGAATCTACAAATAACTGCATTTTTTGTAGATCTGAATATATATTATTTACCTCTGGTATTTCGATGGAGATAGATGGGCTCTCCGACATTTTATCTACAATGTATTGCCTTGGAGGTTCAGTGACAGCTGTGGGGTTTTTCCCTTTGCCCTTCACTGCTTCCTTAAAAGACCCTTTGCTTTGCGAGCTAGTTCCAGCGCTTTCGGCTCCTCCTCGTAATCTCATATTGAGAATGATTGTAGAGCCTGGCTTGATGTTGTATTCTTGCATGGTTCTGCATTCCTGCAGCGATCTGCCCTCATTTAATAGGTGTTGTTTCTCAGCCGGATAGCCAATCTGATCGGTGATATTGTTCTTCAAATCTGAAACCCTGTCGCTGTCATAAGTCCAGATCACGATTGTGTTTCCTTTTGGCGTCTTTACAAAGATTTGGAAACCGGACCTGGCAATCTGGGGTGGCTCAATTCTTGTCAGATCTGAGCCATCCAACTCCGTATCCGATCTGTTTAAAACCTTCATTTCCTGAGCATAGCTTTGGATCTCACTTGCCTTACGGAGATCCTCTGTGCCTGAAAATGGATTCGTGGTAAAATAATTTGATTTGTTCCCAGATCCATACTTTGGTTCTGCTCGAATCCCAAAACAAACCTGCAGCAACTTCTGAAAATCCAAAATACCGGCGGCTTCATCTCCGTTTGCTGCTGCCGCTGAGCAGACAGTCAATCGCCCGATCCGCAGATCCTTCTTTTGTTGAACCGCTTCATTAACTCCAATCGATGCTCGTCCAGTGCAGGGTTCCAATTGAGGAAGATCGGCACGCAGAGGAATCGTCCAGGTTCCCAGATCTGGTCATTTTTGCAGCTCCAAATTCAGCAATCGGTTCGGCAACCCCGCTCTTGACGGCGCATCTGGGCTTCGTGCAAGATTAGGCATGGATTCACCGAGGTTTTGAGAGACGCAATGAGCCATTGTGTCTGGTTAGGGTTCCGGCTGCGGACATTTGACAAGTATGAGTTGTTGATTGTTTGTTGTTTAATTTCTCTATGTATGTGAGATAATTTGTTAAAAGAACCACATTGTTATGATCAATAAAGGATCTACTCAAGTTCCCTATAATTTTGAAGAGATACCCTTGAGTGCATCTCACAGGGTGTAACTTGTTGTACATGTATTTTTTCGATTTCCTTCTTCGAACTCTTATATCGTTAGTGAGTTAGTTACACGTCGTGGCGCCTGTGTAAACTAGGCTGAACTCATGAAATTGATCTAAGTGTTAAAAGCCTGAAGAATAGACTTGAGGTCTCTTTCCAAGTCATGGACTAGAAGGTTGGTGGAAACGCTAGGTCTAGAGAGAAGTTGTGGTTGATCTAAAGTGTGCAGGCGTAAGCCTTAAGTGGGACCTGCAAGTTAGGAGTCGGGTCAAACACCATAGTAGGGGGTCAGCCCATTTGAGGGTCAATCAGTCAAGGCCAAAGAAACATGGTCCCATATGGAGATCGAGCCAACCTCTAGGTTGGGGGTTAGGTGTCAGACCCCGTTGTCAAGTTTAATAAGCCATGGAGTTGGAGTAGGCCAACCTTCAATTGCCTCAGAGGGAGTGCCTGTCCACATGGGTCTATCCACAGCAGAAAAGTAGGCATGTTAGGTGCCATGTGGGGCTCTATAAAATTTCCACATGGAAGTCAGTGAGGACGTAGTAAGGTTATAAATGGCCTATCTTTGCATGACCATATATCTTGATCCATCAGTTGGATTGAGGTGAGACTTATGTTGTTGGAAAGGTCTCGATGAGACGCATGCAATGATGTTATTTGACTTAAGTTCTGAGGAAGTGTTGATGGTGCTAGACATGCCAACATTTTGGGGATCTCCCCGATATGAAGTCCCACCTAGACCTCAAACTGTTTGGAGTAGGAGTCCTAGCAGTGGGTGGTAGTGTAATGCCTTCACCATGATAGCATGTAGAGGTAAGTAAGATAAATTTGGGTAAGAACAAGTGTGTGACCCTACAGAGAGTTAAGTGCGATGCATGAAGGTTTTAACACACAAAGGGGAAAAGGAAGTGTGCCCATTAGAATCCTGTAATAGTACGCAGTTTGAAAGGAACACATGAGCGGAATGACATCACAAGCTAAAATGAAAAATAGTCCACAAATTAAAGTGATGAGTTAATCCAACAACATGTATTCAATAGGATTCATACAGTTTCATACAAAGTAGTTCATAAGAAAATGTGTAAGTTAAGAAACATACATTGCTAAAGCAACTAAAATAGTCCAAGTACAATAACAACGTATGCATGAAAGCTTATTGGCTCTGATATTATTGTTATAAGTGAAAGTTCCATCCATACACACACATTGATGACCACTATCCCTAATAGTGGAACATTACAGTCAAGAACACATGCTCCTCCAAAGAAATATACTTTCTCTACACTATGGATAAGCGGAGGCTCTTCACAATACTCCCATGCCTTTTCTAAGCCTAAGCCTAGCCAAAAGCTTGGCTCCCAAAATCTTATTCTGTGAGTTATGAGGTTATATTTATAACAAAGGGTGGGATGACGCTTGACATTCTCCTTTGTGACTCTTTGACTACCCTCATGACTCTTTAAATTCTTTACAAATAATTCATTACATAACATGAGGACCTTTCATATTCCACAAATGACACTTGGAATTTCACTTACAACATATTTACAAATAATATTACATTTTCCAAATGTATCCATGTAAGACAAAATAGGTTAAAGACAACCTAAAAAGATAAAACATTATGATTTTGAAGTTTGGGTAAAGACGAACTCGACAATCTCTGCTTGGTGCTTCTCGATCACATATTGATGGCAAGCTTGGCACTATGTGATGATGTCCCCAAACTGCTTGATGGTGTCTTTCTGATAGTGGAATATTTCCTCCATTGCATTTGGGTATATGGTTTTGGAACCTGTATCCAACTCATTCTGAAGCATGTGCAACATGGTGTTGACCATGACAAGACCACCAATTTACATCTGCATGTTATGTGCTCTTAGCTCCAAGTCTTCCCTGGTGGCCTCTCACCTTAGTTTCTCCATGTACCCATCGATCTCTAGTTAGCCCTGGTTATTGGGTATAGCCTCGGTGAGGGAACCAATTGATGGGATCTTGTGCATTCTCACCATAACATCAAAACTATTATACAACTGTAAATATAAGACCTGTATGGTGTTGATGAATGAGGCAAGCCTCTCGTAGTTCTGGACAAACATCTAGACCTTTGCTTTCTCCAGCTCTACTTATGGCTTCATCTTCTTGGCTAAGTGAAGCAGGGCCCCTTTGTATTGCATTGTCGACTCTTGCACATGGGTGATGGTAGCATGTACATTCTTGAGAGTTTGAACAAACCCTTTTCTTCACTTCTATAAGCCATGCACATGGACAACTACTTTATGCATGGTGAAAAATCCATCATAGAGCTTTCACATGGTAATCACAAGTGTTGATACTTCATTGAGTATCACTTTCCTCATCTCCCCCATTGCGGAAACCACACTCTGATCTTGAATTTATTTTGGATCTTTCCTAGTAGCCTGCAAGTTCTTTTCTAGTTGTTCATTCTTGACCAATAGGAAGTTAACATTGGAACTTATTGCTCCTGCACAGTCCAAGCTAGCATAGGCAAGGGAAACTAGATGCTTCCTGGTGTTTGTCACTATCACCCTTTCCTTGATGAATGTAGATGATGCATAATCATTTTTAAAGTGCTTCCTCTGCACTTGTACAATCCACTTTTACAACTCATTAAATGATAAATTGTACACATCCATGATCGGATCATTATCAAGGAGAACAAATTCTCCTTGCTTGCTCAGAACTGGTTCTGACATTGGAGGTGGTGGATGTTGTCATTTTTTATTTTTGAGGTTGAGGGAGTAAACACATAGGATGACATCAAAACCACTTTGGAAGCTGGGATCTAGCCCTTCCAGCTTTAGAGAGGGATCTCTCTGTAAAATTTAGCTTTGTTTTTAAGTAAATTTTAGGCTAGTTATGACTGTATTGATTGTTTTGTTTGAAAGGTTTGGTTGATTCAAGTGTTATAATTCCATTGGGCCATGAAGTCTATAGATTAAACTAGACTTGGCATAAAAATTTTAGAAGATTTTTGACAGGGCAAGCTAGGTTGCACTATTTGGATCTTTTTCAGAAATTAAATGGATTGTGAAATAGCAGAAGTGTAAGGTTCAATAGAAATTAAGGAGCAATTAAGAATTCCTTAATTTGACTTCAGTGGAAAACATGAAAATTACTAATAGCTAGAATAGGGTGCTCTAAATAACAAATCCTATTCATCACAGTTTCTGTTAAATAATTAAGATTTCAAAATAATAAAGAAAGAAAAACAATGTTTAAACAAATAAACTAAAGAAACACATCACCATTTGGTACACCACATGAATCCTGTGAAAAGGTCCCTATATTATTGATGCTCCAACACTTTCAAAAATTACATCATGCAGAGGAAATTACATTAAGAAATCAGCATCTATTACTTCAAACTATGAAGTATTTATACAAATTCTAAACTAAAATATCTTGAAAAATATCAAGATTTGTTACAGATATCTCAAACTGTCTTACACAAATAGAACTAAAATTAGGTCATTCAAAACTAATGAATCTACTTGGCACTATATTTGTGTATTGCTGATGACAAAGAAGAGAAATTCGAATTTGACAACAACTCTTATTTGATGAGGTGACATCCAAGTCACTCGTTGTCTTTGAGCTTATTCCTCCCGAAATTCTGAAAAATAGGTTCCTGTAATACATTTGTATATCCAAAAAAGTAATATATGTTAGAAAGTCGAGAGAGGTTTTTGTAAATTATGACGTTGGAAACAAAAACCTCTTTCATTTTTTGAAAATTCATTTCCACCGACTTGGAAACAGCATTTGAAAACACTCATTGAAAACAGGAAAATATACCTGCAACGATTCATCCTAATCTTCAAAACCATAATCGCTGTTACAAAATGGAGAGAGGTTTTTGTGCATGAGTTTATTAAAACAAAAACCTCTTTCCGATTTTGAAAATTCATTCTAAGTTGTTTGTAAAAATATTTGAAATTATTTTTCTGTATGGGGAAAAACCATAATTTAACTGACCATGAAACAGACATATGATGTGGAGGTGAGAGGTGACATGGAGATGGGGGATAGTATGGCAGCACATGGTTGGAGGAAATGTGATTAGGTGGCAGAATAGGAGTGGAAGATGAGGAGGGACATTGTGGGTGGACATTAGTGCGGGAGTAATAGGCGGAGGATATGTGGCGGTAGAGTGGAAGTGGGGTGTGACATAACCAGGAAGGTGGTTTGCGGCAAGGAGTGTATACTGCTTTCAGAGGGGACCAAAGGTGGATTATGGTATTAGTGAAGGGGGGTTCAAAATACTCTGAGGGAAACATGTAACAATGAGGCCCAGGGGTAAAACCATAAATTTCGGACCGGCCCCCCACCGATAAAGGGAGATAAGGTGAGGGTGTCCAAATTAGATCGGGTGCCATCAGATCAGATGTGCGTTGAAGATCGAGCGTGAAAGATGTGCGCAGTTTAAACACATATGATAAATATCCTTTTGTCGTTATCAATTTTACAATAAAATCAAAGCTATAGTACCAAGGCCTTATTACAATTTATTTAATCACATTTAAATGATGCGATTAATTTAATCTAAACACACTTAATTATTCTCTAATGCTTCATTTCGAATTGCAAGCATATTTTTTTATTTTCTCAAGGTTTTGATCTTTTTTGAAAATAATTTACAACATGGAATATTATTTACAACATCCAAAATATAATAATCATCAGCTATAATAAAGCAATCCTATAAAATTATAGGACCCTAACAGTGGCTCCAGCTAGGGATGGCACTTCCTGGTGAAGTGTCAAGAACATTATAGACTAGTAGCCTTATCCATTGGGTTGATCCCAAATCTACAACTTGCTTTGTCATAAAAGCCTTTGTGATTGAAAATCTTCAAACTAAAATCAAACCCATTCTCCAAACTGAAATCTGAAATACACACTGAACTAAAAGTTGTACTGCTATCTGAAACTGAAATTGACAATAAAGCTTGAAAAGATGCTCAGAGTGCTGAGATTATTTGCACACTGCTACCTACTCTACACTGTTGAAATTATGCTAAATCAAATAATATTAAAATTCCAATGAATCCATTCAAGTAGTTGCTAAAATAAGTGGGCTGCTTGACTGTTTGTTAGCTCAATCAAAAGGAAAAATTGAATTTGTGTCCATAAAATCAAATCTCTAAAGTGCAATGGAAACTGTTGTTGGATCTGGTCATGAAAACATGACTGAACACTTGAGATGAAAAGAATGTCCATGTAGTTTACTATAGGATTAGTAAAGACATGATTAATTAGTTTACCTTGTAGGCCTTCATTGACCGATTGAGCATGGAAGATTTCATTAGTTGTATTTTCAAGGGTAAACCTTGATTCAAACTGTTCAGTTTCAATATTGTACTCGAAAACACAATTCTCAGCAATCTGCAAATCAAAAGGCAATACAATTTCATCTTGTTGTGGAGAAGGAAGATTTTCCAATAATTGTTTAGGATCTCAGAAATTATAGGACTGAATCTGATAATCCAAAATTTCAATATCATTCTCGAATCTTTCAACAACTAACTCAAGAAAACAAACTTCATTTCAGGATAAAAGTTGCTTAATTTCAAACAACAAAACATGGTCGTTAAAAAATCTCCATCAATTTGAAAATCAAATAATTCATCCCTTACTTCTTTTAAAAATTCAAAAGACAGAGGATTTTCCACATAATTTGTCATCTTGTTTAGCAAGAAATCAAATCAACTTATAGTGGAGTCGCCATGAGTTTTCCACAAATCTAGATTCTTTGACAGTGGAGTCACACTAAAAACTTTGAAGCTCTGGATACTTTGAACATGGAGTCACCAGGTGAATGATATAATCTTCTTGTGTCTGATAACTGTCCATCATCAGTAATCAAATATGGAATTTGATACACTTTTCTGGGGAATTTGGAAGGTTCATTGCCCAGTATGGTCACAACTATGTTGTCGTCCTGTATTTTTGAGGTTGAGGGAGTAAACACATAGAACAACATCAAAACCACTTTGGAAGCTGGGTTCTAGTCCGACCAGCTTTAGAGAGGGATCCCTCTATAAAATTTAGCTTTGTTTTTAACTAAATTTTAGGCTAGTTATGACTGTACTGATTATTTTGTTTGAAAGGTTTGGTTGATTCAAGTGTTATAATTCCATTGGGCCATGGAGTCTAGAGATTAAACTGGACTTGGCATCAAATTTTTAGAGGAGTTTTCACAGGGCAAGCTAGGTTGTACTATTTGGATCTTTTCAGAAATTAAATGGATTGTGAAATAATAGAAGTGTAAGGTTCAGTAGAAATTAAGGAGCAATTGATAATTCCTTAATTTGACTTCAGTGGAAAATATGAAAATTACTAACAACCAGAATAGGGTTCTCTAAATAAAAAATCCTATTCATCACAGTTTCTGTTAAGTAATTAATATTTCAAAATAACAAGAAAGAAAAACTATGTTTAAACAAATAAACTGAAGAAACACATCACCATTTGGTACACCACATGAATCTTGTGAAAAGGTCCCTGTATTATTGATGCTCTAGCACTTTGAAAAATTACAATATGTAGAGGAAATTACATTCAGAAATTAGGAAATTACATTCAGAAATCAACATCTATTACTTAAAACTATGAAGTATTTATACAAATTCTAAACTAAAATATCTTGAAAAAATATTAAGATTTGTTACACATATCTCAAACTCTCTTACAAAAATAGAACTAAAATATAGGACATTCAAAACTAATGAATCTACTTGGCACTATCTTCGTGGATTGTTGATGACAAAGAAGAGAAATTTGAATTTGACAACAACTCTTATTTGATGAGGCGACATCCAAGTCACTAACTATCTTTGAGCTTATTCCTCCCGAAATTCTGAAACATAGGTTCTTGTAATACCTTTGTATATCCCAAACCATAGTAGATGTTAGAAAACTGAGAGAGGTTTTTTTAAATGATGATGTTGGAAACAAAATGTCTTTTAGTTCTTGAAAATTCATTTCCACCTACTCACAAACTGCATTTGAAAACAATGACTGAAAACATGAAAATTTGGGAAAATATACGTACAAAGATTCATCAGAATCTTCAAAACCATAATATATGTTACAAAGATGAGAGAGGTTTGTGTGCATGAGGATGTTAGAAACGAAAACCTCTTTTCGATTTGGAAAATTTATTCTCAGTTGTTTGTAAAACATATTTGAAATTACTGTTCTGTATAGGGAAAAACATAATTTAACTGACCATGAAACATACATATGACATGGAGCCGAGAGGTGACATGGAGGTGGGGGGTAATGTGGAGGCACATGGTTAGTGGAAATATGATTAGGTGGAAGAATAAGAGTGGAATATGAGGAGGGACATGGCGGGTGGACGTTAGCGCAAGAGTAATAGGTGGAGGATACGTGGTGGTAGAGTGGAAGTGGGGTGTGACATAGCCGGAAATACGGTTTGCGACAAGAAGTGGATACCGCTTTCGGAGGGGGGCAGAGCCAAATTGTGGTATTAGTGAATGGGGGTCCAAAATACTCTAAGGGAGACATGTAAGAACGGGGCCCGAGGGTAAAACCACTAATCTCGGACCACCCCGCCCCCCAATCGATCAAGGGAGATAAGGCGAGGGGCTCCGAATTAGATCAGGTGCTATCAGATCAGATGTGCATTGAAGACCGGGTGCGGAAGATGTACACAGTTTAACCACATACGACAAATCTCCTTTTGTCATTATCAATTTTACAATAAAATCAAAGTTATAGTACCAAGGCCTTATTACAATTTATTTAATCACATTTAAATGAGGTGATTAATTTAGTCTAAACACACTTAATTATTCTCTAATGCTGCATTTCAACTTGCAAGCATATTTTTTGATTTTCTCAAGGTTTTGACCTTTATTGAAAATAATTTACAACATGAAATATTATTTACAACATCTGAAATATAATAATCATCATCTATAATCAAGAAATCCTATAAAAATTATAGGACCCTAACAGTGGAGACTAAGACATGACCTTTGGTGCTTGCAGCATAAGGTTAATGTCTTCATTCTATGGCTCCTACCCCAACTCCATGTCTGTCTTTTCAATCAGTTGCTCAATTTGCTGAGCAAGCTCCCAATCCTACATTTGTTCACCCTCTTCTTTGGATGCTAGCTATTCCAACTCATCAACCTGTATAGATGTTGTTTTCTCTGTCATTACGCCTTGCCTTTGTTCATTTTCGTATTTTTTCTTCTCCTCTCTTTATCTCCTTCTCATCTCCTATTCTTCCTTCAACTTCTTCTCTGTCTCTTGCAGCTTTAGTTATGCTTCCTATAGCCTCTTCTTTTCTCTCTTCATTCTCTCTGCTCTCTTTCTCTATTGCTCCCTCTTTGCTTCCACTGCCAAAGTGGCTTCCTCCAAGAGAGGATCTGTCTTCATCTTGCAACTTTTCTATGCCTTTGGATTCTCGACAATCTTCCTCTTTTTCTTGTCCTACACTAGATTGCTACCTATTGTTGTTGTTGTTGTTGCTTCCTATTCTGCTGTTCTCTACAGAGCATCTTTCTAAGTCATTTCTGTACTAACCTGTTCATTGAGTCTGGAGGAATTATAAAGATACCTCCAAGGGTCCTCCTACAACCAATGAAATGTCTTGTGGATCCATTTAAAGTACACACTCTCACAGTAGTCCTTGCATAACTATGGGAATCATATGGATTAATTCTTTAGTGCCGAAATTGAATATCTCCTTAGCCTAATCATTTGCATCCTTCAAGATTTTAATCTCATATAGTCTGATCCACAAAGGAAGAGTGGGCCATGGCACTTTCTTCTTCCTATGCAGTCCTCTTGATAACCTTGTGGAGAGGTGATATGAGACCTCTTGCATGATCAACTTGTCAGTGGCATACCTTGGTAGAACATGCAGAGGATTCTCTCCACCAAACACTCTGATTTAGGTGTCACCTAGTGAGGCATACCAATCTGTAATATTCACTATTGCCTCCATTTCTAGTTATGACATTCAAAGGGGATCTTGCTCAAAGATAAGCTTGTACAACGAGATGGTAAAATGGCCAGTTATATTTGCCATCTCTCCTTGAACTTTGCAGTTAGAAAGAAACTTGCAATAAACATTGACAATAATATCTTTTAGTGTCCATGTCCAACTCATGCTAGGGAACTGCTGCTAGGCACAAATTGGATCAAGTAAGTATGTAGACATGTAAAATATTGCTTGCTCATTCTTAGGTGGATATTGAGCGTTAGTCACATGGATCTTCAATGGATGATCCAACAAGTCTACCAATTGAATGGCTTCCCATCATTCACCAACTGGTCTAGCGCGACTAATCAACCTTTAGGAAAGGTTTATGTGTTTTTTTGACCATATATTCTATAGGCAAATATTATCAAGAATTGATAAGCCTTCCTGAGAGACCTTGTCTTGTAAACATGATTGGGTGTCTATCTAAACTTTGATGGCTCTTTCACCCAGTGCTTGACACTATATCTAGTGTTCACAAAGTTGTGGGTGGCATAGAAAAATGATTCCACACGCTTCACCGACTGAGTTAAATGATATATCTGCTGAAAAGTCTCCGCCTTGAAGGTGGCAAGCTTTATCTCGCTGACATTGCTCAAAGTAATTGTTTGTTTGAATCTGTGTGTGAGACAATCCAGCAGATAATGTATGCACATGGGAAGAAATGGTATTTGCACGCAAACTTGTATGAGCCTGACCGCTAGATGCTAAGGTAAACCTTTTAATCCTCTAAGTCTTCCTTGAATTCCTCGGTAAAAGTATCCTTGATTTACTGCTATGTTAATTGTGTACCCTTCTCAATGAACAATTGGGTGTCTACATAAACTGGTAGATTAACTGATATCTGCTTAGCTATTTCCTAGTACTTCTCTCTATAGTTTCCTTTGATGTAACCCTCTTGGAATTCATGTTAACTTTAACTACTAGAGAGATGCTCAACAAATGTTGTACTTGTGGGACAGAGATGACACTCATGGAAAGAAAATGTTGGCTTAAAAACCAAAGAAACTTTGGGAAAATACCAAGCAACAAAATGAACTCATGATGGGATAGATTGCACAATTCTGGTTCACAGATGTCACTAGCTTCCTGCTAGAACTGTGCATTGCGTAGTCCCAGCAGTTAGTCGGGAAGCTTTCTCACTAGAACTATGAAATTCATTGTTTAGTCTTGGGCCAAGGCTGGGAGACACTACACAATGTGCATGATCAGTGACCAAGCTAGGAGGTTGTCTCCAGGAACTACACAATGCGCAGTTGGAGCTAGGACAGGAGAATATATGCACAATTCTAGAAGCCAAGGTAGAGAGCTTGAGCTCCCAAATTACGCAGTGCATGTCATGAAAAAGTGAGATCAAGGAAAGAGGAGCCCAAATCTGCCCAAGGGCAGTGTGAAATCGAGCATATATGAAGGATGGTCTGATGTTTATTGCATATATGACTAAGTTATTATGCATGCAAGTGAAATGAGTGCAAGAGTAAATCAAACTGAAGGAAAACAAAGCATGTAAAGGGAGTCGTCGCAACGACGATCGTTAGTGAAAAAACATGGTAACACATGCGACACTTGGGAAATAAAATATAAAACTTGAAAAAACACTTCTATAAGATAAAACAATTTAAAACACCAACAGTCATTCAAAGAAACAAGTGAAACAACACTCTCACAAGCTAAACAATAAAAAGCGATAGAAAAAGTGACAAAAGACTAGAAAAGCAAAACTCATCAGGAAAAGCAAAGACGATCACAATGAAGGATGTTTGATCTCCTCGGTAATTCTACATCTCCAAGATAAAATGTGCAAATGAGATTTAACAACATCGATTAAATAGTTTTGGTCAAATTAGGGTTTATGACGTACATGCCACAAATGAAGGAAAAAGTGACACTTAGTGGAAATTTCCAAAATAACTCAAGTGCCTCCTTCGGGTTGCTAAAAATAGATCCTTGTTTTTTAGGGATGCTTTTTTATTTTTGCTTTTCGATTTTTTAGGAAAAATTGCCATGCATTTCCATAAGAGATTACGTGGTTCCGGGAGGAACCACACAACTCTCTAGCTCATAGATTGCGTAATTTTTTAGCATAGATAGTTCTGCGCAATTTATGGGTTGAGTGGCTCTAGGATGCCTCTCATGTTATACACAATTTCCTAGCTCAAGGTTGGCTCCCATCCAGTTCTGCGCAATTCCCGGGCTCAAGGCCCACTATTAGTCATGGTTGCGTAATTCCCAAGAGCAAGGCCATTTGCCCTCAAGGATTGCGTAGTTCTCTAAGGCAAGCCCAGAACTGTGAAAAGACCAAGACAAGAGATTGGCTTGTGGGTTATAGAAAGGTCTAAGTGAGAAAACACAAGCTAAGATTGAAAGAATAAAACTCAGTTGAAGCACAAAGTACTTACATAAGTGCAATATGAGTTGATGTGGTTTATAAGGGAGGCTCCAAAACAAAGATGGGAAAAATTTTGGAGGGTGGTTCTAGCTACTACAACAATCACAACACACTTATAGAAATTTAGCTCTCTGTATGGACCTTGTCTCATGCAAAGCAAGTCTAACTCTTCCAGAAGTATTGTTCAATTCTTCGATTATCATAGCTTCTTCACTTAGCTTAAGTTAAAGATGTAGTTCCTACCATTCTCTTTATTGGAAATACACATACCAAACGAAGTCAAACTGAGTTGTTTCAATTGGGGATGAGGGCTATATAGATGTACAAGTAACATAGACTGTCAGAGCTTTAGTTTCATCTCTAGTGTTTCTTTGCTACCAGTAGGTCTGGACAGTACCTCGATGGAGTCACTTCATGAAAAAAAGCATTGCTCCGCTGCCAGCAATCCTAAATAGTACACCAGTGAAGTTACTTGATTCACCTCTCTGCGCAAAATGTCTTCCTCTTCTTTCACCCTTTATTTCATTTTTTTTCATTTTTTATTTTCAAATAACTATGCATAGGCACTTATTTATTTCATGAGGTAGAAGAGGGATCCTGACTTATTGAGACCAGAGGAGGTTGTCCCTTTTGAGAAGGATATTTATATGCACCTCTGACATACTTGTTAAGGTTTTCTCCCTTGTTATGGTCCATGTTAATTTATAGGATCATGTTGGGCACGGGATCCCCCAAGGGAAGTTTTGGGGCTTAAAGCCTAGTTTTGGGGGTCAAAAGAGGTAAATATGATGTAAATACTCTGCATTTTGTGGCGTGGAGCGTGAAGTTTGTACATGAGTCATAGGGTTTTCCGCCCTTATTTTTGTAATGTAATGTCGGCGTTAAAGATCTACCCATGGTCCGCAAACCATGGGATTGTACAAATAAAGCAAGGCTCTAAGTTGTAAGTAGAGTCGATAGAATGAATGAAGGATGAAGAATTGTGCCTTATCTAAGTGTAGATTCAAGTCTTGGGTCGTAGAGTAGGAGAAGGCTCTGTAGCTGAGTGTGCAGAGGCCTAGTAGTCTGCAACTGAGTGTGTAGGGCAAGTCGAGTCTGTAACCGTTGGAGAAGTAATAAAGAGAAGTTTCATATCATTTTTGTGTATCTTTTTCCTGTTTTGTGCATTGAATGTATTAGGTACAAATTTCAATTTCATTTTTTATATGGTGCGCAAACGTATATGATTGTGTTGATTAAGTGAATATAAGATAAAGTATCCGTTTATGCGAAGTTAACTAACAATTATAAAAACATAAGTAAGATCCAGGGTGTAACTTTGGGAATTAGCGCAGATCGTTGCCTTAGCAGGGCAAAGGCACCTCATCCCCTGGTTAGGGCCGCGCGAAGGCAATTATAATAGATCATGAAGGTCTCACAGGTCAGGGTAGTGTGCGAAGGTATTCACAGTTGGACTAAATCAACCCCTCAGACATCTCCAGGGTGCGGAAACTTGGTTCCAGCATCCCCCCATTCTGCTTCAGGTGAGACTTTAGTCCATGCTCTGCGGGTTGATGCCTAAAGGGCCAATAGTGTAGGTATTTGTTTGGCTAAGTAACTCCAAACCTCGATCAGGCCCCCTCAAGCCAACAAATAGTTCCATTGCTAGGACCAGAATCTGCATAGAGATGTTTGATGTCGTATCATTGGAATCCAACTAAGAAGGAAATTGAAGGTTGGTTGGACAGGAGGATTCATGAGTTCGCGGCGCAGGATAACAGGAATCCGTGACTGATAAAAAAAGAGTGGTTAGACTACTACTTGTACACAGAGATCCACAAAATCTTCTTTGCATCTTTCCCTACTGAGCTATACAAGTGGATCACAAAGCTAGCAGATAGCCAAGGAAGGTGGAAACTTGATAGTCCTATAGTGTGGACCCTAGAGTTGGTGCGCAGATTGGAAGCATCATAAGATAAGATCACACGCACTATTAATCACTGGATCGATCGGATTATAGGAGGATTCATCACTGAATTCATGGAAGACACTTTAGTTAGCTATAGTGAGGCAGAGCGATGCTTTCTCAAAGGACCACAAGGTAAATACGTAAAGTCTTTGAATACTTGGATTAAAATGCTATTGTGTGAAAATAAGGTTATGGAATTACCTTGATGTTTGGAGCTACGAAGCGGAAAAACCTATAGAAATGAAGGAAGTAAGGGACCAGAAAATAGACCTTTGATTTCACCTCCGTGAGGGGACGAGGAAGAACTCGCGAAGATCTCTCTGCAAAGTGCGATCCATTTGATAAGGAAAAGGATTCTGCGCATACCACCCCCACCCACACCGCAACTAGCTTCACCACCATCACCTCCATCTTCACTTGTACCACCTCCGCCACCACCGCGAGTCAATATGGCAAGCACGATAAAGTTCCCTATGTTCAAGCGAGTGGGAAATGAGAATCTAGACCAATTTTGGTTCGTCATAAAAGCCGGATGGGAACCACAGGGAGTTACAGATGACAATATAAAGAAAGCGACACTAGTTAGTGCCCTGCAGGACTGCGCACTGACTTGGTATATTAAGAACTCCAATGATAATTCAAATGCAGGGATCGCGGATATCCAAGCAACACTAAACAGATAATTTAGCAAGCCGAAGTCTAAAGCACAGTCGATCATTGGGTTCAAATAAATCATAATGCCACCTGGCGAGACTCCTTGGGAGTTAGATCAGAGGTCGAAGTGTACGATTCACGAAGCTAATATGAATCTGACGGATGGACAACATCGTGAATGGTTTATAGCATCACTAATGCCACATTTAAGGAGTGCACTATCACAGCAAAAGTTAACGACTCAGGCATAGGCATCAGAGATTGTGATGATACTGCATGAGACCTCGATGCAGGATCCTAACTTGGGAGTTTAGAAAATCCACGTGCAGTTGAAAAACTTATGACTTGAGATGCAGAGTCCGAAAGAGGACAGGACAACTTGACCAGAAGTACGCGAAGAGGTGTGGTGAGTAAAATGCAAAGGTCAAGGTCACGATAAGGACCACTGCCTGGTGTTCGTGAATTACCTTGCGGGAGGAGGACCGATGTCGTTAAGACCGGAGGCACAAGCAGGACCTAGTGTGGCACCTGCTTTGTAATGCGCAATTTGTCAAATAGGAGGGAAACACGCTATATACAACTACGATTTGTTACAGAAGTATACACAAAATTCGCAACAATTGTTCTGTAACTTTTGTAAATCAGTGGGACACGATGAGCACACTTTTAGAATCTATGAGTTAATTATGGATAGAAATCCCACCTATAGAGTTCAGGCCAAAACGTGACCCCTAGACCAGAACGCAGAAGTGGTGCAAATAGGATTTCAGGAGCACGGACGAGGCCGAGTTGGAGGAGGACTTGGAAGAGGTCATGGACAGCTCATATGCTACAATTGCTAAGGGTCAGGATATTATGCCCATGATTGTATGAACCCAAGGCATCCATCATGTATGTATTGTACCTTGTTTGATCATGAGACGAAATATTGTCCTACGCTAATAGCTAGGATATGCGAAGGAGCGCTACCACCTCCCCCATCTCAAAACCTGCAGATTATGAGGTCTAAGCCACACCAGGAAGATCCAAATGTGAACATTGTGCTTCGAAGTAGAATCGCGATGGGAGATGAAAAAGGCAAATAGCCCAAAGATAGTACTTGGGTTCACAAAGCTTTGACGAAAGAAGAAGAGTTTGATTTGGAGCACACTAAAGAAACCTTCATGGAAGCTAAGAATAGATTCGCTAATGCCTCCACTTCAGGAAGCAAAGATAGATCGGAGCCAGAGAATTCTTATGACGTTCCTGGAAACATGTATGAAGTTACTGTGCGACAGTAAAGTGGTAAAAGGATTACAAGAACTCATTAACAGATGCGTTGGGACCATGCTAGGAGAACCGCGTGTAGTCGGGAAGATTGGAAAGCATAAGACGAGGACGGGAAGAGAAATGAGGCTAACCATGCAAATTGGAGAATATGAGATGGACCAAGTAATTCTGGATTTAGGATCGGACGCGAATGTTCTGCTGAAGTAGACATGGGAGCACATGGGGAGGCCTACGCTACAATGGTCTCCTATTCAGTTGTGAATGGCAAACTAGCAGAAGATAATACCCATGGGGCGATTGCAGGGAATCACTGTGGATATTGATGGAGCGAGCACGCTAGCATACTTTGAAGTAATATAGATTGTTGATGATAGCAATCCCTACCCTGCACTCTTAGGAATTGATTGGGCCACTAACATGAACAGGGTGATTAATCTAAAGAAGCGCAAGATGATTTTTGAAAAGAAATCATTGTGCGTAGTTATACCCTTGGACCCTACTGAAGGATCACGCTATACAGAGCCAGTGCACGATTATGAAAGTGATGATGATTTGGACTGCATCTACAAAATAACCATGCGAGAGCAAGATTAGGCAAATCCCACCATGGACGGACGGATCTCATCGGAGTGCGAAAGCTCCTGTACGTCAGATTCTAATGAGGAGATAGAGCGATGGCAAAACTGGTTACACAAGGTAACCACACTGAAATGTCATAAGATGAAAAGATCACTGCACTGCATATCAACAGAAGTGAGGAATCTGCCTATTTATGATGGGTTAAGCGAGGTAGAGACCTTCTTGGACAGATCTGAAAGGGAGATGCCGGAAAAGCAACTCTTCGAGGCCTTGAATTGGGTACTACGTGCTACGATTGCGAGGTGGCAGGGTACGCACAAAGGGAGCTTTAAGGACTGGTCCAAATGCAGGAGAATGATGCACATGTTGGGAAGCCTAAGATGCGACTAACAGACAAGTATGATGGATGGGATGATCAACATGCACACTTGGCAAAGTGGATGAAGGTCTATGGAGAAAATCCACTACTTGAGTGGGTGCACCTGTTTTGTCATACCCTAGATGTTATACCCATGAATTGGTATATAGAGACGGAGCTCTACTATGGGATAGGTGAAGGGGATATCCTACATGAAGGGTTCATGATGACCTTCAGTTTTGAGGATGGATGGTGGGACAACATTGATGAAGTGCTATAAGAGGTAAAAGCAGTTATCTTTAGGATACCACAGGAGCCGGTAAAATCAATTCAGCAGGAATGAGATACTCAGTTGAGTTGCGCACTGGAATGTTATAATGCAAGTGCTAAAGAAGAAGACGAAGATCCGTGGAAAATTAACATTCTCAAAATAGAATGCCATCGCGAGGTTCAAGGACCATAGATTGAGAACCCTGACATAACCGCGCCAGTAAAAATGAATCAGGTGAACATCAGTATGGAGGCTGAACCTAAGTTTGCAATGCTCGGTGACTACTGGGACGACGCGCGGTGGATAAGGTCACTAAGTTACTCTGCGAGTACCAGGACTTATTTCCAACCAAATTTATGCAATTAAATGGAATCATTGGAGATTTAAGAATGATGAGAATCACATTAAAACCCAATGCAAAGCTAGTTCAGCAGAGGCCTTACCACTTAAATTTGAAATACAAGGAGAAGGTCCACGTAGAACTAGACAAAATGCTCGCAGTCGGAATCATTGAGTCGGTGGAAGAATCCGATTGGGTAAGTCTAATGGTGGTCCAGGAAAAGAAGCAGAAGGACGAGATAAGAATGTGTGTGGATCTTAGAAAATTGAATGATGCTTGTGTGCACGATCCATTCCCAACTCCATTCATAGATGAGGTGTTGGACAATGTCAGTGGGCAGGAAGCATATTCTTTCACTGACGGGTTCTCAGGGTACCACCAGATCAAAATCACATCGAAAGATAGGAGCAAGACAACCTTTGTGACTGAGTGGGGTTGCTTTCAATACACTATCATGCCGTTTGGGTTGAAGAATGCATCGGCCATCTTTTCACGCATGGTTGTTGCAACATTGAAGGAATACATTCACAAGTTCTTGGAGGTTTATTTTGATGATTGGACTGTATTTGGGCTGGTTAAGCACCATGTAGTGATATTACACTTGATGCTGGATACCTGCCGAAGATACCAAATCGTGCTTAACCTCAAGAAGTGTACGTTCCTCTTTCCTTTTGGGAACCTATTGGGACATGTGGTTTGCAGACAAGGACGAATGGTAGATCCTACGAAGATTGTAGTGATTTTGAATTTGGAAGCATCGTGAAGTGTTAAAAAGTTACGCTCTACTCTGGGACATACGGGGTACTACAGGAAGTTCATCAAAAGCTATGCTCAAATCACTGTGCTGATGGAAAAGTTGTTGAAAAAAGATGTCATGTTCTACTGGAATGATGACTGCCATTAGTGTAGGGATTTGTTTAGCTAATTAACTCCGAACCTGGGTTAGCCCCCCTCAAGCCAACAGATTAATTGATGATTATCTGTTGATTTTCTCCTATGAGATGTTGTAAATAATGATTTCATTCTGCAAATTATTTTCATAAGTTCAAAAGAAAAAGAAGAAAAATAAAAAATATATGATAGAAAAAGAGGAAAAAGACAAGAAAAAACAAAAAGAGAAAGAAAAGATAAAATAAAATAGGGGATATAAAAAATGATATATATGTGAAAAAAAACAAAATAAATGAATTAAAATAAAGAAAAATAAAGAAAAAGTGGGCCCCTACAGCGAGCTAGGTAAAATGTCGCTTTATATTCCAAAAATGCCAATTTTATAAGGTTTTAAACCTTAGTTTTTATGCTTTATTTCATGTAATATAATACGACAAAGAGTATTTTGTTCTTTTGCAAATAAGGGTTGCACTAGACTTAACAACTATGATCAACTCCGCCCAGATCTACAATGAAGGGGTGTTTTTTCCTCCGATCGCACTCTCGATAGTTAACATGAGGGCAGGGGCCCCGAAAGCAGTTTTTGCCAAAACCCCCTGGGCCAACATGGTGGCACCTAGGGCATTTCGCAAGGTCCCCCTTGATACCTCTGATTACTTGTACCTCCCCCGAAATACCACCTCTGTCTCTTGCCAACAACTCATCCCTCCGCTAGTTCTATCCCGCCATCTGTCTCCTCGTCTACCACTCCTCTCCTACCATGTGTCTCCCCCTTCACCATTCATATCCCACCACATCACCGTTACCCCAACCACTCCTTTTTTGCCATCTTTCCTGCCACTTCACTCCCCTCCACGTCACATGTTCATTCAACATTCAAATCTACTGCGAAATCCCAAATGAACGTTATTTCACTTAATTCCTGCGGTCTATCCGTTTTGATAATAAACCATCTCCACTCCACAGACATTAATTTTGTTGTTATAAAACCAATTGGACTGTTATAAAAAATGATTTGATGTTAGCAGTTCATTTCTTTTATCCTGCCATTAATCCGTAGGATGAAGAACGAACTGCCAGCCTTCAACAACAACTTCCCTATGCATAGTCGACAATGTTTCACAGGTAACCCTGTTCTTCAACCCTTTCTCTATCAAGGTTTTATCTAGTATTTTTTTTTTCGCTATTCTTCTTCATTTTCATGATGTCAAACTATAAAGGGAAAGGAATGGTTACAATGTCAAATCCCCTCCTCCCTCGCAATCCCAGATTTTGACAAATCTCCCTTGATAGACACCCAATATAAGATTGTCGAGACCCAGTTTGAATTTGACCTATACGAGCTCCACAACTAGGAAAAGAAAAATTTCATGGACAAAGGTGATGACTTGAGTATTTGGGAATCTTTTCTCCCTCAGTTTGTCTTCCCCCAAACTCACTTTTTCCCTGATTTCTCTGTTTGGTTCCATCTCTGATATTTTCCAAGTCAAAAGGTTGTCATTTCCCATATTAATGAAGTCATTTTCTCCATTTTCCTTTAAAGTATTTTCTAGGCCCTGCAAATTGAATATCAGGGCTCCCATCATCCTTTTTCTGCCAATGTTTTAATGGAATTGTATAAAAAATTGACATTCCCTCAGAGATTCCAAATTTTTTAGTGTTTCCTTCCAAAAAATGTTGAATTACCTCAGACATATCACCCATATCAAGTCTCAATTTTCCCTGAAATGTCCAAAAAATTAATTTCTATGTTAACCCGACTTCTCGGGTACCATAATGATCAGTGGGTAGATGAGATAGTGTTTGGATTTTTATCTATTTTTGTAGTTTGAAAACAACCATTAATTCTTTTCAATTACAACCAATTTCTTGCCAACTCAATCCATGACCAGTTTTTAAATTTAAAAGTAGAAGGTTTTTTTAAATATTAGTCAGTTCTAGTTTACCTCATGCTATTTTATCAATCAGATGAGTTCAAGTTCCCTTTATAGAAGATAGATAGTGAAGGAAACCCTTGGTCAGTTATTCACTCGACTTCTCTAGTTATAAATAACTCATAGGAGTATTCTTATACTGATTTTGTTGAAAAAAAATTACATACCTAACTACGTTTGCTTAGTAGTGATCTAATACCAAGGATTTCACTAGAAATAAATAAATTTTTACACTTGTCAGAGCAATCCAAAGTTGGAGACTAGTATTTATATCATAAATACACCGAGATTAAAGTTTATGAATCAAAATTACCTCCTTACATGTTTCCAGTGTTTGTATGAGTTAGGATATCTTCATTAGAATACACTAGGAAAATTCTAAACATGGATGAAGTGCATTTTGTCTCCTACAAGAAGAAATCACAGGTCAAACTGAAGGCTCATATAGGTTTGTATATTATCAACACCAGAGCTACAACAAAGTAAGTTGATGATATTTTGAGTCACATGAAATTCAAGCTTAGTTTCTCTTGGTCCTATGATCCCCTAGGCATAGTTTCTAAACTCAAATTGGAATAGAAGAGTACCTCCTATGCACAAACATAAAGGCTTGAAATTGAACAACATGCTAACTAGGAGGAATGGATAGAGGGTACTTTATAGGAAGCTAAAGAAAAACTGGTTAGTCAATCATCCATTCAGACACCTCTTCCCAAGGAAAAGGAGGGCAAAAGGTAAAGGGAAGCCATGTCCCCTACTGATTCTGACAATCAAGATGCAAAGTTTATTGTTTTTAAAAGGAAAAAGGACCCAAGCACTGCTAAAAAATCAGATCCTTGAGTCAATCTGCAGTTTAAGCCTCAGATAACTACTATCGAAGATGAAACTCTAGAAGAAAGGGACACACAACATACAACCATAATGATTTTGTCAAGAACTCCTATCACTCCTTCTACTCACATAGAAGAAACAGTACAATCACCTACTGTAGAAACAACAGTCTAGTCTCTAGTATCATCCAGTTCCCAAATTTCAACTTAACAAAGTATATTTTCAAGATACAGGGAGATAAAATTGAAGAATGAAGCTTTGAAGGATTCCACCTACTCTGAATTCTGGAACAAGACAACTAAAACCCAACATAGAATAACTCTCTGCATTCGATTAAGAGAAATGACAGTTCCAAATGGCCTTCATGGAACATTTACTGCCATCTTCTAGGAGTGTTGAAGACTAAAAATCATCCCTTTTCTCAACTGATACCAAGAAAATACATGAAATCGATCAAATCGATTTACACAAGCAAACAAGGGAGTTGATTTTTTCAACACTTACCAGTTCAGCCATGATTGCTTCAAAATTACAATCATCTTTGAATAACATGAATTCTCAGTTAAAGATTGAGAAGATGTCATTATTTTCTAAGGAAAATAGGCTCAAATCTCTAGAAGACTTTATCATAATGCTAGGACATGACCCTAAGGATATCAAAACAGCAGAAGAGCTCATAAAGAGAAAGGAGGTAGACATTCAAGCATTGAGGAAGAAATTGAAGCTACCCTCCATAGAACATTCTAAAGCTAAAGAAGTTGCCAACATAGAAATGGAGAAAGAAAATTTATTTACTATAGTGGTTGAGCAGAATGCACAGATACAAAATATGGAGTAGAGCATGGATGCACCATTGAAAGAAAAAGAATAGCGGGAAGTAGTAGGAGCATCTACATCAGACACAGGTACAGTAGTAGAAACTTCAACAAAGGGCACAACTTCAGTGTCTACAGAAGAGCTTACTAGATCTCTTGATGAATTTTCATCAATTCAGGCTGAGAAAGAGAAATTGTCAGTGGTATTAACTCAGATGGACAAGAATAAGATTAAAACTGAAAATGCATATTTGTCAGAAATGTAGAAAAATTACAAGCTCATCCAGTAGATACAGAAATATGAGGACCAGTCCTTTATCATTCAGATGTTGGTAGAGGCTAAGAACAATATTTGGTAGATTATAAATGCCAACATAACAGATATGTGGCCTTCAATTTAGATCACTTTTGAGCAGGAAGATATTGTGTAGAGGTGTAAAAAAAACAATACAGAACACAAAGGTAGATTTGGAGCACAAACCATAAGAGGCACAAAAGGTTATCAAGTTGTTGAATTCCAAGACCAAGGAGGAACTATAAGACCTGAACATTCCAGATAGAACAGCAATAGTCATGGAGGTTAAGAGGGTCTTAACAAAAATTAATTCGATGATACAACTAGAGGACAAATGTAAATACCTTAAGTTGTAGGTCCAGAGGTTCAACATAAAATTGACATTCTGCAGGAAAAGGGCTTACCTACTCTAAGGAATTCTAATGGAAAATTGATCCCATTAGAAAACTACCAAGAATAGTCATGCAACATAGGTTCTGATACTTCCAAGTTTTTAAAGGCCAAAGGAGTTATTAGTGGAGAAGCATTCATACAGGGAATACAATTTTATTTGAATATTCAACATGAAATCCACCACCCTTTTGTCAATAAGACAACTTTTGACACTTACACTAAGGTGGATGAAAGGTTCATAAATATGGTTAACTTTTCTATCCCAAGTGAAGAAAGGTGGGACCAGTTGCTAGAGTTGATCGAGTGAAGTGTAACTGAAGCACATAATTTTCAGCATCAGAGGAACAACATTTGCAATGAAATAGATAGAGTCATCTCCAGATTCCTACATAGCCTAAACAGAAGCAGCAAAGGTCAACATATTTTCCCTATTTTTCTTCTTCTATATCTAAAATATTTGTGTCTTTAACATATATTATTTTGTCATATATTTTATTTTGAAATATTGATCTGAGAGGTAACAATTTTCTATAAATATTCAGAAATAAGACTTAGAAAAGGTTGGAAATTGTATGAAGGAAGAAAACCTTTTGATGTAAGTTGTGCATATACTAAAATGATCAATTTCATCAATACAAAAATTTTGTTCTAGGATTACTGTGTCAGGCAATTGGTGATGTCTCCTCTCATGTGGAATTTTTATTTTCCCAACTTTCCATATGTTTTTATGTCTCTATTGTTTAAATAGGATTAAGGGATGAATTTTTTTAAGTATACTCTGCTCTAGCTTATAAACAATAGTTATGTTTTCACTCTGATATTAAATATAGAATTCATCCTAGCATGCTCTATATTTAATTGAATTTAAATATTTTCAGCCCATTCACTCCACAAATGCTTTCATTATGGGAATTTTGAGGTCTAAAATGGGCCTCCTAAGGAAATTATAAAATAATAGTGGAAATAATAACATAAGATTAGTTTACATCATCAAATTTTATATGGAAAAAAAAGAAGAAAAAACTATTTTTTTAAACTCGTATTTTCAACTTATATCCCTATGGGTTTACTCAAATTTTGGGCAGAAACACTCATTGGATGCAAAAATTGATTCTTCATCCAAGGAGTACCCATGTTGCATACTTATGATGAACCATACTACATGCAAAATGAGAAATACATGAAAAATGTGATTGCAATCTCGTTTTTTTTTTTTTTTTTTTATGTATTTCTCATTTTTCCTGTAGTAGGGTCCATCAAAAGTATGCAACATGCGTACTCCTTGGATGAGGAATTAATTTTTTCATCCAACGAGTATTCCCACTCAAAATTTGGGTAAAAACTTATGGAGATAAGTTGAAAATATGAGTTGAAAAAGTAGTCTTATTAATTTATTATTTTTTAATCTTTTTATTTTTTACTCCAAAAATGGTGAATCACCCCCCATGGTTGAAATCATCATATTGAATCCTATTGGTTCTTATAAAGTTTATTTGGGTTGTACATTTTTCTTAGGAGGCCCATTTTAGACCTCAAAATTCCCCTAATGAAAGATCCAAAAGCTTGCTTACCTTGCCCTATTACATTTGTTATGCCATTTTTGTATTTGGTCACCATGAGACTCATGACTCCATTCCCAATCAACTTTCCCTGTAGTTTTCAACCAAATCTTTGAAAAAACCAAACTTAGAACTCAATAACTAGCCTAATATCTTAAAACAACAAATCTATATCAGAAATAGAGATTCCTCTTTGAAGCTGGAAGGGATAGATCCTAGCTTTAAAAATGGTTTTGTGGTTACCTCTAGGTTTCTCTCCACAACCTTGGGAAATTATGGAGTGATAACATTTTGGAGGCCATATTGGGGACAATTGAACAAATATGATATAAATTGTGATTTTCCTTGGTAAATTTTTATTTCCAAGATCAAAGCTATTTCCAGTGTGTGGTTGTGAAATAGATGTTATTAAAGATGTTTTTCTACCAAAATTGTGTACATATTTCTATGTGTAAATAATATATTGAAGCTCTGGATCCTAGAAATATCTACACTAGAGCCCATCCAAATCCTAAACCACCTGAAATTATAGATAATCCTAAGAAGTTTATCGGGAAAAAGAGTTTAATTAAGAGCCAAGCAACAATAATCCCCTACCTAGAGTTAAGTCTCTCCTTGAAAGTTTCATTATTGTAGCGGTTATTGAATTTGACTTACCTTTTGAGCATAGTTTTTTTCTTACCAAATCAGAAAGCTTTGTACCTCAGACAATTTTTGATGAAAATATTGTGAAACCTTATATCCAAAAACATCAACTTGTTGTTGGCTTGTTGGGGCCTGACCTAGGTTCGGAGTTAATTAGCGAAACAAATCCCTGTACTACTGGCCCTTTCGGCAACAGTCTGCAGAGCGCAGACTGAGGTTTCACCCAAAGTAGTATGGGGGGGTGTTGGAACCAGGTTTTCGCACCCTTGAGATGTTTGAGGGATTGATTTGGTCCAACTATGAGTCCCTTCATGTAGGTTACTTCGCGCGCTTCCCTGGCCTTCGCGCCCTGATGTACTTGCCTTTGCACAACCCTAACCAGGGGCTGTGGGGCTTTCGCGTTGCTGGAGTAGCAATCTGCACTATTTCCCTAGGCCACACTTGAGATATTTACTTCTCTAGTTAGTTATCTTCACGTAAATAGATGCCTTATATTATATTTAATTATTCAACACATTCATATGAGTTCGTGCAGTGAATGAACAGTAACCTTGTAATTCATACCCAATAATACATAAAACAGGAAAAGATACACATAAATATATTAAAACTTCTCTTTTATTAATTCTTCCAACGATTACAGACTCAACCTACCCTGTGCACTCAGCTATAGGGGTCTGCGCACTCAGCTATAGAGCCTTCTCCTACTCTATGACCCAAAGACATGACTTACACTTCGACTCAATGCTTCTATTCCTTCGTCATCAATCCATCAGATTCTTCTCTTCGATCCCCTCTCTACACTTAGGGCCTCGCTCTATTTATACAATCCCATGGTCCGCGGACCATGGGCAGATCTTTCAAGTTGACATTACATTAAAAAAAGAAGGGCAGACAACCCTATGACTCTATTACGACTTCATGCTCTGCACCCACAATTTGTGGAGTCTTTAAAATGGACTTAGTCAAAAATTGGGCTTTAAGCCCCAAAACATGTGTTGGGGGGGATTCGATGCTCAACAGGCCCCCAACACAAACATCATGACTCACCCTCGAGTCACTCTGTTGGTGCGGAGATCTTTCCGTGGAGACCCTCCAACTCTACTAGGACGGTTACAAGGTTGGCAGAACACTGAACAACTGCTTACTAATTCTCTTGTACTCGTTGTTCTGAGACCGCGGTGTCGGAACTATTCCCCTGCATCTGTTCCTGTGTCCCTTGCATATGTGCAAGCTTTCCTTCATTTGTTGTTGTAATGATGAAGGCCTCATCAATCCAAGGTTGAACGCTCACCTTCAAAACTGCCTCTCTATGTTGCCTTGCGTCTCCTTGTTCTTTAAGCACATTGGCCTATTGCATTCGCGTGAGCCTCTGAGTGAGGGCCACCATCTGCGCAATCCCTTTGATGTTGTCATACTGATACTGGAACTCATGTGCCTCTATCTCTAAGCATTGGATTTTACGGTCCTCTTGCAGATTTGTGAGGACCTCGAATGACTCTTCCAACAGTCTGGTGCAGTCCATCATTGCACTACTAATCTCCTCCATCCCCAATGTAATAGTGCTAGTGCACTGTTCTCTTACTTTTGGAGGAGTGGATGGTTGCGCCTTCAACCGCAGATCTTCTATCTAAAGGTTCAGCTCCAGCTGAACCTTGGCCATTTCTTCTCGTGCCTCGCGCACCCCTGCTGCTAATCTATGGATGTGCGCCTCTGCTAGTGCGTCTATTGGGATGACCAGCGCAGGGACCATCTGGTAGGCTTCTTCAAGTACCTGCACCATCTACTGGTTCTAAGACATGACCTCATCACACTGTAAACTCAATTGTACCATGTTGATCTTATGGTCACTCAGCACCTACAATGCATGGCTCTCCCTAGCTCGCAGTTCTGCAGTAATCCCATCTTGCAGAACATAGAGCGTCTCTTGCAGGAGCACAACCATGTTGATCATAATGCCTTTCAAGGTACTGACCATAGGCCTGTTAGCGTCATTTGTTGTAACCAGTGCCCCCTCTCGCAACACTATTGTGTTGGTTGTCCGAGCGTGTGCATTTCCTTGGTTGCAGCTATCCCTACTGTAAGGCTGGTAGAAAGAGTACCAACATGAGGAGTGCACACCTGCAACTCCTGAATCTGCGCTTGGAGGGCCCCCAACATAATTTGATTCTCCTCCGTGAAGTTCTCGAGGGCCTCACTGGTGACGTCATGCACCATCTCTCCTATGTCGTGCATATTCCCCTTAGTAAGGGTGATCAGGTCGCTAAATAGTTTAGATGCTTTGACCTTCTTGCGCAGCCCCATCCGCTCACTCGGAATTGGCGCTTCAATTGTGTTGACTTTGTTTATGGGTCTGCGCCACCCTCTTCTTCCTCTGTTTCCATCTCTTTCTCCTACTCCAGCAAAGGCAACTTCTAGCCCTAGCGCACCTTCCCTGCTACCTTCTGTGATGCTGCTGTTGTAGCCTTTTTCTCTTCTGTTGTTGCCTACGCAGCATCCCATTCCTCCTGTGCTTTTGTTATCATTGCTTCTTGCCTTCTCTTTTATGCCAAATGTGCCATGTGTAGTTTTGCCTCCTCCTTCTTCTTCTGCGTAGCATACTTTTCCACAGTGACGATGTCTGGGGCACACCATTCCAGTGTCCACATCTCTAGCACATCGAAAATCACATCATCGGTGGCTATGAAGGGTAGTTCGCTCCACTTCTTCACAGGGTCCTTGCGTGCCCTAAGGTATATGTGGTGTAAGTCCATTTTAAATTCTGCAAAACTTTGCAATCTATTGAAGATAGTGGGTGATAATCACGGCTTGCGGTTAATCCCCATTCTGATGTTCATTTCCATGAACACCCAAAATATCTTACTATCGTGGATCCAGTTCATGTCCTTAGTGGCCCATAGCGAAGTGTACTTTTTAGCCTCTGGGAGATCCCTTGCAATCGTGGGGAACTGGCTATCCTCCGGCAATTCTCCTACCACCAACACTATGGATAACAGAAGCCATGCATAGTGGAATGTTTTTCCTTGTTCCCCTTCCTTGTAGCAATTCTTCAGGAACTCTTTACACAAGAATTCAAACCAGTTAAACTAGACCCCTTCTCCACATTGTTCAGCAAGTACCACCACCAGTGCAGGTACCTCATCTACGTGACACTTCCGCATGACCTTACCCACTAGTATCTCAGTAACCACCCTAACTGCTTTCTTGTTGATACTAGAGATTGCGTAGCCCCTCTTCTTCTTCTCCAACTTGTACTTCTTCTTCATGGCCTCTGTGATGGCCAAATCGCTAATATTTCCCTCCGAGATGTCTGCGGGGTCCTCTCCTTTACACGAGAGTCAAGTAATACGATGGATTAAGTGGTCCATGATGGGGAGGGGCTCCTCCAGCCACAAACACCCACCATGCACCAGGCAAAGTAGTTGCCTGATGACGAAGATCGTCACTGTGGCATGGTGGTAATGCGGCACCCAAAGCAGGTTTAATAAACCTGCCTTTTCAACTCCGCATAACCACTTCCATGGCTCCAATTCTATAACCCCCACCGTGGTGTTCTGCTTGGGCTTCATGAGCTATGCGGTCTCTAGGTGAGGGAATTTCTCATGGTCAGCAAGATCCCAATCCTCAAACTTCAAGTTCAGCACCCGTACCAGGTGCGTGCCCTCAAAGATGATGTCGTCTGGGAGGAGTGGAGTCTGGAGAGGTCTCTTCCTCTTGTCGAGGTCCTTGGGAACTTTTTCGTTCCCCTTCCGTGGGGGGATATACGTGGGTATCTTTGTTAGAGGGTGCGCAGGCTCAGTTTCTTCCTCCATGCCCTCGTCCTCGTCTTCTTCAATTATGAGGTCCTCCAGGTCTTCTTCCTCCTCGTCAATTTCCAGGTTAACTGCTTTCCCTTTTTCCTCCACCGTTAATCTGGTTCGCAGTGGGTTTCATTGGTACATATGCACCAGAATCATTGGCTGTTTGTCTTTCTTTGATCTCAGCATGCGTGGTGATTTATGGATTTCCGCAACAATCCCAGTGCCTTCATGGGCATCTTCTATGGTTAGGGCCTATGTGGCCTCTTCGGTGGTCATCTCTGCAATTTCCCTATCATGGTATATGTCACACGGAAAGAGTCGTTAGTGCGGACACAACCGACCTTCCTAGAAGCCTAAGACTTTCTAATGACAAACAAGACAAATAAGAGCAATCCTTCCCTAAATATGCTTTTACAATATGAGAAATCAAGTGTTTAGATCCTACCTGTAATCCAACACTGTTGTAGTAGTCCAACTTCGTTGATCCGGATGAGCTCCTCCTTCCCTTCGAAACCTGCATTCACTAACAATCAAACGATTAAATAGCACCTGAATATCACATAAAATAAAACATATTTAACATATAGACCAAGGAGTATATGAAACAACTCATAAATAACAAATTGTTGAGAAGAATGGACTAATTTGTATTAAAAGGTAACAAAAGGAACCATTACAACCTGAGCCTTGGTGTTGTGCAAGCTCCTCCCAGGGTCCACAAGAGTTCTCCCTTACTCTGATCAGCTCACCCACCTCCCAATGGAAACAAGCAAAGATGGTAATCTCTCCTCACAAGCTTCTACAAGGAAGTCCTAATTCCAGCAGCATCTACCCTTAGGAATGTTCAGCTTTCAACCTCCCCTCCCTTTGGCCCAATGCCTGTATTTATAGTGCTCTAGAGGAAGTTATTCAGGTCCACCATCAATGGGATAAGCCCCTCTTTGGATGGGATAGCTCCCCTCTTGATGGGATAAGTTCCTCTTTGGTAGGGATACATGAACCATCTGGAGGCGCTTCATACACGTCAAACAAGCTTCTAGAATACTCTAGAAATGACCACAAGTAACTTTTTTGGAGTGAAACTTGCGCCTTTTGACCTTTACAGGAGTACGCACCCACCCCTTTACATACAGAGCGTACAAGTACGCAGGTATTATGAACTTGGGTTGCATACACGCAGGTAAGGCTAAGAGAAACTGCGTACCAGAGATAATTGACTTTTAATGACTTTTCTCTCTTTCTTGAAGTTTGACATGAAGAGCAGAGGCATGAGACTTGCCAAGGAGGATAGTATGACAGTGGATGGAGCCATACTAACTACAAATAGTCATGGTGACATTTTTTAGTGTAACAGATTGCCCCCTAAAGTGCGAAGCCTGTAGTAGATTAGGGTTTTATATGATCTAGGAAGGGTGAAGTACTTTATCATTTCAAGGAGTATCTTGCGGAGAGCCCGGTCAGAACCTGCAAATATTCAACACAAAATACATATATAAGATGATATCATCGCTGAGGTAGGCATTCCCATACTCAGATTGAAAACTTTAACTAACAATCTAACTACTGCTCTGATACAAGAATGATTTTGCAATACATCACAATCATAGACCTTTGTAGACACAGTATGGACGCAGCCATCTGTTTATGATTAGTCTACTATATAATGAATACAAAACTCCTCGCAGCCTGGATGGTGGAAACTAGATCCAGGGTCTTCATTTCTACTTCCCGAATTGGTACGATTCTATCCATGCGAATAAATGAGTTGATGTCGAGCATGGTAGAAACCACTTGATTACCGGTCAATGATGTAAACCGTTAACAAGTGTGAGAGAGACCACCAGTAATGTCAATGGTTCTCAAAGTACCCAGTACAATCCATGAAATGTGAATGAATGAGTTGATGTCGAACACGTCACGGAATCCTTTGATCGAAATTCAATGATGTAAACTGTCGTCAAAGGCGAGAAACCTGCCATTGATGCATGAAGACTTCAAGGTAATGACGATTTCTAAGTCATCTTTCTAGATAATGTGCCGATGTCGATAGAAAGTGACCCGTTGCAGGCAAGCCCACAACACGAAATCATTGTTCAAGTTGAAGAAATGTTGCTGTAAGGACTGACTCAGGGATGGTCAAAATGGATGACAAGTATTTCGCATATGAATGGTTTATTTGCAGAGACCTCTTGAACACATAACGACACGACAGATGGCTTGGTGACGATTGACCCAAAGTTAATACCCGGAAATGATTGAAGACTTTCAAAGTGGTTTGATCAACTTTAAGGCAAAGGATTTCCCAACCCAGGTGAATGAAAAGTGTCGTGTTCAAGAGCGGTGATAAGGTTCTTCTGTAACAAAGGATAACAAATAGGTTCATTCTTCTCTCTTTTCCCCCACCATTTCTGGCAAGTACCTCTTTATTTTTTACAAGCTTGAGGAGGATAACATATGCTTGATTATAAGCTCATCCTTCGGATGAGTCCAACTTAGTTTAGATTCAGACCCTAAGAAGGAGTGGTCCGTTCCTGTTTGTAATCGAACAGGTCCTTTACTGTGAAATTTTAACGAGTCCAGTATAGGAGAAACTCGGCGTTTTTCATTTTTAGAGAGTCTGAAAAAAACTAAAGAAGACTCCAAGGTGAACTTTTTCGTAAATTTGTGTCTCTCAAGCCCGAAAACGTATAAAATAATACCTGAGAGAACCGCTTGATCTTGCGACCAAGGAGTACTTTCATGATTAATGCCTTTGACCTGAAAAGTAAAAAGCGATCAGAGGCATGTCGTTTTATTTCCAGTATCGAATTTGAAACGACAAAAATCCGGCAATCTTTTCTTGTTTTTTACGGTCAGAAAAGGGCTGTAAGAGGACCGTCTTTTAATTCCATTTTAACGAGTGTAAAAGAAACGCTCGGCAATCTTTTCATGTTTTAGGAGTCAGAAAAGGGCTTAAAAGATGACTCTGATGTCTTGGTTCGTAAAAAATGATGATTTTACCCTAAAGTCCTTTTGTCCTGCACAAAAACAACACATTACTCATACCTGTTTAAGATGGGCAAAAATACATCGAAAAATATCTTTTCATGGTAAAAAATAAACAAACTTAGCATTCATTCATCCAAAAAACCTATAAAAAGACTTTTTACCATGTCATTTTTACCATTTTACTGTTGAGGTTGAGAAAAGGGCTTTTGACAAGAAACTTCCCGTGGACTTTGCGGAGAATCCGATCGTCAGAATCGAGCGCCGTCTCTTTCAGGTATTTCACAACATCCTCCTCTTCAATTTCATCCATTTAGAATTTCATTTCAAGTTCTAGTTTGATTTTTTGGAGGGTTTGGGGTTTTAGGGTCCGCTTTTCGGGGGACGCAGGTGCCCCATGGGTGACCTGCGTACCCCGACTTTTTCGTATATGGAAAAAAGGTCGGAGTACGCAGCCCACCTGCAGGACAGCTGCGTCCCGCCGCTCTGTTTTCTGAATGCGGGGTGCGTACTCCGTGTAAAGCGTATTTTCAAACCCCAAACACAAAAATCAACCATCAAATTTTAATTTTATGAATTCTAATCAATGTTTTTGGTGTGTAGATTGCCCACCATGCTAGATTGGCGTGAAAGAGAACACGAAGATGTCAATTTGGCCGCAATAGGTCATCAACCTTCCATTGATGCTTTAAAGGCATGCGGTCTCTACAAGTACTGGGCCATACCTGGCATGAGGGCCCAGGTGCCATTCTTAGAGTGGCTGGTTGAAAGGTGGAATATTCAGGATCAATGTTTTTAGATCGGAGAACACCAGATCGAGATAGAGTCCTCCGACATATACTTTCTCACTGGCTTGCCTAACAGGGGCGAGCAACTCTCTTTATTCGGGACTAGGCCGGGTGGCCAATCCCTTGCTAGTCTCTGGCTAGAGTGGTGCAACAATCAAAACCAGGATAAGGGGATAGAAATCAAATACATATCCCGACCTGAACTTATGGTAATTGCCTTTACAGTTACCAGACTTTGCGGCGCTGCCGCTTTGCACATAGCCACTGGTTCCCAAATGCGGATGGCTATAGATTGCTTCCGAGGCACCATTTTCAACTGGTGCGATGCTGTGTTGGCCAATATGAAGGGCCAACTAACCAGGGCAAAGAACGGACAACTGAAGACCTTTGGATATGG
The DNA here is from genome assembly GCA_031772625.1 of Pinus tabuliformis. Classification (NCBI taxonomy): domain Eukaryota; kingdom Viridiplantae; phylum Streptophyta; class Pinopsida; order Pinales; family Pinaceae; genus Pinus; species Pinus tabuliformis. The sequence goes on along the minus strand of CM062805.1, from coordinate 97,579,952 downwards.
GCCTTTAGTTGTGAGCTTTGCCCTAGAGAGAGTTCCAATGCTGATCCCCCAGCATCTTACAGTTCCAGTTGGGCCTCCTCGGGAGCCTCAGTTGACGAGATGGGTTGCGGTAATGGCCTGGCATCCTGATGAGGGAGCAGCAGTTGTTCAATTTCCTGATGGTTACTTTCACTAGCTGGAGAGCCAGGTCTTTGCGATTCAGGATTTTCCTTATGCCGGAATGGATTTTCGCAATGATCCGGACATGGTTCTTCCACAGGGAGAACAATGGGACGACAGAGGTACTTCATTTTTCACAAGTTTTTTAAATTATCTATATTTTTTTTATTTATTATATATCATCTCAAAACTGACAGTGAAAAATTTTCAAAATGCAAATGTAGGCCCACGGCGTCCGGCCAATCTCCGGGCTTTTGAGAGAAGAGTACTAGTTGTACCAGCACCAGCCCCACAGGATGCGGCCGCAGAGACCTTAGCCGAGCTGGAACAGGACTTAGAGCGTCTCACGGCAGGCATACCAGAGACGACTATAGACGATATTCCTATCCGACTTCAGCGCTATGTGGTCGCAGTCCCAGGACCTTTCAGGAGGTTCCTGTGTAGGGTAGCGCAGGCAGTGGTCTCATATAGAGAGCACCACCAGTGATTGGCTAGTCACTTTTGTAGACACATGTGACATTTTTGGTTTTTTGTACTTATCATTTTTACCGATCATAAGGTGTTTTTCAACCTATGATCGAAGACGATGTATATTTTTGACACACTCCTATCTATATATATCATTATTACCGGCTTATTTTGTTAAACATGTGTGATGAAATGTTTATAAATTTACATTTATGATTTGTTACAAATGTCTATTTAACATTCGAGATGCCATTGCATCTGCTAATGTATTTAAAGACCTTGGAATATGCTGATATTCAATGTAATCAAATTCACGTTCCAAGAGACGCACCCTCAAAAACAATCTTAATAACACCAGATTTCTAATGGCATAGACTCTATTAAGCTGTAATACAACGAGTTCAGAATCTAACCTCACTATCAAACTCCGAATCCCAAATGAAATAGGTTCAGATAATAATTCAATCAATGCACTGTATTCTGCAATGTTGTTTGTTGTTTGACCGAGGCTCACCCCATGCATAGAAACTAACTCGTCAGAGGGCGAATAGATAACCCAAGCTGTGGAAGAGATATTTCGTGTACTACGACAAGCACCATCAGCAAATCCAATGTACGTTTGGAGAGGCGTCGACATATGCAATATCAAGAGTAAAACCAAGATAAGCCAGAATAACGACGAAAAACACACTCTCTAAACTAAGCACACAGTCTAAACTAAAAACACAGTCTAAACTAAGCACACATACCAGTTAGAAAGAAAAACTAACCTAACTAAAATAACTGAATCTCCATACCCACCATTTAAGCATAATACCTCTTTAGGTAAAGTCCATTTCTGGGCTTACCCAAAGAGTCCCCATCAAAATCTACCAGCTCATAGGCCCCTTTTGCTAGCTTTCGCTTGACAATGTAGGGCCCATGCCACATAGGGACGAATTTTCCAGCACCTAATTTATCGTTAGCTTGATCATATAATAGCACTAGGTCTCCTTCCGAAAAATTACGAGGGGTCATGTTGCGATCATACTGAGCTTTCATCCTTTTCGCGTGAGTCTCGATTGCCAAAGCAGCGTCACGTCGAGTCTCATCTAATTTAGCTAAGTATAACAGACGCTTCTCCTCTTCGGAAGTAGCTGGGAGTAATTCGATAGCCATTTGAAGTGATGGGATTTCGCATTCAATGGGCAACACTGCTTCCAAACCATAAACTAGTTGGAAAGGAGTGAACCCTGTTGATGTTTTCACTGAGGTTCGGTATGCCCAAAGCGCTGAAAATAACATGTTGTGCCAATTCGACCGATGAATACCAATGATCCGTCGGATCATGATAACTAGAACTTTGTTGATGGACTCAACCAAACCGTTTTTTTGGGGATAATAAGGAGTAGAACTATCATGATGTAAACCAAGCTGGCTTGTAAGTTCGGTCATCATAATGTTTCGAAAATGGCGTCCATGGTCAGTGATTATCGCTTGTGGGACACCAAACCTAGCAATAATATGATTGAATACAAAAATCGATGCTGTCTTGCCGCTTGCCTCGAATGTAGGCATCGCCTCGGCCCACTTAGTAAAATAATCAACCGCAAGGATGATATACGCATGCCCCCCGGCCGAGTGAGGGTTACATGTAATAAAATCGATACCCCATCTAGCAAAAGGACCAACGGCAATTATAGGGTGGAGAGGAGCAGGTGGTGCACGCATCTTGCGATCAAACACTTGGCAGTTGTGGCATTTTCAGACCGCAATGATACAATATTTAAACATGGACGGCCAGAAATAGCCAGCACGCAACACCTTCTGAGCTGTGGCATACCCAGACATATGACCGCCACATGCTCCAGAATGACAGTCATTCAGAACCCTTTCTGCCTCTTCATGAGTTAAGCAACGACGAAAAACAAAGTCCGCCCCACGACGATAAAGAGTATCTCCAATGATTTTATATTGTTGGGACTGGAATCGAATTTTCCGGCGTTCCGACTTTGAAGCTTCGGGCCGAAAGGATTGGGTTTGGAGATAGACAATTATATCCCCATACCACGGATCTAAAGTGCTGATAAGAAACAGAGATTCCTCCGCAATGGGTTCCTCTGCCACAATTTCCGTGTCAGCACGCGGGAAGTCACACATCAATTCCGCAAAAACTAAGGATTTCTTAGACTTGGACTTCTCGAACTCCAAATCGAACTCCTGCAGGATAACAATCCATTTGGAGTACTTGCCCCCTAGCAATTGTTTAGTCAAAATATAGATCATAGGGTTGCAATCCGAAATCACTGTAGTTTTACGGAGAAGAATGTAATGACGAAAACGTTGGACAGCCTGAACAGCTGCCAGGGCCAATTTCTCCACATGCGAATATTTTAGCTCAGTGGGGTTTAACGTCCTACTAAGATAATATATCACATGTTCCGTTCCGAATTCGTCTTCCTGAACTAAGACCATTCCAATGGTGGAGTGGGAGGCGGCGAGATACAAAAAGTAGTCCTGGTTGTAGTTGGGAGGATGCAGCAACAGTGCATGGGTCAACGCATGCTTAAGTGCATCAAAAGATTTCTGAGCTATCTCATCCCAAGAAAATTGGGCGTTTTGTTTCAACAACTGGGTGAAACCCTTTGTAACCTCGGCGTAGTTAGGAATGAATCGACATAAAAAGTTTGCTTTCCCCTGCAAACTTTGGAGTTGGCGCAAACTCGAAGGAGGAGGCAATTTGATGATAGCTTCGACCTTCGAGGGATCGACGTGGATACCGGCTTTTGAAACGACAAATCCTAGCAATCGTCCCACTTCTATGCAGAAGACACATTTGTGTGGGTTCAACCGAATTCGATAATGTCGACACCTCATAAAAATAGCGCGTAAGTGGACAAGGTGATCAGCTCGATGTAAAGAATGAGCAGGCAAATCATCGAGATACGGTTGCACAATGTGTTTGATGTCGTGAAACGCGTAAGACATTGTCCGTTGGAAAGTGGCTCCGGCATTCTTAAGTCCAAAAGGTAATTTGCAGTAAGCAAATGTCCCCCAGGGACAAATGAAAGCCGTTTTTGGTTGATCGGCAGGTAGAATATTGATTTGGTTGTAACCGGAAAAACCGTCCATAAAGGAAAATATTTCACTGCCGGCACAATCATCAATTATTTGATCGATATAGGGCGTGGGATAGTTGTCTTTTGGACAAGCACGATTTATATCCCTATAATCGATGCATATTCTTATTGTTCCTTGTTTCTTGTTAACCGGAACAATATTCGATACCCAATCCGTTAACGAGATCGGATAAATGAAACCTTCTTCCAACAGCTTCTCGACTTCTGCTTTTATCGCAGCCGCTTTCCTAGGGTGTATCTGAAGCAGACGTTGCCGAACGGGTTTAGCGTCCGGGTAGGTCTTGATTTCATGAACAACAATGGAGGGATCAATTCCTGGCATTTCCTCATAGGACCAGACAAACACGTCGCGTAATTCTTGAAATAGGACCTTGTATGTTTGAATTTCGTTATCTGTACACGAGGCACCTATATGAATGTTTTCAATAACTCTGGTTTTGACTGAAATGTCAATGGCAATAGTTTGGGAAATGTTTCCCAAATTCAACTCTGAATCAGGATGTTTCATGGGATTCTGAGCGTCCTTGACATATTCAGCTGTAAAAATTGATGAAAAATCATTTTCAAAGTCATCACCCTCAGGTAAAAACGAAGATCTATGATGAAGATCTTCCCATGGTAGATCGTCTACACTTAGGATTTCGCGAAGTTGTTCGTCAGATGACACGACTTCAGGAAACGTTATCCGTTCTGAGGTTGATGTGAAAAGTGATTCCTCACGGACCACATTCATTTGGTCGATTTGGGTTGAACGCGAGTCGGTAAAAGACTGCACGGCTTCATAAGCAATTTCATATGGACTCAAAGGCATGGCATCACCGAATGAGTCTATCTCAGATTTAGATGGGACAATCCAAGGATCATCGTAAATAATAGTGTCTGAAGTAATCATATGAATGGACGTGAATGAAGGGTCTGCGTTGATCGAAGGAAAAGGAAAAGTTCCCAGTAAACCGGAATCTTTAACTAATCCTACACCAACATCCTTGTAAGGGATAGTCGTTTTACCGACATGCTAGATACTCTCTGAAGAGGCTGGGTCGGATGAAAAGTAAGCCAGCTGGTCTATCGTTACGATCTTATAACTCTAAAGACCGATGACACGACCGCTGTCATAGCGTAAGACCAACTGCGACCCAAAAGAAGGTTGTAGTCTAGAGGGGCATCAACCACCTCCACATCCAGACTAACGGTTTTTCCTTCAACCCCTATAGGCAAATCTTGTAGAATGCCAAACGGATGGAACCCACGGCCATCAAAGGCCTTAAGAATTGTCGGGGATTGGTTCAGTGAAGGAGAACCAAGCGATCTCCAACACTGAATCGACATAATACACGTAGAAGCTCCTTCATCAATTACAGTCTGATGAATAGGCCTGCTTTTGACTATCACTGGAATCTGGAAAGCCATCTGATGAGGGAGACGTGGTGTACTATTTTCTAGATCAAAGATTATCAGGTTCGGGTCCTGAATATCAACAGCTCCTATAGCTGACAAGAGTAATTTTCGTTGTGCTGGGCATGATTGCAGCACTTCCAAGGCCGACATTGCTGAGGGTGAAACAACTAAATCCTCAACGATGTTATAATTCTGAGCTGCTCTCGCATGTGGATTGAAAGCAGACTTTCGAAGTATACCCTTGGCGGGCAGTTTGATTACCAAGTTCGGGTTAGGTTTCTCGATCTGTAGTGGATCGGAACCGGGAGTTGAGGTTGATGGATTTGAACGAGAAGATTCTGCTTCTTTCGATCCATCAACAGGACTTTTACTACCATAATCTTGTGATCGAGTCGCAATCCGTACATGAGACATCATCAATATGGGTTCTTCACTGGCACTCGAGGAAGAACCTATCATTTTACTCTCCTGCTTTGGAAATGGATCTTTCAAAACAGCAGGAGTTGGGGAACCTTTAACGATTTTCACAACCTCTGCCCGATGAGGGCAATCTCTTGTGAAATGATCTTCAGCACAAATTAAACAAGGATAGCGAGGTTTGCGCTTTTCGTCGTTAGATTCTGACTTCTCTTTTTTCTCCTTTGAAGCCTTGTCTGCTTTATCCTTCTTCTTACCTTTCTTCTTACCACCGTTTTTTGATTTAGCCGTAAATGACTCTACAGCGTGAATGTCGGCGGTAATTTCAGGAGAAGACTCTCCTGTCGGGGAGTTTGGTAAGGTTATTATTGGAGAAGAATTCTTTGAGGATTTCTTCTTACTTTTAGTATTCACCGTACCAATCATGCCATCAGCAGCATGAGACCCCGAAGGAGCAGCAGTGATTTGATTCGACTTAGGAAGATATGGGATCTTCTCGTGCAATGTACCCGACTAAGTGTAAACTAAGTCAAGGTACTGGGCTTGAGCAATGACTTGCTCCTCAGTAACTACTCCAGCCTTAGCTACATCTTCAGTAATCTTCGGTAATAATGATTTTACAAACCATTCAGCTAAGATTTGGTCCGGGATAAAAACTTTCACTAAACGTCTTCGACGTCTCCATTCATGAATATGATCGGAAATATAAGTGGACGTCGATTGTTTTAATGAAGTTAATAACTCAGTACCATTATCGTATCTGAGCGGCAACTGAAAATGAGTTAGGAACGAGGTAGCTAACTGGCTAAAATTGTAAAAAGAGGCCCGTGGTAACTCAATGTACCACTTGGCCGCGAGACCAATGAGCGTACGCTGGAAAAGACGTAAGCAGATCGAATCATCCGAGATAGAATTTGAAGCACACCAGAGGTGGTAAGTCATCACGTGATTGGACGGATCCTCTCCAGACTTACCTTCGAACTTGGGTATATCACTGGGCAACTTATTTGGCATTGGCGGCCAAAACGGAAGATATTGTATTGGATCGTTCGTTAGGCGCGTCAAGTCGGGTAAATCCAAAGTTACGATAAACGGTAATTGCCGGTTAGGATCTCTAAAACTCTGGGTCACAATACCAGTTCCAGGAGGAGGATATCCAGGATAACTAGGAATAGGAATCGCGTTCGTGATATTATATCCTCCTGGAAAACCAAGATTAACCGGACCGTACTGGGGTTGCTGAGGTTGTTGATAAGTGTACCCAGGATACGGTTGATACTGGTAAACCGGTTGTTGGACAGCAAGACCGAATTGGTACTATCCCTGGTACTGTTGATAAGTAAATTGAGGTTGACTTGTTACAACAGTACTTAAACCAGGCTGCCCTATAGGCATCTGGACCGTGGTTTGAATCGTAGATCTGGACAACGGTAAAGATGTCTGAGGAGTGGTTGCAGAGACAGTAGAAACCGGAGCTGTCGATACTCCAGAAGTAAGTGCGGTAGATGTTGCGGTAGTTGCAGCAGTCGTTTGAGATGGAGTACTAAGTGCAATTGGCGGCTGAGTAACTACTGAAGTTACAGAAGTTTGAACATTTGACTGGACAGGTTGCGGTTGCTGGGGTGAACCAGAAACTACGGGTTGTCTAGTTTGAGGTAACAACTGTATACTTGGCTACAACACCTGTTGACCTTGTGATGGATCCCACACTATCATTCCGGGGTACTGACCCGTAACAGGTTGAGGATACTGAGATCCATAACCGGATTGAGGATAGGATTGATAACTGAAAGGCACAGTTCCCATACCTTGAACATATGACTGACCTTGAGGTGGTTGATAACCTTGACTCGAGTATTGACCTTGAGGTTGATAACCTTGGGGTAAATACTGATACTGGGGTTGACCTTGACCTTGAGGTTGATACCCTTGAGGTAAATATTGATACTGAGGTTGACCCTGGGGTACATATTGAGGCTGGGGTTGACCTTGAGGCATGTATTGTACTATGGGTACATACTGGCCTTGAGGTTGTCCCCCAGACACGATTTGCGTACCTTGAGGTTGCCCCCCAGGCGTTAACTGAGGCTTCCCCCCAGGCGGTAATTGGCCACCTTGAGGTTGAGAAACGGGAACTGAACCTGACATCATGTAAATGTCCCCTACACCCAACGGTTTATTACCATTGTTTCCAGCTAATAACCCATGATCAATGGGTTGAGGAGATGCCCCCGCAAAGGTACCAGAAAGTGACTGATACCTGGTGGGAACAGAAGGACCGCCGTGTAAGAAAGATTCAGGAGATTGAATGAACACGAACGACTGACCATACATATTTACAGGAGTATAAATACCTCCAGGTGGAAAAGGAGTACGAGGTGGAGAAAAACCTACCCCTGAGTTGTCTAAATAATTGGTTAACGAAAGGTACCAAGTAGTACTTCTAGGAGGACTGTAAAAGATAGATTCACGCTCCCTTAGATCAATAGTAGGTTGATCTTCAAGGATAGATATGCCTAATTCTTCCTCTGGAGCAAGTTCTTCAATAGCTATCAAACCAGTAGGAAGATTTTCGGTGATGACTCTTTCTACCCTAGGTGAATCTGGTACACTAGAAGTTGGAGTAACAGGTTCAGATACTTCAGGTTCTTCGCCTATATCACTAGTAGATGAAAAACTACCAGCAAGCTCGGAAACTGCAACTGCTTCAGTATTATAACCTGTTTCTAGACTTTGGTAATCTTGATGGACTACCAATGAAGACTCTCCTTCTTCAGGTGAACCTACTCTACTGCCACTAGGAGGAGTTACAAGGATTTTCAAACCTTCGTAATGACTCGGGACGTCTTGAGGGGGTTCACCCCGAAGTCTACGGGATTTCCTCAACAATTCGGCCACAGAAACAACCTCAGGAGACTTGCCCCGAAGTCGACGGGATTGTCTCGGTAATTCCACCACAGTTAAAAACTTTTAACTACTGCACACGCAAACAAAGTAAAATCTCAAAGCAAACCACCTAAAGTCTCTAAAGAACCAAACAAATTTGAATCACACGCCTAAAGAATCTAGGGTGTCAAACCAAGCACAAACAGTAGCCTTCCAGACTGAAAACGCTAGTCGGAGATGAAACCCAACATCGCCGGATTCAGTACAGAAGTGGCGGGTGGAACAGTTACCCCGGCAACCTGCTTAATGAATAGACCGGCACAAGTTCCTCCACTTTAACCGTCTCGAGTGAAGTGAACCCCCCGGAAAATCCAAGTGAGTCTAGCCGACGTCTGCTCTAGGTACAGTGGGATCTTCCCTCCACCGTCACCTCGGTAGAATCCTAAAGATAATGGTCACTAAGGTTACGAATAGCAACAAATGCACCTGGGGGAACAGTCTACACTCCGACAGCACGCAAAGGCAGAGTATCAAGCTCAATCCCCTTGCCGGCTCCTTGACAATAATCCAAGGTTTACCGACAAGTGACCCCTGGCTCCTCGACAATGGTTAATCCGAGGTTTACCGTTTGTAATACGTGCGTGTCTGGCGTCGTTCCCAACGAGCGAGGATTGATCCCCTCATTGGTTCAGACACGAGCTCGTGCTTCTCCTTTAAGAGGAGCTTTCCGAGAGTACAAATGAAACAATTGGATTTATTCTATCACAAGATAAGCTACTTGTTTGGTTTTGTTGTCTTGGAGAGTTAATTACTCTCCTACTCCAAGACACTAGCCTGATCTAAATTGGTGTTTCAGAGCCCTAGTAAATAAAAGTTACTAAGTTGATTTTACTTTAAGCGTTAATTTTATGGTTTTTCTTAAAGACAAAAGGTAGTGGAGATGAAACTGGTGGTGTGTAGACTCGACTCGCAACCACTACAAAAATGCACCTAAGATGATTTACACTACTTTTATTTTTCAATGAATCTCCTAACTAAGAGAGTTGGAAAATGCAAATTTTATAGAAAACAACTTTCTTAGTAAAGACAATCAAAGAAACAATCTCTTTATCTTTTCAGAACACACAACTCATGACCACTAATTACTCTACGAAATTTCCTTTTTCTCCCAAAAGTCTACAAATGCTACCAAAGCAAAACTTTTTCCAAAATAATTTTTGTGTTTTTTCTATATTAATAAAGCATATAAAAACTATTTATCAAATGAAAATTAACAAATCTAAGACAATCAAATCAAATTCACTCAAAAGCAAATTAAAAGGAAATTTACCTAAAAGCAAAAAATAATGAGGACAAAAGCCTACAAGGATAATTCCCGGATGTTTTACTCAGTTAAAATGCAACTAAGGATCAGTTCATGCAGAATCATAAACTAATCAAAAAACAAAATCGAAATCTTTTTGTTCTTTTTTCTCAAGAATGAAATTCAAGGTTTTAATAAACAAACTTTTCGAGATTCGCAAAGAGAAGACACAAAGGTAGGTCTCTCACAAGGGTGACTTCTATGACAGGCCCAACTCCTAAGAGGATTGATCAAAACCAAGGAGATCCAAAGTTTGACAACCTCTAACGCCAAAGTCACTACAGGACCAGTTAAAAATCAAACCCTAAGGCAAAATCCCTATGAATTCCACCAAAACCCTCGACACTAACGGGACAAGTTCAGGTGAAGATCTCTGACAGTAAACTAATGGATCTGGGCAATAAAAACAAAGTAAAAACAAAGTCTAAAGAGCAAAAAGAGAAAAAATGAAATTTTCTCAAATTTGACAGGGGTACGCAGGTGATCTGTTGACACAGGCGCGGGTACGCCCTGTGCACAAAGACGCAGTGCGTACAAGTACGCACTGTGCCTAACTCAGAGACTGTGTACTGCTGGAAAAGCTAAGAAAAATAAAAATCTAATTTGACTCTAAGCTAACCCACCCAAATACACAGTTAGACAGCCAAAAATCAGAAAACAAGCGATTTTTCTCAGACCAAAATATCAAATCAAAAAGAACTCAAACACATTCATGGATTCCCCAGTGGAGTCGCCATTTTGTCACACGGAAAGAGTCGTTAGTGCGGACACAACCGACCTTCCTAGAAGCCTAAGACTTTCTAATGACAAACAAGACAAATAAGAGCAATCCTTCCCTAAATATGCTTTTACAATATGAGAAATCAAGTGTTTAGATCCTACCTGTAATCCAATGCTGTTGTAGTAGTCCAGCTTCGTTGATCCGGATGAGCTCCTCCTTCCCTTCGAAACCTGCATTCACTAACAATCAACCGATTAAATAGCACCTGAATATCACATAAAATAAAACATATTTAACATATAGACCAAGGAGTATATGAAACAACTCATAAATAACAAATTGTTGAGAAGAATGGACTAATTTGTATTAAAAGGTAACAAAAGGAACCATTACAACCTGAGCCTTGGTGTTGTGCAAGCTCCTCCCAGGGTCCACAAGAGTTCTCCCTTACTCTGATCAGCTCACCCACCTCCCAATGGAAACAAGCAAAGATGGTAATCTCTCCTCACAAGCTTCTACAAGGAAGTCCTAATTCTAGCAGCATCTACCCTTAGGAATGTTCAGCTTTCAACCTCCCCTCCCTTTGGCCCAATGCCTGTATTTATAGTGCTCTAGAGGAAGTTATTCAGGTCCACCATCAATGGGATAAGCCCCTCTTTGGATGGGATAGCTCCCCTTTTGATGGGATAAGTTCCTCTTTGGTAGGGATACATGAACCATCTGGAGGCGCTTCATACACATCAAACAAGCTTCTAGAATACTCTAGAAATGACCACAAGTAACTTTTTTGGAGTGAAACTTGCGCCTTTTGACCTTTACAGGAGTACGCACCCACCCCTTTACATACAGAGTGTACAAGTACGCAGGTATTATGAACTTGGGTTGCGTACACGCAGGTAAGGCTAAGAGAAACTGCGTACCAGAGATAATTGACTTTTAATGACTTTTCTCTCTTTCTTGAAGTTTGACATGAAGAGCAGAGGCATGAGACTTGCCAAGGAGGATAGTATGACAGTGGATGGAGCCATACTAACTGCAAATAGTCATGGTGACATTTTTTAGTGTAACAGTATAATAGGTACCATTGTTGGAATCTTATCTACTGGTTGTCAATATGGAACAATTTTCCCTGATTATTCTATTAGTCACACAGATCCTCATCTGAAGGATCGTTGGAAACTCATGGTAGGAGTTCAAGGTTTATAGATGGTTGATGAAAGTGAATTCTTATCTGTAATAGTTCATACATACTTCTAGTTGACTAATACAGTCCATCTGAAATTGAAACAACCAGTGCTCAGAGATTGTGTGTCAGTTGGCTTAAACAATGCACAAGTAGAAGGAGTATCTTATGATTCTATAGGTCTACTAAACAACTGGTATTTTCAATACAAGTCTTTAGCTAATGAAAAGAAACCAGGAATCTTGACAAGAAGAGCTTCATTACAAAAAGGTAAAATAAGAATACTTCAAGAAAAGCCTTCTATTCCGCGACCCATCATTCATCCAAGAAAATATGCCTTACGAGTCTCAGAATCCTCTGCTCAAACAACCAGCACATCTAGTCATCATGTTCTGTCTTCAAATGAATTGTATATACCTGAAGTTAAACCCTTTCTTGCTGTAAATAATATGTTTAGAATTTCTAATCCCAAATAGCCCCAGTTGAAGAAAAGCAATATGCTAATCGTCGCTTTGTAAAAGGAGGCAAATGGCCACCAAAGACAAAATTTTGTACCACTTCATCCTCCTCAAAGCAACCCTCTACAAGAGTTGATTGTGCCCCTTTAGTTGAACACAATTAATCAAATCCCAATGATTTAGACCAATTGTATCAAATTGGTAATTATATTACCACGTGGTGTTCTTATGCTGAAAATGCTATAGATGATTTGGGTGCACAGAATGCACTTATTCTAGCTAATCTCAAGCTCTTACATGATGAGCAACAGGAAGAAAGAGCTGAGAAATAAGCAAGAATGCAGTAAAAGGAAAGAAGAAGAAAATCCAAAGCAGCTCAAAGCTCAAAATTCTCCATAGATATGTTGACTCCCAATTTTTGGGATTTAGAAGAAACAGAAGCTAGTACGTCTGAAACACCTGCCAAACCAATGAAAATAGAGTCCATTCTAGAAAAGCCAAGAAAAACAAAAGCATAAATAGTGACTCTAGAAAATGTAGCCTCCAAGTTTCCAACTTTTATCATGCCCTCAATCCGAAAAGAAAATTTTGTTAAAGAAGTCCAAAAGTATCCTAGAATAGAAGAAGATCTGTTTGCTTCTAATTCTCGTGGTTATATTCTAGATTTGGACAAATCAACCAATCCAGCTAAATCAATCTGAATATGGATAGGAGCTTTATACCAAATGCAAGTAACAACAAAGCTTGATAATATGTCCATATTTGTTCTAGCAGAGAAAAGAATGGCCGGAATACTTTATGACTGGTGGATTGGACCTCCTGAGTCAGAACGACAAGCAGTCATTGCAGCCGGACTGTCTACTCTAGAGGTACTATTAAAAACACAGTTTGTTCCCAAGCCAATAGATGAAAAGAAGCAAATTATTACAGACCTCGCTAGAATGGAACTGAAAGATCTGAAATATCTTGAAGCTTTTGGTCAAGATTTCATGGCCAAAGTCTACAAAGCAAATATTTCAAATGATTCAGTTCAGAATTTTTTTTTTGGTCAAAATTACTAGGAAATCTAGGAGATCTGATTTCTAAGGATATTGAGCTTCAAAGTAAAATAATAGATCAGATTTATTGGATAGATCTTTTATTCAGGTGTCAAGAGAAAGTGAAATATCTATGTTGGCAAAAACAAGCACATGATATAACTCCCAGTGCTAATGTTTGTCGTGCTGCTCTACCATGGACACCTTTTAAGAAAAGGAGAAAGCATAAAAGGTATGGGAAATTTAAGACCAAGAAAATTGCAAATCCCAAATGACCTTTTAAAAATTACAGGTTTCTCAAGAAAAGGAAATAGTTGAGAACCAAAAAAAATTGTTGTTTCATATGCAAACAAGAAGGACATTATGCTCATGCTTTTCCCAAAAGTACATCCGGAAAATTGAAAGCATGTGTAGATATTGAAGATTTTTGTGATGATTGGTCTGTTGTGCAGTCAGAAGAAGAACCATCAGATGTATATATGTTGACTGATGCTTCTTTTTCAGAAGATGAAGAATTAGTTAGTTCTGTTCAAAAGATGAATATTTGTTATGATTGTTCTACTGATGAATTTTCAATTGAAGATGAAGAAGAAGAACTGCATTACAGTGAAGAATTTGAGACTGACACCAGCAGTGTTGAAACAAGTGAACCCGAATCCTTATGTTTTTCTCTACCATTAGAAAAATATAAAGGAAAGAAGTTTATCGCTCTTCTTCCCCAGTTAAATTCTTTTTGCCCATATTAGAAAAATATTGGACAAACATCTTCAATGCCAGTTGCTGAATTCAACCCACTAGCAGAACAAAGTCTTTTGAAGAAAATGCTAAAAACAAATAATCTTTTGTATATACCAGTCTTTGTACAAGTTAAGAATAGTTAGTTAGATCTTGATGCATTTATTGATACCGGCGGTTTAAACAATCTTGCTAGACCATCATTGTTTAAAGGATTATGGAAACCTCTCCAGAATATCCTAATTTCAGAAATGATAGGCGATATAGTCAATCTTACTCACTATGTGGATAATGTTTCCTTAAAAGTAGGTGGGAAGATTGTTAAAATTTCTGCTATACAACATTATGACCCATCTGCCAGTTTAATTTTGGGTATGCCGTTTATCAATTATGTTTTTCCCGTGACCATTAGTGAAGATAAAGTTATTTTAAATTTCAAAAAATAGGCAATCTCTGTTCCGAGACTAAAAATTGCAGATTCTGAAGTTAGAAGAGAAAGCCAGAAGAAGACCAGTACAAGAAAGCCAAAGGATGATTCTAAAGATTGGCAGCAAGTACTGAAGATTTATGAAGAAAAGGAAGCTCTCAAAACAAAACAAAAAGTAGTAATAGATCCGCAATGGACTCAGGAACAAATCTCCATATACCAGTGGTTAATTAAAAGCTGCTCAGAAGACCCTCAGAAATTTTGGGAAAAAGAGAGCCCCAAACAAGAAATTGTGACCATGCATGATAATGGAGTCAAAGGTAAGTTAATTCCTTGTACTCCTTTTGATGAACAAGAAATCAAAAAGCAGATTGAAGAATTGTTGAAGATGAAATTCATTGAACCAAGTGTTTCCCATTATTCATGTTCTGCATTTTTGGTTCACAATAATTCTGAAATAGTTCGAGGTAAAGCAAGAATGGTGATTAATTACAAACCCTTGAATGCAATCACTCAAAGTTTTCACTATCCCTTTCCTCGTCAAGAAGTAATAATGTAGAAAATTCAGAAGAGTAAAATTTTTAGCAAATTTGATATGAAATTTGGATACTATCGGATTCAGATTGAAGAAGCAGACAGACACAAGACAACATTCACATGCCCTGCAGGATTTTACCAATGGAAAGTTGTTCCATTTGGATTAAAGAATGCACCTGCTTTCTTCCAGAAGAGAATGGATTTTATTTTTGGTAAGTATGATTTTATCATAACTTACATTGATGATATTTTAATCCACAGTCCAGATTTACAAACTCATTTAGCTCATTTAGAAGTATTCCTTCAAGAAGTTCAGGGTCATGGTATTGTCCTCTCAGAGAAGAAAATTGCATTATTCCAAAATGATATTGATTTCCTTGGAATTCATGTAATCAATGGACATATATAGATGCAGCCACATGTTCTGACAAAGCTTGGCTAGTTCCCTAATGAACTCAAAGATACAAAAATGATTCAGAGATTTTTGGGTGTTTTAAATTACATTCATAAATATATTCCCAGGCTATCTGAAAAAACTGCTCCTATTAGGAGGCATTTAAAATCAAGTTGGTCTAGTCAAGCCACTGCTGCAGTAAAAAATCTTAAAGAAGAATGCAAGTCCCTGCCAAAATTGTAGCCACCAGGCGATGGATTATTAATTCTACAAACAGATGCTTCATATGATTTTTGAGCAGCCGTCCTTTTTGAAAGAAAGGAGGAAAACACAGGAGAAGAATTAGAAAATAGAGAAGAATTATGTGCTTATGCATAAGGAGAATTCCTCCCCAATCAGAAAATTGTTTTGCTGCTGAAAAGGAAACTCTTGCAATCTTTAATGGCATTCGAAAATTTGAACTGTATCTTGCTCCAAGAAAATTCTTGATTAGAACTGATTCAATGAATTTTAAATATTTCTTGTCAGCAAAATTATCAAGACAAATGGCAAGAGGAAGATTATTAGCATGGCAAATTTGGTTCCAGCAATACGATTTTGATGTAGAATGGATTCCTGGAAATTCTAACTATATTGCTGATGCTCTTACTAGGGAAATGAATAAAGCCCATAGGATTGGCTGCAGCCGATCAGAAGTTAAAGGAAGCATTTTTGATATTCCAGATCAGCCAGATAATCTTGTCACTTTGGAAAAAAGATTCAAAATTCTCGAGAAGCATGTTGCAAATCTTTGTCTTGAAATAAAAAAGGTAGTTAGATTCAAGCTTCAAAGAAATCAGTGGATTCAAAAATGTCAAGCCTGGCAATCGAAGAATATTGGCACACTTCTTGGTTTGGATGTTGAATTGGTAAAAGTATACTCTTTACCAAACATGAAGGTCAAATTATATTTCAGAACTCTTGATGATTTATGGTCCATACAGTATACTCAATCTATGATTTGGGTATTGCAAATTTTAAATTATTATCAGATGATTAGTTGTATTGATTTTACACTTGAAATCTTTACAAGTGCCAAGATGATGGACCTTGATGAGATTAACATCAAAATTGAAGTTGGTCAGTTTTTACAGACTTTAAGAATCCTAGATCTGTTCGAGGAAATGGAAGCGTCATACTTACAAAGAAATGATCTAGATTATATGCATTCAGATACTTTTCCTCAGTATGAAATCTTTGAACCATTTGCATATTGGGAGATCAAGGATGGATATTGCAGAAAGAAAAGGGTTGAAAGGCAATCTCAATGTGTAGAAAGAACTCTGTAGTATATTAAAATCTTTTCAACTTCATGGGACTTTCAAAGCCCAGAAATAAGAAATGCTATTGAGCCAAATCCCTTTTCACAAGTCTTTGCAAATCAGTTTTTAGAAAGTTCAGCCTTTGCAGAAAATAAAGATGAAGTAAATAGAGTTTTGGGATGGTTAAAAGAATTTCCCCTACAAAAGCTAGCTGAGAAAATTCATATTATCAAAAAACTAACCGATTCACAAGGAAAGCATCCTGTTTTAAAATTTTCAGTAAATCAAAAGGCTTTAATCATAGTTGGAGTAAGCTCAGGAAATTGGATAGCAGATACTATATGTTTGATTAGTTTGTTATTATCCACCAGGGTATGCATAGCATTTAATTTTGAGTTTGGATGGCAAGAAAAAGAAGGTGTTAGTGATCATTGTAAAATTTGGGTACAACATACCATTGAAACAACAACCAGCATGTTTCAAATTTTCAAATGGGAATTATTAGATGGGATAGAAATACCAGTACAATAGATGATAGCTTTTTCAAAAGCACATAAAGATTCTTTCTTAGATATTGTGATAAATCCTACATCTTACATCAATGGATGGAAAAAGAAAGATGACCCATTCAAGTTACCCTACATAAGCCATCATGCCTACAAAGACCGAATAAAGTTGGAAGTCAGAAAATCCTCTAAAATAGCTACAACACCTACAACAACTGAATCTTCAAAAGGAAAAGAAACTTTATTTTTAGATGTGTACCAAGATGCTCAAGATCCCATCGAACCAGACTATGAAGACAAATATCTAAAAATAATGGAGGAAGCATATCTAAAAGAGAATCCATCTTCTGACGAATTCAATGATTACGACTCAGACCGCAGCCCTATGGGACCATGGTGATCGTCCTTAGATTCTTTGTAAATAGTGAAAGTTTCAATTATTGTACTAAGCGTCTTTTGAATTATTGTACTGGAATATTGAGTAGACACTGTCAGACTATGGAAATGCCGACAGGACCCTCAATTATTTCAACTTTGTGTTATGTCTAGGAAAAGGTAGATTCGTTAGAGAGTTTATAAAATGAGAAATCGGTAGAAGAGAAGCCCATATTCTTGGATTGAGTGCTTCTAAACTCTAAGATTTCTTGTTTTCAGTTGTAATGCTCTGTAATTTTCTATTGTGAGTTAATAAAAGCTTCACACACCTTTTTACTCTAAGTTGAGTTGTTCACTTGATATCTTCTTCTAAGTATCAGTAAGGCTGCAAGGGTGGCATTCGTAAAGCTGCCGAGGGAGTGCCCGAGGAGAGGCCAAGTTGCAGTAGATGTGCGTAGCAAGTGCTAGAAGATACCGTCTCAAGGAGCCACTTTACTACACAGTAAGAGGGTTCTCGATCTTTTTCTCAAATACTCCTTAAATATGGTATCAGAGCCCTGCAACGTTCCTAATGGCTAGCTTAATTAGATCTTTTTCCACTCTGGAAAGACGTGTTGTTATTGAAGTTGATTCTAGATCTGTTGAAAAAGAAATCGACTATGAAAAAGAATTAGAGGTAGTAGAAAACCCTAAAAGTTGGAATCCTCTAGCTCTTCATGCACTAGATGTTTATAAAACTCCTCTCTCTAATATATTTTAGAAGAAGATGCTACTAAACGAAGTGGAAGTTAAAATCAAAATCTCAAGTCCCTCTGTACAGATCGTTTCTCTCTCTCTCTCTATTTACCTCTGAAGAAATCAAAAAATTTCGTCAATATGCAAAAGATAAAAAATATGCCTACTTAGATTTTGGAGGAATAAGGATTGGTTTGGCCCCTTTGTTTAGACATGGCTTAAATACTCCATGCATATCTGAAGTTTTTGACACTAGACACTAGAACTATGATCATGCTAGAATAGGTATCATTGTTGGAAACTCATCTACTGGTTGTCAATATGGAACGATTTTCCCTGATTATTATATTAGTCTCACGAATCCTCATCTGAAGGATTGTTGGAACTCATGGTAGGAGTTCAAGGTTTATAGATGGTTGATGAAAGTGAATTCTTATCTATAATAGTTCATACATCCTTCCATTTGACTAATACATTCCATCCTAAATTGAAACAGCTAGTGCTCAGAGATTGTGTGTCAGTTGGCTTAAACAATGCACAAGTAGAAGGAGTATCATATGACTCTATAGGTCTACCAAACGATTGGCATTTTCAATACAAGTCTTTAGCTAATGAACAGAAACTAGGAAGCTTGACAAGAAGAGCTTCATTACAAGAAGGTAAAATAAGAATACTTCAAGAAAAGCCTTCTATTCCGCAACCCATCATTCATCCAAGAAAATATGCCTTACTATTCTTAGAATCTATAGAATCCTCTGCTCAAATAGCCAGAAACCTTGAGACAATATCTTCTAGCACTTGCTGCACGTGTCTACTGCAACTTGGCCTCTCCTTGGGCACTCCCTCAGCAGCTTTATGAATGCCTCCCTTGCAGCCTTACTGATACTTAGAAGAAGATATCAAGTGAGCAACTCAACTTAGAGTGAAAAGGTGCGCGAAGCTTTTATTAACTCATAATAGAAAATTACAGATCATTTCAACAAGAAATCTCAGAGTTTAGAAGCACTCAGTCCAACAATATGGGCTTATCTTCTGCCGATTTCTCATTTTATAGACTCTCTAACGAATCTATCTTTTCCTAGACATGACACAAAGTGGAAATAATTGAGGGTCCCATCGGAATTTCCATAGTCCGACGGTATCTACTCAATATTCTAGTACAATAATTCAAAAGACGCTTAGTACAATAATTGAAACTTTCACTATTTACAAAGAATCTAAGGACGATCACCATGGTCCCATAGGGTTGCAGTCTGAGCCGTAATCATAAAATTCGTTAGAAGATGGATTCTCTTTTAGATATGCTTCCTCCATTATTTTTAGATATTTGTCTTCGTAGTCCGGTTCGATGGGATCTTGAACATCTTGGTACACATCTAAAAATAAAGTTTCTTTTCCTTTTGAAGATTTGGTTGCTGTAGGTGCTGTAGCTATTTTAGAGGACTATCCGACTTCCAACTTTATTCGGTCTTTGTAGGCATGATGTCTTATGTAGGGTAACTTGAATGGGTCATCTTTCTTTTTCCATCTATTGATGTAAGATGTAGGATTTATCTCAATATCTAAGAAAGAATCTTTATGCGCTTTTGAAAAAGCTGTCATCTGTTGCACTGGTAGTTCTATCCCATCCAATAATTCCCATTTGAAAATTTGAAACATGTTGGTTGCTGTTTCAATGGTATGTTGTACCCAAATTTTACAGTGATCACTAACACCTTCTTTTTCTTGCCATCCAAACTCAAAATTAAATGTTGTGCATACCCTGGTGGATAATAACAAACTAATCAAACATATAGTATCTACTGTCCAATTTCCTGAGCTTACTCCAACTGTGATTAAAGCCTTTTGATTTACTGAAAATTTTAAAACAAGATGCTTTCCTTGTGACTCAGTCAGTTTTTTGATAATATGAATTTTCTCAGCTAGCTTTTGTAGGGGAAATTCTTTTAACCATCCCAAAACTCTATTTACTTCATCTTTATTTTCTGCAAAGGCTGAACTTTCTGAAAACTGATTTGCAAAGACCTGTGAAAAGGGATTTGGCTCAATAGCATTTCTTATTTCTGGGCTTTGAAAGTCCCATGAAGTTGAAAAGATTTTAATATACTGCAGAGTTCTTTCTACACATTGAGATTGCCTTTCAACCCTTTTCTTTCTACAATATCCATCCTTGATCTCCCAATCTGCAAATGGTTCGAAGATTTCATACTGAGGAAAAGTATCTTAATGCATATACTTTGGATCATTTATTTGTAAGTATGACGCTTCCATTTCTTCGAACAGATCTGGGATTCTTAAAGTCTATAAAAACTAACCAACTTCAATTTTGATGTTAATCTCATCAAGGTCCATCATCTTGGCACTTGTAAAGATTTCAAGTGCAAAATCAATAGAAGCAATCATCTGATAATAATTTAAAATTTGCAATACCCAAGTCATAGATTGAGTATACTGTATGGACCATAAATCATCAAGAGTTATGAAATATAACTTGACCTTCATGTTTGGTAAAGAGTATACTTTTACCAATTCAGCGTCCAAACCAAGAAGTGTGCCAATATTCTTCGATTGCCATGCTTGACATTTTTGAATCCACTAATTTCTTCGAAGCCTGAATCCGACTACCTTTTTTATTTCAAGACAAAGATCTGCAACATGATTCTCGAGAATTTTGAATCTTTTTGCCAAAGTGACAAGATTATCTGGCTGATCTAGAATATCAAAAATGATTCCTTTAACTTCTGATCGGCTACGGCCAATCCTATGGGATTTATTCATTTCCTCAGTAAGGGCATCAAAAATATAGTTAGAATTTCCAGGAATCCATTCTACATCAAAATCATATTGCTGGAACCAAATTTGCCATGCTAATAATCTTCCTCTTGCCATTTGTCTTGATAATTTTACTGACAAGAAATATTTAAAATTCATTGAATCAGTTCTAATCAAGAATTTTCTTGGAGCAAGATACAGTTCAAATTTTTGAATGCCATTAAAGATTGCAAGAGTTTCCTTTTTAGCAGCAAAATAATTTTTCTGATTGGGGAGGAATTCTCCTGATGCATAAGCACATAATTCTTCTCTATTTTCTAATTCTTCTCCTGTGTTTTTCTCATTTCTTTCAAAAAGGACGGCTGCCCAAAAATCATATGAAGCATCTATTTGTAGAATTAATAATCCATCGCTTGGTGGCTGCAATTTTGGCAGGGACTTGCATTCTTCTTTAAGATTTTTTACTACAGCAGTGGCTTGACTAGACCAACTTGATTTTAAATGCTTCCTAATAGGAGCTGTTTTTTCAGATAGCCTGGGAATATATTTATGAATGTAATTTAAAACACCCAAAAATATCTGAATCATTTTAGTATCTTTGAGTTCATCAGGGAACTTGACAAGCTTTGTCAAAACATGTGGCTGCATCTGTATATGTCCATCGATTACATGAATTCCAAGGAAATCAATATCATTTTGGAATAATACCATTTTCTTCTCTGAGAGGACAATACCATGAGCCCGAACTTCTTGAAGGAATACTTCTAAATGAGCCAAATGAGTTTGTAAATCTGGACTGTGGATTAAAATATCATCAATGTAAGTTATGATAAAATCATACTTACCAAAAATAAAATCCATTCTCTTCTGGAAGAAAGCAGGTGCATTCTTTAATCCAAATGGAACAACTTTCCATTGGTAAAATCCTGTAGGGCATGTGAATGCTGTCTTGTGTCTGTCTGCTTCTTCAATCTGAATCTGATAATATCTAGATTTCATATCAAATTTGCTAAAAATTTTACTCTTCTGAATTTTCTGCATTATTACTTCTTGACGAGGTAAGGGATAGTGAAAACTTTGAGTGATTGCATTCAAGGGTTTGTAATTAATCACCATTCTTGCTTTACCTCGAACTATTTCAGAATGATTGCGAACCAAAAATGCAGAACATGAATAATGGGAAACACTTGGTTCAATCAATTTCATCTTCAACAATTCTTCAATCTACTTTTTGATTTCTTGTTCATCAGAAGGAGTACAAGGAATTAACTTAACTTTGACTCCATTATCATGCATGGTCACAATTTCTTGTTTGGGGCTCTCTTTTTCCCAAAATTTCTGGGGGTCTTCTGAGCAGCTTTTAATGAACTGCTAGTATATCGAGATTTGTTCCTGAGTCCATTACAGATCTATTACTGCTTTTTGTTTTGTTTTGAGAGCTTCCTTTTCTTCATAAATCTTCAGTACTTGCTGCCAATCTTTAGAATCATTCTTTGGCTTTCTTATATTGGTATTTTTCTGGATTTCTCTTCTAACTTCAGAATCTGCAACTTTTAGTCTCAGACCAGAGATTGCCTGTTTTTTGAAATTTAAAATAACTTTATCTTCACTAATGGTCACAGGCAAATTATAATTGATAAATGGCATACCCAAAATTAAACTAGCAGATGGGTCATAATGCTGTATAGCAGAAATTTTAACAATCTTCTCACCTACTTCTAAGGAAACATTATCCACATAGTGAGTAAGATTGACTGTACAGCCTATCGTTTCTGAAATTAGGATATTCTGGAGAGGTTTCCATAATCCTTTAAACAATGATGGTCTGGCAAGATTGTTTGAACCGCCGGTATCAATAAATGCATCAAGATCTAACCAACTATTCTTAACCTGTACAGAGACTGGTATATACAAAAGATTATTTGTTTTTAGCATTTTCTTCAAAATACTTTGTTCTGTTGGTGGGTCGAATTCAGGAACTGGCATTGAAGATGTTTGTCCAATATTTTTCTGATATGGACAAAAAGAATTTAACTGGGGAAGAATAGAGATAACCTACTTTCCTTTATCTTTTTCTGGTGGTAGAGACCAACATAAGGATTCTAGTTCACTTGTTTCAACACTGCTGGTGTCAGTCTCAAATTCTTCACTGTAATGCAGTTCTTCTTCTTCATCTTCAATTGAAAATTCATCAGTAGAACAATCATAACAAATATTCATCTTTTGAACAAAACTAACTAATTCTTCATCTTCTGAAAAAGAAGCATCAGTCAACATATATACATATGATGGTTCTTCTTTTGACTGCACAGCAAACCAATCATCACAAAAATATTCAATATCTACACATGCTTTCCATTTTCCGGATGTACTTTTGGGACAAGCACGAGCATAATGTCCTTCCTGTTTGCATATGAAACAACAATTGTTTTTGGTTCTTGGCTATTTCCTTTTCTTGAGAAACCTATAATTTTTAAAAGGTCATTTGGGATTTCCAATTTTCTTGGTGTTAAATTTCCCATACCTTTTATGCTTTCTCCTTATCTTAAAAGGTGTCCATGGTAGAGTAGCACGACAAACATTAGTACTGGGAGTTATATCATGTGCTTGTTTTTGCCAACATAGATATTTCACTTTCTCTTGACACTTGAATAAAAGATCTATCCAGTAAATTTGATCTATTGTTTTACTTTGAAGCTCAATATCCTTAGAAATCAGATCTCCTAGATTTCCTGGTAATTTTGACAAAAAATAAATTTTCTGAACTGAATCATTTGAAATATTTGCTTTGTAGACTTTGGCCATGAAATCTTGACCAAAAGCTTCAAGATATTTCAGATCTTTCAGTTCCATTTGTTATCACTCAGGTTGTCCTTAAGCTCCGGAAAAGGATACAGCCGAGGTAACCACAAACCCACTTTGGACTGCAGTTTCTAGCCAACTTGCAATCAGAGAGGGCTCTCTCTTTTAGATTTAGCTTTGTTGAAAAGGATTTTAGGCTAGGTCTTGAGTTCAGAGGGTTTTTGTTTTGTTTTTGGTGGGAAAATTGATGTTTTTAGGTAGAGAGGCAGAGCATAGTCTGAAAGTTTTGAACCATTGGGCGTGGAGTCGAGGAGGAGAACTGCTGGTGCACTTCTTCGGTCACAAGAGAGGGAAAATGGAGAAAGATAGCTGTGCATGAAACAATATTTCAGGTTTAAATGATGGAAAGAATCCTAAGTAATGAGAGGCAGTTAAGAATCTCTCAATCAGCTTAATAGATGGAGGTAACAGAGCTCTACCTAGGGGCAGTGAAGAATCCCTAGATAATTGGCCAACAGAAGTGAATCGGGGTAAACATGAGCCAGGAGGAATTCATATTCATAACCAATTCAATCAGAGGAAAACATAAAGAAATAACAGAAATTGAGCATAGAGTGTATTTAAACAAATTCTAAGCTATTCTTTCTTTCTGCTATTTAGATAGTGGTAAACAATAAACAGAGGTAAGATGCACTTATTGCTCCAGGCTGCAGCAAAAGAATTCCATCTTCATATCTCCAAAAACATTCATTTACAACAGTCAGTTTGCTCTCCAAGCTTTCAGCAATCTTTGATTATAGAAAAACTCAGGTATACAGTGCGAGTCTCTATTGAAAATTCTCAATTAACCAACCCTTGTAACAATGCAGAGGGCGGTATATATAGGAAAACTTTCTACAACTACTTTTATTACATCTTGACCTAAACAGGTCATAAAGAATAATTAATTGACCTAATTCTATCTGAAATAAATGCATGAAAATATCTTTGGCCACGTTGAGGTCCGCCGTATCAAAACTGAGTAAATGATGTTGTCCTTGGTGGCTTGCTGCAGTGTTTTCTGAAATAAATGTGTATGGGTTTCTATATCTCTGTTGTCTGGTGGGCTTGAATGCCTTAATTGTGATTTGAGGGCAAGGATGGGCTTACGCCTCCTGACTTGACTTTTCTGAGGGACTCATTAATGTACAGGTGCTTCGAGCCCCTAAAAAATCTTCGGCTGATACTCTTTGGTTGTTCTTCTTCCTCTGATACTCTTTGGCAATAAATTGGGATGGTGCTCTGACGTGCTGTGGGTCTAATCACATTTAATGGCCGCTGCTCGGCCTCTGTTTCCTTCAAAACTATTTTCTGCTCCTTTCTGAGTGCTTCGCGAAGAAAAATGGTTCATTCGGCGCCTTTCGGGCTTGCTGAGGGCTGCCTGATGAAAAGATTCCCTAAAGATTCCCCATTTCGGCCTAAAAAATCCAGCGATGAGCGATTTGCACTAGGCGCTCATCAAAAAACTACCTCAGAAACTAATTCCGGGGCTCCGAAGTGTGATTTTTGCTCCTTCACGCCAAAAAGTGATGATGACGTCAGCATGACGTCAGCAATGGGACCTCGTACGGCGGGTGACGTCAGTGGTGATGTCAGCATGATGACATGGCGGGATGATGTCAGTGGGTGACGTCATCATGTACGGACGGTGACGTGGCATGTACGGTGGCAGGGTATGGTGGCAGGAGGCCATGTGGCAGGTGACTCGACAGTACGGTGGCAGGAGGCCACGCAGGCGGACGACGTGTCGCAGTGACTGGGCAGGGGGTGACGTGGTGCTTACGTCACAGGGGAGAGGGCGGTAAATGGTTTTGGGCGCACCGCCTTAGCGCCTGGGCAGTTTTGGGGGGAGGGGCTCCGCCACACCCCAGAGCTTGATGCATGGCGGGAGTACGACGACAAAACCGCCGAACTCTCGGATGCTAAAGCTCGGGCAGTTGGCGCGCGAAAAGGCCCACCCACCGTAGATCTGGGACGGGCCAGATCTAACGGCTAGCGGGGCGGACAAAGAAACGGAGGGTTAGGGCGGGGGAATATACAAGGAATACCCTGTTTTTAATACGGCGCGGCGGTAGGGTTTGAAACTTAGGTTTAGTGGGTTTGGGGTTAATATGAGCGCGGGTTAATGTATTTACAGTTAGGACTTAGGAAAAAGGGGTGGAACATGGGTTTTTAGGGCTAGGGGAGAGGTTGTTAGCATGACCAGGTGTCATCTAACCCCTGTTATGACTCAGATGGGCTAAAAACAGCCCCGGATGGACCATTTTCTCCCGGACTTATAAAAAATATGGCTATATTGCCAGGGAGGGGATATTTACATAGGGGAGTTCTATATACATAGTTTAGTAGGGGAATGGGAAAACTGATAGGGAGTTATATAATACTGTTAGTAGTTAATGTGAAGGTGATCAGCAAGCGCTAAGGTCAGGGACCTTAGGCTAT
Source organism: Pinus tabuliformis (assembly GCA_031772625.1). Classification (NCBI taxonomy): domain Eukaryota; kingdom Viridiplantae; phylum Streptophyta; class Pinopsida; order Pinales; family Pinaceae; genus Pinus; species Pinus tabuliformis. The sequence goes on along the minus strand of CM062805.1, from coordinate 97,553,678 downwards.
TTTGGGGAAAAGACCTTGAAAGGAAATAAAATCCTTGAGTGAAGCAGATCTTCACCAAGGCAACTGATACGGATGATGATGAAACTAAGAGGAATCAAGCAGATCTTGACCTCTTTGGGAAATTAGTAAGTGACTCGGGGAATTAGAAGAAGGGGGAGTTAGTTATGTCCACCTTTGAGCTCTTGTGAATGCAAAACTGCCTGCACTGTGATCTGTAAATATATAACACTTCAAAACACAAAATTTATCATAAATTACCATTCTATAACCACACAGCTACCTACCCAGCCTACCTTCCTAACATTTTTTCTTCTTTTGAATTGGGTGCACTTAGACTTGCAGACCCTGATTTGCAATTTTTCTTTTGAATGTTTCCTATCTAGCTCTACACTTATTTCTGCCAGGGCCCAGATTAAATAGTTGGGTCCCTTTGATTCTCTACCTATCTATAGATCTGCCAAGATTAAACTGTTTGGACAAATACATTTCTCTATATTCTAAAACAGGAAATTGAAGCCTGGGAAGGCCAAGATTAGACTGCTTGGACCTCCCTTAAATGAAAACTCTTCAAAATTGGAACAACTCATCAAAATTGGAATCAGCAGTGGCATTTGGACTAGCACACTTCATGGCTTTCTTCTTTGGTCTCTTCTGGAAATATGGAACACTACAGCTTGCAAAGTATGACATATTTGGCATGTAAAAATGTCAATCATGAAAGATGAAACCCTGTTGCAACAGGAGGCTAACAGTGGCTCCACTTGGGGATGGCTTTTCCTTGTGAAAAGTCAAGAACAGCAGGTCAGACTGCCTTGATCCTCTATTTGTTGTTGTAGACTGGAAACAATTCTTTGTTCTGGCTGCTGAAAATATGAAATTTTGAAATCTGAACCATTCTCTCCTCAACTGAGTTACTGTGACTGTAAAGCATCGCCTACTTTCTTCTGCGTGCTTGATAATTATGTACAACATTGTTTGAGCATTATGCCTTTGAAAATCATGGGCCAAAAACTGATGTACCTCCTCTGACTCTGGTCCTAAACAGTTACTGACCAATTTCTTCTTTCTTGTCAACATTCTTTTGGCTGAAGATTACAAGCTGCAACAGCTTGCCTTTACCATGACTAATTGTGATGTGACTATGCTATTCTTCGCTGTTGTGCTGAAATTAGTGCAGAGACAGAGCTTTTTGAGATTGGAATACTTGCTTCAGCTGCGTCCTCACTAAATTTACTGCTGCTCCTTAAACAATCGGCCTACTTATACAAAATAAAAACAGAGTGCTGATATATACAAATAACACTGTACAAAGATATATACAAAGCTGCATTATGTCCCTTAAAAGGGATCATGGTAGTGTTTCAGCATACGGCCATTGACAGGGCCTTCTTCGGTAGTGCTGTCCTCTATAGATCTGAGAAAATAAGTGTTATTTCCCTGAACAACAGAAATAACCAATGGACCTCTCCATAGAAAATCAAACTTGGCATGTTTTCCCTTGTCTTCCCTTCTTGAGTCCCATCTTAGAACTTTGTCACCAACATTGAAATCCTTAGCCTTAGCTCTCTTATCAAACATCTTTTTGAGCTTTTCTTGCAAGATTTGAGCTCTGTCATAAACTTGTTCTCTGGTTTGCTGAAGATGAATAGTCTGATTAATCCTTCTTTGAATGTCATTTGGTTCAGCCTGAATCTCCTGTAACAGTTTGATAGTAGGAATGCCCAGGGATGAAGGAAATCTAGCCTCCATGCCATATACTAGCTCATAAGGGCTCATCCCAATTGATCTTTTGCTTGAAAGTCTGTCTGCCCATAGGGCGTTTACCAGCTTTTTGTGCCAGTTCTTTTTGTTTTCTTCCAGCACTTTCTTTATGATGTTGATGAGGCTTTTGTTAGATGATTCGGCCAAGCCATTACCTTGAGGGTAATAGGCTGTAGAGTGGCCCAGGGTGATATGAAACTTGTGGCAGAAACTGATCATCGTTTTGGACTTAAAGGCAGCGGCATTGTCAGTGATGATTTTCTCAGGGCAGCCAAATCTAGAAAGGATATTGCACTCAAGGAATTGGATAATGATGGTGTCATTGGCTTGTCTACAGGGAATGGCTTCAACCCACTTAGTGAAATAGTCAGTGGCTGTTAGGATCCATTTGTGCTGGCCTGAGGAAGAGGGATGGATTTCTCCAATGAAGTCAAGACCCCATTGTTGAAAAGGTTGTTCGGTTGAGATAGGTTTAAGGGGCAGGGGTAACAACTTTCTCTTGCCCTAAAAAATTTGGCATTTGTGACATGACATGGCAAACTTCTTTACATCTGCAAAAACAGAGGGCCAATAGAAACCAGCCCTTAGAATTTTATCAGCAGTGGACTTCCAATATAGATGTCCTCCACAGTCACCTGCATGGAATTCTTTCATGACATTGTTAGTTTCATTCATGGTTAAACAATTAAGCAATATACCTTCATGATTTCTCCAAAATAATGCACCATCTATAACACAAAACTTCAAAGCCTTCATTTTCAAAAATCTTTTCTTGGTCCTGGACAATCCTGGGGGAGCAAACAGGTTTAACAATACAAAGCATATATCAGCGTACCATGGGGATTGTAAAAAGATTTCACTGATCTGTGGAGTCGCCAGCTCCAGTTCACTGTCCAGCTGGTTAATGTCTAAGGCTTGAAAATTTGTTTCGGACATCAATTTAGCTAAAACTTGTCCTTTTATCAGCTTGGTTGGTTTTATTTCTATGTCATATTCTAGGATGTTTGCGATCCACTTGCCTCTTTTGCCTTCTAATCCCTCTTGGGTCAATATGTCTTTTACAGCAACGTGTGGGACATAGGCAATCACGTGTGAATATATTATGTACACTCTGAAATCCTTGATGGCCTTAACCAGTGCGTAGGCCTGCTTTTCCATGATTGGGTATTTCAAAGGGGCGTCTCTGAGAGCTCGGCTGAAAAAAGCGATTGGTTTTTCAGCTCCCTGTTCATCCTTTTGAAAAAGGACAGCGGCTATAGTGTGATCAGATGCAAATGAAAATATGATAAATCTTTGTCAAACTGTGGACTGGTTAGAACAGGGGTCTAGGTTAACGCAGTTTTGATACTTTCAAAGGCTTGCTTGATTTCAAGAGACCATTTTACCTTAGCATCCTTCTTTAGCATGTTTCTTAACAGTCTTATTAATTCAGCCAGATTTGGAATAAACCTCCTCAAGAAGTTGATTTTCCCAAGGAATGCTTGTAGCTCTTTTATGTTTCTGGGGTATGGAATTTGGAGGATGGCTTGTATTCTTTCAGGATCAATTCTGATCCCATCCTTTGATATGATGTGGCCAAGTAATTTGCCTTCTTCAAGGCCAAACAGAGACTTCTTGGGGTTCAAGGAAATGCCATATTTCCTACATGTCATGAAAATTTGCCTGAGATGCTTGAGGTGTTCTTCATCAGATTTGGAAAATGGGGTTAAGTCATCAAGGTAGACAACTAGGAAGTCATGTATTTCTTTGGTGAAAGCAATATCCATTGCACGTTGAAAGGTAGCACCAGCGTTTTTAAGACCGAATGGCATCTTTACATATTTGAATGTTCCCCAGGGTGTAGTAAAAGTAGTTTTGTCTTGATCGTCTGGGTGAACAAGTATTTGGTTGAAACCTGAAAAACCATCTAGCAAAGAGATTCTAGATGATCCCATTACTCTTTGCAATATGTGGTCCATTTTAGGCAAAGGGTAATGGTCTTTTAGGGAGACTTGATTTAAATTTCTGAGATCTACACAAAGTCTGATTTCACCTGTCTTTTTCCTGGTAGGAACAAGATTGAACACCCATTCAGAAAATCTGATGGGTGTTATTATGCCTGCTTCAAACATCCTCTTCACTTCCTTCTCAATCGGGGGAAGAAGTATAGGGTTAATTCTTCTAAGTTTCTGCTTGAAGGGTTTCTGGTTTGGTTTTAAAGGAATGGTGTGTTGTATCACCGAGGTGTCATAGGATTTCAAATCCTCATAGCTCCAAGCAAATACATCCTAGAACTCTTTGAATAAGTCAATGTACTTGGGCTTTTGATCAGGTGGTAAATTTTTGGACAGTTTGATCATTTTTGGCTCTTGTGCTGTCCCAATGTTGTGTTCCTCTATATCAGTGTTTATGGGCTGTAATTTTGGCCTTTTGGGAACATCATTAGCATCAAACATATCTTCTAGTGGGGTTAGGCCAGCAGGCAGGAAGTTATCCTTTAAGTCAATGATCTCTGCCTCTATTTTGTCTACTTCTTCCAAGTGTATTTGTTTCAGTTGTTCTATGTTTTCTTTGTCAAAAATAGTTGGTTTCAGGATTTGTCTAACTGTTGCAGCTGTTATATCTTGCTAATTTTCATTTGTTTGGTGTTCTGGATCTGTCATAGCATCCATGTCAATGTTAATATTCGAAAACTCATGCTCAAGGGTGAGGAAATTGTTAATCTGGGCATCATTTCCGAACACTTGCCAATCTTGAATGTTATTTGGGACAGCGGGCCTATGTTTTATTTCAGTTGTGAAGTGATGGTTTGGGTCAAAAGGAAGCTTGCATGTACTTGCAAAAGTGGCCAGGCTGTGCGCATGAATGTTGTGATTTCTTGAAATCTTGTCAAGCTTGAATTCAGTGAATGCCTGGAGAATATTAGTAGTTGCAGTTCTATAGGCTCTCATTCTGTTGTCATTGGTAACAAAATTACCTTTCATCTGTTGTATAACTAGATCAGAGTCACCTAAGATAGACACTTTTACAACTCCTAGAGCTTTGAGGAGTTTAAGGCCTAGCAACAGAGCCTCATATTCTGCCATGTTATTTGTGCATTTAAAGTTCAGTCTGTAGGCATGGCCTTCTGCATGGTTGTTATATGTGTTGTGAATCCATACACCTGCCCCTACTCCTAACTTGTTGACAGAGCCATCAAATTCTAAATACCATGTGATTTCCTGCTTGTGGTTGATGCCTAAAGTGTCAGTCAGCTTAGGATTGGGCAGATTCGAAACTTCTGTTTGGGAAAGTTCTTTTGGTATGTCGGTTGCATTAGCTATTGTGACAGTTTCATCAGTGTGCGCAACTGATTCTTCATTGATGTGTGCTTGTTGCTCTAGAGCGAAGGGCTCATTATCAATTGAAACATTTGTATCATCATTAAACAAAATAAAGGAATCCATATCGGAATGGATTGAATAAATGGGAAAATTTTCAGGCTTGCTCTCACTACTTACCACATATTTCATGAGCGTTTCTCTATACAGTCCCTTTGGTTGCCCAAAGACTGAAATGGTGGCATAGGAAAGGTCTAGTTGAAGGGATCCTTGGAGCTTTGCTCCCCATGATCTTGACAGGTGCATATCGTACTTTGGTGGAATGTCAGCAACCACTACATCCATGAGGATGGTCTTGTTTGGATATTGAACTAAGGAGACACACAAGTCTTTGATGAGGCCTAGACATTTCACTTGACTTGAGTCAAATGAGTATAAATCTTTGTAAGGTCTTGTAACATCAAGATTTAGTTTTTCCATAACTGCTTTGGGCATAAGATTGTGCGATGCCCCTGAGTCAAACATAGCATTGTGCAAAATCTGGTCATGTATATGCAAACTGACATAAAAGGGTGGGATAGGTCCATGTGTTGATTTTCCATTAACTTCTGGGCCAAATAGCAGCTCTGGGGTGTCATCTAAAACATTTACATCATCCTTAACCTATGGAATTTGAAGTGATCTTTGAATTTGCTGCCTATATACATCGTGTCTGGCAAGTTCTGACAGAGGGACCGATATCTTGAGTTTCCCAATCTCTGCCTCTAAGTTAGATGGCTTTTCCGATGAAATCTTGGTGTGGATAACAACAGTTTCTTTCTGTTTCATTTGAATTGTCTGCGTTTCGCTCTTGTTTATCACTGCTATGGGAGGTTTTAGCTTGTGGTTTTTCAACTTCAGGAAAGTTTTTGGGAACCCTGTTCGAGCTTTCTTTCGAGGAATAAGGTGGCAAAGGCTGATCTATGGAAGGCTGCCGGTCTGTTATGTCTTCTACAGTCACTTGATGCGGATTTGGAACATTTGTATCAGCTGGTTCTGTTGTGACGGCCTTTCCTTTAGTCTTGTTGGGTTTTTTTCCTTCCTTTGTTTTGCTAGGTTTGGAAATGTCAATGGTCCTAGTTCTCAGCTTATATTGTTTGTGTACTTCATACACAGCAGTATCATAACCTTGTTTAAAATCAAAAGACTCGCCAGATTTAGTTTGAAACTCATTACAGTCATGCTGATTTTGGTCTTTTTGGGACATGAAAGTTTTATGCTCACTCTTTAGATCCATCAGGTTCATGTGAGTGTCTTCTATGGGTTCACTAGAGGTAGAACCTTCAACATAGTTATCTTGAAAAGGGGGTCTTATATCATGGTCTTGGGTGGGTCTACCAGCATTTGTGTTTTGCGTTTTTCTAAAATTTGGGTTCCTTATGGTATTTGACTGCTATCCTTCCCATGATGCTTTTCTCTCAACATTTTCTACTCTTTCTCCCAGCCTTTGCAGGCCACTGATGATAGCATCAAGCTTTTGATCAAAAGCTGAGGGTTCTTCCTTAAAGGTGGTTCTTCTTTCCAGTCTAGCTCTATTTCTTTTGGCAATTAAATTGGCTTCTACGCTAACAGCAACATTTTGCATGTCCGCAAGGGTTTGAGGAGCTCTTTCTTTTAACTGGTATGCCATATCAGGGTCAAAACCATCAGGAAATTTGTACAAGGCCAGATCAGGGGGAGGCCTTAGGTTCTGTGGTATTGCGTTGTAAACATTGTTGAATCTTGCACAGTACTCCAAAACAGTTTCTTGAGGACCTCTTTTAATTGTATCATATTCAGTTAGTATGTGCAAGGGATCTTTCTTTTTCTCCCATCTATTGGTAAAGGATTGTTAAAGCTCATCTGGCGTGGTTATGGAATTTGTAGCAAGTGATCTGAACCAAGTTCTTACATCACCTGTTAAACTCTGAACAAAAATTCTCATTCTCACGCTATCATCATCTATTTCGTAGTTTTCAAAATAATCTTGCATCTTTTTGGTATGCTGAATGGCTGTGAAAGGACCGGTGCTGTCAAAATAGGTAATTTTCGATTGGTAATCTTGGGGTAAAGCCCCAGCATTAGCAGGTAATTGCAGGGGTGCATATCTATTAGCCATATTCGCAGGGATTACAAGAACAACAGGGATAAATGGAACGACAGGAACAGCAGGGATAACTGGAGTAACTGGAACGGTGGGCACAACAGTAGTGTTAGTATGTGCAGTGAATGAAGGTGTGGAAGAAGTACTATGGGATGTAGATGATGAACTAAGGGAAATAGGGGTTGACCGGAACAAACCTTGACAGCAGTCAGAATACAGCTAGGGTAAGCTGTTTCAGGGCTCAAATCAACAAAATTTTCTGGTCTTTCTTGCTTCCTAAGGATTTTCGAGATTATGTTAGGGTTTTCAAAAACAGCTGGTGGATCTGGGTCGGGATTTGACCTTGTATATCGTGGGTTTTTCTTGGGAGCCAGCTTCCGAATTGTTTTTCGGGTATTTTTCCTGGGAATGTTTTTATAATCAATAAGGGACTAACTTTAAAATTTGGGACAACTTATTTGTAACTTAAGACTAGCATGAAGATTGACTGAAGCAGCATTTATTTACTTCTGTTAATGCAAAACAAAAAATAGTTTCAAAGGCTTCCTGGCTGACATTCAGACTTCATCTGTAGTTTTAAGAGATAAACAACAATTGGAAAGTTTGATTTATGGTCTCAGTGGAGCTTTCTTACCTTCTTCGTGAAACTATCTGAGGAAGGTTCCCCAGTGGAGTCGCCATTATGTTATCACTCAGGTTGTCCATAAGCTCCGGAAAGGATACAACCGAGGTAACCACAAACCAACTTTGGACTGCAGGTTCTAGCCAACCTACAATCAGAGAGGGCTCTCTCTTTTAGATTTAGCTTTGTTGAAAAGGATTTTAGGCTAGGTCTTGAGTTTAGAGGGTTTTTGTTTTGTTTTTGGTGGGAAAATTGATGTTTTTAGGTAGAGAGGCAGAGCATAGTCTGAAAGTTTCGAACCATTGGGCGTGGATTCGAGGAGGAGAACTGTTGGTGCACTTCTTCGATCACAAGAGAGGGAAAATGGAGCAAGATAGCTGCGCATGAAACAATATTTCAGGTTTAAATGATGGAAAGAATGCTAAGTAATGAGAGGCAGTTAAGAATCTCTCAATTAGCTTAACAGATGGAGGTAACAGAGCTCTACCTAGGGGCAGTGAATAATCCCTAGATAATTGGCCAACACAAGTGAATCGGGGTAAACATGAGCCAGGAGGAATTCATATTCATAACCAATTCAATCAGAGGAAAACATAAAGAAATAGCAGAAATTGAGCATAGAGTGTATTTAAACAAATTCTAAGCTATTCTTTCTTTCTGCTATTTAGATAGTGGTAAACAATAAACAGAGGTAAGATGCACTTATTGCTTCAGGCTGCAGCACAAGAATTCCATCTTCATATCTCCAAAAACATTCATTTACAATAGTCAGTTTGCTCTCCAAGCTTTCAACAATCTTTGATTATAGAAAAACTCAGGTATACAGTGCGAGTCTCTACTGAAAATTCTCAATTAACCAACCCTTGTAACAATGCAGAGGGCGGTATATATAGGAAAAATTTCTACAACTACTTTTGTTACATTGACCTAAACAGGTCATTAAGAATAATTAATTGACCTAATTCTATTTGAAATAAATGCATGAAAATATCTTTGGCCACGCTGAGGGCCGCCGTATCAAAACTGAGTAAATGATGTTGTCCTTGGTGGCTTGCTGCAGTGTTTTCTGAAATAAATGTGTATGGGTTTCTGTATCTCTGTTGTCTGGTGGCCTTGAATGCCTTAATTGTGATTTGAGGGAAAGGATGGGCTTACGCCTCCTGACTTGACTTTTCTGAGGGACTCATTAATGTACAAGTGCTTCGAGCCCCTAAAAAATCTTCGGATGATACTCTTTGCCTGTTCTTCTTCCTCTGATACTCTTTGGCAATAAATCGGGATGGTGCTCTGACATGCTGTGGGTCTAATCACATTTAATGGCCGCTGCTCGGCCTCTGTTTCCTTCAAAACTATTTTCTGCTCCTTTCTGAGTGCTTCACGAAGAAAAATGGTTCATTCGGCGCCTTTTCGGCTTGCTGAGGGCTGCCTGATGAAAAGATTCCCTAAAGATTCCCCATTTCGACCTAAAAAATCCAGTCAAAAACTGCCTCAGAAACTGATTCCGGGGCTCCGAAGTGCGATTTTTGCTCCTTCGTGCCAAAAAGTGATGATTACATCAGCATGACATCAGCAGACGTCAGCAATGGGACCTCGTACAGCGGGTGACGTCAGCGATGACGTTAGCATGATGATGTTGTAGGATGACATCAGCGGGTGACGTCATCATGTACGGACGGTGACGTGGCATGTACGGTGGCAGTGGATGGTGGCAGGAGGCCACGTGGCAGGTGACTCGGCGGTACGGTGGAAGGAGGCCATGCAGGGAGACGACGTGTCGTGGTGACTTGGCAGGGGGGTGACGTGGTGCTTACGTCACAGGGGAGAGGGCGGTAAACGGTTTTGGGCGCACCGCCTTAGTGCCTGGGCGGTTTTGGGGGGAGGGGCTCCACCACACCCCAGAGCTTGACGCGTGGTAGGAATACGACGACAAAACCGCCGAACTCCCGGACGTTAAAGCTCGGGCAGTTGGCGTGCGAAAAGGCCCGCCCACCGTAGATCTGGGACGGGCTAGATCTAACGGCTGGCGGGGCGGACAAAGAAACAGAGGGTTAGGGCAGGGGAATATACAGGGAATATCTTGTTTTTAATACGGCGCGGCGGTAGGGTTTGAAACTTAGGTTTAGTGGGTTTGGGGTTAATATGAGCGCGGGTTAATGTATTTACAGTTAGGACTTAGGAAAAAGGGGTGGAACATGGGTTTTTAGGGCTAGGGGAGAGGTTGTTAGCATGACCAGGTGTCATCTAACCCCTGTTATGACTCAGATGGGCTAAAAACAGCCCGGATGGACCATTTTCTCCCGGACTTATAAAAAATATGGCTATATTGACAGGGAGGGGATATTTACATAGGGGAGTTCTATATACATAGTTTAGTAGGGGAATGGGAAAACTGATAGGGAGTTATATAATACTGTTAGTAGTTAATATGAAGGTGATCAACAAGCGCTAAGGTCAGGGACCTTAGGCTATTTTGGGGAAAAGACCTTGAAAGAAAATAAAATCCTTGAGTGAAGCAGATCTTCACCAAGGCAACTGATACGGATGATGATGAAACTAAGAGGAATCAAGCAGATCTTGACCTCTTTGGGAAATTAGTAAGTGACTTGGGGAATTAGAAGAAGGGGGAGTTAGTTATGTCCACCTTTGAGCTCTTGTGAATGGAAAACTGCCTGCACTGTGATCTGTAAATATATAACACTTCAAAACACAAAATTTATCATAAATCACCATTCTGTAACCACACAGCTACCTACCCAACCTACCTTCCTAACATTTTTTCTTCTTTTGAATTGGGTGCACTTAGACTTGCAGACCCTGATTTGCAATTTTTCTTTTGAATGTTTCCTATCTAGCTCTACACTTATTTCTGTGAGGGCCCAGATTAAACAGTTGGGTCCCTTTGATTCTCTACCTATCTACAGATCTGCCAAGATTAAACTGTTTGGACAGATACATTTCTCTATATTCTAAAACAGGAAATTGAAACCTGGGAAGGCCAAGATTAGACTTTTTGGACCTCCCTTAAATGAAAACTCTTCAAAACTGGAACAACTCATCAAAATTGGAATCAGCAGTGGCATTTGGACTAGCACACTTCATGGCTTTCTTCTTTGGTCTCTTTTGGAAATATGGAACACTGCAGCTTGCAAAGTATGACATATTTGGCATGTAAAAATGTCAATCATGAAAGATGAAACCCTGTTGCAACAGGAGGCTAACACCATTCTAGCGAGGTCTGTAATAATTTACTTCTTCTCATCTATTGGCTCGGGAACAAACTGTGTTTTTAATAGTACCTCTAGAGTAGACAGTCTGGCTGCAATGACTGCTTGTCATTCTGACTCATGAGGTCCAATCCACCAGTCATAAACAATTCCGGCCATTCTTTTCTCTGCTAGAACAAATATGGATATATTATCAAGCTCTTTTGTTACTTGCATTTGGTATAAAGCTCCTATCCATATCCAGATTGATTCATCTAGATTGGTTGATTTTTCCAAATCTAGAATATAACCACTAGAATTAGAAGCAAACAGATCTTCTTCTATTCTAGGATACTTTTGGACTTCTTTAACAAAATTTGCTTTTTGGATTGAGGGCATGATAAAAGATGGAAACTTAGAAGCTGCATTTTCTAGAGTCACTATTTCTGCTTTTGTTTTTCTTGGCTTTTCTGGAATGGACTCTATTTTCATTGGTTTGACAGGTGTTTCAGACGTACTAGCTTCTGTTTCTTCTAAATCCCAAAAATTGGGAGTCGACATATCTATGGAGAACTTTGAGCTCTGAGCTGCTTTGGATTTTCTTCTTCTTTCCTTTTTCTGCATTCTTGCTTCTTTCTCAGCTCTTTCTTCCTGTTGCTCATCATGTAAGAGCTTGAGATTGGCTAGAATAAGCTCATTCTGTGCACCCAAATCATCTATAGCATTTTCAGCATAAGAACACCACGTGGTAATATAATTACCGATTTGATACAATTGGTCTAAATCATTGGGATTTGATGAATTGTGTTCAACTAAAGGGGCACAATCAGCTCTTGTAGAGGGTTGCTTTGAGGAGGATGAAGTGGTACAAAATTTTGTCTTTGGTGGCCATTTTCCTCCTTTTACAAAGCGACGATTAGCATATTTCCATTCTTCAACTGGGGCTATTTGGGAATTAGAAATTCTAAACATCTTATTTACAGCAAGAAAAGGTTTAACTTCAGGTATATACAATTCATTTGAAGACAGAATAGGCTGACTAGATGTACTGGCTGTTTGAGCAGAGGATTTTGTAGATTCTGAGACTGGTAAGGCATATTTTCTTGGATGAATGATGGGTTGTGGAATAGAAGGCTTTTCTTGAAGTATTCTTATTTTACCTTCTTGTAATGAAGCTCTTCTTGTCAAGCTTCTTGGTTTCTTTTCATTAGCTAAAGACTTGTATTGAAAATACCAGTCGTTTGGTAGACCTATAGAATCATAAGATACTCCTTCTACTTGTGCATTGTTTAAGCCAACTGACACACAATCTCTGAGCACTAGCTGTTTCAATTTAGGATGGACTATATTAGTCAACTGGAAGGATGTATGAACTATTACAGATAAGAATTCACATACTCGTCCAGAAATCTCTCAATCACTCAATCAATGCTCTACATAGGGAAAATAGGTCTCAGCTCAGAATACGCGGGGCATATGACAACACAATTCGTAAATGACCAAGCATTGTTTGCTGGGCAGTCCTTTGTAATTTATAGCGTCTTTTGAATTTGAATTCGACCGTTCCCCCCAAATCCAGTCCACTAATGCTCCCTTGGCAGTAGATTTTCCCAAATCTTACCCATAAAGCGCATCTTAAATGTCTATTGCCCGCTCCATTTGGTCTCAATTCAAAGCATCACATCGGGAATAGTGACTACAACGGTCACTTTCTAGCCAACCTGCGTAGTAGTGCAGTCCCCCTTGTGCGGTCACGAACCTTGTGACACTTTGCTCCTGCGCGTAGCTCCAACATCACACAGCTCCCAGGCATAGTATTTTATAATCTCATGCCTCCTTTCAATTTCTTAGAGTGCTAAGACTGTACTTCCCATGGCTAGTCAGGTGGTCGCACCCCCTGTATAGGGTTTCAACCAGTTATCCATCACTTTTCCTGGAAAACATCCACCTTTTATTGTTACTGGTTGCATTGCGCACTTTATCATCTGCAACATGCCACCATGGGTGATATGTTTAGTAATATGCGGTCCATTCCAAGGCATCAGGCTTATCAACTCTCAATGGTAGTCCCCAAATTCATCAACGTGATCGTGCGCACCCTGTTTTATCACCCTAGTTTCCTTATTGAGAAAATCCTTCTTTATTTCATCCTCAAGCTTCTTGACTTTCGCTTCGACCATAGCACTTTTCTCCCTTAATCACACCCTTTCTTTCATAAGTTCTTGGAGCCTAAGATCACCCTGCCGGATTTCTTGCTCAGGTCCCAAGCGTTCTGCCTCGTCCAGCAGCGTGATCCCTTCTTCCAAGGCTCTGCGAGCCGTCATATCTACCAGTGTTGCTATGCGCGGACAGGCATTTTATACTCTATGGACATTAAAATGTTCACTCCATACTCCAGCCTCGGAGGCGTCTGCACCATCATTTTCTTCCACGTTGTCCTATAAGCCCACAAAACTACTCATACGCGCAGGTCCCAATTAGTCTGTTGCGCATCATATGCCTTGTTCAGTGCTTCACACACTTCGTTAAAGGCTTCTACGTGGATAACCTTCTACACACTCGTTCTTTCCATACTCCGTTGTTCCAACCTGAGGGGTCATTCGCGCCATTGCCTTGCCCGCACATGCTTATTAACTGTGTCTCCTAACATGAAGTCTATGTGCATCTGCACAAGTTTTGTAACATATGCCTATATCCATCTAGACAGGTGCACGCGCGGATCATCCCGTTCGTCATAGTTGTCTTTTAATCACATCTGAGGCTTCCCAAACTGCATGCGCATCATTCTCGTGCATTCGCGCTAGTCCTCAAAGCTTCCTTGGTGCATACCCCACCACCTCGCGGGCGTAGCACGTAGCACCCATTTCAGGGCTTCGAACCATTGCTGTTCTGGCAACTCTCTTTAAAATGTATTCAGGAAGGCATCGACCTCGCTTAACCCATAATACGTAGGCAGATCCCTTACTTCCTTTGATACGCAGCGCAATGATCTTGTCATCATGTTGTAGTTTAGCATGGTTACCTCGTGTAACTAGTTTTGCCATCGCTCTATCTCTTCATCCGAATCTGATGTACAGGAGCTTTCACGCTCCCATGAAATTCACCCATTCGCGGTGGGATTTACCCAGTCCTTCTCTTGTGTGGTTATCTTGTAGACGTAGTCAAAATCATTGTCACTTTCATAGTTACACACTGGCTCTGTGTAGCACGATCCTTATGCAGGGTCCAAAGGTACAACTACGCGCAGATACTTTTTCTCAAAAATCATCTTGCGCTTCTTCAAATTTATCACCCCATTCATGTTAGTGTCCCAATTTATTCCTAATAGCGCAAGGTAGGGATTGCTATCATCAATAATCTCTATCACTTCAAAATCTGCCAGCGTGCTTGTTCCTTCATTATCTACGGTGATTCCCTGCAATCTTCCCATAGGTAGGATCTTTTGCTGGTTCGCCATTCGCAGTTGGATAGGAGACCATTGCAGTGTAGGCCTTCCCATGCGCTCCCATGTCTGTTTTGGCAGAATGTTTGTATCCGATCCTATGTCCAGAATCACTTCGTCCATCTCATATTCCCCAATATGCACAATCAACCTCATTTCTCTTCCCGTCCTCGTCGCATGCTTTCCAATCTTCCAGATTACGTGTGGTTCTCCTAGTGCGGTCCTAGCACATCGATTTATGAGATTCTATAGTCCTTTTACAGCCTTGTTGTTGTGTAGCAGCTTCATGCATGTTTCCAAGAACGTTGTAAGCATTGATGGGTCCATTTCTGGCTCCAGTCTGTCTTTGCTTCCTGAAGTGAAGGCATAAACGAAGCTCTTCTTGGATTCCATGAAGGTTTCCTTAGCGTGCTCCAAATCAAACTCTGGTTCTTTTGTCGGAGCCTTGTGAGCCCAAGTACTATCTTCAGACTGCTTGCCTTTATCATCCCCCATCGTCATCCCACTTCGAAGCACAATATTTACGTTAGGGTCTTCCTCACGTGGCCTAGACCTCATCTATTGTAGGTTCTGAGTTAGGAGAGGTTGGAGCGCTCCTTTGTCGCGCAGCCTCACTATCAGTGTGGGGCAATCCTCCATCTCATGATCAAACAATGTACAATACAAGCATGAGGGGCATGTTGTATTCGTACAATCACAGGCATAATGTCCTGGCCCTCCACAATTGTAACATATCAGCTGTCTGCAACCTCTTCCAAGTCCTCCTCCACCTCGGCCTCATTTGCACCCCTGAAATCTGGTTTGCGCCATCCCTGCGTTTTGGTCAAGGGGTTGCGTTTTGGTCTAGATTCTTTAGGTGGGAGTCCTATCCATAATTAGTTCATAGCTTCTACAGGTGTGCTCATCATGTCCCACTGATCTACAAAAATTACATAACAACTGTTGCGAATTCTGCATGTACTTCTGCAATAAATGGTAGTTGCCTGTAGCATGCTTTTCTCCTATTTGACAAATCACGCACCACAACGCAGGTGCTGCACTAGGTCTGGCTTGTGCCTCTATTCTTAATGGCATCGGTCCTCCTCCCATGAGGTAATTCGTGAAAACTAGGCAATGGTCCTTGTCATGACCCTGACCTTTACATTTAAAACACCATACCTTGTTGCACACTCATGTCCTGTTTTAAACTCTGCATCTCAAGGCACAAGTTTTTCAACTGCGTGTGGATATGCTAAACTCTCAAGCTAGGATCCTGTATTAGGGTTTCATTCAACCTCATCGCGATCTCCAAGGCCTCGGCCTAATTTGTTAGCCTCAGTTGTGACAACGCATTCCTCAAATGTGGTGTTAGTGATGCTACAAATCATTCGCGGTGTTGTCCATCTGTCAAAGTCATATTAGCTTCGTAAATTGTGCACTTCAGTCTCTAACCCAACTCCCAAGGGGTCTCACCTGGTAGAATCGTGATCTCCTTGAACCCAATGATCGACTGTGCCTCTGACTTCGGCCTGATAAATTCTTTGTTCAATGTAGTTTGGATATCTGCGATCCCTGCATTCGGATTGTCATTAGAATGCTTAATATACTAGGTCAGTGGGCGATCCTGCACAACGCTGACCAATGTTGCTTTCTATATATTGTCATCCATAACTCCCTACGCTTCCCATATAGCTTTTATCACGAACCAAAATTGGTCCGGATCTTCATTTCCTACTCCCTTGAACACCGCAACTTTATCGCGCTCGCCATATTGACTCGTGGTGGTGGCAGAGGTGGTATGGGCGAAGATGGGGGTGAAGACGGTGAAACTGGTGGTGGTGTGGGTGGGGGTGATATGCGTGGAATCCTTTGCCTTATCAGATTGATCACACTTCTTGGTGAGACCTTCGTGAGCTCTTCCTCATTCCATCGCGAAGGTGAAATCAAGGGGCTAGTTTCCAGTTCTGCACTACCTTCGTTTCTATACATTCTCCCACTTCGCATAGCCCCACACATCAATGTATTCACATAACCCACTTTTCACACAATATAATTTTAATCCAAGTGTTCAGAGACTTAACGTACTTACCTCATGGTCCTTTGAGAAAGCATCGTTCTGCCTCGCTATAGCTGACTGAAGTATCTACTGCGAACTTAGTAATGAATCCTCCTATAATTCAATCGAGCTAGTAATCAATAGCGTGCACGATCTTATCCTTCAATGCCTCCAATCTGCACACCAAATCTGGGGTCGACACAATAGGACTATCGAGCTTGCACCTCCCCTAGCTATCTGCTAGCTTCGTGATCCTCTCGTACAGCTCAGTAGGGAAAGATGTGAAGAAAATTTCATGGATCTCTGTGTACAAGTAGCAGTCTAACCACTCTCCTTTTGATAGTTTCAGATTCCTGTTCTCCTACGCCGTGAACACGTGAATTCTTCTATCTAACCAACCTTCAATTTCTTTCTTAATCGGATTCCAATGATATGACATCAGACATCTCTATGCAGATCCCGGTCTCGACAATGGAACCATTTGTTGTCTTATTGGGGCCTGACCCAGGTTCGAAGTTAATTAGGCAAAAAAATCCCTATACTATTGGCCCTTTCAGCAACAATCCACAGAGCGTGGATTGATGTCTCACCCAAAGTAGTATGGGGGGGTGCTGGAACCAGGAATCCGCACCCTTGAGATGTCGGAGGGGTTGATTTGGTCCAACTGTGAGTCCCTTTGCGCACATCCCTAGCCTTTGTGCCCTGATGTATTCACCTTCGCGTAGCCCTAACTAGGGGTTGGGGGGCTTCTGCGTTGCTGGAGAAGCAATCTGAACTATTTCCCTAGGTCACACCCGAGATCTTTACTTATCTAGTTAGTTATCTTCATGTAAACATATGCCTTATATTATATTTACTTATTCAACACATTCATATGAGTTCACGCAATGAATGAATAGTAAACTTGTAATTCATACCCATAATACATAAAACAGGAAAAGATACATAGAAATATAGTAAAAATTCTATTTTATTAATTCTTCCAATGATTATAGACTCAACCTGCCTTGCGCACTCAACTGCAGAGGTCCGCGCACTCAGCTGCGGACTACTAGGCCTCTATGCACTCAGTTTCAGAACCTTATCCTACTCTACGAACCAAAGAAATGGCTTACAATTCGAATCAATTCTTCTATTCCTTTTTCATCAGTCCATCAAATTCTTCTCTTCGATCCCCTCTTTACACTTAGAGCCTCGCTCTATTTATACAATCTCATGGTCCACGGACCATGGGCAGATCTTTCAAGCCGACATTACATTACAAAAACAAGGGCGAACAACCCTATTACTCTATTACGACTTCGTGCTCCGCGCCCACATTTTGCGAAGTATTTACAATGGACTTAGTCAAAACTTGGGCTTTAAGCCCCAAAACATGCATTGGGGGGGATTCCACGCCCAACACCTGTCAATCCAAATTCTGATGAAGATGTTATAAAACAATTTAACAAGCTTGAAGTTTTGGTGGCAGAATTAAAACTGGTTGTGCAGAAAAATTTTACTAACCAATCAACTAAATCTTCTTCTTCCTTTGCCTCATAACCAACCCCTCTAGTAGTTTCTTCCATTACTACTTCCCTTCTAGTAGTTTCTCTCAATACCACTACCCCTATTTCATCTACCATCCCTACTACTATTACACCCACTCAACAAAGTATAATCCCACCTTCTTTAATACCCTTAATATCCACATCTATTGTAGTGTCTTCTTCTTCCCATTCCCATTTACCAATCACGACAGCTTATTATGCCCCCTTGGTCTTACCTGGACAACTTAATTCCATGCCACAATATTATTAGAGCCGAATACCTCAATTTGATGGCACAAGTCCAATCACAACAAAAAACATATAGATAGAATGAATGATTATTTAGATTTTCAAGAATTTGATGAAGATGATGTGAAGATAAGACTCTTTGCCCAAATTCTAACAATGGAAGTTAGGAAATTGTTTAAGACATTGCAAGTAGCTAGTATCCTAGATCTCACACAATTTCACCAAACTTTTCTTGCATGATGGGAAATAAAGAAGAATCCTCTCCAAATATTGGCTGAATATGAGAGTATAAAGAGAGCCCCTCATGAAATTAGGGGAATTATGAGGTCTAAAACTGGCGTCCTAAGGAAATTATAAAATAATAGTGGAAATAATAAAATAAGATTAGATTACACCATCAAATTTTAGAGGGAAACAAGAAAAAGCTACTTTTTCAACTCGTATTTTCAACTTATCTCCCTATGGGTTTACTCAAATTTCAAGAGAGAACAGTCATTGGATGAAAATTTTGATTCCTCATCCAAGGATTACTCGTGTTGTATACTTTTGATGGACCTTGCTACAAAAAAAATGAGAAATACATGAAAAACATGATTGCAATCACAATTTTTCATGTATTTCTCATTTTTTGTGTAGTAGGGTGTAACTAAAGTATGCAACATGGGTACTCCTTAGACGAGGACTAAAATTTGCATCCAACGTGTACTCCCACTCGAAATTTGAATAAAACCTTAGGGATATAAGTTGAAATTATAAGTTAAAAAGTAGTTTTATTATTTTATTATTTTTTGATATTTTTACTTTTTTACTCCAAGAATGGTGAATCATCCCCCATGTTGACATCATCATCTTGAATTATCTTGGTTCTTATAAATTTTATTTTGGTTGTACATTTTTCTTAGGAGGCCCATTTTACACCTCAAAATTTCTCTCATGAACAGTCCAAGACTACTACACTAGATTCAATAACATTTACAATTATATTCCAACGGCAAAACAATCCCCACTAGGACTGGCTCTAATCAAATTTCCAAATGGTTTTGATGCAGATATGTCTTACCAACTGAGGTAGATAAATCCTACTACCCTAGAGGAAATGCAAAGGAATTTAGTTAGTGGGGAAGCCAAATTTTTGGCAAAGAGAGCTAGGTTAAAGGCTGAGAGATGAGTCACTATTAAAGAAGAACCTACTTCTTCTTCATCAGATGCTAAGTTGGACGCCTTAGTTAAAACCATGGAAAGAGTGATGGATAGGATAAGTATAACTAACAGGTCCTCCAAGGGAAAATCAAGGGGGTCCTCAAATTAGAAATCCTAATTTTAGGAGAAATCCACCCCAAATCAAACACAGAGAACAAAGAGGTCCAACTGATCAGCAACTACTTAGACCTCCATTCCAAAAGAATTATGCAGATGGAGAAGCTAAGTTACTATAGGATCCTGAAGAAAATAAAATAAACTTATTTAGGGAAGGAGAAATTGATAATATCTTCTTAACTAAGGAGGAGCAAGATCTATTTTTGTTATCACAGCCAGAAGTCATCCCTACAGAGATAGATGATTATAAAAAGGGATACAAAAATTCTATCATGGAGGTGCACAAGGAGTAAAAAATGAGAAGTAAGAACACTGTAGGAAATCCTCCCAAGAAGATTCAGAGTGACATCCCTTCTACCAACTAGGAAAAGGACTATTCTCAAAATGAAACTTCTCCAAAACAGGATGCAAATGTCAAAGAAATAGACAAACCTCAAACATCTTTCAGTATTGAAAATGAATTAGAAAAAGTAAAGATTTATATTCCTTTGATAGAATTGATTAACAAGAATGCATATAAATCTCAAGTCATGAAGGCTTTGAAGATAGGAGAAGGAACAGACACAGTCAACCTAACTGATGACCAACCTGAATTATTGTTTGGGCCTAAAGTTGAAGGGTAGTGTTGTTGGGAAAAGTATCCAATACGGAATGACCCTATCCCACTCTAAGGGTGATAGTACCTCAGCAACAACCGAATGCAAAGCTATTCAAGATTACTTCTTTATGAGATGTAAGAGAGGGGAGAAAGAGATCCACTAACCGTTATCTTCCGCTAATGTTTGATCCAATCTTCTCTCCTTGCTGCTTGCTCCCAGCTCCTTGCTCTTTCACTGGCCCAGCTACACAAAGATCCTGCAAAAGCACAAGAAAAGGAAACTACAAGAAGCATACATCCATAATTGATTCAAGGATTAGAATAAATCAAATATACAAGCATCAATACGCCACAAAGACACATGCATATAGAAGAACCTCAAATGCTTTATTAATGGAAGAAGTAAAGTTCTGAGGGTGTTACAACCATAATAGGCCCAATCCAGCAACACCTCCCAGCAGAAAGAAATCTCCTCTTCACCTCCTTCAAAGCAATAACCCAATAGTTCTATACTCAAACCAACAGCACTTCCTTACATTCATAAGATTCCAGCCTCCATAGACCTCATGAGAGAGCTCTATATATAGGAGATTTGGAGAAAGGATGAGTCAACTTGAGTTTGGCATGAAGCTGACTAGTGTCCTCTCCCAGTTCAGTTATACTTCAGTTCTTGAGTCCACTTGGAGTTTCTTGCTTCCACTTGGAGATCTAGATCCTCTTACTCATCACAAGGCGAATTCCCTGATCCAAGTGTCATTTTGGAAGCTTCCTGGGCATTTGACACCTTGCAGAATGACTGTGCCACTTGGCCAATCTCGCCCAGCGCAGGTAGCCTTCATTAGATTTGACATTCAGCGCAGGTACAGAGTGGAGTAGTTGACATTCAGCGCAGATGCTCAGTGGAGCAGTTGACATGATCCAGAATTAGCTTGTTTTTGAGTGTTTTCAGGTGGAGAACTGATTTTCAGTGCTGTGGTTTGCTAACCTTGTTCCTCTAGGGGTAGGAACAACATGTTTAGGGACTTTGGATCCCTTAGATTATCGACATTCCATGCTTCATGCTGTAAGGTACAAAAATGTCTATAACAGTTGCCCCCTAAAGTATGAGGTCGTTTATCGGGTGAAATGCTTTATCAGGAGGATCCGAAGTTCATTCAATCGCTGAGAGGTGCCCTGTAATAAAATACAATACAATACATTATTTTTCATTCTGCTTTCATGATCTAGCTGAGGCGGGCATTCCCATGCTCAGCTTTATAAATTCATTTTGGTACATAGAACAGACGATCGTCTGATGGTAGACTGATAATTCTCTGCTGAAATTATCATCCTTTGAGTAGGATGATCATCTGCTGCAATGATGTACATATCAAATGTCTTTATATTTCCTGAATATATATCGCAGCCCGGATGGATGAAACTAGATCTGGGGTCTTCAAACTCGTTCGATCTTCACTCTAAGTACAAGTCAATCCATGTGAGAATTGCGCTGAAGTCGAACATGGAAAGACATCGCTTGATTACCGGTCAATAATGTAAACCGTTAACAAGCGCGAGAGGAATCACCAATAATGACAATGACCCTGAAGGTACTGCAGTACAATTCACGTGGTGTGAATAAAGGACTTGGCGTCGAACACCACGCAAAATCTTCTGGTCGAAGGTCATTGATGTATACCTGTCGCCGGAAGTGAGCAACTTGCCATTGAGGCATGCAAGCTCCAAAGTACTGAGGGGGTTGTTCCTAGATCAACTTCTTGGATAATGAGCTGAAGTCGACAAGAAGCGATCCATCAAAGGAGGGCCTTAATGAATCCCACATCAGTGACACTGAACGGAGCTAATGATTTTAGTGGAGGTGAAAACAATCTGTGAAATATGATTCAGGGTGGCGATCATGGGTGGATGAAGGATAATGTATGGTAGTGGATGGGACACGGTTGACTCTTTCTGAACAACATCTCTTGAACATATAACGACACTGATGCGATGGATCGGTAGCATTACCCCAAATGTGGATGGTTTGGCGAGGACCATGGTGATGAGACCGGTGAATGAAAACAACCCAACCCGATGTGATACGGAGGACAAAGTGTCATGTTCAAGAGTGACTTGCTACCATTAAAGCTTTGAGGTTCTCCCAATTTTTCCCCAGTCATTTCTGACCAGTACCTCTTTATTTTTGTCAAGCTTGAGGAGGATAACATATGCTTGTTCTATAACCTACCCTTCGGGCAAGCCCATCGCTATGTTTTAATGAGCCTAGCGATAGGGAAACTCGTTCTCGTCTAAAGACAAGTTTGTCGCTATTTAATCATTTTAACGAGTCTAACGACAAGGAAAACTCAGTCCTTTTCATTTTTAGAGAGTCTGAAAAGGTACAGAAAGTTAACTCCAAAATTCCTTTTTCGTCATCTAATCCCTTAAGTCCGAAAAAGTATAAAACAATACAGAAGGGATGAGTTTTCGATAACTTTAACGAGCCGAATAAAACAAGCGCTCGACCTTTTTGTGCAATAATCCCTCAGGTCCAAAAAGATTAAAATCTAGAGGAGGGATAGCTCTTCCGGTCATTTTAATGAGCTGGAAGGCCAAAACTCGGCAAACTTTTCATATTTTACGAGTCAAATGAAAAGAGCTCAAAGAAGACTCGTCTTTTGAGGAACGAGTGATAAACAGGGATAGCAGCAGATTCCAGGTACGGGTTGGAATTTTCCAATCACGGCAGTGTCACAAGGATGGCTAGGTGGAATCACTCTTCGCAGTTGTTCCTCAAAATGGGTAAACAATCATATGGAGGTAAATGATCGGCCAAATGAACGGTGGAGGTGATGGCTGCAGCAAAACACGACCAAGGTCTTTTTACGGTTGATCAGGGTACATTCTTAATGGTTATTTACCGGGAAGTTCATTTTTTAACGAGCTTAACCTTGCGCAATGCTTATGTTTATTTTTTAACGAGCATGAATTCCGCGTTAAAACTGCTCGGATCTCGCTTTTCTATTTTTTAACGAGCATAAATTCCGCGGTAAAACTACTCGATTATACCAGTCGTAAGATAAGAATGTCTCCTGTGAGATAGTTATTTTTTATGGAGCTTTATCTCACGAAGCTATGCTCCTAATTTGGCAAATTTTGACCTTTGCCCCACATCCTTTCTTTATGCAAGTTAGGAAACGACTAATCCAAAAAACAGATAAATAACCGCTCTTTGCTTGCACTCCAAAAGGTTTGCATGCCCCCACGTATAAAATACAATTTCAAGGCTGCCCCTACTTATCTGATAAAACATTTGTTTTAAAGGGTGAGGCTTACCTCTTTCAGGTTACCCAAAGACTGTTCTGTTAATATTTCAAACTGAACACTTCTTCGGTGATGTCTACCGAAATAGACAAAGGTGGGTGAAAAACAGATTATTCCACTCACATAACTTTGACAAAAGAATCTTATTCCAGAACAACCCCTCTTCCTAGACGGACGGGGTACGGACTAGTCATATTCTCCCGCGGAAATCTACTCTATACCCAAGGTTTTCTCTGCCCAAAGCAGACCAGGATGCATGCCCCCTGGGTTCCAGTCCCATCTTTCCGAATCACTCGCACTCATCAGGAAGGAGGACTGGGGGTGGAGACATTTCTTGGGTGAATAGACCATTGAGGGTTGGTATGTGACTATTTGCGATGCGTGATCCCGGAAATGAAAGTTGGTCTACGAGCTTGACCATTCTTCCTTCGTGTGGAAAACACATTACTCTAAAGTGTGAGGAGACTATAGCTCCCATGCAATATATATAGTCTCATCCAAGGAGTAGGTTATAATCCAAGGGTCCTTGAACAACCATCACGTTCATCTGAACGGTCTTCCCTTTCAACGTAACAGGTACATTGGGGAGGATCCCTAATGGTCGACTGGTTCCTTTATCAAAACCCGAGAGATTTCTTATCTCAGGCAAAAGCTCCGGGGAACCCAGTGCTTTCCAAGCAATAGAGGAAAGGATACTCACAGATGCCCCTTCATCAATGATAGTTCCAGCCATTACCATCCTGTAAATTTGGACTATGATTCTGAATGGTATACTGGCTGGTAACCGGGGTCTGCCTAGTTGGTTCCAATCAAAGGACACAACCAGGTTGCTTGGTGGTGGAACTGAATACACGGCCGGATACGATCCTGACGATGTTCCTTCCTGCGATAAAGGAATGGGTGCATTGCCCTGATGCTCATCAGAATCTATGTTGATGAAAAGAATCTGGATGGTGTCATCCTTATTCTCTTCAGTGAGGGTGTCATTTGAAGACGAATCTTCAATGACGGTGTCATTTGAAGATGAAACCTCTGAAGGCGGAACCGGGTCAACTGCCGTATCAACCTTTAGACTTTCGTCTGGTCTGGATTCAGTAGGTTCGTTTTCAATGACTGACGCTTCAGCTGACCACTTGAGCGGGCCAGCTGTATTTTCAACCAACGAAGGACTTGGCACGAGTTTTTTGTATCCAGGAGGAAGTCTCTATGGTGAAACTGGGCGATCTTCCAAAACTCTCTTCGCTTCGTCTAATAAGGGACAACGGTGGATGGCGTGATCGCCTTCACACAGTCTGCAGGGGGATCTTGCTCCCCCTCTTTGTCTTGAACCTTCACTTTCGTTGGTTGACGGTAAGCAATCAACATGGCTATTAGAGGTTGATGCTCCCGAATTGTGCAAATGAGGGGACCAGTCCCTTAGTATCCGGGGAATACAGGGACAATCTCTATGGAAGTGGTCTCCTCTACATATGACACATGGAGATTTAGGCCCGGTCTGTGCTGTGTGTGGATTTTTGTCAGATGTCTTTTGCTTGCCCCCAGTCGCCTTAGGCTCCTTCTTCTTCTTCTCCTTCTTCTCCATGGGAGCTTGGCTTTTGCCGGCTCTACCCTGCGAAGATGAAGGATTGGAGGAAGAGTTATAAGAAGTAGAAGGCTGGTGGGCAGCTCTAGACTGATCTAACTGTTGACTCGACCGTTCAGGAACCATGGTGTTCTGAACTACATTGGTTGAGAATAGCCAGATTGGCAGGCCAATTGTCAGTCCTGGAAGCGACAATGTGGCCATGTGGGGCGCACCAACTTCTCCCCAAGAGGAGAAAGGACTAGGATTTCCATCCTGTGGAATTCCTTGGTTGGGGCGTTCCATGTTCTCAACCTACAGATCAACGCGGGCATAGGAGGTGATTATGTTCCGTTTAAAATAAATTTTATAACGACGCTTTAGACACAACTTGCTTTTTCACTTTTTAAGAGTCGAGAAAAAGCTAAAGATGACTCTAGTCTCCTTCAATGTTTTAACGAGCCCGAAGTGACAAATGCTCGGATGGACTTTTTCAGTTATAGAGTTTGAAAAAGGCCAAAAGAAACTGCTCTGGAGTTCTAGGCAAAGGGTGTGCCAAACTTTTCGCAAAACCACAGAATACGTTTTACGGTACGAGTGGTCGATCTTCATGAATGCTGTGTTCACTGCATTGCGATCAGTAGGGCGGCCGACACGGTTTCCTATTGGATAAAGGCTTTGTTCCTATAGGGGTCTCCCAATATATACGCGACGGTACGTGGGAGCAGAAGTCCGTATTGATACTTATTGCTTCACCGTGGAGGAATCACCCAACCACTCAACGCTAAGATATCACGTTTAACGACGCCGGAACACGTCTCTAGCTTAGACCTCTATGTGTTTGCGTTATGTTTCAATGCGTTGTTATGTAAATTCAATTTATTTTAAGGTTGATCTTGTTTAGCAGTTTGCCTTTATGGATCACCACGAGATGTATGATAACACTCCTAAATTCAGTCTAAGATGATAAGCAAGCTTTTCAATCTTTCAACTTTGAAAATCTTAACTACTGAGGGAAAAGAAAGACAACATCTTTTCACACAGATCATAGAGCACACACTAATGCACTTTTTCCTAAATCAACATGCAAGCTGTCATAATGCACATGCACAATGCAAGTATTTCTTTTCTCTTTCTTAATGTTTGTGCGACACAAAAAGAAAGCTGCTGTATAACTTTGAATTCAATTTCAAGTGAAAGCAAACAAGCTTGTCCAAAATAAAAAGACACCTTAAGATTTACTTGTTTCGACACTAGAAATATATAAATTCAAACCAAATGACGAAAGCAAAAGCTCAATCAGCTATGAACAGTAAACAAACTAACTCTTAAGATCAAAACGACACTTTATCACAGGTCTAGATCTAAGAGGCCACAGCAAGACTAGTTCACTTTCGTTATGGGAAACTGTAAATGATACAAGAAATACACAAAGAACAAACACAGTTTCTTTATACAACCGAGGCGGAATAGTGGCAAGGAAAGTTGGTTTCGGGTAGGCACATTGACTGGTAGCAGGCAGCAAAAACAAGAGTGAAAACAGGGCAAGAAACAGCAGGAAACCTCAGTAGCTCAAGGCAAGACTGGTCCAACGCAGGTGGAACACATGTAGTTTGACCTTCAGCGCAGGTAGCCCCTTCGGGAACTGCGCTGAAATGCAGACAGCCTTCACACAGCCTGCACTGAAGAACGAAACTTTCGTTTCTCTTGGTTTCCGGGTCACAGATTGCTCAAAAATTCACAGTTTTTGGCCAAATCAGAAGCTATCAGTCAAGGACACACTAAGGGATGACAAGGAGGATGAAAAGCTATCACTAAGAGCTTATTAGAGTCCTTGTGGATCAGCTCTTCAAATCATAAACTTGCCCAGAAACTGAGCTAGAGTAGCTGCCCTCTACTTTGCATTTGAAAGATCCAAATGCAGTTCGATTCGGTACTCCCTTTGTTTATGAAATGAATAGCAAAAAACACAAACAACCAACAAGATACGATCCCCAGCGGAGTCGCCAATTTGTTGTTGGGAAAAGTATCCAATACGAAATGACCCTATCCCACTCTAAGGGTGATAGTACCTCAGCAACAACCGAATGCAAAGCTATTCAAGATTACTTCTTTATGAGATGTAAGAGAGGGGAGAAAGAGATCCACTAACCGTTATCTTCCGCTAATGTTTGATCCAATCTTCTCTCCTTGCTGCTTGCTCCCAGCTCCTTGCTCTTTCACTGGCCCAGCTACACAAAGATCCTGCAAAAGCACAAGAAAAGGAAACTACAAGAAGCATACATCCATAATTTATTCAAGGATTAGAATAAATCAAATATACAAGCATCAATACACCACAAAGACACATGCATATAGAAGAACCTCAAATGCTTTATTAATGGAAGAAGTGAAGTTCTGAGGGTGTTACAACCATAATAGGCCCAATCCAGCAACACCTCCCAGCAGAAAGAAATCTCCTCTTCACCTCCTTCAAAGCAATCACCCAATAGTTCTATACTCAAACCAACAGCACTTCCTTACATTCACAAGATTCCAGCCTCCATAGACCTCATGAGAGAGCTCTATATATAGGAGATTTGGAGAAAGGATGAGTCAGCTTGAGTTTGGCATGAAGCTGACTAGTGTCCTCTCCCACTTCAGTTATACTTCAGTTCTTGAGTCCACTTGGAGTTTCTTGCTTCCACTTGGAGATCTAGATCCTCTTACTCATCACAAGGCGAATTCCCTGATCCAAGTGTCATTTTGGAAGCTTCCTGGGCATTTGACACCTTGCAAAATGACTGTGCCACTTGGCCAATCTCACCCAGCGCAGGTAGCCTTCATTAGATTTGACATTCAGCACAGGTACAGAGTGGAGCAGTTGACATTCAGCGCAGATGCTCAGTGGAGCAGTTGACATGATCCAGAATTAGCTTGTTTTTGAGTGTTTTCAGGTGGAGAACTGATTTTCAGTGCTGTGGTTTGCTGACCTTGTTCCTCTAGGGGTAGGAACAACATGTTTAGGGATTTTGGATCCCTTAGATTATCGACATTCTATGCTTCATGCTGTAAGGCACAAAAATGTCTATAACAGGTAGTCTCAGGATGGTAGTGCGTGACCCTTCTGTTAGCTCAAAATCAGACCCTGGAAGGCTGCAGACCAGGAAGACTTCAAGTAACTGTTTCAAACCAATCTTTTAGCTAAGGCTTAGCCTCCTTAGCCTAAGAGGGCTCTCTCAAAGGGTTTAATATTTGTGTTTGTGATTGAGATGACTAACTCTTTTATGAAACAAATAGAAATGAGGCTGGTAAAATCTAAATTAACAAGCATCCATTGGGCTCATGGAGTCATATATCATTTAGCATCAACAGTGAATTGGTTTTGCAATGAAATCAAGGCATTCAGACTTCAATATATATAAGGTATAGCAGACACAACAGGGACAACATATGAGTACATGAAAGAAATTAGAACACAACATGTGATTTCCAAGTAATCAAGTACTCATCAAACTGTAAATAACATGAAAGACAACAAGAGGAATGCATATACTGAAGTCACTATGATTCTTGAGCAGCAAAAAACCATTACTGTATTACTAAAAGAACAGAGTTTTTACATAAGCTTCACAACAGGCTTTTTTACATAAAATTCCAACCCTTATTACATTTTCTATCCTTCTATATATAGAGTTTCTCCTTAAACATTAAGGGAACTCGAAAACTACTTCTAATGACACCTGTTTAGCTTTCAACTGCCTATTTAATGTAACAAACTTCCACTAGACCTTTCTAGATATCTAAATCAAGTAGGACTCTAATTCCACAACAGCCTTGGTCTACAATCATCCTCGTTCTTTGACATCTGGTCCCCTTCTAGTTTAGCTGTGATGGGTCTTCAAGGCTCCATGTTTGTCTTCAATGTCACATGTTTTCCAATGCCCTGAAACATAGGAAACCACCCCTATGTACCGGTCTTTACTTTGCCTCCAAATGTTCGGATCCAACGAAATATATCCTTTATCTTTTAATTACCCAAAATGGAGCAGACTGCCACGTCCTTGATGTGTTGTCCATCATTTTCATGCGTAAAAGCCAAAATTGTTGCAAGCTGTTTCACATATTCTGAAGTGTGGTAATTATTCTTACTTTATGACAAAAATATAAAGTTGGATTCGAACACATATTTCTCCACCTCTCTTGACTTGTAGTGAGATTTCTTCATGGAGATTCTTGTAGCTGGCTCAACTGCATCTTTAAGTCTTCAACTTGTTTTTTCATGACTTTGATCCCAGACCTGAGGTTTGTATTGACTTTTCTAATAAACTGAGCTTCCTTTATTGCAGGAGTAGTCCAGCTACGAAATTGAACACAAAAATCAACCACTTTAGGAATTTGAAAATTTTGGTCCTCCCACCGAGCTTGCATCTGGTTGAAATAAGCCTCCTTAACTGCAAATTTCCTAGCAGCCTTCTTTAGTCTAGCAATTTCAAGGTTGGCCAATCCTAATTTCTTTTTCAAGTCTTCCACATTACCTTCTTCTTGAGTGGCAATTGTTTTGCCTTTATCCTTTCTTTCATGAGGCTGTGTTTCCTCCCCTGTTTCATCTGCCCTTGGCGGTACCTCCTATACTTGTTTGAACTTCCTCGTTATGGGTCTCCTGGGCTTGAAATCAAATTGTTCAACTTGCTCATCAAATTTGAGTTTCTTCGAGGCTTTAACTTTCTTGGCTTTCTCTTTATCTGACTCGATCAAATCAGCTTGCACTAGTGGGGACTCTTCAATGTCAATGGCTTGCAATAGGTCATTTAAATCTCCCTTTGAAACAAGACTTTCTTCAATAGTCACTGACTTACCCTTTTCTTTTGTCACCTGACTCCTAGTCCTTCTTCTTTGAACTCCTTCTCTTGTGCTTGATTCATGTGTAGTTTCTTTGACCTGAGTTTTTCCTTTATTTGATTGTTGAGGTGTATCTTGAATAGTCAGTGGCTTGGTAGACTCTCCAACTTGCTTCCTTGCTTTTAACTTTGAAACCCTCTTGGCTCTTGTTTCTGTTTGAGGACTGATTGTTGTTGAAGGTTCTTTTGCCGCTAGAGAGCTGAGACCGGTCTTACTCTTGAAACCGAACATGAATATGAATGTGTCCCAGTCTCTACCTACCCTCTGGAGTTCATGCAGAACCATTAACTTAACCAAGCCATGGTGGAATAGTGAAGTCTCACAGGCTTCCTTCCTCAGTTGTACCTTATCACACATTTTACTTAAGCTGTGAAACAAGTAAAATGGTAGATCAATAGATGTTTTCCCTGTGAAATGCAACAACAATTTAAAATGGTGTGAATACACTTTGTTATATATCCCTTCACAGGTCAGATACTTTTGTATACAAGTAAGCAATTGAGCATATGATTCTTTAACATAACTTCTAGGAACAAACTTGCTCAAATCTGAGTTAATGAACTCCTGTTTTAGAAATTATTTGCATGGATTCATGTCAAATTTGAAATTCTTGAACCAATTTTCTTGCCCTCTTGGTATTTCTGTAACTGTGGATATCATGTCTGGTGAGACCTGCAATTCCAACATGTCAACCTTTGAGTTTAGCCCTGTGAAATTTAGTGCGAATTCCTTAGTCACTTATGCATGTCCTCCCTGGAGCTTCTTGCAAAAATTCCAACATCTAGTTTGTTTAAATGCCTGTTCAACCCAGGGAAAATTTTAAGAACCCCCCCTAAATTTATAAATATAATAAATGGGCGAATCTCCATGGTATATAGGAAAAATGGAAGGTGATTTTATCAATAATATAATATGTATATATAATTTTTTGGCGAATCTCTCACCAGACATGGCGAATATTTTACTCAATTATAAAATCTTGTAACATCTTGGCGAGTATTTCACTAAATAATAAAACTTTGTAAAGTCCTAGTGAATCTTAGCATAGGCTACATGCTGGTTTAATTCCCCCATTTAAATAGGCTACATTCCAGGTGAATACCATGGGTCAATACCATGTGCCATTTTGGTGAATACCATGGGTCAATACCATGTGCCATTTTTATTTTTATTAATTCTAATATTAGGGATAATAATGGTTTTTTGCATGGTATTAATAACAATCTAGTCCATGGTATTTGTCCCATAGTATTTTGGCCATAGGTTTCACCTAAATATAACCCATTTTTTGAGTGTTCGTAAATATAAGGTGACTTATGGAGTAAATATAAAAAAATGTTTTATTTGTTTACCATACCTCTCGTTTATTTATATTTTTATTAATTTACCATACCTCTTTTACAAATATGGTATTTGGCCCATAGGATTCACTTAAATAAAACCCCTTTCTTGAGCCTTCATAAATAGAACGAGGGTTATGGACTAAATATAAAAAGAGGTTTTACTTATTTACGATACGTCTAGTTTATTTATATTTTTATTTATTTACCATACCTTTTGAGTAAGTATAAAAAGACATTTTATTTATTTACCATACCTCCACTTTACTTATTTTTTATTTGTTTACACCCTTACATGTATATAAGGTGACTTATGGAGTAAATATAAAAAATGTTTTATTTATTTACCATACCTCTCATTTATTTATATTTTTATTAATTTACTATACCTCTTTTATAAATATGGTATTTGGCCCATAGGATTCACTTAAATAAAACCTATTCTTGAAAATGGGCGAATGGATTCACTTAAATAAAACCCGTTCTTGAAAATGGGCGAATGGAAGGTTGTAAGTCCTAATTTCAAGGGCTAAATTTACCTTTTTTACCCTCTCCCTTAAAATAAGGTGGGCTATTTGAGGTGATTTGTAAAAATGTACTATGATACAAAATATTCGCCCACTAAAAATTTAAAACCCCTTAATTTCGCCAAAGGGCGAACATTCGCCCCTAAAATTATCCTTGGTTCAACCTCTTTGTTCTTCAAGGTTATATCCAAACCTTCAGGCTCGTTTCTCAGACATTTGTCTGATCTATGGTCTTTCCTTTCTACTGATCCCTCCATGAAGATTCAATGACCTATAGGCTGGAAATGCTAGCGCTGCTCAAACTCCCAACTCTGCCTCGCTTGAATGGCTGCCTCGCTTGATGACGATGTTTTCAAATTGAAATCTAGTAGATTTGTTTCTCATGCAAAGCCTACAATCATCATTAAAACTGAGCACACTTGGCCTTTCTTGGAACTTGTATTTCGTGTGTACCAATGTACCTAGTGATTGAAATGATGGAGATAAGCGGTTGGGGATGATGTATGGAGTGCATAAACTAACAATGAATGACATAGCCATAAGTTAACTTGACAGATTTGATAGTTGAGAAAGATTCGCCGCGGAATGCACGAATCTCTGATTTCGCAGCGTGGTCAGTGTAAATTTTGAATAATGCGCTGCGAAATCACCTAAACCTTTCACACTGTGAAAAAACCTAAAGGACTTTTGCGCTGCGTAATCACCTAATGAACCTTTGCACTGTGAAACTGCTTAAAGGATTAATGCGCTGCGAAAACACTTCAGGATGGTTACATGTGCTACGCAATCACCTAAAAAGGCTTTGTGGGACATAATATTTTTTTTTTAAAACCAAACTGACACATGGCTATGAGATGGGTGATGAATGAAGGTGACCAGTGATAGATGAGAATGCATGCTTGACCCAAGACCTCCTAAGACTCAGAATCTAAGGAAAATGAAATCAAACTTAGACTAACACTGACCTTTGTCATCAAGCTAGTATGATAAATTTTGGCATTGGAATTCTTAAGTGATAACACCTTCTATATCAGTTTAAACATTCATGATAATATTCTTCACAATGTTATTCTTGATTCTGGTGCTTCGCACAATCTTATGTACATATCCATCAAGGAAAATTGTTGGCTTGAAGGGGCTTGGACCTAGGTTCAATGTTAGCTATGCTAACCAACAAAAACCTACACTACCGACCCTTTCCATAACAACCCACATAGCGCAGGTTGCAATCTCACTCAAGGCTGTATTGGGGGATGTCAGAACCATGTTTCTTCATCTAAAGGACTATGCGATGTGTTTCTGTCAAAATTAGGGCTTATCTCGACCTTCACGAACCCTACCCTTAAAACCCAGAAATTGCAGCAATTAATAGTTTGTAGATTTATGCGCTTCACTGATTACGCTAAACATTCATAACATCATATAAATACACAGATCTAACTTTTTGCGAATCTATTAAGTACTTTTCTTGATTAATTGTTTTCAATAGATAAAAAATACAGTAAATTCAGATAGAAGAAATAATTCATAGATACATGGATAATTCTTCAAAACAAGCTTTTATTACACTTTAGATCTTCAATTATCGTCCTTTCAACCCTGCACACATAGTTGCAGGGGCCCACGCACTCATCTACGGACTTATCGAGGTATCTGCGCACACAGCTACAGGAGCCTTCCCCTTCACCCAAATAAAACATAAACAAAATAGACCCAAAACTTGCACTTCTATGCTCTTCACTCGTTACCCCCTATGACTCTTCTATGACTCCTTTTTATATGATTCTTCATTATAATACCATGGTCTGTGAACCATTGGTGGGTCACAAACCATCTTGATTCTTAACAAAATAAGTGGCATTGACTTTCTAAAAAGCTCCTTTTGACTTCTACCGACTTGCACTAGTCACACTTCACTACTCAAAATGGAGAGACTTTACAATAATTGACAAAACTTTACAAGATTTGACCCCAGGGGACCCCATCCCAACAAGCCCCCAACACAAAGTTGTGAATCCTCCTGAGTCACTCTACTGGTGTTGCCTCGATCTTTGCTTGCAGACTGCTGAAATAGATCTTCAAGGCTTGAAGATCTGTTGTTCCCTGCATGGTGGCCTAACAAACTTCTTCAACCAATTTCTCTATAGTTGGACCTTTGAGTGCAAGGCCCATGGTTCTCTAGGTCTACTACAGAGCCTTTAACTTTCTCTATACTATTTGGGATAGTTGGCTTGCCTCATTGACCCATGGCTACATCCTTGAGGAGATAATGGAGGCCTTTTGACGCAACTCATCAATCTTGGTCTGGATGAACTTTCCTTTCTGAAGTCTGGTGAACCTTTGCACAGGTGCTAAGGTCAACATTGTTGACCTGATATTGTCAAACTGCAGTTTTTTCTCACGGATGTCTGCTTCAATTTTTTGCCAGTGTGGATCCCCCTACAGCGAGGTCCACATCTCCATCATTTGTTCAGACAATTGGCTGCATTCCTTGGCTGTAGCTTCGAGAGTAGTCATATCTTCTTTAATAGCAGCTTAAGTTGAAGCTTTGATATCTACAATTGTAGCTCAAAGTGGACCTTTCCAATTTCCTCCTTGGACTCTTTCACCACAACAACTAACTTCTTAGTTTTCTTTGTCAAGGCTACTTTTGCTGGAATTTGGAGCTCAGGGAGATTGCTACATACTTGGGTAAGGGTGGTATCTAGCTTCTGATTTTGCTGTATCACCTTGTCACGATCCTATAAGGCTTGTGCTTTTTCTTCAAAAATCTATTGATTGTTAGTTTTGACTTCATCAATAATCAACAGTGCTCACTTCTCCTAGATGCAGAACTCATCTAAAACTCCCTGGTGCAGCTGTGAAAATTTCTCCCATATCTCTTTCCAATCCCGTCTACACATGCAACAATTGTCTTGGTGCAAACTAAGGCGCAAAATCTTAGGGAAATTTCTCTGGAATAAAAGTGTTCGAATGTGGAGTGGGATGCTATATTTATAGACCATTTTGAATTCAAATCCATTTGTTGTTATAACACCATTTACCACCCTTGGTATTTGTGATGCTTGGTTTATGGCCTAGGACAACCCCTTCTTCCAGACTTAGTCCAAATATTTAAAAAAAAATGGTTTATTCACTGTACGCTACTTTGCTCTGAGATAAAAGCATGTACATGCAGGTTAGTCATTACCCAACCTGCGTATATGTGTTAAAAAACTTAAAAAAAATAAATTTCCTTAATTATGGGTGGAGTTCACAGTTTTTACCTGTTGATTACCTCCTATAGCCCATGGCCCAACTGTTTCCCAACTAAAAAACTAATTGGGAGGAGTATAAATAGATTTCTATGGGAAGGCCTTAAAGAGGAGAAGAGATAGAATTATTATACTAAGATTATCCTTAACTGAGTCTGAAGTACCCCTGTGCTTCATGCACTTCCCCAAGTTTCAGGAAACCCTTGTTTCCTTGATTGTTGATATTCTCCCTCTTTCTTGAGATATCATGGTATTGGTTATGGAAGGAGGCTGTTGAAGACTGGGACTGGATGGATCTGGAGGACGATTCCGCTTGGAGCCAGAAGAAGAAGACCTAGGTGAATTCTCTCCATGTTAGTTATAACTTTTTACAATAAAAAGAAGTGTTTTCTTGTTCCTGAGATTAACTATGTTTATGCATCAAATAATGTTGTAATTCATATATGAATGTTATATTAATGTATAAATAATCATTTTCTTATATGATACAAAGTTAATTTCATTAAAACGCTTTATCTATATACTGCCATGTATGTTCGAATTAGTTGATTTGCAGATTCGAAGATCATCAAGAGTTGCAGAGGGTCTGAACCTTGCTGGAACTACACAAACAAAGGACATCTGGGTATGGTTTTTATCGCATAGTTTGTTTATATAAGCATGTTGCCTGAGTTGTATGAGTGTTTCTTAGTATAGTTTGCTCTTGCTCTGTTGGGGTTCGAACCCAAAGCCCTAGGGTACTTATTCCCGTAACAGAATTGGTGACTCCACTGGGGATAACAATCTTGTTATTCCTAGTTTGGGTTGTTCAGTGTTAATTAGGGCTCAGTTCTTGGTTTCCTTGCTGTGAAAGTATTATTTGGTCCAGTAGAATCTCATACCTTAAGTCTGATATTTTTTATTTGACTTTGTTTTTTATTTTTCTTGCAGAGCTTTGTATATGCACTTTAGTCTATTTACAGTAGCATACACACGCTTGTTTTTGTGAAGTGAACCCACGTATACGCGAGTTTCCTTTATCAGAAGCATGTGTACAAACCTCTGTGCTTGAACACAGTTGCGTATACCATTTTTTGCATTGTTTTTCCAAATCTCTCTACCCAGAAAGATTTGTTTCTTGCTCTATTTAGTCTCCGAGTGGTCAATTTCTGCCTCTATAATTTTATTATTCTGTGAGCTTACTATTTTTAAATCTCTTCCGCTTTGAAAAAATTTGGCCTAGGTTTGCTTTTGAGTGAGTTTTATGATTTGTGTTTTGGCACACAAGACTTCTTACAGAGGTTCTTGATTGTTCTAGTCCTCCAGAACAACAGATTGTTTTCAATCTTAGTGTCAAGCTCAGTTATTGGTCTACCTGCTTTGCTTTCTGTCATTTTGTGGTCTTATACCTTTTCTTGCTTTTTGAAAGTTTCTTTTTACAAATTTGAAAGTATTTCTTTCTTGACTTCTTGGTCAGTTTGTCAAGCTCTTCGTTGCTGTTTAGGTTGTTTAGTACAAGTTGAAGCCTTTTTGTTCAAGTTTTCATTTGTTGTCGAATTTGTAAGTCGCAGAGATTCCTTGTGCTCTTATTTAGGTCTTTGAGTCTTAAGTGGCATTTAGAGTGCTTTCGAAAGGTTTTTTTCTTTGCTTCTTGAAAAAGAAAAGATCTTAAAAAACATTGTTTTTGTTTTCTTTTGCCAAGCTTGATTTTGGTTTCTTTTGATTTTTTGAAAGTGAATTGTGATCTTTTTTTATTTGTCCTTCTTGTTTAGAGAGGATTTTGCATTCAAATTTTTTATTCTTTTCCAACACTTAAGTTAGCTTATTAATAGATATAAAAAATTGCTTTTGTTCTTTTTAGAGTAATTTAGGATCTTGCATCTTCATTTACACCTTGCATTAGCATAGTTTTGCATTATTAAAGCATCAATAGTCTTTTTAGTGTGAAGTGTGTTTTAAGAAAAGAAAAGAAAAGTTTTTTTCTTTATAGAAGTTTCGTAGAACCCATGTAGAGATCTCTTTTCATCGAAGAACAAATGATTGCATTCATATAAATTAGTTTTTCATTGATTTCTTTTGCATCATACAAACAACATTGATTTCATTTCCATTTATCCCTTTGACTTAAAAGAACAACCATTAAAAATCAAGAGATTAATAAAATAAACTAGAACTTTTGTATTGTCATTAGAATAACCCAACAATTTTAGGTTTATTAGGGCCTTGGATTAGGTGAGAGGAGAGTTAACTCTCCAAGGCCACTCTAAATTGTAAAACATAGAAGTTTGATTAAAGAGTGAAATCTAATAGCGTTAGGGAGACCGAGAAAGCTCCGTGATTGGGAGTAAAGCACGAGGGTTAGTGATGATAAGGAAGAGAGATACCCCCTCTCTTACTTGTTGGATCCTACCTCACGACTATTTCTCCCGGCTTCTGGTATGAGTTGGTGACTCTGGTTTCCTATCCTAGGAATCCACACAGGTGGCTGTGGAGGGGAATCCCGTGGCACCTGAGGTTGGCATTGTATCATGTTCAACATTACTTCTGGAGGGCACCCTTGCGAAGCTTGGGGGCTTGCACCGGCAAAGGCTATTGTCTAGAGGTCAGTGTAACTACCCCTGATACCTTCGCTACTAGGCGTGGGGCGTAATTACCCTAGTTTATTTTCGGAAGGCCCTTATTATTAACTTTCTTGTATTTTGGTGTCCAGTCCTAATCACCTGGAGCGGAAATACTTGGAAGTTGTTTGATTGCTGGTATCTTTAGGGACATTTTAGTGAGTGTTCTTTTCTCCTAGTCAGCCTAGCTTTTTAATTTTGCTTGGGTGTTTAATTAGATTTAAAAAAAAAATTCAAAGTGGCTGACCTGCCATCTCGACAGTCTCGGAGACTTCGTGGGCTTTCACTTATGAGTCCAAAGTCTTCTCCTAGAAGGCATAGGAGTGATTCTGCCAGTGGTTTCCAACTAGTGGCAGTAGGCGCATCGGAGATTGACCCTTCGCTTGGGGGCATTAGTTCACAAGGTAGACCTGGTACTACTATAGAGTTAGAAAGGAACACACCAGTTCTTTCTCGAGTACGCTTCCAGTCAGAGGATAGTATTTAAGTAGAAGAGCTTTCAAAGTCTGTTGCGGCTCTGAATTCTCCTCTCCCTCCTGATCATCCAGATGTTTTGTTATACATTGGAACTCTGACTCACAGGCTTTCGAGCCCAGGTCCACATACAAACAATGTAAACTTTGAAATGAGAACTATAAACTCAAAGCGGAAACTCTGGCCAAAAGCCCCCAAAAAACATCAAAAACAGTGCTAAAAACGAAAAGTGTGTATACTGGAATGATGATTTTATTTTTTAGGGGTCAATTTTGAACATGTTTTAAAAATGGCAATGACTACGAAATTTTCGTGCAAAATATAGCTTCAAAATGAAAGTGATGATATTGGAACAATGATTTTTTTTAGGGTCAATTTTCAAACTTTTTAAAAAATGCTAGTAAAACCAATTTTTATGTGTCAAACAAAGTTGTTTATGAGAAAAAAAACACATTAATGTTTTTGGTAGGATATCATTTTTCTTTCCTAAGTATAAATTCAACATGTTTTCAACCATAACATGCTAGATACAAAAGAAATTGAAATTTTTTCAACTATAAAATTAAAAAACCATGACATTATGAACAAATTACATCACTAAATAAATTCAAAAGTCATTATTTGTATATTGAATAAAAGATACATTATATCTCTAATTTAATATTGCATTGTAGATATTTTAAACAATTAAAATTATCATAATTAAGACATATAATCCAACAACATAAAAATACCTCATAACTTCTCATTTAACACCATATGGAAATCATTAATTTTATTTCAAGATACGATGCATACATCAGTTATATAAACTGTCTTAAACAATTATTCAAGATCACTCATATTTTCTTGCACACCATCAGAATTAACATCTTCAGATGAGTGACTGGATGCTGACGAAGATGTTCCATATTCTTCTCTTTCATCAACTTGTGCCCCATCTGAGTCCACATGCATGCCCAACATTTCAGGTTTCAAAATTCTTCTAGATCTACGATTGGTTTCAGCAGACTCCCATCTCAACAATGTTCCTTCTGGTAACAACCTTTTCAGAATCTCTATCGTCTTGAAGCGAAGAGTTCCTCTCTTTGTTAAATTGATGTCATAAACAAGTATGTCAACATCCTCCAATTTTAATATGTCTGTGCGGCGGCGATTTATATTTGTACCCTTTCTTTTTCTCTTTACGCCATTTTTTTTGTCAAGTACCATCTTTGGATTATACACACCATTGAATGGGTGTGTATTTGTGGCATACCAATGTACCTCAACACTTGTAACATCCTCATTTTCTGTAAAGACCTTTATAACTTTAGCAACTCAGAATGGATAGCCATTGGGATCTCCATCTGCTAGCACTACAATCATGCAACCCTCCTTAATATCCTGTACTGAACCCCTGTAAAGGTCTTCCATGGCTTCACATTGTGCACGAGATCTCATGGAACCAATATACATCTCTCTTTCCTCTGCCTGTGAAGAATTAATAATACCTTGACATTGTTGTTATTCGAAAATGTTTATTTCCTCATGTTCATTCGACACATTTTGTGGCAAAATAAATGGATTTTTCAAAGGTATATCTTCATTTGTTGCTGTTGAAATGTTATCACTTTGAGTATTGAAAAATGACTCCCACCAAACTGAATCAACAATGTCAAAGTACTCATATGTATATCTAATACAATTTTTTAATTTCTTCCATGCAATCAGAATAATTTATATCTCTATTTTGTCTGCGTGCATTTTGAACTTCACCAACTGATTGTAATAACAATATTTTTGATGCAAATATTGGATGATCTGGAATGAACTTCAAAAATTGCAAACCTGATGATGGTGCCCATTCTGTAGTAGTTGAATACTTCTTGCCCCATATTAGTGTTTTCTGATCATTTTTTTTGATACAAAATTGATGTTGGAAGCTAATGTCATTAAGTTGTTCAATGCATTTCCCCTCACCATATGATCCCAGAATAAACCTTCACATGTCAACAGTTTCTTCCAACACATCAAAAGTAGGCTCTGGCATGTATGATTTATTAATACATTCAATTAGTGATGGCAAGCTCCCAACTTCCTTCCTCCTCAATGTGACTGAAAAATGATTGAACATCTAATCAATATGGTCATGAGTGTGCCCAACAAGAAGGAAACCAAACTTTACCTTTTGAAAATTTCTCAATTCAACAAGCATGTTTAGATATCCAAAAACAACCTAATTTTTGTTTTCACGGCAAGTGTTGTCCAATTGTAGATACAAAACTTCAGGAAGATTACCAAACCAATGAGAAATCACATCATGAATTATGGTTATGGTCAGATTTGCATCATTATGAATATTTGGAGCCGTGAAGTACACCCTTGGCAACATTTTCCCATTGAAGACCATACAACCGACCAAGTGAAATTGAATAAAATTTTCCTCCTATAAATTTTTGGGTGTGCGAACAAAATGTGGTA
This sequence comes from Pinus tabuliformis, assembly GCA_031772625.1. Lineage (NCBI taxonomy): Eukaryota > Viridiplantae > Streptophyta > Pinopsida > Pinales > Pinaceae > Pinus > Pinus tabuliformis. Next base: position 97,513,101 of record CM062805.1, on the reverse strand, counting down.
AAAGTGTTTTCTTCTTGTCCATACCATCAATTATCAAACCCAAATATTTATTCAGATTATCATAACACTTATTTCGATGCTTGTACAACTTCTTCCTTTCATTTTTTTGTTGTTCATGATGCTTCTGAAGTTCTTTGACAATTAAATATACACAACATAAAAAAAATTCATTAAGAAATATGTTTTCATAGTTGATGACTATACAATTTTAAAAGTTGAAGTTATGAATGCTTACCTCTTTCTGACCCTTCACATTTGTCCCTTTTTTATTTAAGAGAAGCACGTGTACTACAAATCCCCATCCTTGTCTTCTTAGGAATACAGACATTGTTGAATTCTTTCTTCCATACCTTCACAAAATATTGATATGTAATAAATCGGCTATGTCCCTCAGCACCTTCTACATATTCTTTGTATAAGTTGTAGATTTCTCATCTTGAAAAATTATCTGGAATATGTATTGTCTCTCTATTTGGCATACACTCTCCATGCTTTGAAAAGAAATCTTTCATCCATGACATTGCAGTATTTGATAATGGCCCAAACTGTCTTTTATGACGTACTTCTAAATAAAATGTGGGATCCTTTTCCAAATTTTCTTGAATTCTCGAGAGACAAAAATTCCCAATCGAATAAAACATTTTGAAAGCTTTTCTACAGAGAAATAAAGTTCTAATATGATAATCATAACCTAACAATGTAGATTGCATGCACCCAACTAAATATGAATTTTGCATTCTTTTATTCATTGATAGATATCTCTTCCTGCTTTCTAATGCAAATTTGAAATCCATATGTTTCAAGCAATCTTTTTGGCAACATTCACTTGAAATGAGAGCGCTGATAGATTTTCTTCTCATCAGATATTCTGCTCTACCCCTTGTATAACTAGAACATCTTGCATTGAGATGAAAAGGCCTGCTCCTACTCCTCGATACAATATTTCTTGGCAACATCTCCATCATTGGATCGTCATTTGTATAAGGATTTTCATCATCATTAAGAGGAATGTTATCCACACTATGATCAACTCTACTTTTCAAATATTGACTTGGAGGATATTCTTCATCTTCCCCTTCTTCAGTGCTACTGTCATAGTCTTTAGAATTCGGACTGAATGGAAAATTTGACTTGATGTTTAATGGATATTCTTCCTTATGTGCATTGTCAGTGCTACTCTCATAGTCCATAGAATTAGGACTACGTCAAAAATGTGATTGTTTAGTTATTGAAGATGATACATCCTATCCTTTGTCACTTCTACCTTTATACTCATTAGAATTAGGACTAAGTGCATTAGCCTGTCCTTCATCACTGCTGCTCTCATAGTCCTTAGAATTAGGACTAAGAGGACACTATGACACTCCATTCTTTTGAAATTCATCATCACGATATTCATAACTGTTGCTCTCATAGTCCTTAGAATTAGGACTAAGTGGACACTGTGACACTCCAATCTTTTGAAATTCATCATCCCGCTCTTCATCACTGCTGCTCTCGTAGTCCTTAGAATTAGGACTAACTGGACACTGTGACACTCCATATTTTTTAAATTCATCATCATGCTCTTCATCACTACTGCTCTCATAGTCCTTAGAATTAGGACTAAGTGGACACTTTGACACTCCATTCTTTTGAAATTCGTTATCACGCTCTTCATCACTGCTGCTCTCATAGTCCTTAGAATTAGGACTAAGTGGACACTGTGACACTCCATTCTTTTGAAATTCGCCATCATGCTCTTCAAAACTACTGCTCCCATAGTCCTCATAATTAGGACTAAGTGGACACCGTGACACTCCATTCTTTTGAACTTCACCATCATGCTCTTCAAAACTGTTGCTTTCATAGTCCTCAGAATTAGGATTAAGTGGACACCGTGACACTCCATTATTTTGAACTTCACCATCATGCTCTTCATCATTGTTGCACTCATAGTCCTTAGAATTAGAACTAAGTGGACACCGTGACAATCCATTCTTTTGAAATTTATCATCAAGCTCATCATCACTCCTGCTTTCATAGTCCTTAGAATTAGGACTAAGTGGAATCTGTGACTCTCTATTTATTTGAAATTCTCCATCCCCTCTTTCATCAGTGCTACTCTCATAGTCCTTAGAATCACGACTAAGTGGAAGAATTGACTTTCTATTCATAGTGGAAGAATTCTTGCTATATTCATCAATATGAATAAAGTTGTTACGCAATGAAGATGTTGATGGTCTATAAAAAGAAACTTCACTATCACAACAATCGATCCGTTTCAAATAGAAGATGTTGAATGATACAAATAGAGAGTCTTCTAAAGATATTATATAATGAAATTTTCTCTCCAAAAATTTTCCCTTGAAAAAATTTCACGAAAAAATTTCCCTCCGAAAAGTTTGTTAAATTTATTTACCTTCATTATTTTGTTCTACAATTTATTGAAAAATGTAAACTAAATTTTTTTATGAAATAAATCATTAAAATTAAAATTGTGAACTACAACTTCTATATTAATTAATTTAATAGTTAAAGTATATAATATTTACTAAACAATTGAATATTTTTTTAATTTTTATAATATATTCTAAAACAAATTAATCCCACATTCAACCCATTGTAAAACAATTCTACAATATTCGCCTTATAATATTTTAAAACAAATTATCCCACATTAACCATATGGTAAAACATCTTCGTAATTTCACTTATATACTAAATTTCATTATCACTATTACTCACATCACATCCAGGTTTTCTGAAGTTTGTTGAAACACTTGTGAATTTGTGGAGCAACAACATTGCTATCAACAACATATTCAACGAAGAATTCTCGTAATTGAAAGGTAAGTTAATTTTTTTCCATGGAAAATTTTCATATTAAATTAGTTTAATTAAGAAGATTTTTTTTTTTAAATTAATAATTTTTCTCAACCAAAATAAAAATTAAGTCCGTCACAAGCATGGTGGGCCTGACCAAACTCAATTGCCCAACAGTCATGGGTGGGCCACCGTGATGTCGCGGGGTGGGTAAGGAAGGCAGGCGGGCGAGCGGGGTGTGAGGCCGCGGGTGGGGCAATAGGGGGTGTGGGCCGTGTTGGAGGGGGGGTTGGAGTGGCGCCCAACCCTCGCGGTGGGCGGAGGGGCCGCTGGCCCTTCCCCCCCACCCCTCCACACCCTCACCTCGGCACCCTCCCCTCTCACACCCATCTCTCCCCCCCCCCTTCACACGCACCCCCCTCACACGCAACCCCCGCACCTCACCCACCTCCCACACACCCACACGCACCTCCCCCCCCACTTCCCCCCCCTCTCGCCCACCCCTCCCCCCTTCACCCAACCCCCCTCACACACAGCCTCCCCTCTCACCCACCCACTGCCCCCCACCTCACATGCACCCCCCTCACATGCACCCACCCCTCTCGCTCACCCTCTCGCCCACCTACTGTCCGCACCCTCCCCCCCCCCACGCGCACCCACCCCCCACCCACACGCTCACCCCCTCACACACCCACCCCCCCTCACCCGCCCTCGCCCTCGCCCTCGCTCACCCCCTCACCTACCCTCGCCCTCGCCTGCCCCCTCACCCGCCCCCTCACCTGCCCTCACCCATGCCCGCTCCACCCCCTCACCCGCCCCCTCACCGGCCCTCCCCCATGCCTGCCCCACCCCCTCACTTGCCCTTGCCCTTGCCCACGCCCACGCCCACGCCCACCCCCTCACCCACCCACCCCCATGGCCATGACCACACTCGCCCCATCCCCTCACCCACCCTTGCCCACGCCCACCCCACCCCCTCACCCGCCCTTGCCCTTGCCCAGCCCCTTACCTGCCCCTCACCCGCCCATGCCCACGCCTGGGGCATGCCACCCCGGCTGCCTGCCCGCCCACCCGGTTGGTGGCTGGGTGATTCTTGGGTGGCGCCAGCCCTGGCCATGCCACCCCGGTAGCCCACTCGCCTGCCCGGCTGGTGGCTGGGCGATTCCCAGAATCACCCAGCCACCAGCCGGGTGAGCGGGCGAGCTGCGGGGGTGGCGCGGCTAGCCCGCCCGCCAAGTTGGTGGGTGGGCGGGCGAGTGGACCGCCGGGGTGGCGCCAGCCCAGACCGCACCAGCCTAGTGGTCTGCACGCCCGCCCGGCTCGTGGCTGGGTGATTCCAGGAATTGCCCAGCCACCAGCCAGGCGGGCGGGCAGGCTGCTGAGGTGGCACGCCCCAGGTGTGGGCGTGGGAGGGTGAGGGGGCGGGCGAGGGGTTGGGTGAGGGGGTGGGTCTGTGTGAGGAGGTGGGCGAGAGGGCGGGTGAGGGGGCGGGTGAGGGCGTGCGGCAGGCATGGGCAGGGGTGGGTGAGGGGGTGGGTGGGTGTATGAGGGGGTGGGCGAGGGCGACGGAGGGGGTGGGGCGGGTGAGGGGGCGGGCATGGGCGAGGGCGGGTGAGGGGGTGGGAGAGGGGGTGGGTGGGTGTGTGAGGGGGTGGGCGAGAAGGTGGGGGAGGGTGGGTGCGTGTGAAGGGTTGGAAAGAGGGCGAGGGGGGTGGAGGGAAGCGTGCATGTGAGAGGGGGTGTGGGCGGGTGTGACGGGAGGGGAGGGTGCGTGTGAGGAGGGGTGAGCGAGAAGGGGGGAGGGAGGGTGCATGTGAAGGGGGGGGGGGGAGTGCAGCGAGGGTGAGTGAGAGGGGGAGGTTGCATGTGTGAGGGGTTGGGCGAGAAGGGGAGGGGGAGGGTGCGTTTGAGGGGGGGGAGGGGGGTGTGAGAGGGGTAGGGCCGAGGGTGCGTGTGAAGAGGGGGGTTGCGGGGGGGGGGGAGTGAGGGGGGTACATGTGGGGCGGGGGGTGAGGGTGAGAGAGTGGGGGCACGGGTGCGTGTGGAGGGGGGGTGCATGTGAGGCGGGAGGGGGTCATGTGAGGGGGGTGGGTATGAGGGGGGAGGGGGCCGGGGTGAGGGTGTGGGCGGGGGGGGTGGAGGGGGCAGGTTTTGGGCGATTCTCACACCCCGCCCACTCGCCCGCCTTCCCCGCCCACCCCGTGACACCACGGTGGCTCGCGCACGCCTACCCATGCCTGCCCATAGCCGCCCACCCCCCCGCTTCCGCCCTTGTCTTCCCGCCCACAAATAAAAAATTTATGATATATTTTCGTTGTTAATTTAGGTTAATATGTTTTTGTTATTTACTGATTTATGTGTTTCTATTTTTCAGGAAAATGGTATCAATGAAGATTTCTGTGAATCTTTCTAGACCAAGGACTCTTAAAGGTGCATCTTTAAGAAACATTGGTGAACGAACTCCACTTGAGCTCATGGCTACAAATCTTTCAAGTGCCTCAAGTGATAAGAAGATGATTTCAAACTAGAAGAATTCAAAAGAGATGAAATTTCCATCAAGAATCTGGTATGTGAAAGAAAGAGAAAGGACAAATGTCAATATATATCTATATATTGATATACCGAATGATAATGGAATTTTTGAGGTGATGGGAAGAGTCATAGATATGTGTTTGGTACCATACACTGAAGTTGTTTACATACTTACTAAAGCTCCCAAGTCACATGAAAGGATTAAATACTGACTATCATATTCATTGTATGACACGAGAGAGGTATCTACAAAGTTGTGTAAACAAATCGTAAATGAGATGACACAAAACATTGTAAGTATTGTTATTTATATTTGTATTTTACGTTCTTGAAAGTGTCTCGCTATATTTTTTTAACTTTGTTTTCTATTGACATATGATATTTTGTTTGGCAAAATTTTGTTGAAAGTTGTTAAATTAGGTTGGGAGGCATTCATTTCATAAAGCATGATATCATGAAAGTTGTCAGCAGTTTTTACTTAGTGTCAGAAGAAGATATGGAAAACAAGCAAAATGTAGTAATTGATGATGCTACAAAACTACATCCAAAGAATCAGAAAAAAAGGCCTCTGGTGGATAAATCTAGCGAGGGTAAACAAGTTACTTTTGAGGATGATGAAGTTGAAACTAACAATGAAGCATATGTTGCCATTACTGAAGATGATATTGGAACTGAGAAGAGCCATAAAAGACCAAAAGTAACAATGCCCAAGAATAAATCTGTTGGGAATGTTATAACAAAGAAAAGTAAAGTTGAAGATTTTGAAGTAGTCATTACCAGCAGTCAAGAACCTAGTGAAACTTCAAAAGAAAGTAGAGAAATCATTACAACAGGAGCTAATTTAGACGATGGCATTATCAAAACAAAACAAAATGCCATTCGATAGAGTTTGACAAAGAGAAACTTAATTGATGGTGGTTGTACATTTTAGCTTAATGTCAGGAAAACCTATAAAGCAATTGAAGGACAATGTTAATATCAAGTCAGAAAGCCACATCATCTGCATGTTCACAACTTGAAGACATTGATGAGGTACAATCCATATGCTCATGTGGTTAATTATGTGCTTCTTGTTGATCCACTTCAAGTTCCCAACAAAGAAGCATTTGATAAGTCAAAATGTTTTGAATACAATTATTATGTGCTTGGGGGGAACCATTTTGTAGAAGCTCAAAGACAATTGATGGAGGAATATCCTAATAATCCACGTTTTGAAACAATGAAATGTATCATTTACATTGGTTTATCAGATACAGAAGCAAAGTTAGTGGCATGGGATCATAATTCAGATAATGAATATAGGATTTCTATAACTTTCATCCAAAGGGTTAGATTTATTCATAGTGAATTTCAAGAAAAATGTGGTGGGGATAGGATAAATGTTACTGCAGATTTCCGAAAGGAATGTTGTATGGAAATAGGCTATCAAATTGAAGAGAAAACCAATTCAAAATGTGGAAAAGGTAACAAAAATAGTGATTTATTGTTGGGTCCCTATAATACTAGTGATTACCCCATTACTATTGTAGTTATACCCCTTATTTATATTGTTGTGCCCCCATTACCCCCATATTGTTATTAATGTGCCCATAGAATCCCTCTATTGTTATTTTTGTGGCTTTATATTATTATTGTTAGGTCGGCTGGATTATATTGTGACTCCATAGACTCCTATATATAGAAAGGAGATTTTTTTATTTGAATCATCCAAGAATTGTTCATTTATGTAATGTAAAGGAGGTTGCCCCCTCGAAAAGGCTGAATTCTAAGGCGTGGATCTCTCTTTTCTATCTTTTTGTGAGCTAGTTTCATAACATTTGGTATCAGAGCTTTGGATTCTAGGGTTTCGCTGCTCCAAACAGGTCATCGTGGAATTTTCGCTATAACTATTTTTCTGTGACTTTTCAGAAGTCGCAAAACAAACCCATTTGAGAAGAAATCGCGCTGAACCGTGGGTCCGAATTTCAGAGCTTTTCGCGCGATATTTTCGGAGATATGATCTCAAGAAGTTGGTCTTTTTGCAGACTCCTGAATTACACTCAAAACAGGTGACCTGGGGAAAATCGTCATAACTTTCTTTCTGAGCATCGGATTGAAATTTCGTAAGAAGGTACAGAAAGAGGACAGACTGTAGTTTTCTTTTATATATTTTTCAGAGTCAAAGGTTGGAACAGTGACACGTGGCACTTCATACAAATTCGCTCTACTGAACCAGTCTATAATCAGGTCACTGTGGGAGATTGTGCATAACTATTTCTTGGGGAATCCAATTTGGTTCAGACTAGTGGCATTGGAAAGAGGACATAGAAGGATACTACAGGTCACAATTTCAGAACTGGATGATTCGAAATTACAGAGGTACATCAGATTCAATATCAGGCTTCTACAAAGTAAAAAAAGGTGTGTAGTTTTTATTTTTTATTTTTGCATAAGCTTGGTTTGAAGGAATTCAAAGGGCCTAGTAAAGCATTATTATCGGTAACTGATGCCCTGAGGAAAGAAAATGCAAACACCTAGTAAGGAACCTGAAAGCTCTAGCATGACTCATGAAGAAGAGGAAGAAATGCTACATGATATATCAAAATTACAAGAACAAGTGCAACAAATGTCACGCTCACAAAAGCTAACAGATGCTAAGATAAATGCCGTGGAATCTAAGATAAAGGGCATGGAAGCTAATATGGACGATTTGAAGATAGATTTGAAAACAGATTTGAAGAAATACATGGCAAGTTTGAAGACAGATTTGAAGACAGACATGGCAGATTTGAAGACAGATTTGACAAATTTTCTACAAGAGATACTTACTAATGGTGAAAAGGTTGTAAAGGAAACTCATGATGTGAACAAAATTAATGTTAATCATGATTCCGTAGATTCTAATGTTGGATCGAAGACCCACCATATTCCAAAAATCGATATGAGGAAGTTTGATGGCAAGGATCCCACCACATGGATATTACAGATGGAGCAGTTCTTCGATCTCAATAATGTGCAAAACACACAAAAGGTACGTATGGCAACTTTATATTTGGAACCAAATCAATTTGTATGGTATCAATGGCTTTGCTGTCGTAAACAATTTATCACTTGGGCAATTTTTACGGAAGAATTGATAGCACATTATGAGGATACAAAAAGCAACACTTTTTTTAGCCAATTGATAAGTCTCAAACAAAAGGGTTCAATAATGGAGCACATTGAGGAGTTCCAAAAATTGAACATAAGGGTAAAAGATATTCCAGAGCAGCATAGGATTGATGTGTTCATAGGGTCTTTAAAGGATAATATCCAACATGATGTTCGACTTTGGGAACCTGATTCATTAGAGAAGGCATTCAGGTTAGCAAGAAAAATGGAAAGCAAAATTATGGCAACCAGGAAGCATACCACTCACAACTATAAAGACGGAAGTGCACTTGCCCCTAGTCTTCCACAACCTATAAGGTTGACACCACAACAATTGGAAGAAAAAAGAGCAAAAGGGCTTTGTTATAGTTGTGATAGCAAATACACTAAAGGTCATAAGTGTGCTGAGAAGAAATTATTCTACATAGATTGTGAAGAGGAAGAAGAAAAGGAGCAAGAAAGGTCAAAAGAAGAAGATATACTCCAGGAACAAAGCCTAGATGAAGAACAAATAAATCCAACCATATCTTGTAATGCATTGGCGGGAAAAATCAAGAAGAAAAAGGTGGTAGTGTTGATTGATTCAGGAAGCACCCACAATTTTATTCATTGTAGGGTAGCAAAAGAATTGAATTGCTTCCTATATCCAACACCAGAGTGTCAAGTGATGATTGCAAATGGAGGAACAATAAATTGCTCTGGAAAGTGCCATAATATCAAGCTATCCATGGGAGAATATGTATTGACTAGCCCAATGCTTTCCATTCCAATGGGAGGTGTTGATGTTGTACTAGGAGTCCAATGGCTACAATCCTTGGGTACAATAGCTTTTAATTTTCAAGAACTTTTCATGAAATTTTCTGTGGAAGGAAAGGAAGTTGAATTAAGGGGTATTACAGGGAAACCAGGAAAGATAATCAGCTCTAATGGTATGACAAAGCTTCTAAAAAAGGAGCAAAGGGGTGTAATTGCACAATTATGTTCGCTAGATGTTTCCACATTAGAATCATCTATTTCTCCAGATCTCCAAAAAGTCCTGGACAATCATTCCAAGGTATTTGAGACTCCCAAAGGTCTCCCACCTATGCGTGATCATGATCATGCTATTCATCTGATTCCAGGAAGTGTTCCTCCAAACATCAGGCCGTACAGATATCCCTATGTCCAAAAAAGTGAAATTGAATGTATGGTTGCAGAAATGCTAGAGGCTGGTATAATTCAACCGAGTCAAAGTTCTTTCTCTGCTCCAGTAGTATTGGTGCACAAGAAGGATGGATCATGGCACATGTGTCCGGATTATAGGGAGCTCAACAAGCTCACTATTAAAGATAAGTTCCCCATTCCTGTCATTGATGAATTACTGGATGAATTGCATGGATCAATTTACTTCACCAAGTTGGATCTTCGTTCAGGATATCATCAAATCAGAATGAAGATTGAAGACATTCTGAAAACGGCATTTAGAACTCATGAGGGTCATTATGAATTTTTGGTCATGCCTTTTGGCCTTACCAATGCACCTTCAACATTTCAAGGTTTGATGAATTCAATTTTCAAACCATTCCTTAGAAAATTTGTGTTAGTATTTTTTGATGATATACTTATCTACAACAAGTCTTGGAAGGATCATGTTGAACATGTTGACAGGGTGCTACAACTATTGGAAGAGAAACAATTATATGCCAAAAGATCCAAATGTTTCTTTGGAGTCCAGGAGGTGGAATATTTGGGTCATATTGTATCTCATGAAGGAGTTAAGGTAGACCCTACCAAAATTAAAGCCATTAAGGAATGGAAAATCCCCACATCCATAAAGCATTTGCGCGGATTTCTTGGGTTGACAAGGTATTATCGCAAGTTTGTTAAGAATTATGGGAGAATAGCAGCACCTCTAACGACATTATTGAAGAAAGATGCATTTTCATGGACTCCGGAAGCAACAAAGGCCTTTGAACATCTTAAAGAGGCAATGTGCCAAGCACCGGTCTTAGCTACACCGGACTTCACAAAAACCTTTATTGTGGAATGTGATGCTTCAGGAAATGGAATTGGTGCTGTTCTAATGCAAGATGAAAGACCCATTGCTTTTGAAAGTCGTCCAATCAAGGGAAAGTTTTTAAGCAAAGCTATTTATGAGAAGGAAATGTTGGCAATACTCCATGCACTTAAGAAATGGCGACCCTACCTAATGGGAAGACACTTCAAGGTAAAAACAGATCATGATAGCCTTAAATACTTTTTAGAACAAAGATTATCCTCTGAAGAGCAACAAAAGTGGGTCACAAAGATGTTGGGTTATGACTTTGAAATCATCTACAAAAAAGGGAAGCAAAATGTGGTGGCAGATGCACTCTCAAGGAAGGATGAGGATGTGGAAGCATTGTTGTGCGCTATTTCTATCATCCAACCAGATTGGATAAATGAAGCAAGGGAGGAATGGAAGAATGACGAAGAAGTGTGGGCACTTATTCGAAAGCTACAACAAGATTCCAGTACGTCTGATACATTTAGCTGGAAAAATGATTCGTTATGGTACAAAGATCGTTATACCTCTGTAAGAATTCCCAGCTAAAACAAAAGATTCTTATGGAATTGCACACTTCTCCCTTAGGAGGGCACTCAGGATTTTTAAAAACTTACCACAGGGTTAAGAAGGAATTTTTTTGGGATGGCCTTAAATCAGATATTCAAAAGTTTGTGGCAGAATGTTTGGTTTGCCAACAAAATAAAGTTGAAACAATTAAGACACCGGGTCTATTACAACCTTTATCCATTCCAAGCCAACGTTGGGAGGAGGTATCAATGGATTTTATCACAGGTTTACCCAAGTCTGAGGGAAAGAGTGTCATCATGGTGGTAGTTGACAGACTTACCAAGTATGCACACTTTTGTGCATTATCACATCCATTTAAAGCCAGTACAGTTTCTACTGCATTTATGGAAACAATTCAAAAGCTACATGGAAACCCAAAGATTATTGTAAGTGACAGAGATCCCATTTTCACTGGAAATTTTTGGACACAATTATTTTCTTGTCTTGGTACTCAGTTAGCTCATAGCTCATCTTATCATCCTCAATCTGATGGGCAAACTGAGATAGTAAACAAATGTTTGGAAGGATATCTTCGTTGCTTTGTATCTGATAAACAGACACAATGGGTCAAATGGTTGCCTCTGGCTGAATGGTGGTATAACACTTCCTTTCATACAGCAACAAAAATGACCCCATTTATGGCACTTTATGGGTATCAACCACCATCCATCACATCATATTTAAGAGAAAATTCTAAGGTTCAGGCAGTGGAACATCACATCGAACATCAACAAGTCCTCCAACTCTTAAAGGATAACCTCGTGTTGGCACAAAATAGAATGAAACAACAGGCAGATCAACATCGCAGTGAAAGAAGTTTTGATGTAGGTGATTGGGTATTCCTACGGCTACAACCATATAAGCAAATGTCCCTCAAGCAAGCTAAGAAGGATAATAAATTATCACCAAAGTATTATGGTCCGTACAAGGTGTTGCAAAAGATTGGTACTATGGCATACAAATTGGAGCTTCCTGCAGCTTCTCGATTGCACCCAGTTTTCCATGTTTCATGCTTAAAGAAGGTTATAGGCGACAAGCTCCCAGTTCGAACAATATTGCTAGAACTTGACGAAGAAGGAAAAATTATATTGGAACCGGAAGCAGTTATAGAAACAAGAACTCGACAGCTACGAAATCGATCAATTTCAGAGTACCTTATCAAGTGGAAGAACTTATCCGCTGAAGATTCCACATGGGAGGATGAGAATTTTATGCAGAAGTATCCTGAACTACTCAAGCGTTGAGGACAACACTTTTTTGAAGGAGAGGGGCATGTTGGGTCCCTATAATACTAGTGATTACCCCATTACTATTGTAGTTATACCCCTTATTTATATTGTTGTGCCCCCATTACCCCCATATTGTTATTAATGTGCCCATAGAATCCCTCTATTGTTATTTTTGTGGCTTTATATTATTATTGTTAGGTCGGCTGGATTATATTGTGACTCCATAGACTCCTATATATAGAAAGGAGGTTTTTTTTATTTGAATCATCCAAGAATTGTTCATTTATGTAATGTAAAGGAGGTTGCCCCCTCGAAGAGGCTGAATTCTAAGGCATGGATCTCTCTTTTCTATCTTTTTGTGAGCTAGTTTCATAACATTTATTCAGAGGTGTTGATAACATTTTCCAATTGGCATTTAGAACTGGAAATGTTTGGAAGTTGATTGATGAGATTTTTAGCATGTGGGAAGACATTGCCATTAAAAACCATAGGGTCAAAAAGTCTAAGCCATTGATATGTAGCAACAGTAAATCAGCTCATGAAATGAAGCAGCTTCCAAACGATATGACTATCACACCTTGGAGGGCGATGCAAGGAGTGAAAGATAAAAAAATTGTCAAAACAATATTATCTCGTGTGAGGTCAGGTGAATTATCATTGGAAGAAATGTCTGAAGAATTTAAAAAGTAAGTTTGTTGAATTATTTTTATGTGTTTCTAGATTATAATTATATTTTAAATAAAACATGTTGTTCTTGGTAGTATTTGTTATACATATCATTATATTAACTTTTTGTTACTTTATCTATGTAGTCACAAAGTTTACATGAAAATTCAATAACAAATGGTTAGATTGTTGAATGAAGATAGTTGGGATGATGTTGTACGCAACTATCCATATTCAAGTTCTACATCAACATTAAAAACTTTTTATCTTGCATTTAAAAGGGTATCTTGATTTATACATTCATTTTTATTCACCTGTGTACTATTTTTAATTTATAACTTACACATATATTTGTTAATTTTATAAAAGATGAGGAAGGATGATAATGGAGCGCCAGATAGTTTCAAAACCTTTATTGAAAAAATAAAGATCGAAAGACTGAGGAAGCAACGTATTAAGAATGTTGAACTTGATCCAACTCTTAATCATTTCATTTGGAATGGGCTAGACACTATTCAATATCAAGTAATACAAGGTGACTATGAACACATTGCTAAACTCATACCTAAAAGGGATTATGCCCTAGTCATTGCAGATGTTCCCCATGGTTTCAATATTCCAAACATTGACTATGATAGTGACCCTTATACTTATCAAGCTCTTAGTAAAGTGGTTGCGGGATTTGTAGAAGTCACGTCATCACCATTATGGAGATTTGTGACATTTCATTTAGACACACAATTGGCAATGATATTGTCAAGCTTCAAGGGGAAAACAAATTCAAGGATGCAGCGTATATGGTAATACGTTTAAAATGTATATTTGATTAATGTTAAAAAATTCATTTATGTACAAGTTAATTGAACTTTTACTATTTCATGTTACATGCAAAAGTCAAATCTTCTTAACAATGAAGATCAACAATTTATAAATGATTGTGAGTTCATTCATATTGATAGTTGGGCAAAAGATGATAGCCATATGTCTATGATTTTTAATCGGGTAGACGAAAAGAGTCATAGCCAAATACTGACTTATGATGCTATTGTGAGAAAACTAACATATGTAGACAAAGAAGCAAAAGGAGAGATAGTTAACATTTATCAAAAACCACAATTATTGATTAACTATCTTATAGACATATGTTCAAATGAAGGAGATTGGGTTTCTGGCTTAGGTAAGTTTTATTATATGGAATTGAATTTCAATATGTTATTTTTTAATTAATTTGTCATTGTACTAATTTAGTTCATTATTTCTTTTGTGCTTGATAATTAGGTACAACACTAGCATGTTTCCTTCAAAAAAGAAGAAATTGCATTGCAATTGAAAAAGATCCAGTACAGTGCAATTTCATTCAGCAAAGAATTAATGCTCTTCAATTTCTTCCAGATGTAATGCAAGAAATTGGGTTGAAGAAAGAGGACTTTAGTGAATCACGTGTGGCAAAAAAGGAAAAGGAACCCCAACCACCATTACATGAAATGTTTCGAAAGACATACATTAGGAGATTTGCAAACATCAAAGATCCATTAGAAGAGGAAAATGAGCAAAAGGAAGCAGAAAATATTGTGGAAGAAGACAATGATGAAACTCTAGAGGACGAAGAGTTTGGATTACGTGACATTGTTGATTAAATTTAAGTTATGCTTGGAAATCAAGCTTTGCAATGTTTTGACTTTGACATTTTATGAGAAGAATAAACACTCAATTAAGGTTGTTATGCGTTCAATATTTGTAATATGTGATTTTCGCATTGATTTTTAAGTTAATCATTATTTTTTGAAAAAAAAGTGATTATTATTATTTTTTTGACATGAAATTCATAAAAAAAACTATTATTTAACCATTTTTAGTTAAAATTTTCGTATAAAAATTATGATTTTGACATGTCAATTCTAGCAAAAAATTATCAAAACATGTAGTTTTTTAGTTATATTTATGTTAAAAATGGTTATTTTTATGTACATTGTTAAAAAATATTATTTTTTAGAAACAATTATTTCATGTGGGTTGAAAAATTAATTAAGGATGTATGAATATGTAGAATATCGAAAATTAAAAATATCAACCTTCTAATTTAAAAATGCAAAACAATAAAAACCTCACTACAAAAAAATTAAAATTAAAATAAGAAACAAGAAAATATGAAGAAAACGACCACTTCAAAAATTATCAAATTTACAAAATAATTATTTACATTTCATACATTAGAAAATTTAAAGCCAAAAAATAGGTCTTTTAAAAAAAGGGACTGATGCAGAATACCCACTTTTTTAAATCAGCATGAAAATTAACATTCTAAAACGTAATGTACATAAAAAAAATTAAAGTGCCAAGAACTATGCTCTAGAAAAAACATGTGTGTTCTACATCACCCCTTTTCAAAATCAGGTCACTTTTTTGCTATCTCTACGAAACGGGTAACAGTATCAGTTCCAATTTCAAAGTTTACATTGTTTACATCTATCCCTTTGATGACCACTGCTGGAAACATGGCATCCACGATGAGTTTTGCGAGCATGTAGACTCTCATATCTATATAAGGGTGTGGAACTATTTCCATCCCTTCTAACACTCTTAGCACATCTATATTTGGGTCTACTTCTATTCCATCGACGAGTGCAAGTTCTCAAGCTAATGCATCCAGTTTTGGATTTTCCCCTTTTGGAATGCCCTCTCAAGGTATTCCTTTGGTTCCTTTGAATATACCATCCACTGCCTCTACATCCATGATGAGTGGATTGGCTTCTTTTTAGGGTTTCCCATTTGGAAGTGGTCATATACTACATTCCAATCGACAATAGGGTCAATGCCTTTTCCTTTTACAAGTCAAGGTAGTAATCCCTTTTAGAGTTGGACAAACCCTACGATTAGTGGGATAGGAGATATGAATCAATTCTTTAGCCAACAAGGGAATGTGCCGTATTCTTTGGTTAATTCATTTCAAAGTTTTTCACCATTTTATAATGCATGTAACCCTTATCAGGGGCTGTCAGCTCCTTTCAATACTTCATTAGGGGGTAACTTCACTGGTTACAGAGGATTTTCGACGGGAGTTGGTCAAACTCTAAATTTTGCTGGACCACAAGGATCACCCTTTAGTTTAGTAAGCTCTACGAGTTACTTCAGGCAACCTGGTGCCTTTCAAAATCCAGATCATTCTTTTCAGACTTTTAGGAACCCTTCCAATTCCAAATGGAATTCCCAAGGTCCTCCACGACTTCCTTTTCTGGCCATGCTTAATTTGCTAGACTTGACTAAATTGACAAATGATCTAATTAGGTACAATCCGACTTGGCCTCCAGTCCCAACTAAACTTCCATTGGATATTCCAAAATTTGAAGGGAAGAATGGTGAAGACCCAGGAGACCATGTGACCACATTCCACTTATGGTGCTCATCCAACTCCCTGATAGATGATTCGATCACGTTGAGGTTATTTTAGCACAGCCTAACCGAGAATGCAACCAAATGGTATATAGAGTTGCCAAGGGGCACCTTTAATTCTTTTGCTTATTTGGCTAATATTTTCTTGAACCATTTTTAGTTGCCTATCTGCTATGGAGCCGGAACTGAGCTTCTGGCCAATTTTCATCAAGACACGGCAATGCACATTTTAGATCATATCCAGGAATGGAGATGGAGAAATAGGCTTATCAAAGCCGAAATTCCACTAGAGTTCCGTCTTGAATGGTTTCTCAAATCTTTACAACTTGAGATCTCCAAGGATGTTTCTCTTTCCGGTGTTTATTCGAAAGAGCAAGCTATTTTTTGAGCCCAAAAATTAGAACTTATATATTCTCAGTCTGGGACTCTTCAGAAAATCTCACCTAACACTCCTAGATCCAAGGTTGATTTAGCCAAACTGAAGCCAAGCCCTCACACTGATGGTATAGTTGTATCAACTGACGTGAATATAGTGAACCTTTTGAACCAATTGCAACAGTTGTCTCTACAAACTGCTTCTTCTAACCAGGTAGCACCATCCACACCTTCGCCTTCCCAACCTACCTCCATAAACACCATCCAGACTTCTAACCCCAAAGGAAATCAAAAATCCGATGGGAAGAGGAAGAGACAAGTTAAGAAGAAGAACCAGGAAGGGAAGGGTAATGCAAACAAGCTCGGTAACGGTGTCGGTGAGGGTAGAAAAAAGTCTAAAAAGAAGGTTAAATTTCCATGCAATTTATGCAATGGAGATCATTTGACTCACCTCTGCCCTAAGATTCAAGATGCTCAACACTTGTTAGTGTAGCAAGGGTCCTTTAGCTCCCAAGATGTCTTGACTAATGCTTTTCCCCAAGGGTAGCAATTACTTGTTGATGCAAACTCGAACGTTGATACCTCCACAGGGGGTAATCAGTAAGGGGAAAATTCCTCAAATGTTTATATGATGAAATCTTATGTCGATGTTGCCACATGAGCACATGATTATGGTGAAACGGAAACATCTAAGGGTAAATCCATTCCCAAAACCGTAGACCCACTTTATATTGAGCGACCCTCTGCTGAGTCTATACCTCAGATATCGAAAGGTTCCCCTAAGTGCTCAACTATTAACCCTAATGCTAGGGCAACCCAGAACTACTCGATTGTAGAAGATCTGGCTCAAAGTCCTTGTGCTATGTCTAAATTGGAGGTACTACAGTCATATCCTGCTCAGAGAAGTGCTTTGCTTTCGATGATCGGGGCAGTGGATCCAAAAAATTCTTTAGTGCTCACTTTTGATATGCTGAATGTAAAAAAGAGACTTCCTCACCATATGGCTTTCCAAATAAAGTCCACTCACCGAAAAAGCAATATTTTTCGGATAGCTATAGATGAGGGAGCTTCCACATGCGTAATGTCTATGCCATGTTGGAAGGCCATTGGATCACCTTCAGCTGTTCCTTCACCACTCTCTTAACAACATTTGATGGACATTCTCATAGGGGACACAAAATTATCCTACCGTTTCCTATATGTGTTGAAGGAAAGGTTGTTAATATTGAGGTAGAAATCATTGATGCCAACCTAGATTACAACCTCCTCTTAGGAAGGAATTGGATTTATGAGATGGATGCCATAATTTCATCTTTATTCCGCATCCTCTGTTTTCCTCATGAGGGGAGAATTGTTAAAATTGATCAGTTAGATTATTCTCCAGGTGACTATCATGCAACTTTGGATTCTAACGTTCCATTGGTGGATAATCCCCGTCAACCTATAGAGAATTTAGGAGTTGGGATGTACTCTTCCTTGATGGGTATATTTGACGTTCCCCGTCCTACAGCTAGAATCAATGCAATTTCAACCTCCAAGGGGCCTTTATGGAAAGAGTTCTTTTGAACTCATTATTTTTCAGACCCTTGGATCTTACCTTCATCTACGACCACATTAGATGGAGGGCAGGTTGGTGTAATGGCATTTCCCATGTCTACAACAGAACTTAGCTATCAATCTATCGTTAACTCTATAGACAACCATCCCACTCCTTTTTTAGAGGTGGAGTTAGATGGTGATGTGGCTCCAGCTTGGACTCTTGACTCCACTTCTTCTCTGGATTGCTTAGATACAATTTTACCATCTGACAAAGAAACTTTAGAAGTGATGATGGGTGCAGATCAACTTTGGGAAGATTTACATCATCGTTCATATTTTCTTCCTCCATTGCATGAAGTCAAATCTAGGTTCTCCAATCTTCTTATTAGTGATGTTTGTACAATTTCAAACCCTTTGGCTCCAGCACAATTATTTGCCGAAGGTAATATGTCAATTATCTCAAAAATTGTACCTATAAACACCTCTAGAAATCCTGAAGCTATAGAAAATGTCTTCATCAGAGCCGATTGTTCCCCTGAAGAGATTCAAATTTACACCAACCTATTCAAATATTTTCAAGATGTGTTCTCTTGGTCTTATGAGGAAATGCCTAGTATTGATCCATTTATAGTCCAACATGAGATGAAGACGTACGAAAATGCTAAGCCTATTCGTCAGAAGCTTCGACCGATCAATCCTCAGAAAGAAGCAGCTATTAAAGCTGAAGTTGAAAAGTTGCTTAAGGATGGTTTCATATACCCCGTTCCTCTAATGGAGTGGGTTTCCAATCAATTCCCGGTATATAAAAAGCAAGGAACGATCCAAGTATGCATCAACTTTAGGGATTTTAATAAATCTTGTCCAAAAGACAATTACCCCACACCTTTTATTGATCAAATAGTTGATGAATGTGTGGGTAATGAATTTTTTTCATTCATGGACAGATTCTTTGGTTATAATCAAATTTCTATCCATCTAGAGGACCAACATAAGACAACTTTTATTTGTCCCTGGGGAACATTTGCATACAAAAGGATGCCTTTTGGTCTTAAAAATGTTGGAGCTACGTTTCAGTGGGCCATGTCTTATGCTTTCCATGACATCAAACATGTCATCGAAGCATACTTGGATTATTTAGCTACTCGTTCTCAAAAGAGAATCAATCATCCTAGCCACCTTTGGTTAGTTTTTGAGAGATGTCGATTTTATAAAATCCGATTGAATCCAAATAAGTGTGTTTTGGCGGTCACATCTGTTCGATTGTTAGGACTCATCGTATCGACTGAAGGGATTCAAGTAGATCCCTTCAAGGTTGAGGTAATAATTCAGTTGCCTCCCACGTCTTCCATCTGACAACTTCAAAGTCTCCAAGGAAAGGCAAATTTCTTGAGAAGATTCATAGAAAATTACATTGATATTACCAAAGGATTTATGTGTTTTCTTAAGAAAGGAGTTCCATTTTTATGGGATGAATTTGCACAACGATCTTTTGATTCCTTGAAGTAGGAATTAGTCTCTAACCCATTGTTGAGTCCACCAGATTATGGCAGAGATTTCCTTTTGTATCTCGCAGCAGCAGAATCAACCATAGGTATAGTTCCGGCTTGGGAGGATGATGCTCTCACGGAGCATGTGATTTACTACTTGAGTCAAGGCTTAGTAGGTCCTGAACTACGCTATTCTCCTATTGAGAAATTGGCCTTGGCAGCCATCCATGTTGTCCAGCAGTTTCTTCATTATATTCTGCTATGCAAAACATTCATCTTAGTGGCTATCAATCCTTTTTATTTTTTCCTCAGTAGGCGAGTGATTTGGGAAAATACAATTGATGGATTGTTATTTTGCAAGAATTTGATCTCGAATTCTTGTCAGCTAAGTCTAAGAAGTCATTGGTTTTTGCGGAATTAATTTCCAAGCTACCTTGTGAAGAAGACATTGTTTATGAGGAAAATTTCCCCAACAAAAATTTATTCCTCATTTTTTCACAAGATCCCTGGTATGGAGTTATCATCATATATCTCCAAACTTCGAAGTTCCCGCCTGCTTCCTCCAAGGATGAGCGTCAAAAGTTACGTCACCTTGCTAAGAACTATGTTATCATTGGTGATACATTATATCGCAGAGGGGTTGATTCAATCCTTAGGAATTGCTTGACTTTGGAGGAAGCAGAATCTGTACTCAATGATTGCCACAGTGGAGCTTGTGGTGGTCATCTATTAGGTCTTGCAACAACCCAGAAAATTTTGCGTGTCGGTTGCTTTTGGCCTTCAATTTTCAAAGATTGTATTGAAGTGGTTAAACATTGCCATCCTTGTCAAATCTATACTTAGAAAATGCGCACACATCCAACTCCTCTTTTTCCTATTATCACTGTCGGTCCGTTTACAAAGTGGGGCATTGAATTTATTACTTGTAATCCACCTTCAATGACAAATCACAAGTACATTATAGTGGTCGTAGACTACTTTACGAAGTGGGTTGAGGCCATGCCTACTTACAAAAATGATAGTGAAATAGCAACCTTGTCTCTCTTCAATCAAATTATTTCACGTTTTGGTATCCCAAGAGAGATTGTCACTGACCATGGCAGTCACTTCCAGAACCAACTAATGATCGAATTGGCTCTTAAGTTGGGCTTCCGGCAGGAGCATTCGTCTCCGTATTATCCTTAGGCCAATGGGCAAGTCAAAGCCATGAATAAATCCCTCAAGGCTATCTTGCAAAGGACAATTGACAAAAATCGCTCCAATTGGCACATCATGTTGTACCCGACTCTCTGGGCATACCAAACCTCGGTCAGGACTGCCGCCGATTTTAAACCTTTTCAATTAGTTTACGGGCTGGAATATATTTTTCCTATCGAATGTGAAATTCTATCCCTTAAGTTAGCTATAGAACTTCTTCCAGACACGTCTAGTCTTGAAGAACACCTCCTTCACTTGGAACATATCGATGAGCAGTGTCGAGATGTCGCCATAATAAATGAGGCCCATAAGAAAAGGGTTAAAACTTAGTATGATAAATCTGTCCATCCTCGGGTCTTTTCTGAAGGCGACCTTGTATTAGTCTATGGACAAGATAAAGACGCCTTAGGGGTAGGCAAATTCAAGTCTATGTGGTATGGTCCCTTTATAGTAAAATGAGTTTTGGGAAAAGGGGCTTATGAAGTAGTTGATTTTGAAGGGAAAAGGTTGGCGGAGCCCCAAAACGGGCTCTACCTTAAGAAGTATTTTTCTTAGGTTCTGGCCGAGCAATTGCTTGTTTGTATATATTGTATTTTTGTACATATTTGTAAGACATTTTGTGATATCAACATTTTTTGATCTGCTTTGGCAGGTGTTGATGGATGACTTGATATATTTCGAATTTGGCGATGGTGCTAGTTAGCACACTCGGAATCTTGCTTCCGTAGCTTGGGTGATTTATTACCCATCTGGCCAGTTGATGGTGTCAAGGGGAGTATGTATTGGTCATGCTTCAAATAACATTTTCGAATATACCATCGTTATTAATTTACTATCTGAAGCAATTTCTTATGGAATTGATTCATTAGTAGTTTATATTGACTCACACCTAGTAGTGTCACAATTAAATAACATTTATTGGGTTCATGATCCTTATTTATATCGCCAATTTTTTAGAGTGAGAGTGTTGCAATGATCATTTGTTTATATTACATATGTGCACATTCCATGATCTGAGAATTCATTAGCAGACTCTATCGCTAATCAAGCATTAGATTGGCATATCAATCATTCATCAAATTAAACAAACATAAAGAATTTGGATATGTATATATATCATAAAATTGCCTGTGTATAGATAAAGTGTTCAAAAAATAATGTACAAAATTGGGACGAAATGCCCATAATCATGTCCAGTCTGTCTATCGGCCTGGCTTAGGATGAGTGTCTAAAAAGTTAAGTACTGCATTGGCTACACGCTGAAGTATGCAGACCCAGTCCCGTGGTACTCCTACCATGTGGCACTGCATATCCTTAGGTAGATCCTCTATGGCTATCATCGGTACTTGGTGAATCAATCTCACCAACTTTCTTTGAACCGCATATAGGACTCTCTCTGTCTCAGCTGCTATCTCTTCGACACCTCTTCCGCGACGCCTGTGCCTTGGAAATCTATCTAATCTCACTGGACCCACATCTGGAACATGGTCATTTTGTCAGTATTTTGTCCCATCAAAAATATTTCTAAGTTCATTTCATATTTAAAAAAGAAAAATATCTTAAAATTTTACAAAAACTTAAAAAATTGATACCTATCTCTCCCCATGTTGCATTTGGTGGCAGCACCAAGTCTAGATCTTCTCGGAAATCCATACCAGCATATGGGTAGTCATCGACTGCGATGATCTATTGGTCCCACCAGGCCAAAAAATCATCATCGAAAGTTGTTCTAGGCATGCCCCCACCTCCAAGGCGTTTCATCAAGTCAGCCCATCTACCCATTCTAAGATATCGCGAGCTACTGATGGAGACAGATACCTTGGGACGTAGCCTAAGTACCTTCTCGAAGAAGAAGAAGTATAAGATAGTTCCATATCCAAAGTTCTTTGTCTGACCCTTCTGAATAGAAGTTAACTGGCTCTTCATGTTGGTCAGAAGAGGTGTGCACCAATCAAAAACCGTGGTAAGGCATTCCACTACTAGGCTTATGGACATACGTGAAGCTTGATGCAGTGAAGCTGATCCATTCACTCTCAAAATGGTAAACAGTGGAATCCTCAGAGATAAACTATCCACGCGTTTGATTGGAATTTGACTTCTAATCTTTTCTGGGTGCCCAGGACAATATATATGTAAATAGTCTTCTACTGAAAGACTACTTCTTGTCCTGCCAGTCGAATGCACAACCTCCCCTCTTCGAGAGAGACCTTTAACAAAGTAGATGTCTTCCACCTCAATTCATAGAGGAATCTGATCTATCATGAAGGCATCATCCTCTACACTCCAGTAGTGGATCAGCAATTCGAGCAGGTATGTGTTGGCTTTCATGTTTGGAATTTTGAAGAATTTCAATAAGCCGCACCCTCTCAATGCATCTAGTGCATTTTGGTCATTCATTAGCTCATTGTCAATTGTCGTATGCTCTCTCTCTCTCTCTCTCTCCATGTGATGGTCATCCTGAAAAAAATGAGTTTCAACCATTAGATTTTGTGTTTGAACTTCAACTCGCGTACACGCAGGTTCCCTTTACACACAGTCACATGTAGGGCCGTCGTATACGTGGGTTGATCACATCCAATCTGCGTGTATGCAGAGTTGGATTTTTTGGCATGATTTCCCATGGTCAAATCTTAATGAAAACTTCTAAAAACTATCACAAAACATAGCAAGCATGATTTGAGGGTTACTTGATAACTTTGACACGATTGGAATAGTCCAATTCTTCAGAGGCAAGTTTTCTCCTTTTTGATCCATAACTCTTTTCAAAATAGAAATAAAAAACTTGTGAGTCCAAAAGTCATTATATAGCTTGAAATTGCAAAATTTTTTCTCAAGACTTGATTTTTCATCTCATGAATTTTTTGACTTGTGGCCTTGGATTGTCGAGATTAGGTTATTGTTTCAAGATATTTTGGAGACTTCTTCAAGATCTTATTTCGATCCCATGACCGTTGACCCGTCATGGCAGGTATCGTTCACTCACTAGCATATAGGTTAGGGAAAACCTTTTTCTCCATTGCATCTTGCATACCTGCCTCCGTTTAATGATACATTAGCCATAGGGTCGACCCCATCATGTCTTGTTTAGCAAACCATTTTCACTCACCAATTTTTAAATCATGATGCGATGGTAGAGCCATCTTTTACATGGGCATCTTAGTTAGAACCTTGTTAACATTGGTTTCCCATGCTGTTATACTCAGTAGGCTCAGGAATCCTCTTTAGTCCCGCCATGACTTGTGCGTTGAAGACACATTCTCCTTGCTTCTATGATTATTTCTAGCCTTACACCCTAGAGGCTCCTTTGTGTTGAGTTGTACTATTGCATTGCATTTTGGCTATTTTCACCTTTTGGCCTTAAGCTGGCTTCACTTGGACTCGTGTTTAAGCCACTTATTTGACCATGTCTTCTGCAAAATCAACTATGCAATCACTTAGCTTTTGCAACTTGACACATTCTTTGACCCGTGGAAGGAACATCCCTTTGAGTGTCCTTGACCAGTTTCGCCTCCCTGCATTGAGCATAGGATTGTTCCCATCCCAGGAACTAGATCATTTGTTTCTCTGACACTCATTCTTTCTAATGTACTATAACATTCTTTTATTCTTTTTCTAGCTTAAAGAAAAAGACAAAAAAATTATATATTCCAAAAAGAGTGGGAACGGGACAACATTTCCATATATTGTTGGCAACTAGAGTCAGTCATGTCAACCTTGAACCAAGCACTCAAAAGAAATTCTCTCCTCCATTTTGGGTGGGATTTAGTTTGACTTAGGTACGCCTTAACCTTGTTATTGAGTCAGTTCTCCTCTAATTGGTTACCTCTTCCAATCATATGGAGAGTTCGCTCATGCCTCCTGCATGAGGAACTTATACAGAGTTATCATATGCTACCATATAGTCATCATTGAGTCATACTTTTGTTCAAGGGAAGTAAACCTGAGTTGGCCTCTCTGCGGTGTCTCTTGACCTATTTTTTTGCCAACCATCCCTGGTAGTCAGTGTCATGTTTGTCATCACATCAGTTATATTGGTCCTTTGCTCATGTCGATTTGAGAAGGTCTCCATTGACTTCTTACTGTGGGTCTTGTCCTTATCGATGACGACATATTGCTCTAAGGGCAGACCTAGAGCTGCACCCTAGCCCTATTTTCATTATTAATAGGTCACCTTGTGCTCAACATAGATTAGTATCATGGGTCTTTGACTGAGTGGTTTCCCTTGTGTTCGACATCAGCTTTCATTATCACACATTGGGATTCATGCAGTGCCTTGGTTTCCATTTGACCTTATTGGTGGATTCCTCACCTCCGTGTCAGCTTTAATTATTGGTTGGTTCAGAGGGTTTCTATCGTGTGCTAGCTACATCTTGTGTACGCCAGAAATGTGCTTCGGTTGGGTTACTATATTTTTTTCATCTGATTCCTTCCACATTATTGGCCTATGGGTTAAACTCGTGCAAGATTGATGAAGGATGCCTTAATGCCTTCCTTCTAGCGGATCTTTTCCTATCGACTATGGCTCATTGTTCTAGGAAAAAGATCTAGAGTCCATTTGGCAGTACCTTGGGGTTTGTGGTTATCAGTGGTAGTTTCCTTCGCTATCGAAAATGGGAAACCATCATTGTCCCCTGATTGATAGATTCTTCTAGGTGTTCGACTTCAGTTCATTCATTCGCACTTGTTAGATTGTACTGGGCACCTTGACTCTCATTATCATTATCGGTGAGTAGTCACACGTTTGTGATATACATCAATGAATGGTAATCAAATGATTTCTCATGTGGTCGACTTTAGATAATTTATTCCCATTGTGTGGAAATGTACCATGGCTGTCGGTGAAGACCTCGGGTTTCATCAGCATGTTTTGGTTCACTTTTCAGTTGCTCCTATTACTGCTAGTTGACACCATCCACCGTATATGTTGCAGTTATTCACAGCAACATCTTATATGTTGGCATCAGAGTTGTGATGTAGTATCATTTTATTCCATCATGTTCATTTGGTACTATTGGGATCAGTGTTTGACATCAGTGATCAGCTTCATCTTTCAGCTTCATTGATCATCTTCTTATATGTGATATTCAGACATGTACTTTTTCGATCATGATCAGATGATCCATTATGTACTTTCAGTTCTTTATACCTGTATACATAGTGGATCTGCTTGTACTTGATATGCAGACATGCTTTACTTTCTCTGAGCATGGGTATGCCAACCTCAGACAACAGTTTCTTTCTGATCTCTTTTTGATGGCTTGGTAGGCTGAATTTTGGTGAAATCCTTCTCAGTCTCAGCAGGGTTCTTTCCATATACTTAATAAATTTCGGCCATCATGTACCCCTTCTAACCTCATATATTGGGGGCATCTGTTATAACACCATTTACCACCCTTGGTATTTGTGATGCTTGGTTTATGGCCTAGGGAAACCCCTCCTTCCAGACTTGGTCCAAATATTTTCAAAACAATGTTTTATTCCCTGTATGCTACTTTACCCTGAGATAAAAGCATGTACGTGCGGGTTAGTCAATATCAAACCCACGTATATGTGCTAAAACACTTAAAAAAATAAATTTCCTTAATTATGGGTGGAGTTCATGGTTTTTACCTGTTGATTACCTCCTATAGCCCGTGGCCCAACTGTTTCCCAACTAAAAAACTAATTGGTAGGAGTATAAATAGACTTCTATGGGAAGGCCTTAAGGAGGAGAAGAGATAGAATTATTATATTGAGATTATCCCTGACTGATTTTGAAGTATCCCTGTGCTTCATGCACTTCCCCAAGTTTCAGGAAACCCTTGTTTCCTTGATTTTTGATATTCTCCCTTTTGCTTGAGATATCATGGTATTGGTTATGGAAGGACGCTATTGAAGATTGGGACTGGACGGATCTAGAGGACGGTTCCGCTTGGAGCCGGAAGAAGAAGACTCAGGTGAATTCTCTTTGTGTTAGTTATAGCTTTCTACAATAAAAAGAAGCATTGTCTTATTCCTAAGATTAACTGTGTTTATGCATTCGATAGTGTTGTAATTCATATATGAATGTTATTTTGATGTATAACTAATCATTTGCTTATATGATACAAAGTTAATTTCATTAAAATTCTTTATCTATATACTGCTATGTATGTTCGAATTAGTTGATTTTCAAATTTAAAGATCATCAGGAGTTGCAGAGGGTCTGAACCCTGCTGGAACTACGTAAACGAAGGACATCTAGGTATGGTCACTATCACATAGTTTGTTTATATAAGCATGTTGCTTGAGTTGTATGAGTGTTTCTTACTATAGTTTGCTCTTGCTCTGTTGGGGTTCCAACCTAAAGCCCTAGGGTACTTATTCCCATAACATCTGTTCCCTCTAGACCTCCTTCATTAATGCTATTTTGGCAACATATTTCCGAAGATATGATCCTTAAATTCTCCCCCCCCATTCCCTTTAATAGAAAAATATCCATCCAATCATCTACAGTGTTGTCAATGGTTACTCTTTGGCCAGGATACACGGGACCCATCATGCTAGCGTAGCTCCTTCATCATAGCTCCACTTTGTTCCTTTCTTCTAGTTGTAGCGCAACCCATTTGCTTCACCAAACTGTCCTTCCGACATCATAATTTATAGTCCCACACTTCCTTGCAACTGCGTGAAGTACTACAACTATCCTCCATCCATATAGTCATTACGTAGGGGTGGGATCATGCTTGTACAACTTCAATCAGCTCCCATTGATTTTTCTTGGAAATAGCTCCCTGTTTA
This sequence comes from Pinus tabuliformis, assembly GCA_031772625.1. Lineage (NCBI taxonomy): Eukaryota > Viridiplantae > Streptophyta > Pinopsida > Pinales > Pinaceae > Pinus > Pinus tabuliformis. The sequence goes on along the minus strand of CM062805.1, from coordinate 97,485,400 downwards.
GCTTTCGGAGACGAACTGCACCTCCATTCGTAATCTCCTTGACGATGTATGGTCCCATCCAATGCATATGAAACTTTCTAGGAAACTTCATAAACTTGCTATCATACGTTAGTACTAAATATCCAGTTTTAAAGGTGTGTTGCTTAATGTGGCGATCATGCCACACCTTTTCTCGAGCTTTATGCACCTGTTGATGAAAACTTGCCAAGAGGCGATCTTCTTGTAGCTCAAGTATTTGCGCGAGGCGTTCTTCCATTATATCCCTATCGGCCATCTCTGTGACTGTAGTGATCCTCAAAATGGGCACGATGTACTCCATTGGCATTACTGCCTCTTGTCCATAAACCATCCTAAATGGTTTTTGTACAATAAGTTTCTTACATGTAGTTATATATGCCCAAAGAGGATATGATATAATGCACATCCCAATTGTTCCTATTTGCATTACAAATATTCGCCAAAGCATTCTCCAAGATTTTATTAAAGGATTCAACTATGCCATTTGCTTGAGGATGATACAGTGTGCTTTTCTGATGATACATTTTGGAATTCTTCAAGCAATGCAACAATTGTTTCGTTCAGGAATTGCAAACCCCTATTGCTCATCAAAATCTTAGGACATCCAAACCTAGACAAAATGTATTCAAATATAAACTTCGCAGCCGTAGTCATGCTACAATCCTTCACGAGTTGCACCTCAGCCCACCTGGTTAAGTATTTTGTCATTGTGAAGATGTATCGTGCTCCTATCTTATTTCCTAGTGGTTGAATAGGGCCTACAAAATATATTGACCATTTTTCGAATGCCTGTAGAAAAACTTGTCGTTTCAGAGGCAATTCATCCCTTCACGATGACCTCCCAGTCTTCTGACAAACATCACACACCCTATAATATTCTTTGGAATCCTTGTGCATAGTTGGCCACCATAGTGCAATTCCTAAGATCTTCTGTGTAGTCTCTCTTCTATCATAATGTCCTCCACAAACTCCTCCATGTGCTTCAACAAGGATACTTTGATGTTCATAATCCAATACATACCTGCACAGATCTTCATCCAGTCCCATTTTATACAAGTGCCCTGCAATGACAAAAAAATCACATCCTTGACCACCAATTCTTTCTTTTGCTGTGTCATATACCCTTCAGGAGTTGTACTTGTAGACAAGAATTGGATTATATATGCAAAGTGTTCAACTGCAACATGCACAGAAAAGAGTTTCACATCAGGCAATCCTTCATCCAGACTTGTAGGTTCTTCACCATTCTCAATTTGTGAGAGCGATCTAGCGCAACATTTAATCTCCCTGGCTTCATAACTACCTCAAAGTCGTACTCCTGAAATCGCAGTAACCACTTACAAATTCCTCCCCCTAACATAGGCTTGTTGACCAAGTACTTCAAGGCAAAATGGTCTATGTACATTTTTAAGTGCAAACCCAACAAATAATGCCTGAACTTCTGGAGTGGATATACCATCGCAAACCCTTTGCACTCTGTGGTTGAATAATTATTCTCCACCTTAGACAAATTTCTACTCGCAAATGAAATTGGATGGTCGATATCTCTTGTGCCTAGTTGGGTTAACACTGCTCCTAATTCTATGCAGGACACATCTACATGTACATGGAATTATTTCTTCCAATTGGGGAACACTAGAATAGGTGTTATAACCATTTTTTCCTTCGCATAGTTCTTCAATAATTTTTCCATGGGCGCATTGATCTGCGCATACGCCTTGATGAACTTTCTATAGTATCATGTATGGACCAATGTTGTGTGCAACTATTTTACATTCCTTGGAGGCTCCAAATTGATAATCACTACAATTTTAGCAGGGTCCACCATCAACCCCTGCTTACAAACAACGTGGCCCAAAAGTATCCCATATGGTGCACAAAAGATGCACTTATTCAAATTAAGGGATATCTGATACTTCCTACAAGTATCCAGCATTAGGTGAAGACTTGCAACATGATTTTTAAGTAATCAAAACACCGTCCAGTCATCAAAGTAAACCTCCAAAAACTTATGAATAAATTCTTTAAAGGCTGCAACTACCACCCTAGAAAAGATCACAGGGGAATTCTTAAGTCCAAAGGGCATAACTGTATATTGAAAAGAACCCCATTCTGTGGCAAAGGTAGTCTTATTTTGACCTTCTGGTGTGATCTTGATATGGTGATACCCTAAGAAACCATTTCTAAATGAGTAGGCCTCTTGACCACCAATATTCTCTAATACTTCATCAGTGAGCGACGTAGGGAATCTATCATGTACACAGGCATCGTTCAACTTCCTTAGATCTACGCAGATTATAATTTCACCCTTCATCTTCTTTTCTTGAAAAAAACATAGGACTAACCATGTCTGATTCTTCTATAGACTCAATAATCCCTATTGTAAGCATCTTATCCAGTTCTTCGCACATTTTTTCTTTGTACTGAGGATTCAACTGGTATGGGTGCTTCTTTACCAACTTCACTTATCACTTTAGACTGATTTTCATAACACCTAGATCACATATTATCCCCTTCAAATTAGAAAACTTCGTTGGAAATAAGTCCTGATATTCCCATAATAACTCCGCGACCTTGTATGTTGTGTCCTCATCCCATTAACCACCTATATTTTCGAACTTCGGTTGTGCTTCCAAACCAATGTTTACTTGTTTGGTCTTCAATGGTTTTGAGATGTTAGGAACTTCTACCTTAATTCCAATGACTTCACGCTATCTCTATGATTCAGGGGTACTGATATTCCTAAGGCCTTCTCACCTTATTCTGTGGTAACATTGTAGCACTCCAGAGCATGGCGCAGCTGCATACTCCAGTCCAGTTTGCGTAATTCATCCTCAAAACTAAATGTTAACAGAAAGCTCTCCTTCAGAACGTCACACTCCACCATTCTGTGTCGCAGCTCTCTTTCCAGATACCAGTTTTTATCACCACAAATTGATCATCTAGCCATAATTTACTAGATGGAGTGAAGTACACCATGTAGAGCCAATTTTACCATAATAAAATTTCTTTCAATGTGAGAAATTACTTAATAAACCACATTTGTTAAGTCATTTATAATTAAACCCATGAAGAATAATTAAGTAAATAACTATTTATTTAATTATCTTTGAGGAATTCCTTTGAATAACTTTCTTTCCTTCAGGACCGACAGATTCAGGAAGCTGTAGGAACTGCTCAAGAGGTCTTGCATTCCATTAAGACGAAGAAACTGAAAGGTATGATACTCAAAGTGGATCTCTCAAAATATTATGATCGTGCTAGCTGGTTATATATCAGAATTCTTTTAACTCATGTCGATTTCCCCATAGAGTTCATAATTTGGATTATGTGCTGCATAACAAGCATATCTTTTAGTTTCCTTCTCAATGGATTGACATCCCCTTTTTTTCACTCAGAAAGGGGCCTCAGGCAAGGATTCCCTCTCTCCCCTCTATTATTTTTTCTCATAATGGAGGGCCTTAGTAGACTCATCATGGAGGACCATAGAATGGGGATATTTCGGGGAATTATGATAGCAGATAATTTCATTCTTACCGATCTAATTTTTGTTGATAATGTCCTGATTTTCCTTAGTGGAGGTATTGGGGACCTGATAGAATTGCAAAACATCATGGCCATATTCAGAACTGCAACAGGTATGGAGATAAACTACATAAAGTCCACCATCACTGCTTCGGTTTGTTCACCTCACGAAATACAATATGCTATCCATAGATTCCCATTCACTCTTCAAAATATGGATGATGGACTTACATATCTGGGTTACAGACTAAAACCTCACTGCTACAAGATTTCCAATTGGATATGGCTGGTATCCAAGACCGAGAGAAGACTTAACATATGGCATCATAAATATCTCTCTAGAGTGGGATGACTGGTCCTTATTAAAGTCACTCTTGAAGCCATACCTATATATTGGATGTCCCTAACATGGATTCCGAGGGGCATTCTCTCCAGAATAAAAATATTTTCTGCAGATTCCTTTGGAAAGGTAAGTAGGTGGGAAGAATATTTTCCTGGGCTAGATGGGAGTTTCTAGCTCTACCAAAGAAGTGGGGAGGATGGGGAATTAAAAGTCTGGATCATTTTTCAACTTCTCTGGCCTCTAAATTGGGATGGTAGCTGGTCACTTCATGCAGTTTATGGATGAGGGTAGCCTACTCGAAATACATATTTCCCCACAACCTGATGGATTGGATCACACAACCCACTTGGAAAAAGACAGGGATATCTATCATCAGGAAATCGATAATCAACTCCCTACCTCTCATCCAAGATGGGATCACCTAGAAAATACATTCTGGCTCCTCGGTGTGCATTGGATTGGATCCCTAGGTTGGCTATGGCAACTCACATAGGCTCCCACAGGAAATAATCATGTGGCTTAGCAATGTTGGTATCACAAATATTAATCACATTGCGGATCCGGAGAATACTACTTTTTTCCAACAGGCATGGAAGACTGCTCATTGCCTAAATATCCCACAGATTTGGCATCATGATTAGGATAATTACCTCTCTCCTATTGCTAAATCACATGTTAGGATCACAGAGGGTGAAGATGTAATTGGATGGGCACATGCAAAACATGGAAATTATTAACTCAAAGAAGGATATCTATGCATGTATGTGGCCCATCGGCCATCGATTACAGAGAATTGGTGGAGCCAGTTGTGGAAACTAAATGCACCCCCTAGATCATGATTGTTCATGTGGAAAGTGCTCAGGAACAAGGTCCCCATGGGGGACAATCTCAATAAGAAAGATTTCCACGGTCGATCTTGGTGCTGCTTCCACAAGAATAGTTCAGAATCCATTGACCACTTCTTTCTATTTTGTCTGATCATTGTGGGTCTACGGGAAACAACCCTCCACACCACCCACATCCACAAATTATGACAGGGCACATCTTTAAAGGACATCTGGCTATCCTAGTGGGTAGCGGCTAACCCAACCAAATCCAGAAACCTTCCCCTCCTTATATGTTGGGCTATCTGGTTAGCCCGGAACCAATACATTTTCCAGAACATCATACCTAATTGACCCACTACATTTGCTTGCATTGTGGCCACCTATTATATCATTCCATATGACAATGCTACACCACCCCCTAGAATTATATTACCTCAGGCCATCAACCGAGACTACACTTGGGCTTATTTTGACGGTTCTGCCCAGGATGGAGGGTTTTGGGGGAGGGAGCTATTCTCTATCTCTTTGATACACATTTCTTTAAAATTCAAATGGGGTTGGGAAGGAGCACCAATAACTATGCCGAGCTCATTACTCTCAGACATCTCTTCCATTTTTCCTTAGAAAAACAATGCATGACTATACAAATTTTTGGGGACTCAAAGATCGTTATCAACTCGATAAACAATACATCTACTTGTCATGCTTATACTCTGAGACCCATTTTGGAAGAGGCACACAGACTCATAGCACTTTTTGATCAATTTGTTTTCGCTGTATATACAGGGAACGTAACCAGATTTCCGATCACTATCAATAATACAAACCAGCCTCAAGGTACATGGATGATACATGAACAAAGGGACAGTGATCACTATCAATAATACCACAACCCATACATGGACTTTGTTAGGTTCCTATACCAATAGGAGTCATAATTTTTTAATGGCTGAGATTAAACCTGTAATATGTACATACCTTTACTTTCTGCAAATGTTTTCCATATTCAAAAAATTAAAAAATGTAAAGAGGTCAAAAAGATGAAAAATATGAACCTTAAGAAAGAAAAGACCATGAATGTGTGCAAGTCAAAATGCCACTACTATTTACTTTTTGTACAAAATAAATAATTGTGTGCAATTCGCAACCTATGCAAAGTCTTAAGTACCCAATTAAAAGTCTTAAGTACCCAAAATCTTAAGTCAAAGGGGCGCAGAGCATTTCTCTTACTTCTCGAGGGACTGGACCCTCGGCCTGATGACTTATATGCCCTAAGTACTAGAAACCCCCCCCCCCCCCCCCCACAAACATTACACCCCTTCACTCTCCCTCGTTTTCCTAAACAAATCCCTTTTCCTAAGATAAAACACCATTTTTCCTAAGGAAAAGCCATTACCCCCAAGTAAACCCCTTTTCTGGAAAACCCACAAAAATAACACTTAGCCTAAGTTATAATGTGTTTATGAAAACCAAATGAATTATAAATATACATTATACTTAGCGTTAAATCCAATTTTCGCGATGTTCATATTAACTTTTAATTTTATTTATATATTAATTCCTGAAAAATAACCCCTTTCCCCTATGTATTTAATAAATACCTTTAATATTAATACCTCGTCCCCAAAGTTTGAAATATAACCTTTATGAATACTCGAACCCGACAAATGAGTTGATTAATCGATCAACGATTAATTAAAAGTCAAAGCCTCTGCCAATAAAATCACGCCCGATGCATTAATCTCACCCTAATCCCATATTAAATCCAAAACCACCACGTTAATTGCCATTGGCCCCCCCCCACTACCATCCATGCATTTTCATCAACCGATCACCACCCGATCTTCCCCCTTCAAATCCAATGATCCACATTGATTTCGCATGGGCCCGAAACCCAAACCTTACCCACCCGAAATGGGATGTTTTCCGTTGGGCCCCTAATGCGACATGGCGTTCGATGAGTGGAATTAGGCGGCCTCCCCCCAAAACCACCTAGCGCTCATAAGAGAAACCCACTTACCACCACCCGCTAAACGCCAAACTATCACATCACCCTGCTAACTACCAAAAGTACCATTATTCCCCAAACACCTGCCAAAGGTTGACTTTGTTAATAAAGCCAAAAACCTCATAATCTTTGTTTTATTGTGAAACTAAAGTTCCAAACCTTCATGCACGCAACTGCACGACTTCCAACTGCCAACCTACATTCAGTCACCAACCTGAAGAAGCCATTGAACTCACAGTCCACCCTCCAGTTTACACAAACTTTATGCAACTGTGCACGGTCGCCCATCAACCTGTTCAGAGTCAATATTCCCAGAATTCCAAGTATTTTATCCAAATTCACTGGAAACCTTGTCTCATTTTTGAACTAGTTACTTTCATTGCTTGGAATTAATAAGAAATTAAGTGAGAGAACTGCACAACGAACCGAGACTACTCTGTATTGGAACCCAGTTGCCCTAATTGACTGAAAAACCCTTTTTCCCCATTCTTAAATCCACAAGAACTAATAATGTCTGCCCCTATCACCATGGATGTTAGGCCAATTACTACTCCTCACTTGGACTTGGACCACCTTCCCCTTGCTAATAAAGATTTCCAAATCAAGGACACCTCTGTCCTTGAATCCCCTATCAAATTGTATTGTCGATGTAGGGACCAATACCTAAACCAAGCTGATAAAATAGGTTTGCGAGAATCTAATTTTCCCAAGAATCAATTCCCTGAGGTGCACATCTTCCCTGAGATTTTTCATTATTGCCATGCAAACTACATTCCCAGTCAAAGATCAGTGATGTCCCCTGACCAAACCATACTTTTCACGATCACTTCCGAGTCAATCAATGAAATGCTGCAATTACAACTAGGGAAAAACTTAACCCCTATTTCAATTGGAGACCTAGTAGACAAATTTCCCAAGCTTACCACTGCCATGATTGCTCAAATACTTCAGACCTTCATCAGGGAGGAAAAGCAAGTCCCAACGGAACCTCCTCCTTATGTGGCTACCATGTTTCCCCATTTGGTTAGGATGTAGTAGCAATGATCTCTTGTGTTTTAAGCTATACCACTAGTGAGTACATAGATGAAATCATTTTAGCCTTCATGTCCATTTTTACTCTAAGACAACCCCCTGATGTCATGTATGATTATGCCAAGTACATAGCTGATAGGATGCATGAACAATTTTTTAGAATGACTAATGAAAGACTATTTAAGTATTCTTCGGTTTTGTACCACCTTTTCTTATACTATCAAGCTGACAAGTTCCCATTCACTCTCCAAAAGCTTGACACTAAAGGTCATCCTAGGTCAGTAATTTTTTGGACTCCTTTTATACATAAGCATGATTCCCCATATCCATACACAGAATTCATAGATCTGTTTGTATATCTTGTAGTGACCATGCTGCTAGGAAGTCCTCCTCCAAGAATCAACTCAGACATCAGGAGGATCCTGCAGCTGTCAAAACAACACAAAGTGGGAGATTGGTACTTGTACAAAACTCACACAGAAATCAGGATCTATGGCTGTGAATTGGCCCCATATAAACTGCCCAGATACCTCCCAATGAGGTTGTTTGCTATGGAGTACTACATGCAGATAATCAACTCAGATGAGGTACATTTTGTTAAAGCTAAAAAGAAGGCCTAGCTCAGAATCAAAGATCAACTAGGCCCCTTTGTATGCAATAGTAGAGAAGCTGGAAGAGAAGCAGAAGAAATCCTTTAGAGACTCAAACTAAAACAAAGCTTCATATGGAGATATGATCCTTGTGACTTCATCTGCAACAAAAGACAGAAAAATAAGATGACTCCCTACATTCACCACCGAATCCCTGAAATAGAGAAATATGCAAATCAGTTGGAATGGGTGGAGAATACTCTAGTGGACAGAGATAGCACTGAAGTTGCTGTTGAAAATGCACTAATTGATCTAGAGAAAAGGCTTGATGAAGGTTTTTTCCTGCAGGTGCCAGGAGAATCTCAAGCACAAGGAAAATCTCAAGCATAAGGAAAATCACAGGCACACAGTGAACAACATACAGAAGAAGAATCCCAGGTACAAAAAGAATCAGAGCAGCTAGACCTATCAGAGGAATTAGGTCAAACAGGTACACAACAACCCAATATGAGTACTCCCCCTAACTTGAAAACTCCTCTAAATGAGGAAAGAAACCTCAAAAGGAATAGGGAGGAGGCCACTACATCAGGCAGAGAAACCATAAAAACTTATGCAGAAACTAGCCAAGTCAGAAGGTAGAGATTAAATCCTATCTCGAAGTAAGAATTCACAGAAGAGACAGTCAGGGCCACCAGCACAGAGAAAGAAAGAAGTAGGCCTACTACTCCTCTTAGGGGCAAACCAAAACCTTCCACATCTCATACTTAGATGTTGGAAAGGCAATAGAGTGTTGAAGTGTCCTCATTTAGGATGTCAGTGGACAAAGATCAAGATATTAGAGAAAGGTACAAGGACATCAAAGCTAGGAATGAGAGGCTAAAGGCCTAGACTTATGCACAGTACCTCAAGATGGCACCTACCAACCAAACAAGACTAATGTCAGCCTATGATGTGAAAGAAGTAAAAATGCAAATGACATTCATGAAACCCTCTACTCAACAGCCAAGGACACCAACTGACTTCTAGAAGGTAGATTTTGAAGTACTAGCAAAGGACATACATCCTATTGACCAGATTGAGTTGCACAAACAGACAAGGGAGATGATTTACTCCACCTTGACAGGGAAAACCATCGCAACCCACCAATTGCAGAACTCCTTGAATAATATATCAGCTCAGTTCCAATTGGAGAAGGCCTCTTCACAGGAAAAAGACACCAGAATTGAGTCCTTAGAGGCCGTAATCATTGAGTTGGGACACGATCCCAAATATTTAAAGGCCACTCAAAAGTTGATAAAGAAGAAGAATGATGACATAGCTGGCAACTCAAAATTCCACCATTGCATCATCCACAAACAACAGAAGTCCTGGAAACACAAAAAGTACAAGAAGAGCTTATGGACTTGGTCCTCAAGCTTAATAACCAATTGAAAGAAATAGAGAAAGAATTGGACACATTCATTCAGTCCAAATAGAGTGAATTGGCCACTACCTCCACAGCTACCATTCCCATAGTAACAACTGCAGTCCCTTCAACACTGGCAACTTCTTTAGCACCAACAGCTCCACCTACTACAACACTTCCAGTCACAACATAATTTACAATACTAGATACTTCAACCAAGAAAACAACAGAGTTAGTGAAAGCCATGGAGGAAATGTCCATTCAGGAAACAAAGCTTAAGAGGCTTAAGGAGAAAGTGCCAAGCTAAGAAAATGACTGTAAGCTTGCCCAAATATAGCAGAAAGAAGAAGCACATAAAACCCTAAGGATTGGTGATAAGATTAAGGTCTTAGAGAAGGATCTAACATTGTAAAATCCACTAGGACAAACTAAGGAGATGCTCTGGGCCAATATCATTAACTCTGTAAATGATATTTGGCCATCAATTCAAGTAATATTCGAGAAAACAGAACTGGTGAAAGTGGCCACCGAAGCAATACAAAAGGTAAAGGAAGACTTAGGAGAACAACCTGAGGTTGCGAATCAACTCATCCATTTCTTGAATAGCAAGAACAGGTATGAAATAAATGAGCTTGATGTGGAGGACATAATAGAAGTCATCATTAAAAATAAAAAGGTTCTTTCTAAAAGAAACCTCGTGCTTAACCTGGAGGGAAAATGCCATAACATGCAGGTTAGCATTGACAGATTCATGGCAAAGCTTTAAATTTTGAGGGATAAAGGCCTTCCCAGTCCCATGGTAATCAATGACAAACTTATGACCCAAGTGGACTATGTTGACAGATTGGAGAAATTGTCCAAGGAACAGGCAAGCACTTCAGGAGTCAAAGCATTTCCAACGGGGAAAGTATTATATGATACTTTAGAAAATCTATTCTTCCTAGAGCATGAGGTGAAGCATCTATTTGTCACCAAGCCAAATTTTGCCAAATACACTAAGGCAAATGAGATATATAGAAGGATGCTCAAGGTAAAGTTACCTGAAGATGAATGGTGAGAAACAATGACATATTTACTATAAGTTACGACAATAAATCTGAAGGTAGGTGAAAGGACAGATAAACAAGGTCAAAGAGTAATAGGTTAAAGAGTATCAGTAAAAGATTAAAGAAAAAGGTGATTCCAACATACAAATATCAACCAGCTTAAAGAGCTCAAATTCAAATTGAAAATAGCCAACACTATCACAATAAAAGGGACAACATGATGCAGTTTTCCATCTATCTCTATCTTCATGCTTGAAGATATTTTGATTTCCTAGATTATTTCTCATATTGTTTTAAGATATTTTGTCAATATTTTTTGTATAAATACTTCACCTTTCGAAGTATTTAGGGTGGATTCCAAGACATTTCTATAGACTTTTTCTATCAAATCAAAGTTCTATTGTATCAATGACTAGATTGGCTTGTTGGATCAAGGAATAAAGATCAGATATTTTACAGGATTCTTGTGTAAAGCGAAATACAAATAAGTATTCTTCTATGTTCAATGTTGTTTTTCCTTATGTTTTTTCCATAATCTTTTATGTAAATTTCTAAAATCTAAATGTATAACAAGGAATGATATTTCAAAAATTGCTTGAATGCACTGTATCTTGACTGTTTTACATTCTGAATGTTTTCTCCTAAACTATCTTAGCTAGGGAATTCTTAACTACTCCTTAGCTTCTGTAGTTTCTCCTCTGGTCTATAGCAAAGGATTTTTAATTGCCCTTTGTTCATGACCACCCTTTGTTCTTCATTATGATCCCAGTCCAAGGAATCTTAAGTGCCCTTTCACCATGGTTAGAATCATTTCATCCATTAGACCTGAATATTTTCCTTTTTCTTTGCTAGCCTGCCCTGTGAACATTCCCTTTAATGATCTGGTCCAGTTATCCTATCCATTTGTTGACTCCATATCCCCTTGAAGCCCTAGCTCTATCCATATACTCCAAGAATTCCACCACCCAATCTTCAACACAAATCAAAACCCCCCTAAACTTTCATAACTAGCCTAATATCCCATCAGACAAAGCTAAATCATATAGAGAGAGTCCTCTCTGGACTTAGGTTGGCTAGAGCCTAAGCCTAAAAGATTGGTTTGTGGTTACCTCGGTGATTTCTTTCTTTAACCTTTGAGAAAATACCGAGTGATAAGAGACTTCCGAGCATAATTGGGCCCAGAGGGGCCTGTATTTACATGGTTTTTATTTATGCATAATTTATCAGTACATATATATATATATATATATATATATATATATATATATATATATATATATATATATATATATATATATATATCGTTTATATTAGTTGTAAATAAAGGCAGCTTAAAAAATTTTACTCCCTGCGTGGAGTTTTTTTTTGAATTTTGATTAATTTTTTAAAAACTCTACTCCCTGTGTGCAACCACATAGACCTATGATATATTTTTTGATGGGAGAATTTCCTCACTATATAGAATATGCGACACAACATCTACAATATGTAATTTTCTTACTATTAATGAAAATTACGATTTTTCCTTAGAGGAAAAAAATTATCTTCTAGGAATAATTAATTAAACCATTGCTTAATTAATATTCCTTGTCACAGTTGACCCACTTATGAGAAATAAATAGATAAATTAAAAATTATCTTATTTTTCTCTACGAATAATTAATTAATCACTAATTAGTTATTATTCCTTGTCAAGTTCGACTAAATCGCTAGGAATACTTAAATAAACCATTATTTGTTTATTATTCCTTAACCACATCTCTTGAGATGATAAATAAATTATTTATTTATTTATTATTTCTAAATAAAAATTTAAATATTTTTTCCATCCAACCAAATATTTTAAAATATTCCAAATTGTTAATTCTAGAATTTGGTTAATAATATTTTATTATTTCCCATTATTCAAGAATAACCTAACATTTTTCTATAAATAGAAGAGTTTTACATTCATTCTTCATTTTTGATTATTTTCATTATTGCACTCACTGTTGTAGCTCTGATTATTATCATTGTCGCACACTATGTTCTTTTTCATTTGAGTTCTTATTGAGCTCAAACATTTTGTTTCCTAGGTTTTACACACTATAGAGGAGAGAGACTCTACAAAAGATGAAGACATTGAGGATAACCAAGAACCCATCTCATAGAGGGGTACTTCTAACATCATTTGTTCCCTTAAAAGCTATCATTTAATAAAATATATTCTTTATATATTTGGTTTCCATTGGATTGTTGGAGCTACTTACGCTTATTCCATTTTTCTGTTTAACTAGTTATGTTGCATAGATCAGGGCTTTGGCAGGTTTTGTTTCTATCATCTGATGTAGATCCACACTGTTTAACAACCATTTTTATTGTTAAGGTTGTTTTTCATCCGTAGCCTAAAGTGGTTTCTTTTCGTACACTTTCGAGAAGAATACTACATAATAAATTGGCGACTCTACTGCGTTTTTAATTCTGATCCAAAAACTTGGGTGAACTTCAGGTTTCAGCTTAGGGTTTGTCTTTTTCAATCTCTTAATGTTTTTTACTAGCATTCTAACCCTAGATCAGCGAAATTTCTAACTTTCGCAAGTTTTTTGGTTATTTCCGCAGGTCACAGGAACCAATCGTGACAGAGATGGAAAATTTTTCCGAAACTTGTTGCTTGAGATATGAGGAGCATAAATCACACTTTTCTGCCCCAAACATGCGATCTGGAGGTCTAAAAAAAGTGCGATATTCCCCTAAATAGGTCAGTAACTGTGATTTTAGGGTTTCTAGGATTTTTTTAATATTTTCTTGGGTTTTTCCAAGAGTAGTCTGTTGGGTTGGTTGACCACTTTCTTAACCCGCTTAGGCCTTGATCTACTCTGTTTTTCTCATCGAAGTGGAATTTAGCCCCTTAGGGCTTCTAGTATGCTTCCACCTTTATAGGAGGAGTTTAGTTGAGTAAGAAGTCTGAGTTCCGGCAGAGCTTTCAGGCATATTTTCTAGATTTGTACCTTTCTTTTTCAGATCTTCACAGATAGGTTTCTTCCATCCAAATTTCCCTCTTGAACCTTGTTTGGTCATTTTCCTTAGGCTTCCATTGTTTTCCTAGGCTTCACACCCATCTCCCTATATTTTGCAACGATTTTCCTCACTAGTTTTTTGCTATTATTGCACCACTTTGCAGCAACATAGTGTCATTTGATCCCATTCACACCAATGTTTAGAACTCTTGGCCTTTTTTGTGTGTTTTCAATTGATTTCGCCACCAACTAGAACAGTGTTTGCAAACCTAGTTTGGTTGGGGTTTTATATAGTTGATTTGCTATTTTTAATTTCAGTTAATTTCAGTAATATTTTTATTTTTTTAAACAAGATCTAGGCTTAATTGATAAACACACTTGCACACATAAACACATCTTAAACGAAGGGTGCTTGGTTTACACTGCCAAGCCAAGACTTAACTTAATTAATTTATCTCCCCACATAGAGACAAAGACATTTTGTTTATCTCCCATTTCCATGTCAATGTGTCTTACAACCATTGCGCCAACAAGCTATTTTTCATGGAGACTCTTAGGCCTTCATCCCCAGTTTCTGCTTGGACATATTACTCCTCCCCACAGGGTTACAGTTAATCATCCCCCAAGTCCCCATACCAACTCTTCTTCTAGTTCATCTGATTCGTCATCCGATTCCAAGCCTCCTTCACTGCATACCATCAACATGTCAGTACCCACTGCAAGTTCAGGAAACCAACCTGGTGTTGGCTCTGTTTCTACCTTAGTAGCCACATCTAGCGGAACCATTCCGACACCTCCAATGCTACCTTTCATGGTTGGGTTGAGCCTCCCAAATTTTAGACAGTTGATTAGTGACCCTATACACCATGATGTTGGTTGGCCAGCTATGCTGACTAAGCTTCCCTCCGAAATTCCCAAATTTGAGGGTAATTATGGAGACGACCCCACCAATCATGTCCACTCCTTCCGTATGTGATTTTCATCCAATTCCATCACTAATGATTACATTCATCTTTTCTTTTTCCAACGCATGCTCACTGGAGATGCTTCCAAGTGGTATGCTAACCATCCCGTTGCCTCTCATTCCACTTTCATGACTCTTTCTAAAGAGTTCCTTTTATATTTTTAGTTACCTCTTCAATACAACATTGGTATGAAGCTCTTGACTGCATTTCGTTAGCCCTTTACCACTCGTCTTTTTTATCATGTTTAGGAATGGTGTAGAGGAGGAGAATGTGTGTCTACCTCGATTGGTTTTTTAGGACTCTTTTAGTGCCTATTGCGAAATATGTCACATCTCCTTTCCTCAGATAGAGGAAGAGGCTCTCTAGAATTCTCTAAGATATGACTTGATTTATGCTCAATCTGGTTATTTCTATACCGTTATAATAGACCTTCCTCATCCTGGTGGTGCCAATGCACCGGAGGCATCTCACGTCATTGATGGTATCATTGGAGCTATTTCACATCCCTCACCATAGACTCAGTAGCGTTATGGCTATCCGCAGGGGGGAACTAGTTCGTCTAACACTTATCCCCCTCCTGCTAGCAACGTGTATTCAGGACAAAGCACATCTTATGCATTTACCCAACCACATCATCATATGTCAGGGCCAACATCATCACTATCGATTAGTTGACATATTATGAGTAGTCATCTTTAACCTCCCCTGAGTCCATTATCTCATCGATGTCTAGCAAGAAGTCTGCCACACCTCTCACCGGTGTTTCACCCGGAGTCTATAAAGATTCCACCTTGTTGGGTGCTTTCCCTGATCCTCCTCCTCCCATATTTGAGACTATCTCTTTGAGTGTTTGCATGTTACAAGTGTCATAGATTGCTCAAAAGTAGTCTGGTACCTTTGGTTAACAGCCAAATCCTCAACACCCTGTTATTACCATCTCAATTGAGCCATCCAAATCCACCCCCTAAGATCTCCTCCATTTGTGGGTGCCTCTCCTTTTTTCCCATCAAGAACTATTCCTTAAGGTCTTAACAATCCGGGAGTTATTCCAATGGGACATTACCTTGCACGACAGATACCTTTCTTGTTTCCTCCTACTGGAATATTTTTTGTCCGTATCATGGCTTCATTGACTCTCCCTAATATGACTTTGGGGATCCCAATCTAGTACATTGATCCCCTAGTGAACACTTCGCTTAGTCTGCTAAGACCATATCATGCTTTGACCCTAGTTAAACTAGTCCCTACGACCCCTGTCACTGCTTCAGTTCCACCCAAACTCAATAGGAACCCACTCTTGTTGCAAAAGCATTCAGACATGGGGGCAAAGCCAAGAGGAAAGGACCTAAGGACAAGGCTCCCCAAGCTCCTCCATCCCCCAAAGCTCCAAAGCCAACACTTCCGTGCGGTTTGTGTGAGGTTGTTGGGCATTCTACCAATAACTGTCTTGAACTTCCTCATCTCAAACCTTTGGTTCATAAAATGTTTCCTGAGTCTAATATCCCTGAGGTCCAAGTTACCTTACCAGATTCATCCAAAAGACTTAAAACGTTGCACACAAATTACCCTTGTGCTTTGTGCGATCATTATGGTCATTATTCCCATTGTTTCCCTCAGCTCGGTGAATTTCATGATCGCCTCTAGGTGCTTCATGACTTTGAGGCTACTCGTAGTGGATCATCTACTCCTCTATGTGTGGATTCGGGTACCACTAGCACACCAAAATAGGGGGACTCTGGTCCTACCATCATGATCCCTCCCCCTAATGTTGAGATGATGGACTCTGTTGTTCCTTAAAAAACCAATTTCCTGGCTGTAGGGAAATTGTGCTTAAGACATTAATAAACATCACTTACTGTCACTTATTGTTTGTTGTGTTCTCAAATGAAGGACTTGGAAAACTTGGTCTTTAACTCTTAATACATGTATGACCAAAAAATCTCAAAATGCCATTTGTTGCTAGATATAATTGATGAATGAAGAAAGTTTGAAGGGGAAGTTAAAGATAATATGTTGATCTTTCACAGAAACTACTATCTATAACTTAGAGGAATTATGATAATGAGAACTGAATCATAGACAATATGTTGATCTTTCATAGAAACTACTATCTATAATTTAGAAAGGAAGTGAGGACTTCAAGTATAGGAGCACTCTTTTAAGGAATTTTAACCTTATCTACATAAGTAAATAAAGGCCTATTGCTTCATTACTATACTTGAAAAGAAGAAAACATAGCATGACACATGACAGAGAAGCTTACAAAATTATATGCAACAACTCATGGAAACTTTTGATTCTTTCATTAGTCAACGATGATATTAGGAATATAGTGGCCTAGTCTTCGGGTTCTCCAAAATTCGGACCACCAACCCCTTCTCTGTAAATTTTCTTCCTTTTATACATCTGTGAAAGAGTTGTTGGTAAACTGTTAAACTATTAAATTGTTTCCCTAATTATATGAATTATAAATTGTTACACTAAAATTTGTCACCATGACTATTTGCAGTTAGTATGGCTCCATCAACTGTCATACTATCCTCCTTGGCAAGTCTCATACCTCTGCTCCTCATGTCAAACTCCAAGAAAGAGAGAAAGTCCTTAAAAAGTCAATTAACTCTGGTTACGCAGTTTCTCTTAACCTTATTTGCGTGTATGCACCCCAAGTTCACAATACCTGCGTACTTGTACGCTCTTTCTGTAAGGGGGTGGGTGCGTACTCCTGTAAAGGTCAAAAGGCACGAGTTTTACTTCAAAAAAGTTACTTGTGGTCGATTCTAGAGCGTTCTAGAAGATGGTTTGACGTGTATTGAGCGCCTCTAGATGGTTCATGTATCCCTATGAAAGAGGAACTTATCCCATCAAGAGGGGAGCTATCCCATTCAAAGAGGGGCTTATCCCATTGATGGTGGACCTAATTAACTTCCTCCAAAGCATTATAAATAGAGGCATTGGGCCAGAGGGAGGGGGGGTTGAAAGCTGAACATTCCTAAGGGTAGATGCTGCTGAAATTAGACTCCCTTATAGAGCTTGAGAGGAGATATTCCCATCCTTTCTTAGCTTAATTTGGAAGTGGGTGAGCTGATCAAAGTAAAGGAGAACTCTTGCTGGACCCTGGGAGGGACCTGCACAACACCAAGGCACTGGTTGTAATGGTTTCTTTTGTTTCCACTTAATACAATTAAGTTCATTTTTCTCAACAAGTTGTTATATATACTTTGTTTCATATACTCCTTGGTCTTTATGATGAATATGTTTTATTTTATGAGTTATTCAGGTGCTATGTAATCGTTTGCTTGTTAGTGAATGCAGGTTTCAAAGAGAATGAGAAGCTCATCTGGATCGGAGAGGCTGGACTGCTACAAACAGCGTTGGACTAAAGGTATGTTTTAAACACCTGATTGCTTGTATTCTAAATGCATATTTAGGGAAAGATAGTGCTTAATTGTCTTGTTTGTCACTAGAAAGCCTTAGCTTCTAGGGAGGTCGGTTTTGTCCGCAAAATTGACTCTTTCCGCATGACATAAATTATTACAGAATTTTACAGAGGTTTAAAGATACCTCAAAGAACATAAAATAACAGAAAGCAACTAAATTTAGAAGAAGAAAATAATGGTTGACTCGCTCTGCTAATCCGCTGTTGAATTCCTCTGTCAATGCCTTAATCCGCTTTAATTATAATACACTGTGTTAAACTTGTATAATCCTGGGATTACGCATGTGTCAGATACATTTTAATTAACCAAAACTTGAAAAAAAACCCAACCGATTGCCTTTTCCTTTAAAATTAGTTTTAACACTAATTTTCCATTTACACAACAAAATTGATGCAAAACACATAAAGAAAAACTGAAGAGGAATTAATCCAATTTAATAAACCTATCGGATTTGCCTATTTAGCGTTGCATTGACTTCCCATTATAATTCGCAATCATTGCTCTTAAACGGTGTATCAAGCCCAAATCTTAAGACTTCTGCGATATGGCAGACCCGACAATAGTATAAAACATAGCACATAAAATATCAGTTCCGACCATTGCAATTGCAATCGGCACTTTTCCAACATACATCCATAAAGGCAGACTCGACGGACTTTAAAATACAGTGCATATATTTTCGGGTCTGGCCCGCAATCGCAAATCGCGATCTGCTTAGTCTTATGCATAAGTATTAAGCGCTATGCAATATTGCTGACCCAACGGGGCTTATAATGTAGCATATATACATTTCGGGTCCGCCTATCGCAAATCGTAATCGGCGAAACCCAAACTATATATGAATAAGGCACTCTGTTATACTGTGGACCCATTGAAATGTTAAAATATAACATATATTTTTAAGGTCCGGTGTTAATACTTTAACACTTGTTTTCTTTGTAAATTCAATGTATTTATGCTTTGCGATATATCTATATATATATATATATATATATATATATATATATATATAGATATGAATACATCCATATAACAATTGACTTCACCCTAGACTATATCAGGGCCAATTCTTCTATTTTACTTGTTCCTTTACAAGGAAAACATACCCAATATGCCATTATTACTCCTTTCTTTTGCTTTTATCTCTTTTTTTGAAGTATTTTGAAGAGATTCTTGAATGAAAAATGCATGTTATAAAAAATAAAAAATGCATGTTACAACATCTAGCTCCACTTGGGGATAATGCTTTTGCCACAAAAGCACTAAGAACTGCAGATCAATGCCTTATCCGTTGGGCATGGAGTCATATTTTTCTTTGCCAAGTCTTAACTATGTGAAAATATGTACTGTGAACCCACACAAATATCTGCAGTGATTAGATGCTCATGCCCTGATAACAAAATAGTGGGAATTGTATATCAGTAGCCTTAGTTGAGCATGGACTGCAACACTGTGAAAACCCTGAAATCTGACAACTGAAACCTGACAATCTAGAAGTCTAACACCTCTGCAAACTATTTTCCAACTAGGAAGGTCACCCTTATTCATCAACTAATCATTAAATTGAAGAACTACAACTGGAAACCAAATGCTCAACACCTGAGCTTATATATGTACAAGTCCCTACATATGTACATGATTGAACTCCATCAAGTGAAGTCAATCTTCCAATGATACCATATTAACATTTGAGTGCATAATCTTGAACCATTCTTCCAGTGAATTTTTAAAATACAATTCATCCTAAATGGAAAATAAACTATGCATAAAGGCAACTCACAACAAAAATTAGAAGAATATCCATAAAATGATATGTGTAGACTACTAATAAATTCTTCCATGTAATGTACCACAGTATCTTCAAAAGTATAAAAAAAATTATGGTCCTAAACTGCTCCAAACAAGAAATTCTATATGTATGAAGGTTCCTACTCGATTAAACCTTCTGTTGGGATAATATGTTCAACAGAACAATCAACAACATCTTTAAGAAAATGATCTATATCACTTTCGTGTCTCGACTTTTCATATCTAAACTTTGATTGAAAATAAATTGTAATTGTAACTTCAGGAAGAAGAAGGGATTTTTTCACATTATTATTAGACATATGATCAACTTCAAATTGATTATTTACCTCTGATCCATAGGTATCATTGTGTTCTTCAATTCATTGATATACAATTTATTTATCAGCTTCTTTTTTACATGAGTTAGCCTCTTTCTCTATGATAGAAGGCTTGATATATTGTTTTCCAACATATTCCACTTGCTGGTTTCTTCCTATAGGTTCAACACCCAACTGATGAACTTGAAGAGCTTCATCTTGTTCTCGATTTAAACCATTTTCAATAGAGATAGGAGGATCATCAAATTTAACAAAATAAGAACTCTGGGGATTTATTTGCAACTTAATTATTTCTTCCTCCTTTCGACTGCTGAGTAGAGATTCTTGATGCATGCTTGAACTTTCCTCTATCTGAATACTCTATTGATCTACTTGGAATAGAGTTAACCCATTCTCTGCATCATTTTGAGAACATGGTAGTTCCTCGCTTTCAAAGACTTGCTCATAACTTTGAATTCTTGATATATTATCAACAAAATCATTAGTTTCATCAACAAGATTATCTTGAGCCTTTCAAGTTTCTTTAGCATCATAATATTCAAAACAACCTTCAAAAAGAAACTTGTGTGAGTAATAAGTTTTACAAGAAGAATTGAACACTGAATGGAAATCTTTCAAAGATGAAATGCTTGAAAAAGGCCTCATATGAACTAAGCCCTAGCTTCTAGGTCTAAAGAAAACAAAACCAACTTCATCTTTACATCTTCATGAATGATGCCCTACTGCTCCATGCATTCATGAAACTCTTGGAGATGCTAAGCTATATCTTCATATTCCTTTCTACTAAATTTTGGAAGATACTCATTCCACACAGAAAATGTAGGCATATCATGAGGATAGCCAGTGATCTCAGTAAAATCAAATGGATCAAATTTATGGACTAAGAATGCACGGAGAGCCATTAAAACCCAAAAAAGAAAACTTTAAAGTATAGTGGAGTCGCCAATCAATGTGGTAAGTGAAAATCATAGGTGTGAATGCACAATTAACTACTAAAACTTGTCACTCTCAAGAATCAACTTCAAATTTAATGAATTCAAGAAAAAGTGTCCTTATTTTATTTCTTTGTAGTCTGTGGTCTTTATTACAATGGAGTCACATTTTATTGTTTTTATTCAGAACAACCAATTAGTTCCTCCTCATTGAAAAACTAGAGGAAAATATTGAAACCTAGGGAAAAATCTTTTTATCTTCTCTCCCCAGCAATGACGCCAATTAATGTTGTTACTTAAAACAATGTAAAGTTTGAAACGGGAACTCTGGCCAAAAAACCCCCAAAAAACATCAAAAACAGTGCTAAAAATGAAAAGTGTGTATACTGGAACAATGATTTTATTTTTTAGGGGTCAATTTTGAACATGTTTTAAAAATGGCAGTGACTACGAAATTTACTACGAAATTTTCATGAAAAATATAGCTTAAAAACGAAAGTGATGATACTGGAACAATGACCTTTTTTTTTTAGGGTCAATTATCAAAATTTAAAAAAAATGCTAGTAAAACCAAATTTTTATGTGCCAAACAAAGTTGTTTATGAGGAAAAAAACACATTAATGTTTTTGGTAGGATATCATTTTTCTTTCCTAAGTATAAATTCAACATGTTTTCAACTATAACATGCTAGATACAAAAGAAAAAAGATTCCAGGAATTGTCCAGCCACCAGCCGGGTGGACGGGCGGGCCGCTGGCGTGGCGCCAGCCAAGCCGCGCCACCCCAGC
The DNA here is from genome assembly GCA_031772625.1 of Pinus tabuliformis. Lineage (NCBI taxonomy): Eukaryota > Viridiplantae > Streptophyta > Pinopsida > Pinales > Pinaceae > Pinus > Pinus tabuliformis. The sequence goes on along the minus strand of CM062805.1, from coordinate 97,463,362 downwards.
GACCAGCCTGCCCACCTGGTTGGTGGCTGGGAAATTCTGAGAATCGAACAACCACTAGCTGGGCGGGCGAGCAAGCCACCGAGGTGGCATGGCTCGTGACTGGGTGATTCCCAAAATCCCCCAGCCACCAGCTGGGCAGGCTGGTGGGCAGCAGGTGTGGCGCCAGCCCAGGCCGCGCCACTCGGGCGACCCGCCTGCCCAGTGGCTGGGTGATTCCCGGAATCACCCATCCACCAGTCGGGCGAGCGGCTGGTGGCCGGGCAATTCCCGAAATCGCCAAGCCAGTAGCCAGGTGGGCAGCGGGCCGTCGGCGTGGCGCCAACCCAAGCTGTGCCACCCCGGCGGCCTGCCCGCCCGCTCAGCTGGTTGTTGGGTGATTCCCAGAATCACCCAGCCACTAGCTGGGCGGGCGGGCGGGCCACCAGGGTGGCGCCAGCCCAAGCCGGGCCACCCCAGCGGCCCGCCCGCCCGCCCGGCTGGTGGCTGGGTGATTCGCGCCACCCCGCCTACCCGGCTGGTTGGTGGTTGGGTGATTTCAGGAATCGCCCAGGCACCAGCCGCCCGCACCCGCCCGACTCGTGGCTGGGTGATTCCGGGAATCACCCAGGTGGCTGGAATCACCCAGCCACTAGCAGCCCACCAGCCGGGCAGGCGGGCGGGCCACCGGGGTGGCACCAGCCCAGGCCGCGCCACCTCGGCGGCCCGCCCGCCCGCCTGGTTGGTGGCTGGGAGATTCCCTCTGCCCGGCTGGTGCCTGGGTGATTCCCAGAATCACCCAGCCACCAGCCGGGCAGGGGACTGGTGGTTGGGTGATTCCCGGAATCACCCAGCCACCAGCCGGGCGGGCGGGCGGGCCGCTGGGGTGGTGCAGCCTAGGGTGGCACCACCCCAGTGGCCCGCCCGCCCGCCCGGCTGGTGGCTGGGAGATTCCGGGTCGCCCCACCCCGGCAGCCCGTCTGGCTGGTGGCTGGGTGATTCCCGGAATCACCCAGCCACCAGCTAGGTGGGCGGCTGGTGGCTGGTTGATTCCTGGAATCACTCAGCCACTAGCCGGGCGGGTGACTGGTGGCTTGTTGATTCTGGGAGTCACCCAGCGACTAGCTAGGCGGGTGGCTGTGCGGCTGGTGGCTAGTTGATTCCTGGAATCAACCAGTCACCAGCTGCCCGTAATCAACCAGCCACCCGCCTGCCCGGCTAGTGGCTGAGTGATTCCGGGAATCAACCAGCGACCAGCCACCCGCCTGGTTGGTGGCTCCACCCAGCTGGTGGCTGGGCGATTCCGAGAATCAACGAGCCACCAGCCAAGCAGCTAATGGCTGGTTGATTCCCAGAATCAACCAGCCACAAGCCGGGCGGCCAACTGGTGGCTGGTTGATTCCCGGAATCAACCAGCCACCAGCTGGGCGGGCGGATGGTGGCTAGTTGATTCTTGGAATCACCTAGCCACCAGTCGGGTGGCACGACCGGTTAGTGGCAGGTTGATTCCGAGAATCAACCAACCATCAATTGCGTGGCTGGTTGGTGGCTGGTTGATTCCAGGAATCAACCAGCCACCAGCCCGGTAGAGCCACTAGCCGGGGGGGCGGCTGGTGGCTGGTTGATTTCGGGAATCAACCAACCACCAGATGGCCATCCGGCTGGTGGCTGGTTGATTCTTGGAATCATCCAGTCACCAGCGGCCCGCCCGGCCGGTGGCTGGATGATTCCCGGAATCAACCAGCCACCGCCACCCGCCTCGCCGGTGGCTAGTTGATTCCGGGAATCAACGAGCCATCGGCCAGGCGGGGGAATCAATCAGCCGCCCGGTTGGTGGCCAATCAACCAGCCACCAGTTGGCCGCCTGGCTGGTGCGTGGTTGATTCCGGGAATCAACCAGCCACCAGCCGGGCGGAGCCACCAGCCGGGAGGGTGGCTGGTGGTTAGTTGATTCCGGGAATCAACCAGCCACTAGCCGCCTGCCCGGCCGGTGGCTGGTTGATTCCGGGAATCACCCAGCCACCAGCCGCCTGCCCGGCCCGTGGCTGGTTAATTCCGGGAATCACCCAGCCACCGGTCGGGCGGGCGGCTAGTGGCTGGGTGATTCTTGGAATCAACCAGCCACCAGCCGGGGGCGGCTGGTGGCTTCTGCATTCACGGAATCAACCAGCCACCAGTTGGGCGGCCAGCAGGTGGCTTGTTGATTCCCAGAATCAACCAGCCACCCGCCCAGCTGGTGGCTGGTTGATTCCCGGAATCAACCAGCCACCAACCGGCCACCCGGTTGATGGCTGGTTGATTCCCGGAATCAACCAGCCACCAACCGGTCACCCGGTTGGTGGCTGGTTGATTTCAAGATTCAACCAGCCACCAGTTGGCTGCCCGGCTAGTGGCAGGTTGATTCCGGGAATCAACCAGCCACCAGCCAGGCGGAGACACTAGCTGGGTTGGGGGCTGGTGGCTGGTTGATTCCCGGAATCAACCAGCCACAGGCTGGCTGCCCGGTTGGTGGTTGGTTGATTCCCGGAATCAACCAGCCACCAGCTAGGCGGGCGGCTGGTGGCTCCGCTTGGCTGGTGGCTGGTTGATTCCCGGAATCAACATGCCAATAGCCGGGCGGCCAGCTGGTGGTTGGTTGATTCCGGGAATCACCCAGCCACCAGCCGGGTGGGCGGCTAGTGGCTGGTGGCTTGTTGATTTCGGGAATCAACGAGCCACCAACTGGCTGCCGGGCTGGTGGCTGGTTGATTTTGGGAATCAACGAGCCACTAGCCGCCCGCCCGGCAGGTGGCTGGTGGTTCGTTGATTCTCGAAATCAACCAGCCACCAGCTGGGCGGCCGGCTGGTGGTTCGTTGGTGGCTGGTTGATTCCGGGAACCAGCGAGCCACCAACTAGCCGCCCGGCTGGTGGCTGGTTGATTCGGGGAATCAACGAGCCACCAGCCTGGCCGGTGGCTGGTGGCTGGTTGATTCTCGGAATCAATCAGCCACCAACTGGGTGGCTAGCTGGTGGCTCGTTGATTCCCGGAATCAACCAGCCACCAGCCACCAGCTGCCCCCCCGGCTGGTGGCTGGGTGATTCCCGGAATCAACCAGCCACCAGCTGGGTGAGCGGCTGGTGGCTCGTTGATTCCAGGAATTAACCAGCCACCAGCCGGGCGGCCAGCTGGTGGCTCGTTGATTCCCGGAATCAACCAGCCACCAGCCACCCACCCGGCTGGTGGTTGGTTGATTCCCAGAATCAACCAGCCACCAACCGGCCACCCGGTTGATGGCTGGTTGATTCCTGGAATCAACCAGCCACCAACCGATCGCCCGGTTGGTGGTTGGTTGATTCCAGGATTCAACCAGCCACCAGCTGGCTGCCCGGCTAGTGGCAGGTTGATTTCAGGAATCAACCAGCCACCAACTGGCCGCCCCACTAGTGGCTGGTTGATTCCCGGAATCAACCAGCCACCAACCGCCCGCCCGGCTGCTGGCTCCGCCTGGCTGGTGGCTGGTTGATTCCCGGAATCAACCTGCCACTAGCCGGGCGACCAACTGGTGGTTGGTTGATTTCCGGGAATCAACCAGCCATCAACCGGGTGGCCGGTTGGTGGCTGGTTGATTCCAGGAATCAACCAGCCACCTGCCGAGAAGAGCCACCAGCCGAGCGGGCGGCTGGTGGCTGGTTGATTCCGGGAATCAACCAACCACCAGATGGCTGCTCGGCTGGTGGCTGGTTGATTCCCAGAATCATCGAGCCACCAGCCGCCCGACCGGCCGATGGCTGGTTGATTCCGGGGAATCAACCAGCCACCAGCCGCCTACCCGGTCGGTGGCACATTGATTCCCAGAATCATCCAGCCACCAGCCGGGTGGGGGAATCAATCAGCTGCCTGGTTGGTGGCTGGTTGATTCCGGGAATCAACCAATCAACCAGCCACCAGCTGGTGCCTAGTTGATTCCGGGAATCAACCAGCCACCAGCCAGGCGGAGCCAACAGCCGGGCCGGCGGATGGTGGCTGGTTGATTCTGGGAATCAACCAGCCACTAGCCGGGCTGGCAGATGGTGGCTGGTGATTCTGGGAATCAACCAGCCTCCAGCCACCCGCCTGACCGGTGACTGGTTGATTCCGGGAATCACCCAGCCACTAGTCGGGTGGGCGGCTGGTGGCTGGTTGATTCTCGAAATCAACGAGCCACCAGCCGCCCGCCCGGCTGGTGGCTGGGTCATTCCCAGAATCAACCAGACACCGGCCGGGTGGGTGGCTGGTGGCTCGTTGATTCCCAGAATCAACCAACCACCAGCCAAGCGGCCAGCTGGTGGCTCGTTGATTCCCGGAATCAACCAGCCACCAAACGGCCACCCGGTTGGTGGCTGGTTGATTCCAGGAATCGGCCGTTTGGTGGCTGGTTGATTCCGGGAATCAACCAGCCACCAGCTGGCCACCAGGCTATAGGCAGGTTGATTCCAGGAATCAACTAGCCACCAGCCGGGCGGAGCCACTAGCCGGGTGGGCGGCTGGTGGCTGTTTGATTCCGGGAATCAACCAGCCACCAGCTGGCTGCACCCGATTGGTTGCTGGTTGATTCCTGGAATCACTGCCTGGTGGTGGCTCAACCAGCCTCCAGCCGCCCGCCCGGCTGGTGGCTGGTTGATTCTCGTAATCAACCTGCCACCAGCTGTGTGGCCAGCTGGTGGCTGGCTGGTTGATTCCCGAAATCCACCAGCCACCAGCTGGCCGCACAACTGGTGGCTGGTTGATTCTCTGAATCAACCTGCCACCAGCCTTGCGGCCAGCTGGTGGCTGGTTGATTCCCGGAATCAACCAGCCACCAACCGGGCGGCCGGTTGGTGGCTAGTGCGACCGGTCGGTGGCTGGTTGATTCCCGGAATCAACCAGTCACCAGCCGGGTGGGCGGTTGGTGGCTGGTTGATTCCTGGAATCAACTAGCCACCACCCACCCACCCGGCTGGTGTCAACCAGCCACCAGCTGGCCGCCCAGCTGGTGTCAACTAGCCACCAGCTGGCCGCCCGGCTGGTGGCTGGGTGATTCCCGGAATCAACCAGCCACCGGCTGGGCAGGCGCCTAGTGACTGGTTGAATCCCGGAATCAACCAGCCACCAGCCGAGCAGCCAGCTGGTGGCTGGTTGATTCCCGGAATCAACCAGCCACCAACCGGCCACCCGATTGGTGGCTGGGTGATTCCCCCGCCCGACTGGTGGCTGGGTGATTCCAGGAATCACCCAGCCACCAGCCGGACGGCCAGCTGGTGGCTGGTTGATTCCGAGAATCAACCAGCCACCAGTTGAGCAGCAGCCACCAACTGGGCAGCAACCACCAGCTAGTCGCCCAACTGGTGGCTGGTTGATATAGTCGCCCAACTAGTGGCTGGTTGATTCCCGGAATCACCCATCCAATAGCCAGAAGGCCGACTGGTAGCTGGTTGATTCCCGGAATCAACCAGCCACTAGCCGGTCGCCCGGCTGGTGGCTGGTTGATTCCCGGAATCACTCAGCCACCAGCCGGACGGGCGAGGTGGTGGCTGGTGCGGCCGGTTGGTTGCTGGTTGATTTCGGGACTCAACCAGCTCGCATTTGAGTGGCCAGCTGGTGTTGGTGGCTGGTTGATTCCCGAAAAAACCAGCCACCAGCTGGCCGCTCGGCTGGTGGCTGGTTGATTCTCGGAATCACCTAGCTACTAGCCGAGTGGGCGGCTGGTCGCTGGTTGATTTCTGGAATCAACCAGCCACTAGGCGGCCACCGGGCTGATGGCTGGTTGATTCCCAGAATTACCCAGCCACCAGCCAGGCGGCTGGTGGCTAGTTATTCCGGGAATCAACCAACCACCAGCTGGTCACCCAGCTGGTGGCTGGTTGATTCCCGGAATCACCCAGCCACCAGCCGGGCAGGCGGCTGGTGGCTGGTTGATTCTCGGAATCAACCAGCCACCAGCCGCCTGCCCGGCTGGTGGCTGGGTGATTCCGGGAATCAACCAGCCACCAGCCGGGCGGCCAGCTGGTGGCTGGTTGATACCTGGAATCAACCAGCCACCAACCGGCCACCCGATTGGTGGCTGGGTGATTCCCCCGCCCGACTGATGGCTGAGTGATTCCAGGAATCACTCAGCCACCAGCCGGACGGCCACCTGGTGGCTGGTTGATTCCGAGAATCAACCAGCCACCAGTTGGGCAGCAGCCACCAACTGGGCGGCAACCACCAGCTAGTCGCCCAACTGGTGGCTGGTTGATATAGTCGCCCAACTAGTGGCTGGTTGATTCCCGGAATCACCCATCCAATAGACAAAAGGCCGACTGGTAGCTGGTTGATTCCCGGAATCAACCAGCCACTAGCCGGTCGCCCGGCTGGTGGCTGGTTGATTCCCGGAATCACCCAGCCACCAGCCGGACGGGCGGGTGGTGGCTGGTGCGGCCGGTTGGTGGCTAGTTGATTTCGGGACTCAACCAGCTCGCATTTGAGTGGCCAGCTGGTGGTGGTGGCTGGTTGATTCCCGAATAAACCAGCCACCAGCTGGCCGCCCGGCTGGTGGCTGGTTGATTCTCGGAATCACCTAGCTACTAGCCGAGCGGGCGGCTGGTCGCTGGTTGATTTCTGGAATCAACCAGCCACGAGGCGGCCGCCGGGCTGATGGCTGGTTGATTCCCAGAATTACCCAGCCACCAGCCAGGCGGCTGGTGGCTAGTTGATTTTGGGAATCAACCAACCACCAGCTGGCCGCCCGGCTGGTGGCTGGTTGATTCCCGAAATCACCCAGCCACCAGCCGGGTAGGCGGCTAGTGGCTGCTTGATTCTCGGAATCAACCAGCCGCCTGCCCGGCTGGTGGCTGGGTGATTCCGGGAATCAACCAGCCACCAGCCGGGCGGGCAGCTGGTGGGTGGTTGATTCCCGGCTGGCTGGTGGCTGGTTGATTCCCGGAATCAACCAGTGGCCGACTGGTGGCTGGTTGATTCCCGGAATCACCCAGCCACCAGTCGCCCGCCCTGCTGGTGGCTGGGTGATTCTGGGAATGAACCAGCCACCAGCCGAGCGGGCGGCTGGTGGGAATCACCCAGCCACCAGCCGCCCGCCCGCTGGTGGCTGGTTGATACCCAGAATCAAAAGCAAAAGGAGAGATAGTTAACATTTATCAAAAACTACAATTATTGATTAACTATCTTATAGACAATTTTCAGATGAAGGATATTGGGTTCTGGATTTATTTTCCGGCTCAGGTAAGTTTTATTATATGGAATTGAATTTCGATATGTTATTTTTTAATTAATATGTCATTGTACTAATTTAGTTCATTATTTCTTTTGTGCTTGATAATTAGGTACAACGCTAGCATGTTTCCTTCAAAAAGGAAGAAATTGCATTGCAATTGAAAAAGATCCAATACAGTGCAATTTCATTCAGCAAAGAATTAATGTTCTTCAATTTCTTCCAGATGCAATGCAAGAAATTGGGTTGAATAAAGGGGACTTTAGTGAATCACGTGTGGCAAAAAAGGCAAAGGAACCCCAACCACCATTACATGGAATGTTTGGAAAGACATACATTGGGAGATTCGCAGACATCAAAGACCCATTAGAAGAGGAAAGTGAGCAAAAGGAAACAGAAAATATTGTGGAAGAAGACAATGATGAAACTCTAGAGGACGAAGAGTTTGGATTACGTGACATTGTTGATTAAATTTAAGTTATGCTTGTAAATCAAGCTTTGCAATGTTTTGACTTTGACATTTTATGAGAATAATAAACACTCAATTAGGGTTGTTATACGTTCAATATTTGTAATATGTGATTTTCGCATTGATTTTTAAGTTAATCATTAATTTTTGAAAAAAAAAGTGAGTATTATTATTTTTTTGACATGAAATTCATAAAAAAAACTATTATTTAACTGTTTTTGGTTAAAATTATCGTATAAAAATTGTGATTTTGACATGTCAATTCTAGCAAAAAATTATCAAAACATGTAATTTTTTAGTTATATTTATGTTAAAAATGGTTATTTTTATGTCCATTGTTAAAAAATATTGTTTTTTAGAAACAATTATTTCATGTGGATTCAAAAATTAATTAAGGATGTATAAATATGTAGAATATCGAAAATTCTAAATATCGACCTCCTAATTTAAAAATGCAAAACAATAAAAACCTCACTAAAAAAGAAGTTAAAATTAAAATAAAAAACAAGAAAATGTGAAGAAAACGGCCACTTCAAAAATGATCAAATTTACAAAATAATTATTTACATTTTATACATTATAAAATTTAAAGCCAAAACACAGGTCTTTTAAAAAAAGGTGGTGATGCAGAATACTCGCTTTTTTAAATCAGCATGAAAATCACTACCATTCTAAAACGATTCTAAAACGTAATGTACATAAAAAAATTGAAGTGCCAAAAAGTATGCTCTAAAAAAATCATGTTCGTTCTGCATCACCCCTTTTCAAAATCAGGTCACTTTTTTGCTATCTCTACGAAATGGGTAACAGTATTAGTTCCCGTTTCAAAGTTTACATTGTTTTAAGAAACCAATTTCCTGGCTGTAGGGAAATTGTGCTTAAGATATTAATACATATCACTTACTGTCACTTATTATTGTTGTGTTCTCAAATGAAGGACATGGAAAACTTGGTCTTTAACTCTTAACACATGTATGACCAGAACATCTCAAAATTCCATTTGTTGGTAGATATAAATGATGAATGAAGAAAGTTTAAAGGGGAAGTTAAAGTTAATACGTTGATCTTTCACAGAAACTACTATCTGTAACTTAGAGGAATTATGATAATGAGAGTTGAATCATAGACAATATGATGATCTTTCACATAAACTATTATCTATAATTTAGAAAGGAAGTCAGGACTTCAAGTATAGGAGCTCTCTTTTAAGGAATTTTAACGTTATGTACATAAGTAAATAAAGACCTGTTGCTTCATTCCTATACTTGAAAAGAAGAAAACATAGCATGACACATGACAGAGAAGATTACAAAATTATATGCAACAACTCATGGAAACTTCTGATTCTTTCATTAATCAATGATGATATGAGGAATACAGTGGCCTAGTCTCTAGGTTCTCCAAAATTTGAACCACCAACCACTTCTCTGTAAATTTTCTTCCTTTTATACATTTGTGAAATAGTTGCTGGTAAACTGTCAAACTATTAAATTGTTTCCCTAATTATCTGAATTATAAACTATTACAGAATTTTACAGAGGTTTAAAGATACCTCAAAGAACATAAAATAACAGAAAGAAACTGAATTTAGAAGAAGACGATAATGGATGACTCGCTCTGCTAATCCGCTATTGAATTCCTCTGTAAATGTCTTAATCCACTTTAATAATAATGCGCTATGTTAGACTTGTATAATCCTGGGCTTACGCATGTGTCAGATACATTTTAATTAACCAAAACACGAAAAAAACCCAACCAATTGCCTTTTCCTTTAAAATTAGTTTTAACACTAATTTTCCATTTACACAACAAAATTGATGCAAAACACATAAAGCGGAATTGAAGAGGAATTAATCTGATGTAATAAACCTATCAGATCTGCCTATTTAGCGTTGCGTTGACCTCCCATTATAAATCACAATCGGTGCCCTTAAACAGTGTATCAACCCAAATCTTAAGACTTCTGTGATATGGCGGACCTGACAATAGTATAAAACATAGCACATAAAATATCGAGTTCAACCATCGCAATCATAATCGGTGCTTTTCCAACATACATGCATAAAGGCGGACCCGATAGACTTTAAAATACAGTGCATATATTTTTGAGTCTGGCTTGCAATCGCAAATCACGATCGGCTTAGTCTTATCCATAAGTATTAAGCACTATGCAATATTGTGGACCCGATGGGGCTTGTAATGTAGCATATATACATTTCAGGTCTGCCTATCACAAATCGCAATTGGTAGAACCCAAACTATATATGAATAAGGTGCTCTGTTATACTGCAGACCCGCCGAAACGTTAAAATATAACATATATTTTTGAGGTCCAGTGTTAATACTTTAACGCTTGTTTTCTTTGTAAATTCAATGTATTTATGCTTTGCGATATATATCTATATATATATATATATATATATATATATATATATATATGAACACATCCATATAACCATTGACTTCACTGCAAGCTATATCGGGGCTGATTCTTCTATTTTACTTGTTCCTTTACAGGGAAAACATACCTGATATTCCATTATTACTCCTATCTTTTTCTTTTATCTCTTTTTTTGAAGTATTTTGAAGAGATTATTGAATGAAAAATGGATGTTATAAACAATAAAAAATGCATGTTACAACAGACTCCACGGTCCATATCCTTTACTTGTCGTCATCCTTGAGTTCCTCACAGGAAAACCTTTCTGAGGTTTCTGTGCATGCTTCTATCAAACCTCCTTCATCGGAAATCCGAGTCTTAACATCGGTATATTTTCTATCCACTAGCTCGTCATCTACCATTCCAAATGATGCGTATGTTAACCTTCTTTCTTAGGATGATGCACCAGGTCCCACTCCCTCATCATGCAGTCAGTTTTCCTCCTATCTGCCCATCTTCCATTCTGATGAGGATATCGTAGAAGCTATGTCTACCCTTGATTACCCTTCGACTTAAGCAAGGGGGAATATCTTCTGGAGGATTTTGAAGCCCAACTCCTTCCTAATCCTTGCAATGCACTCTACGTTAAGAAATTTTATGCATAGCATATCCCATTGATCTATGTGTATTTATATTTGTCATGCATTTAGGCAAGTTGTATCATCTCATGATTTCATGGTTCCCATTGAGCTTATTCTATGTGGCAACATCTTCAAGTCACCCTTGTTCAGAGAATCCGTGATGAGTCATATTTGCATCCATGGAGTCTATTTCATGTTCCATTATATAATGTCAAAATATTCAATCCATCTTTGAATACCATTCATTCCCCGTTGCCCATTTTGGTCTTCAATCATACTATCCACCATCCCCTCCAGAGTCGAGTCAGTTGTTTCCAGGTCAACCATGCACTTTATGATCTAACAAGGGAAGTTGTATGTTTTTCCCTCAGTTGCATCTTCTCCATTTTCCCCGGTGTCAGTCCTTCAGTCACATTACTATTTTCCCTCGTGCCTTACTTGAGGATCCTCATTGCCTCACCTATGGCAGGCCCTAATCTATCAACAGTAGCACATCTATTCCAAGTGAATGACCTAGAGGGTGGTGTATCTTGGTTCTAGGTTCCACTCTTATTCGGTGCCTCAGATCAAGCAAAGGGAATCATCATTTCCCTTTGACTTGGTTGTTTCATGCTCCTGATTCATACACATGATGGTCCAGTGATGCAGAATATGGTACCAGTGATCCTCGGGTGTGTGTGAGATGTTTCAGACATCATGAAGGGGTGGCCATTCACGTATCCCCTCACATTCTTGGATGCCTTCATATTATGCTACAACCTCATATGCAGTTCCACAAATTTGATGGGTTCGGTTCCTGCCACTTGCAATGCTCATGACATACATGTCTCCTTCACATGATCCACTAAGTTTTTCATAGCCTTTTCCTATTCAACAAGGCTTCTTTGCTTATTATACCCTCCCTCCCACCCATTTTTTGAGGGAAGGGACATTATATCTCATGTACACAGATGTTATTATATTCAGTCTTGACTCAATTTTTTCTAGGCGCATTATGTATATCAGACACATTGTATTATTTTCTGGCTCATTTATGCCAGCATGTCATGTACCATTTCGCATGTACTTTATTACTCAACTTCATTTTCCTAGTCACATTATTATTTTTGTACTAAGTTATCTCGATGGGTATAGGTATGCCTCCCCCACCTCAGTGAGATCTGGTACCACAACATAAAAGGAGACTTACATTGGTCTCACCCCCTCTATCACTATACTCTGTCACTTCAGCTCCATTGGTCTCCCTCTCTCTCTGACTCCACTTCGTTGTCTAGTGATTGTGTCCTTACAATGTACTTCGGTCATACTTTTTGCTCCTAATGCTCGTACCTTGGGGGGCAATCAGTTATCACCAAAAATTGATCATCTAGACATAATTTACTAGATGGATTAAAGTACACCATGTAGGGCCAATTTTACCATAGTAAACTTGCTATCCCCGTGAATAATTACTTAATAAACAACATTTGTTAGGTCATTTATAATTAAATCCATGAAGAATAATTCAATAAATCACTATTTATTTAATTATCTTTTAGGAAAAATTAATTAAACCATTCCTTGTCATATTTGACCCAGTTATGAGTAATAAATAGATAAATAATTAATTATCTTATTTTTCTCTAGGAATAATTAATTAATCAGTAATTAGTTATTATTCCTTGTCAAGTTTGACTAAATCCCCTAAGAATACTTAAATAAATAATTATTTGTTTATTATTCCTTAACCATATTTCTTGAGATGATAAATAAATCATTTATTTATTTATTATTTCTAAATAAAAGTTTAAATACTTTTTCCCTCCAACCAAATATAATAAAATATTCCAAATGGTTAATTCTAGAATTTGGTTAATAATATTTTATTATTTCCCATTATTCAAGAATAACCTAATATTTTGTTATAAATAGAAGGGTTTTACATTCACTCTTCACTTTTGATTATTTTCATTGTTGCGGGTTGAGTCACAGATAACGGACGGAGCGGACAGAAAAATTGCGAAGAGTTTCCGAGATATGTAGAGTCTGACCCTAATGGAGGCCCGCGGAGGAGGGAGCTCCACTCCCTCCTACAAAGATGTTGTGGCTAGCAGAGGCAAGTCACATCTGAGTAATGTCAGAGGTTCAGAGGAGGAAGAAAGCATAAACAAGGAAAAGGAGACAGAGGGGGTAGAATCCAAGGAAAAGAGTAACACAAAGGACAAGGTAGAAGAAGACAAAAACCAGGAAAAAAAAAGAGAGGACGTTAAACAAAAGGGACCATGTAGACCTAGAGAGAAAATCACTCCGAGAGTAGTTTTAAATAATCAGGCACTGCAGGAGCACAGGGAACATATGGAGACTTATGCCATCATTTGCAAATTCATGGGTGTATGGATCACTGAAAAAGCTTTGCAAACCTAGATCAAATATCACTGGAAACCTAAGGGTAACATAGATTTACACCTTGGGTCAAAGGGTTTCTTCACAGTGGTGTTTACACACATCAAAGACAAAGATATAATATTCGAAGGAGGGCCCTACCTTTTTGCAGCAGCGGGCCTCTATATGCGGCCCTAGGTGATGAACTTTGTTCCAGAGCGGGAAACTTTCACTTCATTTCCTGTCTGGGTAAGGCTTTTTCTCTACCCCTAGATTATTGGAAAAATGAATCACTTGTGGCTATAGGCAATAAACTAGGTCATTTTATCAAAGCCTCGGAAGCCACCAGAAGGGGTAAATACACTTCCTATGCAAGGATTTGTGTGGAGATGGATCTTTCAGGAGCTCTTCCGGACGAAATTATCTTGGAAGTTTTAGATGAGGAATGGGTGCAAATGGTGGACTATGAGCATATCCCGTTCAGATGCCGTAAATGCCATGAACATGGACACTTGATCAACGACTTCCCTCTCAGTAAAGTAGAAGAAAAAAGTAAACTAAAAGCAAAGAAGGACACTGAAAACTTTTAGAAAGTATCAAGCAGAGGAAAAGGAAGTAAAAAAGAACCAAAGCAACAACATAATGAGGGGAAAAAGGCCAGTCAGAATAAATTCCAAGCTCTGGAAGAGATGGAAGACATGCCAAACGAAGTCCAGTCTATGGATAAAGACCCTAAGGAAAAGGAGAAAGAGGAAAACTACACTCCAGTAAAAACTACTATTGATAAGGAAGAAACTATGATGAATGAAATAGAGCTAGAGATGGACCAGGAAATGACCCAGAGTGAAACAAATCTGGAGGATCATGAACTTCAGGAACTTCTAGATAAAGAAAACCTAGATCTAGAAGGATTTCTACAGCAGGGAACCATGGCGGGGATAGATTCATTACGACAAGAAGAGTGAAATAGAATACAGTAGTTGTTTTTGTGGAAAACTCAGGAAAAGGGGGCAATTAAAAGAAGAAACATTGGTGTGCAGGAATGCAGAGGTGTGAAAACAATGAAATCAAATCAAGGATTAGCAACCAGAAATGCAGGCAAGAAAAGGGGCAGAAAAAAGCAGAAGGAGCTATTAATGGAGTGTGGAAAGCTGATGATAGACTCAGGTAAGATGAAAGACCTCACTAGTTACTCCTTCACAAATCTTTAATTATGAAGTTTACATCTTGGAATATAAGAGGTCTAGGAAGTAAAAGAAAGCAAAGAATGCTTAGTTTTAGAATGAAACAAGATATGCTAGATATGATCTTCATTCGGGAAACAAAGTGTTCCATCCAGAAATTAAAATCAATCCATAGCAAATGGCTTCATAGATTTGAGTTTTTAGAAGTTAAAGTAGATAACACAGTGGGGGGCATTCTCACTCTCTGTAACCCCCAAAAAGTCAGAGTATTAGATGCAGAGGCATTCAGAAACTACTTATCAGTAGTCATTTAACCAGTAGGGGTTTCTGAAACCTTCCTAGTCACTAATGTTTATGGTCCTCAAAGAATATAGGATAAGCTCAGATTAATAGAATCCCTCATTGATCTCAGGGATAGGCAAAATGATATCCCTTGGATCTTGGGAGGGGATTTTAATATGATCAAATCTCTTTCAGAAAAGAAAGGAGATACCAGAGTGCTAAACAAAGACTCATTGGTATTTCAAGCATTCACAAAGAACTTGAAACTGGTTGACTCAGACTTAGATAATGGACTCTTTTCTTGGAACAACAAGAGAGGAGGGGAAGCTCAGGTGGCCTCTAGGTTAGACAGGTTCATGCTATTAGAGGAACTTATGCTTACAAATAATGAAATTACAGCAAAATTCTTCACTTTGGAGGCTCGGATCACTAGCCGATTCAATTGGAAATTAAGGGATTGGATGCTCCAAGGAATAGACCCTTCAGATTCGAAAACATCTGGCTCTCACACCCAGATTTCTTGACTAATATAAAAAAATGGTGGATTGAGGACTTGCAGATCCAAGGATCTAAAATGTTTCTCCTGCATAAAAGACTAAAGCATATTAAGTTTAGACTCAAATAATGGAATAAGAAGGATTTCGGTAACATTTTTGTGAGTAAAAAATGAGTGGAAAACAAAATTCAGGATCTCAACCAGGAGTTGATCCAAGAAGGCTTTAACTATGACAAAAATGAACAATCTGACAAACTCCACCATGAATGGGAAAACCTATGTAAACAAGAGGAAATATTCTGGAGACAAAAATCCAGAGTGCAATGGCTCAAAGAAGGAGAGCGCAATACGAGATTTTTTCATAGATCCACCATGGCCAATAGAGCATTCAATAGAATCTCGGAAATAAAGGATAAGAATGTAAAGACTCAGAACACACATAAGGATATTGAAAAGGTGCTTGTTCAGCATTTTCAAAACATTTCACGAGAAAACAATCCAGACAAGGAAGAATCAATCAAGGAAATCACAAGATATATCCCTAAGCTGGTGTCTAGAGAGAACAATATTAACCTAAACAGACCAGTAACTGAAGAGGAAGTTAGCGAAGTTCTCAAAGAAATGCAAAATGGCAAAGCACCAGGCCTAGATGGTTTTAATGTGGATTTCTTCAAAGCTTGTTGGGATATAGTTAAACTGGATATATTAAATGTTGTTGAGGATTCAAGGGGTAGTAAAACTATCCTAAAAGCCCTCAATACCTCCTTCATCTCCCTGATTCCCAAACAGGACTCAGCTCAAACAACAGATAAGTATAGACCCATAGCTTTATGCAATGTAGTATACAAGATAATATCCAAAGTAGTGGCTAACAAACTCAAACCTCTCCTCCCTACATTAGTATCAGAGGAGCAATCTAGTTATGTGGAGGGCAGGAAAATTTTGAACAACATTATTCAAGCCCAGAAGGTGGTTCACTCTCTCACAAGAAAAAAGTAGGTTGGGATGATCATGCAACTGGATATCGCTAAAGCTTATGATAAGGTCAATTGGGTTTATATCAAAAAGATACTCACAGCCTTTGGGTTTGATCACAATTGGGTCAGATGGGTAATGGCTCTGGTAACTACTTCCAGCTTTTCAATTTTGGTTAACGGCTCTCCCTCTGATATCTTCACTCCTTCGAGAGGCCTTAGACAAGGAGACCCGCTCTCTCCCTTTCTCTTCATCCTTATGATGGAAGGACTTGGCAGGCTAAAGACATGAGAAAAATTAAGGGTCTTCAAGTAACTGAGAATGGACAGACACCTAATCATCAACAATTTGTAGATGACACCATGTTGCAAGGAATTCCCACAGTCAAAGAAGCTGTAGCCTACAATCAAATCCTAAATGTTTTTGCAAGGGCAACAGGTATGGAAGTTAATATTTCAAAATCAAAAATTTTCTTCTTTAATACTAACATTGCTATTCAAAGAAATATCTCAAGGATCCTTGGTTTCCAAAGGGACTCCCTCCCCTCAAAATATCTGGGAGTGCCTCTCTCAGACAGACCAATGCTTAAAAGTATTTGGGAACCCGTGCTAAATAAGTTACAATATAAAGTTAAAGAATGGACCTTCAGAACCTTAAACTTAGCTAGCAAGCTTTTTCTGACAAAGGTAGTTCTACAATCCATCCCGGTTTTCATGTTATCAGCCCTTCCAGCTCCCAAAGGAGTCTTAGAGCAGATCAGAAATATTCAAAGAGATTTTCTATGGGGTAAGGAGGAAACAAGGAAGAAATGGGCCCTGGTTTCCTAGGATAAAATATGCAAACCCAAAAGTCATGGGGGTTTAGGCTTAGATGATTAGGAGCTTCTTAGTAAAGTGCTAAGAGCCAAGCTTTGGTGGCATTGGGTGAAAGAGCCAAAAGCCCATTGGGCAAGGACCTGGAAAGAAAAATATGCCAATTCTTGGCACACAAATGATCTCATAAGAATGTCTGGAAACATAAGGGGCTCGCACAGCTGGAACAGGGCCTGGGAGAATAGAAGCATAGTGCAACATCACAATTTATGGGAAATCAGAGAAGGTGAACTAGCACTCTTTTGGGAGGACAATTGGCAACAAGAACCAGTGCTATTAAAAGAGGACTTCTTAAGTCTCAAACAAGAAACAGATTACCAAGGGTTAAACAAAGTAAGAGATTTCTGGGATATCTCTCAGGTACAGGGAAAGTGGAGAAGATGGAGTAACATTGACTGCAGAAATAACAGCCTCATAACAACAGAAGCAGAGGCACTGAGAAGCATATTAAAACAAAGGATGATCTTGGTTACCGAGGGGCAAGATCAATTGAGATGGGGTAACAACAACAAAGGAACCTTTAATCTCAAAGAGGCAAAGAATATTCTCCTAGGGTTGGAGTCTAGTGTTCCAGAAAAATCCTGGAAGCAACTTTGGACTTACCAAGGATGGATGAAGATCAAGCTTTTCATGTGGTTGGTTCACCATAAGAAAATTTTGACATGGGACAATATTAGAAAAAGGGGTGTCTTGGGGCCGTCTAGATGTTAGCTTTGTGAAGAGCAAGAGGAGACTATGGAGCACATTCTCAACTGCTGCTCTTACACCACCTAGCTTTGGAATTCTTTTTTCCAACATTTTTCAGCAAACAGATAGGGACAGAGGGAGTATCACTAATACCCTAAATAAATGGAGAAGGACCTTTTTAGAGAATGAGGCTCTTAATTTGGCCTGGGCTTTCACACCAGGATTCATTATCTAGAATGTGTGGAAAGAAAGAAACAAAAGAATCTTCAAGAGTGAAAAGGCCAACCCTTAGAAGCTATATGATTTGATTTTGAATCAGATTAGGGAAATAGTCAGTACCAAAATGCGCAATAGTCCAGAGAATCCCCTCTCAAAAAAGGAGTTGAGAGCTCTCAATTTGCTAGGATTGCAAGTGATCAATCCACAAGGGATTAGGAAAAAGGATACGGAAATGAATAAAGAGAAAGATTTATGGCACCCTCCTAAGAAAAAATTTCTAAAATTTAATATTGATGGAGCCTCAAAAGGTAATCCGGGAACAACTGGTTTTGGAGGGGTTTTAAGAAATGAAGAGGGCATAATCATCTTAATCTTCCACATCCATTTAGGTAAAGCAACCAATAACATGGCGGAATTAATGGCTCTGGAGCAATGCCTAGAGATCTTGATTCAAATTCACAGCCCAAATGTAATTATAGAGGCAGACTTCAAAATTACCATCAACTCTGTAAAAGGAATTAGCTGTGGTTCTAAACTAGAGAAAGTCTCAAAACATTGGAAACAAATCTAGGTTTATCAACAGATTCAAACACACCTTCAGGGGCTTGGTACTATTAGTTTCAATCATGTGTGCAGAAATGCTAATAAGCTTGTGGACATGCTGGCCAACCAAGGTGTGAACAATGAGGTTTGCAGGATGGTGAAGAAGTGGCAGGAAATGCCCCATAATCGTTTAAAGGTTCTCTATAATGAGCAAGTGGAAGAGGATATTGAAGTGGTCTGTTACTGTGGGGGGGTTTCATGCAGGAATGAAGTTTTCCCAAACAATGATTCCTCTGCCTCTTAGTTTTCCCTTTGGGCGTCACTGGTTCTCGGAAGGTTTCGAGATGGTGCTTTCAGCTTCATTAGGGCACTCTTGGATTTTGGATCCATGATTTGAGCAGAAGCAGTAGGAGGTAATTTCCCTCTGCCACCGGATTAGTTTTCCTAGCTGGGTTCATGTGGATTATTGTGCATCGGTGGTTTTCCAACGATTGCACGTAGCTTACAGGGTGAGCAATTTTAATTTTATGGCTACGATTCCATTGAGCTGTTAACATGTGGCTTTGGCCGGTTTTTCTTACCACCCTTCATCGCGGCTTAAAGGTCGATTGTGTAGGGGGGAGCGATATGGCTCTTGACCGTTGGATCCAGGCACCTGGATCAATGGTGGGGATTGAGTAGTTTGTTTGGTGGGGTCAAAAGGTCAAGCAAACTCTTTGGCGGGGTTTTTGAGGCAAAGATTTTTTGAATACAACTCTTAAGGTGGCCCCCACTGATCGAGTTGACCTGAGGACAGTTTTGTGGGTTGTGTAAGGAAATGTTTGTCAAAAGCTCTTGGTTCCAGACATCTTATGTATACTATGTAACCATATTTTGATTTAATGATATTGAAGGTTTTGCTCTTGCTTCAGCGAAAAAAAAAAGATTATTTTCATTGTTGCACTCACTGTTGTAGCTCTAATTATATCATTGTTGCACACCATCTTCTTTTTCATTTGAGTTCTCATTGAGTGCAAACGTTTTGTTTGTTGGGTTTTACACATTATAGAGGAGATAGACTCTACAAAATCTGAAGACATTGAGGATAGCCAAAAACCCATACCATAGAGGGGGACTAGTAATATTATTTGTTCCCTTCACAGGTCTCGTTTAATTAAATATATTCTTTATATATCTGGTTTCCATTGGATTTCTGGAGTTACTTGCACTTACTCCATTTTTTTTTTAACTAGTTATGTTGCATAGATTAGGGCTTTGGTTGGTTTTGTTTATGTCATCTGCTGCAGATCCACATTGTTTAATAGCCATTTTTATTCTTAGGGATTTTTGTCATCCATAGCCTAAAGTGGTTTCTTTCCATACACTTTTGAGAAGAATAATTATTAACACAAGTTCATTGGAATAGTATACAAACTGTGGAATAATATGTGCACCCATTTAGGTTGTGGTTCCTCTCCCCATGCTTTCGTCCAACAAGCCAGATGTTCATGCGGGTCATCCTTCCCTATATAGTTTTTAGTAACGCAGGTATTGGTGTACCCAAACCACAACTTAATCATCCTACGGTATTCCTTCTAGTCTACAAACTTGTTCTTATGTATTCCCCACCATATTGCAGGCATAGCTCTCACTGCAATGTCCAATGCCTGGAACCGATGTTCCTCTGGTAAGCCCCTTTCAAATTTATCAAGAAACAAATTTACATATTCTAAGCCATCATAGTATGGTAGATTTTGTACCTCAATAGATATACACCAGAGTGATTTAGTAATCCTGTTGCAACACAGTGTTGAAACTTGCAATCTATTCTACCAATGCTCGAGCTCTTCATCTAAATCTGAGTTGTAGGAGCTATCTTTTTCCCAATTAATTCACCCATCCATCGTAGGGTTGATCCAATCCTCATTCCATGTAGTAAGATTATATATCTACTCTATATCATCCTCCTCATAGTAATCCTAGACTTGTTCAGTATATCACGCACCCTCGGCTAGATCTAATGGAACAATGACTCTTAGTTTCTTCTTCTCAAACGTCATGTTGCGCTTCTTCAGGTTGATGACCGCATTCATATCAAATTCCCAATCAATTCCAAGGAGCACCGAGTAGGAATTACTATAATCCACTATTTCGATTACCTCAAAATTAGCTATAGTGCATGCCCCTTCAATATCTATAGTGAGCCCATGTAAGCGCCCCATAGGAATAATCTTCTATTGGTTCACCATTTGCAGCTGAACTAGGGACCAGTGTAGTGTCAACTTTCCAATTCTTTCCAAGGTTTGTTTTGGGAAAAACATGCACATCAAACCCCAAATCTAGGATCATTCAATCCATTTCAACTTATTTGATTTGTGTAGTCAATCTCATCTCTCGACAAGTCCTTTTCTTAACTTTGTCTACTTTATGTACTATGCATTGTTTAGGTAGTGGTTTACCCTTCCCAGTGCAGTTGTCTATCAACTCGTGCAGTCCCTCTACTTATTTTTCGTCACTTAGGTGCTTCATGCAAGTATGTAAGAAGGATGTTAACACTGAAGGATATGTTTCCTGTGCACCAATGACCTCTTCAGGCTTCTTTGTTCGTGCACCTTGAGCCTTGGATGTGGAAGCACCTGAATCCACAAAGCTCTTTTTCACCTCCATAAAAGTTTTCATTACTTTATGCAAATCAAATCCAACATCTTTGTCAGTAGCCTCGCGCACCCACATATTCTCTTCTGGTTGTTTCCATGCGGCTTTATCTTTCCTGGTAGCTATATCGCTTCGCATAACTATATTAATGTTGGGCCCATCTTTGTGAGGTTTTTATCTCATCATCTGGATGTTCTGGGTGGGCTGCTGGTTCTTCTTCTCTTGCATATTTGCGATGAGCATGGGAAAATCTTCTATAACATGGTCAAACTGTTGGCAATATTGACAAGAGGGGTGTGTCGGGTTCTAATAATCTCGCGGAAAGTGGCTTGGTTCCCCACAATTGTAACAAATAATTTCATCATGACCTCTTCTAGCTCCTCCTCGTCTTCCTCTTCCCCATTCCTGGAATCCTCCGCGTGGTGCAGTTGTTCCTTGATCCTGCTGAGGACGTGTCATAGCATGTACTCTATATGTCATAGTTTTGTCCATCATTAACTCATAGCTTCAACAATTATGCTCATCATGGCTTAAAAACTTACAAAAATTCCAAAATAGTTGTTGGGGAGTCTGCACAAACTTCTGCAACAAATGTCAATTGTATGTTGAATGTTTTCTTGTTATTTGGTAGATAGTGCACCATGGCACTACACCAGTACTCGATCCAACGATATTTTTTAGCTTCAGGGGGATAGGACCTCCCCTAATTAGGTAGTTCTAATATACCAGGCAATGATCCTTGTCGTGACCATGCCCTTTGCACTTTAAGCACCATAATTCCATGTAGGTCTCATTTTGGACCTATTCCCCCTTTTTGAGATCCTACAATTCCATATGTAGACTATCCAACTACGATTGAATCTGCTGCACTCCCAGATTCGTATCCTAAATAGGGAAAGCCTCCAATTTCATAGCAATTTCTAGTGCTTCATCCTACGATCCAACCTTTTGTTGTGACAATGGTAATATCAAATGAGGTAACAATGAAGCAATATACCAATCCTTATGTTTCTCATCTGAGATCTAAAAATTAGCCTATTTGAGCAGACATTTCAACCTTTGATCAAAATCCCATGCAAATTCATTCACTTCCTGCTTAATTTCTTTTACCTCAGTCACAGTCTGGGCTTGACACTTAGGCTTTTTGAATTCATTCTTCAACGCATCTTTTGTGTCCTTAAATGATGTAGCTGGATGAATCATATTATACTTAATATACCAATTCATTGCCCTATCTTTCAATGTTGTGACCAGCTGTTCTTTCTTTAGATCATCATCCACTATTTGCTATGACTTCCACATAGCATCCACTACAAACCAAAATTTATCAGGGTCTTCTATCCCTAAACCCTTGAATATAGGCATCTTCATAGCATTCACCATACTGAATAATGGAGGTTTAGGTGGAGGTGGAGGTGCAGTGGATGGATGTGGTATTCCCAGAATACCCTGATCTATCATCTGCGGCGCACCTTGAGGTGTCTTCGGGCTATTACTTTCTTCGTCATTATCATATGCTCCCAACAAAGGACTGTACTCAGCAGTTGAATCTAGATCTCTTCTTAATGGTCTCCCACTTCGCATAACTCCTCTCAAATCTTGTCTAAACATCAATTTAATGGCATAACATGTTTATCACACAATAGCATTTTAATCCAAGTTTTCAGAGACTTTAGATACTTACCTCTTGGTCCTTTGAAAAACCAATGTTCATCTTCGCTATAACTGGTAGACATATCAATCGTGAACTCAGTAATAAATCCACCGAAAATACTGTTGATCCAATAATCGATAGCCTTTGCAACCTTGTTTTCTAATCCTTCCAGGTACTTTACTAACTCTAGAGTCCACACAATATGGTTATCTAGATTCCATGTAGGTTGACCATCCACCAATTTATCCAACCATTCGTATAATTCGCATAGAAAAAAGAGCAGAAGAAAACTTCATGTTCCTCTGTATACAAATATCTCTACAACCACTCTTCTTTTGACAAGCGTGGATTCATGTTTTCTTGAGCTGTAAACTCATGCAACTTCCTATCTATCCACTTTTCAATCTCCTTCTTAGTTGGTATCCATTCATGCCACATCACACATTCCTCAGATAGATCCCAGTACCGAAAAAAACCATTTGATGGCTTGAGAGGGCTTGGACCCAGGTTCAGAGTTAGCTGTGCTAACCACCAAAACCCTACACTACCAACCCTTTTGGCAACAACTGACATAGAGCAGGTTGTAGTCTCACCCGAGGCCATATTGGGGGATGCGATAACCAAGTTTCTACATCCAAAGGAGTATGTGATGTGTTACTATCAAACTTAGGGCTTATCTCGACATTCACGAACCCTAACCCTTAAAACCCAGAAATTGTAGCAATTAACAGCTAGGAAGATTTATGCCCTTCGTCAATTACACTAAACATTCATAACATCATATAAATACACAGATCTAAGTCTTCGCAAATCTATTAAGTGCTTTTCCTGACTAATTTCTTTTAATAGATCAAAAATACAATAAATTTAGATAGAAGAAATAATTCACATATACATGGATAATTTTTCAAAACAAGCCTTTATTACTCTTTAGATATTCAATTACAGTCCTTTCAACCCTGTTCACATAGTTACAAGGGCCCGTGCATTTAGCTTCGGACTTACCAAGGTCTCCACACACATAGTTGTAGGAGCCTTGCCCTTCACCCAAGTATAGAATAAACAAAATAGACCCAAAACTCACACTTCTATGTGCTTCACTTGATATCCCCCTATGACTTTTCTATGAGTCCGTTTTATATGATTCTTAATTACAATACCATGGTCCATGAACTCTGGGTGGGTCACAAAACATCTTGAGTCTTAACAAACTAAGGGGATTTGAATTTCTAAAAGGCCCCTTTGACTCCTATCAAGCTACGCTACTCGCGCTCCACTCCTCAAAATGCAGAGACTTTACAATAATTGAGAAAACTTTACAAGATTCGACCCCAGGGGACCCCGTCCCAACAAAAAGCTAGGATTAGACATAACAAGACCCTACAAAGATTTATATTGTTTTGATTCTAGCAAAGTAATATGTTTAGGTCTAATCAAAGGTTTATGTGTTACATTGGCCCAAATCCTAGCAAAGAGTGTGGTAATGGATATTGTAGTGGCAGACATACCTCCCAAGTATGGAATGTTTCTATCAAGATCATGGGGAGAAAGTTACATGGTACTTTGCAGATGGACATGAAATATGCTACCATTCTTGTTTTTTGTCAGCAGAGAAGGTCATAAAGGGAAACATTAATGAAATATATAGTTAGTAGCCAAAACAAACCAAATAACTATCCCCTGTATTCCATGCATTCAGATATGGACTCCCATTAGGGGAATTTTGAGGTCTAAAATAGGCCTCCTAAGAAAAATGTACAACCAAAATAAACTTTATAAGAACCAATAGGATTCAAGATGATGATGTCAACCATGGGGGATGATTCACCATTTTTTGAGTAAAAAAGTAAACAGATTAAAAAATAATAGAGTAATAAAAATACTTTTTCAACTCATATTTTCAACCTATATACTTAATCTTTTAATCAAATTATGAGTGGAAGTACTCATTGGATGAAAAATTTAATTCCTCATCCAAGGAGTACCCATGTTACATACTTTTGATGGATCCCACTACAAGAAAAATGAGAAATACATGAACAAATGTGATTGTAATCACGTTTTTCATATATTTCTCATTTTTCATGTAGTAGGGTCCATCGAATGTATGAAACATGGGTAGTCCTTGGATGAGGAATCAAACTCTGCATCCAACGAGTGTTTCCGCTCAAAATTTGAGTAAACCCATACAAAGATAAGTTGAAAATACTAGTTTTTTCTTTTTTTCCCTCTAAAATTTGATGATGTAATCTAATCGTGTTTTATTATTTCCACTATTATTTTATAATTTCCTTAGGAGGTCCATTTTAGACCTCAAAATTCCCCTAATGTTTATTTTGTATAATGACTGATGTGTAGAGGAGTAAGTGTCACACCTGGAAGTTGAATTGACCAAGATAGAGGAAATGAAAGTAGACGCTGGGAAACAAGATGAAGAGGTTGAAGCCCTTTGAAACATGGATTTTGATGGGGTATTGATGAAGGAAGGAGTAGGGGCAAGTGTTTGGATCTCAAACTCACAAATAGGTATAGAAAGGGGACACTTTTACAAGTTAAATTTCCAATGTACAAACAATATAGCTGAATACGAAGCACTGATTTTAGGATTTCAACTTTTGAAGAGGTTGGGAGCTAAAAGGGTTTCTATAAATGGTGATTTAAAACTCATCATTAACCAAATTAAAGGTGAGTACTCGGCTAAACACCCTATACTGATGGCCTACAGAAATGCAGTCTTAGATTTTCTGAGTGTTTCCCAGAATATCAATTATCTCTGATTCCCAGAGGTCAAAACATCTTAGTTTATGCACTGGCTACTGCAGCGAGTACTTGTAAGATGCTTTTTCATCCCAATAGAAAATATTAGCTTGAAGTGAAACATCGGCCAACTATCCCAGATAATGTTAGATATTGGCAGGTTTTTGGTAGTGATGAGCAGATAGAAAGTTTTTTGCGGTTAAAAGAAGAGTTTGAGAATGTACATATTGATGCAGATAAATATGTAGACGATGATATAAATGAAATAGTGTTAAATGAGACTGATGACATTCCAGAACAACTTGAGGTTCTTCAATTGAAGGACAATGTGTTACCAAGAGGTTTAGTGCCATTAGAAGAGTTATTTGATTTTAATGATTTAGCCAAAAAGCCAAAGATAGAACTTGTTGATGGTGTTGGACCCGCCAAGATTAGGGGATCACCCCAGTATGAAGTCCCAACTAGACCTCACACCATTTGGTGTTTGAGTCCCATCTGGTATGATGGCCCGGTTAACATTATCTTAAATATTTTCCTCAGCTCTTACTTGTCAGCACAAGAGAGTGGTCTACTTTGTCTTCAAGTAGTGAGGTTCATGTGTCTGGTGATTGATAGTGTTACTTGTGTCAAGGTTATTTCACCAGAGAGAGGAAGGGTGAGAGTGAGTCCCAAGTCAGATGGGAGGAAACACAACTCTGTTAGGAACACACAACACAACAGGATGTGCATAGCTTTTGGAGGAGGAATCCACATGGATGTGGTAGTCATAACACACAAGAGAAGAGAACACGTACAACACTCAACAGGAAATCCATGCGAGTGTGAAGGTATTTATAGAAAGTTTACATGAAAGGTTCTGTCTCATTTCCAGGAGGTGACCAACATGGGAAGGACAAATTTAACAACATATGAAACACATTTTCATTAATATATATGTATTAGAATAGTTGAATGAATCCAAGTGTTAAAACACAGGTTAAAGAAACATGCATTACAAGTGTTCAAGATGAATCTTACAAACAGTTACAACACGTGTGAAAATGTCTTGTCTTGTTAGTAGGCTTCTAAATTAAGCGAAAGTTCCAAGAAACATCTATACATCATACATCACTAACCTCATAGGCAAGGCATTGGAGCCACTACTGTTATAGACATTTTTGTGCCTTACAGCTATAAGCATGAAATGTCCATAATCGAAGGGATCCAAAGTCCCTAAAGATGTTGTTACAGCTCCTAAAGGAACAAGGTCAACCAATGACAGCTTCTCCCAGAAGTTCTCCACCAAAAACCACTCAGAAACAGTCAATTCAGGATCAATTCAAGTGCTCCACTAGCTGCCTGCGTTGCAAAGCACCCCAGTACACTGTCTAGGTGTGTTGCAACGCACTTGAATGCACTACCCAGGTGCATTGACCGGGAAATGACAAGTGGCAGAGTCATTCAACGAGGTGGAAAGACCATGGAAGCTTCCAGAATCCTCTCCAATGACACTTGCCTCACTGAATTCGACCAAGTGATGAGTAAGAGGCTCCCAGTCTCCAAGTGGAAGCAAGAACTGACAGAGAGAAGCCACAAGTCAAAACATAAGCTGACTCATCCTCTCTCCTTACATCTATATATGGATCCCTCATCCCAGAGATCCAGAGGCTGGAATTTTGTACTTTGCAGAGAATTGTTGTTAGTTTGAGATTGAGATTAGTACATTGGGTGATTTATGCTTTGTTGGAGGAGAGGAAGGGATTCCTTTATTGGGAGGTAGATGCTGGATTGGAACTCACTTGGTTGTATCTCCTCTTGGACTTTCTTATCATATCAATAAAATTATTTGAGTTTCTCCTACATGTTGTGTATCAATGACGTTTTGTTATATTTGCATGTTTAGGTTAATCTGATCCTGAGCTTTTTATGAATGTATATCTATATCTTCCTGTAGTTTCTCTCTCTTGTGATCTTGCAGGAATTCGGTGAAGCTGGGATGGTAAGGGAGCAGGGAGTTGGGGGCTATTGAAGAGAGGAGCGATTGGATCAACAAACTAGCGAAAGACACAGGTTAGTTACATCCTTTCTCCTCATTTACATTTCATAAAGAAGAAATACTCAATTAGTTTTCCTTGTTTGTTGCTAAGGCACTATCACACCTTAGAGTGGGATAGGGGCATTCTGAATGGATACTTTTCCCAACAACAAATTGGCGACTCCACTGGGGATTGTATCTAGTTAGTTTATTTGTGTTTCTATTGTTGTTCTTCTCATAAACTTAGGAGTGTAGAATCGAACTGCATTTGCCATTTACAAATGCAAAGTAGAGATCTGCTACTCTAGTCCACTCACTGGGCCTGTTTATGATCTGAACAATCTGATCCACAAATGCTCTAACTGCCCTTTGTGATAGATCTTAGTCCTCCTTTAAATCATCCTCCTAATTGTACCTTATTGATAGCTTTTATCCGGCCAAAAACCATAGATCAGACTGCAAACCATGACCCAGAACCCAGAGACAATTCTCGTTTCTGCTTCAGCGCAGGCTCTGTGAAGAGACTCTACATTTCAACGCAGGTCCCGAGAGGGCTACCTGCGCTGCAACTTAGTTTCTCTGTTCTGCAGGTGCGCTGATCAGCCTTTGCCCTGTGCAGCTGTGGTTCTTTGCATCCTTGTGTTCAGTTTTATCTCTGTTTTTTGCAGCCTGTTATCAGTGTGTGTACCTATCTGAAAACCCCTTTTCTCTGCCTTAATTCTGCCTCAGTTGTATAAAAGAAACTGTATTTTTTCTTTGTGTATTTGTTACATCATTTGCAGTTTCCCATTACAAAAGTGAACTAGTCGCACTGTCGCCTTTAGATCTAGACCTGTCGTAAGTGTCGTTTTGATCTTAGGAGTAAGTGTATTTGCTGTTGACAGTTGATTGTGCTTTTACTTTTGTCTTTTGGTTTGAATTTATGAATTTCTAGTGTCAAAACAAGTGTTTACTTCAAAATCATAAGTGTCGTAATCGTCTTTTTGGATTTCAAAAAGAAACTTGTTTGTGTTTTCACTTGAAATCGAATTCAAATTTGTACAACAGCTTTCTTTTTAGGCATCAATATTAAGAAAGTGAAAAACAAATACATGCATTTGTGCATTTGCATATTGATCGTTTTTATGGTTTGATTTAGGAAAAAGTGCATTTACAGTGTGCTCTTTGCTCTTTGAGAAAAGATTGTGTCTTTCTTTTCCCCTTGTAGCTAGGATTTTCATTGTTGAAAAGAGATAAATGCTTGCTTATCATCTTTAGACTGCATTCAGGAATTGTATATACATCTCGTGGTGATCCAAAAAGGCAAACTTCTAAGAAAGATCAACCTAAAATAAATTGAATGAACTTAACAACGCTTTGTAACTTAACGCACAACATAGAGGTCTAGGCTAGAGACGTGTTCCGGCGTCGTAAAACCTGGTGACTGTCGATCTCGCTGATGGTTGGGTGATTCCTCCTAAGAGACGATAAGCGCCAGTACGGATTGTGCTCCCATGTACCGTCGAGTATATATTGGGAGGCCCCTATAGGAATAAAACCTTTATCCATAGGAAGCCGTGTCGGCCGCCCTACTCATCGCAATGCACTGAACACAGCATTCGGGAAGATTGACCGCCCGTACCTTAAAAAGTATTCTGCGGTTTTGCGAAAAGTTTGGCACACCCTCTACCTAGAACTCCAGAGCAGTTCCTTTTGGCCTTTTTCAGACTCTATAACGGAAAAAGTCCATCCGAGCATTTGTCACTTCGGGCTCGTTAAAACATCGAAGGAGACTAGAGTCATCTTTTGCTTTTTCTCGACTCTTTAAAATTGAAAAAGTAAGTTGTGTCCAAGCGTCGTTAAAATTTATTTTAAACAGAAAATTCATACCCTTTTTCCTGCGTTGATCTTTAGGTTGAGAAAATGGAGCCCACCAACCAAGGAATTCCCCTTGGTGGAAATCCTAGTCCCTTCTCCTCTTGGGGAGATGTTGGTGCGCCCCATATGGCCACATTGTCGCTTCCCGGACTGACAATTGGCTTTCCAGTCTGGCTCTTCTCAACCAATGTCGTTCAGAACACCACTATTCCTGAACAGTCGAATCAGCAGTTAGACCAGTCCAGAGTTACCCACCAGCCTTCTAATTCCTCTAATTCTTCCTCTCTCCCTTCCTCTTCGCTTGATGGAACTGGTAAAACTAAAACCAAGTTCCTAAGGAGAAGAAGGAAAAGAAGAAGAAAGAGAAGAAGAAGAAGGAGCCAAAAGCGACTAGGGGCAAACAAGTGTCGTCTAACAAAAATCCACACACTGCACTGACCAGGCCTAAATCGCCATGTGTCATATGCAAGGGAGACCACTTTCACAGAGATTGTCCCTGCATCCCTCGGATAATAAGGGACTGGTCTCCCCGTTTGCACAATTCGGTGGCATCAACCTCTGATAGCCATGTTGAATGCACACCGTCAACTAGCGAAAGTGAAGTCCCACAACAAAAAGGGAGAGCTAGATCTCCCTGTAGACTGTGCGAAGGTGACCACGCCATCCACCATTGTCCCTTAGACGAAGCGAAAAGAGTTTTGGATGATCGTCCGGTTTCACCGTTACGACTTCCTCTTGGATATAAAAAACTCTTGCCGAGTCCTTCGTTAGTTGAAAATCTGGCTGGCCCACTCAAGTGGTCAGCCGAAGCGTCGGTCATTGAAGATGAACCAGCTGAATCCATACCCGACGAAAGTCAAAAGGTCGAGGCGGCAGTTGACTCGGTCTTGCCTTCAGAGGTTTTATCTTCGAATGATACAGTCACTGAAGAGGATAAAGATGACACCATCCAAATTCTCTTCATCAACACAGACTCCGACGAACACGGTGGTAATCCACCCATTCCTTTATCGCAGGAAGGAAGTTCGTCAGAGCGATATCCGGTCGTCTACTCGGTCCCACCACCAAGCAACCTAGTTGTCTCCTTCGACTGGAACCAACTAGGCAGACCCCGTTTTCCAGCAAGCATACCATTCAGAATTATCGTCCAAATATACAGAATGGTCATGGCTGGCACCATCATTGATGAGGGGGCATCTGTGAGTATCCTTTCCTCTATTGCTTGGAAAGCGCTTGGTTCGCCATCGCTTTTGCCTGAAATGAGAAATCTGACAGGCTTTGATAAAGGAACCAGTCGACCTTTAGGGATCCTCCCCAATGTGCCCATAACATTGAAAGGGAAGACCGTTCAAATGAACGTGATGGTCGTTCAAGGACCCTTGGATTATAACCTACTCCTTGGACGAGACTATATATATTGCATGAGAGCCATCGTCTCCTCACTCTTTAGAGTAATGTGTTTTCCGCATGAAGGAAGAGTGGTCAAGCTCGTGGACCAACTTTCATTTCTCAGATCACGCATCGCAAATAGTCATATACCATCCCTAAATGGTCACTTCACGCAAGAAATGTCTCAACCCACGGTCCGTCCTCCCGATGAGCGCGAGTAATTCGGAGGGATATGACTGGAACCCAGGGGGCATGCGTCCTGGTCTGCTTCGGCAGGAAAACTTTGGGTATAGGGTAGGTTTCCGCGGGAGAATATGACTAGTCTGTACCCCGTCCGTGGTTGGAAGAGGGGTTGTTCTAGAATAAGATTATTTTGTCAAAGTTTTGTGTTTGGCACTCGTTGTCACTCACCTTTGTCTATCTCGGTAGACATCGCCGAAGAAGTGTTTTGTTTGAAAGATTAATAGAACAATCTTTGGGTGACCTGAAAGAGGTAGGCCTCTCTCGGTAAAACAATTGTTTTGGCGGAAGTGAAGTAGAGGTAACCTTGAAACTCTGTTTTATACCTGGGGGCATGCAAACCTTTTGGAGTGCAAGCAAAGAGCGGTTATTTATCTGTTTTTTGGATTAGTCGTTTCCTAACTTGCATAAAGGAAGGATGCGGGGCATAGATTTGTAAGGCGCAAGCTCCATAAAAAATGGAATCTTACATGAGACATTCTTATCATATGACTGGATTATCGAGCAGTTTTAACACATAGTTCATGCTCGTTAAAAAATAAACATAAGATCGAGCAAGTGTTTCAACCCGTGTTTAAGCTCATTAAAAAATGAACTATCCTCTGGTAAATAACCACCGTGAATGTAACATTATCAGCCATTAAAGCCTTGGTCGTGTTTGCACCGTCACCTCCACTTTTCCATTGGCCGATCGTTCACCTCCATATGATTGTTTACCCATTTTGAGGAACAGCTGCGAAGAGTGATCTCACTAGCCATCCTTGTGACACTGCCGTGTTTGGAAAATTCCAACCCTTACCTGGAATCAGCTGCTACCCATTTTATCACTCGTTCCTCAAAAGACGAGTCTTCTTTAAGCTCTTTTCATCTGACTCGTAAAATATGGAAAGATTGCCAAGTTTTGGCCTTCCAGCTCGTTAAAGCGACCGGAAGAGCTATCCCTCCTCTAGATTTTAATCTTTTTGGACCTGAGGGATTATTGCACAAAAAGATCGAGCGCTTGTTTTGTTCGGCTCGTTAAAACTATCGAAAATTCATCCCTTCTGTATTGTTTTATACTTTTTCGGACTTAAGGGATTAGATGACGAAAAAGGACTTTTGGAGTTAACTTTATGTACCTTTTCAGACTCTCTAAAAATGAAAAGGACTGAGTTATCTTTGTCGTTAGACTCGTTAAAAAGATTAATAGCGACAAACTTGTCTTTAGACGAGAACGAGTTTCACTATCGCTAGGCTCGTTAAAACATAGCGATGGGTTTGCCCGAAGGGCAAATTATGGAACAAGCATATGTTATCCTCCTCAAGCTTGACAAAAATAAAGAGGTACTGGTCAGCAATGACTGGGGAAAAATTGGGAAGAAACTCAAAGAACCTTTATTGGTAGCAAGTCGCTCTTGAACATGACACTTCCACTCCGTGCCTGAGTCGGGTTGGGTTGTTTCATTCACCAGTCACATCACCATGGTCTCGCCATACCATCCACCTTTCGGGTAAATGCTACCAATCCATCACATAAGTGTCGCCGATATGTTCAAGAGAAGTCATCCAGAGGAGTCAACCGTTTCCCATCCACTGCCATACATTATGCTTCATTCTTTCATGACCGCCACCCTGAACAATATATCATCAGATCGTTTTCACCTCCATAAAAATCATTTGCTCCGTTCCATGTCACTGATGTGGGATACATCAAGGCCCTCCTTTGACGGATCGCTTCTTGTCGACATCAGCTCATTATCCAAGAAGTTGATCTAGGAACACCCCCTTCAGTACTTTGAAGCTTGCATGCCTCAATGGCAAGTTTCTCACTTCCGGCGATAGGTATACATCAATGACCTTCGACCGAAAGATTTTGCGTGGTGTTCGACACCAAGTCCTTTATTCACACCACGTGAATTGTACTGCAGTACCTTGAGGGTCATTATCATTATCGGTGATTCCTCTCACGCTTGTTAATAGTTTACATCATTGACTGGTAATCAAGCGATGTCTTTCCATGTTCGACTTCAAAACATTTCTCACATGGATCGACTTGTACTTAGAGCGAAGATCGGACGAGATTGAAGACCCCGGATCTAGTTTCATCCATCCGGGCTGCGATATATATTCAGGAAAAATAAAGACATTAACATGTACAGCATTGCAGAACAGATAATCATCCTACCAAAAGGATGATGATTTCATCAGAATCATCAGTCTACCATCAGACGATTGTCTATCCTATGTACATAAAAATGAATTTATAAAGCTGAGCATGGGAATGCCCGCCTCAACTAGATCATGGAAACAATATGAAAAAATAATGTATTGTATTGTATCTTATTGCAGGTCTCCTCCCAACATTGAATGAACTTTGGATCCTCCTAATAAAACATTTCACTCGATAAACGGCCTCATACTTTAGGGGGCAACTGTTATAGACATTTTTGTGCCTTACAGCTATAAGCATGAAATGTCCATAATCCGAGGGATCCAAAGTCCCTAAAGATGTTGTTACAGCTCCTAAAGGAACAAGGTCAACCAATGACAGCTTCTCCCAGAAGTTCTCCACCAAAAACCACTCAGAAACAGTCAATTCAGGATCAATTCAAGTGCTCCACTAGCTGCCTGCGTTGCAAAGCACCCCAGTAAACTGTCTAGGTGCATTGCAACGCACTTGAATGCACTACCCAGGTGCGTTGAGCGGGAAATGACAAGTGGCAAAGTCATTCAACGAGGTGGAAATACCATGGAAGCTTCCAGAATCTTCTCCAATGACACTTGCCTCACTGAATTCGACTAAGTGATGAGTAAGAGGCTCCCAGTCTCCAAGTGGAAGCAAGAACTGACAGAGAGAAGCCACAAGTCAAAACATAAGCTGACTCATCCTCTCTGCTTACATCTATATATGGATCCCTCATCCCAGAGATCCAGAGGCTGGAATTTTGTACTTTGTAGAGAATTGTTGTTGGTTTGAGATTGAGATTAGTACATTGGGTGATTTATGCTTTGTTGGAGGAGAGGAAGGGATTCCTTTGCTGGGAGGTAGATGCTGGATCGGGACTCACTTGGTTGTATCTCCTCTTGGACTTTCTTATCATATCAATAAAATTATTTGAGTTTCTCCTACATGCTGTGTATCAATGATGTTTTGTTATATTTGCATGTTTAGCTTAATCTGATCCTGAGCTTTTTATGAATGTATATCTATATCTTCCTGTAGTTTCTCTCTCTTGTGATCTTGCAGGAATTCGGTGAAGTTGGGCCGGTAAGGAAGCAGGGAGTTGGGGGCTATTGAAGAGAGGAGCGATTGGATCAACAAACTAGCAAAAGACACAGGTTAGTTACATCCTTTCTCCTCATTTACATTTCATAAAGAAGAAATACTCAATTAGTTTTCCTTGTTTGTTGCTAAGGCACTATCACACCTTAGAGTGGGATAGGGGCATTCTGAATGGATACTTTTACCAACAACAACTAATTACTCCTCAAAGAAGATATTACAAACTCTCAAGGCTATGTGGGAGGAGCCAAGGTGAAAAATGTTCTTTGCATGTACAAATGAGGAGTTATTTATAGCCAAGGGTGAAACTGACCCTTGTGTCTGTTCGACTTCCCTCATTACTGTTCAACATCCATGACCTTTCATCTTTACATGACTCTTCATTTGACAAGTGGGTCTCTTAGACTTCCACATTACATTACATTGATTGATAGTATGGCCCACAACAGAGATGTGGACAACATGACTCATGGAAAGACTCGACATGCTAGTGTTGATATATTCATGTTGTTGTTGGTGTGCATGTCGAATTGTAGTGTTGCTAGGTGATTGATATCCTCATGGTGTGTCAGAGCTTCACTTCCGCATGGCAAGGTGCACGAAATCTTCAATGGGAATTGGGTTCACTTGAAATTACATTCACACGTTGGTCCTTGCTTGTATGTTGGCATGCTTGACAGGTTCATCCATTCGTGAAAAGTGCATGTTCGTCCATTCATCTGTGCATGAACACATCTTCACATGTTTTCTTGTTTTTCCATGAACACAACTTTTCATGATCGTCCATTCACACGCACATCTCTTTGCATGCATCATTTGTTTGTCCATTCGCTAACAGGTCCTCTTGCATGTACTCCCCTTGTTCATCCCATCCATCATCGAGCCATGTTTTCTTATGTACCTGTATCTGCAGTCACTCATGATGAGACAACATCAAATCCATAAAACTCCTAGTCTATCATGATGCATGATCGTTTCAGATGATGGTGATCGAGAGAGAAGTCAAGGTTACGAAACTGCACAAGGTGAGATTTGAGCTGGGAAGGAGGCTCCAGGAACTGCTGGTGAAAACTGCGTAGAATTCACTGGGATATGGTGATGGGTAATCCAGATCTATAGTGACTGTCTATGGGGTCTGGATCGACTAGAGGACAAATCTGCACAATTTTTGTAAGGAGCAACCTAGGTTGCGGGAATGTTCGGCAGGCAAAATTTGTGCAATTTTTGGAAGGAGTGGGCAGTGGGAGCCTGGCAGCCAAAATTGTACAATTCTAGGAGGGAACTGGCAGCTGGCTATTGGGGCCTTGGCAACAAAAACTGTGTAGTTCCTGGAGGGAACTGGTAGTTGGTTGTTGGGACCTGATGGTGGGAAAAAATGAGCCAATGCTGGGAGGTTGGCCTGTTAATCACCTTTGCGTAGTTTCTAAGTTGAGAGGACTACTGGGCAGTAGAGGGATTTCTCATGGAATCTGAACAGTTTTCCGGGTGAGAAGTTGACTGGTTGGAAAAACTACACAATTTTCTAAGGGAGACATGGACAGGCACTGGGTGTCTGTCCGACCTCTACACAATTTTTGAGGGGAGTCAGTCCCAGGGTGACTACCACGTCAAACTCTTTGGTTGACCAGCAGGAGGGTTGATTGATCAACTTGCGGGCAGCATAGCTTGAAATGGATTTCTTGGTGCTTCTGTGTTGTTCTGGGTGATAGTTGATCGAGTCGATGGGGGGGTGAAGGTCCAGCTGTAAGAGGAATCTGGTCATCAGAACTTCAGTGAAATGACTAAGTGTGTAAGCAAGTGAAAAGGTGCATACGTAGTCATACAAACACACACTTACATGACTTGATGACGAGACAACTCAAACCATCCAAGCACACATGCTCAACATGACTGACTAAGATGGAAGTCAACAAGCGCAACGCTTGTGATTGATCGTTGGACAATCGTGATGACACTTTCACAATAATGTATACGACTCCATGTGTGAGTGTGAAAGATGTTTACATAGTGAGAACAACATGTACACATGAAGTAAAGACCTTGTGAATGACCAGAACATGGTCGCAAGCATGACATTGTTACCAACATGAAAATGCTGTCTGTTGAACGACCAAGCAAGGTGGGCGCAAAGACTCACATGATCTCATAGGGTGAACCTGAGTGTGTTCAAACATCAAGTTAAACTCTCAAAGGAGGCTCCAAAATTGGATGCAGGCTAAAATTTTGGAGGGTGTTGCAGACGCTACAACACTTGGAAACACACTGGTAGAATTCCAGCATTCTCTATTTTGGTTCATTGACAACACAGGGCCTTGGTCTTTAGGGGAGTATTAAATCACTATGTGGGTTACTTCAACTTCCCCACTTACCCCATGGAAAAACATGGTTCACCTTTTTCCAACTCAGTCAAACACAACAAAATTTTATCTTGATCACAGTGTTTCGAAATTTGGAAGGGTAGTTTAGCTAATGCGTTCAATTTTTCAGAGTATAAGTTTTCATCTTTGGTGTTGCTCCACTACCAGCAGGCCTAGAGAGTACCCCATTGGAGTCACACAGGAACACATGCATTTCTCCACTGCTAGCAAACTTGGTCAGTACCCCGGTGGAGTTGCATGCTTCACCTCTCTACGTAGGAAGCTTTTATCTTCTTTCACCTTTGTATTTTTCCAAGCAGATTGTGCATAGGAGCTTATTATTTTTTGGGCGGAAGAGGGATCTTGACTTATTGAGAGCAGAAGAGGTTGTTCCTTCATAGAAGCATGTAAGACCTCTAACATAGGTTTCTCATTTATATTTTCCCTTTATCCATTTCTACTAGTTGGATGAGCTTGAATACACAAAGAAGAAGGCTGAGTACAAGCATGAGGCTTCCCAGTGTGGACACAGGTTCATGGTTGGACAAAATCTCCCCTGGCAGATGGCTCATATCTTCTATCAAGACTTCATCGGTCGAAGGTTATAACAAGGCATAGAGAGGACAGAGACAAGACTGGCCAAGTGATGCAGTGTCACAAGTCTCTTCATATCTCAGGCACATACTCATTCAAAAGCTAGAACTCGGTAGATGGAAGCACTTATTTCCAGAAAAAAAAAAAAATAGTAAGTTATCAAGAAAACCAAACAAAACGAAAACAAAAATAGTAACAAGGAGAACAAAATGAAAACAACAAGCAACAAGTAGACTGTGCACATGGCGTAGCCTAGCCTATTGGAAGTAGTGTTTGAGATCTTGGACATTGACATGAAGGTTTTCAATCCTCTCGTCAAGTGATTGTAGATGGTATGTGTGTGGGTCAAGCTTCTCATGGACTATGTATGGACCAATCGATAGGGACTAGAACTTCGTTTGCTTGCCTTTGTCTTCATGGGGTTTATCCCACTTCAAGACCAAGTCACCAACACCGAAGTTAGCTTTCCCTACAAACTTCTTATCGAACCATCTATTGATACAGTTCTGGTGGAATGTAAATTTTTCTTTTTCTTTCATCCTTTCTTCCTGAAGCTTGTGGAGTGTATCCATCCTACACTGAACTAGTTCGCAAAGGCTTTCCTTGTGATTCTTGGGATAGCTGAAGTGCAGGCAAGTAGATATTGGGTGGAAGGATGGCTTCTTTACCATAAACCAGGAAGTACGGTGAGGTATTTAGAGAGGATTTGCGTGTTATGCGGTCAGCCCATAATTCATTTGTTAGGGCAGAATTCCAATTGCACTGCTCAGAGTAAATGGTCTTTTTGATTATGCGGATAAGGTTTTCGTTCGTGGATTATGTTATCTCAAAATCAGACCCTGATAGGTTGCTGGTCAGGTTGACTCTAAGTAACTATTTCAAACCTACTTTAGGCTGAGGCTTAGCCTCCTCAACCTGAGAGGGCTCTCTCTAGATGGGTTAATGATTTTGATTAAGATAAGATGGCTAACTCTTGTGAAACAACTGTAACAAATATGAATGCTGGAAACATATTAAACAACTATCCATTGGGCCTATGGAGTCAACAACACCTCAACATAACAAAGATCTTGACCTTACATGGAAGTCAGGGCATTCAGCATTTGAATATTCAGAACATACACTCATATAGAACCACACAGTTTATAGATGCATACAGGAAATTAGAGCACATTCAGTGAATTCTGAGTGATTATACATCCATACCACTACAAACAAAACTAAGGAAAGGACAGCATCACACATTCTGAATATAAGAAATCCTTCATGAATCCTGAGAAGTAAAATCAAAATTATATTACTGAAATGAGTCTTTACATAAGCCAAATACAAGCTGTGTCATAAAATTTTCCAACCTTGATTACATTGCTGTTTCAGCT
This sequence comes from Pinus tabuliformis, assembly GCA_031772625.1. Lineage (NCBI taxonomy): Eukaryota > Viridiplantae > Streptophyta > Pinopsida > Pinales > Pinaceae > Pinus > Pinus tabuliformis. The sequence continues at coordinate 97,424,934 of CM062805.1, read as the reverse complement.
ATATATAGAGTTTTTATTATAACTGATCGAGATTCCTCCTCCAGCATGAGGGGAATTCGAAAATTACTTCTAATGACACCTATCAACCATTTAACTAACTAATAAATACAACAAAGTGCTGACTGGAGTTTTTTTAGAGTTCTAAATCCACTATGACTCTAACTCCATATTACATTGCATGATGGCTTCTCCTCGTCCTTTGACACCTGGTCCTCTTTCAGTTTAACTGAGCTAGATGTTTAATGCTCCATGTTGACCTTGAATGCTGAATCTTTTTAACTGCTCAGAAATATTAGGAGACTACCCTTGTTTCTCGGCTTCAGTTTTCCCCATTATATTCGAATGCACAGAAGCATATCCTTTAGCCTTTAATTACCCAAAATGTGGAAGACTGCCACATTCTTGATGCGTTGTAAGCTTTGTCCATGAACATGTGTGCAAGCAAAAGTTTCTTGCAGGCAACCCGTTTGATATATCTTGAACGGTGATAAAGGGGCTTTACAACAAAAATTTAAAATTGGATTTGAATATTCAACCTTTTTAAGCATCCACCTGTCTTGACCTGATTGACTGTTGACAGCTCCAGATGATGTCTTGCATACCCTTTAGACGTTTTCCTTTCAAAATTCCCGCTTATAATTCAAACTGCTTGAATTGCGTAAAAATCATCACCTACAGCAGTTTCGTAGCGCGCTACGAAACTGCTGAATTATTTAAAACAGCTTGCTTTTAACCCGAGAACTTTATTAGCCGAGTAATTGCCAAAAACTCCTTTATTCTTTCCACATGTTGAATAGGAATTTATATTTCCTCAGAAAGATAAAATCAAGCAAATTTGTCAAAACTTTAAAACAAAATCTTACTTGAAATGAAAACTTATTTAGCAGATAGCTGATTTAACTGTGCCTTCAGATCTTCAATTTGTTTCCTCATAGCCTTATTCCCAGCTCTCAATTGCATATTGATCCTTCTTATGTATTTGGCTTCTTTGATTGCTGGTACTGTCCATGTGTGAAATTGTGAATGGCCATCAACCACTGAATTCAGCTGAGATTCTACAGCAGCATTTCCTTCCCATAAAGTTTTATAATACTTTGCATGGATAGCTGCATGTTTTCTAGTGGCTTTCTTTAATTTGGCAATTTCATATTTAGCTGATTCCAATTGTCTCTGTATGGCTGCTATATTATCTTCTTGAGATGCAATGACTGTTTTGCCCGTGTCTTTTTGTGTCTCTTCCCCTGTTTCCTCTGTTCTTGGCAGTGCCTCCTGTACTTGCTGGAATCTCCTTGTCATAGGTCTTCTAGGTTTGAAAACGAACTCTTCAGCTGGCACATCAAATCTAAGCCTTTTTGAGGCCTTGGATTTCTTGGTGCTTTCCTGTTCTGACTGCATCAATTCGATTTGAACTGGTAGAGACTGCTCAATTTCAATAGCCTACAATAAATCATTTAAACTTGCCTTGGACATTGGAATTTCTTCAACTGCTATAGCTTTACCTTTTTCCTTATTTATTTGACTTCTTGTTCTTACCCTTGAAACTGCTTCAGATGTGCTTGTTTCAGGTACAATCTTTTTACCCTGAGCCTTTTCTTTAGTTGATTGCTGAGGTTGATCTTGGATGATAAGGGGCTTCACCTTTTTTCTTACTTGTGACTTTACTTGTGACTTTGGAACTCTTTTAGCCCTTGCTTCTGTTTGGAGCTCAGCTATTGTAAAATCCCTGGCAGGTTGGGGAGTGAGGCCAGTCTGGCTTTTGAAGCCAGCCATAAAAATGAATGAATTCCAATCCCTGTCTATCTTTTGGAGCCCATCTAAAACCAGTAATTTGATCAAACCCTGATGAAACAAAGAGGCTTCAGAATCCTCTTTTCTCAGCTATACCTTATCACACATCTTACTCAAACTACGGAAAAGATAAAACGGTAAGTCTATGGAGACCTTCCCGGTGAAATGCAAAAGTAGTTTGAAATGGTAAGAATAAACCTTGTTATACCTTCCTTCACAAGTCAAATATTTCTGTATGCAGGTGAGTAAGAGGGCATAATGTTCTTTGACATAATTCCTGGGCACTCCCCTACTTAAATCTTCATTTACATAATCATCCTTCAAAAACTCCTTGCAAGGATTCATGTCAAATTTAAAATTTTTGAACCATTCCTCTTGTCCTCTTGGGATCTCTGTCACAGCAGATATCACTTCTGGGGAAACCTGCATTTCTAACATGGCTACCTTTGAATTCAAACCAGTGAAGTTAAGTGCAAATTCCTTAGTTACATGTGCATGTCCTCCTTGTAACTTTTTGCAAAAGTTCCAGCACCCGGCCTTTTTAAACGCTTTCTTCACCTCTTCATTTCTCAGCGTTATATCCAGGCCTTCAGGTTCAGTCCTTAGAGGTTTACCAGATCTGTGCTCTTTTTTCTCCATTGATTCTTTCAAATCTTCGCACACAAAGACTACCAGCTTCGGTTGGAATTGTGATTCAGCCTCTCTTGAATTTTCAACCTCGCTTGAATTTTCAGCCTCGCTTGAATTTTCAGCCTCGCTTGAATTTTAAACTTCGCTTGAATTTTAAACTCTTCCGTTTAAAACCTTTCAAGATACAATCTTGCAGATTTGTCATTCATGCAGGACTTATGGCCATCATTATGGTTTATGCACGGTAAAATTTCTTGGGAATAATAACTTGTGCATATCAACAGATCTAGTGGTGGTGATAGTGGCAATGAGCGTTAAAATGTGATAAGAAAGGTATATGAGCTGACATGAGAAGACATGGCTGATGACTCACCTAACGGACTTGACATTTCGGGAAAGATTCGCTGCGGAATGTACGAATCCATGATTTCGCAGCGCTGTTAGTTTTGAATTTTAATGATGCGCTGCGAAACTGCCTAATCATGAAGCGCTGCGAAATTGGCTAGTTATGATTGCGCTACGAAATTGGAGAATTGGAATAGCGCTGCGAAATCACGGAAAGGCACGGTGACTCACATAAGACAAGAGGTGGCTATAGAACAATGATGGGTAGAGAGGAACCAATGGGAGTTGAGAACAACTTGAGTTAAAAAACTCTTTTAAAAACTCCAAATCCTACGGGAAGAAAATTAAAAATGAAAATATGAAATTAAACTAGCACAGACCTTTATCATCGAGCTAGGATAGAAAATTACATGTATCAATTTTTTTTAGTTCTAAGTGATAACAGATTACATAAGATCATTTCCCTGTGGGTAGTAGTTAGATGAGTGTTTCATCACAATACCATTTTGTAATGCAAAACCATAAAGTTTTAAAGAAGAAAAGTACGTTGGATTATCAAAAACAAGTGATACTGGAACACCGAAGTGTGAGATGATTTTCTACTAGAGGAAGTTGATGACCTCCTGGTCGTTCACTTGTTTGAGTGGATTTGCTTCTATCCACCACATGAAGTAATCAGTTGCTATTAGAATGTAGCAGTGTTGTTTTGACAAATGTGGGAAAATTTCCCCAATGATGTCCAAGCCCCATTGTTGTAATGGTTTGGTTAATGCAATAGGGTGCAGTGGGGATGCTGACCTTTGTGTTCTGTTGGCGCATCACTGACAGACCAGACACTTGCGGGCATAAGCATGTGCATCCTTGAATATTGTGGGTAAGTAGAAATCGACTCGCATAACTTTGTGTGCGGTGGTGTCTCTCGCAAAATGACCCCCGACAGTGCCATCATGCAGATCTTGTAATACCTTCTCTGGTTCATGTGCCTCCAGGCACCTGAGGAAAAATCTGTTTTTGTGCTTCCTGTAAAGCACTCCATGCACCGATTGATACACTAAAGCTTTGAGGCACAATTCCCTCTTCTGTCTGATGGAAAAGTGAGAGGGTATGGTGTGATGCTCAAGGTATCGGTGCACATCTACATACCAAGAGGTTTCGTCTTCAGTGGGTGTTTCTCACACTACATTGTATATTTCAACTTCCTGCTCCCAGTCGACGAGCTCTTCTTCCTCCGCTGGCGCATGTACTGCTTCAGCTGCAAGTATGCAAAGTTGATGTCCTTTGGCTGTGTGAATTGGCCTTATGTCAAGATCATATTCAAACAAGCCTGTCATCCAGTACGCACATTGTTCACCGAGTTCTTGTTGTACAAGTAGTGTGTAGACCGCTGGGTGAGGGACGTAGACTATGCAATGGTTCTTTAGTAAGTAGTGTCTGAATTGTTTCACCTCCTTGTAAAATGCATATGATTTTTTGTGAATCACGGGGTAGTTGAGTTCTAGTCCCTGCATGCTTGTGCTCATGAAGGAGATGGGACGTTTTTCATTCATCTCATCCTTCTGAGTGAGTATTGCAGCGAGAAAATTATTAGAGGGAAAGGTGTATAGCAGGAAATCCTTTTTGAAGTTTAAGCTGTAGAGTGCAGGCGCTTCTGCAATAACCTACTTGATACGAGTGAATGTGTACTTTTCCCTCTTTCCCGAACTGTAGACTGCATCCTTCTTGATCATGTCCTACAAGGGTTTGGCTATCTACACATAGTCCGAGATGGACTTCTAGAGGAAGTTTATCTTGCCCAAGAAGGACTGCATGGCTTTCTTGTTGGTTGGGTGAGGGATCTATGTAATAGTTCAGACCTAGTTTGAATCAACCTTGATCCTGCTTTTGCCAACAATGTGTCTAATAAGGTTCCCCTCAGACACCATGAATACGCTCCTTTTGGGATTCAAAGAAATCTTGTATCTCCGGCATCGCTCAAAATTTTTCTTCAAATGGCATATGTGGTCCTCATGTTTCCTTGAGAACACAGTCACATCATTAAGGTATACCATTACGCCCTGTCTGATGAGTCCATGAAAAGCTATGTCCATGGCACACTAAAAGGTTGCACCTACATTCATAAGCCCAAATGGCATTCGTCTATATGTGAACATACCCAGTTGGTACGGAAGTTAGTCTTGAGTCTGTCAGGTTCTACCACCAAAACTTGATTGTATCCTGAAAAACCATCGAGAAGGGAAAACTACTATGCCCCAGATGCTATTTTAAAAATGTGGTCCATAGATGGCACGGGGTAGTTTTCTTTTTCCGAGGCGCGATTCACATTCTGGAAATCAACACACAAGCGGATTTCAATTGACTTCTTGTGTACAGGAACAAGGTTTGAAACCCACGTGGAATGACGAACTTTGTATATGATCCATGCATTCAACAACTTGGTGAGCTCTTTCTGTATGACGGGTTTAAGTGGTGGATGTACTTTCCACAACTCCTACTCATGTAGTTTGACCCCTTCTTTGATCGGAATGATGTGTTGGATTATTCGCATGTCATAAGTTTTTAGGTCATTGTACGTCCATGCGAACACATCCCAGTACTATTTGAACAAGCAAACAAAGGCTTGCCACTCTTGTTGTGTGTAACACGTACCAAGATTGATGAACTTTAGATCTTGTTTTGTTCCCAAGTTGATCATCTTGTGCATCATGGTGGAACTGTGGGTTTTGCTATTCCTCGGCCCCTGAAAGTGTTCTTTCAAGTCATAAAGAGTTTCCAATGATGCCACTCCCTTAGGGATGAGATGGTATTTCTTTCCACTAGCTTCTACTTCCAGAGATCGCTCGTGCTCATATTCATCTATTGTTGCATCCTTGAAGGTGTCAGCGTTGGCCATGAAATGCAATATCTGTTGATCATCATCAAACACGCATGAGTTAGTTATGTTATCTGGGATAGATGGTCTATACAAAATTTCAATGGTAAATATATCCCTAATCGATAACATCCTAGAAGCTGCGTTTTCCAGAGCATTGGCAACTACATTAGACGTACGTGGTACAACAATGATGTTAAATTATTGGAAGTTAGAGATCAGCTCCATACCTCTTGCTGGTAACTTTTGAGATGTGGTGACAAACAATGAATGGTGTTACGTACTTACCATACCATTATCTCTGAATCACCTACCACTTTGAGCATGACCATGTTGAGGCTGATGGCTTTCTACAAGCCCAACATGAGTGCTTCATACTTAGCAATGTTGTTCATGCACTCGAACTCCAAACGAATTGAAACCATATGCTTCCTGTTGTTTGGGTCAATCAAGACACACCCAACTCCTGATCCATCCTATGTATTTGATCTATCGAAATACATGCTCCACAACTCATTTGTACACGGACCAATCGATGCACTTGCACTACTACTACTGCTACTATTGGTACAATGTACTGTACATGCTTCATTTCCATCAGTTGGGCGACGAAGGGGACCCAACTGCGTGTCTGGTGGGGTTGGAGCTAGCCATTTAGGATAACACCCCAACATTGTTTCCAGGAGGTAGTTGCCAAACTTGAGCTCTACGAAGGCCAATGGTTCATTCTTGCCATTGATGGGAGTGAAATTATGCCTCATATACCTCTCGGATAACACCCAGATTTGTTTTTTTTGCCCTTGTACGGAAGCCACATGTGCGACCAATCCATAGAAAAATATATATTCAGCTTGTTGGACCAGTCCCTGCTAAGTAGTAAATCGTATGCTTCCCGTATGTCCACAACAATAATGTTGATGCATTGGTGGACTTGACCACCATGAGATAGTCGGATGATCACATCTCAGAGTTCACCAATGTCTAGTATAGACATTCAGTCAAGTTGGATGATTTGCATGGATTTCTTGCTCCATTGCGGATTGATCTCTTTGGCAATGCAGAGTGACATGACATTGGATTCCACGCTTGAATTAGCCAAGCAGTTGTGAACATTATAGCTGAAAATTCCAAATGAGAGCAGGAATGGAGGGCAACCTGAGTTTGATTTTTCCATACGGAGTGTTTCAACACAGTTGAAAGTGATCCGGGAGGTGTGCTTGCTCCCTTGCTGGTGGAGGCCGCGTTGTCTGTTGTTGTCTATCCCAGTGGGCTCAATAAGATGTCCTGCTAACTTTGGATCTTAGCTAACTCAAGCAAACTAATGTTTGCGTGAATTTTCTTCATGTCATCTACAATGTTGTAATCTAGAGGGGGTTAGACTCACCGAGGTGTCCATGGTAAGACTGATGTTCATGTTGTCTAGCGGAGTATTTTGTAGTTTGCTGCTCATGGACGTACTCTTATCTATCGCTATCTTCCCTGGCTTGCTTTGTGTTTTCTGCTTCAGGACAGCTAGTGGATCAACCTTCCTCATCAATAGTCTCATCTTTTCTTGTGCTTCCCCAACTGTAAGGGGATCCCCTTTAGTCCTAATATTGTAAAGGTCATTTTTCTTTTGGGGTTTTTTCTCAGTGTTTGTCTTCAACGCTACTTGCGAGCACTGATACATGTTTACCACATGACGAGAACTTGATGCCTCATCAGGTGCAACATATTCATAATTATCCATATCTTCCTGTTGTTCCTCCATATTGTTGTCTGTGTCAAGAAACTCCATATAGATCCTGCAACTCGCTTCTAGTTTGAACAAGAATTATTTGGGTGACAATCTTCGTTAAATGAAAACAATTTAGGATTTGCACACCAATCAAGCTGGAACACAGAGCTCTGCATAGTTTTTGCAGGGAAACGGTTGTTGCCTAATGCCATGCTTCCTTATCTCTGTCTGGGTGGATGGTTGCTTGCAGAGGTGTCCGTTTTTCATTATTTAAGCTCAAACAATTCTGTTTTGAAGTTCTTAACGAGGCGAGTGAGGGTTTCAATATCATTTGTTTCCTTGTCTCTTTGCTCGCCACCGCCTGGGACTTCCTGCTAGCATCTTTGGAGTCCTTTGCTAGTTCACCATCCTTGATGACTCCAATCGTGCGCAGGTCTTTCTCAACAGCAATAGCCTCTTCACAGTTTTCCAGTAATGTTGGTTTCATAGCTTGGTTGACGAACTACGCAATGTTGGTCAGCCATGCAGACGTGTAGTAATCAACAGTGATGGAGTCATGAGGTTTCATGTCCATTGAAAACTTGTTCAATATGCTCGCAAACCTCTTATTGAAGTCTTTTACCTTTTCTTTCCCCTCCATCTTCAGGCTTCCAAATTCTTTTAGTAACATGGTTGGGGTCTTATCATCAACAAATTTTTCAAGAAACATGTGTTTGAATGCACCCCAGTTCTATATGGAGTTGGCTGGAAGGCTATGATACCATGCAGTTGTCTGTCCAAGGTACATGGAAATAATATACATGCTACCTCATTGTACCGTACCTCAAGGGTTTGCAACTGTAGGTAGAAGTTGTCCAAATGGTCTTCTACCTTCACTGTGCTGTCAGGGTTGAACTTGATGTTCATTCTCTTTTCCTGTTTTAGCATCTTGTGCAAAGCACCTAGGAGAGTCAATGGTCCCTGAGTCATCCATTCAAGATTTTGGTCATCCATCTCTTCTTCTTCTTCATCCTCCTCCCCTTCTTCATAATCTGACGGTTCCATATTTGAGTTTGTTGGTTCATCTCTACCTCTACCTCCTCTGTTGTCTTCCCCTCCACCTCCTGTACCGGACTCTGAGCTGAAGATTACGAGGGTGTCTCTTTCTCCCTGTTGGAAGACCAAAGATTCCTCTCTATCTTCAACAGCATCTGTGAGACCTTCAAGTGTGGGAAGAACTTCTTCTTCCACTGATGATACAACAACCCCTGTGGTAGTGGATTTTGGCTTCCTTGATGCGTATGGGAGATGTTATATTCCTGGGCTCAGTCTGACTTCTTTTGTGAACTAGTGGCTGATAGGATGGATGGAGAGAAGATGAGGATATGGAATTTATTATTTAGTACTGGGAGGTGAGAAGTAACCAACTGCAAAGTCTTGTGTAGGTGAGAGGGAGTGCAAGTTAATGCCTTGACTAGATGGTTGATGAGTGAGTGTGAGAGGATGTTCAACATTAAAAAACTAGTGGCCCTCCTAGCGCTAGAAATGTTGATGGTGCTGGGCCCACCAACATTCAGGGGATCACCCTGATATGAAGTCCCAACTAGACCTCACACCATTTGGTGTGGGAGTCCCATCCGGTATGATGGCCTGGTTTCCATTATCTTAAAGGTGTGCCTTAGCTCTTGCTTGTTAGCATAAGAGAGTGGTCAACTTTTTCTTCAAGTTGTAATGTTTGCATGCCTGGTGATTGATAGTGTTACTTGTATCAAGGTTCTTTCACTAGAGAGAGGAAGGATGAGATTAAGTCTCAAGTTAAGTGGAAGGAAACCCAACTCTGTTAGGAACACACAATAGAATAGGATGTGCACAGCTTCTAGACGAGGAATCCACACGGATGCACTAGTCATAACACAAAAGGGAAGATAGCAGGTACAACACTCAACGGGAAATCCTCGCGAGTGTGAAGGTTGTTATAGCAAGTTTACGTGAAAGGTTCTGTCTCATGTCCAGGAGGTGACCAACATGGGAAGGACAACCTTAGCAACATATGCAACACATTTTCATTAATATATATGTATTAGAATAGTTGAATGAATCCAAGTGTTAAAACACAGGTTAAAGAAACATGAATTACAAGTGTTCAAGACGAATCTTACAAACAGTTACAACACATGTGTGAAAATGTGTCAGCCTGTTAGCAGGTTTCTGAATTAAGCAAAAATTCCAAGACACATCGATACACCATACATCACTAACACCATGGGCAGAGCGTTGGAGCCACTACTTACTCCTCAAAAAAAATATTACAGACTCTCAAGGCTATGTGGGAGGAGCCAAGGTGAAAAAAGTGCTTTGCATGTACAAATGAGGGGGTTTTTATAGCCAAGGGTGAAACCGACCCTTCTAGCTATTCAAATTCCCTCATGACTATTTGACTTCCATGACCTTTCAACTTTACATGACCCTTCATATGGAAAGTGGGTCTCTTGGACTTCCACGATACATTGCATTGATTGATAGTATGGCCCACAGTAGAGATGTGGATGACATGACTCATGACAAGACTCGGCATGCCAGTGCTAGTATATTCATGTTGTTGCTGGTGTGCATGTCGAGCTGCATTGTTGTTGGGTGATGAATGTCCTCATGGTTTGTCACAACTTCACCTCTGCATGGAAAGGTTCATAGAGTCTTCGATGGTCATTAGGTTTGCTTGATGTTTAATTCGTACATTGGTCCTTTCTTGTGTGTTGACATGCTTGATAGGTTCATCCATTCGTGAAAAGTGCATGTTCCTCTGTCCATCCATGCATGAACACACATTCACACTTTTGTTCATTTGTCCGTTAACATAACTTTGCATGATTGTCCATTTGCAAGTTCATCTCTTTACATGCATCGTCTATTTGTCCATTCATGAGTAGGTCCTCTTGCATGTACTCCCCTTGTTCATCCTGTTATAGCTCCAAACCTCACTCTTTATGTTTGTGATGCTACACTCATGGCCTAGGGCAACCCCCCCTTCCAGACCTGGTCCAAATATTCAAAAAACAGTGTTTTACTCCCTATACACAACATTGCCCTGAGCTAAACGCATATGTACGTGGGTTTGTGTATACCCAACCCACATATATGTCTTAAAACACTTAAAAAAATTAAAACTCCTTAATTTCGGGCGGAGATCGCGGGTTTTACCTGCTGATTACCTATTAGTACCTGTGGCCCAACTGTTCCCAACGAATTCCCAACTAAAAAACTACTTTGGGAGAAGTATAAAAAGGCTTTAATGGGAAGGCCTAAGGGAGGAGAGAATAGAGAGAAAGATCACTCTGCTGAGATTTTCCCTGACCAGGTCTAAAGATCCTTGTGCTTCCAGCACTTCCCCCATTTACAGGAAACCCTTGTTTCCTTGTGTGATGATGTCTTTCTACTTGAGAGATCATGGAGTAAGTCATGGAAGGAGTTTGTTGAAGGCTTGAGACTGGACGAATCCGGAGGACGATTCCGCTTGGAGCCTGCGAAAGGACGAATCAGGTGAAATCATTCCTTTCTGTACTTTAGTTATTTATAATAAAAGAAACACTTGTCTTGTTCCTGATATAAATCTTCCTCATGTTCATGATGTCAATGTTATAATTCATATGTGAATGGTTGTTTTGAATTGTATAACTAACTACCTTTCCTTATGTTATGAAGATGATTTCTTTATGATTGTTGGTCAATATACTGTTGTACTTTATGGAATTGTTTGTTTTGCAGGTTGAAGGACTAAAAGGAACTCAAAGAGGGTTTGGACCCTAACTGGATCTTCTCAAATGAAGGACCCTCAGGTGCACCCCTTTTTTGTATAGTTTTTTTATATTCGCATCATGGCTATATGGAATGTGTGTTTCTCTGTGTAAATAACCTCTGATCTGCTAGGGTATGAACCCAAAGACCATAGGGGAATTTATTCCTTAACACATCCCATCCATTGTCAAGTCATGTTTGCTTGTGTATCTATATCTACAGTTACTCATGACGAGACAACATCAAATCCATAAACCTTCTAATCTACCATGATGCATGATTGTTTCAGATGTAGGTGACCGGGACAGAAGGCAAGGTTACGAAACTGCGCAAGGCGAGCTTTGAGTTGGAATGGAGGCTCCGAGAAATATTGGTGAAAACTGTGCAGAAGTCACTGGGAGATGGTGATGACAATCTGGATTGACAGTGACTATCCATGGGGTCTGGCTCGGCTCGAGGAAAAATCTGTGCAATTTTTGGAAGGAGCAGTCTAGGCTATGGGAAGGCTTTGTAGGAAAAATATGTGCAATTTTTGGAAGGAGCCAGCAGCGGGAGCCTGGCAACCAAAACTACGCAATTCCTGGAGGAAACTGGCAGCTAGCTGTTAGGGCCTTGGCAGCAAAAACTGTGCAATTTGTGTAGGGAACTAGGAGCTGGTTGCTGGGAGATGCTAGTGGGAAAAATTGCGCTCATGTTGGGAGGCTGGCCTACTAATCACCTCTGCACAGTTTCTGAGCTAAGAAGACTGCTCGGTAGAGGAGGGCTTCCTCATGGAATCTGCGCAGCTTTCCAGATGAGCAGCCAGCTGGTTGACTGGTGGGTTGGCTGGAAAAACTGCGCAATATTCTGAGGGAGATAGCAATGGGCACTGGGTGTTTTTTCGGCCTATCTGCACAATTTTCTTAGTTAGTGGAGTGGGAATGGTCTACAACCTCTATGAAATTTTTGAGGGGAGTCAGTCTCAGGGTGACTACCGGGTCAAACTTTCTGGTTGACTAGCAGGAGGGTTGATTGATCATCTTGTTCGTAGCGCAACTTGAAATGGCTTTCTCGGTGCTTCTGCTTTGTTCTGGGTGACAGTCAATCGTGTTGATGGTGGGGTGAAGGTATGACTTAAGAGGGAGATATGGTCGTTAGAACTTCAACGAAATGTCTAAGTGTATGAGAGATTGAAAAGGTGCATAGGCAATCTTGCAAACACACACTTACATGTCTTGATGACGAGATGACTCAAACCATCTAGACACACATGCTCAACATGACCGAATGACTGTGCAAGTCGACAAGTGTGATTGTGATTGATCGTTGGATGACCATGACGACCCTTGCACGACAGTTGATACGACTCTCTTTGTGTGAATAACATATGTTTACATAGTGAGCACAACATGTACACATGAAACAAAACGATTAGCGATCAAGCAAGGTGGGTGCAAAGACTTTGATGAGCTCATGTGGTGTACCCGAGTGTGTGGAAACATCAAGTTAAACTCTCAAATGAGGCTCCGAAATTGGATGAGGTCCAAAATTTTGGAGGGTGTTGTAGCCGCTACAACAGAACCTGTAGGAGATGAGGTTGAAGACTATAATATAGGTACAGAGGAAAATCCTAATATTGTAAAGTTGTCCAAGTCCTTACCTCCCAAAGAAAAACATAAGTACATTGATCTATTAAAAGAATTTTCTGATGTGTTTTCTTGGAGTTATGAAGATCTAAAAGCATATGATAAAAGTATGATACAACATACCATCCCCATCAAAGAGGACCCAAAACCCTTCAAGCAAAAAGTAAGGAGGGTAAATCCAATTCTGCTACCTTTGATATAAAATGAAGTTAAAAAAAAATTTGATGCCAAAATCATTGTGCCTTTAATATTTTCAAAATGGGTGTCAAATCTAGTGCCAACTAGAAAGAAGACAGGAGAAATAAGGCTCTGTGTGGATTTCAAGAATCTGAATAAAGTTTCTCTCAAGGATAACTACCCTCTACAAAAAAAGGATCATATTTACACAAACTAGTTGGTTCCAACAGAATTTCTTTGCTGGATGGTTTTTCATGATATAACCAAATTATGGTACATCTTGATGATCAAATTAAAACAAATTTCACAACACCTTAGGGGACCTTTATGTATGTCAAGATGCCATTTGGCCTTATGAATGCAAGGGCCACTTTCCAGAGGCAATGGATATTTTTTTCACTGATGAGAAGGATAGACTTATTGTAATTTATTTGGATGACGTTATTGTATTTTCCAAAATAGATGAAGATCATTTGCTGCACTTAAGGAAGGTTTTTGAAAAATGCGGGAAATATGGTATTTCCTTGAACCCTAAAAAATCTATTTTTGGTTTAGAACGAAGAAACTTAATTGGTCATATTATTTCAAAACATGGTATCAGAATAGACTGCAACAGAGTCAAAGCCATAATTAAGATTGATCTTCCTAGGAACAAAAAATAAATTCTATCTTTCATTGGCAGGATCAATTTCCTGATAAGATTCATTCCAAACTTGGACGAGATCTTAAGAACAATCATAAACATGTTAAAGAAAGATATGTATATAAAATGGAATAGTGAGGCTAAAAACTATTTCAGTGAAGTAAATGTAGCTTTGACATGTGCTTATGTTTTCATTTTCCCTGCTTTTACTAAGGATTTCATGTGTTTCTCTTTTGCATCAGAACACACTATTGCAGCAGTTTTGTTGCAGAAAAAAAAGGAGGGACATGAACAACCTATAGCATTCTTCAGCAAATCTTTAAGAGATGCCTCCTTAAAGTACAATATCATGGAAAAACAAGCCTTTTCTTTAGTAAAGGCACTGAAAGACTTCAAAGTGTACATTCTACATTCACACATAATTACATTTGTTCCAAGTGATGTAGTGAAACATATCCTCACTCAGACTGATCTTGATGGGAAAATAAGAAAATGGATTGCAGTAAGTTTTGAACATGACATTGAGATAAGGCCTACTAAACTCATCAAAGTTTATGGATTGGCTAAGCTAATTGTTGAGTCAGATTTCCATGCACTGCACATAAATTTTATAGTTGCACTTGATGAACAGGAAAATTTTTTCTACCTCCCCTTGGTATGCATATATTGTATATGTTTTAAGAAATTTACAAGATCCTCCTAACAAAGACCAAAGCTAGATTCATAAGTTAAAAGCTATGAGATTCCGCATTTTAGATCAGGTTGTGTATTGGAAGGATACTGGAGTTATTTTTCTAAATTGTTTATTGAAGGATGAAGCAGAAAAGTCATGGAATACTTTCATCAAGGGGATGGTGGAGGAAATTTATATTGGAAAGCCACATCCAATGAAATCCTGAGCGCTGGTTTTTACTTTCCTACCTTGTTTTCAAATGTTCAAAAGAAATTTTCAACATGCCATGAATGCCAGATCTTTGAAGGCAAGAGAAATTTTTTTCCCTTAGCTTTAAAGCCCATTTCAGTGGAGGTTCCTTTTCAACAATGGGGGTTAGATTTTATTGGATAAATGTATCCAAGCTTTTCAACTCAACATAAATGGATTTTGATGGCCACTGACTATTTCACCAAATCGATTGAACCCATTCCAACCAAATAAGCTACATACTCTATAATCATTCAGTTCCTAGAAGGTAATATTAATTCTATATTTGGATGTCCACATGAAATCATTACTGACAATGTGGCTGCTTTCAAATCAAAGAAAATGATTGATTTGTGTCAGAAGTATCACATAAGTTGAGGACTCTCTACTACTTATTGTCCTCATGGGAATGGATTAGATGAGTCTTATTATAAGATTTTAGTCAACATTATAAAGAAATTGTTGCAAGATAATAAGAAGTTGATTAATGCTCCATGGGTTGACATAATTAGCACTAAGAAATCTATTGGAATGTCTACTTTCCAATTAGTATATGAAGTGGATGCAATTTTTCCCACTTCACTGAGAATTTGAATGCTAAAATTATTCTAGGAATCACAAGTGAATCCAAATGATGTACAAAAAAGGAAAAATCAAATGATTCAGTTGGATCAAACCGGGGAGGAGGTCTACAACAAAACTCAGATAATTCAAGACAAAATAAAGAAGATTCATGAAAGAAGGACCAAAGCATATGAATTCAAACTATATGATCTTGTTCTAAGATGGGACTCTAGAAATGAAGAGAAATGTAAGCATCGGAAATTTGACAATCTATGGAAAGGACCCTATAAAATTGAAGCTTTTCGAGGTAACAATGCATTCTTGCTAAAATATTTGAATGGAGAAGGACTGTTAGGAGGACCTATTAATGGGAGACTACTCAAGCACTATTTAAATCAAGCATAGATAAGTTTTTCATACATGTCATTGTAAATATAATTTTATCATTCTACTGCTAGTGAGGGTGGCTGACATCACGAATTGAAGACTGTAAAGAAGGCCCTAAGCTTCTAATGAGTTGTTGCCAGTATTTATAATAAGAACAACTAGTCAATTCAATTAAACAATAAGAATAGGGTACCCAATGGACAAAGGCTACTGATCTACAATGTTCTTGACACCTCAGAGGGAGGATGTCATCCCCATTGGAGCCACTGTTAGGGTCCTATAATTTATAGGATTAGTGATGATTGTCTGTTGATTTTCTCCTATGAGATGTTGTAAATAATGATTTCATTCTGCAAATTATTTTCAAAAGTTCAAAAGAAAAAGAAGAAAAATAAAAAATATATGATAGAAAAAAGAGGAAAAAGAAAAGAAAAAGAAAAAATACAATACGGGATAAAAAAAAATGATATATATTTGAAAAAATCAAAATAAATGAATAGAAAAAATAGAAAAATAAAGAAAAAGTGGGCCCCTACAACTAGCTAGGTAAAATGTCGCTTTATATTCCAAAAATTTCAATTTTATAATTAAACCTTAGTTTTTATGCTTTATTTGATGTATTTGATGCAATACAATACGACAAAGGATATTTTTTCATTTTTCAAATAAAGTTTGTGATAGAGTTAATTATTATGATCGACTCTGCCCAAATCTACGACGGAGGGGTGTTTTTGCCCCCCCCCCCCCCCCTTAACAGTTAATATGGGCCAGGGGGGGGGTGCGAAAAGAAATTTCTACCAAAACCCCCTGGGCCAAGGTGGCATTGCCCAGGGCATTTCATGGGGTCCCCTCTTAATACCACTTATTTCCTACACGCCCCTCGAAATACCACCTCTGTCTCCTACCAACTAATCGTCCCTCCGCCAGTTTTATCCCACCATCTGTCTCCTCTTCCACCACTACTCTCCTGCCATGTGTCTCCCCCTTCACCACTCATATACCCCCACATAACTACTACCCCCACCACTCTGCTTTTTCCATCTATATTGCCACATCACATGTCCACTCAATATTCAAATCTATCGTGAAATCCAAAATGAACATTATTTCATTTAATTCTCGCGGTCTATCCATTTTTATAATAAACCATCTATGCTCAACAGATGCTAATTTTTCCGTTATACAACCAATTCGACTTTTATAAAAAATCCTTTGATGCCAGTAGTTCATTTCTTTTAGCTTGTCATTAATCCCGCAGCACAAAGAATGAACTGCCAGCCTTCAACAGCAACTTCCCTATGCACAGTCGACAATTTTTCATGTGTAACCCTGTTCTTCAACCCTTTCTCTATCAAGTTTTTCTCCAGTATTGTTCTTCTACTAGCCTTCTTCATTTTCATGATGTAAAACTGTAGAGGGAAAGGAAAGGTTATAGAGTCAAATCTCCTCATTCCCCTAGTCCCATATTTTGACAAATTTCCCCTTATAGACACCCAATATAAGATTGCCAAGACCTAGTCTTAATTTGACCTATACGAGCTCCACAACTGGGCAAAGAAAATGTTCATGGACAAAAGTGATGACTTGAGTATTTGGGAATCCCTTCTCCCTCAGTTTTTCTTCCCACAAACTCACTTTTTTTTTATTTCTCTATCTAGTGTCATCTCCAATATTTTCCAAGTAAGGTTGTCATTTCCCATAATATTGAAGTCATTCTCTCCATTTCCCCTAAAAGTATTTGCTAGGCCCTACAAATTGAATATTAGGCCTCCCATCATCCCCTTTTTACCGATTTTTTAATGGAATTGTATAAAAAATTGACATTCCCCCATAGAGCCCAATTTTTTGAGTGTTTCCTTCTAGAAAATGATGAGTTACCCCAGATAAATCCCCCATATCGAGTCTCAATTTTCACTGAAATGTCCAAACAGGTAATTTCTATGGTAACCCAACTGCTCGGGTATCGTAATGATAAGTGGGTAGATGAGGTAGTGTTAGGATTTTGATCTATTTTTGTAGTTCTAAAACAACAATCAATTCTTTTCAATTACATCCATTTTCTTCCCAACTCAATCCATGACCAGTCTGTAAATTTCAAAGCAGAAGGTGTTTTTAAATATCAGTCAATTCTAGTTTACCTCATGCTATTTTATCAAGTAAACAGGTTCAAGTTCCCTTTACAGAATATAGATAGTGAAGGAAACCCTTGGTTAGTGATTCATTAGACTTCTTGGGCCAGAAATAACTCATAGGAGTACTCTTATACTAATTTTGTTGACAAATTGTTACATACCTGTTGTAGCGGCTACAAATACCCTCCAAAATTTGGTCCTACACCCAATTTCAGAGCCTCCCTTGATAGTTTCACTTGATGAATGCACACACTCAGGTTCACTCCGTGAGCTCGTGTGAGTCCTTGCATCCACATTGCTTGTTCATTTCATTGAAGTTTTTGCATGCTAGTGTCTAAGTCAGGCTTACGACCATGTTCTAGTTATGCTCAAAGTCTTCACTTCATATTTGTTTGTTGTGTCACATTCACTGTCACGCAAGCGTCGTCTTGATCATTTAATGGTCAATCATGAGTGTCACTCTTGTCACTTACACCATCAGTCAGTCATGTTGAACATGTGTGTCTGGATGGTTTGGTCGTTTCGCCTTTAAGTCATGCGAGTGTGTGTTCGTATGATCACCTATGCATCTTTCGATTGTTCACACACTTACCCATTTTTGCTAAAGTTTTGACAACCAGACTCCCCTCTGACAGTCGGACCATCACCCTTCCACCAACTTGATTGACTGTAAACCAGAACAGTGCAGAAGCACCAAGCTAGTCTTTCAAGTTGCACTGCCCACAACCAATTCAATCGACTCTCATGCAGGCCACCCAGATAGTCAGACTTGACAATCACCCTGGGACTGACTCCCCTAAAAATTTCGCAAAGGCCACTGACCTCACCCACTCAATTGACTGAGGAAATTGTGTAGAGAGGCCGAATAGATACCAAGTGCCTATCCCTATCTCCCTCAGAAAATTGCACATTTTTCCCAGTCAATCATCCCAACTGACAACCAACTATTCATCTTAGAAATTGCATAGTGTTCATGAGTAGGCCTTCCATTACCCATCAGTCAACTCAGCTAAGAAATTACGCAAATATGATCAGTAGGTTGTTCTCCCGGCCTCAATCTAATTTTCCTTGCGAGCAACCCTAGTAGAAAACTGCTAATTCCCTCTAGGAATTGTGCAGTTTCTGCTGTGAGTTACTCCACCATCCAACTGGCAGTTCCTTCTAGGAATTGCACAGTTTTGGCTACGAGTGACCCCAACAGCCAACTCGTAGTTCCCTCTAGGAATTATGTAATTTTGGCTTCCAGTCTCCCGGGCAGTTCCCAAAAAAAACTACGCAATCCCTGCCTACTCACCTCTCAAACAGCCCGACCCATTCCTCTAGAAAATTGCACAAGTCTGGCTGTCAAGCCCCACTACCCATTCATTCTGAAAAATGTGCAAAGCATGCCTACCTTGCCTTCCAATAGCCTGGACTGTCCCTCCAAAAATTTGTGCAATTTTGCCTCCCAGCCAAGCCAGACCTCTTAGATAGTCATTGTCGTCTCAGATTGCCCGTCTCCATCACTCAGTGACTCTTGCACAGTTTTCATCAACAGTTCTCGGAGCCATCATCCTGCTTCACAACCTTGCTACCTCTCCTAGCCACCTACATCAAAAATGATTATGTGTCATGGTAGACTAGGAGGTTTTGGATTTGATGTTGTCTCATCATGAGTGACTGCAGGTACATGTACACCAACAAACAGGGCAAGACGACGAATGGGATGAACGAGGGGAGCACATGCAGAATGACAAGTTCACCAACAGACAAACGAAAAATGAATGTAAAGTGGATGAATGCGATGAACATGCACCTTCGTAAATAGATGAGACAATCAAGCCTTCCAACATGCAACCAAGGAACAACATGCTAAAGATTCGTCAAGTGAACCAAGGATCGTCGAAGACTCCGCGCACTTCACCATGTGGAGGTGAAACTATGATACACCATGAAGACATCCATCACCTAGCAGCACTATAGCTCGGCATGCGCTCTAGCAGCAGCACGAATGTACCAACATTGTCATGTCAAGTCATGTCGAGTCACGTCAAGAGTCATGTCACCCACATCTCCACTATGGGCTTGTTGTTAATAAATGTGATGTAACATGGAAGTCCAAGAGACCCACTTGTTGAACAAAGATTCATGTAAGTTGAAAAGTCATGGAAGTCAAATGGTCATGAGGGTAGTTGAACAACCACAAGGGTTAGTTTCACACTTGGCTATAAATAACCCTCATTTGTACATGTAAAGGACTTTTCACGTCGATTCCTCCCACATAGCCAAGAGAGTTTGTAATATTTTCTTTGAGGAGTAAGTAGTGGCTCCAACGCCCTACACTTGAGGTTAGTGATGTATGGTGTAACGATGTGTCTAGGAACTTTTGCTTAATTCATAAGCTTGCTAATAGGGTAGCACGGTTTCACACATGTATTGTATCTGTTGTAAGAGTGATCTTTAACACTTGTAACACATGTTGCTTTAACATGTGTTCTACATCTGAACTATTTCATTTGTTGTAATGCATAATCTATTAACGAAATGTGTTGTATATGTTGTTAATCTTGTCTTGCCCGTGTAGATTACTCTCCTGAACATCAGACAGAACTTTCACATGAAGCTTGTTGTAGCAACCGTTGCACTCGTTCAGACTGATCTGTGAGTGTTGTACATGTTATCTTACCTTGTATGTTGTGACTGACGCATTTGTGTGGATTGCTCCGCTGGAAGCTGTGCATGCCCTGTTGTGTTGTGTGTTGCTAGCAGTGTTGGGACTGCTCCCAATCAACCTGGAACTCACTCTCACCCTTTCCCTCGATGGTGAAAGAACCATTGACACAAGTGACACTTACACTCACCAAGCACATGAACCTCACTTCTTAAAGACAAAGAAAACCACTCTCGTGTGCTGACAAGCAAGAGTTGAGGAAAATACTTAAGGCAATGGCAATTGGGCCATCATACTGGATGGGAATCCCACACCAAATGGTGTAAGGTCTAGTTGGGACTTCATACTGAGGTGATCCCCTAAATGTTGGTGGGTCTAGCACCATCAATATTTTTGGCGCTAGAAGGAGGGAAGCCAGTTGTACATGGTTGAAATTCCCCTCACACTGACTCATCAACCATCTGGTCAAGGTAGTAATTCGCACTCCCTCTCACCTACACGTGACTCTACAGTTGGTTACTCCTTAGCTCCCATAATTGAACATTAGATTCCATATCAACAACTTTGCTCTGTCCGTCCCATCACTCGCTAGTTTGCGAAATCATTTGGACTGATCCCAGACATACAACACCTTCCATACACATCAAAGAAGTCAAAAGCCACTCCCACGGGAGTTGTTGTGTCATCAATGGAAGAAGCAATCCTTGCCACACTTGAAGGTTTGGCAGAATATATTGAAGATAGAGAGGAACCTTCGGTCTTCCGACAAGGTGAATAAGACACTCTTGTGATCTTTGGATCAAACTCTAGTATAGGAGGCAGAGGGGAAGGCAACGTAGGAGGTGAAGGTGGAGACGAACCAATAGACTTATATCTGAAACCATTAGACTCCAAAGAGAGGAAAAGGATGAAGAATAATAAGAGATGGCTGACCCAAATCTTGAATGGATGACTCGGGGACCATTGGCTCTCTTGGTTGTTCTGCACAAGATGCCAAAGAGAATAGAGAGAATGAACATCAATTTCAACCCTAACAGCACAGTGGAGGCAGAAGATAATTTGGACAACTTCTACCTGCAGCTGCAGACCCTTGCGGTACGGCATGACGACGTAGCTTGTAGATTGTTCCCATGTACCTTGGATGGTCACGTAGTTGTGTGGTATCACAAGCTTCCACCAAACTCCATACAAAACTGGAGTGCATTCAAACACATGTTCCTTGAAAATTTTGCTGATGACAAGACCCCAGCTATGTTACTATAAGAATTGTGTAGCCTAAAGATGGAGGGGAATGAAAAGGTAATATATTTCAACAAGAGGTTTACACGCATATTGAAAGAATTTACAACGGACACCAAACCTCATGAATCCAAAACTATTAATTTCTACATGTCCACACTGTCAACCAGCATTGCGCAGTTCGTCAAGCGAGCTGCAAAACCAACACTCTTGGAAAACTGCGAAGAGGCTATTGTTGTTGAAAAATACCTACACATGATTAGACTCATAAAGGATGCTAGTAAAGGACTCCAAAGATGTGAGAAGGAAGTCCCAAGCGATGGCAAGAAAGGGTAGAGACAAGGAAGAAAATAATATTGAAACCCTCACTCGCCTCGTCAAGAATTTAACAACTGAAGTGTCTGAGCTTAAACAACAGAAAACTAACACATTTGCAAGGAGCTATCCACCTAGACAGAGACAGGGAAGCAACTCATTAGGTAGCAACTAGTATGCTCAAGAAAATGCGCAGAACTCAGTGTTCAATGTTGATCAGTGCGCAGATCCTGAGTTTTTTTCGTTCCATGAAGAACATCACCCTGAGAAATTTTGTTCGGACTGGAAGCGAGTTGCAAAATCTGTATATAGTCATACACGCGATGCAGAAAGTGGTATGTAGAAGCAGTCGGATGACATATATTATGACGAAGGTATTGTACCTATTGAAGCATCAAGTTCTGGGCATGTGGTGAACACATATCAGTGCTCTCAATCAGTGCTGAAGACAAACACCAAGAAGCATCCCCCAAGACAAAATGATCGTTACAATCTTAGGAGTAAAGGGGATCCCCCTACACTTTGGGAAATGCAAGAGAAGATTAGACTACTGATACGGAAGGCTAATTCATCGGCTGCCCCAAAGCAAAAGACACAAGACAAGTCCGAGTAGACAACAGCAGGCAAGAGTACTTCCATGAACAACAAACTGCAAAACACTCCATCGGACAACACGAACATCTATTCTACCCCAGACACTCGATAAGTTTACCACCTCTAGACTACAACATTGTTGATGACATGAAGAAAACTCAAGCAAACATCAGTTTGTTTGATTTGGCTAAGATTGAGAGTTAGCGAGATATCCTGTTGCGTGCACTAGGACAGACAGCAACAAACAATACTACCTCTACCAACAAGGGAGCAAGCACACCTCCCAGATCACTTTCCACTGTGCTCAATACACTCCGTATGGAAGAAGCACACTCAGGTTGCCCCCCATTCCTGCTATCTTTTCAAATTTTCAACTACAATGTTCACAACTGTCTGGTTGATTTCGGTGCGACAGCCAACGTCATGCCGCTCTCCATTGTGAAAAATATCAATGCACGATGGAGCGAAACATCCACGCGAATCATCCAATTTGATCGAAAATTATTACCAGTCATTGGTGAAATATGGGACGTGATCATCTGATTATCTCATGATGGTCGATTCCACCAATACATCAACATAGTGGTTGTAGACATCCTGAAAGCATACGGTCTACTACTCAGTAGAGATTAGTCCAGTAAGCTAGACAAATACTTTGCTACAGACTAGTCTCACATGTGGCTTCGGTAAGTCTGAGAGGTACATGAAACATAATGTCATTCACATTAATGTCGAGAATGAACTATTGGCCTTCACAGAACTCATGTTTGGCAATTTCCTCCTAGAAAGGACATTGGAGTGTTATCCTGCATGACCAGCTCCAACCTCATCAGACACACAGTTGGGGCTCCTTCCTTTCCCAACTGATGGTAATGAAACTCATACAATTTATTTCTATGATAGTAGCAATAGTAGCAACAGTAGTACTAGCATGCAAAATGGTTCATGTATAGACGAGTTTTGGGCCATGAGTCCTGACGAATCACAAACACATGATGGCCCAAGGACTGAGTGTACCTCAGTTTTCCAAAACAATAGAAAATGCATGATTTTGAGCTATGTGAAGTTCAAAGGTACAAACAATGATGTTGAGCATGAAGAACTCAAGTTGAACACACAAAGGACCAACACTACGAATTAACGGAGCAACCTGGGAACCTATAATGATCCGAAGATAGCTAGTCTCGGTACAAGCTATACACTGTGGCAACAACAAAACTTTGATTTCTTGACCAAACAGTACCAGGATGGGTCTACACGGGCAGATGATGACCTGAGTACACACTACATGCAAGAAATCCAACTCAGGATTCCAGGTAAAGGAGGAGACAAGCCATTGTAGTGAAGATTAGGTAACACATATGTGTTGTTTGCACTCCTTATACGGAAAAAATTGACTAAGATTTTGGATGATCAGATTACTTGCGAAGTTTGTCATCATACTTGTTTTCTAATTTGAATCTCGCACGTAAGAAATCTGGGAAAATTTACTTATGCATTGACTTCAAAAATTTGAACCCATCCCGGAATAAAAATAAGTACCCCATGACATCATCCGAGCGCATGTTGCATGCAGTACTTGAAACAATGGTGTTGCCTTCACTTGAAGGTCTTCTCGAATGCCATCAGGTTCTGGTAGCAAAGCCCGGTGGACTTGCATTAGTCTATGAGAAGCTTGGCCCATACACGTATCATTTGAAATCACTGGGCAAGAGGATTGGCAACCTTCCTGCCAATGACCAAGATCTCAAACATTATTTTCAGTAGGTCAGGCCGCGCTCATACCATGTACATAGTCTACTTGCTACTTGTTGTTTTCATTTGGTTTTTTTTTCTTATTACCTTTTCTTTTGAATTTTTTTATTCTACTTACTATTTTTGTTCATGTTTGTTTTGTTTGTTTGATATATTACTATTTTTTTTTCTGGAAATAAGTGCTGCCAACTACTACGTTCTGGCTTTTGAATAGAGTATGTGGCTAAAATTTGAAGATGTTTGTGACGCTTGAGCACTTGGCTAGTCTTATGTCCGTCTTCTCTGTGCTTGGTTATAAACTTTGGCTGATGAAGTCTTGATAAAAAATATGAACTACCTGCAAGGGAAGTTTTGGTCCAACCATGAACCTGTGTCCACACTAGGAAGCCCCATGCCTATACTCAACCTTCTTCTCTGTGTGCTCAAGCTCATCCAACTAGTAGAAACGGAGAAGGGGAAAATATAAATGAGAAAACTTATGTCAGAGGTCTTACATGCTTCTCTGAAGGAACAACCTATTCTGCTCTCAATAAGTTGGGATCCCTCTTCTGCCCCAAAAATAAATAAGTGCCTATGCACAGTCCTCTTGGAAAATACAAAGGAAAAAGAAGAGAAAGGCTTCCTCTGCAGAGAGGTGAAGCATGCAACTACGTCGAGGTACTGACCAATCTCGCTAGTAGTGGAGAAATGTGTGTGCTCCTGCATGACTCCGCCAAGGTACTGTCCAGGCTTGCTAGCAATGGAGCAGCACCAGAGATGAAAACTTATACACTGAAAATTTTCAACTCGTGAGCTAAACTACCCTTCCCTGATTCGGAACACTGTGATCAAGCTGAACCATTGATTGTGTTTGACAGAGTTGGAAAAAGGCGAACCATGTATGTTCATGGGGTAAGTGGGGAAGCTGAAGTAACCCACACAACGATTCAATACTCCCCGAAATACCAAGGCCCTATGCTAGCAATGAACTAAAACATAGAAAGTAGAGTTCTACCAGTGTGTCGCCAAGTGTTGTAGTGGCTACAACCACCCTCCAAAATTTTGGCCTGCACCCAATTTCGGAGCCTCCCTTGAGAGTTTCACTTGATGACTACACAGACTTGTGTTCACCCCATGAGCTTGTGTGAGTCCTTGTATCCACCTTGCTTGTTCATTGCATTCAAGTTTCTTCATGCTGGTGTCTAAGTCATGCTTGCGACCATGTTTTGGTTATTCTCAAAGTCTTATCTTCGTATGTGCTTGTTGTGTTTTCTATGAAAGCATCTGTAACACTCACACATGGAGTCACATTCATTGTCGTGCAACTGTCATCTCGATCAATAAATGGTCAATCATGAATTTCGCGCTTGTCACTTACACCGTCAGTCACTCATGTTGAACATGTGTGTCTGGATGGTTTGGTCATTTCGTCGTCAAGCCACGCAAGTGTGTGTTCGTATGATCACCTATGCATCTTTCAATTGTTCACACACTTAGCCATTCTTTCTAAAGTTCTGACAACCAGACTCCCATCCGATAGCCGAACCATCATCCTACCATCCACTCGATCAACTATCAACCAAAACATCGCAGAAGCACCAAGCTAGTATTTTCAAGCTATGTTGCTCGCAAGAAATTCAATCAACTCTCATGCTAGTCACCCAGACAGTCAGACCCGACAGTCACCCTGGGATTGACTCCCCTCAAAAAATGTGTAGAGGCCACTGATCTCACCCGCTCAACTGACTGAGGAAATTGCGCAGATAGGCTGGATAGACACCAACTGCATGTCCCTGTCTCTGTCAGAAAATTGCATAGTTTTCCTAGTCAGTCATCCCGATAGTCAACAATTGTTCATCTCAGAAATTGCGTAGTTTTCATGAGCAGTCCTTCCACTGCCCATCGGTCAGATCAGCTCATAAATTGTGTATAGATGATCAGTAGGCTGACCTCCTGGACTCAGTGCAGTTTTCCTTGCCAGCAGCCCCTAGTAGCAGACTGCCAATTCCCTCTACGAATTATGCAGCTTCTGCTCTCAATGATTGCAGTAGCCAACTGGAAGTTCCCTCTAGGAATTTTACAGTTTTTGTTGCCAGTGACCTCAGCAGCCAACTAGCAGTTCCCTATGGGAATTGCGTAGTTTTGGCTGCCAGTCTCGCAGGAAGTTCCCCCAAAAAATTGTGCAATCCTTGCTTGCTAACCCTTCATGCAGCCGGACCCATTCCTTTTGAAAATTGCACAATTTAGGTTGTCAAGAACCACTGCCCATTCATTTTGAAAAATGCACAGAGCATTCCTGCCTTGCCTTCCAGCAGCCCTAACCGTCCATCCCAAAATTAATGCAATTTTGCCTCCCATCTAAGCCAGACCTCGCGGACAGTCATTATCGTCTCAGATTGCCCGTCTCCATCACTCAATGACTCTTACACAATTTTTATCAGTAGTGCCTGAAGCCATCATTCCACTTCACAACCTTGCTGCCTCTCCCGACCACCTACATCCGAAATGATCATGTGTCATGGTAGACTAGGAGGCTTTGGATTTGATGTTGTCACGTCATGAGTGATTGTAGGTATATGTACACCAACAAACAGGGCAAGATGACGAATGGGATGAATGAGGGGAGCACATGCAGAATTAGAGGTTCACAAATAGACGAATGAACGAAGCATTCAAAGTGGATGAACGAGATGAACATGCACCTTCGTGAATAGATGAGCCTAACAAGCCTTCCAGCATGTAAGCAAGGAACAACATGCTAAAGCTTCATCAAGCAAACCAAGGACCATCGAAGACTCTACGCACTTCGCCATGTGGAGGTGAAGCTATGATACACCATGAAGGCATCCATCACCTAGCAACACTATAGCTCGACATACACTCTAGCAGCAGCACGAATGTACTAGCATTGTCATGTCAAGTCATGTTGAGTCACATCAAGAGTCATGTCACCCACATCTCCACTATGGGCTTGTTTTCAATCAATGTAATGTAACTTGGAATACCAAGGGACCCACTTGTTGAACAAACAATCATGTAAGTCAAAAATTCATGGAGATCAAATGGTCATGAGGGTAGTTGAATAGCCACAAGGGTCAGTTTCACCCTTGGCTATAAATACCCCCTCATTTGTACATGTAAAGTACTTTTCACCTAAGCTCCTCCCACATAGCCAAGAGTGTCTGTAATATTTTCTTTTATGAGTAAGTAGTGGCTCTAATGCCCCACACTCGGGGTTAGTGATGTATGGTGTAATGATGTGTCTTGGAACTTTCACTTAATTTAGAATCCTGCTAACAGGCTGACACGTTTTCACACATGTATTGTATCTATTGTAAGACTAATCTTTAACACTTGTAATGGATGTTTCTTTAACCTCTGTTCTGCATTTAAACTATTTCATTTGTTGTAATGCATAATCTATTAATGAAAATGTGTTGTATATGTTGTTAATGTTGTCTCGCCCGTGTATACTGGTCTCCCAGACATCAGACAGACCTTTCACATGAAGCTTGTTGTAACAACTGTTGCACTCGTTTGGATTGATCTTTGAGTGTTGTACGTGTTATCTTACCTTGTATGTTGTGACTACCACATCCATGTGGACTACTCCCCTAGAAGCTGTGCATGTCCTATTGTGTTGTGTGTTCCTAGCAATGTTGGGACTACTTCCAATCGACTTGGAACTCACTCTCACCCTTTCCCTCGACAGTGAAAGAACCATTGACACAAGTGACACTTACACTCACCAGGAATGCGAACCTCACTTCTCGAAGACAAACAAAACCACTCTCCTATGATTACAAGCAAGAGTTGAGGCAAATCCTTAAGAAAATAGAAAATGGGCCAGCATACCAGATGGGACTCCCACACCAAACGGTGTGAGTTCTAGTTTGGAATTCATACCGCGGTGATCCCTTGAATGTTGGTGGGTCCAACACAGTCAATAATACCTCACTATGCTTGCTTAGCGGTTATCTAATCCCAAGGATTTCACCAAAAATAATGAAATTTTTACGCTTGTTAGATCAATCCAAAGTTGGAGGCAAGTATTTATGTCAGAACTACACTAAGATTATATTTTATGGATCAGAATGACCTCCTTACAGGTTTCTAGTGTTTGTACCAATTAGGATATTTGCATTAGAATACACTAGGCAAATACTAAACATGGATGAGCTACATTTTGTCTCCCATAAGAAGAAAGCACAATTCAAATTGAAGTCTCATATAGGTCTCTATATTATCAACATCAGAGCTTCAGCAAAGGAAGTGGATGTTATTTTGAGTTAGATGAAATTCAAGCTTAGTATCTCTTGGTCCTATGATCCTTTAGGCATCATTTGTAAGCTCGGATTGGAAAAGAAGAGTACCTCCTATGGACACACACCAAGGCCTGAAATTGAACAATATGCTAACTAAGAGAAATAGATAGAGGGTACTTTACAAGAAGCTAAATAACAACTGGTTAGTCAAGCATCCATGTAGACACCTCTTCCCAAGGAAAATTTGGGCAAATGAGAAAGGGAAGCCATGTCACCTACTGATTTTAACAATCAAGATGCTAGTTTATTGTTTTAAAAGGAAAAAAAGGACTCAAACACTTCTAAAAGATCAGATCCTCGGGTCAGTCCTCAGTTTAAGCCTCAAATAATTACTATCCAAGATGAAACTCAGAGGAAAGGGACACACAACAAATAGCCACAGTGATTTTGTCAGGAACTCCTATCACTCCTTCTACTCAAATAGAAGAAACAATACAGTCACCTACTATAGAGATAATAGTCCAGTGTACAATATCATCCGGTTCCAAAATTTCAACTCGGTAGAGTATATTTTCAAGATACTGGGAGATAATATTAAAGAATGAAGCTTTGAAGGGTTCCACCTACTTGAATTCTCGAAGAAAAAAACTAAAAATCAGCACAAATTACTCTCTACATTCAATTTATAGAAAGGACAATTCCAAAGGGACTTCATGGTACATTTAGTGCTAGATCCTAGCAGCGTTGAAGACTACAAAGCCTCCATTTTCTTAATTGATACCATGAAAGTACATGAAATTGATCAAATCAATTTACACAAGAAAATAGGGGATCTTATTTTTTTAACACTTACCAGTTCAGCCATGACTGTTTCCAAATCACAGTCATCTTTGAACATGAATTCTCAATTAAATATTGAGAAGATGTCATCATTTTCTAAGGACAATAGGATCAAATCTCTAGAATATTTTATCATAAAGATAGGACATGACCCTAAGGATATCAAAGTAATAGAATATCTCATAAAGAGTAAGGAGGCAGGCATTCAATCATTAAGCAAGCAACTAAATCTATCCTCTACAGAACATCCTCAAGGTAAAGAAGTTTCCAATATAGAAATGGAGGATGAAAAATTATCTACTATAGTGGTTGAGAATAATGCACAGATACAAAAGATGGAGCAGGACATGGATGCATTATTGAAAGAAAAAGAACAGTGGGAATCAATAGGAGCATACACATGAGGCACAATTATAGTAGCAAAAACTTCAGCAAAGACCACAACTTTAGTGTCTACAGAAGAGCTTACCAGAGCTCTGGATGAATTGTCATCAATTCAGGCTGAGAAAGAGAAATTGTTAGCAACATAAACTCATATAGAGGAGAATAATATTAAAAATGACAATGTATATTTATCAGAAATGCAGAAAAATTACAAGCTTATCTAGCAGATACAGAAATATGAGGACTAGTCCTTTGTCATTTAGACGTTGGCATAGGCTAAGAACAATATTTCACAGAATATAAATGACAACATAATAGATATGTGGCTTTCAATTCATATAACTTTTTAGTAGGAAGAACTTGTGCAAATATTCAAAACAACAATACAAAACACAATGGTAGATTTGGAGCACATACCAAAAGAGGCACAAAATATTATCAAGTTGTTGAATTCTAAAACTTAGGAACTAGAAGACCTGAACATTCTAGACTATACAACAACAATCACGGAGGTTGTTATCACTGGGATAGAAAGGATTGGGTTGTGTCAACCTTCAACCCAGCATAACTATTTCAAAGCACTTGTAGCTAGAAGTTAGCCCTTCTAGCATGAGAGGGATCTCTCAAAATATTTATGAAATTGAATGTATAAACTCAAATTTCAAATGAATAACTCTTTTTTTTTTCATATGATTTTGCAGGTGAAAGAGTGTGATGAAAACCACCATAGAGAACGGATTAAATTAAAGAAAATCAATTACAAACAACATTGTTTTCATGGAAGCTCAAACATTTTTTTACTTTAAATTGGTGTGAAGTAAACATTTACAGTAAAACAGAGAAAATTGAAGGAAGTTGGAGCAATATAACATTGAATTCGAAGTAATAAAATAAGTTAGGAAAACTGATAACAACATGAAATCATGATAGGATGGAACTAAAACCAAAAATGAATCTCAGGCTAAAACATAGTATTGTTGCAAACCGTATTTCTTATTAATTGAAAAATATACAAAAGTGGTCTTTTCACATCATCGATTAACCTTTTCCAAGTGAAAAATTTCTACATATATAGAGTGAGGTTTCCATTTAATAAATCTACCACCTAGTCTAGACTCGATGCATAGATAAGAGACCCAATTCTATTTGACCTACAAAACATTGAGCCTTTATAGGGAATTTTTGTTTTAACGGAGTTTGAATACAAATAGGAGTCTCCTATCATTTATGAGCTCAATTTTTTTTTTTGTTGAACCTTATCAAATCCAAACAAATACTGAGTGTATTGTATTTATGATGTGATTTTAACATGTGGATGTTGACCTGGACCCCACCAAGTCGCATTTCAAAATTTCTGCAACAACTCTGGCTAGGAAACATTTGGTAAAATAGGCCTCAACGATAATTCTATATTCTCCAAAACTTGATAGTTGTGTAAAACCTAAGAGAGGGTTTTGTAGATAAGATCATGTTGAAGAAAAACCTCCTTCATATTTCCAAAATTGCTTACCATGTGATCCGAAAGTAGGCTTGAAGTTGACTACTAAAACAATCATTTCCAGAAATTTAGTAGCAAAAAATTTCCAACAAATTCAAAAAAACACCCCTCTGCAACCTCTCTACAAGTTATTAACGTTTTTAGGTCTTCCTTTATGTTTTTAAGCTAAATACATGCCTTTAGAACCCCCTTTTTTGTGTTTTTATCTTGTCTTATCCTCCATGAAATGCTACAACAATTTCGTAGCAAAACACTTTGGTAGCAACTTCAAAAAACACCTTTATGCTACCTCTTTTCTCTCTCTGCTACTTATGAGGTCTTATTTGATTTTTTTAGAGTAAACATATGCCTTTAGAACCCCCTTTTCTATTTTTTTAGCTTGTCCTATCCTCCATGAAAAGTTACGACAGTTTCATAGCAAATTCTCAGCTTCATTATGGGGAGTTGCTATGAAAGTTCAAAATTCTGAGTTTTTCGAATTTTCATGATTCGTAATGCCTCTTTATTACTCATAATACAATGTTTGACTATATATAAGGTTGATTTTACTAGTGTAGGTATAGTGAAGGCAAAATTGAGAATTTCACCATATCATGGAGTAGCATATACTTGTGCTTGCAAGTCTTTGACTTGAGTTTGCAACTTCCTTCTGTCAACTTGCAACCACCTGTTCCTTCTATACATATGCTTCAACATATTTTGTAGTGGTAGAATTCTCTTTCTCTTTTCCTAGACTTTTCTGCAATTTTCTCATCGAAATCTAGCTACTCCAACACCTGCTTCTTCATTTCTTCAACTTCCAGTTTGCAATCTATCAGCTCCTTCTCATGAATTTATGTTTGTGTTATGGCTGCAACATGTAGGAGATCCTTCTTGCCACCTGCAATTTCTCCTTAGAACAACTAGACCTCCCTATGACAATGAAACCAATTCAAAGTGAAAGGAAAACGATGGAGAATTCTTTGTTGTGTGAACGTTTTGGGGATAAAAATAAAAAAGGTGAACTTTGACACGTAATGATACTCCATCGTGACTCAGATCCATGATTTCTTTTTAACCATTACTAATCAGCAGGGTTTTGGGTTTCGTAGCAAAACAGGTGGCAGATGTGATAGATTTGCTACAAAAGTTTTGGGCACTTTCATAGCAAATACTTTGTTTTCATAACTAAATTTGCTATGAATTTTGACAAAAGTTCCTTATTGGCTAAATGACAATTATGAACAAGTGAGACTGACACAAACAATGATTTAGAACTTGACTCATACTGTGGACCTCACTTAGGCTCATGTTGACTCTACACACTAACTAGGTGACCAAATACACTTTTTTGTACATGAATTTTATTCTAAGAAAATTGAAAACCCTAACTAATTTAACCAATTGACTCAAAAACTAACTCCAAGGGTTGTCATGGATAACAAAGGTTAAGAGGGTCTTAGAAAAAAGATTGATGATACAGCTGGAGAAAAAATGTAAAGACCTTAAGTTACAGGCTAGGAGGTTCAACAGAAAATTTACATTGTTGTAGTAAAATGGTTTACCTAATCTAAGGAATTCTAATGGAAAATTGATCACATCAGAAAACTACTAAGAAAAGTTGTGCAACATAGGTGTTGATGCTTCCAAGTTTGTAAACACCAAAGGAGTTATTAGTGGAGAAGAATTCATATAGGGAATACAGTTTGATTTGAATATTCAGCATGAAATCCACCACCTTTTTGTAAATAAGCCAACTTTTGACACTTACACCAAGGTGGATGAAATGTTCATAAATATGGTTAAATTTTCTATCCCAAGTGAAGAAAAGTGGGACCGGTTTCCAGAGTTGATCGAGTGAAGTGTAACTGAAGCACAAAATTTTCAGCATCAAAGGAACAACATTTGCAGCAAAATAGCTACAATCATCACCAGATTCCTACATAGCCTCAACAATGCAGCAAAGTTCAACAAATTTCCCTTATTATTCTTTTTCTATATCTAAAATATATTTGTCTTTAACAAATATTATTTTGTAAATATATTTTATTTTGAAATCCGATCTGAGAGGTAATAGTTTTATATAAAAATTTAGAAATAAGACATAGGAAAGGTTGGAACTTGTATGAAGAAAGAAAACCTTTTGATGTAAGTTGTGCATGTAATGAAGTGATCAATTTCATTAATACATAAATTTTGTTCCAGTATTCCTGTGTTAGGCAATTGGTGATGTCTCCTTTCATGTGAAATTGTTATTTTCCTAGTTTTCCATATGTTTTCTGTCTCTATTTCTTAAAGAATATTAACGGCTGAATTTGTTTAAATACACTCCGCTCTAGATTATAAACATTATTTATGTTTTCACTGTGATATTAAGTATAAAATTCATCATATCATGCTCTATATTTAGTTGAATCTAAATCTTTTCATCTGATTCACTCTAAAAATGCTCTAAAGATCCAAAATCTTTCCTACCTTGCCCTGTTACATTTGTTCTGTCATTTTTGTATTTAATCACCCAAGACTCATGATTCCATATTGTTGGGATAGGGTCCCTAGGGTTAGTTAACCCAAATTTTGTATAAGATTTTGTAAAATATGTAAAGTCTCTGCGAAATGTGGATGCGGAGCGCGCAGGTAGATAGGAGTCAAAGGGATCTTAGCCCCTTGTTTTGATAAATAGATAAGTCAGTTTTGAGACTCACCCATGGTCCATGGACCATGGTATTATATTGAGAAGGCTATATATTTGAGTCATAGCGAGTTTAAAAGTAAGTAGTTATTAATGAAGGAAGGATAGAGATTGTTTTGGGCGAGTGCTAAGGCAGGAAGGCTCTGCTTCCTATACTTATGCAAGAAGGGGAAGGCTCCTGCAGTTGAGTATGTAGGAAGCCTTGGTAAGTCTACAACTGAGTGTGCGAACACCTGCAGCTGAGTGCGCAGGGTTGAAGAGTCTATAATATGAACATTGAAGATCAATATAGACTTATTTTGAAGAATTATTGAGCAATCCGAGTACTTCTGTTGATTCTGTTTATGTTATAATTTTTCACTTATAATGTGTTTTCTATGGAATAATGAATGAATGTTGTGCGAAACCATTGAATCTGTCTTAGTTATGCATGATTTAAGTAGTTATCTAGTTTCACAAAGATAAAGAGTTATTTCTGCTATGTATTTGATGAATTGGATATATCTACGTGAAGTCAGATCTAGGGTTATTTGTTGATGTGCGAAAGTGAATAACTTGTCTGTGTAAGGTATGTAAAGACTAATTGTAGACCTTCGCAAAGGTATAGAAGCCATTTTTATAGAGTTGCAGTAGCGAACCATAGGAGATTATCGATCTACGCGGAGGCAGATCTGAGCTATAGGAACTTAAAAAACACTTATCACATATCCCTATATGTAGAAACTTGGTTCTAGCATCCCCCAATACTACTTCGAGTGAGACTGCAGCCTGCACTTTGCAGGTTGTTGCCAAAAGGGACAGCAGTTAGGGTTTTATTGGTTGGCGAAAACAACTCTGAAACTAGATCAAACCCCCCTTAAGCCAACAAATGGTTCCATTACCGGGACCAAGATCTATCTAATAGATGTGGGATAAATGGTTTCCTACGAAGAAAGAGCTTGATAAGTGGAGTGATTGAAAATCGTACGAGTTCACGACTCAAGAGAATAGGAGCCCTAAATTATCCAAGGAGAAGTTGTTGCAAACATGTTTTTACAAAGACGAGACCGACACGTTCACTTGTTTCTTCCCTAAAGAGCTATACTAGTGGTTGTATAAATTAGCTGATAGTCACGGGACATGGAGGCTCAAAGTCCCTATAGTGTGGACTCCTGAATTGGTATGATGTCTGGAAGCATTAGAAAGAAATATCGTGTGGGTTGTGGATCACTGGATTGATCACACATTGGGAAGATTTGTGACTTATTTCGCGATTTACCAAAACATCAGCTATAGCGAAGCAGAACGAAGGATCTTTAAAGGACCTCGAGGTAAGTATTTGAAATCATTGAAGATCTGGATTAAAATGATGTTATGTGAAAGTAGGGTTATGTAGTTACCTTGATGTTTGGGGCTACATGAAGCGAGAGATTCTTTAGAAGGAATGGAGGATCCAACACATAATATAGTCCTCTCGTTGAACCCTTTTCAAGCGATGACGAAGGGTCAATGTTGACTATGTCGTGAAGTGTAGTTCGGTTAATAACGCAAGGTATT
This sequence comes from Pinus tabuliformis, assembly GCA_031772625.1. Taxonomy (NCBI): domain Eukaryota; kingdom Viridiplantae; phylum Streptophyta; class Pinopsida; order Pinales; family Pinaceae; genus Pinus; species Pinus tabuliformis. The sequence continues at coordinate 97,389,638 of CM062805.1, read as the reverse complement.
CTGAGGATACCTCATCCATCCACTCCACCTTCGCCTCATACACCTACACCCACACCTTCACCCCCTCCACCTCCATTTCCACCATTTAACATGGCGAACGCAATGAAGATGCTAATCTTTAAAGGAATGGGGACCAAAGATCCATAACAGTTTCAGTTTGTTGCAGATGTTGTTTGGATAGCACAACAGATTACATATGATAATACTAAGAAAGTAGAGTTGGTTACAACCTTACAGGACCATGCATTAACATGGTATATCAAGTATTGCACTGATAACCCCAACGCGTCATTGATAGATACCCAAATAGCTTTGAAAAAGGAGTTCGGTAAGCCTAAGTCAAAGGCGCAGTCAGTAATTGAATTTAAGGAAATCCAATAGAAGGTCGATGAGACATTGTGGGACTTTGATCAGAGGTTGAAATGCCTAATCAGGCAGGCTAATATGAAAATCTCAGATTCCCAGCATCGTGACTGGTTTATAGCATCGCTCTTGCCACATTTAAGAATACCTTTGTCACAGCAGAAAATAGCAACACAAGTAGAAGCCTTGGAGATTGCGATGAGGCTGGATGCATCGCTTATTAAAGGTACAAACCTTGGAGTACAATAGATTCATTCACAGCTAGAAAGCCTACACTTGGAGTTGCAGAGCTTGAAGAAAGGAAGGGAATCTCAGCAAGAGGTGTTTGCTGAGATTTGGTGTCTAAAATGTAAGAGCCATGGACATGATAAGGATATTGCTTGGTCTTTAAGAATTATATTATAGGGGGAGGGCATGTGCCCTTGAAACCAGAGAACAATGTGGGGATGAGCGCGGCAACTGCATTATGGTGCACTATTTTTCAGGTTACAAGACAACATGCTATTGATAACTGCCATCTATTACATAAGTTTGTATAGACCCCTTAGTAGTTATTTTGTAATTTCTATATGCATGTGGGACACGATGAATTCCATTGTAGGAGTTATGAGCTGATGATGGATAGAACCCCTACCTACGGAATGTAGGTAGAGAACTGGTCTCAGGATCAAGGCATAGGAGCAATGCGCAGAGGATTCCAAGGCTGAGGTAGAGGAAGAGGCACTAGACCAGGGTGAGGGCGTGGGTAGGTAATCTATTAGAACTATGGCAAAGCAGGGCACTTCACATGAGATTGTACAAATCCCACACATCCCTCATGCCAGTATTGTCGACAATTTGACCATGCCATAGAGGAATCCTTGATCCTTATGGAAAATATGCAAGAGAATAAGGCGCAACCCCTATAGCCTATGTAGAACATTTAGATGATGAGGGCGGAGCCCCATGAAGAGGATCAAAACATAAATATTGTGTTAAGAAGTGGTATGACAACTGGTGCAGATAAAGGTAACCAGCCTAAGGAAGATGGATGGGTACGCAAGGCTATTGAGAAGGAAGTTGACTTTGATTTGGATCGCGCTAAAGAAACTTTCTTGGAAGCAAAGAATAAATTCGTTTAGGCCTCCACCTTAGGAACACGGGAGAAAATGCTAGTGACTAATGCGACTTAAAAAGTAGATCCTTCAATACTAGCTACCTTTATAAAGACTTCTATGAAGCTTATGCGTGATCAAAAAGTTTTTGAAGGATTGCAAGACTTAATAACAAGTGCACCAATAAGGAAAAGACTCCTACGGAGCAGTGCAGAGTAAGAAATATTGGTAAACATAAGGCCCGAACAGGGCACGAGATGAGGCTAACCGTATAGATTGGTGATTATGAAATGGACCAGGTAATCTTGAATCTAGGGTCTGATGCAAATTTCTTTCCAAAGCAAACATGGGCAAGGATGGGGAGACATGCGTTGCAGTGGTCTCCTATTTAGTTGTGCATGGAAAATCAATAGAAAATTATTCCAATGGGGCGTTTATATGGTGTAACGGTGGACATTGAGGGTGCGAGTGTGTTGGCTGACTTTGAAGTCATTGCGATAGTGGATGATAGTAACCCATACCCCGCAATACTAGGAATTGACTAGGCTATTGATATGAATGGGTTAATCAACTTGTAGAAGTGGAAGATGTCATTTGAGAAGGAGTCACTCAAGGTTATAGTGCCACTAGACACTGCAGAAGGAACGTGTCACACTAAACCTATGCGCGACTATGTAGAGAGTGATGATGATCTCATGTAGGTTTTAACCCCGTACATAAATTACCTGCATACAAATTCTAAAACAAAAAATAAACAACGTGAGAGCATAACACATAAAACACATATACACAGAGATTTTCCCATGGATCCCAAAACTGGGACTACCAGCTTGATTTTTCATTATTTTCCTCTCAATGTTACAATACATATTTATACATGCCGAAGCATCCAATACCATGGACCGAAAACCATCGCGTCCTAAACCATGGACCAAAAACCATAGCATCCAAAACCATGTGCAAAAAACATGCACAAAAACATAGGTAGGTCTGCCTAACCTAACATAGGGTCCAAAACCAAAAAAAAATTGGGCGCTGCCCCGGACCCCATAGAGTGGGGTTACCTGCACCCCTCAAACCCCTTGTGACTCCCCCCTCTACGCAATCAACGCAATGAAGGGGGGGCTCTGTCCCCTTCTAACCCCCTAGTTAACTACATGGGCTAGTCGTGGAAACAATATAACACAACCCAACATTCTCCCACTTGTTGTTTTCTTTCCACAGGGGGCCACAAGAGAGCTTAGTCATTTATCCAGCCTTGCAATGCCCATTGTTTCTCTACACAAAGAGAAGTTCTCAAAGCTCACAGATTTTGTCAATGCATCTGCAATATTCTTCAAAGTGTCCACCTTTACTAGCAACACCTTTTCGTCTTCTATCATATTACTCACAAAGTGATACTGAACATCAAAGTGCTTTGTCTTTGAATGATATGCAGGGTTCTTTGCTAAGAAAATTGCACTTTGGCTGTCACAGTCTATCCTTATAGCTACCTATACTAACCCCATACTTGAACACAATCTTTGTAACCAAACTACTTCCTTGCTTGCATGAGTGGCTGCCATGTATTTTGCCTCTGTAATTGATAGTGACACTACAGATTGTTTCTTACTCATCCAACTGACTACACCTCCAAATAGGTTAAACACATACCCACTTGTAGATCTTCTCTGATCCAGATCTCCAGCCCAGTCTACATCAACAAAGCCATGAATATCCAACACTCTATCCAATCTTGGTCTTCCTTGATAGCACAAACCATAATCACTAGTGCCATGCAAATACCTGGAACCCACTTCACTGATGTCTAGTGCTCCTTCTTTGGTTTTGACATAAACCTGCTCAATACTCTCACTTCATGTGCAATGTCTGGTCTAGTACAGACCATCGCATACATCAGGCTACCGACTACACTTGCATATGGAACACGAGACATGTCCTCTTCGTCTTCTTGTGTCTTGGGACACTGTTCACCAGATAACTTTACACCTACAGGAATAGGAACCTTCACCAGTTTACTATCCTACATATTAAACCTCTACAATATTGTCTCAACATACCTCCTCTGGTTTAACCATAGCTTCCTCTTTTTCTGATCTCTTTTAATTTCCATGCCCAAAATATAGTTTGCAGCACCAAGATCTTTCATGTCAAATTTGGAGGACAAATGGATCTTCAAATCCTGGATAATTTCTTTGTCATTTCCAACCAGCAACATATCATCTACATACAAGACTAGACAAATAACATGGTCACAAATTAATTTAAAGTACACAAAATGATCTTCTTTTCTTCTGGTGAAGCCAAGTCCCCGTATAAATGTATCAAATTTCTGATACCACATCCTTGGTGACTGTTTTAACCCATACAGAGACTTCTTTAACTTGCATACTAGCTCTTTCTTACCCTTCACCGCAAAGCCTTCAGGTTGCTTCATGTAGATCTCCTCTTCTAGATCCTCATGAAGAAATGTTGTCTTCACATCCATTTTTTCTACCTCAAAATCAAAAGTAGCAACAATAGATAAAAGTAATCTAATAGAAGTTACCTTGGCAACAAGAGAAAAAATATCACCAAAATCAATTCTTGGCACCTGGGAATAACCTTTTTCTACCAACCGAGATTTGTATTTCTTCATCTTTCCTTTTGCATTTGTCTTCTTCTTGAACACCCATTTGTTGCTAATGGATTTCCTTCCAACCGGCAACTCCACTAGATCCCAAGCCTCACTTTTGTGAAAAGATGCCATTTCATCAACCATGGCCTCTTTCCAGTGTTTTCCATCCTCTGAATCTACTGCTTCCTTCACAATTATGGGATCATCATTAGTAATAGATAAAGTAAAATTTGAACAGAAATCAGATGGACTATACCTTTCTGGTTGCCTTCTTTCTCGAACTGATCTTCTCACACCCAGAGTTTGTGGCTCTTCATCTTCTAATTCCTCCTTTGTTGTAGAGTCTGATTCTTCCTCCTTTAGCTCAAACTCAATCTGCTCAAGTTCCTTTGGTTGGACTTCATGTTTAATAACATCTTTTACCTCTCTGAACACCACATCTCGGCTGTACATAATCTTCCTTGTTACTAGGTTCCAAAGCTTATAACCCTTTAAACCATCCTTATACCCAATAAAGATGCACTTTTCAGATTTACTATCCAACTTGGTTCATTTCTCCTTTGGAAACATGTACATATGCATCACATCCAAATACTCTTAGATGCAAAAGAGAGGGTTTCTTACCAGTCCATACCTCTTGTGGAGTCTTATCCTCCAACGTTGATGAAGGTGATCTATTGACCGGGTAACATGCTATCTCCACCGCCTCTACCCAAAATTCCTGTCCTAACCTAGCACCACTGAGCATGCTTCTTGTCCTTTCCATCAACGTCTTGTTCATTATTTTTGCAACTCCACTTTGCTCAAGTGTGTATGGAGTAGTCTTTTACTGTGTTATACCACACTTCTTACAGAATTCTTCAAATTCCTTACTACAAAACTCTCCACCGTTATCTGTCCTCAACACCTTTATCTTCTTCTCTGTCTAGTTTTCCACCAGAGCCTTAAATTCTTTAAACCTGTCAAAGACTTCAGATTTCTTCTTAAGGAGATATATCCATGTATTCCTTGAGAAGTCATCTATAAAGGATACATAGTACACAGACTTACCCAGTGATGGAACCTCCACAGGTCAAAACACATCACTGTGCACAAGCTCTAATATCTGTTTTTCCCTCTTACCACTAGAGGGGAAACTCACCCTATTCTACTTACCATATACACAATTTTCATAGAAATCAAAATCCAGAGAGCTATTACTCATACCTTCTACCATACCTTACCATGAAGTATTTGAAGGCCCTTCTCTCCAATATGTCCAAGCTTTTGATGCCACAACATGGTCTTCTCTCTAGAGACCACTAGATTTTCCACTCCACTTTCAAGAACCATAGAATTGTTGCACCCATCAACAACAGTGCTACCTTGCAGCTTGTATAGAGTTCCAATTCAAACTCCCCACATCAATACCATTGCCCCCTAAACCATCTTGTAGGTATCCTTCTCACACACTCTTTTTACACCTGCATCATCCATCTTGCTTATAGAAATCAGATTTATGACGAATGCAGGAATATGCAGAACACCCAGAAGTGTTCTAACCCTTCCACCTTGCAACTTCAACTTTACTTTTCCGCAACCAACGATTCTAGCCTTCCTATCATCCCCCAAGAAGACATCACCACCATCATATTTCTCATACTCCTAGAACCACTCTCTATTGGGAGTGAAGTGAAAGGATGCATCTGAGTCAATCAACCATGCCTCATGATCTACATGTGTACTTGAAGAAGCCAAGTACACATCCCCACCTTCATCTGAGGTGGTTTTTGCCTCTGCAAAAGTAGCATCATCAGATCCCTTTCCTTTATCAGGAGCTTTAGATTTACAGTGCCTTTTGTAGTTCCCTTCCTTTCTGCATTTCCAGCACACCACCTTTATAGGTTTCCCTGGAGATTTAGATCTCCCTCTAGATTTAGACCTCCCACTTAATGACTTATTTTTGTTTTTGTTTTGGGACTATCCTCATACAAGCAAGGCATCACCATTTTGGCTCTCCATATTTTTCTGTATCATCTCCTCGGTCAGCAAGGACGAGACTATTTCATCAAACTGCAAGGCAGTTGCATTGCTACCTATTGCAATAACCAGACTATCCCATGAATTTGCTAGAGAACACAACAAACTAATGCACTTATCTTCATTTGAAATTTTGATATCAACAAATGATAACTGACTTACCACAGTATTAAACGCATTTATATGCTCTGTCACCGAGTCCCATATTTCATCCTCAAGTTAGACAACTTTTTCCATAGGAACAATTTATTCACCAGAGACAGAGATTGGTACAAAGTCCCTAACTTGTCCCACAAAGCCTTCACCATAGTTTCCCCTGATACATTCAACAATATTGAATCTGAGACACACAATCATATTGTGCTCGTTGCCTTCTGATCCAACTTCTTCCATTCTTCATCAAACACTCCTGTTGGTTTAGTACCTAGATCTACCACGATCCACTGATCTTTATCCACCAACAGATCCTCCATCTTGAGTTTTCACAACTCAAAACTCTGACCATTAAATTTCTTGATCTCTATCTTTCCACTGCTTGCCATCTTCTTTCACCACCAGAATTGTTCCCACAGATCTCCCATTGAATGGGGTCTACCATAGGCCCGAGTGAAACCCCTCAGAAACAAAGGCATCCCCTTGAAGCCAAAACAGCTTTGATACCAAATGTAGATTTTAACCTCGTACAGAAATTACCTGCATAAGAATTCTAAAACACAGAAAATAAACAATGCGAGAGCATAGCACATAAAATGCATATACACAAATATTTTCCCCTGGATCCCAAAACTGGGACTGCCAGCATGATTTTTCATTATTGTTCTTTCAATGTTACAATACATATTTATACATGCTGAAGCATCCAATACCATGGACTGAAAACCATCGTGTCCAAATCCATGGACCGAAAACCATTGCGTCCAAAACCATGTGCGAAAAACATGCAAAAAACCATAGGTAGGTCTGCCCAACCTAATATAGGTTCCAAAACCAAAATTTTCCAGGGTGCTTCCCTAGACCGCATAGAGTGGGGTTACCTGCACCCCTCAAACCCCCTGTGACTCCCCTCACTACGCAATCGGCACAATGAAGGGGGGGTTCCACCCCCCTTCTAACCCCCCAGTTAACTACGTGGGCTAGTCATGGAAAGAATATAACACAACCCAACATCTCGATCAAATATACAAGATAATAGCGTGGGATGAGGATTGGATCAATCCTACAATAGATGGACAAATTGCATGGGACAGGGATAGCTCCTATGCCTTAGATTCAAATGAAGAGCTTGAACACTGGCAGAATAGGCTGCACGAAGTATCCACACTTTGCTCCAATATGAGGACCAAGTCATTGAGGTGTGTTTCGACTGAGGTAAGAAATCTCCTGAATTATGATGGTTTGAATGATGTGGAACTTTTTCTAGATGAATTTGAAATAGAATTACCGAAAGAGAATCAATTCTAGGAACTAGAGTTGGCATTACACGCTATGCATGCCCGTTGGTTGGGTATGCACAAAGAAATATTTGCAGGATGGAGAGATTATAGAAGAATGATGAAGTTAATATTTGGCCATGCTAATACTAGAATGACAGAAAAATATAGTGGGAAGGATGATCCACATGATCATTTAGCACAATGGGCTAAGGCCTGGGGAACCAAACCACAACTAGAATGGGTGCATATATTTTGTCATACACTAGATACGATCCTAATGAATTGGTATTTGGAGATAGATCTTCGCAATGGGGCTACTGAATGGAACTTTTGAAAGGAGATTTTTCTATTATCCTTTAGCTTTGAGGATGGGTTTCATGGTATTGATGAAGTGCTACAAGAAATAAAAGCAGTTGTATTCAAAACGCTGAAGGAACTGGTAGACTAGACTCAGCCAGATTGGAGTACATAGTTGCGCCATGCGCTGGAATGCTATAATGTGACTTCTAAAGAAGAGGATGATTCATGAAATATTACCATTCCTGAAACCGAAGGATAGCGCGAGATCAAAGGATTGAAGGTGGAAAACCTGGATATATCAAAGCCTTTGAAAAATTGATAGGTAAACATTGGATGTGAAGAATAACCTAAGTTTGTGAAGATAGGAGACTATTGGGACAAAGATATAGTTGATAAGGTAACTCAGTTGTTGCGTGAGTACCAAGAATTATTCCCCACAAAGCTTTCATGTTTGAAAGGGATTGTTGGAGATTTAGGCGTTATGAAGATTACATTGAAACCGGATGTGAAGCCTATTAAGCAGTGGCCTTACCGATTGAATCCAAAGTATAAGGAGAAGGTAAACCTAGAACTGGATAAAATGCTGGAAGTTGGTATTATTGAGCCTGTAGAAGAATATGATTGTGTAAGCCCTATGGTGGTCCATGAAAAGAAACAGGAAGGTAAAATCCGCATATGCATAGATCTGTGGAAGCTGAATGATTCTTGTGTGCATGATCCATTTCTGACACTATTTACTGATGAAGTATTAAAAAATGTGGGTGAACAGGAGGCATATTCGTTTACTGATGGTTTTTTAGGTTATCATAAATTAAATATCACACCAGAAGATTGAAGAAAAACAACTTTTGTGACTAAGTAGGGTGGCTTTCAATATATAGTTATGCCATTCGGATTGAAGAACACACCTACAATATTTTCCCGAGTATTGATCACAACGTTCAAAGAATTTATTCATAAGCTCCTGGAAGTATATTTTGATGATTGGACTGTGTTTAGCTTGGTGAAGCACCATGTTGCGAGTTTGCGCCTCATGCTGGATACATGTCAAAGATATCAGATCACACTAAACTTAAAGAAATGTAGATTTTGTGTGCCTTTTGGGATTTTGCTCAACCATGTTGTATGTAAGCAGGGATTGATGGTGGATCCTATGAGGATCGTCGTAATTATGAGCTTGGAAGCACCTAGGAATGTGAAACAGTTATGCGCGACATTGAGACACACTGATACTACATGAAGTTTATCAAGGCGTATGCCTAGATAACCACGCCAATGGAGAAATTGTTAAAAAAGGATGCGATGTTTTTCTAGGATGAAGATTGTCAGTGCAACCTGGATGTCTTGAGGGAGAAAATGGTGATAACACCTATTTTGGTTTTTTTGGACTAAAAAAAGGAGTTTCATGTGCATGTTGATGCCTTCTGCATTGCACTAGGAGTAGTATTAACACAGGCAGGTGAGGGAGAGATCGATCATCCAATAGAGTTCGCAAGTAGAAATCTATCCAAAGACGAGAAGAATTACTCCACCACAGAGCCTGAAGGGCTAGCAATGGTCTACGCACTGTAGAAGTTTAGAAATTATTTGTTAGGTGGACATTTTAAAATGTATATAGGTCACTCCACGCTAAAATACCTGGTCAATAAGCCTGTGTTAAGGGGGAAGATATGTAGATGGTTACTATTGCTCCAGGAGTATAACTTTGAAGTAATTGTGAAACGTGGAAGGTTGAATGTAGACCCAGACCATCTATCCAGGATTGAAATAGGTGAGGAACCAAGTATTCTGGAGGGAGGAATGCCAGACGCATAGTTCTTTGTGGTGCACATTATGGACGATCATTTTGCCAATATTATTCAGCTCTTAACAATGGGAACAGCTTCGGAAGGTTATTTCACTCAACAAAAGAAGGAGTTAGTTGTTCGCGCTACGGAATTTTCGGTAATTGCGATTCATTTGCATAAGATTGGGTCATATGAGATATTTCAAAGGTATGTTCTGGACTTTGAACATGCTAGTATCCTAGCTAAAGTCCATGGAGGAGCGGCAGGAAGTCACTATGCAGGGAAAGCGACCGTACAAAAGATCTTGTGCATTAGGCTATGGTGGCCAACATTACACAAAGGTTCTAAGGCATATTGCAAGGCATGTGATGCTTGCCAAAGGATGGGGAAACCTTCACAAAGGGACGGATTGCCTTTATATCCCCAAGTTTCATTGCAGGTAGTTTAGAAATGAGTCATTCACTTTATAGGTCCAAAACAACCACCAGGCAAGAAGATAAGCGTGTGGTATATAATTACGGCAACTAAGTATTTAACCAGGTGGGAAAAAGTGCAGCCAATGAAGGATTATAGAACAACCACTGCTGCAAAGTTTCTATTCGAGTGTGTCTTAACAAGGTTTGGATGCCCAAAGATATTAATGAGTGATAGGGGTACGTATTTCTTGAATGAAATGATCAGCGCGATGTTGGAAAAATTTCAAGTATATCATCAGAAGAGCACGCCCTATCACCCACAAGCAAATGGAATGATGGAAACTTTTAATAATATTTTGGAGCATGCATTGACAAAGGTATGCAACGTGCAAAGGAATGACTGGGACATGCTACTATGTTATGGGCTTATAGGACAACCTGCAAGAAATTGACAGGACAAACATCGTTCTAGTTGGTCTATGGAATTGAAATAGTAATGCGGATGGAGTATATTATTCCAAGTTTAAGGATTTCAGCCTTGACTGAGATGGTGAACCACGATACCTTAGAAGAATGGCTCGCGTAGATCCTGAAACTATAAGAGGACTGCTTCCTTGTAGGATTTCACCGGAAAATGCAAAAGGAATGCGAGAAAGCATGGCATGATCGACATATTAAGCTTCACATGTTCAAGGTAGATGCTTTGGTGTTGTTATATGATAACAAGTTCACGAAGTTTCCAGGAAAGTTTCAAATGCACTGGCTAGGGCCATATATTATTAAGGAAATAACGGATGGTGGTGCATTTCAGCTCGTGAAGCTGAATGGGTAACCATTCACTGGAAATGTGAACGGAAGTAGGCTGAAGCTATACATAAGGGATCTTGCCCCTATGCGATGACTATATGGAAGAAGGATAGTCTTAGTAATCCAGGTAGTTGTAAGGGACTGTGGACTATAAACTACACTTCCTGACTAGGTGAGGAACGTAGTAGAAGGGATGCGTGATAGATGACAGGGGTGAGACAGGTGAGGATGCGTTGGATGAGTTGCACAATGGAGGATGGTGCCGCGCATATCAATCCAAAAGTAGCCGTTGAGGTTACTATTCAAGATTTTATGGCCAAATATCAATTAAGAGGAGGGGGTAGGTGCTATTTATGGAAAAAAATATTTGGAGATTTGCCACCAAAGATGCATTTATTATCAAAATTTGTGGGGAACAGTCAATTTTGAATTCAAAATTTCCTATAAATTATGTGTGTTGGTCCAATGAAGAACAATTTGCATTCTAAGAGTTGGTTGGGCGCTTTTCTGTGTGACACTTATGAATTGTAAGGTTTGGGAGGACTTGATTGCCAATATAGTATTTGCAACGTTGCCTGAAATTGACTAGAGACTTGTTATCCAACAAATCACTGCTACAAACCTTGCCAAAGTTGTAAGTTCAAAATATGTTATGTTTGACACGTGGGGCCCTAAGAGTTTTGTTGGGAATGGGTCCCCTGGGGGTCAATTTTGGGATTAAAAACCCAAGTTTTGGGGCAGAAGTCCCAAAGTTTGTATAAAGAAATGTAAAGTCTCAACATTTTGTGGTCGCGGAGCGTGAATATATCAAGAGTCAAAAGGGTTTTCCACCCTTAGTCTATATAGGTTGTGTAAGTTTTAGAGATCTACCCTTGGTCCGTGAACCATGGGATTGTATAAAAAGGAGGTCTTAGAGGAGTCTAAGGGGAAGAAGTTAGTTAAGTAGAAGTGCTCGATGAGTCTGTAAAGAGCTAAGAGCAAGAGTCTTAGCATAGGAAGAGGCTCTGCAGCTAAGTGCGCAAAGGCCTAGGGTAGAAGTTTGCGGCTGAGTGCGTGGATCCTTGCAGCTGTGTTCGCAGGGCGGATAGAGTCTATATTGGAAACTTGAGTCACTAATAAAGAGGAGTATTCTAAAATTACTGTGTATTTTACCTCTAGTTGTTGCATGCAATTATGTCATGTTAAGTTCTAGGTTTACATTATAATGCTAATTTGATGCGTGAATATATTTGTTTCTATTTGTTATTTAAACGCGAGTAAGAATATATGTTTACGTGAAGACAATTCTAATTGTATGATAAATTTGGTTAACACTTAAGATAATTCGAGAACTTATACAGTAACATATTTACAAAGGCACGTAAGTGCCTGAATCATCGTTTAGGGTTGCGCAAAGGATGATCGTATACCTTCGCAGAGGTTCTAAGAGACGAAAGAGAAAGTACATCAATAAGCCCTAAAGACTTATCGATATATGTGAAGAATTGGTTTAAGGTATAAAGTCTACATCATGACCATCTTAGGGTGCAGAAACTTGGTTCCTGCATCCCCCCATACTTCTTCAGGTGAGACTTCAGTTTGCGCTCCGCAGACTGATGCCGAAAGGGCCAGCAGTGTAGGGATTTTCTTGGCTGACTAATGTTGAACCTAGGTCAGGGCCCATCAAGCCAACAAATGGGATATTTTTAGTACACTGTGATGCCTTTTGGGCCGAAGAATGTGCCAGCGATATTTTTGCGCGCAGTCATTGTGGCATGCAAAGACTTCATTCATAAATTTCTGGAGGTATACTTTGACGATTGGACAGTGTTTGGATTTGTCAAGCACCATGTGGAAAGTCTACGCCTGATGCTAGATACATGTAGGAGATACCGGATCACACTCAATCTGAAGAAGTGTATGTCTTGTGTCCCTTTTGGGATCTTTCTAGGTCATGTGCCATGCAGACAATGATTAATGGTATACACCGCAAAGATCGCGGTGATAATCAACTTGGAGGCACCGAGGAATGTGAAACAGTTGCGCTTAACTCTAGGGCATACCAGATACTATAGGAAGTTCATCAAGAGCTATGCCCAGATCACCGCACCTATGGAGAAATTTTTGATAAAGGATTCTAAGTTTTGCTAGAATGATGAATGTCAGAAGAGATTGGATGTGTTGAAAGAAAAAATGGTCACCACTCTGATCCTAGTCTTCCCAGACTAGAAGAAGGAATTTCATGTGCACGTGGACGCATCATGTATTGTGCTGGGGGTCGTACTGACACAGGCTAGTGAGGGAGAACTGGATCATCCTATAGAATTCAGAAGTAGGAAGTTGTCTAAAGTAGAGAAAAATTATTCCACGACAGTGCGAAGGATTAGCTATGGTGTACGCACTTTAGAAGTTTAGGCACTATTTTTTAGGGCGGACACGTTAAGACATATACGAATCATTCGGTGTTGAAGTACCTGGTCAACAAGCCTATGTTGAGGGGGGGGGGGAATATGTAGGTGGCTGTTGTTGTTATAGGAGTACGAATTTGAAGTTATTATGAAGCCAGGACGACTGAATGCAGGACCTGATCATCTATCGTGCATTGAAACTAGATAGGAACCTACTAATTTGGAGGAAGGACTGCCTGACGGAAAGCTCTTTATGGTGTGTGTTGCGAACAACCACTTTGAAGATATTATCCACTTCCTAACGACAATATCGGCTCCGAAAGGTTATACAAGCCAACAAAAGGAGGAACTGGTAGTGCGCGCGGCAAAATTTTCTATCATTGCAAGGCACTTGTACAAAATGGGGTTAGACAAAATATTGTGACGTTATGTGCCTAACTTTGAATGAAGCAGCATCCTCGTTGAGGCTCATGGAGGAGCTGCAGGAGGACATTATGCAAGGAAAGCAACAGCGCAAAAAATTCTACGTGTTGGGTTGTGGTGGCCAATTGTGCATAAGGATTAGAAAGCATATTGTAGGGAATGTGATGAATGTCAAAGGACTGGCACGCCGTTGTGGAGGGATGAGCTACCTCTAATGCCGCAGGTGAAGTTACAGCCATTCGGAAAATGGGCAATCGACTTTATGGGACCAATTCAGCCTTAAGTAAAGAAGACGGGTGCATGATACATCATCACCATGACTGAGTATTTGACCAGATGGGCGGAGGCAAAGCTTGTGAAGGACTACACAGGTGCGATAGCGGAAAAATTTATTTCGAGTATGTTCTGATGTGATTTGGGTGTCCAAAGATCTTGATGAGCGATCACGGTATGCACTTTCTTAATGAAACAATCAACGTGTTGATAGAGGAATTTCAGGTGTATCATCAGAAAAGTACCTGTTATCATCCGCGGGCTAATGGGACAGTGGAAGCATTCAATAAGATACTAGAGAGCATGATGACAAAGGTCTGCAATGCTCAGAAAAATGACTGGGACGTGTGTGTACCCTCGGTGTTATGGGCCTACAGAACAACTTGCAAGAAGCTAATTGGACAAACACCTTTCAGACTCATGTATGGCATAGAAGTTGTGATGCCAATGGAATACATTTTACCTAGTTTGTGCATAGCAACACTCACAGGAATGGTAGATCGCAAAGCCTTGGAAGAGAGGCTCGCGCAGCTAGAGGAGCTTGAAGAGGACCGATTTCTAGCTGGATTTCATCAACACATTCAAAAGGAGTGCGAAAAAGAATGGCACGATCACGACATCAAACTAAGCTTCAAGGTAAATGATCTAGTCTTGTTATATGACAACAAATTTGATAAATTTCCAGGGAAATTTAGGATGCATTGGCTAGGGTCGTATGTCATCAAGGAGATTATCAATGGTGGAGCAGTTTAGCTAGTCAAATTGAATGGAGAAATCTTCCCAGAGAAGGTGAATGGCAGTCGATTGAAGCCATGCAATGGTGATCCAACTAGGTGACTATATGAGGGAAGCACAGTCTTAGTGCTCCAGGCAGTTGAAAGGAAGAATGGGACTATAAACTACACTACCCAGGTCAGAGAGTTGCGTGATCGACGAACTGTAAGGAATGAGGAAACGTCATAGACCTAGAAGAAGCACACAGAGAGCTATGCTGCCAAAGGAAGAACCACACAGGATAGCCGAAAAGTGACCATTAAAGTCACTATTCATGATTTGACGATGAAAAAATGGCTAAATGGATTGGGGGGGCGACATTCAAGTCAGAATTTATGGACTAGATATTTGAAAATATGCCGCCAATCTCACATTAATGTATCGATTTTGGGGGGAACGCTCGGATTTGAATTTGAAAATGCCTATAAATTACAAAGGGTTTCCCAACAGAAAACACTTGGCCTTTTGAGAATTGAGGTGTTGAGATCTCAGGTGCACATGAACCATGAAAACTTTGAAGCTTTGATAGTAGGTTCAATATTTGAGACATTGCCAAAGGATACATAGGAGTTGTTGCATAGCATCATGTCGACGCTTACAAAAGCTATGAGTGCTAAAGCAGTGACAACCGAGGGAGATGTTCCAGAGGTAGCTATGGCATCAGAGGGAGTTTCCTCAGAAGTTGCGCCTGTGGAAGTATCAACAGAAGTGCCTAAATCCCCTGGGACACCTAGGCCAAGGCCTATGCTGACCCAGGAGGGTCCAAAACCAAAGAAGGAGAAGTAGAAAATGTAGCCCCCAGTGCGTGCATCACCTAGGAAGCCCCCACTGCTGGGAAAATCCACCATGCAAGAAAAGGCCAAAATGATTGACCTAGAGCTAGAAGAAGAGCCAAAAATTACTATCCATAGTGCTGGTTGCATGGGAGCTATCTGAAGATATCCAGTTTCCTTCGGTCACACCAGACCTACTGAGGAAGCGAAGTTCGCTTCGTTGTGGGTGATGAAGGATCCTCAACGAATAATGGACAGAAAGATCTTCTGGATCTTGATGGAGATGAGAATCCATATGGCCATCAACTACAAGCCGCAACTGACACCTAGAAATTTTGAGAAGTTGCAGGAGTACGTGGAATTCAAGGTTGACTTCCACCATGTCTTAATATAGGTGCGGAAGGACCCTGAGCAGAAGTGGCATGACCTTCCATAATTGGCCACAGATGATGCAATTGTAGCAGTCCTCGATTGTTGGTTGGTAGATTGGCACAATGACATGGACTCGAAAAAAGGATCTAGCAAGACCGTTGCAGATAGGAGAAAGGAAAAAGCCAAGATGAATATGAAACAGCTGGCCGCGAAGAGGAGAAAGGAGGTCATCAACAAGGCCAAGGAAGAGAACACTACTATGCAACAGTCGAGTGGATAGGCAGGTGAAGGGGAGCGCGACGCTGACCAGAGTCAGAAGTCGCCTTCCCTAGAGACTGAGGAAGAAGATGATCAGATGGAGGAGGGAGGAGCGGACTCAGAAATTACTATGTTCTGCATAAAACACAACAGAGACCCAAAGAAAGTAGGGCTACAGAAGAAGTCCAAGGCTAGCAAGGCGTCTCTGGATGTGATCACCCTAACAAAGGGGGACTTAAATGACATAGGTGATACAGTGCAGGATGCCATTGTGGAACTGTTGTAGGAGTTCGAGCAGCAACAATAACAAGCATTTGGTGCCATACAGATGGGTCTACATGAGACGCAGATCCACACATCACAGATATAGACTAGCTCAATGTAAACCAGTTTGGTGCTTGGCCCCTCAGAAGCCGCAAGGATGTTGTGCACAAAGGATCCCCGAGCAATAGTGCTGCCAAATGGAGAACTGACAACAAAGACTGAAGCTAACGAACTCACTGTCAGCACCCTTAAGAGAGTTGGACTTAACCTGGTTGTGCTTCCCAATGAGGCGCTTCAGCTTTTGCAGGACAGCGTGATCGCAGAACTTCGGGCCTGTGAACACTGTGCGTTACAGGTGATCAATGAACAAAAGGTCAACAATGCCCAGCTAACTGTGTAGAGAGACTCCGCCCTTGACCTTATAAAATACATTACAGCTAAGAAACAACACATTGCCATAGTCATGGTTGAGGCATGCAGGACTATCCCATAGCTAGGCATTCTTGAGGCTGATTCGGTAGATGTGAGGGTTTGGAAGCTCATTGCTGGAGTGCGCGACACACAAACTAAATTGGAAAAGGTTTACCTGGAGATGAGCCTAAAAATTGCAAAGTTGCATTTGAAGGCTCAGCCTTCAACTTCACCAAAGATCAGGGAGCAGCGCGAGACCACTTTGAAAGATGCAGTAGCAGTAGTAGATAGCGCAATTAAGGACTGTATCCCACTCTTCAAGTAGTCGCTTGAGGTAGTCACCTTCCTACAAGAAGATCCTACTGTACAGTGGCTAGAAATGGAAGTGTGGGAGCTGTAGCAGTGCTGCGACAAAGTGAAAGTGATAGCGTGCACTGTCGCCATCACGGAGAGGTTAGCTAAGCTGGAGGAGGCAAAAGCATTGAAAGAGCAGGTAGATGTAGCCCAACAAAAGGAAGCCGTGTTGAAGGCTTGCTTGAATCCTTGGTTGGATGAGGCCTATTTGATCATGGCCATAATTGAAGGCAAGCTAGCTAGTCTACAAAAGACTCAGCAGAAGATTCAGTTCGACAGCACAGGGCCAACAACAGAGTAGCTGGTTGAGCAGATGAAGCAGGTGGCAACACAATGTACTGCCAAAGTTGCAGTAGTCCAAGTCGAGCTAGGAGGTCTTCGCGATAAGATCTATGCACCAGCTGGGTGACTCGAGGGCGAGTCACCATGTTTGTGTTGGGGGCCTGTTGGGAACAAGTCCCTTGGGTGTAAATTTTGGGGTTAAAAACCCACGTTGGGGCAAAAGCCCCAAAGTTTGTATAAAGAAATGTAAAGTCTCTGCATTTTTTGGTCGTAGAGTGTGAAGATATAAATAGTCAAAAAGGGCTTTCCTCCCTTATTCTAGATAGGTTGTGTCAGTTTTACAGATCCGCCCTTGGTTCACGGACCATGGGATTGTATAAAAAGGAGGTCTTAGAGGACTCTAAGGGGAAGAAGTCAGTTAAGTAGAAGTGCTTGATGAGTATGTAAAGAGTTAAGAGAGAGATTCTTAGCATAGGAAGAGGCTATGTAGCTGAGTTCATAGAGGCCTAGGGTAGAAGTCCATAGCTGAGTGCGTGGACCCCTGCAGCTGTGTGCGCAGGGTGGATAGAGTCTGTATTGGAAACCTGAGTCATCAATAAAGAGGAGTATTTTGAAATTACTGTGTATTTTACCTCTGGTTATTTCATGCAATTATATTATGTTAAGTCCTGGGTTTACATTATAATGCTAATTTGATGCACGAATATATTTGTTTCTATCTATTATTTGAACGTGAGTAAGAATATATGTTTACACAAAGACAATTCTAATTGTATGACAAAGTTGGTGAACACTTAAGATAATTCGGGAACTTATACAATAACATATTTACAAAGGCGAGTAAGTGCCTGAATCATCGTTTAGGGTTGTGCGAAGGACGATCATATACCTTCGTGGAGGTTCTAACAGATGAAAGAGAAAGTACATCAATAAGCCCTAAAGGGTTATCAATCTGTGAAAAAGAAGGGTTTAAGGTATAAAGTTGACATCATGACCATCTCAGGGTTAGGAAACTTGGTTCCTACATCTCCCCATATGGATTCAATTGAGACTTCGGTCTGTGCTCCGTGAACTGATGCCAAAAGGGCTAGTAGTGTAGGGATTTACTTGGCTGACTAACGCTGAACCTGGGTTAGGGCCCATCAAGCCAACAAGTTCAATTATAGAATCTTCAACCCCTATGCCTACCACACTGAGGTCACCAAGGCCAAAGAAATCCGCCACAAAAGAGAAGAAATCAGCCACAAAGGAGAAGCAGAAGAAGCCAATTCCAGTGAGAATGTCACCGAGGAAGAATTTGGAGGTGCGAAAAAAGGAGAAAAAAGACAAACAACCAGAGAAAGTGATTAATTTGGAGGAGGGGGAATACCAAGGCATAGAGTAATTGGATGGAAAAGAGGTAGAGCCTATCTCATGGCTTCCCGATTATATCCCTCTGCTGAAGGGAAAGACCAAGGTTACCAAAGACCCTAGTTTCGGGAAATTATCAGTTTCAACTCCCCTGTTTCCTGAACAAGTGGAATTTGAAGGCACAACATTAGCACAAATTCGGGTGCTAAAAATGGATGATTGGGACCTTGCAGACCATGAGAGGTTCCCACATTTGGCAAAAAGCAAGTATATGACCAAAATTTACTATGAGGAGACTAGATTTATGCGACTGGAGCCCATGAAGTGGGTTCGAGGTGTTGAGTAGGATGGACTGCTAGACATGCTCTATGTGCTACACTTTCATCTACCAACTATCAACATGGTGTCTATACACTATCTCCTCGCACTGGTGCATGATGGATGCCTATGGATTGGGATCCCATCCTAATAACAAACATGTTAATACATCACATAACGAAGTTACCTTACAAATGAGTGAACCCTTCCAAGGAGTTTGGAGGGAAAACTTGAGAAAAATAATTGGCACACAAGATGAAGGTAGAGTATGGGATTGTTAAGAAGTCATGCAGATATTATATCCACTCTATCTATGACGAGGCAGTGTTGTTCATCGCCCAAATTCTTGCAGGAAAAATTATGAGGAAGTATCACGAAAACGAAGTTCCAACGCCGGTTGTATCACTAGCAATACAGTGTGCAAAGTGATCCAAATGGAACCAAACACTCTATAAGTCTTCAAAAATCATGACCAAAACAATCGCATGGGAAGAACCCTTAGAAACATCAGAAAACACTATCGAGAGGTGTAAAACACAAGAAAATAGTGAAAACAAAGCTTATCAACAGTCAAAGAAGTGATGCACAGTAGCCGTCAGATCTAGCCAATCAACAGTCTAGATTTGGTCGGCAAATCGCAATTGGTAGTAGCAAGTGAAGGCTATTGATGGAGACCACATGGGATACATGACAGTGATCAATGGGGTCAACGAGGACCATCAATCAAGCGCGCAGATCGACGGCCCACGTTGCATCACAACATTGTGTCGGCAAACCACAATAGAACGCTCACCAAATGGCCCGAGGTTATCGCGATGTGCGATTGCGATCAATCGCATTGCGATATCGCAATCAGCAAACATAATAGAGTGGGCACATACATATATACATATATTTGATTTGATCGTCAGACCTGATAGCATTACAAATGGTATTCCATAAATATTTCAATTTTGATATAAGCTATTTGCAGGATTTTGCAGTGTTTTAATGTAGTTTCCAAATACAGAGGGGAAAACCATGACACATGGACAGTCGCGACATGCGATAGTGAATTACAAGAGGACATGATAGGAGAATAGATCAGATTTGAGGACTTTTAAGTCTGGTAAATAGTGTTTTTGGTGGATTTTCATAGTTTTGAATGCATTTCTCTGTGTTAACAGAAAGCAGTCGTTTTAGGGATTTCAAAGGCCCGATGCACTCATTCGTTGCAGAATAGGTGGCCACCTCCCCTAAAAGGTGTTATGCCATGATTGCTAACACTTAACAGAGGGATTTGAGTGGACACAGGTCGGGGAGATAGAAAGCTGAGAAGAGGAAACGAACAGGCAGTGTAGATTGGCTTCAAGGCCATAGAAGACAGAAGACAGAGGTAGGCAATGCAAAGAGACAGAGCAAAGACAGAGGCAGAGAGTGATAGAGTGAGTTTGTGTACTCAGAGAGGCTTGATAGGTTCAAGAAAAACTCTTGTTGTTGCATCTATTGTGTATTGAGACTCAGGTTGAGCTCATATTTTTGTAAAACTCTGTTCTGAAGACATAATAGAGAGGTCACCACTGAAGGCTAGACCAGGAGATGTAGCCCAGGAGTATCGGGTGAACTCCTTATTAAATTTTTTGTGTTTATGTGTTGTCCATTATGATTCTTTACTACTTCATTGTCTGTGTATTTCGCAATCTTATTGATCCATTGCATAAAGTAACATAGTCAAATCCATGCACATGAGTCTGTAATACCTTATTAATTGTTTAAGATCTCATTTTCAGATCAAGTGGTATCAGAGCTTTAGGTTGCTAAGGTTAGACAAGCTTGTGCTGGATTAGTGAATGATAACTAGTTCAAAGCTCAAATTAGAAGAAGGAGAACTGGTTGAGACTAACCCAGAAATTGGTAGAGTCTATCCTAGGAGGAAAATGACAGGAGAAATTCCCTTGGAATCAGACTCTTAGTTCATGGATAGTTTCATGACCATGAGAGCCATGGTGGAAGAGATGTATCAAGAATTTAAGAAAGGTAGAGGTCAAGATACTTAAACCTCCAAACAAGACAAAGGAACAGAAGAACCTCTTCTAGATGGCCATTCTGAAGGCAAAGGGAAAGGAAAAGAGGCTCCTCTATCAACACCTCCTTCTAGCCCTTTGATTAAATTAGATGTAAAATTTGATTTTCCAATATATGATGGAGAATTAAATGCATAAAAGCTAGATAACTGGATTAGACAGATTGATGTATATTGTAGGGTGTATAACATTGATTTAGAAAGGAGAAAGATTCAGCTGGCCAGCCTTCGCCTTGGAGGAACTGCCTTAGTGTGGTGGGAAGGCAGGACACAAGCTGATTTGAAGAAGCATGGTAAAATTCTTTCTACCTGGAGTGAATTTGTTTCTGCCATTAAAAAATAGTTCTATCCACTAGCTTATATGTAGCAAGCTATGATGAGTTGGCAAACTCTTCACCAATTAAAGGGGCAAAGTGTACAAAGCTATACCCAGGAATTTAGAAAAAGAGCTTTAATTCTAGGCATTTCTCTAGACTCACCTGAAACTTTGCTGAAGTATATAGGTGGTCTACATAGCTATTTGAGGCACACCATTCTCATGTTTAACCCTACTAGCATAGATGAGGTATCTGTTCAGGCTACACATCTAGAGGCTAGAGGCAAGAACGTGAACCCAGAGATTGGGGGATCATCAAAACCCATTGCAAGCAAGAACAAGGAAAAGAGGAAGCAGAAATGGAAAGAGAGGAAGGCCAAAACTATACAGAAAGACAAACCTTCATGCACTCACTGCAAGAAGGATGGACATGATTATGAACATTGTTGGTCTTTGAATTCGAAGCTAAAACCCAAGAAGTTCGATGGAAAGAAGAATAAGACTGCTGCTACTATACAGAAGGATTTGGGGTCAAACTAAGGCAATGAAACAACAATCATAGCTACAGGTATGAAAGGTAAAAATTCTGAAGCATCTACTAGTAATTCTACACAAACTATTGATAGTGAAGAAAATGAGAGGAAAAGACATGAGATTTTTCATATTAGAGTTATTTCCAAGCATCAAAAGATTGATACTTTATTTGATAGTGGCTCACAAGTAAACTTGATTTCTGAAGCAATTGTAAAGAAGTTGGGATTACTAACCACACCTCACAAGAAGCCATATCCATTAGGTTGGGTATGTGATAAAGCAAAGCTACAAGTGACTAGACAATGTAAACTTAGATTTGCCATTGGTTCAGCATTTGTAGATGAGGTTGAGTTAGATGTAATTCCCTTGGATATATGTGGTATTGTTTTAGGAAGTCCTTACTTGTATGATAGAAAAACCATTTTTTATAGAGCTGAAAATAAGTATCAACTCATTAAATATGGAATAGAATATATTGTAAGAGCTCATAAACTCAAGAATAATTATACTCTCATAAACTTAGGGCAGATGAAAAGAATTGTAAATTCATGCAAGCAATTTTTACTGATGGTTGTAAAGGAAAAGAAACCTGATAAAACCAATGTATTTGAGGGCTGTGATACTAAACAAAAAGATGATTTAGGAAAAGTTTTTTCAGAATATGATATCCTATTTCAAGAACCTAAAGGTCTGCCACCCAAAAGGGAAATTGTACATGATATTCATTTTCAGCAAGATGCTCCATTGCCTAACATCGGAATGTATAGGTTATCCGCTTTAGAGAATGCAGAGATCAAGTATCAGGTACAGGAGTTGCTTGAGTAAGGGTTCATAAGGCCAAGCACATCACCATGTGGATCTCCAATCATGTTGGTGAGAAAGAAAGATGGTTTGTGGAGGATGTGCATTGATTACAAAGCACTGAATAAAATAATGATCAAGAATCGTTATCCTCTTCCTCGCATAGATGATCTATTAGATCAGTTGAAATAAGTTGTATACTTTTCCAAGTTGGACTTGCGTAGCAGCTACCATCAAGTCAGAGTTGTAAAACAAGATGCATGGAAGACTGCTTTCAAAACAAAGTAAGGGTCGTACAAATGGCTGGTTATGCCTTTTGGCTTAACTAATGCTCCTGCAACTTTCATGAGAGTTATGAATGATGTAATCAGGCCTTTTATTGATGAATTTGTAATTGTATATTTAGATGACATTATTGTTTTCAGTAGAACATGGGAAGAACTTTTGAAGCATGTAAAGTGGACTCTAGACGTTTTGAAAAAAGAAAATCTCTATGGTAAGTTATCAAAATGTGAATTTGGCAAAACATCTTTGAATTATTTGGGTCATATTGTAGGGGGTGGTGAACTGAACATAGATCCCTCTAAGGTTGAAGTCATTGTGAACTGGCCTAAACCCAAATCTGCTATAGAAGTTAGAAGCTTCTTTGGAGCAGCACAATATTGGAGAAAGTTTAGTGCTAACTTTTCCTTAATTGTAGCTCCCTTACATGCTTTAATAGGATTAAACAAGGTGTTTCAGTGGGGAGGAAAACAACAAAAAACCTTCGACAACTTGAAAGAAAAAATTAGTACAACACTAGTACTAGCATTGCCAGATCTTCAAAGACCATTTGAGATTGAAACAGATGTCAGTGACTATGCCATGGGAGTAGTGTTGATGCAACATGGCAAACCCATATGCTATCACTCTAAGACATTTAATTCTACAATAGTTAATTATCCCACATATGATAAAGAATTGTATGCATTAGTATAGAGTGTAAATAAGTGGAAACATTGCCTATTGGGAAAAGAAACAATTATACATACTAATCATCAACCACTTCAATATTTACACTCACAAACTAAATTGCAGCAATCAAGACAGTATAGGTGGATGGGTTTCCTACAACAGTTTCATCTAGTCATCAGATATAAGAAGGGCATACACAATAAAGTTGCAAATATGTTGTCTAGACCAATTATAAATGCATTTACTATACTTAAGCATAATTCAGTATTGCATGAAAGCTACATTGAACAATATGCTCAAGATTTAGATTTTAAGGATGTATATGCAACTTTAAGTCATGGAAAACAATTAGAAGAATTGGATTATCATGTTAAGGAACAACTCTTATATCATTTGGGAAAGTTATGCATTCCTCAAAATGAAAGAGTTAATATAATCCGAGAAGCACACTCTTCTCTAATATCAGGTCATTTTGGTGTAAGTAAAACAGCTGCACAGTTGTAAAGATTTTGCTATTGGCCAAGAATGCATGAGATAGTTTCTAGATATATTAAAGGGTGCACCATGTGTGCTAAAAGCAAGCCCAACAATAGAAAATTATGCTTGTACACTCCACTTCCAGTCCTTTCTCATCCTTGGGAAAGTGTTTCCATGGACTTTGTTGGGGGATTGCCAAAATCTAGAAAAGGTCATGACTATTTATATGTTATTGTGGACAGGTTCAGCAAAATGTGTATTTTAATAGCTTGTAACAAGCAGATTACAGCTAAGCAAACAACGAAGTTGTTCTTTCAACATGTCTGGGTGCATTTTGGGTTACCCACTTCCATAGTATCTGATCGAGACTCCTGATTTGTTGGGAAGTTTTGGTAAAGTCTATGGGAATTGATTGACACCAGACTGAAGAAGAGCACAACCTTTCATACACAAATAGATTGCCAAACAAAGGTGGTCAATAGGATAGTGATCCAATTGCTCAGGGGTTATTGCAACAAGCATCCCAAGCTTTGGGATGAGCATTTATGTTATGTGAAACATGCTTACAACCATGCTAAACATTCTTCTACACAGAGATCTCCTTTTGAGACTTGTTTTGGTTTTACACCAAGGTATCCCTTGGATTTTGTCTTTAGTAAAGACATAGCGGTTGATGGGCACAGTAATGTGGACAAAGCAATCAAGTTCATTGAACATATTTAAGAAATTCACCAGGCAGTGTAGGAAGAGCTGGAAAAGAGCCAAGCCAAGTACAAGGCAAGGCATGATAAGCATCAGATGGAGCATAGCTTCCAGGTTGGTGACCAAGTCTAGTTGTATATCAGCAAAGACATAATGCAAGGTGAAGGAAAGAAGTTGAAACCAATAAGGTATGGGCCTTTCAAGATACTTGAGAAAATTGGTGAAAATGCTTTTTGCTTTGATTTGCCAACATACATGCACATCTATTCGGTGGTAAATGCAGAAAATTTAAGACTGTTTGAACCTTCATTAATTGAAGATCCCAAAGAGCAAAGTCAGTTGACTTCTATTGATGATTTGTTGCCTGAATATCTCAATGAGCTACAGAAAGATATAGTTCTGGACAGGAAGGTGAGAACTAGGCGCAGAGGGGACGTTGAGTACCTCAGAATTGGACTCAGAGGTTCAAAACCAAGCAGCGCACGATGGATGGAAATTGGGCAAGTGACGAAGTTGTATACTCACTTGATTGATGCTTAAAAACCAACTTTTGGTGGTCCAAGATCCTTTTTAGTGGGAAGGCGTGATCCAAATGGATCCAAACACTCTCTAAGTCTTCAAAAATCATTCAAAATACCAAAACAATCACATGGTAAGAACCCTTAGAAACATTGGAAAACACTATAGAGAGGCGTAAAACACAAGAAAACAGTGAAAATAGAGCTTATTGGTGGTCAAAGGAGTGATGCAGAGTAGCCATCAGATCTGGCTGATCAACAGTCCAGATCTGGTCAGAAAATCGCAATCGGTAGTAGCAAGTGAAGGCTATCGGTGAAGACCACACGGGATATGCGACATCGATCAGCGAGGTTAATGAGGACCATCGATCAAGTGTGCAGATCGACGGCCCACATTGCATCGCAACATAACATCGGAAAACCACAATAGAATACTCACCAAATGGCTCGGGGTTATCGTGATGTGCGATTGCGATCAATCACATCGCGATATCACAATCGGCAAACACAATGGAGCAGGCACATACATATATAGATATATGTGATTTGATCGTTGGACCCAATAGCATTACAAATGGTATTCCATAAATATTTCAAATTCGATATAAGTTGTTTATGGGATTTTGCAGTGTTTTAACATAGTTTCCAAATACAAATGGGAAAACCATGACACATGGACAATTGCGACATACGATAGCGACTTACAGGCAGACCCGATAAGAGAATAGACTGGATTTGAGGACTTTTGAAGTCCGGTATACAGTGTTTTTGGTGGATTTTCATTGTTTTGAATGCATTTTTCCGTGTTAATAGAAAGCGGCTGTTTTAGGGATCTCAAAGGCCTGATGCACTCATTCGTTGCAGAATAGGTGGCCACCTCCCCTAGAAGGCATTATGCCATGATTTCTAATGCTTAGTAGAGGGATTTGAGCAGACAAAGGCCGGGGAGATAGAAAGCCAAGAAGAGGGAATGAACAGGCATCGCAAATTGGCTTTTAAGCCATAGAAGATAGAAGAAAGAGGTAGGCAGTGCCAAGAGACAGAGCAAAGATAGAGACATAGAGTGATAAAGTGAGTCTGTGTACTCAAAGAGGCTTGAGAGGTTCAAGAAAAATTCTTGTTGTTGTATCTATTGTGTATTGAGACTCAATTTGAGCTCATAGTTTTGTAAAACTCTGTTATGAAGACATAATAGAGAGGTCACCACTAAAGGCTAGACCAGGAGATGTAGCCCAGGAGTATTGGGTGAACTCCTTATTAAATTTGTTGTGTTTATGTGTTGTCTATTATGCTTCTTTACTGCTTCATTGTCTGTGTATTTCATAATCTTATCAATCCATTGCATAAAGTAACATAGGCAAATCCATGCACAAGTCTGTAATACCTTATTAATTGTTTAAGATCTCATTTTCAGATCATGGGAATCCAATACAATTGGGCAAAGTATCTATGCAAGGAGCTCCTCGTGAACTGCCGAGAAGCCCAGGAGGAAAGCAAGTTGTTTCATTATGCTTGGCT
Organism: Pinus tabuliformis; assembly: GCA_031772625.1. Classification (NCBI taxonomy): domain Eukaryota; kingdom Viridiplantae; phylum Streptophyta; class Pinopsida; order Pinales; family Pinaceae; genus Pinus; species Pinus tabuliformis. The sequence continues at coordinate 97,362,681 of CM062805.1, read as the reverse complement.
TTTATTATCTATTGTTTTAGTAGCTTGGATATTGCCAAAGGAGAGTCATTCCCCCCTACACAAGGAAGATTCACTAAAGGAAACACAGTTCACCTCATTGTGGTCTACAAAGGATCCAGAAAGGATCAAGGAGTCATTTTTTTTTTGGATTCTCATGGAGATGGATCTCCATATGGTGATCATTTAGAGACCAAGGTTGTTTGCAACCCTATTTTCACAATTGACGGCCTACGTAGAGGTCAAGGCCAATTTCCACAATGTGTCAATCAAAGTGCGAAAGGACCCAAAGCAAACATGGTACAAGTTGCCATATTTGGTATCTAAGATAGAAATGCAGGAGATCGTGGGGTATTGGCCAGTCAAGTGGTGCAAACCCACAGGGCTTAATGTAGGCACTAGAAAAGGTGCAGAAAGTTCTACTGCATAGAAGTGTAAGCAAGCAACTCAGAAAGCCGCATGCACTCTAGTTGAGCAAAAGAAGAAGGAAGTTGTTGCTAAGGCAGCTGTAGAGGAAGAACACATGGAGAAAGAATGCATTGCCAAAGAGTAGGCTGAGAAAGAGCGACAAGATATAGAAGAAGGTGAAAAATCAGCTTCGCAGCACACCGACGAGAAAGAACTGTCAGAACAGGATGGAGGTAGTGGTGAGGAGTAGAGCACTCCTTTCATGCACTTTTCAACCAAATATTTGGAAAAACCAAACTTAGAATTCAATAACAAGCCTAATATCTTAAAACAACAAATCTAAATCAGAAGGAGAGATCCCTCTTTGAAGATGGAAGGGCTCGTTCCCACTTTTGCAAGTGGTTTTATGGTTACCTATTGGTTTCTCTCCACATTCGTGGGAAATTAAAAAGTGATAACACCCCTCTCCTTACTCTACTTGACTGAGTTGACAGTATTTAACCAAAAATAAAAAACTGATTAGAGTAGGCGGAACCAGTTAAGAGTGCAAGCATCGTGATTCCATCGTGACTCTCTCTAAAAGGAACACATTTTCCATCAAGGTATCATAGACTATAAGAAATGAAAGATTCACATAAAGAGAGGGAATAGACAGATAACCAAGTGTTGGTAGCTATACAAGTTCCTCTTGGATTTCACCTTGCTTGTCTAAGAATCCAAACATGGTTTTACGCGGAAAAAACCTATAGGTGAAAAAACAAACAAGCAAGGGAAAGAAGCAAGACAAAGTGAAACAAAGTAAGAAATCAAAAAAAGAAAGAGAAGAAAACACTACTCCTACTCCTAACCTAAATAGAGCATAGGCCAACTCACATGAAGTGATATTTCCAATGCATCCATCAGTGCATTGGTTGGCCCATGTAAGCGAAAGCATGATTGACAAGAAAGATATGCGAGAAAGCCATCAAAAAAGAAAGATAAAACAAAATTCGTTTGAAGCTTGAGTGCATCTGTAGAAAAGAAAAAATTTAAATCACATGAAATCCACTCTACGAATGTATCGTGGTGTCCTGTCACATTGCACGTGGACGACAAGAATGTACACACCTTTGAACTTGACAATCGAGCAAACATAAAGAAAGACACAAACTTTAATTTCGCAACAGCACTTGCTACGTATGACTCCTCAAATGCATTATCAATAGGATCATGTGATTCTGTTGAAGGATGCAAAAGATGTGAAATAGATTGATTTTTAGCGTAAACAACAGAGTGATGAGGAGCCTGGAAAGATTCAACAGATTTCTGATTTGAAGTGCAACTAACCTTAAGGCTATGAGAACCTAACATAATCACCAGCTTGGGCTGAAGTGCCTTGTGTTTGGCATGGAATCCCCCCATAGCATGTTTTGGGGCTTAAAGCCCAAGTTTTGAGTAATACGATTGTAAAAACTCCACAAATTGTGAGCACAGATTGCAAATTGTATGTTAGAGTCATAGGGTTGTCCACCATAAGTTTTGAATGTAGTGTCGGCCTACCCATGGTCCACAGACCATGGGATTGTATAAATAGAGCGAGGCTCTAAGTTGTAAGGTAGTTAGGAGGAAGTAATTTAACAAACAGATGGAGTCTAGAAGATAGCAAGCATAGAGTAAAGGTCTAAGTGCTTTGGGTCGTAGTAGTAGGAAGAGGCTCTGCAGCTGAGTGCACAGAGGCCTAGTAGAGTCTGTAGGTTAGTGCGTAGACCCCTACAAATGAGTGTGCAGGGTAGGTTCGGGTCTGTAACCAGGGAAAGAGATAATAAAGAGAATTTTGATTCCAAATCTTGTGTATCTGTTTTGAGTTATTACATGGTTGATATCTTTTGCAATTGTACTATTTTATTTATTGCACACACTTGTATGAATGATGAACACTATTAAGTATAACTAAACACATATAGATAAGCTAAGTGATCAACTAATGTATGGTTAATAGTAAGAGATTGGGTAATAACGCAGATCAAGCCCCGAGTAGGGTTTCACGAAGGTAGCATCGCAGGCTGCAAGGTACTAATAGGTGCGGGTAGTGGCGTGTGCGCAAGGTCAAACCACAGACCACTGAAGATCATCAAACATGTCTAGGGTGTGGAGACATAGTTCTAGCACCCTCCCATACTACTTCGGGTGAGACCTTAGTCTGCGCTCTGTGGACTATTGCCAAAAGGGCCAGTAGTACCAAGATTGGCTTGGCTAAATCATCTCCAAACCTGGGTCAAGCCCCAAGAAGCTAACAAATGGTTCCGTTGTCGGGATCAGGATCTACATAAGGGATGTCCGATGTTGTGTCACTGGAATCCAACGAAGAAAAAAATCGAAGGGTGGTTGGACAAGAAGATTCGTGAGTTCGTGGCACAGGAAAACATGAATCTGCAAGTATCTAAGGAACAGTGGTTGGAGTGCTACTTCTATACGGAAATCCATGAAATTTCTTTGCATCCTTTCCTTCTGAGCTGTATGAGTGGATCGTGAAGCTAGCAGATAGTCAGGGAAGGTGTAGGCTCAGCAAACTAATTGTGTGGACTCTGAAATTAGTGCATAGACTAGAAGCATCAGAAGATAAGATCGCGCGAGCTGTGGACCATTGGCTCGATCAAATTATAGGAGGATTTATCATTGAGTTCATGGTAGATATGACCGTCAGCTACAGTGAGACGGAATGACACTTCTTCAAAGGACCGCGAGGTAAGCATATTAAATCTTTGAACACTTGGATTAAGATGCTATTGTGTGGAAAGCGGGTTATGCGAATAAATTAATGTTTGGGACTACGCAAAGTGGGAAGACCTACAAAAACGGAAGTAGTGAAGAATTAGAAACTAGTCCCTTAATTTCACCCTCGCGGGAAGGTGAGGAAGAGCTCGTGAAAGTTTCTCCGAGAAGTGAGGTCAGTATAATAAGGTAGTGAATTGCACACTTACCACCTTCACCTGCCTCACCATCTTCACCTCCATCTCCACCCACCCCACCTCGCCCACCACCATAGTTCAATATGGCGAGTGCAATCAAACTGCAGGTATTCAGAGGAGTAGGGAATGAAGATATGGACCAATTCTGGTTTGTGGTAAGGGTGGTATGGGAAACACAAGGAGTCATGGATGACAATATAAAGAAGGCTGTGATGGTAAGTGCATTGTAGGATCATGCATTGACATGGTAAATTAAGCATTCTAATGACCATACAAACGCAGGAATCACAGAAATCCAGGCTGTGTTGAACAGGGAATTTAGCAAGCGAAGGTCAAAGACACAATCAATTATTGGGTGTAAGGAGATCGTGATGCTCCCAGGTGAGATACCCTGGGATCTGGACTAGAGACTGAAGAGTATGATTCACGATGCCAACATGACTTTGACAGATGGACAACACTGTGCATGGTTTGTAGCGTCATTAACATCGCATTTACGGATGGCACTATCACAATCAAAGCTTTCCACCCTGGGTGAAGCTTTGGAGATGGAAATGAGATTGCATAAGACCCTATACAAGATCTTGGTCTCGGAGTACAACAAATCCACACGCAACTGCAAAATTTACGTCTGGAAATGTAGAGTTTGAAACAGGAAAGGACACCTCGGCCAAAAGCACGTGAGGAGGTATGGTGCATAAAATGAAAAGGCCAGGGGCATGACAAGGACCATTGTCCAGTCTTCGCGAATTACTTCACGGGAGGAGGGCTAATGCGATTAAGACCAAAGGCACAAGGAGGATTGAGCAGGGTGCTCGCACTGTAGTGTGCGATTTGTCAGATATGAGGAAAACACGCTACCGATAAGTGTCATATATTGTAGAAGTATACGTAAACATCCCAACAATTGTTTTGTAATTTCTGTAGGTTGGCAGGCCATGATTAACACACCTACGGAAGTTACGAACTAATGATGGATCAGACTCCTACCTACAGGGTACATATCGAAATGCAAGCACATGAAGGAGACATTCATGGAAGCTAAGAAGAGCTTCATGGAGGCCTCCACTTCAGGTAGTAAGGATCAACCAGAACCATGGATGGATCCTTCAATGCTCACTACCTTTCTGGATACATGCATGAAACTGCTACATGATAGAAAAGTTGTGAAAGGGCTACAAGAACTTACCACTAGGTGCGCGGGATCAGGAGAACCGCGCGTGGTCCAGAAACTTGGAAAGCATGCATTGTGCATAGGAAGGGAAATGAGATTGACTGTGTAAATTGGAGAGTATGAAATGGATCAGGTAATTCTAGATCTTGGATCACATGTGAATGTACTACTGAAACAAACATGGGAATGCATGGGCAGACCCACACTACAATGGTCTCCTATTCAATTGTGAGTGGTGAACCAACAAAAGTTCTTACCCATGGGAAGATTGCAAGGAGTAACGGTGGATATTGATGGTGCGAGCGCACCGACAGAGTTTGAAGTAATGGAGATTGTCGATGATATAAATCCCTATCCCACGCTATTGGGAATAGACTGGGCCATTGATATGAATAGAGTCATAAATCTAAAGAAGTGCAAAATTATTTTTGAGAAAAAGTCACTACACGTAGTAGTACCGCTAGATCCAGCCGAAGGAGTGCGATACACTAAACCAGTGCACGATGATGATAGTGATGACGATCTCAATTGTATCTATAAGATAACCACATGAGAACAGGATTGGCGAATCCAACAGTAGATGGTAGGATTTCGTGGGAGCGCGAAATCTCTTGCACTTCAGATTCGGACAAAGAAATAGAACGATGGTAGAATTGGATGGACGAAGTAACAACGCTCAATTGCAACATGATGATAAGATAAATACACTGCATGACAAAAGAGGTAAGGGATCTGCCTACGTATAATGTGTTGAGAGCGGTGGATGAATTCCTAAACAAATTTGAAAGGGCAGTGCCAGAACAGTAGCGGTTCAATGCTCTGAAATGGGCACTGCGCGCCACACCCGCAGGGTGGTGGGGTACACATCAGAGAAGTTTTGAGGATTGGCACAGATGCAGAAGGATGATGTGCCTATGATTTGGAAATCCCCAGATATGGATGAGAGCTAGTTACAAGGGACAAAACAACTTACCTGCCCACCTTTCCCGATGGGTATAGACATATGACATGCAGCCCGCATAAGCGCACACCACTCCTAGAATAGAGAATCAGAACAAAATGCAATGATAGGAAAGGCGAAGCATGCCAAAGATTATCCATGGAGAAGCATTCGACTGGGTGTGCAAGGTGTTGAACAGGTTTCACCAAGTGAGACGCACTGACTAGGACCTGTATGTACCAGCAGTTTGATGGGCCTATAGGACCATGTGCAAAATCCTGACCGCGAAAACAATTCCAAGGTTGTGGAATGAAGTAGGGACTGTAATCTTTGGGGAACATGAAAATATGAATCCACACATAATAGCACCCGTAGGTGTGATAGTGCATGAAACCCAGGATGAAGGAATCACATAGTTAGCCGAAGTAGAACACATAAGACTTTAGGAAGCCATTCGGCAAGGGAACCTTAGACTTCGCGAACTTGAAAAGGACCAGGTATGGCTAAGGAAGAAGAGAATTTTGATGGACAAGAGGCTGGAAAAAAAGATCAAGGGGGCATGTCTCATCGATAAACCAAGGATGGCAAGGCAAGGTGCGGGTGATCATACTAATGAATTAGAAGACTATTGTCAAGAATTAATTAGTCTGCTACCGTGGCTAGGACCGCATATCACCAAACGTAGTAACCAGGGGAGTGCACTACAAATAGTAGAGCACGCGGCGCCAATCACCACGATGATAAATGAGGATTTTCTGCAAACTATACTGGAGGGCGAGATGGAGTCTCGCATAGGTGATGCAACCACCTGACTAGTTGTAGGAAGAACAATCTTAGCACTCCAGGCAGCTGAAAGGGAGCGTGGGACTATAAATTATTCTTCCTGGGAGCTATGCGCTCTGATAGGTGCACGCATGAACAACCTGTCACAAGGTTCGTGCCCACACATGGAGGGATGCGCTCCCACACGGGTGGGCTGGGAAGTGACTGTTGGTGTCACTGCTCATGATGGGATGTCCAATTTGAGGCCAAGTAGAGCGGGCGACGGGCATTTAAGACAGGAGTTATGGGCAAGATTTCAGAAAATCTACCGCCAAGAAAGCATTAATGGCCTGGAATTGGGGGAAACAGTCGAATTCGAATTCAAAAGGCACTATAAATCTCCAAGGGCTAGCCAACAGACAACACTTTTTCATTTGAGATTTGAGCGGTTGAACAGAGCATAGAGTGTTGATAACCAAGAGATAATAGAGCCCTTAAGTTCTAAAAGACCACATACAATGCAGAAATGATGACGACCACTAAGGATGGGTTGGGCATTGAAGAAGGAACCTCCGGCGAGGCCACGCAGACCCCCATGGTCCATGTGTTCTCGAAGGAACTGGGGTTGTGATAGAAATCCCTAAATCACCGTGGATGCCAAGATCGAAGAAGGATAAGCAAGCAATGGGACTAGTACACATGTCCCCAAGGAATCCACGACATAGTAAGTTATCAATGGAAGAAAAAAGCAAGGCAGTCACCATTGAAACAGATGAAGAGGAAGAAGACTTGCAGACTCTGATTGCCACCGTAGAGGAAGAAGAAGACATGGAGGAAGACATCCAACCGTTGCGCTCTACAGCAAAATTTCTCGAGTATGTCCCTTTGTGAAAAGGGAAAACCAAAATACCAAAGGATCTGGATGCAATGAACAGTGCACTCCAGACCTCACTCCTCCCTGATGGAATTACCTTTGAGGACTCCCTTGTTAGAAAATTATATATTGCAGAGCAATGGAACACATAAAATATTGCAAAAATATAAAACACATAAAACAAGAGAGACATAGATATATGTGGTTCACCCAGTTTGGGCTATGTCCATGGAGAAACAACTAGTCCTTCCTGTTATATTATCCAGCAAAATGAAGATATACAACCTATAGCAAATCTGTTGTAATACCCTCTTTTCTCTCAATCTCCTCTCTCTTCCTCACTCAGAATCCAGAACTACATAGACGTAATTCCCTCATATATAGTGAGGGGTTGCCTTCTAGGGCAAAAAACCCTAAACTAAACATAACTTCTACCATCAGATCATCCGCCTAATGAACAGTCCAGATTGACTAGAAATTACTACACTTTTACAAGGCAATTTTACATCTACTTTTAGCTTTCGGGGCACTGCCCCCGAACCCCCACCGAGGGACCATTGGCCCTCGGACCCCCCAGCCGGGGGGGATTTACCCCCCCAGACCCCCGCAGGGGGGACAAGTCCCCCCGCACACCCCCGCATGGAGGGCTGTACAATATTCCTGGGGTATACATCTGACTAAAACCTTTGAATACAAAAGATAATCAGGCTCCACACCCAACAATCTCCCACTTGGAGACTAATTATAGAAACTCCACCGCTGCTTCATTTGCTAGGCAATGACTCCACTTTGGACCTGGCTATTTCTCATCTTCTTCATCATACTTGAAGACCAATTGAAACTGAGCAGATTCTCAGTTTCTCCCTAGTTACAACTTTTGTTAACATATCTGCAGGATTCAAGCTAGTGTGTATCTTTTCCAGCTTCAACTGTCCATCTTCCAATGCCGACTGTATGAAATGGTACTTGAGCTATATATGTTTAGTCTTGGAATGAAATGTAGAGTTCTTTGCAAGATGTATGGCACTTTGGTTGTCACTGTATAACCTGCCCAACTCCTACTTCATGCCCAATTCATCCAAAAACCTTTGTAACCAAATCATTTCTTTACTAGCCTCTGTAGCAGCAACATACTCTGCTTCTGTTGTTGAAAGTACAAAAACACTTTGGATTTTTGAAACCGAACTGACAGCTGTTCCACCTACAGTAAACACATCCTATAGTGCTCCTCATGTTATCTCTGTCACCTGCCATATCTACATCAACATATCCCTGTAGAGCAATGTTTGAACCACCAAAGCATAATGCTTGATTTGTGGTACCTCTCAAATACTTGAGAATCCACTTCACCACCATCCAATGTTCTTTTCATGGATTGTTCATGTACTTGCTTAAAACTCCCATTGCATGTGCAATATCAGGCCTTGTGCAAACCATTGCATACATTAAGCTTCCAACTGCTGATGCATATGGAACTTTAGACATATCATCCATTTCTTCCTAAGTCTAGGGACACGCCTCCTTACTTAATTCGAAATGTCTAGCCAAAGGTATACTAATTGGTTTTGCATTCTGCATATTAAACCTTTTCAACACCTTTTCTATGTACTCACTTTGAGACAATTTTAATTTGCGATTCTTCTTGTCTCTAGTTATTCTCATACCAAGGATTTGTTTTGCAACACCCAAATCCTTCATTGCCAATGAGTTTGCCAATTTCCTTTTGAGCACATTTATTTCCTACATGTTAGAACCTACAACAAGCATATCATCTACATACAATAACAATATAATATAGCTGCCATCATTTTGCCTTTTGAGATAAACACAATGATCAGAGTGGCATCTAGTATAACCTTGTTCAGACATAAACCTGTCAAATTTTAGATACCACTGCCTTAGAGCCTGTTTTAAGCCATACAAGCTCTTCTTCAACCTACACACTATTTTCTCCTTCCCTTTTACCTCATATCCTTGTGGCTGCTGCATATATATCTCTTCCTCCAAATCCCCATGGAGAAAGGCTATCTTTACATCTAACTGCTCAAGATGCAATTCTTCAACTGCTACTAGACTTAAAATAGTTATAATTGAAGTCATTTTAACAACAGGAGAAAATATTTCATCAAAATCAATATTTTTCTTCTGTGCAAACCCCTTCACTACAAGTCTAGCTTTGTACCTCTGTTTTCCTCCATCTTCTTCCTTCAGCTTGTAAACTCATTTATTCTGCAATGATGTTTTACCTGCAGGGAACCTGACTAAGTCCCAAGTCTGGTTATGTGCTAAGGAGTCCATCTCTTCTTTCATGACTTGCTCCCACTTCTTCCTAGTTTCTACTTGCACTGCTTCTTCATAACATTCTAGTTCACCAGAATCAGTCAACAATACATAATATAATGAAGGAGAATATCGTTTAGGGGGTCTACTTATCCTGGTAGATCTTCTAACACCACATTCAGGTGTTTGAATTGCATGTTACTGTTGTGGTTGTTGTTCTGGCTATTGATCATTATGATTTTCAGGCACCATCACTTTTCCTGTGATATCGTCAAGCACTGTGTATTCTCTGTTTTCTTTTTCTTGTTTCTTTTCCTACAACTAGTTCTTATACAAGACCTTTTCATTGAATATTACATCTTTTCTCCTAATGATTTTGTGATTTTCATAATCATATAAGAGATAACCAAAATCATTAACACCATATCCAATAAAGGTACATTTCTTTGATTTTTCCTCAAGCTTTGTTCTATTTTCGTTGTTAATGTGGACAAAAGCTTCACAACCAAAAGTCTTTAAAAATGAGTAGTTTACCTTTTTACCTATCCATGCCTCCTCTGAAATACCACCATCCAAATAACTTGAAGGCCCTCTATTTATTAGATAAACAACAGTATCTGCAGCATCTGACCAAAATCGTAAAGGCAATCTTGCATGCAATCTCATGCACCTTGCATGCTCCATGATTGTCCTATTCATCGTTTCTGACACACCATTTTCTTGTGGTGTTCCTGGAACTGTCTTCTTTCTGTGAATTCCATTCTCTCATTATCTAAATAGTACCTATCAAACTCTTTGCTGCAATATTCACCTCCATTATCTGATCTGAGACACTTCAACCTTTTCCCTGTCTCATTTTCAACCAAATATTTCCATCCCTTGAAAGTATCAAATACATTAGATTTATTTCGAATACAATAAATCCAGGTTTTTTTGGTTGCATCATCAATAAAAGTAACATAATAACGAGAGCCATCAAGAGATGATACCTTAGCAGGTCCCCATACATATGTATGCACAAGCTCTAATTTTTCGCTCTTCTTTTCTTTCCCAACTCTAAGGAATCTGACTCTCTTCTGTTTTCCATAAACACAATTCTCACAGAATTTTAAATCAACATGCTTCAAACCTGGCAACAAATTTCTTGAGTGAAGAATCTGCATCCCCTTCTCACTCATGTGCCCGAACCTATGATGCCACAATGCCATATCTTCTTCTATAGAGGTTAAAGCATTAACAGAATTAGAAATACCATTGCATAAATACAATGTACCAACCTTTTCTCCTTTCGCTATTACCAGGGATCCTTTAGTGACCTTCCAGGTTTTATCTGTGAAAGTAGTTACGCAACCTTCACCTCCCAACTGCCCTGTTGAAATCAGATTTTTCTTTAGATCTAGAACATGCCTTACCTTCTTCAATAGCCACTGATTTCCATTTTGCTATTTTATGAAAACTATACCCATTCCAACGATTTTACAGGGTTTATCATCACCCAATCGAACTTGTCCAAAATCTCCTTGAACATAATCATGAAAATGTTTCTTATCAGGTGTGGCATGGAATGAGGCCCCTGAATCTACCACCCAGGCATCAATAATATTTTCTAATGAAAGAATCAAAGCATCCTGCAACACATCACCTGTTACGTTCGCTTCATGATTAGTTTCTTGTTGCGCATCTCCTTCTTTTCCCTTCCGAGACGTGCAGTCTTTCTTCAGGTGTCCTTTCTTCCCACATTTCTAGCACACTATCCCCGATCTAGACTTGGATCTACCTTTTCTTTACTTACTGTGATATCCTAGGCTCTTTCCTCTTTCCATTTTTCTTCCCCTAGTCTTTGTAGTCAAAGCATTACCTGATGTCTCGCCGGAGCTTTTCTGTCGCAATTCCTCGCTAAGCATTGCACTGACAACATCATCAAACTTTAAAGTACTAGATCTAGAGACAGAGTTACTAATGTCCATAACTAAACCATTCCAACTTTCTAGCAATGAGCACAGAAATAACAGAGCCCTAACTTCATCATCAAAATTTGCCCCTACAGAACTTAAATGACTTGTAGCTGTATTAAAATCATTTAAATGATCAGCAAGAGATCCACCCTCCAACATATTCATATTAAATAAATGCTTCATAAGAAATACCTTATATGGCGCCGAGGGTTTTCAATATAGTTTGGCTAATGCTGACATTAAACCCTGTGTTGTTTTTTCCTTTGAAATATTAAACGGTACCGACATCGCTAGCCACAATCGTATTGTTCCAAGTGCCTTTCTGTCGAGAATATCCCATTCTGTGTCTGTCATACTCATCGGCTTCTTTGTCTTTCCGCTCAATGGTAGGTACAGATCTCTTTGATACAGATAATCTTCCATCTACATCTTCCACAGCTGGTATTTTTGGCCGTTGAATTTTTTGACCCTAAACCTACGATCTTCCGCCATTGCTCCCACTCGAACTAGGAACCCTTCTCTCCTGTGAGTTTATCAGCCAAATAGACATTCAGCTCTAATACCGGTTGTTAGAAAATTATATAATACAGAGCAATGGAACACATAAAATATTGCAGAAATATAAACACAGAAAATGCATAAAACAAGAGAGAGACAGATATACGTGGTTCACCCAGTTTGGGCTACATCCTGGGAGAAACAACCAGTCCTTCCTTTTATATTATCCAGCAAACTAAAGAGATACAACCTACAGCAGATCCACTGTAATACCCTCTTCGCTCTCAATATCCTCTCTCTTCCTCACTCAGAATCCAGATCTACATAGACGTAATTCCCTCATATATAGTGAGGGGTTGCCTTCTAGGGCAAAAAACCCTAAACTAAACATGACTTCTACTGTCAGATCATCTGCCTAATGAATGGCCCAGATTGACTAGAAATTACTAGACTTTTACAAGGCAATTTTACATCTATTTTTAGCTTCGGGGCGTTGTCCCCGAACCCCCACTGGGGGACCACTGGCCCCCAGACCCCCCAGCCAAGGGGGATTTATCCCCCAGGACCCCCATGGGGGGGACAAGTCCCCCCCATGTGGAGGGGTGTACAATATTCCTAGGGTATACATTCGACTGAAACCTTTGAATACAGAAGATAATCAAGCTCCACACCCAATAATGCTCCTAGGATGCATACCCACCCTGAAATTTGAAAACTGGGGCCTCGTAGACAGTGAGAAGTTCCCGCACTTAGAAACGACGAACTTGATGAAATAGAATATGGAGGGGCTGATGGTAACACTAAAGTCATGAAAATGGTTGCGTGGTGTGGAAAAGGTTGGGTTGCTTTGTATTCTATGGATACCACATTTCCACTGCACACCCATCACCATTTTCATCATTAGGCAGCTACTCTACCTAGTGCATGATGGGTATTTATGGCTGGACGAGCCTATTCCCATTACGGTAGATCTCATCCACCGAATTTGTCAGCTTCCTTGTAACGGAAAGGACCACACGACGATAGCAGGGAAAAGCAGCAATTTGGCTCTCGCAGAGGCCATGAAGGAAAAATATAAGCTCGAGAAGAAAAGGGGGGTTATGCTATCACCAGTATCAAGGATAAAGTGGTGCGCATAGTCTCCCAACTCTTGGCCGGTAAAGTAATGAGAAAATTTCATGCCAATGAATTACCAGTGTCAGTGGTTGCGCTGGCCAAACAGTGTGCGGAGGGGGTCTAGTTCAACTGGGCCAAGTTCCTCTGTGAAGAGTTTTTGCTCTACTGTCAGGAGGCCCAAGAACAGGGTAAGACTTTCCACTACACGTGATTGCTCTTATCCATCTTGCTAGTAGTGAGAGAACTACCAGAGGATAGCTAGTTCTCGATTATCGACCGAGAGTTACCAGATGCTGCGAAGTATGCTTCGCTCTAGGCCACCAAGGACATGAAACGGGTTCAAGATACTAAGATTTTCTGGGTTCTCATGGAGGTGAGCATCCAAATGTGGATTAATAGGAGGTCGCGCCTGTCCCCATGGTGCACAATAGTCTGTAGAGTTTTGCAGACTTCAAGGCAGACATGCAAAACATCTACATCAGGGCACGAAAGAATCTGGTACAGCAGTGGACAAAGCTCCCATTCATAACCATTGACGACACAATCTTTACGATGTTAGAGACATGGCCTCCACAGTGGCACGCCCTGGATTTGGTGGATTTGGAGAAGATGGCATCACAAAAAAGGAAGGATGATGCCAAGCTGCATCACCCAATTGGCCAAGAAAAGGCGCAATGAAAAAGTGGCAATCGAGGTAAGGGTAGTCCGCGAAGTGCCATAGGTAGCACGGAGCAGAGGAAGGCCACAGAAGCATCCGCAGTAGCGCAGACAGTAGAAACCGCCACAATGTAGGCAGGGGAGGGCCAATGATCCAGATTTAAATAGGAACACAACAAATTGCAAAGATAACCATAAACATAGAAATGCAACGGAAATAATACTTCATTTCATTAATGTAAAATATTGAAATATGCTTACAAACAACAATAGAAATAAACTAGCTAGGGCGATAATAGCTTATCTCTGAGAAGAGATGTGGCAGCTAAATGCCTCTGAACTGTCTTACAACAAGACTCGAAGGCCTATTTATTTTTGGGAAACAATGGAAAACCCTAAACATCCAAAAACCTAACCCTAGAAGATGAAACACCAAACTGTGGGCCCCGTTTGGGTAAATTGGTACATCAACTTCCTGGGGTCGTAAATTTGTCATACGATCTCCGTTTGATGCACACAATATCTCGTTAGAAAGATCTATATGGGAACTAATACTTTGGGAAAAGCAACATTGGCACATGGACCCATGTTGCTCCCATGTTTCCCAAAAAACGTTGTTTAGGGCATCAAAATGGCTCCGGAAGTTTAGGACCCGAAAAATTGCTAAAAATAGTAGACTATGCTACAATTAAGGAAACTAAAAAGATGAAAGAAACAATGGTGGGAGTCCAAGTGGACTTGGTAGGTGGCCACCAATATCCACTTGGATCATTCCCCCGCCCCCCTTAGGAATCAATGGTCCCAATTGTGTTGAGTTCCTCCATGAGATGAGGAAACTTCTACTGAACTTGGTCCTTGGTGAGCCACTTGCCCTAGTGAAGGAGTTGGCCTGTTTTGACAACTCGATACAGTTGGATATTCTGCTGGCTACTATGCTTGATCTATGTGTCCATGATCCGATCAGTTGCAGCTTGTTCCATGCAATCCGGATTTAACTCTGTGGGTGTGAGCTGCTCTGCAATGTTGGATGTGTCTAGTAATGGTGGAAAGTATGGCCGAAGGTAGTCTACATTGAATAATGGGTGCAGGCCAAGGAATGGGGGAATTTTAAGCTGAAATACATTGTCTCCCATGGCCTTGGTAATGGTGTAAGGACCATATAATAGTAGTCTGAGTTTCCGATACGCTCTAGTAAGGCATTCCTTTTGCAAATGCAACCAGACTTTGTCACCCACCTGAAACTTGTGTGGCACCCAATGTTGATCATGTCATTGCTTGTACTTGGCATTGGATTTCTCCAGAATGTCATGGACCTACTGGCGAATATGTTGGATGTGATCGATGAAGCTATTTGCCTTATCTATTTTGGACTAGTCGTGAGTCGAATCTGCATGAGTATCTGTAAATGGCATGGCCACATCAATGGGACATAGTGGCTAGAATCCCAAGCCCACCTGAAAAGGGTTGTGGCTAGTGGAGTTGTGGAGAGCCTGGTTGTAGCTATGCTAAACATAGGGGAGGCTCTCGTCCCATGTGCAGGGATGCTTTGAGTTGTACATGTGTGGAATGTGTATGATCATCCTATTGACAACCTCTATCTGGCCATCAATTTGAGGATGGAAGGCTGTGGACTTAGTGAGCTTGGTGTCTAGCATCGACCAAAGACTGGACCAAAATGTATTGAGGAACCTGTTGTCCCAATCTGAGATGATAGACTATGGAATCCCAAACTGTACCCACACTCATTCAAAGAAGAGTTTAGCAATGTATTTCGCTATGATATTCTTCTTGCAGGTCACCATAATGGCCATCTTTGAGAACCTATCGACGACCACAAAAACACATTTGTTTCCATTCTTAGTGGAAGGAAGGCTTGACATGTAATCCTTGGAGATGGATTCCCAAGGTCGACTAGGGGTAGGCAGCGGGGTATAGAGGCCTTTATTCTTGATAGTCGGTTTGGTTCGGTTGAAGATTTGGCTAATAGAAATACTTCTGCAGTACTGCCATCGTTTTCTCAACCCCAAAATGCCTAGCAGCACGACTGTAGCATGCTTCCCAAATCATCTTGGCACGCTCGCTTGAAGGAACACAAAGGTGACCCAGGTGGCATAACAGGGCATCCTGGAGCTGAAAATCGGGGACATGCTGACCCTCCAAGAGTGTGTGGTATGTGTGGCTGAATTCTGGGTCGCTTTTGTAGAGAAGTGGCTAATTAGAAGTCTCATGCCCACAAGAGTTGAGCACGGTGGTTAACACCATGATTGGTGGTCGACTGAGGAAATCTGCAACATTATTGGTGCTGTCCTTCTTATACTTGATATTCAAATGGAACTGTTGCAGGTATGTGGACCACTTTTGATGGTGATCATTCTGCAATTTCCCTTGAGTCTGTATGAACTGCAGGGGTTGGTGGTCGGTGTGGATGACCATTTCCTTCCCCAAAATGTAATGCTTCCATTGTCAGCAGGCCTACATAATGGAATACATCTCTTTGTCATAAGTGGGATACTTTTGGACTGTGTCTGAAAGTGTCTCACTGTGATATGCCACTGGATGCTTGTGTTGAGTAAGGATTGCCCCAATAGCATAGTCAGAGGCATCTTTCTCGACCTCAAATGGTTGTTGCAAGTATGGTGATGTGAGCACTGGTGCCGTGTAGAGGCGATCTTTCAACTCTGTGAATGCATTCTCTTGAGATTTAGACCAAAAGAATTTTTCTTTTGCTCCTCCCTTGGTGACTTGACTCAAGGGCCAAGTGATATGAGAAAATCTCAACACGAACCTGCGGTAGAAGTTGGCAAGACCTAGAAAGTTACAGAGCTCTATCAGAGTTGTTGGAGATGGCCAATCTCGAATGGCTTGGATATTGGCTGGATCCACATGCACCCCTTGTTCATCAATAATGTATCCCAAATACTAAACGTGGTTCATGCCAAAAGTGCATTTCTGCACATAACTTGTGTTGCTGCAGTGTTTAGAGAACTTGTCGGGTGTGGTGGAGGTGCTCTTCCCAACTCTAGTTGAAGATCAAGATGTCATCCAAGTATACCACTACAAATGAGTTGGTGAATGGCCACAAGATGTCATCCATTAGCCTCATGAAGGTTGCAAGAGCATTCGTCAATCCAAAAGGCATAACCAGCCATTTGAAAAGGCCCTCCTTAGATTTGAAGGCAGTCTTCCACACATCGGAGGGTTCAATTGGTACCTGGTGATTGTTGAAAATAACAAAAAGAAATGCTAAAAATAGAATTGCTAAAAATAGCACTGCTATAAGTAGCAGTTCAGTCAGTGTTGATCTTAGCAACAATGGATGGAAAAATGGAAGTGCTAAAAATAGCATTCTATAAATAGCATTTCGGGACACGTTCCTATTTTAGTCAGTCCCTAAAATAGAATAGTGAAGTAAAATTCGAATTTGATCTTAGCAATAGTTTGTAAAATAATTAATTAATTCATCTTGATTTAATTAGTTAAGGAAAATCAAACTTGAAGTCGATGTGGGGACATGCAGCAGTTTCTCCATTAATTGAGGAATTTATCCATCAGTTAAAGAGATAAGAGTGAGTTGTAATTTGAGTTGTAATTAGTTGACTTAGTTAACTGAGTCAAGTCCAGTTAGATTAATTCAAATAGTTTGTTGAATTAATGTAAGTTCAGTTAGTTAATGCTTGCATGCATGTAACTGCTGCACTTCAGATCACTAAGTATTCTCTAATAAATAACTCATGCATGTTAGTTCAGAAAAAGACCCAGTTGGGATCAGATGGAGGGGTAGTGTACTATCAATTGCTAGAATATTCCATTGTGAATATTCCTTGCATGCAGAAGGAATTCTTTCCTTGAGGATTCCGTAGTTACTTCTTCAGGTTTAGTGAGTGTGATGAGGCCAATTCACACATTTGGCTTCAGTGGACCCCAAGGAAAACTGCGCAAGGAAATAGGAGGCTTGGAGGGATTGAGGAGGACATATACAATGTCTATTTAGTCTGTGACCTATATTGTTTGATTGCAAAGAGAGCAGGATAGCTTGAGAGCTGATTCTTTTTGTAACTTGAATAAGATTTTCACTTGTATGATAATATAGAGTTGGGTTTTTAGGCTGAGGCTTTCCCTATGATATTTCTTCTGTGTTATGTGTGATTGATTTCTCATTCTCAGTTATATGTGTTCTCTTGATCTTGCTCAATTCGATTAAGCTTCTGCAAAGTGTTGTAGAAGTAGATCTTGTATTGTGTTTTAGTACATTGCATAATCTGTTGATCTATAGTGGGAATTTCTACATGGTATTAGAGCAAAGGTAATCAAGGTGAAGAATAGTATATAAGAAGTTCGAAGTTCGAAGTTTGTGGTTCCTGAATATAGAAATTGAGTTCTTATCACATCTCAATTTCACCTATGGCATTCAGTGGTTTAAGACTCGAGTATGCCCTTGATGGCAGCTCGAATTACATAGCCTGGAAGGATCCCATGGAGGCAGTATTGGAGGATAACGGTCTAAAGGACTTCATTGATCAAGAAGTGTCCAAGTCGTCTAATGCTACTCAACTGGCGGAATGGAAGAAATGTGTGGCTAGAGCAAGGAGAATCCTCATGGAGGCAGTTCGATATCACATTGTCTTGAGCCTCCATGGGAAGGAGACTCTATTTTTGATGTGGAAAACATTGAAAGATCTATATCAGAATAGTAGTGATCAGAGGAAGCTGGCACTGAAAGACAGGCTTCGAAAGATCAAGTGTGAAAAGGGTGACACAATCTCTACATATCTGAACAAGCTCACCACCTGCAGGGATGAGCTTGGAAGTGTAGGGATCACTACCGCTAATGATGACATGGTGACTCTTGGACTCCTCGGTCTTCCTAAGAGCTGGCATAGCTACCAAGACTCGGTTAATGGAAGAGAAAAACTACTAGATTGGGAACAACTTTGGTTAGACTTAATATAGGAGGAAATAAGAAAAAGCACCAAAGATGGATCCTCATCGAAGCAAGATGATGAGGAAAATCTAGCCTTAGCGAGTAAGGTGAGGAAAGGGAAAGGGAAGGCATCCCATCCCAAATTTGATTCTTCCCATGGTGGGAAGAAGATTGACAAATCGAAAGTGCGATGCTTTCATTGTCATGAAGTGGGTGATGATGCTATGAATTGTCCACAGAAGAAATCCAACAAGGGTTCCTCAAAGGGATCTGGTGGTGAGGCATTGGCCTCATAGTTTGAGTTGGATTTCTTGCTTATCACATGCATGGTTTCATCCATGGTGGGATGTGTGTGGTAACTGGACAGTGGAGCTTCATTCCACTTGTCAGGTGACAAGAATCTTTTTAGTACCTTGGAGGAGAAGGATCTCCAGATGCAGATCGAGATGGGCGATGATGGAAATTACCGTGTTTTAGGTGAAGATAGGGTTGTGTTTCAAAGGGATCATGGAGCTCCCCTCACCTTGACTAATGTAAATTATGTAGCAGGTCTGAAGAAGAATCTTGTGTTTCTTGCTATGCTATAATATAAAGGCTATGACGTAGTCTTTAGTCAAGTAAAGGTATTCTTGAGGCATATCAGTACTGGACAGAAAAAGAAAATAGGGATTTGAGTCAAGAATCTCTACAAGCTAGAGGTAGACAATTGTGCCGCTTTGAGTTCGAAAGCTGAGATGGTGCAGAGCCAAGATATTGGCGAGCTATGGCATAGAAGACTGGGCCACTTGTGCCATGGAGCCCTGAGATCATGTAGCAGATTTCTACTGGATTACCCAAGGGAAAACTTGAGCAGACGACTACATGCAAAGGTTGTACCTTAGGTAAGGATGCGAAATCTTCCTTTCTGGATCAAGATAGTAGAGCTGGAGAAATCCTGGAGCGAGTTCACTCAAATGTTTTTGGACCTTTCTCTACAGCCTCCACTACTAAACAAAGGTACTTTCTCTACATCCTCCACCGCTAAACAAAGGTACTAAGTTATTTTTATTGGTGATTTTTCTCATAGATGCTGGATCTACTTTATGAAAAAGAAGGATTAGACCTTCTTGAGGTTTTGTGAGTTTAAAGCCTTGGTAGAGAAAGAATCTGGAAAGAAAATAAAAGCCTTGCATAGTTTCAATGGTGGAGAGTATGTCTACCAACAATTTAAAGAGTTTTGCATAGTAGAAGGTATTAAATGGGAATTGATGGCACCCCATAACCCACAGCATAATGGGGTGGCCAAAAGGAAGAACAAATTGATTATGGGAGCAACTTGAGCGATGTTGCATGACCAAAGCCTACCATTCTATTTGTGGGCTGAGGCATGCAATACAGTAGTATACTTGCAGAATATAAGCCCGCACCGTATATTGGGAATGAACACACCTATGGAGGCCTATTCCGGGAAGCAACCTGATGTAAGTCACTTCTGAATATTTGGATCATTAGTTTACTATCATGTGACCAAAGATGTCAGGAAGAAGCTAGACCTAATAGTTGAGTTGGGAATACTTGTGGGGTACACGAATACACCCCACAACTATCGGGTGTACCTGCCTTCCACTCAGAGGACAGTGGTATGCAGGGATATGAAATTCAACAAGCAGAAATCGATGCGCTTATCACTTGAGAGGGAGCTTGAGTTGCATGCAGATGAGGAACCTTCAGTTCCTAAGGAGGAGGAGCCTCAGATTGATGCGGAACAGCCACATGCAGAGGATCCAGGACTGGACACATCCACTCATGCTGAGACTTCTAGAGATGGGAGAAAACACTCTAGGGGAGTTGATGAGTTGATGCTGGATGTGCGGGAGAATGTGGGACAACCATCTTCTCAGTGCAGACAAAGGAGGTCACCCGAGCGGTACACTGGGTACATGGCCCTAGTTGGGGAGTGTGTAGATACCGAACCTTCTTCATTCGAGGAGGCAGTGCAGCAACCAATCTTGGTTGATGCAATGGTAGAGGAGTACGACTCTATCATTCAGAACAGTGTGTGGGATTTTTTCCCAAGGCCTCAGGGCAAGTCAATGGTGAGTTCCAGATGGCTTTACAAAGTAAAGTAGGTAGCTGATGGCAGTGTTGAGAAACATAAGGCAAGGTTTGTTTCTTGGGGTTTCTCATAGGTTGAGGGGATCGACTACAATGAGACTTTTGCTCTTGTAGCAAGGTACTTGTCGATTAGATCGATATTGGCACTATCAGCTCAGATGGGGTGGAAGATCCACCAGATGGATGTGAAGACAACATTCGTTAATGGGAAGATTGAGGAGGAGGTGTACATTGAGCAGCCAGAAGGTTTCGAAACCTTCGATCGTGAGACACATGTATGCAAACTCAAAAGGGCTCTGTATGGGCTAAAGCAAGCACCCCATGCTTGGTACACCAGGATCAACAACTATTTCACCGTTTTGGGCTTCACCAAGAGTGAAGCAGATGTGAACCTTTACCACATCATGATAGAAGGGAAACCATTGATCATTATTCTTTATGTCGATGATCTGATTTTGACAGGTGATGATCAGCTGATATAGTCTTGCAAGGAGGACCTTGCAATAGAGTTCGAGATGAAGGACATGGGCCTTATGCACTACTTTCTAGGCATGGAGGTGTGGCAGAAAGATGGGGAAGTATTTATGTCTCAAGGAAAGTATGCTAATGAGATACTCAGGTGCTTTCACATGGAGAAGTGCAAGCCCATGTAGACTCCTCTAGTTGGGAATTGGAGGAAGGAGGATGCTACTTCAGGTGAAGTAGTAGCTAGTATTATTTATCGGCAGCTGGTGGGTTCACTTATGTATCTGGTGAACACATGACCCAAATTATGCTTTGTGGTGAACCAACTGAGTCAAGCTATGGTTTAGCCTACCAAGCTGTTTTGGAAGGCAATGAAGCATGTGCTGAGATACCTCAGAGGCACATCTTAGTTCGAATTGTGGTACAGACAGATAGAGGGAGTAAAGCTTCAGGGCTTCACAAATGAGGATTGGGCAAGGAGTCCATCGGACCGGAAGAGCACTTCTAGAGGAATCTTCAACCTTGGTTCAGCTGCAGTTTCCTGGTATAGCAAGAAACAGAGATCAGTTTCACTTAGCTCAGTAGAGGCTGAATACATGGATGCTAGTCAGACTGCAGATATGTTGTTGTTGTATGTTTGACCGAGGAACAGGATGCAGATATTTTGACTAAGGCATTGTCAAAATGCAAGTTCGAGTTCCAAAGAGATAGGATTGGGGTTACTGATAATCCCTTTCTTGTTGAAAGGGAATGTTGAAAATAGCAACAAGAAATGCTAAAAATAGAATTGCTAAAAATAGCATTGCTATAAATACAAGTTCAGCTAGTGTTGATCTTAGCAACAATGGATGGAAAAATGGAAGTGCTAAAAATAGCATTCTATAAATATCATTTCAAGATACCTTCCTATTTTAGTCAATCCCTAAACTAAAATAGTGAAGTAAAATTCGAATTTGATCTTAGCAGTAGTTTGTAAAATAATTAATTAATTCATCTTGAGTTAATTAGTTAAGGAAAATCAAACTTGAAGTCTATGTGGGGACATGCAATAGTTTCTCCATTAATTGAGGAATTTATCCATCAATTAAAGAGATAAGAGTGAGTTGTAATTAGTTGAATTAGTTAACTGAGTCAAGTCCAGTTGTATTAATTCAAATAGTTTGTTGAATTAATGTAAGTTCAGTTAGTTAATGCTTGCATGCATGTAACTACTGCACTTTAGATAACTAAGTATTCTCTCATAAATAACTCATGCATGTAAATTCAGATAGAGACCCAGTTGAGATCAGATGGAGGGGCAGTGTACTATCAGTTGCTAGAATATTCAATTGTGAATATTCCTTGCATGCAGAAGGAATTCTTTCCTTGAGGATTCCACAGTTACTTCTTCAAGCTTAATGAGTGTGATGAGACCAATTCACACATGTGGCTTCACTAGACCCCAAGGAAAACTGCACAAGGAAATAGGAGGCATGGAGGGCTTGAGGAGGACATATACAGTGTCTATTTAGTCTATGAGCTATATTGTTTGATTGCAAAGAGAGCAAGATAGCTTGAGAGCTTATTCTTTTTGTAACTTGAACAAGATTTCCACTTGTATGATAATACAGAGTTTGGGTTTTAGGCTAAGGCTTTCCCCATGATATTTCTTTTATGTTATGTGTGATTGATATCTCATTCATAGTTATATGTGTTCTCTTGATCTTTCTCAATTCGATTAAGCTTTCGTAGAGTGTTGTAGAAGTAGATTTTGTATTGTGTTTTAGTATATTGCATAATCTGTTGATCTACAGTGGGAATCAATCTTGCTGAAATATTTTTACCCCTTCAGTTGGTCTAGGAGGTCACCAATGCATTGGATTAGGTACCTATTATGGACAGTGATCTTGTTCAGCACCTAATAGTCAATATAGGGTCTCCAAGTCCCATCCTTCTTCTGTACCAACACGATCGGGCTCCCACAGGGCGATGAACTTGGATGGATGTGAGCTTTCTACAGCAGCTCCTGAATCTGCCTCTTGATTTCATTGTTCTCAAGAACAGAGCAACAATATATTGGTCGATTGGGTAGCGGTTCACTTGGGGTTAGATCGATGGAGTGCTTGACCTTACAGTGCAGAGGAATCCCTGCGGGGGAGGTGAAGATGTCCTCGTACTCGTCCACGACCTTGTCCATCTGCAGTTTTCGTGTGTAGAGGCCTTGTCTGGAGGTCATGGCCACCGTCTTGTTCTTTTCTTGACGGCGTGTTTTGGGAAAATTTAGTTTTTTAACAAACGCCTAACCCTCTAGACTTACTAGCTAATCTAGAAACAATAGAAAAAGTAATTCGCTACCTTTTCTTTAATCAACAAATAAGAGAGGTAAGAAAAGAAACCAACCTATAGCTTTTGCTTGCTCCCTCTCTCCCTTGATCGATCCTGCCACTCCTTTCCGTACTTAACCCGCTTAGAAACTACTTGCACACAAGCTAAGACAGAAACCCATCAAAGCATACAATAAATATATGTTAATTAAACATATCATAGAATCCAATATACGATATACATCATATAACAACATGAATGGAAAAAACTTTGAATACTTTATTGATAAAAGGAAATATTACAACCCATGAATGTTCATGCTCGATTCAGTGTCTTCCTTCCAGTTTCGATCCCTTCTCTCCTCATGAAGCAACAATTTGACATCATTACAATACTCTTACTAATCTAATTCAAACAACATCTCCTTAGCTCAAGAAATTCCAACCTAGACCAGCCTTTGAATGCTTGGTCAATTTATAACTGAATTGAGGAGGTCAAGCCATTAATGTCCTTCATGAATGCTCTGCCAAATTTGGGAAGTGGTTCCATGGAGGAAGGGATAATGGATTAAGGTTCATTCATCCTTTTCCTCATCCAAATGCGAGCTCAACCAACTTGGAAACTTCCAGAAGTATCCATTAGATGAGGAATCCAATGGATTCATTTAAAAAATTAGTTGAAACTCGCTCAGTGTAGGTGAAACAAAGGCTAAGTGCACTGCAACGCACCCAGTCAGTGTAGTTCCTGCATTGCAATTCAGCTTGATAGAAGGCTACCTACGTTGATCTCTGGAGGGACACTTTTTGGATGAATGGTGTCATGGAAACTCTTGGGAGGCAAGCATGATGTAGGTTGACCTCATTAGGGAATGAAAACAACTGAATTAGGGATTAGTGGACCCTAATAGTACTAATATGGAAGTCGGGGTTGATGTGCCTAAATTGACCTGTAACAGGGTATATCATTAGGGAAACAAATTTCTCGGTTTTGGGAATGAGCTTACTACATTGTTTTGCAGTAATGAAAGAGATGGCAATAGTCAGTGATACCTTCGGTATCCTGTGCAACTTATTTCTCAAAGTAACAATAATAGCACCGGGCCTTGATTCATACACAACATGTTGCTTCCACAAGTATGGTTGTCCTAATAATACATCACAAACTTCAAGGGGAGCAATGTCACACAATACCTCATCCATGAAGGGCTTGTTGTTGTATGGAAGGTGAAACTGCTGGCTCACGCGAAGATCCCGTCCTTGGTGAAGCCACCCGATGGTGTATGGTTGTGGATGTGCTGTGGTGGATAAGCCCAACCACTTCATGACCTCTACCGAAATGAGGTTCTTTTGGCTCCCGCTGTTGACAATGAACTATAGTAGGGATCCCTTTACCCACATCTGGGAGTGGAAGAGATGCTCCTCCTCCTCTGGATCTTCGAGTTCCTCCTTCTGGATCTTCATGGGGGCAATGGTGGCATTGGGCTTTGCATCAATAATTTGCTTCCCTTTGTCATTCCCCTTGTTTGGTTCTGACTCAGAGTCAGAACATGCATCTGATTCTGAAACCTTTAGGTCGGCCACCAGTGACTGCTTGGCCCGACACTCGCTTGTGTTGTGAGTGGAACTCTTATGAAACTCACACCACTTTCCCGTGTCCTTTTTCAGCTTCATGGCACTGTTCTTTGCTTGCAGCTTTGGCGGGTTGTCTAGGGCCACCCTGCATTAGCTTTTTCCTTTGTTCTGTGGTTTGGGGGCACCTTTCCCTTGCTTCAGATTCGCAGATCCAAAGTCTTGCTTCTTCTGTTTAAACTTTTGCTCGACCTTGACGGCATATCGGTATGTCGTGCCAAGCGAGGGGATGTTCAGGAATTCTATTTCTTCCTGGATGTACTTGTGCAGGTAGCGGCAGTATTTGAGTACCAAATGCTACTCTGAATCCTTGATACCCAATTTTGTGTGAAGGGTATGGAAAATATTGGTAAACTCCGTCACATCTTGGTCCCTTCCCTGCCACAGCATGGTCCACTTTATGTATTGATCCTCATAGCTTCCGATAGGGTAGTACTACTCCTTAATGGCATGTCGGAATGAATCCCAAGTAGATGCAGCTAAAATTAGTGAGCCTGTACTTTCATCCTTCTGCTCGTAGTAATTTTCCCACCAGTCCTTGACGTGGGGGGCTACTTTGAGAAGAGCAAAAATAATCTTTTCCCTACTGGAAAAATAATGAACAGAAAAATAACCCTCTAGCAAATTTAACCATTTATCAATGGCATTTGCATCTATCTAACCCTCGAATATGGGGATTTCAAAATTAACTTGTACCTTAAACGGTGTGGCATTTCCAGAGTAGCTGTTGGAAGTTGATGCATCGCCCCTGGGTAGCCGCTGAAGGATCTGGGAAAAGTTGTCCATCATTGTGTTCCTTTGTCGCTCGAGGGATTCTTTGAGTAATATTTTGATAGGATCTCCTGCCTCCTCATCTTTCTTTTCATCCGCCATGGGAGGCCATCGAGATTTGCGAGGCTAGTCTTGCAAAGGTTCAACCAGTTCAAGCCCTAACTCCTTATATCTCGACCACGTTGGGGACATGCAAAGAAAAACATATAAAAAGCAGACCGCTCTGATACCACTGATCCGGATTTAAATAGGAATGCAACAAATTACAGAGATAACCATAAACATAGAAATGCAGTGGAAATAATACTTCATTTCATTAATGTAAAATACTAAAATATGCTTACAAACAACAATGGAAATAACCAACTAGGGCGATGGTAGCTTATCTCTGAGAAGAGATGTGGTGGCTACATGCCTTTGAACTATCTTACAATGAGGCTCAAAGGCCTTTATTGTTGAGAAACAATGGAAAACCCTAAACATCAAAAAACCTAACCCTAGAAGATGAAATGCCAAACTGTGGGACCCGTTTCGGTAAATTGGTACATCAACTTCCTGGGGTCGTAAATTTGGCATACGATCTTCATTTGACGCACACAATATCTCGTTAGAAAGATTTATCAAGAAGTAATACTCTGGGAAGAGAAACATCGGTCCATGGACCCATGTTGCTCCTAGGTTTTCCAAAAAACGTTGTTTAGGGCCTCAAAACGGCTCCGGAAGTTCAGGACCCGAAAAACTGCTAAAAATAGTAAACTGTGCTACAATTAAGGAAACTAAAAAACTGAAAGAAACAATGGGGGGAGTCCAAGTGGACTTGGCAGGTGGCCATCAATATCCACCTAGATCAGCCAAGTAGCGTCTGCAGGATAGGAGGCAAAGGACACGAAACCTACAAAAGAGAGCGCAGACCCAGGGACCGCCTCTACATAGCTCAAACAGTCGCGCATCACAGAAAGATTGGATCCAAGAAAGAAGGTCAAGGCCTTAAATCTAGCCATCGACCCGATCACCTTAACTGAAGGTGATCTCCATGAAATCGGCGAGACGGTTCGCGATGTCACTAGTGAAGCGCTCCAAGACTTTATGATAGAGTAGCAGACTGTGTTGGGGGCCTAAGGGCGCAACTATAGGAGTTACAGGTGCGGCCCCCGCAGTAGGGTACCTTGTCTACCCATGTCGCAGCATGCACATCGTCAACAGAACATATGCTACGCGTGAAGATGGGTAGTACGATAACATTGCCAGATGGAGTGCTAGTCTCAGAAAACACAATGGAGTGGGTGACGCTTAATACGATGAAAGGCATTGGCCTTAACTTGGTTGCCTTTCCCTGTGACACACTTTATCAGCTACATGATTGGATAATAGATGAACTCTGTGCTAGAGAGAGCGTGCGATCCAGGTTCTGCGTAAGCAGAAGATTAATATAGAATAGCTTAGCTTGCAGCGTGATGAGTTGGTGTCGCAGAACCGACAGTTGGTGCAGACAGTCGATGATGCTTGCCCGTGCATCCAGAGTTGTCCATTGCAACAGGCCTACCAACAGAAGTGTGGATCCACTGTTTGGCAAGTGGAGTCCATAATGTATGCGAGGAAACAACAAGAGTGCAGTTGGAGCTGAATCTCCAGATTGCCGAGCTGCGACTAAAGGCGTAGCCTTCCACTCCCCCAAAGGTCAAAGAATAGTGCACTAGTGCTATTGCAGCAGGGATGGCAGAGATTGGAAGTGCAGTCCGTGACTGTACCAACATGTTGGAGCAGGCACTTAAGGTCTTCACTACGTTGCAGGAGGACCCCAACATCCAGCAGTTGGAAACTGACGCACGCAAACTCTAGTAACAATATGATATCATTAGAGGGACTGCGCAGATAGTAGTCCTTACTCAGTGGCTTGCAAGGATGTAGCAAACCAAGGATTTAAAAGGGTAGGTGGATGCAACACGCCACAAGCAAGCAGTTCCAAAAGCGTGCTTCCAGCCATGGATTGATGAAGCCTTCACGATCACGGTGGATATTGAAGGAAAGCTCGCATAAGTTCAAGGAATGCATGCACAGATGCAGCGCATCACGCCAAAAATAGAGGGTTCAGAAGCAAGAATGCAATAGGTTTAGTAGGCAGTAGCTCAATGCACTACCGACATTCAGACCGTTCGGGATCCGCTGGAGGGACTCTACACCAAGATCGTCATGCTGACAGAGTGACTCAAGGGCGAGTCATAATGTTTGCGTTGGGGGCCTGTTGAGCATGGAATCCACCCACAACAATTTTTGGGGCTCAAAGCCCAAGTTTTGAGTAATACTATTGTAAAAAATTCATGAATTGCAGGCGCAGAGCACGAAATGTATGTTAGAGTCACAAGGTTTTCCACCCTAAGTTATGAATGTAGTGTTAGCCTACCCATGGTCAACGAACCATGGGATTGTATAAATAGAGTGAGGCTCTAAGTTGTAAAGTAGTTAGGAGGAAGTAAGTGCACAAACGGATGGAGTCTAGAAGATAGTGAGCATAGAGTAAAGGTCTAAGTGCTTTGGGTCATAGTAGTAGGAAGAGACTTTGCAACTGAGTGCACAGAGGCCTAGTAGAGTCTGCAGCTGAGTGTGCAGACCCCTGCGGTTGAGTGCACAAGATCAGGTCAGGTCTGTAACCTAGGAAAGAGATAATAAAAAGAAGTTTGATTCCAAATCTTGTGTATCTGTTTTGAGTTATTACATGGTTGATATCTTTTGCAATTGTATTATTTTATTTATCTCACACACTTGTATGAATGATGAACATTGTTAAGTATAACTAAACACATACAGATAAGCTAAGTGATCAACTAATGTCGGGTTAATAGTAAGATATTGGGTAATAACATGGATCAAGCCCCGAGCAGGGTTGTGTGAAGGTATCATTCCAGGCTGCGATGTATTGATAGGTGCGCGTAGCGATGTGCATGTAGGGTCAAACCGTGAACCACCGAAAATCATCAGACATCTCTAGGGTGCAGAGACCTAGTACTAGCACCCTCCCATACTACTTCAGGTGAGACCTCAGTTCACGATCTGTGGACTGTTGTGGAAAGGGCTAGTAGTACCGGGATTTGTTTGGCTAAATCACCTCTGAACCTGGGTCAGGCCCCTACAAGCCAACACCTTGATAGCTTAAGGAGTTTCCAATTCATTAGATGATGGATGATCAAAGACCAGTGGCTTAGAAAGATGAATAGTAGACAAATCAGAATCATGATCAAATGAATGAATGGAAAGATCACGATAGCCATGATAAGAAAACTCAAGATGCTGGACAACAACATCCTCATGATCTGACGAATCATAAAGAGGGGATGATAAAAAATGATAAATTTCGCTCTCTATGTTTCCAAAAATGTAAGATGGGTGATTGGATGGATTTGGTAAGATAGATTTGTCCTCTCTACAATTGAATGAAAAGTTGGCATCCCACATGTTTTGTGAATGATTAGAAATATAAATGTTGGTGTCCAAGTGTGAATGTTGTGATTCAACCCTTTACCACATTAATATGTCAATCCGGATGCGTACACTTTTCAAGGTAACACACAAGGTATATGTAGGAGCAAGGTTACAATCTTACATTAACCAAGGGTTCGTGACTAAGAAATTAAAACATCATTGTAACAGTAATGGAAATTAAATTGCAGAAAGAAAAGCATTCACAACAATCTATGGAAATCTGTAATAGCAATAAAGGAAATACAACAAGTAAAAAATATACATAAAAAGGACACATAAACAGCACCTGATCAAAAGAGTGGGCCCAACTCCCTGGTTATATTTGTGCTTAACTCACATATTGAGCAAAATATCAGAAGACTGGAAATTTCATTAACAAGAGTTCCACTATTACAAGGCTCAATTCTTACATCAACTAGCTCCCCTCTCTCTCTGAATTGTGTCTTTTAAATATGCAAACATGCTAAGGAAACTTGCAAAAAAATGATCTCAATATTGAATATAAGATTTGAGAGATCTTGTCCATTATAATTCAGCTGGAACAAGTCGAATTTGGTTATTACAATTGGGCAATTCTAGAAAACAGTCACAACAACAAATCTACAAATACATCATTTGAAGAACCTTTATTTTCTCCCAATACAAACCGAATTTTTGAAAACTGCTCAATGGGAAACTGACTTGGTCCGTTCTGAACAAAACCCATGTCTCAGATTTTCCAGATTCACTTTCATTTGCCCAAAACATCCAATGCAAAAATGTCACTTCTTATGCCAGCGAATTCCTGAGTTGAAATATCTAATTATCTGTTGAAGACCAAATCTGCAATCTGGAAGAGATCTTGGAGGCTAAAATCACGAGTGATGTTATAACGAATGAATAAGCCAAAATCATGCATAATAATCATTAATTAATAAAAATAAATGAGATCATATATTATTTATCCATAAGAGCATAAATGATTATGAAATGGAATTATATAATAAATTATGGTAAATAATGTGATAAAAGAATAGTGGAAATAAATTAAATGAATGTTAAAAAGTGGTAATAATAATGACAAATTAAGAGCCCAACATGCCCCCAAACTAAATATGTTCCATGCGCACATGAAACCCAATGCCTCTGTATAAAGTAGGGGAAATAATAGTTTGAAAAATATGAGTGAATAATGCTCAGTGGTTTTTTTGTTTTTTTTTTTTTTATGACATTCTCCTAAACTTTTAATAAATCAAAAACTAATGTTATTTCCACCTCAATTGTTACTTTCAACAAATTAACATGGAATTACATCTATGGATTAACATTTGTTGAAGCTAAAGTAGGTTGAGCTTGTGTAAGTGATGCGGAAGGTGGAAGCCATGCAAGCTCAAAGAAAGTAATCAAAAGGTGTAGAAAGATTTCCTTCCCCCAAACTGATTAGTTTCCCTGTCATCAAGATTTCTATAGGACATCTCATGAGTATCCACAATCAGTATTCATCAGTATTCAAGATCAGAATTAGGCCTCTTCATCCTTCCCCAAAATAATAGTAGTATTGTTAAGCTAGGATTAAATAGCATTTGATTGAGTAAAGCAGCTATCTTTGGTTAAAGATATGAAACTTGTAGAATAAAGGAATGATAGATTAGATGATACAAAATGTCAAATATCAAATATCCTAAAAGTTTCATCCCTAACATGTAAAGTAAATATTTATAACTCAATAATAGATATAAACCATAGCCACCATTATCTAAGAACCGATTAAATATTACCCCATGAACCATGAGTTCTAGCAAACATTATATATGCAACAATGGCTTTATCGGAAGTTAGTTTTGAGAAAACAAGGTAACCAAGTAGATCATAGTATTGAATTAATTTCTATACCATAGGCATGGCCACTGCTGTCAACAGGCGTCCATAGCCTCGACAGGGATGCCTTTTGAACCCATTGAGATGCCAATGTCCCATCTATTAGAAATAAGTACATAGTTACAAAAGCATTTCAATTTATTTAGATGTCTACTGAAGATCATTGTTCTAGCTTGGTAACTAGTTAATAACAATGCCATTCATGAGAACTAACAAAAGTGAACAAGTCTCCTCGTGATGAGACCTCTTGTCCTTCAGTTTTATGACCGAAGGCTGTTACCCCGGCTTGGTGACCAGTAATGGTAATGTCACTCTATTAGGACCTATGATCATGGTAGGTCGACTCATGATGAGACCTCCTATCCTCTAGTTGACTATTTATGTTTTAAAATTTAACTATTATTGTTAATCATCAAAAGATCACTTAATAGATGGGGTGGCAACCCAACTCCTTAAGAGCTAGGGATGGCGTAAAATGTTTTGTAGTAACTATTTTCAACTCAGGTAATTTTGCTTCTCAAATACTAATAACCTTCAAATGATTATTGATAAATATATTTTTCTTTGTTAAGATTGTGGTTTGAGGAATAATTCATTAGATAGTGATGGAAATATTTAAGTACAATTTTATGGTCATCATCATAAATTTTACAAGATCAGGGACTTGACAAATTAGGAAAGTTGAAAGTTGTCATGATGAAATCATGTTTTCATAATTATTCCTTAAAAAATAAAATTTTGTTTATAGATAAACAAATATAAATTGACTACCGAATCACTATGTCAAAAAGGACCTAGACAATTAAATGTATTTCCCCATTCACCAAGTTAATGTCGTCATGCATGATTCAAGTTCCAATGTGTGTGGATAAGTGGGGGTTATGGATTGTTATGGATTATGGTGGTAATAATCGTGAGATGTATGAGTTGACGTGAAATTTAATAACAATGATGACATGACCTCATTGATATTAAATATAATACATTTTCTATTAAATGCAACACCTCCCCCCAACTAAGATATGACCGTCTTCAGTCATAATTGAAACATCGATCAAATACATGGAGTTGATTAGGGACGTACCTAAATACTTACCTTGATGGAGTATCAACATGTGTAGAGTAACAACACTGGGTACTTAGAAAAAATTTCACCACGGAGTAGCAGCACCGGAGGAGTAACATCACTGAAAGAGTAACAACACCGAAGGAATAAAAACACTGGGTACTCAGAAAAATTTCAGGAGTAACAACATCGGAAGAGTAACAATAGCAACAGAGTAGCAGCACTAGCTAAGTAAAAACATCGGCAGAGTAATAGAACTGGCTAAGTAACAGCACCAGCGGAGTAACAGTGGCGATGGAGTAACAACAATGATAGAGTAATAGCACCGACGTAGCAACAACACAGACGGAGTAACAACATCGGTGGAGTCACAACACTGGCAGAGTAATAGCACTGGCAAAGTAACAACACTGGCAAAGTAACAACACTGGCAGAGTAACAATAGTGATGGAGTAATAACACTGACAGAGTAACAGCAGTGATGGAGTAACAACACTATCAGAGTAACAACACTGGCAGAGTAACAACACCAATGGAGTAACAACACTGTGAAGTAACAACACCGGCAGAGTAACAGCAATGATGGAGTAACAGCACCGATGGAGTAACAACACGAGCAGATTAACAGCATGGACAGAGTAACAGCACTGGCAAAGTAACAACACTAGCGGAGTAACAACACTGACAGAGTAACAGCACTGGTGCAGTAACAGCACCAGTGGAGTAATAGCACTGGTGGAGTAACATCAGTCATAGAGTAACAACACTAGCAGAGTAATAGCACCAGTGGAGTAACAACACCAGCAGAGTAACAACACTGGCGGAGTAATAGCACCAACAGAGTAACATCATCTAAGGAGTAACAACATCTGACACTTGGAAAATTTTTGGAAGTAACAACACCCAAGGAGTAACAGCATTGGCAGAGTAACAGCATCCAAGGAGTAACAACATCCGACACTTAGAAAATTTCAAGAGTAACAACAACGGCGGAGTAACAACACCCAAGGAGTAACAACATCCAAGGAGTAACAACATCCGACACTTAGAAAATTTTCGAGAGTAACAGCAATGGTAGAGTAAAAACACCCAATGGATATGAGGAAACCATATACTGATAAGACTCAGGAACAAATGGAAAAATATGGAGCAACATCATGAAACTTGAGAACTTCCTTTTATTTTTATGAAGAAACAAATTTGTGACTTTGAACACATGAAAAAAACATAAGAGGAATCAAAAAAGAAACAACAATTTTATTGAAAAACAATAAATAAATAAGTAACTTAAGTTGCAACGGCTAAGATTTTGATAGCAGCAATGTTGTTTCCTAAGGGAATATCAATCTGTTTCCAAAATCAACAATCTATAAATGGCAAATGAATGGAAACTTTTTTTGGCGGAAATGACTTGGATCTTCAAATGGAAATCAATTCTCCATTTCTCCTATTATGAGTCCATTAAGTAATGAAAAAGTCTTCATGTTATTGGTGAGAAATAATGGGAATAATTTGTAACAAACTCTTATGATCAATTTCCACGAACTTGGAAAGAATCAAAATTATATGATATTAGATTTCTTAATATATGCTGGGATGAAAATCTATTATTTCATTATCATTGCCTTCAATAATCACTTGTTCAAAAACAAATTGACCTCCCTTATTCTCCTCGGACTTGCAAAAAACGAGCGTCTACCTATAATAAAACATGTAATCATCGAAGAAGAGAGGTGATCGGGCTCTCTAAATCCAATAAATATGAAAAAAAATCAAAAGTAGTTACTCTGTAAAACAAATCCATGGAAAACAAATAAAAAAGTAGAGTTAATTTATTACCTACTGGACAGCAGTGGCCAACCATACTAACCAACAATATTTTAATCATAACTTCTTTGTTTTTCATCCGATTTGTGTGATTCCAAAGACAATGAAAGTGAATTAATAGGTATATCTCCAATTGAAATATGTTTTAAAAATTCCATGATATGATATGTCAAATTTACTTGGAACAACCTACATAACAAAGTCATTTTCGATTTCCCAACTTAGACCAACAGTTGATATTTTAAGCATAACGTTTTCGTTTGATGACAGATTGAACCTACTCAAATTGGATATTAAAGTATATTCATGTAAATATGTCAAATAGAAACATTTTTTGAAATCATGAAGAATTGATGGGTCAAATGTGCAAAGGAACAGTCGAAAAACAGAGTTTTAAAGGTGTTGATTTACGATAGACAATCAGTATTTTGGTCATAACCTTCTCATATGATATCAAAATTAGGTG
The DNA here is from genome assembly GCA_031772625.1 of Pinus tabuliformis. Taxonomy (NCBI): domain Eukaryota; kingdom Viridiplantae; phylum Streptophyta; class Pinopsida; order Pinales; family Pinaceae; genus Pinus; species Pinus tabuliformis. Next base: position 97,328,196 of record CM062805.1, on the reverse strand, counting down.
ATTCAAATTTCATTGTAAACTAGATTAATAGGGTGATATACCATAGAAACAAGTTTCAAAAATCTAGTCATTTAGGCCTCCAAAAATGGATTGTTCCAACTTTGTTCCTGAGCTGCCTACTCGACATATTGTCAATGTTTTGGTCATAACTTTTTTATTTCAAATCCAAATTGAGTGATTCAAGTTGTATTAGAAAGTAGAAATAAAGGGATACTTAGGATAGAAATAGGTTTTGAAAATATGCTCATTTTTTCCCTCAAAACATGACTATACCGACTGTGATTTCAGTGGTTTTATCAAGCCCCCACGCCCTAAGATATGATAAAAATTTTTTATTTTTATTTTTTCAAATGATGATGAGTGTTTTTATAAATCTATTTTTCAATATAATACATCTACATACACAATTAAATTCAAATATTTACCATTGATATTGATATACTCAACAAGTTGCAGCAAACACAACTCGTTCTACATATAACAAAAAATATTTATATACTTATTTATTCTATTTTCTACACTAACCTATTCTACCTTGAAAAATAAAGCATACTTACATATAAAAGTACTTCTAATGGATCCATTTTAGAAATAAGGCCTCAGGTATATGCACACCCAAATTTGAGAAATGTCTGTCAATAAATACTAGGGTATGAGCGACCAACTTCCCTTGAAAATATGGTGTCAAAAATTGCTGAAGTATGGAGTGACGTTGTGAACAACTGATGGAGTGAAACCAATATTCAATATATCCTTTACTTTATTGATTTCCCATAGTTGTCAAATCATGAAGTTCTTGAGTTTCTAAAACAACTTGTTGATGCAAAATAGAAGAAACCTCCTTTTCTTCCATAACTTCTACATTTTTTGGATTTGAAACATTTCCAATCTCAATATAAGTTTTCTGCAATTGTGTATGCGAGATAGATTGGGTGGGAAGGGTAGGTAAATTTTGCAATCCAACATTATAAGCATATTGTACTGGTTTATTATGGTGAGGGTGTGGAATGAGTTGAGCAGGATATTGTGTAGGGCATGGAGGATTTTGATGATGTAGTTGATTGGGATGTGTGGATGATTTTGATACACAAGCAAGGTGTTCTTGAAAAGATGGAAAATAATATGGATGATATTTTTTTGCTACAAGATGAGGGAGAGTAGTCATGTAATCATAGGATGAACCATGTCAAACTTGTGGACAATATTGATAGGGGTTATATTGAGGTTGGCATGGCTGCCCTAACACATGAGTATTCCATAATAGATTATCCAAGTAAGACAATGGAGAAGAAGTTTTTTGAAACATACATGTAGGCCAGGGTTTCAATGGTTGTGAGATTGTTGCAACTTCTCCATCTCTTGGAAATGTTGTTTTCATCCTAGGTAAGAAAGAGAAACTATCCATGGGATGCTCCTTTTGGCATTGAGGAAAAATCACTTCTTCAAATTCTTCTTGACTTTTCTTAACCTACAAAACATGCAATTGTGAATTTAGAGAGCTAATAAAATCAACTTTAAAATGTTCAAATAAATCATTGATTTCATCTATTATATCTCCTGTTCTAGTAGCAGATTTGGAAAGAAAAGAAGATAATTCTCTAGAATTCTTACTAGCCTTGGATATTCCTCTTGAATACCTTATGCATAAATCACAAACATCATCATATGATAGCTGAAAAACGTCACATTAGATTTAATATTTCTAAAATTTCATCTTTGATTCCTTTAAGAATGAGTGTTTTTTAAGATCTCTTTTTCCAAATGCTTATGCTTTGATTCTTGAAGGTTGTATTTAAATTGCTCCAAATATTCCTCCAAGCTTTCATCTTCCCCTTGTATCATACTAAAAATATCTTCACTGGCCTTGCAATAGTCTTGGTACTTCTCCAAGAATACATTCTTCATGTCCTCCCATGTTTTGATGTAGTTCCCACCAAGGCTCATGAACCATTGGAGAGCTGCTCCTTTTAGAGTAAGAGGAAACACTTTCAACATTTGATCATAGTACAATAATCATATCCTTTACAAAGTACTTCAAACTCAAATAAGAATGAATCTGGGTCCTTATTATCTAAACCATGAAAAATTGGTAGAGAAGATGGAGGAATTATGTGCATTTGTGTCACTCCTCCTAGATCACTGATAGGGAATTCAAAAGTAACAATGTGAGCCATTTCTTACCATAATAGAAGATGTTCTTCATGTGCTGCTTTGAGGTTCCTCCTTCAGATATTCTTGTCAATTTGTTAGTGGAATGGGTGGTGCTTACATCACCACTTTGAGTGAAATGATAAGATTTCTTCAAATTTCTACCTTTTTCTTCCTAGTCATTTAAAAAAAAAACTTGAAAGGAAATCTAAAGCTCAAGACCTGGAGCAGGGTTTCAAAGGACCATTCCCTCCCCAAGACGAGAGATTAGTTTTTCCAAAATCATAACAAACAAAAATGCAGGAAAAATTTAAGTTCAAGACCTAGAGCAGGGCGTCAAAAGACCAATCCCTTCCTAGGACGAGAGAGTGGATCCTATAAAATAAAAACAAGCAAAAATGTAAGAAAATTAACTACGCTCAGGACCTAGAGCAGGGTGTCAAAGGACGATTCCCTCCCCAGGATGAGAGATTGACCCTCTAGTCGATACAGATCATGTCTTGCACCTTGTTAGCCTTCCCTGGCAACGGCGCCAAAATGTTGGTGTCCAAGTGTGAATGTTGTGATTCAACCCTTTACCACATTAATATGTCAATCTGGGTGCGTACACTTTTCAAGGTAACACGCAAGGTATATGCAGGAGCAAGGTTACAATCTTACATTCACCAAGGGTTCGTGACTAAGAAATTAAAGCATCGCTATAATAGTAATGGAAATTAAATTGCAGAAAGAAAAGCATTCACAACAATCTATGGAAATCTGTAACAACAATAAAGAAAATACAACAAGTAAAAAATATACATAAAAAGGACACACACACAGCACCTGATTAGAAGAGTGGGCCCAACTCTTTGGTCAGGGCTATGCTTAACTCACATATTGAGAAAAATATCAGAAGGCTGGAAATTTCATTAAGAGTTCCACTGTTACAGGGCTCAATTCTTACATCAGCTAACTCCCCTCTCTCTGAATTGTGTCTTTTAAATATACAAACATCCAAAGGAAACTTGAAACAAACTAATCTTAATATTCAAGATGAGATTTGAGAGATCTTGTCCATCATGATTCTGCTGGAACAAGTCGAATTTGGTTATTACAATTGGGCAATTCTGGAAAATGGTCGCAACAACAAATCTGCAAATATGTCCTTCGAAGAACCTTTATTTTCTCCCAATACAAACTGAATTTCTAAAAACTGTTCATTGGGAAACTGATTTGATCCATTCTGAACAAAACCCATGTCTCGAATTTTCTAGATTCACTTTCATTTGCCCAAAACTTACAACGCAAAACTATCACTTCTTATGCCAGCGAAGTCCTGAGTTGAAATATCTAATTATCTGTTGAAGACCAAATTTGCAATCTGGAAGAGATCTTGGAGGCTAAAATCATGAGTGAGGTTATAACAAATAAATAAGCCAAAATCATTCATAATAATAATTAATTATTAAAAATAAATGAGATCATATATTATTTATCCACAAGGGCATAAATTATTATGAAGTGGAATTATATAATAAATTATGGTAAATAATGTGATAAAAGAATAGTGGAAATAGATGAAATGAATGTTAAGAAGTGGTAATAATAATGACAAATTAAGAGCCCAACAATAAACATGAAATGCATTTTCACAAGATGGAACAGAAATAGAAGAATAGTGGAAGATTTTCGGATAAAGTAGATGAAGGGCACACAGAAGGAGGTCATCCTTCACTGTAGATTCTTGTTCAAACTCCCACACATACGCATAAAAAATGATAGCGTAGGTTGGGTTTTCAACACCAACTACTTGATCCTCATGAACATCACATGTGATATCCAAGACGAATGAACAAAACACACCAAAATCCGGAGGATCAAAGGGACTAAAGGACAGAGGTGAGGAGATAAGACCACATGACAACCATCGGGGTTACATTCTAAATCTATTTAGAAATCCTTAGTAGGTGGGGTAGGAGAAGATGTTGATAGATCAATAAGTGGACTCTCAACTTCTCCCACCTGAACCCACAGAGCTAGAGTTTTTTGATGAGAAGGGGGTGGAGGGTCACCTGGGATAGAAACCTTGTCCATATCAGATTTAGAAGCTCAAACACCGAGGTATGTTGGGAGTGGCTTGAAAGATTCTAACTCATGTGGATTCTAAGAAATATGAACAAGATATTGAAATATTTCCTCCAAAAATTCATAGTCAACTTCATCTTTAGGAAATTCATAACAGTAGTGAAGAAAATGGTCATTTCGTGAGGTGATTTTTACAATTTTAAGGTTTTTTATTAAGCGCTTTACGGTCATAAAGAATGAAAGCATGGCATAATTCTTTGAACATGTGATCAAAAGAGTGTATAGAGGCTACAAGAAATGTGTGACACCATTTCTTTGCGCACCCTTTGAACGTGAACATGAACAACCCATAGGAAATGTCATTTGAGGGGACATCATGCCTGTCACAAAAGCCAGCAAAGGCAACTGTGTGTTCCATTGTCACCATTGAACTTATATTTGGACAAGTCATCTATAATGCTCATCGAGACTTCAAAATCAATGGCATGAGAGAAATATGTGCCGAAATTCAAAATAAACTTCAAGGGCTCAACTTGCCATCTATCCTTCCTTCTATCACCATAAATGTTGATGGTGCTAGACCCACACACATTCAGGGGATCTCCCCGATATGAATTCCCAAGTAGACCTTAAACTGTTTGGAGTAGAAGTCCTAGCAGTGGGTGGTATTGTAATGCCTTAACCTTGGTAGTGCATAGAGGTAAGTAAGATAACTTTGGGTAAGAGAAAGTGTGTAACCCTACGAAGAGACAAGTGTGATGCATGAAGGTTCTAACACTCGAAGGGGAAAAGGAAGTGCACCCCTTAGAATCCTATGATAGTACACAACTTGAAAGGAAAACACAAGCAAAATGAAATCACAAGCTAAAATATAGAAAAGTCCACAAATTAAAGTGATGAGATAATCCAACAACATGCATTCAACATGATTCATAAAATTGCATACAAAGTAGTTCGTTAGAAAATGCGTAAGTTAAACAACATACATTGCTAAAGAAATAAAAATAGTCCAACTACAATAAAAACATATGCATGAAAGCATGTTAACTTTGATATTATTATTGTAAGTGAAATTTCCATCCATACATACACCATTGACGACCACTAGCCCTAGTACTGGAACATTACTGTCAAGAACACATGCTCCTCCAAAGAAGTATACTTTCTCTATGCTATGGAGAAGCCAAGGCTCATCACAATACTCCCAAGCCTTTTCTAAGCCTAAGCCTAACCAAAATCTTGGTTCCAAAAAGCTTGTTCTATGGGTTATGAGGTTCTACTTATAATAATTTAGTTAGTATTGCTTTCCTCATCTCCCCCATTGCGGAAACTGCACTCTACTCTTGAGGTTGTTCTACCTCTTGCTTGGTAGCCTAAAAGTTCTTTTCCAGTTGTTCATTCTCAGCCAACATGAACTTAACATTTGAGCTTGTTTCTCCTACATATGCCAAGCTAGCATCAACAAGGGAAACTGGATGCTTCCTAGTGTCTGGCACTATCACCCTTTCCTTAATGAATGTAGGTGAAGCGTGATCATCCAGAAAGTGATTCCTCCATGCCTCTACAATCTTCTTCTACAAATTGTCAAATGATAGATTGTACACATTCATAACAAGATCATCATCAAGGAGAAAAACTTATCCTTGTTAGCTCGGGGCTGGTTTTGACACTTGGGGTGGTGGAGACTTAGAGATGACCTTTGGTGCTCATGATATAAGGTCAGTGTCTTCATTCTATGGCTACTTCTACAACTCCATGTCTGTCACTTCAATCAGTTTCTCAATTAGTTGAGCAAGTTCCCGATCCTGCATCCATTCACCTCTTCTTCATATTCTAGTTGTTCTGACACATCAACCTATATAGGTGTTGTTTTCTCTATCATCATGCCTTGTCTTTGTTCCTTTTCCTATTTATGGTTATATTCTCTTTCTCTCCTCCTCAGCTCTTGTTCTTCCTTCAACTTCTTGTCCGTCTCCCGTAGATTCAGTGTTGCTTCCTACAACCTCTTCTTTTCTCTCTTCCTTCACTCTGCTATCTTTCTACACTGCTCCATGTTTTCTTCAGCTGCCAAAGATGCCTTCTCCAAGAGAGGATCTACCTTCATCTTGCAAATTTTCTCTACCTCTCGATTCTCAACAATCTTCCTCTTTCCGTTATCCCCCACTAGATTTCTGCCTATTGTTGTTGTTGTTGTTGCTTCTAATGTTGTTGTTATTTGTAGAGAAGCTTTCCAAGTTGTTTCTATACTAACTAGTTCATTGAGTCTAGAGGCATTATGATAGTACCTCCAAGGGTCCTCCTCCGACCAATGAAATGTCCCATGGATCCATGGAAAATAAACTCTTGCACAATGGTACTTGCAAATAATGTGGGGATCATCTGGATTACAGTCTTTGGTTCCAAACTTGAATCCCACTATCTCCTTAGCCTTGACATCTGCATCCACCTCCACGATATCATAGCCAAACAGTGCTGATGTGGATATACGCAGCTCACTTCGACGCCTCCAACACGCTTTGATACCACTTGTTGGAGATCAGATGCACAGCTAGATTTAAAAAAACAAATACACAGCAGACTTAATCAAGCACATAAGACACAGCTTTTAACATGGTTCACCCAAACAATCTGGGCTACGTCCACACAACATAGGCATCGACAATTTATTAATCAAAACAGGAGATTACATCAAAGAAATCCTCACAAAACTCTCACCCTCATAGCAAACATCCGAATGGTTGCCTGTTATATAGCATAGAGAATCTAACAACCTCATTAACTCACTCACATCAAATATAGGACGCATTAATCATCTCCCAACAACCTGGAGCTAATCTAGGAACTGAATTTCTATTGTTGTCATCAGCTGAGATTTTTCCTATCTTATTCCAAACAGAAAATCTCAACAATATAATCTGATCCGCAAAGGAAGAGTAGGCCATGGTGATTTGAGATTTCTTCTTCCTATTCAGTCCTCTTGATAACCCGATGGAGAGGTGATATGAGACCTCTTTCATTATCAACTTGTTAGTGGCCTAAACAATTTGATGAAGGTGCCATCTGATGAGGCATACCAATTTGTAATGTTCACTATCACCTCCATTGCTGCTTGGGACATGAAAGGGGGATCTTGTTCAAAGATAAGCTTGTACAATGGGATGATAAAATGGCCAGTTAGCTTTTTCATCACTCCTCAATAGTTGTAGTTGGAAAGCAACTTGCAATAAACATTGATGATAATCTCCTTTGGTGTTCATTTCAAGCTCATGCCAGGGAATTGTTGTGGGGTACAGATTTCATCAAGTAAGTATGCAAACATGTAAAATATCATTTTCTCATTCTTAGGTAGATTCTGAGCATTAGTCACATGGATCTTCAATTGATGAGCTAACAAGTCTGACCAATTGAATGGCTTCCCATCGTTCACCAACTGGTCCAGCATGACTGGCCAACCTTTAGGAAAGGTTTCTGTTTTCTCTTGACCATATATCTTGTAGGTAAACATGATCAATGAATGATAATCCTTCTTGAGAGACTGTGTCTTGTAAACATGATTGGGTGTCTACCTAAAATTCGATGACTCTTTAATCCAGTGCTTGACGATATCTCTAGTGTTCAAAAAGTTGTGCGTGGCATAGAAAAATGAGTCAACAAACTTCACTAGCTGAGGTAAATAATACATCTACTAAAAATGCTCTGCCCTGAAGGTGGAAAACTCTATCTCACTAACACTGCTTAATGTCATTGTCTGTTCATCTGTGTGTGAGATAATCCAACTGATAATGTCCGCACATGGGAAAACGAGGTACCTACATGCAACCTTGTATAAGCCTAAGCATTGGATGCTAAGGTAAACCTGTCGATCCTCTAAGTCTTCCTTGAAGTACTATACAAAAGTATCCTTTAATTTTTTCCATGTTAATGTTGTACCCTTCTCAATGAAGGAATGAGTGTATGCATAAACTAGTAGATTAATTGATATCTGCTCAACTATTTCCCGAGTACTGCTCTCGGCAGTTTCCTTTGATGCAACCCTCTTGGAATCTATGTTAACTGTAACTTCTAGAGAGATTCTCAACAACTATTGTACCCATGGGATAGAGAGGACACTCATGGCAAGAAAATGTCAGCTTAAAAACCAAATAAACTTCAGGACAAGACCAAGGAACAAATCGAACTCATGATGGGACAGATTGTGCAAGTATGGCTCACAGAGCTCATTGGTTCCCTGTTGGAACTATGCATTGCATAGTCCTAACAGTCAGTTGAGAAGCCTGTTGACTAGAACTACGCATTACACAGTTCAGTCTTGGGCGAAGGTCGGGAGATGCTGCGGATTACACAGTCTTAGTGCCCAAGTCGCTAGGCTAGCTCCTGGAACTGTGTAGTGCATAGTTGGAGCCATGCCAGGACAACCTTTGTGCAATTCCAAAAGCTAAGATAGAGGCCTTGAGCTCCTAGATTACACAATGTATGCAATGAAAAGTGAGATTTGGGTAAGGGGAGCCCAAATCTGCCCAAGGGGAGTGTGAAATCAAGCAGATCTAATGAATGGTGTGATGTTGAGTGCATATTAGACTAAGTGATGATGCATGCAAGTGAAATGAGTTCATGAATCAATCAAATTGAAGGAAAATGAAGCATGTGAAGAGAGTCATTGCAACGATGATTGTTAGTGCAAATACAGGGTAACACATGTGACACTTGGGAAAGGAAATCTAAAACATGAAACAAAACTTCTACAAGCTAAAACAAGTTAAAATTATAGTTTTTGTTCAAAGAAATAAGTGAAACAACACTCACAAGATAAATAATAAAAAGTGACAAAAAAGCGGCAAAAGACTAGAAAATTGAAACTGACCCGAAAAAGTGACGACGATCACATCGAAGGTTCCTTGATCTCCTAGGGAATGCCAGAGCTCCAAGATTGAAAGTGAAAATGAGATCTATCAGCATCGATTAAATAATTTTGGTCAAATTAGGGTTTATGACGCGCATGCAACAAATGAAGGAAAAAGTGACACTTGGCGGCATTTTCCGAAATAACTCAAATTCCTCCTTCGGGTTGCTAAAAATAGGTCCCTATTTTTTTAGGGATGTTTTTCTACTTTTTTATTTTTTTTCAAGAAAACATGTCATGCATTTCCTGGAGAGATTGTGTGGTTCAAGGAAGAATTAGGCAACTCTCTGGCTCATGCATTGCACAATTTCTGAGCACAAATGGTTCTGCATAATTTTTGGGCTTAGTAGCTCTGGGCTGCCTCTCTTGTTCTGCAAAATTTCCTAGCTCAAATTTGGTTACCATCTAGTTTTGCATAATTTTTGGGCTCAAGGCCCACTGTTAGTCATGACTACATAATTCCCAAGAGAAAGGTCAATTTCCCTCAATGATTATGCAGTTCTTTAAGGAAAGCTCAAAACTGTCAAAAGACCAAGTCAAGAGATCGAATTGTGGGTTAGAAAAAGGGCTAAGACCAAGTCAAGAGATCGAATTGTGGATTAGAAAAGGGGCTAAGACCAAGTCAAGAGATCGAATTATGGATTAGAAAAAGGGCTAAGTGAGTAAACACAAGCCAATATTGAAAGAATAAATCTCATTTGAAGCACAAGTACTTGGATAAATGTGAGATGAGCTGTTGTGGTTTATAAGGGAGGCTCTAAAATGAAGCATGGGTAAAATTTTGGAGGTTGGTTGTAGCCGCTACAATAGGAAGTTTAAAACGGTCAAAAAATTCAGACCCCATCCCTATAACTATACCTTAGAGGTTGGGTTAGCATATTAACCGCCTCCTTCTACCCTTGGTCTATGCTGGGGTTAGGAGGGGGTGACATTATAGAGTTGTATCAAAGCATCCAAGTTAAATACTTGGACTAGATGGGCTTTATCATGGAAAAAATTAAAGGCTAGGTTCTTCCAAGCCTCAAGAATAAGTTGTTACTCTATTATAGAGTTAAAAAAGTGAAAAGGGGAATTTCCTATTGAATTTTGGAAAATGGATAAAGCATATGTTTAGGTGTTAAAAGTTGGTATACGATTGATTGATTTCATATGCTTACCTTGGGATTTAATTATGTAGCATGGTACTAATGATTGATATGATTTTATTATTGTTAAGGTGCTAAATTTCAATGTATTATTCAACTATCCTTGCACCAATAGATTTACATCAACAAGCCAAGGTGATGACATCTATTATGTATTTCAATCTCGTTTAAACCTAACAATTATGTGTGTGTGTGTGTGTGACAACATATAAGACAATTGAACACTAAGGTTTGAAGAGATGAAGACAGAAATGGATCAATATAGCTTTGACCAATCCTGGCATGGATATAAAGAATCAAGAATGAATAAAGAGGAAAGATCAGTTGAAAAAAAAGGAATGGTAAACTCTCCTCATTGGATGGACATGTTGAGAAGCCTGAAAATGAAAATAAGGAGTTGTTAGACAGATAATGAAGCATTGGTAAAGGCTCTAGAAAATAAAGATAATGTAAATAAAGTCATACTACAAAGCATTTTTGACTTACAGAGATAGAGGTAGTATGACTTTGGGGCTATTCATAGAGAGAGGAAAATCCCTTTTGAACTAGAAGAGAGAAAAAAATGGGGAAAATGGTAGCAGGTCCAGGGAGAGGAACAAAGTGGAAAGTGAATATATTGTGAGAGGGAATATGCCATTGAGTACCCAGAGAGAGGAACTAACACTTATAGGCATCACTGTGGTAGGCATGCTAATTCTACTACAGGGAGGCATCATCGTCATCATCATCAAAGAAAGAGAGAAAGAGATTATATGGTAGAGGAATCTAAGAAGGCCAAAACACCAACGTTTTATGGTGAAACAAAGAAGTATGAAGATGCAGAAACTTGGTTGCTTGGAATGATGAAATTCTTTAGAATCCATAGTGTTGGGAACGGGTTCCCTAAAAGCCCATGTTTTGGGGCAGAAGGCCCAAATTTTGTAATAAAGATGTAAAGTCTCTGCATTTTGTGGTTGTGGAGTGTGAATATGTCAAAGGGTTGTCTGCCTTGTTTTGTAAAGTCTCATGTTGGCTATAAATATCTAACCATGGTCTGCGGACCATGGGATTGTATAAAAAGGGAGTCTTAGAAGAGTCTAAGAGAAAAAGTAGTGGTAAGAAGAGTTTTTGGTAAGAGGTTATAAGTGTTCTTGGGTCTTAGTGTAGGTATAGGCTCTACAACTAAGTGCGTAGAGGCCTAGGGTGGAAGTCCACAACTGAGTGCGTGGATCCTTGCAGCTATGTGCGCAAGGTGGATAGAGTCTGTACTGAACTTGAGATATCAATAGAGAGAAGTATTCTGAAAATTGTTGTGTATTTTGTCTCTGTTTAATGCATATGATTATATTATGATATGATCCAGGTTTACATTATAATGCTTATTTAATGTGTAAATGCATTCAATTATATCTGTTAATTGAACGTGAGAAAGAATATAGGATTATACAAAGATAACTATAAATGCAGGGTAGATTAGGTAACACTTAAGATAACTTGGGAACTTATATAGTAATGTAGCCATAGAGGTGTGTAAGTTCTTGGACCTTGGGTTATGGTTGCACGAAGATCAGTTGGGTACCTTCACGGAGGTATGGAAGGACGGAAGAGAAGGAACATCAATAAGCCCTAAAATCTTATCGATCTGCACAAAGGCGGGATCAGGAAGTATAGATCGACATAATGATCATCTCAGGGTGTGGAAACTTGGTTCCTGCATCCCCCCATACTGCTTTGGGTGAGACTTCGGTCTGTGCTCCACGGATGATGCCGAAAGGGCTAGTAGTGTAGGGATTTTCTTGGCTGACTAACACTGAACCTAGGTCAAGGCCCATCAAGCCAACACATAGCTATTCTGATAACATGAAATCAAAGGTAGCCACTTATAGTTTGAAGGGAAAGGCTAACACATGGTGGGAAGATCTAGAAAATGTAAAGGGAATAAGAGAAGAAGAATTGTCTTGGAAGGAGTTTGAGGACTATTTCAAGAGCAAGTATCTATCTGAGAGATACTTTGACAACAAAGCTAAGGAGTTATATGAACTTAGCTCAGGGAAAGTGAAAAATGATGAATATATCACCAAATTTTTGGAGCTGTTAAGATATGTTCCTTACAATAAAGAGGAAAAATAAAAGATTCAGAGATATGTGAGTGTACTACCATAATAATTTAAGGATATAATTGATTTTAATGAGCCCAATACATTAGAATATGTAATCTAGTGAATGAAGCATTTCTATGAGTATTTTAGGCATAGGCTTGACTATAAAAAATAATGGAAGTTCCAAAGGAAATTCTAGATTTAGAGGAAAAGGGAAAAGGGTGGCTAAAGGATGAAGTGTGGCACCTGTTAACCAAGAGAATCAGCAAAGGTCCAATGCCACTAGTAGGGGAAATCCAACTCAAGAAGAAGCCAAGGGTTATGAGAAATTTCCATATAAGTATTAGACTTGTGGAGGAAATCACTTGAGGAAGGATTTCCCACAAAAAAAGCACACTAGTATAAGACTATACAACACATGGGAGCCTCATAATTAGTCAAGGATGTGTGTTATGCACTTGACTTGCGAGAAAATTAGAATACCATAAATATGAAACAATATAGCCCGAAACATAGAAATGTCACATCAAATGAGACAAGCTACAAAGGTTTTTTATTATTAAAAAGCATAATATAATTTTCACTTACCTCTTCAAGGGAGAAACCTCCAACAGAGTAGTGCTCAATTACAATAAGACTCCATGATTATTCCCTTACTATCTAAGACTATTTATAGCTTAATGACATCCAAAACCATAACGTCTAGTGGTTCCTTGCATAACATGAGTTAACCACTTTATTTGTCTCATTATATGGCAAAAGCAAAAAAGTACTCAAATGAAAAAAGATAAAAAAAAATAATATAAAAATATCAATTAAATGAGTTGAGTTTCATACTTGTTAATTATAAAAAATAAATGCTAAATTTGTAACAAAGCTAACTCACAATAAATTTTGGTAAAAGCTATAGTGAACCTATTTAATGGGTTTAGAAAATATAAATAATGTTATAAAAAGTAAATACTAAATTTGCAAATAAGTCAACTGATAGTAAATATTGGTAAAAACTATGGTTCATCACTCACAAAATATAAATAACTTTATGTAAAGATAAATGAAATGCTAAAACTCTTTAAAAATATATATAAAAATAGAAGTAGAATTTCTAAACAAATAATTTTATATTATATATTTTGAATAATATAAAATACGTTATTATAATCATAATTAAAAATTTTATTATAAAAAAATATAAAATATATTTTAAAAATTTTCAAAAAATAATTTTAACATTGTGTTATATGTTATTTTCAAATTTCTATTAAAAAAATTGATTTTATAAACTTGAAAGGGTAGTTTCTTGGGTCGCGGTTTTATATATACGAAAATATGATCATTTTTACTAGTATTTTAATAATAATTAAAAAATATGCTTACTTCTTATTTTTAAATTTGTTAAGCAATCTTTAGAATGTTTACAACACATCTCTTAATGAAATTGGAATTAAAAAACATAAATCAATATAGAAATGGGGGGTCGCGGTTTTGTCACTACTTAAAAATTTATGTAAAATATTAATGATACCTTTTAAAGAAAATGAATAAATTAGATAAAAATTATATATTAAATTTTAGAAAAAATATGACATGAAATTGAATTTAAATTGACATGTTTTGTCTTCTTTTACCACCACCTAGTTTTTGATGATTTTGTAAATTTAAGAGTAAACATTCCAACTCCATTTATTTTTATAAAACTTCTTTGCCACAAAAAGGGAAAAAGTGATACACATTAACATGCTTTTACTAAACTATGGCCCATTTATAACTAATTTTGGTCCCTTTTCTATAATGTGGGTCAACCACTTACAATTATTATTAATGTGGATAACTCCTTACGATCTTTATTGAATCAACTAGCTAACTATGACTTTGACTAGGCCCCTTGGGCTTATTACATAAATAAGGGGGTTAGGGTTGGACCCTAACATGCCCTCCCCCATCAAAAGAAACCTTGTCCTCAAGGCTGAAACTGCGAAATTGCTGAAGAATAGTGGTTGGTTCCCATGTCGCATCTTCTGGAGAGGTGTCTTTTCCACTTGGTGAATAATTCCTTGATCGTGCAGCCGCTAAGACGTATTTCATGAGTATTGAGGATCTGTTTTGGTCATAGCCAAAGTGATACTTCCTCATCCAATTATGGAAGACTTGTTTGAACCCTACAATTGTTCCCCACAACTTTCTTGAGGCACAATACATGGACAGATGGGTGGATTTTTGAAATATTTGGCAAGGCCAATTTGAGCGACTTCTCCTATATGTTGAAGTACCTAAAAAGGCCCATATAATTTTGGTGCTAGTTTCTGGTAGCCCTTTCCTTCAAGAGAGTTTTTCTTATATGGTTGGAGTCATAGGAACACCTGGTCACCTACTTAAAATGACCACTCAAAATGATGTTGGTCAGCCTGTTGCTTCATTCTGTTTTGAGCTTGATGTAGATTATCTTTGAGATGAGAGATCATGGCGACATGGTTCTATAGGATTTTATCAACTACTTGTGCTTTGGAACATATGGGGATATAAGAAGATGGTGAAGGTGAGAGTTGTCCAGACACTGCCTCATATGGTGTCATCTTGGTGGCTTCATGATAGTTACTATTATACCATCATTCAGCTAAAGGAAACCATTGTACCCATTGATGTTTCTTGTCTGAAGTGAAGCACCAAAGATAGGTCTCCAAACATTTGTTGACTACCTCTATTTGACCATATTTTTGGGGATGATAAGTTGTACTCAATTGGAGCTGCATGCCGTGGAGCTTGAAAATTTCCTACCAAAATTTGTTGGTGAATTGGTGTTACAGGGAAAAGTGTCTACACAGAACTGCTTATCCCACTAAGGTGTGATAGCTACCTTAGAAACAAACAAAGTAAAGCTACTTTCGTTTTTCCTTTATGAAGTATAGATGAGAGAAGAACAAAGAAGACCAACCTTTGTCTTGCGCTAATCTCATAGTTCGATTCCTCTCTCTCTTGATAGTCTTTCGCTACTTGTTCCCTTGCACGCCCAGCTCCACAGAGTACCTGTAAGATCACAGTAGCATAGCACTATACAAGAACATGGATCTATAATCATAAGCAATCTAGGATCAGATGTAAATTGACCACACAAATGCAGCAAACATAAATGACACAAGAGTATGGAGGAAAACTTGAATAGCTTTTATTGATAAACAAGAAAGAGCCAAGGGAGTTACAACTAGTTGTTCTGACCCAGCATCATCCTCTCAGCAAGGAATCCCCTCTTCACCTCATACAAAGCTTAGATCACCCAACAATCTGATGTTGTCTCAAGAAACCAACAACAATTCCTTACAATATGCAAAATTCCAGCCTCTAGATCTCTGGGATGAGGGATCCATATATAGATATCTGTAAGGGAGATGAGTCAGCTTGTGACTTGATTAGTGTCTTCCCTCTGATAGTTCTTGCTTCCACTTGGAGATTGATGATCTCTTACTCATCCTTGGTCGAATTCAGAGAGGCAAGTGTCACAGGAGAAGTTTCTAGAAGTTTCCATGCCTCTCCACCTAACGGAATGACACTGCCATTTGTCACTTCTCGCTCATCGCACCCCATAGAAGGGTTTTCTGAAATGAAACGCACCCACACAGTGTATTTAGGTGAGATGCAACGCACTTTGCCTATGGAGCAGCTGAAATGATCCTGTTTTGACCAGTTCTGAGCAGTTTTTGATGGAGAACTTCTGGGAGAAGCTGTAATCAGTTGACCTTGTTCCTTTAGGGGTTAGAACAACACTTTTAGGGACTTAGGAGCCCTTGGTTTATGGACATTTCATGTTTGGGTTGTAGTGCCCAAAAATGTCTATAACAGTTGCCCCCTAAAGCATGAGGTCGTTAATCTTTTGATGTTGGGTGAAATACTTTATTATGAGGATCCGAAGTTCTTTCAAGCTGGGAGGAGACCTGTAATAAGATACAATACAATACATTATCTTCATAATATTTTCATGATCTAGCTGAGGCGGGCATTCCCATGCTCAGCTTTATAAATTCATTTTCATGTACATAGGACAGACAATCGTTTGAGTGTAGACTGATGATTCTGGTAGAGCCATCATCCCTTTGATTGGATGATTATCTGTGCAGCAATGATGTACATTTGATGTCTTTATTTCCTTGAATATATATCGCAGCCCGGATGGATGAAACTAGATCCGGGGTCTTCAATCTCATTCGATCTTCACTCAAAGTACAAGTCTATCCATGTGAAAGATGTTCTGGAGTTGAACACGGAAAGACATCAGCTGATTACTAGCCAATGATGTAAGTTGTTAACAGGCGCGAGAGGAATCACCGATAATGATAATGACCCTCAAGGTACTGCAGTAAAATTCACGTGGTGTGAATAAAGGACTTGGCGTCGAACACCATGCAAAATCTTTCGGTCAAAGTCCATTGGTGTAAACCTGTCGCCGGAAGTGAGAAACTTGCCATTGAGATATGCAAGCTTCAAAGTACTGAACGGGGTGTTCCTAGATCGACTTCTTGGATAATGAGCTGATATCGACAAGAAGCGATCTGTCCCAGGAGGGCCTTAATGAATCCCACATCAATGACACGGAACGGAGCAAATGATTTTAATGGAGGTGAAAACGATCTGATGACATACGGTTTAGGGTGGCGGTCATGAAAGAATGGAGTGTAAATGTATTGTAGTGGGTGAGACACAGGTGAATTCTCTGAATGACTTCTCTTGAACATATCGGCGACACTGACATGATGGATTGGTAGCATTACCCTAAATGTGGATGGTGTGATGGGACCATGGTGATGTGACCGGTGAATGAAACAACCCAACCCGACTTGGATGCGGAGTGAAAGTGTCATGTTCAAGAGCGACTTGCTACCAACAAAGTTTCTTCAAGTTTTCTTCCCAATTTTCCCCAGTCATTGCTGACTAGTACCTCTTTATTTTTGTCAAGCTCGAGGAGGATAACATATGCTCGTTCTATAATTGCCCTTCGGGCAAACCCATCGCTATGTTTTAACGATCCTAGCGATAGTGAAACTCGTTCTTGTCTGCTATGGACAAGTTTGTCGCTATTAAGTTTTAACGAGTTTAACGACAAAGATAACTCGGTCCTTTTCAATTTTAGAGAGTCTGAAAAGGAACGTAAAGGAAACTCCAAAATTCCTTTTTCGTCATCTAATCCCTTAAGTCTGAAAAAAGTATAAAACAATACAGAAGGGATGAATTTTCGATACTTTTAACGAGCCGAACAAAACAAGCGCTTGATCTTTTTGTGTAATAATCCCTCAAGTCCAAAAAGATTAAAATTTAGAGGAGGGATAGCACTTCCGGTCCCTTTAATGAGCTGGAGAGGCCAATGGCTCGGCAATCTTTTCATATTTTACGAGTTAGTTGAAAAGAGCTTAAAGGAGACTTGTCTTTTGAGGAACGAGTGATAAAATTTGGTAGCAGCTGACTCCAGGTAAGGTTTGGAATGTTCCAATCACGACAGTGTTACAAGGATGGCTAGTGAGATCACTCTTCGCAGCTGTTCCTCAAAAGGGGTAAACAATCAAATGGAGGTGAATGATCGGCCAATACAGAGTGGAGGTGATGATGAGAACATGACCAAGGCTTTTAAAGGCTGAAGTACTACATTCACGATGGTTATTTACCGGGAAATAGTTCGTTTTTTAATGAGCTTAAACGCAGGGGGGAACATTTGCTCATGGCTTATGTTTATTTTTTAACGAGCTTGAACTATGCGTTAAAAATGCTCGATTAATCCAGTCGTATAATAAGAATGTCCCATTTAAAAACGGCAATTTTTAGAGTTTTTCCGCACATCCTTTCTTTATGCAAGTTAGGAAATGACCAATCTGATGAGTTTAAAGGGTTAGAGGACCTACAAATTAAAAAAAAAAATAGTCGCTCTTCGCTTGCATGCCAAAAGGTTTGCATGCCCCTTGGTATAAAATAAAGTTTCAAGGCCACCTTTTGTTCTACCGACAAAACATTTGTTTTATCAGGAAAGGTAATCCTCTTTCAGGTTACCAAAGATTGTTCTATTCACAGCGCAAACAAAACATTTCTTCAGCGATGTCTACCGAAATAGACAAAGGTGAGACAATCCACTCACATAACTTTGACGAGAGAATCTTGTTCCAGTCTAACCCCCTCTTCCAATCACGGACGGGAGTACAGTCTAGTCATATATCTCTCGCGGAAACCTACCCTATACCCGAAGTTTTCCTGCCGAAGCAGACCAGGGTGCATGCCCCCTGGGTTTCAGTCATGTCTCCCGAATCACTCGCGCTCATCAGGTGGACGGACTGGAGATTGATGAGACATTCCTTGTGTGAAGAGACCATTCAGGGATGGTATATGACTATTTGCTATGCGTGATATGGGAAATGAAAGCTGGTCTACGAGCTTGACCACTCTTCCTTCGTGCAGAAAACACATTACTCTAAAGAGTGATGAGACAATTGCTCCCATGCAATAAATATAGTCTCGTCCAAGGAGTAGATTATAATCCAAGGGTCCTTGGACAACCATTACGTTCATGTGAACGGTTTTCCCTCTCAATGTTATGGGCACATTGGGAAGGATCCCTAACGGTCGACTGGTTCCTTTGTCAAAGCCTGTTAGATTTCTCATCTCAGGCAAAAGCGTTGGCGAACCAAGCGCTTTCCAAGCAGTCGAGGAAAGGATACTCACAGAAGCCCCTTCATCTATGATGGTACTGGCCATAACCATTCTATATACTTGAGTAATAATTCAGAATGGTACACTAGCTGGTAAGCGGGGTCTGCCTAGTTGATTCCAGTCGAAGGAGACAACTAGGTTGCTTGGAGGTGGGACCGAATAGACGGCCAGGTACGACTCTGACGAACTTCCTTCCTGCGGTAAAGGAATGGGTAAATTGCCCCCATTTTCATCAGAGTCTGTGCTTACGAAAAGAATTTGGATGGTGTCATCCTTATCCTCTTCTTTGACTGTATCATCTGAAGATGGAACCTCTGAAGGCAAGACCGGGTCAACTGCCGCCTCGACCTTTTGACTCTCGTCTGGCATGGGTTCAGATGGTTTGTCTTCAATGATAGATGCTTCGGCCGACCACCTGAGCAGGTTAGCCAACTTTTCAACTAGTGACGGACTCGGCAAGAGTTTTTATATCCAGGAGGAAGTCGTAACGGCGAGACCGGATGATCGTCCAAAACTCTTTTAGCCTCGTCTAAGAAGGGACAATGGTGGATGGCATGGTCGCCTTTGCACAGTTTACAAAGAAATCTATATTTTACTTTTTGTCCTGGGGCTTCACTTTCACTAGTCGACAGTGTGCTTTCAACATGATCATCAGAGGTTGACGACACCGGGTTGTGCAAACGAGGAGACCAGTCCCTTAAGATCCGAGGGATGCAAGTACAATCTCTATGATAGTGGTCTCCTTTGCAAATGACACATGGCGATTTAGGCCTGGTCGGTGCAGTGTGTGGATTTTTGCTAGACGACGCTTGGTTGCCCCCTTTTGCTTTTGGCTCCTTCTTCTTCTTCTCTTTCTTCTTCTTTTCCTTCTTCTTCTCAGGTACTTGATTTTTGGCTTTACCAACCCCATCAAGCGAAGAAGAAGGAGGAGAGGAAGAATTGGAGGAAGTAGAAGGTTGGTGGGTAACTCTGGATTTGTCTAGTTGCTGACTCGATTGTTCAGGAATTGCGGTGTTCTGAATGACAGAGATTGAGAAGAGCCATACGGGCAAGCCGATTGTCAATCCTGGAAGCGACAATGTGGCCATATGGGGTGCACCAACATCTCCCCAAGAGGAGAAGGGACTAGGATTTCCTCTAAGGGGAATTCCTTGGTTGGTGAGTTCCATTTTCTCAACCTAAGATCAACGTAGGAAAGGGTGATGATTATTCCGTTTAAAATAAATTTTAGACGCTTTGACACAGCTTATTTTTTCAATTTTTAAGAGTCGAGAAAAAACAAAAGATGACTCTAGTCACCTTCGATTTTTAATGAGCTTGAAGTGACAAGTGCTCAGATGGACCTTTTCCGTTAAGGAGTCTGAAAAGGAACGAAAGGGACTGCTCTGGAAATCTAGGTAGAGGGATTACCAAACCAAACGCAAAAATGCATAATACTTTTTACGGTACGGCAGTCAATCTTCCCGAATGTTGTGTTTAGTGCATTGCGATTGATAGGGCGCAGACACGGATTCCTATGGATAAAGGATTAAGCCTATTGTGGTCTCCCAAAATATACTCGATGGTACGTGGGAGCACAAGTCCGTACTGGCACTTATCGTCTCAAAGTGGAGGAATCACCCAACCATCAGTGAGAACAACAGTTACCAGGCTTTACGACGCCAGAATACGTCTCTAGCCTAGACTTCTAAATGTTGTGCGTTAGGTTCCAAAGCGTTGTTAGATTCATTAAATTTATTTTATAGTTGATCTTGTTTATGAAGTTTTCCTTTCAGGTTCACCGCGAGATGTAGATGTGTAATTCCTAAAATGCATTCTAAGATGATAAACAGTCTTTTATCTTCTTTGTGCAACGAAAATCCTAGCTACTAAGGAAAGAGAGACAGTATTCTTTCACAAAGAGCAAAGAGCACACTCTAAATGCACTTTCCTAAATCAAACCAATCAAACAGTCTAAATGCAAATGCACATGCATGTATTTGTTTTCGGCTTTCTTAGTATGTGAATGGAGAAAAGAAAGCTAATGCACAAATATGAATTAATTTTCAGGCGACAACTACCAACAAGTTTCTTTTCGAAATCATAAATGGAGACAATCACAGCACTTTACGATTTGGAAATGAATACTTGCTTTCGACACTAGAAAAATTACAAATTCAGACCAAATACAATAGTAACAGGATAATCGACTATCTACAGCAACCAAACTCTTTCCTATGACTGAAAACGACACTTGCGATGCTTTCAAATCAAAGGACGACAGTACGATTATGTTACTTTTGCAAAGGAGAACTGAAAATGACTCAACAAATACACAAAAATATTTACAGTTCTTTTGTACAAAGGAGGCGGAATAACAACAAGGAAAAGGGGTTTCAAACAGAGATATACTGATCATAGGCAGCAAAATTCATGAATAGAACTGGAAAGAATGAATCAGAGAAACCAAAACTGAATAATGCCTAGTCTGATCAGCGCACCTGTAACACAGGGAATTTGAAATGCAGCGCACCTACTACACTCAGGAAGTGCACTGAATTTCAGATTCACAGAACAGTACCTGTGCTGGGCCAGAGACGAGACTTTGCTTGGGTTCCGGGTCACAGTTTACAGTTCAATTCATGGGTTTTGGCCGAGCAAATGGTAATCAGTAATGCAACAATCAGGGGTAGATATAAGGAGGATCTAAGAGCTATCACAAAGGGCAATCAGAGAGTTTGTAAATCAGTTGTTTAATTTATAAACAAATCTCAGAGATTGACTGAAGCGACATTTATCTACTTTGCATTTGCATAACAAATGCAGTTCGAAAGCTACCTGGCTCGACTTCAGGCTCCATCTGTAAGTTTATAAAATAGACAACAAGGAAGATAAACAAACAAACTAATTCGTCCCCAGCGGAGTCGCCATTTTGTTACAGGGAAAAGTGTCTACACAGAACTGCTTATCCCACTAAGGTGTGATAGCTACCTTAGAAACAAACAAAGTAAAGCTGCTTTCATTTTTCCTTTATGAAGTATAGATGAGAGAAGAACAAAGAAGACCAACCTTTGTCTTGCGCTAATCTCGTAGTTCAATTCCTCTCTCTCTTGATAGTCTTTCGCTACTTTTTCCCTTGCACGCCCAGCTCCACAGAGTACTTGTAAGATCACAGTAGCATAGCACTATACAAGAACATGGATCTATAATCATAAACAATCTAGGATCAGATGTAAATTGACCACACAAATGCAGCAAACATAAATGACACAAGAGTATGGAGGAAAACTTGAATAGCTTTTATTGATAAATAAGAAAGAGCCAAGGGGGTTACAACCAGTCGTTCTGACCCAGCATCATCCTCTCAGCAAGGAAGCCCCTCTTCACCTCATACAAAGCTTAGATCACCAACAATCTGATGTTGTCTCAAGAAACCAATAGCAATTCCTTACAATATGCAAAATTCCAGCCTCTAGATCTCTGGGATGAGGGATCCATATATAGATATCTATAAGGGAGATGAGTCAGCTTGTGACTTGATTAGTCTCTTTCCTCTGATAGTTCTTGCTTCCACTTGGAGATTGATGATCTCTTACTCATCCTTGGTCGAATTTAGAGAGGCAAGTGTCACAGGAGAAGTTTCTGGAAGTTTCCATGCCTCTCCACCTCGCGGAATGACACTGCCATTTGTCGCTTCTCGCTCATCGCACCCCATAGAAGGGTTTTCTGAAATGAAACGCACCCACACAGTGTATTTAGGTTATATGCAACGCACTTTGCCTATGGAGTAGCTGAAATGATCCTGTTTTGACCAGTTTTGAGCAGTTTTTCACAGAGAACTTCTGGGAGAAGCTGTAATCAGTTGACCTTGTTCTTTTAGGGGTTAGAACAACACTTTTCGGGACATAAGAGCCCTTGGTTTATGGACATTTCATTTTTGGGGTTGTAGTGCCCAAAAATGTCTATAACAATTGGGGTCTCAATAAAACACAATAGAAGATGTCATGCCATGCATTTTGAAGATTTGGTCCATGAAAAATTGAGCTACCAATGTTGGGGTAAATGGGTGTGTTAGAGAGAAAAAATGAGTGTATTTGGAAAGTCTGTCAATAACCACCATGATGACTAATTTGTTTCCCGACTGTTGAAAAGTGTGCAACAAGAAATGCTTGTTGGGAATGCAACAAGATGATGGAGCTTAGTGGAAAGGATTCGCCTTCAGTAAGTGGTCCCGTAGGCTATTTTTGGCACAAAGTCTATTTTTAGACTATGTCTATTTTTAGACATATGGATCATGGTCTATGAGTTGCAGGATGCTGTTTATGGATGATTGGTCATGTTGGGAAAAATACATGGACTTCTATTTTTGGTTCACAATGGAGTGATCAGAGTCTATTTTTAGTCTGCCAGGCTAAAAATAGAAACAATCAAATATTATTAGCCCTTAGTAATATTTGGACTCTAAACATTATCTTATTCTCTTGGAGCACTTCAGTTCGAGCTACGGATGTGGCACATGCAGCTGAAAAAAGGAATCACATGGTTTCTTATGTGTTAGTTGAGCTATTGCATGGAGGACTTCAGTTAGAACTCATGCATGTGAGTTCTCTGGAGTTGGATGTGGAGTTGATGGAGTTGTGTTCAGTTTGACTTAGTTGAACTAGTTGTATTTAACTAAAGAATACACTAATGATGAGTTGCGTGAATTGATTATTAATTAATTCACTAATTATTAACTCATAAAGAAACTAAAGAATACATCAGTTAACTCAGTGCATGGACAGTTCAACAGAGACAGGTGTTAGAGGTAAGTGAAAGGGTGAGTTGTGACTATCAGTTGTGCATGAGATTTTTCACATGCATGGATTGAGTAATGCCAATGAAGATTGCATAGTGTGGGCCAATATAAAGGCAATTGTAGCTTGTGCTCACATGATTCTCTTGCAGGATTGTGCAGTGGAGGCAGAAAAGGCAGCGGAGGAGATTTGAACCTGTGACTTGTTCGAATCTGAGCTAGTTTTGTGTGTAACAGGTGGAGATAGTACTGAGTACTTGTGAGGAGTATTTTACTATGTATTGTTACATTTTATCAATCATTATAATATACAGATAGTGTGGGGTTTTCAGCTGTATGCTTTCCCCGGGTTACATACTGTGTTAATGTGTGCATGCAATTGATGTTTCATTGATTTTAATGCTACTAAATTGATGTTCAACGTAGAGGAGGTTATGTATTGTGCATGTATTCCGCAATAGTGTATAATCGAGATAATATCTGTGAATAAGTGTTTATTATTCAAAATTTCTACATGGTATCAGAGCTCTTTGATTTGTAGAAAAAGTTCTACAACATATCAAAGCGAGGATTGATTATCAGATCTATTATTCAGAAAGTGTTTACATTTTATTTCTTCAGGTAGAGTCTGTAATCGGGCCAGGTAGCCTATGGATTCATCCTTCTTTTGGAAGGTGAGATATCTGGTGAATGCCCATATAGTCGATCTCTGTACAAGAAATACTTTGTTCTCACGAATTTTAGATCAGAAGCAGTTGAGTTTTGAGCTGGTGGAATGGTGCTCAAGGATAAACTTAGAAACATCTAAGTGTGAGAATGGAGACAGTATGCCCTAGTATCTCACGAAGTTCACCCAATGCCGGGATGAGCTGGGAAGTGTGGGGGTGACTGTCGATGATAAGGACTTGGTGAGCTTGGCTCTCCTTGGTCTTCTGAAGAGTTGGAATTCCTATCAAGACTTTGTCAATGGTCAGGAGAAATTTCCAGGATGGGAGAGACTTTGGTCAGATCTTGTGCAAGAGGAGATCAGGCGGAATACCAGGGATGGATCTTCATCAAAGGCATCTGATGAAGAAAATTGTGCTTTGGCTGCCAAAGCAAAGAAGGGGAAGGAGAAGGGTTCTCTTTTCGAATCTAGTTCTTCCAATAATGGGAAGAAGGTTGACAAGTCGAAGGTGAGATGCTTTCGTTGTCATGAGTTGGGCCATTATGCTACTAATTGCCCAAATAAGAAATCCAAGAAGGGATTGGGAGAAGGATTTGAAGGTGACGCACTTGCTTCACAGTTTGAGTTGGATTTCACACTCTTCGCATGCATGGTTTCATCCATGGTGGGAAGTGGTTGGTTTCTTGACAGTGGAGCTTCTTTCCACATGACCGGTGACAAGAGTTTGTTCAATACCTTGGAGGAGAAAGATCTCTAGATACTCATAGCGATGGGTAATGATGAGAAGTATAGTGTCTCAGGTGTAGGCATGGTTATTTTCAGAGGGAGCATGGAGCTCGCCTTACCTTGACCGATGTTAAGTATGTACCAGGACTGAAGAGAAAATTGGTGTCGATCGCGATGCTGGAAGACAGAGGCTGTGATGTAGTCTTCAGTAAGGGAAAGGTTTTCCTTAGACACATCATCACTAGATAGGTGAAACAGATTGATTCACGAGTCAAGAACCTGTATGCTCTTGAGGTTCAAGATGCATGCAAAGCCTTGAGCAGTGAGGCAACTGATGGAGACTTGGTGGTTGAGAGGGAGCGTATATTACCTCTCAACATGTAGAGCCAGAAGAAGTCTCAGATGATTGTGGAGGAGCCACGATTGGTGCAACAGCTTGAGGAGGTTGTGGAGCAGCCACAACAAGGGAAGCTGAGAGGAGATCGAGTAGAGACATCTACTCATGCAGAGACCTCCAGTAGGGGGAAACTTCGAGCCAGGTGGGCAGAGGGATCGCATGCAGCCATACTTCCAGGTAGAAGGTGGGGTGATGTAGATTGATCATCCCAAGGAGGAGGGGCAGGATCCTTGAGGTACCCAACCTCTTGGATGAGACCTTGCTACGGGAGCCCCGATGTGGAGTAGCAGGAACTGACTGATTGGGTAGAGATAGATGCAGATGGAGCAGCAGAGAGAGTGATAGTGTAGGGAATCCCAGGATAGTGCATAGCTAGTAGGCTGCAGCAATGCGAGAGGCACAAGTGTTTTGCACAGTGCTAGGTGGCACAAAGAAGTGTGCAATGGTGCGAGATGCATGGAGATGTTGCAATAGCACAGATGTCAGAGAGGGAGCATTTGTCAACAACAGGTAGAGCTTCAGCATCAAAGTATGTTCCTGGCCCAACAGAGTGGTCAGTTGGGAGTGTTTTTGTTCCAAGTGTTGTTGGAGCAAAGTGGACCATGCAGATGTGTTGCATGTAGAACATTCCAGAGTTACAGGATCGGGTTTGAGAGGAAGCCTTCCTTGTTGAGATGGAGTGTTGAAAAGTTTGCAACAAGAAATTCTTGTTGAGAATGCAACAAGATGATGGAGCTTAGTGGAAAGGAGTCACCTTCATTAAGTGGTCCCGCAGGCTATTTTTGGCGCAAAGTCTATTTTTAGATTATGTCTATTTTTAGACATATGGATCATGGTCTATGAGTTGCAAGATGTTGTTTATGGATGATTGGTCATGTTGGGAAAAATAGATGGACTTCTATTTTTGGTTCACAGAGGAGTTATCAGAGTCTATTTTTAGACTGCCAGGCTAAAAATAGAAACAATCAAATATTATTAGCCCTTAGTAATATTTGGACTCTAAACATTATCTTATTCTCTTGGAGCACTTCAGTTCGAGCTACGGATGTGGCACATGCAGCTGAAAAAAGGAATCACGTGGTTTCTTATGTGTTAGTTGAGCTATTGCATGGAGGACTTCAGTTAGAACTCATGCATGTGAGTTCTCTGGAGTTGGATGTGGAGTTGATGGAGTTGTGTTCAGTTTGACTTAGTTGAACTAGTTGTATTTAGTATAACTAAAGAATACACTAGTGATGAGTTGTGTGAATTGACTATTAATTAATTCACTAATTATTAACTCATAAAGAAACTAAAGAATACATCAGTTAATTCAGTGCATGGACAGTTCAATAGAGACAAGTGTTAGATGTAAGTGAAAGGGTGAGTTGTGACTATCAGTTGTGCATGATATTTTTCACATGCATGGATTGAGTAATGCCAATGAAGATTACGTAGTGTGGGCCAATATCAAGGCAATTGTAGCTTGTTCTCATGTGATTCTCTTGCAGGATTTTGCAGTGGAGGTAGAAAAGGCAGCGGAGGAGATTTGAACCTGTGACTTGTTCGGATCTGGGCTAGTTTTGTGTGTAACAGGTGGAGATAGTACTGAGTACTTGTGAGGATTATTGTACTATGTATTTTACATGTTCTTAATCATTATAATATATAGATAGTGTGGGGTTTTCAGCTGTA
This sequence comes from Pinus tabuliformis, assembly GCA_031772625.1. Taxonomy (NCBI): domain Eukaryota; kingdom Viridiplantae; phylum Streptophyta; class Pinopsida; order Pinales; family Pinaceae; genus Pinus; species Pinus tabuliformis. The sequence continues at coordinate 97,300,939 of CM062805.1, read as the reverse complement.
TGCTTTCCCCAGGTTACATACTGTGTTAATGTGTGCATGCGATTGATGTTTCATTGATTTTAATGCTGCTAAATTGATGATCAACGTAGAGGAGGTTATGTATTGTGCATGTATTCTGAAATAGTGTATAATCGGGATAATCTCTGTGAATAAGTATTTATTATTCAAAATTTCTACACTAACTTTGGGAGACCCGTAATGAAACCCATGGAAACATCCATCCCTAAAGAAAAGAGTGGAAATGGTTGTAAGGTTCCCGGCAGCTTGATACTTTCCCCTTTGTTGCAGTGACATACATCACATTCAACTAAAAAAGTAAAAATTGCAATCATCATGTCAGTCCAAAAGAAAGAGCAGCATGCTTGTGCATAAATCTTATGAAAGCATGAATGTCTTGCAATCAAAGAGGAGTGAAACTCTTCCAAGATGTGGATTTTGAGGATGGAGGTTAGGCATAGCACTACCTAATCCTTGTAGTGAATAACCTTATCCTTCCAAGAGTAATATTCTAAGGCATTACAATTTTCTCTTAAGTTATTAATGAGTTGGGACAGAGAGGGGTGGGAGAACCATTCTTGGAGGGACTCTTCAATACAATCTGTTATGGGTACAGAGAGTGATAAAAGGGTTCCCTCATCCCAAAATTGGCACAATAAGGCATCAACCATTACATTGTCATGCCCCTTCTTGTAAATTATCTCATAATCATATCCCAACATTTTTGCAAGACATTTATTTTGTTGTGGAGACGATAGACATTGCTCTAGAAAATATTTTAGATTATGATGGTCAGTACAGATTTGGAAACGTCACCCAATAATATGATCACCAAGTGTCTACTTGATGTAAGATGGACATCATTTCTTTCTCATATGTAGGTTGACCCAGATTTTTACCACTAATTTTTTGGCTGGTGACAGCAATTGGTCTACCTTCTTGCATTAATATTGTACCAATGACCGTACCTGAAGCATCACATTCAATCACAAAATATTTGGTGAAGTCTTCTAAGGCCAATACTAGAGTGGATCACATGGCCTGTTTGAGAGCCAAGAAGACCTACTGAGCTACATCAGTCCAGAGAAATGAATTTTTCCTGAGAATATTAGTGAGGGTTCTGGCAATGCATCCATAATTGCGGACAAATTTGTAGATTTTCTTGTAGATTCACAAGCTCATGCAATTTACTAAAGCACATGACAAGAATCTACTTCTACTATCAACCAGTAGAAGCCAATATGTTGATGAAAATAACATGAAAAAGAAGAATACAAATCAATGGCACATAACACAATAAGTTTTCCTAGGGAAAGCCACTGCTCAAAACCCCACCTATCTCTATTGTATTAATTAGAAATATGAGTGAAGATACAAAGCTTTTTCTCACTAGAACAATTCTGCACAAGTATGCTCAACTCTCTACCTCACAAGCCTGCTATTACCCAACACTTAGCCATTTTTCAATGCCTGCCAAGCCCTATTTCCTTGCACAATTCCTTAGGATGAATAGCCCATATTTAAAGGGAATTCATGCTTCCAAAACTACGCAATCCTAATTAGGTCCTTTTCCTGATTGCATGCATGATATTTACAACTCAGTAAATCATACAACTAATATTACACTATCCCTACACTCTAGTCTCAATTTGGTATTTCTCAAACTGAAATGCATGAGTTTCTGATGAGTGAATCTTCAGTTATCTAGAGTAGCATTTGTGGATGCAACAGTGTACTAACTGACTGCTAATCCTCTACTATTTCAAGAAATAATTAGAACTAGTTTAACTGACTATAACTCAGTAAAATGAGTTATCTAATTAAAACTCAATCTAAACTCATACTGGACCCCCATAGTTTAGGGAGAAAACCTACATGACTTCCAAAATACTTCCAACTTGAAATTCCTAAGCTAATTAAGTTAATTAAACTTAATTAACTATTTACAAGTTGTTATGAGAATAGAATTCGATTTTAATTCACAGTTTAATTCAAGGACAAATTAAACTAGAATTTCTTGTTGCCATTTCTCAAGAAAATTTATTATAGTAGCTCGTAAGACCCAAGAATCCCCACAAACTCTTCAAGTTTTTTGGTTGGGGCCAATATTTCATTTCTTGAATCTTTTTTTGAATGAACCCTGACGCCATCATGGCCCACAATGTGTCCCAAATAATCTAATTCTTCCATGCCAAAGGAGAACTTGGATAATTTGACAAATAATTTGTGATCTTGGAGCAGTTGCAATATCTCGTAAACATGCTAAAGGTGTTTGTCCCATGTTATGTTATGGATGAGAATGTCATCAAAAATGACCAGGGAAAATTTTTCAAGATAGGGTTTCATAAGGTGGTTCATGGGGCTTTGAAAAGTGCATGAAGCATTACAAAGACCAAATGGCATCACCAAGAATTCATAATGGTCTTCATGTAGGTTTTTAACCCTGTAAAGAAATTATCTGCAAACAAATTCTTAAAAACAGAAAATAAACAATGGTAAGAAACACAAAACAAATACACAGGGATTTTCCCCTAGACCCCAAAACTGGGACTAACAGATTGATTTTTTACATTATATTCCTTTCAATTTTATAACACATATATATGCATGCCAAAGAATTCATAAAACCCAATTTAGTAACCCTATATTAGAACATAACCATGGTTCCCTTGACCAGATCTACAAGATACCATGGGAAGAAAACCATCATGCCAAAAACCATGTGCAAAACCCATGCACAAAACCATAGGTAGGTCCATCCACCTAATATAGGGTCGTGGAAAGAATATAACACACAACCAACATTATCTCACTTGTTGTTTTCTTTCCACATAGGGGACCACAAGAGAGCTTGGTCATTGGTCCAACCCTGCAATGCCCATTTTTTATCTACACCATGAAAAATTATCAATGCTCACAAACTTCATCAATGCATCTGCAACATTCTTCAAATTATCCACCTTTACTAGGAACACCCTTTTGTCCTCAACCATATCCCTCACAAAGTGATACTGAACATTATCTTTGTCTTTGAATGATAAGCAGGGTTCTTTTCCAAGAAAATTGCACTTTGGCTGTCACAATCTATCCTTATAGTTCATTGTACTAATCCCATACTTGAACACAATCTCTACAACCAAACTTATTCCTTGCTTGCATGAGTGGTTGCCATGTATTCTGCCTCTATAGTTGAAAGTACCACTACAGATTGTCTCTTACTCATCCAACTCACTGAACTTCCAAATAGGTTAAACACATACCCACTTGTATATCTTCTCTAATCCAGATCTCTAGACTAGTCTCCATCAATAAAGCCACGAATTTCCAAAACTTTGTCCAATCCTCATCTTCCTTAGTAGCACAGACCATAATCACTAGTTCCACACAAATAATTGAAAATCTGCTTCACTGTTGTCCAATGCTCCTTCCCTGGTTTTGACATAAACATACTCAATACTCCCACTGCATGTGCAATGTCTGGTCTAGTACAAACCATTGCATACATCAAGATATTGACTACACTTTTGTATGGAACACAGGACATGTCCCCTTGCTCTTCTTGTGTCTTGGGACACTGTTCAACAAATAAATTTACACCTACAGGAATAGGAAATTTCACCGGTTTACTATCATGCATATTAAACCTTTGCAGTATTATCTCTACGTACTTCCTTTGGTTTAACCAAATCTTACTCTTTTCCCGATCTCGTTTAATTTCCATGCCAAAAATATAGCTTTCGGCACCAATATCCTTGATGTTGAATTTGGAGGACAATTGGGTCTTCAAATCCCAGATAATTTCTTTTTCATTTCCAACACACAAGACCAGATAAATAATATGATAACCAATTAATTTAAAATACACACAATGATCTGCTTTACTTGTGGTGAAGCCAAGTCCCTGTATAAATGTATTAAATTTTTGATACTACATCCTTGGTGGATGTTTTAACCCATACCAAGACTTTGTTAACATGCATACTAGTTCTTTCTTTCCCTTCACTACAAAGCCTTCAGGTTGCTTCATGTAGATATCTTCTTCCAGATCCTCGTGAAAAAATGGTGTCTTCACATCCTTATGTTCTACCTCAAAATCAAAAAAAGGAACAATGGATAAAAGTAATCTAATAGAAGCTACCTTTGCAACCAAATAAAAAATATCACCGAAATAAATTATCAGCACTTGGGAATAACCTTTTTCTACGAACCAAGCTTTTTATTTCTCCACCTTTCCTTCTGCATTCATATTCTTCTTAAACACCATTTTCTTCCAATGGGTTTCCTTCTAGCAAGCAACTCCACCAGATCCAAAGCCTATTTTTTGTGCAAAGATGGCATCTCATCAACCATGGCCTCTTTCCAGAGTTTCCATCCTCTGAATCTATTACCTCTCTGACAATTCTAGGATCATCATCAGTAATAGATGAAGAAATGTTTGAATAGAAAGCGGATGTACTGTACCTTTTGGTTTCCTTCTTTCTCAAACTAATCTTCTCACAACTGGAGTTTGTCGCTCTTCATCTTCTAATTCATCTTCTACTATAGAGTCTGATTCTTTCTCCTTTAGCTCAAACACTATCTTCTTAGGTTCCTTTGGTAGGACTTCATGTTTAATAACATATTTCACCTCTCTAAATACCACATCTTGGTTGTACACAACCTTGCTTGTTTCTGGGTTCCAAAGCTTATAACCTTTCAACCATCCTTATACCCAATAAAGGTGCACCTTTCATATTTACTATCCAACTTGGCTCTTTTCTCCTTTGGAACATGTACATATGGCTCATATGCCAAATACCCTTAGATGTGAAAGAGAAGGTTTCTTACCAATCCATACCTCATGTGGAGACTTATCCTCCAATGCTAATGAAGGTGATCTATTAACCAAGTAATATGCAGTCTCCACCAACTTTGTCTAAAATTCCTATCCTAACCTGACACCACTGACCATGCTTCTTTCCTTTTCCATCAATGTCCTGTTCATTCTTTCTTCAACTTCGTTTTGTTTAGGTGTGTATGGAGTAGTCTTATATTGTTTTATACCACACTTCTTACAAAACTCTTCAAATTCCTTCTTGCAGAACTCTCCACCATTACCTGTCCTCGAGACCTTTATCTTCTTCTCTGTTTGGTTTTCCACCAAAGCCTTAAATTCTTTAAAACTATCAAAGACATCAGATTTCTTCCCGAGGAAATATATCCGTGTATTCCTTGAGAAGTCATCTATAAATGATACAAAGTACATAAACTTACGAAGTGATGGAATTGACACATGTCCAAACACATCACTTTGCACAAGCTCTAATACCCTTTTACCCTCTTAACACCAGAGGCAAAAATCACCTAATTATGCTTCCCATATATACAATGTTCAAAGAAATCAAAATCCAGAGAGAAATTATACATACCTTCTACCATGCCATTACCATGAAGTATTCGAAGGCCCTTCTCTCCAATATGTCCAAGCCTTTGATGCCATAGCATGGCCTTTTCTCCATACACCACTAGATTTTCTGCTCCACTTTTAGGAACCATAGAACTGTTGCACCCATTAATAATAGTACTACCCATAAGCTTGTATAAAATTCCAATCCGAACTCCCTACATCAATACCAGTGTCCCTAAACCATATTGCAGGTATCTTTTTCAAACACTGTTTTTACACCTACATCATCCATCTTTCTTACATAAATTAGATTTTTGGCTAATGCAGGAATATGCAAGACACTTAGAAGTTTTCTAATCCTTCCACCTTGAAACTTCAACTTGACTTTTCCACATCCAATGGTTCTAGCATTCCTTTCACCCCCTAAGAAGACATCACCACCATCATATTTCTCATACTTGTAAAACCACTCCCTATAGGGAGTGAAGTTAAAGGATGCACCTTAGTCAATCAACCATGCCTCATGATCTACATGTGTAATTGAAGAAGAAGCAAAGTACACATCCCTATCTTCATCTGAGGTGGTTTTCACCTGTGTAGAAGGAGCATCATCAAATCCCTTTCCTTTCTAAGGAGCTTTATATCTACAACCCTTTTTGAAGTGCCCTTCCTTTCTACATTTCCAGCACACCTTTATAGGATTTTCCTGGAGATTTAGATCTCCCTCTATATTTAGATCTCCCACTTGAGGACTTATTTTTGTTTCTATTCTAGGACCGTCCTTGTACAGACAAAGCATATCCATTCTGGCCCTCCATATTTTTCCGTCTCATATCCTCCGACAACAAGGATGAGACTATTTCATTAAACTTCAAGGTAGTTGTATTGCTACCTATTGGAACAACCAGAATATCCCACAAATCTGGTAGGGAACACAAAAAAATAATGCACTTATCTTCATCTAAAATTTTAATATCAACAGATAACAATTATCTTACCACAATATTAAACGAATTTAGATGCTCTTTCACCAAGTCTCCATCCTTCATCCTCAGGTTATACAACTTTCCTATAGGAATAGTTTGTTCACCAAAGACTTAGATTGGTACAAATTCCCTAACTTGTCCCATAATTCCTTTGTCGTAGCTTCCCCTGATACGTTCAACAATAATAAATCAGAAATACACAACCGTATTGTGCTCTTTTATTTCCAATCCAACTTCATCCAGTCTTCATCTGATGTTGCCATTGGTTTAGTACCTATATCTACCGCGATCTACTAATATTTATCCACCAGCAGATCCTCCATATTGAGTTTCCACAACTCAAAACTCAGACTATTAAAGTTCTAAATCTTTATCTTTCTACTGCTCACCATCTTCTTTCAACACAAGAATCAATCCCACAAATCTCCCACTGAATAAGGTCTACCAGAGGCTTCAGAAGAACCCCTCAGCAGCAAAGGTGCCCCCTTGAAGCCGAAACAAATATTATACCAAATGTATGATTTTAACCCTGTACAAAAATTACCTGCAAACACATTCTTAAAAATAGAAAATAAACAATGGCTAGAAACACAAAACAAATACACTGAGATTTTCCCTTGGATCCAAAAATTGGGAATACCAGATTGATTTTTATAGTATATTCCTTTCAATGTTACAAAACATATATATACATGCTGAAACATTCATAAACCCCAATCCATTAACATTTGATTAGAACATAACCATAGTTCCCTTGATTAGATCTACAAGATACCATGGGTATAAAACCATCATGCCCAAAACCATGTGAAAAACCCATGCACAAAACCATAGGTAGGTCTGCCCACCTAATATAGAGTCCGAAAAAAAAATTCTCAGGGCACTGCCCTGAACCCCATGTAGGGGGGCTATCGCCTCTTGCTGTGCTTGACACAATGAAGGGGGTGATACCGCCCACCCTATAACCCCCTGTTTCGTGTGTGGCGATAGTCGTGGAAAGAATATAACACACACCCAAAACATAGTTACCGATCAAACGGGAACTATTACCTCAAAACGGGTACTCAAGGCCAAAAATCCCCAAAAAACATGAAAAAACACCTTGAAATCGAAGTGTTGATGCCATTTTTTTTTCAAAGTGAATTTTCAATATTTTTTAAAAATAACAGTAAAAAACAATAAAAGTCATTTTGTTTGGTGCAAAAAACATCTTGAAATCGAAAAGTGTTGATGTCAGAATAACTTCTTCTTCTTCTTCTTCTTCTTTATTTTTTATTTTTTATTTTTTATCAGGGTACATTTTCAACACATTTTAGTAATGACGTTAAAAACAAAATATCGTGACTTTGAAAAACTTTAAATTTCCAATGATTTTCAAGCATGACATTAATGATAAAATATCACGTCTTTGAAAACCCTTAAAATTCCAACGATTTTTAAGCATGACATTAAATTTAAAATACGACTTCTTTGAAAAACCTTAAAATTCCAACACTTTTCAAGCATGGTGTTAAGAAAAAATATTTATAATTGTTTTCAGCCATAACATTAAAGATAAAATATCACGACATAAAAAAACATTAAAAATCTTGACAATTTTTCAACTATGGAATTAAAACCAAAGATTATGACTAAAAGCAATCTTAAATTTTCAAAATATTTTAAGAATGACATTATGGAAAAAATTTATGACTAAAAATCTTTAAAAATGAACGTCTGAATGAAAGAGTTATTATACCAAGAGTAATTTTTTTTAAATGCTAAATATATAGCGATTTTGAAATCTTAACTTAACACAACTTGATACATTGTGAAAAAATTGTAAAAATCAACTATCAAGTTGCACATAATGGGATCGGGTTGCTAGACCAGCATCAACACATACCCTACAATATATGTGTGTGTATGTGAAAGATACATAAGAAAACAAAAATTCAAATATTAAAAAATAAAAGTAATAAAACATAAAAGAAACGTGACAAAAGAAAATCAAATATAAAAAATATATAGTATGACATAAAAAAAAACTATAAAATGTAAAAAAAATTAACCATACCATGTAAAATTAAAAAAAAAAGAAAAAAAAGAGAGTAAAATAAAATAAAAACCAAATAAAAAAATAAAAATTAAAAATTACAAAAATAAAATACAATATAAAAAAAATTAAAAACTTACAAAAAAAAAAAATTCCCTTAGGCCCAACTGGCCAGGACTAGCAAGGGGACGATTCATGACAAAAAATAAATTAAATTTCATAAAATATATAAAAAAATAAAAGAAAAAAATCAAAATTAACTTGTAAAAATGAAAATTTTAAATAAATAAATAAATAAATAATAAATATAAAAATATAAAAAATAAACAAAAAATAGAAAAATATATATAATATAAGAAAATCTAAATAAAAATTGATGATGATAATTAACGTCCACTGAGACCAAACTTTGGTCTATCGGACCTAATGAAACGAATTATTTAGTTTGATTTAAGATTTTATTCCTATGCTCAAAAATCTTGAAGAAAAGCCTCCTGAGCTCACTGTAATTTTGACAACGTAAAAGGCTAGGAAGGTCAGTGTTGCAACAAAGATTTTGAAATTGAGACTTAATGTGGTTGTATGCGGGGCACTCTAAGAGGAAGTAATTTTCATCATCGATGTTCGTATTTTCACAGAGATGGCAGAACCTTTCCATCCACGGTCTTTCAGGAACTGCCCAACAATCCGTTTCACTATGGAGCTCATGAGAGTTTGTTCTAATCTTGGCTATATATTTTATTTTTTAAAGTTAAAATAGAGAAAATCTAAATAAAAATTAAATAGAGACCATTTTTTAAGTTAAAAAAAATAATAAAAAAAAAACATGATTTAAAAAAAATGTTAAATAATTGTCAAAAAATAAAATTAAATAAAAAAATAAAAATAAAAACAAAGAAATTCAAAATAATTAAAGAAATAAATTTAAAATTTAAATTAATTTTTTTTTTAATTATATTTTTAAATTTGAATTATAAAAAGAAAATTAAAAAAATTATTTATATTTAAAATTTAAAATAAAAATTATTTAAATTTAAAAATTATATATATATATATATATATATATATATATATATATATATATATATATATATATATATATATTATAAAAATTAAAAAATCAAAAATCAAAAATCAAAACAAACAAAAAAAAACTTAAATTTAAATCTAAAAAAAAAAAAAAAAATTAAATTAAAATAAACCATTAAAAATAAACAATTGAAAAAAAAAAATTAAAAAAAAAACAACTAGAAAAAAGAATTTAAAAAAGTAAAATAAAATAAGAACAATTAAAAAAATAAAAAACAATTTGAAGAAAAAAGAAAAAAAAAAAATTACAAAATAACATAACCTCCCCTTCCATCCCGTCTCCCCTCCTCCACCCGGGCCCCACCCACCTCGCTCCCTCACCGCACCCCCCTCCGCACTATCGGTCGTCCCCCTCCCCCCTTTAACCCCCTCCCCTCCCTGCCTGGGCCCCCAACCAGCAGCTAAGAGGCTGCAGGCATATTCTGGGAATCAGCTTGCGGCATCTTAGCCGCTAGCTGGGGGCTCGGGTGGGGAGGGGAGGGGGAGGGCCTAGAGTGGGTAGGGGGTGCGGTGAGGGAGGTGGGTGGAATGGGGATTGGGTGAGGGAGGGGAGCGGGGAGGAGAGGGGGAGGGGGAGGCCCAAGTGTGGGGAAGGGGGTGTAGTGGGGGTTGAGAGGGAGAGGGGAGAGGGGTAAGGGGGGCAGGTGGGAGACGAGAGTGGTGAGGGAGGGAGGTAAGGTGGGGGCCGAGTGGGGGAGGGTAGAAGGGAGGGCTAAGGTTGGAGAGGGGAGGGTCGAGGTGGGGGAGGGGATGGGAGGGGAGGGTCGAGGTGGGGGAGGAGGGTGAGGTGGGGAGGGGTTTGAAGGGTGATTTAATTTAATGTGTATTTTTAATTTAATTTTTTTATATTGTTTTATTTTTATTTTAAATTTAATTTTTTTTTAATAGTTTTTAATTGTTTTTTTTTAATGTTTTTTTATTTTTTATTTTTTATTTTTTTAATAATTTTTTATTATTTTTTTTTTTTTTTAAATTGTTTATTTTTTTATATTGTTTTTTTTAATTGTTTTTTTTAATTATTTTTTAATTATTTTTATTTTATTTTTTTTTTATTGTTTTTTTTTTTAATTGTTTTTTTTTTTAATTGTTTTGAATTTTTTTAATGTGTTTTTTTTTTTATTTTTATAATTTTTTTTGTTAATTTTTTATTTTTATAATTTAATTAAAAAAAACCTAAATTTTAATTTAATTTAATTTTTATTTTTAATTTTGTTTATTTAAATTATTTAATTTAAATAGTTTTTTATTTTTTATTCTAATTTTTATTTTAATTTAATTTTTTTCTTAATTTTTTTTATTTTTTTGGTAATTATTTTAAGTTTTTTTTGTAATGAGGTTTTTTTGTTATTATTACTTTTTTTAACTTTAAAAAAAATGTTTTTAGATTTTTTTTTTCGTGGATTGATTTGTTTTTCTTTAAATTATATATATGATGATGATGATGGTGGTGGTGGTGGTTAACGTCCACGAAGACCAAATTGGTCTATCGGACCTACAATTTTCTTAATTTTTAATTATCTGGCTCCTCGTCTTTCTTGGTGAGATTGGTGTTGTAGCTTTCTTTTTTTTCTCTACAGTCTTCCAACTTCCTTTATCTTGCATCTCCTTCATCTCTTCTAGTTCTTGGGACATTAGTGTCTTAGCTTCGTGATCCATTGTGTTCGTCCTTTTGAAGGTAGTCGGAGAAGAAGTTTGGTCTAGGAGATCTGCTTTGCTGTTAAATGAAGATTTATTTTGTGCGGTATTCGAATCCTCACAACTGTTGATGCTTGAGGGGTTGTCGAGTTCACTTTTTTGTTGTTGGGCGGGGCTTTCTCCCTACTTGTCTTGAGAGTTGTTTCTTTCTTGCCTGATTTCTTGTGATTCAGAGTTTTCTCTAGAGTATTCTTCTTTGATGATAGTGCAGTGTTCTTTTTGTGCTCCTTCCCACCATGTAGATCTATGGTGGGTTTTTCTAGCAGAATTTTTCTTGGAGGCTTTTGGGCAATTTTTGGCTAGATGGCCTGTCTCAAAGTAGGATCGACATCTGAAGAGGACACTTTCATAATCGAGTTTCTAGTCACACACATAGTCTTTACTTGTTAGGTTTATTTTAGTTGGGAATCCAGCGCTGAAGTCCATTTCCACACAGATGCGTGCATAGGTGGTTCTGGCATATTCCTTTGTTTTTGGGCACCTGCAGTAAAATTCCCCGATTGCATTTCTAATGGCTTTTAGCGAGGAGAGATTCCAGAGATGCAAGGGTAGACTTGGCAATCTCACCGAAACTGGTGCTAAGGTTATGACTGCTATTGACAGATCGAATGATGGGTTCCATGGCTTCATGAATAGGCCTGATTTATCCCAAAACCAAGGGCTAGAATCTAGAATACATTGTCTGCTTTCAGGATTTTCAAAATCTACTATAAAGAAACCCCTAGCACAGGGATAAATATTAATTTCATCAGAAATGACAGGCTTCCATACCTCTAAGATCCAATTGTGGAGAGCTGTCAGCCGCAGCCAAAAACCATTGAACCAACAGATTAGGGAACTTTCAGAAAACTTCAAAGCCTCATCGAGTGAGGCCTAGACCACCTGAACAGTGGGAGTTGGGGCTTCACTGATGATATGGGCAGGAGCTTGCCCTCCAGAAGCGGATGGAAATGAGCCAGCAGCTATTTTTGCGAAGCTAGGAGCCATATTTTACTTGCCCGTAAAACTCAGCCGTAGAGAAATAAAGCAGAAGATAAGATTAGATCTAGATCTAGTCGCAAAGAATATTAAATCTAGAACCTAGCCGCAAAAAATATTAGATCTAGATCTAGATCTAGCCGCAAAAGATTAGATCTAGAACCCAGCGGCATAATCTCAGTAAACCTTTTAATCTGCAACAAACCCTTAGCATATTTTGATTGCATGACCCATAGATAGATCTATGGATCTCAACAAGCACTTGTTTCCAGTCCTACTGAGGATGTTACCGTGGCAGAGAAAACAGTCAATCAAAACCCCACCGCAGATCAGCCGCAGAAGAGCCGTGGATATATATTTTTAAAATTCATTTTTTTTTTTTTTTTTTTTTTTGTCTTTTTCATTAATTTTTTAGTCAATTTTTTTTATTTTTACTAGTTATTTTTAGTTTTTTTTTTACATTTTTTATAGTTTTTTTTGTTTTTTTTTATAGTTTTTTATGTATTTGATTTTTTTGTCATGTTTTTTATTTTTATTTTTATGTTTTATTACTAAAATGTTTTATGTTTTATGTTTTTTTAATTTTTTTGTCATGTGTTTTTATTTTTATTTTTGTTATGTTTTTTAATTTTATTTTATATATCCTTATGTTTTATTACTAACATGTTTTTATTATTTTTATTTTTGTCGTTCTTTATGTTTTATATTTATTTTTACATTTTTATAGGTTTTTTGTTTTTTGTTTCTTCTTTTGTCACATATTTATTATTTTTATTTTTTTATGTTTTATTACTAACACAAAAATTCACCAACATTTAAAAAAAATTATCCGCACTTAATTCATTAGAAAATTTAAAGTGTAAAAACTAAGCCCGTTCAACAAAAAGGGTTGATGCTCATCAACACTTTTCAAAATCAAGATGAAAATCACTAACAAAAAAAAAAGTTCACACTTGATACATAAAAAAATTTAAAGTGTCAAAAATGAACCCTCTAAAAAATGTGTTGATGCTACATCAACGCTTTTCAAAATCATCATGAAAATCACTAACATTTAAAAAAATTTGTTGATGTTGCATCAACACTTTTCAAAATCAACATGAAAATTACTAACATCGAAAAAAAAAATGTTCATACTTGATACATAAGAAAATTTAAAGTGCCAAAAATATGTTAAAAAAAAAATGTATTCTGGCATCACCACTTTTCAAAATCAGGTGATTTTTTGCTACCTCAAAAAAATGGGTACGAGTTCACTTTCTCGTTTGATCGGTAAGTATGTTCCAACACTTCATGAGTTCGGAAGTAGTCTTGGGAACGCCAACTTCCTTCATGCATATTTGGTGATAGCCTGAGCAAAGGTCTAGCTTGGTAAAAACTTTAGCACCATGCAGTTCATCTAACAGGACATCAAATAATGGAATAGGAAATTTTCCCTTGATGGTGATCTTTTTAAGGGCCCTAAAGTTGGGACACATGTGCCATTCTCCATCTTTATTTAGAACCATTACCACTAGAGATGAATAAGGGCTAGTGCTAGGATGAATAACACTAGCTTTGAGGAGTTCCTTGATGATTTTTTCAATTTCATTCTTTTGTGCAAAGGGATATTGATATGGGCAGACATTTGGCGACTGGGCACCCAGGACAAAAGGGATGCTATGATCATGTTCACGCTTAGAGAGTGGGAGCTCCTTAGGTTTGTCAAAGACCCGTTGGTGGCAATCTAATACCCATTGCATATCAGGATGAATATGAGGAGGAGTGGATTCAATGTCCCGAATGACATTAAATTGGGTTACTACCCCATGATGGCCAGTTTTTAAAAGCTTCTCCATTCAATGTGAGACGATGATAGTAGGAGCACTTGCTTGTAGTCCCCTTAATGCATGAGTGTATGTTAGGTACCTATAATATTAGTTTATTCCCTTATTATTATTTTTATTGTACCCCTTATTGTTAATTTTTTCCCCATGTTGTCCCCATATTGTTATTATTGTGCCCCATAGAAGCCCACTATTGTTATTGTGGTCCCCTTACATTATTATTGTTATTTCGACTCTGATTATATTATGACCCCTTAGACTCCTATAAATAGAAAGGAGGTCTTGTCATTTGTATCATCGAAGAATTGTTCATTTGTGTAATTTAAAGGATGTTTACCCCTTGAAGAGGCTACATTTTAAGTTGTTGATCTATCTCTTTCTTCCATTTTGTGAGTTGGTTTCATATCAATTGGTATCAGAGCTTTAGATTCTAGGGTTTCACTACTTCAAATAGGTCATCGTGGAATTTTCACTATAATGCTTTTCTACAAAGCTTCAAAAGCTGAAATTAAAACCCATTTGAGACAAAATCATGATGAACCACGTGACTGAATTTCTGACCTTGTCTCTCTATATTTTTGGATATATGAATTGAGGAAGTTACGGTTTTGGCAGGCTCTCGAATTGGATCTCAAACAGGTCACCTTGGGAAAATAATTATAACTTTCTCTCTGAGCTTCTGATTCAAATCTCGTAAAAATTGATAGAAATCAGACGGGCTATACTTTGTTGGGTATCATTTTTAGAACCTAAGGTCGAAACAGTGACATGTGGAATGCCATGCAAGTTCCCTCTATTGAACTAGTCTATAATTAGGTTATCGCAGGAGATTGGGCATAACGCTTTCGTCGGGAATCTAATTGTGATCAGACTTGTGGGTTTGGACATAAGACTCAGAGGGATATCACAGGACACAATTTCAAACTTGAAGATCCAAAATTGCAGAGTTACAGGCATTTCAAGATCGAGCTCATACAAAGTGGAAAAAAACAAAATGTGTAGTTTTTTTTTTTTTAAATTTGCATAAGCCTTGTTTGAGAAAGTAGTTTGAAGTGATTCAAAGGTAATTAGGAAGCGTAATTATTATTGATTGATGACTCGAAGAAATAAAATGGAAACACCTAGTAAGCAACCTAAAATCTCTACTATGACACATGAAGAAGAGGAAGAAATGCAACATGATATATCAAAATTACAAGACCAAGTGCAACAAATTCCACTCTCACAAAAACTAACTGAAGCTAAGATGGATGGTATAGAAGAAAAACTTAAAGGAAACATGGAAGATATGAGGATAGATTTGACAAAGTTGCTACAAGAAATACTTACTAATGGTGAAAGGGTAGTAAAGGAAACTCGTGATGAGAACAAAATAAATTTTAGTCATGATTTCATAGACTCTAACGTTGGATTGAAGACTCACCATGTTCCAAAGATCGATATGAGGAATTTTGATGGAAATGATCATGTAACATGGATACTACAGATGGAACAATATGCCGATCTCCATAATGTGTGAAGCACACAAAAGGTACGCATTGCAACTTTATATTTGGAACCCAATCAGTTTGTATGGTATAAATGGCTTTTCTCTCGTAAACAAATTGTCACTTGGGAAATTTTTATGGAAGAAATGATAGCACATTATGAGGATACAAAAAGCAACACCTTTTTTATCCAATTGATAAATCTCAAACAAAAGGGTTCAATGGTGGAGCACATTGAGGACTTCCAAAAATTGAATATAAGGGTAAAAGATATCCCAGAGGAGCATAGGATTGTTGTGTACATAGGGACTTTTTAAAGGATAACATCCAACATGAGGTTCACCTTAACCTGATTCATTGGAGAAGGCATTCAGTTGGCAAGAAAAATTGAAAGAAAAATTATGGCAACAAGGAAGGCTACCAGTCACAAATATAGAGATGGAAGTGTTGTTTCCCCCAGCCTTCCACAACCTACAAGGTTGACACTAGAACAATTGGAAGAAAAAAGAGCAAAAGGGATTTGTTATAGTTGTGATAGAAAATACAATAAAGGTCATAAGTGTTATGAGAAGACATTATTTCACATAGATTGTGAAGAGGTGGAAGAAAAGGAACAAGAAACATCAAAAGAAGAGGATACACACCAGGAACAAACCCTAGAGAGAGAAGAAACAAATCTGACCATATTTTGTAATGCATTGGCTAGAATTACCACTCCTCAAACTATCAAGATAGAAGGACATATCAAGAAGAAAAAGGTAATAGTGTGGATTGATTTGGGCAGTACCCTTAATTTTATTCATTGTACGATAGATAAGGAATTGGATTGATTCCTATATCCAGCACCAGAGTGTCAAGTGATGGTTGCAAATGGAGGAACCATAAATTGCTCTGGAAAGTTCCATAATATCAAGCTATCCATGGGAGAATATGTGTTGAATAGTCCAATTCTTTCCATTCCAATGGGTGGTGTTGATGTTGTGCTAGGATTCCAATGGCTATAATCTTTGGGTATGATAACTTTTAATTTTCAAGAATTTTTCTTGAAATTTGTTTCAGAAGGAAAGGATGTTGAATTAAGGGGTATCACAGGGAAACCGGGAAAGATAATAAGCTCTAAAGGTATGATAAATCTTCTAAGGAAATAACAACGAAGCGTAATTGCACAATTATGTTCGCTAGAGGTTCCCACATTGGAATCATCTATTTATCCACATCTCCAAAAGGTCTTGGAAAACCATTCTAGGGTATTTGAGACTTCCAAAGGCCTCCCACCTATCCGTGATCATGATCATGCTATTCATTTGATTCCAAGAAGTGTTCCTCCAAACATCAAGCCTTACAAATATCCCTATGCCCAAAAGAGTGAAATTGAATGTATGGTTGCAGAAATTCTAGAGGCTGGTATAATTCAACCTAGTCAAAGTTCTTTCTTTGCTCTAGTAGTATTGGTGCACAAGAAGGATGGATCATGGTGCATGTGTCCAGATTATAGGGAGCTCAACAAGCTCACTATTAAAGATAGGTTCCCCATTCCTGTCATTGATGAATTATTGGATGAATTGCATGGAGAAATTTACTTCACCAAGTTAGACCTTCATTTAGGATAGCATCAAATCAGAATGAAGACTAAAGACATTCCAAAAACAACATTTAGAACTCATGAATGTCATTATGAATTTTTGGTCATGCCTTTTGGCCTTACCAATGCACCTTCTACATTTCAAGGTTTGATGAATTCCATTTTCAAACCCTTCCTTAGACAAATTGTGTTAGTGTTTTTTGATGATGTACTAATCTACAACAAGTATTGGAAGGATCATGTTCAACATGTTCACAGAGTGCTCAAATGATTGGAGGAGAAAAAACTATATGCAAAAACCTCCAAATGTTTCTTTGGAGTACAAGAGGTGGAATATTTGGGTCATATTGTATCTCATGAAGGTGTTAAGTTAGACCCTAGAAAAATTAAAGCCATTAAGGAATGGAAAATCCCCACATCCATAAAGCATCTGCAAGGATTTATCGAGTTGACAGGGTATTATCGCAAGTTTGTTAATAATTATGGGATAATAATGCACCTCTAACAACATTACTAAAGAAAAATGCATTTTCTTGGACTCCATAAGCAATGAAGGCCTTTGAACATCTTAAAGAGGAAATGTGCCAAGCACTGCTCTTAGCTACGCCAGACTTCACAAAAACCTTTATTGTGAAATGTGATGCCTTAGGAAATGGAATTGGTGCTATTTTAATGAAAGAAGAAAGACCCATTTCTTTCGAAAGTCATCCAATCATAGGAAAATATTTACAAATCTATTTATGAGAAGGAAATGTTGGAAATAATACATGCACTTAAGAAATGGCAACCTTACCTAATGGGAAGACACTTCAAGGTAAAAAGAGACCATGATAGTCTTAAATACTTTTTAGAAAAAATATTATCTTTAGAAGAGCAGCAAAAATGGGTCACAAAGATGTTGGGTTATGACTTTGAAATCATTTACAAAAAAGGGAAGAAAAATGGTGTTGTAGATGCACTCTCAAGAAAGGATGAGGATGTGGAATCATTTCTTTGCACCATTTCTATTATCCAACCAGATTGGATAAATGAAGCAAGGGATGGATGGAAGAATGATGAAGAAGTGTGGGAACTCATTGAAAAGTTGTAGCAATATCCTAGTATATCCGATACATTTAGCTGGAAAAATGCTTCATTATGGTAGAAAGATCACTTATACCTCTATAATAATTCCCAACTCAAACAAATGATTCTTAGGGAATTGCACACATCTCCCTTAGGAGGGCATTCAAGATTTTTAAAAACTTACCACAGGGTTAAGAAGGATTTTTTTTGGGATGGCCTTAAATCTGACATTCAAAAGTTTGTGGTGGAATGTTTGGTTTGCCAAAAAAATAAAATTGAGCCAGTTAATACCCCGGGTCTATTACAACCTTTATCCATTCCAAGTCAACATTAGGAGGAGGTTTCAATGTATTTTATCATAGGTTTACCCAAGTTTGAAGGAAAGAGTGTCATCATGGTGGTAGTTGTTAGAATTACTAGGTATGCACACTTTTGTGCTTTAAATCATCCATTTAAATCTAGTACAGTTGCTACTGCATTTATGGAAACAATTCAAAAGCTACATGGAAACCCAAATATTATTGTAAGTGACAGAGATCCTATTTTCACTAGAAATTTTTGGATAGAATTGTTTTCTTGTCTGGGTACTCTATTAGCTCATAGCTCATCTTATTATCCTCAATCTAATAAGAAAACTGAGATGGTGAACAAATGTTTGGAAGGATATCTTTGGTGCTTTGTATCTGATAAATAGACACAATGGGTCAAATGGTTGCCTCTCACTGAATGGTGGTATAACACTTCCTTCCATACTACAGCAAAAATGACCCCATTTATGGCACTTTATGGATATCATCCACCATCCATCACATCATATTTAAGAGAAAAATGTAAGGTTCAAGCAACGGAATATCACATTGAGCATCAACAAAAAGTTCTCCAACTCTTAAAGGATAACCTCACTTTGGCGCAAAATAGAATGAAACAATAGGCATATCAACATCACAGCAAAAGAAGTTTTGATGTAGGTGACTGGGTATTTCTATGGCTACAACCATACAAACAAATGTCCCTCATGTTAGGGTCCTATAATTTATAGGATCTCAAGGTATTTAAGTGTTGTATCTCAGGAATATTATTTTGTAAATATTTGTCAATCTACCAATGATTTCCAAATAATAGAAAAAATAGAATAAAAAATGAAAAGAGAGTATAAATAACAAAAAGAGAAAAAACAAAAATATTCAAAAAGAATGAAAAATAGAAACCCATCAAAACAAAAATAAAAAAGAATAATATTGAAAGTGTTGCAAGTCCAAACGCCACTACTGATGGTTAGTTTTCTTCATTATTGTTAAAATAAAGGTTGTCTGCAGCTTGTTCAAAATGCCACAACCTCTAGCTAATTGTTTAATCATACAATGTAATTATGATTATACTTGTTTAAATTTATGTAAATTAGGTTATAGAATAAAGATTTTCCCGAGAATTTAATCCGGGTAAATCAACATTTAGGTAGAAAATGACATTGATTCAACTGTTTAATCTGAATCAATAGGAGAAATAAGGGATAGGTTAGATAGTTTTTCATTATGTATAAAAGAAAATAAGGTGGGTTGGCTCATATAAGTGCACCCTTTAGAAAAAATAAAATGTTAGTTTAGTTACGGGTAGGTAAATTAGTGGTTTTTATAAATATTTTCCTATGTCATTCCTTATCCAAAGTTTTAATGATATGGTAAAATGGAAAATTATGCATGATGGGATAAAGTTCTTTTTATATATATTTCATTATCCACCTTTATCCTAAGTCAGGAAGGAAAAATCATAAAGCACATGGTGACAAAGTTTCTCTATCATATGTGGTTAAAAGACAACGGTCTTGAAGCATTGGGATTTATTCTCTTTCAACATCGATGGCCTGTATCATTCTTCAGCCCCCCCTCTCCATCCTGCCTTTACCATTGGGGGGGGGGGGGGTCCGAAAAGGTTGTTTCCCCATCGGGCCCCATCCCTTACATGGTAGTTCTGCACGATTTCGCACCCGCCCCCAGACGAAACCACTTACCATTCGCTACCCCCTTCAAAACCACATTTCCCTTCACTCGTTTTTCTGCATCCCCACCATCACTCCTCCACCACTCTCCTCCTGCCATGTCACCTTGTCATTAGCCAATTGAATGCACTCCTGGCAAAACAATCGTTCAACATTCAATTCATTTCTTAGGTAACCGTTTGAACTTAACTGTCCCGCACCCTTTTTTATGGGACTTTCACAACATTTAAAAAACTTCTAAAGCCATCAATCTCCTTCCTTTTATTGCTCATCCTATTGCTCTCCTCCATTTTTTATTGGCATATTCTCTGCAATTGACAGCCTTTTCTCAATCACTATTTTCACAATATTCGCACAACCAAAGCAAGACAAAAATTAATAGTCTTCTATTCCCTTTCCATGGCAGTTCGTTACCCCAATTGTTTCCCTAGTAATATTTCTATTGATTTCTCTTACTATTACATTCATTGATACAATCATGCCTCCCAAAAGAAAAACCCAAGATAAGCTTATTGATCCATTAATCCCTTCCTCTCTAGATTTAGATCATATCCCTTTGGCTGATAGGGAGTATCGGATTAGTGAAACCCAATGTGACTATGATTTTCTAGAATTATATTGTTGGTTAGAAGACAAAAATGCAAATTAAACTGATGAAATTGAGCTCTGGGAGTCCAATCTTCCCATTACATCTTCCCTCTGACATTCCAAGCCCCCGAGTTTACCAAAAACTATCAGGCATGTTATGTCCCTACTCAAAGAGCTATCATGGCCCCATCAGGTGACATCCTCTTTTCTATAACTGTCGAGTCCATAGACCAAATAATGTTGGCTCCCTCTATGGAAAATAGTACTCCTTTCTCCTTAGAATCCCTTATCAAACTTTATCAAAAGCTAGATTTTGCCACCAGATCCAAAATCTTTGAGATCTTCTTGCTTGAGAATGCCCAGTTACCTAAAAAGAATCCTCCATATCCTTCCTCCATATTCCCTGATCAAGCCAAACAAATTATATCCTTGATTTCTTATAGTTTGGGTTATTATTCTGAGCAGTGGGTAGATGAACTCATTTTAGGTTTCCTCTCCATATTTTCTACACACAACAAGCCTTCCATTGTGTTCAATTTCAGTCAAATCTTGGTCAACATCATTCATGAACAGTTTATAAAGTTTCTCACAGAATAGGTGTTTAATTACACCTCCATTTTAATCTATATGTTCTTTTACTATCAGGAAGATAAGTTCAATTTTGCAATGCAAAAGATTTATGATCCAGGAAACCAGCAGCCAGTGATCTTGTGGACATCATTGGTCATGAAAGAATAGAAGGAGTTTTATTATAACCATTTCAATAAGGATTTTGTTCACCCAGCAATGAACATCCTTAACAGTTCTGTACAACCCAGAATCAGTGAAGAAATCAAGAGAATTTTGCACCTAACAGATCAGGAAAAAACTAGGGATTGATATTTATACAAAAACTACAATGAGATCAGGGTTTATGGTTGTGAATTGGCACCCTAAAAACTCCCTAAATACCTCCCTATGAGGATTTTTTTCCCTGGAGTATATTAGACTAATGTTGAATTTTGATGACATTCATTTTGAAACGGCAAAGAACAAATCACAGTTCCAAATAAAGACACAGGTGGGCCCATGTATATGTAATACCAGGACAACAGGTGAAGAAGTAGACAAGATGTTTAAAGAAATGAAGTTCATTCTAAGTTTAACATGGTCTTTTGACCCTTGTGGCATTATTTCAAAGCTCAGAGTGGAGAATAAAAGTACTCCTTACATCCATACTTCAAGGTTTGAAATAGAGAAGTATGAAAATCAATTGAGATGGACAGAAAACACTTTTTAGGAAGCTAAAGAGAAACTCTTTTCTACTTCTAGTTTGCTGACTCCCACTCCTCATGAGAAATCAAGCAAAAGAAAGAGGGAGGAAGGATCATCATCGACAACAGGAAGTGAAGCCAAAGAGTTTAGGATTAGCTACAAGAAGAGGAAAAAATTGACTCCTAGGAGAGAGGTGGACAAAGAGAATGAAGAGAAGGCTACCATCATAATTATAGACTCACCACCTACAGGCAGGAAATTTGCAACATCTCCTACTGGAGCTTCATCATCACAAGGTCACAAGGAAATAGAGCTAGAATCCCAGAATGCCCAAGGAGAGAAAGAGAAGACAATTTTTCATAGGTACAGGGAGATTAAGCTTAAAAATGAGATTCTTAAAAAAAATACCTATAACTAGTTTTGGAAGAAGAACATCAGCTCACAAAGTAGATTATTGTCAGTTTTTGACACAGAGCATGGAAAGATGCAGATGGCCTTCATTGAGGCCTGAATTCCACAACCAAAAACAATAGTAGACTACAAGAACACTACCTTTGAGTTCAGCACCAAGACATTCATCCAATTGATCGCATGGATATACACAAGCAAACTGGTGAGATGATATCTTCTACATTGACTAACATTGCTATGTCACTATCCAAATTGTGGGTTTCATTGGCTAATGTTCCATCTCAGTTGAAAATGGAGAAGATGTCTTCCTTGGCAAAGGATAACAGGATCAAGTCTTTAGAGGATTTGGTGGTAAAGATAGGGTATGACCCTAAAGATGTCAATGCTCCAGAGGAGATTATCAAAAAGAAGAATCTAGACATTTCATCCTTGAGAAAGAAGCTCAAGCTTCCACCCACAGAGGACCCATTGACCAAGGACACTGAAGAAAATGAAGCACAGAAGGCAGATATGATGAAGTTGATTGTAGAGAATAACATACAAATTAGACAAGTGGAGGTTGAAATGGAGAAGATGATAAAGGAGAAAGAACAGAGTCAGAAGATGGTTATTATCCCCCTGGATGCCATACCTGTTTCTCAGCTTCTAGTCACAGGAATAGCTGCTGCAGCTACTTCTACTCATACTACAAGTGCTGAACAGGTGACCAACACACTGGAGAACATGTCCATCCAGTCAAAAGAAATCAAGTCTTTACAAGATCAGCTCAAAGCTTTAGAAGCATAAAAGGCCAACATTGAAGCTTCTCGAGTTCCTAAAATGCAGAAATCATAGGTATTATTGGAGAAGTTGCAGAAGGTGGAAAGGGACACTTCAATTGTCTAGACCTTGAACCAAGCAAAGGAAACAATTTGGATGCATATTCTATTTTGTATGAATGAGATTTGGCCATCTATCCAAATAATCTTTGAGTAGAAATAGCTAATAGAAAAAGCTAAAGAAACCATTGTTTAAGGAAGGGAGAAGCTTGGATGCATGCCCACAGAAGCCTCCAACATTAGTAGATTCCTAAACTCTAAGTCCAAATATGAACTTGAAGAATTAGGAATCAGTGACAGAACTGCCACTATCTTAGAGGTCGAGAAATTCTTGACTAAGAGGAACCTTATTGATTAGTTGGAAGAAAGATGTGAAACATTGGAGTTGCAAGTAAACGTGTTTTCTAATAGAATTGAAGCATTGATCCAGAAAGGGCTTCCTAGCATTTATGTAATAAATGATAAATTGATCACTCAGGAAGACTATGTACCGAAGATGAAAGAACTAACCAAAAGCAGCATCAAGTTCAGTGGGATTAAGGGTAGTATGACATTAAGAGCATTTTTGGAAACCATGTCAAATGATTTCTACATACAGAATGAAGTAAAATACATTTTTACTGTGAAGCCACCTTTTTCAAAATACACAAACGTAGATGAGACTTATCGGAGGGTAATAAAATTGACCATACTAGATGAAAATAGATGGGAACAACTGTGTCATTTACTATATTGAAGAGTAATTCGGGTGCAGTAAGACAACAACCAACACATCAACCAACATGACAGTCAGTACACCAATGCAACGTAGTTTCAGGTTGACTCAGCAACTGAATCCACCAAAAGAGAGCCACTTTGCCTTTCAAATGTCTACATGGCCTATTTTTCTCCCAGGAATGAATCATATTGTTTGTAATTAGGCTAATAATACACTGTTGGTTTGACAATGATTTTGTTATTATCAGTATAAATACTTCACTGTTTGAAATATTAAGGGTTGATTTCTGAATGTAATTTCTTTTTCATATTGTATTTTTCAAAGTACTAGAGCATCAATAATACAAGGACCTTTCATAGGATTCATGTGGTGTACCAAATGGTGATGCGTCTCTTTTGTTTATTTGTTTAAACATTATTTTTATTTCTCTATTATTCTGAATATCCGAATTACTAAACAAAAACTGTGATAAATAGGGTTTGTTACTTAGAGCACCCTATTTTGGTTGTTGGTAGTTTTTATCTTTTCCACTGAAGTCAAATCAAGGAATTCTTAATTTCTCCTTGATTTCTACTAAGCCTTACACTTCTGCTATTTCACAATCCATTTAATTTCTTAAGAGATCCAAATAGTGCAACCTATCTTGCCCTGTGAGAACTCCTCAAACATTTGATGCAAAATCCAGTTTAATTGATAAACTCCATGGCCCAATGGAATTATAATACTTAAATAAACCAAACCAATCAAATCAAAATAAATAGTATAGTCATAACTAGCCTAAAATTCACATGAAACAAAGCTAAATTTTATAGAGAGATCCCTCTCTAAAGCTAGCAGAGCTAGATCCCAGCTTCCAAAGTGGTTTTGATGTTGTCCTATGTTTTTACTCACTCAACCTCAAAAGTACAGAATGACAACATAGTGGTGACCATATTGGGGAACAAAAACCCTTTAGATTGAAAAATAATTATTCCTTGGTATTTAATCAGTATTTCAATTAAACAATAATTGTTATTATCATAATGAAATACATGATCTAAGGTTGTTATCTTGTATATATTTGAGTTTGTTTTTAATTTTGATTTTATTAGTTGTGTGATGAATTTTAATAGACTTGTCTCCCAAAATAAATTTCACTAGAGCTCACCCTAATCCCAACCCTGCTGAATTTGTAGATAATCCAAAGAAATTGGTGAGAAAGAAAAGCTTTACAGAGAGTCAAGGTAGTAATAGTCCATCGTCTAGGTTGAATTCTCTTCCTAAGAATACTCCTTTGTCAAGGTCTAACTCTCTTTGAGGGAAATATGAAACTATTCAAGATATAGAGTTTGATTTGCCTTTCTAGCATAGTTTGTTTAAATCAAAATCTGTGATTTTTCTAGATCAGATTGTCATCGACAAAACCATATTGCAACCATATATCCCCCAAACCCAACCTTTTGAAACAAATCTTGACCTTGAATCCCTACAAAAATTTGACAAATTACAGGATCTAGTTTCGGTTTTCAACGAAGCCATTGATGAAGCTTATATTCAACAATCTGTTGAATTTTCATCTTTAACTATTGCAGTAGCTTCTTTGTCCAACCAATCTTCCCAGTCTATTCATCTACAACCCCCTAGCACTATTGATTCCATAGTTTCTACTTCATCACTTGTGATATCTCAGACTGTTATTCCTACTATCCATGTAGTTATCACAACTACACCTACCACAGGACCAACTACCAATCAATCTTTTAGATCAACTATGGAAAGTAGGTATGCACCTTTGGTGTTGCTAGGCCAGCTAAATGCTATGATTGGAGATTATCAATCTAAAATTTTGATTTTTGATAACACTGCTTCTCATACTACTCAACAACATCTGGATAGAATGAAAGATGTGTTTGATCTTCAAGAAGTAGATGAAGCTAATGTAAACATGAGATTGTTTGCTCAAAGTTTAGGAGGTGATGTCAAGAAATGGTTTAGGAGTTTACCAGCAGGAAGTATAGCTAACCTTGATGCATTCCATCAAAATTTTTTAGCTAGATGGGAGATCAAGAAAAATCCACTTCAACTCCTAAATGAATATAAAAGACTGAAAAGAAAGCCAAATGAAAGTGTGGAAGAATACTATGAATGCTTTAATATTATTCACAATTCCATTCCAATAGACCTCAAGCCCTCCCCTAGCCTAGATTTAATTGATTTTCCTGATGGTTTCGATGTAGACATGGAATATCAACTAAGAGAGAGACCTAACAACTTTGGAAGAAATGCAAGCTAATGCTATAAAAGTTGAAGCTAGCATCTTAGCCAAGAAGGCCAAATTAAAATCTGAACACAAGGTTGTTGAGAATGCAACAAGATGATGGAGCTTAGTGGAAAGAAGTTGCCTTCACTAACTGGGCCCGCAGGCTATTTTTGGTGCAAAGTCTATTTTTAGACATATGGATCATGGTCTATGAGTTACAAGATGCTATTTGTGGATGATTGATCATGTTGGTAAAAATAGATGGAATTCTACTTTTAGACATATGGGTGGTTTCTATTTTTAGACTGCTAGACTAAAAATAGAACAGTCAAATATTATTGTCTCATAATAATATTTGGACTATAAACATTATCTTATCCTCTTGCAGCACTTCATTTTGAGCTACAGATATGGCACATGCAGCTGTCAGAAGGAAATATGCTTTTCTTGTGGGTTAGTTGAGCTATTGCATGCAGGACTTCAGTTAGGATTCATGTGGTTGAGTTTGGTGGAGTTGATTGTGGAGTTGATGGAGTTGTGTTCAGTTTGACTTGGTTAAACTAGTTGTGTTTTAGTCTAACTAAAGAATACACTAGTGATGAGTTGTGTGAATTAATTATTAATCAATTCACTAATTATTAACTCATAAAGAAACTAAAGAATACATCAGTTAACTCAGCTCATGTACAGTTCAGTGGAGACAGGTGTTAGAGGTTGAGATTGCTATCAGTTGTGACTATAGTTGTGCATGAGATTTTCACATGCATGGATGGAGATTGCCCATGAGGCTTGCGTAGTATAACCAAGGGAATTCGAATTCACAGAGTGATTGATTCTCTTGTAGAATTGTGCAGTGGAGGCAGGCAAACAGTGGAGGAGATTTGAGGCTTCAGATCTGAGCTAGTTTGTGTGTAACAGGTGGAGATAGTACTGAGTACTTGCGAGGAGTATTGTACTATGTATTGTTACATGTTATCTATCATTATAATATACAGATAGTGTGGGGTTTTCAGCTGTATGCTTTCCCCAGGTTACATACTGTGTTAATGTGTGCATGGGATTGATGTTTCATTGTTTTTAATGCTGCTAAATTAATGATCAACGTAGAGGAGGTTATGTATTATGCATGTATTCCACAATAGTGTATAATTACGATAATCTCTATGAATAAGTGTCATATTATTCAAAATTTCTACATGGTATCAGAGCTGTTGATCATCAGATCTATTATTCAAAAAGTGTTTACATTTTATTTCTTCAGGCAGAGTCTGTAATCGGGCCAAGTAGCCTCTGGATTCATCCTTCCTTTGGAAGGTGAGATATCTGGTAAAAGCCCATACAGTCAATCTCTGTATGAGAAATAACTTGTTCTCACGAATTCTAGATCAGAGGCGGTTGAGTTTTGAGCTGGTGGAATTCGAATTTGCAGCAGTGTTTTCTTGGTGTCAACATTGCAATGTCTTTCAACGGTTTGCGATTGGAGTATGCTCTTGAGGGCAACTTGAACTATATTGAATGGAAGGACAGGATGGAGGCCGTGTTAGATGATAATGGGCTGAAGGAGTTCATAGAGGTTGAGGTCCCAAAGCCTATTGATACTGCACAAGTTGATGCTTGGCAAAAGAAGACAACAAAGTGTCGAAGGATTCTGTTGGAGGGCATGAAGGATCACATTGTGTCCAACTTGCATGGAAAGGCTTCTCCATACTTGATGTGGAAAGCGTTGGTAGATCTATTCCAAAGCAAGAGTGATCAGAGGAAGCTTGCGCTCAAGGATAAACTCAGAAACATTAAGTGCGAGAAGGGAGACAGTATGCCCAAGTATCTCACGATGTTCACTCAGTGCAGGGATGAGCTGGGAAGTGTGGGGGTGACTGTCGATGATGAGGACTTGGTGAGCTTGGCTCTCCTTAGTCTTCCAAAGAGTTGGCATTCCTATCAAGACTCTGTTAATGGTCGGGAGAAATTGCCAGGATGGGAGAGACTTTGGTCAGATCTTGTGTAGGAGGAGATCAGGCGGAATACCAGGGACGGATCTTCATCAAAGGCAACTGATGAAGAAAATTGCACTTTGGCTCCCAAAGAAAAGAAGGGGAAGAACAAGAAAGCTTCTCATTCTGGTGAAAAAGGCAAGAAGCAGGATATGTCCAAGGTGAAGTGCTTTCACTGTCACCAGCATGGACACTATGCCACTAATTGTCCATAGAAGAAGAAAAATAAGCAAGCTGCTGGATCTACAGCAGGAGAGGCTCTAGCCTCATAGTTTGAGCTTGATTTTTCATTGATTGCATGCTTGGTATCAAGTGTGATGGGATCGGTATGGTTGTTGGATAGTGGTGCGTCTTTTCACATGACAGGAGATCGAGATTTATTTTCTGATCTAGAGGAGAAAGATCTTGGAGTGCACATCGAGATGGGCGATGATGGTAGATACAGTGTGACCGGTATTGGTACCATTTCCTTTGAGAGGGATTCTGGTAAACCCTTCGTATTGAAGGAAGTGATGCATGTTCCAGGATTGAAGAAGAATCTTATCTCTGTGGCGATATTAGAAGACAAGGGATATGATGTTGTTTTCAGCGAGGGAAAGGCTTTCCTGCGCAGCAAGACAACTGGAGAAACTCGGAAGATAGGGGTTCGAGTCAGGAACCTTTATCAGTTGCATGTAGATGGCTGTGCAACAATGGCATGCAAGGCAGAAGGATTGGTGAGCCGGGATGATGGCGAGCTGTGGCACAGGAGACTGGGTCACCTTCACCATGGAGCCTTGAAGATACTGTAGCAGATCACTACAGGGCTTCCTAAAGGCACTCTTGCGCAGTCAGATCAGATCAGTGCAAGGGGTGTACATTGGGAAAGTTTGTGAAAGCCACCTTTCACAAGAAGGATAGTCGCACCATGACGATCCTTGAGAGAATTCACACAGACGTGTGTGGACCTTTCTCAATAGCTTCGACACCAAAACATAGGTATTATGTGATCTTTTTTGATGATTTCTCTCGAAAGTGCTGGATCTTCTTCATGCAGAAGAAGAGAGAGACATACTCAAAGTTCTATGAGTTCAAAGCACTGGTCGAGAAGGAGTCAGGGAAGAAGGTGAGGGCTCTTAGGAGCGACAATGGTGGTGAATACATCTCTGGTGAGTTCAAGGACTTCTGCAGCGCAGAAGGGATTCGAAGAGAGCTCATAGCTCCCCATAACCCACAACAGAACGGGGTTGCTGACCAGAAGAACAGAACGATCATGGGTGCTGCACGGGCGATGTTGCATGATCAGAGCCTACCCCTTCACTTGTGGGCGAAAGCATGCAATACTGTAGTATATGTGTAGAACCATTGTCCTCACAGGATACTTGGCATGAGTACACTCGAGGAGGCTTATTCTGGTAAGAGGCCTGATATTTCTCATTTGAGGATTTTTGGTTCTAACGTTTACATGCATGTGACGAAGGATGCCAGGAAGAAGCTGGAGCCAACCGCAGAGGTTGGGATATTTGTGGGGTACACTGATACGGCCCAAAACTATCGTGTGTATTTGCTAGACAGTGGCAAGACTGTTGTGTGACGGGATATAAAATTTCAGGAGGAGAAAGCCATGAAGTGTTTGCTTGAGAGGGAGCCACACTTGCATGCAGATGAGGACCTATTAGTTCCTAAGGATGAGCTTCAGGACGTGGATCAGCCACATGACGAAGTTCATGGAGTGGAAGAGACCACTCATGCAGCGCCAACCATCAGAGGGCGAAAGCACTTGATAGAAGCTGAGTGACTGGCTCAAGATGCAGAGAAGGTTGTAGGACCACCTACAGCTCAACGTAGACAGAGACAGTCACCCGATTGGTACACTGGATACATGGATTTTGTGAGCAAATGTGTTGTGACTGAGCCATCCTCTTTCGAGGAAGCTATGGAGGATCTCGCATGGGTAGATGCCATGGTGGAAGAGTATGATTCGATTGTCAGAAACAGTGCATGGGAGATTGTCCCAAGACCGGAAGGGAAATCAGTGGTGGGTCCGAGATGGATCTACAAAGTTAAGCAGGCAGCTGACAGGAGTGTGGAGAAGTACAAGGCAAGATTTGTTGCCCGAGGCTTTTCATAGATAGAGGGAATCGAATATGAGGAGACCTTTGCACCTGTCACAAGGTATTCTTCCATACGGACGATTCTTGCTCTCTCAGCGCAGATGGGGTGGCACACTCATCAGATGGATGTGAGGACTATGTTCCTCAATGGAGTCATTGAGGAGGAGGTGTACATAGAATAGCCTGAAGGTTTTGAGATCTTCAGCAGTGAGTCACATGTGTGCAGGCTCAAGAGAGCGTTGTATGGGTTGAAACAAGCACCACGTGCTTGGTACACACAGATAGACAATTATTTCACTGGACTTGGATTCTCCAAGAGCGAGGCAGATCCTAACCTATACCAGATTGTGGTGGAGGGTAAGTGGCTTATCATTGTACTTTATGCAGATTATTTGATTCTAATAGGTGATGAGATGTTGATACTTTCATGCAAGGATGATCTTGCTAAGGAGTTTGAGATGAAGGACTTGGGCCTCCTTCATTATTTCTTGGGATTGGAAATTTGGCAACGCGGTGATGGACTATTTGTTTCTCAGGATAAGTATGCTCGGGAGATACTGGAGAAGTTCCCATGGCTGCAAGCCTGTTGATACTCCTCTTCCTGGAGGTTGGAGGAAGGAGGATGCTACTTCAGTGGAGGTAGTGGATGCCACTGTTTATCGACAGTTGGTGGGGTCACTTATGTATCTGGTCAATACATGACCCGATATATGCTATGCTATTAACCAGCTTTCACAAGCTATGGTTAAGCCAACCAAGCTCTTCTGGAAGGCAGGCAAGCATGTATTGTGTTATCTCAGAGGCACATCGGGATATGGATTGTGGTACAGACAGAAGGATGAGGTGAAGCTATGTGGCTTCATGGATGCAGATTGGGCAGGGAGCCCAACAGACAAAAAGAGCACATATGGAGGGATTTTCAGTATTGGGTCGACAGTAGTTTCTTGGTACAGTAGGAAGCAGAGATCCGTGGCACTCAGTTTAGCAGAGGCCGAGTATATGGCAGCAAGTTTGGCTGCATGTGAGGCTATATGGATGAGGAAGATCTTGGTCGGGTTGTTCGGTTCTCACTTGGAGCCTACTGTGATTTACTATGATAACCAGAGTTGCATTAAACTCTTGGCTAATCCAGTATTTCATGATAGATCTAAGAACATTGACATCAGGTACCATCATATCAGAGATTGTGTGCAGCGGAGAATCATGTTACTTTTATACATTCCAACGGAGGATCAGGACGCTGATATCTTGATGAAGGTGCTCACCAGGAGCAAATTCGAATACCACCGAGGTAGGATAGGGGTTGCTGATAATCCATATCTTGTTGAGAGGGAGTGTTGAGAATGCAACAAGATGATGGAGCTTAGTAGAAAGAAGTTGCCATCACTAAGTGGGCCCGCAGGCTATTTTTGGCGCAAATTCTATTTTTAGACTATGTCTATTTTTAGACATATGGATCATGGTCTATGAGTTGCAGGATGCTATTTGTGGATGATTGGTCATGTTGGTAAAAATAGATGGACTTCTATTTTTAGACATATGGGTGGTTTCTATTTTTAGACTACCAGGCTAAAAATAGAACAGTCAAATATTATTGTCTCATAATAATATTTGGACTATAAACATTATCTTATCCTCTTGGAGCACTTCAGTTTTAGCTACAGATGTGGCACATGCAGCTGTCAGAAGGAAATATGCTTCTCTTGTGGGTCAGTTGAGCTATTGCATGTAGGACTTCAATTAGGACTCATGTGGTTGATTTTGGTGGAGTTGATTGTGGAGTTGATGGAGTTGTGTTCAGTTTGACTTGGTTAAACTAGTTGTGTTTTAGTCTAACTAAAGAATACACTAGTGATGAGTTGTGTGAATTAATTATTAATTAATTCACTAATTATTAACTCATAAAGCAACTAAAGAATACATCAGTTAACTCATTTCATGTACAGTTCAGTGGAGACAGGTGTTAGAGGTTGAGATTGCTATCAGTTGTGACTATAGTTGTGCATGAGATTTGTACATGCATGGATGGAGATTGCCCATGAGGCTTGCGTAGTATAACCAAGGGAATTTGAATTCATAGAGTGATTGATTCTCTTGCAGGATTGCGTAGTGGAGGTAGGCAAACAATGGAGGAGATTTGAGGCTTTAGATCTGAGCTAGTTTGTGTGTAACAGGTGGAGATAGTACTGAGTACTTGCGAGGAGTATTTTACTATGTATTGTTACATGTTCTCTATCATTATAATATATATATAGTGTGGGGTTTTCAGCTGTATGCTTTCTCCGGGTTACATACTGTGTTAATGTGTGCATGCGATTGATGTTTCATTGTTTTTAATGCTGCTAAATTGATTATCAACATAGAGGAGGTTATGTATTATGCATGTATTCCGCAATAGTGTATAATCAGGATAATATCTGTGAATAAGTGTCTTATCATTCAAATTTTCTACAAGGGTTACCATAAAAGAAGAGCTTTCCACTTCTTCCTCTGACCATAAAATTGATAACTTAGTGAGGGTAGTGAATCAGATGATGCAAAGAGTAAACATAAATGACCAAACTCAAGTGAGAGAGAACCAAAATGATCCTCAAAATAGAAACCAAAACTTCAGAAGGAATGTTCCCCAAATCAAACAAAGAGAACAAAAGGGTCCAGACCAATAGGTTTGGCCTCCTTTTTAGGAAAACTACACTGATGATGAAAGTAATGTTATTGAATATTTGGAGGATAATAAAATAAATCTAATGGGAATAAATAAGGATGAAACAATTTTTCTCACTCAAGAAGAGAAATAACATTTTCCCCTAGCTCAAACTAAACTAGACTCTGAATAATCAGATGAGTATAAACAAGGTTTTGAAAATGCCATCAGGGAGGTCCATAGACAATATAACCTTAGGAGAAAAAATAATTCAAACCCTCTCAAGAGCAAAAACTCTGATAATCCTGCTAAAATATCCTCTGAAATTAATCCTAGGAAAACCATAGAAAGTATTCCTAAGAAAACTGTTGACAATTTTGGTAAAAAGAAAGTGGAAATTCCTATCAAAAAGACAATTGACAATGTTTCTAAAAATACTCAAATATATGCCCCAACCACGAGTCAATGAAAAGAGCCTGTGACAAAATAAATGACAAATCAATTTGAACTTCCCAACCTAGTTAAGATTCAAACATCGTTCAATATTGAGAATGAATTAGCAAAGCTGAAAATTCTTATTCCTCTAATAGAGTTAATGAACAAAAACATGTACATAACCAAAGTGATGAAAGCTCTGAACATAGGGGAAAACACAGATGATGTAAACATAAATGATGACTAGCCTGAACTCTTATTTGGATTGAAATTTGAGGGAAAACCACAGGAAGGAGGAGTTCCTCCATTCTATGTTAGCCTAAATATTCATGACAAAATTCTCCATAATGCTATGTTGGATTCAGGTGCCTCACACAATTTAATACTTAAAGGTGTTATGGAGAAATTAGGACTTGAGATTACCAAACCTTATAAAGACTTGTATTCCTTTGATTCCAGCAAAGTAAGATGTCTAGGTCTCATCAAAGACCTATGTGTTACTTTAGCTCAAATCCCTACCAAAAGTCTAGTAATGGATATATTGGTTACTAATATTCCCCCTAAGTATGGCATGTTGTTGTCATGCTCATGGGGAGCAAAATTACAAGGTACCCTATAGATGGATATGAGATTTTCCACCATACCATTTTTTGGGCAGCGAAGAAGATTATATAGGGAATTTTTGATGAAATTCATGGCGAGTAGTCAAGAGAAGCCTCACAACTATCCACTTTACTCTGTCCATAGAGCTTTGGACTCTTTCATTCTTTACAATGATGGAGATGTCAACACTCAGGTGTTCAATGTTGAAACTGAAATTTCTAAAATAGATACAAACCAAACAAAAACAATAGAACCAATTACTCCTCCTGAATCTCTTTGGAACATGAGATTTGATGGATCTTGTAGCAAATATGGTTCTGGAGCAGGAATATGGGTGGTAAATACAGGAAACAATCATGTTGCAGGTCACTCATACAAGCTAAACTTCCAATGTACCAACAACATAGCAGAATATGAAGCCATTATATTAGGATTACGGTTATTGAAAAAATTAGGTTCCAAGAGGATCTCCATTCAAGGGGATGCTCAATTAATTATAAAAAAAAAATTAAAGGAGAATATTTAGCTAAACACCCTAGGATGAGAGCATACAAAAATGTTGTGCTTGATTTTCTAGAGAGTTTTCTTAAATATGACCTGTCTGCAAATTCCTAGAAATCAAAATATCATTCCAAACAATCTTGCTTTTTCATCCAGCTCTTGTAAAATGCCTTACCCTAATCAAGAATATACAGTAGAAATGAAACATCGACCAAGGCAGAGAGTTGAGCGTGGGAGACAGAAATTTGAGCAGATTTCTGAGACACAGTCTATGACCCAGAATGGTGGCCCGCAGAGGAGGGAGCTCCACTCCCTCCTAAAAAAGCGTTGTGGCTAGCAGAGATAAGACCCATATGAGTAATGGTAAAGGCATAGGGGAAGAAGAAAACATAAATAAGGAGAAGGAGACAGAGGGGGCAGAGTCAAAGGATAAGGGCAACACTACGGACAAGGAGGAAGAATACAAAAACTAGGGAGGCAAGAAAGAGGACATCAATCAAAAGGGACCTTGTAGGCCCAGAGCGAACATCACTCCAAGAGTATTTTTAAATAATCCGGCCTTGCAGGAACATAGGGAACATATGGAAATGTATGCCATCATATGAAAATTTATGGGAGTCTGGCCCACTGAGAAAGATTTGCAAACCTGGATTAAATATCACTGGAAACCTAAGGGTAGCATTGAGCTTCACCTTGGGTCCAAGGGTTTCTTCACAATGGTGTTTACAAGCATTGAAGACAAGGATAGAATATTCGAAGGTGGGCCCTACTTTTTTGCAGCAGCAAGCCTCTATATGCGGCCTTGGGTGATGAACTTTGCTCCAGAAAGGGAGACCTTCACCTCAATTCTGGTTTGGGTAAGGCTTTTTTCACTTCCCCTGGATTATTGCAAAATGAATCACTTGTGGCTGTAGGAAACAAATTAGGATGTTTTATCAAAGCCTCGGAAGCCACCAGAAGGGGTAAATACACTTCTATGAAAGGATTTGTGTGGAAATGGACCTTTCAGGAGCCTTCCGGACGAAGTCATCTTGGAAGTCTTTGATGAGGAATGGGCGAAAACGGTGGATTATGAGCATATTCCATTCAGATGCCGTAAATGCCACGAACATGGACACTTGATCAGAGACTGCCCTCTCAATAAAGAAGAAGACAAAAGCAAACTAAAAGCAAAGAAGGACACTGAAAACTTTCAGAAAGTTTCAAGCAGAGGAAAAGGAAACAAAAGAGAACCAAAGAAACATCATAAAGAAGGACAGAAGGCCAGTCAAAATAAATTCCAAGCACTGGTTGAGATGGAAGACATGCCTTTCGAAAACTAGTCTATGGAGAAAGACCCTAAAGAGAAGGAGAAAGAAGAAAACAATACTTCAGCAGAAAATATCAATGAAGAGGAAGAAACCATAATGAGTGAAGTAGAGCTGGAAAGGGACTAGGAAATGATCGAGAGCAAAATAGATCTGGAAGATCATGAACTGTAGGAAATACTAGATAAAGAAAACCTAGATCTGGAAGGTTTTCTACAATAGGGAACTAGGGCGGGAATAGATTCATTACCTCCAGATGAATGCAATAGAATACAACAGCTATTTATGTGGAAAACCCAGGAAACGGGGGTGGTTAGAGGAAGAAACAACAACGGGCAGGAATGCAGAGGGGTGAAAACAATGAAAGCTAATCCAGATTTAGCAACCAGAAGTACAGGTAAGAAACGAGGAAGAAAGAAGCAAAAGGAGATTTTAATGGAGTGTGGGAAGGTGATGATAGACTCAGGTAAGATGAAAGACTTGTCTAGTTACTCCTTCACAAATATTTAGTTATGAAGTTTACATCTTGGAATATAAGAGGTTTGGGTAGTAAAATAAAGCAAAGAATGCTAAGTTTTATAATGAAACAAGATATGCTGGATATAATCTTCATTCAGGAAACAAAGAGCTCCATTCAGAAAATAAAAGCAATCCACAGTAAATGGCTTCAAAGTTTTGAGTTTTTAGAAGTTAAAGTAGATAACACAACGGGGGGCATTCTCACTCTATGGAACCCTCACAAAGTTAAAGTTTTGGATGTAGAGGCATCCAGAAACTACTTGTCAGTAGTCATCCAACCAGAAGGGGTGGCTGAAACCTTCCTAGTCACTAATGTTTATGGTCCCCAAAAAGTAGAGGATAAACTCAGATTGCTAGATTCCCTCACTGATCTCAGGATCAGACAAAATGGCATCCCCTGGATCCTGGGAGGAGATTTTAATATGATAAAATCTCTCTCAGAAAAGAAAGGAGGAACCAGAGTGCTAAACAAAGATTCATCAGCATTTCAGGCGTTCACGGAGAACTTGAAATTGGTAGACTCAGACTCAGAGAATGGCCTTTTTACTTGGAACAACAAGAGATGAGGGGAAGCCCAAGTGGTCTCCAAGTTAGATAGGTTCTTAGTATCAGAAGACCTAATGCTTATAAATAATGAAATAACAACAAGAATTCTTCCCTTTGGTAGCTTGGATCACTGGCCGATACAATTGGAGATTAAGGGTTTGGATTCTCCAAGGAACAGACCCTTCAGATTCGAAAACATTTGGCTCACCCACCCGGACTTCTTGAGTAATATCAAAGATTGGTGGAGTGAGGACTTACAGATCCAAGGATCTAAAATGTTCCTCCTTCACAAAAGGCTAAAGCATATTAAGAGCAAACTCAAACAATGGAATAGGAAGGAATTTGAAAACATTTTTGTGAATAAGAAAGCTGTGGAAAGTAAAATTCAGATAATCAAACAAAAGCTGATCCAAGAAGGCTTTAACTATGACATAAATGAACAGTCTAAAAAATTGCACCATGAGTGGGAAAACCTATGTAAACAAGAAGAAATATTCTGGAGACAAAAATCCAGAGTGCACTGGCTCAAAGAAGGAGAGCACAACATGAGCTTTTTTCATAGATCCACCATGGCCAATAGGGCTTTCAACAGAATCTTGGCGATAAGGGATAAAAAGGGAGACATGTAGAACACTCATAAGGAAATTGAAAAGGTGTTGGTTCAGCGTTTTCAAGACATTGCACGAGAAAACATTCCAGACAGGGAAAATTCCATAAATGAAATTACAAGATATATCCCTAAGCTGGTGTCTAGAGAGGACAATTTCAATCTAAACAAACCAGTTTCGGAAGAGGAGGTTAGCGAAGTACTCAAAGATATGCAGAATGGCAAAGCACCAGGCCCAGATGGTTTTAATGTGGATTTTTTGAAAGCTTGTTGGGATATTGTCAAACGAGATATTTTAAATGTGGTGGAGGATTCCAGAGTTAGCAAAACTATCTTGAAATCCCTCAATACCTCCTTCATCACCCTGATTCCCAAACAGGACTTGGCTCAAACAGCGGACAAGTATAGACCCATAGCTTTATGCAATGTCGTTTACAAGATTATATCCAAAGTAGTGACCAACAGACTCAAACCCCTCGTCCCTAATCTAGTGTCTGAGGAGCAATTTGGTTATGTGGAGGGTCGGCAAATTTTGGATAACATTATACAAGTTCATGAAGTGGTTCACTCTCTCAAAATCAAAAGGCAGGCAGGGATGATCATGCAACTGGATATTGCTAAAGCGTATGATAAGGTCAATTGGGGGTATATCAAGAAGATACTCATAGCCTTTGGGTTTGATCACAACTGGATAAGATGGGTAATGGCTCTGGTAACTACTTCCAGCTTTTCTATCTTGGTTAACGACTCTCCCTCAGATATCTTCTTTCCCTCAAAAGGCCTGAGATAGGGAGACCCGCTCTCTCCCTTTCTCTTCATCCTCATGATGGAAGGATTGGGTAGGGCTATCAAGCAGGCTAAAAACAGGGGAAAAATAAAGGGTCTTCAAGTTTTGGAGAATGGATAGACTCTTACTCACCAACAATTTGTAGATGATACCATGTTGCAAGGAATTCCCACAGTCAAAGAAGCAGCTGCCTACAAGAAAATCCTCAATGCTTTTGCAAAGGCTTCAGGTATGGAAGTTAATCTCACAAAGTCAAAAATATTCTTCTTTAATACTAACATTGCTATTCAAAGGAACATCTCAAGAATCCTCAGCTTCCAAAGGGACTCCCTCCCCTCAAAATATTTGGCAGTACCTCTCACAGACAAACCAATGCTTAAAAACATTTGGGAACCTGTGCTAATTAAGTTGCAGGATAAAGTTAAAAAATGGACCTTCAGAGACTTGAAATTGGTGGGCAGATTGGTTCTAACAAAGACAATTCTTCAATCCATCCTGGTTTTCATGTTATCTACCCTTCCAACCCCCAAAGAAATCTTAGAAAAAATCAGAAATATTCAAAGAGATTTTCTGTGGGGCAGGGAGGAAACAAGGAAGAAATGGGCCCTGGTTTCCTGGGAAAAAATATGTGAACCCAAAAGCCATGGGGGTCTAGGCTTAGATGATCAGTAGATTGTAAACAAAGTAATAGGAGCCAAGCTTTGGTGGCGATGGGTGCAAGCACCAAAATCCCTTTGGGCAAGGGTTTGGAAAGAAAAATATGCCAGCTCTTGGCACACTAATAATCTCATCAGAATGTCGGGGAATATAAGGGGCTCTCCCATCTAGAATAGGGCTTGGGAGAATAGAAATATTATGCAACAACACGGTTTCTAGGAAATCAGAGATGGGGATCAAGCACTCTTTTGGGAGGACAAATGGAAACAAGAACCGGTGTTGTTAAAGGAGGACTTCATAAGCCTCAAACAAGAAATAGATTTCCAAGGACTGATCAAAGTTAAAGATTTTTGGAACATCCCTCAGGGCTAGGACAAGTGGAGAAACTGGAGTAACATTGATTGCAGAAATAATAGACTCTTAGCAACAAAAACAAAAGCACTGAGAAGTATTTTAAAACAGGGGATGATCATGGTCACAGAGGGGCAGGATCAATTGAGATGGGGCAAAAACATCAAAGGAACCTTCAATATCAAAGAGGCAAAGTATATTCTCCTGGGACTAGAGTCCCGTGTGCCAGACAAATCTTGGAGACAACTCTGGTCTCACCAAGGTTGGATGAAAATCAAGCTCTTTATGTGGTTGGTGTACCATAAGAAAATTTTGACTTGGGACCATATTAGAAAAAGGGACGTCTTGGGGGCTTCTAAATGTCAGCTTTGTGAAGAGCATGAGGAAACCATGGAGCACATCCTCAACCACTACTCTTACAGCACCTGGTTGTGGAATTCCTTTTCTAACATTTTCCAACAATCAAACTGGGATAGAGAGAGTATCATAAATACCCTAGTTAATTGGAGGAGGAGATTTTCAGAGAATGAGGTGCTTAATCAAGCATGGGCTTTAACACCAGGATTCATTATCTGGAATGTCTGGAAAGAAAGAAATAAGAGAATCTTTAAGGAAGAAAAAACCAACCCTCAGAAGCTCTATGACCTGATTCTAAAGCAGATAAGGGAAACAGTCAGCACCACAGTGAGCAATATCTGAGAGAGTCCACCCTTAGTAATGGAGCTGAGAACACTCAAACTACTAGGACTACACAACATCATTCCGCAAGGGCTGGGAAAAAAGAAAATGACAATGAATACAGAGAAAGATTGCTGGCAGCCTCCTCCGAAAAACTACCTGAAATTCAATATTGACGGAGCCTCCAAAGGTAACCTAGGATCAGCTGGGTCTGGAGGAGTTTTAAGGAATGAAGAGGGAAGAATCATATTAATCTTCCACAGCCATTTAGGTAAAGCCACCAATAACATGGCAGAACTAATGGCGATGGAGTAGGGCCTTGAGATTCTGATTAAAAACCGTAGCTCAAATGTTATTATAGAGGCAGACTCAGAAATCACCATCAACTCTGTAAAAAGAATCAGCTGTGGATCCAAACCGGAGAAAGTCTCAAATCATTGGAGACTTATCCAGGTCTATCAAAGGATTCAAGCCCACCTTCAAGGTCTGGGATCTGTTAGTTTCAATCATGTGCGCAGAAATGCTAATAAGCTAGCAGACATTCTAGCCAACCAAGGGGTGAATAGTGAAGATTGCAGGATGGTGAAGAAGTGGTAGGATCTGTCCCAAAATCGTTTAAAGGTTCTTTTCTATAACCAAGCGGCAGAGGACAGTCAAGTGGTCCGTAGAAGTGGGAGGGTTTCTAACAGAGGTGAAGTGTCCCCAGCCAATGTTTCCTCCGCCTCATGATTTTCCCTTTGGGCGCCATCGGTTCACGGATGGGTTTGAGACAATCCTTTGTGTCTCCTCTGAACTGCCTCTGGTTATGGGTCCTGAGTTAGATTGGAAGTGGCGGGAGAACTATTCTTTTAGCATCTGTTTCAGTTCTCCTGGTCGGATTAGTGTGAAGAGCATGGTGGGTTTAGTTCTTTTGGAGCAAACAGGTAATAGAATGGCCCTGGTGAATAATGGCAGAGGGTTTATATCTTCTTCTATAATCATCAGTGTTTGGCATAAGTTTTCCCCATTCCAAGAAAATGTTGTAGCAAATAATCATCAGCAATGGAGTTGGGGGCTTCTGCTTCCTAATTCCCAAGGTCGGGCAAACTTTCAGCAGGAGGAGCGGTATTCGGGAGATCGCACCACTTTCCATCAGAAAGTGGTTTCGGATTATGGGCAGCAACACCATTCAAAGAGAGACACATGGTGGTGGGATGGTTTCAAAAACCATCTTCATCACGCCTTTAAGTTCGGCACCTTTTTGTTGCGCGACATAAATCACAACCGTCCGTCTTTTCTTTGCCATCCGATGGTCTAGATGGTCTGAGAAGATCTGTGGCGCGGAGGTGGTTTTCATGGCCACAATAGGTGGGAAGTGGTTTTCCCCATTTTGTTATCAGGAAATCTAGTGTCTATGCAGAGCTGCTAGTCCCACTAAGGCTGGTAGCTACCTTAGAAACAAACAAACTAAAACCACTTTCGTTTTCCTTTATGAGAAGTAGATAAGAGGGGAAAGAAGGAGACCAACCTCTATCTTGCGCTTGGTTCCTTGCTTGATTCCTCTCCCTTCTGATAGATCTTCGCCACTCGCTTCCTCGTCTACCCAGCTTCAAAGAGCACCTGTAGAATTAAAGCAGCATAACACTATCCAAGAACATAGATCTACTATCATAAACGATATAGGACCAGATATATATTGACCACACAAATGTATATATCATCAATCATACAAGAATGTGGAGGAAAACTTGAATAGCTTTATTAATAATCAAGAATAGCAAAGAGTATTACAACCAATTGTTCTGACCCAGAATCATCCTCTCAGCAAGAAAGCCCTTCTTCACCTCATGAAAACCTTAGATCACCCAACACTATGATGTTACACCAAGAAACCAGTAGCACTTCCTTACAAAATACAAAATTCCAGCCTCTCGATCTTTGGGATGAGGGATCCATATATAGATGTTTGCAAGGGGGGTGAGTCAGCTTTTGAGATTTGATTAGTGTCCTCTCTCTGATAGTTCTTGATTCCACTTGGAGATTGATGATCTCTTACTCATCCCTTGGCGAATGCAGAGAGGCA
This sequence comes from Pinus tabuliformis, assembly GCA_031772625.1. Lineage (NCBI taxonomy): Eukaryota > Viridiplantae > Streptophyta > Pinopsida > Pinales > Pinaceae > Pinus > Pinus tabuliformis. The sequence continues at coordinate 97,259,008 of CM062805.1, read as the reverse complement.
AGTGTCACAGGAGAAGTTTCTGGAAGATTCCATGATCCTCCACCTTGCAGATTGACCCTGCCATTTGTCCACTCTTGCCCATCGCACCCCATAGAAGGGCTTTTCAGTATGAATCGCACCTCCCGTGTGTATTTAGGTGGGATGCAACGCACTTTGACCATGGAGCAGGTGAGATGGTCCAGTTTTGACCAGTTCTGAGTAGTTTCTCATGGAGAACTTCTGGGAGAAGATGTAATCAGTTGACCTTGTTCTTTTAGAGGTTGGAACAACACTTTTAGGGACTTAAGAGCCCTTGGTTTATGGAAATTTATGATTGGGGTTGCAGTGCCCAAAAATGTCTATAACAGTTGCCCCCTAAAGCATGAGGTCGTTAATCTTTTTTAATGTTGGGTGAAATGCTTTATCATGAGGATCTGAAGTTTTTTCGAGCTGGAAGGCGACCTGAAATAAGATACAATACAATAAATTATCTTCATAATATTTTCATGATCTAGCTGAGGCAGGCATTCCCATGCTCAACTTTATAAATTCATTTTCATGTACATAAGAGAGACAATCGTTTGAGTGTAGACTGATGATTCTGGTAGAGCCATCATCCCTTGGATTAGATGATTATTTGTGTAATAGTGATGTACATTTGATGTCTTTATTTTCCTGAATATATATCGCAGCCCGAATGGATGAAACTAGATCCGGGGTCTTCAATCTCGTTCGATCTTCACTCAAAGTACAAGTCGATCCATGTGAGGGATGTTCTAGAGTCGAACATGGAAAGACATCGCCTGATTACCAGCCAATGATGTAAGCTATTAACAGGCGCGAGAGGAATCACCGATAATGATGATGACCCTCAAGGTACTACAGTACAATTCACGTGGTGTGAATAAGGGGCTTGGCGTCGAACACCGCGCAAAATCTTTCGGTCGAAGGCCATTGATGTAAACCTGTCGCCGGAACTGAGAAACTTGCCATTGAGGCATGCAAGCTTCAAAGTACTGAAAGGGTTGTTCCTAGATCGACTTCTTGGATAATGAGTTGATGTCGACAAGAAGCGATCCATCATAGGAGGGCCTTAGAGAATCCCTCATCAATGACATAGAATGGAGCAAATGATTTTAATGGAGGTGAAAACGATCTGATGATATAAGGTTCAGGGTGGCGGTCATGAAAGAATGGAGCGTAAATGTATTGCAGTGGATGAGACACAGGTGAATTCTCTGAGCGACTTATCTTGACCATATCGGCGACACTGACATGATGGATTGGTAGCGTTAACCCCAAATATGGATGGTGTGATGGACCCATGGTGATATGACCAGTGAACGGAACAACCCAACCCGACTCGGATGTGGAGTGAAAGTGTCATGTTCAAGAGCGACTTGCTACCAATAAAGTTTCTCCAAGTTTTCTTCCCAATTTTTCCCCAGTCATTGCTGACCAGTACCTATTTATTTTTGTCAAGCCTGAGGAGGATAACATATGCTTGTTCTATAATTTTCCCTTTGGGCAAACCCATCGCTATGTTTTAACGAGCCTAGCAATAGTGAAACTCGTTCTTGTCTGTATGGACAAGTTTGTCGCTATTGAGTTTTAACGAGTTTAACGACAAAGATAACTCGATCCTTTTCAATTTTAGAGAGTCTGAAAAAGGGACGTAAAGAAAACTCAAATAATCCTTTTTCATTATATAATCCCTTGAGTCCGAAAAAGTATAAAACAATACAAAAGGAATGAATTTTTGGTACTTTTAACGAGCCGAACAAAACAAGCGCTCGATCTTTTTGTGTAATAATCCCTCAAGTCCAAAAATATTAAAATTTAAAGGAGGGATAGCACTTCCAGTCTCTTTAACGAGCTGGAGAGGCTAATTGCTCGGCAATCTTTTCATATTTTACGAGTCAGTTGAAAAGAGCTTAAAGGAGACTCGTTTTTTGAGGAATGAGTGATAAATTTGGGTAGCAACTAATTCTAGGTAAGGTTTGGAATTTTCCTAATCACGGCAGTGTCACAAGGATGGCTAACAGGATCACTCTTCGTAGTTGTTCCTCAAAAAGGGTAAACAATCAAATGGAGGTGAATGATAAGCCAAAACAGAGTGGAGGTGATGATGAGAACACGACCAAGGCTTCAAAGGCTGATGATAATACATTCACGATGGTTATTTACCGGAAAATGGTTCATTTTTTAATGAGCTTAAACTCCAGGGGAACATTTGCTCATTGCTTATGTTTATTTTTTAACGAGCTTGGATTCCACGTTAAAACTGCTCGATCCAGTCGTATAATAAGGATGTCTCATATAACATGGCATTTTTTCAAAGCTTTGTCCCACATCCTTTCTTTATGAAAGTTAGGAAATGACCAATCCTACGAGTTTAAAGGGTTAGAGGACCTACAAATTTACAAAAATAAATGGTCGCTCTTCGCTTGCATGCCAAAAGGTTTGCATGCCCCCAGGTATAGTGAAGTAGATTTTCCAAGTTACCCCTCAATTTGTAGACAAAACATTTGTTTTATCAGGAAAGGCCTACCTTTTAATAGAGGTATATTATTCTGGTCTAACCCCATTTTCCTAAATGGATGGGTGTTTCAACCAGTCATATATCATTCGCGGAAACCTACCCTATACCCAAGGTTTTCCTGTCGAAACAGGCCAGGGTGCATGCCCCCTGGGTTTCAGTCATATCCTCTGAATCACTCGCGCTCATTAGGAGGATGGACTGGGGATTGATGAGACATTCCTTGCGTGAAAAGACCATTCAGGGATGGTATATGACTATTTTCTATGTGTGAATCGGGGAATGAAAGCTGGTCTATGAGCTTGATCCCTCTTCCTTCATGTGGAAAACACATTACTCTAAAGAGTGAGGAGACAATGGCTCCCATGCAATAAATATAGTCACGTCCAAGGAGTAGATTATAATCCAAGGGTCCTTGGACTACCATTAAGTTCATGTGAATGGTTTTCCTTCTCAATGTTATCGGCACATTGGGAAGGATCCCTAACGGTCGACTGGTTCCTTTGTCAAAGCCTGTTAGATTTCTCATTTCAGGCAAAAGAGGTGGCGAACCAAGCACTTTCCAAGCAGTTGAGGAAAGGATACTCACAGAAGCCCCTTCATCTATGATGGTACTGGCCATGACCATTCTATATATTTGAGCAATGATTTGAAATGGCACACTAGCCGGTAAGTGGGGTCTGCCTAGTAGATTCCAATCGAAGGAAACAACTAGGTTGCTTGGAGGTGGGACCGAATAGATGGCCGAATACAACTCTGACGAACTTCCTTTCTATAGTAAAGGAAAGGGTAGACTGCCCCCATGTTCATCGAAGTCTGTGCTTACGAAGAGAATTTGGACAGTGTCGTTCTTGTTCTCTCCGGTGACTATATCATATGAAGATGGCCCTTTTGAAGGCAAGATCGAGTCAACTGTCGCCTCGACCTTTTGACTTTCGTTTGGTGTGGATTCAGAGGGTTCATTTTCAATGATAGACGCTTCGGCCGACCACAATGGCGTGTCAGTCGGATTTTCAGCTAGCGACGGACTCGGCAAGAGTTTCTTATATCCAGGAGGAAGCCGTAACGGTGAAACCGGACGGTCGTCCAAAACTCTTTTAGCCTCGTCTGAGAAGGGACAACAGTGGACAGCGTGATCGGATTCACACAATTTACAAGGAAATTTACATTTTCCTTTTTGTCCAGGGGCTTCACTTTCACTAGTCGACAGTGTATTTTCAACATGATCATCAGAGGTTGACGACACTGGATTGTGCAAACGAGGAGACCAGTCCCTTAAGATCTGAGGGATGCAAGGACAATCTCGATGATAGTGGTCTCCTTTGCAAATGACACATGGTGACTTAGGCCTGGATGGTGCAGTGTGTGGATTTTCGCTAGACGATGCCTGGTTACCCCTTTTCGCCTTTGGCTCCTTCTTCTTCTTCTCTTTCTTCTTCTCAATTACTTGATTTTTGGCTTTACCAGCTTGATCAAGTGAAGAGGAAGGAGTAGAGGGAGAACTGGACGAAGTAGAAGGTTGGGGGGTAACTTTGGTATCGTTTAGTTGCTGACTTGATTGTTCAAGAATCACGGTGTTCTGAATGACGGAGGTCGAGAAGAGCCATACGGGCAAGCCGATTGTCAATCCTGGAAGCGACAATGTGGCCATATGGGGTGCACCAACATCTCCCCGAGGAGAAAGGACTAGGATTTCCTCCATTGGGAAATCCTTGGTTGGTGGACTCCATTTTTCTCAAACTAAGACCAACGTAGGAAAGGTGATTTTTATTCCGGTTAAAATAAATTTTAGACGCTTTGACACAACTTGTTTTTTCAATTTTTAAGAGTCGAGAAAAAACAAAAGATGACTCTAGTCGCCTTCGATTTTTAATGAGCCTGAAGTGACAAGTGCTCAGATGGACCTTTTCTTTTAAGGAGTCTGAAAAGGAACGAAAGAGACTGCTCTGGAAATCTAGATAGAGGGATTACCAAACCAATCACAAAACTGCAGAATACTTTTTACAGTACGACAGTCAATCTTCCCGAATGTTGTGTTCAGTGCATTACGATCGATAGGGCGGCAGACACGGCTTCCTATGGATAAAGGATAAAGCCTATTGTGGTCTCCCAATATATACTCGACGGTACATGGGAGCACAAGTCCGTACTGGCACTTATCGTCTCAAAGTGGAGGAATCACCCAACCGACAATGAAAACAACAGTTACCAGGCTTTACGACGCCGGAATACGTCTCTAGCCTAGACTTCTAAATGTTGTGCGTTAGGTTCCAAAGCATTTTTAGATTCATTAAATTTATTTTACAGTTGATCTTGCTTAAGAAATTTTCCTTTCAGGTTCACCGCGTGATGTAGATGTACAATTCCTAAAATGCAATATAAGATGATAAACAATCGTTTAATCTTCTTTTTGCAATGAAAATCCTAGCTACTAAGGAAAGAGAGATGATATTCTTTCAACATAGAGCAAAGAGCACACGCTATATGCACTATCCTAAATCAAACCAACAAATAGTCTAAATGCAAATGCACTTGCATGTATTTGTTTTCGGCCTTCTTAATGTGTGAATGATAAAAAGAAAGCTAAGCACAAATCTGAATTATTTTTCAAAGTGACATTACTAACAAGTTTCTTTTCAAGACAAAATGAAGGCAATGATGACACTTTGCGATTTGGAATTGAAAACTTGCTTTCAAAACTTGAAAAACTACTAATTCAAATCAAATACAAGAGTAACAATGTAATCGACTATCAAGAACAATCAGATTCTCTTCTATGACTGAAAACGACACTTGCGACACTTCCAAATCAAGAAACGACAGTTCAATTACGCTACTTCTTTGTAAAAGAGAACTGAAAATGGATCACAATACATAAAAACATTTACAGTTCATTGCACAATGGAGGTGGAATAATGGCAAGGAAGGGGGTTTCAACGGAGGTATACTAACTACAGACAGTAAAACTCTTGAATAGAGTTGAAAAGAGTGAACATAGAAACCAAAATCTAAGAGCAGAAGAGGTCTAGTCTGATCAGCGCACCTGTAACACAGGGAAAGTGAGATGCAGCGCACCTACTACACTCGGGAAGTGCGATGCATCCAAATTCCAAAGAAGAGACAGTGGGATGGTCCAGGGACGAGACTCCAATTGGGTTTCGGGTCACAAGTTGCAGCTCAGTTCAGGGATTTAGGCTGAGCAAGTGGTAATCAGTAAATCAATCACAGGAGTAGATCTAAGGAGGTTACTAGAGCCACCACAAGGGCAATTAGAGAGCTTGTAAATCGATTGTTCAATTCATAAACAAAACCCAGAGATAGACTGAAGCAACATTGATCTACTTTGCACTTGCATAGCAAATGCAGTTCGAAGGCTAGCTGGCTTGACTTCAGGCTCTGTCTGTAAGTTTATAAAGCAAACAAATGTAGACAAACAAACAATTTATTTGCTCCCCATTGGAGTCGCCATTTTGTTATCGGGAAATCTAGTGTCTATGCAGAGCTGCTAGTCCCACTAAGGCTGGTAGCTACCTTAGAAACAAACAAACTAAAACCACTTTCATTTTCTTTTATGAGAAGTAGATAAGAGGGGAAAGAAGGAGACCAACCTCTGTCTTGTGCTTGGTTCCTTGCTTGATTCCTCTCCCTTCTGATAGATCTTCGCCACTCGCTTCCTCGTCTACCCAGCTTCAGAGGGCACCTATAGAATCAAAGCAGCATAAAACTATCCAAGAACATAGATCTACTATCATAAACAATATAGGACCAGATATATATTGACCACACAAATGTACATATCATCAATCATATAAGAATGTGGAGGAAAACTTGAATAGCTTTATTAATAATCAAGAATAGCAAAGAGGATTACAACCAATTGTTTTGACCCAGCATCATCCTCTCAGCAAGAAAGCCCTTCTTCACCTCATGAAAAGCTTAGATCACCCAACACTATGATGTTACACCAAGAAACCAGCAGCACTTCCTTACAAGATACAAAATTCCAGCCTCTAGATCTTTGGGATGAGGGATCCATACATAGATGTTTGCAAGGGGGGTGAGTTAGCTTTTGAGATTTGATTAGTGTCCTCTCCTTGATAGTTCTTGATTCCACTTGGAGATTGATGATCTCTTATTCATCCTTGGGCGAATGTAGAGAGGCAAGTGTCATAGGAGAAGTTTCTGGAAGATTCCATGATCCTCCACCTTGCAGATTGACCCTGCCATTTGTCCAATCTCGCCCATCGCACCCCATAGAAGGGCTTCTCAGTATGCATCGCACCTCCCATGTGTATTTAGGTGGGATGCAACGCACTTTGACCATGGAGCAGGTGAGATGGTCCAGTTTTGACCAGTTCTGAGTAGTTTTTCGTGGCGAACTTCTGGGAGAAGATGTAATTAGTTGACCTTGTTCTTTTAGAGGTTGGAACAAAAATTTTAGGGACTTAAGAGCCCTTGGTTTATGGACATTTATGATTAGGGTTGCAGTGCCCAAAAATGTCTATAACACATTTGGCAGTGATCATAATCATTGAGCTCCATGTGGTGGTGGGGTCGGAGGGAAAACCGCCCTCATTGCAAGTTATCTTCCGTGCATGTTGGCCGGGCCGAAATCATTATACTTCGTTGACTGGCTCTTGAGGTTTCTACGGTCCAGATCTCCCATGCAGGTTTGTGGGCCCGGGTGTTCAAGCATCGGTCACTCAAGTACTTTTTTGGACCGTTCTATTGAACTCGAAAAGTTGACTTGCAGGTCATGAGCGCGGGCATTGATACCCCTTTTCAACTCCTAGTCTAAACTCTTTGGTTTTTGCTTCTTTCGAATTGTTAAGTTTGTTGGTAGTGCACGAGGACAAGTTAAGCTTTTATTATTTTCCTATGTCTTCAACCTTGTGGGATGTGTTGTAACTCTATGTAATATATTTTTTGATTAAATGAATGGGAAGGTCTGACTCTTGCATTAGCAAAAAAGAAACATCGACCAACTGTACCAGATAATATGAGGTATTGGCAGGTGTTTGGCAGTAATAAACAAATTGAAAGTTTTATGCCATCTAAAGATGAATTTCAAGATGACATTATAAATTTGGAATTTGAATTAGAAAAGAAGGAAGTTGTATATTCTAATCTAGAAAGGCAATTAGAAAATTCAGATTTAAATACACCCATAGATAAAGTTGTAAATAAATTAGAATTGCTTGAAATAGACCCAGAAAAAGAAGAATTTGAAACACTTCATCTAAAGGATAATCTTTTGCCTAGAGGTTTAGTTCCATTAGAAGAGTTGTTTGATTTCAATTATGTGGCTAAAGAGCTTAAGATTGAGCCCATAGGAGTAGCAGTAGAAGACTATAATATAGGCACTGAAAGACCCCAAAATCATAAAACTGTCTAAATCAATCTCAACTGAGAAAAGCAAAAATGCATTGCTATATTCAAGGGTTCAATGATGTTTTCGCCTGGAGCTATGAAGATCTTAAAACATATGATATAGAGATTATACAACACAAAATTCAAATTAAAGAGGATCAGAAACCATTTAAACAAAAGCTTCGAAGAATAAACCTAGTTCTAATGCCTTTCATTGAGAAGGAAATTAAGAGAATGTATGAATCTAAAATCATAGTTCCTCTTAGGTACCCTAAATGGGTTTCCAATATTGTGCCAACTAGGAAGAAAACATGTGAAATCAGATTGTGCATATATTTTAGGAACCTTAATAAAGTCTCCCTAAAGAACAACTACCCTTTACCAAAAAATGAATCATAGTCTACAGAAGGTAGTTGGCTCTTCTAGGATTTCTTTACTAGATGGGTTTTGAGGTTATAATCAGGTTTTAGTACACCTTGATGATTAAGATAAAACAACCTTTACTACTCCATGGGGTAACTTCATGTACTCCATGGGGTAGCTTCATGTATGTGAAGGTGTCCTTTGGGTTAATGAATGCTGGAGCCGCATTTCAAAGAGCAGATTTATAGTGATCTATCTAGATGGCATCATTTTGTATTCTAAAACTGATCCAGAAAATTTGTCACATCTGAGAAGAGTATTTGAGAAATGTAGAAGGTTTTGGATTTCACTAAATCCCAAGAAAACATTGTTTCGCCTTGAAGAGGGAAAAATTCTTGGTCATATCATCTCTAAGGAAGGTATTAAAATTGATCCCAAAAGGATTGAAGCTATTATGAAAATCAATCATCCAAGAAACATTAAGGAACTTCAATCATTTATTGGTAGAATAAACTTCCTAAGAATATTTATCACTAACCTTGCACAACTTCTCAAAAACATAAAAAGCATGTTAAAAGGAGATTTATAAATCAAATGGAACATTGAAGCTAGGAAATCATTTGATCAAGTTAAGAAAGCTTTGACGAAAGCACCAGTCCTTATCAGTCCAGATTTTACTGAGGATTGTATAATTTTTTCATTTGCTTCTAAACATATTGTTGCAACTATCCTTTTATAGAAAAATGATGATGGATTTGAACAACCCATTTCTTTCTTTAGCAAGTATTTAAGGGATGTTGCACTCAAATATAACATAATGGAAAAATAGGCTTTTGCATTGATAAAAGCAATTAAAGATTTTAGAATGTATATCCTCTATTCTCACATAATTTCTTATGTACCAAGTGCTATAGTTAAGGACATTTTAACACAAAATGGACCAGATGGTCAAAGAGGCAAATGGATTGCCCTCGTCCTTGAGTATGACATGGAAATCAAGCTAACCAAGCTTATAAAAGGACAAGGATTAGCCAAATTAATGGCTGAATATAACTTTAATGCTTTGGATATCAACTTTATAGCTACATTGGATGATCAAGAGGAACAGGCGACTCCACAATTAGATGAAGCTTTCATGACCTCACCCTAGTATGCAAACCTTATTTATGTTTTATTCAATTTAAATGCTCCTCTTGGTCTGACTAAGACAAAGGCTAGATTTCTAAAGTTAAAAGCAATAAAATTTTTCATCATATATAATATTTTATATTGGAAATATGCCAGTGGTATTCTACTAAAGTGTTTGTTGAAAGATGATGTAGAAAGAAAAATGCAGGAATTACATGAAGGTGACTACATTGGCCATCTGTACTAGAAAACCACTGCTAATAAGATCCTTAGAGCTGGTTTTTACTGGCCTTCCCTTTTCCAAGATGTTCATAAGAAGGTAACCTCTTGTCATAAATTCCAGATATTTGAAGGAAAGAGAAAGTTGTTGCCTTTACCTTTGAAACCCATATCTGTTGAAAGTCCTTTCCAACAATGGGGATTGGATTTCATTGGAGAAATCCATCCACCATCCTCTGCCCAACACAAATGGATTCTCACCTCTACTAACTACTTCACCAAATGGATTGAGGCCACACCATCCAAACTAGCCACAAATGCTATTATAATCAAATTCTTAGAAACCAATATCCTGTCTAGATTTGGTTGTCTAAACAAGCTCATTACAGACAATGCTGCAACTTTTAGATCAAAGAAAATGATAGATTTATGCAACAAATACCATATTACTTTGGGACATTCAACTACTTATTACCTATTTAGTCAATTTAGTATCCTAAATTGCTTTGCATAAATTATCAACCGAGGCTCATAAGCTGATGAAGTGTAGTGCACTGTATGTGCTAGTTAACCCTTCTTACTTCGTTGTTTTGTATTTTATATTGTTTTGGGGTTTTCTGTTCTTTGATCCCTAACGATGTATAATTTGAACTATGAGAAACCTCGAATCTAAATTTCCTAAAGGTGAACCAAGAGCTTAAAACTAGTCAAAATCTAAGTTAAAAGAAGGAAAAACAGAGCATCTGTCCTATCTTGTCATCTAATCCTAATTCATGAATCTAATTCTTAAAACCAAAAGGTAAAGTTCTAAGTCATGTTGAAATAAATACAGGGAATGAAATCAACTGAAGTACTTCTAGTTACTCTGACCTTCAATTTTGAAAGATAACCTCCTTGAGATGGAATGTAAGCAACTTCTGTACTTCATGATCTAGAAAAAACTAAATAAAACATGCAGAAGGTAACTGATTGGTTTCAACCCTTATGTAAAGTGAATTATTAACCATTTAGTTTAGGATGGATATCAACTTGAAATGGTGACCAAAACATTCATTAGTACAGTGCATTGACAACCTGAACTAGGAAGTAAATAACAAAAATAGTGAGTAAACTAATCAACAACGCATCCTCATTACTTTCAACCTTACTCTATTTAGAAACAAAGTCGTTTCCTTTATGAAATGGATTGGAGAAACAAGACTACATAATTGAATTCTAACATTATGCTACTGATTAAAACTAAAAGGAATCAAACTATAAGAAATCCACCTAAGTTATAAACACTGCTAAAAGCAAATGAAGAATTTAAAACTGAATAGAAAGAAGAAAACAAATGAAAAGAAAACCTCCTTCAGCGCAGGGGCCCTCTGCAACTGACTAGGTTGAGCTGCTAACTTAATTCAAAATGCTCCTTCCAATGATCATCAGTCAACACATGGCTTTGTATTATAAAATAGGAACAAAAGTCCAAAATTACAGAGCTGATAAGTTTAAACTTAATACGTCAACTTTTTTTTTTGCGGTCCTGTTCAACTGGTATTTAAAAGAAAATATTCATAACTATATTTTGAAGAAAATTAGCTACAGGTGGTCTACATTTATTACAACTAATCTGCGTAAATGTTTGATCAGCCACAGGTGACTTGAATTAAAATAAGGTGGTTGCACAAAATCGTTGACACAAGTGGCTGATCCGAGTTAATGCTTCAACAGATCTGTTGGATTTATTAATTAACGACAAAAGGGTAGACAAAGAGTCCTATTGCTTCTAGGTTTCATACGTTTGACTCCACCTTTGACTGTGGTCTTGAGCTGGCTTTTTTGTCAATCTGGGCTGGGTGACTAGGATAAGATCCATGTCGAGATGATTCCGGAGATCCCCATGTGGCTGGTTTCTTCATTTGACACTTGTAACCTGTTCAACCATGGAAGTATCTACAGAACACATGGTTAGCTGCAGAATAGGCTACATTCCGTAGCTAATTTGCAAAAACTTATTTCAAATAGAAAAAAACATAAAAGTATAACATGTCAATCATTTAATGTCTTCCTTGAGACAAAATCTATCATTTATCAGTGATGAGGATCTGCCTTTTATGGAAAACAAGAGAAAGTAGTGAGAAAAGTTGTCAAAGAGAGAGTAAATCTGAGGTGCAACATACCCCCACTACAAAATCATTGCATGTCCCCATGAAATTTTGCCAAAACTGTGAACTCTTCTTGCCTATTGCATCTGCTCAGATACCTTTGCTAGTACATCTAACTTTCTTCTCTTGCTCCTCTTTGAAGTGACTGCCATCCTGGTTTCTTCATGAGAAGTTTGTATCAAGCAAATTCGGTGAGGACATTGCAAGAATATGACATAGAAATTAGACTAGCTAAAATTGTTAGAGGTCAAGGTTTTTGGAGAATGTTAGCTGGAGCATCCAACTTACTAGCACCAGAAGATTCAGGTGATGATATACAAATATATGAGGTAAGCCTCAACAATATTGAATCTCAATATGTTGATATCATCTTTTATTTGAAAATTGTATATGCCCCTATGCAACTCAGTTACAAAAGAAAAATGGCTTTGAGATTAAAAGAAAAGCAATACGAAATCATCAATGATGTTTTGTTTAGAAAGAGCTATGATTTTGTTTTACTATGGTTCCTTGAAAAATCTGAGGTAGAGAAGGTTCTGCAGGAACTCCATGATGGACTAGCTGGTGGACATTTTGGAGGAGACACAACAACACATAAAATCTTGCATGCTGGCTATTACTGGAAAACCTTGTTCAAAGATGCACACGAATGTGTAAGTAAGTGCAAAACATTTCAAACTGCCACTTGAAGACAAAGGAAACCCGCATTGCCATTACAGTCGGTAAACATTGAACAACCATTTGGACAATGGGGACTGGACATAATAGGTGAGATCATTCCTCACTCTTCAAAGAAACATAGATACATCCTTACAGCTATTGAATACTTTACTAAATGGGTGGAAGAAATTCCACTAAAGGAAACCAATTCTGAGAACATTATTGAATTTATTGACCAATTTATCATTACCAGATTTGGCCTACCAACTGCCCTAATGTTTGACAACGCATCGTATTTCACAGGCAACACTATGAAATTTTTTTCTCTCAAAAGAGGTTTTAAACATAAATATTCTACTAACTATTATCCTCGGGGAAATGGTTTAGTTAAATCAACCAATAAAATCCTCATAAGGATCATTAAACAAACTATTGATTAGAGTCAAAGAAATTGGCATAAATCTCTAACATTTGCTCTATGGGCAGATCAGATAACATAGAAGGCCTCAATAGGCACTTCTCCATTTAATCTGGTCTATGGGAAAGAAGTTGTCCTTCCTACAAATGTAGCTATTCCCTCTCTAGCCCTAGTTAAATTTATTGAAGAAAGTCCTTCCTCTTCTTTGCAATTAAGGCAATAAAAAATCCTCAAACTAGAAGAAGAAAGAGAGAAAGCCAAGATCATACATGCCCATCATCAACAATTAGTTACATCTTCCTTTGATGCAAATTTTGTAAGTCCTAAATCTTTTCAGCTTGGAGACCTTGTATTGAAGAGCGATAAACCACACGAGGAAAAAGGTAAGCATACGGAATTCCAAAGAATGTGGCTTGGACCATTTCAAATTGCAGAACAAATTGGCCCATCAACATTCCTATTGCAAGATTATCAGGAGAGAGATATTATTTGCCTATGAATGGACAGATTTTGAAGAAATATTTTTCATATAAGATAACCTTTTCTATCCCTTGTACGCTATTGCCTTTACTTTTCCTAGGAAAATAAAAGTTAAATAGTATTTACTTTTGGCCTTACAATAAAAAATCTCTTCAAATATTTTGATTTTTCGCTTGTATAAGTAGGGATTGTTAAGGAAATAATTATAACATTTGAAAATATACTAGGTTATATCTCTGAAATCTTCTTGTTTCCACCAAAATTATTTATTCTTTGTGAAACCCCAACTTTATAAAGAGACTTTTGTTCTATTATCAGCCAAGAAAAGTATCTCTACCAAAGTAAATACTCTCTACAGATAAGAATCTTTAACTCTATAATTGTCATCCAGAAACTCTTAAGGAGTCAATTATTCTCCCCATCTAGTAAAATTTTCTCCTTTTAGAGTGTAATTATAAAATATACTAAAACTTAAAAGATAAGAGGTCTCATCAAGAGTCAGCTTACCATGTTCGTAGGGAAATAATATATTGACATTACCAATACTGCATATCGAAACAATGTAATGGATTGAGATTATTTTAATCAAAAGACAAGGGGTATTATCATGAGCCAGATTGTTCAGTTGAATTATAACCAGTGAATGGAGTTGTCACTATTTGGCCATCAAACCAAGACAATGAATTTTAAGTAATAAGAAAAGAAAAAAATTCTAGAAAAAATAAACTGTTTAAAAAAGAAAAAGAAGAGAATAAGTATATGATTCTGAATTTATCTCTAAAAATTGTACTCTTATCTGGATGGGATACTAAATCATTGATGGTTAAAAGGTAACCCTGTCGAGGCTATGGATGCCTGCTAGTAGAAGAATCTCTACTTGTGACAAATGAGTACATTTAGAAGTTGATCTGCGAGAGCCCCCTACTTTATCTTTAAACTATGTAAAGACTGATATAGACAAAGGAATTTTCATTTTTAAGAGGATATCAAATGAATTGTAATTAGGTGAGTTTGTTTTCTTATACAGAGAAGTGTTACTTATCTTAAATTTCATGTCATTCCTATATCCTGAACTATATTTATTTTGAAAGAATTAGAAATTTTAGAAAAATTATAAGAGATAACTGGTTCTTCTAGTGAATTGTCAATTTTTGTACTGTTCAACAGCGGCACCCCCCCCCCCCCCCCCCCACCCATTTATTGATTTAATAGTTAATATTATATTAATAAATGGGGACCCTTTTAAAAAATCCTCCAAAAAACTTAGAGAATAAGAGATTGCCTTTTGTAAGCATTCAAAATAAAACTTTCGATAAACTTAGATATCAAACCAAGCCATTTCATGATAACACATTCCCACTTTATCGCAAATTGTAGGATCTGATAATAACAAGGGTTAGTCATGACGTAGGATCCTCGAGATGCGATAAGTTAAATCCCCATAAAAGACCAAGAGATAGCATTTAGCTTCTATAATAATTAAGGCTTAAACTATTCTTCAAAGTCCTTATCACAATCGCATCACGGTTTTAAAAAAAGAGCACAAACATAAAAACCACAAGAAAATGCAAAATGCAATGTAATTTGGACCCGACACAATATTAAAAATATTATAAAACTACATTCGGGTCCAACATATCGTAAATATATATTTAAGGAAACATACTCAAAAAGGAAAAAGGAATGTCGCTCATAACAAATTGTAAAAAATTAAAGCGACTTTGAATTTCTCTATTCATAATCTCTGATATTACGATTTGTGATTTGCGATTTGTGATCTTCCCTATTTGAAATTTTCAATCTTCCCGATTTACGGTTTGTGATATTCCCAATTTGTGATTTGCGATATTTGCACTTTGTGATTTGCTAGATTTCGATTCATCGCAATCACAAGAATTGGTATCACACAGAATTCAAACCAATCGAAAATATCAGTTTGAAACATGTGACGCGATATTTTGGAAAGATATAAAGAAAATGTTGTGTAAGCCTTAAATGTATAGTTAGTGAGGTTTAAAGCTATTTTTTTGTTTAATGGATCAAGAAGATAGATATATTTCTTATTCGTGTTTAAAATAAAAGCTCCATCCTTACGTTCTTTCATAATTTACTGTGCTAATTATGTTTTCGCTTAAATTTACCACTTTGTGTTTTTATCTTGTTTTCCCCATTTGCCTGAATTTCAGGAAGTTTTCGAAGAAAAAAACACTCATAGAAATGGTTAATAAAGGAAAAAAGGCTGCAGAGGATATTGCACTTGAGCAGTCAGACATGCAACCACTATTCTCTGATATCACTTATAAAAAATATGGAGGGACTACATCTTTGGAGGAAATGTACAATTTACTAGAAGGAGAAAACCCAAGGCCCCTAGAAACTAAGGCAACAACAAATTCCACAGCTTCATCTGATGCTTCTTACGTCGAAGCAACATGCTCTTTCCTACACAAGATTGTTGCAAGACAGAAAACCTTACAATACACAGATATGGTAAGATGGATTAGTGATGAAGTGGATGTTTCGGATAGAATATTTAGAAACTCCAGGAAAGACGTTATGGGATCATTCAAATCATAGAATTTGAGCCAAATGTACCATCTGCTGTAGCCACAGAAGATCTGTGACAAATATTTTATCGAGCATTTTTCCAAAGAGAATGAAGATCCAATGGATGTTATGTAGAATTGGAGGTCTAGCTCCAAGAAGTTTAGACGGGAGAAAACTGGTATGTACCCCATCGCACCTCTGTCAAACCCCCATAATTATGAAGATGCAATGTTGTGTAGGCTATTTAGAAAAGCTGATACCACCAAGTTTTCCATTGAATGGGTTCCCTTGATTGATGCAATTGTAAATACTACCATTTTGAACTGGAGTACTATTTTGTAGGATAATTTAGCCATGGCCATTAGAGAATACATGTGTAATAGAATTATATCCACTCGGGTTATCCCTCCCTTTGACATGATTTCTTATGTCATGGATATTATATGTTTCTTCTCACATTTTCCAAGCATGGGATGGAAATGGACTTTAAAGGATCCTACACCCATCCATGTTTATCATAAAATACTTTGGGAATCACAATTTGAATCCCATTTTTATAATATTTATCATGATGTCATGTTGCCTATTTATCAATCCATTTTTAATAAGAAATCCCCCAGGCTTTCAGAGGAAGCAAAGATAGACATCTTGCCAATGGCAAGATGGTTTGGTGAGGAATTGTTCACTTATATCATATTTTTCAGGAGTATTACAGCTCCCCGTGTTCTCCCATATTATGGTCCAGATAAACTACTAGCACGAGAGATTTCTTATCAGACAGTGAGTGATGGAATAACCAAAACCCTTAAAGAGAAGAAGAAATACATTTGGCCAACCTTCCCATTACAATGTTGTGCTTCGTGTTGCATGATCTTGGGCATGAATTTAAAGAAATACAAAACATCACATCTCTAAACCTAGCTACCGTGCTAGGTAAATAGTACAACCCCAGAAAGATTGCTAAGAATTTCAATGCCATCGTCAAACTCAGGCAATTCAATCATGAGGATAATGAGTTTGATGATTTATTTGAAAAAGCTGACACATTTTCAGAAGTTTTTAATTAGTGTCACTAAATATAGACCTAGAGGGCCTCAGATAATTCCACATATATAAAATAGAAGGCTCGAATAGGTCCCTTTAGACCTGCTACAAATTGAAGAAGTAAGAGAACCTACTCCCAGCGTAAGCCTGGAGGAGAGTTCCAAGCACAATTCTAAAGAGGGATCACAAGAAAAGTTAGCTCAATGTTCAAAAGACTCTGAACATGAATTTGAGAATAAAGAAGGAAGCCTTGAGGTAGACCCTGAACATGATACAAAAGAAAATCTTGAAGAAACGACCAAGAAGGTCTCAACTAAACAAGACATGGAGACTGGTTCCCCGCAGGTTGAAACAGAAAAGACCCTAGTCATCAATCTAGAATAGGAGTGGGAGAAATTTAGTAAAAAGATCCAAATAGAGACCGACCTTGAAGGAATGTCTGGATTCCAAACTCCACAACACACTCAACATGTTGTAAATCTAGAAGCGACAATACAAGAAATTGTAACTACTCAAGATATTAAAGTCACCCCAGTACACCCAACTTCTAAAATTGTTTTGAAGGTTGAAGAAATACCACCATTGGACATATTCTATAGTCCTCCATGTAAGGTTGTTGTGAAAAGGCAAAGAAAGAAAAGAAAACTGGATGTATCAACAAAAAAAACTCTTGGAGGTGAGCCAATGGAGGTAGTGTGGAGAGACATCCCCATTGATCCATCAGACAACCTTACAAAGCTATTTCAATTTGCAAGAGCTTATGCAACTGCAACAATTGATAAGGCAACAGAAGTTCAATTTTTATTAAAAGAAAAATAAGAAAGTGTTCAACTGCTTGAACAACAACTTGCGCAAGAAAGGCAAAGCACCAATAGGCGAGTGGAAATACAACTAGCACAGCTTCAACAAAATTTTGAGCAAATGAAAGTACAACATCAGACATACATGGCAATGAAGAACAAACAGATTCACCAAATGCAAGCTATATTGGACAAATTCAAAGACAGTACTCAAATAGATGAATTTGTCAAAGAGGCACTTGAATTTAATTCTCTTTTGGTACAACAATAGGAAATATATTGTCAAATAATTTCATTGATCAAACCTTATTTTGAATCAAGTGACAAATTAAACAATCAAGTGATTGATCAAAGATTAGAATATAAAGAGCTAAACAAAAGGATAACATAATTCATTTCTTGGCAAGAATCTGAAGAAGGAAAGGTTGGTCTACCAAAGATTGAGGAGTCCCACAAAGACATCTTATTTATAGATTTGGACGTACAGTTAAAACAAATAGAGAGGGTAGCAGCAAGAGCATCCAGTACAACAAACAAAATAATTGAGGCTATCAATGAAAACCTCCACACTACCAATCTTATCAAAGAATACAGGCTAGAAGGGCTCCCAGACATTAAACAGTTGGGAGAATAGTGAAAAGAAATTGCCCAAACAAATGCAAAAGAAATCAAGCAACTGTCTAAACTTGATTGGGAAACCTACTGGAGATTTTTGGTAAAACCACACAGTCATTGGATGACTGTATGTTGTTTAACTAATTATGCTCAAAATATGGTTCCACCTCTCATTGATGATGTATTCACAGGCCAATTGAGATCTAGAATTGGCCAACCTCCCTAGGTTAATCCAATGATATACATTTGCGAGCTCAAGGATCAAATGGCTGAATAGGACCATTCAATTTGGAGAAGCTTGTCATTATTTATTTTTATTTTCAGTTTTTATTTCACTTATTCTGAGGAAGGTTGTTTGAAACCTCCTCATATTTGTATGTAATGATATATTTTTGAAACATATGTGTATTATTTAAACCTCTCTCATGCATTTAGAGAGAGGTCCAGGATTTTATCAAAAACACTTTGTAAGAGATTGCACTTTTGTACTTTTGTGAATGTTTTGATGAGATAATTGGAATAGGATCTAATTTTCTTGGATATTGAAGCATACTCTACTAAACTTGCATTTATGTACTCTTAGGGTATATTTGATTGAAAGGAAGTGGATCAATATTGTTGATCTCATGAGTAGGACCTTTCATATCTGGTACTTTTATCTTATGATCGTGTTTCGTTTATGAATTAGCAATACTCTTTCTTATATTGTGTTATGTAGGAAATCTGAGTTATAGTTTAAACATCAAAGAACTTTTGTATAAATGTTTCAGTTGTAATTTCTTATTGAATACATGATCAATTGATCTATGCAATATATTTTCCATAATTATTTTGTCTAACTATTTAGTCAAAACAATTATCCTTAAATGATTTCTTATCTTATAGCAATTGAATGATTTTTATTACCTTTTTTTTTAAGACATCTTTGTAGATCACATGATTTGAGTAACTCCCAGGCATATAGTAAGATAATGTTAGAATAGATAGATGCATGTGTTTTCTACTTAAATAGATCATTTTTATTAGATCATTTTCCATTATATCTTATATCACCCCAACATCATTATCATATCAATTCTTGCTGGGAAATTGGTTCCATTATTGGCAGTCGAAGCCACCACACCAAACGGAAAAGGAGATTCTTACAAGGTCTGAACCGGGTGGTTATCCCCCATGTTGTCACAGTGAATTTTGAGGCTTCAACAGTTCCATAATGCCAGATAGTATTAAGGGTGAAATATTGTTCCATTTGTTCCACCCATAACACAGGGTTAGAGCCATAAAATCTGTATATGTCCAACTTGGGTGTTCGTTGGCTCGAAGATTGGTGAGATCCATGGAAATGAATGTGATGGATGGATTCTTCTTCTACCTATGCATCAACATTAGTTTCTTATCTCATGGGTTCGCGATACCTCTTCAATTCAGTCAATACTTTAGTGATTTTGTCAAGGGATGCCTAGAAGGTCTCAAAATTTTGCTCGAGGGATTTAACTCTCTCCATTACCTTCTTTGCAACCATAACTTGAGACCTAGTACTGTACATACACTAGCCCTGGTCAAATTTTGAGCTTACATGAGAGTAGTATGGTTGGAAACAGGGAAAGCTCAGGATTCTAGTGACGTGGATCACTTGAAGATGTGTCGGGGAAAATTTGGGACTGCTTGAAAATGGGGGGCTTACAAGTGAATGGTACCACTATGACCAGATCATCGTTCTGAATCTTATGGGCTAGGTATCTTACAAGCGTCCCAAACCGGCCCCTGTTTTTTTCCTTTTACTCCGAGCTGATAAATACTGCAGTGGATGAATTCCAGAAAGTTTGATATTGCCAAATATCTTGCGAAAATTGGGCCTAGACTATAGTAATAGAAACCCTAAGGTCTTGGTACTTAAAAATGTGTTGCGACAATATGATCTGGACTATGGAGGCCAAAACCCTTACTACACAAGGACTCCAATCTACACTATGAAAACCCCAACTGCTAACTCTAATATGGACTGTGGTGACAAAACCCCAACTACTGGATCTAGTCTAGGCAATGATAATCAAAGCTCAACAGATGGTTTTGATTTGGAAGAAAATGCGGGGGTGATCTTCAGATAGACGAGGGAATTATGGTCTCAAAGGCATTTTAGATGCTATAGATTGAAATATACATAGGGTTCCAACCTAATCTTTCAAGGTGCTAAATAAGTAGGATCGACCGTACCCTTAGTTTTATTACACAACTACCCTATTGGTTGTGTGAGTATTCTCCTCGAGTGTCGTTCTCAATGAATTGTAGCAGCAAGATGAACGAAAAATTATCTAAGGTTAGGTTTTAGGTTACCCTAGGGGAATTTCTATATACCCAAGGGCATGTGGAAGTGCAATTCATGCGCGATTCTATCTAGTGTGCTACTACTCAAAGGGGTAACCACACTAGTTACAAGGGAGCCCAACAAGTGTGACCACTTCTTGTAGTTCCTGCATGCATTCCTCCCCAAATTCGCAGGTTTGTACGTTCAACAACAAATCTCGCAATTTAAAGGCATTAGAACATGTCTCTGCCCTAAAAAGAATTGTGCTTAGAGGTATAGCTAGCCTTGGAAATTTCTTTGATACCACTTGTTATGCACTTGACTTGTGAGAAAATTAGAATACTAGAAATATGAAACAATATAGTATGAAACACAAAAATATCACATGAAATGAGACAAGCTACAAATGTATTTTATTATTTAGAAGCAGAATATAACGTTCGCTTGCCTCTTTGAGGGGGAAACCTCCAACAGAGCAGTGTTCAATCACAATAAGACTCGATGATTCTTCCTTTACTATCTATGAATATTTATAGCTTAATGACATCCAAAACCCTAACTTCTAGCAATCCCCTTCATAACACGGGTTAACCACTTTATTTATTAACTATGGCATGTTTATAACTAATTGTGGTCCCTTTTCTATAATGTGGGTCAACCACTTACAATTACTATTAGCGCGGATAACCCCTTATGGGATTTATTTACTCAAGTAACTAACTATGACTCTGACTAGGCCCCTTGAGATTATTACATAAATAAAGGGGTTAGGGTTGGACCCTAGAAATGTGGATCAAAGTATACCTATAATTTATGCAGTAGTGGATAATCACCAAGTTAATAATCAAGCAACGATTATAGAGATGGAAATTATTCTCCATGACCAAATAATTTTGATTTTGATTGACCCTGGTTCAAATTTTAGCTACATCAATCCCAATGTTGTTGAGAAATGTGCATTAAAGAAGGAAGCACACAAGGAGTCTTGGCTATTTCCACTAGCCATGAGGAAAAAAATAAGAGTTGAACATTGGGTGAAGGCTTGTCCAATCGAATTAAATGGGATGCCAATATTTACAAACCTTAGTGTGTTTCCTTGGATTAATACACCTCAATGTATTGTTTAGCTTGGATTAATTATATGCACATCGAACCAAGGTTGATTTCTTTGAACATACCATTGAATGTATAGATGAAGCTGGGGAGCCTAGTGTATTATGTGGAAATCTGAAACCCACATCAGTGAGACTGATTTTAGGTATGCAAGCCAAGAGAAGGTACATAAAATGATGCCTTCTATTTTTTGTAAAAAATATCTATTAGCCTTGAAGCTGATTATGGTATTGAGGATAAAGAAATGATGTTCTAATGGAGTACCTGTTATGAAACCAGCTCAAGAAAAGATAGAAAAGATAGATCAACGCCTTAGAATTCAGCCTCTTCGAGGGGGCAACCTCCTTTACATTACATAAATGAACAATTCTTCGATGATTCAAATGACAAAACCTCCTTTCTATATATAGGAGTCTAAGGAGTCACAATATAATCCAGCCGACCTAACAATAAAAATATAAAGCCGCAAAAATAACAATAGAGGGATTCTATGGGGCACAGAAATAACAATATGGGGGTAATAGGGGCACAACAATATAAATAAGGGGTATAACTACAATAGTAATGGGGTAATCACTAGTATTATAGGGACCCAACATGCCCCTCTCCTTCAAAAAAGTGTTGTCCTCAACGCTTGAGTAGTTCTAGATACTTCTACATAAAATTCTCATCCTCCCATGTGGAATCTTCAGCGGATAAGTTCTTCCACTTGATAAGATACTCTGAAATTGATCGATTTCATAGCTGTCGAGTTCTTGTTTCTATGACTGCTTCCGGTTCCAATATAATTTTTCCTTCCTTGTCAAGTTCTGGCAATATTGTTTGAACTGGGAGCTTGTCGCCTATAACCTTCTTTAAACATGAAACATGGAAAACTGGGTGCAATCGAGAAGCTGCAGGAAGCTCCAATTTGTATGCCATAGTACCAATCTTTTGCAACACCTTGTACGGACCATAATACTTTGGTGATAATTTATTATCCTTCTTAGCTTGCTTTAGGGACATTTGCTTATATGGTTGTAGCCGTAGGAATACCCTATCACCTACATCAAAACTTCTCTCACTGCGATGTTGATCTACCTGTTGTTTCATTCTATTTTGTTCCAACACGAGGTTATCCTTTAAGAGTTGGAGGACTTGTTGTTGATGTTCGATGTGATGTTCCACTGCCTGAACCTTAGAATTTTCTCTTAAATATGATGTGATGGATGGTGGTTGATACCCATAAAGTGCCATAAATGGGGTCATTTTTGTTGCTGTATGGAAGGAAGTGTTATACCACCATTCAGCCAGAGGCAACCATTTGACCCATTGTGTCTGTTTATCAGATACAAAGCAACGAAGATATCCTTCCAAACATTTGTTTACTATCTCAGTTTGCCCATCAGATTGAGGATGATAAGACGAGCTATGAGCTAACTGAGTACCAAGAAAAGAAAATAATTCTGTCCAAAACTTTCCAGTGAAAATGGGATCTCTGTCACTTACAATAATCTTTGGGTTTCCATGTAGCTTTTGAATTGTTTCCATAAATGCAGTAGAAACTGTACTGGCTTTAAATGGATGTGATAATGCACAAAAGTGTGCATACTTGGTAAGTCTATCAACTACCACCATGATGACACTTTTTCCCTCAGACTTGGGTAAACCTGTGATAAAATCCATTTAAACCTCCTCCCAACATTGGCTTGGAATGGATAAAGGTTGTAGTAGACCCGGTGTCTTAATTGTTTCAACTTTATTTTGTTGGCAAACCAAACATTCTGCCACAAACTTTTGAATATCTGATTTAAGGCCATCCCAAAAAAATTCCTTCTTAACCCTGTGGTAAGTTTTTAAAAATCCTGAGTGCCCTCCTAAGGTAGAAGTGTGCAATTCCATAAGAATCTTTTGTTTTAGCTGGGAATTCTTACAGAGGTATAAGCGATCTTTGTACCATAACGAATCATTTTGCCAGCTAAATGTATCAGACGTACTGGAATCTTGTTGTAGCTTTCGAATAAGTGCCCAAACTTCTTCGTCATTCTTCTATTCCTCCCTTGCTTCATTTATCCAATCTGGTTGGATAATAGAAATGGCACACAACAATGCTTCCACATCCTCATCCTTTCTTGAGAGTGCATCTGCCACCACATTTTGCTTCCCTTTTTTGTAGATGATTTCAAAGTCATAACCCAACATCTTTGTGACCCACTTTTGTTGCTCTTCAGAGGATAATCTTTGTTCTAAAAAGTATTTAAGGCTATCATGATCTGTTTTTACCTTGAAGTGTCTTCCCATTAGGTAGGGTCGCCATTTCTTAAGTGCATGGAGTATTGCCAACATTTCCTTCTCATAAATAGCTTTGCTTAAAAACTTTCCCTTGATTGGATGACTTTCAAAAGCAATGGGTCTTTCATCTTGCATTAGAACAGCACCAATTCCATTTCCTGAAGCATCACATTCCACAATAAAGGTTTTTGTGAAGTCCAGTGCTTGGCACATTGCCTCTTTAAGATGTTCAAAGGCCTTTGTTGCTTCCGGAGTCCATGAAAATGCATCTTTCTTCAATAATGTTGTTAGAGGTGCTACTATTCTCCCATAATTCTTAACAAACTTGTGATAATACCCTGTCAACCCAAGAAATTCTCGCAGATGCTTTATGGATGTGGATATTTTCCATTCCTTAATGGCTTTAATTTTGCTAGGGTCTACCTTAACTCCTTCATGAGATACAATATGACCCAAATATTCCACCTCCTGGACTCCAAAGAAACATTTGGATCTTTTTGCATATAATTGTTTCTCTTCCAATAGTTGTAGCACCCTGTCAACATGTTCAACATGATCCTTCCAAGACTTGCTGTAGATTAGTATATCATCAAAAATACTAACACAAATTTTCTAAGGAATGGTTTGAAAATTGAATTCATCAAACCTTGAAATGTTGAAGGTGCATTGGTAAGGCCAAAAGGCATGACCAAAAATTCATAATGACCCTCATGAGTTCTAAATGTTTTTTTCGGAATGTCTTCAATCTTCATTCTGATTTGATGATATCCCAAACGAAGATCCAACTTGGTGAAGTAAATTGATCCATGCAATTCATCCAGTAATTCATCAATGACAGGAATGGGGAACTTATCTTTAATAGTGAGCTTGTTGAGCTCCCTATAATCCGGACACATGCGCCATGATCCATCCTTCTTGTGCACCAATACTACTGGAGCAGAGAAAGAACTTTGACTCGGTTGAATTATACCAGCCTCTAGCATTTCTGCAACCATACGTTCAATTTCACTTTTTTGGACATATGGATATCTGTACGGCCTGATGTTTGGAGGAACACTTCCTGGAATCAGATGAATAGCATGATCATGATCACGCATAGGTGGGAGACCTTTGGGAGTCTCAAATACCTTGGAATGATTGTCCAAGACTTTTTGGAGATCTGGAGAAATAGATGATTCCAATGTGGAAACATCTAGCGAACATAATTGTGCAATTACACCTCTTTGCTCCTTTTTTAGAAGCTTTGTCATACCATTAGAGCTGATTATCTTTCCTGGTTTCCCTGCAATACCCCTTAATTCAACTTCCTTTCCTTCCATAGAAAATTTGATGAAAATTCTTGAAAATTAAAAGCTATTGTACCCAAGGATTGTAGCCATTGGACTCCTAGTACAACATCAACACCTCCCATTGGAATGGAAAGCATTGGGCTAGTCAATACATATTCTCCCATGGATAGCTTGATATTATGGCACCTTCCAGAGCAATTTATTGTTCCTCCATTTGCAATCATCACTTGACACTTTGGTGCTGGATATAGGAAGCAATTCAATTCTTTTGCTACCCTACAATGAATAAAATTGTGGGTGCTTCCTGAATCAATCAACACTATTACCTTTTTCTTCTTGATTTGTCCTTCTATCTTGATGGTTTGAGGAGTGGTAATTCCCGCCAATGCATTACAAGATATGGTCGGATTTATTTGTTCTTCATCTAGGCTTTGTTCCTGGAGTATATCCTCTTCTTTTGACCTTTCTTGCTCCTTTTCTTCTTCCTCTTCACAATCTATGTAGAATAATTTCTTCTCAGCACACTTATGACCTTTAGTGTATTTGCTATCACAACTGTAACAAAGCCCTTTTGCTCTTTTTTCTTCCAATTGTTGTGGTGTCAACCTTATAGGTTGTGGAAGACTAGGGGCAACAACACTTCCATCTTTATAGTTGTGAGTGGTATGCTTCCTGGTTGCCATAATTTTGCTTTCCATTTTTCTTGCTAACCTGAATGCCTTCTCTAATGAATCAGGTTCCCAAAGGCGAACATCATGTTGGATATTATCCTTTAAAGACCCTATGAACACATCAATCCTATGCTCCTCTGGAATATCTTTTACCCTTATGTTCAATTTTTGGAACTCCTCAATGTGCTCCATTATTGAACCCTTTTGTTTGAGACTTATCAATTGGCTAAAAAAAGTGTTGCTTTTTGTATCCTCATAATGTGCTATCAATTCTTCCGTAAAAATTGCCCAAGTGATAAATTGTTTACGAGAGCAAAACCATTGATACCATACAAACTGATTTGGTTCCAAATATACAATTGCCATACGTACCTTTTGTGTGTTTTGCACATTATTGAGATCGAAGAATTGCTCCATCTGTAATATCCATGTGGCAGGATCCTTGCCATCAAACTTCCTCATATCGATTTTTGGAATATGGTGAGTCTTCGATCCAACATTAGCATATATGAAATCATGATTAACATTTCTTTTATTCTCATCATGAGTTTCCTTTAGTACCCTTTCATCCTTAGTGCCCATTTCTTGTAGCAACTTATTCATATTTATCTTCAATTCGTCCATGTCTGTCTTCAAATCTTCCATGTCTCTCTTCAAATCTATGTTCGAATCATCCATCTTAGCTTCCATGCCCTTTATCTTAGATTCCACGCCATTTATCTTAGCTTCTGTTAGCTTTTGTGAGCGTGACATTTGTTGCACTTGTTCTTGTAATTTTGATATATCATGTAGCATTTCTTCCTCTTCTTCATGAGTCATGCTAGAGCTTTCAGGTTCCTTACTAGGTGTTTGCATTTTCTTTCCTCGGGGCATCAGTTATCGATAATAATGCTTTACTATGCCCTTTGAATTCCTTCAAACCAAGCTTATGCAAAAATTTAAAAAAAAAACTACACACCTTTTTTCATTTGTAGAAGCCTGATATTGAATCTGATGTATCTCCGTAATTTCGGATCATTCAGTTCTGAAATTTTGACCTGTAGTAGCCTTCTGAGTCCTCTTTCTAATGCCACAAGTTTGACCCAAATTGGTTTCTCCAAGGAAGAGTTATGCGAAATCTCCCACAGTGACTTGCTTATAGACTAGTTCAGTAGAGCAAACTTGTACGACGTGCCACGAGTCATTGTTTCGACCTATGGATCTAAAAAATTCTTACAAGAAACTACATTCCGTCCTCTTTCTGCACCTTCTTACGAAATTTAAATCTGATCTTCAAAGAGAAAGTTATGACGATTTTCCCCAGGTCACCTGTTTTGAATGTAATTCAGGAGTCTGCAAAAAGACCAACTTCCTCAGATCATATCTCCGAAAATATCGCGCGAAAAGCTTTGAAATTCGGACCCAAGGTTCAGCGTGATTTCTTCTCAAATGGGCTTTTTTGTGACTTCTGAAACGTCACAGAAAAAAAGTTATAGCGAAAATGCCACGATGACCTGTTTGGAGCAGCGAAACCCTAGAATCCAAAGCTCTAATACCAAATGTTATGAAACCAGCTCAAGAAAAGATAGAAAAGATAGATCAACGCCTTAGAATTCAGCCTCTTCGAGGGGGCAACCTCCTTTACATTACATAAATGAACAATTCTTCGATGATTCAAATGACAAAACCTCCTTTCTATATATAGGAGTCTAAGGAGTCACAATATAATCCAGCCGACCTAACAATAATAATATAAAGCCACAAAATAACAATAGAGGGATTCTATGGGGCACAGAAATAACAATATGGGGGTAATAGGGGCACAACAATATAAATAAGGGGTATAACTACAATAGTAATGGGGTAATCACTAGTATTATAGGGACCCAACAGTACCCTATTATACATTGTTTTTGGATGTATTCCCTGAATAAATTCTTGGATTACCACCTCATAGAGGGGTGGATTTCTCTATAGAATTGATACCAAGAGAAGATCCAATATCTAAAGCACTGTATTGAATGAGGACTCGAGAATTAGTTGAGCTTAAGCTACAAATCAGGGAGATGTTGGATAACAGCTACATGAGACCAAGTGTATCTCCTTGGGGACTACTAGTTATTTTCGTGAAGAAGAAGGATGGTACACTCATACTATGCATTGATTACTGAAAATTGAATAAAGTGACTATCAAGAATAGGTTTCCATTGCCATGGATTGATGATTTATTTGACCAATTATGAGGGGCAACAATATTCTCCAAGATCGATTTGAGGTCAGACTATCATCACGTGTGTATAAAGGATGAATTCGTTCAAAAAACAACCTTTAGAATGATGTATGCACATTATGAATTTGTGGTAGTTCCCTTTGGACTTACCAATGCACCTGCAACCTTTATTCACCTTTTGAACAATGTATTATTTTCTTGTTTGGATAAGTTTTTCATAGTCTTTGTTAATGAAATTATGGTCTATTCAAAGACCAAGGAGGAGCATGAAGAGCATTTGGTAGCAATATTGCAATATCTAAGAGAGAATAAGCTTTATGCAAATCTTAGTAAGTGCAACTTCTTTCAACCACAAATTCATTACTTGGGACACATTGTCTTAAGGTAGGGAGTATCTACTGACCCATAGAAGGTTAAATCTATCATGGAATGGCCAACCCTTAAAAGTGTGGCTGAATTTAGGACCTTCATGGGACTGGAAACCTATTATAGAAGATTTATTAAGGATTTCTCCAAGATTGGTTGTTTAATCATTGTTCTACAAATGAAAGGGAAAAGATTCGAATGGACAACTAATTGTGCAATAACCTTTGACTAGTTGAAGCAATTTCTAACCAATGCACCAATATTAAGAATAAAATATCCTAAAAAGGACTTCATTTTGTGCACGACATCTACAAGGAGGGACTTGGTGGAGACTTGATGCAGGAAGGTGAAGTGGTATGCTATGAATCCTAAAAGTTAAATGAACATGAGCAGAATTATGTAACTCATGATTTGGACTTGGATAGCATCATTCATGCACTCAAGATGTGGATACATTACCTTCTTGGTACAAAATTTACCCTAATGATTGATCATGGAGTGCTGAAGTATTTATTTGAGCATCCCAAGCTAAATGCAATGCAAGCTAGATGGCTGGCCATGCTCAACAAATTTGATTTTGAAATCAAATATATAAAAGGAAAGGAGAACATAGTGGTTGATGCACTCAACAGGAGGGTGCAATTAAACCATTTAGCAGCCATAAGTTCCCATGGAATTCATCTTGAAGAAAAGATAAAAAATTTTGGGAAGTAAGATGAAAAGTAACAACAATTGGAATAAAAGCTACAACAAAGCTTCCAAGGTAATGAATATAGGGAATATTTCCTTACAGAAAGAGGGTTGATTAAATTTAATGGAGGAATTTATATACCGAATAAAATCATATTTGAAGAAAATCGTATTCAAGGAGTTTCATGCCAAGTCGTATTCTAGCCACCCAGGTTACGAAAAGACTATTACAGCCACTGAGAACTATTTTTGGCCTGATTTGAAAAGGAAAGTGCCAAACTTTATCTCAAGATGCATAGAATGCCAACAAGTAAAAGATGAGTGCAAGCACCTAACTGGTTTGTTACAACCCATTCTTATTCCGGATTGGAAGTGGAAAGTGGTTTCCATGGATTTTATTATAAGTATGCCAAGAACTCCAAAACAACGTGATGCAATCATGGTAGTGATCGATAAGCTGAATAAGGTGTCTCACTTCATGCCTATTAAATCTACTAGTTCAACTAGTGAGGTGGCACAAGTCTTCATAAAGGAAATTAAAGGATTGCTTGGAGCTCCAAGAATATTGTCTCATATAGAGATGCCAAATTCACTTCAAAATTTTGGAGAGAATTATTTTTAGGCTTGGGATAATAGAGGCATTTATCACATCATATCATCCTCATATCAATGTGAAAAAAAAAGAGAGCAAACAAAATTCTTGAGGATACATTAAGAATGTATGCAATGGACCAGCCTAGGAGGTGGATAGAGTACTTCCTACTAGTGGAATTAACATACAAAAATGGGTACCAAGAATCTCTAAGGATGAGCCCATTTGAGGCACTTTATGGGAGTTTTCGCAATACTCCTATCAGATAGAGTGATCCAGTGAATAGGGTCATTGTTGGGCATGATATGCTAAAAGAGATGGAGAAACAAATGCATATTATTAGGAACATTTAAAGGTGACACATGTTAGACTGAGTAGGTGGGGGGGGGGGGGGGGTGAATCAACATTTCATTCTCAATTAAAACTTTACTTAGATTATATTTTTCTTTTCAATGAATTTGATCCATTATATCATTAGCATAATATTGTCTTATATATGTGAGCTTATTTAATAGACCATGAGCAACATCAAGAATAAAAACATGCAAACAGTAAAGCACATCATCGCATCAATCACATATGAACACTAGGATTCTAGTTGGAAACCCAATGTGGGAGTAAAAAATTGTTGTTTTTGTCTCTCTTCTTCTTTTATTATAGAGAAAATTATTTTACATCTTGATCTTGTACTAGCACAGACTCTTGCTAGCACGCAGGTTCCTACCTGCAAGAGGATATAACCTCCACTCATTCTCTAACACCTATTGGAAGGTAGATACAACCCCCTCATCAAGGTTAATGGCTCCTACTGGCAGAAGGAAGCTCTAAATTCCTCACTAAAGGATACAACCCTCAGCACCATTGTGGACAACATTTAACAATGTTTCACACTAGATCCACCTGCCTAAAAAACACATCAAAACCTATATGCAACATTTCCTCATATTTTCAAACTAGACCCACAACCTGCAATAATCTCAAAGAAATTTACCAACTGAATGATAAAATGAAGCACCAAATACCAATACCAATACAATTGTGCCAACCATTGAAAAACCAATCATTTTGATCAAATTGATAATAACAATCCAATAAATTACCAAACTACTGAATACCAATTGAATCATTGAAGCAAATGATCAATGAATATTAATACTAAATCACAATCGAATACACTTTGACCAATATACTAATACCAATGTGTCAAGCATTAACCAAGCCAATATCCAAATGCAAACCAAGTCAATCATCAGATCAATATGTCAATATTTCCAAGCACTGAGAACCAAAGAAAACCCTCTCATTAACTCTGTCAAATCAACCAATCCAATACCCTTCATAGAACTCACACTCAAGTACCAAGTAAGTTGTCAAGACAATATACCAATGATTTCAAACTGAATAATCAACCACTGGATGTCAATATGCTAATATTGAATTAATACTGAATGCTAAATCAATTATTGCATGCTAGTTAGTTAATTTATGGAAAGCCAATATCCCAATCAACATATAAAATAAACATGTAAATCAAAATCCTCTGATTAAGACAAATTTTGTCATATATCAATCACCATAGACCCAACCATATCTAGAACCATCACCACGCTTATAAGGCATTATCATTTACTAGATCACAAAGATTCTAGCAATATGGGAAAGAACCATAATATTTTTGTCTAACCAAATACTATCATTTAGGCACAAGCATAAACAAGTAATATCTAAGATGAAGGAAATATTTCTGTCATTGTCAAACTCTTATTTCCATCAAGTTACAAAGATCACAATCAATGCAACAACCAAATTCATTCTACTCACATGAAGCCACAAGTGCAAAATAGATATGGAATACAAACAACAACATTATTAGATTCATAAAATTTGTCCTTTGATCCAACCATTCAATTAAAGACAACACTGGAAATGTATCCTTGCAATTTATATAGGCCTTTATCTACAAATAGTGAGATACACCATCCTCTGCTCTAAATGAGTCAAAATAATCTCTGCATTCTCTAAAAATATTGACATCTACACACATTAGCCAATATAACCATATATCTTCTTTGAGTAATCAAGGAAAAATCTTTGTCATTGTGGCATATATAAACTTCTAAGCTAGGTCCTTCTCTGCACAATAAAAAAATCATATCCCCGCATACACATTCATGTCTAACAATCATATTATAAATATTTGCATAAGACAACAATTCTTCCAAAAATTTTCCTATGAGACAAACATGCTCTTATAGCAATGATTCTCTAGATGACTGTGTGCAAACTAGATCATGTATTTGAAGCATCAATCATTAGGTAGCATATGTTAAGAAGGAGCTACATTAGCATTTTTTTCACACCATGCTAATTCCTATCAATATTCTGAAGAACAAATGTGACATTACACATATCATATTTAGATCTGGTTAAAAGTTTCGTTCAATGAAATATTGAAGACCCATCAACCAAACATAAGAGAACAAGATCCTTTGTCACTTCTCTTTATCAACCTCCTTTATATAGATATTCGATCTCCCTCATACCATGGGAAAAAAATAATGAATTCCACATACCACAAGAAGAATAACCATTGTATCAGTTTACCAACTTGTTGAGCATATCAAATCCATCATGTGCACAACTTCTGTGGGTTGGTCTTTTCACTCTACAGGCCCAATCACACCCACAGACTCCCTTCCATGTGGCTGGGAGGTCTCTAGTCACACCCACAGACCTGATTCCATGCAACTGGAGCTATATGGATGAACTCAATCCCTCCTCAATGTGGATGGGGCATTTCATAGGAGAAGCCCTTCTCTTCTCAGACCATAGCGTTCCCAACTTTTTCCTTATGGTCTTCAACACATGCACAACTGATTTTATCCCCTATAACTCAAACGTTCAATCATCAAAGTGACACATCACATAAACATCTAATACCATCATGTAGAAAAACATCTAGATGATCTTCCATGTAGGCATACTAATAGGACATCTTCCATCAACCATGCAACCCTACTCTAGTCAAGCACATCAGTCATGCATTATGCACATCAATCTGTATAATCTGACTAATCATTAATATACGGTATACATCAGAGTAGGTTTCCATCAAGGAAAACTATTGGGATGGGTCCCCAGGGGCAGAATGGAAGTAATTAGTCAATTTTTTATATACAATTTTGTAAAAGATGTAAAGTATCCATGATTTGTGAAAGTGGATCACGTAGATGAATAAGAGTCAAAGGGGCTTAGCCCCTTGTTTTAAGTAAAGTTCTGAGTCAGTTTTGAGATTCACCCATGGTCCACGGACCATGGCATTGTAAGGAAAAGTCTATAAATAGTTGATTTTGAACAAGAGGAAGAAGTAACTTAGATAGAGAATTGGGTTCATTGGAGAGTCTTGGGCAGGAGCTAAGATAGGAAGGCTCCACTTCCTACACATAGGTAGAGAAAAGAAGGCTCGACATCTGAGTGCACAGAGGCCTAGGCAGAGTCTACAACTTAATGTGTGGACCCCTGTAGTTGTGTGCACAAGGAAGTTTGAGTATGTAATCAGTAAACTAAAGATCAATAAAGACATGTTTCCAAATAATTACTAAGTATTTTTATTTATATCTGTTAATTTTATATGATGTTGATGAATGACATGTTTTATGAAATACTAATTGAATGCTATGTGATTATCTTGAATCTATCTTAATAATGCACACAATGAATACTTAAGCACTTACGCAAAGTTTCTGGTGATTTCTCTTATGTTTTCTAACGAATTAAATAGATCCAGGCGAACTCCAATTTAGGATTGATTTTTGTTATGCGTAAGTAGGTGAATCGGCTATTAAAAGCCTGCAAGGACTAATCATGGGACTTCACAAAGGTATGATGATTGGTTTAACTGAGTTGCAGTAATGTGCCCTAGGAGTTTATCGATTTTTGCGAGGGAAGATCCAAGGCACTGAAGGACATCACACTAGTCTCTGGATGCAAAAACTTGGTTCTTGCATCCCCCCATATTGCTTCAAGTGATATTGCAGCTTGCACTATGCAGGTTGTTGTCGAAAGGGCTAGTAGTGTAGGGTTTTGTTGATTGGCGCAACTAACTTTGAACCTGGGTTAGGAGCACCCTAATCCAAAAAAAACACCAAGGTAATAATACCAACAATATCCCCCTTCGGACTTGATGGAAACTTTATGTAACACACCAAGTCTCTCTCCCCCTTGACTTCAAGTGCAAAGGGCTGAACTGAACCAAGAGAAGAAATCCCCCTGTGATATACAACATTACAAGACTGATCTCAAGGAGCTCAACTGACCATGCTCCCCTTGGGCATATATTGGATCCTCTAGAGATATGGAATAAAATAACTAAATGATGATACATATGTAAAATCAATATATGACATGCATTAATGCCTGACACGACAATTCATCTTGCAAATAAGAATGACCATGCATCCATCAACAAGCAGTATCATATGACTAACTTCAATATCATAATGATATCCATCAATAATAGCATGTGAAACAACATATGAGAAGTAGTGTATCAACCAATCATTAACTAAGATATGCAATCATGTCCATGAATTATAACATCAATATCAAATATCAATCCATTTGTTAATCACCATTAAGAGATGAAAGACTATCGATCAACAACTATAGATCAACATTAACCATGGTAGTATAACAACAACATCTAGCAAGCAATGTTTCAGACAATAGTAATAACTATACATTAGATGTGCTAATGCTAATCATAGTGAAACAATAATGAACCATTGGAAGCATAGAGGATGCTCCGCCTGAACCTATGCCAACCAATACTGATCACAACAAATGCATAACATATCACACCCAAACAAACTGCCATAA
This sequence comes from Pinus tabuliformis, assembly GCA_031772625.1. Lineage (NCBI taxonomy): Eukaryota > Viridiplantae > Streptophyta > Pinopsida > Pinales > Pinaceae > Pinus > Pinus tabuliformis. Next base: position 97,224,315 of record CM062805.1, on the reverse strand, counting down.
AACAGTGTCAAAAACCATAATGCCAATAATGATTTGTTGGATACATATGAGAAACTACCACTAAACATGTTATATCTTATCATGTATATAACAAATGCAACATTAAAAGCATAAATCATCATAAAAAAGAACATATAAAATCATCAATGCAAGGCTCCTCTGAGATCATACACCATTGATCCTGTGGACCTGATTTTCATATGAAGCTATTTCATTTTACTCTAAATATGAGGAATATGAGTTAGGCCTCTTTTTAATTCTTAGAGTCCTCTTTATATCATATAGTTTATCTGAATTTATGTAAACCTTTGCTCTAACTTCTCCAATGTCTTCTTCTATAACCTTGCATCGAGTTGATGTAATAATAATTTCATTCCCTTTAATCAACTATTTGGTCTACACTTAATATGTTTTTATTTGTCCCTTCAACCAATAATACATTATCTGCTTCTATATTCTTAACATTAACATTATCATTACCCATTCCTAGTACCTTTACAGGTGAACCAATTCCAAGAATAATCTTACCACCCTTGTTTTTCTTAAGAGAGATAAATCTGTCCTTATTTCCAAACATGTGATGAAAGCATCCACTATCAATGTACCATTGATCTTCTTATTCAAATGTGCATAGACAAATTCCATGCCTTAATTTTTCTTCTTCATTTTGCTTAATATAAGGAGTGTTGGTGGGTCCAACATTATTATTATTTGTATGTGTGCTTTGTTGTCTGTATGAGTTCATTGTCTTATTCCTACATTCTTTTTCTACATTTCCAAACTTGTTACATGTATAATGTTAGGTTCCTATAATAATATGGATCATAATTTTGAATTGACTATGTTAAGTCTTATAATATTTTACATACCTTTTCTTTTATGCAAATGTTTTCCCATATTAAAAAATGTAAAGAGGGTATGTCCTAAAAGAATAATCAAAGGAAAAAAAGAAACAAAGATCAAAAAAGAATATTAAATATGAACCCCACCAAAAAGAGATAAAAATAGATCATGAAAGTGTGCACGTTAAAATGACACTCCTCTCAGTTTACTTTTTGCAAGTAAGATTGTGTGCAGCATGTCAAAATGCCACAATCCATGATGAACAAATAGTTCAATCTTGATTCATTCATGACTTAAATTTCATGCTGATAGATAGAGAATAAAGATCTAGCCAAACTGTTTAATCTTAGCAGATCAGTAGTTAGGTAGAGAATAATAATGAGCTCATCAGTTTAATCTGAGCCAGTGAACGTTATATGATTAGAATTAGATAGTTTGCTTATCAAAAGAAAATAAAAGGGTCAGCAAGCTCAAATGCACCTAATAAATGAAGAGAAAATGTTAGGGTAAATAAAGGGTAGGTAGAAGCAGTTTTCAGAAGGCATGGAGAGCATCAGTTGGTTCATTTCATACTACTAACTTAATTCCAAACTCATTTTCCCTTGTAAAAGTATCCCTTCCCATTCATTTTAAACCTTTTCCCATTACTTCACTCATTTTCCCATTACTGGCACCCTATATTGGGGAGACTGGTCGCTCCATTAATCAAAGGATTAGCGAGCACACAGCGGACTTGAAGCATAGGAGAGATAAGTCTTCCGCTTTAGCTGAACATGCTGAGAAAACCAATCATCATGTTTGTATTGAGGAGGCTAGTGTTATTGCTAGGGTTTCGCATTTCCATCATCGAAAATTTAGGGAAGCGCTTGAGATTGAAAAGAGGCCAAGCAATCTCAATAGAGAGGATGGCTGGAAAATCAGTAGGTGTTGGGTCCCAGCACTCTCTTCCTAATCGTTTTTTCCGCCCTCCTCTTAAGGTTTTATTTATTATTATTATTATTATTATTATTTAATTTATTATTATTATTATTATTATTATTATTTATTTTTTATTTTATTTTTTATTTTTTTTATTTATTTATTTTTATTATTATATTATTATTATTTTATTTTATTTATTTATTTTTTTTTTTTTTTAATTTTATTTTTTTTTTTATTTTATTTTTATTTTTATTTTATTTTTATTTTTATTTTTTTATTTTATATTTTTTTTATTGATTTTTTTATTTTTATTTATTTATTTATTTTTATTTTTTTCTCTTCATTATTTTCTCCTTTCATTTATTTAATTAATTATTTTTTAGAGTTAATTTTTTCATTTCTTATAGTCCTTTAATTTTCCATGTGATTTCTAATTAGCTTTTAATTTTAATAATACTTCTCAATAATCACCCATTTCAATTATATATATATATATATATATATATATATATATATATATATATATATATATATATATATATATATATATATATATATATATATATATTACTTCATATATTCCTGCATATAATTAATTATAAGGTCCCTTATATAACTAATTTTCCATTTAAATTCTAATCATCTTATATTTTTAACTAATTTTCTAACTAACCTAACATCCTTATGATTTTACTTTATTTTATTATAAGGTCCTTTATGTAACTAATTTTCCATTTAATTATTAATTAACTTTTTACTTTATATATTTGTTTTTAGGCATTTAATTTATTCATATATTATAAGGTCCTGTATCTAACTAAATTTCCTTGTAAATAATATTTAACTTATAATTTTAATAATATTTTTTGAACTAAATACCCATTAAAAATATTTTTTATATTTTTAAGGGATTGGTCGTAAATATTACTAATTAAATTAATAAAATAATTTTGACCCTGGTCCTATAGTCAAACTAGCCGTTGGTAAGTTAGCCGTTGGAGGCCCTACTGGGACTATTTAACTTGCTAAGTTGGATCTGTTTCTTCAACTTGTCCTGACGATGAACCACACTAGTTGGTTCGAAACGCGTCGACAAATGGTATCCCATGTCATTTTCGCCAAAAAATATCTCACAAACTTGATATGGATCACAGAAGCCTGAACTCTATAATTCACTCATTTTCCCTTACTAAAACCCCTTTCCCTAGTTAGAAAACACATTTTCCTTTACAAAAGTGTATTCCCCTTTACTAATTACCTTTTCATTAGAAACATGCAAAAACCCACTTTTTGCATGGTTTTAAATGGTTGAAATATTATCAGGCCCCATTGAAAAATCTTCCCCGATATTAGTTTGAACACTAGTTCTTAGTGTATTTTATCATCCCGCTATCCCATTTACCCCATACCCTTTATATTATTCCACACTAACATTTAACTAACCCCCCACTATTTTAAATCCCTGACCCCTTTCATATTAATAGTTTTAAATTAAATTCAATCACCCGACGTCGCACATACATCTAACCCCTCCGCATTAAAAATCCTCTAGTCCCACCTATCAGAACCCTCGAACTCCATTCACTGTCTGATCTCCCCGCTTAGATTTGACGATCAATAATCCATATCACGTTCTCCACTGCTCGATGTTTAACACTTAAAATGCATGCGATATGGGTGGTTTTCCCCACCTGCCTTTTCACTACATGGCAACCCCACATCATATCGCATCCCTCGGTAAAAAACTATTTACCACTTTTGATCCACACGATAATCCACCATACCACTCTTGCTTCAACTTCTCTTCCCATCCGAAACCACCTCCCATTCCACGATAGCCCCCTCAAAAGACCAACCACCAACTATCACCTCCTACTTGAAAGCCTCCTCCGACTGCTACACTGTGTATCCTCGGAAGCCTTATCATCCATTGTTGTGCGGCAAACTACTAATCTACCCCTGTACAATGTAAAAAAATTGCAAAGTTTCCAGAAAAATATATTCCACCATTCCCCTACCTCTATTTGAAATACATAAACCTAGAATACCATTGGCAATGCAGAACCAAAACCTCAAGAGTTCGGGCTCAATCCATAGATTTCCCAGTTCCCTAAAGTCCATTTTTACATCGTTGTGGAAACTACATTTTCATTAACTACTCATTTATACTAGTTAAAAACCTTTTTGTTCTAGATTCTCAGGAAATGTATTCGAATAGTTTTCCTCAACAGAATATTCCATACAGTAGCAAAGCAGAAGAAGTCATTTACACAGAGGTAGTAATTGTTAAAATAGAGATAAATCAGCTTTTGTCGAAACACAATGTAACTACATCATGAAGAATGTTCCCTTGTGAATGTGGGATAAATCCCATAAATTATATATATATATATATATATATATATATATATATATATATATATATATATATATATATATATATATATATATATATATATATAATCCCTCTTTTTACCCCTTAATTCACAAAACTCTATTAATATAAAGCTTTGGACTTTATATTAATTCCTCCTTGCAAGCCTATACTACCTCTCCCCCCTGCAAAGTCAACCAATGGACCATCCCACACTAAGAATTAAACCCCCTTCATTTTTATTCGCCTTGAGATTCCTAAGATTAAAATTCCATATCGCGTACTCAGCTTATCAAACATTTAACACTCAAAAAGCACACAAGATTAGTGGTTTTCCCAGCCCACCTTTTTGCTACATGGCAGCCCCACATTATATCACATCCTCCAAAATAATACCACCTACCACTTTAAAGCGGTGCGATAAACCATTAACTGTTTTGGTTTTGAATCTTATAAATGTTATGGGAATATAGGGTGGATTAATTTCAAGTGAAATATAGAGATATGAGAATGTTGTAATATTTCAGAGCTATGGGTGAAACCATACTTGAAGTAAAATTATAAAGCTACAGGTAATATGAGACTAAGGTTGTGGAATGAGATTCAAAGGTAAAATGGTTTTACAACGACACATGAAATAAAATTCAGGGATTCCATCAATCTATCAGAGAAAATAAAAGGGAAAATTTTCACATGAAATTAATGTACAGGAGAGCAAAGATAGAATTCATGTAAATGCATTTCACGATAAAAGATTAAGGTGAAATCAATTTATAGGCATGGTGAAATTAATTTACAGGTACAAATCAACACATGGTTTTGCAAAACAATTCAGGTATTCTACAAGGGTAAAAGGAATTTACACACAGATAAAATGAATTTAGAGGGGAAGGAGTAATAGAAACAAAACTACACATGGTTTTTTGAATTCATGGAAAGTGAAAACAAAACCATGGATTGGAAAAACACATGGTTTTGTAGAAATTTAATTATAAATTTCATTTAAAATATTTTGGTTATATATTTTCCAAATATTTTGTGACATAATGGTGACTCCACTGGGGACAAAACATTTTCTTCATAAAGATTATACAAAGATCAGATTTGATCTATGATGGTGGACAATGATCAGACACACAAAGGTTCAAAACATCCACCTGGCGACTCCAACTCCAAATCAATTTCAAAATCAAGACTCCACTGGAGGAATGAACCTAAAAGAACAATATGGGAAGATCAGGTTTCTAGCTTGGATTTTTATCTAAGACATCATGTTTTTTCTCATCAAGAAGGTTTTTCATTGTATATTGTATTTTAGAGAAGGTCTTAGATTAATTTTTGGTTATTTTCCTTGGAAGATTGTAAATACAAATTCTCCTTATCCATTTGAGCAGCTTTCTTCTAAATCTTATGACAATCATTTTCCGATTGAGAAGCCTCAAAAAATCAAGACTAATCTTACAATTCCTGTACATATTCTTGTACCTTGTAAAGTTCCTGATATATATAAACCCCTCATGTTACCTCATATACTCCATGATTTTCTTAATAAATGTTACAAATATCTCCCCAATTTTGATGGAGAGAATGATATCACTGCCCAAAAACATATCTAAGGTTTTGATAATTATCTAGATCTATTTGAGATTAATGAAGATGATGTTATTATTGGGATTTTTGCTCTTTCTTTGTAAATTAATGTAAATAGTTGGTTCAAGAACCTGCTTATTGCAAGCATCTCAAATTTCCAACAGTTTGTCAAAATTTTCCTTGATATATGGATAATCAAAGTCAATCATTTTCTGATCATAGAAGAATATAATCAGTTGAAAAGACAGCCAAATGAAACAATACAACAATTTTCTGACATAACAATTTTCTGACATATTTAATCAAGTTTGTTATTCAATGCAGCAAATATAAGACCTCCTCTTGATTCAACTCTCTTGCATTATCTAAAAGCATTTGATCCAAAAATAGAATTTCAGCTAAGAGAAAGAAACCCAGCAACTCTTGAAAAATTGCAGAACATTTTAGTAGATGTAGAAGTTCATCTGATGATTAAAAAGAAAAATTTGAAAGCATAAGCAAAGAAGAACAACATTGCAGAGGTAAAAATCGACATTTTGGTAAGAAAAATAGAGGAAATGATACAGAAGATCACCATGCAAGATAATTTTTTTGTGCAAGATCACCATGACCTATTTATTTCAAAAAAAGAATAGGTTGATATCCATGAAGAAATTCTTGTTAATTCCAACTACCATATATCAGAAAATGGATTTACAGATCAATATGTGGAGGAGGAATCTACTGATCTAATGTGTATGTTTGATGACATTCCTTGTTTTAATGATTTGCCTAAGTATGATCAGTATGATGATAATTATGTTCTCTGATTTCAAGCTAACTTAATAGAGTAATCAGAAGCTAGTTTGGGAAATAAGGAAATTCAGTTTCAGCAGCTTGAAAATAGTGATCAGCTTATTCATATCAGTGATGAAAATGAGGAAGAAAGTGCAGAAAATTTGGAAATAAGTGAAGGTTCTTTGCCTATTTGTTTTGCTTAGTTTTAGTTCATCAGAGAAAACTTTAAAGCAATCAAAAATCAGTAGTCTTTTGGTATGGGAAAATTTTATACCACTAGGTTTTGAATCATTTCAGTTTTTAAAGGAAATGTGGTATAAAGTCTCTAAAGAAAAGGATGAGAAGCTTATAGAAATCTATGAAGTTCCATTCAAACCTATATGGAATAAGTTGCAGCAATCCTTCCAAGTTTTATATGATCCAATAGCTGATATATTAGATGATGGATGCAATCAAAATTTTTCTCTATTAACTAACTATGAGATTCAGGATCAAGATGATAAAGGTTTCATCAATCAAACATTTCAATCAATAGAAATATCATCACAAAGCTTATCTGAAAATATGCAGGGTGATAAAGATAAAAATGACATTTCAGTTTCATGGCATAGAGGCCATCAAGAACAGATGTACAGTTGCTTAAATAAGTTGAAAAATAGTGTATATATTTTGGAAGATCATTTTGAAAAGTTCCTAGAGTCAACAATGGAAATCAAGTATTTCCTTATCTTTTCATTTGTTGACAAATTTCTATTGGGTTTTAGAATCTCAGTTTTGATCACAAACAAGCTAATGTAGCAAAATCCACCAATGTATATCATTCTTGAGTGGTTGCATTGGTTGTTTCATTTTACCGAACTAGCAGTTGGACAACTGATTAGAGTAAGTAGGTATGATTCCAGTTTGATTAAATTCAGTTTTTTAGCAGCGAGTTTATTTCAGATCAGATTACATTGTAGCATGTTTCAGGTTTCAGTTTGCAGAAAAGGTTAAGATTTCAGTCCAAGATTTTCAGTCACAGAGATTATACAACAAAGCATGTGTAGGCTTTGGATCAGCCCAATGGATCAAGCCACTAGTCAATGATGTTCTTGACATCTCACAAGGAGATGCCATCCCCAAGTGGAGCCATTGTTAGGTTCCTATAATAATAGGGATCATAATTTTGAATTGACTATGTTAAGTCTTGTAATATTGTACATACCTTTGCTTTTCTGCAAATGTTTTCCCATATTAAAAAATGTAAAGAGGGTATGTCCTAAAAGAATTATCAAAAGACAAAAAGAAACAAAGATCAAAAAAGAATATTAAATATGAACCCCACCAAAAAGAGAGAAAAATAATCATGAAAATGTGCACATTCAAATGCCAATCCTCTCAGTTTACTTTTTGCAAGTAATATTGTGTGCATCTTGTCAAAATGCCACAATCCATGATGATCAAACAGTTTAATCTTGATTCATTCATGATTTAAATTTCATGCTGATAGATAGAGAATAAAGATCTAGCCAAACTATTTAATATTGGTAAATCAGTAGTTAGGTAGAGAATAATAATTTGCTCATTAGTTTAATCTGAGCCATTGGACATTATAAGATAAGAATTAGATAGTTTGCTTATCAAAAGAAAATAAAAGGGTCAGCAAGCTCAAATGCACCTAATAAATGAAAAGAAAATGTTAGGGTAAATAAAGGGTAGGTAGAAGCAGTTTTCACAAGGCATGGAGAGCATTAGTTGGTCCATTTCATATTACTAACTTCCTTCCAAACTCATTTTCCCTTGTAAATATATCCCTTCCCATTCATTTTAAACCTTTTCCCATTACTGCACTCATTTTCCCTTACTAAAACCCCTTTTCCTAGTTAGAAAACACATTTTCCTTAAAGTGTATTCCCCTTTACTAATTACCTTTTCATTAGAAACATGCAAAAACCCACTTTTTGCATGGTTTTAAATGATTTAAATATTATCAAGCCCCACTGAAAAATCTTCCCCGATATTAGTTTGAACAATAGTTCTTAGTGTATTTTATCATCCCGCTATCCCTAACATCCCACTATCCCATTTACCCCATACCCTTTATATTATTCCACGCTAACATTTAACTAACGCCCCACTGTTTTAAATCCTCGACCCATTTCATATTAATAGTTTTAAATTAAATTCAACCACCCGACATTGCACATACATCTAACCCCTCCGCATTAAAAATCCTTTGGTCCCACCTATTAGAACCCCTAAACTCCATTAACCATCTGATATCCCCACTCAGATCCGATGCTTAACAATCCATATCACGTGTCCATTGCCCAATGTTTAACACTTAAAAAGCATGTGATATGGGTGGTTTTCCCTGCCCACCTTTTCGCTACGTGGCAACCCCCCATCATATCGCGTCCCTTGGCAAAAAACTATTTACCACTTTTGATCCATGTGATAATCCACCATACCACTCTTCCTTCAACTTCTCTTCCCATCCGAAACCACCTCCCTTTCCATGGCAGCCCCCTCAGAAGATCGACCTCCAACATTCACCTCTTGCCCGAAAGCCTCCTCCAACATTCACCTTTTGCCCGAAAGCCTCCTCCAACTACTACACTGTGTATCCCCGAAAGCGTTATGATCCATTGTTGTGCGGTAAAAATTACAGATTTTCCATAAAAAGAGATTTTGCCACCCTACCTCTATTTGAAATACATAAACCTGGAATACCATTGCCAATGCAGAATCAAAGCCTCCAGAGTTGAGACTCAATCCATAGATTTCCCAGTTCCCTAAAGTCCATTTTTGCATCCTTGTGGAAACTGCATTTTCGTTGACTATTTTATTTTTATAGGTTATCATTTAAGATTTGGAGAAACAGTGTTTATACTAGTTAAAAACCTATTTGTTCCAAATTGTCAGGAAATGTATTCAAATGGTTTTCCTCAATAGAGGATTCCATATAGCAGTAGAGCAGAAGAGGTCATTTACACAGAGGCAGTAATTGTTAAAACAGAGATAAATCAGCTTTTGTTGAAACACAATGTAATTAATATATATATTATATATATATATATATATATATATATATATATATATATATATATATATATATATATATATATATATATATAATACCTCTTTTTACCCCTTCACAAAACCCTATTAATATAAAGTTTTGGACTTTATATTAATTCCTCCCCACAAGCCTATACTACCTCTTCCCCCTGCAAAGTCAACCAATGGCCCACCCTGCAATAAGAATTAAACCCCCTTCATTTTTATTTTCCTCAAGATTTGTAAAAGTAAATGAACGGTTAAAATTCCATATCGCACGCTCAAATCATCCAACACTTAACACTCAAAAAGCACGCGAGATTAGTGATTTTCCCAACCCACCTTTTTGCTATGTGGCAGCCCCATGTTATATTGCGTCCTCCAAAATAATACCACCCACCACTTTAATGTGGTGCAATTAACTGTTTTTGTTTTGAATCTTATAAATGTTACGGGAATATAGGGTGGATTAATTTCAAGTGAAATACAAAGAGATTAGTGATTTTCCCAACCCACCTTTTTGCTATGTGGCAGCCCCATGTTATATTGCGTCCTCCAAAATAATACCACCCACCACTTTAATGTGGTGCAATTAACTGTTTTTGTTTTGAATCTTATAAATGTTACGGGAATATAGGGTGGATTAATTTCAAGTGAAATAGAAAGATATGAGAGTGCGGTAATATTTCAGAGCTACAAGTGAAACCATACTTGAGGTAAAATTATAAAGCTACAAGCAATATGAGACTAAGGTTGTGGAATGAGATTCAAAGTAAAATGGTTTTACAGGGACACATGAAATAAAATTCATGGATGCCATGAATTTATTAGGGAAAATATCACATGAAATTAATGTACAGGAGAGCAAATATAACATTCATGTAAATGCATTTCATGATAAAAGATTATGGTGAAATCAATTTATAGTTGTAAAATCATGTTGTAGGTGAAAGTAAAAGAGTAAAGTAAGAATACTCTTCCAACTGTACAAATCAACACATGGTTTTGCAAAACCATCCACGGATTTTACAAGGTTAAAAAGGAATTTACATACAGATAAAATAAATTTACAGAGGAAGGAGTAATAGAAACAAAACTACACATGGTTTTGTGAATTCATGGAAAGAGAAAACAAAACCACGGATTGGAAACAACACATGGTTTTGTAGAAATTTAATTATAAATTTCATTTAAAATATTTTGGAAATATTATTCAAATATATATAATATTATATATTTTCCAAAATATTTTGCCACAATAATGGATGATAAAACAGCAGGGCAGTCACAGGATCAGCCATTAGTGAGGGAAGTCTCAGATTATCAATTTAGAGGATCATTAAGAAGTTGAGTGAATTACGAAGAAAAAAAGAGATACATTACCTGCTCCCACTTCCACAACAACAACGTTTGCAGAACACATTCCACCAGAAGTATTAATTTGCAACAGTTAGAGATAGTCTAAAAATGTCATGTCTGTTAGAGACAACATTTATTGTAAACAGTTTGTAAATTTTGTATAAATAATTCTGCTTTTGAAGTATTAAGGTGTGGATTGCTGAACATTTCTATAGTTACATTGATTTGAAAGCCTGAGGGTTTATTGTAAACATTTTCAAGTCAGCATAATGGACTGAGTAATAAAGGCATTGCATTACAGGATTCATGTGTTGGGCCACTTCAGTGAAGTATCCTTCATTTGTTGAATTGTTATCTTCTTAAGTTTTTCACATACATACACATTTTCAAATTTAAATGAAATAACTGGAATTTTACTTCAGAATTTGTTTAAGTACACTCTGTCTTGAACAATTATTCATTTTATGTTTTCTTCTAATATCCAGAGTATGGAATTCTTCATTGCTCCCTATTTTCGATTTACCTCTTTCATTTCCTTCATTATCCAATTTGAGGAATCCTTGACTCCTCCTTGACCCTGATTGAAAAACCACTTCACCATCCATCCTGAAAGATCTGAAATTACTCAGCTACCTTTCCCTGTGTACACTACCTTTAGAACTTGATTCAATCCTGTTTTCTTGACAATTTGGACTCCATGGCCCAATGGTAAATAGACATTTATCTATCCATCTGAATCAGTGATTCCACCACCAAATCAAAACCCAATTAAGCTTACATAACTAGCCTAAAATAAATTAACTCGACAAAGTTAAATCATTAAGAGAGAGCCATCTCTGAGCATTAGGAAGGCTAGATCCTAATCTCAAAAGTAGGTTTGTGGTTACCTGTATTATTTCTTTCATGACAACCCTAGGTAATTTTTAGAGTGATAACATATACAACCTTACATTAACAGAGAAGGAAGGAAAAGAATAATTATGCTTCATGTTTCTTCTATTGTAATCTATAACCTTGTGATCAAATACATTGCATGTAAAACAGTACCCTTTAAAGAAACTTGAATATTTGGAGTTGATGATCTTCCTGTGAATCTACTTCTACAATTGGCTCCAATGTGTCCAAAGTTATGAAGGATAAAACATTCAATATCGTTGTTGAAAGGAGAGAAATGATTGTTGTTTCTATTATTGGGACCAAATGATTTCCTTTGAAAATTTTATTTCTTTAGTTTCAGGTTTGGTTGACCAGAATGTTCAGAGTTTTCCTTGTTAGTCTTAAGATTATTTGCACAAGCCTATGAGCTATATTCTTCCTTTATAGTTTCATGAAAACCAAGGCCTGATTGATGGAAGGGTATCTTTGATTGTTAAGAATATTATCCAATATCTTAGAGCTATCTTGAAATCTCAATTTCTTATCCTTTTGTGCTAATTACCTTTTAGTATACTTACCTCAACCTCTTTTTCTCCTTTTTTATTTTCCAAGTGTGTTCTTAACTCGATGATCTCCTTTTTAAGCTCATTTTCTTGTTCTTCAAATACTTGAAGTATCTCCTCATATTGTTTGTTTGAATTTTCAAGGTCACATTTGAGAGATATTATCTCTGGTTCAAGTCCTTCATAGTAACTGGTTCTTTCTTTAAGCTCTTTGATTTTTACATCTTATTTAGTTTTTTTACCTCTTGTAGCTAGGAGTTTCTCTTTCTGAGTTCATTTCTCAATGAAGCTACTTCATCCTTTAACACTAATCTTCCTTTTCCTTATATTCCTTCCTCATTCCTTCTTCAATTTTTCTTCCTTTTCCAACTGAGCCTTTAATATGATAATTTCTTCTTTGAAGGGGCAGTCCCTTTGATCAAAATGTTGTAATATTTTTTTATAATATCTATTCTTAGTTGTGATATTTTTAATCTCTACCTCTAGGGCTATTTTTTATTAATCTGGTTTCTTTATGGAATGATTACTTTCACTTCTACCCATGAGAGAAATTTCAGTTTATTTACTATCATCATCACTATGGACTGTGGTGACAAAACCCCAACTACTGGATCTAGTCTAGGCAATGATAATCAAAGCTCAACAGATGGTTTTGATTTGGAAGAAAATGCGGGGGTGATCTTCAGATAGATGAGGGAATTATGGTCTCAAAGGCATTTTAGATGCTATAGATTGAAATATACATAGGGTTCCAACCTAATCTTTCAGGGTGCTAAATAAGTAGGATCGACTGTACCCTTAGTTTTATTACGCAACTACCCTATTGGTTGTGTGAGTATTCTCCTCGAGTGTCGTTCTCAATGAATTGTAGCAGCAAGATGAACGAAAAATTATCTAAGGTTAGGTTTTAGGTTACCCTAGGGGAATTTCTATATACCCAAGGGCATGTGGAAGTGCAGTTCATGCGCGATTCTATCTAGTGTGCTACTACTCAAAGGGGTAACCACACCAGTTACAAGGGAGCCCAACAAGTGTGACCACTTCTTGTAGTTCCTGCATGCATTCCTCCCCAAATTCGCAGGTTTGTACGTTCAACAACAAATCTCGCAATTTAAAGGCATTAGAACATGTCTCTGCCCTAAAAAGAATTGTGCTTAGAGGTATAGCTAGCCTTGGAAATTTCTTTGATACCACTTGTTATGCACTTGACTTGTGAGAAAATTAGAATACTAGAAATATGAAACAATATAGTATGAAACACAAAAATATCACATGAAATGAGACAAGCTACAAATGTATTTTATTATTTAGAAGCAGAATATAATGTTTGCTTGCCTCTTTGAGGGGGAAACCTCCAACAGAGCAGTGTTCAATCACAATAAGACTCGATGATTCTTCCTTTACTATCTATGAATATTTATAGCTTAATGACATCCAAAACCCTAACTTCTAGCAATCCCCTTCATAACACGGGTTAACCACTTTATTTATTAACTATGGCATGTTTATAACTAATTGTGGTCCCTTTTCTATAATGTGGGTCAACCACTTACAATTACTATTAGCGCGGATAACCCCTTATGGGATTTATTTACTCAAGTAACTAACTATGACTCTGACTAGGCCCCTTGAGATTATTACATAAATAAAGGGGTTAGGGTTGGACCCTAGAAATGTGGATCAAAGTATACCTATAATTTATGCAGTAGTGGATAATCACCAAGTTAATAATCAAGCAACGATTATAGAGATGGAAATTATTTTCCATGACCAAATAATTTTGATTTTGATTGACCCTGGTTCAAATTTTAGCTACATCAATCCCAATGTTGTTGAGAAATGTGCATTAAAGAAGGAAGCACACAAGGAGTCTTGGCTATTTCAACTAGCCATGAGGAAAAAAATAAGAGTTGAACATTGGGTGAAGGCTTGTCCAATCGAATTAAATGGGATGCCAATATTTACAAACCTCAGTGTGTTTCCTTGGATTAATACACCTCAATGTATTGTTTAGCTTGGATTAATTATATGCACATCGAACCAAGGTTGATTTCTTTGAACATACCATTGAATGCATAGATGAAGCTGGGGAGCCTAGTGTATTATGTGGAAATCTGAAACCCACATCAATGAGACTGATTTTAGGTATGCAAGCCAAGAGAAGGTACATAAAATGATGCCTTTTATTTTTTGTAAAAATATCTATTAGCCTTGAAGCTGATTATGGTATTGAGGATAAAGGAAATGATGTTCTAATGGAGTACCTGTTATGAAACCAGCTCAAGAAAAGATAGAAAAGATAGATCAACGCCTTAGAATTCAGCCTCTTCGAGGGGGCAACCTACTTTACATTACATAAATGAACAATTCTTCGATGATTCAAATGACAAAACCTCCTTTCTATATATAGGAGTCTAAGGAGTCACAATATAATCCAGCCGACCTAACAATAAAAATATAAAGCCGCAAAAATAACAATAGAGGGTTTCTATGGGGCACAGAAATAACAATATGGGGGTAATAGGGGAACAACAATATAAATAAGGGGTATAACTACAATAGTAATGGGGTAATCACTAGTATTATAGGGACCCAACATGCCCCTCTCCTTCAAAAAAGTGTTGTCCTCAACGCTTGAGTAGTTCTAGATACTTCTACATAAAATTCTCATCCTCCCATGTGGAATCTTCAGCGGATAAGTTCTTCCACTTGATAAGATACTCTGAAATTGATCGATTTCATAGCTGTCGAGTTCTTGTTTCTATGACTGCTTCCGGTTCCAATATAATTTTTCCTTCCTTGTCAAGTTCTGGCAATATTGTTTGAACTGGGAGCTTGTCGCCTATAACCTTCTTTAAACATGAAACATGGAAAACTGGGTGCAATCGAGAAGCTGCAGGAAGCTCCAATTTGTATGCCATAGTACCAATCTTTTGCAACACCTTGTACGGACCATAATACTTTGGTGATAATTTATTATCCTTCTTAGCTTGCTTTAGGGACATTTTCTTATATGGTTGTAGCCGTAGGAATACCCAATCACCTACATCAAAACTTCTCTCACTGCGATGTTGATCTACCTGTTGTTTCATTCTATTTTGTGCCAACACGAGGTTATCCTTTAAGAGTTGGAGGACTTGTTGTTGATGTTCGATGTGATGTTCCACTGCCTGAACCTTAGAATTTTCTCTTAAATATGATGTGATGGATGGTGGTTGATACCCATAAAGTGCCATAAATGGGGTCATTTTTGTTGCTGTATGGAAGGAAGTGTTATACCACCATTCAGCCAGAGGCAACCATTTGACCCATTGTGTTTGTTTATCAGATACAAAGCAACGAAGATATCCTTCCAAACATTTGTTTACTATCTCAGTTTGCCCATCAGATTGAGGATGATAAGACGAGCTATGAGCTAACTGAGTACCAAGAAAAGAAAATAATTCTGTCCAAAACTTTCCAGTGAAAATGGGATCTCTGTCACTTACAATAATCTTTGGGTTTCCATGTAGCTTTTGAATTGTTTCCATAAATGCAGTAGAAACTGTACTGGCTTTAAATGGATGTGATAATGCACAAAAGTGTGCATACTTGGTAAGTCTATCAACTACCACCATGATGACACTTTTTCCCTCAGACTTGGGTAAACCTGTGATAAAATCCATTTAAACCTCCTCCCAACGTTGGCTTGGAATGGATAAAGGTTGTAGTAGACCCGGTGTCTTAATTGTTTCAACTTTATTTTGTTGGCAAACCAAACATTCCGCCACAAAATTTTGAATATCTGATTTAAGGCCATCCCAAAAAAATTCCTTCTTAACCCTGTGGTAAGTTTTTAAAAATCCTGAGTGCCCTCCTAAGGTAGAAGTGTGCAATTCCATAAGAATCTTTTGTTTTAGCTGGGAATTCTTACAGAGGTATAAGTGATCTTTGTACCATAACGAATCATTTTGCCAGCTAAATGTATCAGACGTACTGGAATCTTGTTGTAGCTTTCGAATAAGTGCCCAAACTTCTTCGTCATTCTTCCATTCCTCCCTTGCTTCATTTATCCAATCTGGTTGGATAATAGAAATGGCGCACAACAATGCTTCCACATCCTCATCCTTTCTTGAGAGTGCATCTGCCACCACATTTTGCTTCCCTTTTTTGTAGAGGATTTCAAAGTCATAACCCAACATCTTTGTGACTCACTTTTGTTGCTCTTCAGAGGATAATCTTTGTTCTAAAAAGTATTTAAGGCTATCATGATCTGTTTTTACATTGAAGTGTCTTCCCATTAGGTAGGGTCGCCATTTCTTAAGTGCATGGAGTATTGCCAACATTTCCTTCTCATAAATAGCTTTGCTTAAAAACTTTCCCTTGATTGGATGACTTTCAAAAGAAATGGGTCTTTCATCTTGAATTAGAACAGCACCAATTCCATTTCCTGAAGCATCACATTCCACAATAAAGGTTTTTGTGAAGTCCGGTGCTTGGCACATTGCCTCTTTAAGATGTTCAAAGGCCTTTGTTGCTTCTGGAGTCCATGAAAATGCATCTTTCTTCAATAATGTTGTTAGAGGTGCTGCTATTCTCCCATAATTCTTAACAAACTTGTGATAATACCCTGTCAACCCAAGAAATTCTCGCAGATGCTTTATGGATGTGGGGATTTTCCATTCCTTAATGGCTTTAATTTTGCTAGGGTCTACCTTAACTCCTTCATGAGATACAATATGACCCAAATATTCCACCTCCTGGACTCCAAAGAAACATTTGGATCTTTTTGCATATAATTGTTTCTCCTCCAATAGTTGTAGCACCCTATCAACATGTTCAACATGATCCTTCCAAGACTTGCTGTAGATTAGTATATCATCAAAAATACTAACACAAATTTTCTAAGGAATGGTTTGAAAATTGAATTCATCAAACCTTGAAATATTGAAGGTGCATTGGTAAGGCCAAAAGGCATGACCAAAAATTCATAATGACCCTCATGAGTTCTAAATGCTGTTTTCGGAATGTCTTCAATCTTCATTCTGATTTGATGATATCCCAAACGAAGATCCAACTTGGTGAAGTAAATTGATCCATGCAATTCATCCAGTAATTCATCAATGACAGGAATGGGGAACTTATCTTTAATAGTGAGCTTGTTGAGCTCCCTATAATCCGGACACATGCGCCATGATCCATGCTTCTTGTGCACCAATACTACTGGAGCAGAGAAAGAACTTTGACTCGGTTGAATTATACTAGCCTCTAGCATTTCTGCAACCATACGTTCAATTTCACCTTTTTGGACATATGGATATCTGTACGGCCTGATGTTTGGAGGAACACTTCCTGGAATCAGATGAATAGCATGATCATGATCACGCATAGGTGGGAGACCTTTGGGAGTCTCAAATACCATGGAATTATTGTCCAAGACTTTTTGGAGATCTGGAGAAATAGATGATTCCAATGTGGAAACATCTAGCGAACATAATTGTGCAATTACACCTCTTTGCTCCTTTTTTAGAAGCTTTGTCATACCATTAGAGCTGATTATCTTTCCTGGTTTCCCTGCAATACCCCTTAATTCAACTTCCTTTCATTCCATAGAAAATTTGATGAAAATTTCTTGAAAATTAAAAGCTATTTTACCCAAGGATTGTAGCCATTGGACTCCTAGTACAACATCAACACCTCCCATTGGAATAGAAAGCATTGGGCTAGTCAATACATATTCTCCCATGGATAGCTTGATATTATGGCACCTTCCAGAGAAATTTATTGTTCCTCCATTTGCAATCATCACTTGACACTTTGGTGCTGGATATAGGAAGCAATTCAATTCTTTTGCTACCCTACAATGAACAAAATTGTGGGTGCTTCCTGAATCAATCAACACTATTACCTTTTTCTTCTTGATTTGTCCTTCTATCTTTATGGTTTGAGGAGTGGTAATTCTTGCCAATGCATTACAAGATATGGTCGGATTTAATTGTTCTTCATCTAGGCTTTGTTCCTGGAGTATATCCTCTTCTTTTGACCTTTATTTCTCCTTTTCTTCTTCCTCTTCACAATCTATGTAGAATAATTTATTCTTGGCACACTTATGACCTTTAGTGTATTTGCTATCACAACTGTAACAAAGCCCTTTTTCTCTTTTTTCTTCCAATTGTTGTGGTGTCAACCTTATTGTTGTGGGGAAAGTACCGATGCGGATGACACTAACCCTTTCTAAAGGTGACAGACTTTAGCAACAACTGAATGACAAAGTTTTCATGTTCATCTTTATGAAAGCACAGAGAGAATAGAAAGAGGATCAACCAACCTGGTGTCTTGCGCTTAGTCGATCCTTGTCCTTCTCGCTTTGTATCCCGTTCCCAGCTCTTTACTCTCCAAGCCGATCCAGCTACACACAGAATCTGCACAACAAAAGGGAGCAAACTACGAGATACAAGCAATCATAATTGAAGCATGGATTAGGTTGCATCAAATATACATGTAAACACAAAAGCATCTATGTAAAACAAGTATATAGAAGAACATGCAAACTTTATTGATAGAAAGTAACAGGGTTCCAGAGGAAGTTACAACCAATGATGTTGGCCCCAATCCAGCAGCACCTCCTCGGCAGCAAGAACT
This sequence comes from Pinus tabuliformis, assembly GCA_031772625.1. Taxonomy (NCBI): domain Eukaryota; kingdom Viridiplantae; phylum Streptophyta; class Pinopsida; order Pinales; family Pinaceae; genus Pinus; species Pinus tabuliformis. The sequence goes on along the minus strand of CM062805.1, from coordinate 97,205,352 downwards.
CTCCTCTTCACCTCTAGTAAAACAATCACCCAATAATCCTGGCAGTATACCAACAGCACCTCCTTGCTTATACAAAATTCCAGCCTCCTTAGACCTCATAGAAGAGCTCTATATATAGGAGAGAAGAAGAGAGGATGAGTCAGCTTGAGGCTGGCATAGAGCTGACTAGTGTCCTCTCCCTCTTCAGTTAATCTTCAGTTCTTGAGTCCACTTGGAGATCCTTGGTTACACATGGTGATCAAGTACCTCTTACTCATCACAAGGCGAATCTGATGAACCAAGTGTCAGTTTGGAAGCTTCCTGGGCAATTGACACCTTGCAGGAGGACTGTGCCACTTGGCCAATCTCGCCCAGCGCAGGTAGCCTTCATTGTTTTTGACTTCCAGCGCAGGTACAGAGTGGGACAGTTGCAATACAGCGCAGAAGCTCAGTTAAGCAGCTGACATGATCCAAAATAAGCCTGTTCTGAAGTGTTTTCAGGTGGAGAACTGATTGGAAGTGCTGTTGATTGATGACCTTGTTCTTTTAGGGGTAAGAACAACATGTTTAGGGACTGAGGATCCCTATAATTATCGACATTTCCTGCTCCTTGACGCGAGGCACAAAAATGTCTATAACAGTTGCCCCCTAAAGTATGAGGCCGTTAATCGGGTGAAATGCTTTAGCTAGAGGGTCCGAAGTTCGTTTCAATGCTGAGGAGAGTGCCCTGTAATACAATACAATACAATACATTATCTTTCATTCATCATTATTCTCATGATCTAGCTGAGGCGGGTATTCCCATGCTCAGCTTTCTATAAATACATTTTGGTACATATGACAGACGATCGTCTGAAGACAGACTGATAATCTTCCGCTAAAATTATCATCCTTTGAGGAGGATGATCATCTGCTGCAATGATGTACATGGCAAATGCTTTTATATTTCCTGAATATATATCGCAGCCCGGATGGATGAAACTAGATCCGGGGTCTTCAAACTCGTTCGATCTTCACTCTAAGTACAAGTCGATCCATGTGAGAATTACGCTGAAGTCGAACATGGAAAGACATCGCTTGATTACCGTCAATAATGAAAACCGTTAACAAGCGCGAGAGGAATCACCAATAATGACGATGACCCTCAAGGTACGGCAGTACAATTCACGTGGCGTGAATAAAGGACTTGGCGTCGAACGCCACGCAAAATCTTCTGGTCGAAGGTCATTGATGTATACTTGTCGCCGGAAGTGAGAAACTTGCCATTGAGGCATGCAAGCTTCAAAGTACTGATGGGGGTGTTCCTAGATCGACTTCTTGGATAATGAGCTGAAGTCGACAAGAAGTGATCCGTCAAAGGAGGGCCTTGATGAATCCCACATCAATGACACGGAACGGAGCTAATGATTTAGTGGAGGTGAAACAAACTGTGACATATGATTCAGGGTGGCGATCATGAAATGGATGAAGGAAAATGTATGGTAGTGGATGGGACACGGTTGACACTTTCTGAATGACCCCTCTTGAACATATAACGACACTGATGTGATGGATCGGTAGCATTACCCCGAATGGATGGTGTGGCGAGGACCATGGTGATGAAACCGTGAATGAGACAACCCAACCCGATATGATACGGAAAAAGTGTCATGTTCAAGAGTGACTTGCTACCTCTAAACTTTGATGTTCTCCCAATTTTTCCCCAGTCATTTCTGACCAGTACCTCTTTATTTTTGTCAAGCTTGAGGAGGATAACATATGCTTGTTCTATAACCTGCCCTTCGGGCAAGCCCATCGCTAAGATTTAACGAGCCTAGCGATAGGGAAACTCGTTCTCGTCTAAAGACAAGTTTGTCGCTATTTAATTATTTTAACGAGTCTAACGACAAGGAAAACTCAGTCCTTTTCATTTTTAGAGAGTCTAAAAAGGTACAGAAAGTCAACTCCATAATTCCTTTTTCGTCAGCTAATCCCTTAAGTCCGAAAAAGTATAAAACAATACAGAAGGGATGGCTTTTCGGTATTTTTAACGAGCTGAACCAGGCAAGCGCTCGATCCTTTTGTGCAATAATCCCTCAAGTCCAAAAAGATTAAAATTTAGAGGAGGGATAGCGTTCCGGTCATTTTAACGAGCTGGAAGGCCAAAACTCGGCAAACTTTTCATATTTTACGAGTCAGTGAAAAGAGCTGAAAGAAGACTCGTCTTTTGAGGAACGAGTGATAAACAGGGATAGCTACAGATTCCAGGTATAGGTTGGAATTTCCAATCACGGCAGTGTCACAAGGATGGCTAGGTGAAATCACTCTTCGCAGCTGTTTCTCAAAAGAGGTAAACACACCAATGGAAGTGAATGATCGGCCAAATGAACGATGGAGGTGGTGGATGAAAACACGATCAAGGTTCTTATGGCTAATGAATTTACGATCTCAAAAGGTTATTTACCGGTTCATTTTTTCCATGAGCTTGAACTCTGGGGGAAACATTTGCTCACACTTTTCTATTTTTTAACGAGCATAAATTCAGGCCTAAAACTACTCGAATTTCGCGTTTATTTTTTAACGAGCATGAACTATATGCTAAAACTGCTCGATATACCAGTCATAAGAATGCCTCCTATAAGGACCAATTTTTATAGAGCTTATGCCTTACTACAGCTATGCTCTTATTTTGGCAAATTTTACTTCTGCCCCACAGGCTTTCTTTCATGCAAGTTTGGAAACGGCTAATCTTAAAACCAGATAAATAACCGCCCCTAGCTTGCACTCCAGAAAGTTTGCATGCCCCCAGGTATAGGATAGAATTTCGAGGTTGCCCCTCCTCTCTCCTACTTCTGCTTTTCTTTGGGTGTTCACAGTTATTTGTCATCTTGCTAATCTAATGCTAACGATACTTGTCTTCTCGTTATTTTAAGGGGTCTTACGCAGTACTCAGACTTCCTGTCGGCCCACTTTTAACAAACAGCTATTGTGACAATAGAAGAACACTACTCAAAGATAAAACATTGGTATTATCGAGGGAGGCTTGCCTCTTTCTTATTATCCGAAGAGTGGTTCTATTCGCTGCCGCAAATCAATCTCTTTCTTCGGCGGTGTCTATCATTGGGTTGTCCAAAGATGGTTACCCTCTGTCACAACAATACGGTCTCCTTCTTAGTTTACTGCCCCTGCTTATCCTTCAAAACATATGTTTCGATGGGCGAGGCTTGAATTTAAAGATGGTGACTACTTGTTACAATAAGGGAATTCCTACTTGGGCATTGCCCACTTTTTTAGACAAAGGTGAATGATTCCCAAACACATAACTTTAACAAAAGATCATTATTCCAGAACAACCCCACTTCCTTCGGACGGGGTACGGACTAGTCATGTTCTCCTGCGGAAATTCTTCCTTATACCCGGAGTTTCTTCTGCCCGAAGCAGACCAGGGTGCATGCCCCCTGGGTCCTAGTCTTTCTTTCCGAATTACTCGCGCTCATCGGGAAGGAGGACTGGGGGCGGAGGCGAATCTTGAGTGAACAGACCATTTAGGATTGGTATTTGACTATTTGCGATGCGAGATCCCGGAAATGAAAGCTGGTCTACGAGCTTGACCACCCTTCCTTCGTGTGGAAAACACATTACTCTAAAGAGTGAGGAGACTATCGCTCCCATGCAATAAATATAGTCGCGTCCAAGGAGTAGGTTATAATCCAAGGGTCCTTGAACTACCAACACGTTCATCCTGACGGTCTTCCCCTTCAATGTAACAGGTACATCGGGGAGGATTCCTAATGGTCGACTGGTTCCTTTATCAAAACCTGAGAGATTTCTCAACTCAGGTAAAAGCGCTGGGGAACCCAGTGCTTTCCAAGCAATAGAGGAAAGGATACTCACAGACGCCCCTTCATCAATGATAGTACCAGCCATAACCATTCTATAGATCTGGACAATGATTCTAAATGGTGTACTGGCTGGTAACCGGGGTCTGCCTAGTTGATTCCAATCAAAGGATACAACCAGGTTGCTTGGTGGTGGGACCGAATATACGGCCGGATACGACTCAAATGATGTTCCTTCCTGCGATAAAGGAATGGGCGCATTGCCCGGATGCTCGTCGGAGTCGGTGCTAATAAAGAGAACCTGGATGGTGTCATCCTTGTTCTCATCAGTGAGGGTGTCACATGAAGACGACACTTCGGTGACGGTGTCATTTGAAGACGGGTCTTCAATGACGGAGTCATTGGACGATAGAACCTTTGAAGGAAGAACCGGGTCAACTGCCGTTTCGACCTTTAGACTTTCGTCTGGTCTAGATTCGATAGGTTCATTCTCAATGACTGACACATCAGCTGACCACTTGAGTGGTTCAACTGGATTTTCAACTATCGAGGGATTAGGCGCGAGTTTTCGGTATCCAGGCGGAAGTTGCACCGGTGACACCGGGCGATCTTCCAAAACTCTCTTTGCCTCATCTAAGAATGGACATTTGTGGATGGCATGGTGACCTTCACACAATAGACAGGGTGATCTTGGTCCCCTTCTTCGTCCTTCACTCTCGCTAGTTGAGGGAATGCAATCAACTTGACAACCAGAGGTTGATGCTACCGGATTGTGCAACCTCGGGGATCAGTCCCTTAGTATCCGGGGAATACAAGGACAATCACGATGGAAATGGATCCCTTTGCAAATGACACATGGCGATTTAGGCCCGGTCGGTGCAGTGTGTGGGTTTTTGTCAGTTTTCTTCTGCTTGCCCCCAGTCGCCTTCGCCAGAGGCTCCTTCTGCTTCTTCCCTTTCTTCTTCTTTTCCTTCTTCTCCTTGGGAGGCTGACTTTTGCCGGCTCTACCCTGCGAAGATGAAGGATCAGAGGAAGTATCACAAGAGGTAGAAGGCTGGTGGGTAGTTCTAGATTGTTCTAACAGTTGATTCGACTGCTCAGGATTAGTGGCGATTTGGACAACATTAGTTGAAAAGAGCCAAACAGGAAGGCCGATTGTCAATCCTGGAAGTGACAATGTAGCCATATGAGGCGCACCAACATCTCCCCAAGAGGAGAAGGGATTTGGACTTCCGCCAAGGTTACTTCCTTGGTTGGTGGGCTCCATACTTTTCAACTGAAAGATCAACGTGGGAATAACAGGTGATTATGTTCCGCTTTAAAATAAGTTTTATTTACGATGCTTTTAGACACAAACTTGCTTTTTTCATGTTTTAAGAGTCGAGAAAAAGCTAAAGATGACTCTAGTCGCCTTCGATGTATTAACGAGCCCGAAGTGACAAATGCTCGGTTGGACCTTTTCAGTTATAGAGTTTGAAAAGGGCCAAAAGAAACTGCTCTGGAGATCTAGGCAGAGGGTGTGCCAAACCTTTCGCGAAACCACAGAATACGTTTTACGGTACGGGTGGTCGATCTTCGTGAATGCTGTGTTCACTGCATCGCGATCAGTAGGGCGGCCGACACGGTTTCCTAAGGATAAAGGATAAAAGCCTATAGGGGTCTCCCAATATACGCGACGGTACGCGGGAGCTCAAATCCGTGTTAGTGCCACCGACTCTCAGGAGGAATCACCCACCTTCGTAGAGATCGACAGTCACTATGTTTAACGACGCCGGAACACGTCTCTACCTAGACCTCTAGATGTTTGCGTTAAATTCCAAAGCGTTGTTATGTAAATTGAGTTTATTTTAATGTTGATCTTCCTTAACAGTTTGCCTTTCAGGTTCGCCACGAGATGTATATATACAACTTCCTATATGCAATCTAAGAATGAGAAGCAAAATCTTTTCAATCTTTCAACTTTGAAAACCTTAATCTACTTGAGGAAAGAGCAAGACACAACTTTTTCCACAGATCAAAGAACACACACTAAAATGCACATTTTCCTAAATCGTCAAGCATACAGTCAAATGCAAAATGCACAATGCATGTATTTCTTTTCGTTATCCTTAATGTTGATGCTTAACAAAAGGAAACTGTTGTATGATTTTTGAATCAACTTTCAAGTAAAAATAAACAAGCTTGTCCACAATCAAAAGAACACCTTATGAAAGACTTGTTTTAAATACAGGAAAAGTATAGATTCAAACCATAAAGTGAGAATCAAACCAATCCAAAACAGCTATGAACAGCAATAACACTAACTCATAAGATCGCAATCTAAGAGGCCACAGCTACTAGGTTCGCTTTTCACAATGGGAAATTGTAACTGAAACAAGAAATACTGAAAGAACGTTTACAATTTCATCACACAACTGAGGCGGAATAATGTCAAGGAGAAGTGGTCTACAGCAAATACAATAACCAGCAAGCAATCAGCCAAAAACAAGTGCAAACAGGGCCAAGACACAAAGGAAGAGCTGAGCTAGACTAAGGCCAACTGGACCAGCGCAGGCACTGGTCTGCCAGTTTCACTCTCAGCGCAGTTCCCGAAGGGAGCACCTGCGCTGTAATGCAGACTGCCTGTGGACAGCCTGCACTGACTTACGAGAGTTACGTCTGCTAAGAATTCCGGGTCATAAAAAGCTCAAAAATGTACTGTTTTGACTGAAATAAAATGCTATGGGTTAAGTACAGGCTAAGGGATGATCAAGAGGATAAAGATCTATCACAAAGAGTAAGGATTCATCTGTAGATTAGCTCTTTAAATCTTGAATTTGCTCAGCAAAGGAGCAAGAGTAGCAAAACCCTCTACTTCGCTTTTGATAGAGTCAAAAGCTTTTCGATTCGGTACTCCTTTCTTCAAGAAATGAATAGCAAAATTCTACAACAACAAGATACTAGGATCTCCCCAGCGGAGTCGCCAGTTTGTTGTGGGGAAAAGTATCCGATGCGGATGACACTAACCCTTTCTAAAGGTGACAGACTTTAGCAACAACTGAATGACAAAGTTTTCATGTTCATCTTTATGAAAGCACAGAGATAATAGAAAGAGGATCAACCAACCTGGTGTCTTGCGCTTAGTCGATCCTTGTCCTTCTCGCTTTGTATCCCGTTCCCAGCTCTTTACTCTCCAAGCCGATCCAGCTACACACAGAATCTGCACAACAAAAGGGAGCAAACTACGAGATACAAGCAATCATAATTGAAGCATGGATTAGGTTGCATCAAATATACATGTAAACACAAAAGCATCTATGTAAAACAAGTATATAGAAGAACATGCAAACTTTATTGATAGAAAGTAACAGGGTTCCAGAGGAAGTTACAACCAATGATGTTGGCCCCAATCCAGCAGCACCTCCTCGGCAGCAAGAACTCTCCTCTTCACCTCTAGTAAAACAATCACCCAATAATCCTGGCAGTATACCAACAGCACCTCCTTGCTTATACAAAATTCCAGCCTCCTTAGACCTCATAGAAGAGCTCTATATATAGGAGAGAAGAAGAGAGGATGAGTCAGCTTGAGGCTGGCATAGAGCTGACTAGTGTCCTCTCCCTCTTCAGTTAATCTTCAGTTCTTGAGTCCACTTGGAGATCCTTGGTTACACATGGTGATCAAGTACCTCTTACTCATCACAAGGCGAATCTGATGAACCAAGTGTCAGTTTGGAAGCTTCCTGGGCAATTGACACCTTGCAGGAGGACTGTGCCACTTGGCCAATCTCGCCCAGCGCAGGTAGCCTTCATTGTTTTTGACTTCCAGCGCAGGTACAGAGTGGGACAGTTGCAATACAGCGCAGAAGCTCAGTTAAGCAGCTGACATGATCCAAAATAAGCCTGTTCTGAAGTGTTTTCAGGTGGAGAACTGATTGGAAGTGCTGTTGATTGATGACCTTGTTCTTTTAGGGGTAAGAACAACATGTTTAGGGACTGAGGATCCCTGTAATTATCGACATTTCCTGCTCCTTGACGCGAGGCACAAAAATGTCTATAACACTTATAGGTTGTGGAAGACTAGGGGCAACAACACTTCCATCTTTATAGTTGTGAGTGGTATGCTTCCTGGTTGCCATAATTTTGCTTTCCAATTTTCTTGCTAACCTGAATGCCTTCTCTAACGAATCAGGTTCCCAAAGGCGAACATCATGTTGGATATTATCCTTTAAAGACCCTATGAACACATCAACCCTATGCTCCTCTGGAATATCTTTTGCCCTTATGTTCAATTTTTGGAACTCCTCAATGTGCTCCATTACTGAACCCTTTTGTTTGAGACTTATCAATTGGCTAAAAAAAGTGTTGCTTTTTGTATCCTCATAATGTGCTATCAATTCTTCCGTAAAAATTGCCCAAGTGATAAATTGTTTACGAGAGCAAAACCATTGATACCATACAAACTGATTTGGTTCCAAATATACAATTGCCATACATACCTTTTGTGTGTTTTGCACATTATTGAGATCGAAGAATTGCTCCATCTGTAATATCCATGTGGCAGGATCCTTGCCATCAAACTTCCTCATATCGATTTTCAGAATTTGGTGAGTCTTCGATCCAACATTAGCATATATGAAATCATGATTAACATTTCTTTTATTCTCATCATGAATTTCCTTTAGTACCCTTTCATCCTTAGTGCCCATTTCTTGTAGCAACTTATTCATATTTATCTTCAATTTGTCCATGTCTGTCTTCAAATCTGTCTTCAAATCTTCCATGTCTCTCTTCAAATCTATGTTTGAATCATCCATCTTAGCTTCCATGCCCTTTATCTTAGATTCTACGCCATTTATCTTAGCTTCTGTTAGCTTTTGTGAGCATGACATTTGTTGCACTTGTTCTTGTAATTTTGATATATCATGTAGCATTTCTTCCTCTTCTTCATGAGTCATGCTAGAGCTTTCAGGTTCCTTACTAGGTGTTTGCATTTTCTTTCCTCGAGGCATCAGTTATCGATAATAATGCTTTACTATGCCCTTTGAATTCCTTCAAACCAAGCTTATGCAAAAATTTAAAAAAAAAAACTACACACCTTTTTTCATTTTGTAGAAGCCTGATATTGAATCTGATGTATCTCCGTAATTTCGGATCATTGAATTCTGAAATTTTGACCTGTAGTAGCCTTCTGAGTCCTCTTTCTAATTGCAAGTCTGACCCAAATTGGTTTCTCCAAGGAAGAGTTATGCGAAATCTCCCACAGTGACTTGCTTATAGACTAGTTCAGTAGAGCAAACTTGTACGACGTGCCACGAGTTATTGTTTCGACCTATGGATCTAAAAAATGCTTACAAGAAACTACATTCCGTCCTCTTTCTGCACCTTCTTACGAAATTTAAATCTGATCTTCAAAGAGAAAGTTATGACGATTTTCCCCAGGTCACCTGTTTTGAATGTAATTCAGGAGTCTGCAAAAAGACCAACTTCCTCAGATCATATCTCCGAAAATATCGCGCGAAAAGCTTTGAAATTCAGACCCAAGGTTCAGCGTGATTTCTTCTCAAATGGGCTTTTTTGTGACTTCTGAAACATCACAGAAAAAAAGTTATAGCGAAAATGCCACGATGACCTGTTTGGAGCAGCGAAACCCTAGAATCCAAAGCTCTAATACCAAATGTTATGAAACCAGCTCAAGAAAAGATAGAAAAGATAGATCAACGCCTTAGAATTCAGCCTCTTCGAGGGGGCAACCTCCTTTACATTACATAAATGAACAATTCTTCGATGATTCAAATGACAAAACCTCCTTTCTATATATAGGAGTCTAAGGAGTCACAATATAATCCAGCCGACCTAACAATAATAATATAAAGCCACAAAATAACAATAGAGGGATTCTATGGGGCACAAAAATAACAATATGGGGGTAATAGGGGCACAACAATATAAATAAGGGGTATAACTACAATAGTAATGGGGTAATCACTAGTATTATAGGGACCCAACAGTACCCTATTATACATTGTTTTTGGATGTATTCCCTGAATAAATTCTTGGATTACCACCTCATAGAGGGGTGGATTTCTCTATAGAATTGATACCAAGAGAAGATCCAATATCTAAAGCACTGTATTGAATGAGGACTCGAGAATTAGTTGAGCTTAAGCTACAAATCAGGGAGATGTTGGATAACAGCTACATGAGACCAAGTGTATCTCCTTGGGGACTACTAGTTATTTTCGTGAAGAAGAAGGATGGTACACTCATACTATGCATTGATTACTGAAAATTGAATAAAGTGACTATCAAGAATAGGTTTCCATTGCCATGGATTGATGATTTATTTGACCAATTATGAGGGGCAACAATATTCTCCAAGATCGATTTGAGGTCAGACTATCATCACGTGTGTATAAAGGATGAATTCGTTCATAAAACAACCTTTAGAATGATGTATGCACATTATGAATTTGTGGTAGTTCCCTTTGGACTTACCAATGCACCTGCAACCTTTATTCACCTTTTGAACAATGTATTATTTTCTTGTTTGGATAATTTTTTCATAGTCTTTGTTAATGAAATTATGGTCTATTCAAAGACCAAGGAGGAGCATGAAGAGCATTTGGTAGCAATATTGCAATATCTAAGAGAGAATAAGCTTTATGCAAATCTTAGTAAGTGCAACTTCTTTCAACCACAAATTCATTACTTGGGACACATTGTCTTAAGGGAGGGAGTATCTACTGACCCATAGAAGGTTAAATCTATCATGGAATGGCCAACCCTTAAAAGTGTGGCTGAATTTAGGACCTTCATGGGACTGGAAACCTATTATAGAAGATTTATTAAGGATTTCTCCAAGATTGGTTGTTTAATCATTGTTCTACAAATGAAAGGGAAAAGATTCGAATGGACAACTAATTGTGCAATAACCTTTGACTAGTTGAAGCAATTTCTAACCAATGCACCAATATTAAGAATAAAATATCCTAAAAAGGACTTCATTTTGTGCACGGACATCTACAAGGAGGGACTTGGTGGAGACTTGATGCAGGAAGGTGAAGTGGTATGCTATGAATCCTAAAAGTTAAATGAACATGAGCAGAATTATGTAACTCATGATCTGGACTTGGATAGCATCATTCATTCACTCAAGATGTGGATACATTACCTTCTTGGTACAAAATTTACCCTAATGATTGATCATGGAGTGTTGAAGTATTTATTTGAGCATCCCAAGCTAAATGCAATGCAAGCTAGATGGCTGGCCATGCTCAACAAATTTGATTTTGAAATCAAATATATAAAAGGAAAGGAGAACATAGTGGTTGATGCACTCAACAGGAGGGTGCAATTAAACCATTTAGCAGCCATAAGTTCCCATGGAATTCATCTTGAAGAAAAGATAAAAAATTTTGGGAAGTAAGATGAAAAGTATTAACAATTGGAATAAAAGCTACAACAAAGCTTCCAAGGTAATGAATATAGGGAATATTTCCTTACAGAAAGAGGGTTGATTAAATTTAATGGAGGAATTTATATACCGAATAAAATCATATTTGAAGAAAATCGTATTCAAGGAGTTTCATGCCAAGTCGTATTCTAGCCACCCAGGTTACGAAAAGACTATTATAGCCACTGAGAACTATTTTTGGCCTGATTTGAAAAGGAAAGTGCCAAACTTTATCTCAAGATGCATAGAATGCCAACAAGTAAAACATGAGTGCAAGCACCTAACTGGTTTGTTACAACCCATTCTTATTCCGGATTGGAAGTGGAAAGTGGTTTCCATGGATTTTATTATAAGTATGCCAAGAACTCCAAAACAACGTGATGCAATCATGGTAGTGATCGATAAGCTGAATAAGGTGTCTCACTTCATGCCTATTAAATCTACTAGTTCAACTAGTGAGGTGGCACAAGTCTTCATAAAGGAAATTAAAGGATTGCTTGGAGCTCCCAAGAATATTGTCTCATATAGAGATGCCAAATTCACTTCAAAATTTTGGAGAGAATTATTTTTAGGCTTGGGATAATAGAGGCATTTATCACATCATATCATCCTCATATCAATGTGAAAAAAAAAGAGAGCAAACAAAATTCTTGAGGATACATTAAGAATGTATGCAATGGACCAGCCTAGGAGGTGGATAGAGTACTTCCTACTAGTGGAATTAACATACAAAAATGGGTACCAAGAATCTCTAAGGATGAGCCCATTTGAGGCACTTTACGGGAGTTTTCGTAATACTCCTATCAGATAGAGTGATCCAGTGAATAGGGTCATTGTTGGGCATGATATGCTAAAAGAGATGGAGAAACAAATGCATATTATTAGGAACATTTAAAGGTGACACATGTTAGACTGAGTAGGTGGGGGGGGGGGGGGGGGGGGGTGAATCAACATTTCATTCTCAATTAAAACTTTACTTAGATTATATTTTTCTTTTCAATGAATTTGATCCATTATATCATTAGCATAATATTGTCTTATATATGTGAGCTTATTTAATAGACCATGAGCAACATCAAGAATAAAAACATGCAAACAGTAAAGCACATCATCGCATCAATCACATATGAACACTAGGATTCTAGTTGGAAACCCAATGTGGGAGTAAAAAATTGTTGTTTTTGTCTCTCTTCTTCTTTTATTATAGAGAAAATTATTTTACATCTTGATCTTGTACTAGCACAGACTCTTGCTAGCACGCAGGTTCCTACCTGCAAGAGGATATAACCTCCACTCATTCTCTAACACCTATTGGAAGGTAGATACAACCCCCTTATCAAGGTTAATGGCTCCTACTGGCAGAAGGAAGCTCTAAATTCCTCACTAAAGGATGCAACCCTCAGCACCATTGTGGACAACATTTAACAATGTTTCACACTAGATCCACCTGCCTAAAAAACACATCAAAACCTATATGCAACATTTCCTCATATTTTCAAACTAGACCCACAACCTGCAATAATCTCAAAGCAATTTACGAACTGAATGATAAAATGAAGCACCAAATACCGATACCAATACAATTGTGCCAACCATTGAAAAACCAATCATTTTGATCAAATTGATAATAACAATCCAATAAATTACCAAACTACTGAATACCAATTGAATCATTGAAGCAAATGATCAATGAATATTAATACTAAATCACAATCGAATACACTTTGACCAATATACTAATACCAATGTGTCAAGCATTAACCAAGCCAATATCCAAATGCAAACCAAGTCAATCATCAGATCAATATGTCAATATTTCCAAGCACTGAGAACCAAAGAAAACCCTCTCATTAACTCTGTCAAATCAACCAATCCAATACCCTTCATAGAACTCACACTCAAGTACCAAGTAAGTTTTCAAGACAATATACCAATGATTTCAAACTGAATAATCAACCACTCGATGTCAATATGCTAATACTGAATGCTAAATCAATTATTGCATGCTAGTTAGTTAATTTATGGAAAGCCAATATCCCAATCAACATATAAAATAAACATGTAAATCAAAATCCTCTGATTAAGACAGATTTTGTCATATATCAATCACCATAGACCCAACCATATCTAGAACCATCACCACGCTTATAAGGCATTATCATTTACTAGATCACAAAGATTCTAGCAATATGGGAAAGAACCATAATATTTTTGTCTAACCAAATACTATCATTTAGGCACAAGCATAAACAAGTAATATCTAAGATGAAGGAAATATTTCTGTCATTGTCAAACTTTTATTTCCATCAAGTTACAAATATCACAATCAATGCAACAACCAAATTCATTCTACTCACATGAAGCCACAAGTGCAAAATAGATATGGAATACAAACAACAACATTATTAGATTCATAAAATTTGTCCTTTGATCCAACCATTCAATTAAAGACAACACTGGAAATGTATCCTTGCAATTTATATAGGCCTTTATCTACAAATAGTGAGATACACCATCCTCTGCTCTAAATGAGTCAAAATAATCTCTGCATTCTCTAAAAATATTGACATCTACACACATTAGCCAATATAACCATATATCTTCTTTGAGTAATCAAGGAAAAATCTTTGTCATTGTGGCATATATAAACTTCTAAGCTAGGTCCTTCTCTGCACAATAAAAAAATCATATCCCCGCATACACATTCATGTCTAACAATCATATTATAAATATTTGCATAAGACAACAATTCTTCCAAAATTTTTCCTATGAGACAAACATGCTCTTATAGCAATGGTTCTCTAGATGACTGTGTGCAAACTAGATCATGTATTTGAAGCATCAATCATTAGGTAGCATATGTTAAGAAGGAGCTACATTAGCATTTTTTTCACACCATGCTAATTCCTATCAATATTCTGAAGAACAAATGTGACATTACACATATCATATTTAGATCTGGTTAAAAGTTTCGTTCAATGAAATATTGAAGACCCATCAACCAAACATAAGAGAACAAGATCCTTTGTCACTTCTCTTTATCAACCTCCTTTATATAGATATTCGATCTCCCTCATACCATGGGAAAAAAATAATGAATTCCACATACCACAAGAAGAATAACCATTGTATCAGTTTACCAACTTGTTGAGCATATCAAATCCATCATGTGCACAACTTCTGTGGGTTGGTCTTTTCACTCTACAGGCCCAATCACACCCACAGACTCCCTTCCATGTGGCTGGGAGGTCTCTAGTCACACCCACAGACCTGATTCCATGCAACTGGAGCTATATGGATGAACTCAATCCCTCCTCAATGTGGATGGGGCATTTCATAGGAGAAGCCCTTCTCTTCTCAGACCATAGCGTTCCCAACTTTTTCCTTATGGTCTTCAACACATGCACAACTGATTTTATCCCCTATAACTCAAACGTTCAATCATCAAAGTGACACATCACATAAACATCTAATACCATCATGTAGAAAAACATCTAGTTGATCTTCCATGTAGGCATACTAATAGGACATCTTCCATCAACCATGCAACCCTACTCTGGTCAAGCACATCAGTCATGCATTATGCACATCAATCTGTATAATCTATGAAAAGACTAATCATCAATATACGGTATACATCAGAGTAGGTTTCCATCAAGGAAAACTATTGGGATGGGTCCCCAGGGGCAAAATGGAAGTAATTCGTCAATTTTTTATATACAATTTTGTAAAAGATGTAAAGTATCCATGATTTGTGAAAGTGGATCACGTAGATGAATAAGAGTCAAAGGGGCTTAGCCCCTTGTTTTAAGTAAAGTTCTGAGTCAGTTTTGAGATTCACCCATGGTCCACGGACCATGGCATTGTAAGGAAAAGTCTATAAATAGTTGATTTTGAACAAGAGGAAGAAGTAACTTAGATAGAGAATTGGGTTCATTGGAGAGTCTTGGGCAGGAGCTAAGATAGGAAGGCTCCACTTCCTACACATAGGTAGAGAAAAGAAGGCTCGACATCTGAGTGCACAGAGGCCTAGGTAGAGTCTGCAACTTAATGTGTGGACCCCTGTAGTTGTGTGCACAAGGAAGTTTGAGTATGTAATCAGTAAACTAAAGATCAATAAAGACATGTTTCCAAATAATTACTAAGTATTTTTATTTATATCTGTTAATTTTATATGATGTTGATGAATGACATGTTTTATGAAATACTAATTGAATGCTATGTGATTATCTTGAATCTATCTTAATAATGCACACAATGAATACTTAAGCACTTACGCAAAGTTTCTGGTGATTTCTCTTATGTTTTCTAACGAATTAAGTAGATCTAGGCGAACTCCAATTTAGGATTGATTTTTGTTACGCGTAAGTAGGTGAATCGGCTATTAAAAGCCTGCAAGGACTAATCATGGGACTTCACAAAGGTATGATGATTGGTTTAACTGAGTTGCAGTAATGTGCCCTAGGAGTTTATCGATTTTTGCGAGGGAAGATCCAAGGCACTGAAGGACATCACACTAGTCTCTGGATGCAAAAACTTGGTTCTTGCATCCCCCCATATTGCTTCAAGTGATATTGCAGCTTGCACTATGCAGGTTGTTGTCGAAAGGGCTAGTAGTGTAGGGTTTTGTTGATTGGTGCAACTAACTTTGAACCTGGGTTAGGAGCACCCTAATCCAAAAAAAACACCAAGGTAATAATACCAACAATATCCCCCTTCGGACTTGATGGAAACTTTATGTAACACACCAAGTCTCTCTCCCCCTTTGACTTCAAGTGCAAAGGGCTGAACTGAACCAAGAGAAGAAATCCCCCTGTGATATACAACATTACAAGACTGATCTCAAGGAGCTCAACTGACCATGCTCCCCTTGGGCATATATTGGATCCTCTAGAGATATGGAATAAAATAACTAAATGATGATACATATGTAAAATCAATATATGACATGCATTAATGCCTGACACGACAATTCATCTTGCAAATAAGAATGACCATGCATCCATCAACAAGCAGTATCATATGACTAACTTCAATATCATAATGATATCCATCAATAATAGCATGTGAAACAACATATGAGAAGTAGTGTATCAACCAATCATTAACTAAGATATGCAATCATGTCCATGAATTATAACATCAATATCAAATATCAATCCATTTGTTAATCACCATTAAGAGATGAAAGACTATCGATCAACAACTATAGATCAACATTAACCATGGTAGTATAACAAAAACATCTAGCAAGCAATGTTTCAGACAATAGTAATAACTATACATTAGATGTGCTAATGCTAATCATAGTGAAACAATAATGAACCATTGGAAGCATAGAGGATGCTCCGCCTGAACCTATGCCAACCAATACTGATCACAACAAATGCATAACATATCACACCCAAACAAACTGCCATAAAACAGTGTCAAAAACCATAATGCCAATAATGATTTGTTGGATACATATGAGAAACTACCACTAAACATGTTATATCTTATCATGTATATAACAAATGCAACATTAAAAGCATAAATCATCATAAAAAAGAACATATAAAATCATCAATGCAAGGCTCCTCTGAGATCATACACCATTGATCCTGTGGACCTGATTTTCATATGAAGCTATTTCATTTTACTCTAAATATGAGGAATATGAGTTAGGCCTCTTTTTAATTCTTAGAGTCCTCTTTATATCATATAGTTTATCTGAATTTATGTAAACCTTTGCTCTAACTTCTCCAATGTCTTCTTCTATAACCTTGCATCGAGTTGATGTAATAATAATTTCATTCCCTTTAATCAACTATTTGGTCTACACTTAATATGTTTTTATTTGTCCCTTCAACCAATAATACATTATCTGCTTCTATATTCTTAACATTAACATTATCATTACCCATTCCTAGTACCTTTACAGGTGAACCAATTCCAAGAATAATCTTACCACCCTTGTTTTTCTTAAGAGAGATAAATTTGTCCTTATTTCCAAACATGTGATGAAAGCATCCACTATCAATGTACCATTGATCTTCTTATTCAAATGTGCATAGACAAATTCCATGCCTTAATTTTTCTTCTTCATTTTGCTTAATATAAGGAGTGTTGGTGGGTCCAACATTATTATTATCTGTATGTGTGCTTTGTTGTCTGTATGAGTTCATTGTCTTATTCCTACATTCTTTTTCTACATTTCCAAACTTGTTACATGTATAATGTTAGGTTCCTATAATAATATGGATCATAATTTTGAATTGACTATGTTAAGTCTTATAATATTTTACATACCTTTTCTTTTATGCAAATGTTTTCCCATATTAAAAAATGTAAAGAGGGTATGTCCTAAAAGAATAATCAAAGGAAAAAAAGAAACAAAGATCAAAAAAGAATATTAAATATGAACCCCACCAAAAAGAGATAAAAATAGATCATGAAAGTGTGCACGTTAAAATGACACTCCTCTCAGTTTACTTTTTGCAAGTAAGATTGTGTGCAGCATGTCAAAATGCCACAATCCATGATGAACAAATAGTTCAATCTTGATTCATTCATGACTTAAATTTCATGCTGATAGATAGAGAATAAAGATCTAGCCAAACTGTTTAATCTTAGCAGATCAGTAGTTAGGTAGAGAATAATAATGAGCTCATCAGTTTAATCTGAGCCAGTGAACGTTATATGATTAGAATTAGATAGTTTGCTTATCAAAAGAAAATAAAAGGGTCAGCAAGCTCAAATGCACCTAATAAATGAAGAGAAAATGTTACGGTAAATAAAGGGTAGGTAGAAGCAGTTTTCAGAAGGCATGGAGAGCATCAGTTGGTTCATTTCATACTACTAACTTAATTCCAAACTCATTTTCCCTTGTAAAAGTATCCCTTCCCATTCATTTTAAACCTTTTCCCATTACTTCACTCATTTTCCCATTACTGGCACCCTATATTGGGGAGACTGGTTGCTCCATTAATCAAACGATTAGCGAGCACGCAGCGGACTTGAAGCATAGGAGAGATAAGTCTTCCGCTTTAGCTGAACATGCTGAGAAAACCAATCATCATGTTTGTATTGAGGAGGCTAGTGTTATTGCTAGGGTTTCGCATTTCCATCATCGAAAATTTAGGGAAGCGCTTGAGATTGAAAAGAGGCCAAGCAATCTCAATAGAGAGGATGGCTGGAAAATCAGTAGGTGTTGGGTCCCAGCACTCTCTTCCTAATCGTTTTTTCCGCCCTCCTCTTAAGGTTTTATTATTATTATTATTATTATTATTATTATTTAATTTATTATTATTATTATTATTATTATATATTTTTTTATTTTTATTTTATTTTTATTTTATTTATTTATTTATTTTTATTATTATTATTATTATTATTTTATTTTATTTATTTATTTATTTATTTTTTTTAATTTTAATTTTATTTTTTTATTTTATTTTTATTTTTATTTATTTATTTTTATTTTTTTCTCTTCATTATTTTCTCCTTTCATTTATTTAATTAATTATTTTTTAGAGTTAATTTTTTCATTTCTTATAGTCCTTTAATTTTCCATGTGATTTCTAATTAGCTTTTAATTTTAATAATACTTCTCAATAATCACCCATTTGAATTATAGATATAGATATATATATATATATATATATATATATATATATATATATATATATATATATATATATATATATATATATATATATATTACTTCATATATTCCTGCATATAATTTATTATAAGGTCCCTTATATAACTAATTTTCCATTTAAATTCTAATCATCTTATATTTTTAACTAATTTTCTAACTAACCTAACATCCTTATGATTTTACTTTATTTTATTATAAGGTCTTTATGTAACTAATTTTCCATTTAATTATTAATTAACTTTTTACTTTATATATTTGTTTTTAGGCATTTAATTTATTCATATATTATAAGGTCCTGTATCTAACTAAATTTCCTTGTAAATAATATTTAACTTATAATTTTAATAATATTTTTTGAACAAATACCCATTAAAAATATTTTTTATATTTTTAAGGGATTGGTCGTAAATATTACTAATTAAATTAATAAAATAATTTTGACCCTGGTCCTATAGTCAAACTAGCCGTTGGTAAGTTAGCCGTTGGAGGCCCTACTGGGACTATTTAACTTGCTAAGCTTGATCTGTTTCTTCAACTTGTCCTGACGATGAACCACACTAGTTGGTTCGAAACGCGTCGACAAATGGTATCCCATGTGATTTTCGCCAAAAAATATCTCACAAACTTGATATGGATCACAGAAGCCTGAACTCTATAATTCACTCATTTTCCCTTACTAAAACCCCTTTCCCTAGTTAGAAAACACATTTTCCTTTACAAAAGTGTATTCCCCTTTACTAATTACCTTTTCATTAGAAACATGCAAAAACCCACTTTTTGCATGGTTTTAAATGGTTGAAATATTATCAGGCCCCATTGAAAAATCTTCCCCGATATTAGTTTGAACACTAGTTATTAGTGTATTTTATCATCCGGCTATCCCATTTACCCCATACCCTTTATATTATTCCACACTAACATTTAACTAACCTCCCACTATTTTAAATCCCTGACCCCTTTCATATTAATAGTTTTAAATTAAATTCAATCACCCGATGTCGCACATACATCTAACCCCTCCGCATTAAAAATCGTCTAGTCCCACTTATCAGAACCCTCGAACTCCATTCATTGTCTGATCTCCCCGCTTAGATTTGACGATCAATAATCCATATCACGTTCTCCACTGCTCGATGCTTAACACTTAAAATGCATGCGATATGGGTGGTTTTCCCCACCTGCCTTTTCACTACATGGAAACCCCACATCATATCGTATCCCTCGGTAAAAAACTATTTACCACTTTTGATCCACACGATAATCCACCATACCACTCTTGCTTCAACTTCTCTTCCCATCCGAAACCACCTCCCATTCCACGATAGCCCCCTCAAAAGACCAACCACCAACTATCACCTCCTACTTGAAAGCCTCCTCCGACTGCTACACTGTGTATCCTCGGAAGCCTTATCATCCATTGTTGTGCGGCAAACTACTAATCTACCCCTGTACAATGTAAAAAAATTGCAAAGTTTCCAGAAAAATATATTCCACCATTCCCCTACCTCTATTTGAAATACATAAACCTAGAATACCATTGGCAATGCAGAACCAAAACCTCAAGAGTTCGGGCTCAATCCATAGATTTCCCAGTTCCCTAAAGTCCATTTTTACATCGCTGTGGAAACTACATTTTCATTAACTACTCATTTATACTAGTTAAAAACCTTTTTGTTCTAGATTCTCAGGAAATGTATTCGAATAGTTTTCCTCAACAGAATATTCCATACAGTAGCAAAGCAGAAGAAGTCATTTACACAGAGGTAGTAATTGTTAAAATAGAGATAAATCAGCTTTTGTCGAAACACAATGTAACTACATCATGAAGAATGTTCCCTTGTGAATGTGGGATAAATCCCATAAATTATATATATATATATATATATATATATATATATATATATATATATATATATATATATATATATATATATATATATATATATATAGATATAGATATATAGATATATATATAATCCCTCTTTTTACCCCTTAATTCACAAAACTCTATTAATATAAAGCTTTGGACTTTATATTAATTCCTCCTTGCAAGCCTATACTACCTCTCCCCCCTGCAAAGTCAACCAATGGACCACCCCACACTAAGAATTAAACCCCCTTCATTTTTATTTGCCTTGAGATTCCTAAGATTAAAATTCCATATCGCGTACTCAGCTTATCAAACATTTAACACTCAAAAGGCACACAAGATTAGTGGTTTTCCCAGCCCACCTTTTTGCTACATGGCAGCCCCACATTATATCACATCCTCCAAAATAATACCACCTACCACTTTAAAGCGGTGCGATAAACCATTAACTGTTTTGGTTTTGAATCTTATAAATGTTATGGGAATATAGGGTGGATTAATTTCAAGTGAAATATAGAGATATGAGAATGTTGTAATATTTCAGAGCTATGGGTGAAACCATACTTGAAGTAAAATTATAAAGCTACAGGTAATATGAGACTAAGGTTGTGGAATGAGATTCAAAGGTAAAATGGTTTTACAACGACACATGAAATAAAATTCAGGGATTCCATCAATCTATCAGAGAAAATAAAAGGGAAAATTTTCACATGAAATTAATGTACAGGAGAGCAAAGATAGAATTCATGTAAATGCATTTCACGATAAAAGATTAAGGTGAAATCAATTTACAGGCATGGTGAAATTAATTTACAGGTACAAATCAACACATGGTTTTGCAAAACAATTCAGGTATTCTACAAGGGTAAAAGGAATTTACACACAGATAAAATGAATTTAGAGGGGAAGGAGTAATAGAAACAAAACTACACATGGTTTTGTGAATTCATGGAAAGTGAAAACAAAACCATGGATTGGAAAAACACATGGTTTTGTAGAAATTTAATTATAAATTTCATTTAAAATATTTTGGTTATATATTTTCCAAATATTTTGTGACATAATGGTGACTCCACTGGGGACAAAACATTTTCTTCATAAAGATTATACAAAGATTATACAAAGATCAGATTTGATCTATGATGGTGGACAATGATCAGACACACAAAGGTTCAAAACATCCACCTGGCGACTCCAACTCCAAATCAATTTCAAAATCAAGACTCCACTGGAGGAATGAACCTAAAAGAACAATATGGGAAGATCAGGTTTCTAACTTGGATTTTTATCTAAGACATCATGGTTTTTCTCATCAAGAAGGTTTTTCATTGTATATTGTATTTTAGAGAAGATCTTAGATTAATTTTTGGTTATTTTCCTTGGAAGATTGTAAATACAAATTCTCCTTATCCATTTGAGCAGCTTTCTTCTAAATCTTATGACAATCATTTTCCGATTGAGAAGCCTCAAAAAATCAAGACTAATCTTACAATTCCTCTACATATTCTTGTACCTTGTAAAGTTCCTGATATATATAAACCCCTCATGTTACCTCATATACTCCATGATTTTCTTAATAAATATTACAAATATCTCCCCAATTTTGATGGAGAGAATGATATCACTGCCCAAAAACATATCTAAGGTTTTGATAATTATCTAGATCTATTTGAGATTAATGAAGATGATGTTATTATTGGGATTTTTGCTCTTTCTTTGTAAATTAATGTAAATAGTTGGTTCAAGAACCTGCTTATTGCAAGCATCTCAAATTTCCAACAGTTTGTCAAAATTTTCCTTGATATATGGATAATCAAAGTCAATCATTTTCTGATCATAGAAGAATATAATCAGTTGAAAAGACAGCCAAATGAAACAATACAACAATTTTCTGACATAACAATTTTCTGACATATTTAATCAAGTTTGTTATTCAATGCAGCAAATATAAGACCTCCTCTTGATTCAACTCTCTTGCATTATCTAAAAGCATTTGATCCAAAAATAGAATTTCAGCTAAGAGAAAGAAACCCAGCAACTCTTGAAAAATTGCAGAACATTTTAGTAGATGTAGAAGTTCATCTGTTGATTAAAAAGAAAAATTTGAAAGCAGAAGCAGAGAAGAACAACATTGCAGAGGTAAAACTCGACATTTTGGTAAGAAAAATAGAGGAAATGATACAGAAGATCACCATGCAAGATAATTTTTTTGTGCAAGATCACCATGACCTATTTATTTCAAAAAAAGAATAGGTTGATATCCATGAAGAAATTCTTGTTAATTCCAACTACCATATATCAGAAAATGGATTTACAGATCAATATGTGGAGGAGGAATCTACTGATCTAATGTGTATGTTTGATGACATTCCTTCTTTTAATGATTTGCCTAAGTATGATCAGTATGATGATAATTATGTTCTCTGATTTCAAGCTAACTTAATAGAGCAATCAGAAGCTAGTTTGGGAAATAAGGAAATTCAGTTTCAGCAGCTTGAAAATAGTGATCAGCTTATTCATATCAGTGATGAAAGTGAGGAAGAAAGTGCAGAAAATTTGGAAATAAGTGAAGGTTCTTTGCCTATTTGTTTTGCTTAGTTTTAGTTCATCAGAGAAAACTTTAAAGCAATCAAAAATCAGTAGTCTTTTGGTATGGGAAAATTTTATACCACTATGTTTTGAATCATTTCAGTTTTTAAAGGAAATGTGGTATAAAATCTCTAAAGAAAAGGATGAGAAGCTTATAGAAATCTATGAAGTTCCATTCAAACCTATATGGAATAAGTTGCAGCAATCCTTCCAAGTTTTATATGATCCAATAGCTGATATATTAGATGATGGATGCAATCAAAATTTTTCTCTATTAACTAACTATGAGATTCAGGATCAAGATGATAAAGGTTTCATCAATCAAACATTTCAATCAATAGAAATATCATCACAAAGCTTATCTGAAAATATGCAGGGTGATAAAGATAAAAATGACATTTCAGTTTCAT
Organism: Pinus tabuliformis; assembly: GCA_031772625.1. Lineage (NCBI taxonomy): Eukaryota > Viridiplantae > Streptophyta > Pinopsida > Pinales > Pinaceae > Pinus > Pinus tabuliformis. The sequence continues at coordinate 97,181,609 of CM062805.1, read as the reverse complement.
GGCATAGAGGCCATCAAGAACAGATGTACAGTTGCTTAAATAAGTTGAAAAATAGTGTATATATTTTGGAAGATCATTTTGAAAAGTTCCTAGAGTCAACAATGGAAATCAAGTATTTCCTTATCTTTTCATTTGTTGACAAATTTCTATTGGGTTTTAGAATCTCAGTTTTGATCACAAACAAGCTAATGTAGCAAAATCCACCAATGTATATCATTCTTGAGTGGTTGCATTGGTTGTTTCATTTTACCGAACTAGCAGTTGGACAACTGATTAGAGTAAGTAGGTATGATTCTAGTTTGATTAAATTCAGTTTTTTAGCAGCCAGTTTATTTCAGATCAGATTACATTGTAGCATGTTTCAGGTTTCAGTTTGCAGAAAAGGTTAAGATTTCAGTCCAAGATTTTCAGTCACAGAGATTATACAACAAAGCATGTGTAGGCTTTGGATTAGCCCAATGGATCAAGCCACTAGTCAATGATGTTCTTGACATCTCACAAGGAGATGCCATCCCCAAGTGGAGCCATTGTTAGGTTCCTATAATAATAAGGATCATAATTTTGAATTGACTATGTTAAGTCTTGTAATATTGTACATACCTTTGCTTTTCTGCAAATGTTTTCCCATATTAAAAAATGTAAAGAGGGTATGTCCTAAAAGAATTATCAAAAGACAAAAAGAAACAAAGATCAAAAAAGAATATTAAATATGAACCCCACCAAAAAGAGATAAAAATAATCATGAAAATGTGCACATTCAAATGCCACTCCTCTCAGTTTACTTTTTGCAAGTAATATTGTGTGCATCTTGTCAAAATGCCACAATCCATGATGATCAGACAGTTTAATCTTGATTCATTCATGATTTAAATTTCATGCTGATAGATAGAGAATAAAGATCTAGCCAAACTATTTAATATTGGTAGATCAGTAGTTAGGTAGAGAATAATAATTTGCTCATTAGTTTAATCTGAGCCATTGGACATTATAAGATAAGAATTAGATAGTTTGCTTATCAAAAGAAAATAAAAGGGTCAGCAAGCTCAAATGCACATAATAAATGAAAAGAAAATGTTAGGGTAAATAAAGGGTAGGTAGAAGCATTTTCACAAGGCATGGAGAGCATTAGTTGGTCCATTTCATATTACTAACTTCCTTCCAAACTCATTTTCCCTTGTAAATATATCCCTTCCCATTCATTTTAAACCTTTTCCCATTACTGCACTCATTTTCCCTTACTAAAACCCTTTTCCTAGTTAGAAAACACATTTTCCTTAAAGTGTATTCCCCTTTACTAATTACCTTTTCATTAGAAACATGCAAAAACCCACTTTTTGCATGGTTTTAAATGATTTAAATATTATCAAGCCCCACTGAAAAATCTTCCCCGATATTAGTTTGAACAATAGTTCTTAGTGTATTTTATCATCCCGCTATCCCTAACATCCCACTATCCCATTTACCCCATACCCTTTATATTATTCCACGCTAACATTTAACTAACGCCCCACTGTTTTAAATCCTCGACCCATTTCATATTAATAGTTTTAAATTAAATTCAACCACCCGACATTGCACATACATCTAACCCCTCCGCATTAAAAATCCTTTGGTCCCACCTATTAGAACCCCTAAACTCCATTAACCATCTGATATCCCCACTCAGATCCGATGCTTAACAATCCATATCACGTGTCCATTGCCCAATGTTTAACACTTAAAAAGCATGTGATATGGGTGGTTTTCCCTGCCCACCTTTTCGCTACGTGGCAACCCCCCATCATATCGCGTCCCTTGGCAAAAAACTATTTACCACTTTTGATCCATGTGATAATCCACCATACCACTCTTCCTTCAACTTCTCTTCCCATCCGAAACCACCTCCCTTTCCATGGCAGCCCCCTCAGAAGATCGACCTCCAACATTCACCTCTTGCCCGAAAGCCTCCTCCAACATTCACCTCTTGCCCGAAAGCCTCCTCCAACTACTACACTGTGTATCCCCGAAAGCGTTATGATCCATTGTTGTGCGGTAAAAATTACAGATTTTCCATAAAAAGAGATTTTGCCACCCTACCTCTATTTGAAATACATAAACCTGGAATACCATTGCCAATGCATAATCAAAGCCTCCAGAGTTGAGACTCAATCCATAGATTTCCCAGTTCCCTAAAGTCCATTTTTGCATCCTTGTGGAAACTGCATTTTCGTTGACTATTTTATTTTTATAGGTTATCATTTAAGATTTGGAGAAACAGTATTTATACTAGTTAAAAACCTATTTGTTCCAAATTGTCAGGAAATGTATTCAAATGGTTTTCCTCAATAGAGGATTCCATATAGCAGTAGAGCAGAAGAGGTCATTTACACAGAGGCAGTAATTGTTAAAACAGAGATAAATCAGCTTTTGTGGAAACACAATGTAATTACATCATGAAGATTGTTCCCTTGTGAATGTGGGTTAAATCCCATATATATATATATATATATATATATATATATATATATATATATATATATATATATATATATATAATACCTCTTTTTACCCCTTCACAAAACCCTATTAATATAAAGTTTTGGACTTTATATTAATTCCTCCCCACAAGCCTATACTACCTCTTCCCCCTGCAAAGTCAACCAATGGCCCACCCTGCAATAAGAATTAAACCCCCTTCATTTTTATTTTCCTCAAGATTTGTAAAAGTAAATGAACGGTTAAAATTCCATATCGCACGCTCAACTCATCCAACACTTAACACTCAAAAAGCACGCGAGATTAGTGATTTTCCCAACCCACCTTTTTGCTATGTGGTAGCCCCATGTTATATTGTGTCCTCCAAAATAATACCACCCACCACTTTAATGTGGTGCAATTAACTGTTTTTGTTTTGAATCTTATAAATGTTACGGGAATATAGGGTGGATTAATTTCAAGTGAAATACAAAGAGATTAGTGATTTTCCCAACCCACCTTTTTGCTATGTGGCAGCCCCATGTTATATTGCGTCCTCCAAAATAATACCACCCACCACTTTAATGTGGTGCAATTAACTGTTTTTGTTTTGAATCTTATAAATGTTACGGGAATATAGGGTGGATTAATTTCAAGTGAAATAGAAAGATATGAGAGTGCGGTAATATTTCAGAGCTACAAGTGAAACCATACTTGAGGTAAAATTATAAAGCTACAAGCAATATGAGACTAAGGTTGTGGAATGAGATTCAAAGTAAAATGGTTTTACAGGGACACATGAAATAAAATTCATGGATGCCATGAATTTATTAGGGAAAATATCACATGAAATTAATGTACAGGAGAGCAAATATAACATTCATGTAAATGCATTTCATGATAAAAGATTATGGTGAAATCAATTTATAGTTGTAAAATCATGTTGTAGGTGAAAGTAAAAGAGTAAAGTAAGAATACTCTTCCAACTGTACAAATCAACACATGGTTTTGCAAAACCATCCACGGATTTTACAAGGTTAAAAAGGAATTTACATACAGATAAAATAAATTTACAGAGGAAGGAGTAATAGAAACAAAACTACACATGGTTTTGTGAATTCATGGAAAGAGAAAACAAAACCACGTATTGGAAACAACACATGGTTTTGTAGAAATTTAATTATAAATTTCATTTAAAATATTTTGGAAATATTATTCAAATATATATAATATTATATATTTTCCAAAATATTTTGCCACAATAATGGATGATAAAACAGCAGGGCAGTCACAGGATCAGCCATTAGTGAGGGAAGTCTCAGATTATCAATTTAGAGGATCATTAAGAAGTTGAGTGAATTACGAAGAAAAAAAGAGATGCATTACCTGCTCCCACTTCCACAACAACAACATTTGCAGAACACATTCCACCAGAAGTATTAATTTGCAACAGTTAGAGATAGTCTAAAAATGTCATGTCTGTTAGAGACAACATTTATTGTAAACAGTTTGTAAATTTTGTATAAATAATTCTGCTTTTGAAGTATTAAGGTGTGGATTGCTGAACATTTCTATAGTTACATTGATTTGAAAGCCTGAGGGTTTATTGTAAACATTTTCAAGTCAGCATAATGGACTGAGTAATAAAGGCATTGCATTACAGGATTCATGTGTTGGGCCACTTCAGTGAAGTATCCTTCATTTGTTGAATTGTTATCTTCTTAAGTTTTTCACATACATACACATTTTCAAATTTAAATGAAATAACTGGAATTTTACTTCAGAATTTGTTTAAGTACACTCTGTCTTGAACAATTATTCATTTTATGTTTTCTTCTAATATCCAGAGTATGGAATTCTTCATTGCTCCCTATTTTCGATTTACCTCTTTCATTTCCTTCATTATCCAATTTGAGGAATCCTTGACCCCGATTGAAAAACCACTTCACCATCCATCCTGAAAGATCTGAAATTACTCAGCTACCTTTCCCTGTGTACACTACCTTTAGAACTTGATTCAATCCTGTTTTCTTGACAATTTGGACTCCATGGCCCAATGGTAAATAGACATTTATCTATCCATCTGAATTAGTGATTCCACCACCAAATCAAAACCCAATTAAGCTTACATAACTAGCCTAAAATAAATTAACTCAACAAAGTTAAATCATTAAGAGAGAGCCATCTTTGAGCATTAGGAAGGCTAGATCCTAATCTCAAAAGTAGGTTTGTGGTTACCTGTATTATTTCTTTCATGACAACCCTAGGTAATTTTTAGAGTGATAACATATACAACCTTACATTAACAGAGAAGGAAGGAAAAGAATAATTATGCTTCATGTTTCTTCTATTGTAATCTATAACCTTGTGATCAAATACATTGCATGTAAAACAGTACCCTTTAAAGAAACTTGAATATTTGGAGTTGATGATCTTCCTGTGAATCTACTTCTACAATTGGCTCCAATGTGTCCAAAGTTATGAAGGATAAAACATTCAATATCGTTGTTGAAAGGAGAGAAATGATTGTTGTTTCTATTATTGGGACCAAATGATTTCCTTTGAAAATTTTATTTCTTTAGTTTCAGGTTTGGTTGACCAGAATGTTCAGAGTTTTCCTTGTTAGTCTTAAGATTATTTGCACAAGCCTATGAGCTATATTCTTCCTTTATAGTTTCATGAAAACCAAGGCCTGATTGATGGAAGGGTATCTTTGATTGTTAAGAATATTATCCAATATCTTAGAGCTATCTTGAAATCTCAATTTCTTATCCTTTTGTGCTAATTACCTTTTAGTATACTTACCTCAACCTCTTTTTCTCCTTTTTTATTTTCCAAGTGTGTTCTTAACTCGATGATCTCCTTTTTAAGCTCATTTTCTTGTTCTTCAAATACTTGAAGTATCTCCTCATATTGTTTGTTTGAATTTTCAAGGTCACATTTGAGAGATATTATCTCTGGTTCAAGTCCTTCATAGTAACTGGTTCTTTCTTTAAGCTCTTTGATTTTTACATCTTATTTAGTTTTTTTTACCTCTTGTAGCTAGGAGTTTCTCTTTCTGAGTTCATTTCTCAATGAAGCTACTTCATCCTTTAACACTAATCTTCCTTTTCCTTATATTCCTTCCTCATTCCTTCTTCAATTTTTCTTCCTTTTCCAACTGAGCCTTTAATATGATAATTTCTTCTTTGAAGGGGCAGTCCCTTTGATCAAAATGTTGTAATATTTTTTTATAATATCTATTCTTAGTTGTGATATTTTTAATCTCTACCTCTAGGGCTATTTTTTATTAATCTGGTTTCTTTATGGAATGATTACTTTCACTTCTACCCATGAGAGAAATTTCAGTTTATTTACTATCATCATCACTACATGTACAAGGAAACAAACTAAAATTAGAACACGATCCAATACCTAATGATTCTTGATCTTTATATTCCTCATTCTTGATCAACAGAAAACAGGGCGCTCCTGAATTTGAATATTTGTTGACATATTTCAATAAAGTTTTCACTTGATTTATGAATGTAGATATTGCCACAACATCAAATATATCACTGTCGCTACTTTCCTAGATTAACCTCTTCCTTTGAGATTCTTTCTTCTGGTGATTCCTTTCCATTGTCCCTGAGCCAATGTCAAGTGGCTAAGCTTCAACTAGAGTGACCTGCTCTGATCCCAGTTCTTAGAAATACTGAGAAAGGTGGGGGTGGGTGAATCAAAATTTCATTCCCAATTAAAACTTTACTTAGATTATATTTTTATTTTCAATGCATCTAATCCATTATATCATTAGTAGAATATTGTATTATAGATGTGAGCTTATTCAATTAACCATGAGAAGCATCAAGAATAAAAGCATGTAAACTATAAAGCACATCAACACATCAATCACATATGGATAGTAGGATTTTAGGTGGAAACCAAATGTGGGAGAAAACCAATGTTGTTTTCTGTCTTCTTATTTTATTATAGAGAAAATTATTTTACATCTTGAGCTTCTACTGATGCAAATTCTTGCTAGCATGCAAGCTCCTATCTAAAAGAAGCTACAACATCCACTCGTTCTCCAACACCTACTAGAAGGGAGCTACAACCCCCTAATCAAGTTTACCAGCTCTTACCAGAAGGAAGATCTGACTTCCTCACTGGAGGATAAAACCCTAATTAAGCACCTTTGTGGATCACATTTCACAAATTTTCACTCTAGATCCACCTGCCTCAAAGAAACATCAAAACCTATAGGCCACCTTTCCTCATATTTTCAAAATAGGCCCACACCCTATAATAAACTCAATCCAATGTACTAGATGAATGCCAAACTGAATCATTGAACACTAATAACAATACCAATGTGGCAACCACTGAAAACCCAACCAATTTGATCAAATTACCAATACCAATCCAATCAATTACCAAACCACTAAATACCAACTGAATCAATAAATAAAATTGATCACTAAATATCAATACTAAATCAAAATTGAATACACTGCAACCAATTTACCAATACCAATGTGCCAAGCACTGAGAACCAAAGGAATCCCTCTCATTAACTTTATTAGCTCAACCAAGTCAATATCCTTCATAGAACTCACATTCAAGTACCATGTTAGTTGTCAAGCCGATATACCAATGATGTCAAATCGAATACTCAACCACCGGATGTTAATATGCCAATACTGAATTAATACGGAATACTAAATCAACTAATGCATCCTGATTACTAAATATATCTCCAACCAATATCCCAATCAATAGATAAAATCAACATGTCAATCAAAATCATCTTATTAAGAAAAATTATGTCATATATCAATCGCCATAGACACAACTGATGAACCTAATCATTGGGTAACGATATGGACATAAATCCACCTCCTAGCTTAGTCAAATCAAATATTCTCACAATTTATTACATATTTTGATTATATTTTGTTTAATGAGATGAGTCAAAGTGAGATATTATGCCTAGCAGACTATTGTGCATTGATTCAAAGTTTTAGAGAGAAAATCATGGAATTTTGGCTAATTAAGGGTTGAAACTCGAATGAGACAACGAGGAGAGATTTTAGGAGGTAGATCCTCCTCATTTACTCCTCCCTCATTCTAATATTCCTTCATCAATCACACTAGCTCAAAGTACAAGCAGCCAAGTCATGGAGATCAAAAGGCAGCCGAGCAAGTGACAGTTAAAGAGCTAGTTTATCTCGAGTTTGGGAGTCGAGCCTCCCTAGATTTAAGGAAGTCCTTGGAGACTTCAACTGTATAAATAAAGAGGCCTAAAGCCCCATTAGGATTCAAATTTTTGTTGTAAAAACTGATGAGCCCCATAAATGGGTAATTATATTGGCTCATTTTTCCTCCTAACACAGTTAAATCAACCATTCTCTTAGCTTATTACATGTTTTTTGATTATATTTATGCTTATGGAGTGAGTTGAGTTAGTTGTGATGCCATGAGGTCTAATATGTGTTTAACGCAGATTTTTGTTGAATTTTGAAGACAAAGTCAAACATTCAATGGAAAATTGGCAGCAATAATTCAAAGTGGACAAAGGAGAGGATTTATAGGAGGGAATCCCCCTCATTTATTACTCCCCACTTCGAATTCCCATTCATGCAGCTCGGAGTACAAACAGCGAAATCAATGCACTATGAGACAACCAAGAAAGTGGAGGGTAACTTATGTTTATCTCGAGTTTTGGGAGCCAAGCCTCCCTGGTTTTAAGAAAGCTGTTGGGAGCTTTAGTCTTATAAGTAGAGAGGCCTAGGACCTCACTAGGGTCGAATTTTTGTTGTACTTTTGCTATTGTAAAACTATACTCAAATTCTATCTTACTTTTGTGGATAGTTTCATGTAATCCTATTACTGTTTTGATAATAAATATGAGATCCTTTTTGAGCTAGCATTGAGTCACCTCAGAGGGATGAAGCTCTTGGGTTAGGGCCCAATCCAAGCAGCCAAGCTCCTCTTGTTTGTATTTATATGCTTTGTTTCAGTTTATGGATTAGTTGTTGTTAGATGAATTTCTTTCTTGGTTAAGAATAGGTTGCTTTTGGTGATTTAGAAGGTTGTTTCCATTTGTGTTTTCTATAGCAGGTTAAACAGTGATAGAAAGAAGATTCAAAAGGCTTGCAACATTTCCTTGGCCTCTTTTCCTCCCTTTGGGACCATGAACTGAGGCAAAGACCCTTTTGCTGCCCCAAAAACACAGATTTTCCTTCTCCATAGGATTTATAGTGTTTGTAGTTTGTTAGAAGGTTAATGCTTTGCTTTAGATCTCTTCCGCCATGCTCATTTTTGTCTTTGCAATCAGTCTTCTTCCATGATTTCTCTCCTTGTAGCATTTTTCAGCATTTACTTCCATAGCTCATAATTTAGACTAGCTTGATGCAAAATTCTGTTTTTTTGATGTACTCATTTCCTTTCTTGCTTGATCTCATTGGTTGACTGTCAGTTCTTTTGTAGCAGATCTCTTCTCACAGCAGGTCAGCCTATCAGCCATCACATTCTCTCCATGATCCATGCCCTACAGGTCACCCAAAGTTCACCTCAAATCTGCCTTAGTTTTCTGCATTTTTCCATAGGATTTCTTCCTCTCTACCAATCATCTTTCTCTCTCCTAGTGATCCTTGGTGGACCTTAGGTGCCCTAACACATTATCCCAACCTTCATCTACCTTTTCCACCCACTCTCACACCTTCGAAACTGCTCTCAGCATCCTCCTATAGACTTCCTGTAGATCTCGTGTGTCCTCCTGTAGATTTTCTTGTAGGCTTTGTTTTGAAGGCCGAGTGTTGGAAAAGCCTCCAAAAGGCCACCTGAGACCTCCTAGGACCCATCTACACCCTCCTACATCTCCTCAAACCCCAAAGTCACCCTTCAGCACCACCTATTCGCTTCCACCATCACACAATAAAATACATGCATGTCAATTTCACATAAAAATACATAAAAATCCAAAAAGATGTTTTTTGCTCATTTACTTCTAAAAATAGCTTGAGTAGATGTTTTTTACTTCCTTGAGTAGGTAATGGCATTCATTTCATGGTTTTCATAGTGCTTTCTGCAAAAGTAGAATTAGTTAGTTAAGTAGGGTTTGCTAGGTTTACTTTACATTTCAGTCTTTTTCCTTTCTGCAATTAGAGTAGCCTCTATAGAGTAAGCTTTCCTTTCTTTCATCACATATAGAGCTTCTTCTAGAATCCATAGAAGTTGGCTTGAGCTCCTAGTGATCTTGCACCAGCTTACCAAGTGATAGCCTGCAGTAAGAACTAGTACTTGTGTATATAGCACCGTCACTTCCAAGTTTGTTACGAACTACCGTGTTGATAAGAGTAAAGTAGGCAGCCCAGGAGTTGCGGCATTATTGCTACAATACTGGTGCTCACCACTTTTTGGCGCTATTGTCGGGGAAGCGTCAGAGTATTTTGTGATTATTTCTTTTTTCTATTTTCTATCACAACATTCTGCTAAGTAGTTTATTTAAGCAAAAGTAGAATAGTTGTTTCTTTCAGTTTCTGCATTTCCTTGCTTTCCTTTTCAATTCTGCAAATTTCATTTCAGCAAGAGTAGACTAGTCATTTCTTTCTGTCTCTGCATTTCCTTGCTTTCCTTTTCAATTCTACAAATTTCATTTTAGCAAGTTCATTTCAGTTAGTTGCAATTTGTGTTGTTCAATCCATTTCAGTTTTGCAGGTACAATCAGTGAAAAAAAACAAAAACCAACCAAAAAGATTTCCTTTCATGCCTCGTAGGAATAGAGATAATTCAGAAAAATTCTTGCCCAACACCCCCACTACCTCACATAGCCAACCTTCTCTCTTCTTCGGTGGCAGTGATCAAGAAGAACCTTTAGGTGAACAACCAGAGATATTTGAAGAACCTATAGGGGAAGAAGAAGAAGAAAACATCCCTCCTGAGCTAATGGCTGAAAACAAAAATGCTAGGGGGAATGGAGAGAGAATAGAGGGTACCTTTCCCATTAGGGAGACTAATGGGGACACTAAAATGAAGAATATAAGCCCTTCAGCCCTACCTCACTTCCATGGTTTGACTACAGAAGATCTTGACACCTTCTTGTTTGAGTTTGTTGTCATCTGTCAAACCTATGACTATGCAGAAGAAGAGAAAAAGTTGAAGCTATTCCCTTCTACTCTCAAGGATGCAGCATTACATTGTTTCATGTGGTTACCTGGCAATAGCATCACAACTTGGGCTCAGATGCAGCAAGCCTTTAATGACAAGTATCGAGACTACTGTAGGTCAAAAGATACCAAAGAAGAAATCTTCTGAATGACCATGGGAAGTGATGAATCCTTGGAAGATTATGAAGAGAGGTTCCAGCTCAGCTACAAAAGGGCCAGGTGTACACTTGACCCTAAATCTCTGAAGTTGGTCCTGCTCAGGGGAATTCCAAAAGACCTTCTAGACACCCTCCATCTGCTGGTTGGGGGAGACATCTACCAACTATCTTATGAGGACATAAAGACTATTTTTAGAAACCATTCTAGAGTAGCCAAAAAGAAAGGTAGGGGGAGTCAACCCATAGCTAGTACCTCCTCTTCCAATTCATCCATTAAAGGTGAAATTGGAAACATGCTGGAAGACTTCAAAAGTGAGATGTTGTAGACTCTTGCCATGCAAATGGATACCTTGCATATCAAAAGAAAATAAGAGGAAGCAGAGAGGGCTTTGGCCATATTTTGTCCTAGATGCACCAGGAGGCATCCTATGAATGAATGTCCATTAAACTCTATAGAAGTTTGTTCAGTGTGTGAAGAAGATCATTCTACAGATAAGTGCCCTTCCTTTCCCAGACTTAAAGCTATATACCAAGGGGCCGAAGGAGCCACTGAACCACTTTATTTCATGAACCAAAGGAGACTGCATAGACCTAGACCATACCAGTAGGGGATGCAAGGGACATCTCAGGCAGAGTAAAACCCCAACCAAGTCACTTCCATACCTTCTTGGGGCCCCCCTACTCATCCTTCCTGGTTGTTATAGAAATTTTTGTGCCTTACAGCTCTAAGCATGAAATGTCCATAAACCAAGGGATCCTAAGTCCCTAAATGTGTTGTTCCGGCCCCTAAAGGAACAAGGTCAACAAATTACAGCTTCTCCCAGAAGTTCTCCACCAGAAACTGCTCAGAATCAGTCAAATCAGGATCATTTTAGCTGCTCCACTAGCTAGCTGCGTTTCATAGCACCTAAGTACACTAGCTAGGTGCGTTGCAATGCACCTAAATGCACTACCAGGGTGCGTTGAGCGGGAAATGACAAATGGCAGTGTCATTCCGCGAGGTGGAAAGACAATGGAAGCTTCCAGAATCTTCCCCAATGACACTTGCCTCACTGAGTTTGACCAAGGATGAGTAAGAGGCTCTCAGTCTCCAAGTGGAAGCAAGAACTGACAGAGAGAAGACACTAGTCAAATCATAAGCTGACTCATCCTCTTTGCATACATCTATATATGGATCCCTCATCCCAGAGATCCAAAGGCTGGAATTTTGTACATTGCAGAGAATTGTTGTTGGTTTTGAGATAGATATCAGAGTATTGGGTGATTTATGCTTTTTTGGAGGTGAAGAGGGGATTCCTTTGCTGGGAGGTTGATGCTGGATCAGGAATCATCAGTTGTAACTCCTCCTGGATCTTCTTGTTATATCAATAAAACTATTTGAGTTTCTCCTACATGCTTGTGTATCATTGATGTTTGTTACATTTGTATGTTTAGCTTAAATCTGATCCTAAGCTATTTATGAATATAAATCCATGTCTTTGTGTAGTTTCCTTCTTTTGTGATCTTACAGGAACTTGGTGAAGCTAGGCAAGTAAGGGAGTAGGTAGCTGGAAGCTGTCAAAGAGGAGAGAGATTGGATCAAAGGACTAGCGCAATACACAGGTTGGTTCATCCTATTCCTCTTCGTTTATAGTTCATAAAGAAGAATACGAAAATAGTTTTCTCTGTTTGTTTCTAAGGTCACTGTCACACCTTAGTGGGATAGGGTCGTTCTGAATAGACACTTTTCCCATTAACAAAATGGCGACTCCGCTGGGGATCGTGTCTAATTTGTTTGTTTGTGTTTCTCTTGTTGTTTGTTTCATAAACATAGAAGTAGCAATCGAACTGCATTTGCCATTAACAAATGCAAAGTAGACATCTGCTACTTCAATCCATTCACTGGATCTGTTTATGATTTGAACAACTGATTCACAAATGATCTGATTGCCCTTTGTGATAGCTCTTAGACCTCCTTTAAATCTACCCTCTGATTGTGCATTACTGATTGCTTTTACTCGGCCAAAAACCATAGATTAAACTACAAACCGTGACCCGGAACCCGGATAGAATTCTCGTTTCTGCCCCAGCGCAGGCTCTGTGAAGAGATTCTGCATTTCAACACAGTTCCCGAGAGGTCTACCTACGCTGCAATCCAGTTTCTCTGTGTAACAGGTGCGCTGATCAGCCTAGCCTTGTGCAGTTGAGGTTCTTTGCTTCATTTTTTCAGTTTTGTCTCTGATTTTTGCAGCCTGTGATCAGTGTATGTGTCTGTTAAAAAACCCCTTTTCTTTGCCTTAATTCCGCCTCCTTTGTACAAAAAGACTGTAGATGTTTTTGTGTGTTTGTTACATCATTTACAGTTTTCCATTGAAAAAGTAGAATAGTCATATTGTCGTCCTTTGATTTAGATCTGTCGTAAGTGTCGATTTTGATCTTAGGAGAAAGTTTATTTGCTATTGACAGTCGATTATGCTTTTACTTTTGCCTTTGGTTTGAATTTCTGACTTTCTAGTGTCGAAACGAGTATTTACTTCAAAATCATAAAGTGTCGTAATCATCTCTACCTTTTGATTTCGAAAAGAAGCTTGTTTGTGTTTGTCACTTGAAAGCAAATTCAAATTTGTACATCAACTTTCTTTTTAGGCATCAATATTAAGAAAGTGAAAAACAAATACATGCACATGTGCATTTGCATATTGACCTTCTGTTTGGCTTGATTTAGGAAAAGTGCATTTACAGTGTGCTCTTTGCTCTTTTGAGAAAAGATTGTGTCTTTCTTTTCCCCTTGTAGCTAGGATTTTCATTGCTGAAAAGAGATAAAAGTTTGCTTATCATCTTTAGATTGCATTTTAGGAATTACGTCTACATCTCGTGGTGAACCCAAAAGCCAAACTTCATAAGAAAGATCAACTTAAAATAAATTGAATGAATCTAACAACGCTTTGGAACTTAATGCACAACATTTAGAGGTCTAGGCTAGAGACGTATTCCGGCGTCGTAAAGCCTGGTAACTGTTGTCCTCACTGATGGTTGGGTGATTCCTCCACTTTGAGACGATAAGTGCCAGTACGGACTTGTGCTCCCACGTACCGTCGAGTATATATTGGGAGACCCCTATAGGCTTAAAACCTTTTATCCATAGGAAGCCGTGTCGGCTGCCCTACTGATCGCAATGCACCGAACACAGCATTCGGGAAGATTGACTGCCGTACCGTAAAAAGTATTCTGCAGTTTTGCGATTGGTTTGGTACTCCCTCTACCTAGATCTCCAGAGCAGTCCCTTTCGTTCCTTTTCAGACTCCTTAACGGAAAAGGTCCATCTGAGCACTTGTCACTTCAGGCTCACTAAAAATCGAAGGAGACTAGAGTCATCTTTTGTTTTTTCTCGACTCTTAAAAACTGAAAAAACAAGTTGTGTCAAAGCGTCTAAAAATTTATTTTAAATGGAATATTCATACCCTTTTCCTACGTTGATCTTAGGTTGAGAAAATGGAGTCTACCAACCAAGGAATTCCCCTTGGTGGAAATCCTAGTCCTGGTCTGCTTCGGCAGGAAAACTTTGGGTATAGGGTAGGTTTCCACGGGAGAATATAACTAGTCTGTACCCTGTCCGTCGGTGGAAGAGGGGTTATTCTAGAATAAGATTCTCTTGTCAAAGTTATGTGAGTTGGCGGACGTCGTCACTCACCTTTGTTTATCTTGGTAAACATCGTCGAAGAAGTGTTTTGTTTGCACCGCGAATAGAACAATCTTTGGGTAACCTGTAAGAGGTAGGCCTTTCCCGATAGAACAAATGTTTTGTCTGCAAATTGAGGGGTAACCTTGAAACCATATTTTATACCTGGGGGCATGCAAACCTTTTGGAGTGCAAGTGAGGGGCGGCTATTTATTTTTAAAATTTTTAGGACCTCTAACCCTTTAAACTCGTAGGATTAGTCGTCACCTAACTTGCATAAAGAAAGGATGTGGGGAAAAAATCTAAAAATTGCCATTTTTATATGAGACATTCTTATCATATGACTAGATTAATCGAGCAGTTTTAGTGCATAGTTCAAGCTCGTTAAAAAATAAACATAAGACATGAGCAAACGTTTCCACCCGCGTTTAAGCTCGTTAAAAAATGAACTATTCCCCGGTAAATAACCATCGTGAATGAAGCATTTCAGCCATTAAAGCCTTGGTCGTGTTTGCACTGTCACCTCCACTTTTTCATTGGCCGATCATTCACCTCCATTTGATTGTTTACCAATTTTGAGGAATAGCTGCGAAGAGTGATTTCACTAGCCATCCTTGTGACACTGTCGTGATTGGAAAATTCCAAACCTTACCTGGAATCAGCCGCTACCCATTTTATCACTCGTTCCTCAAAAGACGAGTCTTCTTTAAGCTCTTTTCAACTGACTCGTAAAATATGAAAAGATTGCCGAGTTTTGGCCTTCTAGCTCATTAAAGTGACCGGAAGTGCTATCCCTCTAGATTTTAATCTTTTTGGACCTGAGGGATTATTGCACAAAAAGATCGAGTGCTTGTTTTGTTCGGCTCGTTAAAACTATCGAAAATTCATCCCTTCTGTATTGTTTTATACTTTTTCGGACTTAAGGGATTAGATGACGAAAAAGGAATTTTGGAGTTACCTTTATGTACCTTTTCAGACTCTCTAAAAATGAAAAGGACCGAGTTATCTTTGTCGTTAAACTCGTTAAAAAGATTAATAGCGACAAACTTGTCTTTAGACGAGAACGAGTTTCACTATCGCTAGGCTCGTTAAAACATAGCGATGGGTTTGCCCGAAGGGAAAATTATAGAACAAGCATATGTTATCCTCCTCAAGCTTGACAAAAATAATGAGGTACTGGTCAGCAATGACTGGGGAAAAATTGGGAAGAAAACTCAAAGAATCTTTATTGGTAGCAAGTCGCTCTTGAACATGACACTTCCACTCCATGCCTGAGTCGGGTTGGGTTGTTTCATTCACCGGTCACATCACCATGGTCACGCCATACCATCCACATTTGGGGTAAATGCTACCAATCCATCACATAAGTGTCGCCGACATGTTCAAGAGAAGTCATCCAGAGAAGTCACCCGTGTCCCATCCACTACCATACATTATACTTCATTCTTTCATGACCGCCATCCTGAACCGTATATCATCATATTGTTTTCACCTCCATCAAAATCATTTGCTCCATTCCGTGTCATTGATGTGGGATTCATTAAGGCCCTCCTTTGACGGATCGCTTCTTGTCGACACCAGCTCATTATCCAAGAAGTTGATCTAGGAACAACCCCTTCAGTACTTTGAAGCTTGCATGCCTCAATGGCAAGTTTCTCACTTCCAGTGACAGGTATACATCAATGACCTTCGACCGAAAGATTTTGCGTGGTGTTCGATGCCAAGTCCTTTATTCACACCACGTGAATTGTACTGCAGTACCTTGAGGGTCGTCATCATTATCGGTGATTCCTCTCGCGCTTGTTAACAATTTACATCATTGACTGCTAATCAAGCGATGTCTTTCCATGTTCGACTTCAAAACATTTCTCACATGGATCGACTTGTACTTCGAGTGAAGATCGGACGAGATTGAAGACCCTGGATCTAGTTTCATCCATCCGGGCTACGATATATATTCAGGAAAATAAAGACATTGAAATGTATAGCACTGCATCACAGATAATCATCCTACCAAAAGGATGATGGCTCTATCAGAATCATCAGTCTACCATCAGACGATTGTCTGTCCTATGTACATGAAAATGAATTTATAAAGCTGAGCATGGGAATGCCCGCCTCAGCTAGATCATGAAAACAGTATGAAGATAATGTATTGTATTGTATCTTATTACAGGTCTCCTCCCAGCATTGAAAGAACTTCGGATCCTCCTAATAAAGCATTTCACCCGATAAACAGCCTCATACTTTAGGGGGCAACTGTTATAGACATTTTTGTGCCTTACAGCTCTAAGCATGAAATGTCCATAAATCAAGGGATCCTAAGTCCCTAAAAGTGTTGTTCCGGCCCCTAAAGGAACAAGGTCAACAAATTACAGCTTCTCCCAGAAGTTCTCCACCAGAAACTGCTCAGAATCAGTCAAATCAGGATCATTTTAGCTGCTCCACTGGCTAGCTGCGTTGCATAGCACCCAAGTACACTAGCTAGGTGCGTTGCAACGCACCTAAATGCACCACCAGGGTGCGTTGAGCGGGAAATGACAAATGGCAATGTCATTCCGCGAGGTGGAAAGACAATGGAAGCTTCCAGAATCTTCCCCAATGACACTTGCCTCACTGAGTTCGACCAAGGATGAGTAAGAGGCTCTCAGTCTCCAAGTGGAAGCAAGAACTGACAGAGAGAAGACACTAGTCAAATCATAAGCTGACTCATCCTCTTTGCATACATCTATATATGGATCCCTCATTCCAGAGATCCAAAGGCTGGAATTTTGTACATTGCAGAGAATTGTTGTTGGTTTTGAGATAGATATCAGAGTATTGGGTGATTTATAGTTTTTTGGAGGTCAAGAGGGGATTCCTTTGCTGGGAGGTTGATGCTGGATCAGGAATCATCGGTTGTAACTCCTCCTAGATCTTCTTGTTATATCAATAAAACTATTTGAGTTTCTCCTACATGCTTGTGTATCATTGATGTTTGTTACATTTGTATGTTTAGCTTAAATCTGATCCTAAGCTATTTATGAATATAAATCCATGTCTTTGTGTAGTTTCCTTCTTCTGTGATCTTACAGGAACTTGGTGAAGCTGGGCAAGTAAGGGAGTAGGTAGCTGGAAGCTGTTAAAGAGGAGAGAGATTGGATCAAAGGACTAGCGCAAGACACAGGTTGGTTCATCCTATTCCTCTTCGTTTATAGTTCATAAAGAAGAATATGAAAATAGTTTTCTCTGTTTGTTTCTAAGGTCACTGTCACACCTTAGTGGGATAGGGTCATTCTGAATAGACACTTTTCCCATTAACACTGGTCCACGCCTCCTCCTTAGTCCTTTCCATCTCAATATCATGCCCAACTATCCACTCATTCATTTCAATCCTAGGCTCAGCCGCAACCTCATTGGAATGCATCACATCAGGGGTGGAGGCTCCAATACAACTCTCCTCCCACTTTTTTGCCTCCACCAGCTTCTCAACCGCAACCATTGCCTCCTACTCCACCAAGGCAACCCCAAATGCCTGCCCAGTCGAACCCAAAATCGAACAATAGACAGGCTCAACAAGTATATAGTGGGGAACCATCATGCCCAACTTATGCTGTGGAGATTCAGGAGATTAACCTGCGATCTGGGAAGGTTCTCCCAGATAGCCAGCCTCCACCTAGGGAGGCTGAGGAAGATAAAGAGGAAAGTGAACCTAAAGCAATTCCACCCTTTCCTAAGAGACTATCCGGGACAACACAGCCTACCCCAAAAGAAATTGAACTTCTGGGAGAATTGAAACAGTTATGTGTGAAGATACAACTTCTCCAAGCCATAAAAGATGTTCCTATCTACAATAGGTTGATCAAAGAGAAGTTCTTTAGGCATCCAAGAAGGTGCAAAAGAGATGCCCCAACCATCAATGTCATAAGACAATTTTTCGACCTGATGTTGGAGCAGGTAATCTGTCTAAAATATCTGGACCCCAGAAGCCTAGTAGTTGATATCCACATCAATGGCACCATGATCCCACATACCTTGATTGATTTGGGAGCTGCTATTACTGTGATGACAAAGGATACAATGCTTAAACTTAACCTCCAGGGCTCCTTGAGGAAGACCACGATAGTACTGCAGCTAGCAGACCGCTCCACCATGACCCTTGAAGGGATTGTGGAAGATGTGATGGTCTCCATTGATTCTTGGGAGTACCCTACTGATTTCTTAGTTCTCCAGCCGAAGGCAAAGCTCACTGGGTATCCTCTCATCCTGGGAAGACCCTGGTTGGCTAGTGTTGATACCTACATCAGCTATCAAGCTGGGAACATGGCCATAAAGAATGGGCATATGTCCAAGTATTTAATCCTATACCCTCCTACCCAACCCTTGCTAGAACATGATCTACCTCTCTAGTTGGAGGAGGAGGATGAGGATGAAGTCTATTCTGCACCACTTTGTGCATTAGAAACTACCATGGGGGGAAACTGCAAGATGAGGATGATATGATTGAAAATTTGATTCAGAATCCACCCCCCAGTGTCTTACCATTAGAGGACATAGTGAGAGAAACCAAAAACAACCCCTCAAATGATCTCTGTGTGGCCGACCCGACCTCTCTTCATGTTAATAATATAGAGTTTAGCCTAGAAAGAACCTTGAAAATCAATCCATCCCTATCCACTTCCCAGGAGAAGGAGTTGTGCAGCTTATTGAGAAAGCATTTAGATTCCTTCACCTAGAGTTATAAGGAGATGAAGGCAGTGCACCCTTCAGTATGTACTCATCATATATACATTAAGAAAGATTGCAAACCAGTCAGGCAAGCTCAAAGGAGGATGAATCCAGCACTTAAAGACATTGTTAAGGAAGAATTGCAAAAATTACTTGATGCATGATTCATCTACCCCATCTTTGATAGTGAATGGGTCTCTCCTTTAGTGCTAGTGCAAAAGAAATATGGCAAGTGGAGAATCTGTGTTGACTATCGGGAATTGAACAAAGCCACTAAAAAGGACCATTTTCCTTTTCCTTTCATACATCAAGTGTTAGATGGTCTAGAGGGGAAAAAGATTTTCTCCTTCCTAGATGGGTTTAGTGGGTACAATCAGATTCAAATCAGCCCAAAAGACCAAGATAAGACCACTTTCACTTGTCCTTAGGGTACCTTTGCATACCAAGTCCTTCCTTGCGGTTTGTACAATGCTCCAGCCACTTTCCAAAGAGCGGTATTGAGTATATTCTCTAAACTGGTTCATGATGCAGTGGAAATATATATGGATGATTTTACTCCTTATGGTTCTAAATTTCAGGAAGCTTTATCTAACCTAGGAAAAGTTCTAGACAAGTGTATTGAGATGAACCTATCCCTCGATCTAGAAAAATGTGAATTTTTTTTGGCTGAAGGGACTGTGTTAGGTCATGCAATATCTCAACAAGGACTGCAGGTGGACCCCAACAAGATTTCCATCATCCAAAGGGTCCCATCTCCTCAAAAGGTGAGAGATGTCAGAAGTTTCCTAGGCTGAGCTAGATATTACCAAAGATTCATTAAAGATTTTAGTAAGCTAGCCTTTCCTTTGTTTGGCCTTTTAGGCAAAAATGTTGAGTTCATATGGTCTGAAAACTGTCAAGAAGCCCTAGATACCTTGAAGAGCAAGAGGCCCAAACTAGGCCTTACCCTTTCACATTCACACAGATGCCTCGAACAAAGCAATAGGAGTAGCCTTAGAACAAATTGATGAAAAGTTACCTTATGCCATATACTTTATAAGCAAAAATTTGTCAAAGGCAGAGTTAAACTACACAGTGACCAAGAAGGAACTCCTAGCTGTTGTGCATTCTTTAAACAAATTCAGACATTATATCACAGGCTATCAAAACTTCGTGCACACTGATCATGCTACAATTAGATATTTAATGAACAAACCAGACGTAAATTCTAGCATTATTGGATGGTTGTTTCTATTACAGCAGTTTGATCTGACCATTATTAATAAGCCTGGTAAAGAAAATGTTGTTGCTAACTTTTTTTCTAGAGTAAATTTGCCTGCAGGTGAAGAAGGAATGGTGGATGACCAAATGCCAGATGAACATCTATTTTCTATTTCAGTACTCTCTCCATGGTTTGATGATATAGCAAACTACTTGGTTTCAGCACAGTTTCCACCACACTTGTCCTCAAAAGTAAAGAGTAAGATAGTAAGAAAAAGAACCCCTTTCACCTGGATTAGGGGTAATTTCTTCAAACTTGGCCCAGATCAGACCTTGAGAAGATGTGTCAGGGAGGAGGAAGTATTTGACATTCTCTTGACCTGTCATGATGGGCCTTGTGGAGGTCATTTTGCAGCAAAGAGAACTGCCTTCAAAATATTGCAAGCAGGCTACTATTGGCCCACTCTTCATTAAGATGTGAGGAGATACACTAGCCAATGTGATCGGTGTCAAAGGATGGGGAACCTACTTCAAAGGATGAGATTCCCATGCAACCTCAAGTGACCTTTGAGCCATCTGAGAAGTGGGGCATGGACTTTGTGGGTCCTATCAACCCTCCTTCAAAACAGAAGCAATACATCATTGTGTGCACCGATTACTTGACAAAGTGGGCAAAAACAAAAGCAATCAAAGTAGCAACAAGGGAAAAAGTAGTTGAGTTTTTGAGAGAAAACATATTTTAAAAGTTTGGGTATCCAAGGAAATTAGTTACAGATCAAGGTAGTCAGTTCACTTCCAATTTGATTGAAGACCTGCTCACACATCATAAAATCAAGCACAAGACTTCCACCCCTTACCATCCACAAGCCAATGGGTAGGTGGAAGTCACTAACAGAGCTTTGGAAGGAATTCTGACCAAGGTAGTGAGCAACAGCAGAAAAGATTGGGCGGACAGATTAGTTGAGGCCACCTGGGCCTACAACATAACATGGAAGCTGACCACAGGGTTCACACCCTATGAACTGGTCTATGGGAAGAAGGCTTTGTTGTCAATAGAATTTGAATTCAATACACTAAGGATGGCAGCTTAGCTGGACCTAGACCTCAGCCATGCACAGAAGGAAAGATTACTCCAGCTCAATGGATTGGATGAACAAAGATTGTAGGCCCTTCTCCACACAGAGGTAGTTCAGCTTCAGAGGAAGATATGGCATGACAAAAATATCAAGGAGAAGCAATTCCAAGAGGGAGATTGGGCACTGCTCTATGATTCAAGGTATAAATACTTCAAAGGCAAGCTGAGGACAAGATGGCTGGGACCCTACACTGTGGAAAAATGCAATGAAAATGGTTCAATCCTGATCAGAACCATTGATGATTAAGCCATCCCCATGCCTGTCAATGGACATTGGTTGAAAATTTAGAAGAAGCCCCTCTCCAAGTGAGAGTTCATTGAAGCTTTGAATAAGACAGTGATGGTAGTGGAGCATGTCTTAGCCTCCACTTCACCCACTCACTGAAGAAAAAGAAAAAAAGAAAAAAGAAGGGCTCAAGTGAAAACCTCCATGAGGCACATGAAGTCCCATCATTAGGTTGAAAACCTCTCCTGAGGCGGCCCAGCAATGTCAAAAAAAAAAAGAAAAAAAAAAAGAGAATAAGATCCTTGGGTGAAAACCTCCCTTGGAGGAGCCCAAGGCAGGAAATTATGGGGAAAACCTCCTTGAGGCACCCTAATTGTTTTCGAAAAAGAGAGAGAGAGAGAGATAGAGAGAGAAAGAAGAAAAAGAAAATTGAATTTTAATGTGCATTGTAGGTTTGCAGTGTTAGCCTCCTATACCAATAGGGTTTCATATTTCATGATTGACAGTGGAAATGCTAAAAATGATCATCTTTGATGATACAAAGGTTCCATTTTTGTGAACAAAGCAAAAAGTTAAAAAATGTAAAGAGGGTATGCCTTAAAAGAATAATCAAAGTCAAGAGAATGAAATGGTCAAAAGAAAAAAGAATTGAAATGAACCCCAAAGAAAGACCAGGAAAGTGGCCAATCAAAATGCCGCTGCTATCTTGATGTATGGATCAACAGTTCAAGTTGTGCCATGCCATGTTTTAAATTGCTTGTTTTAGAGTAGGTAATGAGTACCTGTTCAAACAGTTCAAGCTTGACAGATGACTAGCTGGATAGAGAAAGGAAGGAGCCCACTAGCTTAATCTGGGCCCTTGGAAGATATAAGGGTAGATTTAGATAGGAGGGCAGCAAAAAGAAAAGAGCATATGAGGGTTTGCAAGTCTAAGTGCACCCTCCCTGAAGTAACAAAAAATGCTAGGTTCTAAGTTGGGTAGGTAGCCAGAAGTTGCAGAATCCTGATCCTATTCAGTTTTGGCCTTGATCAAGAAGGCATATGTTAGCAGTTGCAAAGGTATCTATGCAGCATTTTGAAGGCAAAGTATAGAAGCATGTCTAACTCCCCCTGTTTTCCCCCAAAGACTCTCTTTCTAACATCCCATGGAGGACTTCAGGACTTTCCTAAATAATCCTCCTTGTATTTCTTCTTGGAAATTTCATGACAAGTTTTCACTTTCTTCTCCGAAAAGAAGCCACATTTCTTGTGTAAAATCATTCCCCATCTACTTCTAAACATCTAGGTTTACTCACTAAACTTAGTTTTCTATTCCTCACTTCCAATCTCTCATATCCCCAATTCACATTGACTTCTAACCCTATTATCTAAATCCCTAAGTGTCCCTTTTCCCCTATTACTATAACACTATTGTGAAAAAAGCCCACAAAATAGGTAAATACTCCCCCCCTTGGGCATTATAGCCATATTTTCAAAGTTTGGAGAATGCTGCAGAATCAATGGGTTCCGATATTAGGGTCACTTTAAAAGATTGGGGATTGAATTAACATTTGGTTAAATCAATAACCCGTTCCTACCCTAGTCCGCTTTGCAAAACCTACAACATTGCATTATTCCCGCCATGGTACAAATATTGCAAAAACCCACTTTTGTTCGATTTTCCAAAGTATATATTTCGGCGTGTCGCACCGCAAAAAACAAAAAATACTATTAAAATCCCCGCCGGGACCCGCCGTATCCACCCATCACCTCTGCAGCCTGTCGACTGTCGGATCCGGGCCCTCCCATCTGACGGCCCACAGCAATATCGGACCACCCCCGATGCCTGAACACTAGCGCCCGAAATTTGTCAGAGGGTGATGTCAGGGCTCGGACGCGTGTCGCTTCTGGATTTCGTCGGGCGGCCTCCTGCCAAAACCACACCCGTACCATGAGCGGTCCGATATTACCGCTTACCGCCCTCCTATTTCCACCATACGTCACTCCCACGTCACCCCCACGTCATTGTCGCTTCAGCATCACATTACCGCCCGATCCGCCATTGCTCCGAGCTGTCTGCCATGTCACCTGTCCACGTAGAGCCGCTCACCGGCTGCCACGTCATCATTCCGTACCCGACCCCACCTATGACATCATGCTGACGTCATCCAACAAAAGGCGCCAAAGGCCGAATTTTCCCTATTTTGCCCAAAAAAGTTGTTTTTCGTGTTATTTGCAAAAATACTCACTGTACTCCTGCATGAGCGGTTACGTTGCTTGTCCGCCAACTCTGAAGACTGCTCCCTTGCTGCTGGCGCCGTGAATTCACCTGTATATCAACACCATTGTCATATTGCACCCAGGTATTTATCAGTTTCCCTCTGCGTGCCTTAGTTTTTGCATAATTCACTGAAGCAAACAAGAAAAGAGGGAAAACACAGGAATTGCTAGGAATCCTCAATAACCAGAGTTTCTTTTCCACACTGTAATCCCAAGTTCACCCACAGAGGTCCCCCATTGTGCCCAATTACCACAAATTCACAGCTTATGGCTCATTTGTGAAACTAAACCATTGCCAGACAAACTCACCGAAAAAGCATTTCCCAATCCCAGCATTTGCTCGTTGAATCTCTCCCAGGAGTATTTCAACTCAGTTTCACCCCAATTTACCTTGTTCTCTCTGCAAATTGCCCTGCTCATTGAAATCCACTGCTCTGTATTGCTGTGCCCAAGAAGCAAGTTCAAATATAATTCCAAGTATCAGTTGACCATGGAGACCCCTGTGGCATTAAACATTGCCCCATTAAATGCCCCACACAAGAACCTGGAATGGTTGGCCCTTGCTGACAGAGATTATCAGATGAGAGAAACTGTAGAGAGGGGCATCACATACCACATAGAAATAGTTTGTGAGTTGAGAAAGAAGCACAGAGATGGTACAGACCTCCTGGGAATCTGGAAATCCAATTTGCCAATTTACTATCTCCCTCAGGTCAATGAGTTCCCTGACTTGATTCACCAATGCTGCACAAACTATGACCCCAATCAAAGAGCTGTTCTGAGTCCTTCAGGCTCTGTCTTATTCCATATTACTCCTGAGGCCATCAACCAAATGCTACAATTTAAGCCTACAAAGCCACTGGTTCCTCTTTCTATGCAGCTTTTATTAGAGCAGGGTGCCAAGCTCTCCAACTCACAAATTACAAGAATTGGCCAATTATTTATGCGTCCAGAGTACCAGCCCCGACAGCCTCCCCCTTATCTGCATGACTCGTTCAATGACATAGGGAGACTGCTGGTAGACATCATATCTTCCATCCTAGGGTTCAAGACCAGTGAGTTTGTGGATGAGACCACATTGGTAGTGCTATCCAATTTTACCCCAGGACAGCCCCCTGCTATCCAGTATGACTATGCTACATTTATAGCCAACAAAATTCATGAACAGTTCATGAACTTGGAGAGAGAGAGGGTATTCAAGTACACCTCCTATATATATCATCTGCTATTGTACAATCAGCCTGACAGCTTTCCTGTCTTCCTCAAGAAGCTAGATGCAAAGGGAAACCGAAGATCTGTAATGTTCTGGACATCAGTCTGCCATCATATTCATTACTCACCATACAACTACTGTGAGTTTATTGACCTATTCATTCATCCAGCCTTGTCACTGCTGCAGAGTTCCCCTCCTCCTAGACTCACTGATGATATGCAGAAAATCCTCCAGCTGTCCAAGAACTATAGCATTGGGGATTGGTACTTTTACCAAGACCACACAGTGATTAGGATATATGGCTGTGAATTAGCACCATACAGGCTACCAAAGTATGTTCCCATGAGACTCTTTGCACTAGAATACTTCAGGCAGTTTGGCAATGCAGATATGATTCACTTCCATAGCAGAAACAAGAAGGCACAACTGAAAATTAAGCATCAATTGGGTCCATTCATCTTTAATAAGAGGGAAGAAGCTTGGGATGAGGCAGACCAAATGCTAAAAGCCCTCCACCTCAAGACAAGCTTCTATTGGGCACCCTATGACCCTAACCATTTCATAAGCCTCAGAAGAATCAAGCATAGGCTTGCTACATATGACCACATTAGCATTCCAGAAGTTGAAAAATATGCTAACCAATTAGAGTGGAAAGAAGGCACACTAGTGGAAGATTATACTAAAGAAGAATTAGCAAAAAGAGCCATTAAAACTTTAGAAAAGGCAGTTGACTTGGAATATTTTGGACAGGTTTGGTCTTCAGGCACTCAGCATCTTGGAGAAGCTGCCTCTTCATCCACCATTCCCCAGCAGCCTGCCAAAACAACTGATCAAGCAGCAGACATGGCAAAAGGAAAAAAAGTGCAGCAAGAAGAGTCACCTCCAAATGTGGAACAACAAGTAGAGCAGCAGGAAGGTACAGCCAAGGAACCTGCCTCCACAGAGCAGCAGACACAAGAGAAAATCCCTCCAAGGCAGGAGGTAAAAGTTGATTCCTCGGTTTTACAAACACCTGCTAATGAGGAAAGAACAAGGAAAAGGGATAGGCAAGAGGAAACTCCTCTTACTACTTCAACGGATCAGCAAGGTGAAAAAAGAGAGAGGCTAAATCCTTTTTCAGAGGAGGAAGTACCAGAGAGACCAATTGATAATATGACCCCTCCTAGCATTGAAACATCGGACAGTTCCTTACAGCAAGGACACGACATGCCACATGGGACACAGGTCAGCTCTTCAAGGCAGCGATCTAAGGCAGACTCTAGCATCAAGCAGCAGTTCATAGATATCAAGAAAAGGAATGAGCCCCTCAAACACCAAATCTACAACCAACTCTTGAAAATGGCACCAACTAATCAGTAGAGATTAATGTCTGCTTATGACATTCAAGAACAAAAAATGACTCTTAGTCATTTCAGGCCTACTATGCAGCAACCTCAAACAGTTGTCGATTATATCAAAACTAATCTAGAAATTTTTGCCAAAGACATCCACCCCTTGGATCAGATTGAGCTACACAGGCAAACCGGGGAAATGATATATTCCACATTAGCTGATAAGACCTTACTGGCACAGCAATTACAAAATTCTTTACACAATACTGCTGCTCAACTGGAATTGGAGAAGGCATCATCTCAAGCCAAGGACAACAGAATCAAGTCCTTGGAAGAGATCATTATAGAATTGGGTCATGATCCAAAGGACCCCAGGGGTGTGCAGGCACTGTTAAAGAAAAGAGATGAAGACATAGCAGCTATGAGAAAGCATATCAAGCTGCCAGCTACCCTTCACCCTCAAACTGGAGAGGTGGCAGAGCAAAAGAAGGATCAGGATGTAGTTGCTTTACTCCTGAGTTTATACAAGAGATTGATGGAAACGGAGAGTGCATTAGAGGTAGCACTAAAAAAAAGACAAGGTGAGGCACCAATGCAGCCAGCACAAACATCTGCATCCACTGAAGGTGTGCCACTTTCTACTACTACAGCAGGTCCTCCCACAGGACAAACATCAGAGGCAGGCCCTTCAACATCAGCACCAACTACAGGAGTATCAGCGCCAGCAACAGCACCAGATCAGGGACCCAGCCTAAGCATGCAGAACATGATGAAGGAGCTGGAAGCTTTAGAAGCACAGATGGCTGAACTGCAAGGGACCAAGGATAAATTGGCTGCCATTGAAGAAAAGTATGATAAATCCAAGCAAAGTGTAGCTGAAAAAACAAGAGAGGTAAGGGCTCTTGAGAAGAGAATAAAGGAACTGGAGAAAGAGCTCTCTCTTGATAAGGTTGTAGTTGAAATCAAGAAAATCCTGTGGGCCAATATTGGTCAATCTATTACAGACCAGTGGCAATATATTGAAACTATCCATGAGCATATGGATCTCATAGGCAGGGCCCAAAAAGAAAGTCAAAGAGCAAGGGCATCTCTAGGCAATATGCCTGAAATAGCCAATAGGATGATCAATGTCCTTAACAATCGCACTGGCCCTCAGCTGGCAGCAATGGGTATCACTAACAGAACTGATACCATTTTACTAGTGAAGAGAGTGCTCACTTTGAGAAATCATGTACAAACATTGGATAGAAGGTGTCAAGAAATGCAGACAGAGGTGAACAAATTCATTGAGAAAATTACAGCATTACATAACAGAGGTCTTCCCAGCTTGGTAACCAGTGCAGGAAGGTTACTGTCTCATGAAAACTATGCCAAGAGGGTCAATACATGTTGGCATTATGATTCAAGTGTTGTCCTTGATGGAAACTCACTCAGAGGTTGGTACAGGTGCTCAGAGGTTGGTACAGGTGATGGCAACTTAATCAGAGGACAGATCTTAGTACAACATGGCAAGAAAGTTCATATACGCAGGTTCGTTAAGCCCAAGTCGCGTGTACACGCAGGTTGGCTTCAGAAAAAGCGAGTGTATGTGGAAAAGTACCTTTGGTCCATGGCGGTTAGTCCTTGGAAGTTGTGCCTATGGTTTCGGACCATAATGTCTCGACGGACGTGTTGATCCCTAGTTTCGAGGTTGATGGTATTGTGTTTCTATGGTTTTGGCTCTTGGTATTGAACAAGGCCTAAGGCTATATAAGGAGAAGATCACTAGGCAAAGGAGTATGGACTGTGAGTGTCTGACGCAGTGAGAGGATCTGGTATTGTTGGTTATCTGTTCGGGACGCTTGGCAAGGGTCGGATCTGACAGCGAAGGCAGAAGTAATCATTTCTAGATCTGCACGCGGGTTGCCTTTGGAGAAAGCGCGTATACACGCGGTTTTGGTACAGTGAAGTAGCGTATGCATGATAAGGGTTAATATTTCAGGTTGCTGCTGATTCTGGTGGTTGTTACAGAGTTCTGGATTCTGGTTTGGGTTCTGTGTTCTTGATGACAGGGTTTCAGTGATTCGGTATTGGGTTGTTTAATGAATTATGATGCAAGTATAAGTTGATGATTGTATTGCAGTAATGTTTGCTTTGTATTCTTGGATCCAGTCTGAAAATTGATGAAACGTGGTCCCTGAAGGTTGTAGGGTCAGCACCTACGTACTAGTAAATGGATCAGCTAGTACAAGAGCTGAGGGGGTTGTAACTCCCTTCCAGAAGTAGTTGGAAAACGAGAGAGGGTTGTAGCCCTCTGCAGGTTGTAGCCTGCGTACTGGTAAAGGACTGCACCAGTACATTGTAAAAGAAGTTTCTCATTAAAGAAGAAAGAGACGAATTGCAGCAGGTGGTTTTCACCCACATTGGGTTTCCACCTTATATCATGGTGTTCATGTGTGTGGCTCTTGTGTGATGTTCTGTTCTGTTATACTGCGCCTGTTTACTGTTAAATTGCTTAATAATGTTCTGATGCATTTACTGAAGATTAAGCTAACTGAATTATAATATCTCTGGGTATACGCTAGTTGCATTAGACACAGTCACGTGTACACGCAGGTTCACTTATCTGAAGTCGCGTATATGTTTCTGAGTATGAAATTGAAAAGTTTTATCTGATCTGATAATACTGATTCACCCCCCCTCTCAGTATTATTTCCAACAATTGGTATCAGAGCAGGACCTTCAGAAGAAGCTTGATCGCTTGAAGGAAAAGATCCATCAAAATGGCTAATCCAGAAAGAGAGGCACACATCAGGCCACCAGTCTTTGACGGGAACAATTTTACTCACTGGAAGATAAGAACCACTGCATATCTACAGTCTCTTGGAGCAGAAGCTTGGGGAATCGTAGAAGGAGGATACAAATTCCCATCGGCAACTCCTACAGATCCAGCAGAGAAAAAGCAATATGAGCTCAATGCCAAAGTAGTTACTGTCCTATTGAGTACTTTGACTCAATCAGAATTTATGAAGATCATGCATTTCAAATCAGCTAAGGAAATATGGGACAAAATCGTTACAAGCTACGAAGGAGATGATCAGGTAAAAATAGCAAAGCTTCAAACTCTCAGAATACGGTATGAAACTCTTAAGATGCGAAGTAATGAAAGCATAGCTAATTATTTCCTGCGTATGGATGAGATTGTGAATTGTATGAGGGATCTGGGTGAAGAATTTGAGGAAGTTGTCTTAGTTCAAAAGGTTTTGAGATCTCTGTCTACTAAATTTGATTCTAAAGTATCTGCCATAGAAGAAAAGGAGAATGTGCAGAAAATTACCATGTCACAGCTTCACGGGATCTTAACTGCTTTTGAAATGCGACAAGAGGTACCACCAGAGGCCGCATTCGAAGTGTCAGAGGAAGAAGATGAGGTAAATTTTGTCAAGAATCTTGAACGGGGAACTGGACGGTTCAAAGATAAGCTACCTTTCAAATGTTTTCTATGTGGTAGAGTTGGTCACTATGCTGCTAGATGTCCTCATAACAAAGGAAAGATATATGAAGAAGATGGTAGAAGCTATTATACCCATATTAAAAGTACATTAAATGATAGTGAAGATATTAGAAGTCTCATGGCACATAAGAAGAAGAATGCTTCATCCAATAATAGCGAGGATATTAAAAGTCTCATGGCACATGAAGAGAAGAATGCAGAAACTGAAGAAGTTGCCAAATTAAAGGAACAATTGGAGACAGAAACCAGGGTAAGGGAGAAATTGCAGGATATAGCAAAAGATCAGAGCACAACTATTCAGAGACTTGAATCAAAGATCCTCTCTCTAAAAGAAGATCTTGAAGATCAAAAACATGAAGTGATCAAACTAAAGCGACAAGTGGAAGAAGGGAGAAAAGTTGAAGAAGACCTAAGGAAGCAGTATCTGAAAAAGGAAGAAAAACATCAAGTTGAGGTAAATATCTTGAAAGGTAAACTAGAAGAAAAGGATAAGCTCTTACGATTTCAAGATAGTTCTAAAGTCTTGGATGATATTCTTAATAGTCAAAGATCTCCTGCTATCAAGACTGGTCTTGGTTTTCATGAATATGTTGAAGGTGAATCTAGTTCACAAGGTGAGGCAAGAAACTCTAATGAGAAATCTGAAATGCTCAAGGAACAACCAAGGAAAGAAATTCCTCAAGGAAGATCCTTTACTCCTAACTATGGACGTGACAGACGATTATTTCCTCCGCTGAATAATGTTGAATGTTATGTATGTCATAATCTTGGACATGTTGCAGCCAGATGCAGAAGTAGAATGGTTCAAGAAAGATCATCGCATCCCAGGTATTTCAGAGGGTATTGCTTTGCCTGTAATGCATATGGACACAAAGCAATTGATTGTGATAGAAGAAACATGAAAAATATAAGGTGTTATACATGCAACAACTATGGGCATAAAGCAAGGGAATGCAGAAGCAGATTTCAAAATTCAAGACAAGGGGACCATACATCATCACAGTTGCAGGAATTGAAGAAGACAGAGACAGAAAGGTGTGGGATAACTCAGTCAGCTGACATAACAGAAACAGGGGAATCTGAAAGTGATGAAATTCAGTATTCCATCCTGCATACGCTGATATAATGAAGACAAGTCGCGTATATACGCGAGTTACAGGCTGCAAAGTCGTGTATATGGAGAAAGGGCAGCAGAACAGACCCAGGTTCAGTCATGGTTGGCTCAGGCTCAGGGGGAGCAGAACAGACTCAGGAAATGGTTCAGACATGGTTGGCTCACACTCAGGGGAGAATATTCTTCAAATAATTCATTGTTGGCACTATGGTTAGAAGTTGATGATACATCTTGTTGTTTGATCAAAGGAATGGTATTGCAGGCTGATGCTTATGATACAGATCTGAATGGCTGGTCTTAGAACTTGCATCTGCTCAAGGGGAGCGTGGATAGATTGGTACACTTTGGCATATACAAAGGGGGAGTCAAATCAGAAACTTCAGCATGTACTCAGGGGGAGTATGGACAGTAGTATGGACAGTAGAAGGTATACCAAAGAAGAGCATATCTTGGTACGCCCTTTGCCCTTGATGTCAAAGGGGGAGAGTGACTTGGTGTGGTGGTTGCCATCAAGTCCAAAGGGGGAGATTGTTGGCATTATGATTCAAGTGTTGTCCTTGATGGCAACTCACTCAGAGGTTGGTACAGGTGCTCAGAGGTTGGTACAGGTGATGGCAACTTAATCAGAGGACAGATCTTAGTACAACATGGCAAGAAAGTTCATACACGCAGGTTCGTTAAGCCCAAGTCGCGTGTACACGCAGGTTGGCTTCAGAAAAAGCGCGTGTATGTGGAAAAGTACCTTTGGTCCATGGCGGTTAGTCCTTGGAAGTTGTGCCTATGGTTTCGGACCATAATGTCTCGACGGACGTGTTGATCCCTAGTTTCGAGGTTGATGGTATTGTGTTTCTATGGTTTTGGCTCTTGGTATTGAACAAGGCCTAAGGCTATATAAGGAGAAGATCACTAGGCAAAGGAGTATGGACTGTGAGTGTCTGACGCAGTGAGAGGATCTG
Source organism: Pinus tabuliformis (assembly GCA_031772625.1). NCBI lineage: Eukaryota > Viridiplantae > Streptophyta > Pinopsida > Pinales > Pinaceae > Pinus > Pinus tabuliformis. The sequence continues at coordinate 97,149,555 of CM062805.1, read as the reverse complement.
GTATTGCTGGTTATCTGTTCGGGACGCTTGGCAAGGGTCGGATCTGACAGCGAAGGCAGAAGTAATCATTTCTAGATCTGCACGCGGGTTGCCTTTGGAGAAAGCGCGTATACACGCGGTTTTGGTACAGTGAAGTAGCGTATGCATGATAAGGGTTAATATTTCAGGTTGCTGCTGATTCTGGTGGTTGTTACAGAGTTCTGGATTCTGGTTTGGGTTCTGTGTTCTTGATGACAGGGTTTCAGTGATTCGGTATTGGGTTGTTTAATGAATTATGATGCAAGTATAAGTTGATGATTGTATTGCAGTAATGTTTGCTTTGTATTCTTGGATCCAGTCTGAAAATTGATGAAACGTGGTCCCTGAAGGTTGTAGGGTCAGCACCTACGTACTAGTAAATGGATCAGCTAGTACAAGAGCTGAGGGGGTTGTAACTCCCTTCCAGAAGTAGTTGGAAAACGAGAGAGGGTTGTAGCCCTCTGCAGGTTGTAGCCTGCGTACTGGTAAAGGACTGCACCAGTACATTGTAAAAGAAGTTTCTCATTAAAGAAGAAAGAGACGAATTGCAGCAGGTGGTTTTCACCCACATTGGGTTTCCACCTTATATCATGGTGTTCATGTGTGTGGCTCTTGTGTGATGTTCTGTTCTGTTATACTGCGCCTGTTTACTGTTAAATTGCTTAATAATGTTCTGATGCATTTACTGAAGATTAAGCTAACTGAATTATAATATCTCTGGGTATACGCTAGTTGCATTAGACACAGTCGCGTGTACACGCGGGTTCACTTATCTGAAGTCACGTATATGTTTCTGAGTATGAAATTGAAAAGTTTTATTTGATCTGATAATACTGATTCACCCCCCCCTCTCAGTATTATTTCCAACAATACATATGCCACAAATCAGATCACTGCAGCAGCAAGTGCCCCAGAGGAAACAGGGCCTCCATCTGGGCAGAGTCTCTATGACAAACTAGAGAATTTATTTTTTATTATGAATGAGATCAGACATCTTTTTGAAGTGCCTCCAAACTACTACAAATATAATGAGGCAAATGAAACCTTAGGCATAATCCTAAGACACCAATTGCCTACACAGGAATGGTGGATGGGCATGATACAAACACTGCTGTGAAAAAATAGGTTTTTCACCAAATTTTTGTATAGCGATCATAAGTCATCATTTTCAGAAAATTGATATATTCGCTCTAACTGGAAAAGGAGTGGACAGGGCCAACTCAGCAATCAAATATTGGCCACCAAAGCAAGACCGACAGATGCAGATGACGGGGCTGAGATAGCCGCACCACGACAAAGCAGTAAAGGGCGTATTACTCAGAATCAATACGAAGCACCCGACAGACCCAGTTGCCTCCAAAAGTCAAAGAATTTCTGACAGAACTGAACAGTCATTCATTGTCCATTTAAAGTAGCAATAACTATTGTATCTGCTATTTTTGAAAGTTGGTAAAGACAGTTATTGAGAAAATGACTCATCGTTAAGATATTTTGTAAAACGATTGTATATATATCCCCACGCATAAACTTATTGGGGTTGTTGATTTTTCTTCTGGAGAAGCTATGCTGTAATTTCAGACTTTTAATACAAGAAGCTAATGGAATTTCTGAAGTTCTGAGTTGTTTGAAGTGTTGTGGTGTGCTTGCTTGCTGCTACAGGATTCCTACGCTATTTCATGTCACAATAAGTTTTCTGAACCATCTTATTATGTATTTCGTTCTTTCATAATCCACTTATGCTGTATGTTTCATAGGTTTAGCAGTAGAGAAAAAGAATAGTTCAGGATTTGTTCATTGAACACCCTAAACTCAATCTATGCTGTTATGAATGTTTTCTTCAGAATTAGTTATGAATGTGTAATTCTTAATTGCTCACATTTATACTAAATCTTTCATAGGAAATACTGTTCAGGAATTCTAATCTGCTCCTGAGTGATATTTCCTTTCTCCATATCACCAGCTTAGTGAAAGATTCTTAGTTGCCTTCTCACTGGCTGGAAATTGTCCATATTTCACAAATTGAAGATTGTTTCATGAGTACCCATATGGCCCTGCAGTTTCATCACTCTTACTCAATACCTCAAACAACGCATAATCACAGACTCCATTTCCCAATGGATCGAAGCTCCTGAAGATTACATTTTAGCTGCTAGAAGACATAATTCAACCAAAACTTTAAACAAAATTCAGTGCATCATAACTAGCCTAAACATTACTTAAACAAAGATAAAATTCTAAAGAGAGAGCCCTCTCTGATTGCAGGTAGGCTAGGACCTGTGATCCAAAGATTGGGCTGTGGTTACCTCGGCCGTATTCCCTTAGGAGTCAAAGGGAACAACCTGAGTGATAACATGCAGGAGGACCACAAGGAGCAAGAGAAGATGCCACAGAGCCCTGACACTCACACCAACACCTATTTCATCTCCTCCACACTCTTCTCCCTCATTTCTGACCTTTCTTCCACCCCACTGTGCTCTTTTTTTTCGGAAACTGTGTGTTCTATAGGAGGCCCTGTGTTGTCTACAAGAGGCTCCTATAGGGATTACAGAGAGCCATAAATGGTTCCAAAAAGTAGTTTGAGGGGCAGTGAAGCTTTATAAATGAAATGTAAACCCTCCTATAGCTATCAACACTCCTTGCCATCCATTCCACACCTGCATCGCATCATCATCATCATTTTTTTCCTTCCTATCATAGAAAAACACAGAAAATCAGTTTTTAGTAAAAAGAAGAAAACAAACATATGAGAGGAAGCAGCACCTCAAATCTCACCTGCAGCTTACCTAATATCTCTCCATGTCCATCTACATCTCTAACATCATCCTCATAGCTCCCAGCATAGAAATAAGCTAAAATTTCAAAGGGAGAAGCAACTATAGGAGCTCCTATAGGAATTCCTATCGCAGTTGATCCCAATAAAATCAAGCTACAGTAGTAAAAGAAGTGCAGCCATGAGGATTGAAGGAGACATCTAAAGCTTAGATCTATCCAGAGGAAACCTACACAAGGCAAACAACCACACATTAGAAAGCAAATAGCATGCAACAAAGGAAATACAAGCATGCAGCAATAAAAGGATCCAAAATACCTCACAGCACATACATTCGACTCACAAGTAAGTGACTAACCCACTCCTCTGTTTGCATTTGTGTAATTGAAAGATATGCATGAGAAAATGAGATGGTTTAGGTTGAAAAAGGAAAAGGTGGCCTGTTAACTTGGCCTCCTTCATCTAGTTGACTGCACTCATCCGAAGATGTCACCCACACGTGCACATAGTCAACTCAGAGAAAGATACCAAGGACAGGTAGTGGAGGGTATGTAAACTTCGGTGCAATAATGAGAGGTGATTACGGGAAGGAACCATGATTATAAGGCAGGTGGGGACCAACGGTTCAAATATGGCCAACGTACATTTTTGCCAAGCTCATCCCCATCACTAGAAATATCTAAAAGAAGTAATAAGTACTCCTCCTCAAGCACTCTCACCACCTTTTCCCTCATTCTCTCCTTGTAAACTTAATTGCAGCAAACTCCTTGTCACCCCACAGCCTCAAAACCATCATTTTCCATCACTCTCACCCATCCTCTTGCTCACGACGTTGTCTATAGGAGCACTTACAGGTTGTATAGGAGCACCTATAGGCAGTTCTATAAGAGGGGCAATGAGCTATTTTAAGAAGAAAACACAGTTTTTTTTGCTCGATTTCTGGCTTGGGAAGGTAGGCTCCATGCATACCCACATTGATTATCAATATTTGCAAGGAATTATATTATTTTAAGGAGAAATTGAGTCCATAGAAGAAGAGGAATTACATAAAAACTTTCTGCCTGTTTTAAAAAAAAAACATAGTTTTCCTATTTTCTTTAAAATTCTTGTCTTCATCTCTACATTTGGTGTTCAAAAGGGGTATAAGCACAATGACAGGAGGATTCATGAGGAAGGAGCCCACTAATTCAACCAAGATCCATGAACATCCCCAAGTAGTAGCCATATTCACAAGGGCAAATTGGATGACCTTTTTTGAGAAATTCTGAGGGTTTGATGAGGCAATTGCTCAAGAATTTGCCCTTTCTTTAGTCCCTTACAAGAGAACCCATGCCACTGTCACTTTTAGAAGTCTTTCCATGGAAATAAGCCCAGAATTTATCAGTAGGGTTACTACCCTTCCTCTTGGATTACCTTGGAGCAAAGATGAAAAACCAATTGGATAGGCTGCCAAGAAAAACTTCTTCCAAAGCAATGAACATCCTGTAGAAGATAAAAATGGCATTAGAAGGAAAAGCATACCCTACCCTTGGGATGAGGTTAGTTACCAAATAATCAAATATATTTCTTGTGAGGGGAGGTATATCATAGTCTATGGCTACCATTTTAGAATCCTTCATGAGCTAAGATATGGCATGGACACTCCAATACCCCAGAAACTCAGCATCCCCTACTTCCTCCTGCAGCCCCTCATAGACTTTAGCATTAAGTTTAAGGCAAGGAGTCCAGATCAGCTAGCTCACCATGGGTTAATCGAAATTTTAGTGGAAGAAGCCCTCCATACATTCGCACTCCCTATAGCATGGGAAGTCGTCAGGAACATGACAGTAAAAGATGACATAAAGGCCCTCACCTATGATATCAGTCCTTCTAATAGTGAGGAAGAAGAGCAGAAAGGGGGATAAGGGGAAGCAACTGATGACTCAATAGGACAAGAAAAGGAAGAGGAAGGAACTAATATAGAAGAGGAGAAGGGGGAAGAAACAAAACAGGAAGAAACATAGCAAACAAAGATAGAAAAGGAGGAAGAAGGAGGAGAAAAAGAGGCAGCAGAGGAAAAACAAAGAGAAGGGTCCTCTGAGACTCTGGAAAGAGAGGAAACAGCTACCCTCACTACCCTGAGCACACAAATCAAACCAAAAGAAAAGAGAAAAAGGCAGGCCTCCATGTATTTCAAGGCCAGGAAAAGCACAAGGATAAAATCAGGAAAACCCCATCCATCTTCAATAGTTCCCATTACCATTGAAGATTCACCCACTATCAAAGGGGAAGAATCTCCCTCTAAAGGCCCTATCACATATGAAAGAGGGACTCCTAGATCTTCCACCTGGAAGGAAAAAGTGCAACTACCGGACCCAAAAATAGTCCTACAGGAGGCACAGACAGTTCTATAAGAGACACTATCAAGGCTACAGGAGACCCAACAGCTTGAGAAGAAAATGGAGAGCAGCCAAAGGGGAAGGAGGAAGCTACAGAGCCACAAGAACCTAATCCCTAGCCCAACCTTGCCTCATATTACCATCTTCTTGAAGGAGGAAGGATAATTACACTATTCTTTGAACTAGAGAAGGAAAGAATAAAAACACATAGGTGGATGCGAATAGCCAAATCCAAGAGATTTGAGGATGTTGGCCATATGGAGAACTGACTTAGAGAAATGGGCAGAGAGTTAAGTGCTGTCAGACATAGAGAAGCAATTGCAAGAAACCAACTTCAAACTAAAAATGAATTGCTAAGGAGGCAGCTAAAAGAGAAAGAGACCCAGCTGGCATGCATGGCTAGCTTATCCATGGAGGCACTGCAATGTAGAACACCAGAAAAATACTATGGATTATACCTCAAGGACCAATGGCTACAGTTTCAGATAAAGACTTTGGCACAAAGAGACACAATGCCTTTTCAAGATTACAAACAATTTATGGACCTGTGTGACCAAAACACAACAGAAGATAAGGCAAAAATGGCAGAATTTTACCTGCATAATATGGCCCTCATAGACATGAATGTGTGGGACCCCAATGCTAGGCTAGGGGACCTACAACTAATAGCCATGGATTCATGGATGAACCATGAGGAATTAAGGGCAACTGAAGTAAATAGGTTGATGATCAAAGAGCAGAATGAGCCATTAATGATCAAAGCTAAGCCATCAGATCCCATGCCTCTCATCAACACACCAGCTGCTTGCAAATAATCCTCAAATTGCCCCTAGATATATAAGTGATCAAGCACAAGCCATTGCACATTTTGAGGACATGGAAAGGTTAATTGGGGATGACTTTTTGCATGCATGTATGAGGAGATGGAACACCTTACCACACAGTTTGAAGATCAGGGAATATCATTCCCTAATGAGGATGAAGGAGGCACTAAGGAGAGTGCCAATGTACAAGCACTCAATGTAGAGGATGCAGGTCAATTGGATTGGCCTCAAACTGAGTCCACCACTGCTGTTAGGCATGCTAGAAGGAAGGACAGAAGAAGAAGAGTAGAGGCAGTGGGAAGAGATAGACAGAAAAGCAGGCTTCTATGACAAGGAAGAGGAAACAACATGAGAAGCTTGGGATGCTAGAGAGGCCACCAAGGCCATCAAAGATGAGATGGACTAAGTTGCTCAAAGGATGAGCAACACCTTCAGTAGGGGGGTGATGATGAGCCCCATAAATGGGTAATTATATGGGCTCATTTTGCCTCCTAACATAGTTAAATCAACCATTCTCTTATCTTATTGCATGTTTTTTTATTATATTTATGCTTATGGAGTGAGTTGAGTTAGTTAGGTATGATGGCATGAGGTCTAATATGTGTTTAATGCAGTGTTTTGTTGACTTTTGAAGACAAAGTCAAAGATTCAATGGACAATTGGCAACAATAATTCGAAGTGGAGAAAGGAGAGGATTTACAGGAGGGAATCCCTCTCATTTATTACTCCCCACTTCGAATTCCCCTTCATGTAGCTCGGAGTACAAACAACCAAATCAATGCACTAGGAGGCAGCCGAGCAAGTGGAGGGTAACTTATGTTTATCTCGAGTATTGGGAGCCAAGCCTCCCTGATTTTAAGGAAGTTTTTGGTAGTTTCAGTTGTATAAGTAGAGAGGCCTAGGGCCTCACCAGGGTCAAATTTTTGTTGGATTTTTGTTGTAATTTTGCTATTATAAAACTCTACTCAACTTCAAGCTTACTTTTGTGGACAGTTTCTTGTAATCCTATTACTATTTTGGTAATAAAAATGAGATCCTTTTTGAGCTAGCATTGAGTTACCTCAGAGAGCTGAAGCTCTTGGGTTAGGGCCCAATCCAAGTAGCCAAGATCCTCTTGTTTGTATTTATATTCTTTGTTTCATTTTATGGATTAGTTGCTGTAGATGAATTTCTTTATTGGTTAAGAATAGGTTTCTTTTGGTAATTTAGAAGGTTGTTTCCATTTGTGTTTTCTATAGAAGGTTAAGTAGTGATAGAAAGAAGATTTAAAAGGCTAGCAACAGTGCCTTGGCCTCTTTTCCTCCCTTTGGGACCATGAACTGAGGCAAAGACCCTCTTGTTGCCCCAAAAACACAGATTTTCCTTCTCCATAGGATTTCTAGTGTTTGTAGTTTGTTAGAAGGTTAATGCTTTGCTTTAGATCTCTTCCGCGATGCTCATTTCTATCTTTGCAATCAGTCTTCTTCCATGCTTTCTCTCCTTGTAGCATTTTTCATCATTTACTTCCATAGCTCATAATTTAGACTAGCTTGATGCAAAATTCTGTTTTTTTGATGTACTCATTTCCTTTCTTGCTTGATCTCATTGGTTGGCTGTTAGTTCTTTTGTAGCAAATCTCTTCTCATAGCAGGTCAGCCTATTACCCATCACATTCTCTCCCTGATCCATGCCCTACAGGTCGCCAAAGTTCACCTCAAATCTGCCTTAGTTTTCTGCATTTTTCCATAGGATTTCTTCCTCTCTCCCAATCATCTTTCCCTCTCCTAGTGATCCTTAGTGGAACGTAAGTGCCCTAACACATCAACCCAACCTTCATCTACCTTTTCCACCCACTCTCACACCTTCAAAACCTTCAAAACTGCTCTCGGCATCCTCCTGTAGACCTCCTGTAGATCCCCTGTGTCCTCCTGTAGATTTTCCTGTAGGCTTTCTTTTGAAGGCCGAGTGTGGGAAAAGCCTCTAGAAGGCCACCCGAGACCTCCTAGGACCCATCTACACCATCCTACATCTCCTCAAACCCCAAAGTCGCCCTTCAACACCACCTATTCGCTTCCACCTTCACACACAATAAAATACATGCATGTCAATTTCACATAAAAATACATAAAAATCCAAAAAGATGTTTTTTGTTTATTGACTTCTAGAAATAGCTTGAGTAGATGTTGTTTACTTCCTTGAGTAGGTAATGGCATTCATTTCATGGTTTTCATAGTGCTTTATGCAAAAGTAAGATTAGTTGGTTAAGTAGGGTTTGCTAGGTTTACTTTACATTTCAGTCCTTTTCCTTTCTGCAATTAGAGTAACCTCTGTAGAGTAAGCTTTCCTTTCTTTCATCACATATAGAGCTTCTTCTGGAATCCATAGAAGTTGGCTTGAGCTCCTAGTGATCTTGTGCCAGCTGACCAAGTGACAGCCTGCAGTAAGAACTAGTACTTGTGTATACAGCACCGTCGCTTCCAAGTTTGTTACGAACTACCGGGTTGATAAGAGTAAAGTAGGCAGCCCAGGAGTTGCGGCATTATTGTTGCAATATTGGTGCTCACCGAAAACACTAGTCAATTTGGAGTTCAAAACATGTGGAAGACATTGTTATGTAATTTTTTGTTTTGATAATGAGAATGAGCAATTCCTTGATCTAGCACTGAGTTAACTCAGAGGGCTGAAGCTCTTAGGTTAGGGCCCAACCTTAGTAGCAAAGGCTCCTCTTCTTGTATTTGTATGCTTAGATTGAATTCATAGATTAATGGTTGAATTGTCTTTAGAATTATTTGACTGCAAGTAGTGTAGATTTGATTAGTTTGCTTCCATTTGAGCTTTACTTTAGCAGTAGTTTAGAAGAGATAAAGGAATATAAAAGAGCTATCAATAGGTGGTTTTCGACTCACTCCTTTCTTTAGGAATCATGGTTTGAGGAAAAAAACTCTTATGCAGCCCCAAGAAGACAGAATTATAGTTTCTCATGGAATTTAGGGTTTTCTGTACTTAGGCCAACATTTGATCAGTTTGCAAGAGTAGGATTGTTATCATTTCTTCTACCTTTAGTCTTACATTAGATTTCATCAATGTTCCATCTTATTCTACAAGTTATCCTCATGCATAAAGTAGGTAGCTAGCTCATGAAATTATGTTTTCGTTAGATAATTGAAATTCTTCTTGTTTACATGATTTTTGGGTAATGTCAATGTTTGATGTAGTGCAGGTGTTTCAGAAGTACAAAGAGATTTCCTAGTCAACAAACTCATTCCAAATTCATCCATCCATGGTCCTCACTTTCTTTCACTTAAACCCTCACCAATTTCATCATTGCACAAGAAAACTTCTCCAAGCTGGTTGAGCAAATCCAACCGTATCCTAACTTCAGTTTTGAGTTCTGAAGTGGTCTTAAGCACTCCCTTGCCTCATTCCATCCACAAACCACCTTCCCTAAGCCTTCCATCACCTTCAACAACCATCGTTTTTCTCTCGGTTGTATCCTGTAGAAATATAGGGGATCCTGTAGGTTTTCAGGACATCTTGTAGAACGCATTAGGACATCCTGTAGGTTTACCTGTAGTGGCCTGTTTTGAGGCCAAATTAAGGAAAAATCCTCTAGGAAGCTAGAAAAGGTCCCTTATTGTTCTCCCCAACCTTCTAGCCATTCACCATCATCCCAAAGATACCTGCCACATCACCAAAAGAGATTAGATTTCACACTTTCACATAAAAAAGACAAAAAGAAAAATAGAATTATTTTATTCATTTACATGCACAGCAATAGAATGTTTGATGCTTTGAATTTGCATGCTTAGGACAGTAGAATTGCATACATGTTAACTTAGCATTCTTTTGAAGAATAGCCTCTTGGAAGTTAGTTAGAAAGTGGTGTGTTTTAGCATTTGATTTCAGCCTTTTCCCTTACTGCAATAGACAAGATTTCTCTTTCCCTCATTGGTAATCAAGCTTCTTTTGAATCCATAGAAGTTTGGTTTGAAAAACCTTAGTGGTCTATCGCCAACTTAGCAGTGACAATGAGTAGACCCATCAAATTTACTTGTGTATACAGCACTATCACCTCCAAGTTTGTATGAACCCCGGGTTGATAAAATAAAGTTCGTAGCCCCAGGAGTTGCAACATTCTTGCTGCAATACTAGTGCTCATCACTTTTTGGTACCATTTCCAGGGAGGTGTCTGAGTATTAAGTGATTACTACTTTCTTTCTTCCATTCCTTGTCACTGATATTTTTCTATTAGTTTCATTTCTGCAAAAGTAATTTAGTTTTCTTTCTTTTCCATTCTACATTCTTTGATTTCCTTTCCATTCTGCAAGTAAGATTTCATTCAAGCAGTTAATTTTCATTCAGTCAGTTATTTTTCATTCAGTCTATAATTTCAATTCTGAAATTATTTTCAAAGCCTAAAAAAAAACACAAAACAAAACAAAAATGTTTTTTTCATGCCTCGTAGGAATAGGGATAACTTAGGGAAATTTTCTCCAAATACCCCCACTGCTTCAAACAGCAAACCTTCCCTCTTCTTCGGTGGTTGTGAATTGGAGGAACCCTTAGGTGAACAACCTGAGATATTTGAAGAGCCTACAGGGGGAGAAGAAGAAGAATAACCCATTCCAACTGACCTAATGGATGAAAATAGAAATGATAGAGGAAATAGAGAAAGAGTTGAGGGTGCATTTCGCATCAGGGAAACCAATGGGGATACCAAGATGAATAATATAAGCCCCTCTTCCCTTCCGCATTTCCATGGCCTAACGTCAAAAGGTCCAAACGATTTCTTGTTTGAGTTTGTTGCCATATGCAGAACCTATGATTACACCAATGATGAGCAGAAGTTGAAACTATTCCCATCCACTCTCAAGGATGCAACGTTGCGCTAGTTCATGGGTTTACCTAGGGATAGCATCATAACTGGGGATCAGATGTAGCAAGCCTTCAAAAACAAGTATTGAGACTACTACAGGTCTAAAGACACTAAAGAGGGAATTTTTAGGATGATCATAGGGCATGATGAATCCCTATAGGATTATGAAGAAAGATTCTAGCTTAGCTACAAAAGGGCCAGGTGCACACTTGACCCTGAGTCACTAAAGCTAGTCCTGCTTAGAGGGGTAAAGGAAGATCTTCTGGATACCTTAAACCTGTTAGTAGGATGGGAAATCTACCAGCTACCATATGAGGATATCAAGATTGTTTTTAGAAACCATTCTAGGGCAGCTAGGAAAAAGGGTAGGGGTAGTCAACCTATGGTCAGTCCATCCTCTTCCAATACATCCATTAAGGGTGAAATTGGAAATATGTTGGAATATTTCAAGAGTGAGATGTTACAAACCCTTTCCCTACAGATGGACACTATGCACATTAAGAGAAAACAAGAGGAAGCAGAGAGAGCCTTAGCCATTTTCTACCCTAGATGCACAAGGAGGCACCCTAGGAATGAATGTCCATTAAACCTAATTGAATTCTGCTTAGTCTGTGAAGAAAACCACTCCACAGATAAGCTCCCTTCACTACCTGGACTAAAAGCCGTATATTAGGGAGCTGAAGGGGTGACTGAACAACTTTGCTACATAAATCAAAGGAGACCTCATGGGCCTCGGCCATACCAGTAGGGCATGCAAGGGTAATCCCATGCATATTACAACCCTAACCTGACCACATCCATTCCCTCTTGGGGGCCCCCTGCTCATCCTTCCTGGTCTACACCTCCCCCTTGGTCATTTTCACCTCAGTATCATTCCCAGCTGACCAACCAATCATTTCAACCATATTCTCCACCACAACCTTAGTATAATGCACTGCCCCAGGGGTGGAGGCCCCCATACAAAAATGCTCCAGTTTTATTGCCTTCACCACTTGATCAATCACAACTGTTACACCCTTATCCACCTAAACAACCCCAGATGCCTGTCCAACCAAATCTGAACCTGAACAATAGACAAGCACAACAAGTATACAGTGGAGAGACATCGTATCCTACTTATGTTGTGGAGATTCAGGAAATAAACTTGAGACCTGGGAGAGTACTCCTGGACAACCAACCTCTACCTACACCTAGGGAGAGTGAGGAAGAATGAGAGGAAATCATGCCTAAAGTAAATCCACCACCCTTTCTTGAGAGATTAACTCAACCAACCCAGCCTACCCCAGAAGACACTGAACTTTTGGGGGAATTGAAAAATCTGTGTCAAAATTCCACTTCTCCAAGCTATAAAAGATGTACCTATTTACAACAAGTTGATTAAGGAGAAGTGCTTCAAAAATCCAGGGAGGCGAGAAAGAGATGCCCCTACCCTTAATGTCATTGGATAGCTGTCTGAGTTAATGCTGGGGCAGGTAATTTATCCAAATTATTTGGACCCTAGAAGCCCTGTAGTAGATGTGCACATCAATGGTACCATTGTCCCACACACTTTTATTGATCTTAGGGAGGCCATTAATGTGATGACCAAGGACACCATGCTCAAGCTCAACCTCCAGGGTTCATTGAGAAAGACCACAACAGTCCTTCAACTTGTAGACCATTCCACAGTGACCCCCGAGGGGATTGTGGAGGATGTGATGGTCTCCATTAACTCTTGGGAGTACCCTGCAGATTTCCTAGTTCTCCAGCCTAAGGCCAAGCTTACTAGTTACCCTCTCATCCTTGGGAGGCCCTGGTTAGCCATTGTTGTTGCCTACAATAGCTACAAGGCTGGAAATATGACTATAAAAAATGGGCATATGTCCAAGCAGTTGGTCTTGTACCCTCCTACCCAGCCATCTCTAGAACATGACTTACCTTTATGGCTGGAGGAGGAGGAAGAAGATGAAGTTTATTCAGCCCAACTCTACACCTTAGAAATAACTATGGGAGGAGGAAAACTAGATGAAGATGATTTGGTTGAACACATACTCCAAAGTCCAACTCCTAGCACATTGTCCTTAGAGGAAGTAGTAAAGGAAACCAAGAAAAATCATTAGATTGATCTATTCTTAGCTTATTCAAACCCTACCCATGTCAAAACCATAGAATTCACCGTGAGAGAACTTTGAAAATCAACCCATCTCTTTCTGTACACCAAGAAGGAAAGTTGTGCAACATGCTAAAGGAGCATCTAGATGCCTTTGCTTGGAGTTACAAAGAAATGAAGGGAGTGCAGCCCTCGGTGTGTTCTCACAACATCTATATCAAAGAAGGTTGCAAATCATACTGACAACCCCAAAGGAGAATGAATCCAGCTCTCAAGGATATAGTCAAAGAAGAACTGCAAAAGATGTTAGATGCAGGATTCATTTACCCTATCTCAAATAGTGAGTGGGCCTCTCCTTTGGTGTTAGTTCCAAATAAAAATGGGAAGTGGAGGATTTGTGTCGATTACAGAGAGTTAAACAAATCCATAAAGAAGGACCATTTCTCTCTACCTTTCAGTGACCAAGTGCTAGATGGCTTGGCAGGGAGAAAGTATTTCTCTTTCCTAGATAGGTTCAATGGGTACAATCAAATCTAGATCAACCCGAAAGACCACGATAAAACAACCTTCACTTGTCCTTGGGTTACTTTCACCTATAGGGTCCTTCCTTTTGGACTATGTAATGCCCCTGCCACTTTCCAGAGAGAAGTCCTAAGTATCTTTGCCGAGCTAGTCCATGATGCAATAGAGATTTATATGGATGATTTTACACCCTATGGGTGTGATTTCCAGTAGGATCTGTCCAACTTAGGTAAGGTGCTAAATAAATTCATTGAAATGAACCTGTCCCTTAGTCCCAAAAAATCTGAGTTCTTGATGACTACAAGGACTGTGCTAGGTCATTCAATATCCCAACAAGGACTACAGGTGGACCCAAACAAAATAGCCATCATCCAAAGGGTCCCACCTCCGTAAAAGAAGAGAGATGTTAGAAGTTTTCTAGGCTTAGTTGGATACTATCGGAGGTTTATAAAATACTTTGGCAAGTTAGATTCTCCTTTATTTGGGTTGTTGGCCAAAGAATCTAAGTTTGTATGGTCAAAAAGTTGTCAAGAGGCCCTGGACACCCTAAAGGACAAGTTGACCACTGAACCTATTCACCGAGGTCCAAATTGGGCCCTTTCTTTTCATATACATGTTGATGCCTCACACAAAGCCATAGGAGAAGCTCTAGGCTAGATAGATAAAAAAATTTATTTATTCCATTTACTTTATCAGTAAGAATTTGTTAAGGCTGAACTGAACTACACAGTGATTGAGAAGGAACTCCTAGCTATTGTACATTCATTGAACAAATTTAGGCATTACATTACAGTTTATCAAACATTTGTACATACTGACCATGCTACAATTAAATATTTAATGAATAAACCAGATGTGAATGCCCAGATTATTAGATGGTTACTTTTATTACAATAGTTTGATCTAACTATTATTGATAATTTTGGAAAGGAAAATGTTGTTGCATAATTTTTGTCTAGATTAACTTTGCCTACAGGGGAGGAAGGAATGGTTGATGATCAATTACCGGATGAACACTTATTCACCCTTTCATTTCTCTCTCCATGGTTTGCTTACATAGCAAAATATTTGGTGTCCACACAGTTCCCACCGAGTTTGTCCTCCAATGAGGAAAACAAGATTGTGAGGAAAAGCGCTGCATTCACTTGGATTGGGGGAAACCTCTTCAAACTAGGCCCGAATCAAATTCTGAGAAGATGTGTCAGGGAGCAAGAAGCCTTTGACATCCTTCTGACTTGTCATGATGGGCCTTGTGGAGGTCACTTTAGAGCCAAGCAGACATCATTCAAGGTGTTACAAGCTAGTTATTATTGGCCCACTCTTCATCAGGATGTGAGAATATATACTAGTCAGTGTGATAGGTGCCAAAGGATGGGAAAGCCTACTCCATGGGATGAAATGCTTATGTAACCTCAAATGACTTTCGAGCCATTTAACAAGTGGGGCATGGATTTCATTGGACCTATTGTCCCTCCTTCTAAGGAAAATAAGTGCATCATTATGTGCACTGATTATTTGACCAAGTGGGCTGAAACCAAGGCAATCAAGTTAGCAACAACGGATAAGGTGGTTGAGTTCTTAAGTGAAAATTTATTTTACAAATTTGGGTACCCTAGGGAACTGGTCACTAATCAAGGCAGCCAGTTTACATCCAAAATGATTGAATACTTGTTAAGCTAGCACAAGATCAAGCATATAACCTCCACTCCCTATCACCCACAAGCTAATGTGCAA
Organism: Pinus tabuliformis; assembly: GCA_031772625.1. Lineage (NCBI taxonomy): Eukaryota > Viridiplantae > Streptophyta > Pinopsida > Pinales > Pinaceae > Pinus > Pinus tabuliformis. The sequence goes on along the minus strand of CM062805.1, from coordinate 97,134,365 downwards.
GTGGAAGTGATGAACAAAGTGTCGGAGGGCATTCTGACCAAAGTGGTTAGTAGCAGCAGAAAATATTGGACAAATAGATTAGTTGAGGCCACCAGGGCCTATAATACCACCTGGAAGACCACCACTGGATTCACACCCTATGAGTTGGTCTATGGGAAGAAGGCCCTACTACCCATTGAATTTTAGTACAATACATTGAGGATGATAGCCCAACTAGACCTAAATCTCAGCAGTGCAAAAAAAGAGAGATTGCTCCAGTTGAATGGGATAGATGAGTTCAGAATGCAAGCCCTCCTACACACAAAGGTGACTCAAATTCAGAGGAAGATATGGCATGACAAGTGTTAGAGTCCTGTAGTGATAGGATTCATTATTTTGAATTGGCTAAGGTTAAGCCTTGTAATATTGTACATACCTTTGCTTTCTGCAAATGTTTTCTAAATTAAAAATTAAAATATGTAAAGAGGGTGTGTCCTAAAAGAAATATCAAAGAACAAAAAGAATAAGAAAAGATAAAATGATGAAAATATATGAACTCCAAACACAAAAATAGATCATGAAAGTGTGCAAGTCTAAATGCCACTACTATTTTACTTCTTCTGCAAATAATGGTTGTGAGAACCTTATCGTACATGCCACAACCCATGGTAGTCAAACTACTTAATCTTGATTATTGCATGCTTTGAATTTTATGTTTATAGTTAGAGAATAAAATCTAACCAAACAGCTTAATCTTGGCAGATCATTAGATAGGTAGAGAAAATAAAAGGAGCTCGTCATTTTAATCTGAGCCCTTGGAAGATATAAGGTTAGAAGTAGATAGTTTACTTTTCAAAATAAAAATGAATGATAAGGGTCTTCAAGTCTAAATGAACCCAAATAAAATGAAGAAAAAATGTTAGGGTAAGTAATGGCTAAGTAGAAGAAAGGTTGCTGAAGTATAAAGTTGATTGGATAAAAGCACATTTATCATGCTTAGTCATATCTTTCAAATGTGCATGAGCAGTTAAGAAAGAAAAAACAATGGTTTCCAAGTTGATTTAATTAACTCCCCCTCATTCATCTCATCCCTTTACTTACTAATTTCCCCATCCACAAGTAGATTCTAGTACTAAAAATCCTTCAAGTCATAAAGGCTCAAAGCATTTCTCTAACTTTTGGTGGGACCGGACCCTCGCATAATGACTTATGGACATCAAGTGTTAGAATTCCCTTCATAAAATTCATTTCCCTTCATTACCCTAATAAAACCCCTTTTCCTAAGGTTAAACTCCATTTGCCTACGAAAATTAAACAACTCCATGTTGAATTCCATTTCATTCAAAATACCCACAAAAATATTTTATCCTAAATATAAAGTGTATGTGAATAAAATGCAAAAATATTCCATTATGCTTAAGGGTATGTTCACTCCACTCATTTCATTTCATATTAACTTTTAACACAGTACTATAACTCTTCATATACCTTTTCCCATATATAATACCCCAACCCTTAGTTTAGCTATAAACTATACTTTTACACCATATCCCTGACAAAACCCACTTAAATCACCAATTGGTAAAGTTAAGATAATCCCTTCATTAACCCCGTCCGATCATTTAATCCCATGTTTAACTAGTAAATAATCAGCAACCACCATGGATTAAAGTCCTGAGCCCCCCAAAACCTTTGCTCATTTCAGCCATGCTAATTTGTCACCCGACTGTCATTTGATCATCAGCACCCGAATCCAACGGTTCATAGCCATATCGGTTTCACCCAATATCCAACCTTTACCCACTCGATAAAGTGGTATTTCCCGAGCCCACATCTGCTACATGTCAAGCGTTAAGGTAGATTGAGTGACCTCACCAAAATACCACCTCTTCAATAAAGCGGTGCGATGGCCTCCGATACCACCTCCTCGGTAAACCCAAAACCACTCATTGTTCATAATATAAAATTCCACGCCAATTTACCCATTACCCATTAAAACCTTGAAAACCCTCATTTTCATGCCTTTTACTCAGTTACACAGTGAAACCTATCAAACCCTTTTGGTGCCACCTTGAGCCTCTCAGACATGATTTCACCATGGATTCCCTCCCGAACACCTTCCGGACTCTGTCCATAGTTCTTCCCAGTTTCAGTACGGCCTCCAGTCACCTCCTTGCAGACCTGTATTTTATTAACAAATTGTTGTATTTTCCAAGTAATTAGCAGGAGACCAGAGCTTGGATAGACAATTTTGATACTAGTCACAAATCTTGTTTACTCCAAGACTCGAAAGGAAATCTATTTAAAAACCTTCATTCAAAAGAAGAAAACAATTATACACATTACAAAGAAAGAAATCATTAACACAGAGACATTTACTATTAAAACAAAGCAACCAGACAGAGCATACAGTCAAAAGACAAACATATCAAACATGCATTAAGTTGATCAATATCCATTACCATATGTTGATACATATAAAAAACTAAATGATTTATTATTGAAATACACAGTAAAAAGTTAAAATGTACATTAAAAGTAAAAACACAGTAAAGGATATTGACAAGTCATCAAAGTAAAAGTGTATCAGATGAAAGAGTATCAGTGAAAGTGTATCAGATTGAAAAATCAAAGTCAAGATAGATGAAAAAACAGAGCTGTCAAGGTAAACAATAAAAGTAAAAATGGAGGCAGTAAGGGTTAAAAAAAGATGAAAACACTTTCACCAACGACAATAAAGTTTATCCAAAGTAAAGGTAAAAATAGTTAAAGGAAAATTAAGGTTAAAAGATGAAATCAGAATAGAAATGGTACATTTTCCAGAAATTTTATGTTTAAGTCATAATTGTGTAGAAACGATTGTGGCCAATACAAGATGAATTGTGAGAAACTGGAGGAGGTTTGTGTTCCTAAAAGGGCAATATGAAAAAACCTATCTCACTTTGGACACAGGTATTACAAAAATGGAGATAAATGCATATCTAAATAGCCTAGTTTACAGACTATGAAAATCCTATTTTTGACATATGTTTGCAGAGAATATTGTGAACAACTGGAGATGTATTTTGGGAAACTGAAAGAGGTTTATCTCAATAACATAATTATCTACAATAACCTCTTTCAAAGTTTACATATCTATCTTATATTGAGATATAAAAAGTATCACCAGACCCTAATGTTGCAGAATTTCTGGGGCAGAATGCACAAAGGAAGGAGGTACTAAGTGACTTAGAAGCCTCATCATCAATTAAGAGTTGCTATCAAATTCGAATTTCTCTTATTTTTCACCATCAATCCATAAATATAGTGCCAAATAGATTCATTAGTTTTGAGTGTCCTTTAATTAAGTTCTATTAATGTAAAACATTTTGACATATTTGTAAAACCAATCTTGATATTTTTTCAAGATATTTCAGTTTAGAATTTGTATAAATACTTGTTCATTTGAAGTATTTTGAGGTGGATTCTATTAGAGATTTCTGTAGACTTTTTGATAAGAAGACCCATAAGGTTATTGTATCATTTGCTAAGCCAACAAGCTAGATTGATGAATAAAGATTAGACATTTCAAAGGATTCATGTGTTAAGTGAATTTCAAACAAGTATTCTCAAGTGTTGTTGTCATTTTTCTCAAGTTATTCATAATCTTTAATTTTTTTCTCAATCTAAATGTTATAAATAGAATAATATTTCACAACTTGTTTAATTTCACTTTGTCTTAACAGCTATGCATTTGAATGTTTTCTTCTGATATTTAAATTAAAGAATTCTTAATTGCTCTTTGGTTTAGATTTATTTCATGAATATCCAGGTTAAAGGATTCTTAATTTTCATTTGATTATGATTACCCCTTCATTCCTAATTCATTATCCAGGTCTAAGACCCCTTAACTTCTTTCTCAGCCCTAGTAAAACCCTTTCACCCCTCTGTCTCAAAGATTTGAAAAACACTTTGCTATCTTGCCCTTTGAAAGTTCCCTTTAGTGAGTTAATCCAATTTTTCTTCCTTATTGTTTGACTCCATAGCCCAGTGGTCTAAAAGACATCATTTTATCCATTTGTCTAAGCAGATCCCACCACCCAATCTCAAATACAAATCAAAAACCTCTTGAACATTCATAACTAGCCTAAAATCACATAACTAAAACAAAGTTAAATTATAAAGAGAGAGCCCTCTCTGAGCATCACGAAAGCTAGGTCCTGATCTCTAAAAGTGGTTTGTAGTTACCTCGGTGATTTCTTTCTTTAACCTTGAGAAAATACTGAGTGATAACATAATGGCGACCATACTAGGGAAGAAAATCTTTTCTTCAGAAAAATGATACAAAGATCAAATCTAACCTATGATGGTGGACAATGATCAGACACACAAAGGTTAAAATCATCCAGCTGGCGACTCCAGCTCCAAATCAATTTCACAATCGAGACTCCACTGGAGAAATGAAACTCAAAGAATAGTATCAAAAGATCAGGCTTTTAACTTGGATTGTTATCCAAGACAATATGTTATTTTTGATCAAGAAAGGTTTTCAATTTATATTGTATTTTAGAGAAGATCTTAGATTAATTTTTTTTTATTTTCCTTTGAAAATGGTAAATATATATCCTCCTTATCCATTTGAGCAACTTTCTTCTAAATCTTATGATGATCATTTTCTAATTGAGGAGCATCAAACAATCAAGACTAATCATACAATCCCCATACATATTCCTGTACCTTGTAAAGTTCCTGATAGATATAAGCCCCTCATGTTACCTCCTATACTCCATGATTTCCCTGATAATTATCACAAATATCTCCTCAGTTTTGATGGAGAGAATGATATCACTGTCCAAAAACATATTCAAGGTTTTGAGAATTATTTGGACTTATTTGAGATTGATGAAGACGATGTTAGAATCAAACTTTTTTCTCTCTCTTTGCAAAGTAGAGTAAAGAGTTGGTTCAAGAATCTACCTATTGCAGGCATCTCAAATTTCCAACAGTTTGTCATATTTTTCCTTGATAGATGGATAATCAAAGTCAATATTTTTGTGATCATAGAAGAATATAATCATTTAAAAAGATAGTCAAATGAAACAATACAACAATTTTCTAATAGATTTAATAAAATCTATTATTCAATGCCATCAAATATAATATCTCCTCCCAATTCAGCTCTCTTGCATTATCCAAAAGCATTTGATCCAGAGATAGAATTTCAGTTAAGAGAAAGAAACGCATCAACACTGGAACATATGCAGAACATTGTAGTAGATGTAGAAGTTAATCTGCAAATTAGAATAGAAAAGTTGAAAGTAGGAGTAGAGAAGAACAACATTGCAGAGGTAAAACTCGACATTTTGGTAACAAAAATAGAGGAAAGGATATAAAAGATCATCATGAAAGATAATTTTTTTGTTCAAAATCACCATGACACATTTATTTCACAAAAAGAAGAGGTTAATAGCCATGAACAAATTCCTACTAATTCCAACTACCATAGATCAGAAGATATATTTATAGAGCAATATGTGTAGAGGCAATCTCTTGATCCAATGTGTATGTTTGATGACATTACTTCTTTTAAAATATTTGCCTAAATATGATCAGTATGATGATAATTATGTTCTTCAAATCCAAATTAACTTTACAGAGAAATCATAAACTAGTTTGGGAAATAAAGAAATTCAGTTTCAGCAGCTTGAAAACAGTGATCATCTTATTCATATCAGCGATGAAAGTGAGGAAGAAAGTGCAGAAAATTTGGAAATAAGTGAAGCTTCTTTGCCTCTTTGTTTTGCTTCATTTCAGCTCATAAGAGAAAACTTTAAAGCAATAAAAAATCATTAGTCTTTAGGTATTGATATTGACAACACTGAAGACAGTGAAAATCTTAATAAGGATTCTTTAGTTTCATAAGTGTAGTTATCAAATTCTATTGAGATCTCTAATCAAATGACACAGGAAAGTTCTATACCACTATGTTTTGAATCATTTCAGTTTTTAAAAGAAATATGGTATAATATCTCCAAATAAAAGGATGAACAACATGCAGAAATCCATGAAGTCCCATTAAAACCCATATCTAATAGGCTACAACTATCCTTCCACGTCTTTTATGATACAATAGTTGATATGTTAGATGATGAATGCAATCAGAATTTTCTCCATTAATTAACTATGAGATTCAAAATCAAGATGATAAAGGTTTCACTAGACATAAATTTCAATCAGTAGAAATATCATCACAAAGCTTATCTGAAAATCTGCAGGGTGATAAAGATGAAAATGACATTTCACTTTCATGGTATGAAGGCCATCCAGAACAATTGTACAATTGCCTAGATTAGTTAAACATTAGTGTATATATTTTGGAAGACCCTTTTGTACAATTTCTAGAGTCAACAAAGGAAATCAAGTATTTCCTAATCTTCTCATTTGTTGACAAGGTTATAATTGGCTTTAGAATCTCAGTTTTAATCACAAACACGCACAATCAGCAAAATTCACCAATGTATATGATGCTTGAATGGTTGCATTAGCTATTTCATTTTACCTAACCAACAGTTGGACAACTGATCAGAGTAAGTAGGTAGGATTTCAGTTTGAATAAATTCAGTTTTTCAGCAACAAGTTTATTTCAAATCAGATTTCAGTACATCATGTGTCAAATTTCAGTTTGCAGAAAATGCTATGATTTCAGTTAAAGATTTTCAGTCACGGAGATTATATAGTAAGGCAGAAATCATAGAAGAATAGTTTACAATGTAACTTCAGTCATAACTGAAAGGCTACTGATCTTAAAGTTCTTGACATTTTTCCAGGAAATGCCATCCCCATGTGGAACCACTATTAGACTCCTATAGTGATAGGATTCATAATTTTGAATTGGATAAGGTTAAGCCTTGTAATATTGTACATACCTTTGCTTTTTGCAAATGTTTTCCATATTAAAAATTAAAAAATGTAAAGAGGATGTGTCCTAAAAGAAATATCAAAGGACAGAAAGAATAAGAAAAGATCAAAAAATGAAAATATATGAACCCCAAACACAAAAACAGATCATGAAAGTGTGCAAGTATAAATTCCACTGCTATTTTACATCTTCTGTAAATAATGGTTGTGTGGAGCTTATCATACATGCCACAATCCATGGTAGTCAAACTACTTAATCTTGACTAGTTTATGCTTTAAATTTTATGTTTATAGTTAGAGAATAAAATCTGACCAAACAGCTTAATCTTCGCAGATCATTAGATAGGTAGAGAAAATAAAAGGAGCTCATCAGTTTAATCTTAGCCCTTGGAAGATATAAGGTTATAAGTAGATAGTTTACTTTTCAAAAGAAAAATGAATGATAAGGGTATGCTAGTCTAAATGCACCCAAATAAAATGAAGAAAAAATGTTAGGGTAAGTAATGGGTAAGTAGAAGAAAGGTTTCTAAAGTATAAAGTTGATTGGATAAAATCACATTTATCATGCTTATACATATCTTTCAAATGTGTATGAGTAGTTAAGAAAGCAAAAAATAATGGTTTACAAGTTGATTTAATTAACTCCCCCTCATTCATCTCATCCCTTCACTTACTAATTTCCCCATCCACAAGTAAGTTCTAGTACTAAAAATCCTTCAAGTCATAAAAGCTCAGAGCATTTCTCTGACTTTTGGTGGGACCGGATCCTCGGCTTAATGACTTATGGACATCAAGTGTTAGAATTCCCTTCATAAAATTCATTTCCCTTCATTACCCTAATAAAACCCCTTTTCCTAAGGTTAAACTCGATTTGCCTAAGAAAAGTAAACAACTCCGTGTTGAATTCCATTTCATTCAAAATACCCACAAAAATATTTTATCCTAAGTATAAAGTGTATGTGAATAAAATGCGAAAACAAAAATATTACATTATGCTTAAGGGTATGGTCACTCCGCTCATTTCATTTCATATTAATTTTTAGCATAGTACTATAACTCGCTATATACCTTTTCCCATATATAATTAAATCCCATATATAATACCCCAACCCTTAGTTTAGCTATAAACTATATGTTTACCCCATATCCTCGACAAAACCCACTTAACTCACCAATTCTTGATAAAGTTAAGATAATCCCTTCATTAACCCCGTTTGATATTTTAATCCAATGTTTAACTCGTAAATAATCAAAAGCCACCATGGATTAAAGCCCCGAGCCCCCCAAAACCTTTGCCCATTTTATTCATGCTAATATATCACCCGATTACTGTCTGATCATTAGCACCTGAATCCAATGGTTCACAGCCATATCAGGTTCACCCAATATCTGACCTCTACCCGCCTGATAAAGTGGTATTGCCCGAGCCCCCATCTGTTAAGTGTCAAGTGTTAAGTTAGATCGGGTGACCACACCAAAACACTGCCTCCTCGATAAAGCAGTGCGATGGCCTCCGATACTTCCTCCCCACTAAACCCAAAACCACTCACTGTTCATAATATAAAATTCCGCGCCAATTTACCCATTACCTGTTAAAACCCTGAAAATGCTCATTTTCATACCTTTTACTGAGTTACATAGCGAAACCTATCAAACCCTTCTAGCACCACCCTGAGGATCTGAGACATGATTTCACCATGGATTCCCTCCTGAACACCTTCCGACTCTATCCACAGTTCTTCCCAGTTTCGGTAAGGCCTCTAGTCACCTCCTCACAGATCTGTGTTTTATTAACAAATTGTTGTATTTTGCAGGTAATTAGAAGAAGACCAGAGCTTGGATAAACAGTTTTGATACTAGTCACAAAACTTGTTTTCTCCAAGACTCGAAAGGAAATCTATTTAAAAACCTTCATTCAGAAGAAGAAAATAGTTATACACAGAAAGAAGAAAGAAATCATTCACACAGAGACATTGACTATTAAAACAAAGGAACCAGACAGAGCATACAGTCAAAAGACAAACAGATCAAACATATAGAAAGTTGATCCATTACCATATGCTAACACATATAAAAAACTAAATGATTTACTATTGAAATACATAGCAAAAATTTAAAATGTACAGTAAAAGTAAAAACACAGTAAATGATATTGACAGTTCATCAAAGGAAAAGTGTATCACATGAAAGAGTATCAGTAAAAGTGTATCAGATTAAAAAATCAAAGTGAAGATAGATGAAAAAACAGAGCAGTCAAGGTAAACAGTAAAAGTAAAAATGGAGGCTATAAGGGTTAAACAGAGATGAAAACACTTTCACCAAAAACAATAAAGTTTATCCAAAGTAAAGGTAAAAATAGTTAAAAGATAATTAAGGTTAAAAGATGAAATCAGAACAGAAATGGTAAACTTTCCAGAAATTTCTTGTTGAAGTGATAATTGTACAGAAACTATTGTGGCCAATCCAAGATGAATTTTGAGAAATGAGAGGAGGTTTGTGTTCCTAAATGGCAAATATACAGAAACCTATCTCACATTTTACACAGATATTACAAAAATGGAGATAAATGCATATCTTCACGACCTAGTTTTCAGACTCTGCAAAATCCTGTTTTTGACATCTGTTTGCAGAGAATATTGTGAACAATTGGAGCTAAATTTTGGGAAAATGAAAGAGTTTTATCTCAATAACATACGTATATACAATAACCTCTTTCACATTTTACATATCTATCTCGTATTGATATATACAAAGGTATCACTGGACCGTAATTTTGCATAATTTGTGGGGCTGAATGCACAACTGAAGGAGGTAGTAAGTGACTTGGAAGCCTCATCATCAATTAAGAGCTTCTATCAAATTTTAATTTCTCTTCGTTTTCACCATCAATCCATAAATATAGTGCCAAATAGATTCATTAGTTTTGAGTGTCCTTTATTTAAGTTTATTAACGTAAAACAGTTTGAGATATTTGTAAAACCAATCTTGATATTTTTTCAAGATATTTCAGTTTAGAATTTGTATAAATACTTCTTCATTTGAAGTATATTGAGGTGGATTCGATTATACATTTCTATATACTTTTTGATCAGAAGACCCAGAAGGTTATTGTATCATTTGTTGAGCCAGCAAGCTGGATTGATGAATAAAGATCGAACATTTCAAAGGATTCAAGTTTTAAGAAAATTTGAGACAATTATTCTCATGTGTTGTTGTCATTTTCCTCAATTTATTCGTAATCTTTAATGTTTTTCTCGATATAAATGTTATAACTTGAATAATATTTTAGAACTTGTTTAATTACACTTTGCCTTAATAGTTATGCATTTGAATGTTTTCTTCTGATATTTAAATTAACGAATTCTTAATTTCTCTTTGGTTTAGAATGATTTCATGAATTTTTATGCTAGTGGAAAAACCTCTGAACAAATTATAAAACCAACGTTTCGGACTAGCTAGGTGAGTCCATCATCAGGGCAATGAGATCTGTATTTTGAGAAGAGAGAGTCAAGAAAATTATGAAGCTATTAATAGTTGATTAGAAAGATATCTGATATCTATTAGCTTATAATGTCGGCCTGATTGATTTACAATTATTAATTAATTAATTAATTGATTGATTTATTTATTTATTTATTTTATTTTTTTTATATATATATATATATATATATATATATATATATATATTAAATTATTTATATAAATTTTATTTAAGTGTTTGTTTAATATTAAACAAACACTTAAATAAAATTTATTAAAATATATATATATATATATATATATATATATATATATATATATATATAAATCAATTAATTAATTAATTAATAATTGTAAATCAATCAGGCCGACATTATAAGCTAATAGATATCAAATATCTTTCTAATCAACTATTAATAGCTTCATAATTTTCTCGACTCTCTCTTCTCAAAATACAGATCTCATTGCCCTAATGATGGACTCACATAGCTAGTCCGAAACGTTGGTTTTATAAACTGTTCACAGGTTTTTCCACTAGCATAAAAATTCTGCCAGCCTGTATGGAATCTCTCTTTAACATGATTTCATGAATATCTAGGTTAAAGATCTCTTAATTTCCCTTTGATTTTGATTACCCCTTAATTCCTCATTCATTATTTGGGTCGGAGAACCCTTAATTGCTCTCTCACCCCGAGTGAAACCCTTTCACTGCTCTGTCTCAAAGATCTGAAAAATGCTTTGCTTCTTGCCCTTTGAAAGTTCCCTTTAGTGAGTTAATCTAGCTTTTCTTCCTTATTGTTTGACTCCATAGCTAATGGTCTAAAAGACATCATTCTATCCATCTATCTAAGAATATCCCACCACCCAATCTCAAATAAAAATCAAAAACCTCTTGAACATTCATAACTAGCCTAAAATCAGATAAATAAAACAAAGTTAAATTATAAAGAGAGAGCCCTCTATGAGCATCAGGAAGGCTAGGTCCTGATCTCCAAAAGTGGTTTGTAGTTACCCTGGTGATTTCTTTCCTTAACCTTGAGAAAATACCAAGTGATAACGTAATGGCGATCATGTTGGGGAAGAGAATCTTTTCTTTAGAAAAATGATACAAAGATCAGATCTGATCTAAGATGGTGGAGAATGATCAAACACACAAAGGTTAAAATCATCCATCTAGTGACTCCAGCTCCAAATCAATTTCATAATCGAGACTCCACTGGAGGATTGAACCTCAAATAACAGTATGAAAAGATCAGGCTTTTAGTTTGGATTGTTATCCAAGACATTATGCTATTTCTCATCAAGAAAATTTTTCAATGTATATTGTATTTTAGAGAAGATCTTAGATTAATTTTTTATTATTTTTCATTGAAAATGGTAAATATATCTCCTCCTTATCCATTTGAGCAGCTTTCTTCTAAATCTTATGATGATCATTTTCCGATTGAGGAGCATCAAACAATCAAGACTAATCATACAATCCCTGTACATATTCTTGTACCTTGTAAAGTTCCTGATAAATATAAGCCCCTAATGTTACCTCCTATACTCCATGATTTCCCTGATAACTATCACAAATATCTCCCCAGTTTTGATGGAGAGAATGGTATCACTGCCCAAAAACATATTCAAGGTTTTGAGAATTATCTGGACTTATTTGAGATTGATGAAGATGATGTTAGAATCAGACTTTTTGCTCTCTCTTTGCAAAGTAGAGTAAAGAGTTGGTTCAAGAATCTACCTATTGCAAGCATCTCAAATTTCCAACAGTTTGTCAAAATTTTCCTCGATAGATGGATAATCAAAGTCAATCTTTTTGTGATCATAGAAGAATATAACCAGTTAAAAAGACAGCCAAATGAAACAATACAACAATTTGCTGACAAATTTAATCAAATCTATTATTCAATGCCATCAAATATAAGACCTCCTCCTCATTCAACTCTCTTGCATTATCCAAAAGCATTTGATCCAGAGATAGAATTTCATTTAAGAGAAAGAAACCCCTCAACACTTGAACAGATGTAGAACATTGCAGTAGATGTAGAAGTTAATTTGCAAATTAGAAGAGAATAGTTGAAAGCAAGAGTGGAGAAGAACAAAATTTCAGAGGTAAAACTCGACATTTTGGTAAGAAAAATAGGGGAAAGGATATAGAAGATCATCATGAAAGATAAAAATTTTGTTCAAAATCACCATGACACATTTATTTCACAAAAAGAAGAGGTTGATAGCCATGAACAAATTCCTACTAATTCCAACTACCATAGATCAGAAGATAGATTTATAGAGCAATATGTGTAGAGGCAATCTCCTGATCTAATGTGTATGTTTGAGGACATTACTTCTTTTAAATATTTGCCTAAATATGATCAGCATGATGATAATTATGTTCTTCAAATCCAAATTAACTTTACAGAGCAATCAAAAAATAGTTTGGGAAATAAAGAAATTCATTTTCAGCAACTTGAAAATAGTGATCATCTTATTTGTATTAGCTATGAAAGTGAGGAAGAAAGTGCAAAAAATTTGGAAATAAGTGAAGCTTCTTTGCCTCTTTGTTTTGTTTCATTTCAGTTCATTAGAGAAAACTTTAAAGCAATAAAAACTCATCAGTATTTAGGTATTGATATTGACAACACTGAAGACAATGAAAATCTTAATAAGGATTCTTCAGTTTCACAAGTGCAGTTATCAAATTCTATTGAGACATTTGATCAGATGACATAGGAAAGTTCTATACCACTATGTTTTGAATCATTTTAGTTTTTAAAGGAAATATGGTATAATATCTCCAAAGAAAAGGATGAACATCATGTAGAAATCCATGAAGTCCCATTAAAACCCATATCTAATAGGTTGCAACTATCCTTCCACGTCTTTTATGATCCAATAGCTGATATGTTAGATGATGAATGCAATCAAAACTTTTCTCCATTAATTAACTATGAGATTCAAAATCAAGATGATAAAGGTTTCATCAGACGAAAATTTCAATCAGTAGAAATATCATCACAAAGCTTATTTGAAAATCTGCATGGTGATAAAGATGAAAATGACATTTCACTTTCATGGCATGGAGGACATCTAGAACAATTGTACAGTTGCCTAGATCAGTTAAACATTAGTGTATATATTTTGGAAGATCCTTTTGTATAGTTTCTAGAGTCAAAAAAGGAAATCAAGTATTTCCTTATCTTCTCATTTGTTGACAAGGTTATAATTAGCTTTACAATCTCAGTTTTAATAAAAAACAAGCACAAGCAACAAAATTCACCAATATATATGATGCTTGAATGGTTGCATTGGCTATTTCATTTTACCTAACTAGCAGTTGGAAAGCTGATCAGAGTAAGTAGGTAGGATTTCATTTTGAATAAATTTAGTTTTTAAGTAGCAAGTTTATTTTAGATTAGATTTCAGCACAACATGTGTCAGATTTCAGTTTGCAGAAAAGTCTATGATTTCAGTTCAAGATTTTTAGTCACAGAGATTATACAATAAGGCAAAAATCACAGAAGAACATTTTACAATGTAACTTCAATCACAATTCAAAGGTTACTGATCTTAAAGTTCTTGACATTTCGCTAGGAAATTCCATCCTCATGTGGAGCCACTGTTAGAGTCCTATAGTGATAGGATTCATAATTTTGAATTGGCTAAGGTTAAGCCTTATAATATTGTACATACCTTTGCTTTCTGCAAATGTTTTCCATATTAAAAATTAAAAAATGTAAAGAGGGTGTGTCCTAAATTAAATATCAAAAGTCAAAAAGAATAAGAAAAGATCAAAAAATGAAAATATATTAACCCCAAACACAAAAACAGATCATGAAAGTGTGCAAGCCTAAATGCCACTACTATTTTACTTCCTCTAAAAACAATGGTTGTGTGCAACTTATCATACATGCCACAACCCATGGTAGTCAAACTGTTTAATCTTGACTATTTCATGCTTTGAATTTTATGTTTATAGTTAGAGAATAAAATCTGACCAAACAACTTAATCTTGGCAGATCGTTAGATAGGTAGAGAAAATAAAAGGAGCTCATCAGTTTAATCTAAGCCCTTGGAAGATATAAGGTTAGAAGTATATAGTTTACTTTTCGAAATAAAAATGAATGATAAGGGTCTTCTAGTCTAAATGCACCCAAATAAAATGAAGAAAAAATGTTAGGGTAAGTAATGCGTAAGTAGAAGAAAGGTTGCTGAAGTATAAAGTTGATTGGATAAAAGCACATTTATCATGCTTAGTCATATCTTTAAAATGTGCATGAGCAGTTAAGAAAGCAAAAAAAGTGGTTTACAAGTTGATTTAATTAACTCCTCCTCATTCATCTCATCCCTTTACTTACTAATTTCCCCATCCACAAGTAAGTTCTAGTACTAAAAATCCTTCAAGTCATAAAGGCTTAAAGCATTTCTCTAACTTTTGGTGGGACTGGACCCTCGACTTAATGACTTATGGACATCAAGTGTTAGAATTCCCTTCATAAAATTCATTTCCCTTCATTACCCTAATAAAGCCCCTTTTCCTAAGGTTAAACTCCATTTGCCTATGAAAAGTAAACAACTCCATGTTGAATTCCATTTCATTCAAAATACCCACAAAAATATTTTATCCTAAGTATAAAGTGTATGTGAATAAAATGAAAAAATATTACATTATGCTTAAGGGTATGTTCACTCCACTCATTTCATTTCATATTGATTTTTAAGATAGTACTATAATTTGCTATTTACCTTTTCCCATATATAATTAAATCCTATATATAATACCCCAACCCTTAGTTTAGCTATAAACTATACTTTTACCCCATATCCCCAACAAAACCCACTTAACTCACCAATTCTCTGTAAAGTTAAGCTAATCCCTTCATTAACCACATCTGATCATTTAATTCCATGTTTAACCCGTAAATAATCAAAAACCACTATGGATTAAATCCCTGGGCCCCCCAAAACCTTTTCACATTTCAGCTGTGCTAATCTGTCACCCAACTACCGTCTGATCGTTATCACTTGAATCCAACGATTCACAGCCATATCGGGTTCACCCGATATCCAAACTTTACCCTCTCGATAAAGTGATATTGCTTGGGCCCCCATCTGCTACGTGTCAAGCATTAAGGTAGATCGGGTGACATCGCCAAAATATCGCCTCCTCGATAAATCAGTGCAATGGCCTCTGATAGTGCCTCCCCTCTAAACCTGAAACCACTCACTATTTACAATATAGAATTCCGCGCCAATTTACCCATTCCCGTTAAAACCCCGAAAACCCTCATTTTCATGCCTTTTACTCAATTACACAGCAAAACCTATCAAACCCTTTCGATGCCACCCTGAGCCTCTAAGACATGATTTCACCATGGATTCCCTCCCGAACACCTTCCTGACTCTATCTACAGTTCTTCCTAGTTTCAATACGGCCTCTGGTCACCTCCTTGTAACCCTGTGTTTTATTAACAAATTGTTGTATTTGGCAGGTAATTAGCAAAAGCCCAGAGCTTGGATAAACAATTTTGATACTAGTCACAAAACTTATTTACTCTAAGACTCGGAAGGAAATCTATTTAAAAACCTTCATTCAGAAGAAGAAAACAGTTGTACACAAAACAGAGAAAGAAATCATTCACACATAGACATTGACTGTTAAAACAAAGGAACTAGATATAGCATACAATCAAAAGACAAACAGATCAAACATATAGAAAGTTGATCAATATCCATTACCATATGCTGATACATATAAAAAACTAAATGATTTACTGTTGAAATACATAGTAAAAAGTTAAAATGTATAGTAAAAGTAAAAACACAGTAAAGGATATTGACAAGTCATCAAAGTAAAAGTGTATCAGATGAAATAGTGTCAATAAAAGTGTGTCAGATTGAAAAATCAAAGTGAAGATAGATGAAAAAACATAGCGGTCAAGGTAAACAGTAAAAGTAAACATGGAGGCAGTAAGGGTTAAAAAACATGATAACACTTTCAACAAAAACAATAAAGTTTATCCAAAGTAAAGGTAAAAACAGTTAAAATAAAATTAAGGTTAAAAGATGAAATTAGAACAGAAATGGTACATTTTCCAGAAATTTCCTATTTAGGTCATAATTGTACAGAAACTATTGCCACCAATCGAAGATGAATTTTGTGAAACAGGAGGTGGTTTGTGTTCCTAAAAGGCCAATATAAAAAAACCTATCTCACTTTTTACACAAGTATTACAAAAAGGGATATAAATGCATATCTTCACAGCATAGTTTTCAGACTGTGGAAAAACCTGTTTTTGACATCTGTTTGTAGAGACTATTGTCAACAGCTAGAGCTAAATTTTGGGAAACTGAAAGACGTGTATGTCAATAACATACGTATCTACAATAACCTCTTTCACAATTTACATATCTATCTCGGATTGATATATACATAGGTATCACTGGACCCTAATTTTACATAAAATCTGGGGCTGAATGCACAAAGGAAGGAGGTACTAAGTGACTTGGAAGCCTCATCATCAATTAAGAGTTGCTATCAAATTCAAATTTCTCTTCTTTGTAACCATCAATCCATAAATATAGTGCCAAATAGATTCATTATTTTTGAGTGTCCTTTATTTAAGTTCTATTAATGTAAAATAGTTTGAGATATTTGTAAAATCAATCTTGATATTTTTTCAAGATATTTCAGTTTAGAATTTGTATAAATACTTGCTCATTTGAAGTATTTTGAGGTGGATTCTATTAGAAATTTCTATAGACTTTTTTATCAAAAGACCCAAAAGGTTATTGTATCATTTGTTGAGCCAACAAGCTGGTTTGATGAATAAAGATCAGACATTTCAAAGGATTCATGTGTCAAGCAAATTTCAGACAAGTATTCTCATGTATTATTGTCATTTTTCTCAAGTTATTCATAATATTTAATGTTTTTCTCGATCTAAATGTTATAACTTGAATAATATTTTATAAATTGTTTAATTACACTTTGACTTAACAGTTATGCATTTGAATGTTTTCTTCTGATATTTAAATTAAAGAATTCTTAATTGCTCTTTGGTTTAGATTGATTTCATGAATATCCAGGTTAAAGGATTCTTAATTGCACTTTGATTTTTATTACCCATTCATTCCTAATTCATTATCCGGGTCTGAGAACCCTTAACTACTTTATCACCTTGAGAGAAACCCTTTCACCCCTTTGTCTCAAATATCTGAAAAACACTTTTCTATCTTACCCTTTGAAAGTTCCCTTAAGTGAGTTAATCCATTTTTTCTTCCTTATTGTTTGACTCCATAGCCCAATGGTCTAAAAGACATCATTTTATCCATCTATCTAAGCAAATCCCACCACCCAATCTCAAATACAAATCAAAAACCTCTTGAACATTCATAACTAGCCTAAAATCACATAACTAAAACAAAGTTAAATTATAAAGAGAGAGCCCTCTCTGAGCATTAAGAAGGTTAGGTCCTAATCTCCAAAAGTGGTTTGTAGTTACCTTAGTGATTTCTTTCTTTAACCTTGAGAAAATATTTAGTGGTAGCAAAAAGAACATCAAGGAAAAGGAAATTTCAAGAAGGTGATTAGGCTTTGTTATATGATTCCAGATATAAAGACTTCAAGGGAAAGTTAAGGACTAGATGGTTAGGGCCTTATGTCATAGAGAAATGTCATGATAATGGTTCAGTGCATATTAGAACCATAGATGCAGAGGCCATTCCTTTACTTGTTAATGGGCATAGATTGAAGGTTTATAAGAGGCCATTGTCAAAGCAAGAGTTCATTGATGGTATCAGAAAAA
This sequence comes from Pinus tabuliformis, assembly GCA_031772625.1. Taxonomy (NCBI): domain Eukaryota; kingdom Viridiplantae; phylum Streptophyta; class Pinopsida; order Pinales; family Pinaceae; genus Pinus; species Pinus tabuliformis. The sequence goes on along the minus strand of CM062805.1, from coordinate 97,116,204 downwards.
CAATGATGATGGTGGAGAAAGTCTCAGCTCCTACCTCATCAAGTCACTGAGAAAAAAGAAAAAAAGGGAAAAAAAGAAAAAAAAAAAAGAAAAAATAATGAGACTCGGGTGAAAACCTCCATAAGGCACCTCAGTCCCATTGATGGGTTGAAAAACTCTTGAGATGACCCAATGATGTCAAAAAAAAAAGAGAAATAAAAAGATCTTTGTGTGAAAACCTCTCTTGAGGCACCTAGCATAAGCAGCTAGGATGAAAACCTCTTGGAGGCAGACTAGTTTCTTTCAATAAAAAAATAAAAAATAAAAAGAGAAAAGGAAGATTATGAAAATATTGTTTGTAGGTCAGCAGGAGGATGATTAAAGCAAAAAATGAGAAACAAAAGGGACCTATCCAACTCATGTTTTTATTTCTCCATTCATTATCCTTCATCATTCCATCATTCCCTCCATTTTTCCACTCATTTACCTCAGTTTGCAAGGGTTCTGTGTTTTCTATAAGATTCCCTGTAAACCTACAAGATTCCCTGAAAACCTACAGGATGATCCTGTAGGAATTACAGTGGCTTGGGAATCCTAAAGGAAGTAACCCTAGAGCAAGGGGATGACCTGCCCATGTCAAAAAAATAAATTCCTACTTCACCATCTCATCACCATACCTCTCTCCACCATGATCACCCCTGCATTCATCAAAAAAGTCAGTTTCAAAAAAAATTTCAGTTTTCAAAGAAAAAACACAAAGAGAAGAGGATGAAGACAGAGATCAAGGGTAAAACAACTGAAGGATATTTTCCTCATTCACAAATCCCTAGACCCCTTCTCTGCCCATGCCAACCATCCTTGGGCTCCAAGGTAGAAAATGATTAAGAATGTTGAGGGAGAAGCAACTACAGGACATCTTGTAGGAAATCCTGTAGCAACCTATCCCACAAAACAAAAATCACAGGTTGTAGTCAGCTTCAAGCATGGAAGATCCAGAGGTAGAAGAAGCTCCTCCAGAGCCTAGCAGCAACATTAAGATCATCATAGTCAACACCAAGTACCTGCACATCAAAGAAGATCATCAAAGGACAATAAAAAAAGGAGAAAATCACATGCATCCAACACACAACAAAGACTTCATTCTTCAATAAACAACATCAAGGCATTGTTACCAAAGGTAAGTATCTCGCTACCACTCTCTCGTTATCATAATGTGATCAATAGATGTAAAAAATTTTAAAGAGCTGGTTTATAAGCAAAAGGTGGCTAGTTAACCTGGCCACCTTCGTTCAGTCAACAAGGAGAAAGCAATTAGTCCTTACACACGTGGCAGCAGTCAAGTCAAGGAAAGAAGGATGAGGTCAAAAGTAGTTAAGTTACGGATGCCTGAAGTGGGAGCTAATTACAAGGTGAGGAGAATGATGATGTGGTAGTGGGACCAACTGTCCAAAAATAGATATTCGTACCTTGGATGCCAGCACGCCACCTCACTCAAATCACCCATTTGAGGAAATAAACGTTGATCCCCATGCATAAAAGAATTCACATTCTCGAGGCTCCACACCAGTAAAGTCGCTCTCGACCCTCAAGCAGTCTACAAGAAAGCAAAATTTCATTTTTACCTATGCATGACCACCTATAGGATCCTACAGGATACACAGAAGGACCTACAGGAAGCAGAGGAATTCCTACAGGAAACTCTACTAAACCTACAGGAAACTTAGAAATTGAATAATGAAGGGAGTATGCAGCAAGAAACAAAGGAGGAGGATCCAAAAATAAGGGTTCCTAGTCCTTAACCTAACCTTGACTCCTACTGTAGGTTTATTGAAGGGAGTAGGGTCATTCCACAAAAATTTGTCATCCCATTATTCTTCGAGCTTGAGAAAGGAAGGGCAAGAACACATAGATGGATGTAGATTTCCAAATCCAAGGGGGTGGAGGACATAGGTCACATGGAGGAAAAATTTAAAGAGATGGGCAAAGAACTGAGCAGCCTGAGGGACATAGAAGCAAAAATGAAAGCTCAGTTGGAGGCAGAAAATGCATGGTTAAAAGGACAGCTACAAGAAAGAGAGAATCAATTGGCATCCATGGCTAGTCTATCCTAAGAGGCAATCTAGTGCAGGATTCTAGCTAATTCCTATGCATTATACCTTAAGGAACAGTAGTTGTAGTTCCAAATCAAGACTCTAGCATAGAGAGGCACTATGCTATTCTAGGATTATAGATAGTTCATTGATCTTTGTGATCAAAGCACATTGGAGGATAGGGCTAAGATTTCTAATTTCTACCTACATAACTTAGCCTTGACAGAACTAAATGTGTGGGACCCTAATTCAAAACTAGGGGACTTAGAGTTGATGGCTTTGGCATCATGGGTGAACCATGAGGAAGCAAGGGCTACTGAAATGAAGAAAATAATGGAAAGGGAAGAAACAAAGCCTGTCATGATAAGAGCTGAGCAATCTAATCCAATGGTTGTCATCAACACACATAACTTGATTTCAAATGACCCTCAACCTGCAGCCAGATACCTTGCTGCCCAAGAGCAATAAATTACACACCTTGAGGATATGTTTAGGCTATTAGGGGATGACAACATAAAATCTTGCTAAAGGATATGGAATACTTTTCCCTATAGTTTGAAAATCAGAGAGTACCATTCTCCTCAAAGAATGAGAGAAGCACTGAACAGGACACACATGTACAAGAAAGCTCTCCAAAGACTCAAAGTCAATTGGATTGGCTTGAGACTCAGTCCACCACTACTCTTAGGGATGTTATAAGGAAGGGAGGAAGAGGAAGAAAGAAAGAAGTGGGAGGAAATAGAAAGGAAGGCAGGATTCTATGCACAGGAAGAGGAAACTACAACAAAAGCATGGGATGATAGGAGGCGACTAGAGCAATGAAAGACATGTATATTGATTGAGTTGCTCAGAGGATGAGCAACATTTTCAGTAGGGGGTGATGATGAGCCCAAGGATAATTTTAGGGGCGAATGTTCGACCTTTGGCGAAATTAAGGGGTTTTAAATTTTTAGTGGGCGAATATTTTGTATCATAGTACATTTTTACAAATCACCTCAAATAGCCCACCTTATTTTAAGGGAGAGGGTAAAAAAGGTAAATTTAGCCCTTGAAATTAGGACTTACAACCTTCCATTCACCCATTTTCAAGAATAGGTTTTATTTAAGTGAATCCTATGGGCCAAATACCATATTTATAAAAGAGGTATGGTAAGTTAATAAAAATATAAATAAATAAGAGGTATGGTAAATAAATAAAACATTTTTTATATTTACTCCATAAATCACCTTATATACATGTAAGGGTGTAAACAAATAAAAATATAAGTAAAGTAGAGGTATGGTAAATAAATAAAACGTCTTCTTATACTTACTCAAAAGGTATGGTAAATAAATAAAAATATAAATAAACTAGACGTATCGTAAATAAATAAAACCTCTTTTTATATTTAGTCCATAACCCTCGTTGTATTTATGAAGGCTCAAGAAAGAGGTTTTATTTAAGTGAATCCTATGGGCCAAATACCATATTTGTAAAAGAGGTATGGTAAATTAATAAAAATATAAATAAACGAGAGGTATGGTAAACAAATAAAACATTTTTTTATATTTACTCCATAAGTCACCTTATATTTACGAACACTCAAAAATGGGTTATATTTAGGTGAAACCTATGGCCAAAATACTATGGGACAAATACCATGGACTAGATTGTTATTAATACCATGCAAAAAACCATTATTAACCCTAATATTAGAATTAATAAAAATAAAAATGGCACATGGTATTGACCCATGGTATTCACCAAAATGGCACATGGTATTGACCCATGGTATTCACCTGGAATGTAGCCTATTTAAATGGGGGAATTAAACCAACATGTAGCCTATGCTAAAATTCACTAGGACTTTACAAAGTTTTATTATTTAGTGAAAGACTCGCCAAGATCTTACAAGATTTTATAATTGAGTAAAATATTCGCCATGCCTCGTGAGAGATTCACCAAAACATTATATATACATATTATATTATTGATAAAATCGCCTTCAATTTTTCTTGTATACCATGGAGATTCGCCCATTTATTATATTTATAAATTTAGGGGGGTTCTTAAAATTTTCCCTGGATGAGCCTCATCATTGGGTAAATATATGGATCTTAATCCACCGCCTAGCTTTGTCAAATCAACCCTTCTCACAAGTTATTACATATTTTGATTATATTTTATTTAATGAGATGAGTCAAAGTGAGATATTATGCCTAGTGGACTAATGTGCATTGATTGCAGGTTTGTGAGAGAAAATAATGGATTTTTGGCTAATTAACGGCTAAAAATCAAATGAGACAAGGAGGAGAGATTTTCAGAGGTATATCCTCCTCATTTACTCCTCCCTCATTTGAATATTCCTCCATCAATCATACTAGCTCGGAGTACAAGGAGCCAAGTCATGGAGATCAAAAGGCAGTCGAGCAAGTGACAGTTAAAGAGCTAGTTTATCTCAAGTTTGGGAGTTGAGCCTCCCTAGATTTAAGGAAGTTGATGGGAACTTCAGTTGTATAAATAAAGAGGCATGGAGCCTCATTACGATTCAATTTTTTGCTGTAAAAAAATAGTCAATTTCGAGTTCAAGATTTGTGGAAGACATTGCTATGTAATTTTTTGTTTTGATAATGGGAATGAGCAATTCCTTGATCTTGCACTAACTTAAATTAGAGGGATGAAGCTCTTGGCTTAGGGCCCAACCCTAGCATAAAAGGCTCCTCTTCTTGTATTTGTATGCTTATATTGAATTCATAGATTAATGATTGAATTGTCTTTAGAATTATTTCACTGCAAATAGTGTAGATTTGATTAGTTTTCTTCCATTTGTTCTTTACTTCAATAGTAGTTTAGAAGAGATAAAGGAACATCAAAAAGCTGTCAATAGGTGGTTTTGGCCTCACTCCTTCCTTCAAGGATCATGGTTTGAGGAAATAAATCCTGTGCAGCCCCAAAAAGAAAAAATTCTAGTTTCTCATGGAATTTAAGGTTTTTTGTACTTAGGCTAGCATTTGATCAGTTTGCAAGAGCAGAATTTAGTTATCATTTCTTCTACCTTTAGTCTTACATTATATCTCATCAATTTTCCATCTTATTCTACAAGTTCTCCTCATGCATAAAGTAGGCAGCTAGCTCATGAAATTTTGCTTTCCTTATATAATTGAAATTCTTCTTATTTACATGATTTTTGGGTAAATGTCAATGTCTGATGTAGTGCAGGTGTTTTAGAAGTACAGAGAGATTTCCTATTCAGAAACATCATTCCAACTTCATCCATCCATCGTCCTCACTTTCTTTCACTTAAACCCTCACCAATTTCATCATTTGACAAGGAAACTTCTCTAAGCTTGTTAAGCAAATCCAACCATCTCCCAACTTTGTTTTTGAGTTCTGAAGTGGTCCTAAGCACTCCTTTGCCTCATTCCATACACAAAATACCTTCCCTAAGAATTCCATCACCTTCAACACCCATCCTTTTTCTCTCGGTTGTATCCTGTAGAAATACAGGGGACCTTGTAGGTTTCCAGGACATCCTCTAGGTTTACCTGTAGTGGCCTGTTTTGAGGCTGAATTGAGGAAAAAGCCTCTAGGAAGCTAGAAAAGGTCCCATACTCGTCTCCTCAACCTTCTAACCATTCACCATCATCCCTAAGCCACTTGCCACATCACCAAAAGAGATTATCTTTCACACTTTCACATAAAAAAGACAAAAAGAAAAACATTATTATTTTATTCATTTACATGCACAGTAGTAGAATGTTTGATGCTTTAGATTTGCATGCTTAAGATAGTAGAAATGCATACATGTTAACTTAGCATTCTTTTGAATCATAGCCTCTTAGCATTTAGTTAGAAAATAATGTGTTTTAGCATTTGATTTTTGTCTTCTTCCTTACTGCAGTAGACAAGATTTCTCTTAGAGTAGATTTCTCTTTCCCTCATTGGTAATCAAGCTTCTTCTAAATCCATAGAATTCTAATTTGAGAAACCTTAGTGGGCTATCACCAGCTTAGAAATGACAACAAGCATACCCGTCACATTTACTTGTGTATACAACATTGTCACCTCCATGTTTGTACGAACCCCGGGTTGATAAAGTAAAGTTGGTAGCCCTAGGAGTTACAACGTTCTTGCTACAACACTGGTGCTCATCAACAACCATATCTAGAACCATCACCATGCTTATAAGGAATTATGATTTACTAGATCACAAATATTCTAGCAATATAAAAAAGAACCATGAAATTTCTATCTCATCAAATTTTGACATTTAGACCCAAACATCAACAAGTCATATCTAATATCAAGGAAATACTTTTTCCATTGTCAAAATCCTCTTGGAATAAAGTTATAAAGATCACAATCAATGTAGCAACTAAATTCATTCCACTAAAATGAGCCACGAGTGCAAGGACACTCAATAGATATGGAAGACATACAACAACATTATTAGGTTCCTAAAAAATTCCTTTGCATCAACCATTCAATTAAACACTACACTAGACATGTATCCCTAAAATTTTTACAAGCCTTTCTCTACAATTAGTGAGATTCACCATCCTCTACACCAAATGAGTCAAGTTAATACTTGCATTCCCTAAAAATACTAATCTATGCACACATTAGTCAATGTAAGCATGGATATGCTTTGAGTAATGAAGGAAATATCTATGTCACCGTGGCATATACAAACTTTTGCACTAGGTCCTTCTCTACACAATAAACAAATTGAATCTCTATATACACATTCCTATTTAACAATCATATTATAAATCTATGCATAAGACAACAATTCTTTTAAAAATTATCCTATGAGAAAAGTATTCTCTTATAGCAATGGTTCTCTATATCACTATGTGAAAACTAGATCAGATATTTGATACATCATCCATCATGTGGCATATGTTAAGAAGGAGTGACATTATCATTTTCTTCACACCATGTTGATTTCTATCAATATTTTTTAGAAGAAATGTGACATTACACATATCATATTCAAATCTAATTAGAAGTTATGTTAAGTGAAATAGTGAAGACCCATCAATCAAACATAAGAGAAATGAGATCCTCTGTCACTTCTAAATATCGATGTATACATCACCAAACCTCTGAAACAACATCAAATCATTGTATGCACAGATAATACCAAAGTTATTTTCATCTATTCTATGTGTTAGATTTGCAATAAAAACCATTAGATTATATCTCAAACCTTTCATCCATCCTACAATCAATAATAGGAAACAAAAAATTAGAGCATAGATCCTTTCCTTCATATCTGGGCTCCTTATACCCTCGTGCGCACATGTTCAAAACAAATCACAAAATAGCTCAACAATTACACACAAATTTCTCTAGATCAACCTCCTGTATATAGCTATTCAATATCCCTCATACCATGCAAAAAAACTAAGGAATTCCACCAATCACAATAAAAATAACCATTATATTATTTTACCAACTTGTTGACTAGATCAATTCCATATTGCGCACAAATTGTATGGGATAAACCCTGGTTGTTGTGCTTGTTTTTTTACCTTTTTCACCCTACAGGCTTAACCACACCCACAAGCTCTCTTCCATGTGGTTGGGATCCCTTGAATCACACGCATAGAACTAATTACATGCAACTGGAGCTAGCTAAAAACACTCATAAGCCCTCCTCTGTGTGGTTGGGGTAGAGCAATGGACAAAGCCTTCTCTGCTAAGGCGAGAGCTTGACCAATTTCTTCCTTATGGTATTTAACACCTACACAATTGATTTCAGGATCTATAACTCAACCATTCAACCATCAAAGTGACATATCACATCAACATCTAATACTATCATGTAGAAAAACATCGAGGTTGATCTTCCATGTAGGCATAATAATAGGACATATTCCATCAAACATACTATCCCACTCTAATCAAGCACATCAATTATGCACTTTGCACATCAACCCATATAATCTATGAAAGTATCTATCATCAAGATAGGGTAGACATCAGAGTAGGTTATCATCAAGGACAACACCAAATTCATAATTCCAACAACATAGAATTCACAAAGAGTTCCAACTTGGGGAACATGTTTTCCTACGAGTTAAACCCAATAACAGTTCCTTAAAATTTGGGACATGTGTTAAGATGGCACCATGATTTTGTGGTCCATTTGAAGTGCTCAAAAGGATAGGGTTGGTGGCATATATGTTGGCTATACTACCAACAATTATAGTGCATGATGTTTTTCATGTTTAATTTCTTAAACGATAAGTGTAATATGCCAATCATGTGATTGATTGGTCTGTGTTATAGGTAGAACTAGAGGTTGAGTTCCAACCAGAACCTCTATTCATCTTGGATCAAAGATAGATCACACTATAGAACCTAGTAATAGAGCATGTCAAAGTGCAATGGAGGCACTTTGTCCTGAGGAAGCCATGTGGGAAATGGTTGAACTGATGCAGGAAACATATCCCTTCTTAGTTTTTTGAGTAAGGAAAATGTAAATATAATGTAAATGTTGTACAAATCTATGTATATAAATCTACATACAACAATGCTTTATCTAAATAATGTTTTCTTGTAAATGGCTATTGAACACTAAGGATGGTGTTCCTCCTCAAGGGGGAAGGGACTGTGACATATCCTGGTTAATACTTTTGGATGGGACTATGATATCCCCTAATTAATATTTGTCTCATTGTAACTAATTGTCATTATTTAAAATGATAAGAGAGGAACACAAATTTGATTGCTTGATGGAATTATTGTTTTAAACATAAATTCTAGTTGGTTGAGTAGTTTTAAATGGGGCTAGCTATGCCATAAATTAAATGAAGAAATAAGGACAGGTCTAAGTGTCCTTTAAGCTCCAACCATAAGAAAGGAAGAGGAAAAAACATTAAAGGCATCATGGGTTGTGTTGTCCAAGGAATTTTACTGTTGTGTCATCATGGAAAATATGGGAAGTTATTCTATTAGAAAAGGAAGGAGGACATTCATACATTCATTCATTCAGACACACACTCATGGAGGCACACAAAAAAGGTTATATAGAGAGAAGAATCTCTGTAGGAATGTGCAAAAATAGTGAAAAGGTTATTTGCTTGGATTCTGTTATGAGAAAGGAACCATTCCTTAAGGGTTAGAGGTGATAATAGATAACAAACAACGTGACATCATAGTTTGTTGTTGTTAATATTTGGAGAGTTTGTAAACCATCTGAGGAACCCTCACAGAGGCTTGTTGGGTACGATCATTGTAGAGAGAAATGGCTTGTCAATAGGGTTAAAGAACCCACTGGGGGCTTGTGGATTGATGAACATATTGAGAAGGGAATATTCACGCAAGTGCTTGTGATGGTTGACAAACCACCAAAAGCTTCCTTCTCGATAAAGCTCTGGTGTTAGACTCGCGGATGAACCACCTAGAGAGTGATTTCTTTACCCATAAGTAACTTATCCATTGATGAACCTTCCTTATTTTGGACTCTCGCCTCCTAAAAGTGAATTAAAATCTTGATACTATGATGTCCTAGCATGGATGATCATAATGTATGAAAAGTTTGAGAGGGCTGAGTGGAAATTGATGTCGCTGATGGATGAAGGTAGAGCGGCCTTGAGACATCTTGTTTTAGTTGTTTTTTTTTAAGTTTCCATCTGAAATCACTACACCTCAAGCTTTGGAATCTATCTTGAAGGTGATAGCTACAAGTAATAGCGATGTAGTTCATCTATGGTTGGGCAGAGATTCGAAGTCCCGATCTCATGTTATTGTTTATTTGGTTGTATAAGATAATTGTTTTCTCATACTTATTATATTTTAATATTTTGGTACTGGTCATTGTGATAGCCACATGCTTATACTGTTAATGAGGAATGTGATTTCCTTTGTGCTAATCGACATTACATTTCCTATAAATATGTCAGGAAAATAGTTGATTTTCTATAAATGTTGCATTAGCATGAATTACTGTGTTTTCTTTCACTAATTTTACAAGTATGAGTTGTTGATTTATTTATTTTTAATTTCTCTATGTATGTGAGCCAAATTTTTAAAAGAACTGTATTGTTATGATGTGTGAGGGAGCTTCTCAAGTTCCCTATAATTTTGAAGAGATACCCTTGAGTGCATCTCATGGGGCGTATCTTGTTGGACATGAATTTTTCCAAGTTTCATCTTGGAACTCTTGTATCATTAGCGAGTTAGTCGTATGTTGCAGTGCCTTTGTAAACCAAGTAGAACTCGTGAAATTTATCTAAGTGTTAAAATCTTGAAGGTCAAGCTTGAGGTCTCTTGTAGGACCCAACAAGTCGGGGGCCGAAAGATCGGTGGAAAGGTTGGGCCTTGAGAGAAGTTGTGACCGATCTAAAATGTGCAGGTGTAAGCCTTTAGTGGGACCTGCAAGTTGGGAGTCGAGCTAGGTTAAGCCAAATGCCCCATGTCAATGGTTAGGATGGTCCACTAGGTTTGGGTCAGCTGGTCAAGGCCAAAGCGACACGTTCCCAGATGAATGTCAATCCAACCCGTAGGTTAGGGGTTAGAGATTGGACCTCACTGTCAAGTTTAATAAGACACAGAATTGGAGTAGTCCAACCTCTAATTTTCTCGAAGGGAACACCTATCCATATTGGTCTATCTAGGGTGGCAGAGTAGGAACATCAAGTGCCACGTGGGGATCTATACAATTTCCATGTGGAAGTTAGTAATGATGTGGAAAGGTTTTAAAATGGCTTATATTTGAATGGCCATGTGTCTTCATATGTAAGTCATATTGAGGTGAGACTTATGTCATTGGAAAGGCCTTGATGAGACACACATAATGATGTTATTTGTCTTAAGTTATGAGGAAGTTGAAACATGTTAGAAAATTTCATCCCCATCTCTATAACTACACCTTGGAGGTTGGGTCAGCATAGTAACCACCTCAATCTACCCTTTGTCTGGGTTGGGGTTAGGAGGGGGTGACATTACACTCAGGTTGACATATTGATGTACAGTTTATTCAACCATTTATCTTACAATAGGAAGGGTGATTAAAGTAAATATAATTTTTTGTTTTCATTATTTAAGAGATATCAAGGAATAGTCCATTATTTTCACTTGTTATGAATGCATTATAGGGAACTGACAAATGGATGGTCAACCCTCCTTTCTAGAATCCATACTAAAGGGTCCTTGCACAAAGATGATAGTAAAAGAAAATAGAAAAAACAATTTGTTGGGGGGAAGGCATGATAATTTTATTATAACAATAGTAGTTACAATTTTGTTCCTTTCATCGTCCTTTCCCTAGCTCCTCCTCTCACCACAACTCACAATCAGGTTTAGTGTGTTTTGTAGCTTATCACAAAGAGAAGTGGGTTCTCAATTAAACCACATTTCATTATCTTTAGCCTTTTTCCCTTTGATCCATGGAGAGAACTGCTTATATACATGGATTTGAGGAGTGATTAGATGGATCTAGACGCTTTGTTGACTATGTTTGTGTTGGAAATGTGTTGTTATTGATATGAAAGGAACTTTTGCAGATTCATTGATGTTGAAGGAAGTATTATGTAGGTCCTTGTTGGAAATACATTGTCACTGATTATCAAAGGAAGTATTTTGTTACTCTTTAGTGTTGTTCATGACTAAGGAAGTGCATTTGTTGTTAGCAATTGTTATAACCTATTTTCTATTCCACTATATTGAGATGGACCCAAGTTCAACATAACATAGTTGTTGGTTAGGATGCATCACCTTTCACCATTTATTTTACTTATATAGGTATTACAAGGAAGTTATTACATGTTAAAGGGGTGTAATTACATAATTTAGTAACTTCTCATAATTATTTTGTCAAAATTTCATAATTATGAAATAATAATTATTTCATAATTGAGAAAAATATCACAATTTGTTGTAGGGAAAAGTATCCGACTCGGATGACCCTAACCCACTCTAAGGGTGACAGTTCCTTAGCAACAACTGTAAAACAAACTACTGAAGGTTTACTTCTTTATGAAAGCAAAAGAGGATGGAGAAAGCACTAACCGTTGCCTTGCGCTTAATGTCGAATCCAAACTCTCCTCTTTGGCTGCTTGTTCCTAGCTCTTTGTCCTTCTGCTCACCTAGCTACAATGAGATCCTGCACAAAGACAAAGAAGGAAACTACAAGAGGCATGCAATCATAACTGGTTCATGGATTAGTGTAAACCAAACATGCAATCATCACAATATATAACTGAAACAAGAGCACATAGAAGAACCTCAATAGCTTTTATTAATGAAGAAATAAAGGTTCTGAGAGGATTACAACCATTGCAGGCTCCAACCCAGCAACACCTCCCAGCAGAAAGAATTGCTCTTCTTCACCTCTCTCAAACAATCACCCAATAACTCAAGAATGAAACCAACAGCATATCATTACTTTGCACCAAATTCCAGCCTCCTGAGCTCATAGGAGAGAGCTCAATATATAGATGAATTGAGAAGGGATGAGTCAGCTTGCAACTGATGTGTAGCTGCCTTGTGTCCTCTCTCTCTTCAGTTAATCTTCAGTTGATCTTCAGTTCTTGAGTCCACTTGGTGAACCTTGCTTCCACTTGGAGAAACAAAGCCTCTGACTCATCACAAGGCGAAATACCTGACCCAAGTGTCATTTTTGGAAGATTCCAAAGCAATGACTCACTGTGCCACATGTCCAAACTCGCCCAACGCAGGTGGGCTTTGTTCTACCTGCTTTGCAACGTAGGTACACCATGGAGCAGTTGTGTTTCAGAGCAGAAGCCTAGTGGAGCACCTGCTTTGATTTCAGGATTGCTTGTTTTTGAGTGTTTTCAGGTGGAGAACTGATCTGAGAGCTGTTGGTTTGCTGACCTTGTTCCTCTAGGGGTAGGAACATCATGTTTAGGGAACTTTGGATCCCTTGGATTATTGACAATTCATGCTTATTGCTGTAAGGCACAAAATTGTCTATAACAGATGCCCCCTAAAGTATGAGGTCGTTTATCGGGTGAAATGCTTTATTGAGAGGATCCGAAGTTCATTCAATCTGCTGAGAAGTGTCCTGTAATAAGATACAATACAATACATTATTTTTCATACATTTTTCATGATCTAGCTGAGGCGGGCATTCCCATGCTCAGCTTTATAAATACATTTTGGTACATAGAACAGACGATCGTCTGATGTAGACTGATATTCCTCTGCCGAAATTATCATCCTTTGAGAAGGATGATCATCTGCTGTAATGATGTACATATCAAATGTCTTTATGTCCTGAATATATATCGCAGCCAGGATGGATGAAACTAGATCCGGGTCTTCAAACTCTTCCGATCTTCACTCGATGTACAAGTCGATCCATGTGAGAATTTCTTGAAGTCGAACATGGAAAGACATCGCTTGATTACCGGTCAATGATGTAAACCGTTAACAAGCGCGAGAGGAATCACCGATAAGGATGATGACCCTCAAGGTACGGCAGTACAATCTACATGGTGGGAATAAAGGACTTGGCGTCGACCACCATGCAAAATCTTCTGGTCGAAGGTCATTGATGTATACCTGTCGCCGAAAGTGAGAAACTTGCCATTGAGGCATGCAAGCTTCAAAGTACTGAGGGGGGTGTTCCTAGATCAACTCCTTGGATAATGAGCTGATGTCGACAAGGAGCGATCCGTCAAAGGAGGGCCTTAATGAATCCCACATCAGTGACACGGAACGGAGCTAGTGATTATGATGAGGTGAAAACAAACTGTGATGTATGATTCAGGGTGGCGGTCATGAAGTGGATGAAGGATAATGTATGGCAGTGGGTGGAACACGGTTGACTCTTTACAGAACCACATCTCTTGAACATATAACGACACTGATGTGATGGATTGGTAGCATTACCCCAATGGTGGATGGTGTGGCGAGGACCATGATTCTGCGACCGGTGAATGAAACAACCCAACCCGATGTGCTACGGAGGACAAAGTGTCATGTTCAAGAGTGACTTGCTACCATTAATGCTGTGAGGTTCTCCCAATTTTTCCCCAGTCATTGCTGACCAGTACCTCTTTATTTTTGTCAAGCTTGAGGAGGATAACATATGCTTGTTCTATAACCTGCCCTTCGGGCAAGCCCATCGCTATGTTTTAACGAGCCTAGCGATAGGGAAACTCGTTCTCGTCTAAAGACAAGTTTGTCGCTATTTAATCATTTTAACGAGTCTAACGACAAGGAAAACTCGGTCCTTTTCATTTTTAGAGAGTCTGAAAAGGTACGAAAAGTTAACTCCAAAATTCCTTTTTCGTCATCTAATCCCTTAAGTCCGAAAAAGTTTAAAACAATACAGAAGGGATGAATTTTCGGTTGCTTTAACGAGCCGAACAAACAAGCGCTCGATCTTTTTGTGCAATAATCCCTCAGGTCCAAAAAGATTAAAATCTAGAGGAGGGATAGCTTTCCGGTCGCTTTAACGAGCTGGAAGGCCAAAACTCGGCAAACTTTTCATATTTTACGAGTCAGTGAAAAGAGCTCAAAGAAGACTCATCTTTTGAGGAACGAGTGATGAACAGGGATAGCAGCAGATTCCAGGTACAGGTTGGAATTCTCCAATCACGGCAGTGTCACAAGGATGGCTAAGTGAAATCACTCTTCGCAGCTGTTCCTCAAAATGGGTAAACAAACATATGGAGGTGAACGATTGGCCAAATGAACAGATGGAGGTGATGGCATATAAACACGACCAAGGGCTTTTAATATGGCTTTCAAAGGTTACATTTCTCGAGGTTGTTTACCGGTTCATTTTTCTGGATGAGCTTGAACTGCTAGGGAAAGATTGCTCACAATTTACGTTTATTTTTTAACGAGCATGAACTTCTGCACAAAAACTGCTCGATGATTGCTTTTATTTTTTAACGAGCATGAACATTGCTAAAACTGCTCGAATTATACCAGTCTTAATACAAGGAATGCTTTAGGTGAGGTAATCTTATTTAAGGAGCGATACCTCACTAATTACTCCAATTTGGTAGGTTTTAACTTTTGCCCTTCATCCTTTCTTTATGCAAGCTGGAAACGACTAATCCTACGAGTTTAACGGGTTAGACCTACAGGTTTAAAGGGAGGACCTAAAAATTTAAAAAAAATAAATAGTCGTCCCATGCTTGCACTCCAAAAGGTTTGCATGCCCCCAGGTATAAAGTATAATTTCGAGATTCTGCCATCTCTTACTTATTATCTGAAAAATGGTTTTGTTTGCTGCCGCAAACTAAACTCTCTTTTCGGCGATGTCTATCATTAGGTTGCTAAGGATGGTGACTACTTGTTGCAGCAATTTCATCTCTTTCTTTGAAGACTGCCCCTACTTATCCTTCAAAACAGCTTGTTTTAATGGGTGAGGCTTGACATTCAAAGATGGTGGCTTCTTGCTGCCACAAATAGACCCCCTCCTTAGGAGAGCCCACTTCTTTAGACAAAGGGAGCGATTGCTTCGCTCACATAACTTTGACAAAAGAATTTTATCCTAGAACAACCCTCTCTTCCTCTGCCGGACGGGGTACGGACTAGTCCATCCTCCTGCGGAAATTAACTTTATACCTAAGGTTTTCTCTGCCCGAGGCAGGCCAGGGTGCATGCCCCCTGGGTCCCAGTTCTTTCTTTCCGAATTACTCGCATTCATCGGGAAGTAGAACCGGGGGCGGTGGCATTCCTTGAGAGAATAAACCGTTAAGGGATGGTATTTGACTATTTGCAATGCGTGATCCTGGAAATGAAAGTTGGTCTACTAGCTGGACCATCCTTCCTTCGTGCGGAAAACACATGACTCTAAAGAGTGAGGACACTATTGCCTCCATGCAATATATATAGTCTCGTCCAAGGAGTAAGTTATATGCCAAGGGTCCCTGGACGACCATGATGTTCATTCGAACTGTTTTCCCTTTCAATGTAACCAGAACATTGGGGAGAATCCCTAACGGGTGACTGGTTCCTTTATCAAAACCTGATAGATTTCTCATCTCAGGTAAAAGCGTCGGGCAACCCAGTGCTTTCCAAGCAACAGAGGAAAGGATACTCACAGATGCCCCTTCATCAATGATAGTTCCAGCCATCACCATTCTGTAGATTTGGACTATGATTCTGAATGGGATACTGGCTGGTAACCGGGGTCTGCCTAGTTGATTCCAATCAAAGGATACAACTAGGTTGCTTGGTGGTGGGACCGAATATACGGCCGGATACGACCCTGACGATGTTCCTTCCTGCGATAAAGGAATGGGCGCATTGCCCTGGTGCTCATCAGAGTCTGTGTTGATAAAAAGAATATGGACGGTGTCATCCTTATCCTCTTCAGTGAGGGTGTCATTTGAAGATGGGTCTTCAATGACGGAGTCATTGGACGATGAAACCTCTGAAGGAAGAACCGGGTCAACTGCCATTTCGACCTTTAGAATTTCGTCTGGTCTGGATTCAGTAGGTTCATTCTCAATGACCAACACTTCAGCTGACCACTTGGGCGGGTCAGCTGGATTTTCAACTATCGAGGGATTAGGCGCGAGTTTTTGGTATCCAGGAGGAAGTCGTAACGGTGAAACCGGACGATCTTCCAAAACTCTCTTTGCCTCATCTAAGAATGGACATCTGTGGATGGCATGCTCGCCTTCACACAATATACAGGGCGATCTTGGTCTCCCTCTTCGTCCTTCACTCTCGCTAGTTGACGGACTGCAATCAACATGACTGCCAGAGGTTGATGCTACCGGATTGTGCAATCTTGGGGACCAGTCCCTTAGTATCCGGGGAATACAAGGACAATCACGATGGAAGTGGGCCCCTTCGCAAATGACACATGGCGATTTAGGCCCGGTCGGTGCAGTGTGTGGGTTTTTGTTAGCTGTCTTTTGCTTGCCCCCAGTCGCCTTCGCCATAGGCCCCTTCTGCTTCTTTTCTCTCTTCTTCTTTTCCTTCTTCTCCATGGGAGGCTGACTTTTGCCGGCTCTACCTTGTGAAGATGAAGGATCAGAGGGAGAATTATAAGAAGTGGAAGGCTGGTGGGTAGTTCTAGACTGGTCTGACTGTTGATTCGACTGCTCAGGATTAGTGGCGATCTGAACTACATTAGTTGAAAAGAGCCATACAGGTAGGCCAATTGTCAATCCTGGAAGTGACAATGTGGCCATATGAGGCGCACCAACATCTCCCCAAGAGGAGAAGGGATTTGGACTTCCACCAAGGTTATTTCCTTGGTTGGTGGGCTCCATACTTTTCAACTGAAAGATCAACGTGGGAATAACAGGTGATTATGTTCCGTTTAAAATAAGTTTTATTAACGATGCTTTTAGACACAAACTTGCTTTTTCATGTTTTAAGAGTCGAGAAAAAGCTAAAGATGACTCTAGTCGCCTTCGATGTTTTAACGAGCCCGAAGTGACAAATGCTCGGATGGACTTTTTCAGTTATAGAGTTTGAAAAAGGCCAAAAGAAACTTCTCTGGAGTTCTAGGCAGAGGGTGTGCCAAACTTTTCACGAAACCACAGAATACGTTTTACGGTACGGGTGGTCGATCTTCGTGAATGCTGTGTTCACTGCATCGCGATCAGTAGGGCGGTCGACATGGCTTCCTATGGATAAAGGATAATTGCCTATAGGGGTCTCCCAATATATACGCGACGGTACGTGGGAGCACAAGTCCGTATTAGTGCCACCGACTCTCAGGAGGAATCACCCACCTTCGTAGAGATCGACAGTCACTATGTTTAACGACGCCGGAACACGTCTCTACCTAGACCTCTATGTGTTTGCGTTATGTTACAAAGCGTTGTTATGTAAATTGGATTTATTTTAATGTTGATCTTGCTTATCAGTTTGCCTTTAAGGATCACCACGAGATGTATATAACAAATTCCTGAATGCAGTCTAAGATGAGAAGCAAACTTTTCAATCTTTCAACTTTGAAAACCTTAACTACTGAGGGAAAAGAAAGGCAAATCTTTTCACACAGATCATAGAGCACACACTAAAATGCAAATTTTTCTAAATCGTCAAGCACACAGTCAAATGCAAAATGCACAATGCATGTATTTTCTTTTCCCTTTCTTAATGTGGATGGATACAAAAAGAAAGTGCTTATATAACTTTGATTTCGATTTAAAGCGAAAGTAAACAAGCTTGTCCAAAATCAAAAGACACCTTAAGATTCACTTGCTTAATCACTGGAAATACATGAAATCAAACCATACGAACGAAAGTAAAACGACTAACCAGCTATGGACAGCAGACAAGCTAACTCTTTAGACCAGCAAAACGCCTAACACAGGTTCAGATCTAAGAGGCCTAAAGCATGACTAGTTTACTTTTCGTTATGGGAAATTGTAAATGAGTAAGAAATACAAAGAACAAGTACAATTTCGTTATATAACAGAGGCGGAATGATGGCAAGTAATATTGGTTTCAAAACAGGCACAAGACTGACACCTAGCAGCAAAACTAAGTGAAAACAGGCAAGAGAAAGGAGGAAACCCCAAATGCACTAAGCAAATTTGGGTCAACGCAGGCTCTGCACAGTCAAACTGGCTCTCAGCGCAGGTAGCTAGTTCGGGACCTGCGTTGCAAAGCAGGTAGCCTGTGTACTACCTGCTTTGGAAAACGAGAGCTGCGTTTTCACAGTTTCCGGGTCATAATTTTCTCAAAAATGCACGGTTTTTGCTCAAATCAGAAGCATTCAGTCAAGCATACTCAAAGGGATGATTTAGAAGGTGCAAAGCTATCACTAAGAGCTTACAAGGATCCTTGTAGATCAGCTATTCAAATCATGAATTTGCTCAGAAAATGAGCAAGAGTAGCTGCCCTCTACTTCGCTTTTGATATAGTCAAAAGCTTTTCGATTTGGTACTCTTTTGTTCAAGAAATGAATAGCAAAATACTACAAACACAATCAAACGGATACGATCCCCAGTGGAGTCGCCAGTTTGTTGTAGGGAAAAGTATCCGACTCGGATGACCCTAACCCACTCTAAGGGTGACAGTTCCTTAGCAACAACTGTAAAACAAACTACTGAAGGTTTACTTCTTTATGAAAGCAAAAGAGGATGGAGAAAGCACTAACCGTTGCCTTGCGCTTAATGTCGAATCCAAACTCTCCTCTTTGGCTACTTGTTCCTAGCTCTTTGTCCTTCTGCTCGCCCAGCTATAATGAGATCCTGCACAAAGACAAAGAAGGAAACTACAAGAGGCATGCAATCATAACTGGTTCATGGATTAGTGTAAACCAAACATGCAATCATCACAATATATAACTGAAACAAGAGCACATAGAAGAACCTCAATAGCTTTTATTAATGAAGAAATAAAGGTTCTGAGAGGATTACAACCATTGCAGGCTCCAACCCAGCAACACCTCCCAGCAGAAAGAATTGCTCTTCTTCACCTCTCTCAAACAATCACCCAATAACTCAAGAATGAAACCAACAGCATATCATTACTTTGCACCAAATTCCAGCCTCCTGAGCTCATAGGAGAGAGCTCAATATATAGATGAATTGAGAAGGGATGAGTCAGCTTGCAACTGATGTGTAGCTGCCTTGTGTCCTCTCTCTCTTCAGTTAATCTTCAGTTGATCTTCAGTTCTTGAGTCCACTTGGTGAACCTTGCTTCCACTTGGAGAAACAAAGCCTCTGACTCATCACAAGGCGAAATACCTGACCCAAGTGTCATTTTTGGAAGATTCCAAAGCAATGACTCACTGTGCCACATGTCCAAACTCGCCCAACGCAGGTGGGCTTTGTTCTACCTGCTTTGCAACGTAGGTACACCATGGAGCAGTTGTGTTTCAGCGCAGAAGCCTAGTGGAGCACCTGCTTTGATTTCAGGATTGCTTGTTTTTGAGTGTTTTCAGGTGGAGAACTGATCTGAGAGCTGTTGGTTTGCTGACCTTGTTCCTCTAGGGGTAGGAACATCATGTTTAGGGAACTTTGGATCCCTTGGATTATTGACAATTCATGCTTATTGCTGTAAGGCACAAAATTGTCTATAACACAATTAAGAAAAAGTTTCTAGACTTTGTCATTCACACGGAGATCAACTTGACTTGCTTGTGTATGAGTTGGATAGGGGTTCATTATTATGGAAGTTTCCTAACTTCTCAAGCCCCTAGGTGTCAAAATGAATTCTACCAGGGGATAGAATGAACCTATATAATTTGACACTATCAAGAGGAAAGGGGCTAGATCTAGTCAGATCTAGATCCATTTAGTTAGAATTATAGAGAGACCTCTGCTTTGTTTTTGTATTCCTAGATACTATCCCTGATCTAGGAGGTGGCTAGTATTACAAGCTGAGGAGTGTTCATATGCTAATGGTATATCATTTTTTATTATTAATGAAAAATTGACACCTTTCCCATCATGTTTATCACTTGTCTTATTCATGTTATACATTATCTTTCAATTATTTTCATGCTAATGTATTTTGTAGGGTATTGATTTGGTAGATCTATTGTAAAGAGTGAAGAATTTTGGTGGATCTTCTAAGTTGGAAGAACCAAATAAAAACATCTTTGGTTAGAAGGTGTGCTCCATTTCTATTAGGTCCCTATAATTCTAGTGTATTCCCTTATTATTATTGTCATTGTACCCCTTATTCTTATTGTTGCCCATGTTCTCCCCATATTGTTATTATTTTTCCCCATAGAAGCCCACTATTTTTATTGTTGTGCCCTTACATTATTATTGTTATGTCGACTTTGATTATATTGTGACCCCTTAGAATCCTATATATAGAAAGGAGGTATTTTCATTTGTATCGTCCAAGAATTGTTCAATTATGTAATGTAAAGGAGGTTTCCCCCTTAAAGAGGCTACATTTTGTGAGCTGGTTACATAACAATTGGTATCAGAGCTTCGGATTCTAGGGTTTCGCTACTTCAAATAGGTCATCGTTGCATTTTCACTAGAACGTTGTTTCTACAAAGCTTCAAAAGCTGAAATTAAAACCCATTTGTGATGATATCGTGATGAGCTTCATGACTAAATTTCTGATCTTCTCTCGCTATATTTTCGGATATATGAACTGAGGAAGTTAGGGTTTGTGCAAGCTCTCGAATTGGATCTCAAATAGGACACCTTGGGAAAATCATCACAACTTTCGCTCTAAGCATCTGATTAAAATTTTGTAAAAAGTGACAGAAATCAGACATGTTAGATCATCCCAAATAAAATATTATCATAGGTTATAAAGTTGGAATAAAATAACTATTAATTTAAGATATTAAATTAATAATTATTAATCTAGAATATTTAATTATTTAATGGAGACATTTAGAATTAGTATATTGTTGTAACAAGATATGACTCTACAAATGTGTCGTATCTTAGGCTCTAATTTAGGAGAATTGTTAGTAAGTTGTTTGAATAGCTTTTATTGTAAGTGGACACTTGTTATTTAATAAGTGATCCATAATTAGAGGTAGTTAGGACATTGAGCTTATAAATAGCTCATTGCAAGAGTGTTTTGTTGTTCGGGTGTAAACTCTTGCAAAATTCCAGATGTAATTGTTTTTCTTATTAATAAAATTACGTGTCTAAGGACACTTCTGCCATTATTGTGGTATCAGAGCTTCAGTAATGCAGTTGATGTGAGGAGGAGATTCCAGCTCTACAAGTTTTTGGAAAACTCCATTGAATTGATCAGCAAATGATTGGTATGGAAATTGTCCAGTTTTGTGTTCAACAAAAAAGAAATTTTATTATTTTATTGATTTTAGATTTTTAATCTGAAAATCAATTTTTGTATTATTATAAAAATTGTTGTCTTATTTGCTCCACTTAAACAATTTCTCAGTGCCTTAATCATTGTTCTATTTATTCATTGCATGGCCTTGCCTTGCCCCAATGCCTCTGAGCGCTAAATCAATCCAACATCTCAAGTGAAGATCCCACATGGTCCTGCCCCACCAGCGCTGCCGTCAAGCTTGACATATCCATCTTCTCCCCAGCTACTACCCTACGAATTCTTTCCAATAAGGACCCCATCGTTGTCATAACCAACTACTAAAATGGCATGCTTCTCTTCGATTCCACATCTCTAGTGAATGATGAACCGTAAGAGTATTTAACCAGAATGTGGTTCCATTTTTTTAAATAGAAGGGCATTGTTGTGTCTGCGTGATAAATATTTTTGCATCCGCTAGGAATTGTATCCGAGTGTATTTTCAAGGTTATTATAAAGGAAATGCTGCTAGGAAAATCAATGAATTTGTTGCTGCATATGATTTCATGAAGTCAAACACAAAGAACTTCAATGTGATTGTCGGATATAATTCAACATTTAATAATGGGACTGGAAATGCGTTGTATGCACTGCTGCGGATACCATGGTCTACGAATCTGGTTTCACAAACGTTTCTTCATCTACTGAAAAGAGCATATATAGAGTAAAATGAAGCTTTGGGCTTTAGCAGCTGAATTCAATTTAATGTTTTTTTTTGTTTGATGCCTACAAATCTGAATAGTTGTCATCGCCATTTATTTAGCCGATGGGTGCTCCTTCTCCTTCACTTGAAGTCGAGTCCAAAAAAGTCCCTGCAGAATTGTTGATTGTGGGGACCTAGTCCATCGTGGTTGCTGAGACAGAGGCTTTAATTATTTCAATTGAGTGACCATTTGAAAAAAAAATATGTTTCGTTTGAAAAGCAGCTTTAATTATCACAGTTTTATTTCAGCTATCTTGATCATTCATGGAAGTCGCGAGAGTCAATTTGCCAAGTATTCCTATTAAAATCTATTGCTCTCAGAATTGATTTAAATGCCTTTATAGGACACAAACCTGTCTGTAGCATATTTTACTTTTGATTTTGAAGTCATGAGTGAAAATAATAAAGGAGGCTTAATATTTGTTAAAAATTTGTATCTTGGCAACAGGAATTTTTTTTGTTTGTAACTGGGAGAAATAAGGAAGTTCCTATTAATTTGTAATATTTTTGGAGAAATAAAGTGTGAAAGGTGTAAGGCTTATTTGTAAATGTTAGGGATAGTAAATTTTGTAATTTTATGGAGTAATAAGGAGATTTTATTTGTAATTTGTTTTTGAAGAGATAAGTGTGGCATTGTAACTCAAAGTAATTTTACTTTGAGAGGGGGTAATTTTCTTTTACCAAGATTTTCAAGAGCATTGTAAAAGTCAAATTTCGAAAGTTACCTTGTAAATTTTTGAGAAATTGACTAGAGCCAAGTGCAAAGCTCAGTCATTTTTCTCCTGTTTCAACAACTATACAAGGGTCAAGGCCAAGCCCCGATAGATCATTTTTTTTTTTGCGTAGTGTGTTGCATGTTGTGTTGCCCATCTTCATATTTTTTTGAGCTTGATTCTTGGTGTGAAGCTTCAACACTATAATGTCAAAATTGATTAATTTGTCTTCTGATTCCAACAAACTTGAAGGCACAAAATCTTACAAAACATGGCAATGCCTCATTGAAAGCACTCTCATTTATAATGAACTATGGCATGATATATGTGATGGTGATATGAAGCCAAATAAACCCACAGATGTAGCTGCACTAGCAAAATGGGAACTTAAGAATGCCAAATCATTAGCTCTCATTGAATATTCTGTTAATGATGAAATGTATGTCCATATAGCAAATGCTACAGATGCATGGTCTGCTTTGTGAATTTTTAAAGACTTCTTTGATACTCAACCTGAATCAAAGAGAGTTGATCTACAATTAAAATTGTTGCAATAAAAATTGACTGAAGGAGGTGATTTTCTTGAATACATCTCCAGACTTGAGAATATTAAACAAGAAATCATTAATGTTGGTTTTCAAGCAGTAGATGATAGTTTTATGGTCACAATTTTAATTGCTGGACTTCCTTCTTCCTACACATTTTTTTGAAACTCTACAATTGACTAGAAAGTTAGAGAAGCTAAAGCTTGATGAGCTCTGGGAAATGTTGACCCAACATGATAAAACCTTTGGGAAGAAAAATAAATTTGGTGAAGATGTTTTTTGCACAGAGGCCAGCACTAATAAATCATCAACCGACAGTTCTAGAAGTAGAGGTAGAGGGAATTTCAATCAGAATCAGGCAGCACATAATGTACAAAGTCAAGGTCGAAGTTAAAGTAGAGGAAACAACTTTAATAGTGGCAACAGTTCAGGCATGAGTAATTTTCAAGGCAGAGGAAACAATCAAGGAAGAGGATATTTTCAAGGAAGAGGAAATAATAATCAAGGTAGAGGACAACCTCAAAATAGAAGTCAAAGTAGAGGTAGAGGACAGTCTCCAGGAAGAGGAAGAGACTTAAGTCAAATTGTGTGTCGAAGATGTAACAAAGTTGGACATTACGCTAAAGATTTTCGAACTTCTCTTAATGAAATTCCCAAGTTTCATCAGCACTCAACACAATTTGCGAATGATCAAGATTATGATCACTCAGAATATGTCTTTACTTCTTCGCCAGCATTACAACTTTCCTCCAATCTTATAAGTGATTATGAAGATGCTTGGATCTTGGATTCAGGAGCAGCTCAGCACATGACTTTTCGACGAGACTTCTTTTGGAATTTTCAAGATTTCCATCTTAATTCATCTTTCTTGCAGATGATACAAAACATACTCCTTATGGAAAAGGTGCAATTAAAGTTTTTCTCCCTGGCATTGGAGAAAAAATGATTTCAAATGTATGGTATGTACCAACCTTTAAGAAAAATTTGTTATCTTTAGTCACGATTCGACAATCAGGACATCAGATAATTATGGAAGATGGTGTTGGGTCCCTATAATACTAGTAATTACCCCATTACTATTGTAGTTGCATCCCTTATTAATATTGTTGTGCCCCTATTATCCCCATATTGTTATTATTGTGCCCCATAGAATCCCTCTATTGTTATTTTTGTGGCTTTATATTATTATTGTTAGGTTGGCTGGGTTATATTGTGACTCCTTAGACTCCTATATATAGAAAGGAGGTTTTGTCATTTGAATCATCAAAGAATTGTTCATTTATGTAATGTAAAGGAGGTTGCCCCCTCGAAGAGGCTAAATTCTAAGGCGTCAGATGGCTTAGTTAAGATTAATTTAGTGAAATAGAGCTTGCAAATAGTGATGATAGGTTATGAAGATGGAAAACTATTAAGGATGAAAGGGATAGTTATTCCAGTTCATTCTAACTTTGTAGGGGCAGTGACCATAGGAATTTCACCTATAAGATTGTGGCATGTAAGATATGGACATTTAAATTTTGATAGCCTTTCTCAATTGCAAAAACAAGGGATGGTTAAGGGACTTCCAACCTTCAAAAAGGAAAATGCAAAATGTGAAGCTTGCATTTATGGAAAACAAAGTCGAGAAAGTTTTCCAAAAAGTTCATGGCGTGGAAACAAGCTACTACAACTAGTTCACAGTGATTTTCGTGGACCACTACAAACTTCATTTGGTGGTTGAAAATATTTCTTACTATTCATTGATGATTTCAATAGAATGACTTGGGTTTATTTCTTGAAGCAAAAGTCAAAAGCATTTGAAAAGTTTAAAATTTTTTGCCAACTTGTTGAAAATGAAGTCAAAGAAAAGATAGGCACTCTCAGGATAGATAATGGGGGGAGAATTTACTTCAAATGAATTCAAAACTTATTGCGATGATAATGGCATAAGAAGACATCTTACAAATTTTTACACTCCATAAAATAATGGAGTAGTAGAAATAATGAATCGCTCCTTGTTAGGAATGGCAAGATCTATGTTAACATTCAAAAATTTAAGTTCAACATATTGGGCAAAAGAAATTCATACAACTGTCTACTTAAGAAACAGATCTCCAACTACTTCTTTAGACGGAATCACACCTTATGAAGCTTGGTTTGGTTTCCAACCTCGAGTTAAACATCTTAGAGTTTTTGGATCAGTATTTTATGCCTTAGTTCCAAAAGAAAAAAGAACTAAGTTGGACTCAAGAAGTTTGAAATGCACAGTGATTGGATATTCTAGTGAGAAAAAAGGGTACCGTCTTTTGACCAATGGAAAATTTATTCTGAGCAGGGTTGTAATTTTTGATGAAATAGAGTGTAAGAGTGCTAAAGAAATCGAAAGTCTTCTTCAAAATTTAGAAACTAAAGGTAGTCAAAGAAAACGAAATACGCAAAGTCAACCAAATTCACCAAATTGGTATGAACTTGATTTTCCTTCATCTGATGATGATTCATCTAGTCCATCTACTTCAACAACACCATATGGATCTTCTAGCAGTTCATTCGCATCTCCAAGCAGCAGCAGTTCTTCTAACAAAGATTCTTCAGAATCTTCACTTGATCGACGAACATCAGTTTACATTAATCCTCTTTACAATGATGGTGACCTTTCAGAATCTCAAACAAGTGAGCAACAACTACCAAAATGGGCAGTTCAACTTTTGAAAGATGTAAGGCTTGATGAGCAGAATAAAATAGAAACAAGGAAGTCACACAGAAGTGAAGGAAATTTTGCATTGATAGCAAATGATTTTACTGAACCTTCCACACACAATGAAGCAGTAAAACATAAAGAATGGCAACAGGCTATGGTTGAAGAATATCAAGCAGTAACTGATAACAACACTTGGAAACTTGTTGATTGTCCTCAAAATGTTAAACCCATAGGATGCAAATGGGTTTACAGAATTAAGTACAACCAAAAGGGAGAACTTGAAAAGTATAAAGCAAGACTTGTCGCTAAAGGTTTTGCACAGCAGGAAGGCATTGATTATGAGGAAACTTTTGCTTCTATAGCTAAATGGAACACCATCTGGTTAACACTTGCATTGGCCACTCAGAAAGGATGGAAAGTTCATCAAATGGATGTGAAAAGTGCTTTCTCAATGGGGATTTACAAGAAGAAGGGTATATGACACAACCACTAGGTTTTGAAATTGAAGGGTAGGAACATAAATTTTGCAAATTGATTAAGGCTTTATATGGGTTAAAACAAGCTCCCCGAGGTTGGTATGCAAAAATGGATGAATACATTAGAAAAGTTGGTTTTCAATGAAGTGAATCTGATGATACTTTGTATGTGTGACAACAGGGTAAATATATGGTGATTCTTGTTATGTATGTAGATGATTTGATCATTACTGGAAATAATGATGATCATATTGCATAGGTGAAAATAGAGTTACATGCAGGTTTTAATATGACAAATTTGAGATTACTTCACTACTATCTTGGATTTGAAGTCTTTGAGCATCCATATCATATTTTCATTTCTCAGAGTAAGTGTGCATCAGAGGTTCTTCAACGATTTTGAATGCAAGATTGCAAGCCCGTTCTTAACCCCCATGGAGCAAAACTTGAAACTTTCAAAATTTGAAGTGGGTGAAAAGGTGGACAGCACTACTTACAGACAGTTGATTGGAAGCTTGATTTATTTGACGAATACTCACCCTGATCTATCTTATGCAGTTAGTATTCTTTCACATTTTATGCAGGAACCACAAGATAGCCACCAAAATGCTGCCAAAAGAGTTCTTCGATATATCCAAGGAACAAAAGATTTTGGTCTTCTTTACACAGACTAAAAACTTTGTACTTGGTGGATTTTCAAATGCCGACTTTGCTGGAGGTATTGATGATCGAGCATCAACATGTCAACAGTAGTATCTTGGAGTTGTACGAAATAAGCTACAGTGGCCACTTCTTCAGTAGAAGCATAGTACATTTCAGCATGGGAAGCAGCATGTGAAGTTGACTAGTTGCGCAAAATCTAGCAGGACTTGGGCATTTCTCAGGCAGAAGCTACGTCATTATTTATTGACAGCCAATCAGCCATCAAGCTTGCCAAGAACCTAGTTTTTGATTCAAAGACAAAGCATGTGGGCACCAAGTATCATCGTATCAGATATCTCATTGCCAAAGATGTCCTCAAGCTAGTTTATTGTCCTTCAGAAGATTAGATCTCCGACATTTTCACGAAACCTCTTGGCAAAATAAAATTTACTAAGTTTAGGGATGAACTTGGTATCTGTTGTAGTGTATCTTTGGATCATAGGGGGGAATGTTAGATGATCCAAAATAAAATAATATCATAGGTTGCAAAGTTGGAATAAAATAATTATTAATTTAAGATATTAAATTAATAATTATTAAACTAGAATATTTAATTATTTAATGGAGACATTTAGAATTAGTATATTGTTGTAACAAGATATGACTCTACAAGTGTGTCATATCTTAGGCTCTAATTTAGGAGAATTTTTAGTAATTTGTTTGAATAGCTTTTTATTGTAAGTGGACACTTGTTATTTAATAAGTGATCCATAATTAGAGGTAGTTAGGACATTCAGCTTATAAATAGCTCATTGCAAGAATGTTTTGTTGTTCAGGTGTAAACTCTTGCAAAATTCCAAATGTAATTGATTTTCTTATTAAAAAAATTACATGTCTGATGACACCTTTTCCATTAAGACGGACCGTAGTTTTGTGGGTATCATTTTCCAAACCTAAGGTCCAAACAGTGACATGTGGCATAACATACAAGTTCGCTCTACTGAACCAGTATATAATTAGGTCATCGCGGGATATTGGAAATAACATTTTCTTTGGGAATCCAATTATGATAAGAGTTACGAGGTTAGAAAGAAGACTCAGAGGGCTATCACAAGCCATACTTTCAGAACTTGGAGATCTAAAATTACATAGTTACAGTCATTTCAAGATTGAGATCATACAAAGCGGATAAAAAAAAAGGTGTGTAGTTTTTCTTTTTTAATTTGCATAAGCCTTGTTTGAGAAAGTAGTTTGAAGTGATTCAAAGGGAATTGTGAATCATAATTATTATTCATTGATGACCCAAAGAAATAAAATGGAAACACCTAGTAAGCAACCTGGAATCTCTACTATGACACATGAACCAGAGGAAGAAATGCAACATGATATATCAAAATTACGAGACCAAGTGCAACAAATTTCACTCTCAAAAAGTAACTGAAGCTAAGATAGATGGTTTAATGAATGAAATGGAAGCTAATATAGATGGCATGGAAGCTATGATGAATGGTATAGAAGAAAAACTTAAAGGCAACATGGAAGATTTGAAGATAGATTTGACAAAGTTGCTACAATAAATGATTACTAATGGCAAAAGGGTAGTAAAGGAAACTCGTGATGAGAACAAAAGAAATGTTAGTCATGATTTCATAGACTCTAACATTGGATTGAAGACCCACCATGTTCCAAATATCAATATGAGGAAGTTTGATGGCAAGGATCCCGTAACATGGATACTACAGATGGAGCAATATTTCCATCTCCATAATGTGCAAAGAACACAAAAGTTACGCATTGCAACTTTATATTTGGAGCCCAATCAGTTTTTATGGTATCGATGGCTTCTCTCTCGTAAAAAAATTGTCACTTGGGAAAATTTTATGGAAGAAATGATAGCACATTATGAGGATACAAAAACCAACACCTTTTTTAGCCAATTGATAAATCTCAAACAAAAGGGTTCAATGGTGGAGCAAATTAAGGACTTCCAAAAATTGAATATATGGGTAAAAGATATTCCAGAGGAGCATAGGATTGATGTGTTCATAGGGAATTTAAAGGATAACATCCAACTTGAGGTTCACCTTTGGGAACCTAATTCATTGGAGAAGGCATTCAGATTGGTAAGAAAAATTGAAAGCAAAATTATGGCTAGTAGAGACTAAGTAGCTTTGAACAAAGAGTTTAGTAAGCCTAAATCTGACTCATAATTAGTGATTGAATTTAAATAGATCATGATGAAGGTTGAGGAGACACCTTGGGACTTTGATCAAAGGTTGAAGTTCCAGATTAGACAAGCGAACATGCAGATCACAGATCACTAGCATCGGGACTGGTTTATCACATCGCTTCTACCCCATTCGAGAATCACTTTGTCATAGTAGAAGATAGATACATAGGCAAAAGCCTTCAAGATCGCGATGAGGCTGCATGCATCACCTATTTAGGACATGAACCTAAGGGTAAATAAGAGCCACTCACATTTAACAAGCTTACACCTAGAATTACAGAGTTTGAAAAAAAACAAGGAGATTAAACCAGAAATGCATGCAGAATTTTGGTGTTTGAAGTGCAAGGGCCATGGGAACTATAAATATCATTGTCCCGTGTATGCAAATTATATTACAGGATGGGGGCCAATTCCCCTAAAACAAGAATCCCCAGTAGGGTTGAGCATGAGGGTTGCGCTATGGTGTGCCATTTGTCAAGTTATTGGGCAACATGCGATAGATAATTTCCATTTACTTCAAAAGTTCGTTTAGACACCCCAGCAGTTGTTCTGTAATTTATGCAAATCTCTAGGCCATGATGAGCACCACTATCGAAGTTATGAGTTGATGATGGAAAGAAACCCTACGTACCGTATGCAAGAAGAAACTTGGCCTCCAGATCAAGGCGCTGGAGGAATGCGTAGAGGTTTTGAGGGCCGAGGAAGGGGTTGAGGAGTAGGACCTGCTAGAGTTCACAGTCAAATTATCTGCTACAACTATGGATAACTGAGGCACTATGCATGAGAGTGCCAGAATCCTACACACCTGCCATGTCAATACTACAGATAGTTTGACGATACTATAGAAGAATCCCCAGTGTTAATAGCTAAAATGCAAGAGGAGAAAACGCAGCCTACGCAGAATTTACAAATGATGAGGGTTGAGACCCACGAAGAAGATCAAAGGGTTAATATTATGTTGAGAAGTGGAGTAACGATCGATGTTGATAAAGTTAAACATCCAAAAGAAGAAGGATGGGCTCACAAAGCTCCAGAGAAAGAAGTTGGCTTTGATCTGGATCATGCTAAGGAAACTTTTATGGAAGCCAAGAAGAGCTTCGCAGAGGCCTCCACCTTAGGAAGTCAAGGAAAGATGCAAGAAATTAGTGCACCTGTAGAGGTTGATCCTTCTGTACTCACTACATTTTTGGAGATCTGCATGAAACTGTTGCACGATAGAAAGGATATGGAAGGCCTGTAGGAATTAATAAATAAATGCGCCAGTAAGGAAAAGGCACCTAATGAACACCACACAGTTAGAAAGACTGGTAAGCATAAGGCATGAATAGGGCGAGAGATGAGGCTAATAGCGTAGATAGGTGATTATGAGATGGACCAAGTCATCTTGGATTTGGGGTCTGATGCGAATTTTTACCAAAATAGACATGGGAGAAGATGAGGAGACCTACACTACAGTGGTCTCTGATCTAGCTCAAGATGGCGAACCAGCAGAAAATTATCCCCATGGGATGATTATATGGGGTAACGGTGGATATTGAAGGTGCGAGTGTAGTGGCAAACTTTGAATTTGTAGAAATTAGCGATGACAATGATCCTTACCCCACGCTATTGGGAATCGATTAGAATATTGATATGAATGGGGTCATCAATTTGAAGAAAAGAATGATGTTGTTTGAAGGAAATTTGCTTAGGGTTATAGTGCCACTGGAACCTGTAGAAGGGGTGTGCTATACTAAACTAGTCCGTGATTACTAAGAAAGTGATGATGAACTAGATCAAATTTACAAGATAACAATGTGAGATTAGGACTAGATCAATCCGATGGTAGATGAGCGGATTACATGGGACTGGGAGAGTTTCCGCACCTTTGATTCAGATGAGGAATTAGAGCATTGGAAGAATCTCTTGCATGAAGTTTCTACATTGCGACGCAATATGATGACAAAGTCATTGCGCTGTGTTTCATCGGAGGTAAGAAAGTTACCTTATTATGATGGTTTAACTAACTTAGATCTATTTTTAGATGACTTTGAGTGCAAAGTCCCTGAGGAACACCGCTTCCAAGCATTAGAGTTAGCACTGCGTACTATGCTTGCACGATGGTGGGGTACGCATAAAGATAGTTTCTCTAGATGAAGAAATTATAGAAGAATGATGAAGCTACGGTTTGGGTGCGCTACTACCATAATGACTGATAACTATAACGGAAAGGATGATCTGCACGATCTTCTAGAAAAATGGACTAAGGCATGGGGGATAGAACCACAGCCAGAGTGGTTATACATATTTTTTCATGCCTTGGATACAATCCCCATGAACTGGTATCTTGAGACGGAGCTCCACCATGGCACTGCGGAATGGGATGTATTGAAGGAAGAGTTCTTATTGACTTTTAGTTTTGAAGATAGATTTGCAAGCATCGATGAAGCGCTCCAAGAGAATAAAGCGGTTATCTTCAGAGCACCAAACGAACCTATGGAATGGACCCAACCAGACTGGAGCACCCAGCTACACCACACATTAGAATAATGATAATGTGACCACTGAAGAGGAAGAAGAAGAGCCAAGTAACATCAATATTTTTGAGGCAGAAGGGCATCACAAAGTCGAAGGCCCACAAATAGAAAACCCAGGCATCTCCGCACCTTTGAAAACAAAGCAAGTAAACATTGGCACTGAAGAAGAACCGAAGTTGGAAAAATCAGAGATTATTGGGATGACGCCATAGTAGATAAAGTTGTTGAATTACTTCGTGAATACCAGGATCTCTTCCCCCCTAAGTTTTCATATTTAAAGGGAATAATTGGCAATTTGGGCATTATGAAGATCACATTAAAGCTGAACGCAAAGCCTGTTAAACAGAGGCCTTATCACCTTAATCCTAAGTAGAATGAAAAGGTTCACCAAGAACTAGATAAGATGCTGGAGGCATGCATCATAGAACCTATTGAAGAATCTGATTGGGTGAGCCTGATGTTGATCCAGGGGAAGAAACAAAAGGTGAAATAAGGGTTTGTGTAGATCTGTGGAAGCTTAATGATGCATGTGTCCATGATCCATTTCTAACGTCATTTACAGACAAAGTGTTAGAAAATTTTGGAGGGTAGGAGGCCTACTCCTTTACTAATGGGTTTTCAGAGTATCATCAAATCAAGATCACGCTAGAAGATAGCAGAAAAATGACCTTCGCGATGGAGTGGGGTTGTTTTTAGTACACTGTGATGCCATTTGGAATAAAGAATGCACCTACGATATTTTCTCACGTAGCCATAGCAGTGTTCAAGGAGTTCATTCATAAGTTTATTGAAGTGTACTTTGTTGACTAGACAATGTTTGGATTAGTGAAGTGCCATGTAGTGAGTTTGCACCTGATGCTAGATACATGTCACAGATACCAGATAATACTGAATTTGAAAAAATGAATACACTGTGTTCCTTTCGAGATCTTGTTGGATCATGTTGCATGCATGCAAGGATTGATGGTGGAACCTGAAAATATTGCAGTAATTGTGAACGTGGAGGCTCCTAGGAATGTCAAGCAGCTGGTGTGACACTGGGACATACATAATAATATAGAAAATTTATCAAATATTATGCTCAAATTACCGCGCCCATGGAGAAACTGCTAAAGAAGGATGTAACTTTCTGTTGGGACAGAGAAAGTTAGCGCAACTTAGATGTGTTGAAAGAAAATATGGTCACTGCACCGATATTAGTATTCCACAATTTGAGAAAGGAGTTTCATGTACATGTGGATGCTTCTTGCATTGCGCTAGGTCCAACGCTAACATAGGTCGGTGAAGGAGAACTAGACCATCCTATAGTCTTCACAAGTAGGAATTTATCGAAGGTTGAGAAAAATTATTCAATGGCTGAGCGTGAATGGCTAGCCATGGTCTACGTGCTACAAACGTTCAGACATTATTTGTTAGGATGGCATTTCAATATGTATATATATCACTTTTCCTTAAAATACCTTATCAACAAGCTTGTGTCGAGGGCAAAACTTGCAGATGGTTGTTATTATTTTAGGAGTATGACTTTGAAATTATTGTAAAGATAGGGAGGGTGAATGCGGGACCTAACCATCTGTCGTGAATTGAAACAGGTGAAGAACCTAGTAATTTGGAGGAAGGGTTGCCATATGCATAGCTCTTTGTGGTACTTATAGTGGATGAACATTTTGCAAACATTATTCACTTCTTAACTACAGGGATGGCGCCGGAAGGATACCAAAGTCAACAAAGGAAGGAATTAGTAGTTTCCATGGCTAAATTTTCAATCATTGCGAGGCATTTGTATAAAATGGGTGTCGATTAAATATTACAAAGATATGTGCCGGACTTTGAGCATGATAGCATTCTCACTGAAGCTCATGGGGGAGCTATTAGAGGCCATTATGCAGGCAAAGCAACTGCACATAACATTTTGCATGCAGGTCTATGGTGGCCAACATTGCATAAGGATTCCAAGGCATATTGTAAGGCGTTCGATGTATGTCAAAGAACTAGCTGACCGTCATGAAGAGATGAGATACCACTACATCCTCAGGTGTCTTTGCAGGCATTTCAGAAGTGGGTGATTGATTTTATTGGGCCTACTCAACCCCGTGGAAAGAAAATGGGTGCATGTTACATTATCACTGCGATGGAATATCTAACCATATGGGCAAAAGCAAAACCTGTGAAGGATTGTACAGGGGCTACGACAACAAAATTCTTGTTTGAGCATGTCTTAACAAGATTTGTATTCCCGAAAGTGTTGATGAGTGACAGGGGTATGCACTTTCTAAATGAAACGATCAACGTGTTGACTAAGGAATTCTAGGTCTACCATCAGAGGAGTACACCTTATCACCCGCAGGCAAACAAAATTGTTGAAGCCTTTAACAAGATTTTGGAGAATTCGTTGACGAAGATCTACAACGCGCAACAGAATGACTGGGATGTATGCGTACCTGCAGTGCTATGGGCTTATAGGACTACTTGTAATAAGATGACAGGACAAATTCCATTCAGATTGGTCTACGGGGTCGAAGCCTTAATGCCGATGGAATACATTGTGCCTAGTCTACGAATGTAGCTTTGACGGATATGGAAGATCATGAGGCCTTGGAAGAATGGATCGAGTATCTCATGGAGCTCGAAGGAGACTGATTTTTGGTAGGATTCCATCAACAAGTATAGAAGGAACGATAAGCATGGAATGATCGCCTTATCAAGCTTTTCACATTCAAGGTAAACAATCTTGTCCTGTTATATGATAGTAAGTTCACCAAATTTCCAGGTAAATTCCAGATGCATTGGTTAGGGCCATATAATGTCAAAGAAATTACAGATGGTGACGCATTTTAGACCGCAAAGCTAAATGGGGAACTCTTCTCAGGGAGAGTGAACGGAAGCAGGTTGAAGTTGTATACAGGGGATCTTTCGTATTGACTATATGGTAGTAGGATAGTCTCAGTGCTCCAGGTAGTTACAAGGGGGCATGGCACTATAAAATACACTGCTCGGCTTGGAGGACAAGGAAGCAAGAAGGCTGCGTAGAGAGTGGTGAAGATGCAACAAAAGAAGTTGTTCTCGAAAAGTTGTGCCATGGGGAAAGGTACCACACAGACCGACAAGAAAATGACCGTTAGAGTTACTATTCATGAGGGGATGGCCAAAGAGTGGTTAGGAGGAGTGGGATGGTGGCAAATAAGGAAAAAATATTTGACGATCTGCCAATAAAACAACATTTATTATCCCCCTATACATTACGCATGCGAGTCCAATAGAGAACAATTTGTGCTCTAAGACTTGTTGGTGAATTTTGTTGTCTATCACATATGAGCCAAGCATTCTAGGAAGAATTTTTGTCACTAGAAAGTTGTTCTCCTGTAGCTCGATAATTATTTATGGAGAGAATGATTACCACTAAACCCGCTGAAGTCCTGAGTTCGGGAGCAGCTGTGTCTGACGTGCCAGCACTGGAAGTGTCTAGTGTAGAGGCTACACCTATAGTGCCCACGACGCTAAGGTCACCTAGGCCAAAACAAGCTATGACTAAAGAAAATTAGCCTGCTATAAAAGAAAAGCAATGAGCCGTGAAGGAAAAATCAAAGAAGTCAATGCGTGTGTCACCAAGGAATCATACCAAGACATAGGCGAAGCAGAAAAAGGATAAGTAGCCAGAAAAAGTAGTGGACCTAAAGGAGGAAGAATTCCAGGGATTGGAGGATATTGATGCTAAAGGAGTGTAGCCTATGATGAGGATGCCTAAGTATATCCCTCTGCGAAAGGGAAAATCTAATGTCACAAAGGATCTTGATACAGTGAAATTTTCAGTGTCAACACCTTTGCTACCTAAACAAGTTGTGTTCAAAGGTCCTAGGTTGGCACACATTCCATTGCTTAAAATGGAAGATTGGGACCTCGCGGACCACACAAAGTTTCCACACTTGGAAACTCACAAGTACATGCTGAAAACATACTTTGATGACGTGAGGGTTACAATTTTGGAGCCTGTGAAGTGGGTGCATGGTGTTGAGTAGTCAGGGTTGCTCAATCTGTTGTTGGTGTCGCATTATCACCGCACACCCATTAATACAATTTGTGTGTGGCAGTTCCTTGTGTTGGTGCATGATGGGTGCCTATGGCTAGGAGATCATATCCCTATCACTGACATGTTGATCCGTACGATCACTAAGTTACCTTACAAACGTGTGAACCCTGCCAAGGAGTTCGGAGGAAAAACCGGAGAGAAAGAGTTGGCAGATAAGATGAAGAAGGAGTTTGGTCTGATAAAAAAGTTGCTAGTGTACTCTATCACCTCCATATTAGACCTGGTAGTACAGTTGGATGCCCAGATTCTAGTAGGAAAAATAACGAGAAAATGTCGCAAGGATGAAGTTCCAGTGCTGGTCATATCGCTCGCCTCTCAGTGCGGGAAGGGAGTTTAGTACAACTGGGCCAAGTATCTATCTTAGGAGTTCCTCGCGAACTGCCATGAGGCCCAAGATGAGATCAGGCCATTTCATTACACCTCGATGTTGTTGTCAATTATTTTGGTTGCCTAGAAGCTGCTAGAGGATATCCAGTTTCCTATGCACAAAGAAGAATTGCCTGAGGCAGCACGGTTTGCCTCGTTATGGGCCTCAAAAGATCCATAGAGTTTTACAGAGACAAAGATATTTTGGGTTCTGATGGAGATGGATATGCATATGGCAGTTAACCAATGGCTAAGGTTGTCTCCCACCTTGTACGCACAACTCTCAGCTTATGTAGAATTCAAAATTTATTTTCATAAGGTCTCGATCAAAGCGCACAAGGAACCTAAGCAGAAATGGCACCCATTGCCTTATATGGTGATGGATATGAATATCTAGGAAGTTGTTGGGATTTGGCCACAGGAATGGTGCATGCCTACGGAGTTAGATGCAGGAACAAGCGCAGGCACAGAAAGCTCTGTTGCACAGAAGCAAAAGGACGTCACCCAGCAAGCTGCGCAGACATTGGTTGCACAAAACAAGGAGGAGGCTACTATGACAGCTACAAAGAAGGCCCGTATGGAGAAGGAGCATGCTCACAAAGCACATGCAGAGTGCAAATAGAAGGATGTAGAGGGAAGCAAGAAGTCTGCTTCCCACCACACTGATGAGAAAGAGCTGTCAAGGCAAGGAGGAGGTGGTGGTGAGGAGCAAACCACTCCTTTCATCCTGAAGAAGTGCACGCAGGAGTAGTAAGGTGGGTAGCGAAAGAAACAAAAGTCTGATAAGAAGATGCATGTTGATCCCATGATGCTGACAGAGGGTGATCTCAATGAGATCGACAACAAAATTCGGGACACAACAACAGAGGTGCTGCAACAATTCGAGTAGCAATACATGTAGACACTCGGAAGTGTCTAGAGGCATCTTCATGAGCTGTAGATCCAAGAAAATAGAATTCAAGCAAATGTAGGGAAGGCGAGCAGGGTGTAAGAAAGCCAGACACAGGGAAGGAGTGAAGTATCAGAGATTGACTAGTCTCAGGTTGTCAGAGTCTTTCCTTTACCTGAAGGGTCAGTCCCCATGGAGTCGGATGAGCATCGCACAATGCTTAAAAAATTGAAAGACATGGGACTGAACCTTGCCGCATTACTGCTTGAGTCCCTTCTTGCACTACATCAGGGGGTCATTGTTGGGATAGGCTCCCCTAGGTGTAGGAATTTACAGGGTGAGTTCCTCAAATAGAACACCAAATGACACTGCTCACAAACAGATCATAGATCAATACACCAGTATTGTTGACGTGGTTAAAACCCTCAAAGAGGGAAATGGTCCATGGCCTCAGCCAACGCGACCACTTCAGGTAATTTATTAATAAAAG
Organism: Pinus tabuliformis; assembly: GCA_031772625.1. NCBI lineage: Eukaryota > Viridiplantae > Streptophyta > Pinopsida > Pinales > Pinaceae > Pinus > Pinus tabuliformis. The sequence continues at coordinate 97,078,099 of CM062805.1, read as the reverse complement.
AATGAAAATTTACATAAGCTTCTCTCATGAACGGTTACCCTACAAATGACCCTCCATGCTCTTTAAATAGAGATCATGGACCAATCGAGTGTTAAGCCACAAATCAAGTGTCTGTAATACCGAGGAGAGAATGAACCGTCAGATCACCACATATCGTGACCATCGGATTGTAAGTTACAAAAGTACATAGTAAAGAAACACACTTTACCTAACTCTACACTAGACCAAGTTATACTTAACTATTTCCTATGTGTCGGAATGTCCTAACATCCCCCCTTAAGAACAACTTGGGATAGGATTGAAGGATGTACAAATATGACACAATAGGATAAGGAAGGAGGCATTAGAGCCTATTCCCCCTTAGTGAAAATTCCAACCATAAATTGAAGTTTAGTAAACTTTACCTCTGTGAGAGCCTTTGTAGAGATGTATGCAACTTCATCATCTGCTGAACAATATTGCACTTCAAGAACATGGTCATGAATGAGCCTTCTGATGAAGTGCATGTGTAGTTCAATGTGTTTGCTACACTGATTTTGGACTGGATCTTTGCATAGTTGAATGGAACTTTGATTATCACACCAAAGTGTAGTTAGATGCTGCTGTTGAAAGCAAAACTTTGATAGGATCTGATGAAGCCATAGGGCTTCCTTACTAGCTTCTACGGCACCACGATACTCTACTTTTGTTGAAGAAATAGAAATGGCACTTTGTTTCTTACAAACCCATGTAATAGGTCCTGAACCAAGAGTGAACACATAACCTGCGGTAGACTTCTGATCATCAAGATCACCAGCCCAATCAGAATCAGTGAAACCAACCAATATAGGAGATGCTTCAACATTGTAATGAATCCCAAACTGAACTATACCTCGAAGATAACAAATTATTCTTTTAATTGCTTTCCAATGACTTCCATCTTCTTAAAACATTTGGATTCTAAGTGGCCATCTCGATTACAAAAGTGGCAATGTCTATCAGTCTTCTTCCCTTTGTTTTTATTTGCCTTATCATTTTGTTGAAATGATTTTTCATTTTGAGGCCGGAATTTTTTAGGACCCTTGTTTGGTTTAGGACCATTCTTTTAGGATACGACTTCTTAGGATTCTTTGAATTTGTTGTTGTTGGGTGGCTAAGGCTTTCTTAGAAGAGTTTCCAAGATTAAGAAGACCAAGGTGTAAGAGTTTTTCTTGTTCTCCTATTAAAGAATCACAAACGGAATCAAAGGAAGGGGACTTGTAGTCTTGTCCTTGAGAAATGAAGGCTTCTCTTGTAGAATGTAAGGTGGAAACAAACAGAGAGTAGGCTGGTCCCAACTTAGTAAGAATGGAATAGATAAGGTTACCATATTCTTTCTTAACCTTAACACCTTCCAAGAGAAGTCTAAGGGTCTTGAACTTGGACAAAAAATATTCAATGGAAGAAAAATTATTGGGGTCCAATGTAAGCAACTCATTTTCAAGTTGATGGGATCTAAGTTCATTTTTAATTCCAAAAACTTTAGTGATCTATTTCATTGCTTCATAAGAGTATCAAGTTCTGTGATATGGAATCTAAGGTCTGGAGAAATAGACATCCCTATCAACCCATGTGCTTGATCTTGCCTATTTTCCCATTTGGCTGCCTTATCTTCATCTTTCGGTTTGGTTTCTTGGCCTGAGGCTATTCTATAAAGACCTTTACTTCTAAGTAAATCCACAATGTAGGACCACCATTGGAAGTAGTTGGTGTTGTCAAGAATAATTTGGCATGGACTTTCCATTTTAACAAAAATTGAAGCTATAGATGTTGAAACTAAGTGTTCCAATGGAAAGATCTTGAAAAATTAGGTTGATTAAAAAAAACATCTCAGAAAACGGCTTCTGGATGAAGAAGTTATGGCTTTTTGAAGAAAAGTTGTTGAACATGCCGATGAAGTGCGGGAATGTGCGGAAATGAATGATAATGTTATATTTTAAAAAAAATCTGCCTCCTTTCCAAACATAATCTAATTAGCCCAACAAAGAGAAAGACTTGAACTCAAGACCTTGAATCTCATAAAGTAACTTTGGACCAAGTGAGCTAGTTTAAAAGGTTAGTAATTTTTGGACAAGAGGAAGGGGGTTTTTTTGTTTTTTTTGTTTTTAGTCACCAAAGCTTTGGGGTGTGTGCTTACTTGAGAAAGATCTTTTTTTCCTTAAAAAAAAAACCACAAAACCCAAAATGGACATACAAAGAAAAACAAACCTTATGGTTTGAAGTTAGCTTAACCTGGAAGCTAACAATTTTCCTCAATGTTTTTGATTTTCCGAGATCAAACTAAGGTGCGGCAGAAAAGAGCATACACATGAGAAAAAAAACTTCTTTTCTATTTTTGGTTTGCCCAGATCACACAGAGTCGCAAGGCAAAGAGCATATGCAGAAATGAAAGGTGTAGATCCGGTAATAAAAAACAAATAGATAAATAAACCGAAATAAATAGAGAGAAAATAACTAGAAATGCAAATAAAAATTGTATACCTCCGGATCTTAAAAATGACATAGCTAGGGCTACCAAAAACCTTTTCGCATGAAATGAAAGGGGTTCCTCACTAGAACAGATGCTCCTAACACAATAGAGCAACTCTCTCGGCCTAAAAATAGTCAAAATAGTAGATCTAGGAAATGGCAGTCGGATGCAGTTCTACCGGATTCAAATTTGGATCACCAATGGATGCGACCCTCAAATAGCTCTAATACCATGTAGGAATTTACAGGGTAAGTTCCTCAAACAGAGCACCAAAGGACACCACTCACAAACAGATCACAGATCAATACACCAGTATTGTTGACATGGTTAAAACCCTCAAAGAGGGAAACAGTCCACGGCCTGAGCCAACACAACCACTTTAGACAATTTATTAATAAAAGAATGAAAATTTACATAAGCTTCTCTCATGAATGGTTACCCTACAAACGACCCTCCATACCCTTTAAATAGAGATCATGGACCAATCAGGTGCTAAGCCACGGATCAAGTGTCGGTAATACCGAGGAGAGAATGAACCGTTGGATCACTACATATCGTGATCGTCGGATTGTGAGTTACAAAAGTACATAGTAAAGAAACACACTTTACCTAAATCTACACTAGACCAAGTTATACTTAACTATTTCCTATATGTCAGAATATCCTTACATCCCCCCTTAAGAACAACTTGGGATAGGATTGAAGGATGTACAAATATGACACAATAGGAGAAGGAAGGAGGAATATCTTAACACTAGGGTCAATTTTGGGGCAAAAGCGCAAGTTTTGGGGAAAAAGCCCAAGTTTTGTTGTATAAAGTTGTAAAGTCTCTGCAAATTGTGGTCGCGAAGCACGTAGATAATTAAACAGTCATAAAGGGTTTTACCCTTCTTTATGTAAGTTGAGTCAGCTTTTTGATGATCCACCCATGGTCCGCGGACCATGGGATTGTATAAATAGGTGTGTCTTAGGATGTCTAAGGCATGTAATGAGGTTTTGTCTATGGGAGAAGTCTATAGAATTAGTGAAGAAGAGTGGGAAGAAAGGCTCTGTAGCTGTGTGTGCATAGGCCTGGAGTAGAGTCCGTAGCTGAGTGCGCGGACCCCTGCAGTTGAGTGCGTAGGGAAGCTTTGATTCTGTAAGCTGAACAAAATATTAATAAAGAAGATTGTTATAGAAACAACCGTGTTTATCTCTTTACTTATGTTTTATATGAATGTGCTTATGTTATGATGGGTTTATGGAATAATGATGTATTGATGCGTGAATTTACACGATCTATACTATTATAAGAATGAAATTGATGATAATTGTTTACATGAAGATTATATTATTGTATGTTGAAGTTATCAAACACTTATGCCAATCTGAGTAATTACTGGGTTAAGAGTAATATTTGAGGTGCATAAGTAGCAGGTTAGCCTGTTCAAATTCTAGGAAAGACAGTCGTAGACATTTGCGGAGGTCTAGAGGCTGATTAAAGGGAGTTATATCGATAAGCCATAATCTGCGTGAAGGCAGATTTAGGGCATAAAACAACATCGCGCTTATCTCTGGGTGTGGAAACTTGGTTCCAGCATCCCCTCATATTGCTTCGGGTGAGACTTGAGTCCATACTCCATGGATTGATGCCAAAAGGGCTAGTAGTGTAGGGATTTGTTTGGCGCAACTAACTCTGAACTTGGGTCAGGACGCACTAAGCCAGTAGTCGTTGATGAGCTACAAATCAGAGAACAATGCTCACTCATCGTCGTTAGTGAATTCAAATTCAATAATGAACAACTATTCATAGAAAAGACTTAGGCCCTTAAGGAGCAAGAGGAGTTGTGCACACAACGTCAGAACCTAGTCATAACAATCGAACAAGCCTGCAAATCTGTACCTCAGTTGAGTATAGCTGATGATGCAGAGGCTTCAGCCAAGGTCAAAAAATTGGCTACTGTAGTGTGTGCTTCGAAGGAGAAGGCCGACAAGGTGACTTTTGACCTCAAGATGTAGATAGCTGAGCTGCAATTAAAGTTGCAGCCGACCACATTGCCAGAGGTTCAAGAATAGAGGAATGTGACAATTAAAGAATCCATGGCTCAACTAGATGTCATTGTTCAAGTGTGTGACAAGATCTTCACTCAGGCACTCTTCCCTTGGGATACATTACAAGAGGATCTTACGCTGCAACAGTTGAGCACAGAACTTAGGGAAGTGCAGCTATAGTATGATGAAATCAGAATGACAGTGCAACTGTTGGAACTAGTCCAATGTTTCACGCGCTTATAGGAAGGTAAAGAAAAATTGTTTCACATTCAGGTATTGCAGAAGAATAATTTTGTGCTCAATGCACGACTTGAGCCCTAGATAGAGGAAGCCAACCAATTCTCATAGACCATTCTTGAGAAGTTGAAGGCTATGCAACAGACACAGAGAACTATGTAACTGGCAGTAAAGGGACCAACCACAGAGAAACTAGTCCAGGAGGTGCAGCAAGCAGTAGAATAGAGTACTGTAGAGCTACAAGAATTGACTAAAGCATTCATTGAACTCTTCCAGAAATTAGAACAACCAGCTGAGTGACTCGAGGGCGAGTCACGATCTTTGTGTTGGGGACCTATTAGGATGGGGTCCCCAAGGGCAGAATGAAAGTAATTAGTCAATTTTTTGTATACAATTTTGTAAAATATGTAAAGTCTCCGTGATTTGTGGAAGCGGAGCATGTAGATGAATAAGAGTCAAAGGGGCTAAGCCCCTTGTTTTAAGTAAAGTTTTGAGTCGGTTTTAAGATTCACTCATGGTCTACAGACCATGGAATTGTATGGAAAAGTATATAAATAGTAGAGTCTTAACGAGAGGAAGAAGTAACTTAGATAGAGAGGGTTCATTGGAGAGTCTTAGGCAGGAGCTAAGGCAGGAAGGATCTTCTTCTTGTGCTTAGGTAGAGAGAGGAAGGTTCTATAGCTGAGTGCACAGAGGCCTAGGTAGAGTCTGCAACCAAGTGCGTCGACCCCTACAACTGTGTGCATAAGGATGTTTGAGTCTATAATCAGTGAACTGAAGATCAATAAAGACAATTTTCCGAAGAATTACTGAGTATTTTTGTTTATATCTGTTAATGTTATATGTTGCTGATGAATGACATGTTTTATGAAATACTAGCTGGATGCTACACGATTATCTTGAATATATCATAATAATGAACACAATGAATACTTAAGAACTTCCACGAAGTTTCTAGTGATTTCTCTCATGTTTTCTAACGAATTAAGTAGATCTACGCGAACTCCAAATTAGGATTTCTTTATGTTGCATGTAAGTAGGTGAATCGAATATTAAAGGTCTGCAAGGACTGATCATCAGCCTTTGCGAAGGTTTGGAAACCACTTTAACTGAGTTGTAGTAACATGCCCTAGAAGTTTATCGATCTACATGAGCGCAGATCCAAGGTGCTGAAGGACATCACACTAGTCTCTAGATGCAGAAACTTGGTTCTTGTATCCTGGCATACTTCTCCGGGTGAGACTACAACTTGTGCTACGTGGGTTATCTCCGGAAGTGCTAGTAGTGTAGGGTTTTGTTGGTTAGCGCAACTAACTTTGAACCTGGGTGAGGACCCCCCCTAAGCCAACAAAAACATCAAAGTCATAATACCAAAAATATCCCCCTTTGGACTTGATGTGTTATGAAACCAGCTCAAGAAAAAGATAGAAAAGATAGATCAATGCCTTATAATTCAGCCTCTTCGAGGGGGAAACCTCCTTTACATTATATAAATGAACAATTTTTGGATGATTCAAATGACAAAACCTCCTTTCTATATATAGGTGTCTAAGGAGTCACAATATAACCCAACCGACCTAAAAATAATAATATAAAGCCACAAAAATAATAATAGAGGGATTCTATGGGGCACAATAATAACAATATGGGGACAATAGGGGCACAACAATATTAATAAGGGATACAACTACAATAGTAATGGGGTAATCACTAGTATTATAGGGACCCAACATGCCCTTCTCCTTCGAAAAAGTGTTGTCCTCAAAGATTGAGTAGTTCTGGATGCTTCTGTATAAAATTCTCATCCTCCCATGTGGAATCTTCAACGGATAAGTTCTTCCACTTGATTAGATACTCCAAAATTGATCGATTTCGTAGCTGTCAATTTCTTGTTTCTGTGACTGCTTCCGGTTCCAATATAATTTTTCCTTCGTCGTCAAGTTCTGGCAATATTGTTTGAACTCGGAGCTTGTTGCCTATAATCTTCTTTAAACATGAAACATGGAAAACTGGGTGCAATCGAGAAGCTACAGGAAGCTCCAATTTGTATGCCATAGTACCAATCTTTTGCAACACCTTGTATGGACCATAATACTTTGGTGATAATTTATTATCCTTCTTAGCTTTCTTGAGGGACATTTGCTTATATGGTTGTAGCCGTAGGAATACCCAATCACCTACATCAAAACTTCTTTTTCTGCGATGTTGATCTGCCTGTTGTTTCATTCTATTCTATGCCAACACGAGGTTATCCTTTAAGAGTTGGAGGACTTGTTGTTGATGTTCGATGTGATGTTCCACTGCTTGAACCTTAGAATTTTCTCTTAAATATGATGTGATGGATGGTGGATGATATCCGTAAAGTGCCATAAATGGGGTCATTTTTGTTGTTGTATGGAAGGAAGTGTTATACCACCATTCAGCCAGAGGCAACCATTTGACCCATTGTGTCTGTTTATCAGATACAAAGCAACGAAGATATCCTTCCAAACATTTGTTTACTATCTCAATTTGCCCATCAGATTGAGGATGATAAGATGAGCTATGAGCTAACTGAGTACCAAAACAAGAAAATAATTCTGTCCAAAAATTTCCAGTGAAAATGGGATCTCTGTCATTTACAATAATCTTTGGGTTTCCATGTAGCTTTTGAATCGTTTCCATAAATGCAGTAGAAATTGTACTCGCCTTAAATGGATGTGATAATGCACAAAATTGTGCATACTTGGTAAGTCTGTCAACTACCACCATGATGACACTCTTTCCCTCAAACTTGGGCAAACCTATGAAAAAATCCATTTAAACCTCCTCCCAATGTTGGCTGGAAATGGATAAAGGTTGTAATAGACCCGGTGTCTTAATTGTTTCAACTTTATTTTGTTGGCAAACCAAACATTCCACCACAAACTTTTGAATATCTGATTTAAGGCCATCCCAAAAAAATTCCTTCTTAACTTTGTGGTAAATTTTTAAAAATCCTGAGTGCCCTCCTAAGGGAGAAGTGTGCAATTCCATAGGAATCTTTTGTTTTAGCTGGGAATTCTTACAGAGGTATAAGAAATCTTTGTACCATAATGAATCATTTTGCGAGCTAAATGTATCAGATGTACTAGAATCTTGTTATAACTTTCGAATAAGTGCCCACACTTCTTTGTCATTCTTCCATTCCTCCCTTGCTTCGTTTAGTCAATCTGGTTGGATAATAGAAATGGCACACAACAATGCTTCCACATCCTCATCCTTTCTTGAGAGTGCATCTGCCACCATATTTTGCTTCCCTTTTTTGTAGATGATTTCAAAGTCATAACCCAACATCTTTGTGACCCACTTTTGTTGCTCTTCAGAGGATAATCTTTGTTCTAAAAAGTATTTAAGGCTATCATGATCTGTTTTTACCTTGAAGTGTCTTCCTATTAGGTAGGGTCGCCATTTCTTAAGTGCATGGAGTATTGCCAACATTTCCTTCTCATAAATAGCTTTGTGTAAAAACTTTCCCTTGATTGGACGACTTTCAAAAGCAATGGGTCTTTCATCTTACATTAAAACAACACCAATTCCATTTCCTGAAGCATCACATTCCACAATAAAGGTTTTTGTGAAGTCCGGTGTAGCTAAGACCGGTGCTTGGTACATTGCATCTTTAAGATGTTCGAAGGCCTTTGTTGCTTCTGGAGTCCATGAAAATGCATCTTTCTTCAATAATGTTGTTAGAGGTGCTACTATTCTCCCATAATTCTTAACAAACTTGCGATAATACCCTGTCAACGCGAGAAATCCTCGCAGATGCTTTATGGATGTGGGGATTTTCCATTCCTTAATGGCTTTAATTTTGCTAGGGTCTACCTTAACTCCTTCATGAGATACAATATGACCCAGATATTCCACCTCTTGTACTCCAAAGAAACATTTATATCTTTTTGCATATAATTGTTTCTCCTCCAACAGTTGTAGCACCATGTCAACATGTTCAACATGATCCTTCCAAGACTTGCTATAGATTAGTATATCATCAAAAAATACTAACACAAATTTTCTAAGGAATGGTTTGAAAATGGAATTCATCAAACCTTGAAATGTTGAAGGTGCATTGGTAAGGCCAAAAGGTATGACCAAAAATTCATAATGACCCTCATGAGTTCTAAATGTTGTTTTTGGAATGTCTTCAGTCTTCATTCTGATTTGATGATATCCTGAATGAAGATCCAACTTGGTGAAGTAAATTGATCCATGCAACTCATCCAATAATTCATCAATGACAATAATGGGAAACTTATATTTAATAGTGAGCTTGTTGAGCTCCCTATAATCCTGACACGTGTGCCATGATCCATCCTTCTTGTGCACCAATACTACTGGAGCAGAGAAAGAACTTTGACTCAGTTGAATTACACCAGCCTCTAGCATTTCTGCAACCATACGTTCAATTTCACTCTTTTGGGCATAGGGATATCTGTATGGCCTAATGTTTGGAGGAACACTTCCTGGAATCAGATGAATAGCATGATCATGATCACGAATAGGTGGGATACCTTTGGGAGTCTCAAATACCTTGGAATGATTGTCCAAGACTTTTTGGAGATCTGGAGAAATAGATGACTCCAATGTGGAAACATCTAGCGAACATAATTGTGCAATTACACCTCTTTGTTCCTTTTTTAGAAGCTTTGTCATACTGTTAGAGATGATTATCTTTCTTGGTTTCCCTGTAATACCCCTTAATTCAACTTCCTTTCCTTCCACAGAAAATTTCATGAAAAGTTCTTGAAAATTAAAAGCTATTGTACCCAAGGATTGTAGCCATTAGACTCCTAGTACAACATCAGCACCTCCCATTGGAATGGAAAGCATTGGGCTAGTCAATACATATTCTCCCATGGATAGCTTGATATTATGGCACTTTCCAGAGAAATTTATTGTTCCTCCATTTGCCACCATCACTTGACACTTTGGTGCTGGATATAAGAAGCAATTCAATTTTTTTGCTACCTTATAATGAATAAAATTGTGGATACTTCCTGAATCAATCAACACTATTACCTTTTTCTTCTTGATTTGTCCTTCTATCTTGATGGTTTGAGGAGTGGTAATTCCCGCCAATGCATTACAAGATATGGTCGGATTCATTTCTTCTTTATCTAGGCTTTGTTCCTGGAGTATATCCTCTTCTTTTGACCTTTCTTGCTCCTTTTCTTCTTCCTCTTCACAATCTATGTAGAATAATTTCTTCTCAGCACACTTATGACCTTTAGTGTATTTGCTATCACAACTGTAACAAAGCCCTTTTGCTCTTTTTTCTTCCAATTGTTGTGGTGTCAAACTTATAGGTTGTGGAAGACTAGGGGCAACAACACTTCCATCTTTATAGTTGTGAGTAGTATGCTTCTTGGTTGCCATAATTTTGCTTTCCATTTTTCTTGCTAACCTGAATGCCTTCTCTAATGAATTAGGCTCCCAAAGGCAAACATCATGTTGGATATTATCCTTTAAAGTCCCTATGAACACATCAATCCTATGCTCCTTTGGAATACTTTTTTACCCTTATGTTCAATTTTTGGAACTCCTTAATGTGCTCCATTATTGAACCCTTTTGTTTGAGACTTATCAATTGGCTAAAAAAAGTGTTGCTTTTTGTATCCTCATAATGTGCTGTCAATTCTTTAAAAATTGCCCAAGTGATAATTTGTTTATGAGAGCAAAGCCATTGATACCATACAAACTGATTTGGTTCCAAATATAAAGTTGCAATACGTACCTTTTGTGTGTTTTGCACATTATTGAGATCGAAAAATTGCTCCATCTGTAATATCCATGTTGCGGGATCCTTGCCATCAAAATTCCTCATATCGATTTTTGGAATATAGTGGGTCTTCGATCCCACGTTAGAGTCTATGAAATCATGATTAACATTTCTTTTGTTCGCATCATGATTTTCCTTTACCACCTTTTCACCATTAGTAAGTATTTCTTGTAGAAAATTTGTCAAATCTGTCTTCAAACCTGCCATGTGTCTCTTCAAATTTGTCTTCAAATCTATCTTCAAATCATCCATCTTAGCTTCCACGCCCTTTATCTTAGCTTCTATTAGCTTTTGTGAGAGTGACATTTGTTGCACTTGGTCTTGTAATTTTGATATATCATGTAGCATTTCTTCCTCTTCTTCATGAGTCATGCTAGAGCTTTCAGGTTGCTTACTAGGTGTTTTCATTTTCTTTCCTCGGGGCATCAGTTATCAATAATAATGCTCTACTATGCCCTTTGAATTCCTTCAAAATAAATTTTCAAACCAAGCTTAAGCAAAAATTTAAAAAAATCTACACACCTTTTTTCACTTTGTAGGAGCTTGATATTGCCTCTGATGTATCTCTGTACTTTCGGATCATCCAGTTCTGAAATTATGACCTACAGTAGCCCTCTGTGTCCTCTTTCCAATGCCACTAGTGTGATCCAAATTGGATTCTCCAAGGAAGAGTTATGCGAAATCTCCCACAGTGACCTGATTATAGACTAGTTCAGTAGAGCGAACTTGTATGACGTGCCACGAGTCACTGTTTCGACCTTTGGCTCTAAAAAATATATACAAGAAAATACAGTCCTCTTTCTATACCTTCTTACGAAATTTCAATCTGATGCTCAGAGAGAAAGTTATGACGATTTTTCCCAGGTCACCAATTTGGAATGTAATTTAGGAGTCTGCAAAAAGACCAACTTCCTCAGATCATATCTCCACAAATATAGCGCAAAAAGCTCTAAAATTAGGACTTGAGATTCAATGCGATTTCTTCTAAAATGGGTTTTTTTTTAGCTTTTAGAACGTCGCAAAAAAAACTTATAGAAAAAATGCCATGATGACCTGTTTGGAACAACGAAACCCTAGAATCCAAAGCTTTGATACCAAATGCTATGAAACCAGCTCAAGAAATAGATAGAAAAGATAGATCAACACCTTAGAATTCAGCCTCTTTGAGGGGGCAACCTCCTTTACATTACATAAATGAACAATTCTTGGATGATTCAAATGACAAAACCTCCTTTCTATATATAGGAGTCTAAGGAGTCACAATATAACCTAGCCGACCTAACAATAATAATATAAAGCCACAAAAATAATAATAGAGGGAATCTATGGGGCACAGTAATAACAATATGGGGATAATAGGGGCACAACAATATTAATAAGGGAAACAACTACAATAGTAATGGGGTAATCACTAGTATTATAGGGACCCAACATGATGGAAACCTTCTGTAACACACCAAGTCTCTCTCCCCCTTTGACTTCAAGTGCAAAGGGTTGAAATGAACCAAGAGAAGAAATCTTCCTATGATATACAACATTACAAGACTAATCTCAAGGAGATTAACTCACCATGCTCCCCTTGAGCATATATTGGATCCTCTAGAGATATGGAATAAAATAACTGAATGATGATACATATGTAAAATCAATATATGACATCTATTAATGAATAACACAACAATTCATCTTGCAAATCAGAATGACCATGCATCCATCAACAAGTAGTATCATAAGACTAACTTCAATATCATAATGATATCCATCAACAATAGCATGTGAAGCAACATATGTAAAGTAGTGTATCAACGAATCATTAACTAAGATATGTAATCATGTCCATGAATTATAACATCAATATCAAACATCAATCCATTTTTTAATCACCATTAAGAGATGAAAGAATATCGATCAACAACAATAGACCAACATTAACCATGATAGTATAACAACAACATCTAGCAAGCAATGTTTCAGACAACAATAATAACTATATATTAGATGTGCTAATGCTAATCATACTGAAACAATAATGAACTATTGTAAGCATAGAGGATGCTCCCCCTGAACCTATGCCAACCAATATTTATCACAACAAATGCATAACATGTCACACCCAAGAAAACCACCATAAAACAATGTCAAAAACTATAATTCAAATAATGATTTGTTGGATACATATGAGAAACTACCCCTAAACATGCTATATCTTATCATATATATAACAAATTCAACATTAAAAGCATAAATCATCATAAAAAAGAACATATGAAAACATCAATGCAAGGCTCATCTAAGATCATACACTATTGATCCTGTGGACCTGCTTTTCATATGAGGCTATTTCATTTTACTCTAAATATGAGGAATACGAGTTAGACCTCTTTTTCTTAGAGTCCTCTTTAGAACATATAATTTATCTAAATTTATGTAAACCTTTGCACTAACTTCTCCAGTGTCTTTTTCTATAACCTTGCATCGAGTTGATGTAAAAATAATTACATTCCCTTTAATCAACTATTTGGCCTACACTTAATATGTTTCGATTTGTCCCTTCAACCAATAATACATTAGTTTCTCCTCTATTCTTAACGTCAACATTAACATTACCCATTCCTAGTACCATTCTAGGTGAACCATTTCTAAGAATAATCTTAACACCCTTATTTTTCTTAGAGATAAATTTGTCCTTATTTCCAGACATGTGATGAAAGCATCCACTATCAATGTACCATTGATCTTCTTCTTCAAATGCCTATATAGAATTTCCATGCCTTAATTTTTTTCTTCTTTCTGCTTAATATAAGGAGTTTTGGTGGGTCCAACATTGTTCTTATCTGTCTACGTGCTTTGTTGTCTATATGAGTTCATTGTCTTATTCCTACATTATTTTTGCTACATTTCCAAACTTGTTACATGTCTAACACCTTACAATACCAGGGAAGGGAGAAAAAGAAAAATTCTACTTCATGTTTCTTCTATTACAATCTATAACCTTGTGACCAAATACATTGCATGTAAAAAAATTCCCTTTAAAGAAACCTGAATAACTGGGAGTTGATGAAATTATTGTGAATCTACTTCTGCAATTGGCTCCAATGTGTCCAAAGTTATGAAAGATAAAACATTCAATATAATTTCTCAAAGGAGAGAATTGATTTTTGTTTCTATTATTGGGACCAAATGATTTCCTTTGAAAAATTTCTTTCCTTAGTTTCAGGTTTGGTTGACCAAAATTTTCAAACTTTTCTCTGTTAGCCTTAAGATTATTTGCACAAGCATGTGAGCTAGATTCTTCATTTATAGTTTCATGAAAACCAAGACCTGATTTGATGGAAGGGTATCTTTGATTGTTAAGAATATTATCCAATATCTTAAATCTATCTTGAAATCTCAATTTCTTATCCTTTTATGCTAATTACCTTCTAGTATACTTACCTCAACCTCTTTTTCTCTTTTTTTCTTTTCCAATTGTGTTCTTAACTTGATGATCTCCTTTTCAAGCTCATTTTCTTGTTCTTCAAATACATGAAAGTATCTCCTCAGATCATTTATTTGAATTTTCAAGGTCATATTTGAGAGAGATTATCTCTACTTCAAGTCCTTCATAGTAACTGGTTCCTTCTTTAAGCTCTTTGATTTTTACATCTTATTTAGTTTTCATTACCTCTTGTAGCTAGGAGTTTCTCTTTCTAAGTTCATTTCTAAATGAAGCTACTTCATCCTTAAGTATTTGATACTAATCTTCCTTTTCCTTAAATTCCTTCCTCATTCCTTCTTCAAATTTGCTTCCTTTTCCAACTGAGTCTTTAATATGATAATTTATTTCTTGTAGGGACAGCCCCTTTTATCAAAAATTTTCAATTTTTTTTTATAATATCTATTCTCAGTTGTGAGATTTTTAATCTTGACCTCTAGGGCTATTGTTTTTTAATCTGGTTTCTTTGCAAAAGGATTACTTTCACTTCTACCCATGAGAGAAATTTTAGTTTATTTACTATCATCATCACTACATGTACAAGGAAATAGATTAAAATTAGAACAAGATCCAATACCTAATGATTCTTGATCATTATATTCCTCATTCTTGATCAACAGAAAACAGGGTGCTCCTGAATTTGAATATTTGTTGACATATTTCAATAAAGTTTTCCCTTGATTTATGAATGCAGATATTACCACAACATCAGATATATCACTATCACTACTTTCATGGATTAACCTCTCCTTTGAGATGCTTTCTTCTTGTGATTCCTTCCCATTGTACCCAAGCCAATCTTAAGTGGCTAAGCTTCAACTAGAGTGACTTGCTCTAATCTGAATTGTTAGAAATACTGAGAAGGGCAGGGTGGGTGAATCAATATTTCATTCCCAATTAAAAATTTACTTATATTATATTTTTATTTCCAATGCATCTGATCCATTATATCATTAGTAGAATATTGTATTATAGATGTGAGCTTATTCAATTAACCATGAGAAGCATCAAGAATAAAAGCATGTAAACAATAAAGGACATCAACACATCAATCACATATGGACACTAGGATTTTAGGTGGAAACCCAATGGGGGAGAAAACCAATGTTGTTTTCATCTCTGTCTTTTTATTTTATTATAAAGAAAATTATTTTACATCTTGAGCTTGTACTGATGCAAAATCTTGCTAGCATGCAAGCTCCTATCTACAGGAAGCTACAACATCTACTCATTCTCCAACACCTACTAGAAGGGAGATACAACCCCCTAATCATATTTACCAGCTCCTACTAGAAGGAAGATCTAACTCCCTCACTGAAGGCTAAAACCATAATTAAGCACCTTTGTGGACCACATTTCACAAAATTTTCACACTAGATCCACCTGCCTCAAGCAAACATCCAAACCCATAGGTCACCTTTCATCATATTTTCAAAATAGACCCACACCCTACAATAAACTCAATCCAATGTACTAGATGAATGCCAAACTGAATCACTGAAGACTAATAACAATACCAATGTGGAAATCACTAAAAGCCCAATCAATTTGATCAAATTACCAATACTAATCCAATCAATTACCAAACCACTAAATACCAACTAAATAAATAAATAAAATTGGTCACTTAATATCAATACTAAATCAAAACTGAATACAGTGCAACCAATATACCAATACCAATGTGCCAAGCACTGTGAACCAAAGGAAACCCTCTCATTAACTTTCTTATATCAACCAAGCGAATATCATTCATAGTACTCACATTCAAGTACCAAGTTAGTTGTCAAGCCAATATACCAATGATGTCAAACCAAATACTCAACCACTGGATGTTAATATGCCAATACTGAATTAATACTGAATACTAAATCAATTACTAAATGCTGATTACTAAATCTATGACCAACCAATAACCCAATCAATAGATCAAATAAACATGTCAATCAAAATCATCTTATTAAGAGAAGTTCTATCATATATCAATCACCATAAACACAACCATATCTAGAACCATCACCATGCTTATAAGGAATTATCCTTTACTAGATCACAAATATTATAGCAATATGGGAAAGAACCTTTATATTTCTATCTCATCAAATTCTTACATTTAGACCCAAACATCAACAAGTCATATCTAATATGAAGGCAATACTTCTGCCATTTTCAAAATCTTCTTGACATAAAGTTATAAAGATAACAATCAATGCAACAACTAAATTAATTCCAATAAAATGAGCCATGAGTGCAAGGACACTCAATAGATATGGAAGACATACAACAACATTATTAGATTCATAAAAAAATTCCTTTTCACCAACCATTCAATTAAAGACTACATTGGACATGTATCCCTAAAAATTTTACAAGCTTTTCTCTTCAAACAGTGAGATTCACCATCCTCTGCACCAAATGAGTCAAGTTAATCTTTGCATTCCATAAAAATACTATTCTATGCACACATTAGTCAATGTAAGCATGGATATGCTTTGAGAAATCAAGGAAATATCTCTGTCAATATGGCATATACAAACTTTTGCACTAGGTCCTTCTCTACACAATAAACAAATTGAATCTCTACATACAGATTCCTATTTAACAATCATATTATAAATCTTTGCATAAGACAACAATTCTTCCAAAAATTATCCTATGAGAAAAACAATCTCTTATAGGAATGGTTCTCTATATCACTATGTGAAAACTAGATCAGATATTTTATACATCATCCATCATGTGGCAAATGTTAAGAAGGATCGACATTATCATTTTCTTCACACCATGCTGATTTCTATCAATATTCTACAGAACAAATGTGACATTACACATATCATATTCAAATCTAATTAAAAGTTATGTTATGTGAAATAGTGAAGACCCATAAATCAAACATAAGAGTAATGATATTCTCTATCACTTCTAAATATCAATGTATACATCATCAAACCTCTGCAACAACATCAAATCATTGTACGCACAAATAATACCAAAGTTATTTGTAGTTATTCTATGTATTAGATATGCAATAAACACCATTATATTATATCTCAAAGCATTCATCCATCCTACAATCAATAATAGTAAACAAAAAATTAGATCATAGCTTCATTCCTTTGTATCTAGGCCCCTTATACCCTCATGCACACCTGTTTAAAACAAATCAAAAAATAGCTCAACAATTGCACACAAATTTCTCTAGATCGACCTATATATAGCTATTCAATATCCCTCATACCATGGGAAAAAACTAAGGAATTCCACATACCACAATAAAAATAACCACTATATTATTTTACCAACTTGTTGACTAGATCAATTCCATATTGTGCACAAATTGTATGGGATAAACCCTGGTTGTTGTGCTTGTATTTTTACTTTTTTCACGCTATAGGCTCAACCACACCCACGAGCTCTCTTCCATGCAGCTGGGACCCCTTGAATCACACACTTAGAACTAATTCCATGCAACTGGAGCTATCTAGCAACACTCATAAGCCCTCCTCTATGTGGTTGGGGTAGAGAATGGGACAAAACCTTCTTGTTTGAGGTGAGAGCTTGGCCAACTTCTTCCTTATGGTCTTTAACACCTACACAATTGATATTAGGATCTATAACTCAAACATTCAACCATCAAAGTGACACATCACATCAACATCTAACACCATCATGTAGACAAACATCCAGGTTGATCTTCCATGTAGGCATACTAATAGGACATCTTCCATCAACCATACAATCCCACTCTTATTAAGCACATAAATCATGCACTTTGCACATCAATCCATATAATCTATGACATTATCTATCATCAACATAGGGTAGACATCAGAGTAGGTTACCATCAAGGACAACACCAAATTCATAGATCCAACAACATAGGATTGGAATAAAATCTATGTGGATCACCATATAATTCACAAAGAGTTCCAAGTTGGGGAACATGTTTTCCTACAAGTTAAACCCAATAAGAGTTCCTTACAATTTGGGACATGTGCTAAGTTGGCACCACGATTTTTTGGTCCATTTGAAGTGTTCAAAAGGATAGGGCTAGTGGAATATATGTTGGCTTTACTACCAACAGTTAGAGTGCATGATGTTTTTTATGTTTCATTTCTTAAAAGATATGTGTAATATGCCAATCATGTGATTGATTGGTCTGTGTTATAGGTAGAACTAGAGGTTGAGCTCCAACTAGAACCTCTATTCATCTTGGATCAAAGGTAGATCAGACTATAGAACCTAGTAATAGAGTAAGTCAAAGTGAAATGGAGGCACTTTGTCTTGAGGAAGCCATGTGGGAAATGGCTGAACTGATGCAAGAAACATATCCCTTCTTAGTTGTTGAGTAAGGAAAATGTAAATATAATGTAAATGTTGTGCAAATCTATGTATATAAAACTCCATACAACAATTATTTATCTAAAGAATGTTTTCTTTTAAATGGCTATTGAACACTGAGGATGGTGTTCCTCCACAAGGGGGAAGGGACTGTGACATCCCCTGGTTAATACTTTTGGATGGGACTACGATATCCCATGGTTAATATTTCTCTCATTGTAAATAATTGTAATTATTTAAAATGTCGAGAGAGGAACACAAATTTGATTGCTTGAGGTAATTATTGTTTTAAATATAAGTCCTAGTTGGTTGAGTGGTTTTAAATGTGGTTGACTATGCCATAAATTAACTGAAGAAATAAGGACAGGTCCAAGTTTTGTTTAAGCTCCAACCATAAACAAGGAAGAGGACAAAACATTAAAGGCATCATGGGTTCCGTTTTCCAAGGAGTTTGACTATTGTGTGATCATGGAAAATATGGGAAGATATTCTATTGGAAAAGGAAGGCGAACCTTCATACATTTATTCATTCAGACACACACTCTCATAGAGGCACGCAAAAAAGGTTAAATAGAGATAATAATCTCTCTAGGAATGTGAAACAATAGTGAAAGGGTTATCTACATGGATTATGTTATGAGAAAGGAAACACTCCTCAAGGGTCATAGGTGAGAATAGAGAAAAAACAACGTGACATTATAGTTTGTTGTTGTTAATATTTGAAGAGTTTGTAAACCATCTGAGGAACCCTCACAGAGGCTTATTGGGTATGATCATTGTAGAGAGAAATGGCTTGTCAGTAAGGTTAAAGAATCCACTGAGAGCTTGTGGATTGATGAACCTATTGAGAAGGGAATATTCACTCAAGTTCTTATGACGGTTGAAAAACCACCAAAATTCTCCTTCTAGCTAAATCTCTGGTGTTAGACTCATGGATGAACCACCTAGAGAGTTAATTGTTTACCCATAAGTATCTTATCCATTGATGAAACTTCCTTCTCTTGGACTCTCTTCAGCTAAAATTGAATTAAACTCTCTATATCGTGATGTCCTAGCATGGATGATCATAATGTATGAAAAGTTTGAGAGGACTGAGTGGAAACTAATGTAGCCGGTGGATGAAGGCAGAGTGGCAGTGAGACATATTGTTTTAGGTGTTGTTTTTCTTTAAGTTTCCATATGAAAGCACTACACCTCAAGCTATGGAATCTATCTTGAGGTTGATAGCTACAAGTAATAGCGATGTAGATCATCTATGCTTGGGCAGAGAGCCGAAGTCCCGATCTCATGTTATTGTTTATTTGGTTCTATACGATATGTATTTTCTCATACTTATTATATTTAAATATTTTGTTACTGGTCATTGTGCTAGCCACGTGCTTATACTATTAATGAGGAATGTGATTTCCTTTATGTTAATGGACATTACATTTCCTGTAAATATGTCAGGAAAATAGTTGAATTTTTGTAAATGTTGCATAAGCATGAATTACTGTGTTTTCTTTCACTAATTTGACAAGTATGAGTTGTTGATTTCGTTTTTTTTAATTTATCTATGTATGTGAGATAATTTTTTAAAAGAATCACATTGTTATGATGTATGAGGGAGCTTCTCAGGTTCCTTATAATTTTGAAGAGATGCCCTTGAATTCATCTCATAGGGCATATCATGTTGTACATGAATTTCTCCAAGTTTGGTCTTGGAACTCTTGTATCATTAGTGAGTTAGTCGTAAGTTGCAGTGCCTTTGTAAACTAGGTAGAACTCATGAAATCTATCTAAGTGTTAAAATCTTGAAGGTCAAGCTTGAGGTCTCTTGTAGGACCCACCAAGTCGGGTGCCGGAAGGTTGATGTAAAGGTCGGGCCTTGAGAGAAGTTGTGGCCGATCCAAAGTGTGTAGGTGTAGGCCTTTAGTGGGACTTGCAAGTCGGGAGTTGGGCCAAGTCAAGCCAGACTCCCCATGTTGGTGGTTAGGATGGTCCACTAGGTTTGGGTCAGGTGGTCAAGGCCAAAGTGACACGTTCCCAGATGGATGTCAAGCCAACCTAGAGGTCAGGGGCCAGAGATTGGACCTCGCTGTCAAGTTTAATAAGCCGTAGAGTTGGAGTAGTCTAACCTTTAATTTTATCGAAGGGAACACCTATCCATATGGGTCTATCCACAGTGGCAGAGCAGGAACATCAAGTGCCATGTGGGGATATATACAATTTCCATGTGGAAGTCAGTAAGGATGTGACAAGGTCTTAAAATGGCCTATATTTGAATGGACATATGTCTTCATACGTAAGTAATATTGAGGTGAGACTTATGTCATTAGAAAAGTCTTGATGAGACACACATAATCATGTTATTTGTCTTAAGTTCTAAGGAATTTGAAACATGTCAAAAAAATTTGACCCCATCTCTATAACTACACCTTGGAGGTTGGGTTAGCATAGTAACCACCTCAATCTGCCCTTTGTTTGGGTTGGGGTTAGGACAGGGTGACATTACACTCAAGTTGACATATTGATGTACACTTAATTCGACCATTTCTCTTACAATAGGAAGGGTGATTAACGTAAATATATTTTTTTATGTCATTATTTAGGAGATATCAAGGAATAGTCCATTATTTGTGGTCATTACGAATGCATTGTAGGGAACCAAAAAATGGATGGTCAACCCTCCTTTCTAGAATCCATACTAAAGGGTCCTTGCACAAAGATGATAGTAAAAAAAAGTTGTTGTGGGGAAAGGCATGATGCTTTTATTATAGCAATAGTAGTTACAATTTTGTTCCTCTCATCATCCTTCCCCCTAGCTCCTACTCTCACCACAACTCACAATCAGGTTCCTTGTGTTTTGTAGCTTATCACAAAGAGAAGTGGGTTCTCAATTAAACCACATTTCATTATCTTTAGCCTTTTTCCCTTTGATCCATGGAGAGCACTACTTATATAGATGGATTTGAGGAGTGATTAGATGGATCTAGACACTTTGTTGACTATGTTTGTGTTGGAAATGTGTTGTTATTGATATGAAAGGAATTTTCACATATTCATTGATGTTGAAGGAAGTATTATGTAGATCCTTGCTGGAAATACATTGTCACTGATTATCAAAGGAAGTATTTTGTTATTCTTTAGTGTCATTCATGTCTAAGGAAGTGCATTTGTTGTTAGCAATTGTTAAAACCTATTTTCTATTCCACTATAATGAGATGGACCCAAGTTCAACATAACATAGCTATTGGTTAGAATGCATCACCTTTCACCCTTTATTTTACTTATATAGATATTACAAGGAAGTTATTACATGTTAAAGGGGAGTAATTACATAATTTAGTAACTTCTCATAATTATTTTGTCAAAATTTCATAATTATGAAATAATAATTATTTCATAATTGAGAAAAAGATCACAATTAAGAAAAATGTTCTAGAGTTTATCATTCCCATGGAGATCAACTTGACCTGCTTGCATATGAGTTGGATAGGGGTTCATTATTATGGAATTTTCCTAATTTCTCAAGCCCCTAGGTGTCCAAATTCATTCTACCAGAGAATAGAATGAACCGATATAATCTGACACTATCAAGAGGAAAGGGGCCAGATCTAGTTAGATCCAAATCCATTTAGTTAGAATTATAGAGAGACCTCTGCTTTGTTTTTGTATTCCTAGAGACTATCCCTAATCTAGGAGGTGGCTAGTATTACAAGCTGAGGAGGGTTGTTCATATGCTCATGGTATATCATTTTTTATTATTTTGAAAGATTGATGCCTTTCCCATCATGTTTATCTCTTGTCTTATTCATGTTATACATTATATTTCAATTATTTTCATGCTAATGTACTTTGCAGGGTATTGATTTGGTAGATCTGTTGTAAAGAGTGTAGAATTTTGGTGGATCTTTTAAGTTGGAAGAACCAAATAAAAACATCTTTGGTTAGAAGGTGTGCTCCATTTCTATTAGGTCCCTATAATACTAGTGTATTCCCTTATTAATATTGTCATTATACCTTTTATTGTTATTTTTGTGCCCTTACATTATTATTGTTATGCTGGATCTGATTATATTCTTACCCCTTAGACTCCTATATACAGGAAGGAAGTCTTATCATTTTTGTAATCCAAGAATTGTTCATTTGTGTAATGTAAAGGAGGTTTCCCCCTCAAAGAGGCTACGTTTTAAGTCATTGATCTATCTCTTTGTTCTATTTTGTGAGTTGGTTGCATAACAATTGGTATCAGAGCTTTGGATTCTAGGGTTTTGCTGCTTCAAACAAGCCATCGTGGAATTTTCGCTATAAATTTTTTTATATGAAGCTTTAGAATCTAAAATTAAAACCCATTTGCAATGAAATTATGTTGAACCAGGTGACCGAATTTACGATCTTGTCTCGCTATATTGTCGGAGATATGAATTGAGGAAGTTAGGGTTTTTGCGGGCTCCTGAATTGGATGTCAAATAGGTCACCTTCGGAAAATATTCGTAACTTTCCCTCTGATCATCTGATTTAAAATATTGTAAAAAGTGTCAGAAATCAGACAGACTGTAGTTTGTTGGATATCATTTTCCGAACCTAAGGTCGAAATAGAGACATGTGGCACACCGTACAATTTCTCTCTACTGAACTAGCCTATAATTAGGTCATCGCGGGAGATTGGGCATAACACTTTCTTTGGGAATCCCATTGCGATCAGACTTGTGGGGTTGGAAAGAAGACCCAGAGGGCTATCATAGGCCATAATTTCAGAACTTGGAGATTTGAAATTACATGGTTACAGGCATTTCAAGATCAAGCTCATACAAAGCGGAAAAACAAAAGTGTGTAGTTTTGTTTTTAAATTGCCTAAGCCTTGTTTGAGAAAGTAGTTTGAAGTGATTCAAAGGGATTGTGAAGCATAATTTTTATTTATTGATGACCTAAAGAAAGAAAATGGAAACACCTAGTAAGAAACCTGAAATCTCTACTATGACACATGAAGAAGAGGAAGAAATGCAACATATATCAAAATTACGAGACCAAGTGCAACAAATTTCGCTTTCACAAAAAGTAACTGAAGCTAAGATGGATGGTTTAAAGAATTGAATGGAAGCTAATATGGATGGCATGGAAGCTAAGATGGATGGTATAGAAGTAAAACTTAATGACAATATGGAAGATTTGAACATAGATTTGAGAAAGTTGCTACAAGAAATGCTTACTAATGACGAAAGGGTAGTAAACGAAACTCATGATGAGAACAAAAGAAATGTTGGTATTGATTTCATAGACTATAACATTGGATTGAAGACCCACCATGTTCCAAATATTGATATGATGAATTTTGATGGCAATCATCCTATAACATGGATACAGTTATAGATGGAGCAATATTTCGATCTCCATAATGTGCAAAGAACACAAAAGATACGCATTGCAACTTTATATTTGGAACCCAATCAGTTTGTATGGTATCGATGGCTTTTCTCTCGTAAACAAATTGTCACTTGAGAAATTTTTATGGTAGAAATGATAGCACATTATGAGGATACAAAAAGCAACACCCTTTTTAGCCAATTGATAAATATCAAACAAAAGGGTTCAATGGTGGAGCACATTGACTTCCAAAAATTGAATATAAGGGTAAATGATATTCCAGAGGAGCATAGGATTGATGTGTTAATAGGAAATTCAAAGGATAAAATCCAACATGAGCTTCACCGTTGGTAACCTGACTCATTGGAGAAGGAATTTAGGTTGGAAAGAAAATTGAAAGAAAAATTATGGAAACAAGGAAGTCTACCACTCACAAATATAAAGATGGAAGTGTTGTTGACCCTAGCCTTCCACAACCTACAAGGTTAACACCACAAAAATTGGAAGAAAAAAGAGAAAAGGGGCTTTGTTACAGTTGTGATAGAAAATACACTAAAGGTCATAAGTGTTCTGAGAAGAAATTATTTCACGTAGATTGTGAAGAGGTGGAAGAAAAGGAACAAGAAACATCAAAAGAAGAGGATACACACCAGGAAAAAACCCTATAGATAGAATAAATGAATCCGACCATATTTTTTAATGCATAATTTGGCTAGAATTACCACTCCTCAAACTATCAAGATAAAAGGACATATCAAGAAGAAAAAGGTAATAGTGTTGATTCATTCGGGCAGTACCCATAATTTTATTCATTGTATGATAGCCAAGGAATTGAATTGCTTCCTATATCCAGCACCAGAGTGTCAAGTGATGGTTGCAAATGGAGGAACCATAAATTACTCTGGAAAGTGCCTTAATATCAAGCTATCCATGGGAGAATATGTGTAGACTAGTCCAATGCTTTCCATTCCAATGTGTGGTGCTAATGTTGTGCTATGAAGCCAATGGCTACAATATTTGGGTACGATAACTTTTAATTTTCAAGAAATTTTCTTGAAATTTGTTTTAGAAGGAAAGGAAGTTGAGTTAAGGGGTATCACAGGGAAACCGGGAAAGATAATTAGCTCTAATGACATGACAAAGATTCTAAGGAAAGAACAACGAGGCGTAATTGCACAATTATGTTCGCTAGAGGTTCCCACATTGGAATCATCTATTTCTCCAGATCTCCAAAAAGTCTTGGACAATAATTCCAGGGTATTTGAGACTCCCATAAGCCTCCCACCTATTCGTGATCATGATCATTCTATTCATTTGATTCCAGGAAGTGTTCCTCCAAACATCATGCCTTACAGATATCCCTAGGCCCAAAAGAGTGAAATTGAACATATGGTTTCAAAAATGCTAGAGGCTGGTATAATTCAACCCAGTCAAAGTTCTTTCTCTACTCTGGTAGTATTGGTGCACAAGAAGGATGGATCATGGTGCATGTTTATGAATTATAAGGAGCTCAAAAAGCTCGCTATTAAAGATATATTCCCCATTCATGTCATTGATGAATTATTGGATGAATTGGATGGAGCAATTTACTTCACCAAGTTAGACCTTTGTTCAGGATATCATCAAATCAGATTGAAGACTGAAAACATTATGAAAACAACATTTAGAACTCATGAGGGTCATTATGAATTTTTGGTCATGCCTTTTTGCCCTACTAATGCACCTTCTACATTTCAAGGTTTGATGAATTCCATTCTCAAACCCTTCCTTATAAAATTTGTGTTAGTATTTTATGATGATATAGTAATATACAACAAGTCTTGGAAGGATTGTGTTGAACATATTGACAGAGTGCTCAAACTATTAGATGAGAAATAATTATATGCAAAAACCTCCAAATGTTTCTTTGGAGTGCAAGACATGGAATATTTAGGTCATATTGTATCTCATGAAGTTGTTAAGATAGACCCTAGCAAAATTAAAGCCATTAAGGAATGGAAAATCCTCACATCCATAAAGCATCTGCGAAGATTTCTCTAGTTGACAAGGTATTATCGCAAGTTTGTTAATAATTATGGGAGAATAGTGGCACCTCTAACAACATTACTGAAGAAAGATGCATTTTCTTAGACTCTAGAAGCAATGAAGGCCTTTGAACATCTTAAAGAGGCAATGTGACAAGCACCAGTATTAGCTACTTAGCTACTCCAAACTTCACATAAACCTTTATTCTGGAATGTGATGCCTCAAGAAATGGAATTGGTGTTTTTTTAATGTAAGAAGAAAGACCCATTACTTTTGAAAGTCATCCAATCAAAGGAAAATATTTAGACAAAGCTATTTATCATAAGGAAATGTTGGAAATACTACATGCACTTAAGAAATGGTGACCTTACCTGATGGGAAGACACTTCAAGGTAAAAACAGACCATGAGAGTCTTAAATACTTTTTAGAAAAAATATTATCTTCAGAAGATCAACAAAAATGGATCACAATCATGTTGGGTTATGACTTTGAAATCATCTACAAGAAAGGGAAGAAAATGTTGTTGCAGATGCACTCTCAAGAAAGGATGAGGATGTGGAAGCATTTCTTTGTGCCATTTCTATTATAGAATATATTGGATAAATGAAGCAAGGGATGAATGGAAGAATGATGAAGAAGTGTGGGCACTCATTCAAAAGTTGCAGCAAGATCCCAGTACATCTGATACATTTAGCTGGAAAAATGATTCGTTATGGTACAAAGATCGTTTATGCCTCTGTAATAATTCCAAAATCAAAGAAAATATTCTTAGGGAATTGCACACATCTCCCTTAGGAGGGCATTCAAGATTTTTAAAAACTTACCATATGGTTAAGAAGGAGTTTTTTTGGGATGGCCCTAAATCTGACATTCAAAAGATTGTGGCAGAATGTTTGGTTTGCCAACAAATAAAGTTGAGACAATTAAGGCCCCAAGTCTATTACAACCTTTATCCATTCTGAGTAAATGTGGGAGGAGGTTTCAATGGATTTTATCACAGGTTTACCCAAGTCCGAAGGAAAGAGTGTCATCATGGTGGTAGTCGATAGACTTACCAAGTATGCACACTTTTGTACATTATCTCACCCATTTAAAGCCAGTACAATTTCTATTGCATTTATGGAAACAATTCAAATGCTACATGGAAACCCAAAGATTATTATAAGTGACAGAGATCCTATTTTCATTGGAAATTTTTGGAAATAATTATTTTATTTTCTAGGTACTCAATTAGCTCATAGCTCATCTTATCATCCTCAATCTAATGGGAAAATTGAGATAGTGAATAAATGTTTAGAAGTATATCTCTATTGCTTTGTATCTGATAAACAGACACAATGGGTCAAATGGTTGCCTCTCGCTGAATGGTGGTATAAGACTTCCTTCCATACTGCAGCAAAAATGACCCCATTTATGGAGCTTTATGGATATCATCCACCATCCATCACATCATATTTAAGAGAAAATTCTAAGGTTCAAGCAATGGAAGATGAGATCGAGCATCAATAAAAAGTTCTCCAACTCTTAAAGGATAACATGACTTTGCCACAGAATAGAATGAAACGACAGGCAAATCAACATCGCAGGGAAATAAGTTTTGATGTAGGTGACTGGATATTTGTATGACTACAACCATATAAACAAATGTCCCTCAAGCAAGATAAGAAGGATAATAAATTATCACCAAAGTATTATAGTTTGTACAAAGTGTTGCAAAAGATTGGTACTATGGCATAAAAATTGGAACTTCTTGGATCTTCTCGAGTACACCTAGTTTTCCATGTTTCATGCTTAAAGAAGGTTATAGGTGACAAGCTCCTAGTTCAAACAATATTACTAGAGCTTGACGAGGAAGGAAAATAATATTGGAACCTGAAGCAGTCATAGAAACAAGAACTCAATAGCTATGAAATCAATCAATTTCATAGTATGTCATCAAGTGGAAGAAATTACCCGCTAAAGATTCTACATGGAAGGATGAGAATTTTACACAGAAGCATCCAGAACTACTCAAGCGTTGAGGAAAACACTTTTTTGAAGGCGAGGGGCATTTTAGGTCCCTACAATACTAGTTTGTTCCCTTATTGTTATTGTCATTGTACCCCATATTGTTATTTTTGTGCCCCATAAAAGCCCACTATTGTTATTGTTCTGCCCTTACATTATTATTGTTATGTCAACTCTGATTATATTCTGATCCCTTAGACTCCTATATATAGAAAGGAGGTCTTGTCATTTGTATCATCTAAGAATTATTCATTTGTGTAATGTAAAGGGGGTTGCCCCCTCGAAGAGGCTACATTTTAAGTGATTGATCTATCTCTTTATTCTATTTTTTGAGTTGGCTGCATAACAATTTCCATACCTTTTAATTTCCATGTTTGTATGCATGCATATGGGATTAATTTGATTGCTTCTCTTCACACACTTAGTCAGACAGATTCTTTTGGAAAAATCAATGGAGTAATAACTCATTGTGTCTTCGAACTTTGTTTGATCCCCTACAATAGCAAACAATTGAACAAGATCCTCCACCTTTGTCGATGTGAAATGGGCGAAAACATAATTTTCTTGGAGGCTATGAACCTATTCTTATGTGTAATGAACAAATTCACTTTTCCATTAAAATTAATTCTTACATCTCTCTTGAGGTGAGTTGTTCTTCTAATGACTAGATCATTCTTTCTATGCACAATGAACCTCTCATGCTAGATAAGCCTTTGGAGCTAGTATGTATTCCACCTAAGGGTGTTCTTCGCAAGTCAATACACAACCCTAATGCACAAGCTACTTAGCCCTACAATATTGTTGATGATTTAGCCCAAGCAACTTCTGCCATATTTTCTCTGGAGGTTTTGTAGAGTTGTCCTACATAACACAATGTCTTATTGAATACAGAGGGGTTGGTCTCTCAAAGTCAAGTTTTATCACATTTTAAACAGATGCTTATTGTTTTAGAATCTCTTATTAGGTCACTTTTTACATCTCGGTGCATATTTTCAAATATGAGATACTCCACACTCTTGTGTATGAAGCGCCTTCTACTTTTGTTATGTCTACATCATGATGGAAAACTATTGGTTCTCTAATACTCGAAAATTCAAGAACTACACTAAAAACCTTAAATCATCATAAATTTGTTTCTCAAGGTGTTCTTCCTTTGTTTTCCATTGAGCTAGGGGGAAAATGTGATCATAGACGTTGAAGTTTTTGATGCTCCCTTAGATTATAATTTTCTCCTTGGCCATAGATAGTTTTATGCCATAACTGCCATTATTTCCTCACTGTTTTTTTTCTTCTCTTTCATTTATGAATGCAAGAAATTCATGATTAATCAGTTAGATTATTGTGTTCCATTGACCAACTATACCACTACGAGCTCTACCGTGCCTTTTGTTGGACATAACCCTTTGGTCTATGAGAGTGTTGGCATGGTATTATTTAAGAGTCTATAACTTATTAGAGTCTTTAATTTACCCCCACCCGATGCTCCATCTTCATCTTCTATTTTTGTTCTGCACATGATCTCTTCCATCACCGGTGAATCCCATTGTCTCCTAACCCTTGGGTGGTTCCTTCCCCTTTGGAAGTGGATCTGTATGGTGAGCATATGCTAACTTGAGTGGAAGATATTTCATGTCTATTAAGTCCTATATAAGCCCCATGTTAACCTAAAACCCATTATTAATCCTAGATATTGAGTGATTACATTTCTATTGTTATATCGTTATGTAGGCTAGAACCCCTCATGGTCCCATTTTATTATAATTGTATCATTTGTCTACTATATATAAACTAAAGAGACCTAGCCTTAGAATGATTCAATATTATATTTCTCATGGTATTTATTGTATAAGGAGGTTTCCCCTTGAAGTGTACTATAATTATTCATTTCTTATCATTTTTAAGGTGCAAGGATCGTAAGATTTTGTATCAGAGCTCTTGATCCTAGGGTTTTTCCACTTGAAATGGGTCATCTTGGAATTTTCATTATAACCTTTTTCTGTGTGGTTTCAAATGGTAAAACTTAGAGACAATTTCGAAGAGATCCCAAGAAATATTTGGTTCAAGTTTCAGAGCCCGGTTTACTATATTTTCAGAGATATGGTCCAAGGAAGTGAGGGTTTCAGAAGACTCCTAAATTTAGTCTCAAACAAGTGAATTCAAAATTTTTGTCATAACGTTTTTTTGTGAGGCCTCATACCAAAAAACTTCAAACACATTGAGGATAAATTGCGGTGAACATTTGATCCACGTTACAGATCTTGGTTCGCTATAGTTTAGGAGATTTTCTCCAAGTAACTTAGGGTTTCTTTATGCTCAAAAATTCAATCTCAAACAGGTCAGTTTGGAATTTGTACTATAATTTTATTTTATTTTGTAATGATTCATAAAGTGAACTTGGACCACATTAAGAAGAAATATCATGGACTATCTAGTAACATTTTTAGAATTTGTTTCACTATAATTTAGGATTTATACCCTATGGAATTTAGGGTTTATGAATGGTCATGAAATAAATTTTAAACAAACCAGCTTGGTATTTTTGTTTTATCTTCTTGTTTAGAATTTTTTAGACTATGAAATCTTCAATAATTTCAGAAGATAGACAGAAGTACCTTAGGTACAATTTATAGAATTATATTTCAATAATTGGACACATGGAACACTATACAAGTTTTCTTGTGGGAATAGTCCCAAAAAACAACATGTTTTAGGAAAGTTACTATAACTTTCAATTGGCACATAAAATTCGGTTCACACCTATGGAAGTGTAAAAAGTATATACCAAAGTATTGAAAAAATAAATAAAAATCGAGAAGGCCTAAAATCTAATAGGTATATCAATAAAGATTCAACCATTAAGATATTCTCCAAATTAAGGAATGTAACTTACTAGTGACCTAACTATTCATTAGAAGGGACCATTTTTTGGTTGTAACAAAGAGCAAATCTATTAGAATTTTATAGCATGCCTCCAAAGAAAGCTTCTACAATAATTAATGTTGATTATTACATGACACTTCAGCTACAAGTGTATCTCTAAAATCACGATCATAAACACATTGAAATACCCCAGTACCACTACTTTGCATAACAAAATAACATAAATCAATGAATCAACTAGGTTACATGAATTTTTTTTAACCTACTACTTGTTATATTACAAACTTTAATACAACAATATTATGTCTCCCATAATAGGGATCATGGACCTTATACACAACCCTGATACAAGGACATAACTAATGTTTGGTTTCAATAACTATGACCACCAATCTACCCTAAACAAGATACAACTGACCTACTTGCTACAGGTGCACATTCTCATCCCTTTCAGTTCACGTACCTTGAGCACATATCATGGGTAGTTTGAATCCATTCTATTGATCACTACAACCCCATCTCCAGGTTTTGAATCTGTCACCATCAATCGCACTTTACTTCTCCAAGATAAATGAACTTTGGCCCACTCAAATTTCCCACTAGAAATCACTGCTCTTAGGGTATTTGACAAACTACCCTCTTATCACTAGTTTTCCCACCTACAACCCACTAAACTAGGGCACCCAATCTTCCCTCTGGTTGTCTCTTGGATTCTCCAAGAATGACAAACCTATGCTTTCACAATCAGCCCTCTTATATCTAAAATGCCACCTACATTTACTGATCTAGGACACAATAATCAAGCTTCCCACTAACAATGACAATTATGCCCTTCTTTTCACTATACTAGGGCTTGCAAACCTAGCCTTCACAATTGCTCCTTTGCTCCACCAAATGACTAGCAGTTAAGGCTTCACAATCTACCCACTTATTATTAATTTTACCTACTATAAATCACTGGATTAGGGAACATTAGTACAACCACTTAACAATTCTTCTAGGGAACTATTATTAGACTTGTACTAGCCCCACACCCTTAGCATCTTTCCTCCATGAGTCTCAACCCAAAACAAAACCTTTAAACCCTATTACACAAACCTTTCTTTCTTCCTAAACCTCAGTGACACTATAGGTCTGAACATGGTTTGTAGTAGTCCTATTTCTAGGTGATCAAAATCCACAAACCATCGTACTTACCTCATTGTCCACATGTTTCTACTCAACCTTTCAATCCACATATATTCCAAGTGACCAAGCCCTGAAATAACCCTCTTGCATGCCTCATCCCTACACCCAGAATAACTGTAGAGCACAACCTTCTATACCTCATAGAAAAATGTAAATGTGGCATATTCTTGGCCTATAACACCCTCACGTTCTTTCCCAAACCATAGAATAAAAATAGTTGATAGTACTTAGATGAATTCTCCTTGAGGTTGACCAAGAAAATAGAAAATGCAAAAGAAATTATTCAATTTGCGGCTCCTTGAGACTCATCACATTAAGCTAGAATATTCCTTGAGAAGATACATTTTGTGTGTGATCAAATGAGGCCTCCTTCACTCTTATTTATATATTTCCATGGTGTAATGAATAGCCCTCCAAAGGGCACCTTTTAAGCATAGCTAACTTGAGCATTATGTCATTAACCCATCTCACATAAATAAAAATTATTTTCCTTATTTGATCAAGGTCTCCATAGTTTCCTTAGGTCCCCATAGCTACTTTAAGGGTGACCCACTTGCAACAATGAATAAACAAATAAATACCCCACAGTTCTTTATCCTACTACTTGGGTCCAAATCCTAGCACTCGGGTACTTTTCCCACAAAGCCTAATTTTTGGGGAAAACTCACACAAACCTAGTATTCCAGGTTGTGGAGTACCTCCCAAGCTACACAAATCAACAATTAAATCAATTAAAGGGCCATTCTTGACACATGAAGAAAGTGAATACTTAGAATTCATCTTATCTCAATTAGATAATAAAGTTAATGAAATGGATGGTGTATGCAAAAGAAGGTTGATTTATCAAATTCTGAAAAAAACACTTAAAATAAAAATAGAAAATAAGAATAACAAAAATAAGGAAGGAATAGAAAAGAATATAGAAGGAATAGAAATGAAGATGGATGAAAAGAAGGAATAAATGCAAAATGTTCATGATTGTTATCTTGGAAAGGCTTCCTAAAGGGGATGTGGAGATCTAAGAAAATCACGAAAATAAGGAGAAACATGTTGTTGATTATCAATCTCATATGGGGTGTATGTTATCACAATTGCAGAGCACAAATGTTGAATCATAGAACCATACTCATGAATTTTTAATCTAAGATCCACATCATCAGCGCTCAAAGTTAACATCAAGGAACTACTACATTCCAAAGATTGATATGAAGAAATTTTATGGTAATGATCTGTAACATGGATATTTTTGATGGACCAATACTTTGATCTACACCAAATGGCATCCTTACAAAAGGTAAATATTGCATCCATGTTTTTAGAACAATACCAACATGTATGGTATCAATCCCTTTATGAAAGAAAAAATGATTTTGTTATATCTTGGTTTATTATTATAGAGGATTTGATAGCACATAATGGGGATATTAAGAGATCTTATTTCACTATATTCTAGGAGATGTGCTCCAAGGAAGTAAAATATGAGCAACAAGATGGTGCAATATAATACAAACAAAGCCTCGTATGATTAGAAGAAGGAATCTTTTGGGAAGAGGGTGGAGGAAGATTCTCCTGACTGGATGGACACCCTGAAAAGTATGAAGGGAGATTTAACATGTTGCATGAAAAATAATGAAAGGAACATCTGGGCATAGGAGAAACTATTGAGTGTGTGTTACATTATTTCCATGACTATCCCCACATGCGAGGGGTGGGGGGGGAATAGCCCTCCTTGTTTGTTGCGCTGGGCACAATAGCCCCCCTCTAAGGGGTCTAGGGAAGCGCCTCGGGGAATTTTTTTCTAGACCTATATTAGGTGGGTGCACCTACCTATGGTTTTGTGCATGGTTTTCGCACATGGTTTTGGGCATGATGGTTTTCTTCCCATGGTATTTTGTAGATATGGTCAAGAGAACTACGGTTACGTTCTAATCCAGGGTTAATGGATTGGGGTTTATGGATTCTTCGACATGTATATATATATATATATATATATATATATATATATATATATATATATATATATATATATATATATGTCTATATATATATATATATATATATGTATATATATATATATATATATATATATATATATATATATATATATATATATATCTATGTATATATATATATATATGTGTGTGTGTGTGTGTGTGTGTGTGTGTATATATATATATGTATGTATGTATTGTAACATTGAAAGGAATATAATGAAAAATCAATCTAGTAGTCCCAGTTTTGGGATCCAAGGGAAAATCTCTGTTTCTATATGTTTTATGTTTTATGCTCTCTCCATTGTTTATTTTATGTTTTTAGAATTCGTATGCAGGTAATTTATGTATAGGGTTAAAAACCTATATTTGGTATCAAAGTTGTTTTGGCTTCAAGGGGACACCTTTGCTACTGAGGGGTTTTTCTCTAGCATGTGGTGGACCTTGTTCAGTGGAAGATCTACGGGATCGATTCTTGTGGTGAAAGAAGATGGAAAGTAGTGCAAAGATAGAGATCGAGAAATTTAATGGTTAGAGTTTTGAGTTGTGAAAACTTAAGATGGAGGATCTGCTGGGATTAAGATCAGTGGATTGCGATAGATCTCGGTACTAATCCAACTGAAGACTGTACTAAGTTGGATCTGAAGGCAAAGAGCACAATACAGTTGTGTATATTAGATTTAGTATTGTTGAATGCATCATGGGAATCTTCGGTGAAGTATTTGTGGGACAAGTTAGGGACTTTGTACCAATCTAAGTCTCTGGTGAATAATTGTTCCTATGGAAAAAGTTATATAACCTGAGGATGAAGGATGGAGACTCGGTGACAGAGCATCTGAACACCTTCAATATTGTGGTAAGTCAATTTTTATCTGTTGATATAAAATTTTAGATGAAGATAAGTGCATCAATTTGTTGTGTTCTCTACCAAATTCATGGGATAGTCTGGTTGTTGTAATAGGTAGAAATGCGACTGCCTTGTAGTTTGATGAAATAGTCTCAACCTTGCTATCAGAGGAGATGAGACAAAAAAATACAGAGGGCAAGAATGGTGATTCCTTGTCTATACGAGGATGGTCCCAGAACATGAAAAAAAAAATTCTTGAGTGGGAGATCTAAATCTAGAGGGAGATATAAATCTCCAGGAAAACTTGTAAACGTGTGCTGGAAATGCGAAAAGGAAGGGAACTTCAAAAATTAATGTAGATCTAAATCTCTTGAGAAAGGAAAGTGATTTGATGATGCTCCTTTTGTAGAGGAAAAAACCACGTATTTGACTTCTTCTTCAAGTACACACGTAGATCATGAGGCATGGTTGATTGACTCAAGTGCATCCTTTCACTTCACTCCCCATAGGTAGTGGTTCTATAAGTATGATAAATATGATGGTGGTGATGTCTTCTTAGGGGATGGTAGGAAGGCTAGAATCGTTAGTAAAGGAAAAGTGAAGTTGAAGTTTCAAGGTCGAAGGATTAGAACACTTTCGGTTGTTCTGCATATTCCTGTATTGTCCAGAAATTTGATTTCTATAAGCAAGCTAGATGATGCAAGTGTGAAAATAGTGTTTGAGAACGATACTTGCAAGATGGTTTAGGGAACACTAGTATTGATTCGGGGATTTTAGATTGGAACTTTGTACAACCTTGATCAGTGTAGCATTGTTATTGATAGGTACAATAGTTTTGTGGTTCCTAGAAGTGGAGCAGAAAATATAGTGGTCTCTGGAGAAAAGGCCATGCTATGGCATCAAAGGCTTGGACATATTGGAGAGAAGGACCTTTGAATACTTCATGGTAATGGTATGGTAGAAGGTATGTCTAATTTATCTCTGGAATTTGATTTCTATGAAAATTGTGTATATGGGAAGCACAATCAGGTGAGTTTCCCCTCTAGTGCTAAGAGGGTGAAATAGATATTAGAGCTCATGCACAGTGATGTGCTTGGACCTGTGTCGATTCCATCACTGGGTAAGCCTGTGTACTATGTATCATTTATAGATGAATTCTCAAGGAATACATGGATATATTTCCTCAAGAAGAAATATGAAGTCTTTGACAAGTTTAAAGAATTTAAGGCTCTGGTGGAAAACTAGATAGAGAAGAAGATAAAGGTGTTGAGGATAGGTAACTGGGGAGAGTTTTGCAAGAAGGGATTTGAAGAGTTCTGTAAGAAGTGTGGCATAGCACAGTAGAAGAATACTCCATACACACCTCAACAAAATGGAGTTTCAAAAAGAATGAATAGGATGTTTATGGAAAAGGAAAGAAGCATTCTCAGTGATGTCAGGTTAGGACGGGAATTCTAGGCAGAGGCGGTGGAGACTGCATGTTGCCTGGTCAACAAATCACCTTCATCAGTGTTGGAGGATAAGACTCCATAAGAGGTATGGACTGGTAACAAACCCTCTCTTTCACAGCTGAGTGTATTTGGATGTGATGCATATGTACATGTTCCAAAGGATAAAATAACCAAGTTGGATAGTATGTCTGAAAGGTGCATCTTTATTGGGTATAAGGATGTTTAAGAGGTTATAAGCTTTGGAACCCAGAAACAAGGAAGGTTGTGTACATTCACAATGTTGTGTTTAGAGATGTGAAAGATGTTATTAAACATGAATTCCTACCAAAGGAACTTGAGAAGATAGAATTTGAGCTAAAGGAGGAGGAGTTAGACTTTATAGCAGAAGAGGAATCAGAAGATGAAGAGCCACGAACTAAAATTGTGAGAAGATCAGTTCGAGAAACAAGGCAACCCGAAAGATATTGTCCAACTACTCTTTGTTCAAATTTTGTTTTATCTATTACTAATGATGATCCCAAAAATATCAGGGAAGCAGTAGATTCAGATGATTTCAAACTATGGAAAGAGACCATGGTTGATAAAGTGGCATCTTTACACAAAATGAGGCTTGGGATCTAGTTGAGTTTCTGGCTGGAAGGAAATCCATTGGCAACAAATGGGTGTTTAAGAAGAGGATGAATGCAAAAGGCAAGGTGGAAAAATGCAAAGCTTGTTTGATAGAAAAAGGTTATTCCTAGGTGTTGGGAATTGATTTTGGTGATATCTTTTCTTCTATTGCCAAGGTAGCTTATATTAAATAACTTTTATATGTTGTTGCTAGTTTCAATTTTGAGGTAGAACAGATGGGTGTGGAGACAACGTTTCTTCATGAGGATATGGAAGAAGAGATCTACATGAAGCAACCTGAAGGTGTTATGGTGAAGGGTAAAAAAGAACTAATATGAAGGTTAAAATAGTCTCTGTACGGGTTAAAACAATCACCAAGGATGTGGTATCAGAAATTTGATACATATATACAGGGACTTGGCTACACGAGAAGCAAAGCATATCACTGTGTGTATTTTAAATCAGGTTGTGACCATGTTATTTATTTGGTCTTGTATGTGGATGATATGTTTTTGATTGGAATAACAAACAAAATTATCTAGGAATTGAAGACCCAATTGTCCTCCAAATAAGGCATGAAATATCTTGGCGCTGAAAACTATATTTTGGGCATGAAAATTAAATGATATCAAGCAAAAAGGAAGCTTAGGTTAAACTAGAGGAAGCATGTCAAGAAAATATTGCGGAGTTTTAATATGCAAGATAGTAAATCAGTGAATGTTCCTATTCTTGTAGGTGTAAGGTTATATTTTGAACAATGTCCCAAGACACAAGAAGAGGAAGAGGACATGTCCCATGTTCCATACGCAAGTATAGTCGGTAGCCTAATGTATGAAATGGTCTATACTAGACTAGACATTGCACATGCAGTTGGAGTATTGAGCAGGTTTATGTCAAATCCAAGGAAGGAGAATTAGAGAATAGTGAAGCGGGTTTTCATGGATTTCCGTGGCACTAATGATTATGGTTTTTGCTACCAAGGAAGACAAGGATTGGATAGAGTTTTGGACATCTATGGAATTATTGATGCACAGTAGGCTAGAGATCTGGATCAGAGAAGAATTACAAGTAGGTATGTATTTAACATGTTTGGAGGTGTATTCAGTTGGATAAGCAATACATAGTCTATAGTGGCACTTTCAACTACAGAGGCAGAATACATGGCAGACACTCATGCAAGCAAGGGAGTAGTTTGGTTGTATAGATTGTATGGCTTTAGTACAATGAACTATAAGGATAGACTATGACATCCAAAGTGCAATTTTCTTGGAAAAGAACTTTTCTTATCATTCAAAGACAAAGCACATTGATATTCAATATCACTTTGTAAGGGATATGGTTGAGAACAAAAAGGTATTGTTGGAAAAGGCGGACACTTTGAAGAATATTGCAAATGCATTGACAAAGTTTGTGAGCACTGCAAATTTCTCTTATTGTAGAGAAACAATAGGCATGATAGAGATGGACCAATGACTAAGCCTCATGTGGCCCCTTATGGAAAGAGAACAACAAGTGGGAGAATGTTGGGTATGTGTTATATTATTTCCATGACTAGCCCCATGCACGGGCGGCTCACAGGGTGGGCGATAAGCCCCCCTGTTCATTGCATCGGGCACAGTAGGGGGGGTTGCAGCTCCCCCTGTCAGGGGGTTTGAGTGGGGTAGTAGCCCCCCTCTATAGGGTCTAGGGTAGTGCCCTAGGGAAAAAAAAATTGGACCCTATATTAGGTGGCCAGACCTACCTATAGTTTTATGCATGGTTTTTTCACATGGTTTTGGGCATGATGGTTTTCTGTCCATGGTATTTTGTAGATCCGGTCAAGGGAACTAGGTATATAATCTAATCCAGGGTTAATGGATTGGGGTTTATGGATGCTTCAGCATGTATATATATGTATTGTAACATTGAAATGAATATAATGAAAAATAAATCTGGTAGTCCCTGTATTGGGATCCAGGGGAAAATATCTGTGTATACCTGTTTTATGTTTTATGCTCTCGCCATTGTTCATTTTTTTTTTTTAGAATTCGTATGCAGGTAATTTCTTGGCGTTGTAGGATGGAGGAAGATTTTCCTGACTGGATGGATACCCTCAGAAGTTTGAAGGTCGAGTTAACAAGTTGCAGGGAAAATAATGAAAGAATCATCAAGGCGTAGGTGAAACAAGTAAAAATGAATGTGATGATCTTCTAGAGCCCATCATACCTACAAAGATATAAATAGTACAAGCCCGATGCCATCTATATGGAAAAATGCAGATCCTGGAAAACTTCCACAAAAATAGAGATGCATGGATTTGGAGCTAATAGAGTAAAAGAAGATAAATTGGAAAGGAACATGAAAGCTATCAAATATACTGTGAGAGGAGAAGCTCCCAAAAACACCCTAGAGAGAAGGGCATACAACCTTGATCAATCGCCAAGAATAGTAGCTCAAAGACATTATTGACATGGATGGAGTGAAAAGGGTTGAATACCAAATCAATTTAAGAAAGGGAAACCCCCCAAATTCGATGGAGGGAATAAGAGAGATGAAGAGGAGGAGCTCTGACTACAAGGGATGAAGAAATATTTCAAGGTACATGACTAATTTGAGAACATGAAAGCTAGGGTAAAAATATTCAACTTAAAAGGAAATTGTAATATATGGTGGGAGGACTTAAGAAATGTTAAATATATTTGAGAAAAGGAGTTGTCTTGGATTGAATTTGAA
This sequence comes from Pinus tabuliformis, assembly GCA_031772625.1. Classification (NCBI taxonomy): domain Eukaryota; kingdom Viridiplantae; phylum Streptophyta; class Pinopsida; order Pinales; family Pinaceae; genus Pinus; species Pinus tabuliformis. The sequence goes on along the minus strand of CM062805.1, from coordinate 97,038,673 downwards.
AAATATTTTTGGGAGAAGTGTATCTTAGTGAGGTATTATGATGCTTAGGTAAAAGAGGTTCATGAACTCAAGTTGGGTCAGCTTAATATAGATGAGCACACAAATAAATTTTTATAACTATTGAGGTATGTACCTTATATCAAGGATGAAAAAGTAAAAATTAAAAGGTACCTAAATGGGCTGCCCAAATCTTTCAGAGAAAAGATCGAGTTTGATGAACCTAAAACATTGGAAGATGCCATCTATAAAAATAGTTACTATTACGAAAGATATAAACATAAGACTAAGAACCATTTGATTGGAAGAAATATTAGAGAAATTTCAAGTGGAAAGGATCAAAATCCTTCAGGCATAAGCAGATGGGAAAAGGGGGGAAATTCACCACTCATGCCAAAGGTGAATTCGAATGGGCAGATCCCGCTAATAGGGAGAAACCCTCCAATATAGTAAGAGAAGAAGAAGAGGGGTACAAGAAAATTCAATGTTGGAACTGTGTGGGGAACCTATTGCAAAGGGATTTCCTTCAACCACAAAAGAAGAATGACATGAGGTTATATAACATGGAAGAGATGATGATGGAGAATGATGTTGTTCATAGTGTGTCTCATATTTATGCCACATTTGAAAATTGACAAGAAGATCATCAGGTCTTAGTCATCAAGATGGAAGGTAAGATCATAAACCAATCAGTTATAATTTTAATTGATCTAGGACATAATTGTAGTTATATTGGCCTTAAAGTTGTAAAATAATACAAAAAGCAAAAGAAAGAGCATACCAAGATGCAAATTGTCCAATTGGCCATGGGGTCTAGGAATAGAGTAACAAAACTAGTGGAATCATGCCACCTAGAACTGGATGGCATGGATACAACAATGAATCTCAATGTCCTTTCCTTGGGTTTGCATTATGTATTAATTGGTATGGATTGGATGGAAACCCATAAAACCAAGGTGAATTGTTAGATTAAATAGTTGGAATGCCTTGATGATGAAGGTGTAGTAATAACATTGCAATAAAAAAAGAAGCCTATTTCTATCAAACAAATTTTAGTGTTATAGTAAGAGAAGTGCAGTTGAAAAGGGTGTACTCTATTCATGATTCAGGTAAAAAATGTATTAGAGGATAGGAAAATTAAACTTCAGAATCATCTCATTTTATAAAAATATAACGATGTACTCCTAGATGAAGTACCAGGATTAGCACCTAAGAGAGTGTTAACGGTGTTGGACCCGCCAACATGTCAAGGGAACTCCCTGGTAAGAAGTCCCAACTAGACCTCTAACCGTTTGGTGTAGGAGTCCTAGTAGTGGGGTAGTACAGTATCACCTTGATCGTGGTTGTGTAGAGGTGAGTAAGATGTCCCTATTGGTAGCAAGGGTGTGACATGCACAGCAAGTCAAGGAAGGTGCATGAATGGGTCTAACACACGTAATGGGGGTATGAGTGTGCCCCTTAGAAACCTGTGACAACACGTGGCTTGAAAGGGAACACACAAGAGAGATACATCACAAGATGGAAAGAAGGTTAGCCAATGATCCAAAGTGATGGTTAAACCAACAACACATCTCGATAAGATTCATACAAACATATATAGAAAAGTCCATACATACATGCGTAAACAACAAATACATATATCATTAGAGTAACCAAGATAGTTGAAATACAATAAAAACATATGCATGAAATGTGCTCACTGTGTTATATTAAGAAAGTGAAAGCTCCAATCATACATGCAACTAGGACCAACCACTAGTCCCGATAGCAGAATGTTACAATCGCTGTCGTCTACTCCTCCAAAGAGATATACTAGCTATGCACTGTGGAGAAGCCAAGGCTTGTTACAATACACTCCAAGATTTCTCTAAGATACACCTATAGGAAACTTGGCTCCCAAAATCATGTATAGTGAGTTATGAGGTTCTATAAATAGAAAAGCATGGGGTGACCCTTGACATCCCCCTTTGTGACTCTTCACCTACCTCATGACTCTTCAACTCCTACATGACTGTTACATTCTACTACCGACACTTGGTCTTTCACTTTTACAAGATGTTACATTACAATCTACACATGTACCCATGTCAGATAAAATAGGCTTGAGAAAAACATGCAAGACACTACTAAGACTCAAAAAGTTGTGGGAAGACCAACTCTTCAACATCCTCATGATGATCGACGGTGGCGAATTCATACCAAGCTTGGTAGTCCATGATGGTGTCCTCGTGCTCAATGGTGACATCCTATTGAAAGCAAAATCTCGCCTCCATTGCATCTAGGTACACTGATTTGGCACCTTTGTCCAACTCATCTGATAACATGTGCATCATAATATTGAGTGCAACCGGAGTGCAACATACTGATGTATAGTGTCTACGCTGATCTCCAATTCTGCACTGGTGGCTATGCGCATCAACTCATCAAAGTACATGCCAAGCTCCAATCAGACTTGGTTCTTTGACTTCGCCTCGGTGAATGTCCCAATATATGGGATCACGTGCATGCACACAATGGCATTCATGCTTCTAAACACCCGTGCATGTGAAGCCTGCAAATTGGTGATAAGCTGCGGGAGTTCCTCATAGTTTCGGATCTGACTCTAGATGCATGCCTTAAACTCTATTGCCTTCGGCTTCATCATCTTTGGAAAATGCAATGGGGCTCCTTTGTACCTCATTGTCCATGTTTTCATGCGGTCGATAGTAGTGTGCATATTTGACAATATGCATGCTCTCCTAGCACAACTCTGCTGCCAATCGTTGAGGTGGACAATTGACTTATGCATGGTACCGAATATGGAATACAACATCTCCATGATTGTCTCAAGGGAGGATACTTCATCCAGTATCGCTCTCTTCAACTCTTCTCTAGCGGATGATGTAGCATATTCTCCTCCCTAATTGGCCACTTGTAACTCCTTAGCCATGCGCGCATTCTCTGCTATCAAGAATCGAACACTCGAGTTGGTGGCTTCAGCATATGCTCTGGTAGCATTGGATAATGTTTTTGGATGCTTGCACACATCAGATATGATCACTCATTCTTCAAATTGCACAGGAGATATGTGAACATCCGAAGTGGGCACTTTGCATGACTGCACAACTCTGTGTTATGACTCGTCGAAAGATATGTTGTGCATCTCCACCTCTAGATTGTCTTCAAGGATCTTTCTGTCTCCTTGATCACTTGGGAATTTCTGTACTTCAAGATCTGACAAATCCAGTGGGGTGACCTCTAGATTATGAGGCACGAGGTAAATATCCTGATATGACTCTAGTGGGGCCATATTCGTGTCCATATATTCTAGCATTTGTTCAATCTCTTGAGCTAAGTCCTGCTCCTGCAACTACTCACCCTATATGCTCTGTGTCAACTGCTCATATGAGTCTATAACCTATATGGGTGCAGTTTCATTAATCTGTGCATTCTATGCCCCTTGATGTGCATGTTTCTGCTACGCTTCCTTCTCTCTTCTATGTATCTCTTGTTCTTCTCGAAGTCGTTGCTCCAACTCCTGCAACTCCTTTTTCGTTTCCTTGATCCTTTGTTTCTCTCTTAGCCTTTGTGTGATCCTCTTATCATGTTTTTGCCACTTAAACTAAATATCCAAAGTTGCTTTCATCATAAGTATGTCTGCTTTGAAATTGTGGCTTTGTTTTTCCTCTGTGATACCAACAACCTTTCTCTTTCCTTTGTCATGCCTAGGTATGTTACCCTTTGTTGCTGCCGCTGATGGTGCTCTCTAAGGTGTTGCTTCATTCTACTTTGCTAACCACTCTACAACTATGTCGACTCATTCATTGAGCCTGGAGAATTGATAGAAATATCTCCATGGGTCTTCCTCGGGCCAATGACATGCCCCATGGATCTAAGGAAATTACACTCTCGCACAGTGGTCCTTCACTAAGCAATGCGGGTAATACTGATTGAAACTTCTGGTGCCAAAAGTGAATCTTTTGAACTCCTCTGTCTCAGCCTCAACATGCTTGAGATTATGTATCTCATACAACCTGATCCACAAAGGAAGAGTGGGCCAGGTTCCTTCTCCTTCCTTTGCAGTCTTGTTCACAACCCTGTTGAGATGTGATATGACACCTCTTGCATGACGAACTTTTCCATGGAAAAATTCGGTAAAACATGCAGAGCCTTTTATGCATTATACGTCCATATGAAGGTGCCAAGGGGTGAGGCATACCAATCTGCTATGTCGATCAATGTCGACATTGCTACTTGTGACATGCAAGGTGGATCCTGCTCAAATATCATCTTGTACACCAGAGTGACAAAGTGGTCTGAAAACTCTGTGATAAGTCCACGGAAGTTGCATTCAGAGAATAATATACAATAAGTGTGCACAAAGGTTTCCGAAGGTGTCCATGCCCAACTCAAACTTGGGAACTTTTGAGAAGCACAAACTGCATAAAGTATGTGCATAGACATGTATATCTCCACTTGTTGACCCTTGGGTGGATGCCGTGCTTTTGCCACCTAATCCTTCAACCTAAGAGACAACATGTTGGACCAATTGCAAGGTATTCCTTCACTGGCCAGTTGGTTCGATGCAATCACCCAACTCTACGGGAAGGTCTCTGTGCTCTCTTGACTGTATAAGCGGCATGCAAAGACGACCAAGTAGTGATATTCCTTCCATAGTATCTTGATCTTTTAAACATAGTTGGGTGTTGTCCTGAACTTGGTTGGCTGTTTCGCCCAGCTCTTCAAGATATCTCTTGAGTTTGCACTGCTCCTGGGTTTGCTGAAGGGTTTCTCCATTTTGATGATCGACTGTGGTAAGTTATACATCTCCTGAAAGTCCTTCACCTTGAAGGTAGCAAGCTCTACCCTACTGACACTTCTCAACATCATCGTCTCAAGATCTGTGTGTGAGATATTCCAGTGGATCATGTTCGTGCATGGAAACGTGGGATACCTGCATGCAATCCAGTACAAAAAAGACTTGTGAATGTTGACATAAACCTTGCCGTCTTCCATATTTTCGTCAAATGTGCCTAAGAATATATCATGGATGTCCTCCCATTTCATCTTGATGTCATTTTCTATTAACAGCTTGGTGTCTTCGTAGATAGGCAAGCTCATAGATACTTGTTCAACTGCATCTCCAGTTGCACCTTTAACGGTGTCCTTTAACCCTACTCTCTTAGAGGCCATTGAACCTGAACGGTTAAGAGATGAATGAAACCCTACGATACTTGGAGACATAGAAACACTCATGGAAAGAAATCTTCCAGTTTAAAACAAAACACCTTTGATGACTAACATGCAACATACCCAGGTGACTAAATGGGAAGATCGCACAATTTTTACTAGGAGGCTAGGAGATCGACTGCCAAAACTATGCAAGGCAGAGTCCAGACTGTCAAGAGGCTGACTCACTGCTAGAAATGTGCAATGCATAGTCCAGCCTGGCATGCTAAGGACTGAATCTATGGAATTCCTAGTTTCAGTCAATAAGGGCAGGCAAAACCCAACAAACTGCATTGCGCGGTTTCTGGGCCAGCTAGGCGTTACCTCCTAGAATTCCACAATGCAAGCCTGGAGGTTAGTTCTGGCCAAATTTTACATTTTTTTGGAGGAAGGTGGAGCCTTCACTCTAAAAGATGTGTATTTATATCTGGGTAAGGTAAGGTCCAGGCCAAGGTCACCCAGACCTGCCGAAGGGCGACTGAAAACATGAAAATGTTTGAATTCATGGTGAGACTGAGTGTAAGAAAGAGTGAATGATCATGCATGCAAATGTGAGTGTGAGATTCAGAAAACGGGAAAGCGAGCATGTGTGTGAAGCGAGTCGTCGCAACGATGACCATAAGTGGAGAAACAATGTCATGCATGCAACAATAGTGAGATGCAAAGGAAAAGTGAAATAGTGCTTCTACAAGCTAACATACATCAAAACAACAACAAAAACCATTCATTGAAACCAAGCAGACAACACTCACATAAGCTGAAATACAAAAAGCACCAAAAAGGTAACAAAAGACATGAAAAATGGACTTATTTGGAAAAGTTGAGTCGAGTGTGCCGAAGACTCCTAAATGTGGTGTGGGACGTTAGAGCTCCAAGATCGATGTGAGGAATGAGATCTGTAGTGTCAAATGAATGAGTTTTGATAAGATCGAGGTTATGACGTGGATGCCACAAATCTAGGAAATAATGGCACTTAGTGGGAGGTTTCCAAAATGGCTTTTGCATGTAAACTCTAGCTACTAGAAATGGATCCCTAAAATATAGGGATGCTTTTTGTTTTTTTATTTTTTGGGACTAACATCTCATACATGCAAATCAAGATTACTCATTCCTGGAGGGAATCAATCAACCTGAAAGAAAATGCAATAGTTTTCAAGCCTATTGATGAGATTTGTGCAGTTTTTGGGTTGATCAAGATTGCCTGTCCCTCATGCACTGGGAAATTTTTGGACTAAAGCCTCGGCTGTTAGTCAGAACTGCGCAATTCTTGAGCTAAAGCCCGTGGTCAGGCTTCACTGCATAATTTTCAAGGGGAAGGCTTCCTGGCTGAACTGTGCATTTCTAGAGCCGACTAGGTAGCCTAATAGGATTGCGCAATTTCTGGAGGGAAGGTTGGTTCCCCTCCAAAATTGTGCAATTTTCAAGGGGAGCATCTCAGCTAGAAAAATGCCTAAGTCCAGAACGCCAGCCTGTGGTGGGAGACAAATAAGTTGACATGCACAGGTTGGCAGGCCACTAAAAATTAGCTGAAGCTTATGTACTTGCTCAGTGAAAGACATGTTGCTAAGGATGGTTGGTAGGGAGGCTCCAAAACGAAGCTAAGGCAAAATTTTGGAGGGTGGTTGTAGCCACTACAACAGAGAGACATTAATTTTGCTATTGAGTTGATTCCTGGTTCAATGTCATCTCTAAGAATCCATATCACATGAGTACCCCTTAATTCATGAATTGAAATTTCAACTAAAGGATCTATTGGATAAGGGGTATATCAGACCCAATGTGTCACCCTAGGGAGCACTAGTTTTGTATGTGAAGAAGAAGGATAACACCTTGTAGTTGTTGTTATGACCCTATTTTGTACTCCACCGTAGTGAGAGATACCCAAGTTCAACATACGTCAATTGTTGGCTAGAATGCATCCCCTTTCACCCTTTCACCGTGATGGGGATGGCACATTATGAGTGCATTATTATTTCAAGACACAAAAAAGTCCTAACTATTGGCCCATTAAGTATTTGATGTTCGCTTCTCCTAGGCTTAAAGAATTAAATCCTTACTCAGAAATCTAAGGGATAGAGGACTCAAGATCTCATTGGGGATTATGGAAACACAATGAAATAAATATTGCAGGAATACTCCATTGCTAGAATAGCCCATACAAATTTGAGAACAAAATATCATAGATAGCTATTGTTTCCTTTCAACATTCCCTATTTCAATCAAACAATAATCATTAGCCTTTCAAAAGTAATTTAAGGAAAATCATAAATAAAATATAGAGACAGTGTATTAGTAACATGATCAGATTAAATCCTCTCTAAATACAAATGACTATGCAAACACTTGCTCACAATGGAAATCCACATTGTACTCATAAAACGTTGATATGGAATCTGTATATATGAAGTTCAATGCATTTTTAGAGCCAAGATATTATATGTATTGATGAAATTATATAGAATGTTAGAAACCTTTCTCATTCTTCGTGAGCATTCAAATTTTGAATGAGAAACCTTTATATCATTACTTAATTACTGCATAACAAATATGTTTCAATATACAAGCATACTCTAGTTAATCAAAGATTACAATGATCAAGATCTACCTATTTTAATGAATGAAGGTGCTTTATTTATAACAACATTCCATATGCCTGCACTCATAGACTATATAAGACATACAACATAAGGATAGGGCTCCACCAAATAGAGGTTAATTCTCAACTCTTTGTATTGAATCTATCTTAGATTTCACAATTACCCACATATAATTAAGAAATTACATTGAAGAGACAAGTTATTTGTTATGCAATAAAGGAAAAGATAGATCAACAACTTGAGAAATAGCCTCTTCAAGGGGGAAATGTCCTTTACATCACATAAATGAACAAGTCTTGGATGATATAAATGATAAGACCTGCTTGGTATATATAGGAGTATAAGGGGTCACAATATAATCAGAGCCCACATAACATTAACAATAGTGGGCTTCTATGAGGTACAACAATAACAATCTGGGGGCTGCATGGGCACAACAATAACAATATGGGGGATACACTAACAATAATGATAAAAATAACAATAATAGGGCTACACTATTATTATAGGGACCTAACACACCCCTCTCCTTCAAAAAAGTGTTGTGTTCAATGCTTGCGTAGTTCTGGATGCTTTGTATAAAATTCTCATCCTCCCATGTGGAATATTTAATTGGTAAGTGCTTCCATCTAATGAGACAACTTTGAAATTGATTGATTCCATAACTATCAGGTTCTTGTTTCCATGACTGCTTTCGTCTCCAATATGATTTTTCCTTCTTCATCAAGTTTTGTAAACATTGTTTGAACTGGGAGCTTGTCACCAATAACATTCTTTAAGCATGAAACAAGGAAAACTGGGTGTACTGGGGAAGATGTGGGTAACTCCAATTTCTATGCAATATTTTGCAACACCTTGTAAGGAACACAGTACTTGGGTGATAATTAATCATCCTTCTTAGCTTGCTTTAGGGACATCTTTTTGTATGGTTGTAGCCATAAAAATACCCAATCACCTACATTAAAAATTCTTGCACAGTGATGTTGATATGCCTGTTGTTTCATTCGATTCTGCACCAGAGTGAGGTTATCCTTTAAGAGTTGGATAACGTTTTTTCAATGCTCGATGTGATCTTCCACTTCTTGAACCTTAGAATTTTCTCTTAAATATGATGTGATGGACCGTGGGTGATATCCATAATGTGCCATAAATGGGGTCATTTTTGCTGCAGTATGGAAGGAAGTGTTAGACCACCATTCAACCAAAGGTAACCACTTGACCCATTATGTTTGTTTATGAGATACAAAGCAACGAAGATATCCTTCCAAACATTTTTTAACTATCTTAGTTTTCTTGTCATATTGAGGATGATAAGATGATCTATGACCTAATTGAGTACCAAAACAAGAAAATAATTCTATTAAAAAATTTCCAATGAAAATGGGATCTCTGTCAATTACAATAATCTTTCATTTTCCATGTGTTAAGTTATGGTATGTTCTATGCTTATAACAGTTTACTTATCTTTCTTTGTTATTATCCACAAATTAGCAATCACATGTACATAAAGTAAAGTGCAGATAGAACATTAAATGATCAACAAAAAACAAGCCAAGACAAGAGACACAAGATGTGGCAGTTAGCCAGGGACAAACCCCAATGTGGGGAAACCCTTTGATCAAATCTTCCTTTATCTTCAATAATCCAACAGAGAGAAATAGTACATAAATCTGATTTACAGTAGCAACAGCAAACCCTAGATCAGTCCCATACTAGGGCAAATAATATCTCGCAAACCGACTGTCGAATCGGCTTGATTCCATCACCAAAAAATGTGGCCTTCAGAGTGTTGGAAATAATACTGAAAGGGGGGGTGAATCAGTATTATATAATTCTTTTAATAAATCTTCTTTATTTGTTCTTTGAATTATTTTTGCATGTCAGTACCATAAAATAATGAGCATGAACAAAAGAAAACTGATAGTCACACCAAAGAACACAAGATGTAAGGTGGAAACCCAATGTGGGTGAAAACCACCTGCTGCAATATGTCTCTATCTTCTTTCAAATTAGAAACTCCTTTTACAATGGTTTTGTACTGGTGCAGTCCTTTACCAGTATGCAGGCTGCAACCTGCAGAGAGCTACAACTCTCTCTCGTTTTCTAGTCTCTCCTGGAAGGGAGCTACAACCCCCTACTTCTTTTCATAAAGCATCAAATGATCATCAAGAATATAACAGTTACAGTCCACTACAATTATCAGATCAGCAATAACAGAACTAACCCAGAACACCTTATCAACAGAGAAATTCAATCAACAGAACATCTTAAGACAGAGACGCAGTTTTCCCTTTTGTGGCCTGCGTCGCGACGAAATTCACCTTCTGCTTTCCTGCGTACACCCGCAGGTATCCTTCTGCTGCACTGCGTGCCCACGCACTGTTCCTTGAACTGTACTACGTCCTGTTGCTGCAGGGACGCACCCAGAAACACTATCGCGCTGCGTACTTTGCTGCAGGGACGCACCCAGAAATGCTATCGTGCCGCGTCCTTTTGCTCCAGGGACGCACCTGAACCTTAGTCGCTCTGCATCCCCACGCAGATCTCCTGTTACTGCACTGCGTCCCGGACGCACCTGAACCCTTCTGCGCCTGCGTACCGACGCACCTGAACCCTTACTGCACCTGCGTACCTCCGGGCATAGATGATTTCAAGACTTCAGAAGTAACCCAGACAGTCAGCTCTACAGATCTGAACATGCGCCGAAGAGATCTTGGTCCATCAGTAGATTCGCCTTGTTTAGATCTAGACCAGATCTAGCCCTCATAAGATATTCAACCCAAAACATACTTAAGCCAAATGATCTCCTTTGCTTTATATAGGAAAGCTCTTCCTTAAAACATGGATCAATACCACGAGCTGACACCATAATAACCCAATACCGTCGGCTAAATACCAAGAGTAAAACATAAGAAACCCCATGTGTGCTTTTCTCTGCCTTGAAATGTGTGCACTGGGGGGACGCACCTCCTGAACGGCTTCCCTGCGTATCTGGATGCAGTCCCTGCATGGTGTACCTGCGGGTACGCACCTTCTGAACTGCTTTCCTGCGTCCTTCTTAATTTTCAACAAATTGAGAGCCTTGCCACGGGAGTTGCCATCAAGTACAACATCTGTAACATATAGCCATACCAGAAACATAATGCCAACAATCTCCCCCTTTGGACTTGATGGCAACCTCACAAACTTCAGCTTCATTCTCCCCCTTTGACATCAAGGGCAAAGGGGTATGCTCCCCCTAAGATCATGCTCCTCCTGAAAATGAACCAGATCTGCAGCAAAGAACCATAATCCACATGAAAGAGATAGAGACATATTGCAGCTATTTCCAAGATCTCCTTCTGACCATCCTCCATAATGCCAACAATGCATTATATGCTCCCCCTGAACCTGTGCCATCAATCAGAAAAGGTTCAACAATAAGATGATGCATCAACAACCCCCAGCTTTTGCCTGAGGTATTCAAAAGTGTCCCTGGGCAATGGTTTGGTGAGAATATCAACAACTTGTTCCTTAGAAGGAACATACTCCAACTTGACCTTCTGTTCAAGTACTTGTTCCCGGAGAAAATGGTACTTGATTGGTATGTGCTTGGTTTTTGAATGCATAACAAGATTCTTTGAGATGCTGATTGCACTTGTGTTGTCACATAAGATGGGGATTGGTGGTGTACAAGTGATTTGAAAATCCTGCAAAGTCTGCATCATCCAAAGGAGTTGGGTGCAACAAGATGCAGCGGCAACATATTCCGCTTCAGCTGTAGACAAGGCAATTGAACTTTGTTTCTTGCTGAACCAAGATACCAGTCTGGAACCCATAAAGAACGCACCACCACTTGTGCTTTTCCTGTCATCCACGCTTCCAGCCCAATCTGCATCTGTATAAGCATGAAGTGTAAGATCTGTATCTCTAGGATACCATAAGCCATAATGTTGAGTCCCTTGAAGATATTTGAAAATTCTCTTCACTGCCTGAAGATGAGTCTCCTTCGGATTTGCCTGAAATCTTCCAACTATTCCAACTGCATGCATGATGTCCGGTCGGGTACCTGTCAAATAAAGTAAACTTCCAATCATAGATCTGTAGGTTGGTTGATGTACTGCTGCAGATTCATCATTTGCACTAAGGCTACATCCTGTGACCATGGGTGTACATACTGGTTTTGCATCTTCCATACCATATTTCTTCAAAATCTGTTTGAGATACTTGGTTTGAGATAAAAAGATTCCTCCTTCTTTTTGTTGGATTTGCAAACCAAGGAAATATGTCAGTTCTCCTAGCAAGGACATTTCAAATTCTTTCTGCATGACCGAGGCAAAGTTTTGACTCATAGCTTCTTCATTGCTCCCAAAAATAATGTCATCTACATATACAACAAGTATTAGCAATTTGTCATTTTCAACTTTTATATAAAGATTGCTATCTGCTGATCCTTTTGAAAAGCCTTGTTGATGAAGATATTTGTCCAAACGGTAGTACCAAGCCCTTGGAGCTTGTTTGAGACCATAGAGAGCCTTTTTCAATCTGCATACAAGATTTGGATCATTTCCAAGAATGAACCCATCTGGCTGTTCAATGTACACTTCTTCTTCCAAGTCTCCATTCAGAAAGGCTGATTTCACGTCCATTTGAAATACTTTGAAGTTTTGAAAACTTGAGAGAGCAAGGAACATTCGGATGGCCTCAAGTCTTGCAACAGGAGCAAAGGTTTCTTCAAAGTCTATACCTTCTTGCTGCGCATACCCTTTACAAACAAGTCGGGCTTTGTTTCTAATTACTTCTCCATTTTCATTCAATTTATTTTTGAAGACCCATTTTTTTCCGATAACATTCTTATCTTTTGGTCTAGGAACCAGCTCCCAAGTGTTGTTCTTTTCGATCTGCTCAAGTTCTTCATCCATTGCTTTCACCCAACATTCATCTTTGCATGCCTCTTTCACATTTTGTGGTTTCGTTGAGGAGAGTAATGCCAAATAGCTTGAAGCTTCTGCAACTGTTCTTCTAGTTTGTACACCTGCTTCTTTCTGTCCCATAATCTGAGATTCTGGATGGTTCTTCTGAACATATCTGGATGGAGTCTTTTCTTCTATTCTTGTTTGCTCCTCTGGTTCTTCTTGAGGTTCTTCTTGAGATTCTTCTTCTTCATCATTCTGTCTTTGAGGGTAGCCTTCATCTTCTTCGATGTCTTCATGATGTACTTGCCTAGGAATGTATCCCTTCTCATCAACCACTACATCAATGCTGTCAACAATTCTGCCAAGTCTTTTATTGTAGCATTTGTATGCTTTGCTATATGGAGAGTAACCAAGAAGAATGCCTTCATCTGCTCTAGGTTCAAGTTTGCCAAGCTGCTCATCAATATTCTTGATATAGCATTTGCTCCCAAAGATTTTGAAGTGCTTTACCGAAGGAGTCCTACCACTCCAAAGCTCATGAGGAGTTTGAGTGCTGTTCACCCGGACATTTGTTTTGTTGAGAATAACAACCGCAGCATGTGCAGCTTCACCCCAGAAAGTTGCGGGAGTTCCTGATTCATCAAGCATAGCACGAGCCATTTGTTGGATTGTTCTGTTCATTCTTTCCACAACTCCATTTTGCTGGGGAGTTCTTGCTGTAGAGAATTCTCTTCTTATCCCATGTTCTTCACAGAAATCGAAAAATTCATTTGAAGTAAATTCCCCACCTCTGTCGGATCTGAGGCACTTAATTTTGTGACCTGATTCATTTTCAACCAAGGCTTTGAAGGATTTGAATTTTTCGAATGCTTCATCTTTGTGCTTCATAAGTCCTAACCAGACAAACCTGGAGAAATCGTCAATGAATAATATCAAGTATTCTTCTCCTCGAGGTGTTCTTTTTCTGAAGGGACCGCATGTATCTGTATGTACTAGCTCAAGAGGCATGCTAGCTGATCCTTCTTTCTCTGGAAAGTTAGTTCTGGTTTGTTTTCCAAACTGACATGATTTGCATATGGTGTTGTCAGGAATTTTGATATCTGGAAGATCGCGAACTGCCTGATATTTGCATGCTTTCCTTATTTGTGAGAAGCTTAGATGTCCCAACCTTCGATGCCATAACCAATGCTCTTCATCCTTCCTCAAATAGCATTGTTGTTGTCCTTCTTCAAATATGTATAGATTATTTGGAGTTCTTTTGCCTTTGAGCACTGTTTTACCTGTATCAAGATCACGAACAAGACATCCATTCGATCTGAATATAACCTCGGTTCTTTGATCACACATCTGGCTGACACTTAGAAGATTATGCTTCAATCCATCAACATACAAAACATTTCCAGCCTTGACCTTTTCTTTTAACTGAGCAATGCCTTTTCCTTTTATAGTTGCAGGAGTATCATTTCCAAAAGAGACTTTCTTTCCCTTTTCTAGAGCAGAATAAGATTCAAGTTTTTCTTTATCACCTGTCATATGCTTCGAACATCCACTGTCAATGTACCATAGATTTTCTTGTCCCTCTGCATAAAAGGCTATCCCGCATCTTTTTGTTTGAGGTTCCTTTATTCTCCATGTCTTGGTGCTTGAGGCTTGTTCCTTTTTCTGCTGAAACCTGCTCCTGCATTCAGAGTCTTCATGACCAAAATTATTGCAAATAGAACATTCAACTTCATTTTCAAGAACCGAAAAGTTGTTATAGGTCCTTTTTGTAATCCCTGTCATACTTCTTTGTTTTTGAGCTTCCCTAGTCATGATCGTTTTATATGCAACACATTGAGCTGCTTTGTGACCAAAGTTATGGCAAGAAAAGCATTGTCCATTGAAGAAACTTCTGCGGTTATCGAATCTACCAGCCAACTGATTGTAATTTCTATTTTCATCTATTCTTGAACCAAATTGAGAAGATTTTACCTGTGGCTGGTTGTAGCTTTTGTTCACCCTTAAGATGGATTGCCCCTGATAGTTTCTGTTTGAAATTCGTCCCTGCTTTACTTGATGATCTTCATTGTTCTTTTGCCCATTTCTTCTTGTCGCATCAAGATAACTCTTTGAGGTGGATGCTTGAGAGGTTTCTCCATTATAGCCCAGACCTGTCTTGTTTAGAGGAGACCGCTGCACATTGATAATCTCATCCAAAGTTTCAGATCCTTTGACAAACTTAAGATTAATAGCTTTTGTTTTCTCAATCTCTTTTCTAAGACCAACAATTTCACCTTCTAGTTTTTCAAGATGTTTTTCTTTTTCATCAATTTGAAATTGTAGAGTATCAATGATCACATTCTTTTCTTCTATACATCTCTTGAGTCTAGTAATTTCCTCATAAAGGTTATCCACATCTACAGCATCCATATAATCATCATCTTCAAATGCCATTAACAACTTATATTCATTACCTTGTTCATCTTCATCACTGTTCGATAGACCATCACTATCTTCATGGGTGTAGTAGCTTTTCTTATTTGCACTTTGTTTCTTGTTCCATCTAGCAGGTTCCTTTCCTTTATCCTTATAAGGACATTTTGCAGCATAATGACCTACTCTTCCACAAGCAAAGCATTTAAAAGGTAACTTACCTCTGAATCTTCCAGAACCCCTTTGAAGATTTCTGACAAAATTTGATTCCTTCTTCTGGGACGTGGCTTGCTTCATAATAATCTTCTTTACCTGATGCCTTGAAAGCAGCTTCTCTTCTGTCTGATGGACCTCCCTTTCTCATTTCATAAGCCGTTAGAATTCCATGTAGCTGAGACATAGTGAGAATTCGTAGATTTTCCTTTTCTTCTATTGCAGATACTTTAGATTCAAACTTGGGGGACAATGATCTTAGAACCTTTTCAACCACTATAGCCTCTTTTATTTCTTCACCCAAATTTTTCATACAATTAACAATCTCATCTACCCGAAGAAAATAATTAGCCACACTTTCATCATTATACATCTTGAGAGTCTCATACTGAATCCTGAGAGTTTGAAGTTTAGCACGCTTTACCTGTTCATCTCCTTCATAGCTTGTGACAATTTTGTCCCATATCTCTTTTGTGGATTTGTAGTGCATTACCTTCATGAATTCCGTTTGGGATATACATCCTAATAGAGTACTGACTGCTTTCGCATTTGTTTCATACTTCTTCTTCTCAGCTGCATCTGTAGGAGTAGCTGAAGGAAAAGCGTAGCCTGTTTCTACAATGTCCCAAACTTCTGTACCAAGAGATTGAAGATATGCAGTAACTCTTACCTTCCAATAATTGAAGTTTGTCCCATCAAAAACCGGTGGCCTGATTGATGCTTCTCTCTCGTAGTTGCTCATGATGAACGATCTACCTTCAAGCGATCAAGCTTCTCTGAAGGACCTGCTCTGATACCAATTGTTGGAAATAATACTGAGAGGGGGGGTGAATCAGTATTATATAATTCTTTTAATAAATCTTCTTTATTTGTTCTTTGAATTATTTTTGCATGTCAGTACCATAAAATAATGAGCATGAACAAAAGAAAACTGATAGTCACACCAAAGAACACAAGATGTAAGGTGGAAACCCAATGTGGGTGAAAACCACCTGCTGCAATATGTCTCTATCTTCTTTCAAATTAGAAACTCCTTTTACAATGGTTTTGTACTGGTGCAGTCCTTTACCAGTATGCAGGCTGCAACCTGCAGAGAGCTACAACTCTCTCTCGTTTTCCAGTCTCTCCTGGAAGGGAGCTACAACCCCCTACTTCTTTTCATAAAGCATCAAATGATCATCAAGAATATAACAGTTACAGTCCACTACAATTATCAGATCAGCAATAAAAGAACTAACCCAGAACACCTTATCAACAGAGAAATTCAATCAACAGAACATCTTAAGACAGAGACGCAGTTTTCCCTTCTGTGGCCTGCGTCGCGACGCAATTCACCTTCTGCTTTCCTGCGTGCCCACGCACTGTTCCTTGAACTGCACTGCATCCTGTTGCTGCAGGGACGCACCCAGAAACACTATCGCGCCGCGTACTTTGCTGCAGGGACGCACCCAGAAATGCTATTGCGCCGCGTCCTTTTGCTCCAGGGACGCACCTGAACCTTAGTCGCTCTGCGTCCCCACGCAGATCTCCTATTACTGCACTACGTCTCGGACGCACCTGAACCCTTTTGCGCCTGCGTACCGACGCACCTGAACCCTTACTGCACCTGCGTACCTCTGGGCATAGATGATTTCAAGACTTCAGAAGTAACCCAGACAGTCAGCTCTACAGATCTGAACATGCGCCGAAGAGATCTTGGTCCATCAGTAGATTTTCCTTGTTTAGATCTAGACCAGATCTAGCCCTCATAAGATATTCAACCCAAAACATACTTAAGCCAAATGATCTCCTTTGCTTTATATAGGAAAGCTCTTCCTTAAAACATGGATCAATACCACGAGCTGACACCATAATAACCCAATACCGTCGGCTAAATACCAAGAGTAAAACATAAGAAACCCCATGTGTGCTTTTCTCTGCCTTGAAATGTGTGCACTGGGGGGACACACCTCCTGAACGGCTTCCCTGCGTATCTGGACGCAGTCCCTGCATGGTGTACCTGCGGGTACGCACCTTCTGAACTGCTTTCCTGCGTCCTTCTTAATTTTCAACAAATTGAGAGCCTTGCCACGGGAGTTGCCATCAAGTACAACATCTGTAACATATAGCCATACCAGAAACATAATGCCAACACAGAGGAGATCTAGATGGACCTACAACCCAGTTCTGAGGAGGGAGTCTTCTGGTCAACGTTGGTCAAATTTTGGTTCTGTAGTTGTTGCCCTAAAACTGCGTCCTTCCTTCCACATGTGTGAGAGAGAGTCTCTTTTCTACGCAATAGAGAAGAGCCTCTTTTCTATGCAGGAGAGAGAGAGAGATGTGATGAGATGAGTGAGTGCAAATGAGGAAAAGTCCTCCTGTATTTATACACAACTGTAAATGTTTGAATAGATGTGACTGTTGGGCTTCTGAGCCTACATGAGTTGTAGGTCGGCTTGATAATTATTCCATAATAAAAATAAATTCATATCTCCATAAAGAATTATCGAAATCAAATGATATTTAGATCAATCCTACACCTCTTAATGAGAGGAATCTAATAAAAATATTATCAGCCATGAATAATATGACCCACATAGAGTTTGGCCCTAGTTTCCATTTTTAACACTCCCTCTCAACTAGGGAGAACTCCATCTGCAATCTGTATGTCGGTCACTACTATTCATCCATCAAATGCACTGCCCTATATAGCTTGACCCCTGCTCTGCTCTGCTCTACCCTGCTTGTTCTGCTCTATTCTGCCTGCTCTGATCTTGTTCTGTTCTACCCTGTTCTGATCTACTCTACTCTGCTTTGTTCTTCTCTGCTCTGCTTTGTCCGAATTATGAAGAGGAAGAAATGATCAAGGATGTATCATACTAACTCAAAGTCAGTCTCAGAGTGTGTACCACTGGTCCCAGACCACTCTCAAACGACCCAAAGTTAGTGTCATAGTGGGTACAACTCCTACCACTGGTCCCAGACTAGTATCATCCTCCACTGACTCAAAGTCAGTCTCAGAGTGTGTACCATTGGTCCCAGAATAGTCTCAACCGACCTGAAGTTAGCATCATAGTATGTACCACTCCTACCACTGGTCCCAGACCAGTCCTTCACTAACCCAAAGTGAGTCTCAAAGTATGTAGCACTAGTCCCAAACCAGTCTCAACTGACCCGAAGTTAGCATCATAGGGGGTACAACTTGTACCACTGGTCCCAGATCAATGAAGGTCATCCTAGCATAGGGAGTATGGTAGATACAACGATGTGTCCATCGGTACTACTATGGTCCCTATCCTCATTTCCCTACTCATTGATCATATGAGAGGTACTTCCCATGAGTCCCAAACTACATGGATAGGATGCCTTGACAGGAGAACTTAATCAATCCTGTCCTCGCAGGAGAACTAATTATCCTGCTACATAAATGCCATGGAGAACACATCATACAGGCCTCATAGGAGAACTAATCATCTTGCTACATAGTTGTCATGGAGAACACATCATCCAGACCTCACAGGAGAACAAATAATCCTACTACATAATCGTCATGGAGAACACATCATCTAGACCTCACAGGAGAACCAATCATCCTACTACATAGTCGCGGTGTCACAGGGAAAGTTTTGATTCTTTTACCCTGTTCATCATATGTCGTTCCAAGAAGCACCTTGCACCCCCTTGGAGCCCAGAGCTCAATACATCATACAAGACCCTCATTAGAGGGTTTTTGAATGACACCATGCTGTTCTCAAAAAGTAAAAAATTTGACCTTTCCTAGGGGCTTTGTCAGAATGTCAGCGACCTGTTCATCTGTACCGATATGTTGGCGCCTTATAGCTCCTCGATTCACCATATCTCGAATATAGTGGTACCTGATATCGATATGCTTGGAGTGATCATGAAATACGGGATTCTCTCATAAACAAATCCCACTCTGGTTTTCACATAAGAACACGGTGGTATCCAATGTAAATCCAAACATCTTGCTGAAGAGCTTTTGCAACCAGACTGCCTTACAAGAGGCCATGCTAGCAACAATATACTCTACCTCGGTGGTGCTCAAAGCCACTGACTTCTGCTTATTTCTCATCCAAGATATCAAAGCATATCCCAAGGAGAAACAACACCCGAAAGTGATCTTACGATCCACCACACTGCCTGCCCAATCAGCATTAGTGTATCCAAGTAGTCTCACATCTCCGGCAGTGTATCTTAACTGATATGTAATTGTGCCACGAAGATATCTCAATAGATTCTTGGCATCAATCCAATGTATGTGGTGAGGTTCAACCATATGTTGACTCAACATGTTGACTGCGAAGCATATATCTAGACTGGAGTTCACTAAGAACATTAATGCTTCGACAAGTTGATGATACTCGGTGGCATTTCATAAAACATGTCTAGCAGTGCTACCAATTAACTTTTTAAAGTCAAGCTCCATCGGGGTAGTAACAGGCTTGCAGTCCACCATATCGAATCTTTCCAATATCTTCACCACATATTTTCCTTGAGATAGGAAAATTTCCCTTGGCTTCTGCCAAACTTGAAGTCCTAGGAAATAGTGCATTAGTCCTAGGTCCTTCATTTCAAATTCAGAAGCCAAATCCCTCTTACATTTGTGAATGAGAGGGTCTGCACCTGTTAGGAAGAGGTCGTCCACATATAGCACCAGTATGAGAGGTTTGTCATCTTTAACCTTAAAGTAAAGGTTAGGATCAGCTTCACTCCTAGTGAATCCCAACTTCATCAAGTAGCTATCAATCCTCTCATACCATGTTCGAGGTGCTTGCTTCAGCCCATAGAGAGCCTTCTTCAACTTGCATATATGAGATTTTTTATCATAAATCTAAAATCCTTCAGGTTACTCCATGTAGATCTCTTCTTTGATCGAACCATGCAAGAACGCGGTCTTGACATCCATCTGATATAGGTTCCATTCTTGTGAAGCAGCAAGGGCTATGATTGAGCAGATGGTGGTATATCTAGAAATAGGTGCAAATACCTCATCATAGTCTATACCTTCCTTCTAGGAGAAGCCATGAGTGACAAAACGAGCTTATACTTTTCTGTACTTCCATCTGCAGCATGCTTTATCTTGTAAAGCCATTTAGAAGTGACAACTGTCTTGTCCTAGGGTATGGGGACTACTTCCCAGACATCATTCTTCATAATAAGCTCATATTCTTCGGTCATAGCATCCTTCCATACTTGATTCTTGACAACATCTGAGAATGATGAAGGCTCATTTTGTATGATTGCGCTCATGATGGTCAGGTATCCCTGATACCTGTTAGGTTTCTTACTTTCACGGAAGGTTCTTCAGGGTGCAGCATGTCCTTCAGCATCATCAAGTAGCCCCCTAAGCCAAGAGGGCCTCTTCCTAGAAGAGGAATGCTCAGGTGGATAAATAGGATCCATGGGTTCCTCCAAGTCAGGCATTGTTACATCATCTACCCATAGAAACTTCAGAAGTCTTTGATCATAGAGCATGGCACAGACAGCTTCCACAATTGTACGGTTCTTCCTTTTCGCCACACCATTCTGCTCAGGTGTATATGGTGTAGTAGTCTCCCTCTTAATGCCAGCCTTAGATATGCCTGAGTGAACCAACTATAATATATCGGAGGTCTTGCTTTGGCTTGAGGGGAATGGTCCCCTTTTGAGCTTTCCTTCAGCACATCCTGGACATACACCTTCTTTCTCTACTCGGAATTCGAGCATCCCTATCACCATTTCTCTTACATCGAGTAGAGCTCTATAATGAAGGTGGGCAAACCTCCGATGTCAAAGTTCGAACTGAAGAGATGTGTCATAAGACATGACACCTAGCAAACTTCCACCGAACTGATATAATGAATCAACATGAAACCCAAGAGTAAAGGCATTTTTAACATTATTTTTCCATACACGTACCTTGCCATTGTTGAAGGTTACCTTGTAGCCTTTGTCTTCCATTGCCGAGGTGGACACCAAGTTATTTTTTAGGTCAGGTACATATAATACATCCTGTAAGTGGATCGTATTACCTTGATTCAATTTGAGAGATACATTGCCTACACCTTTCATGGGATATTTCATATTATCTCCAAGGACAATTTCCAGGTTAGTTTCTTTCTCTATCAGATTATGGAGAACTTCTTTGTAACCAGTGAAGTGCCTTGAGGCACCACTATCAATGAGCCAAATTCCCATTGAGTTCGAAGGAGCAGAGGTAGATAGGGCAGCTAGTATATAATATTCATCTTGCTTATTTTCAACAATGTTCGATTCATACCTGGAATTTCTAGCCTTCTTGAATGGTTGTCCTCTTCCTTGATTTCCATCACTCCTTTTACCTTTCCTATTGAATTTTCCATTCCTTTGATTGCCACGAGAAGTATTTTGATCATTGTCCTAGTGTGAGTCCTTTCTATTAGGGCACTCCCTTGCATAGTGACCTGCTTTATCGCAAATGTAACATCGTCCTTTTCTTCCACCCTTAGGTCTAGCCTTTCTTTTTTATTTAGACCCAGAATTATTTCTTTTCTTAGCATGAGAAGAAAAGGCAACATGAGGACCTTTAAGCATGGGCATTTCTTGCTCTTCTACCCTTGTTTCTTCTTGAATGCATCTAGCCATTAATTCCTCGAAACCAGGAATTACATTATTGTTCAGAAGAGTAGTCCTGAGCATGTACCATTCAGATGGTATTCCTCCAAGAGTCGTGAGTGTCATTTCCCTATCAGTAATAGTCTCCCCAATAAATAGGAGATCGTTCCCGATTTTAGTGATCCTTAAGAAGTATGCTTGCATACTCTCATCTTTACCCTTCTTAATTTCCTTCAACTTATTTCTAAGAAACAAAACTTGATTTGCATCATTAACTTTAAATAAACTCACCAGTCTATCGTAGATTTCCTTGGAGGTGTTCAGGTCAGAGATGTAGGCCACCAAGCGCTTGTCGATAGAGTCCCGGACAATATTCTTTGCTTTGCCTTCACCGGTCTTCCATTTGTTCCTGGAAGTAGCGGGTGCATTTGATGGAGGCTCAACAATATTGCCTCTCACATGGTCCAACACTCCTTGATCTTCTATGGATAGATCGATACACATCTTCCATCCGTTATAGTTAGCTTTCTCACGGAGCTTGTCCTTGGAAGGAAAGAGTGATGAGGATCCCATAGTTCTTTTAGGATAGCCTTGCCAATCTTCTCTTCGGTGATTTCTCTTACTCTTGCTCAGGCTATGTCTCCACCTCAGCTCTGATACCATGTTAAGTTATGGTATGTTCTATGCTTATAACACTTAACTTATCTTTCTTTGTTATTATTGACAAATTAGCAATCACATGTGCATAAAGTAAAGTGCAGATAGAACATTAAACGATTGACAGAAAACAAGCCAAGACAAGAGACACAAGATGTGGTGGCTAGCCAGGGACAAACCCCAATGCGGGGAAACCCTTTGATCAAATCTTCCTTTATCTTCAATAATCCAGCAGAGAGAAATAGTACATAAATCTGATTTACATCAGCAGCAACAAACCCTAGATCAATCCCACACTAGGGAAAACAATATCTCGCAAACTGTCTATCGGATCGGCTTGATTCCACCACCAAAAAAATGCGGCCTTCAGAGGAGATCCAGATGGACCTACAATAAATTTATGAGGAGGGAGTCTTCTGGTCAACGCTGGTCAAACTTTGGTTCTGCAGTTGCTGCCCTAAAATTGTGTCTTTCCTTCCACATGTGTCAGAGAGAGTCTCTTTTCTGCGTAGTAGAGAAGAGCCTCTTTTCTGCGCAGGAGGGAGAGAGAGAGATGTGATGAGATGAGTGAGTGCAAATGATGAAAATTACTCCTGTATTTAAAACAACTATAGATGTTTGAATATATGCGACCATTGGGCTTCTGAGCCTACATGAGTTGTAGGTCGACGTGATAATTATTCCATAATCAAAATAAATTCATATCTCCATAAATACTTATCGGAATCGGATGATATTTAGATCAATCCTACACCTCTCGACGAGAGGAATCTAATAAAAATATTATCAACCATGAATAAGATGACACACATGGAGTTTGGCCCTAGTTGCCAGTTTTAACACCATGTAGATTTTGAATTGTTTCCATAAATGAAGTAGCAATTGTATTGCCTTTAGAAGGATGAGATAATGCACAAAAGTGTGCATACTTGGACATAAGACTATCAACTACCACCATGATGAAACTCATTCCTCAGGCTTGTGAAAACCTATGATAAAATCTATTGAGACCTCCTCCCAACGTTAACTTGGAATGACTAAAGGTTGTAACAGACACAAGGTCTTAATTGTATCAACTTTATTTTGTTGAGAAACCAAACATTCTTCCATAAACATATGAATATCAAATTTAAGACCATCCCAAAAGGATTCCTTCTTGATCCTGTGGTAAGTTTTTAAAAATCTGAAGTGCCCTCCTAAGGGGGAGGTGTGCAATTCCAAAAGAATATTTTGTTTGTGTTGGGAATTCTTAAAAAGATATAAGCTATCTTTGTACCATAATGAATTATTTTTCCAGAGAAAATGTATCAGATGTATTGGGATCGTGCTACAAGTTTTAAATGAGTTCCCACACCTCTTCATCATTCTTCCATTCATCCTTTGCTTCAGTTATCCAATTAGGTTGGATAATATAAATGGCACAAAGAAATGCTTCACATCCTCATCCTTTCTTGAGAGTGCATCTGCAACAAAATTTTTCTTTTTTTTTTGTAGATGATTTCAAAGTCATAGCCCTACATCTTTGTGACCCATTTTTGTAGCTCTTCTAAAGATAATCTTTATTCCAAAAAGTATTTAATGTTATAATGATATTTTTTTATGTTGACATGTATTCCCATTAGGTAAGGTCGCCATTTCTTTAGTGCATGTAGTATTGCCAACGTTTCCTTTTTATAAATAGGGTTGTGCAAATACTTTCCCTTGAATAGATGACTTTCAAAAGCAATGGGTCTTCCTTATTGCATTAAAACAACACCAATTTCATTTCCTGAGGCATTACATTCCACAATAAAGGTCTTTGTGAAGTCTGGTGTAGCTAAGACCGATGCTTAGCACATTGCCTCTTTAAGATGTTTAAAGTCCTCAGTTGCTTCTGGAGTCCAAGAAAATGCATCCTATTTCAGTAATGTTGTTAGAGGTACTTCTATTATCCCATAATTCTTAACAAACTTGTGATAATACCCTGTCATCCTAAGAAATCCTTGAAGATGCTTTATGGTTGTGGGGATTTTCCATTCATTAATGGCTTTAATTTTGTTAGGGTCTACCTTAATACCCTCATGAGATACAATATGACCCAAATATTCCACCTCATGTACTCCAAAGAAACATTTATAGGTTTTTGCATATAATTGTTCTCCTCCAATAATTAGAGCATCTTGCCAACATGTTGAACGTGATCCTTCCAAGACTTCATTAAGGGACTTTTGAGATCTGAAATGGGCCTCGTAAGAAAAATGTACAACCAAAATAAAATTTATAAGAACCAATAGGATTCAAGATGATGACGTTAACCATGGGGGATGATTCACCATTCTTGGAGTAAAAATGTAAAAAGACTAAAATATAGTAAAATAATAAAACTACTCTTTCAACTCACATTTTCAACTTATCTCCCAAAGTTTTTACTCAAATTTCGAGCAAGAGTAATCGTTGGATGCAAAAATTTGATTCCTCATCCAACGAGTACCCATGTTGCATACTTTTGATGGACCCTGTTACACGAAAAATGAGAAATACATGAAAAAAAAATGTGATTGCAATCACGTTTTTTCATGTATTTCTCATCTTTCATGTAGTAGGGTCCATCAAAAGTATGTAACATGGGTTCTCGTTGGATGTGGAATCAAAATTTTCATCCAATGATTGTTGCCACTCGAAATTTGAGTATACCCATAGGGAGATAAGTTGAAAATTTTGTTTTTCGTTTTTTCCCTCTAAAATTTGTTAAAGTAATCTAAACTTATTTTATTATTTCCACTATTATTTTATAATTTCCTTAAGAGGCCCATTTTAGACCTAAAAATTCCCCTAATGGTTGTATATTCGTATATCATCAAAAAATACTAACACAATTTTTCTAAGGAAGGGTTTGAAAATGGAATTCATCAAACCTTGAAATGTGGAAGATGCATGCGTAAGACCAAAAGTCATGACCAAAAATTCCTAAAGAACTTCATGAGTTCTAAATGTTATTTTCATAATTTCTTTAGTCTTCATTCTAATTTGGTGATATCCTGAATGAAGATCCAATTTGGTGAAGTAAATTGCTCCATGTAACTCATCCAACAATTCATCATGATAGGAATGGGAAAATTATCATTAATAGTGAACTTGTTGAGCTCCCTATAATCTGGACACATACGCTAAGATCTTTCATTATTGTGCACTAATATTACTAGAGAAGAGAAAGAAATTGACTAGGTTGAGTGTTATAAATACCAACAAGAAAATCCTAATTTAATTTGTCCTTACATTAAATTGGGAATTAAATTGTAATTATATTCTCATAAAAACTTGTAGCAGTTAACTAAGTTAAGTTGACTTAGGTGGATCAGTATATTCGAGTTCGAAGTCTATCTAGAGTCATGTAGAGTGATCCCTAAATTTTCGGAGTCAAGGTTGAGTTCTTATTGAGTTGTAATTATTTAATTTAGTTTAACTGAGTTAAATTCAGTTAAACTAGTTCTAAATGTTGGAGGACCTAGTGAGTGGTCAAGTGAATTAAATTGGATTTAATTCACATGTAGTGGTCAATTAGATAACTTATAATTCACTAAAAAATAACTCATGCATGTCAGTTCAGAGGAAGACCCTATTGAGATTAGAGTTCAAGGACAATTAGTATCAGTTCTAAAATCATCTAAATTAAACTGGTGATGCATGCAATCAGAGGAAAGCATATGGATGGATTGCACCATTACTAGTGAGGAATTTCCCAATTAAATATGGGATAATTCCAAAGGGAACAATGCAAGGAAGTAGGGGCTTGGCAGGCAACAAATTTGGCTAAGTATTGGCTTGAGTTGGTTTGTGTAGCATTGAGTGAAATTGTACTTGGTAAGATATTGTTCAGGTTGAACAAGCATTGTATTTTTTTCTCAGATCTTCTAGTTAATGCAATATACAAATAGTGAATTTTTTAGCTAAGGCTTTCCCCAGACAAATTATTATGTTATTTCTGATTGAAATTCTTCCTTTTCTTCTTTGTTATTTCATCAATCAAATTTTTTTATTTTTTTAGTTGATCATTAGAGTAGATTCAAGTCAATTTTTTTAGCATATCACAATCTACATGGTATTGGATCTGAAATCAATATAGAAGAGGAGAATACGAGTTTGGTGTGTAGGTGAAATCGAATTTGCAATTTCATAAGAGCCAGCAGGATGTCGTTCTATGGTTTGAGACTTGAGTATGCCCTTGAGGGTAGATCGAATTACATAGCTTGGAAGGACAATATGGAGGTAGTGTTTGAAGACAACGAGATGAATTAATTTGTATATCATGACACCCTGAAGCCTCCAACATATGATGCTAAAGATATGGCAGAATGAAGGAAGTGTGTGGCAAAGGTGAGAAGGATTATCCTAGAAGGAGTTTGAGATCATATTGTCTCAAATATCCATAGTAAGGAAACTCCATTTGCAATATGGAAGGCATGGACGAACTTGTTTCAAAACAACAGTGACCACAAGAAGTTAGCATTGAAGGACAAGCATAGAAAGATCAAGATGGAGAAGGTCGACTCAATTCTGAAATACTTGACCAAGTTCACCCAATGTCAGGATTTACTTGGAAGTGTCAGGCTTACTGTTGTAGAAGATGATCTGGTGAGCCTAGCACTTCTAGGACTTCCCAAGAGATGGCATAGCTACCAGGACTTAGTTAATGGGAGGGAGAAGCTACCATAGTGCGAGCGATTGTGGTCCGACTTGGTACGAGAAGAGATTTGGTGGAACACCAGAGATAGATCCTCATTAAAGCACAATGATGAGGAGAATTGTGCCTTATCTCGAAAGCCAAAGAAAAGGAAGGGGACTAATCCCATTGAAAATTAGATTCTAGTCAAGGCGAAAAGAAGAAGGACATGTTGAAAATTAATTTTTTTCACTATCATGGACTAGGAAACCATGCTACAAAGTGTCTGCACAAGAAGGTCGGTAAGAAGCCCTCAGGAGGAGCGGCAAGTGAAGCTCTTACTTCACAATTTGAACTAGATTTCACCCTCATCACTTTCATGGTGTCATCAATGATGGGTAGTGTGTGGTACCTAGATAGTGGGGCCTCATTCCATATGATCGACAACAAAAATCTCTTAAGTAACTTGGAGGAGAAGGACCTCCAGATGCCCATCCGCATGGGAGATGATGGGAGGCATAGCACGATTGACATTGGTATTTTTACCTCTCAGAGGGACTTTGGTTCTTCCCTCACATTAGAGATGTCATGTATGTTCTAAATTTGAAGAAGAACTTGGTTTCTGTTTCCATGTTGGAGGATCAAGGCTATGATGTGATATTTAGTAAGGGAAAGGCTTTCCCTCGTCACATAGCCACATGACAGGTGAAGCAGATCGGGGTTTGAGTGAATAAACTCTACAAATTGGAGGTAGAATATTTTGATGCTTTGAGCACTAAAGTAGAGAAGGTGAAGAGATAAGACATCAGTGAGTTGTGGCATAGAAGATTTGGTCACTTGCACCACAAAGCTTTGAAGATCATGTAGAAAATTTCTATAGGACTTCCCAAAGGTACGCTAGAGTAGAGAGACACATGAAAAGGGTGTACATTAGGTAATTACACCAAATCTTCCTTTCATGGAAAAGACAGTCAAGTGCAAGTGATCCTTGATTGAGTTCCCTCAGATGTGTGTGGACCATTCTCGAAAGAATCCATGACCAAGCACAAGTATTATGTAATATTTGTTGATGATTTTTCTCGTAAGTGTTGGATTTTCTTCATGCAAAAGAAAGATCATACGTTTGCTAAATTTTGTGAATTTAAAGCACTTATCGAGAAATATATTGGCAAGAAAGTTAAATCTCCCAGAAGCAATAATGGTGGAGAATATGTGTTGAATGAATTCAAGAACTTATGTGAAATATAAGGCATTCGATGGGAGTTGATATCACCTCATATCCCACAGAAGAATGGGGTGGTTGAAAGTAATAACAAAAGTATTGGGGAAGCGACATGAGCGATGTTACATGATCAGGGCCTACCATTGCACTTGTGGGCCGAAGCATGCAACACAATATTTATTTGCTTAACATAAGCCTTCATTGTATTCTCGGGAT
This sequence comes from Pinus tabuliformis, assembly GCA_031772625.1. Taxonomy (NCBI): domain Eukaryota; kingdom Viridiplantae; phylum Streptophyta; class Pinopsida; order Pinales; family Pinaceae; genus Pinus; species Pinus tabuliformis. The sequence continues at coordinate 97,010,044 of CM062805.1, read as the reverse complement.
GAGTACACCAGTAGAAGATTTTTTAGGGAAGAAACCAGATGTGGAATACTTCAAGATATTTGGTTCATCAATCTACTGTCATGTTACCAAGGATACATGAAAAAATATAGAGCCAACAACTGAGTTGGGAATATTTGTGGGGTATAATGATACACCTCAAAACTATCGAGTGTACCTTTCATTCAACAGGATGACAATGGTTTGTATAGATCTAAATTTTGATGAAGAGAAGGCCATGAGATGTTCCCTTGAGAGGGATCTTCAACTACATGTAGTTGAGGAGATTTTAGCTCCAAAGGAGGAAGCTCAAGATGATGTGGAGCAGCCACATGCAGAAGAGCAGACAGTGGAATTGCCCACTCATACAGAGGCTTCCAAAGATGGGATAAAGTGCACCATAGAGGCTGATAGATTATTGCATGATGCTAGAGATAATGTGGGAGCACCCATATCATAGCGCAGGAAGAGGAGGTCAATAGAGAAATACACTGGCTACATGGCTCTAATTAGCAAGCGTGTAGAGATTGTGTTATGAAACCAGCTCACAAAAAGATAGAAAAGATAGATCAACACCTTAGAATTCAGCCTCTTCGAGGGGGCAACCTCCTTTACATTACACAATGAGCAATTCTTAGATGATACAAATGAAAAACCTCCTTTCTATATATAGGAGTCTAAGGGTTCACAATATAACCAAGCCGACCTAACAATAATAATATAAAGGCACAAAAAAAACAATAGTGGGATTCTATGGGGCACAATAATAACAATAAAGGATACAATGACAATAGTAATGGGGGAATCACTAGTATTATAGGGACCTAACATGCCCCTCTCCTTCAAAAAAGTGTTGTACTCAATGCTTGAGTAGTTCTAGATGCTTTTGTATAAAATTCTCACCCTCCCATGTGGAATCTTCAATGGGTAAGTTCTTCCACTTGATGAGATACTCTGAAATTGATCAATTTCGTAGCTGTCGGGTTCTTCTTTCTTTGACTGCTTCAGGTTCCAATATGATTTTTCCTTCCTCACCAAGTTCTGGAAATATTGTTTGAACTGGAATCTTGTCACGTATAACCTTCTTTAAGCATGAAACATGGAACTAGGTGCACTCGGGAAGCTGCAGGAAGCTCCAATTTGTATGCCATAGTACCTATCTTTTGCAACACCTTGTATGGACCATAATACTTTGGTGATAATTTATTATCCTTCTTAGCTTGCTTGAGGGACATTTTTTTATATGGTTGTAGCCATAGGAATACCCAATCACCTACATCAAAACTTCTTTCACTACGATGTTGATTTTCCTGCTGTTTCATTCTATTTTGCGCCAAGATGAGGTTATCCTTTAAGAGTTGGAGAACTTGTTGTTGATGCTCGTTGTGATTTTCCACTGCTTGAACCTTATAATTTTCTCTTAAATATGATGTGATGGATGGTGGATGATATCCATAAAGTTCCATAAATGGGGTCATTTTTGTTGCATTATGGAAGGAAGTGTTATACCACCATTCAGCTAGAGGCAACCATTTGACCCATTATGTCTGTTTATTAGATACAAAGAAACGAATATATCCTTCCAAACATTTCTTTACTGTCTCATTTTTCCCATCAGATTCAGGATGATGAGATGAGCTATGAGCTAACTAAGTACCAAGACAAGAAAATAATTCTATCCAAAAATTTCCAGTGAAAATGGGATCTCTGTCGCTTACGATAACCTTTGGGTTTCCATGTAGCTTTTGAATTATTTCCATAAATGCAGTAGAAACTATACTCACTTTAAATGGATGAGATAATGCACAAAAGTGTGCATACTGGGTAATTATGTCAATTACCACCATGATAACACTCTTTCCTTTGGACTTGGGTAAACCTGTGATAAAATCCATTGAAACCTCCTCCCAACGTTGGCTTGGAACCGATAAAGGTTGTAATAGTCCCGGGTCTTAATTGTTTCAACTTTATTTTGTTGGTAAACCAAACATTCTGTTACAAACTTTTGAATATCTGATTTAAGGACATCCCAAAAAAAATCCATCTTAACCCTGTGGTAGGTTTTTAGAAATCCTGAGTGCCCTCATAAGGGAGAGGTGTGCAATTCCCTAAGAATCCTTTGTTTGAGTTGGGAAATCTTACATAGGTATAACTGATCCTTGTACCATAACGAATCATTTTTCCAGCTAAATCTATCAGATGTACTGGGATCTTGTTGTATCTTTTGAATGAGTGCCCACACTTCCTTGTCATTCTTCCATTCATCCCTTGCTTCATTTATCCAATCTAGTTGGATAATAGAAATGGCACAAAGAAATGCTTCCACATCCTCATCCTTTCTTAATAGTGCATCTACCACAACATTTTGCTTCACTTTTTTGTAGATGATTTCAAAGTCATAGCCCAACATCTTTGTGACCCATTTTTTTTGCTCTTCTGAAGATAATATTTTTTCTAAAAAGTATTTAAGACTATCATGATTTGTTTTTACCTTGAAGTGTCTTCCCATTAGGTAGGGTTACCGTTTCTTAAGTGCATGTAGTATTTCCAATGTTTCCTTCTCATTTATAACTTTGTGTAAATACTTTCCTTTGACTGGACGACTTTCGAAAGAAATGGGTCTTTCTTCTTGCATTAAAACAACACCAATTCCATTTCCTGAGGCATCACATTCCACAATAAAGGTTTTTGTGAAGTCCGGTGTAGCTAAGGCTAGTGCTTGGCACATTGCCTCTTTAAGATGATCAAAGGCCTTTGTTTCTTCAGGAGTCCATGAAAATGCATCTTTCTTCAATAATGTTGTTAGAGGTGCTGCTATTCTCCCATAATTCTTAACAAACTTGCGATAACACCTTGTGAACCGAGAAATCCTTGTAGATGCTTTATGGATATGGGGATTTTCCATTCCTTAATGGTTTTAATTTTACTAGGGTCTACCTTAACACCTTCATGAGATACAATATGACCCAGATATTCCACCTCTTGCACTCCAAAGAAACATTTGGAGATTTTTGCATATAATTGTTTCTCCTCCAATAGTTTGAGCACCATGTCAACATCTTGGACATGATCCTTCCGAGATTTGTTGTAGATTAGTATATCATCAAAAAATACTAACACAAATTTTCTAAGGAAGGGTTTGAAAATGGAATTCATCAAACCTTGAAATGTAGAAGGTGCATTAGTAAGGAAAAAAGGCATGACCAAAAATTCATAATGACCCTCATGAATTCTAAATACTATTTTTGGAATGTCTTCAGTCTTCAGTCTGATTTGATGATATCCTGAACGAAGATCCAACTTGGTGAAGTAAAATCATCCATGCAATTCATCCAGTAATTCATCAATGATAGGAATGGTAAATTTATCTTTAATAGTGAGCTTGTTGAGCTCCCTATCATCTAGACACATGCGCCATGATCCATCCTTCTTGTGAACCAATACCACTGGAGCAGAGAAAGAACTTTGACTAGATTGAATTATACTATCCTCTAGCATTTCTGCAACCATACGTTCAATTTCACTCTTTTGGACATAGGGATATCTGTAAGGCCTGATGTTTGGAAAAACACTTCCTGGAATCAAATTGATAGCATGATCATGATCACAAATAGGTGGGAGGCCTTTGGGAGTCTCAAATACCTTGGAATGATTGTCCAAGACTTTTTGGAGATCTAGATAAATGGATGGTTTCGATGTGGGAACCTCTAGTGAACATAATTGTGCAATTATGCCTCGTTGTTATTTCTTTAGAAGATTTGTCATTCCATTAGAGCTGATTATCTTTCCTGGTTTCCCTGCGATACCCCTTAATTCAACTTCCTTTCCTTCTGCAGAGAATTTCATGAAAAGTTCTTTGAATTAAAAGCTATTGTACCCAAGGATTGTAGCCATTGGACTCCTAGTACAACATCAGCACCACCCATTGGAATGGAAAGCATTGGGCTATTTAATACATATTCTCCCATTGATAGCTTGATATTATGGCACTTTCCTGAGCAATTTATGGTTCCTCCACTTGAAACCATCACTTAATGCTCTGGTGCTGGATATAGGAAGCAATTCAATTCCTTAGCTATCTTGCAATGAATAAAATTACGGGTACTTCCCAAATCAATCAACACTATTACCTTTTTTTTCTTGATATGCCCTTCTATCTTGATAGTTTGAGGAGTGGTAATTCTAGCCAATGCATTACAAGATATGGTCGGATTCGTTTCTTCTTTTTCTAGGGTTTTTTCCTAGTGTATATCCTCTTCTTTTGACATTTCTTGTTCCCTTTCTTCCTCCTCTTCACAATCTATGTAAAGTAATTTCTTCTCGGCACACTTATGACCTTTAATGTATTTTCTATCACAACTGTAACAAAGCCCTTTTGCTCTTTTTTCTTCCAATTGTTGTGGTGTCAACCTTGTAGGTTGTGGATGGCTAGGGGTAGAAACACTTCCATGTTTATGATTTTGAGTGGTAGGCTTCCTTGTTGCCACAATTTTGTTTTCCATTTTTCTTGCCAACATGAATGCCTTCTCCAATGAATATGGTTCCCAAAGGAAAACCTCATGTTGGATGCTATATTTTAAAGTCCCTATGAACACATCAACCCTATGCTCCTCTGGAATATCTTTTACCCTTATATTCAATTTTTGGAAGTCCTCAATGTGCTCCATAATTGAACCCTTTTGTTTGAGATTTATCAATTGGCTAAAAAAAGTGTTGCTTTTTGTATCCTCATAATGTGCTATTGTTTCATCCATAAAAATAGCCCAAGTGACAATTTGCTTACGAGAGCAAAGCCATTGATACCATACAGACTAATTTGGTTCCAAATATAAAGTTGCAATGCGTACCTTTTGTGTGTTTTGCACATTATGGAGATCGAAAAATTGCTCCATCTGTAGTATCCATGTTCTAGGATCCTTGCCATCAAACTTCCTCATATTGATCATTGGAACATGGTGGTTCTTCGATCCAACGTTAGAGTCTATGAAATCATGATTAACATTTATTTTGTTCTCATCATGAGTTTCCTTTACTACCCTTTCACCATTAGTAAGCATTTCTTGTAGAAACTTTGTCAAATCTGTCTTCAAATCTTCCATGCTTGTCTTTAAATATTTCTTCAAATCGTCCATTTTAGCTTCCACGCCATCTATTTTAGCTTCCACGCCATCCATCTTAGCTTCCACGTCATTCATCTTAGCTTCTACACCTTTCTTTAAACTATCCATCTTAGCTTCCATGCCTTTCTTTAAACCATCCATCTTAACTTCCACGCCATACATCTTAGCTTCTACGTCTTTCTTTAAACCATCCATCTTAGATTCTGTTACTTTTTGTGCGAGTGACATTTGTTGCACTTGGTCTCGTAATTTTGATATATCATGTTGCATTTCTTCCTCTTCTTCATAAGTCATTCTAGAGCTTTCAGGTTGCTTACTATGTGTTTCCATTTTCTTTCTTCAGGGCATCAATTACTGATAATACTGCTTCACTATGCCCTTTGAATTCCTTCAAACTAATTTTTCAAACCAAGCTTATGCAAAAATTTAAAAAAAACTACACACCTTTTTTTCACTTTGTAGGAGCTTGATATTGAATCTGATGTATTTCTATAGTTTTGGATCTCCAAGGTCTGAAATTTCTTCCTGCGGTAACCCTCTGAGTAATATTTCTAACTCTGGAAGTCTTATCAATATTGGATTCTCTAATGAAGAGTTATTCCAATTCTCCCACGATGACCTGAGTATAGACTTGTTCAGTAGAGCGAACTTGTACGACATGCCATGGGTCACTGTTTCAACCTTAGGTTCTGAAAATGGTACCCAAAAAACTACCATCTTTCCTCTTTCTAAAAATTCTTACGAAAATTAAATCTGATGCTCAAAGAGAAAGTTATGATGATTTTCTCAAGGTGACCAGTTTGGAATGTAATTCAGGGGTCTGCAAAAACCCTAACTTCCTCAGATTATATCTCCGCAAATATAGTGAGACAGGATCTAAAATTTGGAGCCGAGGTTCAGACCAATTTTATAGTGAAACTTCGTAGAGAAAGTTTTATAGTGAACATTCCATGATGACCTATTTTAGATGAAAACCCTAACGTCCTCAGATTGTATCTTCGAAAATATAGCAAGAAAAGATATGAAATTTGGACCTGAGGTTTAGCAAGATTTCATCTCAAATGGGTTTTTTTTTCCGCTTCTGAAATGTCGCAGAAAAAAAAGCTATAGCGAAAATTCCACGATGACCTGTTTGGAGCAGCGAAACCCTAGAATCCAAAGCTCTGATACCAAATGTTATGAAACCAGCTCACAAAAAGATAGAAAAGATAGATCATTGCCTTAGAATTCAGCCTCTTTGAGGGGACAACCTCCTTTACATTACACAATGAACAATTCTTGGATGATACAAATGAAAAAACCTCCTTTTTATATATAAGAGTCTAAGGGGTCACAATATAACCAAGCCGGCCTAACAATAATAATATAAAGGCACAAAAATAACAACAGTGGGATTCTATGGGGCACAATAATAACAATAAGGGATACAATGACAATAGTAATGGGGAAATCACTAGTATTATAGGGACCTAATAGATTGAGCCATCCTCATTTGAGGAAGAAGTGCAGAAACTAGTGTGGGTTGATGCCATGGTTGAGGAGTATGACTCCATTATCAAAAATAGTGTTTTGGAGGTGGTCCCAAGACCAGCAGACAAGCCAGTCAGTGGTGAGTTCTAGATGGAATTACAAGGTAAATCAAGCAGCAGATGGGAGTGTGGAGAAACACAACGCCAGATTTGTGGCCAGAGGGTTCTCTCAGGTGGAGGGAACTAATTACGATGAGAATTTTTCTCCTATAGCAAGGTACTCATCAATCAGATCTATTATATCACTTTTAGTGCAAATGGGATGGAAGATACATCATATGGATGTAAAGATAACATTCCTCAACAGCATGATTGAGGAAGAGGTGTATATTGAGCATCTGAAAGGATTTGAGACCTTGAACAAAAATTTTCATGTGTGCAAACTCAAGTGAGTGTTGTATGGACTGAAACAAGCACCTCGTGCTTGGTACACCAGGATTGACAACTATTTAACCGGGTTAGGCTTCACCAAAAGTGAAGCAGATGTGAACCTTTACCATATTGTGGTTGAAGGTAAATTGTTTATTATTGTATTATATGTCAATGATCAGTCTAAGCATATTAACATCTAATTTCACCAACTACAAGATTAAGTGCAGAGGAGATTCGTGTTGTTGGAGTACATTCCTATAGAGGAGAAGGATGCAGATATTTTGAAAAAGGAATTGTCAAGATGCTAATTTGAGCTTCAAAGAGGAAGGATTTGGGTAGAAGATAATCCATTTCTTGTTGATTGTGAGTGTTAAAAATAGCAACAATAAAATTCTAATTTAATTTGTCCTTGAATTAAACTGGGAATTAAATTGAATTCTATTCTCATAGGTAGTAGTTTACTAAGTTAATTTAAGTTATTCGGCTCAGTAAATTCGAGTTGGAAGTCTATCTAGAGTCATGTATAGTGACACCTAAATTTTAGGGGCCCAGGTTGAGTTCTTATTGAGTTGTAATTATTTAATTCAGTTTAACTGAGTTACATTCAGTTAAACTAGTTCTAACTGTTGGAGGAACTAGTGAGTGGTCAAGTGAATTAAATTGGATTTAGGATTTAATTCACATGCAGTGATCAATTAGATAACTGATAATTCACTCAAAAATAACTCATGCATGTCAGTTCATAGGAAGACCTAGTTGAGATTAGATTTTAGGGACCATGTACTATCAATTGTAAAATCATCTAAATTAAACCAGTGATGCATGCAATCAGAGGAAGGCTTATGGATGGATTTCACAACTACTAATGAGGAATTTCCCAATTATATATGGGATAATTCCCAAGGGAAAAACACAAGGAAGTCGGGGCTTGGAAGGAAGCAGATTTGGAAAAGTATTAGTTTGAGTTGGTTTGTGAAACAGTGAGTGAGATTTTACTTGTGCAGAGATTGTTCAGGTTGAACAAGCATTGTTACTTCTTTTCAAATCTTCTTGTTAATGCCATATATAGATAGCGAGGTTTTTAGCTGAGGCTTTCCATAGATAAATTATTGTGTTTTGTGTGATTGAAATTATTCATTTTCTATTTCATGATTTCATCAATTAAATTTTTTTATGCTGATGATTAGAGTAGATTCAAGTCAATTTTTTTAGCATATCATAATCTGCAGTTTGAATATACAATAAAAATCTACATTGAATTATACTGGCCTCCAGCATTTTTTCAACCATACGTTCAATTTCACTCTTTTGGGCATAAGGATATATGTAAGGTCTATTGTTTGGAGGAACACTTCTTGGATTCAAGTGAATAGAAAGATCATAATCACGAATAGGTGGGAGGCCTTTTGGAGTCTCGAATACCTTGTAATTATTGTCCAAGACTTTTTGGAGATTTCGATAAATAGATGATTTCAATGTTTGAACCTATAGTGAGCACAATTGTGAAATTACACCTGTTTTTCTTTATTTAGAGGCTTTTTCATGAAATTATAGCTGATTATGTTCCCTGGTTTCCCCGTGATACCCCTTAATTCAATGTCCTTTCCTTCCCCAAAAAATTTCAAGAAAAGTTCTTGAAAATTAAAAGCTATTGTCCCTAAAGGTTGTAACCATTAGACTTGTACTACAACATTGTAGGTTTTAACCCCGTACAGAAATTAACTGCAGATGAATTCTAAAAAATAGAAAATAAACAAGAGTAGAGCATAACACATAAAACAAATATACATAGAAATTTTCCCCTGGATCCCAAAACCAGGACTACCATATTGATTTTTCATTATGTTTCTTTCAATGTTACAATACATAGATATACATGTCAAAGCATCCAATACCATGGACAGAAAACCATCGCGTCCAAAACCATGTGCGAAAGTCATGCACAAAACCATAAGTAGGTCCACCCACCTAATATAGGGTCCAAAAAAAAAAAATCGTGGGGCACTACCTTGGACCCAGTAGAGGGGGGCTAACTGCCCCCCTCAAACCCCTTTTGAGCCCCCCACTGTGCAATTGGCAAAATGAAATGGGGGCTTCGCCCCACCTCTAACCCCCAGTTTGGCTAGGCTAGCTAGTCGTGGAAAAAATATAACACAACCCAATGCACCACCCATTGGAATGGAAAGCATTGGACTATTCAATACATATTCGCCCATGCTTAGAGTGATATTATGGCATTTCCATAGAAATTTATAGTTCCTCCATTTGCAAGCATCACTTGACATCTCGTGTTGGATATAGAAAACAATTCAATTCCTTGGCTATATTACAATGAATAAAATTATGGGTATTACCCGAATCAATCAACACAATTACCTTTTTATTCTTTATAAATCCTTTTATGTTTAGAGTTTTAGGAGTGGTAATTCCTACCAATGCATTACAATATATGTCATATTCATTTCATATTTCTCTGGGGTTGGTTCCTTGTGTATATCCTCTTATTTTGATGTTTCTTGTTCTTTCTCTTTCTCCTCTTCAAATCTATGTAAAATAATTTATTTTCAGCACACTAATGACCTTTAGTGTATTTTCTATCACAATTGTAACAAATCCCTTTTGCTCTTTTTCCCTCCAATTGTTGTGGTGTCAACCTTGTAGGTTGTGGAAAGCTAGGAGTAGCAACATTTCCATCTTTATAGTTGTGAGTGGTATAATTCCTTGTTGCCATAATTTTTCTTTCAATTTTCTCTGCCACCCTAAATTCCTTGTCTAATGAATATGGTTCCCAAAGGTGAACCTCATGTTGGATGCTATCCGTTAAAGTCCCTATGAATACATCAATTCTGTTATGCTTCTTATCCTGCAAAGCGAGACCCAGACATAGAAATAGCGAAGAAAAGATACCGAGACACAAAATATGCGAAGAAAATATACCCAGAGCACAGAATAGCAAAGATTTTATTATCCAGAAAGAAATGTTCACAGGCCTCTTCGAGGGGGCAACCTCCAATAGAGCAGAGCTCGATTACCAAACAAGACACAATACTCCTCGCAGGGAGTCTCTATCCTTTATATATGACTCATACATGCAATACCACGAGCCAATATCGTGGATTTTATTAATACCACCTATCTAATACTACCGCCTATTTACCATCTAACTAATACTTCCGCCCATTTGCAACTAACTGTGGTCCCGTCACTAATTGCGGGTTAACCACTTACAATTATTAATATGGGCTTTATTGACTCTTGACTATGACGTGATCCCATGGCATAAATAAGGGGGTTAGGGTGGGACCCTAACATGCCCTCCCCCTTAAGACTAGCCTTGTCCTCAAGGCTGAAGCTGTGGAAACTGCTGAAGAATAGCGGCTGGTTCCCAAGTTGCATCTTCTGGCGAGGTGTCTTTCCATTTGACTAGGACCTCCTTAATCACGCGGCCACGCAGGTGCTTGTCTCGTGTGTCTAGAACTTGTTCAGGTTGAAGCCAGATTGATCCTTCTTCATCCAATTCAGGTAGACTGGTTTGAACTCGGCAATTGGTCCCAATCACTTTCTTGAGGCACGATACATGGAAAACTGGGTGGATTTTTGCTGTAGGTGGTAAAGCCAGCTTGTAAGCCACTTCTCCAATGCGCTGCAGTACTTGATATGGTCCGTAGAATTTTGGAGAGAGCTTTTGACAGCCCTTGTCTTTGAGTGATGTTTGCTTATATGGTTGCAGCTTCAAAAAGACCTGATCCCCTTCTTGAAATTGGCGCTCTGAGCGATGTTGGTCAGCCTGTTGCTTCATACGGTTCTGAGCTTGATGAAGATTCTCGCGCAAGTGGGCCATCATGGTTGCACGGTGTTGTAAGAGTTGATCCACTGCTTGTACTTTGGAGCACCCCGTGAGATAAGAAGTAGGGGACGGCGGAAGTTGTCCATAGACTGCTTCATAGGGAGTCATTTTGGTGGTGGCATGATAGTTGGTGTTATACCACCATTCCGCTAGAGGTAACCACTGTGCCCAAAGGTGTTGTTTTTCTGAAGTGAAACACCTAAGGTAAGTTTCTAGGCATTTGTTGACGGCTTCGGTTTGACCATCTGTTTGCGGATGATATGAAGTACTGAGTTTGAGTTGAGTGCCTTGTATTCTGAAGAGTTCCTGCCAAAAATTACTGGTGAAGATTGGGTCGCGGTCGGACACAATCGAAGTGGGCATGCCATGCAATTTGAAGATTTGATCCATGAAAGTTTGAGCAACCAAGGTAGGTGTGAATGGTTGTGGTAGAGCGCAGAAATGAGCATACTTTGATAGTCGGTCCACCACCACCATGATGACGGATTTGTTCCCAGATTTCGGAAGACCTGTAATGAAATCCATGGAGACCTCCATCCAAATTGACGCCGGAATGGGCAATGGTTGTAATGTACCTGGTGTGTTGACTGTTTCCCCCTTGTGGCGTTGACAGACGTCACATTCTGCTACAAAAGTAAGGATGTCCTGTTTCATGCCAGTCCAAAAAAATGATCTTCTGGTGCGAGCGTATGTCTTCTGAAAGCCCGAATGTCCTGCAATGGGAGAGGAGTGCAATTCTGCCAAAATGCGAGTTTTGAGGGTGGATGTTGGTGAGATGACCACTCTGTCCTTGTAGCGAAGAATATCATTCTGCCATGAGTAGCCCTTGCTGGAATTAGGATCTGCCTGTAATTGAGAGATGAGTTGAGAGAGCTCAGGATGTGAAAACCATTCCCTGCGAACCTCTTCAATCCAGTCTGGAATGGGGAGGGATATTGCAAGCAGAGTACTTTCCTCCTCAAATTGGCGTGACAAGGCATCTGCTACCCTGTTGTCTTTCCCTTTCTTGTAAATGATCTCATAATCATAACCCAACATTTTGGCTAACCATCTATTTTGTTGGGGGGAAGAGAGGCGTTGCTCCAAAAAATATTTAAGACTGTGATGATCTGTGCAGATTTGGAAGCGTCGCCCCAACAAGTAAGGTCGCCAGGTCTCAACTGCATGTAAGATGGCCATCATTTCCTTCTCATAGGTGGATAGGCCCAAGTTCTTCCCACTTAGTTGTTGGCTAGTGAAGGCCAATGGTCGCCCTTCCTGCATTAAGACTGCTCCAATACCTGTTCCCGAAGCATCAGATTCAATGACAAATGTTTTTGTGAAGTCCGGTAGTGCTAAGACCGGAGTGGAACACATGGCGGTTTTGAGAGCAGTAAATGCCTGTTGTGCTGCTTCGTTCCAGAAGAAGGAATTTTTCTTGAGAAGTTGTGTCAGGGGCTTCGCTATGCGGCCATAGTTGCGGACAAATTTACGATAGTAGCCTGTAAGGCCCAAAAATCCTCTCAAGCTTTTCAAGGTCTTAGGTTGAGGCCATTCTTGCATTGCCTGGATCTTTTTGGGATCAACCTTGACACCTTCCCGGCCCACAATGTGGCCTAAATACTCCACGTCTTCCCTGCCAAACGCACACTTAGACATTTTGACAAATAGTTTATGCTTGCTGAGCAGTTGCAAGAGGATATCTACATGCTTAAGATGTGCCGCCCAATTGCCACTATAGATGAGGATGTCATCGAAGAAGACCAGGACAAATTTTCTGAGATATGGTTTGAGGAGGTGATTCATAAGGCTCTGAAAAGTAGAGGGGGCATTACAGAGACCAAATGGCATGACCAAGAACTCATAATGGCCTTCATGAGTTCTGAAAGCTGTCTTGGGGATGTCAACTTCCTTCATGCGAATTTGGTGGTAGCCTGAGCGAAGATCTAATTTGGTGAAGAACTGGGCCCCATTGAGTTCGTCCAGCAAATCGTCCACCACTGGAATGGGGAATTTATCCTTGACTGTTAACTTATTGAGGGCCCTGAAGTCGGGACACATTCGCCACTCCCCATCTTTCTTGAGGACCATGACGACTGGAGATGAGTAAGGACTAATACTAGGACGAATGACACCTGCTTCCAGCAATTCCTTGATGATTTTTTCGATTTCATTCTTTTGGGTGAACGGATGTCTGTACGGCCGCACATTTGGGGGTTGGGCCCCTGGGACCAATGTGATGCTATGGTCATGTTCCCCTCGCGAGGGTGGAAGTTCATGAGGTTTGTCGAAGATCGTCCGATGTTTATTCAAAATCTGTTGCATCTCTGGATGAATTGGTGAAGACATGGTATCTACCACCTGGATGGCATTAAATTGAGCTACTACTCCATGATGGCCCTTTTTTAACAATTTTTCCATACGATGTGAGCTTATGATCGAAGGGTCTCCCGCTTGTAGCCCACGGAGAGTATGTGTGTAGTCGTTCTGCTTAAAACTCATATATAACTCCTTGAAATCCATTGTGATTGGCCCAAGAGTGCGGAGCCATTCCGCACCTAGGACAATGTCGCAACCCCCCATGTGTATTGCAAACAAGTGGGTTTTCAAGTGATAATCCCCCATTTGAATTTTGACATTGTCACAGCGACCTGCACATTTCATTGTGCCTCCATCTGCAATCTGGACTTGAAAGTTAGAAACTGCTCGGACATAACAATGTGCTGCTTCAGCGATCTTTTGGTGGATGAAATTATGGGTGCTTCCACTATCAATCAAAACTATTAGTGGCCGATGTTTAAGATAACCCCTGATTTTGAGAGTTTGAGGTGAAGAAATTCCTGCCAGTGCATGTAGTGAAATCATGGGTTCATCAGATACCATCTCCTGTTGGTTATCTTCGTCGGTCTCCTCTGGTTCCTCAAGTGGTGGATCTTCCTCGGTTTGGCTGGAGTCAGTGGCATCTATTTGAAAAAACTTGTGCTCTTTGCATTTATGACCCGGGGAATATTTTTCATCACAGTAGTAACATAGTCCCTGCTTCCTTCTTTCGGCCATTTCTGCAGGTGTCACCTTTTGAATCTTGAGTGTTTGGGTCATATTGGGGGCTTATAGGGAACGCCCTTTAGCGGGAAAGTTGGGGCGGCTGGATTGAGCAGCTAAGGATCGTTCCACTTTACGGGCTACCTGGCAAGCCTCGTTCCATGTGGGGGGGTGGTGGAGTAAAACCTGAGCTTTGATGGCTTCTTTAAGACCACTGACAAAGCATTCCATGTAGAATTCATCTGTGAGACCCTTAGTGCGGAAAGCTAGTGCTTCAAAAGCTGTAATATATTCATCCACTGAACCTGTTTGTCGGAGCTTAGTGAGACGACCCAAAAAAGAGTCTTCCTGTTCAAAGCGATTTCGAAGAGCTTTGGTAAATTGGCCCCAATTCTTAAATTGTCCATTGCAACGCTCATACCATTCCTTCCATTGCCAACGTTCACTGTCCAAGTACATGGTGCCCACCATAAGTTTAGTCCCCTCCTCTATGATATGATTCAAAAAAAAATACTGCTCCATTTGTGCTAGCCATGCAGACGTGTGAGATCCGTCAAATTTAGGCATATCCAACTTGGGAGGTCTCTGATTGGGTGGTGGATGGGTGTGCCAGAGGTGAGGAGAGTGGCTAGACTCCCCCTCATGGTATTCATGACCCTTATACGCCTCATCGTGTGCTGGCTCCTTGTCCTTCAGATCGTTCATCATGCCTTCGAATCCTCTAAGATGCTTTTCGAGGGTTGCCACTGTAGAGTGTAGGTGGTCCAGCTTTGCTTCTAGTTGGTCTATCTTTTCATTGGCCATTGCTTGAGCACGAGTTTCTACCATACACCCGTCTGATGAAAATTTGGGACCGCCGAAAAATTTCACTTAAAATTGAATGGTACCACCTTGCTCAGCTCGTCGTCCCGATTCTGAGTTTTACTCCTTTCTGATCAATACTGCAGTCACCAATTCCTCAAAATGTCAATGCCACCAAAAGTCCTGCGAAAATCATATGCAGGTACAGGAACCCTTCGCAACTACTCCGATCTGATGGATCTGAGATATCTGAATGGTGGAACACTGCTGCTGCTGATCTGAAATATCCGATCTAAGAGATCTGAATGGTTGAACAACTGCCGCTCCTGACTGGAATAGATAATGTGTGATCCCCCAATAGAAAATGGAACTATGGTCTTGGGGAGTGTCAGGTGCTACAGATCGCAATATACATAAGGGTCTGACAGTAGTACTCGGCCCAATGTTTCAGGGCTCTAACTAAGGAGGATCGACCGTACCCTTAGCCGTACAACCCGACTACCCTATCGTACGGGCGAGTAATCTCTCCGAGTGCTGTTCTCGGTGTACTGTAGCAACAAGACGGCCGAAGGATTATCTAAGGCGAGGTTTCAAGGGAGCTAGGGGGCTTCCTATATACCCAGAGGGTACGTGGAAGACAGTCCGTGCGCGGTTCTGTCTAATGCGCTACTACTCGAAGGGGTACCCACAGGGGTTACAAGGGAGTCCAACAGACGTGACCACCTCTTGTATTTCCTGCGTGCATGCCTCCCCAAATCCGCAGGTTTATGCGCTTAACGACAGATCCCGTGGTTTAAAGACGCCGGAACACGTCTCTAGCCTAAAAAAAATTTGCTAAAATTTGGCGATCCCACCGAGCCCTGGAAAGTGCTCTGATACCACTTGTTATGCTTCTTATCCTGCAAAGCGAGACCCAGACATAGAAATAGCGAAGAAAAGATACCGAGACACAAAATATGCGAAGAAAATATACCCAGAGCACAGAATAGCAAAGATTTTATTATCCAGAAAGAAATGTTCACAGGCCTCTTCGAGGGGGCAACCTCCAATAGAGCAGAGCTCGATTACCAAACAAGACACAATACTCCTCGCAGGGAGTCTCTATCCTTTATATATGACTCATACATGCAATACCACGAGCCAATATCGTGGATTTTATTAATACCACCTATCTAATACTACCGCCTATTTACCATCTAACTAATACTTCCGCCCATTTGCAACTAACTGTGGTCCCGTCACTAATTGCGGGTTAACCACTTACAATTATTAATATGGGCTTTATTGACTCTTGACTATGACGTGATCCCATGGCATAAATAAGGGGGTTAGGGTGGGACCCTAACAAATTCTATGCTCCTTTGGAATATCAATTAACCTGATATTCAATTTTTGGAAGTCCTCAATGTGCTCTGCCATTGAACCATATTGTTTGATATTTTTCAATTGGCTAAAGAAGGTCTTGCTCTTTGTATCCTCATAATGTGCTATCATTTACACTGTAAACATTGACCAAATGACAAGTTTTTTATGAGAACAAAGTCATTGACACCATATGAACTGATTGGTTTCTAAATACAAAGATGCAATGCATACATTTTTGTGTGTGTTGCACATCATGGAGATCAAAATATTGTTCCATTTGTAATATCCAAGTTACGATATCCTTTCCATCAAACTTCCTCATAATGTGGTGGGTCTTAAACCCAACATTGGAGTCTCTACAATCATAATTCATATTCCTTTCTTCATCATCATGATTTTCATGGATTACCTTGTCACCACTAGGAAGCCTTTCTTGTAGCAACTTTGTCAACCCTACCAACCTAAAATTCATTACATCCATGTATACTTTAAAAACTCCCAGGTCTAATTTTAATCCATGCTTGGAAAATTCCATGTTTTCTTTTAAATCATCCAATTCATTTTTTGTTTCCCTTTGTGAGAGTGAAATTTGTTGCACTTGGTCCTGTAATTTTGATATATCATGTTGCATTTCTTCTGCTTCTTCATGCTTCATATTAGATATTTATGGTTGTGTAATGGGAGTATCCATTTGTTTTTGCAAGGAATATTGGAACCAAGTAGTGATATCTATGCTTTGCTATGACCTTTGAATCACTTCAAAATGAATTTTCAAACGAAGGTTATGGAAATTTAAAAAATACACATCTTTTTTCTTGATTTTTGGAGCTTGATATTGAAACTATTGTATCTATGTAATCTCGACTCTCTAAGGTATGAAATTCAGTATTGTTATAACACTTTTAGTCTTATTTCCAACTCCTAAATTCATACTAGTATTGGATTATTCAAGATAAAGTTATGCTAAATCTCCCACGATGACCTGATTATGGATTGGTTCAGTAGAGTGAACTTGTACAAAATGCCACGTGTCACTATCTCAAAATTTGGCCCTAAAATAAATACATGAGAAAATACATTCCATTCAATTTCAGACACCTTTTACAAACTTCAAATCTAATTCTTGAAATGAAAGTTATGATGATTTTCCCTATATCTCCGATTTGAGACTATTCTAGAGCATGCAGAAACCATAACTTCTTTTGACCATATCTCAGAAAACTTAGCGAACTGAGATCTGAAATTTCTACAAGAAGTTCACCAAGTTTGTTTCTCCATGTGTTCAAAATTTCATCTTCTAAAGCTTCATATAAAACATGTTATAATGAAAATTCCAAGATGACCTGTTTGAAGTAGCGAAACCCTAGAATCCAAAGCTTTGATACCAAATGTTATGCAACTAGCTCACAAAATAGAAGAAAAGATAGATCAATGATTGAGAAATAACCTCTTATGGGGGAAAAGCTCCTTTACATCACACAAATGAAAAATTCTTGGATGATACAAGTGATAAGACCTCCTTTGTATATGTAGGAGTCTAAGGGGTCACAATATAATCAGAGCCTACATAAAAATAACAATAGTGGGATTCTATGGGTTACAACAATAAAAATATGGGAGATACATGTAAATAACAATAAAAATAAGGGGTATACACTAACAATAACAATAAGGGGGCTACAATATTATTATAGGGACCTAACACTATCACAACCATCATATTCTTAGACTTTATCAAGCCTAGAATCTAAAGAGTATATGTAGGCTTTGCTCAAAGTAATACCAATCATCTACTTTATAGAAACCAAATCTAGATCTATATGGATTCAAAATAGAGAATGGAAAAAAAGATAGATTATTACCAATATCTTGAGTGAAAATCTTTCCTGGGTGGTTGGCCCCGGTATTACATCGAGAATGTTGCAACTCCCAAGGGTTATTCAACTCAAATTATCAACCCAAGGTTTTTACAAACTTAGAGGTGAAAGTGTTATATGCACAGTAGATTGGATTCTACTCATGCCACCCTCAGTCATGACATTAGATCAAAGTTCTCATAAACCATTCCTCCTATTGAACTATATTGAAAGGTTGTAGATGAAAGTACAATTGAAATCTAATTCTAGCTATGAAAGTGGAAGTGCCATTTGCTCAACTTGTAGATGCTAATTAATCATTTCATGAAAGGAAAAGGGATAATATTGTTGCACTAGAAATTGTCACCTTGACATTTTGCAAATCCGTGTGAGTCCATTACCACTCATACTTTCCTCCTTTGAAAGCCTTAAGCCTCAGTTCTTCATATCAAGCCTTGAAAATAAGAGAAAGCCCTAAAAAATCTCTAAAACTCTGGTCCTACACTTTCTCTTAGCATTACCTGCAGTCCTGCACCCAATGGTCATGTCCCTTGTACACCTGACTGCTCTGCCTCTGTCTTATGGGTGCGGACCCCTGTAAAAGTAAAAAAGGCACAAGTATAATCTTAAAAACTCACTTTGAGTCATTTCTAGAACCTTCTAGAAGGAATCTTGAGGTGGCAAGTTCGCTCTTCTAAGGTTCATACATCCCATACCTTAAGGAGCTAACCCCTTGATGTGAGGAGCTTATCCCTTTGAAGGAGGA
This sequence comes from Pinus tabuliformis, assembly GCA_031772625.1. Taxonomy (NCBI): domain Eukaryota; kingdom Viridiplantae; phylum Streptophyta; class Pinopsida; order Pinales; family Pinaceae; genus Pinus; species Pinus tabuliformis. Next base: position 96,991,370 of record CM062805.1, on the reverse strand, counting down.
CTCTATCCCTTCATAGGTGGACCTATAACCTCCTTCCTTTGCACTATAAAATGAAGCACTGGGTTGGTTACTAGAGAGGTTGAAAGCTGAATATTTTTGAGGTGAAATGCTGCTGGAACTTAGTCTTCCTAATTGAGATTTTGTGAGGAGAGATTACATACCTCTTTGAACTCATCTAGAAGAGTGTGAGGCTTGTCAAAGTAAAGGAGATTCGTGTTTCAGACCCTAGGAAGAGCTTGTACAACATCAAGGCACCAAAGGTTGTAAGGCTCTTCTATTTCAAATTTAATACAAATAAGTTTATTTTTCTCAATAAGCTGTGTTTTGTGGTTTATTTTATGGATTCCTTGATCACCATAATGAACATGATTTATGATATTAGCTATGCAGGTGTTATTTGATGTGTGCTTGTTTGTGATTGCAGGTTCTCAAAAGAAAACTCTTTCGGACAGTTGAAGGATGGCTGCTACAAACTAGTGTTGGACTTAAGGTAGGGTCTAAACACCTCTATAGTTTTTGTTTATGAATTGCAATATGTTTAGAGAAAGATATATTTGCTTGTCCTACTTGTTGCTAGATATCTTTTGATACTAGGGAGATCGGCCTTGTCTGCAAGATCGATTTATCCGGCCAACAAATGTACTTGCAAAAATAAAGCTACTTTATCTCGCATAATTCATCAAACTAGAAACATGATTTCATGTTTGGATCGACGTTTCGAATCCCAAGTGGGATCCATCTTCAGGATGAGAGAATGATGATGATAGAAGAGCAGCGGAGAGGTAATAAATAGTGAGGATGAAACGATTATGAAAACAAACAAGTCGGCTGAAATGCTCTTGCTTTCTTCAAGTTCCATTGTAAACTTTATGTCTGGTGAGATCGAATTTAAGTGAGTGAAAAACTTTTCGAGCTCTGCTATACCATGAGTCCATTTTATATTGGTGTCATCAACAAATCGCTTCCACCAGCCTGGTTTCAAGGGTATGAATTCAGGGCCTTCTTTTCAAAGTATTCCATGTAAAGGTTGGCCACTATTGGCGAAAGGGGAGACCCCATTGCCACATCCGGTGTGGCAATGGGGTCTCCCCTTTCGCCAATAGTGGCCAACCTTTACATGGAATACTTTGAAAAGAAGGCCCTGAATTCATACCCCTTGAAACCAGGCTGGTGGAAGCGATTTGTTGATGACACCAATATAAAATGGACTCATGGTATAGCAGAGCTCGAAAAGTTTTTCACTCACTTAAATTCGATCTCACCAGACATAAAGTTTACAATGGAACTTGAAGAAAGCAAGAGCATTTCAGCCGACTTGTTTGTTTTCATAATCGTTTCATCCTCACTATTTATTACCTCTCCGCTGCTCTTCTATCATCATCATTCTCTCATCCTGAAGATGGATCCCACTTGGGATTCGAAACGTCGATCCAAAAATGATAAAACTGTGGATTCTCCGGTCAATTATTTAAAAGATTCTTCCCACAGATCTCTAAAATCCATGATTTCATGTATAATATACCTATTTCACACTTGGTTAAAAATCAGAAACCTAACTTGCATCATACTTGTGATTAAAAGCTAATTCTACTTTCTTTTGCAGTCAGGAAAAGGAATGGTTGTACTGGCCTAGGGGCTTCCCTTGATCATCAAATCACAAATTGGGGTCATTATTCATCTTGATTGAGCTAAAGTTGAAGTCGGGGTTAAAACTGGTGAAGAAAAGTGGTGCTACATGCTTGCTACAGGTGCTACTACAGGAGGTCGTATATTACTCTAGGAGGGTCTGTAATGCTACAGGAGGTGTTTCAAGAGGATTTTTAGGTTAAAAATGATGTCTCGAGGGTATGGAGAGGTGAATGGAGATCAGAGAGAATGAAGGAAGTTTGGGTTGATACCCCTAGCCAATCCCAAGACTTCTTAGAGGTCTACCTTGCCCTAGGATGAATGATCATGGTGTCCTATGTTTACTAGGAAAAGTGACTATGGAAACAAAATTTTGGGACAGAATTGAGGGGTGGAAAGAGAAGATGGAGGAGTCCAAGATGGAAGTGGAATACGTGCACTCCCCTATTTATAAACACATCTTTTAAACCAGCCACATGCATACATCCATTGATCATTAACAAAGTGATGTAACCTATGATGGAAAATATGAGTTGAATTTAAATAACATCTATTTTATGCCATAGCACCACTCTAATCATTAAACTGGCTTCTAAGCTACATAAAGAAAATGTGAAGAAAAAAAAAACTAACATTCATCCAATTCTAAGTAATCATAAACACAATATTTTTGGATTGAGATGGTGAATCCTTCCACCCATTCTCCCACAAGAGAGGTGATGTAGAAGCTTGCAACCATAGGTTTTTTATAACTTAACCTATACTAAAATGAAATAAACGATGAAATACTTGGAATCAAGAAAAAAGCACAAGTACAAAAGAGGGACCAAAGCCTCTAGGTTGGGCTCAAACCCAAGGGTCTCATCCCTTTGAAACTAACTCAGATGCATCTCAACATCCAACTTCTCAATAGCAGAAAGTAAAGGTTTCATACATCACATAAAAGTTCAAAATGACAATGTCAAGTTCTATGCTCAATAACTACACCTAGTTGAATCAAAACATTGAATCCTAATGAGATTTTCATCTTGTTTACTTATACAAAAGGGTATATGATAGAATCTCCCTTGAAAATAGGAGTGGTTCCCTTCTTGATCTCATAAATGGTGGATCATGTCCCTCTTGAGCTTCGCTTGTACTAGGAGTTACTAAACTGCCAATGAATTAGAACTAGTGAGAGAGGATGTTGTGATCCCAAGCCAAGTTAGGGGGTTAAGGAGGTGGAAAATCCCCTAGATTCTATCATGATTGTCTCCATTAAGCCCCTAAATAGGAATTTCCTAAAAAGTGCTTCTTTTTCCTGCAATTAAACCACATTAAGCCACTGTTATACCAGAAGATGACCTCCTCGTCATCTCATAAGAGAAATATAGTTTAGTTAAATACATGACCTAATTCAGAGTCCTATTTTCCAAGGTAACGCATCCCAGAAACATGCAAGAAGAGTTATAATGCTTTCCATGCACTAGCCAAGGGCGTTAGTCCTTAGGTTAACTCATTGTTTTGCTTAAAGGGAAACGTTACCCAAGATTTGTGAGATTCCAAAGGTCAAAGAGTAGGTTGATTGACTGACAGTCCTCTTTTCACTCAAATTGGAGCCCTAAAAGTAGGAAGCATCTACCTCTAGCCTAACTAAGGAAATTTATATTCCTAACAGAGTATCATGGAAAGCGAAAGATCAATAAAGCGAGGAAACATCCTAGCTTTTTCCTCAATGGAACTCATGAGATAATTGGCAAGGATGAGTCTCTCACCATCTATATATTGGAGGCTTGGGCATTATGAGAAACTTTGAATGGTTTTCAAATTATTATCGAAACTTTGTATGAGATATAGTTTTTATGCTGCCAAGAGTTTGAGAGAGAGAGAGAAAGGAGCTTGAGGACTAGAGGAAACTTGATCCGGCCAAGATGGTTGCAATCATTTTTCTTCAATTTAATAATATAGATATGTTGTTTTGTTGTCTACTTGATGGTGTTGATGTTGTGTTTAGTTACATGTTGATTCAATACCATAACTTATAAGTAGTTTAGATGTATGTTGTTTCATATATTTATGTATTAATGTGTTAATTATCAGGGTTTATGTGTTGTAGGATTACCCTCCATCTTGTTTATGTTTAGGCACTGATCTAAGATCTGCCAGATGGGTCTTCAGCATTGCTACATTGGGTTCTCTAGTAGTGATACACCAAGGACTAAGGTAATCTCTCTTATTTTTCTTTGTTAATCATGCATTAATATAGATATGTATATGATTCTTTGTGACTGCTACAGTTAATACGAAATGGTCTGCCTTGGATCCTGGGAATATACTTGAGGGTATTCTAGCCACAACAACCCATGCATTAATCCTTATAGAAGATTTGGCAACTCCACTGGGATTATACTTTGTTCCTGGTTTTTTCCTCCCAAGTTCCTAAATCTCTCTTTCTTTCCAGGTGTTCCTATTCTTCTTGGTTCCCATTATAACCACTTAAAATACTTCACAACCTTATTTTCTATGCATAGCCTTTGACTATACCCTGAATGACTCTTTTTGCAACCTCTTCTTATGTAACACACCCTAGCTATGAAAACTAGAGAGTTATAATGCCCCCCAGACTTGTAGACAGAGTGCTAGTCCTGCCATTAATTCTCTATAGCTTCTCCTTAGGTGTGTTAGCCAACCATTATCTTGATAAATAGCATGCTTTGGGAAGTTATGGGTTGGGAAGCTGCTTATAGTTTATTTCATGGATCTACAACTGTGCACTATGTTTGGTTGCCTATTTTCTAATAATTTTTTCTTTTTAGGAGTGCATTTTTTTTTAAAGAAAATGAAAAAAATTACTTAAAATGTTCTCTATTTTAGTTGGGTAGATTTTGCATATGTATTTTGGGTTAGTTGTTACAGAGCATTGCATGTTTGTAAATTTGTGTATGTGTTTACTACATTGGATGCATGTTGCCCAATTTATGTATAAATGATTCTATCCTTGTAGAAATAACTTGATCATCGAAATGAAATTGTAAAGAATATTTTCTGCATGGTTTGAGTCAAAGTCTCACAAAACTCCATATGTCAACACCCCTTTCGAAGACATTAATAAAGTAAATTTAAATTCAATCTCATAATAAAAGAAATCAAAAACTCTTTTTGACCATACACATGTATTAGTCTAAGCTAGGATCTTGGGCTAGGCAATGGTGAGTTAACTACCCAAGATCGTGAAACTGAGACTAGTGTCATTAAAGAGAGTAAAATCCTATTGCTCTCATACTATCCAGGACCTCTCCAATCAGAGTGGAGTTAAATCCGAGACAACATTGGAATGTAAGAGAAGGTATCCCACCTTCAATTGCATCTCCTTTGGGTATTCTATGTATTGGGTATCTCCTCGGGGATATTGGAGTTGATTTGGAGACTCAGGTCCCCTGCCCACACAGCGTACTATCTACAATCATGTCCCCCCTTTGATAGTGTCTATGCTTTGAGGTAACTGTAGTGGCCAAAATGTTTTAGGGATGAACATAAGGTGACTGGGGCGGGCTACCTTGGTAACTAAACATATGAACTTGCTCTGTATTTTGTTTTTGGGAGGGTGTTTGTCTTCATGAGAGTACTTGGCCCCTTAATCTGAGGTTCAGGGGAATCTCAATTGTAGTTGTAACTGTACATTTGGCCATCTCTCTCTTTTAGACATTGTGATACTGGGTTTCATCTCCAAAAAATGGTGGTTATCAGACAAAGATATCCCCTGACTACTTCCTGATTGAATTTTAGAGTATTTTTTATTTTTTAGGTGCTGGCTTGTTATCACTGAGACTATAATAAAATATCAACATAAAATTTATGGATAAAATATATCGATCACCATGGCTATATACAACCCTTGTCATCAATCTAAGTGACAACAATGTCTTCCTCCATTGACTCCAGAGGATCACCTGAGCCTTGGTGACCCAGATTCTCCCTCTTCAGGAAAATAGTCTCTAGTGTCTAACACTAAATCACACAACACCTCCCATGACACTATACTACCTAAGTAATGTTTCATTGAAGGAGTTGTACCTCCTTATAATCCTCCCCTCACCGATCCTCTAGGACCAGTGTTGATTTAGGTAGCACTTGTACCTACAATGTCTTTAACAATACCACATCCAACATCCCCCTCGTGACTAATGGGCCGTGGTATTTTTTGGACAACTTTGTTCCATCATCACTTCCACTGCCAATAGTTAGTAACACACAACTGATAGGTTACCCTTCTATCCATACGATGCCAATTAGTCTGAGAAACCTATTTACGCATGCTATGAGTGGAACCCAGTATATGTGGGTTTCTGCTCCTTTTGTGTCTGCTCCTGGACCTTCGAATATCGCCCCAAATAGCATTGTTAGCATGGGTCCCTTCAGTAATCCTTTTTGTTGTAATCCTTTGTTAATTTCAAACCCCCAGGCTCAAATGTTAGGAGGTAATGTTCCCAACATGCACATACTAGTCGAGGGAATCACTATTCCCCCTCCACCTATAGCATGAGTTGGATCATTGTTAATCGACTTACCTCCCCCAAGTGGACATTATTATAGTGTTATTCATGTACCTAATGCAAATTATATGGCCAGCAAAACCCCTTAACTAGGTCCTACTCCATCTATCTGGGCACCCACTCTTCAACCTCAATTGAGTCAAGGGGGGCACTTTTTATGGTGGGGGAAACCAATATCTTCCACCCCAGCCTAATATCCCTTATGGACCACCACCGTATATGACTATTCCACCACAACAAGGAGGCTATTATCCAATAAATCCTATGTATCATGTTGGTAACAATATGATGGGTGGACCCCAAGGTCCTTCAAGTCATTCTTCATCACCCTGGTCAGACTCGGGGGCACCAAACACTTTTCCTTTTTTGGAAACACTCAATATCCCTGATCTGTATAAACTAACTAATGACCCCATCTACCATAACTTACATTGGCCCCCAATCCCACACAAAATACTTGTCGACATCCCGAAGTTTGAAGGGAAACAAGGGGATGATTTGAGTACACATGTCACCACCTACCATCTATGGTGTGTATCGAACTCCATGGTGGATGACAGTATCCATATCCAGCTCTGCCCCCACACCCTTACTTGCAATGCTGCCAAGTGGTACATTGATCCAGATTTAAACAGGAACACAACAAATTATAGATATAACCATAAATACAAAGATGCAATAGAAATAATACTTCATTTCATTAATGTGAAATACTGAAATATGCTTACAAACAGAAATGGAAATAAACTAGCTAGGGTGATGGTAGCTTATCTCTAAGAAGAGATGTGGGGGGCTACATGCCTATGAATTTTCTTACAATGAGGCTTGAAGGCCTATTTATTGTTGAGAAACCATGGAAAACCCTAAACATCCAAAACCATAACCCTAGGAGATGAAGCACCAAACTATGGGCCCTATTTTGGGTAAATTGGTACATCAACTTCTTGGGGTTGTAATTTTGGAATACAATCTCTGTTTGATGCGTACAATACCTCATTAGAAAGATCTATCTGAGGACTACAACTTTGGGAAGAGAAATATTGTCTTTGGACATATGTTGCTCCGAGTTTTCCCAAAAAACGTTGTTTAGGGCCTCAAAACAGCTTCGGAAGTTCAAGACCTGAAAATTGCCAAAAATAGTAAATTGTGCTACAAATAAGGAAACTGAAAAACTGAAAGAAACATTGGTGGGGATCCAGGTGGAATTGGTGGGTGGCCACCAATATCCACTTGGATCATTCCCCCCCCCAGGAAGCAATGGTCCCCATTGCATTGAGTTCCTCCATGAGATGAGGAAACTTCTGCTGAACTTGGTCCCTAGTGAGCCACTTGACCTGGTGAAGGAGTTGGCCTGCTTTGACAACTCGATACAATTGGATCTTATGCTGGTGAGTGTGCTTGATCTGTGTGTCCATGATCCAATCAATTGTAGCTTGTTCCATGTAATCTGGATTTAACTTTGTTGGTGTGAGTTGTTCTGCAATGTTGGATGTGTCTACTAATGGTGGAAAGTATGGTTGAAGGCGGTCCACATTGAAAAATGGGTGTAGGCCAAGGAATGGGGGAATGCTGAGCTCAAATGCATTGTCTCCCACAACCTTGGTAATGGCATAAGGACCATATCAGAGTGGCTTGAGTTTCCAATAGGCTCTGGTAAGGCATTCCTTTTGCAAATGCAACCAGACTTTATCGCCCACCTGAAACTTCTGTGGCACCCGATGTTGATCATGTCGTTGCTTTTACTTGGCATTTGATTTCTCTAGAATGTCATGGACCAGATGATGGATATGTTGGATGTACCCAATGAAGCTATTTGCCTTATCTGTTTCGGACTCGACATGAGTCGAATCTACCTCAGTAGCTTCAAATGGCATGACCACATCAATGGGACATAGTGCTTGGAATCCCAAGCCCACCTAAAAAGGGTTGTGGCCAGTCAAGTTGTGGAGAACCCATTTATAGCTGTGCTGAAAATAGGGGAGGCTCTCATCCCATGTGCATGGATGCTTTGCGTTGTACATGCACATAATGTGTACGATCATCCTATTGACAACCTATGTCTGACCATCAATTTGGGGATGGAAGGTTGTTCACTTAGTGAGTTTGGTGTCCATAATCGACCAGAGACTGGACCAAAATGTAATGAGGAACTTGCTTTGCCGATCTGAGATGATAGACTGTGGGATCCCAAAGTGTACCCACACTCATTCAAAGAAGAGTTTAGTAGTGGCTTCTGCTGTGATATTCTTCTTGTAGGCCGCCATAATGGCCATCTTTGAGAACCTATCAACGACCACAAAAACATAGTCATTTCCATGCTTAGTAGAACGGAGGCCTAACATGTAATCCATGGATATGGATTCCCAAATTTGACTAGGGGTAGGTAGCGGAGTATAGAGGCCTTGCTTCCTTATGGTCAATTTGGCAATGGCATAGGCAGTGCAGGATCTGATGTACTTCTCGACATCCTGTCAAAGATTCAGCGAATAGAAATACTTCTGCACTACTACCACCATTTTCTTGACCTCGAAATGCCTAGCAGCTTTACTGTAGTGTGCTTCCCAAATCATCTTGGCACGCTCACTTGAAGGAAGACAAAGGTGACCCAGGTGGCATAACAGGGAATCCTGGAGGTGAAAATCTGGAACATGCTAACCCTCCAAGAGTGTCTAGTATGTGTGGACGAATTCTAGGTTGCTTTTGTAGAGAAGTGGCCAATCAAAAGTCTCATGCCCACAAGAGTTCAACATGGTGATTAACACCATGATAAGTGGTCAACTGAGGCAATCTGCAACATTATTGGTATTGCCCTTCTTATACTTGATATTCAAATGGAACTGTTGTAGGTATGTGGACCACTTCTGATGGTGATCATTGTGCAACTTCCCTTGCATCTATATGAACTGTAGGGGTCGATGGTCTGTGTGGATGACTGTTTCCTTCCCCAAAATGTAATGCATCCATTTTTGGTAGGCCTACACAAAGGAATACATCTCTTTGTCATAAGTGGGATACTTCTGGACTGTGTCTGAAAGTGTCTCACTATGATATGCCACTGGATGCCTGTGTTGAGTAAGGACTGCCCCAATAGCATAGTTAGAGGCATCTGTCTTGACCTCAAAAGGTTGTTGCAAATAACTAGAATCATTAACACCATAACCAATACAGGTACATTTCTTTGATTTTGCCTCAAGATTTGTTCTATTTTCTTTATTAATGTGGACAAAGGATTCACAACCAAAAGTCTTCAAAAATGAGTATTTTACCTTTTTACCTATCCATGCCTCCTATGGAATACCACCATTCAAGGAACTTGAAGGCCCTCTACAACATCTGTCCAAAATTGTAAATGTAATCTTGCATGCAATCTCATGCACCTTGCATGCTCCATGATTTTCCTGTTCATCCTTTCTGACACACCATTTTCTCGTGGTGTTCCTAGAACTGGCTTCTCTCAACAAATTCCATTCTCTAGACAGTACCTATCAAAATCTTTGCTGCAATATTCACCTCCATTGTCTGATATGAGACACTTCAACCTTTTTCTTGTCTCATTTTCAACCAAAGCTTTCCACCTTCCGAAGCCATCTACTAGGATAAGTAGACCCCCTAAACGATACTCTCCTTCATTATATTATGTATTGTTGATTGATTCTGGTGAACTATAATTTTATGAGGAGTAGTGTAGGCAGAAACTAGGAAGAAGTAGGAGCAAGCCATGAAATAAGAGATGGACTCCTTAGCACGTAACCATACTTAGGACTTAGTTAGGTTTCCTGCAAGTAAAACAACATTGCAAAATAAATGGGTTTACATGTTGAAGGAAGAAGATGGAGTTAGAAAAATATATAAAGCTAGACTTGTGGTGAAGGGGTTTGTACAGAAAAAAGGTATAGACTTTGATGAGATATTTTCTCCTGTTGCTAAAATGAATTCAATCAGAACTATTTTAAGTCTAGTAGCAGCTAAAGATTTGGATTTTGAGAAACTAAATGTAAAGACAACCTTTCTCCATGGGGATTTGAAGGAAGAGATATATATGTAACAACCAAAAGGATATGAGGTAAAAGGGAAGGAGAAACTAGTTTGAAGGTTGAAGAAGAGATTGTATGGCTTAAAACAAGATCCAAGACAGTGATATCTAAAACTTGATAGGTTTATGTCTGAACAAGGTTATACTAGATGTCACTCTGATCATTGTATTTATCTGAAAAGGCAAAATGATGGCAGCTATATTATATTGTTATTGTATGTAGATGACATGCTTGTTGCAGGTTCTAACATGTAAGAAATAAATGTGCTCAAAAGAAAATTGGAAAACTCATTTGCAATGAAGGATTTGGGTGTTGTAAAACAAATCCTTGGTATGAGAATAACTAGAGACAGGAAGAATCGAAAATTAACATTGTCTCAGAGTGAGTACATAGAAAAGGTGTTGAGAAGATTTAATATGTAGAATGAAAAACTAGTTAGTATACCTTTGGCTAGCCATTTCAAACTAAATAAGGAGGTGTGTCCCAAGACTTAGGAAGAAATGGCTTATATGTCTAAAGTTCCATATGCATCAGCAATTGGAAGCTTAATGTATGCAATGGTCTGTACAAGGCCTGATATTGCGCATACAATGGGAGTTGTAAGCAGGTACATGAACAATCCAGGAAAAGTGCATTGGATGGCAGTGAAGTGGATTCTCAGGTATTTGAGAGGTACCACAAATCAAGAATTATGCTTTGGTGGTTCAAACATTTCTCTACTGGGACATGTTGATGCAGATATGGAAGGTGATAGAGTTAACAAGAGGAGCACCACAGGGTATGTGTTTACTATAGGTGGAACAACTATCAGTTGGGTTTCAAAACTGTAAAGTGTTGTTTCACTCTCAACGATGGAAGCAGAGTATGTTGCTGCTACAGAGGCAAGTAAAGAAATGATTTGGTTACAAAGCTTTCTGGATGAATTGGGTAAGAAGCAGGAGTTGGGAAGGTTATAAAGTGATAGCCAGAGTGCCATACATCTTGAAAAGAACTCTGCATTTCATTCCAATACTAAACATATACAACTCAAGTACCATTTCATATGATCAATGTTGGAAGATGGACAGTTGAAGTTGGAAAAGGTACACACTAGCCAGAATCTTGAAGATATGTTAACAAAATTTGTAACCTGGGAGAAACTGAGATTCTACTCGGTTTCAATTGGTCTTCAATTATGATGATGAATATGAGAAACAACCAGGTCCAAAGTGGATTCATTGTCCAACAAATGAAATAGCAGTGGCGTTGCTATAATCAGTCTCCAAGTGGGAGATTTTTGGGTGTGGAGCCTGATTATCTTCTTTGTTCAGAGGTATCGCCACATTGGATCCCATTTTGTAATGTGGAAGCAACGCCGCCAGGGGGGTCCAGCAGGGGCAACAACGGGGGATCAGTGGCAGCGCCCCCGAAGCTAAAAAAAGATGTAAAAATTCCTTGTAAAATGTTGTAATTTCGTAGTAAATCTAGGATGTTCATTAAGCAAAAATCTGACGGTAGAAGTTATGCTTAATTTAAGGTTTTCTTCCCTAGACGACAACCCCTCACTATATATGAGGGAATTGTATTGTGGCTATGTAGATCTGTATTCTGAGTGAGAAAGAGAGAGGAGATTGTGTGAGAGAGAAGAGGAATTACAATGGATCTGTTGTATGTTGTATCTCTTCTTTTGCTGGATAATATAAAAGGAAGGACTCATTATTTCTCCGTGGATGTAGTCCAAATTGGGTGAACCACGTATATCTGTGTCTCTCTTGTTTTATGTCTTTTCTATGTTTATATTTATGAAATATATTTTATGTGTTCTATTGCTATGTAATATTTAATTTTCTAACAGACTGTAGGAGGAAATGGGGTAGACAAAGTATTTGAGGGAGAGATAATTCCTCGAATCTCATCTCATGGATAAATCTAAAGTGGTAGGCATAAACCACACTCAATCTCCATTCACAAGATATATACTCCAGGATATGGTAAGATACTTCATCCGAAGGGTAAGGTAGACTTTCTCTTCTTACTCCATTCTTATCTTCTATAGGCTTCTGTTTTGAAATGAACAAGTTTTTCTAGTGACACTCACTTCCATGTCTTATTTGCTCCGCCTAATTCTTGAGGGTAAGTTGGTCACTCTTCTTATAGTTTCATGACTAAGAGAGGTGGAAAACCCTCTTACAATAGTAGTGACATTGTCTTCCTCTTGAGAATGTAATGCCATCGGAAATTCATGAGCAATATGATCATCATACCACTTTAACAACTTAGAGAAACCCAACCATTAGTGTCTTCGAAGATGTCCACTACAAGAGGGTGTTGGTGAATCCTTTTGGTGTCTGAGGGTTCTCTTCTATTAAATTCTCCCCCGATTTCTTCTATTGTTCCTCCTTAGTGTCATTTAGGTGTGGAATTCAAAAAACAAAATTCAACAATCTCTATAGTGAAACAGTTTAAGTTTCTTGGTAGTAGTGAGGGAGAAGGGTGCTCGAATTGATATCAACCAAACTACTTTTCTCTTCTTTTAACCACAACAATTTTCAAAAATACCTCCTACTGCTCAATTGACTATTGCGGGATCTTAATTTCAAGCATAATTCTCATGCAATTGGATGTAAAAACAACAAAGGAGGGTGTCACTTACTTCTTGTCAAAATAATTATGTGTGTGCATGATGGTTTTGAGACAATTTCGAGCCTTTTTCACCTTCCAATTCCTCCTATGGCTCCTTCTCGACCCTCCTATAACACTTGTAGGCCTTCTTGTAGCTTCCCCCTATAGAACTTGCATACATGGTTTGAAACTTCTTGGTGGCACCCTAGGTGGTCTGATATAATAGCTCATCCTTCCTTGACTTGTTTTGGAATGAGTGATGGTGCAAATGAATTGGAGCCCAGTACATAATATCCTCTTTGGGGTAATTTCTCAGAGCACTCTAGTGACATGGCATTAACACGACTTTCATTTTTTGGACCATTGTTTGCACTCCTTGTAATATTTTTTCTCTCCTCGTGATTATCACCCCCTCTTTGAGGACACCACCTCTTCTTAAGCTAACATATCCACGTTGCATAGGTGACTTAACATAGAATTAATTTTACTAAGTAAGGGTGGCCAAGTTCACTGGCCACCTCCAACCTATTAAAACACCTCTCTCGAACATTACATATTTTAATCATTTTATGCATAGGGAATAGATGATGGTTTCCATACCTGAGTCTACCTATGGATCAAATTGTTGCAAGTGGTTTCATGTTGGAGTTGGGCCATATAACATTGTGATCAGGGGAGTTGACTCTTTGACTTGTTTCCTATGCATGTCTTCATACTTGATGGTACCTTGACTATTGACTTTGCTTTGTGTGTGCAGGTACCTCTCTAATGTCCAAGATAATACTTCTTTTCAAAATCATTCTTGAGGATGATATGTCCCTTCATAGTTGTAGACAAGGCTCCATTATGCATTATGGTGGTGGAAAAAAAAATATCAGTGACTTATGTTGTGACTGTTGGCTTAGGGGGTCTTGACCTAGGTTCATAGTTAGTTGCGCCAAACAAATCCATACACTACTGGCCCTTTCAACATCAATTCACGTTGCATGGACTGAAGTCTCACCAGAAGAAGTATGGGGGGATGTTGGAACCAAGTTTCTACGCCCAAAGATCAATGTGATGTCCTTTTAGCAACCTAGATCTGCCTTCATGCAGACCTCTATGCTCCTACAACCTATTGTTGTAACTTCCTCCAATCAACCTTTAGACCTCCTCGAAGGTCTAAGATTGGCTTTTGCAGACCCTGAATAGGTCAATTAGCTACTTATGTGCACTTTAGATTACCCTTAGACCATTATTTTCTCAGATCTACTTAAGTGTTCGATAACTTTAACAGAAAGCATTATATCTTCGTGTAATCACTTAACATTAAGTACGTACAGATAACAATGTAGAACAAGTAAAGTCGCACATCAATACATAATTATTTCATAAAACCATTATTCATCACATCACAAAGTGCATTCATACATAACAAAAATTAATAGATGAAAAACAGGAATTTCTGCAACAAACTTCTTTATTGATATCTAGTTAAGCTTGCAGACTCAAGACTTCCCTGTGCACTCAGCTGGAAGGGTCTGTGCACTCAGCTGCAGAGCCTTTTCCTCCTTTAAGACTTCTACTTGTGCACTAGAATTCTTCGCTTGTACCGTAGACAACTTCAATTACTTCCCTTAGACATCCCTAAGACACACCTATTTATACAATCCCATGGTCTGCGAACGATGGGTAGATCTTCAAAATCTGACTCAAGTTACATAAAAGAAGGGTAAAACCCTTTTTGACTCTTAACTAGATACGCACTCCGCAAGCACATTTTGCAAAGACTTTACATCTTTTTACATCAAAACTTTGGCTTTTTCCCCAAAGCTAACCCAAGGGACCCCATCCCAACAGTGATAGCACATGCTGCTACAGGATGATTTTTCTTCCTGTAGCAATCTTTTGATCCTCCCTCGAAGTCTTCAGTTTGCATGATGGTGTTGAGGGAGATGATGAAAATCCATTAGGATAGGGTTAGATTCATGAGGAAGTAGTGTAGACATAGAAAACAATGCCTTCTATATTTGTTAGAGCTAGGATAAAGTGGAAAATTTGAGCAAGTTTTGTTGAAATATAGTGGATGGGTGATGGATGAATGATGAGTAAATAATTGGAGGACCATTTTTAGCATTTCCTAGAGGAATCATGGTCTTTTGGGTTGTTCTCCTCATTGGATCCCCCTCCTATAGCTTCACAGGCTCCTCCTATAGCATTATAGGACCTCCTATAACAATATAGTTCCTTCCTGTAGCATCACAGTGAGGAGGTGAAAATTGAATTTCTTGTTGATTGGATGGTGGAGAGAGATGGTTATATGAGTGGAGAGTATGGAGATGAGGTGTATGGATGGAAACATGGATGGTAGCTTTCAAGTTTTGTCTTGTAGCCATGAAATCTACCATTGTGTGCAGTCCTGTGAAAGAAGAGAAAGGTTAGAAAATCCTTGGAAGGTGTACCAAAAATACTTCACTTAAGTCACTAGGTGACAAGTGACCCTAACAACAAGTTTATGGCTATTTTCGATTCATATCCGTAACATAAATAGAAAACCTGCAGTAAAAGAAGATACGATCAAGAACAAAAAGCAACAATATAAATTATCTAGTATAATAACCCAATTGGAAAGATTTTTTTAAATGAATAAATATTTTATTGATAACACCTGGTGAAGGAGATATACAGATGGGTCTATAAGTCCCCCTTCATGGGATGGGTCCTTTGATGTCCTTGATGCTTCAAAAACTGATTCTCTCTGTCAATATGTGAAAATCCCAAACAAAAGTGGTGACGAATGAATGAAAAACCCTCCTTTTTATACCAAAGTATGGAGTTAATCCCGAAAATGGAGAATTATAAAATATTATTAACCAAATTTAGATCTAACCATTTGGAATACTTTATTATATTTAATGGAGAGGGAAAATAAATTTAAAATGATTAAATACCTTTATTTAGAAATAATTAACAAATAAAATGATTTATTAATTATTTCGCTAGAATTAAGAAAGGTGTGAAATCAAAATAATTATTAAATAGTGATTTAATAATTATTCTAATAACATAAATAAGAAAAATTAAATAAATAGTGATTTATTTAAATATTCCTAAGGGATTTAGTCAAAAGTGACAAGGAATAATTATTAAATAATGATATAATAATTAGCCCTAGAGAAAATTAAAAAAAATAATGATTTATCTAATTATTTTCATGAGGTTTTTTATTTAAATCTGAAAATAATTTAATAAAAGTGGTTTTCTAAATTATTTTCCATAGTGAAAGTGATTTTACTATCGTAAATTTAAATTTGCATGGTGTATTTCAATCCACCTAGTTAGAAATGGCTAGGTGATCATTTTTTCGTGATAAAAGATTGCCCCCCACGTATGAGTGTTAGGAGCAAATCATATGACCGAAATACGTTGTAGATTACAATTCCACAAGACACCAAAAACGGAGTCCAAGAGAGAGACAGAGTACTGAAGCAAGTCAACAATGGACAAATAATGGAGGGGACGATACCTACTAAACTGATAGAACTCTCCTTTTATGTGGGAGTACATGATCTCAAATGAGGTGGGGGAGGCATACCCATACCCATCGACGTAACTGCATACAAAGAATAATTATGAGCCCATAGATGTGGGATTGAACTACAAAGTACATGATACATGATACACTAGCATCAATGGGCCATGAAATAATACAATGTATCCCATATACATAATGCACCTGTAAAAACATAGGCCAGGACTGAATACAATAACATTTGAGTACATGAGATATAATGTCCCTCAAGTTGACATGGGTAGGGGGAATCAAAACCAAAGAAGCCTTCCTAAATAGGAAAGGGCTCTCAAGATCTGTTGATCATTTGAAGAAGATATGGATGTTGTGGGTTCTCCAAGTACAGAAAACTGAGCCCATAAAACCTGTGGAATTGCATCGGATGCTGGATCAAAATATCTATTCATCCGGGCATGTGGTGGGATACAGTAAGGGCCACCCCCTCATGAGGTCTAAAACATCTAACGCACACCCAGGAATCACTCAGACAATCGTTTGGATCACACAACCATCAAGTGTATGAATCTCAATCGTGCGATAAGGAGTTGATGTTGAGCATGTGAGAAAACACCAAGTCAAAGGGAAATAATGAGTCCCTTTGCTTGATCTGAGGCATCAAACAAATATGGAAGCTGGAACCAAGGTACACTTCCCTCTAGACTACTCATTTGGAATAAATGTGCTAAGGTCAACAGAGTTAAGGAAATGATGAATCCTCAACAAAGGCGTGAGGGAACATAGTAGAGTAACTGATGGACTGACACTAGGGATGACTATGGAAGGAAATAAGATGAGTGGCGGATTGACGACTTCCATTATGAGATATAATAAAAATGGCTGACCTAGCAGTGACTGACTCGATTCTATAGGGGATGGTCAATGACTCAAACGAGGGTTCGACAAAGATAGAGCAGAAGAAATGGTGTCCAAAATGAGTAAAGTGGGAGAAATGTGACATAACGATGAATGAAACATTGTAATGGGACTCAAGGGGACTCAAAATAGACTCCATAAATACAAGGGTGTCACATCTCGGATGCTCTGAACAAGGGTGACTTGATGATTCTGCCACATGGGAGAGGCCTGGAGGGGATCATGAAAACATGAGTAAATGGTGGTTACTCATGACAAAAATCGACATTTGAGTCATGTAGTGCAAAGGTAAAGTGGTACTAGAGTACGGGTGTCTCAAATGAAGAGATTTAGTTTTAAGAGGCGGAAAAGTGAGACCTCATGGAAAAAATGGCTTCTGGGTGAACTTTCAAATTACCAACAACAAAGAGAGGCCCATTATAGAACTCGGTGAGAGATTTCCATCAGTGCTAACAATTCTTCAAATAGAGCTATGGTTTGGTCGCAATGGGCGATGGAAAAAATAGGGTTTTTCATATAAAAGGGCTTTTTTCCTCCAAATCCAAATCATTTTCATAGTGAGCTATGGAGAAATTGGAAAAGAAGAGAAGGCCCTAAATCTTGTGGAGATCGTAGCGGTTAAGCCGACCGTCAAAATCAGGATCTGCAAGTTGGAGGTAGGTGGCCTAACCATACTCATCATTTTTGGTGGTTTAGGTTTTCAAATTAGGGATTTAGCTCTCTATGGGGGACCCCTTCCCATCCTCATGGTTGCAACGAACTTTGGTGGGCCCGATCTATGCTCTAGAGTGCAGAAATGGAGCCCACAAGTCCGTCCAATGTAGTTTTGAGGGCAAAAACTGTGCTCTGGGCTAGGAAGATGGGCAAGGTTGGTGGTCTGCTAAAAGTTGAAGCTAAGTCCAGGTCATGAATGTCTTTTACTTTTGACTAAAAAAACATAATGATATCTTGCAGGTATGGCAGAGTTAAAGATATTATGGCGAGAATGAGGTTTTGAGGCCCTTTGTGCTGTGATTCAGGGGAATCAAGAAGTGAGAGGGACGTTGGCACATATGGCGTGCTAAAGTTCTTAGAGAACCCTTCGATGAGGGATGGTGAGCCCTTGCTGTCGAGGATAGTGAGTTACTGGGACCCATATCAGGAGGCCTTTGTAGTAAAAGGGCATAGTATCGAGCTCATGATCCAAGACATATATGTTTTGACAGGACTGCCCCCCTTTGGGATGGTAGGGGAGATACATCTAGTGCTGCCTCGTGGGAGGCATATTGATGAGTTTGTTGAGTCATTGTGTATGAGGTCTGTTATAGACATTTTTGGGCACTGCAACCCCAAGCATAAAATGTCCATAAACCAAGGGCTCCTAAGTCCCTAAAAGTGTTGTTCCAACCCCTAAAGGAACAAGGTCAACTGATTACAGCTTCTCCCAGAAGTTCTCCATGAAAAACTACTCAAAACTGGTCAAAACAGGATCATTTCACCTACTCCATAGGCAAAGTGCGTTGCATCTCACCTAAGTACACTCAATGGGTGCATTGCATTTCAAAAAGCCCTTCTATGGGGTGCGATGGACGAGAAAACACAAGTGGCGGAGACAGTTTGTGAGGTGGATGATCATGGAATCTTCCAAAAACTTCTCCTGTGACACTTGCCTCTCAGAATCACCCAAGGATGAGTAAGAGATCAATGAGATCTCCAAGTGGAATCAAGAACTATCAGAGAGAAGACACTAATAAAAAACCCAGAGCTGACTCACACCTCTGCAAATATCTATATATAGATCTCTCATCCCAGAGATCAGGAGGTTGGAGGCTAGAATTTTGCATCTTATAAGGAATTGCTGTTGGTTTCTTGAGGCAACATCATAGTGTTGGGTGATCTAAGCTTTGCATGAGGTGAAGAAGGGCTTACTTGCTAAGAGGATGATGCTGGGTCAGAACAACTGGTTGTAACTCTCTTGGCTCTTTCTTGATTATCAATAAAGCTATTCAAGTTTTCCTCCATACTCTTGTGTAATCTATGTTTTGTGCATTTGTATGGTCACTTTACATCTAATCCTAGATTGTTTATGATAATAGATCCATGTTCTCATATAGTGTTATGCTGCTTTGATTCTACAGGTACTCTGTAAAGCTGGGTATACAAGGAAGCAAGTAGCAAAGGACTATCAGAAGAGAGAGGAATCGAGCAAGGAACCAAGCGCAAGACAGAGGTTGGTCTCCTCTATTCTTCTCTCATCTATCTTTCATAAAGGAAAACGAAAGTAGTTTTACTTTGTTTATTTCTAAGGTAGCTACCACACCTTAGTGGGATTAGCAGTTCTGCATAGACACTTTTCCCTGTAACAAATGGCGACTCTGCTGGGGAGCGAATAGGTTGTTTGTTTATCTACATTTGTTTACTTTATAAACTTACAGACGGAGCCTGAAGTTGAGCCAGGTAGCTTTCGAACTGCATTTGATATGCAAATGCAAAGTAGATAAATGCCGCTTCAGTCAATCTCTAGGTTTTGTTTATGAATTAAACAACTGATTTACAAACTCTCTAATTGCCCTTGTGGTGGCTATAGTAACCTCCTTAGATCTACCCCCGTTGTTTATTTACTGATTACCACTTGCTCGGCCAAAATCCCTGAACTGAACTGCAAATTGTGACCCAGAACCCAAGCAAAGTCTTGTCCCTGGCCCAGCGCACTCTCTGTTCTGTGAATCTGAAATTCAGCGCACTTCCCGAGTGTAGTAGGTGTGCTGCATTTCAAATTCACTGTGTTACAGGTGCGCTGATCAGACTAGGCATTATTCCTGAATTTTGGTTTCTGTTCACTCTTTTCAGATCTATTCAAGAATTTTGCTGCCTGTAGTCAGTACATCTCTGTTTGAAACCCCTTTCCTTGCTGTTATTCCGCCTCCATTGTGCAAAGAACTGTAAATGTTTTTGTGTATTTGTTGAGTCATTTTCAGTTCTATTTTGCAAAAAAGTAACGTAATTATACTGTCGTTTCTTGATTTGAAAGTGTCGCAAGTGTCGTTTTCAGTCATAGAAGAGAGTTTGATTGCTCCTGATAGTCGATTACCCTGTTACTATTGTATTTGATCTGAATTAGTAGTTTTTCTAGTGTCGAAAGCAAGTCTTCATTTCCAAATCGCAAAGTGTTGTCATTGTCTTCATTTTGATTTTGAAAGGAAACTTGTTAGTAATTGTCGCTTTGAAAAGTAATTCAGATTTGCACATTATCTTTCTTTTTATCATTCACATTTTAAGAAGGCTGAAAACAAATACATGCATGTGCATTTGCATTTATATTGTTTGATTGGTTTGATTTAGGACAGTGCATATAGTGTGTGCTCTTTGCTCTTTGTTGAAGGAATTTTGTCTTTCTTTTCTTAGTAGCTAGGATTTTCATTGCACAAAGAAGATAAAAGACTGTTTATCGTCTTAGATTTCATTTTAGGAATTGTACATCTACATCACGTGGTGAACCTGAAAGGAAAATTTCTTAAGCAAGATCAACTATAAAATAAATTTAATGAATCTAACAACGCTTTGGAACCTAACGCACAACATCTAGAAGTCTAGGCTAGAGACGTATTCCGGCGTCGTAAAGCCTGGTAACTGTTGTTCTCACTATTGGTTGGGTGATTCCTCCACTTTGAGACGATAAGTACCAGTATGGACTTGTGCTCCCACGTACCGTCGAGTATATTTTGGGAGACCACAATAGGCTTTATCCTTTATCCATAGGAAGCCGTGTCTGCTGCCCTATCGATCGCAATGCACTGAACACAGCATTCGGGAAGATTGACTGTCGTACCGTAAAAAGTATTCTGCAGTTTTGTGATTGGTTTGGAAATCCCTCTGTCTAGATTTCTAGAGCAGTCCCTTTCGTTCCTTTTCAGACTCCTTAATGGAAAAGGTCCATCTGAGCACTTGTCACTTCAGGCTCATTAAAAATCGAAGGCAACTAGAGTCATCTTTTGTTTTTTCTCGACTCTTAAAAATTGAAAAAACAAGTTGTGTCAAAGCGTCTAAAATTTATTTTAATCAGAATAACATCACTGTTCCCTCGTTGGTCTTAGAAGTTAGTCTCCCTTCATCACAAGTTCTTGTAGAATCGCTAGGAAATCTTTTGGATAGACTAGATATGTCTGAACAATCGTTGACATCCAGGACTGTGTCATCTGACGCAGCAGTGGCAGAGCCTCCTGCTGCTACTCCAACGATGTTCTCCGGTATACCATCTGTCCCGGCAAGTTATCAACAACAAGCCGGAGTCCAATTAGGGACTGTTTCGACGACATGGTCAGTTCCTATTTCTTCATCCGGATTATCATATGGTATTTCTTATGTTGAAACTCAACAAATTGATCCAATGTGTCTTCAAAGGCCAATCTACCCTTTAAGTACTAGATTTCCACCATATGGAGGGCAGTATGCCTTTTCATTATTCCCTCCTGGAGAACAACCATATGAGAGTTTACAACAAAGTTCAGGTCAAACTGGAATTACATCCAGCGGTTGGGTACCAATACTGCCTCAGCGACCAAGGGTTGTATATTCAATGCAACCAGTCCACCCTGTGTCGAATATTCCCACTATACATGCTATGGTGACTACGTCGCAAGTACAAGCGCTACCTGTTGTATGTCAACCCCAAGTTTCTCAGGTTGCAATACAACAGCCTCTTGTCTCAACGACTCAATCACAACCTTAGGTTAGTGCCTCCTTATCTGGAGCGACTTAGGCTCAAACAAGTACTATGACTCCTCATCTTGGTCAATCATCTAGTATTGGGCAACAACAAATGGTCCAACAACCATGGCTGATTCAATCTCAACAACCGCCATTCCAACAATCATATCAAGGACTTGAGCAACAAGTCTTTGTAAGTAATGGGCAACCGCATTTCCAGAACGGTTATCAACAACCATATTATAATGGTTATGCCCATCAACCTTATCAAAGTTACCAGCATCAAATACATTATGTTGGTATGCAAAGACCCACTGCTCAGGCGATTCCATCTTATCCTGGGTATGCTTCGCCTAACCTGAATCAACAGTTGCCCTTCGTAGCAACTCTAGAATTACCAGATCTAAACTGGCTGACAAATGATCCAATTGCTTATGCCCCTTGGTGGCCGGTGATTCCGCATAAACTTCTGTCAGATATTCCTAAATTTAATGGAAATCTGGGTGAAGACCTGTCGAATCATGTGACGACCTTTCATCTGTGGTGTTCATCTAACACTCTAAATGATGATTCGATTAGGCTTCGCCTTTTTCAGCGAACATTAACTGGTCCAGCAGCAAAATGGTATATCGAATTGCCTAGAGCTTCATTCGATAACTTCAGCACCCTAGCCACAACCTTTTTAACCCATTTTCAGTTACCAATAAGGTACGAAACAGGAACAGAACTTCTTACCAATTTCAAACAGACAACGACCACTCACATATCTAATCATATTCATGAGTGGCGACGTCGTCGCAGAATGGTAAAAACATATGTTCTTGATCATCTGCTAGCTGAATGTTTTATTAAATCATTATTACCTTCTATCACAAAAGATGTGGCAAAGGGAGGAGTCGTCACTGAAGAGCAAGTTATTGCTCGTGCACAATATCTAGACTTGATCTATACTCAGTCTGGCATGCTCTACGATAAAATACCTGATGCTCCTAGACCAGAATTTTCCGTTCCTCCCCCTCCTAAATCAAACAAAGACTCTCATGCCGGTGATGGCGTGATAGGTACGACAAGCACGAAATCGACAAAGGCTACATCTAAGAAAGCCCGTAAGATTTCTGATCAAAATGAAAATGAAGAACTTCTCGCCTCGGAGGTAAATGTCGTGTCGACCGACAAGGGCAAACAACTGAAGCAACCAGGGGGAAAGAAGAAAAAGAAAGGGAGAAAAAGGAAGCAGGATGAGTCATATCCTGAAAAACCTTCTGCAAACCCTTCCGGAAATAGGAAACCCCCTGCAGGGTGTTAGATATGCGATGAGGATCATCAGACGAGAGATTGTCCACATAAAGCTGAAGTTAAGAAACTCTTTAAGAGTTCAAAAACCTCAACAGTATTGACTGATCCGTTTCCAAACCCGGGAACCAAACTGGTTGCTAATCAAAATGCTTCCCGATCCCAAGTGCTTATGTTGTCTATCTCAAAGCAGCAAAATGATGCTTTGACAAGGAATAAAGATTACGGGAATCCACAACTGTCGAATAACAAGGCTAATGAACAACCTAGTAGTTCGACAACAACATTGACCGAAGTTGTGCCACCCATCATTCCTGAAACAATGATAAAGTCACCAAAGAGAGTAGTACACAAATCGACATTTAATCCTCGTGCAAAAGTAGCACAGAATTATAATATAGTAGAGGACCTGGCCCAATCGCCGTCCGCTATGTTGACACTTGAGGTACCACAAAATTGCCTCTCCCAAAAGCAGGATCTCTTATCAGTAATAGGTGGGATTGACCCAACGAATTCCAATCTTGTATCCTTTAATCACAAAGGATATGACCCTCAGTTACCAGCTCAACTAGCTTTCCTTATTCAAGTGAAAGCCCTCAACAAAACTGTTCATCGAACAATTATTGATGAGGGGGCATCTACATGTATTATGTCGATGAGTTGTTGGAAAAATTTAGGCTCACCACCCTTGTCACGATCATCAACAATGTTAAAAGCATTTGATGGACGATCATACACTCCATACGGGATTTTAAGTAACTTGCAAGTTGAACTAGGGGGCAAAACAGTAGAAATTGATGTTGAAGTAATCAACGGAAACCTCGATTACAACATCCTACTGGGAAGGCCCTGGATATATGCCATGGCCACAGTTATGTCGACCTACTTCAGGAAGATTGCATTTCCCTTTCAAGGAGGAATTACAATCTTCGACCAACAAACATTTCTCCCCAACAGTTCACAAGTTACGGGAAGCATTACAATGATCCATGGAAGCAATCATTCACTTTAAAATATTGGAGTAGGCCTCCTAAAATACCCTGCCTTAATGGGTACTTTTTCCCTACCGCCTCTGAGTAATTTGGCGAAAGTGGCCACAGTGGAAACCTGCAATATGAAATCTTCTATATCTAATGGATTCGGAAGATTCCTAAACGTTTTGTCAGCATGGATCATCGCCATTTTAGAAATATTGTAGCAATCAATTTTCTTGGCTTGGGGGGCAAACCCAAATCAATGCTCAAAGAGGGTTTGGATAGATAGGTCTAAGGAATATGGTACCTCTTCAGATCCTTAGTCGCATGTACATTCTACAAACAAAGGAATCATTCAGTCAATGATGTTAAGAGAGGCACCATGGGAAGATTTCCACCATCATTCCCATCTCCCAGATTACAACGAAGATTATTCCAATGACCTTAATCATCCTTCAGTTTTTGATTTTCTATCAAATACTGTAAATACAGTGGATTTCGAGGATGGTTCTTATCTAGTGTGGACCTCATTAAAAAATGAAACAAGGAGTCATGAGGATAGTTCTTTTACTGTGTCAACCTCATTAAAAAATTAAACAAATCCCCTTTCCAAATCTCAAAGGTAAACCTTCATTCCAACCACCGAGTTGAATGCAATGAAGCTTGGGGGGCATGCACCTCGATTTGCGTTATTATGCTGGGGCCATGCAAACTTATCACGAGCAGTGTTACTGCAGGGTTCAAGCTCGTTAAAAAATAAACCTGCCACGAGCAGTCTTATTGCAGGGTTCAAGCTCGTTAAAAAATAAACCCGCATCGAGCAGTTTTATTACGGAATTCAAGCTCGTTAAAAAATAAACATAAGCAATGAGCAAGTGTTTCCCCCCGCGTTTAAGCTCATTAAAAAATGAACTAATTTCCGGTAAATAACCATCGTGAATGTAGTACTTCATCCTTTAAAGCCTTGGTCATGTTCTCATCATCACCTCCACTCTCTATTGGCCAATCATTCACCTCCACTTGATTGTTTACCCCTTTTGAGGAACAGCTGCGAAGAGTGATCTTGTTAGCCATCCTTGTGACACTGTCATGATTGGAAAATTCCAAACCTTACCTGGAATCAGCTGCTACCTGAATCTATCACTCGTTCCTTAAAAACGAGTCTCCTTTAAGCTCTTTTCAACTGACTCGTAAAATATGAAAATATTGTCGAGCTATTGGCCTCTCCAGGTCGTTAAAGCGACCGGAAGTGCTATCCCTCATTTAGATTTTATTCTTTTTGGACCTGAGGGATTATTACACAAAAATATCGAGCGCTTGTTTTGTTCGGCTCGTTAAAAGTACCGAAAATTCATCCCTTCTGTATTATTTTATACTTTTTCAGACTTAAGGGATTAAATGAAGAAAAAGGATTTTTGGAGTTTCCTTTACGTCCCTTTTTAGACTCTCTAAAATTGAAAAGGACTGAGTTATCTTTGTCGTTAAACTTGTTAAAACCTAATAGCGACAAACTTGTCCATAACAGACGAGAATGAGTTTCACTATCGCTAGGCTCGTTAAAACATAGTGATGGGTTTGCTCGAAGGGAAAATTATAGAACAAGCATATGTTATCCTCCTCAAGCTTGAAAAAAATAAAGAGGTACTGGTCAGCAATGACTGGGGAAAAATTGGGAAGAAGACTTGAAGAAACTTTGTTGGTAGCAAGTCGCTCTTGAACATGACACTTTCACTCCGCATCCAAGTCGGGTTGGGTTGTTTCATCCACCGGTCACATCACCATGGTCACATCACACCATCCACATTTGGGGTTAATGCTACCAATCCATCATGTCAGTGTCGCTGATATGTTCAAGAGAAGTCACTCAGAGAATTCACCTGTGTCTCACCCGCTGCAATACATTTCCGCTCCATTCTTTCATGACCGCCACCCTGAACCTTATATCACCAAACCATTTTCACCTCCATTAAAATAATTTGCTCCATTCCGTGTCATTGATGTGGGATTCATTAAGGCCCTCCTTTGACAGATCGCTTCTTGTCGACATCAACTCATTATCCAAGAAGCCGATCTAGGGACACCCCTTTCAGTACTTTGAAGCTTGCATGCCTCAATGGCAAGTTTCTCACTTCCGGTGACAGCTTTACATCAATGGCCTTGACCGAAAGATTTTGCGTCGTGTTCGACGCCAAGTCCTTTATTCACACCACGTGAATTGTACTACAGTACCTTGAGGGTCATTATCATTATCGGTGATTCCTCTCGCACCTGTTAACAGCTTACATCATTGGCTGGTAATCAGGCGATGTCTTTCCATGTTCGACTCCAGAACATCTCTCACATGGATCGACTTGTACTTTGAGTGAAGATCGAATGAGATTGAAGACCCCGGATCTAGTTTCATCCATCCGGGCTGCGTTATATATATTCAGGAAAATAAAGACATCAAATGTACATCATTGTTGCACAGATAATTATCCACTCAAAGGGATGATGGCGCTATCAGAATCATCAGTCTACACTCAGACGATTGTCTGTCCTATGTACATGAAAATGAATTTATAAAGCTGAGCATGGGAATGCTGCCTCAGCTAGATCATGAAAATATTATGAAGATAATTTATTGTATTGTATCTTATTATAGGTCTCCTTCCAGCTTGAGAACTTCGGATCCTCATGATAAAGCATTTCACCCGACATCAAAAAGATTAACGACCTCATGCTTTAGGGGGCAACTGTTATAGACATTTTTGGGCACTGCAACCCCAAGCATAAAATGTCCATAAACCAAGGGCTCCTAAGTCCCTAAAAGTTTTGTTCCAACCCCTAAAGGAACAAGGTCAACTGATTACAGCTTCTCCCAGAAGTTCTCCATGAAAAACTACTCAGAACTAGTCAAAACAGGATCATTTCACCTGCTCCATAGGCAAAGTGCGTTGCATCTCACCTAAGTACACTCAGTGGGTGCATTGCATTTCAAAAAGCCCTTCTATGGGGTGTGATGGATGAGAAAAGACAAGTGGCGGAGACAGTTTGCAAGGTGGATGATCATGGAATCTTCCAAAAACTTCTCCTGTGACACTTGCCTCTCAGAATCGCCCAAGGATGAGTAAGAGATCAATGAGATCTCCAAGTGGAATCAAGAACTATCAGAGAGAAGACACTAATCAAAAACCCAGAGCTGACTCACACCTCTGCAAATATCTAGATATAGATCTCTCGTCCTAGAGATCAGGAGGTTGGAGGCTGGAATTTTGCATCTTGTAAGGAATTGTTGTTGGTTTCTTGAGGCAACATCATAGTGTTGGGTGATCTAAGCTTTGCATGAGGTGAAGAAGGGCTTACTTGCTGAGAGGATGATGCTGGGTCAGAGCAACTGGTTGTAACTCTCTTGGTTCTTTCTTGATTATCAATAAAGCTATTCAAGTTTTCCTCCATACTCTTGTGTAATCTATGTTTTGTGCATCTGTATGGTCAATTTACATCTGATCCTAGATTGTTTATGATAATAGATCCATGTTCTCGTATAGTGTTATGCTGCTTTGATTCTATAGGTACTCTGTAAAGCTGGGTATACAAGGAAGCAAGTAGCAAAGGACTATCAGAATAGAGAGGAATCGAGCAAGGAACCAAGTGCAAGATAGAGGTTGGTCTCCTCTATTCTTCTCTCATCTATCTTTCATAAAGGAAAACGAAAGTAGTTTTACTTTGTTTGTTTCTAAGGTGGCTACCACACCTTAGTGGGATTAGCAGTTCTACATAGACACTTTTCCCTATAACAAGGTCATCATCCTAAGGTCACAACCATTCAAGTTGATGACTTGGAGAGGCTTGAGACACAAGCTATAGCCCCAACAGTGTTACGGATCTGTTGTGGCCATGCCTTCCACCATATCACTGGAGGAAGATGTTGTTGGAGAGTGTGTTGGGATGGACCTACTATGGGTTGGCCTAAATGATTTTTTCATCATTGAAATGACAATTTAAATTATGCAGATAAAGGACCAATGACAGCTGTTCATTTGGGACATTTTTATGCTCACTCTTCTTTAAGAACATCCCCACTATGCGACCTCGTGTTAAGTTTCGTGATGGAGGCCCACAGGAGCCCAGGATGCACCATTGGGGGTAGCTAATGAGACGAGGAGATGGAGGGGGAGTCCAGACGGTAAGTGAAAGTTTCTATATATTTGATGCATTTATAGTTTGAGAAATATGTGTATGTGGTATTTATTTCTAAACTTTGTGGCATGTAGATATAGCAACAGTGAGGCCCACAGGATACTTGGGACAAGCGACATCGCTTAGGGATGCAGATCAGGGGGGACCTTATCACGAAAAAGACCAGATGATGGTTCTCTACTGGAGGATCTCCGATGTAGATGTGACATATTATTGCCTAGGGTGATAGAGCGTAGGTGGGATGAGATATAAGATTAGTATACGAATGAGTGTACGAGTCTTCCCTTAGAGTAGCGAGGGATCATGCAACGCATGGCGATGGCCAGTCAAGGTATACGAGATCCACAGGATGGGGGAATGGAGTCGTTGGGTCAAGAATCTCCAGATGATACTAATTTGGAATAGGGACACGTGGGTCCCCAATTTTTTTTATGATAACATGCTAGGGAGCATGTCAGATATATTTAGAGTAGTGGACTCAATAAACATTGTATGATGATTTATATTTATGATTATGCATCTTTTGTCATGATTGTGGTTCACCATTTGTTTATGGATGTATTCCTACATGTGATAAACGCCAATTTAGAATGCTATTTGCAATGGTATCTACAGAGTGATTATGGGCTCTAGGAACATGATTAAATGAATTTGATTCAAATTCACGCACCAAAAGCTTAACTCGTAGATATTTTCTACATAGGATAGGATTATGCACATGATAAATGCCATTCAATTGCATGACAAGTATCAAGGAATCTATACAAACATGAAGGTGAAGGGTGCAATGGTTAAGGGCATCATCTAACAAACTTATCACAACATCATATTTGGCTTGGTTGTTGGTGGCATATCCAATGAAAACATCGCTGGATTGGACTAATGAATGCAAGGGGGTGTAAATGGCCCAAGTTGTCGAGGCAAGATCCCTGGTGAAGTGACTCACACCATCGACAAAACCAATATAAGGTTTGGATGGTGGATCAATTTGAAAGATGAAAGAAGACAATGTGTAAGAATGTGGGGAATGAAAACTACCAAAATGAAATAAGAAAGAAAGATATACATGCATTTTAATGGGAAATGCTATGGGTAAAATTTCTTGAGGTAGAGTGCATTTTGAGGATTGCGAAGGATTACTCCTTTTGGACCCTCTAACAGGTATTCCCCCTTTCCCAAACACTAGGAGGCAATGTAATGGCCACAAGGTGGATGTGGATCGAATTCATGGGTTCGAAGATAAGTAAGGATGTCACCATACTGATGAGCCCCAAAAATGGACAATTATTTGGGCTCATTCAACCTCCTAAGTTGACTTAATCCACAATTCTCATTGGTTTATTGCATGTTTTTGATTATTTTTATGTTAATAGAGTGAATTTGGTTAGTCATTATGCCAACAAGTCTAATGGGTGCTTTGTGTAGCCTTTTTGGTCCACTTGGAGACAAAATTGAAGGTCTTAATGAGCACTTGGCAGCCAAATTCGTGGGAGAACAAGCTAGAGGATTTGTAGGAAGGTGTCCCCCTCATTTATGGGCCCTTACCTCGAATTCTCTACCATCAGCTCGGAGTTCAAAGGCCACCAAATCAATGAGCACAAGGGCAGCCAAGCAAGTCAAGTAGGACTGTTGTTAACTACAAGTCTTGGGCAGCCAAGTCCCTAAATTTTAGGAGGACTGTTGGGTCCTCAATTTGTATAAATAAGAAGGCTTAGGGCCTCATTTTGGTTAGCCAGTGTAGCCAGTGGATGTTAGCTAGTTAGCCAGTAGATAGTAGCTAGTAGTTAGTCATTTCATAGCCTTGTTGTAGTCATTTTGTAATTCGATTTGTATGCAATAAATTAGCTTTGCTTTCAGCTCATTCTCAAGCTCTCCTTGTGGACAGTTTTGATGTAACTCTTCATTCTTGATTAATAAAGATGAATCCAGCTTTGCACCAGCTCTAAATCTCTCTTGGGAGGCTGTAGCTCTTGGGGTTGGGCCCATCTCAAGCGCCCAGTACCTCCCTTGTTTATCTTTATGTGTGTTCGCTGCATTCTTAAAATAAAGTCTGCTCTTTAGATTTAATTTGTGCTTTGTTACTTAGGTTGCTTTTGATGGTTGAAGTAGCTTTTTATGTTTCGGATGGATTGGTAGGAGTTATTCATGCGTTTATATCTCTTTGATAATGTTTTGTTCACATGTTGTACGTGATTCTTTTCATGAATAAGGCTGTTGTTCACTGATCTCATTAAACTGTTAGATATATCATCTAATATTTTGATTGTATGCAAGACGTAGTTGGTTTGATCAGGTAAACACTATGCAGGGCACCTTCATCACCTCCTCGTTCATCTGAGCCTCGTCCAGATCAGCTCCTCCATCACCAAGTCTGTTTCCTCATCTCCCATCTGCTCTTTTGCCCACGTAACCCTACCTTCTTCTCCATTGTTGTCTCAACTACCTTAAAGCCAAATCAGCCTTCCACATATCATCTCACCACTCTGTCCATCAGTTCCTGGGTCACTTCAGACCCCCATCCTACCTCCATAACCATCCATGCATCTTCCATCAATCACCCATCCTCAAAAATCCCATTTCGAAACATCCTGTAGAAGAATTACAGAACTTCCTGTAGAAACCCCTGCAGACTTCCTGTAGAAGTTCATAAACATGGTTGCATGGCATCCAGACTTTGTGAAACTCTCAGAAAGAATGTTAGGGATCCCTTAGACCCTCTCTGTACCATCCCAACCTTTCCCAAAGCATTTCATCCCTTGATCCATCCCTGCACTGTGGAAAACTAGTTAAAAGCACATGCATGATAATTCTAATAACTTAATCAAAAATACAAAGAGATGTTTTCTTCAGATAGTGATAACTTAGACACATGCATTTTACCTTCCTAGAAGTAATGGCATCTCTTCTCATAGTTTGCATTCTCATTTTTGCATCAGTAGGACTAGTTGGTAAAATTAGGGTTTGCTAGGGTTTGTATTTCTTTTTGGCTTTCAGTTTCTTTCCGCAAGTAGATTAGCTTCCTTTGAGTTAGCTTTCGTTCATCAGTTAAAAAGCTTCTTCTAAGAGCTCATAGAAGTTGGCTTGAGCCCCTAGCGGACTTGTGCCAGCTGACCAAGTGACAGCTGCGGCAAGAGCTAGTACTTGTGCATACAGCACCGTCGCTTCCAAGTTTGTTACGAACTACCGGGTTGATAAAATTAAAGAAGGGAGTTCCAGGAGTTGTAGCATTATTGCTACAATACTGGGGCCCACCATCTTTTTTGGCGCCGTTTCCGGGGAAGCGTCAGAGTATTAGTAATTGTTGCTTTTCTTCTATTTTCCACTACAATCTTCTGCTAAGTAGTTTATTTCATTTCCATTATGCAATTTCTTTTATGCAAAAGTAGATTAGCATTTCCCGCTTTCATAGATTAGCATTTCAATTCCGCAATTTCATTTCTGCAAGTGTAGATTAGCATTTCAATTCCGCAAGCGTAGACTAGCATTTCATTCCCGCAATTTCATTTGAGCAAAATAGATTAGTCCTTTCCTGCTTTCCTTTCAATTCCGCATTTTCATTTTAGCAAGATAGTTAGTTGCAGTTCAATCTATTTCAGTTTTGCAAGTAGAAGTAGAAAAACGCAAAAATCAACCAAAAAGATTTCATTTCATGCCTTGTAGGAGTAGAGATAAGTTAGAAAAATGATTGCACAACACCCCCACTGCTTCACACAGCCAAGATTCTCTCTTCTTCGATGGCTGTGATTGAAGAACCCCTGGGTGGACATCAAGGCATATTTAAAGAACCTCTAGGGGAGAAGAAGAAGAAAACATTCCTCTAAGCGAATGGCTACAAGCAGAAATGTTGGGAGCAACATCTTGTCCAAAGATGAATTTGAAAATCACATCAAAGATTTCAAGAGTGATATGAGGCAGTTTCTTGCCATGCAACTGGATACCTTGTGGATCCAACAGAAGCAAGAGGAAGCCAAGAGGGCTTTGGTCATTTTTTGTCCTAGATGCATTAGAAAGCATCCTAGGAACGAATGTCCATTGTACTCCATAGAAGTGTGTTTTGTCTGTGAAGAATACCATCCTACAGATCAGTGCCCTTCCTTACCCAGATTCAAAGCTGCATATCAGAGAGCCAAAGGAGCCACTGAATCACTCTATTACATGAACCAAAGTTGGCCGCATGGACCTAGATCTTACCAGCGGGAACTGCAAGGGACACCCGAGACCTATTATGACCCCTATCAAGCCACTTTCATGCCTTCTTGGGGTCCCCCTGCTCATCCTTCCTGGTTCACACCTCCTCCTTGTTCCTTCATAGATCCATATTATGCCCAACCAGTTGCTCATTCATTTCACTCTTATGCTCAGCCACAGCCTCAGTGGAATGCACCTTATCAGGAGTGGAGGCCCCAGTACAACTCTCATCCTGCTCATTTTCCTCCACCACCTACTCATCCAAAACCATCGCCTCCTCCTCCACCAAGGCAACCCCAAATGCCTACCCAACCACAATGCCATCCATCTCCATCTCAATTTCACACCTCCACTCAACTACCCGTACCATTTCCAAAGCCATACAATGGAGCAGCTCAACCCCATTGCAAATCTGAGGCACAACATATGCAAACAACTCCTCTTGAGCTCAATGATCTTCACCATAGCTCAGGAAGAGTGTTGCAAAACAGAGATTATATTGACAACATTGAAGGACCAAAAGAAAAAGAAGATTCAAAAGAGGAGATCAAAGCACCATGGGATGCACTTGATGAAGAGAAGGCATCAAAATCAGAGATCGAGAGAGTTCCCTCATGGTTATCATCAAATCTTCCATGTATTCAAGAGAAAGATCAACAAAAAGAGGAAGATCAGAAGGTCATGATAGAAGGTGACATGAAGAATGATCCAAATCAGCAAGACGACCAAGGATATCAAAGATATATTGAGATATGGTTTCAGAAGGTCACTAAGTTGCAGCGGTACTTTCTTCCTCAGCTTTGTTTGATCCCTTCAAGGTCAGATCATTTGGTCTATGAGATCTGGATACCTATCCAAGCATGCATTTCGAGCCTCCACATCATTTTGTCTCTAATCTCAATGTGCACATGGCTCCATTGGAAGTATTCTTATACTTGAGAACGATTTTGTTTTTCAAGTAGGGTAGGGTAGGAAAAAGAAGAAAAAAGAAAAAATAAGAGAAAAAAAAAAATGAAAAAAGAGGAAAATAGAAATCTAAGGTGAAAACCTCCTCGGAGGCGCCTTAGATTGGCTCATTGATTGAAAACCTCCATGAGGCGGTCAATGGGTTGGAAAAAAAAAAAGAGAAAAGAGAATAAGATCTTTGGGTGAAAACCTCCCTTGGAGGTGCCCAAGGCAGGCAATTAGGGTGAAAACCTCCATGAGGCGCCCTAGTTGTTTTTCAAAAAAAAAGAAAAAAAAAAGAAAAAAAAAGAAAAAAGAAAAATAAAGCTAATCTTCATTGAATAATTTCATGTTGCAGCAATGACATTGCAGGTTGCAAGAAGGATGTTTCATGACAGGAGGAGCACTCAAATCAAGATCAAAGGAATTTTTCTTGTGCCTTCTACAGGAAGCTCTGTATTTCTACAGGAAACATCCTATAGAACTTTTGGACGAACCAAATTCAAGTCTAAAATGGAATCTGATGGTGGGAATCTGTTGATTAGGCCTACAAGCACTTGTGTGTCCATCCCTTGCCTTTCTCCATCATTTTTTTCCACCTCATTGTGCTTCTCATTGTGCTTCTACAGGAACTTCCTGTAGAAATTGTGGGAAACTAGACATGGATTTCAAAAAGTGGTTTGGCGAAAATGGTAGCTTCCTCGAGGGTTCAGAAGTCCTCATGCAATCTTCCAACTCCTCCTCCATCATCTCCATACCTGCATCACAGCCCAAGCTCAGTTTTTCCTTCCATGCAACCACTTGCAAAAAGCCTTGAAGCAAAAAGACATAGAACAAAATTTGTTTTTCCCATAACTTGAGAACCATGCATCCATTTGACAAACCGTTTTATGGGGAATTGTACAAGGTTGATGGCAACATGCCTGAGCAGTTTTAGCCAATTCCGGTGCACGGTTTCCAAGAAATTAGCCTCCATCACCATCAGCCATTTTTGCATTTTCTCCATAACCGTTCATCCGTTTTAAAACCTGTTTCATGGGGAGATGCACATGGGTGATAGTAGCCTACCTCGGCAGTTTCAGCCGATTCCGATGCACGGTTTCCGAGAAATCGATCTCTGAAATCTTCAGCCATTTTCCATTTTTCTCGAAATCCGTGCATCCATTGATCACGATTTTTCTATGGGAGATGCATAATGATTATAGGAACATGCTCACCAAGTTTCAGATCAATCCGGTTTACCGTTTGAGAGCAATGGCGAAAACAAGTTCTGGTTTTGTGACCATGCAGCAGCAACAGCTTGAAGGTGTAGATCTGAATGTGGAAACAATTGCATGCAGCTCAGATCCGGCCAGAGGACACCTGCACAAGGAAAAACAATCAAAAATCATCAGCCAAGCCCTCATGCAATCAAAGGATCCAAGCATGCAGTAGCAGAATCAGAGCATGCAGCAGCAAAAAGCTTCACAAGCAGTCGTTTGACTTCAGGTACGTGACTAAACCTTGTTCATCTATTGCATGAATCTAGTCTAAGCATTGCATGAATGAATGGAATGGTGAAATTAAGCCATGAATGTAGCAAGACACCCAGTTCTCTAGCGCTCAAGGAAAAATCACGCAGCATATGTGTATGGTCATTCATGAAAAATTTGAAAAACACAGTTAGTGGTAGATCTGTTGAACTCCAGTGCACAAGACATCAGATGATTGACAGATAGATGAAGACATGCAGTTCATAACATCACTGCAGTTCTAAAAAGCCAGCGCACATGTTTTCGCCAGCTCACCATAAATCACGCAGCAACTAAAGTAGGCTCGGCTAAATCTCACGAATTGTTGTTCATCTGCACTTGCCACATCATCAATTGAAGTTTGCACAAGTTGTTAACTTGTCGTCCTCCACCGAGCTTCTCGGTCTAGTTTGAAATTCTCCCACGTACCGGGCTCATTTAGAGGTGCAGTGACATCCTTCACAAGCTGACGAGAGTTCTACAAGAAGAAGCTCTATAGGAAGTATGGCATATCCTTCCAAAGCAGAGAAGCTCGGACTTTTCTTCATCGAGTTTGCAATTCTGAAAGAGCAAACCGTGCAAGATCTCGATTTCTGAGGTTAACAGAAGCTGTGGACAAACTTAAACTCCAGGCTGCTGCTAGTGTAAAGGCTGGCAAGGAATCTTCTGTAAGAGAAATGCTTCTGGAAAAAAGAAAGTGCTGCAAGCTTTGGAGAATTGTAAAAAACCACGTGGAGCTTCTTGATGAGCCTTTGACAAAGCTTGGTGAGGCAATCTCAGTAAAGGAAACCCAATTAATTAAAACGATGATGTCTACACGTTTTGACATGGATATTGAAAAAGAGACTGAGGGACCAGCCAGAGTTGTCTCTTCCAAAGAAGTTGCATCTTGTGCCAAAAAATTAGTAGAACATTTCAGTTGGATCCAGGCAGCAAGGATACTAATATGGATGAAGTTCTAAGAACTGCTGTAAATGATGCTGGTGAAAACGGCAACAAGATAAATCAGAAAGTAGACACCAAGGGCCTTTTTGCAAAGAGAGATAAGATCGAAGATGATTACTTCCATGCAATTTTCAAAGGGATTGACTCATATCAGAGCTTCTTAATTTACCTTGACGAACAGGCAGCTGAAATGGAGTCAAATTTGCATACATTTCTCAAAATTTTCAAGTTTGATACTTGAGGATGCTAGTGTAGGCAGCATTCACCACTAGAGGGTCAGGTCTCAAGGTCTTGGAACTAGCATCAGCAAAATTGAAGAAGAAGACACCCCCAGCCATGCAAGCCAAATCAGGAAGTGTAAAAACGGCTTCTACAGGAAGCCAAAAATCAGCTACAGGACTTTCTACAGGAAGTCCTGAAAACACTATTTTGGCTTGGTTTTGATTGATTGTCTTGTGTCTCCTTGTTTCACTGATGTTTGTGAAATTTATAAAAGAGGAAGGTGTTTTCAACTTGGGACTTGGGTGTGTTCGTATATTGCTACTTATTCCCTTTACTAATATGCTTAAGCACAATAACCTGCTTACCAAAGCCTTTGAAAAGTGGGGTGATTTGGTGATGGCTTCATTCTGCTAACTGGTCCAACTTAGCATTTGAGGATTGTTGGCAAGATGTTCATCTTTGATGATTTCTGTGAAGATCTTACTTTGGAGCTGAGAGGTGATAGTTTGATGGTATATTTGCTTTCACACAAAATGCTGGTGAATTGTCTTTGACAGAGAAGACGAAGGCTGCCACAGCCAAGCTGAAAGGAAAAACACCCTCAGCCAAGCAGGCTAAGACAGTGCCGACTGTTTCTACAGGAAGACAGAGAACTGTTAGCAGACTGTTTCTACATGAAGTTAGCAGACTGTTTCTACAGGAAGATAGAGAACTGTTTCTACAGGAAGTTTGAAAAGAGGGAAGCCAAAGGAGAAATCAGCCGAGATGTTAGCCAAAGAAGCCACCAGGGCCATCAAAGACAAGGAGAGAGATTGGTTGCTCAGAGGATGAGCAACACTTTCAGTAGGGGGGTGATGATGAGCCCCAAAAATGGACAATTATTTGGGCTCATTCAACCTCCTAAGTTGACTTAATCCACCATTCTCATTGGTTTATTGCATGTTTTTTATTATTTTTATGTTAATAGAGTGAATTTGGTTAGTCATTATGCCAACAAGTCTAATGGGTGCTTTGTGTAGCCTTTTTGGTCCACTTGGAGACAAAATTGAAGGTCTTAATGAGCACTTGGCAGCCAAATTCGTGGGAGAACAAGCTAGAGGATTTGTAGGAAGGTGTCCCCCTCATTTATGGGCCCTTACCTCGAATTCTCCACCATCAGCTCGGAGTTCAAAGGCCACCAAATCAATGAGCACAAGGGCAGCCAAGCAAGTCAAGTAGGACTGTTGTTAACTACAAGTATTGGGTAGCCAAGTCCCTAAATTTTAGGAGGACTGTTGGGTCCTCAATTTGTATAAATAAGAATGCTTAGGGCCTCATTTTGGTTAGCCAGTGTAGCCAGTGGATGTTAGCTAGTTAGCCAATAGATAGTAGCTAGTAGTTAGTCATTTCATAGCCTTGTTGTAGTCATTTTGTAATTCGATTTGTATGCAATAGATTAGCTTTGCTTTCAGCTCATTCTCAAGCTCTCCTTGTGGACAGTTTTGATGTAATTCTTCATTCTTTATTAATAAAGATGAATCCAGCTTTGCACCAGCTCTAAATCTCTCTTGGGAGGCTGTAGCTCTTGGGGTTGGGCCCATATCAAGCGCCCAGTACCTCCCTTGTTTATCTTTATGTGTGTTCGCTGCATTCTTAAAATAAAGTCTGCTCTTTAGATTTAATTCGTGCTTTGTTACTTAGGTTGCTTTTGATGTTTGAAGTAGCTTTTTATGTTTAGGATGGATTGGTAGGAGTTATTCATGCCTTTATATCTCTTTGATAATGTTTTGTTCACATGTTGTACGTGATTCTTTTCATGAATAAGGCTGCTGTTCACTGATCTCATTAAACTGTTAGATAGATCATCTAATATTTTGATTGTATGCAAGACGTAGTTGGTTTGATCAGGTAAACACTATGCAGGGCACCTTCATCACCTCCTCGTTCATCTGAGCCTCGTCCAGATCAGCTCCTCCATCACCAAGTCTGTTTCCTCATCTCCCATCTGCTCTTTTGCCCACGTAACCCTACCTTCTTCTCCATTGTTGTATCAACTACCTTAAAGCCAAATCAGCCTTCCACATATCATCTCACCACTCCGTCCATCAGTTCCTGGGTCACTTCAGACCCCCATCCTACCTCCATAACCATCCATGCATCTTCCATCAATCACCCATCCTCAAAAATCCCATTTCGAAACATCCTGTAGAAGAATTACAGAACTTCCTGTAGAAACCCCTGCAGACTTCCTGTAGAAGTTCATAAACACGGTTGCATGGCATCCAGACTTTGTGAAACTCTCAGAAAGAATGTTAGGGATCCCTTAGACCCTCTCTGTACCATCCCAACCTTTCCCGAAGCATTTCATCCCTTGATCCTTCCCTGCACAGTGGAAAACTAGTTAAAAGCACATGCATGATAATTCTAATAACTTAATCAAAAATACAAAAAGATGTTTTCTTCAGATAGTGATAACTTAGACACATGCATTTTACCTTCCTAGAAGTAATGGCATCTCTTCTCGTAGTTTGCATTCTCATTTTTGCATCAGTAGGACTAGTTGGTAGAATTAGGGTTTGCTAGGGTTTGTATTTCTTTTTGGCTTTCAGTTTCTTTCCGCAAGTAGATTAGCTTCCTTTGAGTTAGCTTCCATCCATCAGTTAAAAAGTTCTTCTAAGAGCTCATAGAAGTTGGCTTGAGCCCCTAGCGGACTTGTGCTAGCTGACCAAGTGACAGCTGCGGCAAGAGCTAGTACTTGTGCATACAGCACCGTCGCTTCCAAGTTTGTTACGAACTACCGGGTTGATAAAATTAAAGAAGGGAGTTCCAAGAGTTGTAGCATTATTGCTACAATACTGGGGCCCACCACATACCAAGGGTCATCAGGGGTGGTCATGGCTTTCATGATGTCTTCATCAAAATGGAATATGGAAGAACTAGAGGAAGAGAGAGCACATGATGAAGATGAGCTACCTGAAGCACATTCATGAGATAAAAGGTTCACATACGCATCCTCAAGGTTTGGATACATATGACTAGTGATGGAATATCTACTGATGTTGATACTGGGGTGTCCGTCAAAGAAGGTTCAACAAAATCACAAGAGGAGACATCAAGGGAGTTCCAAGGCATCAATCTCATAGATGACAACAGGTAGAGAATAGGAGCAAAACTATCTTTCATATCGACATCAGAGGGAGGGATCAAAATTGGTGTTTAAGAGACCTCCTGTTCTGTTGTAGGAGTGGGACCAAAATCCATAGGTAAAGGAGAGGTGGACTCATTACGAGCAACCTCTAATTCGTGAAGAACTTGAAGTGTGTCACAAAAATATTTAAGACATGGATAGTGGCCATAGTTATCACACACAACACATGGGTGGTTTGTGCATAATGATTGGATCCTCTTAGATGGCTGAGGTAATGTGACATGGGCCTCAGGAATGATAGAATCAAGGAAGGTATTAGTGAACACATCCTTAACATGAGGTAGTTCAAGAAAGTTAATGGTGGCATGATCGGAAACATCACACAAAGCACAAGGAGGAAGAGGCTTTGGTGGCTTAGGAGGAGCCGGATTTGTTGGGGGGGGGCTTGTCTTTACTTCCCTTTTTTTGGGCTTTTCCCCCATTTTCATATGCTTTCACAATAGGAGTAGGATCCTCTTGAGGTTTTTGTAGAACTGAAGCAAAGGTAGGGGTAAGAACAACTGCTTGGATCGAGGTCAAAGTAGTGTAAGGTTTCAATTGATTGGGAGGAGTGTTTTAGGGGGGATCATTGTACCAGACTGGGATCCCCATGGTAAGATTAGGTAAACTCAACATAGCCATGACAGGTGTAGAATAAACTCCAGGAGATGGAAATAAGAATGGTATCTGACAAAAAGGATAATGGCTTAGAGGAATTGCTCTGCAATGGTTAAGGCTTGGGGGAATGGTTCTAGGTAGAAATGGATTTGGGGAGACAATAGTAGAATAAAACGATCCTTGAGGAATTTTACCAGAAGGTGGGGTTGAGTCAA
The DNA here is from genome assembly GCA_031772625.1 of Pinus tabuliformis. Lineage (NCBI taxonomy): Eukaryota > Viridiplantae > Streptophyta > Pinopsida > Pinales > Pinaceae > Pinus > Pinus tabuliformis. The sequence continues at coordinate 96,951,209 of CM062805.1, read as the reverse complement.
GCACATCAGGTTGTTGAGGTGCGCTCTGCTATGAGGGCATACCGGTCCATTTGTGGGCAGCCCACAATGCTTGGAGAATGAAAACACTCGATGAGATAGGCTCAGAAGGAGTAGGCAATGGGCCATAGTAAGCACTAACAAAAGTGGAATCTTTTAGACTCCTGGAGAGATAGATGAGATAGTGTTATTGTCAACCATGGAAGAAAAGTTGGATTGAGGTGAAGTCTAGGCTTTTGGATCATAGTACGTCAACTAATCAATTTTGACAATCTTTCCATTGTGGGGAAAGCACATCTTACGGTGAACCACATATGCAACAACTAACATAGCATAAGTATAACTACAACCCCAAAGGATGTTATAGTATAAGGGAGCATCAATGACTTCAATTTCGATACAAACAGTCTTGCTAGCAACTGTGACTGGGAAATTGTGATATAAGCCAAGGTGCTGTGAAGGATTACCATCCCATGCCCAAAGAGTGATGTTAGAAAGGGACAGGTAAGGGGAATGAAGTTTCTTCTAAACATTGGAAACCATCACAGAGGTGGAGGCACCTTTTTCAATGATGCACTGCTGAATAGTGGCATTTCTAATGGAGATTAGAATTTGAAATGCAACAGAGGAAGGTAAGGGAGGACTTTCTCACTTGTTAACATCAAAGACAATCATTTGATCATCTTGAGGATTCACAACACCCATAGTAGATAGAAAATATTTTCATTTTGATGGGCATGCCTAGAGGACTTCCAGCGTTGACATGGAAATAAGAGACTATGCCAAATCATCTACTATGTTATATGTATGGGTGGCTTTGGTATACACAACATTTCAGTATAACAGACATTTGGGGATCTTGGGAATAACCTCAACCTTAGGCGGAGGGATCTGTAAGGTACTGTTGGGTGGCGATAAAGGCTCAGTGGACACTTTAGGTTGGGACTCAGTCGCTGATTTAGCAGTTGTCCTATCATACTAGCGTGATCAAGTCTGAAGGTTGACTTGCTTGGTATTTACCTCATCATAATTCATGACAAGAATCTAATAATCATGGTGACCAGATGGTGGAGTTGGTCGAGTTGCCTAATCTTGTGTAGGTTTGGAAACTACATATCCTTGGTGAGGGAAACGATTTCTAAGCACGGTCGATTGAGATGAAGCAAGCGGGGGGGTGGGAGGAGTGGTGGGCTGAGATCCTTGAGAAGTTTCTTGAGCTTCCCATAATTGTCGCATCTGAGGTAAAAGAGGACACTCATGGGTATAATGACCATATACTCCACAACAAGCACAAGTTTTGTTTGTACAAAAACCCTTTCTTTGCTTGGGTTGATGCCCTGTTGCTTGGTTGTGGGATTAGGTTGAGGAACCTAAGGGGCATTGGGTAGAGGACCCTGGTTGCCTTGATTGACTTGAGACTATTGGTTCCTGTTACCCTTTCCCTTATTCCTTTTCTTGGGGTTAGGGGGATTGGGTCCACTCTGTTGATGATACACTTTTCCTTGTGGTGGAGGTGGTTGTTGTGGCGAAGGGGGAGAAGGCATGGGGGGATGGGACGTTGGTGTCAGAGGGGCTGGAGTGTTAGGTTGTGCATACTGATAATAAAGAGATGGAGAAACATTGGTATAATCAGGTGGTGCAACAAGTGGCCTTAGCATCTGTTGATGTGGATGGGGATATGCATATGGCGTGCTAGGACTTGAATAAGGATTTCTCTAAGGAGGATTAGGGGAATGATAATTGTGAATGGAACTGGTCCCTCCTTGAGTTTGACCATAACTCATCTGAGGTGGAGCATATGGTTGAGGGTGTGAAAGGGTTCCAAATATGCCATTTGTGGCATGAGATTTCCCCAGCACATTAGCAGCACCATGCCGAGGCAGATCGGGGATGACAATGTAAACATATCCTGACTGGGTGTAAATAAGATCAATTTTAGAGCTACTTGGAGTAATTCTTCCTCAGACTAGGGGAAGTGAGAAGCGACATCTTTTGCAATGGGGGCCAGTAGCAATCTAAGAAACCAATTCATATAGACTCGGTCTTTGAAGTCAGGAGATCTACAAATACTTCTCCTACACCATTCCTGAGCATGGTCAAAAAGGTGGGTGGCCAAAGTTTGACGGAAAGAAGTCAAAAGTTCAGTACTGGTATCATAATGGAGAGGTAGCTGGAAGTATGAAAGAAAGGTTGTGTTAAGAGTCACTAAAGTGGTATGGGTTACTTTGGGTTGGTCGACATACCACTTCACAGTAGCTCTAGTGAGTGTGCATTGGAACAAACAAAGACGGATGGAGTCTCCAGTAATGGAATTTGATGAACACCACATATGGAAGGAGAAAACATGATTAGTTGGATCTTCTCCAAGATTACATTCAAAATTTTGGATGTTTGCAGTGAGTTTAGTAAGCATTGTTTTCCATGTAGGATCATGGATAAGAAGATCATTGATAAGCTGGATAAAATATGGGAGACTTAAACCAACCATAAAAGGAAGTAAGGGAGTAGGAGTTTTTATAGGACAAAATGAACTCCTCATCAACTCAGAGGTGAAAGACAGCATGACTGAAGCAAAGACCACAATTGCAGGCCTTGAATCCACTGGTTTTGCACTGCTAACCTGCTTTATAAAGCTTTTTACCAAGCATAGAGGAGTGTTAGTCACCCTGCTAACTCAAGTTGTTAGACTAGGGGGAGCATTAGTGAAACTAAGAGTTGTTCAAAAGGACAAGCCAACAAATTCCCTCACAAATATCTAGATATTTATCCTTAGATTTACCCAAGAAAAGCAAGGAAACATATAAAAGCAAGATATTTAGAGAATTTCCAATCTGAGAATGAAGGCAAATGGGAAAAAGCTTGAAAATAGGGCAGTTTCATGGCTTTTGCCCTAATGAAATCTAGGAGGTGCTTGGCAGCCCTAACTCAATTGCTACATAAGTAGTGAGAGGGCCATTGTGAAAGGGGCCAGAGCATTTGAAAGGATAGCCCACTAAGCTGTTTTGAACTATCATATACTTGAAGAAGTGAGCTGAAAGAGAAAGAGAGAGAGGAAGAAGGGGCAAGGGAAGGCTGATACAATGGATGGTTGTAATCACTCTTCTATTATAAATACAGAACTGCAATTGTGTTCCCTGCTCCATAGTGTTGGTAACATTGTTCATTGAGTTGTTCATTTCTATACTTGTCGAGTTGAGTAGTTTAAGTTGTATACAAATATATGTTCATTGTGCATTCTTGTATTAGTTTTCTAGATTGTATGTTGTGATTGTGTTTGCCTTTCCTTTGTGTAGGAATTGTCTTGGAGCCAACTTTGGAGGAGTTCTTCTTGGTTGCATTGAGATCTCCAAACAAATCTAGAAGGAGATTTGAGGTAAACACTCTTTCCATACTTGGTTAACTGATATTTGATAGATGAACATGTGTATAACTTGGTAGCTTCTGTAGATAATATTATAGTCTGTCAAAGGTCCCGAGAAGACCTTTGAGGGTAGTTTTCATTCTCCATACACCGTGCATTTTACCCCATAGCAGAATTGGCGACTCCATTGGGAACTATACATCTAGTTCTCGGTTTACTCGGACTCCTCTCAGTTCTTCTCTTTCTTCTAAGATCTCCCTACTTCTTCAAATCCTTTTCTAATCCACCAACTATATTGTTACATCCTACTAGTTTTCATTCTCCTCAGAAACTGATCCTAAAGGCTCTCTGTTTGAGCAATTTCCCTCACTAACATAGGTTACAAGGCTAAAAAGAGCTTTATAAAGCATTGTGCCTATGTACAAGGAGTGTTAGTGGACTAACTAACTCTCTATTTACACTGAAACATAGCATTAGTCTCCCATTTCCATGATTTCCAGTAGTGTTTGTGGACCAAAAGGGGGGGAAATTTTCTCATGGGCTGAAGTAAGATCTGCAACTATATTATGTTAGCAAATTTGGTGTCCTGAAAATCTATTTTTAGGAAAAAGTTTTAGTTTTTCTCTCTTAAAATACATTTTTTTTTGAAAGAAAGATTGATAAATTGTATTCATCCTTCTGTCAAAATAGTTGTAAGCTGCTTCATTTTGGTTTTCAGTAGTTGTTAGGAAATATTGGAAAAATAAGCTTTTGGTTATGCAAGTGTTGAATGGCTTTAAATGCACAGACAAATCTATGAATATGTGAAAAGATGAATATGTAGAATAAGACTTGTTTGCATAAGAAATTGAAAAAAAAAATCAGAGCATCGTTCTGCATGATTTATTGAGTCAAGAGTCTCACCATATTCATACGTCAACACCCCTACCGAAGACAAATAATCAAGTACACTTAAAAATTTACATTAAAATCAATCAGTTACTCTTTTGAGAAAACCAACATTAGCTAGGCTAGGATCTTGGGATAAGCATGTGAGTGCACTGCCCAAGGTTGAAAACTAAAACTAGTGTCGTTAACGAGTGAAAAATCCCTCTGCACTCATATTACCAAGACCACTCCACTAACAACAAAGCGAAATACAAGACAACATCGAACTGTAATTGAAGGTAGCCCGCCTTCTCTTACAAATCCTTTGGGCATTCTGTGTACTGGGGGTCCCTTCGGGGATTTCAGAACTGAGTCAGGGACTCAGGTTTCCTGCCCACAGAGCATGCTATCTACGACTATGTCCCCCCTGGTAATGTCTGTGATTTGAGGTATCTCTAGTGGCCAAACTTCTAGGTACTTACACAAGGTGACTGGGACGGGCTGTCCTGGTACCTAACACGGACGGATCTACTCTGTCTTTAGTTTTTGGGAGGGTGCTTGTCTTCATGAGAGTACTTGGCCCCTCAATCTGAGGTTCAGGCGAAGCTCTAGAGTAACCATAACCGTACATTTGGCCATCATTCTCTATTATTCATTGAGATACTAGGTTTCATCTCTAGTGGTCAATGCTTATCAGACGAGGTACTTTCCCTCTATTTGTTGATTGATATATTTAGTGTACTTTTTATTTTTAGGTACCTGAGTGCTATCATTTTTGAGACTTTAAAGAATATCACATTAAAATTTATTTGATAAAACTTAACAATCACCATGGCTACATCCAGCCCTCGTCGTCACTCCAGACGATTGTTAGGACTTCCTCCATTCATTGTGGAAGATCCACCGAGTTCCACTGACTCGGATTCCTCATCTTCGAGGAATCAGTCTCCTAAATCTCACACGGGATCTGTGTGGACGACCGACGATTCAAGTTTGTCAGAGGATTTCTTCACGAAAGGATTTCTTCCTCACTTTAACACTCCGCTCACAAATCCGTCAGACCCTATTGTGGTTCTCATGGTACCTGTACTTCCTTCTTTAGTAGGTGGAACTTTCCCATCTATCCAATTGATGACTCATGGGTTATGGAATTTTAGAGACACTGTTGGTCCTATACCACTTCCCCAGTCAACAGTCATCACAACACCGGTAATGTGAAATCCCGCTATCCCATTTGTCCCAAGTACGACAACTCACATAACACCCTCCGTAAGTGGAACCCAACAAATGCCAGGTTCCACTCCTATGGTGCCACAATGCATACCTTTGACAAGTTCCACATACAGTGCTCCATATAACACTCAATGCGGCACTATGGGCGCAGTTCCCATTTACCAACAATATGGTCGGCCGCCAATGTACAGTTCCAACCCCCAGATTTAGATATCTCGGGGGGTTCCTAATATGCACATTCCGGTAGGGAATGTCACATTTCTCCCTTCGTTCTTAGGCATGCATGGACAGTCGCTAATTGACATGAGTGTTCCCTCTGTCAATCAAAGCCATATGGTTAGTTCTGTGTCAGTCGGGAATCCACAAGGGATTCCCAACCAATCCATGGGGGCACCCTACTCACAGACTCAAATGAGTCAAGGGGGCACCGCTTATACTGGGGGCAATTTCATACCCTAGTATTAAGATCCTCATGGAAATCCACTCTACAACACTATACCACAAAGCAACTGCTACACCATGCAACCCATGTATAATATGGGGAACCAAACAATGAGAGGAGCGCAAAGCTCCTGAGGTCATCCGTCGTCACCATGGTCTGAGCCTGGGGCACCTATCTCTCTGCCTTTTTTGGAAATGCTGGATATAACCGACTTATACAAACTGACAAACGACCCCATCTATCACAACTTATAATGGCCGCCGATCCCGCATAAAATACCAACGGACATTCCCAAGTTCGATGGCAAGCAAGGAGAGGATCCGGGCACCCATATCACCACCTACCATATTTGGAGTGTTTCTAACTCCATGGTGGATGATAGTGTCCAGTTACATCTTTTTCCCCTTACCCTTATTGGCAATGCAGCAAAGTGGTATATTGAGTTACCACGTGCGTCAGTAAATACCTTCGATAATTTAGAAATGGAATTCTTGAAGTACTTCTAGCTACCTATCCGTTATGAGATTGGGACAGAGCTACTCACTTCATTTCATCAAGATACCGCCACCCACATCTCCAATCATATTCATGAATGGAGACGTAGGTAGAGGTTAGTCAAAGCTCCCCTCCCAAAATTTCTCTTAACGGACTGGTTCTGTAGGTCGTTACTTCCTAAAATCGCTAGAGATGTCGCTCTAGGTGGTGCGGTCATAGAAGACCAATCCATACATCGTGCCCAACACTTAGATTTGATATATTCATAGTCTGGCACTCTTTACGACATAATACCCAGTGCCCCTGGTAACCCCAATGCTTCCGATACCACCAAATCGACTGCTCTTCCTACCACTGCGATAAACTTTGTGCAGTCTACACAGAAATCCAATGGAAAGAACAAGAAGAACAAGAAAAAGACCGCTCCTTCTGAGGAGCAGTCAACAAAGCAGCCCAACCCAAAACAGAAGGCCGCTGCACCTACTGCTGATGAAAAGGATACACTTGCCAGATTTCCTTGCAAACTCTGTGCTGAAGACCATGCAACCTGGCGTTGTCCGTGGCTTCAGGAATGCACAGATTACCTTGCCAAAAGGGATACTGGTAAGACCCCCGCTATCCTTAGGAATCCTTTTCCCACTCAGTATCAGCAAAATCTTATTGCCAACCAACAACAACCCACGCCAGGGGGCAATTATGGTTAACAACATCCTTTAGCTAGAGAAGGATCTTCTACCGTTTACACATTTGGAACGGTAGATCTCGCCACAAGAGCCAAATCTTATGGAGCTCCTGTTGCTCATGCAACAGAACTTTCCTCAAGTCAAAGCCCACCGCTGCCTAATGATTTGCATATCGATGAGCCGATTGCTGACCTTGTAATTCAACCCCCAAAAGGGGCACTTCGATGCACAATGCACAATACATCTGCACATGCCACCCAACACTACAACATTGTAGAGGATTTGGCGCAACTGTCGTTGGCTATGTCGGTACTCGAAGTATTACAAACACGCCAAACACAACGGAAAGCTTTGCTTTCGGCTATTGGAGGTATTGACCCTACGGATTCCATGCTTGCTATTTTCTACGTGGACAAGTGTAAACCTCCCCTTTCCCACCAGCTTGCATTTCAGGTGCATATCACTTCGAAAGGTAAAGGTATACAAAGAACTATCATCGATGAAGGTGCTTCAACTTGCGTCATGTCGGCTTATGTTGGCTCACCCTGGGTTCGCCAACCCTATCCCCACCATCGAACTCCCTTAAAGCTTTCAACGGCCACACCTTTATCCCAAAAGGATACCTAGCTAGTTTTCCCATCACTTTGGTTGGGAAAACCATAATGGTGGATTTAGAAGTTGTAGATAGAAAACTTGACTATAATCTCTTACTGGGTCACAGTTGGACATATGCCATGATAGTCGTCATATCTACTATCTTTCACATCATCCAATTTGCATTGGATGGAAAGGTTATTACAGTAGATCAGTTGTCTTTCTGCACCCCTGATTATTCACCATTACCAAGTGGCTCTGTACCCCTAGTAGGAGGTGGAACTGACAGTTACGTCAGTGTAGGTACTAGTCTACTAAAGGCTTCTTCCCTCATGAGTTGTTTCCCTCTTCAGCCGCCATAGGTTTCATAGATGGTCAATATGATTTCATCTATTCCTCATGAAAAGACTGATCCATGGATCCTACCAGCTCCTTCAGACATTAACACATACGGAGAGAAAATGCCATTGTCACCAGCTGAAACGGCCTACCAAGCCATTCAATTTGCTTCTGAATCTCCGGTCACTTTGGTTTCACCCAACGGTACCACTACCCCTCCCATAACCACTCTTTCTTTCGATCCACTCAATCAAGTCCTACCGATGGACGAAGCTATTAGAGACATCACGAGGTTAGAAGAGTGACCTTGGGAGGATTCACACCATCATGTTTCAATATCTGATTCGGACATGATGCCTCTTCAAATCCTATCACCTGACGCATATGAAATCGTTTCCTCACCATATACGACTATCCAACTTTTGGACTTGGAAGGAAACAAGGGCAATATTTCACAAACATTGCTTCCCGATATTTCTGTCATGACAAGCATCGTGGAAAATATACAGAGTGGAGCCAGTCACAATCCTGAGGAAATTGTGAGCTCCACCTACCCGTTTAGGGACTTCCATGATGTTTTTCCTTGGTCTTATGAGGAAATGCATGGCATAGACCCTTCTAGTGTCAATCATGAGATTGAGAAAGATTGAGCGTTCTTTTTATGGTATTTTTCTTGCTCATTAATCCAAAAAACCTCGAGTATCCTTCTTTGGGCTCATTAAACTACTACAATGAAGAATAGAATAGAGCACTTTTTGAGATATTTTATTGCTCTTTAAGAAATATAAACATCTCTAAGTTTTTATCATTGAGCTCATTAAGTCTATGCAATGATAGTTAGAGCACCTTTTGTATATTTTATTGCTCTTTAAAAAATAGAAACATCTCCAAGTTTTCATCGTTGCGCTCATTAAATTCATACAACGATGCTCTAGCAACTCTTTTTTGATCTTTTCCAGCTCATAAACTGAAAAAGACCAAAGGAGCATTCTTTTTAGGCACTTTTTTCTCGCTCTTTAAATTGAAAAAATCCCAAGCTATGTCTTCTGGCTCGTTAAACTCGATATATATGACCTGAGCATTCTTTTATGTAGTTTTCTTGCTCGTTAAAACTGAAAAATCTCGAGTTTTTGTTACTAGGCTCATTAAAAATAGATGGTAGCAGCAAGATAACTTTCTTTTTTGGAACCGTTTCTCACTCTTAAATTGAAAAATCCCTGAGTTTTCCCCTCCTTCGAGCTCATAAAACTATGAAGAAAGGATGAGCCATTCTTTTCCTTCTTTTTCTCGCTCATTAAACTGAAAATTATACCCTTAGTTTTCTTCATCTAACTCATTAAAGATTTTGATGAAGGTATTGAGTTTGTCGTCACGTGACTCATTAAAAATTCACGAGAAAAAACGAGTTTAGTCCGTCACCTCGTACTCGAACAAAATTAGGTCAGCATCTATTGAAAATAGGTTTCTCTTAATCCGGGTTCAATAGATCAAAAGACGGAAAAGTAACCGATCCAGGTATACTATTAACCTTTTGTCGCACCCAGTCAACAACTATGACAAAGGGACCACCATGGAGTCTCTCTTTATGATCTTTTCAGACACTCTAAATATGAAAGTATCACTGAGTTGTCTAGTCTGGACTCTTTAAATTACACAGACAAGATATAGAGGCTTTATTTTTACGATACTTTTCAGACTCTTAAAAAATGAAAAAATCGATGAGTTTGCCTATCTAGACTCATTAAACTAATTAGATAGGGCAAAGAGTCATTCTTTTTGCGATCCTTTTTAGACTCTTTAAAAATGAAAATATCAATGAGTTTACCCATCTGGACTCATTAAATAATCAGATAGGGAAAGTAGGTAACATAGTTGTATTCCATATTTGAAAGCGTGGTTTGGTAGCAATCGTTCCCTTGAACATGGCACTCCCTCAGATAAAACTTCATTTTGATGGCCTCTCAATATGAACCCTACCAACCTATGAGTTTTAGCTTATATACCCTAATGTAATTGCATCTTCGTATCCTAACACTCTGTACTGTTCATGAGTCTAGTGTTGTCTCGTTAAAACCATTGTCGTGCCTTCTATTGTTCAAGGGTTCCCATTTGTTTCCTCTATCAACCAATCATACATATCCTTTTATCATGCCCTCCATTGTTTAGACCCAAATGCTCAAAATATTCCTCAAAAAACAAAATCATTCTTGTTCAGTTTCATGTTGATTGATGTAGGACACGTCATTGCCTACCTTTTGACAAGTTTCTTCCTATCGACTTCAACAATCTATCTAGGAAGATAACCCATAAACACATTCAATGCCTTGCTACTTGCAGACATTAGTGGCAGGTTACCTTGTGTTTGATCACGGGTTTTCATTATTGGCTCCTGGTTAAGCAATTCTATGAGTGTTCGATGACAAAGAAATCTTTCACACTCGCTAGTTTGCACTGTGCATCTTGTAGACCATCACCATTATTGGTGGCCTTCCTCACATCTGTTAACAGTCTCCATTATTGACTGCTAATCAGATGATTTTGTGCATGTTCGACATCAACACATATTTTTCACATGTATCAATCTCTGCTATTTGGTGAAGTAGAAATCAAGACGTTGGGTAGAGGCTTGCATCATTCAGCCTTGTTTCCTCTCCCAAGCTGTGGATATTTGTTCTTTGGAGACAACAATTTCAGGATGATCTATTATGGCACTAGATCCACTCTGTGCTTATCGGCAACTAGCATTGTTATATCTCAGAAGAGAAAATTACTCTGACATAGCTACTGAGCATGGGAATGTCTGATTCAAGACATGATTTTAGCAGTTTATATATATGTATGTTGTTGTATAAGGTTTTCCCTTGCCGCCCAAAGCTTCTCTCTCTAAAAATTTTGACAGAAAATTACAGTTTTACTAAAGTATTTTGGCCATCATCTCTACCTCTGATCTCACACTTTAGGGGGCATCTGTTATAGGACAAAATGACCTCCTCATCAACTCAGAGGTGAAAGACAGCATGACTAAAGCAAAGACCACAATTGCAGGCCTTGAATCCACACTAACGCTAGTTTTGCACTGCTAACCTGCTTTATAAAGATTGTTACCAAGCATAGAGGAGCGTTATTCACCCTTCTAACTCAAGTTGTTAGACCAGGGGGAGCGTTAGTGAAATTAAGAGATGTTCAAAAGGACAAGCCAATGAATTCCCTCACAAATATCTAGATATTTATCCCTAGATTTGCTCAAGAAAAGCAAGGAAACATCTAAAAGAAAGATATTTAGAGAATTTCCAATTTGAGAATGAAGGCAAATGGTAAAAAGCTTGAAAATAGGGCAGGTTCATGGCTTTTGCCCTAATGAACTCTAGGAGGAGCTTGGCAGCCCTAATTCGATTGCTACATAAGCAGTGAGAGGGCCATTGTGAAAGGGGTCAGAGCATTTGAAAGGATAGCCCACTAAGTTGTTGTGAACTGTCATATACTTGAAGAAGTGAGTTGAAAGAGAGAGAGAGAGAGAGAGAGAGAGAGAAGAAGGGGCAATGGAAGGCTGATACAATGGATGGTTGTAATCACTCTTCCATTATAAATATAGAACTGCAGTTGTGTTCCCTACTCCATAGTGTCGGTAACATTGTTCATTGAGTTGTTCATTTTGATACTTGTCGAGTTGAGTAGTTTAAGTTGTATACAAATATATGTTCATTGTGCATTCTTATATTAGTTTTCTATATTGTATGTTGTGATTGTGTTTGCCTTTCCTTTATGCAGGAATTGTCTTAGAGCTAGCTTTGGAGGAGTTCTTCTTGGCTACATTGAGATCTCCAAACAAATCTAGAAAGAGATTTGAGGTAAACACTCTTTCCATACTTGGTTAACTAATATTTGATAGATGAACATGTGTATAACTTGGTAGCTTCTGCAGATAATCTTATAGTCTGTCAAAGGTCCCAAGAAGACCTTTGAGGGTAGTTTTCCTTCTCCATACACCATGCATTTTACCCCATAGAAGGAGTGACCACACCAGTGGGGGTTCTGCTGGGGGGGGCACCTAGGTTGCCACCCTGGGTTCCTGCACTAACATTGGTGCCTGACATGGTGGTGATATGGGGTTGAGAAGACATGGAATCAAAGGATGAATTGGATGAATCAGTAGAATCTGAATTAGAATGATGACTAGGAGGATGTACTCTAACTCGACGGGGAGGAGTAATAAGTCCTAATGTGAACTGAGGGTGAAGACCTCGAATTCAACATGAAAAATTCCTTGGAGGCACAATGGTGTATAGACTAAAGGGTGATGATAGGCATAAAAGAGAAATAAACAACAAGAAAACACCTAGTGCAGTGGTGCGAAGTGTAAACTAGTTATTTTAATTATGTTACTCTAATACAAGCAAACATATTAGCAAGGAAAATTTTAAGGATGGAATTTTTTTTTGAAGTTTAAAACATTGGCGAATCTCACTAATCCCTAATATGCAAACTATAAAATGTGTATTGATATATTTGTAAAATTATTCAAATCTATAATGATTTTATATATAGTCTCTATATAATGTTGGCGATTTTTGAGGTAAAATAATTTTATATTCTAAAATTTGGGCGAATCGTCTTTTATAAAAATTGGTAATTGGCGAATCTCAAGGAAAATTAGCCACTGGGCGAACATTAGCCCTAAAATTTTCCATGCTGATATTAGTATCAAAGAAAAAATACCTCTAGCCTATAGGTGATATAAATGCTCAAACAATCCTAGATCTATTCTTTCAAATGGCCTTACAAAGAACTTCTTACTTGATAGAATCTCATCCCCGCAAGCAGAGTTGTCCAGCAAAAGGTGGGGTAGAGGACCAACTGCTTCTCACAACCATTCCTATAGGGTGTTTTCCTAAGACTGGTTAGTATGGTTACTTCGTTCTGTTAGGGTCCTATAATTTATAGGATCTCAAGGTGATTGAGTATCTCATATTTGTTAGATTTCATATTGTTCATAGAGTTCAATATTCAATTGATTTCACAAAGAAAGAAGAAAAGAAAAGAGTGTATAAAAAAAAAAAAAGAGAAAAGGAACAAAAGAGAAAAAAATATAAAACAAAAGAAAGCCCCAAATATTTTTCAATTCATTCAGTCTAAGCATGATTGAACAAATTTCAATTTTTGTTGATAGAGTAGAAAATAAAGATTTGCCAAACAGTTTAAGCTTGGAAAATTAGTAGCTAGGTATAAAATAAAATTGGTTCAACTGTTCAATTTGAACGAATTGAAGAGATAAGTGATAGAGTAGGTTAGAAATAAATAAAAAAAGAGAAAGTGAAAAAGAGTCTACAAGTCGAAATTCACCCTGCAAATGAAAAAATGTTAGATTAGAAAAATAAAGGGTAGGTAGGTTGAAAAGAATTACAAAGGGAAAAGACATGAAAAATTCCTTTAATATTTTATTATATGGTTCATGTGTTTTTCCTAATGTGGAAAAAAAGAAATAAAAAAAGGACTTAGGAGTCTCATATTAGTACTCCTATCCTATATTCCTATACTCTGCCACCCCCTTTCATTTTCCGACCCCACCACTCATGTAAACATCACATCAACTATTACCCACCCTTCACCTCTCATCCAATCTCCGCACTCACTATTCAATTGAACGACCCGTATGATTTTCTGGCCCCCCCCACCCTCAGTATGTTAATGCCAGGGGCGATCTGAAATTAGTGGTTTCAGACCACTTACATGTCACATTGTCACAATTTCACACCCCACACATTCATTCCACTTACCGATCCAAGGCCCCCCAAAAAAGTGGTTTCTGCATTCCACTAAACCACCTCCTCCGCCATGACTATGTCGCACATCCAGCCACCCTGTCCCATCCACCTATCACCTTCATTTCTGCACCTTACCATTGTGCATTCAATTGGCTAGACCATTAGCCAATGGACCCATGCTACTTTAGGCCTTTCCAATGGGAATGCTCCAAAAACATACACCATTTCCCACCCATTACAAAATTTTAATGTGTTCTCTTTACTTACAGGTGAAAGACAAGAGTTGTTCAAGCATACACATAGAAGCAACAAACACGCTGAAACAACAACACAGTTGCAGAAAGCTTCATTTTTCTACTATTATCAGACATCCCCCTTCTTGAATCCCACTTTATGTTCATCCCCTTTCCTTTTCCCTCTCTAAGTTCCTTCTTCCTTTCACTCCTTTTCTGTTGCAGTTCACCTGCAAATTCAATACAATCCAGGTTTAAAATTTTTCGGAAGACAACCATGCCACCAAAGAGGAAAGAACAAGAGATCTTCAATCCAATGGTGCTTCTTCCAGTGGATTTGGATCACATTCCATTAGTAGACAGAGACTTCAAAATACATTAGAAAGTGTTATAATTTGATCTCTTTGATATCTATATCTGTTGGGAGGAAAAAATTGTTGATGAAGTGGATGACATAGGGCTCTAGGATTCCAATTTTCCTTTCTATATTTTTCCCAAAACCCATAGCCGCCTAGAACTAATTAGAGAATGCCACTCATGCTATAATTCATAGGAAAGGGAAGTGATAGCCCCAGCGGGAGACATATTGTTTACCATTGATGCTAAATCTATAATGCAGATGATGCAGGCTCCTATCATTGAAGGAACCACTCCTTTTTCCCATGAAATTGTCACTGAAATGCATCAGAGGCTAGACTTTACCAAAAGATCTAAAACCTTGGAACTCTTCATGACTGAATAGACCCCACTGCCTAGCAAGAATCCTCATTATTCTTCCTCTTCCTTCCCTGATATAAGCAGGCATATAGTCACTGTACTTTCATATTCGCTGGGTTATTATTCAGATTAGTGGCTTGATGAGGCTATAATAGGTTTCCTATCCATATTATTAGTAGAGTCAAAGCCTTCTGTCCTATTTAATTTCAGTCAATTCCTGGCAGATGCTATCTAGGAGAAATTTGTAAATTTCATCACGGAGGAAGTGTTTCAGTACTCTTCAGTGTTAGTATATATGTTTGTTTATTTTCAGGCAGACAGATTTCAGTTTACAAAGAGAAAGTTAAATGAAGAAGGTGAACCCCAATTTGTCATTTTCTGGACCACCTTAGTGATGAAGGATGAAAATGACTTTTCCTATAAGACATTTATAGAAATGTTTTTTCATCCAGCTATGAGCCTCCTCAGTGGAACTGCAGAACCCAAAATCAGTGAAGAAATTAAAAGGATTATGCAGTTGATAAACCAAGAAAGAACAGGAGATTGGTACTTGTGCCAAGATTACATAGAATTAATGGTATATGGATGTGAGTTGGACCCTTACAAGCTGCCAAAGTTCCTCCCCATGAGCATCTTTGCACTTGAATACATCAAGAAGATGATCAATGCAGATGATGTACATTTTTTGGCAGCAAAGAAGAAATCACAATTTAGAATCAAATCCCAGATTGTTCCTTTTATTTTTAATAGTAGGGCAACAGCTGAGGAGGCAGACAAGAAATTGAAGGAAATGAATTTCACTCATAGTTTCACATAGTCCTATTATCCATGGGGCATCATCTCCAAGAAAAGAGTGGAGAACAAATCAACACCCTACATTCACAATCAAAGGCCTGAAATAGAAAAATTTATGAACCAGATTGAATGGATGCTTGACACACTACAAGAGGCTTAGGAACAAGTAATTTCTTCTTCAAGTGCATGGACTCCTAGGTAGCAGAAAAGACATAGTACAGAAGAGAGATCAGACAAGGGAAAGGAACATGAAAATGGAACAACTAGGAAAAGGCCAAGAGAAGATCAGTCAGGAGGGACTGATACTTCTATGAAAGAATTCAAATTGAAATATAGGAAAAGGGCCAGGATGCACATGGGCTTAGGCAAGGAATAACCACAGAAAATAATCATTAATCTGAGTGATATCACTGATTCATCTCCAGTTGGAGGTCAATCTCTTCCTACGACTCCAATCTCAGAAAGGCAATAGACTCTCCAAGTCTCCACATCTACCAACGTTACTAGAGAAAGGGAGGAGACCATCTTTGACACCTTCAGAGAGATAAATATCAGGAATGAAATGTTAAAAAAGAGTACTTATGCTCGATTTTGGAAACAAAGTTCTTCTTCTCAAGGAAGACTTCTCTCATCTTTTTATTCAGAAGAGGCATATGGAATTTTTTGAAGCACAAACAGCTGAACCTAAAACTCCAGCTGATTACAAACAGACCTCTTTTGAGTTTGATGCCAAGAGTGCTCATCCTATTGATCAGCTAGAAATGCAAAAATAAACAAGTGAAATGATCTGATCTACTCTAACCAGTGCCTTTATGAGTTTGTTTAAAATGTAGGTGGCCTTATCAAATGCTCAATCTCAGCTGAAGATGGAAAATATTTCATCTCAATCAAAAGACCACAGAGTTAAGTCTTTGGAAGACTTAGTAGTGAAAATTGGATATGACCCCTCAAATGTAAAAGCAACAAAAGAGATAATTAAGAAGAAGGAGATTGATATAGCAGCTTTGAAGAAGTAGCTCAAAATGCCTGCAACCCATGATCCCTTGACCAAAGAGATAGAGGAAACAGAAAGTCAGAAGGCCGAAATGATGAAATTAATAATGGAGCAGTCACTCCAAATAAAACAAATGGAAGCAGAGATGGAGAAGATGGTACAAGAGAAGGAAAAGGCAACAAAGTCATCCAGCACCACTATGGAGGCTCTTCCTCTTGCAACTATTCCTACAGCCACTCCAGCAACAGCTGCTACAGGGACAGGAAGCAGTATAGAACAACTAGCCAGGTCCATGGAAAGCATGAATCTTCAGACTGAGGAGTTCAAGAGACTAGAATCCCAAGTTAGTGTTCTGTGAGACCAAATCAAAAGAGCTAAAAGTACACACTCAGTGGAGATGAAGTGGGCACAGACCTTAATAAAAAAGTTACAAAAATCTGAAAAGGAATCATCCATTGGTAAAACTCTAAGAAGGCTGAAAGAGATCATTTGGCACAACATCATCAATGGCATGAATGAAATCTGACCCAGCATCCAAATTATATTTGAACAAAAGGAGTTAGTGGAAAAAGCTAAAGAAGCTATTTCATCTACTAATCTAGAGCTGGGAGACATGCTAGCAACAAACAACAGAATTAGTAAATTTCTTAATTCAAGGAATAGGTATGAGCTAGAAGAGATAGGAGTAGTAGAAAGGACAAAATCTATTATACAGGTGAAAAAGGTATTGATTAAGAAGAACCTGAATGTATAGCTTGAGGGAAAATGCCAAAATTTAGAGCTTACAATGAACAGGCTTTTCAACAGAATTGAGCCTTTAACACAGAAAGGTCTCCCTTCTCTATTTGTCATTAACGACAAACTCATGGCCATAATGAAAAACTCATGGCCAGAGAAGATTATGTCAAGAGGCTCCAAGGCATAGCCCAGGATGCTGTGAATCTCTCCAAGATTAAAGGCAACATTACAGGAAAAGCATTGTTAGAAGCTATCAGCAATCCAATCTATATCGAGCATGAACTAAAGAACATTTTTATAGTGAAACCCACTTTTGCACGGTACACTGAAGCTGATGAAATATACTGTAGGTTAATCAAGGTCAAGATTCCAGATGAAGAAGCATGGAGTGACTTGTGCGATTACCAAGAGGAACAAGACAAAGAGGATTGAAGGAACAACGCAGAGCTGAGTCAGCACCCAACCAAGTCAGCAGAGCCACTACAACAAAATTAATTACTCAGCAACAACATCCCAAAAAAAGGGGACCAGATGTCCAAGTTATCTCATCGTGGCCACTTCGTGGTTACACTAGTCAAATTTTCTTTCATTGTAATTAATAACAAATTGCCAAGTGTACAAGGCAATCATTGTAGGTTTTTGTTAAATACTTCATGCATTGGAAGTATTAGGGGTTGGACCTGAGTTATTTGAATAATCTTTCTTTTGGAGCACTATAATTTTTGAGCTAGAGCATCAATAATAAAAGATTGTTTGCGAGATACTTGAGTTGTTTTTAACCTAGTGATGTCTTCTTTCTGTGCCAAAAATATTGATGTTTTATTCATTATGCATCCCTAAATCTTATTGTATAGCAAAAATTCTAGATTAAGATATTCTGTTGGAGCACCTTATTTCTATCTGTGGTTACATTCTAAATGTTTTCTTCTAATGTGTGGTTAAGAAATACTTAATTGCTTTTTAATCATTATTGATTTCACTATTTTTTCATCTCATTCATTCTGCTTTTAGATCTAGTAAAGATAGTTAGCTTGCCTTGCAAATGCTCTGCAAAAGTTGATGTTATTGTCCAACCTTTGACTCCATAGCCCAATAGAAAAGATTTAAATCTTACCTACCCCAACCAAACAAGCAAACAATCAAGCAATCAAGTAACAAAACCATTTCACCATTATAGCTAGCCTAATACATTAAAACATTGAAAATGAAGATAAATCTGGAAATATAAAGAGAGAGCCCTCTCTGAGTCTAGGGGGATAGATCCTAGACTCCTAAGTGGTTTGATGTATCCTTTTTGATTTTGTCTTTCCAATATTAAAGACCATAGAGCGATAACATAGTGGCGACCATACTGGGGAACTACTGAAAATTTGTCATTTCATTTGAATTCAGAGTACCCAATTTAAAGATTTGTGTGATAAAATTATTCTGAAGATTGGTTTCCTTTTTACTCTTGTGTATATTCAGTTTATCTGTGTTTTATATCTAAACACTGGCTCCCAAAAGAATCTCTACTAGATCCCACCCAAATCCAAATCCTCCTACCATAGTGGACAATCATGAAAAGATCTTAAGGAAAACTCCTAGAACTGAGAGTCAAAGAAGCAATAGATTTATTCACAGAGCTAGCTGACTCCCTGAAAATTTTGTTACATTTAAGGATATCTAGTTTGATTTACACTTCGAACATGGCGTATTCAAGACTAAATCAGAGAATTAGAAAGATCTCATTATCTTTGATCCATCAATCTTACCAAAGAGCCCCGTGAGAGAACTTTCTTCACAAACTGAATCAGATCTTCATCTCTTACAACATTTTGATACTCTACAGGATCTAGTGACAAATCTCACCTCCGAGATCGATGATGCTTACCTTCAACATTCAGTAGAATTAATTGCTTTAAACATAGTAGCCTCTTCCCTCACACCTCAATCTGCACATATTCAGTCACCAAGTCCTATTGCGTCCATAATTCCCACCCCTTCTTTTATCCTTCAACATAAGGTTACTCAAATTCCTTCACTCTCATTTCCACCTAGTACTAGTCCAACCTCATCCACTGTTGAACTTCCTTCAAGTGGTCCTCCACCACCACCAATCATGTCAGCCATGTATTCTCCTCTGGTGTTTCCATCACCATTGGCTAATATGCCACAAGACTATCAGTATAAAATCACACTATTTGATGGGATAGGTCCTTTAACAGCCCAACGACATGTGGATAAAATGAATGATTGTTTTGACCTGCAAGAGGTAGACGAAGAAAGTGTTAAGCTCATAATGTTTGCTCAAAATTTAGGAGGATAAGTTTAGAAATGGTTTAAATCTTTGCCTGCAAATAGTATAAATGACCTCCCTGTGTTCCACCAAACCTTTCTTAATAGATGGGAAGTCAAAAAGAACCCTCTGCAGATTCTATCAAAATATTAGAATGTTAAAAGGGAAGTAGGTGAAAGTGTTCAGGGCTATTGTGCTAGATTCAATAATACTATAATGCAATACCTGTAAATATTAAACCACCTCGGGATTTAGCCTTGATAAAGTTCCCCGATGGCTTTGATACAGATATGTCCTACCAGCTGAAGGAAAGGAATTATCCAACACTAGAAGCAATTCAAAGAGATTTTGTGAGTGTAGAAGAAAATTTACAAGCAAAAAGAGCTAAGATGAAAACTGAAAGAAGGGTGAAAATAAGAGAAGAAGCTTAAACTTCTATAGCATATGCTAAGATCGATCCTTTAGTAAGGACCATGGAAAGAATGATGGAGAGGATAAGTTTGAATGAGATAAGTGTCCCTAGGGAAAACCAACCTGTTTCACAGAGCCGAAATCCAAATCCTAGAAGAAACACTCCACAAATCAGACAAAGAGATCAAAGAGGCCCAGATCAACAAATTAGGCCTCCATTTCAAGAAAACTATGCTAATGAAGATGTAAGTGTGGTTGAAGAAGTTGAGGAAAATCAGATTAATTTAATGGGGACAAATGAAGATAGTTTTGTTTTTCTTACACAAGAAGAACATGAATTGTTCTTATTAGCTCAAATAGAATTGGAATCTAAAGAGTCTGGTGACTATAAACATAGATTTGATAATTCCATATTAGAAGTTTTCACACAGTATAATCTTAGGAGTAAGAAAAACAATGATAATTCAAACAAAAATAATGTTGATTTCCCTACTATGAATACTGATGAGCCCGATCCCAAGAAAACAGCTAAAATCTCTATGAAAAATGTAAATAGTTCACAAAAGAAGAATTCAGAAAATGTTACTAGGAAAACCATTGATGTTTCTACTAAAACTGTCCAAATTGATATCCCTAGTACAAGTCAACAAACTGAACTTGTTACCAAAGCAATGGCTGAAAGAGTTGATTTCTCAAATCTGCTTAAAATTCAAACACCATTCAATATTGAGAATGAACTTTTAAACTCAAAATTTATATCCCTCTCACTGAACTGATAAAAAAGAACGTGTATAGGTCTCAAGTCCTAAATGTACTCAACATAGAAGAAAACACTGATACAGTGAACTTGAATGATGACTAGCATGAGCTCTTGTTTGGACTAGAAGTTGATGGCAAACCTAAAGAAGGAGTGTCCCTCCATTTTATGTCAGCCTTAATATTCATGATAAAATCCTCCATAATGCCATGTTGGATTCAGGTGCATCGCATAACCTCATGCCAAATACTGTTATGGAAAAACTTGGACTTGAAATCACTAGACCATACAAAGATCTATACTCATTTGACTCCAGTAAGGTTAGGTGTCTAGGTCTTATCAAGGACCTCTATGTCACATTAGCCCAAATACCAGCAAAATGTTTAGTCATGGACATAGTAGTAGTAGACATTCCACCTAAGTATGGTATGTTATTGTCACGTTCTTGGGCGACTAAGTTACAAGGAAAAATTCAAATGGATATGATGTATGCCACAATACCAGTATTTGGCCAACCAAGGTGACTGTATAGAGAAACCTTAATGAAATATATGGTGAGTAGCCAAGAAAAGCCAGCAAACTATCCCCTCTACTCTGTCCATACTGATATTGATTCCTTCATATTGTACAATGATGGAGACATAGATACACAGGTCACTCAGGCAAGAAATGATCTTAATGAAGGATATGACACCCAAATACCCATTATCCAATAGGACCCTGAAACAGAACCTCTCTCGAATATGACTTTTGATGTCTCATGTGGTAAAACAAGATCAGGAGCAGGAGTCTGGTTGTACAACTCAAAAACTAATCAGGTTGAAGGTCATTCTTACAAATTGAATTTTATGTGCACAAACAACATAGCAGAATATGAGGAATTACTGTTAGGCTTGAAACTACTTAAAAAAGTAGGTGCTAAAAGAATTTATGTTCAAGGAGATTCATAACTGATCATAAAACAAATTAAAGGACAATACTTTGGAAAACATCCTAGATTGAGAGAATACCGAAATGTTGTGATTGATTTTCTCAAAACATTTGAAGAGTATGACCTTGTTGTTATTTTTAAGGCTCCAAAATGCCCTAGAAAATGGTTTATCCTTTTCAGCCAACACCTGCAAACCACCTCATCCAAATAAACAATACACAATTGACGTGAAACACCGTCCTACAGTGCCTGATAACATGAGATACTAGCAAGTTTTTAAAGTGATATACAGATTGAGAGTTTTCTACAATCAAAAGATGAGATTGAGGATAACAACATAGATTTGGAAGATGAAATAGATAGTCAAACCGATGTATATACTAGTATAGAACAACCTGTTGTTTTGAATGGGAAAATTTATGTCAATAAAATTTTACATAAAACTAAAATACATAAAGACCCAGAAAAAGAGGAATTCAAAGTACTTCAACTTAAAGACAATATGGTGCCTAGAGGGCTTGCCCCTTTGGAAGAGTTGCTTGACTTTAATGATTTTTCTAGAAAGCCAAAAATGGAACCAACAGGAACAAACATTGAGGAGTGCAACATAGGCATTGAGAAAAATCCCAAAATCATTAAAATATCAAAAGCACTGCCTATCATGGATAAACAAAGGTATATAGCTATGTTCAAAGAATTAATAGATGTATTTGCTTGGAGCTATGAGGATTTGAAATCTTATAATACTAGCATTACACAACATAAAATTCCAATCAGAGAAGACCCAAAACCATTTAAACAAAAACTGCGTAGGATAAATCATGTCCTAATGCCCTTGGTTGAAAAGGAAATCAAGAAAATGTATGATGCTAAGATCATAGTCCCAGTTAGATATTCTAAATGGGTATTAAATATTGTCCCTACAAGGAAGAAAACTAGAGAAATAAGATTGTGCATTGACTTTAGGAATTTAAACAAGGTTTCCCTTAAGGACAACTATCTATTACCAAAGATGGATCACATACTATGAAGGATAGTGGGTTCTAGTAGGATCTCCTTGTTAGATGGCTTTTCAGGGTATAATCAAGTTTTGATGCATCCTGATGATCAAGATAAAATAGCTTTTACTACTCCTTAGGGAACTTTCATATATGTGAAAGTGCCCTTTGGATTAATGAATGTTGGTACTAATTTCCAGAGAGAAATGGATATTGCTTTTTCATATGAAATTTGGCATTTCATTGTGATTTATCTCGATGACATCACTATTTTTCAAAGACTGATGAAGAACACCTAGCACATCTAAGAAGAGTATTTGAAAAATGCAGAAAGTTTGGTATCTCACTAAATCCCAAGAAAACATTGTTTGGTCTTGAAGAAGGAAAACTTTTAGGCCACATCATCTCCAAAGATGGAATCAGAATTGACCCTAGTAGGATTGAAGGTATCCTTAAAATCAGTCATCCAAGAAACATGAAAGAACTTCAATCTTTTATTGGAAAAATCAATTTTTTGAGAAGATTTATACCAAATCTTGCTGAATTACTCCAAAATATAACAAACATGCTCAAGAAAGACACAAAAATTAAATGGAATGTTGAAGCCAAACAATCTTTTGATCTAGTCAAACATGCATTAACACAAGCTCTAGTTTTCATCAGCCCAGAATTCAAAAAAGATTTGATTATATTTTCTTTTGCATCTGAACATACTATTACTGATGTGCTATTAGAGAAAAATAAAGAAGGATATGAACAACCAATAGCATTCTTTAGCAAAGCTCTAAGAGATGCTTCTTTGAAGTACAATATCATGGAGAAGCGGGAATTTTCTCTAGTCAAATCAATAAAAGGTTTTAGAGTTTACATTTTACATTCTTATATCATTGCTTATGTGCCTAATATAGTTTTCAAAGATATTCTCACACAAAATGGACCTGATGGGAAGAGAGGCAAATGGATAGCTGTGATCCTGGAATATGATATAGAAATCAAGCCCACCAAGTTGATCAAAGGATAGGGATTAGCCAAATTGATGGTTGAATCAAATTTCAATGCATTAGACATCAACATGGTATTTTCTTTGGATATCTTGAGGAACTAGAAACTCCACCAATGGACGAAGCATATCTAAAATCCACCTGGTGTGCAAACCTTTTGTATGTTCTAGTCAATTTGAATGCTCCTCCTGGATTATCCAAAACAAAGGCCAGATTTCTAAAATTAAAAGCAGTCATGTTTTGCATTATTGATAATACATTATATTGGAAAGATGTTGGAGGTGTCTCACTCAGATGTTTGTTAAAGGATGACGCTGACAAAGTTATGCAGGAATTCCATGAAGGTGACTATGGTGGCCATATTTATTAGAAAACAACTGCTAACAAAATCCTTAGGGCTGGTTTCTATTGGCCTACACTTTTCTCAGTCATTCATAAAATGGTAACTGCTTGCCATAAATGCTAGATCTTTGAAGGGAAGAGAAAATTATTACCCTTGCCCTTGAAACCCGTCTCTATTGAAATTCCTTTCCAACAATGGGGATTGGATTTCATTGGTGAAATTCATCCTCCATCCTCTGCCCAACACAAATGGATCCTGACTGCTACAGACTACTTTACCAAATGGATAGAAGCCATCCCTCCTAGAGTTGCTACTGATTCTGTCATCATAAAATTCCTTGAAACCAATATCCTCTCTAGATTTGGTTGTCCTAGGAAACTTATCACTGACAATGCTACAACTTTTAAATCAAAGAAGATGGTGGATTTTTTCCACAAGTACCATATCTCTTTAGGTCATTCAACAAATTATTACCCTCAAGGTAATGGGTTGGCTGAATCCTCAAACAAAAGTTTGGTAAACATCATTAAGAAGATACTGGAGGACAATAAGAAGTCATGGCATAATAAGTTGATCTATGCATTATGGGTTGATAGATTGAATACAAAGAAATCCATTGGCATGTCCCCATTTTAATTGGTTTATGGAATAGATGCAGTTTTCCCTTCTTCCATGGGAGTGTCAGTCATGAAGATCATTCAAGAGATACAAAATGAACCAAATGATATACTAAGAAGGATAAATCAAACAATTCAATTGCAGCAATCCAAAGAAGAGGTATACAATAGAACTCAGGTTGTCCAGGAAAACATAAAGAAAATTTTTGACAAGAGGACAAAATCTGGTGATTTCAACTAGGGAGACAAAGTGCTAAAATGGGATTCAAGAAGAGAAGATAAAGGAAAGCATGGAAAATTTGAAAATCTTTGGAAGGGTCCACACATTATTTCTGCTCTCAAAGGGAATAATGCATTTTTCCTCAAAGAGTTGGATGGAATGGAACTGCAAGGAGGTCTTGTCAATGGAAGGATGCTAAAGCATTACTTCGCATAAGCACACAGATTTCCCTCATTCCATTATAAATATCACAGTATTTTATGTTTTTCTTAAATAATTTATTTGATGAAGGTTGAAGCACATAGAGGAGGCCAAAAACCTATTTTGATAAAGTTACTACAAAAGGAAATCAGATTGAAGACAATGCAGATATGGAGGACTCAAGACTACTGATCTTATGTTCTTGACACTTCAAATGAGAAGTGCCATACCCATCTGGAGCCACTGTTAGGGTCCTATAATTTATAGGACCTCAAGGTGATTGAGTATCTCATATTTTGCAGATTTCATATTGTTTATAGAGTTCAATATTCAATTGATTTAACAAAAAAGAAGAAAAGAAAAGAAAAGAGGGTATTAAAAAAAAAGAGAAAAAGAACAAAAGAGAAAAGAAAATGAAAATGAAAGAAAGCCCCAAATATTGTTCAATTCATATAGTCTAAGCATGATTGAACAAATTTCAATTTCTATTGATAGAGTAGAAAATAAAGATCTGCTAAATAATTTAAGCTTGGAAAATCAGTAGCTAGGTAGAAAATAAAATTGGTTCAACAATTCAATCTGAACCAATGGGAGAGATAAGTGATAGAGTAGGTTAGAAATAAAAAAGGAAGAAGAAGAGAAAGTGAAAAAGGGTCTACAAGTCCAAATGTACACTACAAATGCAAAAAGGAAAAAATGTTAGATTAGATAAATAAAGGGTAGGTAGGTTGAAATGAATTACAAAGGGAAAAGACATGAAAAATTCCTTTAATATTTTATTATATGGTTCATGTGTTTTTCCTAATGTGGAAAATAAAAAAGAAAAAAAGGAGTTAGGGGTCTCATATTATTACTCCTATCCTATATTCCTATACTCTACCTCCCCCTTTCATTTTCCGACCCCACCACTCACATACACGTCAGATCAACTGTTACCCACCCTTCACCTCTCATCCAATCTCCACATTCACTATTCGATCCAACAACCCGTATGATTCCCCCCCCCCCCCCCCCCCCCCCCCCACGCACCCTACGAACATTAATGCCAATGGGGGGGTCCGAAATCAGTGGTTTCAAACCACTTACATGTCACACTGTCACAATTTCACACCCCCCCATTCATTCCACTTACCACTCCAAGGGCCCCCTGAAAAGTGTTTTCTGCATTCCACTAAACCACCTCCTCTGCCATGACCGTTCGCACATCCCGCCACCCTGTCCCATCTGCCTATCACCTTCATTCCTGCACCTTACCATTGTGCATTCAATTGGATGGACCATTAGCCAAAGGACCTGCACCAATTCAGGCCTGTCCAAGGGGAATACTCCAAAAACTACAAATACACCATCTCCCACCCATTACAAAATTTTAATTTGTTCTCTTTACTTACAAGTGAAAGACAAGATTTATTCAGGTATACATAGAGAAACAATGAACATGATGAAACAACAACATAGTTGCATAAATCTGAATTTTTTCATTGTTATTAGACATCTGCCTTCTTGAATCCCACTTTCTATTCATACCCTTTCTTTTTCTTCTCTAAGTTCCCTCTTCTTTTCACTCCCTTCCTATTGTAGTTCACCTACAGATTCAATACAATCCAGGTTTAAAAATTTGCAGAGGACAACCATGCCACCAAAGAGGAAAGAACAAAGATCTTCAATCCAATGGTGCATCCACCAATGGATTTGGACCACATTGCACTAACAGACAGAGACTTCAAAATACATGAGATAATTTCAAAATTTGATTTATTTGATATCTATTGTTGGTGGGAGGACGTATTTGTTGATGAAGTGGCTGACATAGGGCTCTATGATTCCAATTTGCCTTTCTATATTTTTCCGAAAACCCATAGCTTCCCAAAACTAATCAAAAAATGCCACTCATGCTAGAATCCATAGCAAAGGGCAGTGATAGCCCCAACAGGAGACATACTATTTACCATTGATCCTAAATCTATAATGTAGATGATGCACACTCCTATCATTGAAGGAACCACTCCTTTTTCCCATGAAATCCTCACTGAAATGTATCAGAGGCTAGATTTTACCAAAATATCTAAAACCTTGGAAATTTTCATGACTGAATAGACTCCACTGCCTAGAAAGAATCCTCATTATTCATCCTCTGCTTTCCCTAATAGAACCAGGCATATAGTCATTGTACTTTCATATTTGTTGGGCTATTATTTAGATCAGTGGCTTGATGAGGCTATAATAGGTTTTCTATCCATTTAATCAGTAGAGTCAAAGCCTTATGTCCTATTTAATTTTAGTCAATTCCTAGTAGATGATATCCATGAGAAATTTGTAAATTTCTTCACAGAGGAAGTGTTTCAGTACTCTTCAGTGTTGGTATATATGTTTGTTTATTTTCTAGCAAACAAATTTTAGTTTACAATGAGCAAATTAAATGAAGAAAGTGAACCCCAATTTGTCATTTTCTGGACCACCTTAGTGATGAAGGATCAAAAGGACTTCGCCTACAAGACATTTATAGAAATGTTTGTTCATCCAGCTATGAGCCTCCTCAGTGGAACTGCAGAACCCAGAATCAGTGAAGAAATTAAAAGGATTATGCAGTTGACAGACCAAGCAAGAACAGGAGATTGGTACTTGTACCAAAATTACACAGAATTAAGCGTATATGGATGCGAGGTGGCCCCTTACAACCTGACAAAGTTCCTCCCCATGAGGATATTTGTACTTGAATACATTAGGAAGATGATCAATACAGATGAAGTACATTTTGTGGCAGCAACGAAGAAATCACAATTTAGGATCAAATCCAAGATTGGTGCTTTATTTGCAATAGTAGGGTAGCAGTTGAGGAGGCAGACAAGAAATTGAAGGAAATGAATTTCACTATTAGTTTCACATGGTTCTATGACCCATGGGGCATCATATCCAAGAAAAGAGTGGAGAACAAATCAACACCCTACATTAACACTCAAAGGCCTAAAATAGAAAAAATTATGAACCAGATTGAATGGATGCCTGACACACTGCAAGAGGCTGAGGAACAAGTAATTTCTTCTTCAAGTGCACAGAATCCTAGGCATCAAGAAAGATAGAGTACATAAGATAGATCAGACAAGGGCAAGGAACATGAAAAGGGAACAACTGGGAAAAGGCCGAGAGAAGATTAGTCACGAGGCACTGATACTTCTATGAAAGAATTCAAATTGAAATATAGGAAAAGGGCCAGGATGCACATGGGCTTAAGAAAGGAATCACTGCAGCAAACAGTCATTAATCTGAGTGATATTCCTAATTCATCTCTAGCTGGAGGTCAATCTCTTCCTACCACTCCAATCTCAGAAAGGAAACAGACTCTCCAAGTCTCCACATCTACCAACATTACTAGAGAAAGGGAGGAGACCGTCTTTGACACCTTCAGAGAGATAAAGATTAGGAATGGAATGTTAAAAAAGAGTAATTATACTCAATTCTAAAAACAAAGTTCTTCTTCTCAAGGTGGACTTCTCTTAGCTTTTGATTCAGAAAAGGGAAAAATGCATATGGCAATTTTGGAAGCACAAATAGTTGAACCTAAAACTCTAGCTGATTACAAATAGGCCTCTTTTGAGTTTGATGCCAAGCGTGTTCATCCTATTGATCGGCTAGAAATGCACAAACAAATAGGTGAAATGATCTCATCTACTCTAACTAGTGCCTCTATGATTTTGTTTAAAATGCAGGTGGTCTTATCAAATGCTCAATCTCAGCTGAATATGGAAAAGGTTTCATCTCAATGAAAAGACAATGGGATTAAGTCTTTAGAAGACTTAGTAGTGAAAATTGGATATGACCCCTCAGATGCAAAAGAAATAGAAGAGATAATTAAGAAGAAGGAGATTGATATAGCAGCTTTGAAGAAGCAGCTCAAAATGCCTGCAACCCATGATCCCTTGACCAAAGAGATAGAGGAAACAGAAAGTCAGAAGGCTGAAATGATGAAATTAATAATGGTGCAGTCACTCCAAATAAAACAAATGGAAGTAGAGATGGAGAAGATGGTACAAAAGAAGAAAAAGGCAGCAAATTCGGCCAACACCACTATGGAGGATCTTCATCTTGCAACTATTCCTATAGCCACTCCAGCAACAACTGCTATAGTGACAGGAAGCAGTACAGAACAACTAGCCAGGTCCATGGAAAGAATGAATATTCGGATTGAGGAGATCAAGAGACTAGAAACCCAAGTCAGTGCCTTTCCAGACCAAATCAAAAGAGCTGAAAGTACACACTCAGTGGAGATGCAGAGGGCACGGACCTTAATCGAAAAGTTGCAGAAATCTGAAAAGGAATCATCCATTAGTAACACTCTAGGAAGGGTGAAAGAGATCATCTGGCATAACATCATCAATTACATGAATGAAATCTGGCCAAGCATCAAAATTATATTTGAACAAAAGGAGTTAGAGGAAAAAGCTAAAGAAGCTATTTCATCTACTAATCTAGAGCTGGGAGACATTAGCAACATGCAATAGAATTATTAAATTTCTCAATTCAAGGAATAGGTATGAGCTAGAAGAGCTGGGAGTAGCAGACAAGAAAAAAACTATTCTACAGGTGAAAAAGGTATTGAATAAGAAGAACCTAAATGTATAGCTTGAGGAAAAATGCCAAAATTTGGATCTTACAGTTGTTATGTGGAATTTTTCATCTACGGATAAACACTTCCCTAAGTGGGTAGCTACACTTAGAAAAATAGAATTAAAGAGTTTAATCTTTTCCTACAGAAGATAAATAAGACAAGGGACCTACTTGTTATCTTTTTCTTCCCTTTGTCTCCTTTGAATAGCTCCCGTCACTACTCCTCAAACTGAATCCACTCGATCAGTACTTGCAATCATAAACAAAGGACAAAAAGCAATCAAAGAAAGAGATCTATCTACTATAAGCAAATGGAATTGAAATAATTTACACATATAATCATCATACATAAAGATAAGAATATGGGAAAAGGTGTAAACAACTATATTAAGTAGAAGGAAGAGTTACAACCAAAAAAGTTTGATCCCATGTCACTCATCTAGCTTGAGTTCCATTCTTCATCACACCAAAAGCACAACACTCTGGCAGCATAACAATACTTTATTATGATCTCAAACCTCAAACCAATAGTATCTCCTTACAATTGTTCAAAGTTCAGCCCCTGATCACTATGATGAGTGCTCAATTTATAGGGAAATGGAGGTGGTTTTTCCATAAATTTGGCATTGAATGCATTTCCAATTTGGGAGTTAATTTCCATGGAGGAAGGGATGAGAGTATAGAAGGTTATTTGATTCATTCCCTATCCAATTTTGATCTCATAGGAGAGGATAAGAGGTGGAAATATTCTAGAATGGTCTAGAATGTAGGAATGTTCCTAGAACCCTATGAAGATTTCTCTCAATTTTGCCCAACGCAATTCAAAGTGGGCCTAGGTGCTCTACGGAGTAGGCCTGAATGGGCCTAAGTGCTCTGCAACGTATTTACCCCTGACCAAGGCTATGCTAGTCCCTCAAGGAGTCATTTTAGGATGTCTTTAGGCCAGGAAACTCTTAGGAACGATGGCATTCAATGTGGTGACTTGTCTAGGGCATGTAGAAATTGAATTAGGGTTTAATGAGCCCTAATAGTACTGATTTGAATGTTGAGAGTGATGTGCCCAAATAGACCTATAGCAACTACCCCCTAAAGCATGAAGTCAAAAATGATGATGTCAAGTGATATGCTTTATGATGTGATGAGGAGGTTCTGAAGCGGATGGTGACCTGCATCAATCACAATACATAATATCATGATATTTTGGATTTTTCATGAGTCACTGGGGGAAGGGATACCCATGCTTAGTATATAAACTTTCATTACATGTACATAAATAAGATAGTCATCTACAGATATAGACCCATGATAGGATGGCCATCTGTGTAAAGCCATCATACAGATGATTTAGTACTCTCTTCAAATCGTAACCCGGATGGATGAAACTAGATCTAGGGTCTTCTATCTCGTTCAATCATTCACTCAAGTATGAGTCTAACCATGTGAATATGTGATTTGAAGTCGAACATGGGAAGACACCGTCTAATTACCAGCCAATGATGTAAACCGTTAACATACATGAGAGAAATCATCGATAATGATAATTATTCTCAAGGTAATGCAGTACATTCTGCATGGTGTGAATAAATGTTTTGATGTCGAACACCATACAAAGTCTTTTGTTTGAAGGCCAGTGATGTTAACCTTTCGCTAGAAGCAAGAAACTTTCCATTGATGTATGCAAGCCTCAAGGTACTGGAAAGGTGTTTCTAAGTCAACTTCTTGGATAATGTGCTAATGTCGACAAGAAGCAACTCATCGCATGAGGGCCTTGATGTATCCCACATCAATTACACGAAACGAAAGTAATGATTTTGGAGATAGAATGTGACTGACGACACAAGGTTCTGGAATGGCGGTCATGAAAATGAAGGTTTATGAGTATTGAAAAGGATGAGATTTACTGAGTGACTTCTCTTGAACATGTGGACAACACTAAATGAATTTGCAGCATTGACCCAGAACCAAAGTAATGGATGGTATGATAGACCATAGGTATGATAACCATCAAGGAGATAACCCAACCCAAGTAGTCATAGATATGAAGTGAAAGTGTCATGTTCAAGAGCGACCTGCTACCATAAAGTGGCTTACCCATTTTCCCATTTTCCCAGTCATTGTTGACCAATACCTCTTTATTTTTTATCAGGCTCGAGGAGGATAACATATGCTTGTTGTGTAATTTCACCCTTGGGTGAATCCATCACCGTGTGATGTTTTAATGAGTCTAGCGAAGGTGAAACTCAATCTTGTCATGATGGACAAGTTTGTCAATATTTGATGTTTTAATGAGTTTAACGATAATGATAACTCAGTCCTTTTCATGTTTAGAGAGTTTGAAAAGGGACAAAAATACAACTCCACAAGTTATTTTTCATAGATTTCTCTCCCAAGTCCAAAAAAGTGTAAAATAATACAAGAGAGAACCTATTGACCATGTTCGATCAACATATTCCTTTTTCGTAATAATCTATCTCAGCCCGGAAAAGGGTTAAACTTATATTGAGTAGAAGTCATTTCCAATCCATTAACGAGCTGAAAAGGACAAACGCTCGAAAATATTTTCATATTTCGAGAGTCCGAAAAGAGCTTAAAGAGGACTCCAAGGGGATTCCTTTTTTGATGTTTAATAGAGCTCGAAAAAGAGATAAAAGTATGCTTTGTGGTCAAAGATACAATTCACAATCGTGCACGTCAAATTCAGTAAGTCAGCTATAAACCTTCTCAAGGAACCACCAAACAGATTAAACATACCTGTTTCATTGGTAAAAATAGGTAAAGACTAAATTTTATTCATTTAATGATCATGAAACAAACATAAAACAAGAATTTACCATGTTATTTTCACCATTTGATATTTACCATTCAGGTTTGTGCTCTAAACCAGTTTTTTACCTCGAACTTCAGCAGTTGATTGCGAGAAAGGTAAAGAGTGGTAAGGAAAACAATTTTAGCTATGGATCAATCTTAATCGATTTTACCTTATAGAGAGCTCCATTGATGCAACCTCATCATGTAACACTGGGTGTAGCTGGTCCTAGAGATCCATAGATGAAAAGGTGGGTCGAATTAATGGCTAGACATGACGGTCAATCATCAATCACATTTTCTACTGCATTCTTCAATTGGATCAATTAACAACACATTGTCATCGAGGAGTGTCCATACACAGGGATGGATTTTCGTGGAGATCCAAATTTGAGTTTACCAGTGGGCGCTCAATGGGGTGCTATAGATAAATTGTTTTTGACCAAATGTTTTTTATTTTTAAGTTTCTACATGTTCTTTTGTTTTTGATGTTTCCAAGACTAAACTAAAATCGTTCTCATGCATACAGATGTTGGTACTATTTGACCTATGGGACATCAACAAGAGGTAGGTGGACTATCACGGAGAAATGTCGGGAGAGCAGTTCTCCAGGATTTGGATTTGACCGAGACACTAACAGAGTTGCAGGAACATGTAGAGGGGTTAAACCTCGGTATTCCAGATTTCCAGATCGAGGAGTTACCTATGAAGCTGCAGCGTCATACTATTGGTGTTCCTAGATGTTGGATGAGGCTATTGTGCATGATAGCTTAGGCTGTGACCTATTATCATGAGCATCACTAGGTCTACTTAGGATGATTTTTGTATCCATTTTGAGTTTTGAGGTAAGATGAACAAACATGTCTTGGACACAAATTTTGTAAAAAAATTTAAAACATCTATCTATTTCTTCTTTCAGTGTTTTTATATATGGTTATGTGCAATCCTATTCAACTATTGATGTGAATTGAAAATTTACTTTTACATATGTCACAAATGTTTGTTTAACACATAGTTTGCTAAAGAATCAGTTAATGTGTTAAAGTTTCTGGAAATATGTTGATATTGAATGTACTCAAAATGTCTTTCCAAAAGAAGAACTCTAAGGAATATATGAAGAATAGTTGTGTTTCATATGGTATAAACACTTTTAAGTTGTAGTACGATGAGTTGTGAGTCCAACCTAATGATGATTCGACGAATGGCAAGTGAAATGAAATCAAAGAGAAGTTATATCAATGCGCTATACTCAGTGATATTTTTCATATAACAACGAATACAAATCCCTTGAAAACTCACTAACTCTCCACTTGGAGCAAAAATGGCCCGTGCTGCAGAAGATAGGTTCTGCGTACTACGACTAGCAACATCAGTGTAACCAACAAATGGTTCCAAATATTCTGACATGTGCAACAAAGGCAAAGTAGATTACTAACCACATAAAAGCTCTAAAAGACACACAGACACACACACATGCAATTAAATCATATATAAAGTGATTTTACTACACTTAATTAATCATAGTAACGTTTGAGATACAACTCGTTTCGGGGCTGCGACAATGGAAATCCATCATAATCCACCAACTCGTAGGCACATTTTGCCAAAACACGCTTGAAAATGTAAGGGCCCATCCATAGTGGTTCAAATTTTCCTGCTCCTAGTTTATCAATTTCCTGATCATAAAGTAAGACTAGGTCTCCTTCTGAGAAAATGTAAGGCTTGACATTTCGGTCATATTATGCCTTGATTCGTTTCTTATGTGCTTCATTAACCGATGCGGCTTCACAACCAGTTTCATCCAGATGGATGAGTTCTAAGAAACATGCTTCCTCATCAAAAGTGTAGCGTTACAGGTCAATTGCAATTTTAAGAGATGAAATCTCACATTGTATCGGCAAGATTGCCTGCAGTCCATGCACCAATTGAAAGGGTATGAATCCAATTTCATTCCTTACCGAGGTTTGGTATGCCCACAAAGCAAAGTATAGGATTAAATTCTAGTTTTTTTTATGAACCCCTATCATTATTTGAAGCATGCTCTTAAGGACTTTGTTGATGGCCTCAACTTGTCCATTACCTTGCGGATAATAAGGAGTAGAACTATCATGTAAAATTCCTAACTTGGTAGTTAACTCAATCATCATGTGATTGCGAAAACACAACCCATGATCTGTAACTATAGCCTGTGGTACACCAAACTGGGCAACCATGTGGTTGAAAAATAAAAGTGCAGTTGTCTCACCACTATTTTTTAATGTAGGCATCGCCTCGGCCCATTTTTTGAAATAGTCAATGATGACTATATTGTACCTATGCCTCCCAACCGAGTGAGGGTTACATGTCATGAAATCAATTCCCCATTTGGCAAATGGTCCAACAGCGACAACAGGATGCAATGGTACAGGTGGTAATCTAGCTTTATGGTCATAGATCTGGTATGCATGACAACTTCTGACAACAATAATGCAATCTTTGAATATTGTAGGACCAGCACGAAGAATCCTTTGTGTGGTAGCATAACTAGATAAGTGTCCACCACAAGCACCTGAATGGAAACCATTCAAAACTTTCTCAGCTTCCTCATGTGTGAGGCACCTTTGTAAAATCATATCGATACCACGATGGTAAAGAGTGTCGCTAATGATCAGATAATATTTCACTTGGTATCGAATATGTCGCCATTGCAAGCGAGAGGTATTGGGCTGGAAATTTTGGGTCTGGAGATAAATTAGTATATCTCCATACCACAGGTCCGATGACGAAATCAAGAATAGAGACTCATCCATAATTGATGGTTTTGATGTCGAATCAATGGCATTTGAGGGAAGGTTGTAAAGAAGCTCGATGAAAACTAGAGATTTCTTTGATTTGGAATTGATGAATTCAAAATCAAATTCCTACAAAATGACAATCCATTTTGGGTATTTCCCCCAGCAATTGACGTGACAAAATATATGTCATAGGGTTGTAATCCGAAATGACAGTGGTCTTCCAGAGCAGGACATAGTGGTGAAATATCTATACAGCTTGAACAACATCCAAAGCTAGCTTTTCGACATAAGAGTACTTAACTTCTGTATCATTGAGATTGCAACTAAAATAATATATCAGATGTTCAATCCCATTTTCTTCTTGGACTGAAACCATCACAATGGTTGTATTTGTAGCGGCAAGATACAAGAAGTAGTCGTTTTGATAATTCGGGGAATACATTAATGATTCTCTAGTCAAGGTATCTTTAAGAGAATCAATGGAAGCTTGTGCAACCTGATCCCAATGGAAGGGTATCCCCTTTTTCAAAAGATGAGTAAATCCTTTAGCCATTTCAGCATAATTGGGAATGAACCTCCTTAGAAAGTTAGCCTTCCCTTGGAGTTTTTGTAACTATAGTAGATTGGAAGGTGGAGGCAAGTCAAGAATTTCCTAAACCTTAAAGGGGTCGAGTCAAATTCCTTCCTTAGACACTACGAAACCAAGAAAATGACGAGAACCAACACAAAACACACATTTGTGTGGATTAAGTCGTATTTTGTAGTGTCGGCACCATAAAAGTATAGCTCTCAAATGCTGGGGGTGATCAGTCCACTTTTGTGAATGAGCAGGTAAGTCATCAAGGTATGGTTGAACAATATGCTTGATGTCATGGAAGGCATAGTTCATTGCCCTCTGAAAAGTGGCCCCTGCATTCTTCAAACCAAAAGGGAGTTTCCTGTAGGTGAATGTGCCCCATGGACAAATAAAATCAGTTTTAGATTGGTCCTCTAGGTAGATATTGATCTGATTATAGCCAGAAAATCCATCCATAAATGAAAATATTTCGCATCCCGAACATTTATCAATTATCTAGTCAATAAAGGGAGTGGGATAATTGTCTTTTGGACAAGCTTGATTAACATCCCTAGCACACTCGTATTGTTCATTGATTCTTCATGACAGGACCAATATTCGAAACTCAATCAGTAATAGGAACATGGTATATGAAACCAGCATGCAAAAATTTTTCAACTTTTGCTTTAATGGCAACAACCTTCTTTGGATGAATAAGACAGAAGCATTGTCGTACTGGTTTGACATCAGGATACATTTTAATTTCATGTTCAACTATACTAGAGTCAATACCTGACATCTCCTCATATGACCATACAAATATATCTTGAAAGAGAGCACAGTAATATCAAGTTCTGATGGAGAACAAGATTTCCCAACATGAATGTTTTCTACAACTCTAGGTTTGGTCAAAATATTGATAGAAATATTTTCTTCGATATTTGACAATTTTTGCTCGGAATCTACTGTATCTATAAAAGTAGAATTCAAAAGAAAATCAACAACTGAAGGGTGATTAAGTTCATTTTAAAAATCTTCTATGTGATCTAGAATATGGGAACGATGATGATAATCTTCCCATGGTTCTTCTTATGTCATCATTGATTGGATGATTCCTTCATCAGTAGAAAATATACGTGAAAAAGGATTAGAGGAAGTACCATATTCTAATGAACGATCTACCCATACAATTGGCGAAGATGGATTTGGGTTTGTTGTGCAAGCCAGAAAGATTACTACTATAAACTTTAGTACTATTGGTAATCTTCCTTAGATTTGATGAAGTGGAAGATATCATGTTGCAAGTCTCAACTTTTGCAACTTCCACCATGTGTGATGGTTACAGTAGCAAAAAAGTACCCATTAGGGAAGAATCATTGAAGAGACCTACACCAATGTTTTGAAGAGATAGCAGGGGTTCATGAACTAACGGAATGCTTCTAGTAGCCTTTTAACTAGAGGCGAAGAAAGCGAGTTGATCAATAACTGTGATTTCAATTTTATGATGGAATGCAATCATACGAAAGTATGTTGAAACAACAGAAGCCATAGCATATACCCATGGTCTTCCTAGAAAAATGTTGTAGTCAAGGGGTCCATCAACAACCTCAACTTCAACAGTTACTATTTTGCCCCATAGTTCAATTTGCAGATTACTCAAAATTCCACAAGGCATATATGTGCGACTATCAAAGGCTTTTAACATTGTTGGTGAACATGAAAAAGGCGGTGAGACAAGTGTTTTCCAGCAATTCATTGACATAATACAAGTAGATGCCCCCTCGTCAATAATGGTTTGGTGAATAATTTTATTCAAGGAATTTACTTGAATCAAGAATGCTAATTGTGATGGTAACTATGGCGTATAACCCAAATGGTTGAAAACCACAAGATTGGAATCCATTGAATCAATTCCACCAATTGTTGACAACAAAGCCTTCTTTTCGGAGAGACAATTTTGAAGCACCTCAAGCATTGACATAGCAGAAGATGATTGAGCCAAATCTTCTACTATGTTATAGTTCAGTGCTACTCGAGCTCAAGGGTTAAATTTTAATTTATGTACAACTCCCTTAGGCGGTTTTATTCTTAACTCTAGTGCAATAGGCGATGGAATAGTTTCAGATGAAGCCGAAGTCGAAGGATTAGGTTGATTAGTGGCTTGGTTATTCGACAACGAAGGTGGATTTCCATAATCTTTATTTTTTGTAGTCACCATAACATAATTTTTTGGGTTAGTCGTGGATAACATAAGCACTTGTGAAGTGGAAGCATGGTCTGTAGCAACCATATGTGTCTCTGGGTTCAAAAAAGGATCATTCAATGCTACGGATGTACTAGAAGTCTTAAGGAGTTTTGAGACTTTAGAGCGGTGAGGAAAATCTCACGTAAAGTGCTCATTGCCACATATTAAACATGGGTAACAAGGTTTCCTAGCTGTAGGAGAGGAATCAAATGATTTCTCTTGAGGGGGGTTATGTTGTTTCTTCTTGCTTTTCCCCTTCTTCTTGATTCCTAGTTGCTTTTCATTCTTGCCTTTGTTAGATGACACAACATTAATTTCGAAAGCAAGAGTGTTATTAGATGCATTTGAGGTTTGATTGGAAATGGCAAGTTTTTGACCAGATGGTCTACCTGCCATTTGTGTGCTCGAAGAACCAATCACACCATCACCAGCATGAGAGTCCTTACTCGATGGTGGTGGAGGAACAATATAAGCTAGTCTGGGTGCATTTGGGATCTTGTCATAGAGCATGCCAGGCTGTGTATAAATCAAGTCCAAATATTGGGCACGAGAAATTAGTTGCTCTTTGGTAACAACTCCACATTTCACCACATCCTCGGTGTTAGATGGCAATAAGGATTTTATAAACCACTCAGCTAAAATTTGATCAAGAACATAAGTTTTGACCATTCGATGATGACAACGCCACTCATGAATATTATCAGAGATATGAGTAGCAGTAGCCTGTTTGAATTTTGTCAATAGTTCTGTTCCATCTTCATATCGTATGGGTAACTGGAAGTGGGTTAAAAACGTGGTAGCTAAGGATGTAAAGTTATCAAAAGAAGCTTGTGGTAACTCAATGTACCAATTCATAGTTGGACCAGTAAGTGTTCTCTAGAAAAGACGTAGTCTAACTGAATCATCATTCAAGGAGTTTGATGAACACCATAAATGAAAAGTTATGACATGGTTGGACGGGTCTTCTCCAAGGTTTCCATTGAATTTTGGAATATGAGAAGGTAATTTATGAGGAATCATCGGCCATCAAGGTGCGTAAAGAATTGGTTCATTGCTAAGCCAATTTAGATATGGTAATTCAAGTGTTGCAACAAAAGGCAACTGTCTATTAAGGTCAGGTTTAACATAATCAGGGTAAGATGGAATTGCCTGGGCAATAGGCCTTTGCATACCAGCATAAGGCATCTATTGTTAGTAACCTTGATAGGGGTAAGTTTGTTGATAAAATCTGTTATAATGTGGTTGTTGGGAACCAAGATACATTTGTTGTTGTCTAAACCTAGCATAGGCTTGTTGACCAGGTCCAGGATGAGGTTGGTACTACTAGAATTGTTGTTGCTGATATTGGGGTTGCCAAGGATGTTGGAGCAACTATTGTTGATAAAACGGTTGTTTCCCACCAATGTAAGCTTGACCAGGCTGTGTGTTAGCGCTTTAATCTGCCTTAGGCTGAAAGAAGGTGAGGTTCAAGGCAACATCAAACCAAGCTCAGCCTCGTAGCTAGCCCTACGAGGACAGGAGAGGGCTCTCTCCAAGTC
The DNA here is from genome assembly GCA_031772625.1 of Pinus tabuliformis. Lineage (NCBI taxonomy): Eukaryota > Viridiplantae > Streptophyta > Pinopsida > Pinales > Pinaceae > Pinus > Pinus tabuliformis. The sequence goes on along the minus strand of CM062805.1, from coordinate 96,911,679 downwards.
ACACTCAAAGAATAAGTAAATGAAATGGCCTGAGATGACTTACAATGAACTATTTGTCTTAGGCTAGTAAGTGAAAATGAATATAAAGAGTGATTTTTATGAATGACTTTGTTTCTGGGATGTTATGGGACCTCTGGACCTCAATGAATAGAGAACTTAACATAAAGGCATAGATTGTTTCGTGAGGCAAGGTAGGCGGAAAGCATAGCAATTTAGTTTTAAAATATGGCGGAATGGAGAGATTGATTAAGAAGGTGAAAAGGGCATAGGAGAGGAATCATTTTCAACGGAAGAATGAACAATATACATGAAGTTTTCCTCTAGGTAGAGCAATAAAATTGAATTCTACCTAATCTCATTCAAAAAACTTCACTAGAAATGAATATGAAATGGACTATGAAACATAACAAGATACATATGAAACATAAGAGACACACTTGCTACACTCACAACCACATGAATCTCATGAAATAGAGCTGCTTCCTCTCATTAATTCTCTATCAAAAATACATAGTGGAGAAACAAAGTTTCTTTCCCATAGTCTCCCAGAAGTTACAAGCCAACAAAAAAAAATGGTTTGCAAATGGTTTGCATACAATATATAGAATGTGCCATGAAGAGATAGAACGCCCAAGGGTCACAAAATGAAGGTGGAGAGCCAAGCATCAGCTACAGGTGCAACACCAAAAACATGACACATGGCTTGGGTGACCCTTTGCCTTCCTTTGCCACTTGTATAACTGACCATATGGAGTGAAAATATTTATAAAACCGTCGTGCTCCTCCTCCTGTGCGTCGTGCTCTTTTCCAGGTGACTTTTGGAGGCCTTTCCGATGTCCAAATTGAGTGCAGGATAGCTCATTAGAGAGTTATTTGAGTCTACTTTCCAACCCTACTGGGATTTTGTGATTTGATGTTCATTTGCCTTGTCAAAATCAAATCTCCCAAGACTGGTCGAACTGTGCCAAATGAGGCTGCCTCAAGGCAGAGTGCTGTTGCGGTCAACTTTTGAATGCCTTCCTCAATCTCAAATTATGTCCATGATAGCTCATTGGAAAGCCTGTCCTGTCTACTTTCCAACCCAACTAGAATTTTTCAATTTGGAGTTCATTTTCCCTATCAAAAATCAAATCTCCCAAGACTGGTCGAACTGTGCCAAATGAGGCTGTCTAAAGGCAGAGTGTTGTTACAGTCAACTTTTGAATGCCTTCCTCAACTCCAAATTGAGCTCAGGATAGCTCATTGGAAATATATTTGTGTCTAGTTATCATTTGACTCATCAAGAAAGTCATTTGGACAACCAAGCTAGGAGAAAATTTGATTTTCCCGAGGTCGCTCCAGAGGTGCATCAATTCTCCCGAGACAATTGTATTTCTGACATTTCTTCAAAACCATGACACCTGTGTAAAACGTGAAGGAGGTTTTTCTTCCTTGGTCTGTTATGGAAAAAAATCTCTCTCAATTTTCCCGAATTCATCTTTTATTGCTCAGAAACATCATTTGAGTGAAACATATCCCAATATGTGGGACTAGGGATTTGCCGAAATGAAGCGAAATGAAGGGGATAGGGAGCTTCTAAATTCTTGAGGAAATTTTGGGAAGTGTGGAGGGATGTTAGGAAGTAGGGGAAAGTGGAATCTCTGAAGTTGACTGAGGGGAAGGGGTCAAAAATGGCAAAATACAGGCCCAACCATAGAAAATTGCCTGGTTGTAGCAAGAAACTAGGGTTTGTGCGAAAATGAGGAATTTGGGGGATACCAGTGATGGGAAGAGTTTGATAAGGTACATTATGGATAGGGAAAGGTGTATGAACATCAGGATACAAGTTTTTCTGATTATTTGACCATCCAAGAGAAATTAGCTTCAAAACCCTAGGAGAGGGAAATGAACCTTGCCTTGGCACAACTGAAACATGAACAAGGTGTGAAATGACCCAATGGAACTTGACATGATGATGAAAACCCTCTGAATGATGTTAGACTCAGCTGAATGGTGACATTGACTGACATCTGGACAACTTTGAAAGGAGTGAAAGCAAACCCTAGGCCTAATGCCTAGTGACCAAATTTTACTTGAAGACTCACTGAAATGATAAAATTTGACCTTGACACCTTAAAATCACTTGTGTAAGAGCATATTTGATCACTGGAGGAAGGCTGCAAAGACTGACACTAACATTGGCTCCAATGGGGGATGGTAGCTCCTTGGAGGTGCCAAGAACTACAAATCTTTGGGTGAGTAGACAGTGCCTTTGTCCATTGGGCTATGGAGTATATTATTCCAACATGACTCAATTTATTTACATGAAACTTGACTCAAACTAACTCAATGCAAATGACATGACTAAAAAGCTTGTCTGAACTTGAAACTTAAAGCTTGGTGGTAGTACGTAACCACCTTTATTTCTTACAAGACTACATATCATCAAACTATATCAAACTGCCAATGTAACCAATCAAGAAGATGGCTTCTTGACTGATTCTTCCAATCAGATCTTCTGGTCAACAATTGATATTGGTAACTAGGCATCCAAAAACATAATTGGCCATGATCTCCTTCAACACTGAATATTGCAATAATCACCTTCTGTCCGCAACAAATTTGCCATTGGATCATGAAAAACATGAAGATTTACCTCATGTTGAAGAAACAAGATGTCTTTTTCTTTTGATTTTGATCTTCCTTCATAATGTTCCTGGTCCTCAAAAAATTCTGAACAAGCAGATGAGTGGATTTCCTCTTCAAAGAACACTTCAAAACATGAAACATATGAGGAAGAATCTGAAATGGAATCCATAATGGTCTGGTCGGTTATAGTCTGAATATATTTCTGATCATCTTGACATGATATGATAGCCAAATTCTCATTACATTCATCACATTCATCAATCATGAGAAAAGCAACTTCAGATGATTCTTGAAACCCAACACTAACATTTTTATCATCTACCATAAATTCATCCAGAGAAAGCTTTTCACTTACTTGAGCAAAGCTCTCATCTTGCTGTCCATGAGCTGATTGGATTACCTCTTCATGAAGGCTTTGTTCTAATGACATGAGAACATTTGGACTCAAAACTTTGTTTTCTTCTATGGACCAATCTGAAACGACACCTTTTCTTTCATCACTTTCAGCCATATGGAACTCTCCAACCTGATGATCTATTTCATGTAATTCATGTCGACTATCAAGATGCAAAACTCCTTCATCTTCCACCGTACTAAAATCTTGATCATGCTGCAAATTTTCATGATCGTCTTTACACTGCTGAAAAGGAATTTCATACAGGGCTTCCATGATTTCATAATCCATAAAATTATCATCCTCATAATATTTTTCAAGGCTCTCAATAAAACCATAAGCATGCTTGCAACAATCATGAACTAGATTCAATGATGGATAAGAGTCTTTATATCTTTCAATGAACATGGCATGAAAATCCTTTAAACTGTAAATACAAGCAGGCGGCAAGCTTTCATACCAAGATTGGGCTTCACCTTCTAGAGTGGCCATGAATATCTTCATTAAGCAATCTTCAGGAAAATCAACCTTCAACTTGCGAATATGCATGTGAAATCGAACTAGATGTAAAGCAGCGTCTTTCTTACCATCATCTTTAAACATAGGTAGATTCTTTGACCAATCTACCTTCGGAATTTTATTTGGAAAGCCTGGAATGTGATCTCGGCTCATGGGAGCGTATCTTCTTGCAATCTGATCCATCACGAATGGAGTCGCCAGGTGAATGATTCCAACCATCTTCTTATGTCTGATCGTTGTTCACCATCAACATCAGATCTGAACTTGAGATATGTCCTGGGGCAAGACAATCTACAAGAAAACCATTTTCGTCCCCAGTGGAGTCACCATTATGTTAGCACTTGAATCTGCCTTAGGCTGAAAGAAGGTGAGGTTCAAGGCAACATCAAACCAAGCTCAGTGTCGTAGCTATCCCTACGAGGACAGGAGAGGGCTCTCTCCAAGTCACACTCAACGAATAAGTAAATGAAATGGCCTGAGATGACTTACAATGAACTATTTGTCTTAGGCTAGTAAGTGAAAATGAATATAAAGAGTGATTTTTATGAATGACTTTGTTTCTGGGATGTTATGGGACCTCTGGACCTCAATGAACACAGAACTTAACATAAAGGCATAGATTGTTTCGTGAGGCAAGGTAGGCGGAAAGCATAGCAATTTAGTTTTAAAATATGGCGGAATGGAGAGATTGATTAAGAAGGTGAAAATGGCATAGGAGATGAATCCTTTTCAACAGAAGAATGAACACTATACATGAAGTTTTCCTCTAGGTAGAGCAATAAAATTGAATTCTACCTAATCTCATTCAAAAAACTTCACTAAAAATGAATATGAAATGGACTATGAAACATAACAAGATACATATGAAACATAAGAGACACACTTGCTACACTCACAACCACATGAATCTCATGAAATAGAGCTGCTGCCTCTCTTTAATTCTCTGTCAAAAATACATAGTGGAGAAACAAATTTTCTTTCCCACAGTCTCTCAGAAGTTACAAGCCAACCAAAAAAAAATTGGTTTGCAAATGGTTTGCATACAATATATAGAATGTGCCATGAAGAGATAGAACGCCCAAGGGTCACAAAATGAAGGTGGAGAGCCAAGCATCAGCTATAGATGCAGCACCAAAAACATGACACATGGCTTGGGTGACCCTTTTCCTTCCTTTGCCACTAACTGACCATATGGAGTGAAAATATTTATAAAACTGTCGTGCTCCTCCTCCTGTGCATCGCGATCATTTCTAGGTGACTTTTGGAGGCCTTTCGGATGTCAAAATTGAGTGAAGGATAGCTCATTGGAAAGGTATTTGAGTCTACTATCTAACCCCAGTAGAATGTTGCGATTTGGTATTCATTTTCCTTGTCAAAAATCAAATCTCCCAAGACTGGTCGAACTGTGCCAAATGAGGCTGCCTCAAGGCAGAGTGCTGTTGCGGTCAACTTTTGAATGCCTTCCGAAATTGAAAATTACGTCCATGATAGCTCATTGGAAAGCCTGTCCTATCTACTTTCCAACCCAACTAGAATTTTACAATTTGGAGTTCATTTTCCCTGTCAAAAATTAAATCTCCCAAGACTGGTCGAGATGTGCCAAATGAGGCTGTCTAAAGGCAGAGTGTTGTTACAGTCAACTTTTGAATGCCTTCCTCAACTCCAAATTGAGCTCAAGATAGTGAATTGGAAATATATTTGTGTCTAGTTATCATTTGAATCATCAAACAAGTCATTTGGACAACCAAGCTATGAGAAAATTTGATTTTCCCGAGGTCGCTCTAGAGGTGCATCAATTCTCCCGAGACAATTGTATTTCTGACATTTCTTCAAAACCATGACACCTGTGTAAAACGTGAAGGAGGTTTTTCTTCCTTGGTCTGTTATGGACAAAAAAATCTCTCAGTTTTCCCGAATTCATCTTTTATTGCTCAGAAACATCATTTGAGTGAAACATATCCCAATATGTGGGACTAGGGATTTGCCGAAATGAAGCGAAATGAAGGGGATAGGGAGTTTCTAAATTATTTAGGAAATTTTGGGAAGTGTGGAGGGATGTTAGGAAGTAGGGAAAAGTGGAATCTCAGAAATTGAGTGAGGGGAAGGGGTCCAAAAAGGCAAAACACAGGCCCAACCATAGAAAATTGCCCGGTTGTAGCAAGAAACTAGGGTTTGTGCGAAAATGAGGAATTTGGGGGATACCAGTGATGGGAAGAGTTTGATAAGGTACATTATGGATAGGGAAAGGTGTATGAACATTAGGATACAAGTTTTTCCAATGATTTGACCATCCAAGAGAAATTAGCTTCAAAACACTAGGAGAGGGAAATGAACCTTGCGTTGGCACAACTGAAACATGAGCAAGGTGTGAAATGACCCAATGGAACTTGACATGATGATGACAACCCTCTGAATGATGTTAGACTCAGCTGAATGGTGACATTGACTGACATCTAGACCACTTTGAAAGGAATGAAAGCAAACCCTAGGCCTAATGCCTAGTGACCAAATTTTACTTGAAGACTCACTGAAATGATAAAATTTGACCTTGACACCTTAAAATCACTTGTGTAAGAGCATATTTGATCACTGGAGGAAGGCTGCAAAGACTGACACTAACACTATGAATACACTAAACCAGTGTAAGTTTGAGCCATTCCAGTAAAAGGTAAACTCGTCTAAGGTTGTTGGACTCTAGGCACAAATGGTTGTTGTAAAACTGCCTGAGAAGGTTGAATCTGTAAAACTGAAACTTGGCAGTTTGAGGTTGAAGGACCAGCTTGCAAAGGTTGAGATACAATTAACTGAGCTTGTGACTGTGGTAAATTTGTAACAACAGGCATAGTAGGTATGGATGAGACATATTGCATAGGTTGTGATGGATACACAAACCTTGGTTGAACGGGCATTGTTGGCTGCCACTGACAAACAGTCATTCCAGGCTAACCTAAATATGACGGCATACCACCATATGTTTCCCCCCTAGAAAATGGAGGATAAGGAGATTACGCACATTGTTCTTCATATTAGGGTAATCCAGTGTAAAGAGGATGCATTAGATGGTAACCAGATGAACCAACTTGATATTGACTTGATGGGTCACGCTGTTCATTATCCATTAATGAAGAACCAGATAAAATTCTTGTAGAGGACATGGGTGAAGAGCAAGGGCTAGAAGCAACACTTGAGTGGGTTCTAGATAAATATTGGTAATCTGGTGGGATAGATGGAACACCATACAAATGTGACTTATGTGTCATGGTAAACATCGAAGAGGTAGCGACAGAAGATTTTGCTGCAGCTGTAATAGATGGTACAGTCTGGGATGTTGACTCTACCATAGTCAAATGTCCTAATAAATTTCCTAATGATTCAATGGGCGTCTGAAAGTAATAAGGATCAAAAGGAGAAGTAAAATGAGGAGTATGAGGATAAAGATAAAGTCCAGGTCCAAATCGAACTGGAGTTCTGGGTGTTTCTTCCTCAGGTTCTTCTTCAATCGAAATCAAACCAGGCGAAAGGATTTAACTGTCTGGTCCGTAATAGATTTCTGGTATTTGTTCCAGAGGTAAAGGGGAAGCCTCAATAGTTACAAATGTCTGAGGATGAACCAATAGATTGTCTTCTGGTATGGTAACAACTTCTGATTGTTCAACTTCAAGATCCAAGTATTCTGGTAAAACAAGAACAAGTTCAGGGTGAATTTCTTGAACAAATTCTAGTTGGACTTTGATAGGTTCTCGATTAACTTCTGGTTGAACAGATTCAGGTTTAGAAGTAGTTTCTCGTTGAACAACTTTGGGTTGAGAATCAACTTCTTGTTGGAAAACTTAGGTTACCGTTTCACTAGGTTCACTTCTAGTGTCCTCAGGTAATTGTGGAGATTCCACTTTAGTAACAGATGTACCAGTAATTGTAGGAGAACTGGGGTCATAGTACTTACCAGTATAGCTGTTTCTGGTAATTCAGATGAGGAACCAGAAGTTTGTGATGTACTGGATTCAGTCAAACCAGACCACTTTTGATATCTAGGTGTAGCTTCAAGTAGTAAAGGTAGTTTACTTGTTGTCCTCCGCAAATGACGGGTAAGGGTTGATGTTCCTCCACAATTTCTAATTAATTTTATTACAAAAAAGAAATAAACAAAAAAGGGTAAGCTAGGCAAAGGATTACCAAGAAACTATGAATTGTAGAATACCTCTCGGTGAACCAAGAAGTATGGGCAGGAAATCTCCATGAATGTTGTGCTCAGTGTATCATAATGTACAAGGTGGCTAACTCGGTTACCTAAGTGTTGGGTTGTGTTATATTCTTTCCACGACTAACCCACCTAGTGAACTGGGGGGTTAGAGGGGGGGTGGAGCCCCCCTTTTTATTGCGCCGATTGCGCAGCAAGGGGGTCACAAGGGGGGCAGCAGGCCCCCTTGTCCGGGGGGTTTGAGGGGGGCAGGTAGCCCCCCTCTACGGGGTCCAGGGCAGCGCCCCGGGAAAATTTTTCTTCGACCCTATATTAGGTTGGGCGAACCTACCTATGGTTTTCGGTCCTTGGTTTTGGACGTGATGGCTTTCGGTCCATGGTATTGGATGATTCGGCATGTATAAATATGTATTGTAACATTGAAAGGAATATAATGAAAAATCAAGCTGGTAGTCCTAGTTTTGGGATCCAGGGGAAAATCTCTGTGTATATGTGTTTTATGTGTTATGCTCTCGCATTGTTTATTTTTCTGTGATTTAGAATTCATATGCAGGTAATTTCCGTACAGAGTTAAAACCTACATTTGGTATCATAGCTGTTTTCGCTTCAAGGGGATGCCTTTGTTGCTGAGGGGTTTCGCTCGGGCCTATGGTAGACCCTATTCAGTGGGAGATCTGTGAGATCGATTCTGGTGGTGAAAGAAGATGGCGAGCAGCGGAAAGATAGAGATCGAGAAGTTCAATGGTCAGAGTTTTGAGTTGTGGAAACTCAAGATGGAGGATCTGTTGGTGGATAAAGATCAGTGGATCGCGGTAGATCCAGGTACTAAACCAACGGTAGTGACCGATGAAGAATGGAAGAAGTTGGATCGAAAGGCAAAGAGCACAATATGATTGTGTGTCTTAGATTCAGCATTGTTGAATGTATCAGGGGAAGCTACGGCGAAGGCTTTATGGGACAAGTTAGGGACTTTGTACCAATCTAAGTCTCTGGTGAATAAACTGTTCCTGTGGAAAAAGATGTATAACCTGAGGATGAAAGATGGAGACTCGGTGACAGAGCATCTGAACGCATTTAATACTGTGGTAAGTCCGTTAGCATCTGTTGATATTAAAATTTCAGATGAAGATAAGTGCATCAGTTTGTTGTTTTCTCTACCAGATTCGTGGGATAGTCTGGTTATTGCAATAGGTAGCAATGCAACTGCTTTGCAGTTTGATGAAATAGTCTCAGCCTTGCTGACGGAGGAGATGAGACGGAAAAATATGGAGAGCCAGAATGGTGATGCCTTGTCTGTACGAGGACAGTCGCAGAATAGAAACAAAAATAAGTCATCGAGTGGGAGATCTAAATCTAGAGGGAGATCTAAATCTCCAGGAAAACCTGTAAAGGTGGTGTGCTCGAAATGCGGAAAGGAAGGGCACTTCAAAAGGGACTGAAAATCTAAAGCTCTTGATAAAGGAAAGGGATCTGATGATGCTCCTTCTGCAGAGGTGAAAACCACCTCAGATGAAGGTGGGGATGTGTACTTGGCTTCTTCAAGTACACATGTAGATCATGAGGCATGGTTGATTGACTCAAGTGCATCCTTTCTCTTCACTCCCCATAGAGAGTGGTTCTGCAAGTATGAGAAATATGATGGTGGTGATGTCTTCTTAGGAGACGATAGGAAGGCTAGAATCATTGTTCATGGAAAAGTAAAGTTGAAGTTGCAAGGTGGAAGGGTTAGAACACTTCCGGGTGTTCTGCATATTCATGCATTGGCCAGAAATCTGATTTCTGTAAGCAAGTTGGATGATGCAGGTGTAAAAACAGTGTTCGAGAAGGATACCTGCAAGATGGTTCAGGGAGCACTGGTATTGATGCGGGGAGTTCGGACTGGAACTCTGTACAAGCTGCAAGGTAGCATTGTTGTTGATGGATGCAACAGTTCTGTTATAACTGAAAATGCTGTAGTTAAAATTTTTTAGCCTGGCTTAAAGAGTGGGTGTTTTCGTAGCGCCTGAATTCTTTTCAGCAGTTTCGCAGCGCTACCTGTTCGAGTGGTTTCGTAGCGTGCTACGAAACTGGGGATTTTTTCGAGTTTTCATTGAAGGCCCAGACTTCAGGGGTTAAACCTTGTATTCAAATGCATGAGAAGGATGGAAGCGAATGATTAAAGTGAATTATTAACTGGAACTACATCAGCAATATAAATCAAGGTGGTAATGGAGAAGTGGCTCAAGGCTTTGCTGCCTTTTCTAATACACCGGTTGCTTATTCTGTTTCCTCTTAGTCTATCATTTCAATGTTCACATAATGGTTGAAGAATGATTTGTCACCTTAAATACTGGTATTTGTGAGATCCCCAGAAGATTCCTCTGTGAGAGCAAAAATTGCAGCAGTTGCCACATTAGATGTCCTGGCAAAGAAATTTGTAGGGAACTTTCCCAGTACCTTTAGTGACTGTCTTAGTCCTGTTGTTGCAAATCTCACAGCAAATGATGTAGCCCTTTCCTCAGGTTGCTTGCATTGCATAGCTTCTTTTGTTACTGAACTTGGGCCACAAGTATTGGCTCATCTTCCTCACATTATTAAATATATCCTTAAGAAGACATGGCGGGTTTGCTTGTCTTCATATAAAGAGGCAACAGTGTCTAAGATGGCAGACTTTGAAGGGAACACAGCTTCTGGGGGAGCCTTTTTGATCTCTGTTCTTAGTGTTTTAGAAGCAATTGTGCAGAAGCTGGGCGGGTTTTCGAATCCATACTTGGAAGAAATTGTTGGTCTTTTAGTGTTGCATTCACAATTTACTACTGACTCAGGTTCAACAGTATGCACAAAGGCTGCTTCAATCTGCATTCTCATGTCTGAAAAGATCTCAGTGCAGCTTTTGCTTGATCCGATTGTTAGAATTTATGGAAAGGCTGTAGAGAATGGAGAAGCTTCTGTTTCAGCCATTTTTGAAATGCTAGCAGTTGTCGCTTCTAAAATGGACAGACCATCTGTTGTAACTTATCATGCAAAAATATTTGAGTTATGTCTGATAGCTTTGGACCTTCGTCATATGTTTTCGAGCCTCTTACACTATTATGGAGGATTGAACCCGCGTTATCAAAGGCAAACAGAGTGAAAAGTTGTAGAAGGACAATGGGATTTCCAAGAGCTAAGGCCGCTGCATTACTTGTATCATTTTGTCCGACAATATCCATATGGAGGAGGCGAAGGCAGATATGAAGAATGCAGTTCTGAAAGTGTTCATGTCGAAGATCGAGGAAGCTAAAAGCCAGAACCTTATCAATATGAAGGTTGAATCAATTTTGGAAGATTTGTCTTCGGGATTATTAGAGTCTATGAAGAGACACGTCTTTTGGTCCCGTGGCAAATTCATGGAATAGCTTAATGTATGGGCGCAAGTGTTTGATGAAACAGACGTAGCTCATTATCATCGTGGCCTAGCTTCATAAGACCTCTTTTTCTATGCAAACAGGTGGCAGGGGTGATCAATAGTCACTGTTGTTATAATGAGACATCTGGCAATTCTGTTTCCAGGAATTCGTTCACTTGAAATAAAGACTTTCATTGGAAATATATGCGCTATATATCTATTTGAAGCTACGCAACAAGTTGTGATATGAACCGGTGAATGAAACTGTGATATCTATTATAATAGCTTGATATGTGGGCGCAGGTGTTTGAAGTCATTTCAGGTAGAATATTTGCTGCTTGGAAGAGATCACAAGGTTGAATACGAGTTGCAAATGAATTGCCTAACAAGACAGTTCCAAGGGCGCAGAGGAATGTTGTCAAAGGCATGGGAGTTGTGCATGGCGATGAACATACTCCCACAGAAAGTAATGACGCCCTGTCAAAAGAATTAGTGAAATGAGTTTGGGGATGAGTGGAAACGGTGGTATTTGTACTGTTCTATCCGATTGCAGAGGTAATACAAATGTTCATCTTCAGATGTGGATAAAAGGCTATTGAAGCGGCCTCACTGTAACAAAGGTTTGATTGTCATTTGGTGCATCCAGTTTGATATTAATCTTGTGCTGCCCAATGGACTAGGAAGGCTGCTAGGTGCATGCCAGTTGATATTGTATGGCATATATTATGGGAGAGCCCGGTGGGATGAAAACAAAGATAAAGAAAATGGTGGTCATGCAGATAAGAGACAGATGGTAATTCACAGCAGATGAAAGCCCTATCTGATGGCGGACATGCCAATAATGCTGAGAATTCCTTGAGGTCCAGCAGTCCATTACATTGCATGCGCCACATAGTCGAGAGTTATTTTCAAATCATCCATGGCTGAAAGCGTAGGGCTGTTGCAAAAATGCATAAAGTTAAAGAATTGGAAATCTTTGTAGCTGTAATATTTTTGGATTATTGTTTGATCTGCACTCATTTTACAAAACACTGCGGTCTGTATTTCCAAGATCACCTTTTTGATGGCAGTCACATTTTCAAAGTGAACCATTGAGCTTGCGTAAGAGTGATTGGATATCCTTGGCAATTTTCAAGAATGCATCATCTCTTTCAATTCAAACATAGGGAAAATAACTCTCGGAGAAAGGAGACATACAATCAAAGATATTAACAGTACAAGAGCGGTAAACATGAAGTCAAGGTTCCAGATTCATTTACTCAACCTCTTCTTATATCTCCTTTGAGATTAGACTCATCAGACTCTGTTGACATCACATATCAACATGATGACTCTGTCAAATTAAAAAATACCAGAAGCAGGGGAAGTTCAGTTTCCTAAGTTGCATTGTGGATGGTAGGAATTCAAAGGATTTTGTTGATACTCACAGCATTGTTATGCAGATGTATTATTATCAAGAGGCTGTTACCATCATATTGGATATATATAATTGCAGAGATGAATGCATCTTATAGACCTTTAAAAGAACATTCAGGAAGGGGAATCCAAAGCCCAAGGAGATTGAACAAATATCATTCCGGTTGCTAAATGAGCTATTTACAAATGCTTATCACTACATTCTGGAAATGAAGTCTGTGAATTTTTTGTATAATTTAGGTTTCTAGATGAGGTTTTAAAAGATGGCTCCAGCTGTTCTGATTTTCCTCACCTCAAAGGATGTTATAACCAACAGAAAGAAAGCAGAGAAAATATCTTGAAGACAACAGAGATAGGTTTATCTAATCAGGTGATTATTAGAAGACTGTGTTTTTATGATTACACAGCAGTTTCGTAGCGCTTCGTAGCGCGCTACGAAACTGCTGTAGATGGTGGTTTTAAAGCGCAGAGCAGCTAGTGTGATACTGTGAGCAGCTAGTTTGACACGGTGAGCGGGAGTTGTGGAAGAGGGACAGCTGTCTATCAAATACTATCTACAGCACATCAGAAACCTGGCATCATTCCATACTTGGGGTTATTAAAAGATTTGGGAGCAGGCTGCTATATTTTAGGAGAATGTTGGGAGACAGAAACCGATAAATAGGAGCACACCTTCTGGTCATTAAATGAGCCATCAGCGCTTTCAAGCATCCCAAGTCAGCATTCATTGCATCTGTAAGCTCAACCATCTCAACTTAACTAAAGGAGGACAGCTGTCACAGCATTCAAGAAAGCATCAAGCATACGAGGAGAAAGGAATTAATGTTTTAGTTTGATTAGGATTGTGTGCAATTACATTTCAGCACTTTGTAATAAATACATTAAATAGCATATAGGAATAGTTAATAGCCACCTTCGAGGCTCCCCTCATGCTGGAGGAGGAAGCTCGAGGTGTTTTAGTTTTGCTTGCCTATATATGGGCCAAGGTTAGATGTAGAAAGGGTTGGATACTTAATAGAAAAACAGTGTTGTTTTGGGCCATTGTAAGACCTTTTTTGACAGTAATAGTAAAACAGAGTTATTCTCTTCTCAAGATTCTCGAAGGATTGTCATGATCAAATGTAGTGATGATGTGTTATACTTTATGTTATTTTATGGTTTTGTTGTATGCAATCACTCAGAATTCATAATTATATGCTCTGACTTCCTGTGTATACAGCAAGCTATGTGTTGGTGGAATATGTTTGACATGTAATGCTAAGAGCCTTGATTTCCATGAGGTCACTGTGTTTTCCTTGTTTACTTGATATTATAGACTCCATAGCCCAATGAGAGCTAGTTTGATGTGTTTCCAACCAGTTATGCTTTCATAAGTGAATAAAGAGTTAGCCATCTAGTGTTTGAAGGATTTTATTAAGAGTTGTGAGAGAGCCCTCTCTGATTAGGAAGGCTAATTCCTAATCTAAAGTTTGGTCTGAAACAGTTACATGAGACCTTGCTTGGTTGCAGTCCCTAGTACTGGTTTTGTGATAACATTTTGGTGCGTCTGCCGGGAGCTTAAGATTGAATTTCTGAAGGTAGCAGGAGTTCAAATGATTTTCAAGGCTGCAAAACTACCTTGGCGACTCCATTGTTGAAGAATTCAAAGTTATATATTCATGGTGATTCCACTGGAGTTATGAAAGACCCAGAAGCTGCCCTTCTTTGTTCAAGGTATGCATGCATTGATTTCTCAGGAAGTCATGGTTTTCCAAATCATTTTCCCAAGGATGCATACTTTCTAAGGAGTGGTCCAAAATTCAACGGTGAAGATTTGAGTTTAACCTTGGATCATATTTCAGATTTCTGTCATTTTGCTGAGCTTCTTAGAGTTAAACATGAGGATGTTTGCATAAGGTTATTTTATGATTCACTCCAAGGGAAATGCAAACAGTGGGTTGAATGCTTGCCTGCCAAGTCCATTAAGTCATTGCCAGACTTTTGGCTTTTGTTCTTGGAGGAATGGATAGATAGGCCAGAGGTGGAAGTAAAATCTCCTTCAGTTGAAGGTTTTAAACAGTGAAATGATGATCATAATAAAGAAGAAACAAATGAATCTTTTTCTTTGTCCCTGTCCTCATATCTGAAATCCTTTGACTGCAAGTCAGAGGATAAGATGAAATTTTTTGATGAATTTGCCAAAGATATTGAGAAAGAAATTGAAGGATTAGAAGGACAAATTCAGGCATATAATTTTCATGATCATGATCATTATTCCCAGAAATTTTTTATGACTGAACGCAAGGAGACTATGCTGGTTCCCCTCTCTTTTACGATTGAGGAACTGAACGCTGTGGTTGAAGATCAGTTTGCACAGCTTGAAAGTTTCAAGGAAGGACAAGCTGATCATGTGTTTTGGGATCCTATAGCTGATTACATGGAAGAGTTTTACTCTCCAGTGTTTCAGTTTTCCTATGAAGACCAGAGACTATTTCAGTGGCAGTGGTCTTTACACTATCACATTGGATCCGAAATCCGATACAGTCAGAGACAATTTCAGTGGCAGCAATCATCACACTATCACATCGGCCCTGAACTCCGGGACAGTCAAAGAAATCAAATATCAGATGAGGCTAATGATTGGCTGCATTGGAAGTTTCATATTGATTGAGCTGAAGAAGTTGAAATGGTTAGGGTAGGTAGGTAGGTAAATTGCAAATAAGCTCAAAGTTGGCTGAGCATTTATTTTTCAGTAGCAGTAGTTTCTTTCTCCTACAGTCATGCTTGTCAAGCAAATTTTTGTTTGTCACGAATGGATAAGGCACCGGAGCTGCATGTTCTTAGCGCACCACAAGGGCACACTATCCCTAGTGGAGCCACTGTTATCACTGAAAATGCTGTAGTTAAAATTTTTTAGCCTGGCTTAAAGAGTGGGTGTTTTCGCAGCGCCTGAATTCTTTTCAGCAGTTTCGCAGCGCTACCTGTTCGAGTGGTTTCGTAGCGTGCTACGAAACTGGGGATTTGTTCGAGTTTTCATTGAAGGCCCAGACTTCAGGGGTTAAACCTTGTATTCAAATGCATGAGAAGGATGGAAGCGAATGATTAAAGTGAATTATTAACTGGAACTACATCAGCAATATAAATCAAGGTGGTAATGGAGAAGTGGCTCAAGGCTTTGCTGCCTTTTCTAATACACCGGTTGCTTATTCTGTTTCCTCTTAGTCTATCATTTCAATGTTCACATAATGGTTGAAGAATGATTTGTCACCTTAAATACTGGTATTTGTGAGATCCCCAGAAGATTCCTCTGTGAGAGCAAAAATTGCAGCAGTTGCCACATTAGATGTCCTGGCAAAGAAATTTGTAGGGAACTTTCCCAGTACCTTTAGTGACTGTCTTAGTCCTGTTGTTGCAAATCTCACAGCAAATGATGTAGCCCTTTCCTCAGGTTGCTTGCATTGCATAGCTTCTTTTGTTACTGAACTTGGGCCACAAGTATTGGCTCATCTTCCTCACATTATTAAATATATCCTTAAGAAGACATGGCGGGTTTGCTTGTCTTCATATAAAGAGGCAACAGTGTCTAAGATGGCAGACTTTGAAGGGAACACAGCTTCTGGGGGAGCCTTTTTGATCTCTGTTCTTAGTGTTTTAGAAGCAATTGTGCAGAAGCTGGGCGGGTTTTCGAATCCATACTTGGAAGAAATTGTTGGTCTTTTAGTGTTGCATTCACAATTTACTACTGACTCAGGTTCAACAGTATGCACAAAGGCTGCTTCAATCTGCATTCTCATGTCTGAAAAGATCTCAGTGCGGATTTTGCTTGATCCGATTGTTAGAATTTATGGAAAGGCTGTAGAGAATGGAGAAGCTTCTGTTTCAGCCATTTTTGAAATGCTAGCAGTTGTCGCTTCTAAAATGGACAGACCATCTGTTGTAACTTATCATGCAAAAATATTTGAGTTATGTCTGATAGCTTTGGACCTTCGTCATATGTTTTCGAGCCTCTTACACTATTATGGAGGATTGAACCCGCGTTATCAAAGGCAAACAGAGCAAAAAGTTGTAGAAGGACAATGGGATTTCCAAGAGCTAAGGCCGCTGCATTACTTGTATCATTTTGTCCGACAATATCCATATGGAGGAGGCGAATGCAGATATGAAGAATGCAGTTCTGAAAGTGTTCATGTCGAAGATCGAGGAAGCTAAAAGCCAGAACCTTATCAATATGAAGGTTGAATCAATTTTGGAAGATTTGTCTTCGGGATTATTAGAGTCTATGAAGAGACACGTCTTTTGGTCCCATGGCAAATTCATGGAATAGCTTAATGTATGGGCGCAAGTGTTTGATGAAACAGACGTAGCTCATTATCATCGTGGCCTAGCTTCATAAGACCTCTTTTTCTATGCAAACAGGTGGCAGGGGTGATCAATAGTCACTGTTGTTATAATGAGACATCTGGCAATTCTGTTTCCAGGAATTCGTTCACTTGAAATAAAGACTTTCATTGGAAATATATGCGCTATATATCTATTTGAAGCTACGCAACAAGCTGTGATATGAACCGGTGAATGAAACTGTGATATCTATTATAATAGCTTGATATGTGGGCGCAGGTGTTTGAAGTCATTTCAGGTAGAATATTTGCTGCTTGGAAGAGATCACAAGGTTGAATACGAGTTGCAAATGAATTGCCTAACAAGACAGTTCCAAGGGCGCAGAGGAATGTTGTCAAAGGCATGGGAGTTGTGCATGGCGATGAACATACTCCCACAGAAAGTAATGACGCCCTGTCAAAAGAATTAGTGAAATGAGTTTGGGGATGAGTGGAAATGGTGGTATTTGTACTGTTCTGTCCGATTGCAGAGGTAATACAAATGTTCATCTTCAGATGTGGATAAAAGGCTATTGAAGCGGCCTCACTGTAACAAAGGTTTGATTGTCATTTGGTGCATCCAGTTTGATATTAATCTTGTGCTGCCCAATGGACTAGGAAGGCTGCTAGGTGCATGCCAGTTGATATTGTATGGCATATATTATGGGAGAGCCCGGTGGGATGAAAACAAAGATAAAGAAAATGGTGGTCATGCAGATAAGAGACAGATGGTAATTCACAGCAGATGAAAGCCCTATCTGATGGCGGACATGCCAATAATGCTGAGAATTCCTTGAGGTCCAGCAGTCCATTACATTGCATGCGCCACATAGTCGAGAGTTATTTTCAAATCATCCATGGCTGAAAGCGTAGGGCTGTTGCAAAAATGCATAAAGTTAAAGAATTGGAAATCTTTGTAGCTGTAATATTTTTGGATTATTGTTTGATCTGCACTCATTTTACAAAACACTGCGGTCTGTATTTCCAAGATCACCTTTTTGATGGCAGTCACATTTTCAAAGTGAACCATTGAGCTTGCGTAAGAGTGATTGGATATCCTTGGCAATTTTCAAGAATGCATCATCTCTTTCAATTCAAACATAGGGAAAATAACTCTCGGAGAAAGGAGACATACAATCAAAGATATTAACAGTACAAGAGCGGTAAACATGAAGTCAAGGTTCCAGATTCATTTACTCAACCTCTTCTTATATCTCCTTTGAGATTAGACTCATCAGACTCTGTTGACATCACATATCAACATGATGACTCTGTCAAATTAAAAAATACCAGAAGCAGGGGAAGTTCAGTTTCCTAAGTTGCATTGTGGATGGTAGGAATTCAAAGGATTTTGTTGATACTCACAGCATTGTTATGCAGATGTATTATTATCAAGAGGCTGTTACCATCATATTGGATATATATAATTGCAGAGATGAATGCATCTTATAGACCTTTAAAAGAACATTCAGGAAGGGGAATCCAAAGCCCAAGGAGATTGAACAAATATCATTCCGGTTGCTAAATGAGCTATTTACAAATGCTTATCACTACATTCTGGAAATGAAGTCTGTGAATTTTTTGTATAATTTAGGTTTCTAGATGAGGTTTTAAAAGATGGCTCCAGCTGTTCTGATTTTCCTCACCTCAAAGGATGTTATAACCAACAGAAAGAAAGCAGAGAAAATATCTTGAAGACAACAGAGATAGGTTTATCTAATCAGGTGATTATTAGAAGACTGTGTTTTTATGATTACACAGCAGTTTCGTAGCGCTTCGTAGCGCGCTACGAAACTGCTGTAGATGGTGGTTTTAAAGCGCAGAGCAGCTAGTGTGATACTGTGAGCAGCTAGTTTGACACGGTGAGCGGGAGTTGTGGAAGAGGGACAGCTGTCTATCAAATACTATCTACAGCACATCAGAAACCTGGCATCATTCCATACTTGGGGTTATTAAAAGATTTGGGAGCAGGCTGCTATATTTTAGGAGAATGTTGGGAGACAGAAACCGATAAATAGGAGCACACCTTCTGGTCATTAAATGAGCCATCAGCGCTTTCAAGCATCCCAAGTCAGCATTCATCGCATCTGTAAGCTCAACCATCTCAACTTAACTAAAGGAGGACAGCTGTCACAGCATTCAAGAAAGCATCAAGCATACGAGGAGAAAGGAATTAATGTTTTAGTTTGATTAGGATTGTGTGCAATTACATTTCAGCACTTTGTAATAAATACATTAAATAGCATATAGGAATAGTTAATAGCCACCTTCGAGGCTCCCCTCATGCTGGAGGAGGAAGCTCGAGGTGTTTTAGTTTTGCTTGCCTATATATGGGCCAAGGTTAGATGTAGAAAGGGTTGGATACTTAATAGAAAAACAGTGTTGTTTTGGGCCATTGTAAGACCTTTTTTGACAGTAATAGTAAAACAGAGTTATTCTCTTCTCAAGATTCTCGAAGGATTGTCATGATCAAATGTAGTGATGATGTGTTATACTTTATGTTATTTTATGGTTTTGTTGTATGCAATCACTCAGAATTCATAATTATATGCTCTGACTTCCTGTGTATACAGCAAGCTATGTGTTGGTGGAATATGTTTGACATGTAATGCTAAGAGCCTTGATTTCCATGAGGTCACTGTGTTTTCCTTGTTTACTTGATATTATAGACTCCATAGCCCAATGAGAGCTAGTTTGATGTGTTTCCAACCAGTTATGCTTTCATAAGTGAATAAAGAGTTAGCCATCTAGTGTTTGAAGGATTTTATTAAGAGTTGTGAGAGAGCCCTCTCTGATTAGGAAGGCTAATTCCTAATCTAAAGTTTGGTCTGAAACAGTTACATGAGACCTTGCTTGGTTGCAGTCCCTAGTACTGGTTTTGTGATAACAAGTTCTGTGGTTCCTGAAAGTGGAGCTGAAAATCTAGTGGTCTCTGGAGAGAAGACCATGCTGTGGCATCAAAGGCTTGGACATATTGGAGAGAAGGGCCTTTGAATACTTCATGGTAAAGGTATGGTAGAAGGTATGAGTAATAGCTCTCTGGATTTTGATTTCTATGAAAATTGTGTTTATGGGAAGCAGAATTGGGTGAGTTTCCCCTCTGGTGGTAAGAGGGTGAAACAGATATTAGAGCTTGTGCACAGTGATGTGTTTGGACCTGTGAAGGTTCCATCACTGGGTAAGTCTGTGTACTATGTATCATTTATAGATGACTTCTCAAGGAATACATGGATATATTTCCTTAAGAAGAAATCTGAAGTCTTTGACAGATTTAAAGAATTTAAGGCTCTAGTGGAAAATCAGATAGAGAAGAAGATAAAGGTGTTGAGGACAGATAATGGTGGAGAATTTTGCAGCAAGGAATTTGAAGAATTCTGTAAGAAGTGTGGTATAGCACGACAGAAGACTACTCCATATACACCTCAGCAAAATGGAGTCGCAGAAAGGATGAACAAGATGTTGATGGAAAGGGCAAGAAGCAAGCTCAGTGGTGTCAGGTTAGGACAGGAATTTTGGGCAGAGGCGATGGATACTGCATGTTACTTGGTCAACAGGTCACCTTCATCAGCGTTGGAGGATAAGACTCCACAAGAAGTATGGACTGGTAAGAAACCCTCTCTTTCACATTTGAGGGTATTTGGATGTGATGCATATGTACATGTTCCAAAGGAGAAACGAACCAAGTTGTATAGTAAATCTGAAAAGTGCATCTTTATTGGGTATAAGGATGGTTTAAAGGGTTATAAGCTTTGGAACCCAGTCACACGAAAGGTTGTGTACAGCCGAGATGTGGTGTTCAGAGAGGTAAAAGATGTTATTAAACATGAAGTCCAACCAAAGGAACCTGAGAAGATAGAGTTTGAGCTAAAGGAGGAAGAATCAGACTCTACAATAGAGGATGAATCAGAAGATGAAGAGCCACAAACTCCAGCTCTGAGAAGATCAATTCGAGAAAGAAGGCAGCCAGAAAGGTATAGTCCATCTGCTTTCTGTTCAAATTTTTCTTTGTCTGTTACTAATGATGATCCCAGAACTGTGAAGGAAGTAGTGGATTTAGAGGATGGAAACCTCTGGAAAGAGGCCATGGTTGATGAAATGGCATCTTTGCACAAAAATGAGGCTTGGAATTTGGTGGAGTTGCCGACTGGAAGGAAACCCATTGGCAGCAAATGGGTGTTCAAAAAGAAGACAAATGCAGAAGGGAAGGTGGAGAAATACAAAGCTCGGTTGGTAGCAAAAGGTTATTCCCAAGTGCCAGGAATTGATTTTGGTGATATTTTTTCTCCTGTTGCCGAAGTAACTTCTATTAGGTTACTTTTATCTGTTGCTACTGCTTTTGATTTTGAGGTAGAACAGATGGATGTGAAGACAACATTTCTTCACGGGGATTTGGAAGAGGAAATCTACATGAAGCAACCTGAAGGCTTTGCGGTGAAGGGTAATAAAGAACTGGTATGAAAGTTAAAGAAGTCTATGTATGGGTTAAAACAGTCACCAAGGATGTGGTATCAGAAATTTGATACATTTATACGAGGACTTGGCTTCACAAGAAGCAAAGCAAATCACTATGTGTATTTTAAATTGATTGGTGGCCGTGTTATTTATCTGGTCTTGTATGTGGATGATATGTTGCTGGTTGGAAATGACAAAGAAATTATCCAGGATTTGAAGACCCAATTGTCCTCCAAATTCGACATGAAAGATCTTGGTGCTGCAAACTATATTTTGGGTATGGAAATTAAAAGAGATCGGGCAAAGAGGAAGCTCTGGTTAAACCAGAGGAAGTATGTCGAGACAATACTGCAGAGGTTTAATATGCAGGATAGTAAATCGGTGAAGGTTCCTATTCCTGTAGGTGTGAGGTTATTTGCTGAACAGTGTCCCAAGACACAAGAAGAGGAAGAGGACATGTCCCATGTTCCATATGCGAGTGCAGTCGGTAGCCTGATGTATGCAATGGTCTGTACTAGACCAGACATTGCACATGCAGTGGGAGTATTGAGCAGGTTTATGTCAAAACCAGGGAAGGAGCACTGGATAGTAGTGAAGCGGGTTTTCAGGTATTTGCATGGCACTAGTGATTATGGTTTGTGCTACCAAGGAAGACCAGGATTGGACAGAGTGTTGGATATTCGTGGCTTTGTTGATGCAGACTGGGCTGGAGATCTGGATCAGAGAAGTTCTACAAGTGGGTATGTGTTTAACCTATTTGGAGGTGCAGTCAGTTGGATGAGTAAAAAACAATCTGTAGTGGCACTATCAACTACAGAGGCATAATACATGGCAGCCACTCATGCAAGCGAGGAAGCAGTTTGGTTGCAGAGATTGTGTTCAAGTATGGGGATAGTACAGGGAGCTATAAGAATAGACTGTGACAACCAAAGTGCAATTTTCTTGGCAAAGAACCCTGCTTATCATTCAAAGACAAAGCGCATTGATGTTTAGTATCACTTTGTGAGGGATATGATAGAAGACAAAAAGGTGTTGCTGGTAAAGGTGGACACTTTGAAGAATACTGCAGATGCATTGACAAAATCTGTGAGCTTTGAGAAGTTCTCTTGGTGTAGAGAAACAATGGGCATTTCAGGGCTAGAAAAATGACTAATCTCTCTTGTGGCCCCCTGTGGAAAGAAAACAACAAGTGGGAGATTGTTGGGTTGTGTTATATTCTTTCCACGACTAACCCACATAGTGAACCGGGGGGTTAGAGGGGGGGCGGAGCCCCCCCTTCATTGCGCCAATTGTGCAGCGAGGGGGTCACAGGTGGGGCGGTAGCCCCCCCTGTCCAGGGGGTTTTGAGGGGGGCGGGTAGCCCCCCTCTACGGGGTCCGGGGCAGCGCCCCGGGAAAATCTTTTTTGGACCCTATATTAGGTTGGACGAACCTACCTATGGTTTTCGGTCCTTGGTTTTGGACGCGATGGTTTTCGGTCCATGGTATTGGATGCTTCGGCATGTATAAATATGTATTGTAACATTGAAAGGAATATAATGAAAAATCAAGCTGGTAGTCCCGGTTTTGGGATCCAGGGGAAAATCTCTATGTATATGTGTTTTATGTGTTATGCTCTCGCATTTTTTATTTTTCTGTGATTTAGAATTCGTATGCAGGTAATTTCTGTACAGGGTTAAAACCTACACTAAGGATGGGTAGCAACCTAATGTAGTCCTCCCATATATACCCAAAAGTACGTGGAGGCTCAATCCATGTTAGTGCTATCTAATGTGAAGCTGCACAGTGAGAGCATTCCTTTATACTTTACATACTATAACACCGCCCTATATACCTGAAGGTATGTGGATGAACTACGATATACTCATGTATGTGGAATGAGGTATCACACTTGGAATGTATCGCAGACAAGTTAGTGACAGCGGCTATGTTTTATGATGCCGGAACATGTCTCTAGCATAGAACCTCTAAATGTTTTGCGTTAGGTGATAATGCTCCATTGGGTTAATTGATATTAATTTGAAGTTGATCTTGCTTAAGAATTTGCCTTCAAAATTCACCACGTGATGTTTTATGAAATTCCTAGAATGAAACTAATATGATAAGGATTCTTTTCATTCAATTTGAATAATGAAAACCTTAGCTAATAGGGATAGAGCAATTAGATTCTTTTAATCAAAGAGCATAGAGCACATCTAATGAAATGTCCCTAAACTATTCCTACAAGCACACACAAAATTTTCAATGCACGATGCAAGTTTTTCTTTTCAATTTCCTTAATGTTGAGATGAACAAAAGGAAACTAATGCACATACAATCAATCAATACTTTTGCAAGAATGAAGACTTTACGACAGTTCCTTTTCAAAAGAATTGAAGACTTTATGACACTTTCTTTTCATCAAAGATTAATCGACTATAAGCTAACTTCGACAATGAATTGATAATGATAAAGAAATCATTTAAGAAACACTAAACAATCAAGGTGAAAGTAGGGCTAGGAAAGGAAACACAAATTGATGTTAAAGACACAACAATCATTGATCTTTCAGCAAGCAAAATCAGAAGGAAATTTCGAAAAAATCAAACCAAAGGTATGATTTTTTACCTAAGGAGGATTAGCATAGCCCTGAATGGGAGACAGTGCACTTTAGAGCACTTTCATCAAGCCAAGGGTTCTCTGTAGCGCATTTTGTCCAGACCAAGCCTACGCTGGTGCTAGAGAGGCCATTCAAGGGACATTCAATTACAATTTTTGACCAAAAAACACTTCAAAAACGCTGAAATAAGATCAATGAAGGCAAGTAAAGTCTAATAGGGTGTACTAGGATGAAGATAAACTACCCAGAACAATGATCATTCCCCAGTATGGTTTCCAATTTGTTATGTTGAATTTTGCATCTATGGATAAACACGACTTCCCTAAGAGGGTATCTACACTTAGAACAACAGAATTAAAGAGTTTAACCTTTTCCTATAGAAGATAAATAAGACAAGGGACTTACTTGTTATCTTTCACTTCCCTTTGTCTCCTTTGAATAGCTCCCATTGCTCCTTCTTGAACTGAATCCGCTCAATCA
The DNA here is from genome assembly GCA_031772625.1 of Pinus tabuliformis. NCBI lineage: Eukaryota > Viridiplantae > Streptophyta > Pinopsida > Pinales > Pinaceae > Pinus > Pinus tabuliformis. The sequence continues at coordinate 96,887,272 of CM062805.1, read as the reverse complement.
GTACCTACAATCATAAACAAAGGACAAAAACCAATCAAAGCAAGAGATCTATCTACTATAAGCAAATGGAATCGAAAGAATTTACACATATAATCATCATACATAAAGACATGAATATGGGAAAAGGTGTAAGTAGCTTTATTAAGTAGAATGAAGAGTTACAACCAAAGAAGTCTGATCCCATGTCACTCATCCAGCTTGAGTTCCATCCTTCATCACGCCAAAATCACAACACTCCAGCAACATAACAATGCTTTCTTATGATCTCAAACCTCAAACCAACAGTATCTCCTTACAATTCGTGAAAGTCCAACCCCTGATCACTATGATGAGTGCTCAATTTATAGGGAAATGGAGATGGTTTAGTCATAAATTGGGCATTGAATGGCTTTCCTATTTGGGAGTTAGTTTCCATGGAGGAAGGGATGAGAGGATAGGAGGTTACTTGATTCATTCCCTATCCAATTTCGAGATCATAGGAGAGGATAAGAGGTGGGAATATTCTAGAATGATCTAGAATGTAGGAATATTCCCAGAACCCTATGAAGATTTCGCTTAGTCTAGCCCAGTGCAGGTCAAAGTGGGCCTAGGTGCTCTGCAGAGCAGGCTTCAATGGGCCTAAGTGCTCTGTAGTGCATTTACCCCTGACCAAGGTTGCACTGGTCCCTCAAGGAATCATTTAAGGATGTCTTCAGGCTAGGAAACTCTCAGGAATGATGGCATTCAATGTGGTGACTTGTCTAGGGTATGTAGCAACTGAATTAGGGTTTGATGAGCACTAATAGTACTAATCTGAATGTTGGGAGTGATGTGCCCAAATAGACCTGTAACAATAGTGAACAGGCTTTTCAACAGAGTTGTTCCTTAACACAGAAAGGTCTCCCTTCTCTGTTTGTCATTAATGACAAACTCATGGACGAAGAAGATTATGTAAAGAGACTCCAAGGCATATCCAGGATGTTGTGAATCTCTCCAACATTAAAGGAAACATTATAGGAAAATCATTGTTGGAAGCTATCATCAATCCAATCTATATCGAGCATGAACTGAAGCACGTTTTTACAGTCAAGCCCACTTTTTCATGGTACACTGAAGCTGATGAAATATATTGTAGGTTAATCAATGTCAAGATTCTAGACGAAGAAGCATGGAGTGACTTGTGCAATTACAAAGAGGAATAGGACAAACAAGATTGAAGGAACAGCGCAAAGCTGAGTCAGCACCCAGCCAAGTTAGTAGAGCCACTACAGCAAAATTAATTACTCAACAACAACATCCAGAAAAATGGGGACCAGATGTCCAAGTTATCTCATCGTGGCCACTTCATGGTTACACTAGTCAGATTTTCTTTCATTGTAATTAATAACAAATTTCCAAGTGTACAAGGAAATCGTTGAAAGTTTTTTTTAAATGCTTCATGCATTGAAAGTATTAGGGGTTGGACCCGAGTTATTTGAATAATCTTTCTTTTGGAGCACTGTAATTTTTGAGCTGGAGCATCAATAATAAAAGTCCGTTTGTAAGATACTTGAGTTGTTTTTAACCTAGTGATGTCTTCTTTCTGTGTCAAATATATTGTTGTTTTATTCATTATGCATTCCTAAATCTTATTGTAAAGCAGAAATTCTAGATTAAGATATGTTGTTGGAGCACCTTATTTCTATCTGTGGTTACAATCTAAATTTTTTCTTCTGATGTGTGGTTAAGAAATACTTAAATTTTTTGTAATCATTACTGATTTCACTATTCAGTCATCTCATTCATTCTACTTTTAGATCTAGTAAATATAGTTAGCTTGCCTTACAAATTCTCTGGAAAAGTTGATGTTACTACCTAGCCTTTAACTCCATAGCCCAATAGAAAATATTTAAATCTGACCTACCCCAACCAAACAAACAAACAATCAAGAAATCAAGTATCAAAACCCTTTCACCATTATAGCTAGCCTAATACATTAAAACATTTAAAATAAAGATAAATCTAGAAATATAAAGAGAGATCCCTCTCTAATTCTAGGAGGGCTAGATCTTGGACTCCTAAGTGGTTTGATGTATCCTTTTTTATTTTGTCTTGCCAATATTAAAAATCATAGAGTGATAACACGTTTTTATACAGCAAAATGACACCCTCATCAGCTCAGAGGGGAAAGACATGATAGCTGAAGCAAAGACCAAGATCACATGCCTTGTTTCCACACTAACGTTGGCTATACACTGACAACCTGCTTTATAAATCTTCTCTATAAGCCTAAGGGTGTGTTAGTGACCCTACTAACTCTAGTTGTTAGTTAGGGAACAATGTTAGGGGATCCTAATGAAGTTCTAAAGGTCAAAGGAGCAAATTGACTCATAAATATCTAGATATTTTCTCCTAAATCTACTCAAGGAAAGCGAGGAAACATCTCAAGTTTGACCTATTTGGGGGATTTCTAATCCTAATGAAGGAGGCAAATGGAAAAGAGCTAAAAATCATGGCAAATTCATTTCTTTTACCCTAAGGAACTCATGGAGGAACTTGGAAACCCTAACTCAATTGCTACATAAGAAAAGCTAGGGCTATGGTGATGGAGGTCAGATCATTTGAAAGCATAGCTTAATTGATTGTTGAGCATAGTCTCAAATCTAAGCATAATAAGTTGGTAAGAAGGGAGAGAGAGAGAGAGAAGCTGGAGGGGTAAGGGAAGGCTAATGCAACAGATGGTTGTAATCACTCTTCCGACATTAATATAGAACTGCAGTTGTACTGTCTACTCTGTGGTGTTGGTATTATCATTTATTTACTTGTTTGTCCAATACCTTTTAGCATGAGTAGCTTAGTCATATGTAACTAGATGTCTTTTGTGTATTCATGTATTAGTTATCAAGGTTGTATGTTGTGATTATTCTTGTCCCTTCTATGTGCAAGACTTGATCTGGAGCCGCCTCAGGGTACTTCCACCTAGCTGCATTGTGCTCTCTAGCAAATCTACATGGACGCTTTAGGTAATCCATCTATTTTTCTTTGATAGTTAGTTAATATTTATGGACATGCATGTAACTTTGTGACAACTGCAAATAATCTTACTGTCTGCCAAGGGTCCCGAGAAGACCCTCGAGGGTATCTCCATTCTCCATACACCATACATTTTATCCTATAGCAGAAATGGAAACTCCATTGGGGACTATACATCTAGTTCCCGGTTTACCCGGATAGTTCTAAGTTTCCTCCTCCTTCTAAGACCTCCCTGTACTTTTGCATTCCCTTTCTGATCCACCAAAACTTTGCTGCATTCTGCCTTCACATATTTAGCTTTGAATCTGATCAAAAAGGCCCTGTTTTGAGTTGTTTTCCCACACTAACGCAGGTTAGCAGACTAAACAATGCTTTATAAATCTCTGTGTTTGCACAAACAGAGCTTTAGTGGACCCAGTAACTCTCTATGGCCACTGCTACAGAGTGTTAGTTCCTTAACTCTTGATACACAGTTGTGTCTACAAACTCAAGGGGATAGGAAGCCTGCTCATGGACTGGAAGAGGATCTGCAACTGCATTTTGTTAGCAAGATCGATGTCCTGAAAGACTTTTTTTTAAGGAAGTAAGTTTTTTTTCTTTCTTAAAACATTTTTTATGAAAGAAAGATCCACATTTTTTATTCATTCTTTTGTTTAGCTGGTTAAAAGCTGCTTTATTTTGGTTTCAAATAGTTGTTAGGAAAGCATTGGAATGATTTTTGTTAGTTATGCATCTGTTATAATGACTAGGATGCATGGAACAAATATTAATATGTGAAAGACTCTCACCTGTAGAATACAACTTGTTTTCATCGAATTGAATATTTTTAAAGCATTGTCTTGTGCATGATTTTTGAGTTAGAGTCCCATCACATTTCATACGTCAACTCCCCTACCGAAGACACTAAAAAGGTACACATAAAATTTGCCTAAAATCAATCAATAACTCTTTATTGAGCAAACAAACATTAGTTCAGGCTAGGGTCTTGGGATAGGTAGTGTGAGTAAACTTCCCAAGATCAGAAACCAAAACTAGTGTCATTAAAAGAGAGAAAAATCCTTTTGCACTCATACTACCGGGACCACTCCAGTCAAAGCGGAGCTAAATACGAGACAACATCGGATTGTAAGTGAAGGTAGCCCACCTTTTCTTGCAACTCCTTTGGGTATTCTATGTATTGGAGATCCTTTCGGGGATTTCGGAGCTGAGTTGGGGACTTGGGTATCCTACCCACGCAGCGTACTATCTGCGACTATGTCCCCCACGGTAGTGTCTATGATCTAAGGTATCCTTAGTGGCCAAACTTTTAGGGACTTACAAAAGGTGACTGGGTTCGGGCTATGCTAGTACCTAACACAGACGGACCTACTCTATCTTTAGTTTTTGGGAGGGTGCTTATCTTCACGAGAGTACTTAGCCCCTCAATCTGAGGTTTAGGCGAAGCTCTAGAGTACCTGTAACTGTACATTTGTCAAACCCTCTCTATTATTCATTGTGATACTGGGCTTCATCTCCAGTGATTGGTCCTTAACAGACAGGATCATTTCCCTCTATTTGCGGATTGATCAACTTAGTGTATTTTTTATATTTTTTAGGTACTCATGTGCTATCATTGAGACTTTAACAAATATCACGATAAAAATTATTGATAAAAATTAACGGTCACCGTGGCTACATCCAGCCCTTGTCGTCAATCTAGACAATTGTTAAGAATTCCTCCACTCATTGTGGAAGATCCGTCGAGCTCTAGTGAGCCGGATTCCCCATCTTCGGGGAATCAGTCTCCTAGATCTCCCACAAAATCTGTTTGGACAACTGACGATTCAAGTTTGCTCGAGGATTTCTTTACCGAAGGATTTCTTCCTCCCTTTAACCCTATGCTCATGAATCCATTGGACCCACTCTTGCTTCTCATGGCACCTGTACTCCCTATCTCTTTAGTTGGAACAATTCCATCCATCCCGTCGACGACTAATGGGTCATGGAACTTTGTGGACACTTTTGGTCCTCTACCACTTCCCCAGTCAACAGTCACCACCACACCATTGATGGTGAACCCTGCTATCCCATTTTTCCTAGGTACAACCACTCACATGACACCCTCCATGAGTGGAACCTAGCTGATGCCAGGTTCCACCCCTTTAGTCTCAAACTATATACCTCTGACAAGTGCTACATACAACGCTCCTTATAACGCTCAATACAACACTATTAGTATGGTTCCCATCCACCAACAATATGTTCGACAGCCATTGTATAGTTCAAACCCCCAGATTCAAGTATCTGGGGGCATTCCCAATATGCACATACCAGTAGGGAACGTAAAAGTTCCCCCTACATTCTCAGGCATGCATGGTCAGTCATTGATTGACATGAGCGTTTCTTTATGTCAACCAAGGACATATGGTTAGTTCTATGGTAGGTGGGAATCCTCAAGGAGGTCCCAACCAATCCATGGGGCACCCTACTCACAAATTCAAATGAGTCAAGGGGGCACTACTTATCCTGGGGGCAATTCTATACCCCAACATCACATTCCCCATGGAAATCCACACTACAATGCCATACCCCAAGGCAACTACTATACCACACAACCTGTGTATAACATTGGGACTCAAATGATGGGAGGACCACAAGGATCCTCAAGTCATATTTCATCACCTTGGTCTAAGTCGGGGCCACCAAACACTCTGCCTTTCTTGGCAACATTGGATATCCCCAACTTGTACAAACTTACAAATGACCCCATCTATCATAACTTACTTTGGCCGCTAATCCCGCATAAAATACTAACAGACATCCCCAAGTTCAAAGGGAAACAATGGGAGGATCCGGGCACCCATATCATCACCTATCAGCTTTGGTGTGTTTCCAACTCCATGGTGGACGATAGTGTCTGATTACATATTTTCCCTACACCCTCACTGGCAATGCAGCTAAGTGGTACATTGAGTTACCACGTGCATCAATAAATACCTTCGACGCTCTAGCAATGGAATTCTTAAAGAACTTCTAGCTACCCATCCACTATGAGACTAGGACAAAGCTCCTCACTTCATTATGTCAGGATACCTCCACCCACATCTCTGATCATATACATGAATGGAGACATAGGCAGAGGTTAGTCAAAGCTCCCCTCCCAGACTATCTCTTCGTAGACTGGTTCTGCAAGTCTCTACTCCTGCAAATTGCTAAAGATGTTGCTTTAGGTGGTGTGGTGATAGAAGACCAATCCATACATCATTCCCAGCACTTAGATCTGATATATTCATAGTCTGGAAATCTTTACGACGTAATCCCCAATGCCCCTCGCAACTCCAATTCTTCCGCTACTCAGCAACCTAGAGCGCACGCCGATGGGATTGTCGGTGCAACTTCTGGGGCTACTGTAAAACAACTTAGCGGTCACATTGCCCACCCCTCTACCAAATCGACTGCTCTTCCTACCACCACAATAAACTCTGTGTAGTCTACGCAAAAACGTTGTGGTAAGAACAAGAAGAATAAGAAAAAGACTGCTCCTTCTAAGGAGTAGTCAATAAAGCAGCAGTACCCAAAATAGAAGGTTGTTGTGCCTCCTGATGATGGAAAGGATAAACCTACCCGATTCCCTTGCAAAATCTGTGTGCAAGACCACATGACATATATGTGTCCGCATCTTCAGGAATGCACAGATTTCATTGCTAAAAAGGATACTGGTAGGACCCCCACTGTCCTGAATAATCCTTTCCCTGCTCAGCAGCAACAACACCTCGTTGCAAACCAACCCCAACCTCCGCAAGGGGGCAATGGTGGTTTTCAAAATCCTTCAGCTGGTGAAGGATCTTCTACCATTTACACTTTTGAAATGGTAGATCTACAAACAAGAGCCGAATCCTATGGAGCTCCTGTCGCTCATGTAGAGGAACCTTCCTCAAGTCAAAACCCACCACTGCCCAACGATTTTCATATCGAAAGGCTGGTTGTTGACCTTGTGATTCACCCCCCTAAAGGGACACTTCGACACACAACGCACAATACATCTGCACGTACCGCCCAAAACTACAACATTGTAGAAGAATTGGCACAAATGCCATCGTCTATGTCGGCGCTCGAAGTATTACAAACTTTTCCAGCACAAAGGAAAGCTTTGCTTTTGGCCATTGGTGATATTGACCCACAAGATTCCATGCTTGCAATTTTTGACTTGGAAAAATGTAAACCTGCCCTTTCTCACAAGATTGCATTTCAGGTGCAAATCCTTTCAAAACGTAAAGGTATACATAGAACTGTCATCGACGAAGGTGCTTCTGCCTGCGTCATGTCGGCTTCATGTTGGATTGCTTTGGGTTCTCTAACCCTATCCCTGCCATCGAATTCCCTTAAAGCTTTCGATGGCCACACTTTCATCCCAAAAGGTTACCTATCTAGCTACCCCATCACCTTGAGTGGGAAAATAGTAATGATGGATATCGAAGTCGTGGATCATAAACTTGACTATAATATGCTTTTGGGCTACACTTGGACTTATGCCATGAATGACATTGTGTCTTCAATCTTCTGTATCATCCTATTTCCCTTCAATGGAAAGATAGTCACAGTGGACTAGCTGTCCTTTTGCACTCCAGATTACTCTCTGTTACCTAGCATCTCTGTACCCTTAGTGGGTGGTGTAACTGACTCTTACGTAAGTATCGGTACCAGTCTACTAAAGACTTCTTCCCTTATGGGTTGTCTCCCTCTTCAGTCACTGAATGTTCCACAAACGGTCAATATGCTTTCATCCATTCATCATGAACTAACCGATCCATGGATCCTACCATCTCCTTCAGACATTGACACTTACGGAGAACAAATGCCGCTGTCACCAACTGAATTGGCCTACCAAGCCATTTAATCTACACCCGAATCTCTGGTCACTTTGGTTACAGCCAACGGTACCATTTCCCCTCCCATAAATGCTTCTTCTTTCGATCCACTCAATCAAGTCCTACCTACGAATGAAGTTATTGGAGAAATCATGAGTTTAGAAGAGTGACCTTGGGAGGACTCGCACCATCATGTTTCTATATCTGATTTGGACATGATTCCTCTTCAAATCCTATCCCCTCACATAACAAAAATCATTTCCTCACCCTATACGACTATCCATACTTTGGAGGTGGAAGGAAACATGGGCAATATTTCAAGGACATTGCTCATCGATATTTTTGTCATGACAGGCATCGTGGAAAACATACATATTGGAGCCAAATGTAATCTTGGGGAAATTGTGAGCTTCACCTACCCTTTTAAGGATTTCTGCGATGTTTTCCCTTGGTCTTATGAGGAAATGCATGGCATAGACCCTTCTATTGTCAAGAATGAGATCAAGAACGATCAAGCATTCTTTTTATGGTATTTTTCTTGCTCGTTAATCCAAAAAAACCTCAAGTCTCCTTCTTTGGGATCGTTAAACTACCACGAAGAAGATCGAGCATTCTTTTTACAATATTTTTCTTGCTCATGAATCTGAAAAAACTTTGAGTCTCCTTCTTTGGGCTTGTTAAATTACCACGAAGAAGAGCAAGCAGTGTTTTTATGGTACTTTTATTGCTTGTTAATCTAAAAAACCTCGAGTCTCCTTCTTCGAGCTCGTTAAATTACCACGAAGAAGAACGAGCATTATTTTTATGGTATTTTTCTTGCTCTTTAATCTGAAAAACCTCGAGTCTCCTTCTTTGGGCTCGTTAAACACATACGACGATGGTCTGAGCAACTCTTTTTTGCTCTTTTTCTAGCTCATTAAACTAAAAAAGATCATTAGGGCATTTTTAGGCGTTTTTTTCTCACTCATAAAACTAAAAAAATCTCAAGTTTTTGCTTTAGGCTCATTAAAAATTTATAAAGATAACCCAAGAATTCTTTTAGGTACTTTTCTCACTCGTTAAGCTAAAAAATCCCAAGTTTTTGTCATCGAGCTCATTAAAAATCTACAGTAGCATTTCTCGCTCTTAAATTGAAAAATCCCCGAGCTTTTCCCCTTCTTCAGGCTCGTTAAATCTACGAAGAAGGAATGAGTAGTTCTTTTACCTCTTTTTCCTTGCTCAATAAACTAAAAAAGATACATTGAGTTTTCTTCATTTGACTCGTTAAATTTTATAAAGGTATTGAGTTTGTCGTCACATGACTCATTAAAAATTCAAGACAAAAAACGAGTTTAGTCAGTCTCCTCGTACTCATAACAAAATGAGGTCAACATCTATTGAACATAGGTTTCTCTTTATCCTGATTCAATAGATTAACTCATGGAAAAGTAACTAATCCGAGTATACTATTAACCTTATCACACCTGGTTAAAAACCATGACAAAGGGACGACCATGGAGTCATTCTTTATGATCTTTTCAAACTCTCTAAATATGAAAAGACCACCGAGTTGTCTTGTCTAGACTTATTGAATTAAATAGACAAGATATAGAGTCGCTCTTTTTACGATCCTTTTTAGACTCTCAAAACATGAAAAGATTGACGAGTTTGCCCGTCTGGACTCATTAAACTAATTGGATAGGGCATAGAGTCACTCTTTTTGTGATCCTTTTCAGACTCTTAAAAAATGAAAATATCGACGAGTTTACCCATCTGGACTCACTAAATTAATTAGATGGGGAAAGTAGACAAGACAACTGCATTTAGTATTGGAAAGAGTGGTTTGGCAGTAGTCATTCCCTTGCACATGGCACTCCCTCAGATAAACCTTCCTTGTGATGGCCTCTCAATATGAATCCTACCATCCTATGAGTTTAGCCTAAATACCCCGATGTTCTTGCATCTCTGTATCCTAACACTATTTGGTGTTCGTGAGTCTAGTGCTGCATGGTTAAAACCATTGTCATGCCTTCTATTGTTCAAGGGTTAACCTTTTGTTTCCTCCATTAACCCATCAAGAATATCATTTCATCATACCCTCTATTGCTTAGACCCAATGCTCAAAGATTCCTAAAAAAAAAATCATTCTTGTCCTGTTTCGTGTCGATTGATGTAGGACACATTATTGCCTACCTTTCGACAGGTATCTTCCTATTGACTTCAACACTCTATCTCGGAAGACAACCCAAAAACACATTCAATTCCTTGCTACTTGCAGACATCAGTGGCAGGTCGCCTTGTGTTTGATCAAGGTGTCAAGCCATAAAAAGGGTCTTTTTCACCTCTAATTACCTCACATTAACTTCTCAATCCAGGAACTATTTGTTATCTCAAAGAGTGTACTCAGTTTGAGGCTGTCATTTGTCAAAGTAATGCTAGTAGTATAGTGCTCAAGGAAATACAAGAGTAAACAGATGCTTGAAATAAAATCTACTTACGGCAAAATACCTTAGAAACTAAATCATGCATTTGGAAAACTAGGCAATTTATCAGTCAAGGGTTCAGTAACAATAACTCATCCCTTTGGAAACTAATGTAACTAAAGGTAATCAAGGAACAGATCATCAATCTAGGGACTAGACAACAAATGCCAACGCCCACTATAGTTTTAGATCATTCTGCACACCAAAGCAATGGTAATGCAAATAACAGGAAATGGAACAAAAATTAAGAAATGGAACAACAACTAGAAAATGTAACAACAACTAAGTCTGATGAACAACAACACCTTAATCTACAGGAACAAGTGCAGCAATCATATCCTACAAAAATCATATGGCAATGTTTACTGAAAGGGTAAATTGAATAGCAAATAGAAATGGAATGGCAACCAATTATCAATGGAATATAGAACAGCACTTAAGGCCAATGATGAATATACAATACCAAAATAAATAACTCACATAGTATACAAAGATATTAAGAGAAACAGTAATCTGAGTCTGATACCACAAATATTGATCTTAGTTCGAAAGGGTAACGATTGCAATTCATAATGGAACAGTAATGTCAATTGAACAACAATCGTACAAAGTATAAACCATAGACGAATATAGTAATACCAACTTAAGAATATTACAGCTCAGTTACTCCGCAATTGAACATCAATAGCTTTCTGTAAAGAATAGTAATGTTACATTAATGACTTAAAGGAACAGCAATATGTTATCAAGTCAGAATGAACAATACGACTTTCCTGTTGCAGAGAACGATACTGTAAATATAACAGAGCTGTGATATAAAATAAAAAAACATGCCAGATTACCGATCAAAGCTGATAATGCAAACCACACACAAACTAGAGGTAATAGTACAGGAGCAAGTGTTCCACCAGGGCCGAGCCCGTAGCCTCCAAGGACACACTGCTTGAGATTATTCCAAAATCACAGATGGAACATCAACCAAATTTGTATTAAAACATTAAAATAGAGTTACAGTGGATCACTTCTCAACGAGAGTCGATGATCAAAGTTTCAAATACAGAGCAACATTACATAAAAATTAACAGTCTCCCCAGGGCTAGCAGTGTTACCCCTACTTATAACAGCTAAAGCGGAGATATCAAGGATGCAAAAATAGTTAAAGCAGCGATCCCTCAGGATCTAAGGATCCTGAGGGATTCGCCCAACTATTAGTCCTTAGTTATCCGGTCATTTTCTTGCACCGAGTCGATATATCCTTTTCCTTTCCTTTTCTGAGATGTTTTAATTTAGATCGTCTTGTTTGCCTATGGTTCCCTACCAAAGGGACAACGGTTAGCTTGGCCCTATCTTTTCCTTTGGAGTGGAAATATTTACTTTTTCCCGTTTCCTGCATAAGAAATAGCAATTATTATTATTTTCACGTTGCATATAAATATTTATAGATTTGTCATGATTTCCCATTATCTACCTAGTTCATGATGCGAAGATGTTACGAGTTCTAAAGAAAAGATGACAAAATAATCAATAAAAACATACCTTCTTCAGTACTCCACACACCCCCCTGCTTACCCTTTTTCATGCCCTCATGAAAACATTGTAGTTGACATGTAAGGCAGTGAGAGAGTAGGCTGGAGATGGGATCTCATGTGGTGGTCTACAGCCATGATGCCTAACTAGGTGTTCAAAAAGATGGCCTGTCTGACCCTCAAGCATTTCATACAGGGCTTGGTATCCAGGTGCAGGGTGCCAAATAATCGGACTCCGAAACCTATATCCTAACCAAGATGGCCCTGCCCTCAAGATAATTTTGCCATAGAGGTTCAAATGATCAGCGGCTAACTTAAAGTTCTCATAATTAAATGGTTCCTTGAGTTGGATGTTCGGATTAGAGGTCTGATATCGAAATTTAGCAGCTGCAATGGTAAGGTCCTTAATGGTAAAGAAGTATTCTATCCCTTGCCAATTGATTGTTGTATGAATGGGTCCTAACGCGTCAATCACGCTCGGAGTCCTCATGAGGCTCCTGTGTTTGTTCCATAACCGTAATGGATCTCTAGGCTCAGCTCTTACCCATAAGTCTAATCTGTTTTCTTGTCTTTGGAAGGCATTATAGGCTTTAAGCCATTTGATTTGATTAACTCCAAATGAAATAAATTCCTACAGTTGGATATCCCCAACGAAAGGGCTAGGGTTTTGTTCTATGTCCTGATCTAGCACAAGGTTATGCAGATAGAATTCACACAGTAGTCTTTGAACCTTTACTCCATAGTGATTACAACAATTTATAAAATCATTAATGGTATTAATTTTTATATGGGGCTCCTGCTTTGGCGGCCTTAATTTTCAATTGCAAATATCGTTCCATTAGAAACAAGGCATAATTCTTGGCAGGAGTTCTACATTCTAAGATGTCAGTGTACAAAGAGCATAAGGTATCCATCTGTCTGATAACGACGTCTAATCTATGAGTTACCTTTGCGAATTTTTCTTGTTCTTTTCGCCACCCTTCAAAGGCCTGGCTTTCGGATAAATTGACATTCCTTAGCTGTTGTTGTGATTCTTCATACTTTTCTGAGGAACCGTTTGTTCGGTAAGTTTTTCTACTGCTTTCTGAGCTTGCATCAAACCCTCTCGTAGGGTTACTATCCTCGAATCGCTGTCCCACATAGTGGTGGCCAGTGGAATATTTACTTGAATCTTCTTATTGTGTTGCCTTGTGTTTAAAGTCGGTATTCCTTGAGAGGATTGCGCCTCTATCTGAACTTCCTTGTCACAGGCTGATATATCATCCGTTTGCACTTCAACATGAGCAACAGTGAAATGCTATTCCTTTCGCCTTTGAACGTCAGTTTACACTTTAACAAGAATTTGAACAACAGATTGCTTTTCAATAGCGGTTTGGACAATAGACTATTCTTCGATAGCAGTTTGAACAACAGACAATTCTTCGACAGGGTTTTGAACAGTAGGCTGAATAGGGATCTTTCGAACCTTTTTCATGGGGGGTTTCACTAGAGTGGTTGCATGCCTTCCCCCTGAAGTTCTTTTTGCTCTCTTTCTCATTCTCAAAACCCTGATTTGTTGTCGAAGTCGGTCTATCACATTTAGCAATCTTTGATGTTCCTTTCGTAGTCGTTTAATTTCTTTTGTTTCCTTAGAAGGAACAACTATCTATTTACTTGGGCTTGGACTATTATCTTGACCAATTCCCTAGTTTTCCTCTTAGGGTGCTCCTTCATTGTTTTGTTCAGGTTGCTTAGGAGTAGAAACCCTAGCTGGCTCTGTTACTTCCTGGGTAACTTCCTTGTCCACCCCTTCTTCCTCATGCAATTCTTCTGGTGTAGTTTGACTAGGAGTGGATTGTTCCCCTTCTATATCTTCATCATTTTCTTCTCCTTTCATGCTTACATCATGAACAAAATGATTTTCTTCATTTTCCTCCTCGTCGCGCAATTCTTCGGGTGCGTTTTTATCCTGAGTAGAATGCTCTTTTGGTTCTTCCTCAATCTGGAGGCCTAGCAGGCTAAGAGGTTGGGCATATTCACCCATATTGGCCAATTCATCCTCCTGCAATGGACTCTCTTCGTGTTGTTCTGTTTCTGCCTCCACCTGCTCAGGTTGCTCGGTCTCTTCCTCTATTTCTCCTTCTTCATTTCCTCTCACTTATTTCTCATTCTCTTCTCCTTCCAATTGTGGGGGTTGCTCATCCCCTGAGTCGTCTATCTCCACAGGTTGGCTGGTACTCCTTTGGGGATTTTCCAACCTCCCTCTAATCCATGCCAATCTAACTGATTTTCTCTATTTTGATGGTATATCTGATGTACTGGCAGTACGTTTGCATTTTGGGGCTGGCGGGATCGGCACCCCATCTATTGTAGCAATTAGTTCTTCCCAGCTACTCTGTTGCTAAGCAAGACTGTGGCTAACTATCAGCCATATCAGTCCATGGTGACTTACTACCAATTCCACATGTTGTGACTTTTTCATGCTTCGGGCAACATCATGCAGTAATGAATTTTAAAATGCAGGTAGGTTCACAGAGAATTTCTCTTTTAATACAGCTAAGATTTTAAGGTGTCGTGGTCTTACCACGTCTTTCCTGCCTTCACAGGTGATGTAGCTCTGGATGATCTTCGCCAATTCTACCCATGTCTCTCCTAATGCTGCTGGTAGGACTCCCTTTCCTCTGACTATCAAGTTCTGGCCTTCATCCTGAAAGATATTCATGATCTTTTGCAGTCTCTCCTTCTTTAGAGTCCACACAGGTCTAGTGGCTGGTAGTCCTGAGACTTCTGCAATTACGTCATCGATAACTACTATGTGTTTTCCCCTTACTGTGGAGTGGTGTTCTTCCAAGTTCTGCAAGAATTCTATTGCCACAATCTCGTTGGATTCTTGTAGACGATTAAGATAGACTAACCATCCTGCCCTTGCCAGGATTTCCCGTGCAGTGTCAGAAACTGTCAACACCTGTGGTTCTCCTCAAATTGACTTGCCTCCCATGCTTTAGCTTACTGTAAAAATGCAAAGACGGCAATGGAACAGCAGGCTGTTCAACTGTTAGAAACACAGAGAAAATAGCAAAATCGCAAGGCTCATTCAAATATTACTAATTCTTGTAGACAGAAATATCTTAGGAATAACAAGGCATGCAAATTGAAAAATGAGATACCGTTAAGCCTTGCTATTCCCGAGTAAGAGTTTGCCGAATAATAGCCTAACACGTATGTCAGCAAATTATGAAGTTACCCCCCCCCCACAATGTGATAGGCCATCCTCGGCCGTAAAATGAAAGAGCGACGGGCTGATTTGTTATGGTACAGGGTCATAAAGGAATAGCGTATGCCAAGATGCCATGTTTACAAACGGAGCAAGTTACTAAAATCGAGGTGTATAATAGGGTCGCTTAATAACTAATAAAGTGCGGTTACATGATGCGAGGCTGGGAGGATAGGACAGCTGACGTGCACAACGAGTGTAATGCGATCAATATCTACTTTTCCCGTCATGATTTGTTATGATGGATTTTCATGTTTTTAATGGTTCGAGGAAGTGATATGCATAATCTTATTTGATAGATTACAAAGGTATAAGATAGAGAAGGGTATTAATGATTACTATTGGTGTATAAGAAATGTGACTTCAATACCATTAACAGAGCTCTACTGCCGACAGGTGTCCATAACCTTGGCAGAGTTTTTTGTTTCACCCATGGAACCATGATCCTTTGTGTATTCCTAGGAAGTATTGTTGAGTGTCAAAATGGAGGTCATTATGTTAGCTTGGTAACCAATTAAATCATAATGCCATTCACCAGGAAGGAGTGAAAGGTGGGCAGGCCGGCTCGTGATGAGACCTCCTGTTCCAAGGACTCTTTATTTTTTCTGATATGCCTCTTGGACCATATCCCTGGTGTGGTGGCCATAGTGGGAATGCCACTTCACTTTCTTCCTTATGATCATGGTAGGTTGGCTCTTGATGAGACCCCCTATCCTGCATTTGACACTTGAAAACATTCTTATTCTTTTTTATTTTTATAAAATTCTTTCCTTGTTATACACAAGGGGTGGTTCGGCCCTCCTTAAGAGTAGGAATGGTGGAAGAAGTCTTAACATTTCAATAGAAAAATATAAACCCTTTGTTCTTATTCCTTAATAATGATCCAAAAAGATTATGGGAATTTAAAAAGAACTAGCATGATAAAGATGACCAATCATGTTAGTATTAGTAGGGTAATGACAACAATAGTGATGAATAATTGTGCCCTTCCTTCATTCCCCTTTATCAATTCATAGCAATTTCTTGTAAAAGTAGCGATTTTATATAATTTTTTGATTTCAGTATGCTCTAGCTTTGTATTCATTGCATGAATGTATAGCTGTGCTCCAAAAGACCTGAAACAAAAGGGACAGCAGGTATCTTTAGCCATAGGTAAAAGGAATACGAGAATGTTGTTGTTTGAAAAAGGAAGGGTAAAGGAATACAAGTGCTGTTCCTTTGAAAAAGGAATAGCAAAAACCGAAAGTGTCGTTCCTTTGGAAAAGGAACAGCAAAAACCAAAAGTGTTGTTCCTTTGGAAAAGGAACAGCAAAAACCAAAAGTGTCGTTACTTTGGAAAAGGAACAGCAGAAACACAAGTGCTAAAAAGTGTCATTCCTTTGGAAAAAAGGAACAACAAAGACGCAAATGCCATTCCTTTCGAAAAGGAATAGAAAAAATCAAAAAGTGTCGTTCCTTTGGAAAAGGAATAGCAGAAAACCCAAATGCCTTTCCTTTGAAAAAGGAACAAAAAAAATAAAAAAGTGTCATTCCTTTGGAAATGGAACAGCAGAAATCACAAATGTTGTTCGTTTGGAAAAGAAACAGCAAAAAAAATTCAAATGTCGTTCCTTTGGAAAAGGAACAACAAAAATCAAAAGTGTTGTTCCTTTAGAAAAGGAACAGCAGGAATCAAAAGTGTTGTTCCTTTAGGAAAGGAACAGCAGAACACTCAAATGTCGTTCCTTTGGAAAAGGAACAACAAAATGAAAATGAAAAAGGAACGGCGGAAAAAAAAGGTGTTGTTCTTTTGAAAAAGGAACAACAACCAAAAATGTTGTCCCTTTAGAAAAGGAACAACAGTAATGACAAAAGTGCACACGAATGTTGTCCCTTCAGAAAAAGGAACAGCAAAAATGACAATGTTGTTTCTTCTGAAAAAGGAATAGTAGGAAAAGAAAAATGCAAATACAAAAATATATATAGAAACTGATTCAACAAAGCAAAGAAATTATGTACAAAGTATAAAAACAGGTGAATCACTTAACAAATCATAGGTGAGGAAGATTTCTCTTCCTCGTGTAGAATTTGCATATCGAAGTCCTTGCGTAGTTGCTGGCAGAAGGATTCCCAGGTAAGTGGTTTGCGGTATAATCGAACTCGGTGGCCATTTACTTTAAAGGTATGTCCAGATCCGTCAATAGTGACTAGAGTTAGGGTTCCATTATCTTGTACCTTCTGGATTTCATATGGCCCCAGCCAACGAGTCTGAAGTTTCCTGGGAAAATCTTGAAACCTAGAATTGTATAAGAGCACCCAGTCTCCTTTGTGGAAGACTTTGTTTTTAATGAGAGCGTCATGCCATTTATCTCGCTGCTATTGGATTAATGCAGTATGTTGAAGGGCAGAGAGCCTGATTTCATTTAACTCATTGATCTGTTGTAATCTATTAATCTGTGCCTCGTTTAGATCTAGGCCTACTTCTTGTGTTGTTTGCAGTGTTTGGATTTCGAATTCTATGGGAAAAATAGGTTGCTTTCCAAACACCAATTGGTATGGTGAATAGCCGATAGTGCTTCTCCATGTTGTTCTGTAGGCCCACAAGGCTTCTGGTAGTCTTGCAGCCCAATTGTGTCTATGTGATGCAATGGCTTTTTGTCAAGATTGCTTCTATTATTTTGTTGCTGCTTTCTACTTGACCGTTTGCTTGTCGGTGGTATGGAGTAGTAATTTTATGCTGAATTGATAGTTCTTAAGTGTTGCAGCAATCTTGTTACCAGCAAACTGTGGTCCACCATCTATAATTATGTCCCTTGGAAGCCCATATCACATAAATATATGAAACATGAACTATATGATAGAATCCTCTGTAGCTCTCGGTAATGCTTCTGCTTCAACCCATTTGGTGACATATTCTGTTGCCACCAGAATATATGTTTTCTGGTTCGAGGATGGGTTAATTGGACCAAAAAAATCAAGTTCGCATCACTCGAATGGTTCAATAACCAGTTGTGGGTTCAGGGGCATTTCATCAGCCTGACCAGGGCGTCCTGCTCTTTGACAACTGTCACAAGCTTGAACAAACTTCTTTGCATCTTTGAAGATCATAGGCCAATAATACCCTGTTTGCAGCACCTTATGTCCAGTTCTCTTATCGGCAAAGTGTCTGCCACATGGTCCGTCATGACAAGCTTTCAAAATATCAAAAATTTCATCCTTCCAGACACATCTCCTGATGTGCATATCTGCTCCTGTATGGAATAGGTAGCCCCCAATCCAAGAAAATCGAGCACTTCGTTGGACAATATGTTTTCGTTCATTGGGGGTCAGATGTTTTGGTAATATACCTACTGCTAAGTAATTCGCAACATCAGCATACCAGGGTGTTTTAACAGTGACAGAAAACAAATTCTCATCTAGAAATTGATCTTCAACTGCTGTTGCATCCACTGGTTTTGGCATTCGCGAGAGAAAGTCAGCTACAAGATTTTCTTTTCCAGGTCTGTCCTTGATTGTAATATCAAATTTCTGCAATAGAATCAACCATCTAGTTATTCTACCATTTGTGATTGGTTTATTTTCTAAATATTTTATGGCAGCGTGATCTATATACAAAATAATAGGATATCCAGTAATGTAATGCCTGAACTTATTGACAGCATGTATTACAACTAGAAATTCCTTTTCAGTAACAGTATAATTCAGTTCAACAGGGGATAAGTTCCTGCTAATATAATAAATTGCATATGGTTTTTTATCTTCTTCCTACCCAAGAACTGCTCCAATGGCTGTATTTGAGGCATCTGATGAAATTTGGAATGGCAGGTCCCAATTTGGTCCTCGAACGACTGGAGCTGTGGACACAAGCTTCTCCGGATCCTGAAAAGCATAGTCACATTTTTCTGTCCAAAGAAAGTCAACATTACCTATCAGTGCATATAGAGGTGTAGCGATATGTGAAAAATGTTGTATAAACCTTCTATAATAACCAAAGAATCTAAGAAAACTACATACCTCTATTTGAGTAGTAGGAGTTGGAATTAGCAAAATTATTTGAATTTTGGCTGGGTCTACTTGTATGCCAGCTGTTGAGATATAATGGCCTAGAATAAGTCCTTCAGTCATCATCATATAAAAATTTTCATGGCTTAAGCAAAGACTGGTGGCAATGCAGCGTTGCAGGACTTTTTCCAGTGTGTCCAATGCTGGGTCAAAATCATCTCCATATGGTGTAAAATCATCCATGTAGACTTCGAGTCCCTCATTTATTAGATCTGAAAAAATGCTGAGGATAGCTCTTTGAAATGTGGCAGGAGCATTACATAAGCCAAAAGGTAGGACTCTATAGGCAAATGTTCCCCAAGGACAAGTAAAAGTGGTTTTGTCTTGGTCTTCAGGGGCAATCTGAATCTGATTGTATCCACTGAAGCCATCTAAGAAAGAAAAGAATTTCTTTCCTACTAGAGTGTCTAATACTTGGTCAACGAATGGAAGGGGAAAGTGGTCTTTTTGTGTTGCTTTGTTTAGTTCTCTATAGTCTACACAAATCTTCCACTTTCCATTCTTCTTTGGTACCACAACAAGTGGAGAGACCTATTTACTATCGGAGATAGGGTAGATGAAGTTAACATCTAAAAGTTTTTGAAGTTCAGCTTTTACAACATCTTTCAGATGAGGATTAAGTCTCCTTTGTGGTTGAAAATAGGTCTTACATCCTTTTCTATGTTAATATGGTGTGTGTGTAACTCGAGATCAATTCCTTTCATATCAGAGTAGTCCCATGCAAATGCTTCTTTATGTTTCCTCAATAATTGGATGAGCTTCTTTTCTTGTTCAAAAGTCAGGTTGGCATTAATGTTTACAGTTTTCCCTGGCTCAATTTCCATAATATTGCTATTCGAAAAGAGGTAGTAGGTATTGTTTGATCATGCGTATCTTTAAGAAGATCCTCTTCTAATTCATTATCAAATGTTGCTTCTATCATGTGACATTGTATGTGGGATCTAGGTTCAGCTTGACTGATGAAATTATTAATGGCATCGTCTTCTATTTGGTCTTTGAAATCGAGGGCCTCTTGTATGGTTAATGGAGATCTGATATTTTCGGTGAGGTATGATACAGGGTGCTTGTTAGTTTTTATTATTGTGACACTTGGCTGTGCTGGGGGGTATAAAGCGAGATTCTTAATATTTGTCCCCCTAGTAATGGTCATATTACCTTGTCGACAACCAATATAAGCATCGACAGTTGCGAGCCAAGGTCTGCCTAAGATCAATGGATGTCCATCAAGTCAGTTTTTGGGGTTTATTATCAGAAAATCGGCCGGATACTCCGAGGAATCAACATATACCATAACATCCTGTAGTGTGCCCTCTGGCCTAACTACAGATCGATCAGCCAGTTCTAATAAAGTGGAGGTCGGTTCTACTGATGTAATGCCTAGTTTTTGGCAAGTTGTGGTTGTTAGGATGTTAATTGCAGCTCCTAGATCAACTAAGGCATTTGAGAAGGTTTGACCATAGATTTGTACAGTTACTATTGGATTTCCTGGGTCTTCGTATTTAACGGGTGTTTCTTTTCCTGATAATAAGTCAGATAAAGTGCCAACTACTTGAACTTTTGGGTTATTTGTTATTTTCCTCCTTGGTTTCTTTATACATAGTTCTTTGATAGTCTTTACATATATCGGGATGTCTTGAATGGCTTGGAGGAGCGGGATTTTTATGTCTAGGTTTCGTAATTCTCCCAGAATGTAAAAATCATGATATTGTATAGGTCAAGGTATAATTAAGCGTTCTGGGAATGGAGGAGAGGATGTGGTTGCTAGATCATGAATTTGTTGTCTGGTCACGTCCTCTTCCTGTAACGGTTGTTCTATATGTAACTGATTTTCAACCTGAACTGTTTTATCTCCCTCTGTTTCAATGATACGCCCAGATCTTAATTGAAGGTCATTACACTCCCTTAGATCGGTTCCTATCTCTGGTGTTTCGATTATTTTAATGGACTGGATCGATCTATTATTCGGATTGGGGTTGGGTTGGGCTGGGAGTTGTGGCCTTAAATTAGACTGGGGGTTTTGTTGTAGGACTGGCAGTGTAGGTTGAGGGAGCGGGATGGTTCCTACTAGCTGATTCATCGGTCTTTGCCAGTTTGTCTGCCTGGTTTGACTCTGTGAAGTAGGAGGAGTCCATTGTGGTGGAAAAGCATTGTTTTGCCAATATGGTGGGGTATAGGGAAAATTTGGCCAATTGGGTTGGCATGCTTGATTTGACCATGGAGATGATGAAGGGAATGATTGTTGTGACCAATTCGGGAAGGGAGGTTGATTTTGCCACATTGAATTATATTATTGAGCATGATATTGCAGAGGCTGGAAAGAAGAAGCTGGGTCTGAAAACATACATGTTTGTCGCGGCTGCCATTGACGGTGCTGATTAAGTAGATACACCGATTCTGGCTCTTCTTCTACTTCCTTGTATACTGCTTTCAATCCAGGAAGTGAGGGGCAGCTTTCTGTGGAGTGGTCTTTTGTACAAATGGCGCAAACTTGAACTGCATCTAATGGACACTCCTTGTGGCTATGTTTCTTTCTGCATCTGGGACAGAAGATTGCCAAATTTTGTTCTTCTTCTGCTTGCTTTTGTTTGGCCTGCATAATATCAAGTTGTGTCATCAGCGTCCCCAATATATCAGTTTTAAAATTTTCTAATAAATTTCCAATTTCTTCTTTGGTTACTCCTTCTACCGAAATTCTATTATCTCTTACAAACCGATCGTTCTCTACTGGTTTTAGCCTTGAGCTGCCTCTTGAGCTCCTGATACATAAATCAATAATGTCAGCAAAATTTTCCTGATAAATATCTCATTTTCCCATAATGTTTAATGTCTCAATCCATTGTTCCTTCATTCCCATAATTAATGTTGTTTTTAATACATTATCAGGTAAGGGTAATGATGCATAAGGAGATCTTTGAAGATTATACTGAAATAGTTCAACATACTCTTCTAATGTTTCATTTGATTTAGCTACCATTTGAAATATTTCATATTTTAACTCTCGAGACCTACAATAGTCCTAATACATTTTTAGAAAAGACTCTTTCATTTGTTCCTAATTATTTATAACACCACCACCTAATCCCATAAACCATCTTAAAGAAGCCCCCTTTAATGTAGAGGGAAATAATTTCAGTTTCTGGGGATCAGTGATATAGTCATATCCTCTACATAGCACATCGAATTCAAACAGAAATGCATCCGGATCTTCTGGTGTAAGGCCATGGAATGTAGAGATATGCTGGAGGGGAATTGCTTTCATAGGTGCATTAGTTGCAGTATCCACAATGGGTACTGTAGTGTAGAGGTTTGGGTGTTAGGCTTATTCTGGGCCATTTGGTCAAATATATGCCAATATCCTTCTGGGATATCTAGGAGGGTATTCCTAGGTTGTCGAGGGGGAATGGCTCTAATGGGAATGACCTTGAAAACACTTCCTTTATCTGGGATGATAAGAGTGCCTAATGTCTGAGGGGATTCAGATTCTTGGATTTCATTATAAATGATTTTTGCAGCACTTCCCTTATCTAGGCTGCTTAATGGCTGAATTACCCTAAGAGGAGATTTTGGTTCTTCAGCTTCTCCTGTTTCTCCTCTTCCTTCACAAATATTGCTAAGGTTCCCTTCCTGCAATGATTTTAGGCTAGAATTTTCAATTTCTTGAAAATCTTGCTCTTCGGTTTGACTATGCACCTCAGCAAAGTCTACAGATGGTGATCCTGCGGCCTGAAGGTAAATAGTAGGCTATCTAGAAGTAACTTTTCTAGGTCCTATCGAAGGCTGAGATTCTACTTTCTTAAGAATTTCGTCTATAAAGGTCAATCGGCCAAGGGTCACCGGCCCCTTAGCTTTATCAGGCTTGGGTAGAGGTTTGGGATTCTTTTCTGGCTTTTTCTGATTAGTCATGCACACAAATCAACTGCTAGATTCTACCCAAACAAAACAACAACAAGTCTATAGGAAAGCGAGCAAGGGAGCAAGGACTATTGCATACTCCACACGCAGGTTTTTACCTTCCATTTTTAAAACCCAAATCTTTCCTAGCAAGTTCTTACACTACTCTGAAAAAGAAACAAATGGCTACACTCTTCCCTGGCAATGGCGCCAAAATGTCGAGCCTTAAAAAGGGTCTTTTTCACCTATAATTACCTCACATTAACTTGTCAATCCAAGAATGATTTGTTATCTCAAAGAGTGTACTCAGTTTGAGGCTGTCATTTGTTAGAGTAATTCTAGTAGTATAGTGCTCAAGGAAATACAAGAGTAAACAGATGCTTGGAAGAAAATCTACTTACGACGAAATACCTTAGAAACTAAATCATGCATTCGGAAAACTAGGCAATTTATCAGTCAAGGATTCAGTAACAATAACTCATCCCTTTGGAAACTGGTGTAACTAAAGGTAATCAAGGAACAGATCATCAATCTAGGGACTAGACAACAAATACCAACGCCCACTACAGTTTCAGATCATTCTGCACACCAAAGATATGGTAACGCAAATAACAGGAAATGGAACAACAATTAAGAAATGGAATAGCAACTAGAAAATGTAACAGCAACTAAGTCTGATGAACAACAACACCTTAATCTATAGGAACAAGTGTAGTAATCATATCCTATAGAAATCAGATGGCAATGTTTACTGAAAGGGTAAATCAGACAGCAAATAGAAATGGAACGGCAACCAATTATCAATGGAATATAGAACAACACTTAAAGCCAATGATGAATATACAATACCAAAATAAATAACTCACACAGCATACAGAGATATTAAGAGAAACAGTAATCTGAGTCTGATACCACAAATATTGATCTTAGTTAGAAAGGGTAACGATCACAATTCATAATGGAACAACAATGTCAATTGAACAACAATCGTATGAAGTATAAACCATAGATGAATACAGTAATACCAACTTAAGAATATTACAGCTCGGTTACTCTACAATTGAACATCAATAGCTTTCTATAAAGAATAGTAATGTTACATTAATGACTTAAAGGAACAACAATACGTTATCAAGTCAGAATGAACAATACGAATTTCCTGTTGTAGAGAATGATATTGTAAATATAACAGAGTTGTGATATAAAATAACAAAACACGCCAGATTACTGATCAAAGCTGATAATGCAAACCACACACGAACTAGAGGTAATAGTATAGGAGCAAGTGTTCCACCAGGGCCGGGCCCTTAGCCTCCAGGGACACACCGCTTGAGATTATTCTAGAATCACAGATGGAACAACAACCAAATTTGTATTAAAACATTAAAATAGAGTTACAGTGGATCACTTCTCAATGAGAGTCGATGATCAATGTTTCAAATAGAGAGCAACATCACATAAAAATTAACAGTCTCCCCTGGGCTAGCAGTGCTGCCCCTACTTATAACAGCTAAATCGGAGATATCAAGGATGCAAAAATAGTTAAAGCAGTGATCCCTAAGGATCAATGGATCCTAAGGGATTCGCCTAGCTGTTAGTCCTCAGTTATCTGGTCGTTTTCTTGCGCCGAATCAATATCTCCTTTTCCTTTCCTTAGCTGAGATGTTTTAATTTAGATCGTCTTATTTGCATATGGTTCCCCGCCAAAGGGACAGCGGTTAGCTTGGCCCTGTCTTTTCCTTTGGAGCGGCAATCTTTAGTTTTTCTCGTTTCCTGCATAAGAAATAGCAATTATTAGTGTTTTCACATTGCATATAAATATTTATAGATTTTTCATGATTTCCCTTTATCTACCTAGTTCATGATGTGAAGATGTTACGAGTTCTAAAGAAAAGATGACAAAATAATCAATAAAAACATACTTTCTTCAGTACTCCACACAAGGGTTCTCATTATTGGCTCTTGGTTAAGCAATTCTATGGGTGTTCGATGACAAAAACATCTTTCACACTCATTAGATTGTACTATGCATCTTGGAGACCATCACCATTATTGGTGGCCTTCCTCGCATCTGTTAACGGTCTCCATTATTGACTGGTAATTAGATGATTTCATGCATGTTCAACATCAATGCATATATTCACATGTATCGATCTATGCTATTCGGTGAAGTGTAAATCAAGACCTTGGGTAGAGGCTTGCATCAATCAGCCTTGCTTCCTCTCCTAAGTTGCGTATATTTTTTTTTGGAGATAGCTCATCAGAATGATCCTATTATGACACCGATCCACATTGTGCTTATCGGCGACCAACATCGTCATATGTCTTTTATGATAAAATCACCCTGACATAGATACTGAGCATGGGAATGCCTAACTCAGGACATGATTTTAGTAGTGATATATATATATATATATATATATTGTGTCAGGTTTCCCGTACCACCCGAAGCTCCGATCCTCTCGCTCTTTTTGTCAAAGAAGTAAAATTACAGTTAAGTAAAGTATTTTGGCCATCATCATAGCCTCTGATCTCACACTTTAGAGGGCATCTGTTATACAGCACAATGAATCACCCTGACATAGCTACTGAGCATGGGAATGCCTAACTCTGGACATGATTTTAGTAGTGATATATATATATATAT
Source organism: Pinus tabuliformis (assembly GCA_031772625.1). Taxonomy (NCBI): domain Eukaryota; kingdom Viridiplantae; phylum Streptophyta; class Pinopsida; order Pinales; family Pinaceae; genus Pinus; species Pinus tabuliformis. The sequence goes on along the minus strand of CM062805.1, from coordinate 96,861,614 downwards.
ATATATATATATATATATATATATATATATGTGTCAGGTTTCCCGTACCACCCGAAGCTCCGATCCTCTCTCTCTTTTTGTCAAAGAAGGAAAATTACAGTTAAGTAAAGTATTTTGGCCATCATCATAGCCTCTGATCTCACACTTTAGAGGGCATCTGTTATACAGCAAAATGACCCCCTCATCAGCTCAGAGGGGAAATACATGATCGATGAAGCAAAGACCAAGATCACATGCCTTGTTTCCACACTAATGCTGGCTATACACTGACAACCTAATTTATAAAGCTTCTCTATAAGCCTAAGGGTGCATTAGTGACCCTACTAACTCTAGTTGTTAGTTCGGCAACAACGTTAGTGGATCCTAATGAAGTTCTAAGGGTAAAAGAAGCGAATTGACTCATAAATATCTATATATTTGCTCCTAAATCTACTCATGAAAAGCAAGGAAACATCTCAAGTTCAACCTATTTTGGGGATTTCTAATCCTAATGAAGGAGGCAAATGGGAATGCACTGAAAAGCATGGCAACTTCATTGCGTTTACCCTAAGGAACTCATGGAGGAACTTGGAAACCCTAACTCAATTGCTACATAAGCAAAGCTAGGGCTATGGTGATGGAGGTCAGATCATTTGAAAGGATAGCTTACTTGATTGTTGAGCATAGTCTCAAATATAAGCATAATAAGTTGGTAAGAAGGGGGAGAGAGAGAGAAGCTGGAGGGGTAAGGGAAGGCTGATGAAACAGATGGTTGTAATCACTCTTTCGACATTAATATAGAACTTTAGTTGTACTGTCTACTATGTGGTGTTGGTATTATCATTTATTTACTTGTTTGTCCAATACCTTTTAGCATGAGTAGCTTAGTCATATGTAACTAGATGTCTTTTATGTATTCATGTATTAGTTATCAAGGTTGTATGGTATGATTATTCTTGTCTCTTCTATGTGCAGGACTTGATCTAGAGCCGGCTTAGGGTACTTCCACCCAGCTGCATTGTGCTCTCCAGCAAATCTACACGGAGGCTTGAGGTAATCCATCTGTTTTGCTTTGATAGTTAGTTAATGTTTATGGACATGGATGTAACTTTGTGACGGTTGAAGATAATCTTACAGTCTACCAAGGGCCCTGGGAAGACCCTTGAGGGTATCTCCATTCTCCATACACTGTGCATTTTATCCTATAGCATACATCCGACAGGGGTGGTCGAGTCTTGAGCTTCTTGGTAGTCAACCACCACATGGAATTCACTGCCATGGGTTGGGTAGCCCCGAGGAGAACTACTCACATGATGACCTACCCTAACCCCATTTGAATTGGGTTTCTAATGCACTTCACGTTTAACCATGGGATGGTGAAGGATTATAAGCTCCCTAATATGTCAACTTCTATGTCTCAATGAAAGTGACTAATGGGTGTTATTGGAAGCCTATCCCAACAACCCTACAACTACACTACAAAGATTGTTTGGCCCTGATGTGCAAGTATACTTAAGCTATGTGTGTTGATTTATTAAGGTGTAGTGTTTCAAGTCTTGGCTTGACGGTGTTAACTAAGTTCACGTTCGCTTAAGGTGTGAATGTCTGAAAATTATGTGTCAAGTGGATGAGTTAATTAAGTATGTGTTAGGCCCCTATACTACTAGTGTAATCCCTTATTGTTATTAATACCACCCACTTATTATATTGATGTACCCATGTTGTGCCCATATTATTACTATTGTGCCACATAGAAGCCCACTATTGTTATTATTGTGCCCTTACATTATTATTGTTATGTTGGCTCTGATTATGTTATGACCCCTTAGACTCCTATATATAGAAATGAGGTCTTTTTATTTGTATCATCCAAGAATTGTTCATTTGTGTAATGTAAAGGAGGTTTCCCCCTAGAAGAGGCTGAATTCTAAGGCGTTTATCTCTCTTTTCTATCTTTTTGTGAGCTAGTTTCATAACATTTGGTATCAGAGCTTTGGATTCTAGGGTTTCACTGCTCCAAACAGGTCATCGTGGAATTTTCGCTATAGCGTTTTTTCTATGATGTTTCAAAAGCTAAAACAAAAACCCATTTGAGAAGAAATCGTGCTGAATCTCGGGTCCAAATTTCAGAGCTGTTCGTGCTATATTTACGGAGATATGATCTGAGGAAGTTGGTCTTCTTGCAGACTCCTGAATTTCATTCCAAACAGGTGACCTGGGGAAAATCGTCATAACTTTCTCTCTGAGCATTGGATTGAAATTTTGTAAGAATTTACAGAAAGAAGACGGACTGTAGTTTCTTCTATATATTTTTTAGAGCCAAAAGTCGAAACAATGACATGTGGCAGTTCATACAAGTTCACTCTTCTAGAAAGGTCTATAATCAGGTCATCTTGGGAGATTGTGCATAACGCTTTCTTGGAGAATCCAATTTGGATCAGACTGTTGGAATTGGAAAGAGTACATAGAGCACTAGTACAAGTTGCAATTTCAGAACTTAAAGATCCGAAAGTATAGAGTTATAGTCGTTTCAAGATCGAGCTCCTAAAATCAAGAAAAACGCAAGATGAGGAAGTTTGATGGCAAGGATCCGGTAAATTGGATACTTCAGATGGAGAAATATTTTGATCTACATGGTGTACCACTATTACAAAAGGTATGTATTGCATCTTCATTTTTATAACTGGATAAATTTTTATGGTATGAAGGGCTTTGTTCTCATAAACAACTTGTATGTGGTCAATTTTCACGGAGGAAATGATAGCACATTATGAGGATACAAAGAGCAACACCTTCCTTAGAGCAACACCACAACAATTGGAAAGAGTAAAAGGGCTTTATGACATAGTGGAAAGAAAAATTATGGAAACCAGGAAGCATACCCCTCACAACTATAAAGATGGAAGTGTTGTTTCTCCTAGCCTTCCACAACCTACAAGGGTTACACCACAACAATTGGAAGAAAAAAGAGAAAAAGGGCTTTGTTACAATTGTGATAGAAAATGCACTAAAGGTCATAAGTGTGCTGAGAAGAAATTATTTTACATAGAATATGAAGAGAAAGAAAATGATCAAGAAACATCAAAAGAAGAGGATATATGCCAGGACCCCACCCTAGAGAAAGAAGAAATGAATCAAACCATATCTTGTAAAGCATTAGCAAGAATTACCACTCCTCAAACTCTCAAGATAGAAGGACATATCAAGAAGAAAAGGGTGCAAGAAGCGAAAGATCACATTGAGAAAGAAGAAATGAATCCAACCATATTTTGTAATTCATTGGTCGAAATTACCACTCCTCAAACTATCAAGATAGAAGGACATATCAAGAATAAAAATGTTCAAGAAGTGAAAGAACACATTGAGCATCAAGAAATGAATTTGACCATATCTTGTAAAGGATTGGAAGAAATTACCACTCCTCAAACTCTAGAGATAGAAGGACATGTCAAGAAAAAAAAGGTTCAAGCAGAGAAAGATCACATCGATCATCAACAAGAAGTTCTCCAACTTTTAAGGGATAATGCCACTTCGGTGCAAAATCAAACGAAACAACAGGTAGATCAACATCGTAGTGAAAAATGTTTTGATGTAGGTGATTGGGTATTTTTACTGCTACATCTCAAGCAAGCTATTTATGAGAAGGAAATGTTGGCAATACTACATGCACCTAAAAAATTGCAACCTTACCGAATGGGAAGACTCTTCAAGGATGAGGATGTGGAAGCATTATTTTGTGCTATTTCTATTATCCAACTAGATTGGATAAACGAAGCAAGGATGAATGGAAGAAGGATGAAGAAGTATGGCCACTTATTCAAAAGTTGCAAAAGATCCCAATTCAAACAATATTGCCAGAAATTGAAGAGGAAGGAAAAATCATATTGGAACCTAGAGCAGTCACAGAAACAAGAACACAACAGCTACGAAATCGATCAATTTCAAGTGGGAAGAACTTACCCACTGAATATTCCACATGGGAGGACAATAATTTTATACAGAAGCATCAAGAACTACTCAAGCATTGAGGACAACGCTTTTTGAAGGAGAGGGGCTTGTTAGGCCCCTATACTACTAGTGTAACCCCTTATTGTTATCAGTACAACCCACTTATTATATTGATGTACCCATGTAGTGCCCATATTATTACTATTGTGCCACATAGAAGCCCCCTATTGTTATTATTGTGCCCTTACATTATTATTGTTATGTCGGATCTGCTTATGTTATGACCCCTTAGACTCCTATATATAGAAAGGAGGTCTTTTCATTTGTATCATCCAAGAATTGTTCATTTGTGTAATGTAAAGGAGGTTGCCCCCTCGAAGAGGCTGAATTCTAAGGTGTTGATCTCTCTTTTCTATCTTTTTGTGAGTTGGTTTCATAACAGTATGTTTCATGATGCCATATATTGTTGAAAGTAAAATTTTGAAATACTGTAAATAAATTTGAAAATGACAGAAAAATAAATAGCCAATCAAGCACACAAAACCCCACCCTCAAGGGCTATTAAGTAGCTAAGCGAGAGAGGTCAAACAAGCTACTCAAAGACACATAGAGAGGCCAAAATGATCTAATGTCAAGGGACTTGGATCTAAAGGCTCTAAACTGCTAAAAATGATGTAGAGAAACAACAAAAATCAGAGGTGAAAAATGTTGCAAAGGATAGGTGTGAAGCTCTAAGACCTAGGATGATGAAGGGTGTCTTAAGGGGGAAAGGGAAATCTTAAAATCTAAATGGAGAAAAGGTAAAATAAACCTATCAAAAAGATTTGAAAAGTAGTGGATCATATCTGAAAAACATGGCTAAAAATGTTGAAAACCCTAGACTCCTCACTCAACAAACCTCTTCCTAATAATGTAGAGGTGTTCTTTAAACCCTAGGGGATTTTTCCTTCCTCAAAGAGATAAATCAAGTGGATCCAATCATAAGGGAGACTAAAAATAGAAATTAAGTACCCAAACCAGTATGCAGACAACACTCTCGGCAAATCTGTAAAAAAATGGATTTTTTTTTTCAGAAAAGGTACAAAATATAGGTACTGGTCTGTTTTTAGGAAAACATAGTTTTCTAGCCAAAAAGTGTGCTCTGAAACTCTCTTATGGGGTTGAAAAGTGCGCTCTATTATCGACAGTCTCAATTGGTAGATCTCACACATATTTTTCAGTCTGTTTCTCAGTTAGTACTTGTGACCTGCGGAAAAGACCAAAAACCCACCAAAATCCAAAAAATTGACAAAATAGGGTTTAAGTTTATAAATATAAATTGAGAGGCTAAAAACAGCTAAAGAAAACCCTAGAATTTTATGAAACTTTAGTCACCCAAGAATGTTGTTATTACACCAGTGGAGTCGCCATTTGTTAGTGTGAAAATTCTTGGAAGGTGTACCAAAAATACTTCACTTAATTCACTAAGTAACAAGTGACCCTAACAACAAGTTGATGGTTGTTGTTGATTCAGATCTGTAACACAAACATAAAACCTATAGTAAAAGAATATATGATCCAGAATAAAAAGCAACAATATAAAACATCCAGTATAATAACCCATTTGGAAAGACTTTTTTAAATGAATAAATATTTTATTAACGACACCTGGTGAAGCAGATATATAGATGGATTTGTAAGTCCCCCTCCGTCAGATGGGTACTTTGATGTCCTTGATGCTTCAAAAATTGATTCTCTCTCAATATGTGAAAAAACTAGACAAAAGTGGAGAACTCAAAATGGGAGCTTAAGAAAAATGATGATAATTTTGATGATGATTATGATCATGGTGACGATTGAATGAAAAACCCTCCTTTTTATAGAAAAGTATGGAGTTAATATTGAAAATGGAGAATAATGAAATATTATTAACAAAATTCAGATCTATCCACTTAGAATACTTTATTATATTTAATGGAGTGGGAAAAGATAAAAATGGTTAAATATCTTTATTTAGAAATAATTAACAAATAAAATGATTTATTAATTATTTTGTTGGAATTAAGAAACGTGTGAAATCAAAATAATTATTAGATAGTGAGTTAATAATTATTCTAATAACATAAACAAATAAATTTAAATAAATAGTGATTTATTCAAATATTCCTAACGGATTTAGTCAAATGTGACAAGGAATAATTATTAAAAAATTATTTAATAATTATTCCTAAAGAAAATTAAATAAATAATGATTTATCTAATTATTCTCATGGGGTTTTTTTATTTAAATCAGAAAATAATTTAATAAAAGTGGTTTACTAAATTATTTTCCATGCTAAAAGTGATTTTACTATGGTAAATTTAAATTTGCATGGTGTATTTCGATGCACCTAGTTAGATATGGCTAGATGATCATTTTTTGGTGATATCAGTTAGCAGGCATGGTGTAAACTTCTTCCTTGTATTTCCTCTTTTCTCTTTTTTTTTTTTTTTGAGACAAGCAGGCTACCTCTGTGGAGGTTTTGAACGTGCATGCCTTCCCTAGGTGCCTCATAGGAGTTTTTCACCTAGGGATATTTATTTTTGTTCTTCTTTTTTTTGCTTCTAGGCTGCCTCAAAGATGTTTTAAACCCTAGAGTTGGCCGCAGATGCCTCATAGAGGTTTTCATCTAGGCCCTTTTATTTTTTATTTTATTTTTTCAAATTTCTAAGAATGTTGTGGAATGGAAGCTACGAAACTCCCAATCACATTTAATTCTCTGCTGACTGAACTGATAAATTCTTTCTTGGACATAGGTCTTCTATATAGCTTCAACATATAACCATTTACAAGTAAGGGAATACCTTCCTTATCAATGGTTCTAATCTAGACAGATCCATTTTCATGATGTTTTTCTAGTAGGTATGGACCCAAGCATATTTTCTTTAGATTCCCTTTGAAATATTTGAACCTAGAACCATATAACAAGGCCCAATATCCTTCTTGAAAATTATTTTCCTTGATATGCTTATCATGCCAGACCTTCCTTTGCAGTTGTATGAATTAAGGTGTTGGAGAGCTTGTATCCTGAACTCATCTAAGACATGAAGTTGAAGTAGACTTTCTTGTTGTGTTGTAGTGAAGTCTAAGTCCAGCTGAGATTTTATCCTTAAATTGTTATATCCAAACTCAATAGAAAGAAAAGCCTTATTCCCATAAACAAAGTCATATGGAGTGAACTGAGTGGTGGTTTTCCAAGTGGTGTTGTAGACCCAAGTGACCTCTACTAGACTTTTTGCCCAATGTTTCCTATTGTTGCTAACAACCTTGGGAGGTAGTCCAATTCTGTTTTTGTGACCTCTACTTGCCCATTTTCTTGAGGGTGATAGGCAGTGGATGTCTTCCACTTGATATGTTGTTTCCTCATGAGATCTTCGATAAAATTTCATGTGAATTGTTCTCGTTGATCAATGACTACCTCCCTTGGATACACAAACTTGTAGAAGATGTTTTCTCTTAAAAACTCAACCACTTTTTGTTCAGTTGCTTCTCTGACTTCCTTTTTCTCAACCCACTTTTTCAAGTAATCAATGCACACAATGATGTACCTCTTCTACCCTGATGGTGGACTGATTGGAACAATGAAATCCATGCCCCACTTGTCCAATGGCTTTAGGGCCACTTGAAGTTGTAGGGGAATTTCATCATTTGGTGTGGGTTTTCCCATCCTTTGGCACTGATCACACCTAATGGTGTATCTTCTTGCGTCTTTATGTAAAGTGGGCCAATAGTAATCAACCTGTAAAACTTTAAAGGTTGTCCTTTTAGCAGAAAAATGACCCCCACAAGGTCCATCATGACATGCTAAGAGGATGTCAAATACCCCTTCTTCTCTTACACATATCCTCAAGATCTGATCTGCTCCCAACTTGAAATGATTTCCCCAATCCAAGTGAAAGGAGAGATTTTTCTTACAATATTTATTTTCTCATGGATGATAGATTTGGAGGGAACCTCCCAAAAACCAAGTAGTTGGCTATGTTAGAAAACCAAGGAGAAAGCACAGAGATGGAAAATAGGTGTTCATATGGAAGTTGATCATCCACCATCTCCTTATTACTTATAAGCCAGGTTAGCCTGGACAAAAAATCTAAAACCACATTTCCTTTCCTTGGTTTGTCAATAATAGTCAAATCAAACTGTTGTAAAATAGAAACCATATAATTATCTCGGAATTGATATCAGGCTTATTCATCAAATATTTAATGGCTCCATGATCAATATGAACAAAATTTGGATACCCAGTGATACCTGAATTTTTTTAAATAATTTACTACAGCTAAGAGTTCTTTTTCAATGAAAGTATAATTCAAATCAACTTTACAAAAATTATTACTAATGAAATAGATAACATAAGGGAATTTATCTTCTACTTTTCCTAAGGCTTCCTCCACAACTTTTTTAGATACATCAGTATGGATATGGAAAGGAAATGCCCAGTTGGCACCCCTAAGGATGGGTGTAGTGGTCAATTTTTCTCTCAACATTTCAAGGGCCTCTTGACAGTTGCTTATCCAACAAAATTTTGAATCCTTGGTCAATAATCCAAACAAAGGTGAAGCCACTTTACTAAATTCTTTGATGAACATCCTATAATACCTAGCTAATCCTAAGAAAGTCATTACATCTCTTTTATTTTGAGGGGTATGGACCCTTTTTATGATGCCAATCTTGTTTGGGTCAACCTATATCCCTTCCTTGGATATGCAATGGCCAACCAAAGTCCCTTCATTCATCAAGAATTCACATTTGTGAGGGCTCAATGAGAGATTTATTTCAATACATTTAATCAAGACCTTGCACAGATTGGAGAGAGCTTCATGGAAGTCACATCCATAAGGAGTGAAATCATTCATTTATATTTCAACGGAGTCATGAACAAGTCCAGCAAAGTACTCAAAACTGTCGTTTGGAAAGTACAAGGGATGTTGGCTTGTTGGGGCCTGACCCAGGTTCAGAGGTGATTTAGACAAACAAATCCCGGTACTACCAGCCCTTTCGGCAATAGTCCACGGAGCACGGACTGAGGTCTCACCCAAAGTAGTATGGGAGGGTGCTAGAACCAAGTTTCCGCACCCTGGAGATGTCTAATGAGTTCAAATGGTCTGCAGTTCAATCCTGCACGCACGTCACTACGCACACTTCACCGCCTAAGATGTTGCCTTTGCATAGCCCTACTCGGGCGGCGAATGTTGTTATTACCCAAGCCTTTACTAGTATTCCAGTGTTAGTTGATCAACTTAGCTTACTTGCATGTGTAAAGTATACTTAGCAATATAAATCAATCATATAGGTGTGAGGAATAAATAAACAATACATTTGCAATTTATAACGAACATGTAATAACCCAAGAACAAATACAAAAAATTAAGATAAAACTTCTCTTTATTATTTTCTTCCTTGGGTACAGACTCGACTCCACCCCATGCACTCAGTTGCAGACTACTAGGCCTCTATGCACTCAGGTGCAAAGCCTTCTCCTACTCTATGACCCAAGACACACTTAGACACTTAGACTCTTGCTCTTTGCTCCTACTTCGCTATGCTTTCTTAGTAAGTTTCCTTTTACACTTAGAGCCTCACTCTATTTATACAATCTCATGATCCGCAAACCATGGGTAGGCCAACATTACATTACAAGACTAGGGCGGACAACCCTGTGACTCTATCATACATTTCACGCTCTGCGCCCACAATTTGCGGAGTCTTTACAACAATATTGGGTCAAAACTTGGGCTTTGAGCCCGAAAACATGCCTTGGGGGGATTCCATGCCCAACAAGCCCCCAACACAAACATCGTGACTCACCCTCGAGTCACTCTATCAGCGCAGCGATCTTGGCACAGAGTCCCTTCAACTCTTCTTGCACTGTATTGAGGTGAGGAACAAACCGCGCTGCTGCTTGCTGAATCTACTGCATCCATTGTTCCGAGACCTCTAATTCTGGGGTGCTTCTCTACATTAATGTGTGCATCCCTTGTATGTGCGCGAGCTTTCCTTCAATGTTCACCGTGATAGTGAAGGCCTCGTCAATCCAAAGTTGTATGCACTCTTTGAGAACTGCCTCCTTGTGGTGCTCCGCATCCACCTGTTCCTTTAGTGCTTTAGCTTACTGCATCCTCGCAAGCCTTTGGGTGATCACTACCATCTATGCAGTTCCTCGGACATTGTCATATTGATGATGGAGTTCTTGTGCTTCCATTTCTAAGAACTGGATGTTTGGGTCCTCCTGTAGAGTCATGAGTACCTCAAGTGCTTCCTCCAACATGTTGGTGCAGTCTCACATTGCACCTCCAATTTCCTCCAATCCCACTGTAATAGCACTAGCACACTATTCTCTAACTTCTGGGGGAGTGGATGGCTATGCCTTTAGCTATAGCTCAGTGATCTGAAGATTCAGCTCCATCTGAACCTTGGTCGTTTCTTCCCTAGCCTCGCGGACTCCTATAGCTAACCTATGGATCTGCACCTCCACTGGTAGGTCTGCTGGGATGGCCAGCTCCGAGACATGTCGGCAAGTGTCATATACCACTTGAACTAACTGTTGATTTTGCGACACCAATTCATCACGCTACAAGTTGAGTTTCTCCATGTTTATCTTTTGCTTGCTGAGGACTTGGATCGCATGGCTCTCCCTAGCGCGCAGCTCTGCCATTATCCCATCCTGTAGTAGATACAGTGTCTCACGCAGAAGGTTGGGTTGTGTTATATTCTTTCCACGTAGTTAACAGGGGGTTTGAGGGGCACCCGTAACCCCACTTTATGGGGTCCAGGCAGCGCCCCGAAAATTTTTGGTTTTGGACCCTATGTTAGGTTGGGCAGACCCACCTATGGTTTTGTACATGATTTTCGCACATGTTTTTTGGACGCGATGGTTTTTGTTCCATGATATTGGATGCAATGGTTTTTCGGTCCATGGTATTGGATGCTTCAGCATGTATAAATGTCTATTGTAACATTGAAAGGAACATAATAAAAAATCAAGCTGGTAGTCCCGGTTTTGGGATCCAGCGGAAAATATTTGTGTATATGTGTTTTATGTGTTCTGCTCTCACATTATTTATTTTCTATGTTTTAGAATTCGTATGCAGGTAATTTATGTACAGGGTTAAAACCTACATTTGGTATCGGAGCTATTTTGGCTTCAAGGGGATGCCTTTGCTGCTGAGGGGTTTCGCTCAGGCCTGTGGTAGACCCTGTTCAGTGGGAGATCTGGGAGATCGATTCTGGTGGTGAAAGAAGATGGCGAGTAGTGGAAAGATAGAGATCAAGAAATTTAATGGTCAAAGTTTTGAGTTGTGGAAACTCAAGATGGAGGATCTATTGGTGGATAAAGACCATTGGATCGCGTTATATCCGGGTAGTAAACCAACGGGCATGTCCGATGAAGAATGGAAGAAGTTGGATCGGAAGGCAAAGAGAACAATACGATTGTGTGTCTCAAATTTAGTATTGCTGAATGTATCAGGGGAAACTACGGTGAAATCTTTGTGGGACAAGTTAGGGATTTTGTACCAATCTAATCTCTAGTAAATAAATAGTTCCTGCGGAAAACATTGTATAACCTGAGGATGAAAGATGGAGACTCAATGACAGAGCATCTGAATGCATTTAATACTATGTTAAGTTAGTTAGCATCTGTTGATATTAAAATTTCAGATGAAGATAAGTGCATCAGTTTATTGTGTTCTCTACCAAATTTGTGGGATAGTCTGGTTATTGCAATAGGTAGCAATGCAGCTACCTTGCATTTTGAAGAAATAGTCTCATCCTTGCTGATGGAGGAGATGAGATGGAAAAATATGGAGAGCCAAAATGGTGATGCCTTGTCTATATGAGGGTAGACCTAGAACATAAACAAAAATAAGTCATCGAATGGGAGATCTAAATCTCCAGGAAAACCTGTAAAGGTGGTGTGCTGGAAATGTGGAAAGGAAGGGCACTACAAAAGGGACTGTAAAAATCTAAAGCTCCTGACAAAGGAAAGGGATCTGATGAGGCTCCTTTTGTAGAGGCGAAAACCACCTCAAATGAAGGTGGGGATGTGTACTTGGCTTCTTCAAATACACATGTAGATCATGAGGCATGGTTGATTGACTCAGGTGCATCCTTTCACTTCACTCCCCATAAAGAGTGGTTCTACAAGTATGAGAAATATGATGGTGGTGATGTCTTCTTGGGGGATGACAAGAAGGCTAGAATCATTGGTCGCGGAAAAGTAAAGTTGAATTTGCAAGGTGTAAGGGTTAGAACACTTCCGGGTGTTCTACATATCCCTGCATTGGCCAGAAATCTTATTTCTGTAAGAAAGTTGGATGATGCAGGTGTAAAAACAGTGTTCGAGAAGGATACTTGCAAGATGGTTTGAGGAGCACTGGTATTGATGCAAGGAGTTCGGATTGGAACTCTATACACGCTGCAAGGTAGCACTGTTATTGATGGGTGAAATAGTTTTGTGGTTCCTAAAAGTGGAGCAGAAAATCTGGTGGTCTCTAGAGAGAAGACCATGCTATGGCATCAAAGGCTTGGACATATTGGAGAAAAGGACCTTTGGATACATGGTAAAGGTATGAGTAATAGCTCTCTGGATTTTGATTTCTGTGAAAATTGTGTATATGGGAAGCAGAATCGGGTGAGTTTCCCCTTTGGTAGTAAGAGGGCGAAACAGATATTAGAACTTGTGCACAGTGATGTGTTTGGACCTGTGAAGGTTCTATCACTAGGTAAGTTTGTGTACTATGTATCATTTATAGATGACTTCTCATGGAAGACATGGATATATTTCTTTAAGAATAAATCTGAAGTCTTTGACAAGTTTAAAGAATTTAAGGCTTTGGTGGAAAACTAGACAGAGAAGAAGATAAAGGTGCTGAGGATAGATAACAGTGGAGAGTTTTGCAGTAAGGAATTTGAAGAATTCTATAAGAAGTGTGGTATAGCTATCGGGTAGATAAATCGTTCCTGCGAACAAGACCGATCTCCCTATTATCAACTGATATTTAGCGACAAGCAGAACAAGCAAATCTACCTTTCTCTAAATATATTGAGATTTATAAATAAAAACCAAGAGGTGTCTTTAGACCCTACCTTAAGTCCAACACTAGTTTGTGGCAGCCATGCTTCGACCATCCGAATGAGTTTCCTTTTTAGAACCTTCAAACACAAACAAGCACACATCAAATAACACCTGCATAGCCAATATAATAAATCATATTCATCATGGTGATCAAGGAATCCATGAAATAAACCATAGAAGATAGCTTATTGAGAAAAATAAACTTGATTGTATTAACTTTGAACAAAGAAGAACTTTACAAACTTTGGTGCCTTGATGTTGTACAAGCTCCTCCCAGGGTCCAAGCAAGAATCTCCTCTACTTTGACAAGCCTCACACTCTTCCCAATAAGATCAAAAGGTATGTAATCTCTCCTCTCAAGCTCAATTAGGAAGTCTAAGTTCCAACAGCATTTACCCTAAAAAATATTTAGCTTTCAACCTCCTCAGTAACTAGACCAATGCCTCATTTTATAGTGCAGAGGAAGGAAGTTGCAAGTCCACCTATGAAGGGATAGAGTCCTCCTTCAAAGGGATAACCTCCTCACATCAAGGGGTTAGCTCCTTTAGTTATGGGATGCATGAACCTCAAAGGAGCAAACTTGCCACCTCAATATTCCCTCTAGAAGCTTCCAGAAATAACCCAAAGTGAGTTTTTAATAATATACTTGCGCCTTTTTGACTTTTACAGGGGTCCGCACCCATTACACAAAAATAGAGCGGGCAGGTCCATAGGGGACATGACCAGTGGGTGTGGACCACAGGTAATGCTAAGAGAAAGTGCGGAACCGGAGTTTTAGAGATTGTTAAGGGTTTTCTCTCATTTTTCAAGGCTTGACATGAAGAGCTGAGGTTTAAGACTTGCAAAGGAGGAAAGTATGAGTGGCGATAGACTCACACTGATTGTAGAATGTCATGGTGACAATATTTTATGCAACAGATTGCCCCCTAAAGTGCGAAGTCTGTAATAGATGAGGATAGTATTTGTCATCTAAGAAGAGTGAAGTACTTTATCATTTCAAGGATCATCCTGTGGACAGCCTGGTTGGAACCTGTAAAAACATTCAATACAAGATATATATATGTGATCATATCGTCGCTAAGGTAGGCATTCCCATACTCAGATCAAAAACTGACTAGAGAACTAACTAAACTACTCTGATATAGGAATGATCTTGTAATGCATCACAAGTATAGACATATGTAGACACAGTATGGGCGCAACCATCTGTTTATGAATAGTCCACTGTATAATGAATAAAAAAATTCCTTGCATCCTGGATGGTGGAAACAAGATCTAGGGTCTTGATTTCTACTTCCCAAAATAGTATGATTCTATCCATATGAATGAATGTGTCAAAGTCGAACATGTAGAAACTACTTGATTACCAGTCAATGATGTAAACTGTTAACAATTGTGAGAGAAACCACCAGTAATGTCAATGGCTCTCAAAGTACTCAGTACAATCCATGAAATGTGAATAGATGAGTTGATGTTGAACATGTCATGGAATCCTTTGATCGAAGGTCAATGATGTAATCTGTTGTCGAAGACGAGAAATCTGCCATTGAGGCATGCAGATTCCAAGGTACTGAAGATTTCTAGATCATCTTTCTAGATAATGAGTTGAAGTCGATAGAAAGCGAACCGTCATAGGCAAGCCCACAACACGAAATCATAGATCAAGTTTTAAGAAATATATTTGCAAGGATTGACTCAGGGATGGTCAAGATGGATGATAGATATTTTGTAGATGAATGGTTTATTTTCACTGACCTCTTGAACACATAATGACACTGCAGATGGTTTGGTGACAATTGACCGGAAGCTAATACCCAGAAACCAGCTGAAGATTTTCAATATGGTTTGATTAACTGTTAGGCAAAGGATTTCCCAACCCAGGTGAACAAAAAGTGTCGTGTTCAAGAGTGGTTAAATGCTTTTCTGAGACACAAAGTATAACAAACAGGTTCATTTTTCTCTCTTTTCCCCCACCATTTTTGGCAAGTACCTCTTTATTTTTGACAAGCTTGAGGAGGATAACATTTGCTTGGTTATAAGCTCATCCTTTGGATGAGTCCAACTTAGTTTAAAATTCGAACCCTAAGAAGGAGTGGTCCGTTCCTGTTTGAAATTGAACAGGTCCTTTACTGTTAAATTTTAACGAGTCCAGTATAGGAGAAACTCGGCGTTTTTCAATTTTAGGGAGTCAGAAGAAAAACTTAAGAAAACTCCATGGTTGTCCTTTTTCGTATATTTGTGTCTCCCAAGCCTGAAAAAGTATAAAATAATACTTGAGAGATCCGCTTGACCATTACGATCAAGGAGTAATTTTCGTAATTAGTGTCTTCGATCCGAAAAAGTAAAAAAGTGATCAAGGACACGTCATTTTATAACCAATATCGAACTTGAAACGACAAAAGCCCAGCAATCTTTTCATGTTTATACGGTCAAAAAAGAGCTGTAAGTGGACCATCTTTTTAATTCTGTTTTAACGAGCTTAAAAATAAAAACTCGGCAATCTTTTCATGTTTTACGAGTTAGAAAAGAGCTTAAAGAGGACTCTAATGTTTTTTTTTGAAAATGATCAATTTCTCCTGAAAAATCCAATATTCTGCACAAAAACTCAAACATTACTCATACCTCTTTAAAATAAATAAAAATGCATCAAAAAGTTACCTCTTTAAAGTGAAAAATAAACAAATTAAAAATTCATTTATTCAAAAAAGCTTATAAAAAGGGCTTTTGTAAATTCATTTTTACCGTTTGACTTTAGAGTGAGAAAAGAGAGCTTTTGGGTAAGAATCTTCCTGTGAAGATTGCGGAAAATCCGTCTGTTGGAATCGAAAAATGTCACCTTCAGGTAATCCACATCACTTTAATCTTGCATTTCAACTGTTTGAATTTTGTTTTTAGGCTTCCATTTTGATTTTTAAGAGAAAAATTAGTTTAAAAGACCGCTCGCGGGGGTCCGCAAGTGCAACATGCAAAACTTGCGGACCCCGAATTTTCCCTACAGAGGAAAGAGCCAGGGGCCCGCACCTACTGCTTGGGCAGAGTGCGGACCTACGCACTATCCCTAACTGGAGAGTGCAGATGCCACAGCATAGGTTTTACAACTTCAAATTTTTCAATTTCTGCCCAAAAACTTTGAACTAAAATGTTCTAATCCACCTTTTTCTTTCAATGTAGGATATACACAATGCTCATTTGGCAGGAACAGGAGCACGAAGATGTGGACCTCACTGCAATTAATCATCAACCCTCAATAGATGCATTGAGGGCATGTGGGCTATTTAAATTCTGGGCCATACCTGGCATGAGGGCCCAAGTAGACTTTTTGTAGTGGCTGGTGGACAGATGGAATATACAGGACCAGTGTTTCATTATTGGTGGCCACCAGCTCGAAATGGAGCTAGAGGACATTTACTTCTTAACTAGTTTACCCAAGAGAGGTGAACGATTATCTCTATTCGGGACTAGGCCAGGTGGCCAGTCTGTCGATAGTCTCTGACTAGAGTTTTGTAATGACCAAACTAAGGAAAAAGGGATTGATATCAAAAATATCTCTTGTCTTGAACTCAAAGTGATTGCATTTACTTTCACCAGACTCTGCGGAAGTGCAGCACTGCATGTAGCTAGCGGATCCCAAATGCGAATGGCAGTAGACTATTATCAAGGCACCATCTTCAACTGGTGCGAAGCTGTGTTGACGAATGTAAAAGGCCAACTGACTAGAGAAAAGAACGGACAACTAAAAAACTTTGGATATGGTTTCTTAGTTGTGAGATTTGGTCTAGAAAGGGTCCCGATGTTGGTCCCATAGCATCTTTCTGTTGGAGCTGGACTTCCCCAGGAGCCCAAGCTGATGCGTTGGGTTGCAGTTATGGCCTGTCATACTGAGGAGGGTTTAGAGGTTGTTCGATTTCCTCCTGAGTATTTTCGTTGGTTGGAGAACCAAATTTTCGCGATTCAAGATTTTCCTTATGCTGGGATGGATTATCGTGGTGACCCAGACATGACTCTTCCACAAGGAGAGCAGTGGGATGACTCAGGTAAAATCATTCTCAACATTTTCTTAGTTTTAATTTTTTTTTTGTTTTTAAATCATCCAAAACTGATAGTAAAAAGTTTCAAATGCAGATGTGGGTCCACAACGACCAGCCACTCTCCGACCCTATGAGAGGAGACACCTAGCTGTAGCAGTACTAGCCCCACAGGACGAATCTACAGAGACCCTGACCGAGTTGGAAAACCATCTAGAGCATTTGATAGCAGATATTCCAAAGACTAGCATAGATGACATTTCTCTTAGGCTACAACACTATGTGATTGGGGTCCCAGGACCTTTCAGGAGGTTCCTTTGTAGGGAGGCCCGAGCAATGGTTTCTTATCCTGATCATCACCAGTGATAGGATGATTGCCTTTTGTAGACTCATATGACATTTTTGCTTTTTTGTGCTATCATTTTTGCCGATCATAAGGTGTTTTTTCAACCTATGATCGAAGACGATGTATATTTGACACACTTCTATGCTATGCTATATCACTATTACTGGCTATCTTGTAAAACATGTTATGGAATGTTTTTAAATTTACTGTTTGATTATTGCAAATGTCTACTTAACATTCGAGAAGCAATTGCATCTGCTAATGTATTTAAATATCTTGGAATATGCTGATATTCAATATAGTCAAATTCACGTTCCAAGAGACAAACTCTCAAAAATAATCTTAACAACACTGGATTTCTAATGGCATAAACTCTATTAAGTTGCAATACAACGAGTTCAGAATATAACCTCACAATCAAACTCTGAATCCCAAATGAGATGGATTCAGATAATAACTCAATCACTTCACTATACTCTGCAATTTTGTTCATTGTTTGACCGAGGCTTACCCCATGCATAGATACCAACTCATCAGAGGGTGAATAGATAACCCAAGCTGCGGAAGAAATGTTCCGTGTATTACGACAAGCACCATCAGCGAAACCAATGTATGTTTGAAGAGACGTCAACCTCTACAATATCAAGAGTACAATCAAGATAAGCAGGAATAATGATAAAAACACTCTCTAAACTAAGCACACTTTTCTAATCTAAAACACACCAGCTAGAAAGAAAACTAATCTAACTAAAATCTCCACACCTAGATTTAAGCATAATATCTCTTTAGATAAAGACCATTTCTGGGTTTACCCAAAGAGACACCGTCAAAATCTATCAATTCATAGGCCCCTTTCGCCAGCTTTCGCTTAAAAATGAAGGGACCATGCCACATAGGTACAAATTTTCCAACGCCTAGCTTATCGTTTGCTTGATCGTATAGTAAGACTAGATATCCTTCCAAAAAATTACGAGGTGTAACATTTCGATCGTACTGAGATTTAATTCATTTGGCATGAGTTTCTATTGCTAGTGCAGCATCATGTCGATTCTCATCTAGTTGAGCTAAGTACAATAAACGTTTCTCCTCTTCGGAAGTGGCTGGAAGTAATTCTATGGCTATTTGCAATGACGAGATTTCACATTCAATGGGTAACATAGCTTCCAAACCGTAAACTAGTTGATGTTTTTACTGAGGTTCGATATGCCCAAAGCACTAAAAATAACATGTTATGCCATTCAACCTATGAATACCAATGATTTGTTGGATCATAATGACTAGAACTTTGTTGATGGCTTCAACCAGACCATTAGCCTGCGGGTAATATGGAGTAGATCTATCGTGACGCAGGCCAAGTTGATCTGTTAGTTCAGTCATCATGATGTTTCGAAAATGACTCCCATGATCAGTAATAATCGCTTGAAGAACACCGAATCTAGTAATTATATGATTGAAAATTAAAATTGTAGTAGTTTTGCCGTCTGCCGAAAATGTAGGCATCGCCTCGGCCCACTTGGTAAAATAATCTACCGCAAGAATGATATACGCATGCCCCCTAGCCGAGTGAGGTTTACATGTAATAAAGTCAATACCCCACTTTTCAAAAGGACCGACAGCAATTATAGGGTGGAGAGGAGTAGGTGGAGCATGCATCTTTCGATCAAAAATTTGACAATTGTGGCATTTTCAGACCGCGTAAATACAATCTTTAAACAAAGACAACTATAAGTAGTCAGCGCGCAATATATTTTGGGTTGTGGCATACCTAGACATATGACCGCCACACACTCTAGAGTGACAGTCATTTAAAACCTTTTCAGCTTCTTCATGAATTAAACAATGTCGGAAAACAGAATCCGCCCCACGACGATAGAGTGTATCTCCAATAATCTTGTATTGTTGGCATTGGAAACGTATTTTCCGTCGCTGAGATCGTGAAATTTCAGGCCAAAAAGATTGGGTTTGGAGAAACAATGATATATCCATACCATGGATCAAGAGTGCTGATAAGAAACAATGATTTATCCGCAATGGGTTCTTCCGCCACAATTTCAGTATCAGCACGTGGGAAGTCACACATCAGTTCCGCAAAAACTAAAGATTTATTTGACTTGGATTTTTCAAATTCCAAGTCAAATTCCTGCAGTATAACAATCCATTTGGAATACTTGCCCCCTAGCAATTGTTTGGTCAAAATATAGATCTTAGGGTTACAGTTAGAAATTACGGTAGTTTTGCGTAGTAAGATGTAATGATGAAATCTTTGGACAGCTTGAACAGCTGCCAAGGCCAATTTCTCCACATGTGAATATTTAAGCTCAATCAGATTCAAAGTTTGACTAAGATAGTAAATCACATGTTCACTACCAAATTCATCTTCCTAAACTAACACCATCCCGATGGTGGAATGAGAAGCAACAAGATACAAGAAGTAATCCTGTTTGTAGTTGGGAGGATGCAATAACGGTGCATGGGTCAACACGTGTTTAAGTGCATCAAAATATTTTTCAGCTATCTCATCCCAAAAGAATGGAGTATTATGTTTCAGCAACCTGGTAAAACCCTTTGTTATCTCGGCGTAGTTAGGAATGAATCGACATAAAAAGTTTGCTTTCCCTTGCAAACTTTGGAGTTGGTGAAGAGTCAAGGGAGGAGGCAATTTGACAATAGCTTCAACCTTCGAGGGATCGACACGAATGTTGGCTTTCGAAACAAAAAATCCCAGTAAACGACCCGTTTCTATGCAGAAAAAAAAATTGTGTGGATTCAGCCTAATTTTATAATGCCTACATCTCATAAAGATTGCTCGTAAATGAGTGAGATGATCGGCTCTACGTAATGAATGGGCAGGTAAATCATCGAGATAAGGTTGCACAATGTGCTTGATGTCATGAAATGTGTAAGACATAGCTCTTTGAAAAGTTGCTCCGGCGTTTTTCAACCCAAAAGGTAATTTGCAATAAGCAAATGCCCCCCATGGACAAATAAAAGCCATTTTTGGTTGATCAGTAGGTAGAATGTTGATTTGATTGTAACCAGAAAAACCATCCATAAAGTAGAACATTTCACTACCGGCATAATCGTCAATGATTTGATCGATATAGGGAGTTGGGTAATTATCTTTGGGACAAGCTCGATTAATATCCCTAAATCGATACATATTCTTATCGTTCCTTGCTTTTTATTAATAGGAACAATCTTTGATACCCAATCCGTTAAGGGAATTGGATAAATGAAACCTGCTTTAAGTAATTTTTCAGTTTCTGCTTTAATAGCAGCAGCTTTTCGCGGGTGGATCTGACGCAAACGTTGCTAGACGGGTTTAGCATCTGGGTAAGTTTTGATTTCATGAACAACAATTGTTGGATCAATTCCTAGCATTTCTTCATATGACCAGGAGAACACGTCGCGGAATTCTTGAAATAGGGCCTTATAAGTTTGGAGTTCATTTTCCGTACAGGAGGCACCTATATGAATGTTTTCAACAATTCTAGGTTTAACTGAAATGTTAATAGGAACAGTTCGAGAAATATTTCCCAAATTTAACTCAGAATTAGGATTTTGCAATGGATTCTATGGTTCTTTAACATAATCAGTAGTAAAAATAGATGGAAAATCATTCTCAAAGTGATCAAGCTCAGGTAAGAATGAAGATCTTCCCATGGTAAGTCATCAACAGAAAAAATTTCATGAATCTGCTCACCAGTATGAATAAGCTCGGAAAAAGTTGTTGAATCTGAGTTTGATGTTGAAAGTGATTCTCCATGGACCACATTTATTAGATCAATTTCGGTTGAAAAAGGGTCGGAAAATGACTGTACAGCCTGATACGCAATTTCATAGGGACTCAAAGGCATCGCATCACCAAATGAATCCACCTCAAATTCGGAAGGTACGATCCAAGGATCATCATAAACAATAGTGTTTGATGAAATCATATGAATGGTTGTAGTAGAGGGTGATACGTTAGGAGGAGGAAAGGAAAAAGTTCCTAGTAAACTAGAATCTTTAACTAATCCTACTCCAACATCCTTGTAGGGGATAGTTGTTTTACCGACATGTTGTATACTTTCAGAAAAGGGTGGGTCAGATGAAAAATATGTCAGTTGATCTATAGTTATGATCTTTTCATTATGAGGAAACTTTATAAGTCAAAAGGCCAATGAAACAACATCAGTCATAGCATAAGACCAACTGCGACCCAAGAGAATGTTGTAATCTAGAGGGGCACCAACCACTTCCACATCTAGATTAACAGTTTTGCCTTCAACCCCTATAGGTAAATCCTGTAGAATTCCAAAAGGATGGAACCCACAGCCATCAAAAGCCTTTAGAATCGTTGGGGATTGATTGAGTGTAGGAGAACCAAGCGATCTCCAACACTGAATTGACATAATACACATAGAAGCTCCCTCATCAATCACAGTCCTAAAGCAAGGTTTGTTTTTTACTAACAATGGAATCTAGAAGGCCATTTGATGAGGTAAGTGAGGTGTAATATTTTCTAAATCGAAGATTATAAGGTTCGAGTCTCGAATATCAACAACTCCTATAGCCGACAATAGCAATTTACGTTGTGCTGGACATGATTGCAGCACCTCCAAAGCCGACATTACTGAAGGGGAAATAGCTAAGTCTTCAACAATGTTATAGTTTTGAGCAGCTCTCGCATGCGGATTGAAAGATGACTTCCGAAGTATACCTTTAGCAGGCGGTTTGATTACTAAGTCTGGGTTAGGTTTCTCGATCTGTAGTGGATCAGAACCAAGGGTTGAAGTTGATGGGTTTGAATTAGAAGATTCTGCTTCCTTACCACCAACTGGACTTTTACTTCCATAATCTTGTGATCGTGTCGCAATCCTAACATGGGACATCATCATTATGGGTTCTTCTGAGACATTTGAGGAAGAACCGATCATCTTACTATCTTAACTAGGAAAAGGATCCTTCAAGATAGCAGGCGTTTGATAACCTTTGACGATTTTTACAATATTAGCGCAATGAGGGCAGTCTCTTGTAAAATTCTCTTCATCACAAATGAGACAAGGATAGTGAGGTTTACATTTCTCATCTGTAGATTCAGTTTGATCTGATTTCTCTTTTGAATTTTGTTTATTTTTCTTCTTCCCCTTCTTTTTACCACCGGATTTTGATTTGGCCGTAGATGATTCTACGACATGAATATCGGCAGGAATTTCAGCGGAAGAGTCTCCTGTCGGGGAATCTGGTAAAGTTATGATAGGAGAAGAATTCTTTGAAGATTTCTTCTTACTTTTGGTGTTAACTGAACCAATCATACAATCAGTGGCATTAGACCCTGAAGGAGCTGCAGTTATTTGATTTTGTTTCAGAAGGTAGGGGATTTTTTGTGTAAAGTACCTGACTGCGTATAAACAAGGTCAAGGTACTGAGCTTGAGCAATTACTTGCTCTTCAGTAACAACTCCTACCTTAGCTACATCCTCAGTGATTTTAGGTAATAATGATTTAATAAACCATTCTGCTAAGATTTGATCCAGAATAAAAACTTTCACTAAACGTCGTCGACATCGCCATTCATGAATGTGATCTGAAATATATGTGGACGTTGATTGTTTTAATGAAGTTAATAATTTTGTGCCATTGCCATATCTGATAGGAAACTGAAAATGAGTTAAGAATGAAGTAGCTAGCTGACTAAAGTTATAAAAAGAGGCTCGCAGTAACTTAATGTACCACTTGGCCGCAAGACCAATCAGAGTGCGTTGAAAAAGACGTAAGCGAATTTAATCATCTATAATGGAGTTAGATGCACACCAGAGGTGATAAGTCATCACATGGTTTGACGGATCCTCTCCTGATTTACCTTCAAACTTTGGGATATCACTGGGCAACTTATTCGGCATTAGCGGCCAAAACGGAAGATAATTAATCAGATCATTCATAAGGTGAGACAAATTAGGCAAGTCTAAAGTTACAATGAACGGTAACTGACGGTTAGGGTCTCGAAAACCCTGGGTCATAAGACCAGCCCCAGGAGGAGGATATCCAGGATAACTTGGAATTGAAATTGCATTTGGGATATTATATCCTTCTGGAAAACCAGGATTAACCAGACCGTACTGGGGTTGTTGAGATTGTTGATAAGTATATCAAGGGTACGGTTGATACTGGTAAACTAGGCTCTAAACAACAAGACCGAATTGGTACTGTCCCTAGTATGGTTGATAAGTAAATTGAGGTTGACTTGTGACAACCGTACTTGGACCAGGTTGTCCTATAGGCATCTGAACCGAAGTCTGAAGTGTAGGTCCAGACTGAGGTAAAGATGCTTGAGGAGTTGATGCAGGAACAGTAGAAACCGGAGCTGTCGATACTCCAGAAGTAGGTGGGGTAGATTGAACAAAAGCCGCAATAGTCACAATAGTCATTTGAGGCAGAGTTCGAGGCGAACTAGGCCTAGACTGATGAGCTACACTAGGTGCAGAGGTTTGAATAGTAGGCTGGACAGGTTGTTGGGTTGAACCAGAAACCAAAGGTGTCCAGATTGAGATGACAACTGCACATTAGGTTGCAAGATCTGTTGAGATTGAGATGGATCCCACAACATGTTCATTCCGGGGTATGGACCCATAGAAGGTTGAGCATATTGAGGACCATAACGAGGTTGAGGGTAGGGTTGATCATTCAAAGGTACATTTCTAGCTCCTTGGACAAATGATTGACCTGAAGGTGGTTGGAAACCTTGGGTTGGGTACTGACCTTGAGGTTGATAACCTTGAGGCACGTACTGAAACTGGGGTTGACCTTGAGGTACATATTGATACTAGGGTTGACCTTGAGGTATATATTGAGTCTGGGGTTGACCTTGAGGAATGTACTATCCCGAAGGAATGTATTGTCCTTGAGGTTGCCCCCAAGGCCGTAATTGAGTACCTTGAGTTTTCCCCCAGGCGATAATTGAGTACCTTGAGGTTTCCCCCCAGGCGGTAATTGACTACCTTGAGGTTACGGATTTGGAATGGTACCTGACATCATAAGAATGTCTTCTACACTCAATGGTTTAGTTCCGTTATTACCAGTTGATAACCCATGTTCAATGGGTTGAGGAGATGCTCCTGAAAAGTACCAGTGAGTGACTGATACCTAGAAGGAACAGAAGGACCACCATACAAAAAAGTTTCCGGTGATTGGGAAAACATGGATGACTATATCGACATATTCAAAGGAGGATAATAACCTCTAGATGTTGGATGAAAAGGAACTCGAGGTGGTGAAAAACTTAGACCCAGATTTTCTAAAAAGTTGGTCAATGAAAGATACCAAGCATCTCTCCTAGGTGGACTGTAGAAAATTGATTCACGCTCCCTAAGTTCTAAAGTTGGTTGATTTTCAGGGATAAATATACCTTCTTCCAGACTAATGATTTCTTTGATAGAAATAAGTCCAGAGGGAAGATTTTGGGTAATGATCCTTCCTACCCTGGGTGAACCAGGACCACTGGAAGTTGGAGAAGCAAATCCTGAAGATGGAGTAGCAATAGGTTCAGTTTTAGGCTCAGAAATTTCAGGTTCTTCAGCTAATTCACTAGTAGAAGAAACACTACCAGTAACTTCAGAAAATGAAATTGGTTCGGAAATATACTCTGTTGCTTGAACTTGATAATCAGGATGAACAACTAAAGAAGATTCTCTTTCTTCTAGTGACCCAACTCTATTGTCACTAGGAGTTACAAGAGCTCGTAGCCCTTCAAGCTGGCTTGGTGAATACTTGGGAGGCTGCCCCCGAAGTCTATGGGATTGTCTCGGTAATTCAGCCACGATTAAATACTTTAATTACTTCACACACAAGTAAAGAAAATCTCAATAAAACCACCTAAAGTCTCTACAGAACCAAACAATTTGAATCACACGCCTAAAAAATCTAGGAGTTCAAACCACACACAAACAGTAACTTTCCGTACCGAAAACACTAGTTGGTGATGAAATCCAATGTCGTAGAATTCAATACAGAAAGGGCAGTTGGAACAGTTACCCCGACAACTTGCTTAATGAAACAGATTGGCACAAGTTTCTTCACTAAACCGTCTGGAGTGAATAGAACCCCCCAGAGAGTCCAAGTGAGTCTAGTCGACGTCTGCTCCAGGTACAGTAGGATCTTCCCTCCACCGTCACCTTAGGAAAGAATCCTATAGATTATGGTCACTATGGTTACCAACAGAAACAAATATACCTAGGGGAACAGTATGTGATCTGATACACATGCAAGGGTAGAGTAACAAAGCTCAATCCCCTTGAAGGCTCCTTGACATAATCCAAGGTTTACCAACAAGTGACCCTAGGCTCCTCGACAATGGTCAATCCGAGGTTTACCATTTTTAATACGTGTATATCGTCTATTGTTCCCAATGAGGAAGGATTGATTACCCCGCTGGTTCAGATATGATCTTGTGCTTGACTCCTTTAAGAGGAGCTTCCCAGAGCATAGTTGTAACAATTGGAATTTATCTCCTACCGCAAGATATAGCTACTTGTTTGTTTTAACTATCTTGGAGAGTTAATTACTCCATACTCCAAGATACTAGCCTAAGCTATGTTGGTGATAAAGAGCCCTAGAAATAAAAAGATTGCTAGATAAATTTTACTTTAAGCGTTATTTTTATGGTTGTTTCTTAAGTCAAAAGGTATGGAGATGAAACTTTATGGTGTGAAGACTCGACTCCAAAACACTAAAAATGCACCTAAGATGATAAACAATTCTTTTTCTTCAATGAATTTCTAGCTAAAGAAAGAGTTGAGAATGCACTTCTTTGAAAAACAAATCTTTCTTCAACATATGAATTAAAAGAAAAAAAATTTGGTCTTTGTCAATAAACTCAAAATGAGACTTCTAATTATGCTCATGAAAAATATCTCTTTCTTTTCAACATTCAAAAACTACAAAAAAAAAATTCTTTCAAAAGAGATTTTAAAATTTCTAGAAAACACTCAAAACTATGAAAAATCTAATCTTGAGATCTACAAATTTCTAAAAACCTAGTTGAAGTAAAAGCTTACAAAATTTCTTTTCGAGGACGTTTTACTTAGTTATTCAGCAAAATAAGGACTAATTCCTTCAGAATAACAAATTAATCAAAAAACACCCAGCTATGTTTTCTTTTTAAAAAATGAAATTCAAAACTTTCAAGCAAGTTCTTTCAAAGCTTTGCAAAGAGAAAATGAGATCTATTGCTCACCAAGGGCAGATTTCACAAATCGGTCAGGCTCATAAAGAAGACCAAAAATACCAAGGTAATCTGAGGTTTCTTAGGCTTCTAATCTTTGAGTTACTACAAATACCAAGCGAAAATCAAACCAGGCACGCAAAACTTCTAGAAAATCACCTAAAACCAAAATGCCGATGGAACTCACTCACCAGAAGTTTCTGACAAGACACATGCAGATTTGGGTAGAGGCTAAAAAATGTAAACAAATCCTAAGTTTAATTGAATGAAAAGATTTTAGGTTTTTCAAAAATCTGACAGGGTCCACAGGTTTCTGGTATAACCAAATGCGGTACCGCTCTATGTAGTAAAGCAACAGTGCGGAGATGTCCGCACTATGTTGCAAACAGAACGTGCGGTCCTATTTCAAAAGTGTGAAAAACAAAAAACAATTCAGAATCTAAAAAACTACCCAATCCCACACACATCAAGCAAAAACCAGAAACAGAGAAAAAGTTTCTCAAGTCAAAGTAAAAGTAAAGGCAAAAAAACCAAAATTCAAGTCCCCGGCGGAGTCACCATTTTGTCAGCCAAATAAATCATTCTTGTGGACAAGACCGATCTCCCTAGTATCAACTCATATCTAGCGACAAGCATAACAAGCAAATCTACCTTTCTCTAAATATATTGTGATTTATAAATAAAAACCAAGAGGTGTCTTTAGACCCTACCTTAAGTCCAACGCTAGTTTGTGGCAGCCATGCTTCGACCGTCTGAATGAGTTTCCTTTTTAGAACCTGCAAACACAAACAAGCACACATCAAATAACACCTGAATAGCCAATATAATAAATCATATTCATCATGGTGATCAAGGAATCCATGAAATAAACCATAGAAGATAGCTTATTGAGAAAAATAAACTTGATTGTATTAACTTTGAACAAAGAAGAACTTTACAACCTTTGGTGCCTTGATGTTGTACAAGCTCCTCCCAAGGTCCAAGCAAGAATCTCCTCTACTTTGACAAGCCTCACACTCTTCCCAATAAGATCAAAAGGTATGTAATCTCTCCTCTCAAGCTCAATTAGGAAGTCTAAATTCCAACAGCATTTACCCTAAAAAATATTCAGCTTTCAACCTCCTCAGTAACCAGCCCAATGCCTCATTTTATAGTGCAGAGGAAGGAAGTTATAGGTCCACCTATGAAGAGATAGAGTCCTCCTTCAAAGGGATAAGCTCCTCACATCAAGGGGTTAGCTCCTTTAGTTATCGGATGCATGAACCTCAAAGGAGCGAACTTGCCACCTCAAGATTCCCTCTAGAAGCTTCGATAAATAACCCAAAGTGAGTTTTTAAGAATATACTTGCGCCTTTTTTACTTTTACAGGGGTCCACACCCATTACACAGAAATAGAGCGGGCAGGTTCACAGGGGACATGACCAGTTGGTGTGGGACCGCAGGTAATGCTAAGAGAAAGGGAGGAACCAGAGTTTTAGAGATTTTTAAGGGCTTTCTCTCATTTTTCAAGGCTTGACATGAAGAGCTGAGGTTTAAGACTTGTAAAGGAGGAAAGTATGAGTGGTGATAGACTCATACTGATTACGAAATGTCATGTTGACAATATTTTGTGCAACAATAGCACGGCAGAAGACTACTCCATAGACACCCCAACAAAATGGAGTTGCAAAAAGAATGAATAAGATGTTGATGGAAAGGGCAAGAAGCATGCTCAGTGGTGTCGGGTTAGGATAGGAATTCTAGGCAGAGGCGGTGGATATTGCATGATACCTGGTCAACAAGTCACCTCCATCAGTGTTGGAGGATAAGACTCCACAAGAAGTATGGACTGGTAAGAAACCCTATCTTTCACATCTGAGGGTACTTGGATGTGATGCATATGTACATGTTCCAAAGGAGAAACGAACCAAGTTGGATAGTAAATTTGAAAAGTGCATCTTTATTGGGTATAAGGATGGTTTAAAGGCTTATAAGCTTTGGAACCCAGTCACATGGAAGGTTGTGTACAGCCGAGATGTGGTGTTCAGAGAGGTGAAAGATGTTATTAAACATGAAGTCAAAAGGAACCTAAGAAGATAGAGTTTGAGCTAAAGGAGGAAGAATCATACTCTATAGCAGAGGAGGAATCAAAAGATGAAGAGCCACAAACTCTGGCTATGAGAAGATCAGTTCTAGAAAGAAGGTAGCCTAAAAGGTATAGTCCATCTGCTTTCTGTTTAAATTTTGCTTTATCTATTACTGACAATGATCACAGAAATGTGAAGGAAGCAGTAGATTCAAAGGATGGAAAACTCTGGAAAGAGGCCATGGTTGATGAAATGGCATATTTGCACAAAAATGAGGCTTGGGATCCGGTGGAGTTGCCGGCTGGAAGGAAACCCATTGGCAACAAATGGGTGTTCAAAAAGAAGACAAATGCAGAAAGAAAAGTGGAGAAACACAAAGCTCAGTTGGTAGCAAAAGTTTATTCCCATGTGCATGGAATTGATTTTGGTGATATTTTGTCTCCTGTTGCCAAGGTAACTTCTATTATATTACTTTTATTTGTTGCTGCTACTTTTGATTTTGAGGTAGAACAGATGGATGTGAAGCAACATTTCTTCATTGGGATCTAGAAGAGGAAATCTACATGAAGAAAACTGAAGGCTTTATAGTGAAGGGTAAGAAAGAATTGGTATGCAAGTTAAAGAAGTCTCTGTATGGGTTAAAACAGTTACCAAGGATGTGGTATCAGAAATTTGATACATTTATACGGGGACTTGGCTTCACCAGAAGCAAAGTAGATCATTGTTTGTATTCTAAATTAATTGGTGACCATGTTATTTATCTGGTCTTGTATGTGGATGATATGTTGCTAGTTGGAAATGACAAAGAAATTATCCAAGATTTGAAGACCCAATTGTCCTCCAAATTCGACATGAAAGATCTTGGTGCTACAAACTATATTTTGGGCATGGAAATTAATATAGATCGGGCAAAGAGGAAGCTCTAGTTAAACCAGAGGAAGTATGTGGAGACAATACTGCAGAGGTTTAATATGCAAGATAGTAAACCGGTGAAGGTTCCTATTCCTATAGGTGTGAGGTTATCTGTTGAACAATGTCCCAAGACACAAGAAGAGGAAGATGACATGTCCTGTGTTCCATATGCAAGTGCGGTCATTAGCCTGATGTATGCAATGGTCTGTACTAGACCAGACATTGCACATGCAATGGGAGTATTGAGCAGGTTTATGTCAAAACCAGGAAAGGAGCATTGGACAGCAGTGAAGCAGGTTTTCAGGTATTTGCGTGGCACTAGTGATTATGGTCTACGTTACTAAGGAAGACCAGGATTTGACAGAGTGTTGGATATTCATGGCTTTGTTGATGCAAACTGGGCTGGAGATTTGGATTAGAGAAGATCTACAAGTGGTTATATGTTTAACCTATTTGGAGGTGCAGTCAATTGGATGAGTAAGAAACAATCTATAGTGGCACTATCAACTACAGAGGTAGAATACATGGCAGCTACTCATGCAAGCAAGGAAGATGTTTGGTTGTAGAGATTGTGTTTAAGTATGGGGTTAGTACAGGAAGCTATAAGGATAGACTGTGATAGCCAAAGTGTAATTTTCTTGGCAAAGAACCCTGCATATCATTCAAAGACAAAGCACATTGATGTTCAGTATCACTTTGTGAGGGATATGATAGAAGACAAAAAGGTGTTGCTAGTAAAGGTGGACACTTTGAAGAATATCGCAGATGCATTGACAAAATATGTGAGCTCTAAGAAGTTCTCTTGGTGTAGAGAGACAATAGGCATTTCAGGGCTAGGAAAATGACTAACCTCTCTTATGGCCCCCTATGGAAAGAAAACAACAAGTGGAAGAATATTGGGTTGTGTTATATTCTTTCCATGTAGTTAATAGGGGGTTTGAGGGGCACCCGTAACCCCACTTTATGGGGTCCAGGGCAGTGCCCCAAATTTTTTTCTTTTTGGACCCTATGTTAGGTTGGGCGGACCCACCTATGGTTTTGTACATGATATTCGCACATGTTTTTTGGACGTGATGGTTTTCAATCCATGGTATTGGACGCGATGGTTTTTCGGTCCATGGTATTGGATGCTTCAGCATGTATAAATATGTATCATAACATTGAAAGGAACATAATGAAAAGTCAAGCTGGTAGTCCCAGTTTTAGGATCCAGGGGAAAATCTCTATGTATATGTGTTTTATGTGTTCTGCTCTCGCATTATTTATTTTCTGTGTTTTAGAATTTGTATGCAGGTAATTTCTGTACAGGGTTAAAACCTACACAGAAGGGCAGCCAGTTTAAGTCCAAGGCCTTTCATCATGCTCACCGAAAATTTATCGGCCTCATTCGTTGCTACTAGGGCCCCTTCCGGCAACACTATTGCGTTTTCCATCTGTGCACATAGCATCTACTCTCCTGCCAAGGATCTTGCTGCGGGGTGGGTTGAAAGGGTCCCTGCCTAAGGGTGGCGCACTTGTAACTCCTGCAACTAGGCCCTAAGGGCCCCCAACAATGAAATCTTGAAGGGCCTCGTTTGTGCATCGCACACCATTTCTCCAATGTCATGCAAATCACCCTCAGTTAGCGTGATCGAGTCAATGGCCAATTTCAAGGCCTTGACCTTCTTTCTTGAGCCTACTCATTTTGTCCTGTGTGGGTGCTTCAACTGTGTAGGCGTGGTCCCAGGGTCCGTGCTCCCTTATGTTGTTTCTTCTTCCTCTGCCTCGTACCCCTGTGAGGGCATTTCTTGGCCCTCATCCACCTTCTCGGTTGCTTCCTCTACCTCCTATGTTATTGTTACTGCTTCTGCACCCTTTTTCTGCTCAGCGGCTTTCTGTGCAGCTTCCCGCGCTGCCCATTCTTCAGCTATTGTTGTTTCCTTCAATCTTTTCTCGGCCAACTATGTGACGTGTAGCTTGGCTTTGTCCTTATTCTTTTGCACTGTCGCCCTCTTGATTTCTACAAGATCTGGGGCGTGCCTTTCCGAGGACCATGCTTCCAAGACAGTGAAAATAGAGTTTTCAGTGGCCGCAAAAGGTAGCTTCATCCACTGCTTCACCGGATCCTTGCGCGCCCTGATAAAGATGTTGTGCATATCAGCCTTAAACTCTGCAAAACACTGCAGACTGTTATACATCATGGGTTACAAGCATGGCTTCCAGTTGATCCACATCTGGATGTTCATCTCCATGAGCACCCAGAAGATCTTGCTGTCGCGTATCCTTTTCACATCCTTCGTGGCCTAGAGCGAAGCGTACTTCACGGCCTCTAGTAATTCTCTGTCAATTCTAGGGAATTGACTATCCTTCAGTAGTTCCCCTGCTATGAGCACTATGGATAGTAACAACCACGCATAGTGGAAGGTTTTTTCCTACTCCTGGGCTTCACGACAATTCTTCAATAATTATGTGCAGAGGAATTTGGACCAGTTAAACTGGACCCCCTTTGCGCACTGCTCAGCCAGTGCGACCACCAGCGCCTATACCTCGTCGGCGTGGCACTTCTACATAACTTTGTTGGCCAGGATTTGGGTTGTTACACATAATTCTTTGTCCTTGATGCTGGAGTTGGCGTAGCCCCTCTTCTTCTTCTCCAGCTTGTACTTCATCTTCATGGCCTCTGCGAGGGACAAATCACTACCCTTCCCTTCCGATATGGTCACAGGGTCCTTTCCTTTATATGGTAGCTGAGAAATGCGATGGATTAGGTTTGTTGTGATGGGGAGAGGCTCCTCCAGTTATAGATACCCATCATGCACCAGGCAGAGTAGATCCCTGATGACGAAAATGGCTATCGAGGCAAGGTGGAAATACGGCACCCATAGCAGGTTCAATAGCCTGGCCTTTTCCACTCAGTGCAACCACTTCCGTGGCTCTAACATTGGCACCATCCCCGCGCTGTTATGATTCATGAGATTCCTAGTCTCCAGGTGAGGGAAATTCTCGTAGTCAGCGAGGTCCCAATCTTCAATCTTCATGGTTGGCACATGACCCTGGTGCGTGCCTTCAAACACAATGTCATCTGGGAGGAGTGGGGTCTAGAGTGAACTCTTGGTTTTGTCTAGGTCCTTGGGCACTTTGGCCTTCCCTTTTCGTGGGGGGACATATGTGGGTAGTTTCGTTGCAAAGTGTGTAGGTTGAATATCCTCCTCCATGCCTTCATCTTCTTCCTCTGTGATGATAAGGGCCTGCAAATATTCTTCCTCCTAATCTGTTTCTATCGTGACAGCTTTCCCCTTTTCTTCCATTGATAGTTTGTTGCGCAGTGGGTTCCTCGGGGACACGTGTACTGGAGCCATTTCTTGTTTATCCTTCTTGGCTCTTGGCATATGTGGTGATTTGGGGATCTCTACCACAACCCTGGCACCTTCGGGAACATCCTCCATAATTGGGGTTTGCACGGCCTCGTCGGCAGTTACCTTTTCTATTCCTAAACCATCCTTAGCTATTGTCATCATATCTAGGCTGTAATTTGTTACTCACGAATTCAAGGGCTTAATCAATGCTCAGTTCCCAATGCTTAGGGCTCTGCCTAATTGCTCAATTCTTAAATGACCAAGTGTTGTTTGCTGGGTAGCCCTTTGCATTTTATAGTGCCTTTTGAATTTGAATTCGACCGTTCCCCAAAATTTCGGGTCATTAATTCTTTCTTGGCGGCACATTTTCCCAAATCTTGCGCATAAATCATGTCTTAAATTTCTGTCACCCGCTCCATTTGGCCTCAAGTCGATTAACCCATTGTGAACAGTGAATTCAACAGTCACTTTCTAGCCAATCCGCATGGCAGCGTAGTTCCCTGTGCATGGCCACAGACCTTGTGACTCTCTGCTTCTACACGCATCTCCAACATCACGCAGCTCCTGAGCAGGATAGTCTATAGTCCCGCGCACCCTTCCAACTCCCTGGAGTGCTAAGATTTTCCTCCCCTTGGCTAGTTAGGTAGTTGCACCACCCGTGTGGAGTGCCACCATGTCCTCTATAACAGTTCTTGGAGAATACCCACCTTCTATGGTTGCACACTTTCTCATTTGCAACGCGCTACCCTGGTCACTACACTTGACGATTTGCGGTCCAAGTCAAGGCATCAGACTAAGAAATTTATAGTGATAGTTCTCAAAATTGTCAGTATGATCATACACACCTTGCCTTATCATCCTAGTTTTCTTGGCGAGAAAATATTCCTTTATCTCGTCTTCTAGCTTCTTGACCTCCACGTCCATCAAAGCACTTTTCTCTCTTAGTTGTATCCTTTCTTTCCAAGTTCCCAAAGTCTAAGGTTTCCCTATTGGATTTCCTCCTCAAGTCTCATGTGTTTTGTCTCTTTCAGCTATGTGATTCCTTCTTTCCGAGCTTCACGAACCATTATATCTACGGGTGCTATCATGCGCAGAATAGGCTTTGCATGTTCCATAGGGATTACAGCATCTGCTTCATACTCCAGCGTTGGAAGTGTCCGTGTGGCCAGGGTTTTTCACATGGTCCTATAAGCCCATAGAACTGCTGGTACGCATAGATCCCAGTGAGTGCATCTCACATGGTGGACCGTGTCCAACACTTCACACACTTTGTCAATGGCTTCTATGCGAATAATCTCCAGTGCACTTGGTCTTATCCTACTTCATTGTTCATGCCATCTTCTTTCTCATTCTTTATTGTTGGTCTCGTTTCCTATCGTGAGGACGGTGTGCATTCGTGCAGGTTGCATACCATACGCTTGTATCCATCTCGAGAGGTGGGAAAGCAGGTTGTTTCATCCATCATATCTAGCTTTCATTCCCATCTGAGGCTTTCCAAATTGTATGAGCATCATCCTTCTGCATTCGTGCCAATCCTCAAAACTTCTTTGATGCGTACCCCACCATCTTGCGGGCATAGCACGCAGTACACATTTTAGAGCATCGAACCGCTATTGTTCTAGCACCTCTCTTTCAAATTTGTTCAAAAAAATCATCCACTACTATCAACCAGTCATACATAGGCAGATCTCTTACCTCTGTTGTCACGCAGAGCAGTTATCTTACCATCATGTTGCAATTGAGCATGGTTACCTTGTGTAACCGGTTCTGCCATCATTCTATTTCCTCATTCAAATTTGAGGTGTAGGAGCTTTCGCGCTCCCACGAAATCTTGCCATCCGTTGTAGGATTCACCCAATCCTGTTCTCGAGTGATTATCTTGTAGATATAGTCTAGATCGTCATCGCTCTCATCATTGCACACTGGCTCTATGTAGCACGATCCTTCAACAGGGTCTAAAGGTACCACTACGCGTAGCGAATTTTTCTCAAAATCATCTTGCGCTTCTTTATATCTATCACTCCATTCATATCAGTGGCCCAATCTATTCCTAGTAGCACGGGATAGGGATTGTTGTCATCAACAATCTCTATCACTTCAAAATCTGCAAGTGCGCTCGAACCTTCGATATCTACCGTTATTCCCTACAATCTTCCCATTGGTAGGATCTTTTGTTGGTTTTCCATTCGCAGTTGAATAGGAGACCATTGCAACGTGGGCCTGCCCATGCACTCCCATGTCTGCTTTGGTAGGACGTTCATGTCTGATCCTAAATCCAAAATCACTTGATCCATTTCATATTCCCCGATTTGCGTGGTCAATCTCATATCCCTTCTTGTTCACATTTTGTGCTTCCCGAGCTTCCACACTACGTGCGGTTCTCCTAACCTAGCGCACCTAGTGATGAGTTCTTGTAGTCCCTTCATAGCCTTGCTATCACGTAGTAGTTTCATGCATGTATCCAGAAAATTAGTGAGCATTGATGGGTCCATCTCCAGTTCTAGTTTGTCTTTACTACCTGAAGTGGAGGCCTCTGTGAAGCTCTTCTTAGCTTCCATGAATGTCTCCTTCATGCGCTCCAAATCAAACTCTAGTTCCATTGTTGGAGCCTTGAGAACCCAAGCACTCTCTTCTAGTTGCTTACCTTTGTCGTCTCCTATTGTAATACCACTTCAGAGCACGATATTTACATTCGAGTCCTCTTCGTGCAGCTCAAACCTCATCATTTGCAGGTTCTTTGTCAGTGGAGGTTGGATTGTTCCTTTATCTTGCAACCTCGCTATTAGTGTGGGGCAGTCCTTGGTCTCATGATCAAACTGGGTACAATATAAACGTGATTCTCTCATCGGATTTGTACAATAGTGAGCATAATGCCCTGGCCCTCCGCAATTGTAACAAATCAGCTGTCCGCGTGCCCTTCCTGGTCCCATTCCACCTCGGCCGTGTCCGCACCCCTAAAATTCAGTGCGTTCCATCCCTACATTGTGATCGAGGGCTCGCATTTCAGCCTAAACTATGTAGGTAGGGGTCTGATCCATCATCAGTTCATAAATTCTATAGGTGCACTCATCATGGCCTACTGATCTGCAGAAATTACAGAAAAACTGCTGGGATGTCTGTTTATACTTATGTAATAGATGGCAGTTATTTGTAGCATGCTTCCCTCCTATATGAAAAATCACGCACAATAATGCAGGCATTGCACTCGGTCTTGCTTATGCCTCTAGTCTCAATGGCATTGGTCCTCCTCCCAATAGGTAGTTCGCGAATACTAGAAAATGTTCCTTGTCATGTCCCTGGCTTATGCACCATACCTCCTCGCGCGCCTCTGGGCGAGCTGTCCTGTCTTGTTTCGAACTCTGCATCTCTAGACACAGGTTTTTCAACTGCGTGTGGATCTGTTGGAATCTCAGACTAGGATCTTATATTGGGGTCTTCAGCAGTCCCATTGCAATCTCCAAGGCTTCGGCCTAGGTGGATAGCTTCTGTTGTGATAGCGCGGTCCTTAGATGCGGCGTTAGTGATGCTACAAACCATGCGCGGTGCTACCCATCTGTCAAGGTCATCTTGGCTTTACGAATCACACCCTTCAGTATTTGATCCAGCTCCCAAGGGGTCTCACCTAGAAGCATCATGATTTCCTTAAACCCGATAATTGACCGTGTCTCCGATTTTGCCCTGCTAAATTCCCTGTTTAGCGCAGCTTGGATATCAGTGATCCTTGCGTTTGGATTGTCATTGGAATGCTTAATATACCATGTCAGTGTGCGAACCTATAATGTGCTTACCAGTGTTTCCTTCTTTATATTATCATCCATGACTCCTTGCGCTTCCCACATAGCCCTTACCACAAACCAAAATTGGTCCGGATCTTTGTTCCCTACTCCTTTGAACACCGACAACTTTATTGCGCTCGCCATATTGAACTGTGGTGGTGGCGGAGGTGGTGTGGGCGGAGATGGTGGTGAAGACAGTAAAACTAGTGGTGGTGTAGGTGGGGGTGGTATGTGTAGAATTTGTTGCCTTATCAGTGTGATCGCACTTCTTGGTGAAACTTTCGCAAGATCTTCTTTGCTTTCTCGCCGAGGTGAAATCAAGGGGCTAGTTTCTATTTCTGCACTACCTTTGTTTCTATAGATCCTCCCACTTTGCGTAGCCCCAAACATCAATTTATTCACATAACCCACTTTTCACACAATAGCATTTTAATCCAAGTGTTCAAAGATTTAACGTACTTACCTCACGGTTCTTTGAGGAAGCGTCATTCCGCCTCGCTGTAGCTGACTGAAGTATCTACCGTGAACTCGATGATAAACCTTCCTATAATTTGATCAAGCCAATGGTCCACAACATGCAGATCTTATCTTCCAATGCTTCTAGTCTACGCACCAACTCTGGAGTCCACATAATAGGTTTTTCAAGCCTACACCTTCCTTGACTATCTGCTAGCTTCACGATCCACTCGTACAACTTAGAGGGAAAGGATGCAAATAAAATCTAGTGGATTTTTGTATATAAGTAGTGCTCTAACCACTGTTCCTTCGATACTCGTGGATTCCTATTTTCCCGCGCCGTGAACTCGTGAATCTTTCTGTCCAACCACTCTTCAATTTCTTTCTTTGTCAGATTCCAGTGACACGACATCAGACATCTCTTATGCAGATCTCGGTCTCGGCAACGGAGCCATTTTTTGACATGTTGGGGCTTGACCTAGGTTCAGAGGTGATTTAGCCAAACAAATCCTAGTACTACTGGCCCTTTCGACAATAGTCCGCGGAGCGTGGACTGAGGTCTCACCCAAAGTAGTATGGGAGGGTGCTAGAAACAGGTTTCCGCACCTTGGAGATGTCTAATGAGTTCAAGTGGTCCACAGTTCGACCCTGCATGCACGTCACTACGCGCACTTCACTGCCTGAGATGCTACGTTCACGCAACCCTACTCGAGGGCTGAAAGCTGTTATTACCTAAGCCTTTACTAGTATTTCATTGTTAGTTGATCAACTTAGCTTACTTGCATGCATAAAGTATATGTAGCAATATAAATCATTCATACAAGTGCGAGGAATAAATAAACAGTACATTTGCAATTTATAACAAACACATAATAACCCAATAACAGATACACATAATTAAGATAAAAATTCTCTTTATTATTTTCTTCCTTGGGTATAGACTCGACTCCACCCTGCACACTCAGCTACAGGGGTCCATGCACTCAGTTGCAGACTACTAGGCCTCTGCACACTCAGCTACAGAGCCTTCTCGTACTCTACGACCCAAGACACACTTATACACTTAGACTCTTTCTCTTTGCTCCTACTTCGATATGCTTTCTTAGTTAGTTTTGTTTTACACTTATAGCCTCGATCTATTTATAAAATTCCATGGTCCATGGACCATGGGTAGGCTGACATTACATTACAAGACTAAAGCAAACAACCCTGTGACTCTCTCATGCATTTCACGCTCCGTGCCCGCGATTCCTGGATTATTTACAACAATATTGGGTCAAAACTTTGGGTTTGAGCCCCAAAACATACCTTGGGGGGATTCCATGCCCAACAAGGGCATTGCAAAGATTGAATGGAAGAACCCTATAGGAAAAGGTACCCAAAGGAAATGTAAATGTGGTCTTATCTTGGTCTTTAGGGCTAATTTGGATTTGGTTGTATCCACTAAATCCATCTAGGAAGGAGAAGAATTTATTCCCTACAAGTCCATCTCGGACTTGGCCAATGAATGGTAAAGGAAAATGGTCCTTATTTGTAGCCTTGTTAAGTTCCTGATAATCAACATAGATTCTCCACTTCCCATTCCTCTTGGGAAGTAAAATAAGAGGCGAGACCCACTCACTATTTGAAATGGGGTATATGAACCTTAAATCTAGTAGCTTTTGTAGTTCTTCTTTCATAATGTCCTTAAGAATTGGGTTCATCCTTCTCTGGGGTTGGCACATAGGATTGCATCCCTCCTTGATGTAAATATGATGAGTACAAACTAAGATATGCACACCTTTCATTTCCTTATAATCCTGATCAAGAGAATCTATGTGTTTCCTTAGCACATTCCACAATTGTTCTTCCCATTTGGACAAGAGAAAAGGGTTGATCTTTAAAGTTCTTGATGGGACAAAATCTACAACCTTGACATGTTTTGGACTTGAGTCAATAGGTCATAATTTAGTCCAAGGACTACTCCAAGATTCTTTCATCAACTCATTAATTTGTATGGGATTGGGAGGTTTGTTTTGAAGGATATGGTCAATGAGGTCATCTTCATCAGGCTACCACTCTCCTATAATAATATCTAGAGTGCATATGGATAGGGGATATGTGATACAATTCATCCTCTTCCTCATGTTCTAACCAAAAGAGTAATTCATATTCCATAGAGGGCTGAGAAGGAGGATAAAATACCAGTTGTTTTGATAAATGTCGATTCTTAATAGCCATATTGCTATCCCTACAACTAAGGTAGGCATAAATAGTGGCCAACCAAGGTCTTCCTAAAATGAAATGATATATTGGGAAAAATACTGAGGCAGGGGGGGGGGGGGGTGAATTAGTATTTACAAATTAATAAATTTTTACATCTCATATATATATTTCTATATGCACATTTATTGAATCGAACCTGCGTGTGCACACGACTATTCTTAATAAAATTAGAGTATATCCAGTGAACTTACAATTAAGTTAATCCATTATATTTTTTTCTTAAGCTAGTGCATTAGTACTTTATTAACCATTAGATAAACATTAACCATGTGTTGTAATAAATAAACCATCACACATAAGCAACATAAGTGAACACCAATATTTAAGGTGGAAACGCAATGTGGGAGAAAACCACCTGCTGTTGTTGTCTATGTCTTATTTTTAATATAAAAGGCTATTTACAATCTTGTACTAGCACAAAATCATACTAGTACGCAGGCACTGACCTAGAGAAGGCAACAACCTTCACTTGTTCTCCATCTGCTACTGGAAGGGAGCTACAAACCCCTAGATCTTGTACTGATATGATTACCAGTACGTAGGCACCGGCCTATAGAAGGCTACCCACCTTCACTGTTCCTCCATGGACCATGTTTCATAAATTTTCAGACTCAATACTCCTTGTACACATCAACACAATATGTAGGCCACGTTACATCAAATTTTCATATTGGACCCATTAGTAACATTGAAGCTCAAAATCAATCACCACTATAATGTAACCATAAAATACAACTGCATCTATCAACAATCAGTCAATTTGAACAATCAGATCACTATCAGCAGAATAGATATCTGAACTTGGAACATTACATCAATAACCATAATCAACTACAACCTTAAAAACCATATGTCAGAATGTATATTCTACTTGAATGAAGCAAACCTACATGTATACGCCACTTTCTATGACCCAACCTATGTATACCTCTAAATATACTAAATCATAAAACCTCTTAACCAAAAACTGTACCAACCAATGACATTATGAAGATCTACTGTCATATTACAGAGTTCTAAATAGAGAGCAGCAAAGATCACCCTTGTTACTCAAAAAATCAATCAACCAAACTCAATCTCCTTATACAACTAGTTTTACTTTCATATCTAATGAAGACATCATTGATAAACAACAGTAAAACAACAACACTGATCAGATATATCAATCATCTTTGAACAACAAGCTTTTCTTTTGCATACGCTACTCTGAAGTGTCGAACTAGCATGTATACGTGCCTTCACAAAGTCAAACCAACATATAGATCTGCAAATAATAACTTATAACTTCGCAGCTATTTCAGACTTCAGATATACCCATATCATAGCATTTAAAGGAAAAAACATTTGTTAGCACTCAGATCTAGCCTATCCATTATCATATCACATAATGATAAGTCATTTCAGGTCTTATGATCCTGATCCATCATTAGATCTCATCCATCATCAAACACTCAGGTGCATACTTAGTTCAGATCAAGCAAAGCATCAATAACCCATAACATGCATATTTTCTTTTGATCTAACTCTTCATAATATTTTCATTACTTGCACACCTTTACACTTTGATCTTCACTTCCTTTTATAGTTTTAGCCTTCTATCAATACCTCAGACCAAAACAACACTTAGAACATGTGGTATTCTTAGACAGGATCGCGTAACTGTTATTCCACTCAATATTATGGGATAATACCATGGTGTGCAACCCTTGGTATTCTTTAACCTTATTTTTTCCATCCCATACACACTTTTCTTTATGTGAAACTACATGTATACGTATATGCTCATTTTATTATGTGTACCTGCGTGTATACGCTACTTGGACTAGGGTAAACAACATATACAACTTAATACAACTTAAAACATTATTTTTCTTCATTTTCTTGATTCTGATCTGAAATCCTTTGTCCCATCATCCTGTTCTTATGTGCCATTACTCTATTACCTTTTAATAGAGCTTTTATAATGTGAGTTTCCATCTGTTAGGTTCCTATACCAATAGGAGTCATAATTTTGGAATAACTGAGGTCAAATCTGTAATATGTACATACCTTTGCTTTCTGCAAATGTTTTCCATATTCAAAAACTCAAAAAAATTTAAAAAATGTAAAGAAGGTATGTCCTAAAAGAAAAATCAAAGGACAAAAAGAATAAAAAGGTCAAAAAAAGATGAGAATATGAACCCAAAAACAAAAAGATCATGAAAGTGTCCAAGACAAAATGCCACTACTATTTACTTTTGATGCAGAATAAAAGATTATGTGTAGCTTGTTACCTTTGCCACAATCCATGGATGGTCAAAATGTTTAAACTTGGCTATTTCATGTTTTCAATTTTATGCTTAGAGATAGAGAATAAAATATGACCAAAATGTTTAATCTTGGCAGATAAGTAGATAGGTAGAGTAAATAAAAAGAGATCCACTGTTTAATCTGAGCCCTTGGATGTAATAAGGTTAGACTTAGATAGATTACTTTTGTAAAAGAAAAGAAAAATTTTGATAAAGGGTTTGCCAACTTAAGTGCACCCTAATAAAGAGAAGTAAAAATGGTAGGATGAGTAGGTGGGTAAGTAGAAGAACGGTTGCAGAATTGTGATGATTGTTAGATAAAAGCATGTTGATCACCTTCATCATCAAATTTCCAAGTATGGATAATAATTGGGCATGTATCAAATCCACAAAGTCAAATTGATTAACCTCCCTCACTCATTACATTTTTCACTTAAACCAATTTTCAAGGAAAGTCTTAAAGTACCTAAAATATTAAGTTAAAGGGGCTCAGAGCATTTCTCTGACTTTTGGAGGGACCGAACCCTCGGCCCAATAACTTATAGGTCCTAAGTACTAAAGGTCCCCTCATAAGCATTCACCCCCCTTCAAATTCACTCATATTCCCAAATAAACTTACTCTCCCCTAATAAACCCATTGCTCTAAGGATAAAACCTTAGAAAAGTGATCACCTCTCATGTAAAAACCCCTTTTACAAAAACCCACAAATATACACTAAGCCTAAGTTTTTATGTTTTCTATGTGAAAAGCAAAAACAAATTGCAAAGAATTTATTTTATACTTGGCGCTCAAACATTCTCTGCCTTCGTTCATATTAACTGGTAACTTTATTTATATTAACTCCCGAGAAAATAACCCTTTTCCCCTATGTATTTATTAAAATCCCTTAATATTAATATCCCGTCCCAAAGTTTGAAACATAAAATTTATTAATATCATTAATGATTAATGGGTTATTCGTTGATCAGTAACTAATTAAGAACCAAAACCCTCTGCTGAATAAAATGAATTAATTAACCAATCTGTGGTTAATTAATAATTGACCTCTGCTAATGAAATCAACCCCGACGCTCTTAATCTACCAAAATCCTTGATTAATTAAATCCCATCACTCTTAAATCTCCACTGGGCCCCTCCATTAAACCTCATGACTAATCCCCGCCCCGACCACCATACGATCAGGTCCTATTTGATCCGACGGTTGACAATCATATCGGGCGTCCTCCGAAGGCTGACCTTTACCCGGCCAATATAGGTGGTTTCACTTTCCACCCTGCTGCTATGTGGCACCCGATGAGTGGCATCAGGCGGCCTCCCCCTCGAAACCACTCCAACCCAAAAGCGGTGTGATCTAAACTCGCTTACTGCCTCCCGCTAGACGACAAAACGTCTCATCCCCTGCTTAACTCCAAAAGTGCCTTTCCCCATGTACCCGCCAAAACAGTTGACTTTGCAAATAAAACTAAAAAAACTCATTATTTTTAGTTTTATCGTGAAAAAGATCGCTCAGACCTCCATGCAAGCACTGGAGTACGTACAACCATCAACCCACATCCAACTGCCAACCTGCTAAAGCTACCTATCTTCCATACCATCCTTCAGTCGCGTGCGCTTCTTGCAAACCGTGCACAGTTGCCCATCAATCCGTTCAGAGTGAGAACTAGGTATTTACCCAAAATCACTAAGAAACCCTATTTAATTCCCAAACCTCTACTCAATTGCTCTAAGTTGTTATGTAATTCAGTAAAACAAGTGCCTAGCAACTCCAAACCATTCCGAATTGAACCAATTTTCCCCTAATTTGATAGTAAACCTTTCGCCCCCATCCTTGAATCCACAAGAACCAAGGATGTTTACACCAGTTGCATTGAATGTCCTACCAATTTCTACTCCCCACAAGGATCTAGACCATCTCCCGTTGGTAGAGAAAAACTTTCAAATCAAAGACATTGCTGTT
Source organism: Pinus tabuliformis (assembly GCA_031772625.1). NCBI lineage: Eukaryota > Viridiplantae > Streptophyta > Pinopsida > Pinales > Pinaceae > Pinus > Pinus tabuliformis. The sequence goes on along the minus strand of CM062805.1, from coordinate 96,817,964 downwards.
GAAGAATCCCCATTGAAATTATGCTGTAGGTACAGAGACCAGTACTTGAACCATGCAGACAAAATAGGTCTTTGGGAATCAAATCTGCCCAAGTACCAACTCCTCAGCGTCCAGATCTTCCCCAAAATTGTTCACTATTGTCATGCAAACTAAACTCCCACCTTAAGAGCGGTGATGTCCCCCAACCAGACAAAACTTTTCACCATCACTGCTGAATCCATAAATGAAATGCTGCAGTTGCAACCTGGTCAAAATCTTACTCCCCTTTCTATTGGAGACTTGCTTGACAAATTCCCTAAAATCCCCCTTTCCAAAATTGCTCAATTATTCTAGACTTTCATTATAGAAGAAAAAAACATACTAAAGGATCCCCCTCCTTACATGTCATCCTTTTTTTCTCAGCTTAGCAAAGACATCATATCAATGATATCCAGTGTTTTAGGATATACTACTGGTGAGTATGTAGATGAAATTATTCTTGCCTACATGTCCATTTTCACTCCTGGGTAGCCCCCTACCATCATGTTTGACTATGCCAAATTCATCTCAGATAAAATGCATGATCAGTTCATGTGATTAGAAAATGAGAGAGTATTCAAGTACTCATCAGTGTTGTATCATCTATTTCTCTACTATCAAGCTGACAATTTTCCCTTCATTGTTCAAAAGCTTGACACCAGAGGCAATCCTAGATCAGTAGTCTTCTGGACCCCTTTAATCCACAAATATGAATCTCCATACACCTATACAGATTTTATAGATCTATTTGTGCATCCAGTAGCGACCATGCTAATAGGAAGTCCTCCTCCAAGAATCAGTGCAAATACCAGGAGGGTCCTATAGCTGTCCAAACAGCATAAAGTGGGATATTGGTACTTATACCAAAATCACACTGAAATCAGAATATATGGCTGCGAATTTTCACCTTACAAATTTCCAAGATACCTCCCAATGAGATTATTTTCCCTGGAGTACTACAGGCAAATAGTCATCTCTGATGAGGTACATTTTTTGAAGGCCAAGAAAAAGCTACAACTCCGAATAAAAGACTAGCTAGGCCCCTTTATGTGTAACAGTAGAGAAGCTGGAAGAGTTGCAGAGGAAATCCTTTAAGGGCTCAAACTCAAACAAAGCTTCATTTGGAGATATGACCCCTTTGATGTCATCTGTAATAGAAGATAGAAAAACAAATTGTCTCCCTACATCCACCACCGAATTCCTAAAATAGAACAATATGCAAATCAACTGGAATGGGTGGAGAACACTCTAGTAGATAGGGATAGCACAAAAACTGCTGTCAATAATGTGTTGATTGATCTAGAAAGAAGACTTGATTAAGATTCCTTTGTACAAGTGCCAGGAGAATCCCAATCCCAAAGGGAAACACAGGAACACAGTGAGCAACTAGCAGAAGAAGGACCTCTAGAGAAAGAAGAATCTTAGCAACCAAACATATCAGAAGAGCTGGCTCAACCAGAACACATCATGAATAACTCTCCTATTGTACAGACACCTCTAAATGAGTAGAAGAATCCCAAAAGAGATAGAGAGGAGGCCACGCCTTCTAGCAGACTTATTGCACAGACTTATGTTAAGAGGCAAAGGTTAAATCCTTTTTCAAAACAAGAGTTCATAGAGGAAACAAATGGAACCACAGGTACAGAAAGAGCAGAACGCAGGTAGACCACTCCCTTTGGAGGTACACAAGAACCTTCCACTCCACAGGCTCAAAAGCTAGAGAGACAATAGAGCATGGAAGTGTCCTCATTCAGGGCTCCAACAAGCCAGAACCAGGACACTAGAGAGAAATACAAAGAAATAAAGGCCAGAAATGAAAGATTGAAGGCCCAAAGTTATGCACAATACCTTAAAATGGCTCCAACTAATCAAATAAGGCTAATGTCAGCCTTTGATGTAAAAGAAGGTAAGATGAAAATGACTTTTATGAAGCCTACCACACAACAGCCCAGGTCTATAACAGATTACTTGAAGATAGATTTTAAGGTGTTGGCGAAGGATATACATCCTATTGAACAAATAGAATTACACAAACAGACCAGGGAAATGGTCTATTCTACATTGACCAGCAAGGCCATTGTAGCACATCAACTCCAAAATTCGTTGAATAATATATCAACGCAATTCTAATTAGAGAAGGCTTCTTCACAGGCCAAGGATACCAGGATAAAGTCCTTAGAGGAATTAATCATAGAACTTCGGCATGATCCCAAGGATGTAAAGGCTGCAGAAAAGCTAATTAAAAAGAAAAATGATGACATGGCTACATTGAAAAAGAAGCTTAAAATTCCTCCTCTGCATCATCCACAAACAGTTGAAGTATTAGAAACTTAGAAGGAGAAAGAGATTATGAACCTAGTCCTTAAGTTGCATGCTCAACTAAAAGAAACAGAGAAAGAGCTGGATAACTTGATTTAGTCTAGACAGAATGAGTTGGCCACCACTCCATAGACTGTCATTCCTACAGTCTCTACAGCAGTGCCCTCCCCATTGTTTGCTTCCTTAGCACTAGCAGTTCCACTAGCTACAACTATGCCAGTCATAGGTACATGTACAAGTGCAGGGACATCCACAGAAAAGACAGCTGAATTGGTGAAAGCCATGGAGGAAATGACCATCCAGGCAATTGAGCTTAAAAATCTTAGAGAAAAAGTGTCAAGTTTGGAAACTGATTGCAAACTTGCACAAATACAATAGAAGGAAGAAGCTCAGAAGAGTCAAAGAATGGGAGAAAGGATAAAAGTACTTGAAAAGGACTTGACATTGCAACAACCACTAGGATATATGAAGGAAATGCTCTGGGCCAACATTGACTCTGTCAACGATGTTTGGCCATCTATTCAGGTAATTTTTGAGCAAACTGAACTGGTAAAAGTGGCCACTAAAGCAATTCATAAGACAAGAGAAGAGCTGGGAAACAAGCCTGAAGAGGCCAACCAATTGATAGAACTCCTGAACAACAAGAACAAGTATCAACTGGATGAACTGGGCATAGAAGACAGGACAAGAACCATCATAGAAATCAAGAAGGTTCTCACCAAAAGGAACCTTATACTCAATCTTGAGAAAAGATGCCAAAGCATCCAAGCTGATATTGATAGATTTATGACAAAGTTTGGTATTTTAAGGAAGAAAGGACTCCCCGGTCCTATGGTAATTAATGACAAGCTTATGACCCAGGATGATTACATTGAAAGACTAAACAAGTTGGCCAGCAACCAAGCTAATACTTCAAGGATAAAAGCTCTGCCCACGGGAAAGGTATTATATGATAATTTGGAAAATCTATTTTTTCTAGAGCATGAGATAAAGCACCTGTTCGTCAACAAGCCAAATTTTTCCAAGTACACTGAGGCTGATGAGATATATAGAAAAATTCTAAAGATGAAATTACTTGAAGGTGAATGGTGGATGAAATTAACAGATTTAATATAAAGTTACTGCAGTCTATCTATATGGAAACAAGGTAAAACAGATGAAATAGAGTCAAAGTGTAGCAGATAAAGAGTATCAGTAGATTGAAGACATAAAGTGATTCCAACACACAACTATAAAGCAACTGAAAGAGCCAAATTTGAATTACAACAGCCAACACAATCACAATAAAAGGGACAGCAAGAAGGCAGTTCTCCATCTATCTCTATCTTCATGCTTGAAGATATTTTTGGTTTCCTAGAATAATTCTCATATTGTTATGAGATATTTTGTAACATCTTTTGTATAAATACTTCACTTTGTGAAGCAATTAGTGTGGATTAAAATACATTTCTATAGACATTTTATATCAAGCTAAGGAGCTATTGTAATCAAGACTGGACTGGTTTTGTTAGGTCATGAAATAAAGCTAAAGACATTTCACTGGATTCTTGTGCACAATTGGAACCAAATAAGTATTATCTCTTCATGTTTAATTATTGTTTTCTCATCATGTTATAAATATTCACATGTTTTCCCTATGAAATCTGAATAGTAAACAAGGAATGATATTTCAGAATTAGCTTTAATGCTCTCTGTCTTTACTGTTTACTTTCTCATTGCTTTCTACTAAACTGTCTTGGTCTGGGAATTCTTAATTGCTTCCTTACCTCCATAGTTTCCCCCCTTAGGTCCATAGTAAAGGATTCTTAGTTTCCCTTTGCTACTAATCTCCTTCTGTTCTTCATCTTGATCTCAGTTTAAGGATTCTTCATTACCCTTTTACCCTAGTTAGGACTACCATATCCATTTGAACCTGCAGATTTTCTTTTTGTTGTGTTAGCCTGCCCTGTGAACTCCTCATTTAGTAATTGATCTGATCTAGTTAAGCCACTTTTTGATTGACTCCATAGCCCAATGGCCTGAATACTTGTTATGCCCATATGTTTTCTTAAATCTACCACCCAATCAAAACCAAAACATCATGAGCATTAAGAAATAGCTTGAAATCCTACTCAAAACAAAGTTAAATTATAAAGAGATAGCCCTCTCTAGACTTAGGTTGGCTAGAACCCGAGTCTAAAAGATTAGGTTTGTGGTTACCTCGGATTATTCCTTCTTTTTATAACTTCTAGGGAAGACTTCTAAGTGATAACATAGTGGTCACCATACTGGGGAATCAAACCCCTAGTCTTAATAAACCTTTGAGAAATTCAAATTTTTATTTTCAAGCCTCTTAAAGGGTTTATTAGAAGTTATTTCAAAAAAATTTATAAATAAGAAAATAATTAGAAAAAGCTTGAAATCTGGCTTGAAGGAAAACTCACTATACGAGGGCCAACCCTGATCCAAATACTCTCCCTGTATTTGACAATCCCAACCTTATTTCGAGAATAATCAGAAGACAAGAATGTTCAGTAAGCCCAAGACATTTATTTTGATCCAATTCCTGCCCTAGTGAGTGGTTGTTCATATAAGACCTCCCTTTTGACGAGTATTTTGACCTTTCCTTCTTTAGAACCAAGTCCGAGAGTGCACTTGAGGACATAGTTATAGATCCAGAATTTACAACAAAACTTGTAGTCCAAAGGGTAAACTTGTCAATTGATCAGTACCTTCTGGATTCCCCTCAGTTATCCCTTACTACTGATAGGATCCCTGAACTTTCTGAAACAGCTTCAACTTCTTTTATTTCACCCTCATTTCCTCACACTTCTGAAGTTCATTCCTCATCTTCATTCATACCTTCGCTTCCCCATCAGACTATCACTACCCACCAAATACCCATTACCCCTGTTACCCCAAATCTCCCTGTTGTTTCAAATCCCCCTGTTACCCCAACTCCGATTCTCAATCCTGTCCAACTTAGAGTTATGGCACTTAGATATGCCCCTCTTGCGATGCCCACTCCTCAAGGTGTCTTCCCACCAGATTATCAGAGTAAAATTGTCATATTTGATGGTACTGGATCTTACACAGCATAACAACACACAAGAAAAATGACAAATTATTTTGAACTGCATGAAATTGACATAGGAGATGTCCAAATGAGAATATTTGCCCAAACTCTAGCTGGAGAAGTGAGAAGATGGTGTATATCTCTGCCTAATAATAGTATAGATAGTTTAGAAGTTTTTTACCAGCAATTTTTAAATAGGTGGGAGAAGAAAAAGAACCCTCTTCAAATTCTTTCTGAATATGAAAACCTCAAGAGGGGACCAAACGAAACCGTTCAGGACTACTGTACTAGATTTAACAATGTATATAACACAATACCACTTGACCTAAGGCCTCCACCTCGCTTAGCCATGATAAAGTTTCCAGACGGGTTTGACACTGACATGGATTTTCAAGTTAGAGAAAGGAATCCCGCTACACTAGAAGATATTCAAAGTGTAGAAATTAGTGTAGAAGCTAATCTGCTATCCAAGAGAGCTAGGGTTAGAAACGAAAGGAGAGCACCCCTGAAAGATGAAACTTCACCCTTTGATAAAAAAATGGATGCTTTAGCTAAAGGAATGGAAAAATTGATGGATAGGATAGAAATCATTGAAAGGTGTAGAAATTTTGAATAATATGACACTTATTCACAGAGATTATCCTGATTATACACTATTTTCAGAATGCATGCATAATGCATAACCTCCTCTACGTTGATCATCAATTTGCAGAATCAAAACATTCACATGCGCACATTGAAACACATCAATAACACATATCAACACAGTATGTAACTGGGGAAAGCATGCAGCTGAAAACCCCCAACTATCTGTATATTATATTGATTGAGAACATGTAACAATACATAGTACAATACTCCTCACAAGTACTCAGTACTATCTCCACTTGTTACACACAAACTAGCTTAGATCTGAATCAATCACAGGTTCAAATCTCCTCCGTTGCTTGCCTGCCTCCACTGTGCAATCCTGCATCAATGCATGTGCAAATCTCATGCACAACTATAGTCACAACTGATAGCAATCTCAACCTCTAACACCTGTCTCCACTGAACTGTCCATGCATTGAGTTAACTGATGTATTCTTTAGTTGTTTTATGAGTTAATAATTAGTGAATTAATTAACAATTAATTCACATCACTCATCACTAGCGTATTTGCAGTTAAACTAAATACAACTAGTTCAACCAAGTCAAACTAAACACAACTCCATCAACTCCTCAATCAACTCCACCAAACTCAATCACTTGAGTTCTAACTAAAGTCCATCATGGAATAGCTCAACTGACCCATAAGAAAAGTGTATTTCCTTCTGGCAGTTGCATGTGCCACATCCGTAGCTCGAACTGAAGTGCTCCAAGAGGATAAGATAATGTTTATAGTCCAAATATTATTAAGAGCTAATAATATTCGACTGTTCTATTTTTAGCTTGGCAGTCTAAAAATAGACTCTGCCCATATGTCTAAAAATAGAAGTCCATCTATTTTTACCAACATGACCAATCATCCACAAATAGCATCTTGCAACTCATAGACCATGATCCATATGTCTAAAAATAGACTTTGTGCCAAAATAGCCTGCAGGCCCACTTAGTGAAGGCGACTCCTTTCCACTAAGCTCCATCATCTTGTTGCATTTTCAACACTCCCTCTCAACAAGATATGGATTATCTGCAACCCCTATCCTCCAACTCTGGAATGTTCTGCATGCAACACATTTGCCCGGTCCACTTGCTCCAACAACACTTGGAACAAAAAACACTCCCAACTGACCATTCTGTTGGGCTAGGAACATACTCTAATGCTGAAGCTCTACCTGCTACTGACAAGTGCTCCCTCTCTGACATCTGCGCTACTGCAACATCTTCATGCATCTCGCACCATTACACACCTCTCTATGCCACCTAGCACTGTGCAAAACACTTGTGCCTCTCACATTGCTGCAGCCTGCTAGTTATGCGGTGTCCTAGGATTCCCTACACTGTCGCTCTCTCTGCCGCTCCATCCGCATCTGTCTCTACCCAATCAGTCAGTTCATGCTACTCCACATCAGGGCTCCCATAGCAAGGTCTCATCCAAGAGGTTGGGTACCTCAAGGATCCTGCCCCTCCTCCTTGGGACGATCAATCCACATCACCCCACCTCCTACCTGGAGGTATGGCTGCATGTGATCCCTCAGCCCACCTGGCTCGAAGTTTCCCCCTACTGGAGGTCTCTACATGAGTAGATGTCTCTACTCGATCTCCTCTCAGCTTCCCTTGTTGTGGCTGCTCCAAAACCTCCTGAAGCTGCTGCACCAATCGTGGCTCCTCCACAATCGTCTGAGACTTCTTCTGGCTCTGCATGTTGAGAGGTAATATACGCTCCCTCTCAACCACCAAGTCTCCATCAGTTTCCTCGCTGCTCAAGGCTTTGCATGCATCTTGAACCTCAAGAGCATACAGGTTCTTGACCCGTGAACCAATCTGCTTCACCTGTCTAGTGATGATGTGTCTAAGGAAAACCTTTCCCTTACTGAAGACTACATCACAGCCTCTATCTTCTAGCATCGCGATCGACACCAAGCTTCTCTTCAGTCCTAGTACATACTTGACATCGGTCAAGGTAAGGCGAGCTCCATGCTCCCTCTGCAAAATAACCGTGCCTACACCTGAGACACTATACTTCTCATCATTACCCATCGCTATGAGTATCTGGAGATCTTTCTCCTCCAAAGTACTGAAGAAACTCTTGTCACCGGTCATGTGGAAAGAATCTCCACTGTCAAGAAACCAACCACTTCCCACCATGGATGAAACCATGCATGCGAAGAGTGTGAAATCTAGCTCAAACTGTGAAGCAAGTGCCTCACCTTTAGATCCTTCCCTGGATCCCTTCTTGGATTTCCTCCGTGGACAATTTACAGCATAATGGCCCACCTCATGACAACGAAAGCATCGCACTTTCGATTTGTCAACCTTCCTCCCATCATTGGAAGAACTCGATTCAGAAAGAGAACCCTTCTCCTTCCCCTTCTTTGCTTTGGCAGCCAAAGCGCAATTTTCTTCATCAGATGCCTTTGATGAAGATCCGTCCCTGGTATTCCGCCTGATCTCCTCTTGCACAAGATCTAACCAAAGTCTCTCCCATCCTGGTAATTTCTCCCAACCATTGACAAAGTCCTGATAGGAATGCCAACTCTTCGGAAGACCAAGGAGAGCCAAGCTCACCAAGTCCTCATCATCGACAGTCACCCCCACACTTCCCAGCTCATCCCGGCATTGGGTGAACTTCGTGAGATACTTGGGCATACTGTCTCCATTCTAACACTTAATATTTCTGAGTTTATCCTTGAGCGCCAACTTCCTCTGGTCGCTCTTGCTTTGGAATAAATCTGTCAATGCTTTCCACATCAAGTATGGAGAAGCCTTTCCATGCAGGCTGGATACAATGTGATCGTTCACGCCCTCCAACAGAATCCTTCGACACTTTTTTGTCTTCTTTTGCCAAGCCTCAATGTGAGCAGCATCAGTAAGCTTTGGGACCTTAGCCTCTATGAAATCCTTCAACCCATTGTCATCTAACACCGCCTCCACCCTGTCTTTCCATGCAATATAATTCGAGTTGCCTTCAAGAGCATACTCCAATCGCAATCCGTTGAAAGACATTTCAACTTTAACACCAAGAAAACACTACTGCAAATTCGAATTCCACCAGCTCAGAACTCAACCACCTCTGATCTAAAATTCGTGAGAACAAAGTATTTCTCGTACAAATATTGACTGTATGGGCTTTTACCGGATATCTCACCTTCCAAAGGAAGGATGAATCCAGAGGCTACCTGGCCCGATTACAGACTCTGCCTGAAGAAATAAAATGTAAACACTTTCTGAATAATAGATCTGATTATCAACTCTACTCCGATACCATGTAGAAATTTTGAATAATATGACCCTTATTCATAGAGATTATCCTGATGATACACTATTTGCAGAATGCATGCATAATACATAACCTCCTCTATGTTGATCATCAATTTGCAGAATCAAAACATTCGCATGCGCACATTGAAACACATCAATAACACATATCAACACAGTATGTAACTGGGGAAAGCATACAGCTGAAAACCCCCAACTATCTGTATATTATATTGATTGAGAACATGTAACAATACATAGTACAATACTCCTCACAAGTACTCAGTACTATCTCCACCTGTTACACACAAACTAGCTCAAATCTAAATCAATCGCAGGTTCAAATCTCCTCCGCTACTTGCCTGCCTCCACTGCGCAATCCTGCATCAATGCATGTGAAAATCTCATGCACAACTATAGTCACAACTGATAGCAATCTCAACCTCTAACACCTGTCTCCACTGAACTGTCCATGCACTGAGTTAACTGATGTATTCTTTAGTTGCTTTATGAGTTAATAATTAGTGAATTAATTAACAATTAATTCACATCACTCATCACTAGTGTATTTGCAGTTAAACTAAATACAACTAGTTCAACCAAGTCAAACTGAAAACAACTCCATCAACTCCTCAATCAACTCCACCAAACTCAATCACTTGAGTTCTAACTGAATTCCATTGTGCAATAGCTCAACTGACCCATAAGAAAAGCGTATTTCCTTCTGTAGTTGCATGTGCCACATCCGTAGCTCGAACTGAAGTGCTCCAGGAGGATAAGATAATGTTTATAGTCCAAATATTATTAAGAGCTAATAATATTTGATTGTTCTATTTTTAGCCTGGCAGTCTAAAAATAGATTCCGCCCATATGTCTAAAAATAGAAGTCCATCTATTTTTACCAACATGAACAATCATCCACAAATAGCATCCTGCAACTCATAGACCATGATCCATATGTCTAAAAATAGACTTTGCGCCAAAAATAGCCTGTGGGCCCACTTAGTGAAGGTGACTCATTTCCACTAAGCTCCATCATCTTGTTGCATTTTCAACAAAAGGAAACCTCACTGGGATAACCAATAGACACCTCCAGTAAGGAATCCAAACTTCAGGAAAAACCAGAACCAAAATACTGGTAAAAATGGGCCTGATCAGAACATTAGACCTCCTTTCCAAGAGAACTATGCTGAAACTTCCCATCAAGAAGACCCTGAGCTCGACACTCAAATTAACTTAATGGGGTTAGACGATGAGGAAATGGATTTTTTGACTCAGGATGACCAAGAATTATACATGCTTCAACAGTTACAGACCCAAACTGGAGAATCTTTCGACCACAAGCAAGGGTATGACTCTACTATCTTCGAAGTGCATATACAGTACAATTTAAGGAGCAAAAAGAACACTGATGTTCCAAACCAAAACAAGAAAGCAGTACCCAATCAGCCTAAGAAAGTGAAAGTTGCTCCAGTTACAAAATCTCTACAAATCCTTTCTAGGTCAAATCAGAACCCTCCTAGTCCCACCATTGAAGATGTAACTAATGACCAACCTTGTAATGAGCAACCTTCCACTTCAGTTCCCCTCAAGGAAATAGTGGAACAGTCTCCAGAAATTATATTATAAAATCCAATTAAAAAGATTCCCAACACTAAAAAAGAAGAACAAACTACTCCAAACCCTGTTGCTAAGATTTCAAATGTTCAAATAGACAAATCCCCTTTGGCTTTTAATTTAGGAGGAGAGATGGCAAAACTCAAAATCTCGGTTCCTTTAACAGAACTAGTTAAACATGAAACTTTCCGATCTCAAATAAGTAAATCTTTAAACTTCGTTGAGAATGAAGACTTTATTAACTTATTTGATGATCAACCTAAGTTAATTTTTAGTTCTAATGTTAACAGAAAACCAATGGAAGGAGGGATACCACCCTTCTACATTAGCCTTAACATCCATGATAAAATCCTACATAATGTTATGCTAGACTCTGGGGCTTCACACAATCTTATGCCTAAATCTGTTATGGAGAAGCTAAAATTGGATATCACTCGACCTTATAAGGACCTGTTTTCATTTGATTCAAGCCAAGTTAAGTGCTTAGGACTTATAAAAGACCTGTGTGTTTCCCTAGTGCAATAGCCTGCTACGACCATTCTTATAGACATAGTTGTTGTTGATACACCACCTAAATATGGCATGCTACTGTCTAGATCGTGGGGTGCCAAACTACAGGGATCTCTATAACTTGACATGTCATATGCTACCATATCAGTCTTTGGACATCCTAAAAAATTGTATAGAGAGACACTGATGAAGTATGTAGTGAGTACCTAGGAGAGACCTCAAAACTTTTCTATATATTCGATGCATTCTGATATCGATTCTTTCATTCTTTACAATGTTGAACCGAACCAAGAAGACACTTCAGACAACATTATTACAGACCCAAAAGAAATTATAGTAGTAGAAGAAAATCGAAGTATCCAAATTCAAGAGATTTCAGATAAAAAAGATGACCTAGATACCTTAGTTAAAGAAGATTTTGTACCCCCAGACAGTAAGAATTATGAACATGAAATTCTATGGCATCTTGAATTCGATGGATCAGTAAACAAATTAGGTGCAGGAGTAGGAGTATGGATTTACAACTTAGAAAATGATCATTCAGAGGGTCATGCCTACAGATTAAACTTTAAATGTACGAACAACATGGCCAAGTACGAAGCACTTCTGTTAGGTCTCAAATTGGTCAAAAGGTTAGGAGCCATAAGAGTCTCTATTATGGGAGATTCTGAGTTGGTAATAAAACAAATTATCATTATTTATATGACTAGGGATCCTAGGTTATGATTTTATAGAAGAACAGTTGTAGAAATACTAGATACTCTTTTAGAAACCAAGCTTGTTGTTATTCTAAGAAAATACAATATGCAAGCTCACAGTTTAGCTATGTTTGCTAGTACTTTCAAGTTACCATTTCAGTCTAACCATCAGTACACTGCTGAGGTTAGGTGCAAACCTGCTATTTCTGACAACTTAAAGAACTGGAAAGTGTTCAATAATTATTAGCAAGGGCTTGGGGTTCGCGGTCTCTCCCAAGAACATTCCATTTGAAAGCATCATCTATAACATTGAGAATGGGGCTCAAGACCTTTCATTAGATGATAAAGAGGTATTAAGACAGGAATGTTCCCTGGTTATGTTGAAATATAAGCGGCCAAAGAGTAATTTAAATAAAGAGGGATAGGATTCTCTTAGATCTCTTCGTAATAATGATAAAATAGTCGTACTTAAAGCTGATAAAGGAGGGGCAACTGTTGTGTTAGACAAAGATGATTACATTCATAAGATGAATGAGCATATAAATTGTGGGAGTTATAGAAGAATCAACTCTAACCCCATTCCTAAGGTTATGAAACAGGTTAAGAAATCCATCATGGGAACAAACCTTGAAGATAAAATGAAAAAGAGGTTCATCCCATCCTATGAGGTTGTACCTCGAATCTATGGATTACCAAAAATTCATAAGGAGGGGGTGTGGCTAAGATCCTGAAACCTCTAGTTGGCAACACTGACTCTTTTATAAAAGACTCAAATGATTTTGTAAAACTTATTAGGAATGAAAGGGTGGATAAGGATGATATTCTAGTAAGTTTTGACGTGGTTTCTTTGTCTACAAAGATTCCTCTAGATGAAGCTGTTCATGTTATAAAGATAGTCACCGATCCTGAAACAACAAAACTTGCAGAAATTTGTTTACGGTCCACCTTTTTCAGCTTTCAGGACCATTATTATGAACAAATATCAAGAGTCACCATGGGTTCCCCGCTATCACCTATTTTTGCCAACTTATACATGGAGTGCTTTGAAAGAAAAGCCCTTGACTCATACCCTTTGAAACCAACTTGGTGGAAAAGATTTGTTGATGACACTAACATAAAATGGACTCATGGCAAGGTTGAACTAGAGAAGTTTTCAATCATCTTAAATCTATATCTTCTAAAATCAAGTTTAGTATGGAGCTTGAGAAAATGGTAAAATCCCCTTTCTAGATGTCTTGATCAGTATAAAAGAGGATGGTACTTTAGGACACCAAGTCTATAGAAAGAAAACACATACTGAAATCTATCTACATGCTGACTCATACCATCATCCATTGCAAAAATTTGGCATCTTAAACACTCTGGCTGTTAGGGCTCTCAGAATTTCTGACTCTAATCACCTAAATGAAGAAATTGAACACTTATCCTTTGTTTTCAAAAACCTAGGATACAAGGAGTTTAATATTAAGAAAGCTAAAAAAAGAGCTCAGGATAAGGTCCTCTCCAGGAGTCCTCAGGAAAACAGGGAAGAAAATTGTGGAAAAGTATACCTCCCATTCATCTAGGGGATTACGGATAAGATTACAAAAATTCTAAGAAAGAAGAACATAAACACTCAGTTTACAACATGTGGAACAATCAGGCAAATGATGAGGTCAGTCAAGGATAACATAGATCATCAACAACTCAATGGTGTGTACAAGATTGATTGCTCGTGTGGCAAGAGTTATATTGGAAAAACAGGGCGATCTTTGAAAATAAGATTTAAAGAGCACAGAGCTGATATTAAGAATGGGAGACCCCGTACATCAGCCCTTGCAGAACACTCATCCAAAACCAACCATCATGTGTGTTTAGAAGACACCAAAATCATTGCAAGATAGGATCATTATCAAAAGAGAAAAATCAGAGAGGCTATTGAAATTATGAAATTTCCTCAAAACCTCAACAGGGACAATGGGAATGAGATTAGTGGAAATTGGCTCTCCCTGATTAGACAGATAAATCCCTCCAAATATTTAGAAGCATAGTTTCTCTGGTTCCCCAAAATTAATTAAATTAATTAAATATAAATTAATCAATCAATTAATTAATAAAAACCAAAATAACAAAATTAAAAATTTATTCCAGTTTATAGTAACAATGGTTTAAAAATTAACATTTGATAAAGATTATTAAAATCAAATAAAATTATTTAATTAATTAAATTAATTGATTAATTAATCAAATAAATTAAATAATTTACTTATTTATCAATTAGATACATAGGGTTAAATAAAATTAACATAAAATAGAAATAATAAAATTATTAAAACATAAATTGTAAATTAATTAATTAAAAACTTATTATAAATAAAAACTAGAAACTAATCAGATTACATCATATAAATAACCTTATTACAATTAAATATCTCATTGTTTTAATTAGTTATTAGGGAGTAATAATTAGTTTATTTAAAATATAATTAAAATTAGAGTAATAAAATTAAAATAATTAAACTTAAATAAATAAAATAATTAAAATTAAAATTAAAGAAATTAAAGAATTCATATAGGTTCGGCTCTATATAAAAATTTATCATTTTCTAGGTTTATATATACTATGGTTAGAAGACTCTCATTTCAAAAACTATCATTCAGATTATATCAATTTTGGTCCTAATGATGAACCCCCTTTGGGGTTCGAAACATCGACATAACGAACATAATAATGTGGATAATCCGGATCATGCTACTCCAATGATCAACAAATTAACAATTTTCTAACTTTAGATGATGAATTTGTAAACAGCAACATAGACACAGACATAACATTAGATTTTGATTACACTAATAAAGTAGAAATTAACAAAGTAGAAGATGAAAGGATAGATAGATTCCATCCCACAAAGTTTACAAAATCAGATATTCAAAACCTAAAACAAATTGAAATTGATGAAGCAATCAACGAAAATCTGAAGTCATCAATCATAAAGACAATTTTTTTCCCAAAGGATTAACTCCTTTGGAGGACTTGTTTGATTCAAACGATGTCCCTAAAAAGCCGAAAATGGAACCCTTAAAATCAGACATTGAGGAGTGTAACATAGGCTCTGAAGAAGATCCCAAAATAATAACAATTTCAAAGCCTTTACCTCCCAATGAAAAAGTGGAATACATAGAACTGTTTAAGGAATTCCAAGATGTTTTTGCTTGGAATTATGAGGACCTTAAGTCCTATGATACCAGCATAATACAACACACCATTCCCTTAAAAGAAAACTAGAAACCTTTTAGACAGAAGCTTAGAAGGATTAACCCCATTCTATTGCCTTCTATTGAAAAAGAGATCAAAAGAATGTACGAAGCTAAGATCATTGCACCAATTAGATTCTCAGATTGGGTTTCTAATTTGGTACCTACAAGAAAGAAAACTGGCAAAATTAGACTGTGTGTTGATCTTAGGAATCTAAATAAAGTTTCACCCAAGGACAACTACCCTCTTCCTAAAATGGATCACATATTACAGAGGGTAGTAGGTTCAACCAAAATCTCACTGCTAGATGGGTTTTTGGGTTATAACCAGATTTTAGTCCACCCAGATGATCAGTAAAAAACTGCATTCACTACTCCATGGGGCACTTTCATGTATGTGAAAATGCCTTTTGGGTTAAAAATGCAAGGGCCACCTTTCAAAGAGCAATGGACATAGCCTTTTCTAAGGAAATCCATGACTTCCTGGTAATATACCTAGATGATATCACAGTGTTCTCTAAATCAAATCAATGACACCTGGATCATCTTAGGCAGGTCTTCACCAAGTGTAGGAAGTATGGAATCTCTCTGAATCCTCAAAAATCTTTATTTGGGTTAGAAGAGGGAAAATTACTAGGCCATATTATTTCCAAAGATGGTATCCGGATCGACCCAACAAGAATTGAAGCCATTTTACAGATACCACATCCTAGGAACATCAAAGAACTATAAGCGTTTTTAGGTAAAATAAAATTTCTGAGAAGATTTATCTCTAACTTAGCTGAACTAATTAGATTATTAAACAACATGTTAAAGAAAGATTCAACTATTAAATGGACTCTAGAGGCTAAAAATTCTTTTGAAGATATAAATCTAGCCTTAACGCAAACACCAGTTCTCATCAGTCCAATGTTTGATAGGGATTTCATCATATTTTCTTTCGCCTCAGAACATACCATTGCTGCAGTCCTACTGCAGAAAAATGATCAGGGTTTTGAACAACCAATAGCCTTCTTTAGTAAAGCCCTGAGAGATGCACCTTTAAAGTATAATATAATGGAAAAGCAAGCTTTTTCTCTAGTCAAAGCTATTAAAGATTTCAGAGTTTATATCTTGTATTCTCATATAGTAGCTTATGTTCCCAATGTTGTAGTCAAAGACATCCTAACACAGGATGGACTAGATGGAAAGAGAGGGAAGTGGATAGCTACCATATTAGAATATGACTTAGAAATTAAGCCTACAAAATTGATCAAAGGCCAAGGTTTAGCCAAGCTCATGGCTGAATCGAACTGTCAGGCCCTAGACATAAATTTCATTGTAGAATTGGATAATGAAGAGGAGATGGCGACTCCATAAATCAGCCAGGCCTTTACTGACTCACCACGGTATGCTGACATTATATACGTTCTACAAAATCTTCAACCTCCTCCATAGTTATCCAGGAATAAAAGTAGGTTCTTAAAAATGAAATCTTTGAAGTTTTGCATAATTGACAATGCTTTATTTTGAAAAAATCACGAAGGCATCCTTCTTAATTGTTTGTTAAAGGAAGAATCTGACAAAATAGTATAGGAGTTTCATGTAGGTGACTGTGGGGGACATATTTACTAGAAGACCACAACTGATAAGATCATAAGAGTTGGTTTTTACTGGCCCACTCTATTTTCTGATGTAAAGAAATTTGTAACCTCATGTCACAAATGTCAGATTTTTGAAGGAAAAAGAAAACTATTACCATTACCTTTGAAACCAATATCTACTGAAGCACCATTTCAACAGTGGGGTCTTGACTTCATTGGTGAAATTCATCCCCCTTCCTCTGCCCAACATAGATGGATCTTGACTGCCACAGATTATTTTACAAAGTGGATAGAAGCCATACCCTCAAGACAGGCTACTGATACTGTCATAATAGGTTTCCTTGAGGCCAAAATTCTGTCCAGATTCAGTTGTCCAACCAAAATCATCACAGACAATGCAGCAGCTTTTAAATCAAAGAGGATGATTGATTTCTACAACAAATATCATATAACCATGGGTCACTCCATAGCCTACTATCCCTAAGGAAACGGACTAGCAGAGTCTTCCAACAAGAGCTTAGTGAATATCATCAAAAAATTGTTGGAAGATAATAAGAAAACGTGGAACAAGAAGCTAGTAAATGCCTTGTGGGCAAATAGGCTGACCACAAAGAAATCCATTGGTACCAGTCCTTATCAACTAGTCTATGGAATGGAGGTTATTTTCCCATCTTCCTTGGGAACACCAGTGATGAAATTGCTCCAAGAAGCATAGGTTGAGC
Source organism: Pinus tabuliformis (assembly GCA_031772625.1). NCBI lineage: Eukaryota > Viridiplantae > Streptophyta > Pinopsida > Pinales > Pinaceae > Pinus > Pinus tabuliformis. Next base: position 96,800,308 of record CM062805.1, on the reverse strand, counting down.
CAAATGATATTCAAAGGAGGATCAACCAGACAATTCACTTAAAACAGACCAGGGAAGAAATGTATATCAGATCCCAAGTTGTGCAGGAGAGAATCAAGAAAGCTTTTGATAAAAGGACCAAGGCAGAAGATTTCTACCTAGGAGATAATGTTTTGAAATGGGACTCAAGGAGGGAGGATAAAGGTAAACATGGGAAGTTTGACTTCCTATGGAAAGTCCCTTACATCATTTATGCTTTCAGGGGTAATAATTATTTTTTCCTCAAAGAATTGGATGGTGCAAAAGTAGAAGGAGGACTAGTTAATGGTCAAATGCTTAAGAACTATATAGATCCCAATCACTGATTTCACTTGTACATATTTTATCCTTCAAAAAGTTTAGTGTTGATTGGATGGTAATTTTGGAGTTGAAGCCTGAAGATAAGGCCCTAAGCTTCAAAATTTTCACTATCATAAATATTAATAAATTAGTAAAGTAAAAGGGAAAAGTTGCAGAGTAAAATCACAGTAATTCAGAAGGCCATTGATCTACTAGTTCCTGACATTTCACAAGGAAATGCCATCCCAAAATGGAGCCACTGTTAGGTTCCTATACCAATAGGAGTCATAATTTTTGAATAGCTAAGGTCAAATCTGTAATATGTACATACCTTTGCTTTCTGAAAATGTTTTCCATATTCAAAAACTCAAAAAAAATAAAAAAATTGTAAAGAGGGTATGTCCTAAAAGAAAAATCAAAGGACAAAAAGAATAAAAAGGTAAAAAAAGGATGAGAATATGAACCCCCAAAAAAAAATACCATGAAAGCATGCAAGACAAAATGCCACTACTATTTACTTTTGATGCAGAATAAAAGATTGTGTGCAGCTTGTTACCTTTGCCACAATCCATGGATGGTCAAAATGTTTAAACTTGGCTATTTCATGTTTTCAATTTTATGCTTAGAGATAGAGAATAAAATCTGACCAAATTGTTTAATCTTGGCAGATAAGTAGATAGGTAGAGTAAATAAAAGGAGCTAAACTGTTTAATCTGAGCCCTTGGATGTAATAAGGTTAGACGTAGATAGATTACTTTTGTAAAAGAAAATAAAATTTTTGATAAAGGTTTTTCCAGCTTAAGTGCACCCTAATAAACAGAATTAAAAATGGTAGGATGAGTAGGTGGGCAAGTAGAAGAATGGTTGCAAAATTGTGATGATTGTTAGATAAAAGCATGTTGATCACCTTCATCATCAAAGTTACAAGTATGGATAATAATTGGGCATGTATAAAATCCACAAAGTCAAATTGATTAACCTCCCTCACTCATTACATTTTTCACTTAACTAATTTCCAAGGAAAGTCTTAAAGTACCTAAAATCTTAAGTTAAAGGGGCTTAGAGCATTTCTTTGACTTCTGGAGGGATTGGACCCTCAGTCCAATAACTTATAGGTCCTAAGTACTAAAGGTTCCCTCATAAGCATTCACCCCCCTTCAAATTCACTCATATTCCCAAATAAACTTACTTTCCCCTAATAAACCCCTTGCTCTAAGGATAAAACCTTAGAAAAGTGATCACCTCTCATGTAAAAACCCCTTTTTACAAAAACCCACAAATATGCACTTAGCCTAAGTTTTTATGTTTTCTATGGTTAAAGCAAAAACAAATTGCAAATAATTCATTTTATACTTAGTGCTAAAACATTCTCTGCCTTCGTTCATATTAAGTAGTAACTTTATTTATATTAACTCTCGAGAAAATAACCTTTTCCCCTAGGTATTTATTAAAACCCCTTAATATTAATATCCCATCCCAAAGTTTGAAACATAAACTTTGCTAATATCATAAATGATTAATGGGTTAATTAGTCGATCAATGACTAATTAAGAACCAAAACCCTCTGCCGAATAAAATGAATTAATTAACCGATGTGCGGTTAATTAATAATTGACCTCCACCAATGAAATCAACCCCAAAGCCCTTAATCCGCCATAATCCTTGATTAATTAAATCCCGTCACTCTTAAATCTCCATCGGGCCCCTCCATTAAACCTCATGACTAATCCCCACCCCAACCACCATATGATCAAGTCCTATTTGATCTGATAGTTGACGATCATATCGGAGGGCCTCCAAAGGCCGACCTTTACCTGCCCAATATGGGTGGTTTCACTTTTCACCCCACTGCTATGTGGCGCTCGATGAGTGGCATTGGGCGGCCTCACCCCAAAACCATTCCAGCTCAAAAATGGTGCGATCTAAACTCGCTTACTGCCTCCTGCTAGAAGACAAAACGTCCCATCCCCTGCTTAACTCCAAACGTACCTTTCCTCGTGTACCCGCCAAAACAGTTGACTTTGCAAATAAAACTAAAAAAACTCATTGTTTTTAGTTTTATCGTGAAAAATACTGCTCAGACCTCCATACAAGCACTAGAGTATGTGCAACTGTTAACCCACATCCAACTACCAACCTTCTGAAGCTATTGAACTTCCAGACCATCCTTCAGTCGCGTGGGCTTCTTGCAAACCGTGCACAGTTGCCCATCAATCCATTCAGAGTCAAAACCAAGTATTTACCAAAAATCATTGAGAAACCCTATTTAATTCCCAAACCTTTACTCAATTTCTTTAAGCTATTAAGTAATTCAGTAAAACAAGTGCCCAACAACTCCAAACCATTCCGAATTGAACCAATTTGCCCCCAATTTGACAGAAAACCTTTCGCCCCCGTCCTTGAATCCACAAGAACCAAGGATGGCTGCACCAGTTGCATTGAATGTCCTACCAATTTCTACTCCCCACAGGGATTTAGACCATCTCCCATTGGCAGACAAAGACTTTCAAATCAAAGACATCTCTGTTGAAGAATCCCCATTGAAATTATGTTGTAGGTACAGAGACTAGTACTTGAACCATGCAGACAAAATAGGTCTTTGGGAATCAAACCTGCCCAAGTACCAATTCCCCAACATCTGGATCTTCCCTGAAATTGTTCACTATTGTCATGCGAACTACAATCCCACCTTAAGAGCAGTGATGTCCCCCGACCAGACAATACTTTTCACCATCACCACTAAATCCATAAATGAAATGTTGCAATTGCAACCTGGTCAAAATGTTACTCCCCTTTCTATTGGAGACTTGTTTGACAGATTCCCTAAAATCCCCCTTTCCAAAATTTGCTGAATTATTCCAGACTTTCATTGTAGAAGAAAAAGACATCCTTTTTTCATCCTTTTTTCCTCAGCTTGGAAAAGACATCATATCAATGATATCCAGTGTTTTAGGCTATACTACTAGTGAGTATGTAGATTAAATTATTCTTGCCTACATGTCCATTTTCACTCCTGGGTAGCCCCCTGCCATCATGTTTGACTATGCCAAATTCATATCAGATAAAATGTATGATCAGTTCATGCGATTGGAAAATGAGAGAGTATTCAAGTACTCATCAGTGTTGTATCATCTCTTTCTATACTATCAAGCTAACAATTTTCCCTTCACTATTCAGAAGCTTGACACCAGAGGCAATCCTAGATCAGTAGTCTTCTAGACCCTTTTAATCCACAAATATGAATCTCCATACACCTATACAGATTTTATAGATCTATTTGTGCATCTAGTAGTGACCATGTTGATAGGAAGTCCTCCTCCAAGAATCAATGTAGATATCAGGAGGGTCCTACAGCTGTCCAAATAGTATAAAGTGTGAGATTGGTGCTTGTACCAAAATCACACTAAAATAAGAATATATGGTTGTGAATTGGCACCTTACAAATTGCCAAGATACCTCCCAATGAGATTGTTTTTCCTAGAGTACTACAGGAAAATAATCAACTATTATGAGGTACATTTTGTGAAGGCCAAGAAAAAGGCACAACTCTGAATAAAAGACCATCTAGGCCCCTTTGTGTGTAATAGTAGAGAAGCTGGAAGAGTTGCAGAGGAAATCCTTCAAGGGCTCAAACTCAAACAAAGCTTCATTTGGAGATATGACCCCTTTGATGTCATCTGTAACAAAAGACAAAATAACAAATTGTCTCTCTACATCCACCACAAAATTCTTGAAATAAAACAATATGCAAATCAACTGGAATGGGTGGAGAACACTCTAGTAGACAGGGATAGCATAGAAACTACTTTCAATAATGTGTTTATTGATCTAGAAAGAAGACTTGATGAAGATTCCTTTGTACAGGTTCCAGGAGAATCCCAATCCCAAAGGGAAACACATGAACACAGTGAGCAACTAGCAGAAGAAGGACCTCAAGAGCAAGAATAATTTGAGCAACTAGACATATCAGAAGAACTGGCTCAGCTAGAACACATCATGAATAATCCTCCTATTGTACAGACTCCTCTAAATGAGGAGAAGAATCCCAAAAGAGATAGAGAGGAGGCCACTCCTTCTGGCAGACCTGTTGCCCAGACTTATGTTAAGAGGCAAAGATTAAATCCTTTTTCAGAACAAGATTTCACAGAGGAAACAGCTGGAAGCACAGGTACAGAAAGAGCAGAAAGTAAGCATACCACTCCCTCTGAAGGTACATAAGAACCTTCCACTTCATAGACTCAAATGCTAGAGAGACAATAAAGCGTGGAAGTGTCCTCATTCAAGGCTCCAACAGGCTAGAACCAGGAAATTAGAGAGAATTAAAAAGCAATAAAGGCCAGAAATGAAATATTGAAGGCCCAAAGTTATGCACAATACCTTAAAATGGCTCCCACTAATCAAACAAGGCTAATGTGGGCCTTTGACGTAAAAGAAGGTAAGATGCAAATGACTTTAATGAAGCCTACCACACAGCAGTCTAGGTCTATAGAAAATTACCTGAAGAAAGATTTTGAGGTATTGGCGAGGGATATACATCCTATCGACCAAATAGAATTACACAAACAGACCGGGGAAATGGTCTATTCTACATTGACCAGCAAGGCCATTGAATCACATCAACTCCAAAATTCACTAATTAATATATCAGCACAATTCCAATTAGAGAAGGCCTCTTCACAGGCCAAGGATACCAGGATAAAGTCCTTAGAGGACTTAATCATAGAACTGGGGCATGATCCCAAGGATGTAAAGGCTGCAGAAAAGCTAATTAAAAAGAAAAATAATGACATAGTTGCATTGAAAAAGCAGCTTAAAATTCCTCCTCTACATCATCCACAAATAGCTAAATTATTAGAAACTTGGAAGGAGGAAGAGATTATGGACCCAGTCCTTAAGTTGAATGCTCAACTAAAAGAAACAGAGAAAGATCTAGATAACTTGATTTAGTCTAGACATAGTGAGTTGGCCACCAGTCCACAGATTGTCATTCCTATAGTCTCTACAGCAATGCCCTCCACATTGGCTGCTCCCTTAGCACCAATAGTTCCACCAGCTATAGCTATGCCAGTCACAGGTACATCTACAAGCGGAGGGACATCCACAAAAAAGAAAGTTGAATTTGTAAAAGCCATGGAGAAAATGATCATTCAGGATACTGAGCTTAAAAAGCTTAGAGAAAAAGTGTCAAGTTTGGAAACTGATTGCAAATTTGCACAAATACAACAGAAGGAAGAAGCTAAGAAGAGTCAAAGAATGGGAGAAAGGATAAAATTACTTGAAAAGGACTTGAAATTGCAACAACCACTAGGAGATATGAAGGAAATGCTCTAGGCCAACATCATTGACTCTGCCAATGATGTTTAGCCATCTATTCAAGTAATTTTTTAGCAAATTGAACTGGTAAAAGTGGACACTGAAGCAATTCATAAGACAAGAGAAGAGTTGGGAGACAAGCCTGAACAGGCCAACCAATTGATAGAACTCCTGAACAGCAATAACAGGTATTAGCTGGATGAATTGGGCATATAAGACAGGACAGGGACCATCATAGAAATCAAGAAGGTTCTCACCAAAAGGAACCTTATACTTAATCTTGAGAAAAGATGCAAAAGCATCCAAGCTGGTATTGATAGATTTATGACAAAGTTTGGTATTTTAAGGGAAAAAGGACTCCCCAGTCCTATGGTAATTCCTTATGACCCAGGATGATTACATTGAAAGACTAAACAAGTTGGCCAGCAGCCAAGCTAATACTTTAGGGGTAAAATCTGTACCCACGAGAAAGGTATTATATGATAATTTGGAAAATCTATTTTTTCTAGAGCATGATATAAAGCACCTGTTTGTCAACAAGCCAAATTTTTCCAAGTACACCGAGGCTGATGAGATATATAGAAAAATGCTAAAGAAGAAATTACTCGAAGGTGAATGGTTGATGAAATTAACAGATTTACTATAAAGTTACTGCATTAAATCTATATGGCAACCAGGTAAAACAGATGAAATAGAGTCAAAGTGTAGCAGATAAAGAGTATTAGTAGATTGAAGACATAAAGTGTTTCCATCACACAACTATAAAGCAACTGAAAGAGCCAATTTCAAATTACAACAGCCAGCACAATCACAATAAAAGGGACAGCAAGAAGGCAGTTCTCCATCTGTCTCTATCTTCATGCTTGAAGATATTTTTGGTTTCCTAGAATAATTCTCATATTGTTATGAGATATTTTGTAACATTTTTTGTATAAATACTTCACATTTTAAGTAAATACATTTCTATAGACATTTTATATCAAGTTAAGGAGCTATTGTAATCAAGACTGGACTGGTTTTGTTGGGTCATGAAATAAAGCTAAAGACATTTCACTGGATTCTTGTGCACAGTTGGAACCAAATAAGTATTATCTCTTCATGTTTAATTATTGTTGTCTCATCATGTTATAAATATTCACATGTTTTCTCTATGAAATCTGAATAGTAAACAAGAAATGATATTTCAAAATTAGCTTTAATGCTCTCTGTCTTGATTGTTTACTTTCTCATTGTTTTCTACTAAACTATCTTGGTCTGGGAATTCTTAATTGCTCCCTTACCTTCGTAGTTCCCCCCTTAGGTCCATAGTAAAGGATTCTTAGTTTCCCTTTGCTATTTATCTCCTTATGTTCTTCATTTTGATCTCAGTTTAAGGATTCTTCATTGCCCTTTTACCCTGTTTAGGACTAGCTCATCCATTTGAACCTACAAATTTTCTTTTTGATGTGCTAGCCTGCCCTGTGAACTCCTCCTTTAGTAATTGATCTAATCCAGTTAAGCCAATCTTTTATTGAATCCATAGCCCAATGGCTTGAATACTTGTTCTACCCATCTGTTTTCTTAAGTCCACCACCCAATCGTGAGCATTAAGAACTAGCCTAAAATCCTACTCAAAACAAAGTTAAATTATAAAGAGAGAGCCCTCTCTAGACTTAGGTTGGATAGAACCTGAGTCTAAAAGATTAGGTTGGAGGTTACCTTGGATTATTCCTTCTTTTTATAACATCTAGGGAAGACTTTTGAGTGATAACACCATCATACATCATTTTTGAACTAATTCCTTTGAACTGTCCTACATTTTGTCACATCTATAAACACAACTGCCATGCATTCTATCACATCCTGTTTATATATTTATCAAGTATTCCATTCATCAAATAGGTTGTCATTAAGAACAACTCATCAGGTAGGTTGCTTATCAAGGACAACACTAACATAATCTGCATGTATCAAACCTTTTACCATTATTCTGTTCCATCATTCGGTCACCTCTGATATCTCTATGTTCCATCATTCGGTCACCTCTGATATCTCTATGTTCCATCATTCTGTCACCTCTGATATCTCTATGTTCCATCATTCTTTCACCTCTATCCTGTAGATTCATCTAGTTACCATATACAAGTAAGTTTCCATCAAGGACAACACTTGCATCATAATGCCAACAATCTCCCCCTTTGGACTTGCTGGAAATCACTTTGGTGTTTGGTCGCCATAACCTATAAATATAATCAAGATAAGCACCAAGCTTTTCAAAACATCTCACCCCCCTTGACATCAAGGGCAAAGGGCTAACCAATGTAAGATGAAGACTTACATATCTGAACTACTGAATATGAACATTGACCATGCTCCCCCTAGGCACATGTTGAATTTTCTAATCAAACTCCCCCTTAGTACATGCTAAGATGCACTATATTGTCCATGCTCCCCCTGAGCACATGTAGAGTCTGTAGAAATATTTTTCAAAAGAATAACATGACTTTATAACTCAACTATGTGAGTATGTCCTTCCTATCACCAATGACTCATACATACATCAATCACCTGACCAAGTGGGGATACATGTTTGACTTGATTTCAAAAAGTCCATACATGACTGAATATGACAATTATTACATAATAGGTATTTACATGACCTTTACATCAAATTATAGAAATGAAAGTTATAACAAAGACCAAAGACTTAAAGAAGATCATGATAGTTATCAGCAACTATCATACACCACATATGATCTGCACCATAAACATCTGTCAGCAACATCAAGAGTAACAACCTATATATGTCCATCATCAATTCGCAAGATAAGACAATGTAACTTTAATATCATCAACCTATGACTAATTATGCTACATATAGATATCAACTCATCCTCTTGATCTTATCAAGATCAACTTGCTCCATTTCCTTAGTATAAAAAGCCTTAACATAGCCTTCCATGAATAAACTAAGCATATGTCATATCTCCAAGAAGTAATACAAAAACCATTCACATCATATCATATGTATGTGAAAACACCATAGTCATCATCCATGACCATAACATCATCATCGTAGAAAGAACTGCATGATATTTCCACAAGAACCCTCAATATATCAACCATGTATCATCACTAAGGAGTTTTCCAACATCCCACATTTGATAAGCATCAATCATGATAATCAACATATGTGAGTATTAAACCTATCATCATAAAATAAGAAGTCATCATCACTATGTGACTAATTGAGCTATGTCTCCAAATAGCCATGTCTTCAAATAGCTATGTCTTAATGAAACCTGCAATAACACCATTCTCTTGGCCAACCAACAATATTTACCAATATGCAACTTAAGTAATCATCCATGTATCTAACATAGAGATAGAAATATGTATCTAGATTCTTAAGAATGTGAAAGGAAAACCATGAGTTCATAGTCATTTTGTCAAACTTTCTTGATACCATAAAGTGCAACAATCCTCAACCAATATACCATGTGAGATCCAAGAACTATAGAATCCTCATTGCACCCTATGAAATTTATGCATCTTTGAAGGCATGATGGTAGCAACATAACAAAAATGAGTGACACTTAACATCATCAAATAATGAAGATGTGTACTCAAGCTTTGTTCTTCTCCTTGAACTTGTGAATGTCACCATGTAAGAAACATAACTATATGCATCATCAAAAGAGTCATCCACAAATCTTATCAGAAGCATCAAAACAACTAAGTGGCTCAAATAAAGTATCATTTGTGATTTCATCATAGGCAATTCATGATCGCAGCATAGCATGATGCATCATTTAAATACTTCAACAACATAAGCATCCTCACCATTGATAAGAATCATTATGTACCAAATACTTCTAAACATAATGCCAACAATGCATTATTAGAATCATAACATATTCTCCCCCTGAACCTGTGCCAACTGTTTACTGTTAGATTTGATCATTGCATATATCAGTAAGAGTCATCAAGGCATCATCATCAACTAGTTATACATCAAGTCATCAACAACGTATGAGGGTCAACAGAACTTATAAATAACATATGCAGACTGTAATCATTAATCATCAAACCAGAAAAGACAATTGATAATTGTCTGAACCATATCAAACCCTTTTTCTGAGTCTGTCCCACTTCTTCTTCATCAAACCCACATATACGCTATTGTGCAGTTTCGAACTCACATATATACATGACTTATCTTCATAATATATGCATATGAAAATTGGAACACTAAAATTTTATACTTTCAGTTCCTCTTGAGTTTGTTCGTACTGTACCTAGTCCTAGAACTTTTGCTGAAACATCAATTCTAAGAATATCATTACCATGATGGTTCTTCATCAGAGACTCCATTTTTCTTGTCTCCAGTCATGTAATGAGCACATCCACTGTCATCTTTGTCTTCAAATGAGCAGAGAGCAATTTCACACCTTATTTGATCTTCCTTTTCTTGATTCTTGGTGGATTCATCTTTTTCAGATTTTCTAATATAAATCTGCTTATTTGATTGCTTACCATATTGTCTATGGTGATCCATATACTTGTTCCTACATTCTTTTGCTACATTCCTAAACTTGTTACAAGCATAACATCTTGTATGTTTCATATTCCTTCTATAGAAATCAATGGCTTTGTAACCAAACATATTGCAAGAAAAAAATATCCCTTAAAGTACCTAGAAGCTGATGATCTTTCTGTGTGACGGTTATTAGCTTGAAACATTCTACGTCTACATCCTGCAACATGTCTAGAATTATGACATCTAAAATATTCAACATTATTCATCAGAGGAAAGAATTTATTAACACTTCCATAGTTAGGAGTAAATGATTTTCTTTGAAGACTTTCTTTCCTTGGCTATTGATGGGGTTGACCTCTTATCTCCTTGTTGAGCATTTCAGATTTTGCATTAGAGTTCCTTGCCTTAGTTTGTGAGCTAGATTCTCCTTTAACAGTTTCATGAAAACCAAGACCAAATTTGATGGCAGTAGACCTTTTACTACTAATAATATTATACAAAATCTTAGGACTGTCTTGGAATCATAAAATTTTATCCTTTTCTTCTAATTTACCTTTTAGGATATTTACCTCAACCTGATATTTCTCTTCCTTTTCCAAATACCGCTTATTCATGATTTCTTCAACTTTTCTTCCTTCTTCCACTTGTTGCCTTAATTTGAGAACCTCATTTTCTTATTCATCAAATTCTTGAAGTAGTTCTTCATTCTGCTTATTTGAATTTATAAGATATTTTAGAGAGACAACCACAACATCAAGACCTTCACAGTAACTACTTCTTTCTTGTAGTTCCTTGATTGTTGCCTCCTTTTCATTCACTTCATTTCTCAATGATGTTACTTCATCCTGCAGCCTTTCACATTGATCTTTCTTTTCCTTGAACTACATCCTTATTTGGTTTCCTTCCTCCAACTGAGTTTTTAATATGGCAATCTCTCCTTTGTAGGTATACTCCCATTTGTCAAATAGATCTTGCTGATCTCTAATTTTATTTGTGAGCCTTTTAACTTCTGTCTCTATTAAATTTCTTTCACTTTCACCCATAAGAGAAAATTCAGTTGTTTCACTCTCACTTCCATTATCTTCAATAATACATGAATAAATAAATGTATCACCGAAAGACCAAAAACTAGTACCTGCTACTTATTTTTCTTGTTCATCTTCAATCTAAGGTGATTCTGAATATGAATACCTGCTTCCACCTAATAGTAAATTGTATCTCCTGCTATCACTGTTCCTTTGAGATGTCTTCTTCTATTGAGGTGCTTTCCTCTTTTGCTTCTTTCCCATTGTTACAACGGATCTCCTTCAAGCAATCAAGCTTTTGCCAAATAACTTGCTTTGATACCAATTGTTAGGAAAATTACTGCGGGGGGGGGGTGGAATTAATATTTACAAATCAATAACTTTTTACATTTCATATTCAGATTTCTATACGTGACTTTACTAAATCGAACCTGCATGTGCACGAAACTATTCTTAAGACAATTAGCGTATATCCAATGAACTTACAATTCAGTTAATCCATCATATCTTTGTCTTCAAATAGTGCATTAGTACTTTAGTAAGCATTAGATAAACATGAACCATGTGTTGTAATAAATAAGCCATCACACATAAGAATCACACATGAACACCAATATTTAAGGTGGAAACCCAATGCAGGAGAAAACCACCTGTTGTTGTTGTCTCTATCTTCTTTCTAATATAAAAGGTTTTTTATAGTCTTGTACTAGCGTAGACTCATATCAGCACATAGGCACCCACCTGCAAAAGGCTACAACCTTCTCTTGTTATCCAGTTTCTGCTAGAATGGAGCTAAAACCCCCTAGCTCTTGTACTGGCTCATATGTTTACCAATACGTAAGCACCAACCTATATAAGGAAACAACCTTCACTCTTTCTCCAGTTGCTACTAGAAGGTAGATACAACCCCCTAGCTCTTGTATTGATATGATTACCAGTACGTAGGAGTCGGCCTACAGAAGGCTACCACCTTCACTCTTCCTCCAGGGACCACGTTTCATAATTTTTCAGATTGGATACTCTTGGTACACATCAACACAATATGTTGGCCACATTTCATCAAATTTTCATATTGGACCCATCAGTAACATTGAAGCTCAAAGTCAATCACCACTGTAATATAACCATTAAATACAACTTCATCTATCAACAATCGATCAATCTGAATAGTCAGATCACTATCACCGTAACACATATCTGAACTTAAAACACTGCATCAACAACCAAAATCAACTGCAACCTCAAAAATCATATGCCACAATGTATACGCTACTTTAATGAAGCCAACCTACATGTATACGCCACTTTCAGTAACCCAACCTACATATATCTCTAAAGACACTGAATCATAAAACCTCTGAAACAAAAATTGTACCAACTATTATCACTCCAAAATTTCCAGGGGTTGTTCAATACATTAAAAGGAAATATTAGAGGTACCTACAAACCTACTTTGGAACTTAGGATCTAGCCTTCCTAAACTCAGAGATGGCTCTCTCTATGTGATTTAACTTTGTTTATTTTATGGAATTTAGGCTAGTTATGTATGTTTAATTGGATTTTTTTTGGTTGGTTAGTGGAATTAATGATTTAGATGAATATGTGTTTTTCCATTTACATTGGGCTATGGAGTCAATATGTTTTGAAAATAGAACAACAAAAAACTATAAAGAGAGTGTTACAGGGCAAGATAGGTGAGCAATATCATATCTCAAGGCTGAATGGTGAAATGATTTTTTAATTGGGATCAAGGAGAAATTAAGAATTCCTTAAACCAAAGAATGAAGAAGGATGAAGAAAATCAATTAGGATCAGAGGGAAATTAAAAATTCTCTAACCTAGATATCAAAAAAACATAGAAATGTATAATGGTTAAAAGAAGAGTGTAATTTTTAGGCAAATTCTGCAGTAAAACTCCTGTTATAACATTCAAATTTAGAACACATGAAAGTTTATGGAATACTTAGAAATAAAACATGAACAATTGAAATTTATACTTCACTGAGATAGCTCAACACATGAATCCTGTAAAGAAGTTTCTTTATAACTTGTTCTGACTGTCAACTGGAAGTTGGTACAATAACCCTTAGGTAATAGATCAGTCAACTACAAAACTATTCAGAAATCCACCCTTGATACTTCGAATGATGAAGTATTTATACAAAAATTTTACAAAAATATCCTGTCAACTGACTAGGATTTATTTAAGGAAAATAAATATCTTCATGTAAAAAGATAGCAACACCTGTTTAATTGACTCAGATCTATCCCTTTTTATTTGACTTTTGTTACTTGACTGCTTCTTTCATCTGCTTTTCTTTTACGTTGTCTACTCCTTTCACCCTGTTTGTGCCTTTCACCGTTCATAGAAAATCACACCATTTTCCCCATGTTTCTTCATCTGGAAATTTTATTTTCATCATCCTTCGGTAAACCTCATCTACTTCTATATATTTGGAAAATGTAGGCTTATTCAAAAAAAGGTAATTTACCTCATGCTGGAGGTAAAAGAAGTTTTCCAAAGTCTGGAAGAACACTTTTCCTGTGGGTACACCTTTCACGGATGAATTGTTGGAAGTCTCTTTGGCTACTTCCCTCATATTTTTATCATAGTCTTCATGTCTCATTAGTTTATCATTGATTACTAAAGGATTAGGCAGACCCTTCTGTCTCAATACATCAAACTTGTCAAAAAACTTGTTTACTGCGAGTTTCATGTTTTGACATTTCTCCTCAAGTTGTATTATTAGATTTCTTTTGGAAATCACTCTCTTCACTTCTAGTATAGTCTCTATTATGTTATTTATCCCCAAATATTCTAATTCATATTGGTTTTTAGAATTTAGGAATTTGATTATTTGAGAGGCTTCCTCTGGTTTCTTTCCAAGATCTTCTTTTACCTTTTGAATTGCATCGCTATCTTCCTTCACCAAATCATTCTATTCAAATATTACTATTATACAGTAAAATGACCTCCTCATCAACTCAGAGGAAAAAGACATGATGACTGAAGGACTAACAAAGTTCACAGGCCCTGTTGGCTTGTTGGGGCCTAACCCAGGTTCGGAGATGATTTAGCCAAAAAAATCTCGGTACTACTGTCCCTTTCGGCAACAGTCCATGGAGCACAGACTGAGGTCTCACCTGAAGTAGTATGGGAGGGTTCTAGAACCAGGTTTCCGCACCCTGAGGATGTCTGATGGGTTCTAAGTGGTCTGCAGTTTGACCCTATGCACACGTCACTACACGCACTTATCAGTACTTCGTAGCCTGCGATGTTGCCTTCACGCAACCCTACTCGGGGCTCGAATAGTGTGATTACCCAAATCCTTACTAGTAACCCAATATTAGTTGATTAACTTAGCTTATCTGTATGCTTTCAGTTATACTTAACAATATTCACCATTCATACAAGTACGTGCAGTAAATAAACAGTATAATTGCAAATGATATCAAACAGGAAATAACACAAGAATAGATACATAGAATTCAGATAAAACTTCTCTTTACTATTCTTCTTCCTTGGTTACAGACTCGACTCCACCCTGCGCACACAACCGCAGGGGTCCACGCACTCAGATGCAGACTCTACTAGGCCTCCGCACACTTAGTTGCAGAGCCTCTTCCTACTACTACAACCCAAGATACTAGACTCTTGCTCTATGCTTCGCTATCTTTCAGATTCCATCCATTGGTTAACTAAGTACTTTACAACTTAGAGCCTCGCTCTATTTATACAATCCCATTGTCCACGGACCGTGGGTAGGCTGAAACTACATTCAAAACTTAAGGCGGATAGCCTTATGACTCTAACATACAATTCTTGCTCCGCGCGCACAATTCGCGGAGTTTTTACAACAATATTACTCAAAACTTGGGCTTTGAGCCCCAAACCATGTTGTGGGGGGATTCCATGCCCAACAAGCCTAGTTGTCAAGCTAATGTTGTCTATACACTAGCAACCTGCTTTATAAAGCTTCGCAACAAGCTTAGGGGTGTGTTAGTGCCTAGGGTAACTCTAGTTGCTACCTCGGGAACAATGTTAGTGAGCCTACACCAAGTTTTATGGGTCAAAGGGGCGAATTGGCTGAGAAAATATCTCTCTATTCTCTCCTATGTCAGCTCATAAAAGCAGGGAAACATCAGAACTCGACCTATTTGGGGGAATTACGAATCCCTAATGGAGTATACAAACGAGAAAGAGCACTAAAGTAAGAAACATCACTTCTTTTGCCTAATGGAACTCATGAAGGACTTGGCAACCCTAAACCTACATGCTATATATGTAAGGCTTGGGCCATTATGAAAGAGGTCAAAAAATTTGAAAGGATTGCCTATTTGATTGTCAAGCAGAGTCTTAGACTAAGGCATCAGAAGAGATTAAGAAGGGAGAGATAGAGAAGAGCTAGAGGGGTAAGGGAAGGTTGATGCAACTGATGGTTGTAATCACTCTTTCTACATCAATATAGAACTATAGTTGTGTTGTCCACTCCATGATGTTGGTAGTATAAAATTGTTTATATGTTGATCTAATATCTTCTAGCATGAGTGGCTTATTTATATGCAACTAGATATCTTATATATGTTCATGCATTTGTTTATCAAGGTTTTATGCTGTGATATTATGCTTGTCTTTGCTATGTGAAGGTTTTGATCTGGAGCTAGCTCAGGGGTCTTCCGCCTAGTTTTATTGCACTTTCCAGCAACACCACACTAAGACTTGAGGTAATAATTCCTTCTTTCTTTGATATTCGTTTGTTAAGCATAGATATGCATGTATCTTTGTGACAGCTACAGCTAATCTGACTGTCTGCCGAGGATCTCAGGAAGATCCTTGAGGATTTTCCACATCACCAAACCGCCGTGCATTAATCCCTATAGTAGAATTGGCAACTCCACTAGGGACTACACTTAGTTCCCAGTTTTACCTAGAAAGATCCTAGATCTCTCTTTCTTCCAGGCCTTCTTGTACTTCTTCATTCCCTTTCCAACCACTCAGGACCATAACAACACCCTTATTTCAGTTCTCAGCCCTAGATCTAATCCCCACAACCTATTTTTTGAGTGTTTTTCCTCACCAACATAGGTTACCAATGAAAAAAGTGCTTTATCAAGAATTATGCCCTCAAAAATAGGCAGTTAGTGCTGAAACTAACTCTCTGTAGCCTCTAGTACAAAGTGCTAGTAATGAAACTAACTCTTTGTACCCTCTAGCACAGAGCGTTTTTCAGCCATTTCTTGATAAAAAACTTACCCTGTGAAATCATGGGTTGGGAAATTTTCTTACAGACTGATCAGGGATCTACAGCTACACTTGTTTGACTGACCTGTGTCCTGAACAATTTTTTTTTAAAGAAAATAGCTTTACTTCTTAAAGTTTTTATTTTCATTAAAAGACAAAATACAAAATTTTTTACTACTTTCTGCTTAGCTAGTTAAGTTCTGCATTATTTGGTTTCAATAGTTGTTAGCGAGCATTGAAGTTCTGTCGGTTATGCTAGTGTTGTACAGAATACGATGCATGGAATGAATATTGATATATGAATGAATCTCCTTTTGTAGAAGCAACTTATTCATTGAAATTGAAAATTTACAAGCATTGTTTTTGCATGATTTGAGTTAGAGTCCCATATAATTTCATACGTCAATACCCCTACCGAAGACTCTAACAAAGTACATTTAAAATCTACCTAATAAAATAAATCAGCAACTCTTTTTAGAGTAAACACACTTTAGTTTAGGTTAGGATCTTGGGATAGGTAGTGTGAGTTAACTGCCCAAGATCATACACCGAAAGTAATGCCATTAAAAGAGAGAAATCCTTCTGCACTCATACTATCCGGGACCACTCCAGTAAAAGCGGAGTTAAATACGAGACAACATCAGATTGTAAGTGAAGGTAGCCTGCCTTTGCTTACATCTCCTTTGGGTATTTTGTGTATTGAGGATCCCTTCGAGGATATCAAAGCTCAGTCGGGGACCTAGGTATTCTACCCACACAACGTACTATCTATGACTATGTCCCCCCTAATAGTGTATGTGATCTAAGGTATCCTTAGTGGCCATACTTTTAGGGACTAAAACAAGGTGACTGGGGCAGGCTGCCCTGATACCTAACATAGACGGACCTACTCTGTCTTCAGCTTTTGGGAGGGTGCTCATCTTCACGAGAGTACTTGGCCCCTTAATATGAATTTCGGGTGAAGCTCTAGATTAACTGTAACTATACATTTGGCCAACTCTCTCTGTTATTCATTGTGATATTGGGTTTCATCTCCAGTGATCGGTGCTTATTAGACAAGGTCATTTCCCTCTGCTTGTTGATTGATTTAGTTAGTGTATTTTTTATTTTATAGGTGCCAGAGTGTTATCATTGAGACTTTAATAAACATCACTATAAAATTTACTGATAAAAATTATCAGCCACTGTTCCTACATCCGGCCCTCGTCATCAATCTAGATGGTTGTTAGGTCTTCCCCCACTGAATGTGGAGGATCCAACGAGCTCCAGTGAACCAAATTCCCCGTCTTCAGGAAATCAGTCTCCAAGATCTCACATAGAATCAGTTTGGACATCTAACAATTCAAGCTTACTGGAGGATTTCTTTACTGAAGGATTTCTTCCTCCATACAATCCTCCAATCACGAATCTATTGGGCCCACTCTTGGTTCCCATTGCATCTGTACCTCCTTTGTCTTCAGTTGGAACACTTCCACCCATCCTGTTGATGACTAATGGGTCGTGGGACTTTTTGGACACTTTTGGTCCCCCACCACTTCCCCAGTTGATAGTCAATACCACACCTTTGATGGCGAACCCTACTATCCCATTTATCCCAGGTTCAAACCCTATGGTGACACCCTCCACAAGTGGAACCCAGTCTATTCCAGGTTCTGCCCCTTTTGTGTCAACCCTTGTACCTTCGACAAGTGCTACATATAGCTCTCCTTATAATGCTCAATATATCATAGTTAGCGCGGGTCCCTTCAACCAAAAATATGGTTGGCATCCATTGTATAGTTCTAACCGCCAAATTCAGGTATTTGGGGGCACTCCCAATATGCATATACCGGCTGGGAATGTAACAATTCCCCCTCCATTTTCAAGCATGCATGGTCAGTC
Source organism: Pinus tabuliformis (assembly GCA_031772625.1). NCBI lineage: Eukaryota > Viridiplantae > Streptophyta > Pinopsida > Pinales > Pinaceae > Pinus > Pinus tabuliformis. The sequence continues at coordinate 96,782,010 of CM062805.1, read as the reverse complement.
ACTGATTGACATGAACCCTCCTTATGTTAGTCAAGGACCTATGGTTAGTTATGTGGTGAGCGAGAACCCGCAAGGGGGTCCCAATCAATCCATGGGGGCACCCTACTCACAACCTCAAATGAGTCAAGGGGGAACTTCTTATCCTGGGGACACTTCTATCCCCTAGCCTAACAATCCCTATGGAAACCCACAATACAATACCATACCCCAAGGCACCTAGTATACCACGCAACCTGTGTATAATATTGGGAACAACACAATGGGAGGAACGCAAGGATCCTCAAGTCATATGTCATCGCCTTGGTCCAATTCGAGGGCATCAAACACTTTTCCTTTCTTGGCAACGCTTGATATCCGTGACTTGTACAAACTCACAAATGACCCAATCTATCATAACTTAATTTGGTTGCCAATCCCGCATAAAACACTGACAAACATCCTGAAGTTCGAAGGGAAACAAGGGGAGGATCCAGGTACACACATCACCACCTATCATCTATGGTGTGTTTCTAACTCCATGGTGGATGATAGTATCTGGTTACGTCATTTTCCCCACACCCTTACTGGCAACATGACCAAGAGGTACATTGAGTTACCACACACATCAGTCAATACCTTTGGTGCTCTAGCGATGGAATCCTTAAAGCAGTTCTAGCTACCCATCTGCTATGAAACTGCGACGGAACTCCTCACTTCATTATGTCAAGATACCGCCACCACATTGAGTCTAATCACATACATGAATGGAGACATAGGCGGAGGTTATTCAAAGCTCCCCTCCCAGACTATCTCTTAGAGGATTAGTTCTGCAAGTCTCTACTCCCCCAAATCGCTAAGGATGTCGCCTTAGGTGGTGTGGTCACAGAAGACCAATCCATTTGTCATGCCCAACACTTGGATCTGATATATTCGTAGTCTAGCACTCTATATGACATAATTCCCAATGCCCCATGCAACTCCAATGCTCCCGCTACTCAGCAACCTAGAGCACACGCCGATGGGATGATCGGCGCAACCTCCAGGGTTGTTGTAAAACAACTTAGTGGTCACATTGCCGAGATGTCAGTGGAACCCTCTACCACATAAACTGCTCTTCCTACCACCACGAGAAACTCTGTGCAGTCTACACAAAAATTGAGTGGTAAGAACAAGAAGAATAGAAAAAGACCGCTCCTTCTAAAGAGCAGTCAACAAAGCAGCAAAACCCAAAGCAGAGGGTTATTGCGCTCTCTGACAATGGAAAGCATAAACCCACTAGATTCCCTTGAAAAATTTGTTTCAAAGACCACATGACCTATCGTTGTCTGCGTCTTCAGGAATGCACAAACTACATTGTTAAAAAAGACATTGGTAGGATCCTTGTTGTCCTGAATAATCCTTTCCTCACTCAGCAGTAGCAACACCTTATTGAAAACCAACCCCAACCCCTGCAAGGGGCCAATGGTGGTTCGCAACATCCTTCAGCTGGTGAAAGACCCTCTACCATTTACACCTTTGAAATGGTAGATCTGCAAACCAAAGCCAAATCTTATGGAGCTCTTGTCGCTCATGTTGCCTATGTGGGGCCTGACCCAGGTTCAACAGTGAGTTTAGCCAAGCAAATCCCAGTACTTCTAGCCCTTTCAGCAACAGTCCGCAAAGCGCAGACTAAGGTCTCACCCGAAGTAGTATGGGAGGGTGTTGGAACTAGGTTTTCGCACCCTAGGGATGTCTTGATGAAGGTTCTGGAGGTTCATGATCCTAACCTACGCGCTGTGCTACTCCGCGTAGCTTTCTATCCTTCACAACCCATGCGCACCTTTGTAAATACAGTATTACTCCAATCCAATATTTATTTTGCTATTATATTAGTGCTTAAATTAGTTTGTACCAGCCCAATATTCTTATTACTTATTCAACTTTCAGATAAGCACGTGTATTCGAAAACAATATAGATGCATAAAGATAACTAGAACATAGAAATACAGATCTACAAATAGACAAAAAATATTATAAATTAATCTTATCTTTATTAATACTCAAGTTTAGGTACAGACACGACTCCTCCCTATGCACTCAGCTGCAGGGGTCCGCACACTCAGCTGCAGAGCCTCTACTTACTACTATGACCTACTACCTTCAGATCCACTTCTATATTCTAACCATGCCTTCGCATCTATCTATTAATTTTTCAAAACTCAGAACTATCTTTACACTTAGATCTTTGCTCTATTTATACAATCCCATGGTCCACAGACCATGGGTAGGCTGACACAAATTTACATTAAATTACAATACTTAAGGCAGACAACCCTATGACTCATCCTAGACATTCGCACTTCACACCTATACTTCACGGAGTATTTACATTACATTGACCAAAACTCAAGCATTAAGCCCCAGAAACATGCTATGGGAGGATCCGCTGCCCAACATGCCCCCAACACAATCATCATGACTCATCCCGAGTCACTCTGCTGGTGCAGCAATCTTTGCGTGAAGTCCATGCAGCAGGTCTCGTGTAGCTTGGGTGTCTGCAGCACACTATTCCACCACCTATTGTACTTTTTGCACATGTATCTCTGAACTTTCATGAGCAGGGTCACATTCCTGTCCAACCGTTTACAGTTCCTGCATCTGTGCCAACTTCCCTTCAATGGTAGCTGTAATTATGAATGCTTCATCGTTCCACGGTTGGATGCATTCTTTAAGCAGGGCTTCCTTTTGGTGTGCATCATCTAATCGGTCCTTAAGTGCCCTTGTCTACTATATTCTGGTGAGTCAGTGCGTAAGGGAAACTGTCTACACGGTGCCCTGAACACTGTCATACTCCTGCTGCAACTCGCGCGCTTCTGTCTCTAGGCACTATAGGTTCGGGTCTTCCTGTAGGTGTGTAAGTATGGTTAGTGCTTGCTCCAACATCCTGGTGCAACCTTGTGTCACCTGACCAATTTGTTCTAACCCCATTTGGATAACACGGGTGCATTGCTCTGTGACTTCTGGGGGTGTGAAGGGTTGCACCTTTAATCGCAGCTCAACGATCTGCAGGTTTAGTTCCAACTGAACCTTTGTCATTTCCTCCTGGGCCTCATGGACTCTGACCGCCAATCTATGGACCCACTCTACTGCTAGTAGCTTTGTCGACATGGCCAATTCTAGAACGCTCCTACATGCATCCTCTATGGCCTACTCCAATCCACAAGCCTGTGCAACCAACTCATCCCGCTGGATGCTGAGCTGGTCCATGTTGATTTTCTGTTCACGCAGGACGAGGATCGCTCGACCTTCCCGAGCGTGGAGCTCTTAGATGACCCCATCCTGTAGTTGGTATAGAATTTCACGTGGCAGGGCAGCCAAGTTCAAGTCGATGCCTTTCATGCTACTCATCGTAGCCCGGTCACCCTCGCTTTCTGTTGTTAGTGCACCTCCAGGCAGCATGAAGGTGTTGCCCATACGGGCGCACAACGTCTGTTCGGCCTCTGCGGTTCTTGCTACGACATACTAGGCCATTGTGCTTGTTTGGGGGTGTTGTACCTGTAAACCTTGTAACTACGTGCTGAGCACCCCCAACACAGTGTTCTGCTTCATTCACAATTCCTCAAGTGCATCCTTTGCGACCTCACAAATTGTTTCGCTGATCTCCAATAGATCACCTTCTGTGAGGGTGATCGGGTCAACTGACATCTTCATGGCTTTTCCCTTCTTCTGGGGAGCTGTTTTCTTAGGGCCACATGGCCACTTGAGTTGGGTCGATGTGGAACCGGGGTCCGTGCATTGCTCTGTCCTGTCCCCTTCCTCGGTCTGCTACCTAGTGGACGTCTCTTGGCCCTTCTTGGGCTCTCTGGTTGGTGCGATTATGGTCTATGCCGTCTGCGCTGTTGTTGCTGCATCTGTCGCCTTCTGCTGTGTTGCTGCTTCTTGTTCCTGGTGCTTCCTCTTAGCCAGTTGCACAATGTGTAGCTTGGTGGCCTTCTTTCATTGTTGCGCTGCGACCTTCTTCATTTCAACCAAGTGCAGGGCACACCACTCCAGAGGCCATGACTCCATTACTGTGAAGATCTCTTCATTCATTGTGATGAATGGAAGTTTCACAAATTTTTGTGTTGGATCCTTGCATGCCTCGATATATAGGTTATGCATATTCACCTTGAATTATGCCATGCTTTGCAAGCTGTTATGAACTTTAGGGGACAAGTGTGGCCTGCGGTTGATCCATGTTGGGATTCTCACCTCCACAAACACCTAGAACACCCTTATCTTGTGAATCTTGTTCGTGTCTTTTGTAGCCTAGAGCGAGGTGTACCTCGCAGCTTCGGGCAGGTCACCCTCAGTAGTGGGAAACTGGCTATCCTTTGGCAGCTCCCCTACAACCAACAAGATGGATAAGAGAAACCATGCATAGTGGAAGGTCTTACCCTACTCCTAGGCCTCCCTATAGTTCGTCAAAAATTCGTCGCAGAGGAACTGCACCAAGTTGAACTGGACCCCTCTGCGCATTGCTTTGCCAACGCAATCACAGACGTTGGTACTTCATCAACATGACATTTCCTCATTAGCTTTTTGGCCAGTAGGTAGGTGGCTATGTGCACCCCTTGGTCCTTAATGCTTGCTATTACCTACCCCCACTTTCTCTTTTCTAGTTTATACTTGGCCTTCATAGCTTTTGCAAGGGCCAAGTCGCTGCTTTTTCTTGCTATGGCCGCGGGGCCGTTTCCTTTGACTGGTAGTTGAGAAATTCGGCGAATTAGATCAGCTGTAATGGGAATCAACTCTTCCAGCTAGAGATACCCATCATGCACCAGGCACAGCAGCTTCCTGATGACAAAAATGGTAGTGGGTGCACGGTAGTAGTGGGGTATCCATCGCAAGTTGAGTAACCCAGCCCTCTCCACACCGCGCAACCATTTCTGCTTCAATAACCTCTCCATGGCCAACTGTGGGAACTTCTCATTGTCCATGAGTTCCCAATATTTGAACTTCATAGTAGGTACTCGTCCCAACGGTGGACCTTCAAACTTTATATCATCGGGGAGGAGCGGGGTCTAGAGCGCACTCTTCGTGGCTTCCAGGTCTTTCGGTATCTTGGCTTTCCCCTTCCAAGGGGGATGTAAGGAGTTAACTTTGTCGTGGAAGGAATTTGGGAGGCATCCTCTGCTTCATCATCTTACACCTCAATTTGGGTGATCAGAGCTTGCAAGTCTTCCTCCTCCTCCTCTGTTTCAATGGTGATGAATTTTCCTTTCTCTGCCATTGACAATTTACCAAACCATGGGTTTCTTGGGGATACACGGACTGGCCCCATCATTTGTTTATCTTTCTATGGCCACGACATGCATGGTGATTTTGGAACTTCTAGTGCGGTCGTCGTCTCTCCAAACTCCTCTTGGTCCATATGGGGTTTTGCGGTAACTTCGACAAATCGCACTCTTGTTCTAGCAGCTGTCATTGTGTCTACACTTGAGAATGGTAAGAGTATGTGGCACTCAATGCTATGTACTTGCTCAATTCTCAAACAACCAAGTGTTACCTTGTGGCTGGCCCTGGGGGTTTTATAGCATCTTTTGAATTTGAATTTTACCCTTCCCCCCACTTCTGAGTCATTAAAGCCTTCTTGGCGCCAGATCGCCCCAAATCTAGCTCTTAATTCGTGTCTTAATTTCCCGCCGCCTGCTCCTTTTTGTCTTAAATTGGATATCTTGTCACGAATAGTGACACCAACGGTCACTTCATAACCTACCCATGCGGCAGCGCAGCCCCCTATGGGCGGGTGCGATCCTTGTGACATATTGACCCTGCACCAACCCCCTTATCACGCAGCTCCCCTACAGACTCTTTTATAGTCCTGTGCTCTCTTTCAACTACTTGGAGCGCTGAGAATGTGCTCCCTAGGGATATTCAAGTGGTCGCACCACCTGTGAGAGGCTTCAATTCAATTCCCAGCCTAGTCCGTGGGCACTCCTCAATTTCCTTCGCGACAGTCAGCGTCCTGCGTTCTACCGTACACAGTGCACTCCCCCATTTACTTTTTCTAGTAATGTGCGATTACAACCATGGTAATAGGGCCATAAATTCTCGGTGGAAATCTTCTAATGCAGTAGTATTTCGACCCATATCTCGTCCTGTCATTCTTAGTTTATTGACACGGCATGCTTGCACAGATTTGGTTTCCAGTTCTTTGATTTCTACATCCATTAACACGCTTTTCTTCCTCAGTCGTACCCGATCTTTGAGTTCGCAAAACTTAAGGTTCCCTCGGCAAATGGCTTCCTGATCCTTCATATGTTCGACCTCGTGTGCTGCATAATTCCTTTGTCCTAGTCCCCACGTATTATTCCAACTATGTGAGGATACCTTCCTCCCAAAACTATGGCCTTGACTCTGCCCGACATCTTCGGGATCGTCCCCGCACTCAGATCCTTATACATGGCCCTAGAGGCCCATTGGACCGCTGGTATGTGCAGGTCCCAATCAGTTTGTCTAGCCTGGTGAACCTTGTTCAGGATCCCACATACCTTCTTGAATGCTTCTATGTGGAATGTTTGAGGTTCACGTCGCTTTTCCTGCTGCTGCATCTGGTTCTGGTTTTTGATCCTTAGTTGGGGGTGTGCTTGTGTAGATTGCACAACACACGTCTGCACCTAGCGAAAGCTGCTTCGTCCTAGCTTCCCGGCTCTCTTTCGATGCTGGGGGCTTCCAAACTGTAAGCACATCTGCCTTCTACATTTGCACCAATTTACAATGGTCTCCTAATGTGTACTCCACCATTGTGCGGGTGTTGCGCGCATTGGCCATTCTAGCACACCATACCACTGTTATTCTAGTACTGTGCTTTCAAATTTGTCCAGGAATTCATCCACCACTATCACTCCATCATATGTTGGTAGTTCCCTAGCCTCTGTCGTCACGTAACGCAGGGATCTAATCATCATGTTGCAATTCAGTGTTGTCACTTCGTGTAACCGATTCTGCGAGCGCTCTACTTCTTCGTCCGAATTTGAAGTACAGGAGCTGTCGCGTTCCCACGAGATTCTCCCATCTATAGTCGGGTTCACCCGATCTTGGTCTCGCATCGCTATCTGGTAAATACAATCCATCTCATCGTCGCTTTCATCATCATGCACTAGTTCAGTGTAGCATGTTCCTTCGGCTGGGTCTAGCGGGACTACTACACGTAGTAACTTCTTCTTGAATATCATCTTCTTCTTCTTCAGGTTGATGACTCCATTCATATCGGTGGCCCAGTCTATTCCTAACAACACAGGATAGGGATTGCTGTCATCAACAATCTCTATTACTTCAAAGTCCATCTGCGTGCTCGCACCTTCAATATCAACTGTTACCCCTTGTAACCTTCCCGTGGGCACAATCTTCTATTGGTTCACCATTATTAATTGAATATGGGACCACTATAATGTGGGCCTGCCCATGCGTTCCCATGTTTGCTTCGGTAACAGATTCATGTCTAATCCCAGATCTAGGATGACCAGATCCATTTCGTACTCACCAATCTGTGCCGTCAATCTCATTTCCCTCCCGGTGCGCAATGCATGCTTTCCCAGTTTCTAGACTACACGCAGTTCCCCTAACCCTACGCACCTGGTGATAAACTCTTGTAGTCCCTTAACTTCCTTATTGTCGTGCAACAGTTTCATGCATGTCTCCAAAAAGGTAGTGAACATGGAAGGATCCATTCCTATCTCTGGTTGATCCTTACTACCTGAAGTGGAGGCCTCCGTGAAGTTCTTCTTAGCTCCCATGAATGTATCCTTTTCACATTCTAAGTCAAACTCGGGTTCCTCTACGGGAGCCTTACGAACCCATGTATCTTCCTCAGGCTACTTCCCCTTATATTCCCCTATGGTAGCACTACTTCTGAGCATCATGTTCACATTTGGGTCTTCTTCGTGCAGTTCAAACCTCATCATTTGGATATTTTGAGTCAAAGGAGGTTGGAGTAACCCTATCTCGCACATCTGTGTGATCAACATAGGACAATCTATCATTTCATGATCAAACTAAGCACAATATGAACAGGATGTTCTTGTCGGGTTGGTACAATCGTGGGCGTAGTGCCCTGGTCCTCTGCAATTGTAACAAATTAACTATCTGCGGCCCCTTTCTGATCCCATTCCTCCTTGTCCTTGACCTCGCCCCTGAAATCCAATGCACACCATCCCTGCAGCTGGGTCGAGGGCTCGCATTTCTGTCTGCATCCTATAGGTTGGGGTCCAATCCGTCATTAAGTTGTAACTGCAACATGTGCTCGTCATGGCCTACTGACCTGCAAAAACTACAAAACAACTGTTGGGGAGTCTGTGTATACTTCTGCAACAAATGACAATTATCCATTGTGTGTTTTCCTCCTATCTGACAAATCACGCACCATAACATGGGTGTCGCACTTGGCCTTGTCTGTGCCTCCAGTCTCAACGGCATTGGCCCCCCTCCTGCTAAGTAGTTCGCGAATACTGGACAATGGTCCTTGTCATGGCCTTGGCCTTTGCATTTTACCCACCATAATTCCTCGCTTGCTTATGACTGCGGTGCCCTATCCTACTTCAAGCTCTACATTTCCAGGCAAAGATTCTGTAGTTGCACGTGGATTTGTTGAACTCCCAACCCAGGATCATGTATTGGGGTCTCATGCAACCTCATCGCCATTTCCAATGCTTCGGCATGGGTTGAAAGCTTCTGTTGTGACAACGCCATCCTCAGGTGCAGTGTCAGAGATGCGACAAACCATGCATGGTGTTGCGCATCTGTTAGTGTCATATTAGCCTCGCAGATTGTACTCTTTAGGCACTGATCTAGATCCCAGGGGGTCTCGCCTGGAAGCATCGTGATCTCTTTAAGCCCGATGATTGACTACGTCTCTAATTTCGACCGGTTAAATTCTCTATTCAACGCATTCTAGATCTCTGCTATCCCTGTGTTTGGGTGGTCATTAGAGTTCTTGATATACCATGTCAACACGCGATCCTACAGCGCGCTCACTAATGTAGCCTTCTTAATGTTATCTTCCGTGACCCCTTGCACTTCCCACATTGCTCTTACCACAAACCAGAACTGGTCTGGATCCTCATTCCCTACTCCTCTGAATACGGGTAGCTTGATTGCACTCATCATGCTGAACTGCAGGGTTGGTGGAGGTGGAGTAGGTGGATATGGAGGTGAGGGAGGTGAAGCAGGTGGTGGCATGGGTGGAGGTGGTAACTGCGAAATGTGCTGCCTTATTAAGCTAACCGCACTTCTTAGAGAGACCCAAGCGAGATCTTCCTCACTCTCTCATGAAGGTGAAATTAAAGGGTTGTTTGGTAATTGCCCGCTATCTTTTTTGATATTTTCGCTCCACGTCGTCTCGAACATTAATGTATTCGCATAACCTGTTTTTCACATAACAACATTTTAATCCACGTAGTCAAAGATTTAATATACTTACCTCACGGTCCCTTGAGAAAACGTTGTTCTGCCTCGATATAGCTCACGGTTGTGTCCACTGCAAACTTAGTGATAAATCCCCTAATTATCCAGTCGAGCCAATGGTCTACAACTTGTGCGATCTTGTCTTCTGATGCCTCTAGTTTGCGCACTAATTCCAGAGTCCACACTATCAATTGGTCCATCTTACACCTTCCCTGGTTGTCAACTAATCTTGTAATCCACTCATATAGTTCAGAGGGAAAGGATGCAAAGAAAATCTCATGGATTTCCATATACACGTAACGATCCAGCCACCTTTTCTCAGATACTTGCAGAGTTCTATTTTCCTATGTCACAAACTCGTGAATCTTCTTGTCCAACCATTCTTCAATTTCCTTCTTTGTTGGGTTCCAATGGCATGACGTCATACATCCCTTAGGTAGATCCTGATCTTGACATCGGAACCATTTGTTGGCTACGTGGGGCCTGACCCAGGTTCAACAGTGAGTTTAGCCGAGCAAATTCCGGTACTACTGGCCCTTTTGGCAACAGTCCACGGAGCGTGGACTGAGGTCTCACCCGAAGTAGTATGGGAGGTGCTGGAACTAGGTTTTTGCACTCTAGGTATGTCTTGATGAAGGTTTTGGAGGTTTGCAATCCTAACCTGCACGCTGCGCTGCTCTGCGCATCTTTCTATCCTTCGCAAGCCATGTGTACCTTTGTAAATACAATATTACTCTGATCTAATCTTTACTCTGCTATTATATTAGTGCTTAACTTAGTTTGTGTGGGCCCAATATTCTTATTACTTATTCAACTTTCAAATAAGCGTGTATATTCGAAAACAACATAGATGCATAAAGTTAACTAGAACATAGAAATACAAATCTACAAACAAATGCACAATATTCTGAATTAATCTTATCTTTATTAAAACTCAAGTTCAGGTACAGACCTAACTCTACGCTGCACACTCAGCTACAGGGGTCCGCGCACTCAGCTGTGGACTCTAGTAGGCTTCTGCGCACTCAGCTACAGAGCCTCTACCTACTACTATGACCCACTACCTTCAGATCCACTTCTATCTTCTAACCATGCCTTCGCATCTATCTATTACTTTTTCAAAACTCAGAATTGTCTTTACACTTAGAGCCTCGCTCTATTTATACAATCCCATGGTCCACGGACCATGGGTAGGCCGACACAACTTTACATTAAATTACAATTCTTAGGGCAGACAACCCTATGACTCATCCTAGACTTTCACGCTTTGCTCCTGTACTTCGCGGAGTCATTACATTACATTGACCAAAACTTGGGCTTTAAGCCCCCAAAAACATGCTATGGGGGGATCCGCTACCCAACAACAGTAGATCTATAAACCAGAGTCAAATCTTATGGAGCTCCTATCTCTCATGTAGAGGAACCCTCCTCAAGTCAACACCCACCACTGCCTAACGATCTTCATATCGAAAGGCTAGTTTCTAACCTTGTGATTCACCCCCTAAAGGGGAACTTCGATGCACAATGCACAATACATCTGGACATGCCACCCAAAACTACAGCATTGTAGAAGACTTGCTGCAAGCACCATCGGCTATATTGGTGCTCGAAATATTACAAACTATCCAACAAAAAGGAAAGCTTTGCTTTTGGCTATTTTTGGTATCAACCCTCAAAATTCCATGCTTGCAATTTTCGACATGGAAAACTGTAAACCTCCCCTTTCTCATCAGCTTTTATTTCAGGTGAAAATATTTCAGAAAGGTAAAGGAATACATAGAATTGTCATTGACGAAGGTGCATCTACCTGCATAATGTCCGCTTCATGTTGGCTCACTTTGGGTTCTCCAACCCTATCCCTATCATCGAATTCCCTTAAATCATTCGATGGCCACACTTTCAACCCAAAAGTTTACCTAGCTAGCCACCCCATCACCTTATATGGGAAAATGGTAACGGTGGACATCAAAGTCATAGATAGAAATATTGACTATAATATCTTGTTGGGTCGCAGTTGGACTTACACCATGACTGCCATTATGTCTACTATATTTTGCATCATCCTATTTCCATTGGATGGAAAGGTAGTCATAGTGGACCAACTATCCTTTTGCACCCCTGATTATTCCCTATTACCAAGTGGCTCTGTACCCTTAGTGGGTGGTGTACCTGACTCTTACATAAGTATTGGCACCAGTCTACTGAAGGGCTCTCCCCTGATGGGTGGTTTCCCTCTTCTTCTGCCAGCAGTTCCACAAATGGTCAATATGGTTTCATCCATTCCTCACGAACCAAGTGATCCTTGTATCCTACTAGCCCCTTCAGACATTGACACTTATGGAGAATAAATGCCACTATCACTAGTTGAATTGGCCTAACAAGCCATTCAAACAGCATCCAAGTCTCTGGTCACTTTGGTCATGACCAATGGTACCACAGCCCCTCCCATAACTGCTCCTTCTTTTGATCCCCTCAATCAAGTCCTACCTACGGAAGAAGCTATTAGAGAGATCATGAGTTTAGAAGAGCGACCTTGGGAGGATTCGGATCATCATGTTTTGATATCTGATTTTAACATGATGGCTCTTCAAATCTTGTCACTTGACACACCTAAAATCGTTTCCTCACCATATACGACTATCCAAATTTTGGACTCGGACGGAAACATGGGAAATATTTCAAAGAAATTGCTCATTGATATTTCTGTCACAATAGGCATCATAGAGAACATCCAGGTTGGAGCAGATTGCAATCCCGAGGAAATTAGAATCTTCACCTCCCTTTTTAAGGAATTTTGTGATGTATACGCTTGGTCTTACAAGGAAATGCCCAACATAGATCCTTCCATTGTCGAGCATGACATCAAGATATACGACAATGCTAAACCTATCCACCAAAGGCTTAAACCAGTCCACCCCCACAAAACGGTAGCCATCAAAACTGAGGTGAAAAAATTGTTACGTGTTGGTTTCATCTATCCCGTTCCCTTAACAAAATGGGTTTCCAATCTGGTTCTTGTCAATAAGAAAAAAGGAACCATCCGTGTATGTATCGACTATCGAGACTTGAATGCTATGTGTCTAAAGTATAGTTATCTGACACCGTTCATCGACCAAATCATCAATGATTGTGCCAATTGTGAATCATTTTCATTCATGGATGGATTCTCAGGTTACAACCAGATTGCTATAAAACCTAAAGACCAGCACAAAACTGTCTTCGTTTTCCCATGGGGAATCTTTGCCTATCAAAAACTCCCATTCAATTTAAAGAATGTTGGAGCAACATTTGAAAGGGCCATGGACTACGCATTTCATGATATTAGGCATATCATTCATGCTTACTTGGATGACCTTCCAACCCATTCCAATCAACAAGCACAACACCTAGATCATTTAAGAGCTACCTTTCTTAGGTGCTGGTTTTATAACATATGTTTGAATCCACATAAATGTGTTTTCTTTGTAAAGTCTAGACACTTACTTGGATTCATTTTCTCCAAGTACGAGATTAGGGTTGATCCTGATAAGGTAAAGGAAATTACCTAATTGCTTGAAGCATAATCCATTATGCAACTCCCATGTTTGCAAGGGAAAGAAAACTTTTTACGGCTGTTCATTGTAAATTATGTTGAGTTGGCGAAAGGCTTTATGCACCTACTTAAGAAGGAAGTGTCATATATGTGGGATGATCAAGCTCAACGATCATTTGATGCCTTTAAAAAGGCACTTATATCAGCCCCACTCCTTAGCGCTCCCAATTATAGGCGTGACTTTCTTCTATACCTGGCAGCCTTGCCATCCTCTCTAGGAATGGCCTTGGTTCAAAATCATGATGACTAGAGTGAGCATGTGATATATTATCTTTTGAAAGGCCTGGCTGGGCCCGAAATTAGATATTCACATGTGGAAAAATTGTCCTTGGCAGTTGTCTTTGCTGTTAACCGCTTCCGACATTATATACTGCTGCAACAGATTATTGTCATTGCTTTGGAGAATCCCATGAGACACATTTTGTCTCGTCAAGTAATTGGAGGGAAATATTTAAAATGGATCGTGATCCTCCAACAATTTGATTTGGTTTTCACTGCTGCCAAGGAAAAAAAGTCCTTAGTCTTCGTCAAACTTTTGTCGGATCTTCCCATTGTCAATCCTAACGAGATAGCCCATGATCCTCTTCCAAATGAAGTTGTCTATCTTATCGACACTACTGATCCTTGGTATGGTGACATTCTTGTCTACCTCCAAGCCCAACGATTCTATCCTGATCTATTGTCAGGTGACCGTCGTCGCATCCACCACCAAGCGCAACACTATTTAATGCTTAACAATACGTTATATCACAGTGGTGTGGATACAGTTCTTCGACATTGCCTCACTCATGAAGAGGTGGAACACGTTTTAAATGACTACCATGCTGGGGCATGTGGCAGTCATCTTTCTGGCATATGTACTACACATAAAATTTTGCGCGCAAGCTACCATTGGCCGACCTTGTTCATAGGTTGTATCAAGGGTATCCAACAATGCCATCCTTCTAAAGTGTTTACAAAGAAAATGTGTGCTCTTCTAGCCCTACTGCACCCGATTATCTTTGTCAACCCCTTTGCAAAATGAGGGATAGACTTCATAACTTGCAACCCCGTTTCCTCTGCTAGACACAACCATATTATTGTAGTTGTGGACTCCCCACCTTCCAGGCCGATGGGGAAACAACAGTGCTATTTCTATTTAATTAGGTCATCTTTCAAATCGGTGTGCCCCGCACGATCGTTACAGACCATGGGTCTCATTTTTAGAATCACATGATGTCTGACTTAACATCGCTACTAGGTTTTCGCCAGGATCAATCATCCTCCTACTACCCCCAAGCTAATGGTCAAGTAGAGACCATCAATGGCATCTTAAAAACCAAGATCCGTAGGTTAGTATGGAATCATAAAACCCACTGGCATCGAATGTTATATCCTGCACTATGGGCATACCGAACTTCAGTTAAGACTGCTACATGCTTCACACCTTTTCAACTGGCTTATGGCCTGGAATCATTTTTACCAATCGAGTGTCAAATTCCTTCCTTACAAATTTTCATTGAACTCTTTCTCGACACTACTACCGAAGAAGAGTTCCTGCTATACCTAAATCAACTGGATGAAACTCGTCGAGATGTCGAATTGGCACTTGAGGCCCAGAAGCACTAGGTAAAAGCCTAGCACAACAAAAAGGGTTAAGCCTCATTCTTACCAAGAGGGAGATCTTGTTTTACTCTACGATAAAAAACGTGACCTCTTAGGGGCAGGAACACTTCAACCCTTATGGCTCGATCCATATCTCGTCAAAAAAGCCCTTTCAAAAGGGGCATATGAACTTCAGGACTAGGAAGGAGTCCCACTCGCTAAGCCCCGAAATGGGCTCTACCTGAAAAGTTATTATGCCTAGTACTGCACTAAGCATGTGCTTTGTAATTTTATGTATTTATAAGTTCTACTTCTTTTTTTATGTGATTGGATTTTTTGGTTTTTATTGAAGTATTTGTCTCATACATCTTTCTAGTAATGCATATGCCTTCTTTACCCTTAGCATATGTAGGATATGCAGATGGTTCCAGTGGTCACACATGCACATTACATCAGCTGCTTGGGTCATTTACACACCTGAGTCGGAACTGTTTTGTTTTGAGGGAGTATTTTTTGGTACTACCACCAACAATATTGTTAAGTACATGTCCATAATTTCACTTCTCACTGAAGCATCATCAAGGGACATCTCCAATCTGGTGGTCAGCTTAGACTCTTAGCTTCTTGTTATGCAATTGACAAATCATTATCACGTTTGTAATCCAATCTTGTTACGTCATTATTTAAAGGTATGACTCTTGGAACGCCAATTTGAAGTTATCACATATGAACACATTCCTAGATAATTTAATACAGTTGTTGATTCATTGGAAAACTATGTGCTATATTGGCATCTGTCTCATTCACTATAGATACATGTATGAAAAGTAAATATTTACACAGTTAAAAATTTACAAAAAACACTTAAAAAACATTTACATCATAAAATACCAAAATATCTGTAGATATATATATATATATATATATATATATACATATATCAAATCCAATCTTTTACATCAAAATATTCCAAAACTTGGGTGTTTTAAGTACAAAATGGCTACTAAGCCTAGCTATAAACACCCGCTGGCTATACCAAAGCACCTACTAAAAGAGCCTACTGCTAATGAAAGGATAACATTGCTCTAGCTATCCACCGAAGAGGAACCAGAAACTGCTCAGGCACACCCACTGTGTGTCACTGCATATGAGTGGGGATCTCACTCATCAGAAGGCGGGGCACACCCATGCTCAGGCCACGGCTAGCATCACCACCCCCCCCCCCCCCCCCCCCCCATCAGGTAGTAGGCCTCCTCGCCTCACTTGGTGAGGTTCACCTACAGGTTGTACCAGTGCCACATCTGTGTCAAGCAAAAGTCTTCATGTTAGTACTTGTTCACCCATAAAATCAACAAAAACATAAAATAAATATTCAAAAGCTTAAAAATACTTTAACTACTCTCAAAAATAATTCTTACCTTGAGGACCCCAATTGGTCCCAGGAGGCAGCATCAAGTTAGGGTCGCCGATGAAGTCCATGCCCTCATAGGCATAGTCATCAATCATCACAATTTGGCCACTAAGCCACTCAAATAAATCTTCCTCGAAGAAGTGTCGGATAGGTCCTCCTCCTGTGCGAGGATCAAGTGATGCCCATCACCCCTGTCTCAACTCCCTTAGATCAAAGGGACCTAAGCTCATCCTTGGGTGCATAACAGGTACCCTCTCAAGTATGAATGAGACAATGAGAGTGCCATACCCAAAACTCTGTTGGGTTTGAGTCTTGCATGCAGTCAATTTTTCCTTCAACTGGAGAAGCACCACTTTACACCAGTTGAACATTTGAGGCTGGACACAGTCAACTACAAGCAATAGTTGGGCCTTTGTTGCAATGTGGGGACTCTTTGACCCTACCAAATGCACAATCAACCATAAAATGGCCCTCATAGATCTGGAACTAATCCTCTCTATCGGGACTCTATTGCTGACGAGTGCACTCTCAGGGATACAGTAAGCTTGAACCAGCTCTAGGGTGGATCATGGATTAGGCCTATCCCTGGTCAGATTTTCTCATGTTCCTCTGCATGACAAACCAGTCAAAAACTATATATCATCGCGATCAATGGCCAACTCATGATCTCCAATCCTGAACACTTGCTCATGTTCATCCCAGCACTGAATAATCCAACTCAACAAGTCCTCCTTCCATTTCATCAAGTCCAACTTATCATACTTCATCAATCCACAACGGCGCAATGAGAGTATGCAATCACAATCATTCCACATTAGCAATTCTTGTTGGTCATGGGCTCTTTCTCTCCATAGACTAGTCATAATGGCTTAAAACCTACACAAATCAACCCAAAAATTAGTGCAAACGGGGAAAAACTGCATATGAAGTCACTTCCTAAGGTTTTGTGGTGTTCTCTTAAGCACTAACGCGCCCCCTTGTGAGGTACAGGGAGGATTAATGCCCTCTAGCAGGTCGTAAAGGGTGTTTAACGCCCCCTACAGACCTGCTAGGAGGCGTTAAGTGAGTTTGAAGAACTAGGGCTTGCCAGATCTCCAAACAATCACCCCAAAAACTGGTT
The DNA here is from genome assembly GCA_031772625.1 of Pinus tabuliformis. Classification (NCBI taxonomy): domain Eukaryota; kingdom Viridiplantae; phylum Streptophyta; class Pinopsida; order Pinales; family Pinaceae; genus Pinus; species Pinus tabuliformis. The sequence goes on along the minus strand of CM062805.1, from coordinate 96,764,901 downwards.
AAAAATGTTTAATAATGCAAGATTAAGGTTTTAGCTCCTACCTGGGACTGATAGCACATCGAATGGTCCCCTGGATCTCCCACAATCGTCTGTGGAAAATCTGCTCCTCTTTAGCTCCAAAACACTCTCACATCTCTCAAATGATGCAAATGGTGAAAGTAGAGGCTCAAGAACTCCCTTATAGTCACTTTGGAGACATGACTTATCTTAATTGAAGTCATTAAAGTAGAATTAGTCCATTTCCAATGAAATTATCATGTGCCATGACCCCAAATTGACAGAAATTGCTCATGTTTTGATGAAAGAATTTTTAGGAATGAATGACAGAAATGACCATGTGTAATTCTCTAAGAGAGATTTCTTTTATGGGATGTTTTATCGCTCTAAAACTGAAAAATAACCGAGTTTTTCATCGTCGGGCTCATTAAACACACATGATGATGGTCCGAGCAACTCTTTTTTCCTCTTTTTCTAGCTCACTAAACTGAAAAAGATCGATTGAGCATTCTTTTTTGGGACTTTTTTCTCACTCATAAAACTGAAAAAACCCTAAGTTCCTTCTTCAAACTCATTAAACACTTATGAATAAGCTTCGAGCATTCTTTTTAGGAACTTTTCTCACTCGTTAAACTGAAAAAAAACCCTAAGTTTTCGTCATTTGGGCTTGTTAAACATTTATGACGGCGATATGAGTGCTTTCTTTTTTGGGAGTATTTCTTGCTCTTAAATCAAAAAATCCCTGAGTTTTTCCCTTCTTCAGGCTCGTTAAATCTACGAAGAAGGAATGATCAATTCTTTTACCTCTTTTTGCTCGCTCACTAGGCTAAAAAAGATACCCTGAGTTTTATTCATTTGACTCGTTACAATTCGATGAAGGTATTGAGTTTGTCGTCGCGTGACTCATTAAAAGTTCATGACAAAAATCGAGTTTACTCCGTCTCCTCGTACTCATAAAAAAATGAGGCAAACATCTATTGAGCATAGGTTTCTCTTTACCCAGACTCAGTAGATTAACTCATGGAAAAGGAATTGTTCTGGGTATACTATTCAACTTTTGTCGCACCCGGTTAAAAACTATGACAAAGGGACCACCCTGGAGTTATTCTTTACGATCTTTTCAAACTCTCTAAATATGAAAATACCACTGAGTTGTCTCATCTGGAATCATTAAAGTACACAGATGAGGTATAGAGTCGATCTTTTTACAATCCCTTTCAGACTCTTAAAACATGAAAAAATCGGCGAGTTTGCCTGTCTGGACTCATTAAACTTATCAGAGAGGGCATAGAGTCTCTCTTTTTACAGTCCTTTTCAGACTCTTAAAACATGAAAATATCGATGAGTTTACCTGCCTGGACTCACTAAACTAATTAGATGGGGAAAGTGGACAATACAACTATGTTATGTTATGTATTTTGAAAGAGTTTTTTGGCAGCAGTCGTTCCCTTGAACACAACACTCCCTCAGATAAAACTTCCTTGTGACGGCCTCTCAAAATGAATCTTACCATCCTATGAGTTTAGCCTATATACCCCAATGTTCTTGCATCCTTGTATCTTAACACTCTTTGGTGTTCATGAGTCTAGTGCTGCATGATTAAAACCATTGTCATGCCTTCTATTGTTCAAGGGAAAACCTTTTTTCTTCTGTTTCCTCCATCAACCCATCAAGCATATCCTACCATCATGCCCTCTGTTGCTTTGACCCAATGTTCAAAAGATTCCTCAAAAAAAATTCATCCTTGTCCCATTTTGTGTTGACTGATGTAGGACACCTTCTTGCCTACCTTTCAACAGGTCTCTTCCTATCGACTTCAACACTCTATCTAGGAAGAAGACATAGAAACGCTTCAGTGCCTTGGTACTTGCAAACATCAATGGCAAGTTACCTTGTTTTTAATCAGGGGTTCTCATTATTTGCTCCTGGTTAAACGATGCTACGAGTGTTCGATAAAAAAAACATTTTTTGCACTCGCTAGATTGTACTGTGCATCTTGGATACATCACCATTATTGGTGGCCTTCCTCGTGTATGTTAATGGTTTCCATTATTGACTGGTAATCAGACGATTTCATGCATGTTCGACATCAACGCATATATTCACATGTATCAATCTATGTTGTTCGATGAAGCGGAAATCAAGACCTTGGGTAGAGGCTTGCAACACTCGGCCTTGTTTCCTCTCCCAAGTTACAGTTATTTCTTTTTGGCGACAGCTCATCAGAATGATCCTATTATGACACTAGTTCCACATTGTGCTTATTGGCGGCCAACATCGTCATAACTCTTTTCTGAGAAAATCACTCTGACATAACTACTGAGCATGGGAATGCCCAACTCTAGACATGATTTTAGTTGTTTTATGTGTGTGTGTGTGTGTTGTATCAAGTTTCCCATACCGCCCGTAGCTTTGATCATCTTTCTCTTTTTTCCAAAGAAAAGGATAGTTAAATATAAAGTATTTTGGCCATCGTCATAGCCTCTGATCTCACACTTTATGGAGCATTTGTTATACAGGAAAATGACTTCCTCATCAACTCAGAGGACAAAGACATGATGACTGAAGGACTGACCAAGTTCACAGGCTCATTTGTCAACACCTCACACTATCTAGACACTAGCAACCTGCTTTATAAATCTTCTCAGCAAGCTTAGGGGTGCGTTAGTGCTTAGGGTAACTCTAGTTGCTACCTTGAGAACAATGTTAGTGAACCTACATCAATTTCTATGGGTCAAAGGAGTGAATTGATTGAAAAAATATCCCTATATTCTCTCCTATGTCAGGTCATAAAAGCAGGGAAACATCAGAACTCGACCTATTTGGGGGAATTACTAATTCCTAATGGAGTATGAAAATAGGAAAGAGCACTAAAGCAAGAAACATCACTGCTTTTGCCTAATGGAACTCATGAAGGACTTGGAAACCCTAAACATACATGCTATATATGCAAGGCTTGTGCCATTGTGAAAGAGGTCAAAACATTTGAAAGGATTGCCTATTTGATTGTCAAGCAGAGTCTTAGACTAAGGAATTAGGAGAGGTTAAGAAGGGAAAGAGAGAGAGGAGCTGGAGGGGTAAGGGAAGGCTGATACAACTGATGGTTGTAATCACTCTTTCTACATTAGTATAGAACTGTAGTTGTGTTGTCCACTCCATGAGGTTGGTAGTATAAACTTGTTTATATGTTGATCTAATATCTTCTAGCATGAGTGGCTTAGTTATATGCAACTAGATATCTTTTATATGTTCGTGTTGGAATTATGATACAGGTGTTGTCCTTGATGGAAACTCACTCAGGTGGAAGATCACAGTGCAACATGTCAACAAAAAAGAATCACAAATCAGACTACAAAGAATGAAGAAAGAGAGGTATACACAAGTTCACCTTGACCAAGCTACATATACACGCAGGTTCACTAAACTCAAGTCGTGTATACCTACACACACACTTTCATAGAAGGAAAAATGCGTATATGTTGGAAAACTAAGTTTTTGGTCCGAGGTATTGACCCTAGGTATTTGGTCCAAGGTATTTGTCCTAAGTGGTTTTGATCCATGGTATTGAGAAAGGCCTAAAACTATATAAGGATGAGAATATCATTAGGCCAATGTGTGCAAGTATTGAATATATGATGAAGTGTGAGATATAGTATGCAGGTTATCAATTTATGGTGCTTTGCTTGATCTGAACCAAGGATTAACCTTAGCTGCTGATGAGGGATAAGATCTAATGATGGATTGGGATCTTAAGGCTTGAAATGAATTATCATTATATGTATAATCTAGATCTGAATACTAACGCATGTGTTATTCTGTAAATGTTATGATCTGGGTATAACTAAAGTTTGGAATAGCTGCAAAATTATGAATTAATATTTGCAGATGTATACACTGGTTGGATTTTGCAGAAGTGCATATACACGCTGGTTCAATTCATCGGAGTAGCATATACATTATGAGATATGATATGTGAGGTTGCAGTTGGATCTGGCTGTTGTTGTAGAATTCTGGGTTCTGCTCTGTGTTATGGTGATTGTGTTTTGATGACAATATACTAAATGTTTAGATTGATTGGTTGATTATGATTTTCTTCAGTGATGATGGGAATTCAGTGATTAAATTGTGGGTGCTTCAGAGATTGATGATTGAGTTTCAATGATTGGTTAATGAAGATGTATTTGATGGTTGTATTGCAGTGGTGATTAATTTTGAGCTTCAATGTTGTTAATGGGTCTAGTATGAAAATTGGATGAAACATGGCCTTCATATTATGGCGTTGTGTTCCAGGAGTATCCAGTCTGAAAATTTATGAAACGTGATCCCTGGGGGAAGAAAGAAGGTTGTAGCCTTCTATAGGTTGGTGCCTACGTACTAGTAAACATATCGGCTAGTATAAGAGCTAGGGGGTTATATCTCCCTTTCAGTAGAAGCTGGAGAATGAGAAAGGGTTGTAGCTTTCTGCAGGTGGGTGCCTACATACTAGTATGAGTCTGCACCAGTACAAGATTGTAAACAAGTTTTTCATATATTAAAAGAAGATAGCAGCAGGTGGTTTTTGTCCCACATTGGGTTTCCACCTTAAATCTTGGTGTTCATGTGTGTTTCTCATGTGTGATGCTTTGTTCTATTATTACTTCACTTGGTTACTGTTTATATGGTTAATTAAGTACTGATGCACTGATTAAAGACCAACATATGATGAATTACCTAAATCATAAGTTTGTTGGATATGCGTTGGTTACCTTAAATATAGTTGCATGTACACGCGATTTACCTTCATTGAAGTAACATATATAATTTTGAGTATGAAAGGAAAAGGATTATTGATTTGACTAATACTGATTCACCCCCCCCTCTTAGTATTATTTCCAACAATTGGTATCAGAGCAGGTCCTTCAGAAGAAGCTTGATCACTTGAAGGGAGATCCATCAACATGAATAATCAAGAAAGCATGGGATCCATTAGACTACCAATCTTCGATGGGAGAAATTTTGTTTATTGGAAAATAATAACCACAACCTATATACAATCACTTGGAATGGATGTTTGGGAAATTGTGGAAGGAGGATATACATTTCCAACAACAATTCCTACAGATACGACAAGTAAAAAGGATTATGAAACCAATGCCAAAGGTGTCACTATTTTATTGGGAAGTTTGTCAAAATCAAAGTTTTTCAAAGTGATGCGGCTCAAATCAGCCAAAGAAATCTAGGACAAAATCGTTCTAAGCTACGAAGGAGACTCTCAGGTAAAACGTGCTAAGCTTCAAACTCTCAGAATTCAGTATGAAACGCTTAAGATGCATAGTGATGAAAGCATATCTATTTAGTTCCTACATATAGATGAGGTTGTCAATTGTATGAAGAATCTGGGTGAAGAAATTAATGAAGTTACCTTAGTTGAGAAAGTTTTTAGATCCTTGTCTGCTAAATTTGAACCCAAAGTGTCTACCATAGAAGAAAAATAGGATCTGCAGAATATCACTATGACGCAGCTTCATGGCATCTTAACTGCCTTTGAGATGAGAAAAGGAGGACCATCAGATATGAGAGAAGCCACATTTAAAGCATCAAAAAAGGGAGAAGAAAAACTCAATGAATCATGACACATTTCAGAAGAAGAAAATGAGGTAAATTTTGTCAAGAAGCTTCAACGGGGTTCTGGAAGGTTCAAAGGTAAGCTACCTTTCAAATGCTTTTCTTGTGGTAGATTTGGTCATTACACTGCTAGATACCCTCATGAGAAAGGAAAGATGTCTGAAGAAGGTAATAGAAGTTATTATACTCATGATGATAGTGATGGCTTCTCCAATAGTGATGAAGATGATCAAGAAATTAAACTACCCATGGCATATGAAAATAATGCCTTAGAAAAGGAAGATTTCCTTAAAGAAATCAGTCAACTTAAAATCAGTTTGGCAAAAAAGGATATAATCATAAACATAGTGACACATCAACTCACTGAAAAGGACAAACACAATGAAGTATTAGAATGTGAAGTAGTAAGTCTAAGAAAAGAACTTGAAAAGACAAAGACTTTGAATCTTAGATTTTCTAAAGGATCAGAAATGTTAGGTGAAATCCTCAAAGTTCAGTGTTCACCCATTATAGAGACTAGTCTTGGTTTTCATGAAGGTGAGGTAAGAAACTCCAATGAAAAATTTGAGATGCTCAACAAGGAAATAAAAAGTCAACCCCATAAAAAACCAAGGAAAGAAATTTTTCAAAGAAAATCTTTTACTCATAATTGTGGAAGTCATAGTCAGTTATTTCCTTCGATGAATGATGTTGAATGTTTTATATGTCATAATTTTGGACATGTTGCAGCTAGATACATAAGTAGAATGGTTCAAGACTGTCACACAGAAATATCATCATGTTCCAGGTACTTTAAGGGATATTGTTTTGCTTGCAATGTGTTTGGTCACAAAGCTATTGATTGCAATAAAAGGAATATGAAACATGTAAGATGTTATGCGTGTAACAAGTTTGGACATAAAGTAAAGGAATGCAGGAGCAAGTTTTGGACACCAAACCAAAAGGAGCATACATCATCATAATCCAAGGTACTGAGGAAGACGGAATTATTGTCAGAAATATGTGGCATAGCTCAGTTTGCAAACATAACAGACCCAGGGGAAGCTGAAGGTGTAAAACTTCAGTATTCTAATTTTCATACATAGTTATTATGAAGAGAAGTCACGTATATACATGATTTAGAAGCTGCACAGTCGCGTATATGGTGTTTTGAGGAAAAGCAGCAGGACAAACTCAGGAAAAGGAGTTTGATATGGTTCAGTCACTTATCTTCTCTATTTGATATGGTTACAATTTGTTGATGATATGTAGAAATGTGTTGGTACTCATAAGTTTACACAGGTTCAGGGGGAGCATATGCTTCTAATAATGCATTGTTGGCATTATCTTAGAAGATCTTGGTACAGATCCACATAGTTGTTTTGATTCAGGTGACTCCTTTGATGATGGAAATATACAGGCTGTTGATCCTGATGCTGCTGATGGTGCAGATCATATGATAGTTGCTGATGACTATCATGGTCTTGTTTAGATATTTGGTCTCTGTTATAAATGTCATGTATATCATTTGATGTAAAGGGCATATAAAGACCCATGATGTAATAATTTGTCTCTGTCTGTCGTAGTCCTTTTTGGTCATATGATGTAATTTGTATCCCCACTTTGCATGGGATGGACGATGTAATTTCTATCATGTATATCCCCACTTGGTTGGGAGGATGAGTCAAATTTGGTATATCCCCACTTGGTTGGGAGATGGATGTATGTATGAGTCATTTGTGATAGGAAGGTCATACTCACTTAGTTGAGTTATAGAGTCATGTTATTCTTTTAGAAAATATTTTTGCAGACTCTGCATATGCTCAGGGGGAGCATGGATGATATAGTGCATCTCAGCATGTACAAAGGGGGAGCTCAATCAGATAATTCAACATGTACTCAGGGGGAGCATGGACAACATAATGTATATCAAAAGGGGAGAATATCTTGGTCCACCCTTTGCCCTTGATGTCAAAGGGGGAGAGTGACTTGGTGTTGTGGTTGCCATCAAGTCTAAAGGGGGAGATTGTTGGCATTATGATACAGGTGTTGTCCTTGATGGAAACTCACTCAGATGGAAGATCGCGGTGCAACATGTCAACAGCAAAGAACCACATATCAGTCTACAAAGAATGAAGAAAGAGAGGTATACATAGGTTCACCTTGACCAAGCTGTGTATACACGCAAGTTCACTAAACTTAAGTCACGTATATGTACACACGCACTTTCACGGAAGGAAAAATGCGTATATGTTGGAAAACTAAGTTTTTGGTCCGAGGTATTTGATCCAAGGTATTTTGATCCATGGTATTTGTCCAAGGTATTTGGTATGAGGTATTGACCCTAGGTATTTGGTCCAAGGTATTGGTCCTAAGTGGTTTGATCCATGGTATTGAGAAAGGCCTAAAACTATACAAGGAGGAGAAGATCATTAGGTCAATGTGTGCAATTATCGAATATCTTATGAAGTGTGAGATCTAGTATGCAGGTTATCGGTCTATGGAGCTTTTCTTGATCTGAACCAAGGATTAACCATAGTTGCTGATGAGGGATAAGATCTAATGATGGGTCGGGATCTTAAGGCTTGAAATGAATTATCATTATATGTATAGTCTAGATCTGAATACTGACGCATGTGTTATTCTGTAAATGTTATGATTTGGGTATAACTAAAGCCTGGAATAGCTACAAAATTATGAATTAATATTTGTAGATGTATACATTGGTTGGCTTTGGTAAAAGCACGTATAAACGTCGGTTCGATTCATCAGAGTAGCATATACATTATGAGATATGATATTTGAGGTTGCAGTTGGATCTGTGTGTTGTTGCATAATTTTGGGTTCTACTCTGTGTTTTGGTGACTGTGTTTTGATGATAGTAAACTAAATTTTCAAATTGATTGGTTGATTGTGATTTGCTTCAGTGATGATGGGACTTCAGTGATTCAATTATGGGTGATTCAGATATTGATGATTGAGTTTCAATCATTGGTTAAAGCAGATGTATTTGATGGTTGTATTGTAGTGGTGATTGAATTTGAGCTTCAATGTTGTTGATGGGTCCAGTATGAAAATTGGATGAAACGTGGCCTTCATATTATGGTGTTGTGTTCCAGGAGTATCCAGTCTGAAAATTTATGAAATGTGGTCCCTGGAGGAAGAAAGAAGGTTGTAGCCTTTTGTAGTTCAACGCCTACATACTAGTAAACATATTGGCTAGTACAAGAGCCAGGGGGTTGTAGCTCCCTTTCAGTAGAAGCTCGAAAATGAGAGAAGGTTTTAGCCTTCTTCAGGTGGCTGCCTGCGTACTGGTATGAGTCTGTACCAATACAAGATTGTAAACAGGTTTTTCTTATATTAAAAGAAGATAGCAACAACTGGTTTTTGTCCCGCATTGGGTTTCCACCTTAAATCTTGGTGTTCATGTGTGTTTCTCATGTGTGATGCTTTGTTCTATTATTACTGCACCTAGTTACTTTTTATATGGTTAATTAAGTACTGATGCATTGATTAAATACCAACATATGATGAATTAACTGAATCATAAGTTTGCTGGATATATGTTGGTTGCCTTAAATATAGTTGCGTGTACATGCGAGTTACCTTCATTGAAGTAGCGTATATAATTTTGAGTATGAAAGGAAAAAGATTATTGATTTGACTAATACTGATTCACCCCCCCTCTCAGTTTTATTTCCAACAGTTCATGCATTTGTTTATCAAGGTTTTATGCTATGATATTATGCTTGTCTTTGCTATGTGCAGGTTTTGATTTGGAGCCGGCTCAGGGGTCTTCTGCCTAGTTGCATTGCGCTCTCCAACAACAACACACTAAGACTCGAGGTAATAATTCCTTCTTTCTTTGATATTTGTTTGTTAAGCATAGATATGCATGTATCTTTGTGAAAATTGCAATTAATATGACTGTCTGTCGAGGATACCAGGAAGATCATTGAGGGTTTTCTACATCACCAAACACCCGTGGATTAATCCCTATAGAAATTACCTGTATAGAAAGCCAAATATCATTAACTGAGTTAATGATATTGGCCCACAAATGTTGTTTTGCTTGGGCTAGAGGCTTTTTTAGTGACAACTCTTTTTCTAGCCTGTGGATTTTGTCACTCAGTCTATTGGCTTTATATTTTTCAGCTTGATGCATTACTTCTGCTAATTTCTTTTCCTCTTCTAAGCTCTTTACTTGTTCCTTGATATTATTAATCTGTGTTGTTTTAATGGACATATCTTCCATTGCTCTAATCAATTTGTTGTCCTCATCAGTGGTGTGGGTTGTTGGTGTTGTTGATGTTGTTGCGACTGTAGTTGTTGGAACTAATGTTGATACAGGTGCTGATGTTGATGCAGGTGTTGATGTAGATCCTATGGGAATAGTAGTAATGGGAAATTCTTCTCTGCTAGCTTGTTTTTCCTGTACAAGTTTATCCATTTCTGTCTCCATTTCCTTCAGTTGATTTGTCAATTGGATGATTAAATTCATCATCTCATCCTTTTGATTAACTATTTCTAAAACCTCCTTGGTTTGTGGATGCTCAGTGGTAGGTAGCTTTAGTTGTTTCTTCAGTGCAGCTATGTCTGCATTTTTCTTTTTTTATAAGTTCTTTTTTTGCCTTGATGTTAGTTGGATTATAGCCAATTTCAATTACCAAATCTTCCAGTGACTTAATCCAGTTGTCTTTTGCTTGTGATGAGGCCCTTTCTAGCTTTAACTGTGACTATATATTTTCAAGAGAATTCTTCAATTTCTAAACACTTAGAGCTTTATGTGTCATGGTTGAATACAACATCTTTGCTACCTGTTTGTGAAATTCAATTTGCATTAAGTAAGTCATTCAAACGTATGACCATTTCCATGAGAGGTAGTCGTAACTGACTAATTTCTCATGATTTTTGAATAGTTCACTTAGCACTCATTGCATCGGGTGATGCTCACAGGGGTGAAGAAGTGGGATTGAAACTAGTGAAATGTGGAGAACGAATCACATAGCATCAATCATCACTTCCGGGGCTTGCACCCGGTAACCAGGACTTCCCAGGAGGTCACCCATCCCAGAACTCCTCTGGCTCAAGCGTGCTTAACTGTGGAGTTTTCCCCACAATCAAGCCCACTTAGCTTGCTACCCCATTTGCAAAACCTTAGCAAGTATTGTGCCTCATGAACCATTCAAGTAGAGATCCCTTGACTCTTTTTGAATTTAAGTATGGGGGATTTACGCAGTGCATTATATTAGATATCATTTTTGGGATTCAACTGCATTAAGTAAGTCATTCAAACGTATGACCATTTCCATGAGAGGTAGTCGTAACTGACTAATTTCTCATGATTTTTGAATAGTTCACTTAGCACTCATTGCATCGGGTGATGCTCACAGGGGTGAAGAAGTGGGATTGAAACTAGTGAAATGTGGAGAACGAATCACATAGCATCAATCATCACTCCCGGAAGTCCTGGTTACCGGTGCAAGCCCCGGAAGTGATGATTGATGCTATGTGATTCGTTCTCCACATTTCACTAGTTTCAATCCCACTTCTTCACCCCTGTGAGCATCACCCGATGCAATGAGTGCTAAGTGAACTATTCAAAAATCATGAGAAATTAGTCAGTTACGACTACCTCTCATGGAAATGGTCATACGTTTGAATGACTTACTTAATGCAGTTGAATCCCAAAAATGATATCTAATATAATGCACTGCGTAAATCCCCCATACTTAAATTCAATTTGGTCGATTGGATGCACATCCTTGGCATGAATTTCAAAGGTTGTTTTCTTATAATCTTTTGAAGTTCTTGGAGCCTTTACCTATGGCTGTAGGAAGGTCATCTGCATTTTCCTTGTTTCGAGGTCAAAAGCTGAAAGCAACCTACTCTGATCACTGAGAGTTTTCTTCCAGTATTGTGTATATATAGCAACCTTTAATGCTTCATTTCTGATTTTAATCTCTTTGTATTTCTTCATGATATCTTTATCTTTCTCAATAGGTTTTCTAGATGATGAAATTTCTGCATTATTCTGACTTTGAATGATTTGTGCACTGGAAGATGATGGCAGAGGTGTTTCTTCTATATGTGTTGAGGGTGCATCACCCCTAATAATAATCTCTTTTTGCATTTCAATTATCGTTTCTTACTCTATTACTAGATTTAGCTTGGTTTTCTTTCTACTTACAAGCTTGAATTTAGTATCAGAAGTAGTTTCTACTGAGTAGGATCCTTCTTCTCTAGCCCTTTTTGAATTTTTGTCCTATGGGTTTGGAGTATGCAGGATGGAACTATTATCAATTTTCTTATCCACCTCGTGTAGAGTGTTTTCCAACCACTCTAACTGGTTGGAATACTTTTCAATTTCAGGTTTTGACTCATGAATGAAAGGGGTCAATTTGAATTTGACTCTTAATTTACTTATGACACCCAAAGGGTCATAAGGCCATTTGAAACTGCTGTTGAACTTGAAATCTTGTAAACATTTGTCTGCTTCCTTTCCAACATTTCTATTTTTGCATATAAAAGGACCTATTTGGTTTTTAATCTTGAATTGGGTCTTCTTTTTAGCTGAAAGGAAATGGATCTCATCAGAATTCAAGATTTTTCTGATGTATTCCAAAGCAAATATCCTCATTGGGAGGTATTTGGGAAGCTTGTATGGAACTAGTTGGCTTCCATACACTCTGATCTCTGTATGATTTTGGTATAAATACCACTCTCCTGTTTTACTTTGGTTTGGAAATTGTAACACCTTATTTATCTCTTCACTGATTCTAGGCTGAATGTTACTACTTAGCATATTAACAACTGGATAAACAAATAAATCAATGAAGTCTTTATAGTTGTATTCTATGGAATCCTTTCTGATCAAGGATGTCCAAAAGACAACAGATTGGGGATTACCCTTTGTGTCCAGTTTTTGGAGGCTAATTGCAAACCTTTTTGATTGGAAATATAAAAACATATGGAAAAAAACTCAGGAGTATTTGAACACTCCTTCTTTTGGCAGCCTGACTAGCTGATCATGGATCACATCTGCTAGGTATTAGGAAAAATTGAAGGTGGAATCTGGAGGCTGACCTGGGAAAAATATGGATAGGAAACCTAGGATAGATGCATCCACATATTCATTAGTGAAATACTCTAAAACACATGACAACATGGTGACAATTTTTTTGGTTCTCTCTGAAAAATGGATGTTGAGTATGGAGGATTATCTTTTGGGGTTTCTATTGATGGTGGAAAGAAAGTCTGGAATATTTGGAATCATTTGGGAAAGTCCAACTTCAAGTAGAGTTCAGTAAGGGTTCAATGGATATTGGCACTTCATTAGGCTGTGGTTGGATTTGTAGCATCTGATTGATGGATTGAGTAGTGATTTTGAAAATGACCTCTTGGTTTGGGTTAACTAAAGCTCTTTCATTAGGAAAATAGTTGATCTGACAGAGTCTAATAAGTTCAGAGAATTGAAAGGTCTGTGGGAATATGTATTTAGGAAAGTTTGAATCCCACAGATGGATATCATCTGCCTGGTCAATGAATTTTTCATGGCTCCAGTAGTGGAGCTCCAAAAGGTTGGAATCTTTCACAGTATCAATGATTTTAAAGTCTTTATTGGCCAAGGGAATGTGTTAGACATCTGACACTGGAGGTTGAAGAGGGTTTACATTCTGAACTCTCTAGGAAGCCATTAAATTTGATCCTTTTATCAATTTCTGCATGTAATTGATGGAGAAGAGCATTGAGGATTACCTGCAGTAGGGTCCAGGCAGCAGCAGGGGCTGAAATTCTAGTTAGTGAGGTCTTGGGGTCTTTTTCCGCAATCCAACAACAATAGCGAAATAATGAAATATTGGGGTTTTTTGTATTTTCTTTGGGAATTGGCGGTTTAATGCACATGGGTGGTTTATCGCATTACCTTTGGAATCTATTTGGTGGATTATCGCACCGCGAAAGGTGGTATGGTGGTTTGGGACTAGGGGGATGCAATGAGATGTAGTGATGATGTGTGCCAGGGGAGGGGGTGGGTGAAACCACACATTTCACAACCCTCTATTAGTTTTAAACGTCAAACATCGAGGGATGTGATAATACGTGTGGAGCATTGGATTGATCAAATATCGAATGATGGACGGGGGTTTTTTAAAGATGTGGGGTCGGGTATTAAATTTAATTAAAAACTAGGTTTTTAATTCAATTTATTAAGCGGAGATTAATATGAAATGGCTAGGGGATTAATACAGTGGGGCATTAATAATATAAGGTGGGGAATGCATTAGGATAAGCGGTAAGGGATTTTTTCAAAGGGGAATGGATTTTACAAGGGGAAATGGTTTCCAAGAGTGGAAACAGGGTTTTTAGGAAGGGAAAAAAGGGTTTTAAACAAGGGAAGGGGATTTTCACATGGGAAGGGTTAAGATGATATTTTTTGATAAGCATAATGATGCTTATGGTTTTTTGGAAACTATTCTACCTACCCTTCAATTTATTCAAACATTTTTTCTTTCCTTTATTATGGGTGAATTTGAGCTTGCTGACCCTTTTATTTTCTTTTGATAAGCAAACTAACTTATTCCTAACCTTATATCTTCCAATGGCTCAAATTAAACTTATGAGCTCATTTTTATTCTCTACCTACATAATGATATTCCAAGATTAAATGGTTTGGTCAGATCTTTATTCACTAACTATCATGACATGAAATTTAAAAGAATGAATAATCAAGATTAAACTGTATGATCATCATGAATTGTGGAATTTTGGACAAGGTGCACACAAATTTATTTGCAAAAGGAAAGTAAACTAAGAGTAGTGGAATTTGAATGTGCAACACTTTTAGAATTTATTTTTGTTTCTTTTTATGGGGTTCATATTTTATATCTTTTTTTATCTCTCTCTCTTTTGGTCATTTGATTATTCTTTAAGGACATACCCTCTTTTCATTTTTTAGTATGGAAAACATTTGCAAAAAAGAAAAGGTATGTACAATATTACAAGACTTAACATAGTCAATTCAAAATTATGATCCTTATTATTATATAAACCTAACATCAACCAATGACATTCTAAAGATATAATGTCATATTACAGAGTTCTAAATAGATAGAAGAAAATATCATCCTTCTTATTCAAACAATCAATCAACCAGACTCAATCCCCTTGTACAATCAATTGTACTTTCAGATCTAACGAAGACATCATTGGAAAATAGTAGTAAAATAGTAGCACTGATCAAATAGATCAGTCATCTCTGAACAACAAGATTTTCTTTTGCATCCGCTACTTGGAAGTGTCGAACCAGCGTGTATACGTGCCTTCACCAAGGCAAACTAGCATATAGATCTACAAATAATAACTTAACTTCGCAACTATTTCATATTTTAGATACAACCATATCATAGCATTTAAAGGACAAAACATTTGTTAGCACTCAGATATAGCCTATCCATTATTAGATCACATAATGATCAGTCATTTCAGGTCTTATGATCCTGATTGATCATTAGATCTCATCCATCATCAAACACCCAAGTGCATACTTAGTTCAGATCAAGCAAAGCATCAATAACCCATAACATTCATATTTTCTTTTGATCTAACTCTTCATAAGATGTTCATTACTTGCACACCTTTACACTTTGATCTTCACTTCCTTTTATAGTTTTGGCCTTTTATTAATACCTCGGACCAAAACAACATAGAACCTATGGTATTCTTAGACGGAATCAAGTAGCAGTTATTCCACTCAATATTGTGGGCTAATACCGTCATATGGAACCCCTAGTATTCTTTAACCTTATTTTTCCATCCCATACGCACTTTTCTTTCTATGAAATTGTGTGCATACGTATATGCTCCTTTTATTCTGTGTACCCGCGTGTATACTCTACTTGGACTACGGTAAACACCGTATATAACTTAATACAACTTAAAACATTCTTTTTCTTCATTTTCTTGATTCTGATCTGAAATCCTTTGTCCCATCATCGTGTTCTTATGTGCAATTACTATGTTACCTATCAATAGACCTATTACAATGTGAGTTGATATCATACATCATTTCTAAACTGATTCCTTTGAACTGCCCTGCATTTTGTCACATCTATAAACACAAATGCCATGAATTTTGTTAGATCCTATTTATATCTTTATCAAGTAGTCCATTCATCAAATAGGTTGTCATTAAGAACAAATCATTAGGTAGGTTTCATATCAAGGACAAGACTAACACAATCTCCATGTATCAAACCTTTGACCATTATTCTGTTCCATCATTCTTTCACCTTTGGTATCTCTGTGTTCCATAATTTTGTCACCTCTAATATCTCTGTGTTCCATCATTCTGTCACCTTTGATCTGTCTTGTAGATTCATCTAGTTACCATCAAGGAAATTTTTAAGGATGGAAGTTTATCTTAAAGATTAGAAACCTTGGCGAATGTTACTAGTGCCGAATATGTAAATAGTAAAACATTTTATCATATTTGGTAAAAATATTTATGTTTCTAATTATTGTCTATTAGTATATATAATTTTTTCACGATTTTTAGGGTAAAATAATTTTATAATACAAACTTTGGGCAAATCAATTTTTGAAAAAATGGAAATTGGCGAATCTTTGTTTTTGGAAAATTATGGAAAATTAGCCCACCTGTGAATATTAGCCCCTAAAATTTTCCCTGGTTACCATACACAAGTGAGTTTCCATCAAGGAAAACACACGCACCATAATGCCAACAAGATAGCCATTAAACTTGGTTTTGGGTTGGAGAACTAGGAAATCAGTAGGATACTTCCAAGAGTCAATGGACACCATAACATCTTCAACAATTCCCTCAGAATCTACTATGGATATGTCTGTAAGTTGCAACATTATGGTGTTCTTCCTCAAAGCCCCTTGGATATTTAGCTTTAGCGTGGTTTCATTAGTCATCACATTGATTGCAACCCTAAGATAAATCAAGGTATTAAGGACTATAATGCCATCAATGTTCACATCCACTACTGGGCTTATAGGGTCTAGATATTTCAGGAAGATCCCCCTCCAAAGCATCAAATAACACATGAATGACCTTGATTTTTGAAACATTTTTCCTTGATAATCTTATTATAGATGGGAACATCTTTAATGGCCTCAAGAAGGGGTATATAACACATGAATTCTTCAATTCTTCCAGAATTTCAACCTCTTCTGGGGTGTGCTAGATAGGGTGGATCGATCTCTCAGGAAAGGGAGGTAGATTGAATTGAGGAGCAGTATTTTCCTTCTCCTCTTCAAGCTCTTCAAGTGGAGAAGGTGGGTGATTATGTAGGAGCACTATCCCAGACCATAGGTTGATCTCCTATATTTCCATAGCATAAGAAGGATAGGATGTCTCTCCACTATAGACCTGTTGTGCTTGTTGTTCGGGTTCATATTGGGTTGAGGAGGAATGTGATGTTGTTTAGGTGGAGTAGGATGAGTTATTTTTTGTTGAGATTGGGGTGCAGGCAGTAAAGTAGGAGGTTTGTTGACTTGAGGCCTCCACCCTTGTGATGTGTTGCCCCATTGAGAAGATTGGGGTGGATATGGCTGAAAAGGATGGTTTACAGGTTAAGGGGGACAAGGAGGATCATAAGTCCAAGAAGGAGGTGTGGACCATGATGGATGAATGAATGAGTACCAAGGTTGCAAAGGTGCATGCTGGTTTGGATTGTAATAATAGTAATGTGCACCTTGTATGCCTTGTTGATATGACTGAGGTCATTGAGGTCTTCTTTGATTAATGAAGTAAAGTTGCTATGACCCACCTTCTACCCCTTGGTATATGGCATTTAGTCCTGGAAAAGAGGGCCATTTTTCTGTTGCATGATTTTCTTCACAGACTAGACAAACTTCTATGACATTCAATGGGCATTCATTCCTAGGATGTCTTTTGGTGCATTTAGGGCATAAAATAGCTAGTGCCCTCTCTAATTCCTCTTGCTTTCTTCTAATTTTCATGGTATCCATTTTCAATGCAAAGGTATGCAACATTTCACTCTTGAAATCCTCCAACATGTTCCCTATCTCATTCTTGATGGATGTAATGGAGGGAGAGGAGCTGACCAAGCCTTGACTAGCCCTACCCTTCTTCCTGGAAACACTAAAGTGATTCTTGAATACAATTTTGATGTCATCATATGATAATTTATAGATATATCCTCTAGATAGCATGTTTATGGTTTCCAACATATCCTCCCTAATCTCTTAAAGAATAACTAGCTTGAGTGACTCAGCATCAAGGGTATAGTTGGCCCTCCTATAGATGAGTTGAAATCTCTCTTCATAGTCCTCTAGGGATTCATTAGGTCCAAGATGCATCCTAAAAATTTCTTCCTTGGTTTATTTGGACCTATAGTAGTCCCCATACTTTCTATTGAATGCATATTGCATTTGGGCCCAGGTAGTGATGCTACCCCTAGGAAGACCCATAAACTAGCACAAGGTTGCATCTTTAAGGGTAGAGGCATAGTCATAGGTCCCATAGACAATAAAAAATGAAAACATGAAGGTTTTAGGATCCTCAGAGGTTAAGCGATGGAAGTGTGGAAGGGGAGTAGAGCTTATATTCTTCATTCTAGCCTCTCCATTGGTCTCTCTAATATGGAAAATGTCATTGTCCTTGTTTTCAACCATAGTTTTGGTAAGTGAAGTAGGTTCTTCTTCTTCCCAAATTAGTTCTTAAAAAAGTTTAGGTTTCTCACCTAGAGGGTCTACTAATTCCCTTGCATTCAGAGAGGGAAGCTCATAATCACCGAAGAAGAGTTAAGGTTGACTGCTTGAGGGTGTGGTTGGTTTTTGGTAATAATTTTCTTTGATTATCCCTACTCCTATGAGGCATGAAAGATTTTGTTTTGAGTTTTTTCTTTTTAAAAACCTGTATGCAAAAAATAAAACAATGATCAAGTAGAAACAACATCTACTTAGACACGTCCCTCGCAATAGTGCCAAAAAGTGGCAAGCCCTAGTATTGCACCAATAATGTTGCAACTCCCAAGGGTTCCTCAACTCAAATTATCAACCCGGAGTTCATACAAACTTAGAGGAGACAATGTTATATGCACAATAGATTAGATTCTACACATGCCACCCTCAATCATGACATTAGATCAAAGTGCTCAGAGACCATTCCTCCTACTGAAGTATAGTGAAATCTTGCTGATGAAAGTACAATTGAATGCTAATTCTAGCTATGAAAGTGGAAATTCCATTTGCTCAACCTGTAGATGATAATTAATCATTTCATGAAAGGGACAAAGATAATCTACTTATCTTGCATAAGGGACAAAGGGACAAAGAAATAAAGCTACTTTATCTTGCATAATTCATCAAACTAGAAACATGATTTCATGTATCATCTACCTATTTCATACTTGCTCGAAAATTAGAAACCAAACTTGCATCATACTTGTGATTAAAATCTAATTATACTATATTTTGTAGTGAAGAAAAGGAATGGTTGGAGTGGTCTGGGAGCTTACCCTGATCATAAAATCACAACTTGGGGTCATTATTCATCATGAATATGCTAAATTTGAAGTGGGGGTCAAAATTGGTGAATAAAAATGTTGCTACACACTTGTTATAGGTTCTGCTACAAGAGGTCCGTTATTGCTACAGGAGGACCTGTAATGCTACAGGAAGGGTTCTGAGAGGCATTTTAGGGTGAAAATGATGTCATGAGGGTATGGAGAGGTGGATGTAGGTTAGAGAGAATGAAAGAAGGTTGGGTTGAGCTCCCTAGCCAAACCCAGGACCTCTAAGAGGCCTATCTTGCACTAGGATGAATGCTCATGGTGTCCTAAGTTTACTAGGCAAAGTGACTATGGAAAAAAAATTGAGGGGTGGAAATAGAAGATGGAGGAGTCCAATATGGAAGTGGAAGAGGTTCCCTCCGATGTAGATCAACACAACCCTGTAACCAGCCACATGCATCCATCCATTAGTCATTAACAAAGTGATGTAACCTATAATGGGAAATATGAGTTGAATTTAAATAGCATATATTTTATGCCATAACACTACTCTAATCACTAAACTAACTTCTGAGCTACAAAAAAAAAATGTGAAGCACAACTACTAACAATCACCCAATTCCAATAAATCATAAACACAATATTTTTGGACTGAGATTATGAATCCTTCCACACATTCTCCCACAAGAGAGGTGATGTAGAAGCTTTCAATGACATGTTTTTATAGTTTAACCTCTACTTAAATGAAAGAAACTATGAAATAGTTGGAATCAAGAACAAAACACAAGTACAAAAGAGGTTCCAAAGCCTCTATTTTGGGCCCAAACCCAAGGATCTCAACCCTCTGAAACTAACTCAGGTGCAGCTCAATAACCAACTTCTCATTATCATTAAGTAAAGGTTTCATACATCACATAAAAGTTCAAAATGAAAATGTCAAGTCCTAAGATCAATATCTACACCTAGATGAATCAAAAATTTGAACCCTAATGAGATTTTCATATTTTTTATTTATACAAAAGGATCGCTGATAGCAACTCCCCTGAAAATATGAGTGATTCCCTCCTTGATCTCGGAAATGGTGGATCTTGTCCCTCTTTAGCTTCACTTGTACTAGGATTTACTCCCTTGTCAATGAATTCGAACTGGTGAGAGAGGATGTTGTGATCCCAAACCAAGTTAGGGAATTAAGGAGGTGGAAAACCCCCCTATATTCTCTTCTAGTTGTCTCCATCAAGCCCCTACATAGGAATTGCCTAAAAAATGCATCTTTTTCCTGCAATCAAACCACATTAGGCCACATAGTATGACAAACACCTTTTACTCCTCTTACTAAGCATAATATAACAAAAAAATGTGAATTAGTGTGAGAAAAGGATATTTTTAAGGTTGGAGGATGGCATGATGATCTTCAAAATATACCTATTGATGGGACTCATCACTAGGTATAAAAGATATGTTAGTGTTTGTTCCCCTATATGCATCCACACCTTTGATAAGAAACAAATTGAGATACAATATACATATATGAACCTTAAACAAATATCATAGATCTACAAACATATGCATCCAAAGAATCATGTAAAACACAGAAAGACCACTGCAAATTCCATGATAAAAGAAAACAGAGTATGAGAACTTATATATACACCAATGAAACTTTCATACATCACTTAAATGATTGTAAAAAACCTTACAGGCACTAAGTTATAAACCAAAGGCTACAAGTGAATGAACCATTTTAGACCTTGCTATTGTATTGAATAAAAATGTTCTATTAGTGCATATGTATTTAGATCCACATTTTTCCATTCCTTATCACCGAAGAACAATAACAAATAAAGAAGAAAATGAAGATATCACCAAACCACACTCTATTAAAATACAAACTTAAACCAAAATACTTTCTCAATCTGTTACAACACTTCCAGATCTGAACTAGTCACACTTAGATCTATCTATAACCACGAAAAGAGAAGAGAGAAATGGGTTGGATTGGTGGGCCTAACCAACCAACTCATTACCTCAGGGAGATCATCATCAATCTCAGTCGGTTCAGCATGTGATTCTTGTCGTGATAAATGATCAAGGCTGACATTTTATTTTCCAGGTTGGTCAATAACTTCGAATTCAAAATCTTGAAATAACAGTAGCCATCAACAAATGCAGCCTTGATGCATAGGTTTGTTGATGAGTTGTTTTAAGGCTTGATGATTTGTATAAAATATGAAAGGATTTTCCAAAAGGTAATGTCGAAATGTTTGTAGAGAAAATATCATTGTTAAGGCTTCACGCTCTGTTGTTGAATAGTTTCTTTCGGATTTGTTAGGCTTACATCTGACTTAAGCATTTGGATGATCTATTAATTGTTTGTGGAGTTGCACTAAGACTGCCACATTTGATGCATCAACATGAATGTGAAACATTTTAGACCAATCTAGGAATTTAAGAATTGGATCTTTGACCAATTTATTCTTTAATTACTAAAACAATTCGTCACACTCGTCAGACCAAATAAAAGGAATATATTTTTTTAGGAGTTCATAAATTGGGAATGCTATATTGGAGTAGTGTCTAATGAATCTTTTGTAATATCCTGTATGTCCTAGAAATATTTTATTTTTCTTTTGGTTAATTGGGGGTTTCAATTCTAGAATTACCTTTATTTTCGCTATATAAACTTTAATACCGTCTTTTGAAATAATGTGATCCATTAGTATTCCGATGGGAGTTGCAAAAATACATTTATTTATGTTGAGGGATATTTGTATATATCTTCATCTTTCTAGCATTAGCATTAGCCTTAACATTGAATATGATCCTTTAAGTGTATGTAGATTTTCTAGTCATCAAAATAAATAACCATGGTCTTATATATATATTCTTGGAATGCTTTGACAACAATTCTCAAAAATATGGCTGGTGCATGTTTCAATCTGAACGACATTACTCTATATGTAAAACAACCACATTCCATAACGAATGTTGTTTTTTCTCAATCTTCCTCTGCTATGGGTACTCGATTGTACCCTAATTTCGTTAATGATTTCGTTGGCAAATAGAGTTGGAAATGGATCAGTAACTATTAGGTTATTTAATATGTGATAGTCGACATAGATGTGTAGTCTTGTCGAGTCATTCTTTTTTAGTTGAACGACCATATGGTTTTCCCATTCTATTTTTTCTATTGGGTATATTATACCAATGGAAAGAATTCCTTCTATTTCTTTTTATACAATAGGTTTGTATTTATGAATTAATCTATACGGTCTCTTCTTTATTGGCTTCACTCTTAGGATCACACTGATCCTCATTTCTCCCATTTCTTTAAATAATCCTTTTAAGTCTTTGTAGTCTCTAGCAAATACATATTGGAATTTTTTGAGAAAGTTGAAAAACTCTGTTATTTGTTTCTTTGACTAATAGTCGCCAAGTCAGGCGATTTTTGGTCGATCGTCGTTTGATATGTCGATTTCTTTTATTTTAATTTTTGCCTCCATCTAGTTAGGTGCCTTAGATTTGTCAAGTCATTGTTCCCCAACTTTTACCTTTTAAATGTCAGTGGGAAATATAATTTATCTGGTTTGTATATATCTTGTTTTTTCGACTTCGTATACTAATTGGATTTTCTTATAGTCTTCCCGATAATGCTTATTCAAGGAAAAACATTGGAAAACAATGGGTGACTTTTCCATTTCTAACCGACTAGCCATCTTGTGTTCTATAACAGAGGCTATATAGTTTCAAGATAACAAATTATCTTCTAAATTATGTGGATCAACTGATTTTTCTTGTACAAATTATTTAATTTTTCGGACTGCATCCTTCAGTTCTGCCTCCTCTGGTTGAAACTTGAAATCATTAATGAGGTTTTCTTTTAATTCCTTCCATTGAATGGATTGGCCCCTCACTTA
Source organism: Pinus tabuliformis (assembly GCA_031772625.1). NCBI lineage: Eukaryota > Viridiplantae > Streptophyta > Pinopsida > Pinales > Pinaceae > Pinus > Pinus tabuliformis. The sequence continues at coordinate 96,741,905 of CM062805.1, read as the reverse complement.
TTCTAACTTGCACCACTTGTTTGGAAGATATTCTAGTGTGTTTGGGAACATGTGTGACCAGACACGTTCATCCTTAAATCTGTTTCTCTGCCATTCTGATTCACAAACTTTGATGTGTTCAACAGGGTCCTAACCAACACTAAAAGTTGGTATTTTTTCTTGTGTGGCTAAATTTCTTCATCCAAATCACTGAGTAAAATAAGAGATTGTAGTCATCTAGTTCTAAAGTCGGGATGAATGTGTAGCCCACCATATCACTACCTGACTAGTAAAAATTTGCACTAGACTCTGCATTCATCCTTGTTTTCCAATTGATTTTATTACTTGTTCTACATGGTTAATGGGGGATGCCCTTTCTTTAAATAAGATGTGAGAACTAGAGTCAGTTGTTAAATTTATCAGGAGTAAGGATGGCGTTTCTCGGTAGTTCTTTTCTCATATGATTGGCAGGACTTTGATGGAATAGTAAGGTCGGAGTCTAGATGTTGGAATAGAATGTATTGACCAACACTCATTTCCTTTGATTCATAATTTTCGATTTTCCATTCATAGATTTCAATATCTGAGTTATGTCCAATTGAGGGAGGATATCCAGTTAAGATTTCACCCGAATCATTTGGATCCAAATTATCACGCTCATCATATAATACTTGATACTATTTTATGATTTCATATTCTTCATTGGTAGCTTCTACCAAAGGCTTTCTTTCACGAGGATCTAAAGGAGTGATGATATTTTTGTTATTTACTTTCAATTTGATTCTATCTTTTTCTAGTGATATAGTCACTTTCATTTTTCATCCCCATGTTCTTCCAACTAACGCTGGATAGGAAGGGATGCCATCGACTAAATCGATGACCTCAAAGTTGGTTGTCATCAAGATCCCCATTATCGATGTTTGAACTTAACGTAGTGTGTCGATTGGTTCAATGAATCTTTGGTTGGCCAATTTAAGATAATTAATTGTTCTATATAGGCTTGGTCGTCCCATGCGTCTCTTAGTAGAAAATTTACTTGAGATCCAAAATCAACAACAACTTGTCTAACCATAAACCCATTTATTTCCAAGTCAACTTGCGGGTCATGATCATCTACTTGATTACCATGTGAAAGTTGTTTGACATTTTTCGCTCTTTCTCTATTTTCGTTAAAATTTTTCAACATATTTAATAATTTGACGAGTTGAGCAACAAAGTGTTCTTCCTTTAGAAGCTCGAAAAATTCTTTTAAAATTAAGTCCTTAGATACCCTTTCATCTTCACTTTCTTTTGTAAAGAATTCAACTTCTCTAGACATTGTTTAATTTTGATGTTATACATATGGACACTTTGTTGAATTTTTGACAGGTCTGATCAACTAATTATTCTACTTACTGATATCTCTTCTGACTCCTGATCTTGTAACTATAGGAAGGATTTTATAGTTTAGAATCTCATGCTTTGGGATAGTTTGTGGTATATTAACAGATATTTGATTTAAAATGTTTTCTATGATTTTGGGACAATATTCCATCGAGTGGTCACCAACACTACACATTTTATAGAAGCATAAGTCAGTTTTATCCTTTAAGGGAAATTGAGTCACAATATGTCCCTCTTGCCAACAAGTATAGCAGTAAAATCTCCCATGTCTTCGGCCCTGATCACGACCTTTGTCATTATAACCACCTCATCGACCATGAAAACCTCCTCAACCCCATCCTTTTCTGTTTAATGGAGGCGGTTTTGATAATTGGTTGGTGGCATGGGTATGATATACAACATGATAATTGGGTTTAGTTTTTCCATTCAATGTACATTCCTAGGTGGAATGTGTATTGTCTTCACATATTTCAAACCATTTTGGCTTAGAATTTCTTAGGTTATACTGACAATATTTAGTAGAATGATAGAAGCAGTTTGACAGATGTCACAATACACAACAATTTGTATTCTTCTAACATCATGGTCAAAGTATTCTAATAACTTACATGCATATTTGGTAAGTCCCTCCAGGTGGAAATGTGTGCACCATAAATGATTCTTTTGGAGCGATAATTGTAGTAGAGAGTTCTGTAGTTGGTATAATCTATCCTAAATTTTGTTTTTGATTGGTGAATTGATAGATTGATTCTCGTCACCTTGTTCAATTCACTGGGATAGTTTAAGAGAAATTTATTCACATGTCTTGATTTCATGCATTCAAACTGGCCCTTGGATTTTCCGAAGTAGTCTTTCCATATGACATTGTATTAGTATATTCTTGTTGATAGCGTATGGGATCTAACTTAATAAATCTTTGAATAATTTATCATATTCTCATATAAATCTGTTCATTATTTGTTTGCTTCTTTTATCTTATGTTCTTACAAGTGATTAGCATATTGTGCTTTAAAGAAGGTGAGGAAACTAGTCTTGATCTCATCCTTTGTCTTATTTTTTTCTTTTGTTAAGTTCATGAACCATATTAGGGATCATTTCCTTAATGCTGTAGAAACTTGTACCATATGCTTGTCTTCATTGTTTATGTCATTTGCAGCCAAAAAAATTCACAAATGAACTAGTGCCTCTTTGGATCTTTGCCTCCTTCATAAATAGGTATATGATTTAGTCCCATCTTGGTCGTCTGGTGTGAAGTCGGATGAAACTAATTGTTTTTGTTGGTTTCATTGTCATATATTAGCTATTTAATTTCCTCTATTACATTGATGTCCTGATAGAGTGACTCTTTGGTCTGACACTCCCTATCTATATATTATGTAAATTGACTTGTTTGCAGTCACGACTCTTCACTGACCGATTATGAACTTCTTTTTTCTTCAACAGATATGATTTGTCGCAGGGGGTACGGTCATGAGGTTAAATAGTTTGAGAAGTATTTGTTCTAATTAATTATTATTATTCGATTGGTTTTGAATAGAATTTTCATTTTCTTGAGGGTTTCTTTGTTGATCGTCAATATACCAGACTATAGGTATTTCATAATAATTCCTTGACTGAAGAAATTATATTATGTTGGGTCTTGACAAGGATCTCCTTGGAGTATTTATTATTAATGGACCATAATAATCTATTTCCATAGTGTCTACTTTCTCTCTTGGAGTTATCAGTAGACCTTCATTCTCTGTCAGAGCGAGTAGTGTTATGCCTCTCAACTCTTCCAAGGACTCATGTGCATTTTTTCTCTCATGCTCCTGATTCTTCATTCTTTTATTCTGGTATTCTTGTTCTCTAATTTGTTCCCTTCTACGTTGTCACAAGTCCCTTGCTATTTTTTTATGTTAGTTGATTACTTATATTGTTAGTCACTATTTGGTCAGTTCTTTTGTTGTTGTTGCTTCTTGACAAATGACTTCTTCTCTTCCATTTTCTTCGGCTAAAATACTTCTCCAACTTTTTTCTTTTATTCTTTTTTTTCTCGTTTTTATTCCTCATGATTTTATACCTCCCTACCAACCCAACTAGTGTCGGTTCATGAGGGAGTATCGGTCGTCCATACTTATTTACTTAAAAAATAATCCCATGCTTCTTTCGTGTCTTTACACTGAACATCCAAAAGCTTGCGCCACTTCATCTGGTCCTTCTTCCATTTAGTATTGGTTGGAATCGCTAGTGGTGGGAGGTATTCAACAATGTGGTCTACGCCTTTCTCTAAAAGGAATTTATGTAATAGGCTTAGTATCGTGCATAATAACCCAGCGTGTAGATCGTCATAGAACCTAGTTTATATAAGTTTGACAGCTGTTCGATATTCTAATTCTTTCTCTTTGCAATAGTCTTCCAAGATTGACTCAAGCCACTCATGTGGCATTTGATTTTGAGGTTTTTTCATGAGAAACACTGTCAAGGAACTTTTTAATCTCTATCGGGGTTTGTTCGATAAAATTTTCATGTTCTTTTGTGAAGAATTTAGCCCTAGATTCCACAATTGACAACTAATTGCTTCGTGCATAATTTTTCAAATAGTTGTTGATATTAACTTCCAACCATAATTGTATCTCATCTAGGGTTAACATTTATGCGTTCATATTATATTGGACTCAGATTATTTCTACCGAGATTGGAACTAATGTTATAACCTAGCGAAAAACATGCATTGTTACCAATACATAGAAAAAAGTAAATATATAGAAAGCATGTAAAATAAAGAAGACACAATAATGGGGAGATAACAAATTCACATACATTTATTCTTTATTATATGTGGAATCACCATCACATTTGTATATCGATAGGTATATATATACTAATACGCCAGTTACAATAGCCTAACTGTCGGATTAATCATATTGTCTATTTTGTCATTAGTAATCCATCTGTCATATTAGAATATGTTACATTGAGGCTGGTTGGCTGAACCAACTAGCATTTTTCCCATTCGACTAGTCGGTCATCCCAACTAGATCCTTCAATAGAGCTAAATAACAATTTTTAAAATCTTAGAGATAATAGAGGCATAAACCTAGAAAAGATCCTTCCATTAAAATGATAAAGATTATTTACATGAGAAGTATATCCAATGACCCAACGTCCTGGAGTGGTATACAAAGTTGAAGCAATAATACAACCAGATAAAAGTCCTACTAACCTAGCCTAGGGCCAAGGTTTGGATTATATCATAAAAAAAATACAAATGATAACTAAAATAGAGTCATGCTTAGGTACAATGTGAAACCAAAAACAACCAAGGTCTCTAACATCCTTCTATTCTAGGTCAAGTAGATGACCATGACTACCTAAAGCTAGATCATGTCAAAGCAGTTTGGATGAAAGCTCGAAAAACAGATCCCCAAATCTCGGTCAAAGTTCATGAACAAACGAAATAGAACACAATCCAATGCATCATACTTGACCTTGTTTGAAACAATACGATGACAAAGTATCTAAACAACATTATTTCATGGTCCCAGATGGTGATTTCTCATTAAAGATGGCACATATGTACTTACCTACCCCAATTGCAAGATCCTAAAAAGATTACAGGACCTACATACTCTCATTAACAACAACTTAAACAGTGATTAAGCTTTAATAACATGTTCAAATCATAGAAACTTGGCATGAATTATGAATTTATCTCATAATGGGACCCCTATTGCTTGTATTATATTTTTGATTATTTGATCATCTTATTGATTTTGGACATCGATTTTTTTTTAATTCCTTGTAGATTGTTATACTACAAAAAAAAATCCTTACTTCTCTATGACTTTGGATTTGACCCTTAAACAATTTTCCAACAAATTTTCTAGTATTGGTTCTAGGTTTATTTGCATACTAATTATTTTCAATACATTTATGGTTCATGGAAATTCCTAATGTTGTTTCCACCATGGATTTGTGTTTGACTTTTTGATTTCATAAAATGATAAAGCACAATTTGTTTTCCTCACAAACACAATTTTTTTTTATCACTTTTATGTTATATCGCTAACATTATTTAATAATCCTAAACATTATTAGGGATTGATCCTTTGGTGAATGCATTGAAATTATTATACAATAGATACTGTTGTGTGGTTAAACTCTATAGATATATGGTCCTAACCCGTTTTATACTTTGAATGAAATTATACCATGGAAACCTATCATTGGGTGGCTCATCGATAATGTTTATTTGATTTTAATGTTTTAATTATCTTGCCTATCCCTATGTTGATGAATGAAGTCATAAGCAGTCATGTCATTTGATATGTGATGTGGAAGTTAATTCATTGATTGTTTCTATTGGTTTTGTGGAAATTTCAATGGTTATATGTCATATTAAACATTTGATAGATGGACTAGGGTTATGGGGAAATATCCAAAGGCTTCTTCCTCTCAAACAAAATCAAATGCAATATAAAAGGTATGTTTGTGAATACATTAAAACCCAAGTGGCATGATCTAGTTTTGATTGTTAGATGGTATATAATGTGTGAAGGTCCATATGATTTGGTGTTTTATTACCATTTTAGGCTTCTTAAGGTGTTCTTAGTTTACAAATTGAATCTACATTATTATCTGTAACAAATCCTACCAAAATGTCCAAATTTTATTAGAGTTTTAAAAATACTGACCAAAACTTATTTTATTACGAATTAATCTGAATATTGGTTGAATTTATTTTAAATTAGTTGGGGGATTCATGGGATTCTTTTTTATGTCAGAATAATTTAATAAAGTCCTTAGAGAATTGTCAAGAGAAAATCCCACTGTAGGTTGAGAGAACTCATCAGGGTCTTCAAAAAATATTTTCAAAACCCTCACCTCTCCACCTCAGTCAGTAAACCTTAGTTGTCTCTCTTTAGTGGATACATGATATGGCTTGAAAGAAGAACCTATCAATTTTGATCCTACTTGAGTTACTCGTAGCATGGCCACAAGGGTTAGAGTGGGTTTTTCTGAACCAAAACTTGTAGGCAATCTCAATATCGAGTTAAATGACTCTATGCATTTAGACCACTCTAAACCTACAAACGATATAGAAAAATGTGAGAAAAACACGATTACAACAACCCAGGTTAAAAGTAAAAGGCTTTCCAAAATGATTTCCCGAGATAAGAGAAAAAATCTTAGGAAGAAGTCATCTCTAGCTATTCATATACATGTTCCTAAAATGTCTTCATTGAAACAGGAAAATCCTGAAGTTGAACCTGTCGAGAGTTGGGAGGATAACTTTTTATCTTTAGTAAATCTGATAAAAATGTTGATACCCAGTGTAGAAAACAAAAATACTCTCACAAATGCTTCTAGGTGTGGTATTGGAAAGAAAAATATGTGGTTGTAGTCCCTTACCTTAAAGACAAAATTCACCATTTACAGGAACATAATGCACAATTAAGATCACAAAATAAATCCCTCAAACGGCAACATGAAAAACAAATTGCTAAATTTAGGGAGAAACCACATATGACCAAAATCCAGTTGTTATCAAATATTTTGGTGTTAATGTGATAATTACTTCAGATTTGCAATGTTTTATTACTTCTGAATGAACAATGTTCAAGGTCAATGATTCTATATTTTAAGTCTTTGAAAGTTATAAAGTATTGTCTATTTGTTTCCTAGTTTTATTAATAATAGCTACATAATAATAGATTCTATAGCCATTATTTAAATTAGATCATGATGTGTTAATTATATCTATATCTTATCCTACCAGTAATACTTGCAGCTACATGACCAAACATTAGTTCCTTATTCAGTCTCTTTGGTTGTTATTTCCTACCAACATTATGTATTGAGTTATGACGATTATTAGTCCCTACCCGCAGGACCACAGAGACTATAGCAATCGGTTTCACCGATAAGCATTAGTCCAACACTCAAACCAATGCATGTTTTCCCATTTTAAGCAAAGTCCGTTTATATTAATGAAATACTTTTTATTTTTTAAAACCAAATATTTTTTTTTAACCAATCAAAGGTTTCAAATGATTCATCGTCTTATTTGGCCTCAAACCGAGGCATACAGGCTCAAAAGTTAGGAAAAAGTTGGGAGAAGTACAGGTAATTAAAACAAGTTCACACCTGCATGAAGTAATGCTATGTTTGCCTTAGCATTAATTTGCAACATTTAATGTTATCTTCTTTGAATGCGGATTACGGTTGGTTGATACACTATGGTTTAAATAGCTGCCAGGCGTTCACCCTTCCAGTTGCTAAGTGGTCTCTCCCACGACCGTTGATCTGAGAGGCGTGATCCAGCGGTCCACCCGGAGAGGCTGGATCACCCGGAGATGCCCCTCGAATATGGCTCTACAAAACCCTAAGTCCGTTGGGATTGCATTCGGAAATCCATCTCTCCGACTATGTCTAGCGGTGAACCTGACCAACGCATCGAGCCCAACTGCTATTGCAGCGATATGTTCCCGATTATTACCAGATTACTGCCTTCCAGACATAGGTGAGATTTATTGTTTACAGTATCTGATACTGTTTTGTAATATTACCTCCGCCAATTTCAAACGAGCCTCAGCTGTAGTCTTTTTATTATTTTCCCACACAGCAATCCTGGAGAGCTTTTTATTGTATCTGAAATGATAACAAGGTACAGTTGGTGGTTGCAAACAAAATACACATAGAGATTCAGCACCTTTTCAAATTCCATACATACTCATGACTGGCCTTGTAAAAAATATCTTAGAAGCAAATATTTTCCAGCGTTTTGCTAAAACAAAAACTGTCAGTTGGAATCTATGGAACTTTTATTTGATTTATGAAATCCATCACATTTAAAAAATCACATGAAAGACAGAGCTCAGGTCTTACTTGTTCATTGAGTTGGCTTTTTTGTTGGACAGCCAGTGCTAGAGTAATGAAAACGCCTAGGGTCTCTTTGACGAGCCTTTTCTCTGGGATGCGCGAACGGGCACTCTGTCCAGTCATGTGACTGGCCGCGCATGCATTGGCGAACTTTGAACTCATACATTCAGAATTCGTCGCACGAATAGGCGTCCACAACGGGCCAAGAAGCCTCTTCTTCGTTGTTGGAGGGCAAGACTTTATGCAGAGAAGAAATGTCGTCCGGGGTTTCAATCACAGTTCTCGGTCTCACCAAAAAATTCTCAGACTCCATCCCGGTAGTGGTAAAGCCAAAGTCGACACCGAGGCTGTTGCTGCCGAAGGAGAGGCTCTTGTTGAAGAGCTTCTAGACTGAAGCAGAATCTTTACTGTATCTTGATTTTTCAGAATTTGGTGAAGTCTCAGAAAATAAATTCAGGCTCTGCAAATATTCCATGTTTGTCAAGGCATAAGGGGAAAGCTCAGGGGGTTCAGCATAGAAAGACTTTGGCAGGTCCTAGGACTCGAAGGCACGATTTACAGGACAACAACGATTGCCGAATACAACAGGAGAACCAGAACCAGAAAACAGGTGCTGCTCGGTTGATACGCCTGGCATTTTTGCAGGGGTACTAAGGCTAGGCTGCAAATTAAAGAAAAGAAAAGGAAAAAAGAAAGAACAAATTATTGCAGTCACACAGTAGCCATGGCTGGATATCCGAGAGGAATTATATGGCCATGGAAAAATGCCATTGCATTGCAATAAATCAATTTACAGAAAGACAGACGGACGATCCGAAACGAAAGCCAAAAATGACAAACAGTGCCTCCGTCGTTGGTCTTCAGAGACTCATGATCTATGATCCCAATCTAAGCATTGAAGAGCGATAGTCAGCCTTCCCCGAGAGCATCCTTCTGCAATTTTCATGTTTTCTGACGATAGTGGGGGCTCTGGTAGTGGGGGATTTGTAACTGTATACAAGCATATCTTGAATTTCCATTTTAACCCTTCTCCGGTTTCAATCTGCCTGCTCACAGATGTTAGCTTCTGCAACCTTAGGTGGCCTGCTTTAGAGCTTGCATCCTATGTTATCTCCTTTTAGAGCTTGCATCCTATGTTAAGGAGATAGGTGTAAGCTTGCATGTTATGCTATGGAGAGAGACGTGTTAGGCACAAGGCCCTCATGTAGGGCCCACAAGGATAAATGTTACGATTTTCATTTTTATTCTTATTGAAATCGATTGATTTCTTATCTTTATTTTAAATTTGAAATTTCAAGGTGCACTGTCATTTCATATGCCACAGTTTCCTGTCTGGTGTGTTTTGCCCTGAGAATTCTGCGTATAGCACCGCGGGTCTTGAACTGAAAGGAAGTAGGGCTTTGGTATCCAAAGTGACGAGGATACGCCTTTTCGATCATTCACCCGTATCCTCTGCCGCAGTCCAACCATCTGCCTATGAAGGTTAGGGATGAACTGCAACATGCACTACTTGTTGCTCGAGCAACTCAAATTTTCTTCGTTTGAGGTAAAAGCAAGGTACTCTTTAATATTTTAATTTTAATTATGTGCAGCTTGTGGGAGGTGTGTCTTGCCCTGAGAATTCTGCGTATAGCTTTAATTTTAATTATGTGCAGCTTGTGGGAGGTGTGTCTTGCCCTGAGAATTCTGCGTATAGCACCCCAGGTATTGAACTGAAAGGAAGTAGGGCTTTGGTATCCAAAGTGACGAGGATACGCCTTTTCAATCATTCACCCGTATCCTCTGATGCAGTCCAACCATCTACCTATGAAGGTTAGGGATGAATTGCAACATGCGCTACTTGTTGCTCGAGCAACTCAAATTTTCTTCATTTGAGGTAAAAGCAAGGTACTCTTTAATATTTTAATTATGTGTAGCTTGTGGGATTCGAAACACTGACGTTTTTTTGCATCTAATCAGGTATTTTTGTGAAACTAATCGATTTGTGTTTGCCCATTTCCGGTAAAAGCAAGGTACTCCTTAATATTTTAATTATGTGCAGCTTGTGGGATTCAAAACCTTGACGTTTTTTTGCGTCTAATCAGGTATTTTTGTGAAACTAATCGATTTGTGTTTGCCCGTTTCATTAAATTTTAGCCCATTTTCATGAAATTTCATCTCATTTCTCCACTTGTGAGTACTGCTTTTATGTCAATTAAAGCATTCTGTAGTGAATTTGGAAGAACCCAATTCAGAATTTTGAATATAGAGGGTTGAATCTCTGAAGGAATTTGTTGGGTTATGATGCAATTTTAGAAAAATGATTACTGCGCTGGTTGAGAATTTGGTCAGATTGTTCCATGCAGGATTACTTGTTATGTTTAGTCCTCTTTTATATCAAAATTCTGATTCTTTGTAGTCCATTAGGTGAAGAGAAACCCAATTACAAAGATGGGTGGTGGTCGAGACCACGGGTAATCCTCATGCTGATCTGTGTATAAGCTAAATTGAAGAGGGGAGAGGGAACACCCCTTTTCTATTTCAGTGGCGCCAAACAGTTTGTCGTTACATGGTTGTAGGTAATTTTTCTTATTTTTTATTCAAATAGTATGCACACAGTACTAGGTAGGCAGCGCAAAATTATTCAGAACAACCACATATAATTCATAGTAATCTCATAAATGTACATACCCAGTAATGGATGCTTGCAACAACTTTAATAAGATCAAAATATATGGGTAACTGTCATTAAACATATGGCTGTAGATGACTGGTGTGCTTGTGACTTGTTATATCTCAGCTTTAGATCATATTTTCTTACAAAATTGTATGGCCAACCAGCTTAGTAGCTTGAACCCTTAGAACTGGAAACTCAGTCTTATACACTTGGATGAATGATTCCACCTCTTAATGTAGAGCAACTTAGTCCTCTTAAAAACCACAAATTTTGGCCAAATAGGTATAAAATATTTTGGTCATATTTTCTACCAAGAATTTCCAATAAATTTCAAACCTTCATTGATGACTTTTAACAAACAATTAGTGTACAGAGCTTCTTTAATAAGGGCTCTTAAAGTGAGTCCCATGAATGCTGTGGCAGCTTCTGTAGAAGAAGCCTGTACGGAGGCCTGCTTGCCCGTTTTGCCAGAAGATTTCTTTTAGTAGTAAATTTCCAACTGTTTAGTGAAGGAGTGTCTTTTTATGCCAAATAACAAAATAATTGTGTAATTACCTACTGACCTCTATAGGCATTAATAAGTATTTCATGTGCTTATTTGATCACATTGACAGTGACTCTAAAGCAGTGCCTATATAACTAAAATGCAACTTATACATGAAATAAGGTGTGCAGAACTTATGCTACTGTCTTTTAACTTCAAGAGCTATCATGGTCTGCTATTCGTTACACAACTATGTATGTATGATATATACAATAAATATAGACATTAAATCAACCTTTTTCAAGCCTTCTTCAGTAAAAGAGGCATAATATACCAATCCATCTCTTGCAGAGATTAGATATAGAATATATTTGCTTTTCTTGTGAACAGACATTTTTACAACATTTAGTGTATAAGATAAGTACACCTTAAAGGGAACATACCACAACTCAACAAATTTTTCTCCAATGGTTTCAGTCACCATGAAAAATAAGCATACTCATCCTACAAAGATCTTGAACTGATACAACCTTTTAGGATTTCATAATTTAGTGGCATCAATTAAATGTCAGAGATCAGCTACCAAAAGTCAAAAGTCTTGTAGAGGACAACTCAAATTAAAATATCATATGGAGACTCTCTATCCCAATATGCAGAAAATTTGACCTCTAAAACACCAACAATATCTGATAAGCAAGGTCTGTAAATTTTATAATAATTTTTCTTCAAAATAATGTTCTAGTTTGTGTATAACAATCAGCCTCAAAATATGATTGAGCAACTTGAACCTGAGATAAACCACAACCTCCACAAAAGGGATAAATCAATATCTAAGACAAGGAATATCCTCCCAGAATATCTCGATTTCCCCCACTAAATTTTTGAGTTTGGTTTGAGTTTCAATTTTGGTATTTCGTCAAACAGTTTGTTGTTACATGGTTGTAGGTAATTTTTCTTATTTTTTATTCAAATAGTATGCACACAGTACTAGGTAGGCACCGTAAAATTATTCAGAACAACCACATATAATTCATAGTAATCTCATAAATGTACATACCCAGTAATGGATGCTTGCAACAACTTTAATAAGATCAAATATATGGGTAACTGTCATTAAACATATGGCTGTAGATGACTGGTGTGTTTGTGACTTGTTATATCTCAGCTTTAGATCATATTTTTTTACAAAATCGTATGGCCAACCAGCTTAGTAGCTTGAACCCTTAGAACTGGAAACTCAGTCTTATATACTTGGATGAATGATTCCACCTCTTAATGTAGAGCAGCTTAGTCCTCTTAAAAACCACAAATTTTGGCCAAATAGGTATAAAATATTTGGTCATATTTTATACCAAGAATTTCCAATAAATTTCAAACCTTCATTGATGACTTTTAACAAACAATTAGTGTACAGAACTTCTTTAATAAGGGCTCTTAAAGTGAAACCCATGAATGCTGTGGCAGCTTCTGTAGAAGAAGCCTGTACAGAAGCCTGCTTTCCCGTTTTGCCAGAAGATTTCTTTTAGTAGTAAATTTCCAAATGTTTATCTGCACTCAATTTTAATTTCATAGTACATCTTAGAGACACGCTGTAGCTAATATACAGAGAACAGAAAATGAAACTAGCATTAATATTTCAATAAGAAATACCATTATAGCTTAGTATTCACAAGGGATAGATTGAGCTTGTTAATTTTGTGACCCATGAATGCTATGGCAGCTTCTGTAGAAGAAGCCTGTACAGAAGCCTGCTTGCCCATTTTGCCAGAAGATTTCTTTTAGTAGTAAATTTCCAAATGTTTATCTGCACTCAATTTTAATTTCATAGTACATCTTAGAGACACGCTATAGCTAATATACAGAGAACAGAAAATGAAACTAGCATTCTTATTTCAATAAGAAATACCATTATAGCTTAGTATTCACAAGGGATAGATTGAGCTTGTTAATTTTGTGGTTGACAGAGCAGGAAATGTGTGTTGCCCATACACTGCTTAAAAGAATGAAAATCTTGACATTGATTGTGAATGACGACAAGGTTTCTTACATGAAAGCTGTTTGTTTTTCTTAGTATGTTCTGAATCTATTGCAACTATGATATTCTTCTTCAAAGTATTATTCTACCCCCCTCCTTTGATGGGTTGTATGCTTAATTTTGATTGTTTGTATTTGTTAATATTTCCATATATAAACTAGTGCTGCTAATGGTCATCTAAGTTAATTTCTTGAGGATTCTTCCGCTCTAAGAACTTCTAAGCTTGTTAAGTTATGCCTCTAGTTAGTTAGTGCACAGAACAGGATAAAAGCATGGACAAGTTAAGGCTCACATTTATTTGCACTGCAGTGAAAGAATAGAGTCAACATGGGGCCAAAAGGTTTTGCAATATTTGACGTGGATGTTACATCAAAAGGATTATCTTGGATCGATCAGATGTACCAAAAGTTTGAGGCCATCTGCGTGGAGGTGGATCAAAATTCTCCTATTTTACTACAAGTGAGAATCTTAGACTTCAGTCTTAACATTTACATGTCATTTTGGACATGTCGATTTTATCAGTAGCATCTGCATATTATGATTTTCATTAGTTTTTTTGAAGAGAAATTGCTGGTATAATATCCAGTTACTACCATTTTTGTGACTATTTCTTTTGATTTCCTGTATGGTGTCTTCTTTCTAATCCATATATCTAAGTAGGAGTCTGCTGGTTCCGAAAGGTTATACTGTAGTTTATTTCAGTCTTTAGGTTTACTATTGGAAAGTCAATATTTACATACACAATACGGTGAAAGTGACAGCTTTTTTAACATTACTATTTTTGCAGGAGACAACGAAGTATGTTGAAAATCAAGTCGTTGTAGTTGGTACAAATGTGCGGAAAATTTGTGAAGAAGTCATTCAGGATATCCTTCCACCAGGTCCCGACTCTGCTATCAAAAGCATGGCTTCTGACATATCTCTTGACTTTGTTGAAGAGTTTGAGCTGTTTGAAAAGCCAAAATCAAATCCAAAAAAGTTACATGCTTTAAATGTGGAATCTGAGGCCAATCCCAAATTGGAGCAGAGCTATGATTCTAGCGAAAGCTTATCTTTTGACACATCTATCGACTTTACTGAAGAGTTTGACACTTCCCCAAATCAGAAAAAGTTAGACACTTTGAATGTGGAATCTGTGGTCGCTTCCAAATTGGAGCAGAGCTATGTCTCTACTGGGCAAGATTCAGTTTGTGCCTTTCCAGTTCCTGATAAATTGCAAAAGGACCAGCCAGTTCTGCCTGAGGAAAAACCTTCTGAATTCCCAGCCTTGGACATTTTCGAACAGCCACCTTGTCTGTCTGTTGAGGATCTGTCTGCTCCTGAAGACTTAAGCTTTAAAAATGAAGCACAAAAGCAGTCTCTCCGGCTTCAGCTTGAAGCAAATGCACGCATTGATCTTCCCCAAGGTGCTTTGCTTAAATCACCAGCAGATAAAACTGGTAAGTAGAAACCAACTTTGTTGCATTTTTCTTCTTCTGTTTCTTCTTGTTCATCTCTTTCATGCTTCACTAGTTAGTATGATTTTTGATACTGAAATGAGATGGACCAAATTTTATTGCAGTGCCTATGGTGGTGCTAGAACTTTGGTACAAGTTATTCAATTTAAGGCGGCTTTAATTATACCTGTTGTCTGAACATGTCTTTCATACACTCATTACTTGTCCTGTCTAGCCAATTGACTTGTCCTGTCTAGCCAATTGTTTATTAGAATAGCTTGGACCCAATCTAACACTAAGATTTCATTTGAGAATTTCCCATTTACTTTTGCCGTCACATACATCATCTCATATGCCATCTGCTTCCGATGTCAGATAGATCGCTTAATTGCAAATTGTTTATTAGAATAGCTTGGACCCAATCTAACACTAAGATTTCATTTGAGATCTGCCCCTGATGTCAGATACATCACCTAATTTCCCATTTACTTTTGCCGTCACATACATCATTTCATATGCCATCTGCTTCCGATGTCAGATAGATTAGATAGATTGCTTAATTGCACCGATTGCTCACTTAACGTAAATTTTTCGTTTTATGGTGATCATTAAATACTGGCCTCCTCCAATAAATTCTCCTCATATTGGATTATATCCCCTCCGATCTGATCTTCAAGTATTTCAGCTCCATTCCAAATCAATCCGTATATGTACTTACTTCTGCACGTGTCAGGATTTTATCCCGCATTCAAGTCTTGCGATCTTGCATGGCTTTCCTTATTTGGTTGTACAGTAAAATATTCTCAAAAACCCAGCTCCATTCCAAATCAATCCATATATGTACTTACTTCTGCACGTGTCAGGATTTTATCCCACATTCAAGTCTTGCGATCTTGCATGGCTTTCCTTATTTGGTTGTACAGTAAAATATTCTCAAAAACCCAGTTCCATTCACACTTAAAACCAGCTTGCAAACACATTGAACTCTTTTATAAATTGGCAAAAGCAATGCCTAATTTCTCGCTTACAAAAGAAAACCACCTTCTGCACCTAGATATTGACATACATCTCTCTGCTTCACATTACATGGAATCCATTAGCATAAGCCAACTTACTCAACTGGCGGCATTGTTTCTCTTAGCACTTGTTCTCATGACTCTTCTGATTATCGACATCGTAAAAGTAGAAACACAAAGAAAAAAGAAACCAAGAAAACAATAACATCTCGAACGAGGAGCATATGATTCTACAACAAGTACTTGGCATGATTATGGAGTATGTTTGAGCTGTATAGTCAAAATTCTGAATCTCACGCCTATTTTTGCATTACTTTACGCGTTGTCTTAATTCCCCGCTTCCTTGTCTGTTACAGGTCTACGACGGATGCTTCAAATATGCATTTGGATCATGCTTTTATCGTCTCTGCTGGGATGCCGATGATTACAAAACTAGCATATCAAGCTGACAAAGGAGAGGCACTGCAGACTGCCCTGATTGGAAATAACAACGCTCCTTGAATCTAAAGAATCTAAACTGAGGACTGATATATGTATCATTGATGCCAGTATTCCAGTTTCGTTTTTTCTATATATATGAAAACTTTCTGAAAAGAGTATCAGTCTGCTTCATAGGCATAATGTCTTAATTGTTAGCATTCGTGCTTGTCTTGTATTCTTCACATGTTACAGTCTGTCATAAGAAATGCTTATTTTAACTTGATGCAGGGACTTGCTGCCTCGCAGCTTCCCTTGTTTATATTTGAAGCACTCTCACTATGACTAACGTGGTTGTATCATAGGATATACCTTGGTACTGAGATTTTGGGAACAAATATATCTATTGTTCATTTGTAATTATTTTTTATGGAGACCCTTTTGTATAAATACATTACGAAATTTGAAAAATGGTGGGGGAAAGCCAAATACTATATCTGGGTGGGATAGATAGGTGAAGTTTAATATTTTGGTGACATTAAGACTTTACATTATATACCGTAAGTTTTATATTGAATGATTTGAATATAATACTCAACTTTGTTTAAATATTTCATTGTTTCCTTTTGGGATTTCAAATATTTGCTTGATTATGTTTGTGTTAATAATGTCTATTCGTCTATCTTTCATTAATTATTATGTTTTCGTATATTTATAATTAAGTTAATTTTATAGATGGACGAAGTTTAATATTTTGGTGACATTGAGACTTCACATTATATACCTTAAGTTTTATATTAAATGATTTGAATATAATACTCAACTTTGTTTAAATAGTTCATTGTTTCCTTTTGGGATTTCAAATATTTGCTTGACTTTGTTTGTGTTAATAATGTCTATTCATCTATCTGTCTTTAATTAATTATGTTTTCCTATATTTATAATTAAGTTAATTTTATTATGATTGTCATCTATGGAAATATAACTTAATTTACATATAATATACTCTTTTGGTTCATGAACTCGGTCTTTGTAAATTGAAATTGTTGCATGTATGTACATAGATGCAAACAAGATCAATACTTAGATTGTTTTTTTTCCCTTGTTTTATGTCTTTCGTTTAGGATAAAAGGATGTCTCTAGTTTGTACTAAATGAATGATTAATCTCAATTAATCAGGAAAAAAAAATCAATCATATAGCTAATTACATTTTACTTGGCTAAGATACATATATAAATAATAGTTTTACATTTCATTTACGAATTTTTTGATGTAAAATCTTTTAAAGCAAGTTCAGAGTTAATTCATTTTCTTAAAAGTAATAGCAGGTACAATTGTGTCATTTCTTGTTATCTTTTGTTTTATGATAGATTAAAAGTCAGTTGTATTTTATAATCATTATTTTTATATAAATAATATAATCCATTCTTTTAGTTTCTATAATTTGCTTTACACCAACTAGAGTTATTCTTCTGGTGATTCCCATTTAGTGTATATTTGCATATAACCTTTAACTCCCCCTGTAATTGTAAATGTACACAAATATGATACCTAGTTGGAATTTAATGATTATTTCCTCGAAAGAGGAGGGAATATCAAGCTAACAAAGTCGTAAAACCTGTCAGGGACAACTACCCTAAAAGGATTGGGTTATTAAAGAACCTCGGTCCGAGTAGATTCCTCATGTTGATGAGTGGTCATTTCTTCCTATCAACAAATGGTGCTACAAGGAGGGTATCTCCAGCTTTAAATGGCTAAAGGGAACCATAATAAACCTCTTATCACTTGTCCACCAAAAGTTACTCATAGTCACTCTACAGGTGAAACTGACACTACCTCTCACACAGATCAAACTTCCACATCACCTAGTCATCTTGAGCATACTAGTGGGCCTATTATTCCACCACCTTCATGAGTCACATTTGAGATTGAAAATTTGATCCGAAAATTATCACAACTTGTTATCTCGAGCACAAGAAAGATTAAAAAGTTCTAGATATGTTGAGCAACAATTGTCTCAACACCTTGTCACACCTATCAATTTATAGTTAGAATATCCCATTGTGCTTGATCCCTAGCTGAGAAACTCTCAAGCTACCGACACATTTAATTATAGACTACATGATTTTCTAATAAGTCGGATTGATCCTAATCAACCAGAGCTTGAAATCCCTAACGGTGAATCTACACAATCATAAATTAATCTCCTTGGAGGATCTGATTTGCCACCCTCACCATCTATTTCCTCTTCATCTTCTTCCATTGAGGATTCCTCTAGCGAAGAAAATTCCTCATCAATAGAATTAGCTAATTCACAAGGTTTGCCTCATATCACAAACAATCGGGGAAATAATCAAGGAAATAACTAGGGAAATAACCCTTCTACCCCATGACTTGACCAAGATGTAGTCATTGTACTAGGTGTATAGCACCCTTTATCTATAAATCCTCAGAAATTCTCCCAAATTTTGACCATGATTCAAAATTACTTGCAGATGATCACATTAAACGATTTATGCTATCTCTTAGATAAAAGAGTGTACATCATGAAGATGTCATCTATAGATTGTTCCCATATACCTTTGATGGAAAGGCCTCAACTTGGTACTTTTCCCGTCAACCTCAAATCGTTACATCATGGAATCAATTTGAAACTACTTTTTTAGAAAAAATTGGGGATGATAAAAACCCTGAAGTCTTAGTCATGGAATTATATAACATGAAAATGGAGTGGAATGAAAGAATTAAAAAATTCATTGTGAGATTCCTCACTCTAAAAAAAATCATATTGAGCCCATGCCCACTTAAAACATTGTGGTTGCCTACTATGTTAAGGCCTCACCCATTGATATTTCCATGTGGGTGGAAAGAGCCCAGAAGGAAACCCTCCAAGAAACCTTTGAGGAGGCCATTTTTTTTGAAATTGATATTTTTAGCCTCAAGCCTAATCCTGAAACCCAAGTTGATCATGATTCATCCTCTAGGAAGAAATTTGATTCATTCTCCAAAACACCCTCAGTTAAGAAAGAATAGGGAGTTCTTGACCTTAAGAGTCTTCAGAAGGTTCTGAACAAGTTATCAAATGAGATTATTGACCTAAATAATAATTCAGGGGAAGGGCCATCAAACAAAGGAAATTTCAAACCCTTCAAGAAAAAGATTCCACCAAAATATGCCCCTTCTACTGAAGGGTTATGTGCTGAAGGATTTGAGGACATTCTTTAAGCACTGATATCCAGGGTTGATTCATCTTCTAGTGAAAATATTAATGAACCATATGAGGGTGAAGAAAAAACATATGAAAATAATGATGAAGATGGACATCCTCCTATTATGGGCCACTTTGATGATCTAGCTTATGATTTATTTGACAAAGACCATGAAACTGTCTTCATTAATCAACATCCCTACAACATTTGTAGTAAAACTATTTATGATGATTCCAATCCATCTACCATTACTAAAGGTAAAAATTTCAAAAGAAAGGTACAAACCTCCAAAAATATTGTTGTCCTAGATCTAGAGTATGATCTTATTTAAGACTTGAAAAGACTCAAAGTCAACATTTCAATTTATGGGTTGTTGAAAAATCCTATGATGAAATAGAATTCTCTATGTACTCTAGCTGAAATGGTAAGAAAACAACCCCAAATAATGAATTGGAAAATTTCGATAAAAATGGGACAGGTGTAGTCACTATAAAGAAACATTTTTCAAATAATTCCTCTACATAAACTAGGAAGGTTAATGTCCCTCCTTTCCTACTCACCTTTGATAATTACAAAATAAATGTACATAATTGCATGATTGATTTTGGCACTTCTTCTAATGTTATGCCTTGTTCTGTTTGTAAAACATTGATTGCCGACATGAAGCCATCTAAGGTAAAAATTATACAACTTGATTGTGAAAACGTTAAAGTAGTGAGGGAGTTAAATGATGTCCTTATTAGAATTTCCTTAGACCATAGGATTCATCAGATTATAAATATTATTATTTTTCATATTCCCAAAGCTTATGGTTTATTTTTTATCATAGATTGGTCATAGCATCTCAATGGAAATTTTTCTATTAATTGGTCTCATTTATGGCTACCTTGGAAAGGCAATTGAAATAAAATTAGGAATAATAGAGAATTGTACATGCAACATATGGTTACTGATATCACTCAATCACTTACTGAATTTTTTGATACATTTTTTGGTAATGTTTCTATTAATAATTCCCCTTTTCTGAACTCTAAAAAAATTATGAATTATCATCTTTTACTAAAATTATTATGCCAAATAAAACTTTGGTTGATGCTAAAACTATTAAAAATAATGATAATGAAGTATGGTCATTATATTTTGATGCGTGAAGATCAAAGGAAGGTGTTGTCATTGGTTGCTTACTACTTGATTCAAAGGGAAATAAAATGTGCATTGCTTGTAGGTTAGAATTTAATTGCACTAGTAACATTGCAACGTACAAAGCTCTCATCCAAGGGCTCATAAAATCTATTGATATGAATGTTAAAATTTAGATTGTATTTGGTGATTTTGAGATCATTATTAAGTAGGTAAGATATTACATTAGCCCCAAGGGATAGCTCAATTGGTTGAGTTCCCATTGCTAAGTACTTTCCCAGTTGGGAGGTCACAGGGTCAAATCTCCTCAACGCCCTCGGGTTTAGGCCTGTTAATATTGGCCGACGGGCAGATCCCTTAGGGTGGATCTGCCCCGATATTTCTCGTGGATGTAGTGACCACTCAGTGATCATGAACCACAGTTTAAAAAAAAAAAAAGATATTACATTCATTGTATTTCTTCACATTTAAAAAGTTATCAAACCAATGTATGGAGTTTGCTTTCAAATTTTCTAGCTTTGAATATTTCATCCATCCTTAGATCTAGCAATCAAGAGGCATATTTATTAATGAATGTAGCTTCCAGATTGATTCTTGTTGAGAGTTTTGAACCTGAATATTTTTCCGTTAAGTTGATTTATAGACCACCCATTCCTGATAACATTATTAATTTGTGTGTCTTTCATAATGACCAACATATCATTGACTTCCTCCACATTGAACATAACTTCCATGATGTGTTTATTGACAAGCTTACTCATGACAAAAATATTTGAAGCTTCTCGTAAGTCCAAAAAAATGTTCAGCTAAAGAAGCTTTCAATCTAGTAAATTAGATCCCTAAATCCATTATGAGTTTGGAAATATTTTATGATTTGCATGATAAGTTTAAAAAGGTGGTAAATTGCAAAACCAATAGTTACTCCATGAGATATGAAACCATTAATTTTGGAACTCAATCTAGCCCCCAGAACATCAATTTAGGGATAGATTGTACCCCAAAAGAAAGATAATATTTTATTTGTCTATTCAAGAAAAAAATGGATCTTTTGGCTTGTACATATGATGATCTAAAGACCTTTGATCCCTATGTCATGAAACATGTCATTACAATGAAACCACAAGCCAAACCCTTCCAACAAAAATTGAGGAAGATGCACCCCAATTTACAACTTGATGTTAACGCTAAACTGAACAAGCTTCTTACAACCTGAATAATATTTCATGTTCATCATGCCTAATGGGTTTACAATTTAGTACTTGTGAGGAAGAATAAAAAAGATATTTGGTTGTGTATTGATTTCCATAATATAAATAAAGCCTTTGATAAGGATAATTATCTTGTTCCTTGTATGGAGTAGATCCTGTAGTATGTTTATGGCTCTGAAATTCTATCCTTACTAGGAAATTTATTAGGCTATAACCAAGTTATGGTTTCACCTATTGATAAAATTAAAACCACATTTAGAACTCCATTGGGAACCTTTGCATATAGGAAGATTCCTCTCAGACTGATTAATGCTAGGGAAACCTTCCAAAGGGAAATGGATATTTATTTTTATGGCTTAATTAATGAATCAGTCTATGAAACCAAAGATTATGGGTTTAATCCCCAGTGGAGACACTAATTTGTTTTCTTGATAAATTACATTTTCGGATAGAAGTAATCTCCCTAGACCTAGTGGCTTAGGATAGAAACAACCAAGAGAAAACTACAATGTTTATCCTTATAAATGTTTGGAATATGAAACGAAAACCTACTTGGAATTCAATTCAAGCTTCCTTCTTCTCCTTACTTATTAGCTCCAACTCTAATTCCAATTTCTAAAAGTGGAACCTGCAAATCATCCAAAACAAGTAAGAGAAAAAATATACTAGATAACATATATAAACAACTCTAGACAAGAAGTCAAGGATTCATGTTCTACATATGCATAATCAAGACATAACGTATAGGAGAAACAATGCACTTTTATATTAATAATGGCAGGAAAATATTACAACCCTTATAGGCCTTGACTTTGTGAATCTCTCCCAACTTTATTATCCTTCCTTCGCCACAATGGTAAGCCTTCAACCACACCTAAAGCACATGGATGTATCATTGATCTCTAGACACAAATGGAAAACATTAAGGCATAATAAAAGTCTCCAAGAGCGAACCTAGACTCTAAGGCAAGTGTTGCATCTATAGGATAAATGAGGTAGTTTTGGATTTACCATACTAGGGCTTATATCCACTTTAGAAGGAGGTAAGATCTATGAGATAAGAGATAAAACATCATTAGTAGGATTTCGAGATCAAATCCAATAGTAAATGGTTAAATACACTCCCAAATCCTCCAGAGAGAAAATTCAAAAATATTTTTTTATTTTTTCCCACTTCTAGGTGTCATCACACTTTCTGTAAGAGCAACCTACATTGACTAGCGCAAGTTCCATGTGTGTAGCCTGTGCCATCATATTTTTTTAGGAGAGTATGTGTGATGAGGTCTTAAATTAGGGTTTTAGCCAATGTAATCTAGTATTCTTATAACTTCTGGAGAGGGTATTCTTTTGGATTTATAGGGATGATTACAAGGTGTAAATGGATAATGATAGATCCTAGTTCAGAGCCATTTGTTGATTTGAATGCGACAAGATAACCTGTAACAGATTATCCTCTAAATTACAAAGTCAGAACTATGGTTGAGAACTGAAGTGCTTTACCATGTGAAAATTCTGGATCAAGAATCGACTGGTTGGGATCACCAATTGACTGTTACAATAAATTATCATCATGATATCACTATTGAGGTAGTCATACCCATGCTTAACATATAATCAATTTTATATGTACAATTATTAAATTCCCATCCATTGATTACACATTGTTGACCCATGCATAGATGACATTTTGTAAAATCATAGCCATCATACTTTGTAGATCTTGTATGAATACTGAAATTGTAGCCCAGATGGATGAAATAGATTCAAGGTCTTCTACCTTGCCACACGATAGTACAAGTCTAACCATGTGACTAGACATGTTAGAGTTGAACATGGTAGACACCACTGTTATGAATATAATTCATATAAAAATAATAAATATAAATATAAATATAATAATAATAAATAATAAATAATTAACTAATGGTTAGGTAGTTAGTAATGAAGAGGCATGTCTTAGATACATGACCATTCATGAAAGGGAACCTGCCTAGGGTATATAAGCAGGCCCTCATTCTCATTTGTAATCATCTCATATCTCATATCTTACATCAATTCAATATACAATATTCAATATACAGTTACATGTCTTAAAATGGACATTTGCGTCTTTGAAGTATTTTACAGAGTTGTGTTGTGTATAAGAATTTTGGTCATTACATTGGTATCAGAGCATTCCTCTGAGTATACGAACTTTGTTCGTTACATTAGTATCAGAGGATACTGTTAAACATGGAAAATTTTAGGGGCTAATATTCACCCATGGGCTAATTTTCTATACTTTTTCCAAAAAAAAGATTTGCTAATTTCCATTTTTTTGTAAAAATGATTCGCCCAAATTTTATAGAATGAAATTATTTACCCTAAAAATCGCCAAAAATTATATATAGACTATATAAAAATATTATAAATTTGAATATTTTTACAAAAATATGTCCAAACATTTTATAGATTTCATATTATGGACTATTGGGACTCGCCAAGGTTTCTAAACTTTAAGATAATTTTTCCTCCTTAAAATTTTCCTTCTTGTTAAAGTATATGAACTTTGTTCATTACATTGGTATCAGAGCCATGTTGGATGATCACTAGGCCTTTTTCCATCAACCTCCCATCAACCTCGTTGTTCTGTAATTGAAGCATTTCACTCAAAGTTTGGAGATTCTCCATATCGCCATTTAGGCCTTTGGCCCCAAAAAAAATAAATAAATAAAAAAGCCTTTGGCCATTGACATTTCAATGATTCTAGTAAAAAAATATATATAGTCTGATGTAAATTTTTAAGGAGACCATACATATATATAAAAATATTTTACATTATTAATAAAAAATACATGATAAAGTGAAAAAGGAATCTTTCCAAATATCTGTGTCATTGATTTGTATTCTTCTTGTTCATATTGTTTTCATCGATCTATTGGCTTCTACTGGTTGAAAGTAGAAGTAGATTCTTGTCTCTTGTTTTAGTAGATTACATGAGCTTGTGAATCTACAGGAAAATCTACATGGAATTAAAGCTAGATTTGTAGAAATAATCTACATGGTATTGGAGCTGAAGACAATATAGAAGAGGACAATTCAAATTTGTCCATGTGGATTGATGGAGCTCTAGTTCAGGGCAGATCCAAAAGACACTATGTGCAGACTTCTTAATAGAGATAGAAGGTTGCTAGTGGGCATATTGAGGAGCAGGAAGTTTATGAGTGGCGAGTTTGAAAAGAAGATCTGAAACTTTTTGTTGGAAATTTTCAAAAACAAATAGTAGATATGGATTTCTTGGGAAAAAATATCCAAATTAAAAAAACAAATCGTCTAAATCAACGTTCAAATGAGGGAGATATCGTCGATTTAAAATAAACTCTTTTTTTTTCAGAAAATTTCATGACAACATGACAGATAAAACCAATTGGTGTGCAAGTCAATAACCTGTATGCACTTGAGATACAAGATGCATGCAAAGCCTTGAGGAGAAAGGAAAAGGTTAGAGACTTGGTGGTTGAGAGGGAGAGTGAATTACCTCTCAACATGCATCCTTGGAAGCAGTCTCTGGAAGTTGTGGAGCATCCATAAGGGGAGAAGTAGAGAGGAGACCGAGTGGAGGCATCCACTCATGCAGAGGCCTCCAATAGGGTGAAATTTCAAGCCATATAGGTAGAGGGAGCACATGCAACCATACCTCTAGGTGAGAGGTGGGGTGATGTGAAGTTATAGTCCCAAGAGGGTTGAAATTGGGCAGGGTCCATTGAGAGGTTTTATCTCAAGGATCATACCTTGCTACGGGAACCCAAAGTACAAAGTAGAAGGATGGATCAGTGGTGGTTGATGCAGTCAGAGATCAGAATGAAAGAGGCTAGAGTAGTCAGATATTGGAGAGCACAGAGTAGAGTTGACAACAGTGCATAAAGGCAGAGTCAACAGAAGTGCAGAGTTTCTAGTCGATAGAGGTAGAGCTAGTAGTAGTCAGAGACGTTGATGATAGATGCATCATACTGATTCAGGTTGGATGCTTTTTCAGTTTCAAGAGTTTATGTAGCAACAACACTAGAGAGAAGTGTTCTATGAAGAACATTCCAATTTTTCAGGATCGAGATAGAGTTGAATTCCTTTCTCATTGAGAGGGAGTGTTGAAAATAGCAACAAGAAATGTTTAAAATAGCATCTAGAAATTCCAATTTAATTTGTCCTTGAATTAAATTGTAATTCTACTCTCATAGCAACTTGTAAATAGTTAATTAAGTTTAATTAACTTAATTAGCTTAGGAACTTCAAGTTGGAAGTCTTTTTGTAGTCATGTATATGTTTTCCCTAAATTTTAGGGGTCCAATATGAGTTTAAATTGAGTTGTAATTAGATAATCCAGTTTACTGAGTTTTGGTCACTTAAATCAGTTCTAACTATTTGTGAAACTAAGAGGACTAATAGTCAGTTGGTGCACCGGTGCATCCACAAGTGTTACTTCAGTTAACTAAAGGTTCCCTCATGAGAAAATCATGCATGTTAGTTCAGAGAAAGACCTAGTTGTGACTAGAGTGCAAGGACATTGTACTATCAATTGTATAATTTCTGAGTTGTACAAATGGTGCATGCAATTAGTTGAGGACCTATGTTTGGATTACACAGTTATGAAGTGAGGATTTCCCTTTAATTATAGGCTAATTCTCTCAGGAATTGTGCAAATAATTAGAAGCTTGGAGGCTTGGAAATTTGACTGAGTATTAGCCAAAGGAATTCATCAGGTGGAGGATAGGAAATACTTGTGTAGGTTAAGCTCAAGGTTGAGGAGATCATATTGTATTCATCCAAATTTTTGACCAAGAATGGGACAAGGAAATAGGGGCTTGGAGAGTAGAAAAAGAGGTTAAGGTGTGTCTTGAGCTAGCTTGTGAGTAGAGAGTTGACCATACTTGTGTGGAATTGTTCTAGTGAGAACAAGTCTTGTATTTTCACTCAAATTTCTGATTAATGCAATATAGATAGGCGGGGTTTTGAGTAGTGACTTCCCCAAGAAAACTTATTGTGTTATGTGCCAGTGATTTGTTTTCTTCTTTTTCATATTGTTTTCATAGATCTATTGGCTTCCACTAGTTGAAAGTAAGTAGATTCACGTCTCTTATTTTAGTAGATTACATGAGCTTGTGAATGTAGAGGAAAATCTACACTATATGTAAGAGAAGAGTAGATAAGATTATCTTGATTCTTCATTAAGTGGTTTACAAGCTCATGGTTTTAGCAACCCATGGTAATTGCCCATAGTATTTTCAAGGTAAAAGAAGAACAAAATGAATACAAAATCTCTTTACGTGAATGGTAAGTTTACTTTTTACGTGGAGAAACTTATCCGAGTCAAAGGCACATAGGTGAACATATATTTTATATTATACCCCAAAGAGGTGAATGTCCATGTTTCACTAGGGTTGTAAGTTTTCAAAAAGAAAAAATGAAAAGAAAATATTATAAATATGTATAGAAAAAAAGTTTCTAAAATAATAATAATAATAATAATAAAGTTAAAAAATAGAAAGAAAAAGAAAGTTAAAAAAAAAAAAGTAGATAGTTGTTGAGAATATATATATAATAGAAAATAAAATTACCAAGGAAGGTTACCATGTCAAGAAAAATGGAGCCTAATTCGAGAATAATGAAGTAGTCAAGATGAGTCTCACACAACAATCACTATTTTGGACTAAATGTATATTTTGTTTAGACGAAATTGGATATACTTATATTAAAAGAAAATGCAATTTAAGATGTCCAAGGCGTGGAAGATTATTTAGTACCAAAGAGAATAATGATAATGAGTAGATACAAATAAAAAAAATCAAGGAAGAAATCGAAAAGCTTCAACAAAATAATGAAGAATCAGAGGAAATACAAAAATCTCAAATATTGGTTTCATGAAAAATAAAAAGAAATTAATGAGGATATTTTGCACCTCATAGACCATAATAAAAAATTACTTGAACAGGTCAACAATTCCAAGATTAAGAAGAAAAAAATTAAAGCAAGATAAAGAAAATTTTAAGGAGAAATTCAATGAGAATCTATCAAAGAAGGAAGAAGAATATTTGTGTTTAAAAACTATGAATCAAAGGTTATTAGAACAGATAAAAAATAAAGAAAAAGATACTAGTACAAAGTTGACAATTCAGAAAATGACGAACTTTCACGTCTAAGGAATCATAACCAAGCCCTACTTACGCAAATTACGAAGCTTAAAGGTGACAAGAAGTCACTAAATGAAAAGATAGAACAACTTGAAGAAGTAGTATTGAACTCTCCAGTCATTTCAGTCCAAGTTGAAGATAAAGAAACAAATATTGATCCAGTCAAAACCATAACTCAAGCAGAGAATAAACCTACTAAAGTGAAGACACAAGTAGAATTTGTAGTTCAAACGATGGACATTCCAAATGATGATTCAATAGCCAACTCAACAACAACAACACCTTAAGGAAATCAGGAAACAACCATTAACATGATAAGGTAAATTCCAACTAGAAGAACTATTTATGGACATCTAAATGACAAGAGAAGACTTTCCAATAAATCTACGTACCAACATCACTAAAAACATAAATGACAAATTTATGTTCCCAAGAATACTGAAGTTTGCAGAATCCAATCCTACAATAACTATTGATCACAAATTTTCAAAGATCAAAATATTCCACAAAATATTAATCTAGGATGGTCAGATCCATTCTCAATATGACAATTTTATCTATCACTCAGAGCACCATATCATCCTGTATCAACAAAGATGAAAGTTCAGAGATGAGATGATATTCTTAGTAAGATTTGAGGACAAAGCTTCATGAAGAGAGAGACAATGTTATGAATATAATTCATGTAAAAATAATAAATATAAATATAAATATAATAATAATAATTAATAATTAATTAACTAATGGTTAGTTAGTTAGTAATGAAGAGGCATGTCTTAGAGACATGACCATTCATGAAAGGGTACATGCCTAGGGTATATAAGAAGGCCCTCATTCTCATTTGTAATCATCTCATATCTCATATCTTACATCAATTCAATATACAATATTCAATATATAGTGACATGTCATACAATGGACATTTATAACATTGAAGTATTTTAAAGATTTATGTTGGTCATTACAACCATCTGATTACCGGCCAATGATGAAAGTCATTAACAAATGTGACAAGAGCCAGCATTAATGGCAATGACCCTCAAGGTACTAAGTGCAATATATGAGGTGTGAATAGATGAGCTGAAGTCAAACACCACACAAAATCTTTTGGTAGAAGACCGATGATGAGAACCTGGTGCCAAAAGTGAGGAAACTTGCCATTGAGGTACTCAAGTCCCAAGGAATTGAAAGGAGTTTCTAGATCAACTTTCTAGATAATGTGTTGAAGTCGGTAGGAAGCGAATCGTCATAGGAGGGACTTGATGTATCCCCCATCAAAAACACAAAAGAAATAAAAATAGTTTAGATAAAATGTGATGACTCAAACCAGGTTCAGGGGTGGTATACATGAAGAAAGGCTAAAGGTATTGTAGTGGTTATCAATTGATGGTGGACTTCTCTTGAAAATATTAGTGACACTTAATGGAATTGGGAGAATTTGACTTAAATATCCATCATGAAGGCTTTCAATAAGATGTGGTCAAAAAGGACATATTTACCAACCCAAAATAGTCATGGAAGTGAAAGAGTTTCATGTTAAAGAGCGACTTACTGCCATCAACAGGTTTTATGTATTGTTTCCAAAATTTCCCCACCATTTCTAGAAAGTGCCTCTTTATATTTTTACAAGCTTTAGGAGGACAACATATGCTTGACCTGTAAGTTCATCCTTTAGATGAACCCTTCTAATTATTTTTAACAAACCCTAAGAAGGAGTGGTTTGGTCTCTTCATGCTTGATGAGTCCTTCGATGTTTATGTTTTTACAAGTCCCTTGGGTTCGATAGGTTCCTTTTCATAAATTTAGTCCCTTGGGACTGAAAAGGCATAAAATAATACCCAGGACAACCTTTTAGTCATGCTTGACTAAATTATTCTTTTTTTGTAAATAGTCCATCCAGTTCGGAAAAGGGTTGAACATATACTAGGCATACGTCCTTTTATTTACTTTAACGAGTGTGAAAAGAGACAAGTGCTCAACAATATTTTCATGTTTTTGGAGTCTGGAAAGAGCTTAAAGAAGACTTCAGGGATTCCATTTTCATTAAATTTTAACGATCCTGAAAAAGCGATGAAAGTGTGTTCATTTACAAAAAATACCTACAGTAACACTTTTATTTATAGCTTGAATCGTGATCTTTAGATGTCATTAAATTTACTCAAAAGACAGCAAAATGATTAAAAATACATGATATTTGATAGAAAGTAGGTAAAAACACATTAAAAGAAAACTTATTTTAACATAAAAAGGGTAAAAGTGATTTTATACCATTTTGGAGAGCTCTAAAAGGGTTTTCACCTTGATTCTTCTGCAAATGATTGTAGCCAATTCCATGGACGATTTTCAATGCCGTCAGTTCTAGGTAAGATTTCTCTTTGTGCTTAACATTTTTATGGTTTCCATTTTCCATTCCATCCATATTTTGTGAAGTTTGTGAAAAGTTTAAGAAGTATATTTTGCCCTTGGCCCTTTGTAGGCCTCCTATATTAAGAGTTGTGCTGAGGCATTTTTTTTTTCACTGAAAAGTGTGCCTCATCACACTCACTTTGAAGGCTACCTATGTTGGGTCACACTTTCCATGAATAGGTAGTGTGATGACCACAAAAGGGTTTCAAAAATTTAAATTTTAAGTTATTTCTTCACAAAAAATTTCACTTTTCTAATCTAATGCGTTTCTCCCTTGCTATTTTTCAAGTGTTTGTTGGAGTGAAAATGGTGCTAACTTGGAGAGAAAGAGAGCATGAAATTCAGGATGTGATTGCAGCAAATGACCCAATGAAAGTTAGAGCATTAAGAAACTCTAGTTTGCTGAAGTATTTTCAAAGTTGCACATGAGAGCCCACATGGATTTGTTACATTATTTTGTGAGGGCCTGGGATGTACAAAGACAATTTTTTAGAATTGGTGAACACATAGTCACCATAGATGTTGAGGACATCTATTTTTTGATAGGACTCTCATGAATAGGTGCCCATATTTCTTTGTCTGGGTATCAGAGAGGTGGAGAGTCAATAAAGTACTATGTTTCTACTCATTGTGATAACTCTCAACCTAGCAACAATGGAAAGATTAAAATAAAGGACATATGTGAGCTTCCCCTCGAAACAATTATGTTCACCATCACATGGTTGGTTGGTAGTGTTTATCCTCATTTGGCTACCAAATCTTAGATGCAGTATGCATCAGATTTTTTTCCACCTACATTCTTCAATTGGTGCGAAGGGATTTTGGCCAATGTAAAGGAACAATTGAATAGGGAAAAATTAGGTGGTTGAACAAATTTGGGTATGGTTCCATTATAGTTTTATTTTCTCGAAATAGGATACCATTGTTGCGACCCCAGAGGATATCTTGGGAGTTTCTCGGACTAGGGGACACTCATATGAGACAATGGGTAGATATGATGGATTTTCATGGGGGAGGAACTATGATGTGGTTTACTCCTTCCTTCTTCAGATTGTTGTGGGAGAAAATAATCATGATTGAGGATTATCCCTATGTTAGAGAGGATTTTCTAGAGCTTATCCTACTTGAGGGTGAGTAGTGGGATGATGTAGGTAAAATAAAGACTACCATTTTGGAATTTTAACTTTTACATTTTTTTAATTTTTATTTTTCAAAGAATAACTATTGATTTTTTATGCAAACATTATAATGGTCAGACCAGTGGTATGTCCCTATTTCATCGATGAGCACAACCAAATTTTGGACAGGTTGGAGCCAGTGGTGTAGAGATGGCAGATCTAGACCTGGCAGAGACATTGGCTAAGTGCAAGCATCATGTAGTGGGTTTGCCCCACAACATTCTAGATATAGGGATTGATGACATCCCTGTCCATTTACAAAGATATACCATAGGAGTGCTAAATCAGATTGATCGACTGTTGTGACAGGTTGCCTATGAAGTCATTTATTACAATGATCATCCTCATGATTAGTTGCCTAGGGATTTTGAGCGACATTTTTTTTGCATGTACTTTGATATTATAGGTCATGATCCATATATGTCTCAAAAAAATTTTTGTAAAACTAAAAAAATATTTACAATTTCTAATCTATGAATTTTTTCTACTTATTCTACTATCCTATACAATGTATGATAATGATTTTGTGTTTACAAACGTTGCAAATGTTTGTCTAAAACATAATTAACTAATGCATCTGTTAATGTATTTAGACATCTTGGAAAATGTTGATATTCATTATAATAAAATGTATCTCTAAGAGGTGAAATCTCAAGAACATGAGTAAAATAGTTGGACTCCTCAGTGAATAAACGTTATTAAAATGTAGTACCACAAGTTGTGAATCAATTCTAACAATATTGTTTGTTTTATACTCAACGATATTATTTGTTGTGTGACCATATCACTTGTAAACTCACTAACTCGTCAGTAGGAGCATAGATTTCCCATGCTGCGGAGGAAAGGTTCCATTTCCTATGCCTAGCACAACAAGCATAACCAACATATGATTGAACATCAACATCTGCAAATCAAATGGCATCCAACATAAGAAAAAGCAGTAGAAAAATCTCAAGAAAAGAACATTGCAAACACACCAACAAACCTATATAATATGTACACAGTGACTATGCAGAAAAACTTTAGGCATAGTATTTCTTAAGGTACAACCTATTACGATGTTGCACCAAGGGAATTCTGTCAAAATATACATGCTCGTAGCCCCCTTTCACGAGTACATGTTTAAATATATACAGACCTAACCACATGGGTTCGATTTTCCTAGTTCCTAACTTGTCATCTTGTTGGTCATATAAGAGGACCATATCACCTTCCGCAAAGACACGAGGTTTGACATTTTAATCAAAGTGTTCTTTGATTCTTTTTAATGAGCCTCATTGGCCATTGCAACATCACGACGAGTCTCATATAGACATGCTAGGTGTAAAAAATGTTCCTCTTTAGTAGAGGTAATGGCAAGAAGTTTAATGGCTAGTTTTAGTGACATGATTTTGCATTCGATGGAAAGAACAACTTCCAAACCATATACCAATTGGAAAGGCGTGAATCCAGTTGTAGTAAAAATAGAGGTATGGTATTCCCACAATTTTGTAAAAGGATAGTATGCCAATTCGATTTGTGAATCCCTACCATACATTGAAGCATTGTTTTCAAAATTTTGTTGATGGATTCTACTTGGTCATTGGCTTTTGAGTAGTAGGGAGTCAAGCTATCATTACGTAATCCCAACTTGGTAGTCAATTCAAACATCATGTAATTACAGAAATGTTTTCCATGGTCCATGAAAATAGCTTGTGGTACACCGAATCTCACAATAATTTCATTAAATATGAAGAGTGTAACAATTTTTCCACTGTTGTCAAATGTACGCGTATCCTTGACCCACTTACTAAAATAATCAACTGCAACAATTATATAATCGTGCCCCCCAACCAAGAAAGAGTTACATGTCATAAATGCGATACCCTATTTATAAAATGGTCAAATAACGACTACTAGATGCAATAGAGTGGGTGGAGCACGGGCTTTATGATTATGAATTTGGCATGCATGACACTTTTGTACTGCCAAGATACAATTTGTTAACATAGTAGGCAAAAAGTGACCGACATGTAGTATTTTTTGGGCAGTAGCATATCCTAACATATGTTCACTGCACACTTCAACATGACAATTATTTAGGGCTTTCTCATCTTCTTCATGAGTGAGGCAACATCGAAAAATCATGTTGACACCACAACGATAAAGAGTATCACCTATTATGATATAGTGGCAAGCTTGATATTAAATACGATATTGATCAGAATGAGTGGTTTTAGGCTGGAAAGTCTGGGTCTAGTGATAGATGATTATCCCCATACCACAAATCAAAGGAATCGATCAAAAACAACATTTCATCAGGAATGAGATCATTAGTTGTTGGCTCTGAATCATGAGAGGGAAGGTTGCATATCGGTTCTGCAAAGACTAAGGATTTTTTAGATTCCAATTTAACAAACTCCAAAATGAACTCTTAGAGGATCACAATCCACTTTGATTATTTTCGCCTAATACGTTGACACGACAATATGTAACTCATGGGGTTGCAATCATAAATAATAGTAGTCTTGTGAAGCATTATATGGTAGAGAAACCTTTGGAAAACTTGCACGGCTGACAAAGCTAAATTTTCAATGTGAGAATACTTAGTCTCAGTATCTATCACTACGACTCAAGTAGTAAATAGGATGTTTTTCACCCATCATATTCCTGTAACAATACCATGGTGATATTAGTAATATACGTAGCAAGATATAGGAAATAATCTTGGTGATAATTAGGGGGATGTAGCAATGATGCATAAGAAAATACATTCTTTAAGGCATAGAAATATTTTTGGGTAGTATCATGTCATTGAAAGGGACTCCCCTTTTCCAATAATTGGGTAAAACACTTAGTAATTTATGTGTAATTAGGAATGAACCGGTGCAGAAAATTAACTTTCCCTTGTAAACATTGTAATTATATGAGATTTGAAGGAGTAGGAAAATCAAGAATTTCCTATAATTTTAATAGATCAATACATATCCCTTTCTTGGACACAATGAAGCCAAGGAGCCAACCATTCTACACAAAAGGCACATTTGTGTGGATTCAATCGTATCTTATAGTGTCTATATCGGAATAAAATTTCTTTGAGATGCATAGTGTGATCTTGACGATGTTTGCAATGAGCAGGCAAGTCATCAAAATATGGTTGTATCATATCCTTAATCTCATGAAATGCATAATTCATGTCCCTTTGGAAAGTTTCCCCCGCATTCTTAATACCAAAAGGGAGTTTGTGCTAAGAAAATGTACCCCATGGAAAAATGAACATGGTTTTGCGTTGGTCGAACGAGAGTGTGTTTATTTGATTGTAGCTAGAAAATCCATCCATGAATAAGAAAATATCGCTCCCTACAAAATCATGAACAATTTGGTCTATAAAGGGTATTGGATAATTGTCCTTTGGACAAGCTTGACTAATATCCTTGTATCAAACACACACTCAAGTTATACCTTGTTTATTCATTATGGGGATGATATTTGAAACCCAATCAACTAATGGAATACGATAAATGAAACCATATCACAAAAGGTTCTCAACTTCTGCTTTAATTGTGACATATTTCTTTGGATATACCAGACATAAACATTGTTTAATAGGTTTGTCATCTAGGCATGTCTTCATTTTGTGCACTAATATATTCAGATCAATGTCTAGAATCTCTTTATAGGTCTAGGAAAACACATCACGAAACTATTGAAATAGGGCCTTATACATTTTAATCTCATCCGAAAAACAAGAGGCTCCTATTTGAACATTTTCAACAATTATGGGCTTCACTAAGATGTCAAGTGGATTGGTTTTCTCGATATTCCCCAAATTCTTCTTAGAAATAACTTCATATATAGAAATCAAAGTTTGGTGATGTTCAGTTATCTCAAGTGAAATTAAATCATTGAAACTATTCTCAAGGATTTCAAGCTTAGGTAAAAAGGAGGAATGATGATGGTTATTGTCCCACATTTTCTCATTTGACAACATGATTTCCATGATGCTTTAGTCAGTAGGAAAGACATCGTCAAAAGGGTTAGAACATGAAATGGAAACTAAAAACGAATCCTAAGAATGCTCGTCAACCATGTTCACTTGGTTGTTTATTTGATTAAATGTCAGGGAGGCCAAGTGAATATATTCATAGGTTAATTCAACAGGGTTGAGTGGCATGAGGTCACCAAAATATTTGATATTAGAAGTGTTAGGTAGTATCCATGGATCATATGGTTTTTGAGATGGAACAATATTGGACATGATCATATTTATTGGGGTAATCGTAGTAGAAATGTCGGGAGGTGGGAGCACAAAAGTTCCCATTAAAGATGAATATTTTAATAAACCTACCCAAATGTTGTCATAAGAGAGTGAAATTTTATCCATAAGTCAAATATTACTGTTGGTTTGGGATTCAACAATGTAAAAGATGAGCTAGTCAATAGTCACAATTTTCCCTTCATGAGGGAAGAGAATCATTTGAAAATATGATGAGGGTACAACTTCCATAGCATACGTCTAGTTATGCCCCAGTAGGAGATTGTAGTCTAATGTTCCATCGACAACTTCTACCTCTACTGATATTGTTTTACCTGCTAACTCGATGGGTAAAGAATTCAATATTCTATAAGGCTTAAATGTTGTTCCATCAAATTATTTAAGGGTCATTGGTGACCAATTGACCAGTGGAGATATCAATGCTTTCCAACACAATAGCGACATCATAGAAGTGGAGGCATCTTCATTCACTATTGTTTGGGACACATTCTTACCTTTAACAAAAACTTGAGTCATGAACGCATGTTTATGCAAAAGTTGGGGTGTATGGTTTTCTAAATTAAAAATAATGAAGCCTGAATCCGAAGGATCTACTCCTCTAATTGCTTCGAGTAGCGATTTTCTCTGTGCAGGATAATTCTGCAAGACTTCAGGGAATGAAATGGACGAAGGAGTATGAGCCAGATCTTCCACTATGTTGTAGTTATGGGTATCTCTCCCATGAGGATTAAACGACGACTTCTGAATAACTCCCTTTGTGATGCAGGAAAGTGTTCCCTCTGCGGACAGAGGCAACCCCTCTAGCCCTAGAGTGGGTCTAGTCACAAACAAGGACAAATCAACGACAATTTTCCTTAAATAGTTCAAGTTGGAGGCCTACCTCAACCGGTGGTCGATGGAGTTCCGTTGCACTGCTCCAGCTTCCGCTTCCTACTCCTAATGAGTAATCAACCTAAAACAAAGCAAAGGAAATACAACAAAGCATGTAACCAGATACAACAAATGATCTATTTACTCATAAAGTTAAGAAGTCATGAGCTATCTAGTACATTGCATACAAGACATAGGAAAACATCATTGATTGCATTAAATATGAAATAGAGTAAGCTTACAACCAAGGTCTTGACGTCACAAGCCTCCTCAGAAGGGTCCAGCCAGCATGTTCCTCAAGCATTCACTCTTGAAGATGGATCTCCCAATACACAAGTCTCTCCCACTCACAAGTTTTACACAAGATCAAAGGCACTTCAAAACCTTCCTCAAGCTGTCAAAAAATGCCACACTTGTCACACACACACCAGCTATCTAACAAGCTCACAATACTATTAGCAACATTCCAAAGACTAATAATTCCAAACTATCCAAAAACTAGCAGCACATAGCAATGGTGAGAGTTTAAATAGGAGAAGGAGTCTCCATGAATGGTGGGAGGATGAGCTTATCTCCAAGGAAGGTAGCACAAATGACGAAACAGCCACGCCAGAGAAAGGAGGGCGACATAAACTAGGCCAACAACCAGGTTTGGAGTCATCTAGAAGGCTGACTGTTGGAACAAATTCGCCCAATCTGGATCATCGCGGGCACATAACTGGTCTGCCGCACTGACATCGCTATTGAATAACGTAGCTAGTCATGTCATCGCAGGAAAATACAAGAGACAGTTGCGTTGTCACATGAAATTCGACCATCGCGGGAATCATGTGTACTTCCGTGATGGCAACGCTTCTGGATTGTTTTGGAGCGCCCATCAGCGCGTTTATTTGGAAAACAGATGCGATGATGTAGAAACCTTTGGAAAAGTGGGTCATTTGGCAAAATCAGAGAGCACTTGTCTAACATGAGCATGTATGATTTGGACACATGACACATTAGGAAGACTGGAGTGAAGATAGTGACAAATTACTGTGTAACAGATTCCCCCTAAAGTATGAAGCCTGAGAGAGAGGGAGGGGTGAAATTCTTTACGAACTGACTGAACTGGAACACTATATGGAAGAACCTGCATGCAAGTACAACTGATATCTCTGATAATGAATTACATGTAGTATAGGCATGGGTGTAGCCATCCAAAAGACATACGAAATAGGTCTGTGGTATGGACGCAGCCATCCAGCTAATGAGACCATGATGATGATAAAGGTATGGTCGCAGCCATCCATCAATGAGTCATGTAATCATAAATCCAATCCACGCAACCCGAACATGTGTAATCTGAGTTCGGGGTCTTCAAACCATCTGATCATAGTACAAATCCTAACATGCGAATAGATGTGTTGAGGTCGAGCATGATAGAACATCGCTTGATTACCGGTCAATGATGAAAACCATTAACAAGCGTGAGAGAAACCACCAATAATGCCAATGGATCTCAAGGCACTATCCAGCACAATCCACGAAGTGTGAAAAAGGAGCTGAAGTCGAACGCTCGTGGAATCACCCAATCGACGACCAATGATGAAAGTCAACTGTTAGGTGCGAAGAACTTTCCATTGAGGCATGCAAGCTCTAAGGTACCAAAGGTGATCTCTAGATCAATCTCCTAGATAATGAGCTGATGTCAACAGGAGATGACTTGTCGTAGGAGGGCCATAATGTTTCCCCCATCAATGACATGAGATAAGGAATAAGTGGCAGATGGCGAAATAGAGTATCAGAGGAGGA
Organism: Pinus tabuliformis; assembly: GCA_031772625.1. Lineage (NCBI taxonomy): Eukaryota > Viridiplantae > Streptophyta > Pinopsida > Pinales > Pinaceae > Pinus > Pinus tabuliformis. Next base: position 96,703,413 of record CM062805.1, on the reverse strand, counting down.
GACGAGGGTGTAAACTGCAGAAGGATTATACTCTTGAACACATCGGCGACACGACTCCGAAGGGGGGTGTGGCAGCATTCAGGCATCAATGGATCAGAGGCACAAAGGAGATGGCATGAATCAGATGGAAAGAGGCTAGAATGACAACCCAAAACCCATGGAAGGCCAAATGACGATGTATGGATGCCCCAACCCGACAAGAAGCAAAGGTGTCGATGTTCAAGAGTGACTAGCTGCCATAGACAATCAATGATAAACCTATTGTTGAGTCCAACCTAGTAATATTTTAACAAGCCCTAGGAAGGAGAAACTTGAGTCTCGTCATGGCGATGAGTCCAATGTCGTCAAGGTTTAACGAGTACGACATAGGTAAAACTCGGAGTCTTTTTCATGGTTAGAGAGTTTGAAAAAGACACGGAAAAGAAAACTCCAGGGGGGTCCTTTTTCATAAAGTTGTGTCTCTCAAGCCCGAAAAAGTATAAAAAAATACTCGAAAGAACCACCCGACCATTATGATCGAGGAGTACTTTTCGTAAGTAGTAACTTCGACCTGAAAAAGTAGAAAAGTGGTCAAAAGCATGTCGTTTCACAACCAATAACGAGCCTGAAATGACAAAAACCCAACAATCTTTTTGTGTTTAAATGGTCGAAAAAAGAGCTTAAAGGCGATCGCCTCTCTTTTCTTTTAACGAGTCAAGAGGGAAACTCGGCCATATTTTCGTCTTTAAATGGTTAGAAAAGAGCTGAAAGTAGACCTCCATTTTTATTTTCTTTAATGAGTCAAAAAGGGAAAAATACTCGAAAATATTTTCATCTTTTACGAGTCAGAAAAGAGCTTAAAGGAGACTCGTCCTAGAGGAACGAGTGGTATAAAGGGTAGCAACTGGTTCCAGCAATGGTGGAACTGCTCAAAACATGTAATGGTCAAGAGGTTGGCTAATAAAACCACTCATTGCTGTGGTTCCTCAGGAAAGGAAAAACGACAAAGTTAAAGCATATGATTGGCCAAAGAGATGGTGACAATGGAATGAAACAACCAAGGCTCATCTAGCAGAATTTAGGGGATAAAAACGGCAATCACGAGATGTAAATCAGGTATAGGTTCATTTTTACACAAGCTTGAACCATGGAGAACTCTGCTTGGATTTGGTTTCATGTTTACGCAAGCTTGAAACGAAAAACTATGCTTGTTATAAGTTCGCATGCCCCAGCATAATGACACAAATTGAGGTACATGCCCCCCAAGCTTCATTGCATTCAACAAGGTGGATGGAATGAAGGTTCATTTGCGAGATCTTGGAAAGACTCGACTTGGATTGTACGAGATCTTAATCAAAGACTTGGACAGGGAGTTGTTTCATTTTTTAATGAGGTTGACACAGTAAAAGAACTATCCTCATAACCCTTGTTTCATTTTTTAACGAGGTTGACACAAGAAAAGAACTATCCTCGAGACTCCTTGTTTCATTTTTTAACGAGGTCGACACAAGATCAGAACTATCCTCGGACGCCTGTTCATGGGCCATCCGAGAACATGGCTCCCAAGAGGTCTTCACGGGAGGGCAGGAACGCACTCTGGGAGGGACCCAAGTCAAGATGCACCAATGACAGATCAGGTTCCAATGCCCCAAGTACATCTTGTACTAAACCAACTGCATGGTTATCAGCAGAGGCAGAGACGGAATGGGTAGCCACATAATTGACCTGTGGCAAGGAAGGTACTGCTTGAGAGCAAGAACCGAGAGGGAATGACTGCTGCGCAGGAGGCACCGAGGGATGAAAGAACAATAATTGATCTACAGTCACTATTCTTCCCTCTTGTGGAAAACAAACCACATGGAAAAGGGAAGAAACTAGGGCCCCCATGGCATAAATATAGTCACGGCCAAGGAGAAGACTGAAATTTGCACCTTGGACAACCATGACGTCTATATAGACGGTTTTTCCCCCCAAAGTTATGGGCAACTTTGGTAGGATCCCTAGAGGTTGACAGGGTTCTCTGTCAAATGCCAACAGATTCTATGTGACCGGCACAAGCTGTGGGGAACCCAAAGCTTGCCAAGTAGTGGAAGGCATAAGACTGACAGACGCACCCTCATCCAGGACAGTGCCAGGTACTATAATCTCGAAAGGCACATAGGATGGAAGGCGGAAAGCAGTCAAATGACTCTAGTCGAAGGTGACGGCCAAACTACTTGGTGCGGGAATCGTATGATTGCCCCCTTGCCCCCCAGGAACCAAAGAAGGATTCTCGGGATCAACTGGGATAGGAGAGTCGTTTTTGGATGCTGGAGAATCTGATGAGACGAGGAGAACATGAGTGTGACGCTCTTTCAAAATAGAGTGATCAACAGGTGGTAAGCCCAAGTCGACACTCTTTCCAACCAATGGTTGGTCTGGAACAGGCTTAGCACAACCAGGCTCGGAAGGAGGAGGACAGACAAGAGAAGAATCTAAGTTAATCTCTTTGTCAATGGAGGGAGGGTCTGAAGAGAGCCACTGATAACCAATGGGAAATTGGGGTGAAGAAGTTGTAAGACTTTCCAAAATGGCAGAAGCTTTATCCATGAGAGGACAAAGGTGAAGGGGATGGATGCCTTCACATAGCCTATAGGGGAATCGAAACTTCCCGTCCTTCTTACTGTTGCTAGTTGCTAGGATAGCATTGCCTTGAGCTTCAAAGGACGATGAGGGACGAACCAGATCGTGAGACCATACTTCTAGGATCCTATGAATGCCAGGACAATCACGAAGAATATGGTCACCCTTGCACAATTTACAAGGAAACTTAACCTTCCATAGAGTAGCAGAAGGTGGTTCAACCTGGGATGGACTCAGAGTGGTAACTGCACAAATGGCCTTGGATTTATCGGACTTCTTCTTATTCTTCTTCTTCTTCTTCTTCTTAGGCTCCTGGTTACTTAATGTGAAACTTTCATCAGGTGAAGGAGGAGAGGAGGAGGAGGAAACAGGGGAAGAAGGCGTAGGCTCAACCTTGGAATCAACATGTCAAGGTTCGGATGAAGGAGATGGTGGAACAGGAGTCATGATGCTTGGGACCACCGAGGTTGAAAACAACCATATGGGCAAACCGATAGTTAACCTAGGCAAAAACAAAGTTGCCATATACGGAGCACCAACATTTCCAAAAGAAGGAAACGGACTAGGGTTCCCATCTGGGGGAAAACCTTGGTCGGTAAACTCGGGGAGTGTTGCCATCAAGAACAAGCCTGAAAAACACTCTTATCACAACCAAGAACGTGAAATTTTACCAGGAATATTTCATGGGCAGTAAATTTTATGACATAGGAACAAAACTGGACCTTTTCATGTTTCAAGAGTCGAGAAAAGGACCAAAAAGGTGATTCTATCTCTTTCGAGGTTTAATGAGCCTGAAAGGACAAGTGCTCAGATGGACCTTTTCTTTTAGGGAGTCCGAAAAGGAACGAAAGTGACTACTCTGGAGAACTAGGCAAAAAGGTTTACCAGACAAATCCATAAAACTACATATACACCGTGGTAGTCGTATGAAAACCAAGGACTTTTCGTATGGCAGTCAATCTTCCCGAATGCTGTGTTCGATGCATTACAGCTTGTAAGGCGGTAGACACATCTTCCTATGGATAAAGGATGATAACCTAGTGGGGTCTCCCCATATACTCGACGGTACGTGGGAGCACAATTCCATACTAGACCACTATTGAGTCACAGAAGGAGGAATCACCCAACCTTGAGTGGAAACAAAAGTGACTAGGTTTAACGACGTTGGAGCACTTCTCTAGACTAGAACTCTAAATGTGTGCGTTATGTTCGAATGCGTTGTTAGATTTATTCAGTTCATTTTAAAGTTGATCTTGGATTATGTTTCAGTTTTCAGGCCTTACCGTATGTATATAAAAAACCTAGGATGCAGCTAGAATGAGTAAAGCATTTTCCATTTCGATGAACACCTACTTATAGAAAGGTAGAGAGTTCATTCCCAAACCAAGACAAGTGAACACAAACACTAAGAAACACAATGCATCAATACACTAATCTCACGATGCATCTGTTATCACTCAGGTTGTCCCTTTTGACTCCCAAAGGGATACGGCCGAGGTAACCACAAACCAATCTTTGGACTGCAGGTCCTAGCCTACCTGCAGTCAGAGAGGGCTCTCTCTTTAGGATTTAGCTTTGTTTAAGGGATGATTTTAGGCTAGATATGATGCACATGGGTTTTGTTTGAGTTTGGTGGGATGGTTGATCTATTCAAGCAGAGTTGGCATGCAAAGTGTAAGAAGTTCAAACCATTGGGCATGGAGTCAATGAATGTGAACTGAAGGGTGTGTTTTCCTTGGCAGAAGAGGGGAATATGGAGTAGGATAGCTACACATGGCACAATGATTAATGCTGGAACAAGGATGAAATGGAGGTCAGGGGATGAGAGGCAATTAAGGATCTCTCATCCAGCCAAAGAGGGAAAGTGGATGAAGGCTAAATAGGAGCAATGAAGAGTTTCCTAGACAGCATTCATATGTGAAGGAAATAGCTTAAACATGATCAATTAAGTATGCATATTCATCACTAATTCGGAGGAAAACATAGAAAATTTACAAGAATTGAGCATAGAGGGCATGAAAACTGTTTCTGAACTATTCCTTCTTCCTGCAACTTAGATTATGATATATAGATGATAAAAATACATATAAGCTGACAACAGAGGGAGGAAAGACTTATTGGACCATGAGCAAGCACGAGAATTCCATATCAAGCTCTTCAGCCATTGAAAGCACAACCAGCTAGTTCAGATGCAAATATTCCAACAATCTTTGATTACAGAAGTTCTTAAACTTACAGCACAAGTATAGAATGAGAGATACAACCAACCAACCCTTTACACTATCCAGAGGGTGGTATAAATAGAGAAAATATCTACAACAGCAGATCTAGAGAAATGAATGCTTCTAACCTAACATTTATTGCAAATAAATGAAAGAATGCCTATCTACCAGCTGTGCAGGGACTGCAGCCATAAGAATGAATAAATTATTGGTCTTTTGAGCAATGCGCTGGCACTTCTGCAATAACTGTGCCTTGGGACTTGCTGCGCTGCTCATATGTGTCTTTGTACACTGTCTCTGCAAAATCTGGGCTTTAAACACTTGAATTTCCCCTCTAGACGGTTCTGCTGCTGTAGAGTGGCTTTAATGCTCATAACTGTGATCTGGTGGGCTTTGATGGCTCTGAGCTGCTTTATTGACTTTGATGGAGGCCTCTTTAATGTTCTCCTGCTTCGGGCTGCTGATATTTTGATCTGATACTCTTTGCTGCTTCCTCTGATACACTTTGATGTCAAAATTGCCCCTTTCTAGCTGATGTTCAGCCAAAGGACTGTTGTCGCTGTCTACTGCCTTGGGAGCTGCTATCGGCGCTTGGCCGATCAAAAAATGCCTTTAAACTAATAAAATTCCATAATTGATGGAGAAGCAGCGCTCTGGAGGCATCTAAGGAGGAATCATGCCTTTAGAAGTGTTTTTTGGGCCAGAGCGACTTAGAAAATTGTTGCAAAAACCATTGTTTCTTCTTTGCTGGGCGGGCGCAGTCACCGCATACAAAAACCTTTGAAAATGGCCCATTTCCAAATAACACAGAAAATGTGTCAAAAACATGAAATTTTAATGAAAAATTGGCTTTGGCGGGCACTGCGGACAACTTTAAGTCCTGACCGTTGGATCTGGCGTGGGCCGATCCAATGGCCCAGATCTCATCGCAATATCGGCGTTGGGGCGGACCAGGGGGTGGCACATAAACAATCACCGAAATTGCGCGGACCCGATATGCTAATATCGGCAGATTTACAAAAATTTGGTTTGCGGACCCGAAATGCTAATATACCATGCTTTATTGTTATTTCGGCTCCGCCATATCGGGAGCCTTCCCTTTCGCTGTGCAACGGGCTCCTTACGGACCCAGAATGCTTTCAAAACTGTGCTTCAATTTATTTCGGCTCCAGCCATTCGGAGCGGTACAACCATCGGAACCCCGACGCGATAAAGGCCATGGACCCGAACTGTTTATAGGCCGCTTCTTTATTTAAATCGGTTCTGGCCCGTCGGCGATTCATATCGGAGGTTTTATAAAAAATGGGCTTGCGGACCCGATACACCATTGAGCTCTGCTTTATTGTTATGTCGGGTCAGTCATTTCAGAGCCTTTCGCAATGCAAACAACGCATATGTATGGGATCGCCCGACCTCCGACAGCGATATCGCATCGGAGGGAGGGCACCTGCCTTCGGAGAGCTACCATATATGTTAATAATATGCCACTGCCCCCTCCCGATAGCGATATCGCATCAGAGGGGGACCAAAAAGAGCCTTTTCACTTCGGAGCATGCATTTTATTACAATGCAAAGAAAAATGAATTCGGAGGGGTGGCCTTTATGCTTATGAATGGTTTGTGAGCCATTGGAAGGGGTCCGATGGCCCAAAAGAAAGGATTTTCTCATTTTTTGAAGGTTTTTAATGATTTTTGCATGGTTTTTTGGGAATTTTCATGCCTTGGAAGGATTCAAAAGGCATTAAGGAGGCATGTGATGTGTTTGAGAGGGGAAATGAGGTTTCTTGCTAAGTTTCAGATAAACTTAGCAATTCCCAAGGATGTATATGGTTATCTTTCAACCAGGGGGAGGGGATAAGTATATAGGGTAGTAATATACATAGTTTTAGTAGGGGAAGGGGAAATAAATAGGGAGCTACATAGTAAAGTTAATAGTTAATATGAAAATGATGAGAAAAAGCGCTAAGAATGATGTCTTAGGCTATCCATGGGGGAAATGACTGATAGAAGAAGTGTGTACATTCCTTGAGTGAAGCAGATCTTCACCAAGGCAAATGATATGGAGAATGATGAAACTAAGAGGTATCAAGCAGATCTTGACCTCTTTTAGGGGAAGTTAGTTAGAGATTTGGGAAAAGAGGAAGAAGGGGAAGTTAGACATGCCTCGCTTGAAATCCTCCAACTGAAAAAACTGCCTCAAACTAAAAATGAATTGCTTACCAAAAATTGGAACACAGCAGTGGCATTTAGACTAGCACGCTTTCATGGACAGTTCTTTGGCCATCTGCAGCAAATATGGAGCATTGCAGCATGCATAGAATGACATATTTGGCATGTAAAAATGTCGATCATGAAAGATGATTAACCTGCTGTAGCAGGAGGCTAACAGTGGCTCCACTTGGGGATGGCTTTTCCTTGTGAAAAGCCAAGAACAGCAGGTCAGACTGCCTTGTATTCAATTGTTGCTATGTTCTGCAAAATTCCCTTGGTTGGCTGCCTTATTGATCCTACCTACCTACCTACCCTAGCCAACACTTACTTTGCTATTAGGTGAAGTGAAATTGCCAATGCAGCCATTTAAGCAAAATAGACATCAGTGAGCTTTGCTGCTTGTGCTTGCCGGTGAGAAAAACTGAGATCTTGCAATCTGATGTGGCTTTGTTAATCTTTGAGAAGATCAGGAAGCTACTGACCTCCTTTCTTGTGTTTAAACACTATACAAAACTGTCCTGCAACATATATATACAATTGCTAGGCTGAAATAAAGAACTGTACAAAGGTTCAGGATCGCTACCATGCCTTGGAGTCAGGAGATCATCAACAACTCGATACTGAGCCTTGCAGCCTGCTAATGGAGAAAAGCGCTGATCTCTTTCATCATTCTGCCTGCCAGCAGATAGGTCATTCAAAACTTGCAGAGGTGCTTGCAATTTATTACAATCTGGCTCGAATAGGACTTGACTGATCTGCGCAGGCTGCTCCTCTTCTTCTTCTTCGAATAACTCAGATGGCTGAAAAAAAAGAGGCAGGGGATCCACTTGGATCATTTGATCATATGCTGTTGCTTCTAAGTCTTCCTCAATCTGATATTCGATGGCTCTTTGGGGCTGCAAAACTAGAGGCAATACCTTTGGAACAATATTTTGATTAACCTCCAGGCGGTCAATAGCAACACAAGATGACACTTGATCATACACAGCATGATAATTATCCCTGATAAATTGAAAATACTCAAAACAAAATGGTAAAGTTCCTTCGCTGAAATCAAAATTTTCTGCGCTTTCCTCCTTTACTTCATAGCTGAACTGGGCAAGCTGATGATAACATTCAAGCTGCTGAGCCTGAACTTCGCTTCCTGCCAAAATAGGATCTGATTCCTCTGCAAAGCTGATTTGGTTGTTAAGCTCATAATCATCATCATACAGATCATATTTGGGCAGACAGTTGAAAGAAGAGAAGATATTATATTCACACAGTATATCAGGAGACTGCTCCTTCACATATGGCTCTATGAATATGTCATCTGATTTGTGATAGGTTTGTTCGTGAATGTCACTACTTTCCTCATGCACAATAGATGTGTTCTTGTGCTCTAAGCATTCAACTTTCATTGTGATCAACTGCATCATTTCCTCTGACTTTTGTAACACGCTATGAAGTCTTTCTTCTTGCTCTGTCTTGCGCTGTTCTTCCCTCCTCTTTAGATTTTCCTCCACGTCCACGGCTATGTCCTGCATCTGTTTCAAAGTGGACGGGCATCTTTCTCTCAAACGAAATTCCATTTCTGTATCAAAAGCTCTTGGATATTGCAATAGAGCCAGATCAGGGGGAGGCCTAATATTCAATGGCATAGAGAGATAGACTTGATTGAATCGATCAGGAAATTGCTGAACCGACTCATTTGGAAGCCTTTTTAACTCATCATAGTCTTGAATGAGTGAGAGGAAACTAACTTTGATCATCCATCTATCAAGGAAGAGCTTGGAACACTGTTGAAGATTTGAGATGCTGGCCTCAGGCAATGCTTTAAACCAAGTCCTAACTTCGCCTTGCAAAGAAAGGGCAAACAGTCTAAGACTAACATCTTCATCTTCCACTTCGAATATATTAAGATAATCTTCAAAATCCTGGATATGTTTCTGGGCAGTAATACCATTCTCTCCATCAAATCTAGGGAGATACTCAGGATGATTTGCAGGCAGAGGATTGAGCACGGGAGGCAAAATGAGAGGCTTATATCTATCAGGAACTTTATGAGACACAGGAGTATATACAAGAACTGTAAGACCGGGCTCTATTTTTGGTTCCTCCTTGGCTGTATGATGATCTTCAACAGCATTTGAAGACTGTTGCTCTAATGTGCAAGGAGGCTTTTCAACAACATTTTCCAAAGGAAAATCATAAAAATCTAATATAGAATCGTCTTTAAAATACAATATACACAGCAAAACTTTATGGAGAAAAAACATGACCTCTTGGATAGTAATCCAGGTCAAAAGCCTAATCTGCTCATATATCTCTTTTGGGTTCATTTCTCTAGTGGAGTCTTTATTATGAGGATGATGTGGAGTCGCCAGGTGGATGAATTAAACTTGAAGTGCCTGATCTCTGTCCACCGTCACACATCAGAGCTAAACATGAGAAGCTCTGAAGAAAAGGAACACTTTCTCCAGAAAACAAGGCAAACTGGTAAAAATTGGGGGTTTACAGTAATAAACCAATGATTCAGTTCCCCAGTGGAGTCGCCATTATGTTATCACTCAGGTTGTCCCTTTTGACTCCCAAAGGGATACGGCCGAGGTAACCACAAACCAATCTTTGGACTGCAGGTCCTAGCCTACCTGCAGTCAGAGAGGGCTCTCTCTTTAGGATTTAGCTTTGTTTAAGGGATGATTTTAGGCTAGATATGATGCACATGGGTTTTGTTTGAGTTTGGTGAGATGGTTGATCTATTCAAGCAGAGTTGGCATGCAAAGTGTAAGAAGTTCAAACCATTGGGCATGGAGTCAATGAATGTGAACTGAAGGGTGTGTTTTCCTTGGCAAAAGAGGGGAATATGGAGCAGGATAGCTACACATGGCACAATGATTAATGCTGGAACAAGGATGAAATGGAGGTCAGGGGATGAGAGGCAATTAAGGATCTCTCATCCAGCCAAAGAGGGAAAGTGGATGAAGGCTAAATAGGAGCAATGAAGAGTTTCCTAGACAGCATTCATATGTGAAGGAAATAGCTTAAACATGATCAATTAAGTATGCATATTCATCACTAATTCGGAGGAAAACATAGGAAAGTTACAAGAATTGAGCACAGAGGGCATGAAAACCATTTCTGAACTATTCCTTCTTCCTGCAACTTAGATTATGATATATAGATGATACAAATACATATAAGCTAACAACAGAGGGAGGAAAGACTTATTGGACCATGAGCAAGCACGAGAATTCCATATCAAGCTCTTCAGCCATTGAAAGCACAACCAGCCAGTTCAAATGCAAATATTCCAGCAATCTTTGATTATAGAAGTTCTTAAACTTACAGCACAAGTCTAGAATGAGAGATACAACCAACCAACCCTTTACACTATCCAGAGGGTGGTATAAATAGAGAAAATATCTACAACAACATATCTGATAGCAGATCTGGAGAAATGAATGCTTCTAACCTAACATTTATTGCAAATAAATGAAAGAATGCCTATCTACCAGCTGCGCAGGGACTGCAGCCATAAGAATGAATAAATTATTGGTCTTTTGAGAAATGCGCTGGCACTTCTGCAATAATTGTGCCTTGGGACTTGCTGCGCTGCTCATATGTGTCTTTGTACACTGTCTCTGCAAAATCTGGGCTTTAAACACTTGAATTGCCCCTCTAGGCGGTTCTGCTGCTGTAGAGTGGCTTTAATGCTCATAACTGTGATCTGGTGGGCTTTGATGGCTCTGAGCTACTTTATTGACTTTGATGGGGGCCTCTTTAATGTTCTCCTGCTTCGGGCTGCTGATATTTTGATCTGATACTCTTTGCCGCTTCCTCTGATACACTTTGATGTCAAAATCGCCCCTTTCTAGCTGTTGTTCAGCCAAAGGACTGCTGTTGCTGTCTACTGCCTTGGGAGCTGCTATCGGCGCTTGGCCAATCAAAAAATACCTTTAAACTGATAAAATTCCATAATTGATGGAGAAGCAGCGCTCTGGAGGCATCTGAGGAGGAATCATGCCTTTAGAAGTGTTTTTTGGGCCAGAGCGACTTAGAAAATTGCTGCAAAAACCATTGTTTCTTCTTTGCTGGGCGGGCGCAGTCACCGCATACAAAACCTTTGAAAACGGCCCATTTCCAAACAACACAGAAAATGTGTCAAAAACATGAAATTTTAATGAAAAATTGGCTTTGGCGGGCACTGCGGACAACTTTAAGTCCTGGCCGTTGGATCCGGCGCGAGCCGATCCAACGGCCCAGATCTCATCGCAATATCGGCGTCGGGGCGGACCGGGGGGTGGCACATAAACAATCGCCGAAACTGCGCGGACCCGATATGCTATAGGCCCTTCCTTTTATTTGGAATCGCATCCGGCCCATCGGCGATGTCATATCGGCGGATTTACAAAAATTTGGTTTGTGGACACGAAATGCTAATATACCATGCTTTATTGTTATTTCGGCTCCGCCATATCAGGAGCCTTCCCTTTCGCTGTGCAACGGGCTCCTTACGGACCCGAAATGCTTTCAAAACTGTGCTTCAATTTATTTCGACTCCGGCCATTCGGAGCGGTACAACCATCGGAACCCCGACGCGATAAAGGCCATGGACCTGAACTGTTTATAGGCCGCTTCTTTATTTAAATCGGGTCCGGCCTGTCGGCGATTCATATTGGAGGTTTTATAAAAAATGGGCTTGCGGACCCGATACACCATTGAGCTCTACTTTATTGTTATGTCGGATCCGTCATTTCAGAGCCTTTCGCAATGCAAACAACGCATATGTATGGGATCGCCCGACCTCCGACAGCGATATCGCGTCGGAGGGAGGGCACCTGCCTTCGGAGAGCTGCCATATATGTTAATAATATGCCACTGCCCCCTCCCGATAGCGATATCGCATCTGAGGGGGACCAAAAAGAGCCTTTTCGCTTCGGAGCATGCATTTTATTACAATGCAAAGAAAAATGAATTCGGAGGGGTGGCCTTCATGCTTATGAATGGTTTGTGAGCCTTCGGAAGGGGTCCGATGGCCCAAAAGGAAGAATTTTCTCATTTTTTGAAGGTTTTTAATGATTTTTGCATGGCTTTTTGGGAATTTTCATGCCTTGGAAGGATTCCAAAGGCATTAAGGAGGCATGTGATGTGTTTGAGAGGGGCAATGATGGTTCTTGCTAAGTTTCAGATAAACTTAGCAATTTCCAAGGATGTATATGGTTATCTTTCAACCAAGGGGAGGGGATAAGTATATAGGGGAGTAATATACATAGTTTTAGTAGGGGAAGGGGAAATAAATAGGGAGCTACATAGTAAAGTTAATAGTTAATATGACAATGATGAGAAAAATCGCTAAGAGTGATGTCTTAGTCTATCCATGGGGGAAAATGACTGATAGAAGAAGTGTGTACATTCCTTGAGTGAAGTAGATCTTCACCAAGGCAAATGATATGGAGAATGATGAAACTAAGAGGTATCAAGCAGATCTTGACCTCTTTTAGGGGAAGTTAGTGAGAGATTTGGGAAAAGAGGAAGAAGGGGAAGTTAGACATGCCTCGCTTGAAATCCTCCAACTGAAAAAACTGCCTCAAACTAAAAATGAATTGCTTACCAAAAATTGGAACACAGCAGTGGAATTTAGACTAGCATGCTTTCATGGACAGTTCTTTGGCCATCTGTAGCAAATATGGAGCATTGCAGCATGCATAGAACGACATATTTGGCATGTAAAAATGTCGATCATGAAAGATGATTAACCTGCTGCAGCAGGAGGCTAACAACATCGATACTACTAATGAAAGATTCAAAATTTTCTTTCCAATTTATTAAACATGAAAATTCGTAATGCAAATGTACTTTCACTTTCGTATGCTAAATGAATGCAAACTGTTGATTTTTCTCTTTTTGTAAACAAGCAAGTGTGAACTGATCGATCCAAACAATTGTGATCTATGCTTGGTAGTGAAGAAATCAAATCAACATAAAAAATTGGTTCAATAATTGACACTAAAAATCAACCAGAGACAAGCAGTGAAAAAGCCTCAAGCAAATCAATAAGATGGTTATGGATGAACCTTGAACAGACAAGTAACCCAGGCAAATGGTTTTTCGACAAAACTTCTAAAGGGCTAGGTCACATGGTCTAAAAAACACAAGACTCACTCAAATTAAATCAAAGAGACAGTACCCTAACCAAAAGCATTTAAAACAAGCTAATGAGAGACAAGAAACAACTGGGGATAAGCAAGATTGATGAATTCAGGAGGTAAAGTTATAAAAACAACTTTTCAGGAATCATCGCAATTTTTACACTAACAACCCGAGATGATCGCAAATTTTACACAGTCAACCCGAGATGTCATCGCAAATTTTACACAGACAACTCGAGATGATCGCGGAAAAACACCTATTTTCCACGATAATGCGATTTCAAGAGTCATCGCGGGAATTAAGCTAGCAACCCAAGATCATCGCGAGTAAAAACAATGACAAATGAACAAAAACTCCCGAACCAAAACTAGTCAACCCTTCAATCAAATAGAGGTATTTCCCAGATCAACCCAGGAAACTCAAAAGACTGATAATTAATCCCCAAAATCTCAAAAGAGACCAAACAAAAACTCAAGGCAAGAGTAAACAAGAAAAAAACAAAGGCTAGCTCCCGATCGGAGTTGCCAATTTGTGATGCAAGAAAGTGTTCCCTCTACAGACAGAGGCAACCCCTCTAGCCCTAGAGTGGGTCTAGTCACAAACAAGGACAAATCAATGACAATTTTCCTTAAATAGTTCAAATTGGAGGCCTACCTCAACCGGTGGTCGATGGAGTTCCGTTGCACTGCTCCAGCTTCCGCTTCCTTCTCCTGATGAGTAATCAACCTGAAAGAAAGCAAAGGAAATACAACAAAGCACATAACCGGATACAACAAATGATCTATTTACTCATAAAGTCAAGAAGTCATGAGCTATCTAGTACATTCAATACAAGACATAGGGAAACATCATTGATTGCATTAAATATGAAATAGAGTAAGCTTACAACCAAGGTCTTGACGTCACAAGCCTCCTCAGAAGGGTCCAGCTAGCATGTTCCTCAAGCATTCACTCTTGAAGATGGATCTCCCAATACACAAGTCTCTCCCACTCACAAGTTTTAAACAAGATCAAAGGCACTTCACAACCTTCCTCAAGCTCTCAAACAATCCCACACTTGTCACACTCACACCAGCTATCTAACAAGCTCACAATACTATTAGCAACACTCCAAAGACTAAGAATTCCAAACTATCCAAAAACTAGTAGCACATAGCAATGGTGAGAGTTTAAATAGGAGAAGGAGTCTCCATGAATGGTGGGAGGATGAGATTATCTCCAAGGAAGGTAGCACAAATGATGGAACAGCCACGCCAGAGAAAGGAAGGCGACATAAACTAGGCCAACAACCAGGTCTAGAGTCATCTGGAAGGCCGACTGTTCGAACAAATTCGCCCAATCTGGATCATCGCAGGCACATAACTGATCTGTCACGCTAACATCGCTATCGAATAACGTAGCTAGTCATGTCATTGTGGGAAACTAAGACAGTTGCAATGTCACATGAAATTCGACCATCGCGGGAATCACATGTACTTCCGCGATGGCAGCGCTTCTGGACTATTTTGGAGTGACCATCAGCGTGTTTATTTGGAAAATAGACATGATGATGCAGAAACCTTTGGAAAAGTGGGTCATTTGGCAACATCAGAGAGCACTTGTCTAACATGAGCATGTATGATTTGGACACATGATACAATAGGAAGACTGGAGTGAAGACAGTGACAAATTACTGTGTAACACCCTTATGAGGAGGTTTAATTTTCATTTAAATAGTTGGGCTCTCAATCTATAGAGGACCATAACTAGGTGGAGCAAAAGTGAAAGGTGTTGAAGAATGTAACTAGTGTCAGTCTTCATAATTGTATTTGAGTCATAATGAAATATATTTTTCAAAAGAAAGAAGAAAGAAATTGACTTATTAAAGAAATTGACTTATGAAAGCATGGGTTTTATGCTTGGGTCAATTGTTTTTAAGTCAAAGCCTACATTCAAGGCTTCTAGGGTTTATGTCAAGTGTCCTTGTCCATGTCATATTGTAAAATACCCTTCTTGGTCTCTATTTATCAAAGAAGAAATTCATTTTATTGTAAAATGGGTCAATTAGGCATCCTCCAGCAACTCAGCCTCAAACTCGACAAGTCAGCTTAAACATCGGGGAAGAAACACCTATATAAATGAAGCGAATCAACCTCATTTGTCATTCTCAGTCATCAAGTTCGATCTGCAAGTTCTGGGGCCAGAAAAAGTGTGAATTTCAAGGAAAGAAGAGGAAAAGGATAGTGAAGAAAAAGGAGGTCTCTCTCAAGCATAAGAAGTCAAAATTATCTCTCTCCCTCTCACACGTGTGAAATTGTGAAGCTGCTAGAGGGGCCTAAAATTGCGAAGCTATTGTTGGGCTGAAATTTTGAAGCTGGGGTCAAACTTTTGTAGCTAGGAAGAAAAATTTATAGCTTGTTGTTGGGCTGAAGGTGTTGAATAATAAGGGACTACTAAATAATCTTGGAAGTTTGACTTGGTGGAGGAGGAAGGCTTGTTGGTCTAAGGTCTTGGTCTATCTCATTTTGAATCTACTAAAGGAAGAGTTCTTTTATAGGGTTTTCCCTATATAGGGGTTTTAGCCTTGGCTGAGTGCCTACATCTGGTGTCCATGATCTTCATGTTTTTGTTTTGATAATTTCTTGATGAGAAGAAGATAATGGAAGAATATAAAGAAGTTAATAAGAACATAATAATATCACAAGTAATTATCAATATAAGAAAATAGTTTTGCCTTTCTAATTTTCTAACAGAAGTTTGATTAGTAGCCATTCTACTTAGATGATTAAAGGAACCATATTCCTTATTCTGTGTATCCACTAAGATATCTTCCTGAAACACTGGTATGTTGGAAGAATTTTGGGAAGAGGAAGATGAACCTTGTGCAACCATTTTGGTCTCTTGATTTGGGAAAGGATCTGTCAAGACATCATGTATAACCTTTAAGAATCGATTGATTTCTATGTGTTGCATACATTCCTTGGTAAAATTCTCCTCATTGAATGTGAGACAAGGATAATGTGACTTTCATTTCTCAGTAGGAGACTAAGTTTTCTCTTTTTCCTATCGAGGGTTTTCTTTTTTGGATTTTCCTTTACCCTTCTCTTTACTTCTTAGTTGCTGAGATTTTCCTTTAGTAGCTTGAACGACATTAATCTTGGAAGTATTCACAAGTGCAGGAGGAGAATGGGCTTGAGTGGTCACATGTTTGGGATTTATATTGGATTGATCGGAGGGCTTATTCATTGATTTTTGACCAATGGAACCAATCACACCATCAACAACATGCAATTGTGTTGAAGGAGCGGGTGGAGTAGTGTGAGATGGTCGCAGAGCATTAGGTGTTTTTGGTAAAGCGTGCCTGATTTTGTATAGATTAGGTCTAAATAATAATCATGAGAAATAAATTTCTCTTTGGTAATAACTCCTCCTTTGGAAAAATCCTCATTTATATCAAGTAGCAATGATTTAAAAAACCATTCTTCTAATAACTGATCCGAGATATATGTTTTAACCAAACGTCGACGATGTCTCCACTCATGTATATGATCAGATATGTGAATAGAGTCAGATTGTTTTAGAGAGTTCAAAAGTTTTGTACTAGTTTCATAATTGATCGGTAAATGAAAATGGGTCAAAATTTTTGTTTCCATTGTGTTGTATTTATTTAATGACGCCCTCAGTAATTTGACATATCATTTTTTTGTCGAACTTGTAAGAGTTCATTGGAAAAGAAACAAATCAATAGAATCATCATTTAAGGAGTTCAAAAAACACCATAAATTATAATTCATACTATGGTACAATGGGTATTCCCTAAGATTTTCATTTAACTTGGGAATATCGCTCGACGATTTAATTGGAATAGCCGACCACCAAGGAGAATGATAGATTCAATCATTGGTAATTTGGGATAGGTCTGATAGCTCTAGTGTTGCGATAAATGGAAATTTCCTATTAAAGTATGATTGAGGGTGTTGTAGCTCCTACAGACAACCCCAGTGTTGAGGAAAGGGTCAGTGCCTAGGATATCTTAGAGGATTTCTTTGAGGATTTTTTGATATTTCTATTCCACTACGTATTTAATATAATTGGAATTTGATTGATCTAGAACTTGGTTCAATAAACCTTCACCAAGGTAGAATTAAACATACACACACATATATATAGGTAGATATCTCTCATCTCAAGGGTAAATGTCCTGATATGGTGTCCAACACATAGTAAAAATGAATCTTAATATTTGTCAATGTAGTAAAAATGGAGAGAGAGAAATTGAGGAAGGATATCAATGCAGAGGGTTGGATAACATAGAATCCTAAGCAACGAATCCCAGCAGAACTATGGGAGAATAACAAGATGAAAGTGCAAAAATTATGGAGTTCATTTAAAGTTTATAGCTCTATATTTTCATGGGTACATTCTGTCACAAAATAACATTTGTAAATCTGTGATCTCACGGGTACTGTTGGGCTACAATATAACACTAGTAAATCTATAATTGCACAGGTACCATGGCTACCCTATAACATAAGTAAATCCATAATTTGAGAGTTGAACTAGTAACTTCTTTACACAATTTTAGAGGAAGATAAACATACATGAAATGACAAACATAGGGGAACACATACTACACATTACTCTGCTTGGAATCACCAGATCTACTTCATTAATCTTTGAAAATGGAGTCCATACCTGTGGCAACATGATTTTGGAACCTGTCAAACGAGTTTCTTTCCCCTATTTATGGGAAGAGGGGGGAATTTGAATCAACAATTACAAAATATCTTCTAATATTACATTTGTCTGATCGACTAGCTATTTCAGCATGTGATATTAAAATGATTACATAACAGATTGATTCCTTCTCTAAAATGCAGAAATTACAAAATAATAAAACATAGGAAAACTGAATGATGACTACAACAAAATATCTTCGTGCCAAATCCTATGATCACCTTTGATCAAGCCAAATCTCTGCCACAGTGTTCCTCCACAATTACCAGTTGATATGCATGTCTCTTTCTCCCCTTAACTACTTGAATTCCCCCTCTCTAGAGTTCGAAGTGATCAACTGTGGTAGAATTAGTTGTGCTCTGTAACATAGTTGTCGACACATCCATATTTGGTTACGCCTGTGTTGTAGTATTGAGCCTTATCATATTGTAATTCTTATGAAAGAACTTTATGGAAAACACATAATTCCAATCTCCCTTGGCTCCTCTTGCTTGATATCCTTTACCACTTATCAATCATAGGACCAGTGCCTGTGACCAAAGGCTTAATGCATAAGCATTACAATATCAGAGTTTTATATCCTTGTAACTTCATTCGAGATAACATGCTAAAAACATAAAGTTTCAATGCATTCAAAATCCTTTTCAATTGGCCCTCTTCTTCTTTATCCCATGTGATTGGGTGTCATGACCTTAGGCTCAATGTTTAGGTGCTAAAGCCTTTGGGCTCCTATCAAGGGACTATCTCCCTTTGTAATTCGTGCTTCACCCTTGGTTCTTTTGATGGTCATAACCAATATCCACCACATATCAGAGCCCCTCTTCATCATAACTTTTCCAAGTTATAATTTTCATAGGGGTTGTTAGCGCTTGGAATTCACCTAGGCTGAGATAGACAAACTCTCAAGGCTACATCAAACCATTTCACCTCGTAGCTAGCCCTACGAGGTATGAGAAGGCTCTCTCGGGTCAGATTCGGTAGATCTTTCAATAGGATTAGGCTGACCAATTAAGAATAAAGATTTTAGGCTAGTAAATTGATAAGGGGGGTTTGATTTGATGATTTGTGGGGGTTTTGGTGGCAATTGGTGGAAGTGCAATTCAAAGTGCGGGGATTGAGCACAGTTTTTACAGGGGGATCTAAGGGGCAAGGTAGGAATGAGTGCTGATGTCTTAATCTGAGATGGATGATCAGAGATGATAGAGGAGAAGCTAAAGAGGGCAAACACACAATTCGAATCCTCTCTAGACAGTAGAAAACATTAAAATTGAACAAACTAAAAAGCTGAGCATGTCAAAACATGAGTTCAAACTTTACCACTTCATCTGTCCAATTTAGAAGCATAAGAGAGATGTGAAACACATAAACAAACTTACAAGAACATGTAGAGAACACACCATCAACAATCAGATCCACAAGAATCCTCAAAGATGTCTGTAAAACCCTGGCTTTCCTTGCATTCAATTGCAGAAATAGATGCACAATATACAATAAAGCTTCCTTACACAAGAGTCCAACCATCAAAATGAGAAGGAGGGAGCATAATATAGACAATCTAGACCATCTAACTCCTTTCCCCACCTCTAGGGGTCGAGCTCAGCTTTCTAGGAGCAGTTTGAACAAATTCTAAACTAAGAACTAGAAAATAGGCAGCCAAACAACTTGCCTCTATTACTTAGCTAACTCATCCATGCATTAATTTTTCACTTTTTACATCATGGAAGCTTCTAGAAGGGTAAAGAAAGATAAAAACTACCAAAGTGCCATGAAAATATTACATTTATCCTTCATCTACAAGTAAAAATAGTCAACCATAGTCAAAACAGTGTTTTTTGACCAAAAATGTGAATTCTGGCAAATCTGGAAGTTCTGGTCGCGCCCCTGGAAGTTCTGGTCGCGCCCCTTCACAGCTGTTTTTGAGTGGGTTCCACTGGTCCAAATCAGGTGCAAGATGGCTCATTGGAAAGCTTGGCCTGTCTACTTTCCATCCCAAGTGGAATTTCTGAATTTGGTGTTGATTTGACCCCTAAAAGACCATTTCTCCCAAGGTCACTTTCTGCAACTCAAAAAGTGGGCAGAAAGTCATTTTTTTGATGTATTTTGAGCTTTTGGAGGCTCAAAACTCAAAATCAGGCTTCTCCCAAGTATTGGTAATTTTTCTTTTTGAATTCCATTTCCAAAAATGCCAAGTTTTCAAAATTCTGAGCAGCCCTTCAAACTGGTCTCACCCGGGGTGAGACCAGTTCTTGGGAAAAACCTGTAAATTGCACAAAAAATTCACAAATGACAAAATTTTCTCCAAATTTCTTGAAATTTGGGCTGGGAGTCCCCAATCAAGTACCATGCTGAGTCAAAGAGGCTTTGGCCAAAGTTTGGAGTGGATCGGGCGTTTTCCTTCGTTTTTGTGCTTTGGCCAACCGTCCTTG
The DNA here is from genome assembly GCA_031772625.1 of Pinus tabuliformis. Lineage (NCBI taxonomy): Eukaryota > Viridiplantae > Streptophyta > Pinopsida > Pinales > Pinaceae > Pinus > Pinus tabuliformis. The sequence continues at coordinate 96,683,106 of CM062805.1, read as the reverse complement.
GAGCACCTTTGTTCTCGCCGGTATTTTTGACATTTCTCTCAAACCATGACACCTGTGTAAAAAGTGAAAGAGGCTTTTCTTCCTTGGCATGTTGTGGACAAAAACCTCTCTCAGTTTTGCAAAATTCATCTTTGATTGCTCTGGAACATCATTTGAGTGCGACTTGTCCCGATGTGTGAAGCAAGGAATTTTGTCGAAATGGAGCGAGATGAAGGGGATAGGGGGCTTCTAAATTCTTGGGGAAATTTTTGGGAGTGGGGAAGGATGTTAGGAAACAGGGGAAAGTGGAATCTCAGTGATTGAGTGAGGGGAAGGGGTCGAAAAGGGCAAAACACGGGCCAAACCTAGAAAATTGCCAGATTGTAGCTAGAAACTAGGGTTTGTGCAAAAATGAGGAATTTGGCGGATCTAAGGGATGGGAAGTGTTTGATAAGGTACTTTAAGGATAGGGGAAGGTGTATGAACATCAGGAAACAAGTTTTGCCGGTGATTTGACCATCCAAGAGAAATTGGCTTCAAAACCCTAGGAGAGGGAAATGACCTTGCCTGGGTGGCAACTGAAGCATGGACCAGATGTAAAATGACTCATTAGACACTGATATGATAATGACAACCATATGAATGATGATAGACTCAGCTGAATAGTGACATGGACTGACATTTAGGCAAACCCTAGACCTAATGCCTAGTGACCAAATTTTGCTTGAAGACTCACTGAAATGACAAAATTTGACCTTGACACTTCAAAATCACTATGTAAGAGCACATTTGATCACTGGAGGAAGGCTGTAAAGACTGACACTAACATTGGCTCCAATGGGGATGGTAGCTCCTTGGAGGTGCCAAGAACCTTAGACCTCTGGGAGAGCAGACCAGTGCCTTATTCATTGGGCAATGGAGTCAATTTATTCACATGTGACCAACTCAAAAACAACTTTATTTGACTTAGACAATTGACTGAAACTTAACTGATGCTTGACTCAAACTGACTCGATGGCAAACTGAAATAACTTGAAAAAAACTCACTCAATAGACCAAACACAAATGACTCATGACTGACTTAACTAAAACAAGAGAAGGGCAGCAGTCCATCAAGATGTGAAATCATGATGACAACCACCTGTATTTCTTACAAGACAATATACATCAAACTATATCAAAATGCCAATGCAACCAATCAAGCAGATGCCTTCTTGATTGATTCTCCTGATCAGATCTTCTGGTCAACAATAGATACTGGTAACTGGGCATCCAAAAGCATAGCTGACCATGATCTCCTTCATCACTGAATACTGCAATAAACACCATCACTGCTGGCTGCAACAAACCTACTAGAGGATCGTGAAAAACATGAAGAGTTGCCACTGCTACCTCCTGCTGAAAGAACAAGGTTTCCTTTGCTTCAAATTCTGATCTACCTTCATCATGTGCTTCAGTAAAAGTATGCTCATGGGCTTCAAAAATCTCTGAACAAATGGATGAGCAGATCTCTTCTTGGAAAAACATTTCAACACATGAAACATATGAAGAATCTGAAAGGTAATCCCTTATGCTATGATCTTCGGTAGTCAGATAATATGGTGGATGATCTTCATATGATATGACGGCCAGATTATCATCTTTGTGAAGGAAAACATTATCTATTTGCTGATCTACATGACGGTCATCTTTTTCAACAGAGGAAGAAGTTTCCCCAACACTTTCTTGACTATGTATGTATTGCAAATCTGCTGTAGCTTGGGATGTAACAAGACCTTTCAAAAGCTGATCTATCTCCTCTTCAGACAAAGGAGACAATGCCTTTTGGTTTCTTTTGCTTAAACAATAATTATCTTCATATGACAAGGCATTCAAACTATCATTTATTACTGAGCTATTGAAAGGAGATTCATCACTTACTTGCACAAAGATCTCATCTTGTTTTTCATGAGCTGGCTGAATTACCTCCTCACAAAGGCTTTGGTCAATAGCTTTGTCTTCTTTATTCCGGATGACCTCAACAACAAAACTTTCCGGATTCAACACAAGGTATGCTTGGTTATCACAATCTGAATCCAGAACTGAAGTAGCTGTCCCACATTCTCCAATATGCATGTTGTCCTCTTCCGTGAGCAGATCTGAAACAAGCTCTTCTCTTTCATCATTTTCAGCCATATGGCCATTTTCAACCTGCTGATCTTGACAAGTATCTAAGATTTCTGTGTGCTGCTGAAACGGATTTTCATACAAGGCTTCCATGATCTCTTCATCCATGAAATTGTCATCTTCATGAAACTTTTCAAGGCTTTCAATAAAATTATGTGCATGCTTGCAACAGTCTTGAACTAAATTTAATGATGGATAAGAGTCCTTATATCGCTCAATGAACATAACATGAAAATCCTTTAAACAATAAATACAAGCAGGCGGCAAACTTTCATACCATAATTGGGCTTCACCTTCCAAAGTGGCCAAGAATATCTTCATCAAGCAATCTTCAGGAAAATCGATCTTGAATTTGCGAATATGCATGTGAAATCTGACCAGATGTAGAGCAGCGTCCTTCCGACCATCATCTTTAAATGTAGGCAAATTCCTTGACCAATCTACCTTCGGAATTTTATTCGGAAAACCTGGAATGTGATCTCGGCTCAATGGAGCATATCTTCTTGCAATCTGATCCATCTTGAAAATCTCAAAGCCACTGATCTATCTGCAGTGAAGTCACCATGAAGCATTGATCTCTGGATTTTTCAGTGAAGGAGTCGCCAGTGAATGATTTCAGCCTTTCAAGTGTCTGATCATTGTCCACTATCAACAATCAGATCTGAACTTGATACATGTACTGGGGTAAAGTGTCAATGAAGTGCTATGTTCACAAATCCCACGGAGATAGACTGAAGCAGCGTTTATCTACTTGCGCTGATGTAAAACAAGAGCGTTTTCGAAGGCTTCTGGCGTAACTTCAGGCTCCGTCTAAGACTTATGAAATAACACGACAATGAGCAAACGATTAATATGTTCTCCCCAGTATGGTCGCCAATATGTTAGCGCTTGGAATTCACCTAGGCTGAGATAGACAAACTCTCAAGGCTACATCAAACCATTTCACCTCGTAGCTAGCCCTACGAGGTATAAGAAGGCTCTCTCGGGTCAGATTCGGTAGATCTTTCAATAGGATTAGGCTGACCAATTAAGAATAAAGATTTTAGGCTAGTAAATTGATAAGGGGGGTTTGATTTGATGATTTGTGGGGGTTTTGGTGGCAATTGGTGGAAGTGCAATTCAAAGTGCGGGGATTGAGCACAGTTTTTATAGGGGGATCTAAGGGGCAAGGTAGGAATGAGTGCTGATGTCTTAATCTGAGATGGATGATCAGAGAGGGCAAACACACAATTAGAATCCTCTCTAGACAGTAGAAAACATTAAAATTGAACAAACTAAAAAGCTGAGCATGTCAAAACATGAGTTCAAACTTTACCACTTCATCTGTCCAATTTAGAAGCATAAGAGAGATGTGAAACACATAAACAAACTTACAAGAACATGTAGAGAACACACCATCAACAATCAGATCCACAAGAATCCTCAAAGATGTCTGTAAAACCCTGGCTTTCCTTGCCTTCAATTGCAGAAATAGATGCACAATATACAATAAAGCTTCCTTACACAAGAGTCCAACCATCAAAATGAGAAGGAGAGAGCATAATATAGACAATATAAACCATCTAACTCCTTTCCCCACCTCTAGGGGTCGAGCTCAGCTTTCTAGGAGCAGTTTGAACAAATTCTAAACTAAGAACTAGAAAATAGGCAGCCAAACAACTTGCCTCTATTACTTAGCTAACTCATCCATGCATTAATTTTTCACTTTTTACATCATGGAAGCTTCTAGAAGGGTAAAGAAAGATAAAAACTACCAAAGTGCCATGAAAATATTACATTTATCCTTCATCTACAAGTAAAAATAGTCAACCATAGTCAAAACAGTGTTTTTTGACCAAAAATGTGAATTCTGGCAAATCTGGAAGTTCTGGTCGCGCCCCTGGAAGTTCTGGTCGCGCCCCTTCACAGCTGTTTTTGAGTGGGTTCCACTGGTCCAAATCAGGTGCAAGATGGCTCATTGGAAAGCTTGGCCTGTCTACTTTCCATCCCAAGTGGAATTTCTGAATTTGGTGTTGATTCGACCCCTAAAAAACCATTTCTCCCAAGGTCACTTTCTGCAACTCAAAAAGTGGGCAGAAAGTCATTTTTTTGATGTATTTTGAGCTTTTGGAGGCTCAAAACTCAAAATCAGGCTTCTCCCAAGTATTGGTAATTTTTCTTTTTGAATTCCCTTTCCAAAAATGCCAAGTTTTCAAAATTCCGAGCAGCCCTTCAAACTGGTCTCACCTGGGGTGAGACCAGTTCTTGGGAAAAACCTGTAAATTGCACAAAAAATTCACAAATGACAAAATTTTCTCCAAATTTCTTGAAATTTGGGCTGGGAGTCCCCAATCAAGTACCATGCTGAGTCAAAGAGGCTTTGGCCAAAGTTTGGAGTGGATCGGGCGTTTTCCTTCGTTTTTGTGCTTTGGCCAACCGTCCTTGGAGCACCTTTGTTCTCGCCGGTATTTTTGACATTTCTCTCAAACCATGACACCTGTGTAAAAAGTGAAAGAGGCTTTTCTTCCTTGGCATGTTGTGGACAAAAATCTCTCTCAGTTTTGCAAAATTCATCTTTGATTGCTCTGGAACATCATTTGAGTGCGACTTGTCCCGATGTGTGAAGCAAGGAATTTTGTCGAAATGGAGCGAGATGAAGGGGATAGGGGGCTTCTAAATTCTTGGGGAAATTTTTGGGAGTGGGGAAGGATGTTAGGAAATAGGGGAAAGTGGAATCTCAGTGATTGAGTGAGGGGAAGGAGTCGAAAAGGGCAAAACACAGGCCAAACCTAGAAAATTGCCAGATTGTAGCTAGAAACTAGGGTTTGTGCAAAAATGAGGAATTTGGCGGATCTAAGGGATGGGAAGTGTTTGATAAGGTACTTTAAGGATAGGGGAAGGTGTATGAACATCAGGAAACAAGTTTTGCCGGTGATTTGACCATCCAAGAGAAATTGGCTTCAAAACCCTAGGAGAGGGAAATGACCTTGCCTGGGTGGCAACTGAAGCATGGACCAGATGTAAAATGACTCATTAGACACTGATATGATAATGACAACCATATGAATGATGATAGACTCAGCTGAATAGTGACATGGACTGACATTTAGGCAAACCCTAGACCTAATGCCTAGTGACCAAATTTTGCTTGAAGACTCACTGAAATGACAAAATTTGACCTTGACACTTCAAAATCACTATGTAAGAGCACATTTGATCACTGGAGGAAGGCTGTAAAGACTGACACTAACAGGGGTTATAATATTTGCATCCCCAATATGGCCCATAACACTTAGGTGCTAAATATTTCGTGTGCCCTTGGTTCTATGGAGTTCCCATGACTGGGTGGCATATAATATCAAAGCCCTCTTCATAAGAATTTTTCAAGAGCTAATTATAAAAGAGTTCTAATTTCTCTCACCTCCGATATACAACTCTCTGAAAATGATGTCATTCTGGCATCATCATCTCCACGTGCTACCTCCTAAGTGGTGACATGTGTCACCCACATTTGTCCCTCTAGGCCCTCCAAAATTCCTAAATCATCTCCCACGTGTCCTTGTCTGGCTACATCATGCTGACATAATCTACCTTGTCATCTTCTCAGAACCAACTATCTGCTACCCTGTGTATAGTTTTGAGGAGAGAGAAAGGGTCCCTAGGGTCCTTGGTTTTTCTCTAGTTTCCTTCGTATTTTCGTGACCAAGCACTAGTCTATATCGAAGCCCCTCTTCATTGGAAATTTTTAAAAAAAGAATTAAAAAGAGTTATGATATCTTCAACCTCTGATATTCCTTTTTGGCACTTAGGTGCTCTGCCTGCTCTATGCCCTCAATTCTTTTGATTCTTCGTGACTAGCTACCGCATGATATTCGGGTTCCTCTCATCAAAATATTTTCAGTTAAGAATTAAATCAAACTTCTGATGCCTTCAACCTTCGATATACCATCTTATCACTTAAGTGCTCTGTCACATTCTGCGCCCTTGGTCCCTTTGGTTTGCCATGACAGGATGTAATATAATATCGAAGCCCCTCTTATTGGAACATTTTCAAAAATGAATTAAAATAGTTTCGATGTGATCAGGTCCCAAATTTTAGCACTCACCTTTAGATTTCGGCTTTCTTTTTGGCTTCAAGACTTAGGCTTTTGGTTTTGGCCTCCTCCCTATGATTTCAGCCTTTGACATTTTCTCTCCTCTTTAACCTTTCTAAACTTAGGCTCCCCCTTTTTGGCCACCATTTGACATCATTTGACACAATTGAAAAAAGGTGTAATAGGTGACAACATCGGCTCCAATTGGGGACAATGTATTGCAAGCAATGCATTGGAAACCTACAAATTAGTGCCTTCTATCCATTGGGCATGGAGTCATTTTATTCAAGTATATGAAAAGAAAAAACAAAAACATCAAGAACTTAAAGCATTACTGGTATATATAATGGCTCCCCGTATGTATAGTGGGTTAAAATGGATCTCTTTAGTGTTGGAAGTAAATCTTGAGAAATATCCCATTCACATGCAGCTTAAGCACATCATCATCTAAGTTTTCTAGAAAGAAAATATTTTTCCCCCTTGTCTCAACAATCTTAAAAGGTTCAAACCATAAGGGATAAAATTTTCCATGTTTTCCTTTATCTTCCCATTTGACATCCCACCTAAGCACCAAATCTTGTGGCTATAAATTTATGTCTTTTGCTTTTTGTCAAACAGAGGTATCATGTTTTCCTTATATTGAATCAAATTCTGAGTCACCTCCCCCCTAATTTCTTGAAGTTCTACCAGCTAATTGATCCTCCTGGTTAGAGAATTTGTCTCTTAATCAACATGTTGTAGGATTTTGGCCACTCTAATTGCTAGTTATATAGGGAAAATTGCATCTTTTCCATACTCTAATTTAAAACGAGATTTCCTAGTTGACCTCTTAGTATTCACTGTATTGGCACATAACGAAAACTTCAGTTGTGAGTCCAAGGTTTTCTAATTTTATGATATTTCCTTCTTAAGAATCCTTACTAAGGTTTTATTTGATGATTCAGCCAATCCATTTCCCTATGGATAGTAGCTGGTGGAGTGACCCAGAATGATGTTATACTTCTGGAAGAAGCTCAGAAACTTGGCAGATTTAAAAAATTGAGCATTATAAGTGATAATATTCCTTGGGAAACTGAACCTGGCAAGGATATTCTCCTCCATGAATTTGATAACCATGACATCAATTGCATTTCTAACTAGGACTACTTCCATCCACTTAGTGAAGTAATCTGTGGATGTACAAAACCATTTACACTCACCGCTAGAGGGTGGGTTTATTTCCCCAATGAAGTCTAACCCCCACTGTCTGAAAGGTTCTTCAACAAAAACAAGGATTAGAGGAAAATGTGCTAATTTCTACTTTTCAGCAAACATTTCGCACCTCTCTCAGGCCCGAACATATGAATGTACCTCACCAAACTACTTGGGCAAATAGAAACATGCTTTGATAATTTTATGGGTTGTATCTCTCCAATTATAATTCCCCCCACACACACAAGTATGGAACTCATCCATCACTTTATGGATCTCTTCTTCAACTTGTTATGCAACCAGCTCACAAAATAGAAAAAGAGATAGATCAACAAATTCCAAATTAGCCTCTTAGAGGGGCCAACTTCCTTTACATTACACAAATGAACAGTTATTTGATGATTCAAATGAAAAAACCTCCTTTCTATATATAGGATTCTAATGGGTCACAATATATTCAAAGCCAACATAACAATAATAATGTAAGGGAACAACAATAACAATAGTGGGATTCTATGGCTCATAGTAATAACAATATGGGTACTACATGGGCACAAAAATAGCAATAAGGGGGCTACAGTGACAATAACAATGAGGGAATACACTAGTATTATCGGGACCTAACATGCCCCTCTCCTTCAAAAAAGTGTTTTCCTCAATACTTGAGTAGTTCTAGATGATTCAGTATAAAATTATCATCCTCCCATGTGGAATCTTGAATGGGTAAGTTCTTCCATTTGATGAGATACTCTAAAATTGATCAATTTTGTAGCTGTCAAGTTCTTGTTTCCGTTATTATGTAGCTGTCAAGTTCTGGCAATCTTGTTTGAACTGAGATCTTGTCACCTATAACCTTATTTAAGCATGAAACATGGAAAACTGGGTGCACTCGGGAAGATGTAGGAAGCTCCAATTTGTATACCATAGTATCAATATTTCACAACACCTTGTAAGGACCATAATACATTGGTCATAATTTATTATCCTTCTTACCTTGCTTGAGGGGAATTTGTTTGTATGTTTGTAGTCATAAAAATACCCAGTCGCCTACATCAAAACTTATTTCACTATGATGTTGATTTGTGTGTTATTTCATTATATTCTGTGCCAAAGTGAGGTTATCTTTTAAGAGTTGGAGAACTTGTTGTTGATGCTCGATGTGATCTTCCACTGCTTTAACCTTAGAATTTTCTCTTAAAGATGATGTGATGGATGGTGGATGATATCCATAAAGTTCCATAAATGGGGTCATGTTTGCTACAATATAGAAGGAAGTTTTATACCACCATTCAGCTAGACATAACCAATTGACCCATTGTTTCTGTTTATCAGATACAAAGAAATGAAAGATATCCTTCCAAACATTTCTTCACTATCTCAATTTTCCCATCAGATTGAGGATGATAAGATTAGCTATGAGCTAAATAACCACTGAGACAAGAAAATTATTCCGTCCAAAAATTACCAATGAAAATGGGATCTCTGTCGCTTACAATAGTTTTTGGGTTTCCATGTAGCTTTTAAATTTTTTCCATAAATGCAGTAGCAACTGTATTGGATTTAAATGGATGAGATAATGCACAAAAGTGTGCATACTTGGTAAGTCTATCAACTACCACCATGATGGTGCTCTTTCCTTCAGAATTGGGTAAAACTATGATAAAATCCATTGAAACCTCCTCCCAACGTTGACTTGGAATAGATAAAGTTGTAACAGAACCGAGATCTTAATTGTATCAACTTTATTTTGCTGGCAAGCCAAAAATTTCACCACAAACTTTTGAATATCAAATTTAGGGCCATCCCAAAAAAATTCATTATTAACCCTATGGTAAGTTTTTTAAAATCCTAAGCGCCCTCCTAAGGGAGAGGTGTGGAATTCCAGAAGAATATTTTGTTTGAGTTGGGAATTTTTACAAAGGTATACACGATCTTTGTACCATAATGAACCATTTTTCCAGCTAAATGTATCATATGTACTAGGATCTTACTGCAGCTTTTGAATGAGTGCCCACACTTCTTCATCATTCTTCCATTCATCCCTTTCTTTAGTTATCCAATATGGTTGGACAATACAAATGGCACAAAGCAATGCTTCCACGTCCTCATCCTTTCTTGAGAGTGCATCTGCAACAACATTTTGCTTCCCTTTTTTGTATATGATTTCAAATTCATAACCCGACATCATTGTGACCCATTTTTTCTGCTCTTTTGAAGATAATATTTGTTCTAAAAAGTATTTAAGACTATCATGATTTGTTTTTACCTTGAAGTGTCTTCCCATTAGGTAAGGTTGTCATTTCTTAAGTGCATGTAGTATTGCAGACATTTCCTTCTCATAAACAACTTTGTGTAAATACTTTCCTTCGATTCGACAACTTTCAAAAGCAATGGGTCTTCCCTCTTGCATTAAAACAACACCAATTCCATTTCCTAAGGCATCACATTCCACAATAAATGTTTTTGTGAATTTTTGCATAGCTAAGCCCATTTCCTGTCACATTGCCTCTTTAAGATGTTCAAAAGCTTTAGTTGCTTCTGGAGTCCAAGAAAATGCATATTTTTTCAGTAATTTTGTTAGAGGTGTAGATATTCTCCCATAATTCTTAACAAACTTGTGATAATACCCTGTCAACCCAAGAAATCATCGCAGATGCTTTATGGATATGGTGATTTTCCATTCCTTAATAGCTTTAATTTTGTTAGTGTCTACCTTAACACCCTCATGAGATACAATATGACCCAAATATTCCACCTCCTCTACTCCAAAGAGACATTTTGAGGTTTTTACATATAATTGTTTCTCCTCCAATAGTTTGAGCACCCTATCAACATGATGAACATGATCCTTCCAGGACTCGTTGTAGATTAGTATATCATCAAAAACTACTAACACAAATTTTCTAAGGAATGGTTTGAAAATGGAATTCATCAAACCTTGAAATGTAGAAGGTGCATTGGTAAGGAAAAAAGGCATCACCAGGAATTCATAATGACCCTCATGAGTTCTAAATGTTGTTTTCATAATGTCTTCAGTTTTCACTCTTATTTGATGATATTTTGAACAAAGATCCAACTTGGTGAAGTAAATTTCTCCATGTAATTCATGTAATAATCCATCAATGACAGGAATGGGAAATTTATTTTTAATAGTGAGCTTTTTGAGCTCCTTATAATCTAGAAACATGTGCCATGATCCATCCTTTTTGTGCACCAATACTACTAGAGCAGAGAAAGAAATTTGACTAGGTTGATTTATTCTAGCCTCTAGCAATTTTGCAACCATACGTTCAATTTCACTCTTTTGGGCATAGGGATATTTATAAGGTCTGATGTTTGGAGGAACACTTCCCGGATCAAATGAATAGGATGATCATGATCATGAATAGGTTGGAGGCCTTTGGGAGTCTCAAGTACCCTGGAATTAGTTTTCAATACTTTTTGGAGATTTGGAGAAATAGATGATTTCGATGTTTAAACCTCTAGTGAAAATAATTGTGCAACTATGCCCAATTGTTTGTTATTTATAATATTTTTCATACCATTAGAGCTAATTATATTTCCTAATTTCACTGTCATACCCCTTAATTCAACTTCCTTTCCTTCCCAAAAAAAAATTAAAGAAAAGTTATTGAAAATTAAAAGCTATCATACCAAAAGATTGTAACCATTGAACTCCTAGTACAACATCAACACCACCCATTGGAATGGAAAGAATTGTATTATTCAATACATATTCTCCCATGGATAGCTTGATATTATGGCACTTCTCAAAGCAATTTAGGGTTCCTCCATTTGCAGCCATCACTTGACACTCTGGTGTTGGATATAGGAAGAAATTCAATTCATTGGCTATCTTGCAATGAATAAAATTATGGGTACTACCCGAATCAATCAACATTATTACCTTTTTCTTCTTCATATGTCCTTATATCTTGAGAGTTTGAGGAGTGGTAATTCCTACCAATGCATTAAAATATATGGCCGGATTCATTTATTCTTTCTCTAGGGTTGGTTCATGGTGTATATCCTCCTCCTTTGATGTTTCTTCTTCCTTTTCTTCCTCCTCTTCACAATATATGTAGAATAATTTCTTCTCAACACACTTATTACCTTTAGTGTATTTTCTATCACAACTATAACAAATCCCTTTTTCCCTTTTTTCTTGCAATTTTTTTGGTGTCAACCTTGTAGGTTGTGAAAGGCTAGGACCAAAACACTTCCATATTTATAGTTGTGAGTGGTAGACTTCCTTGTTGCCATAATATTTCAACTTTTCTTGCCACCCTAAATGCCTTCTCCAATGAATCAGGCTCCCAAATGCAAACCTCATTTTGGATGTTATGTTTTAAAGTCCATATGAAGACATTAATCCTATGCTCCTCTAGAATACCGGTTACCCTAATATTCAATTTTTGGAAGTCTTCAATATTCTCTGCTATTGAACCTTTTGTTTGAGATTTATCAATTGGCTAAAGAACGTGTTGCTCTTTGTATGTTCATAATGTGCTATCATTTCCTCCATAAAAATTGACCAAGTGACAAGTGGTTTATGATAACAAAGCCATATATACCTTACAAACTAATTGGGTTCTAAATATAAAGATGTAATACGTACCATTTTTTAGGGTTGCACTTCATGTAGATCAAAATATTACTCCATCTATAGTATCCAAGTTACTGGATCCTTGCCATCAAAATTACTCATATCTATATTTGCAATGTGGTGGTTCTTAAACCCCACTTTGGATTGTGTAAAATCATTATTGGTATTCCTTTTTTCTTCATCATGATTTTCATGGATTGCCTTGTCACCACAGGGATGCCTTTATTCTAGTAACTTTTCCAAACCTTCCTTCAACCTGTCTATCATGCCATTCATCATTGCTTCCATGTATGATTTTAAAGCAATCATTCAAAACTCCCATGTCCCTTTTCATACCATCTATATTAACATTCATCATGGCTTCCAATTCATTTTTCTTCACTTGTTGCGAGAGCGAAATTTGTTGCACTTGGTCTTGTAACTTTGATATATCATTAATATTTCTTCCTCTTCTTCATGTGTCATAATTGAGCTTTTAGGTTTCTTACTAGGTGTTTCCATTTTCTTTCTTCAAGTCATCAATTAATGATAATCATGCTTCACTATTCCCCTTGAATAACTTCAAACTAATTTTTTAAACGAAACTTATGAAAATTTTAAAACTACACACCTTTGTTTTTCTCTTTATAGGAGCTCGATATTGAATATGTTGTATCTCTGTAATTTTGGATATCTAAGGTCAGAAATTTCTCATTGTGGTATCCCTTTGAGTCCTCTTTCCAACCCCACAAGTTTGATTGATATGGAATTATTCTAGAAAGAGTTATGCCCAATCTCCCATGATGACCAGATTATAGACTGGTTCAGTACATCAAACTTGTATAGAGAGCCATGTGTCACTGTTTTGACCTTTAGCATTGAAAATGATGCCCCAAAACACTAAATTCCGTCCTCTTTCTCTCAATTTTTATGAAATTTAAATCTGATGCTCAGAGAGAAACTTATGACAATTTTCCCAAGCTCACCTATTTGAGATGGAATTTTGGAGCCTGCAAAAACCCTAACTTCCTCAAATCACTCTCTGAAAATATAGCGAGACAATATCTAAAATTTGTACAAAAGGTTCAACAATATTTCAGCTCCACATGGTTTCAATTTCAACTTTTGAAGCTTCGTAAGTGAAACCCTAGAATCCAAAGCTCTAATACAAAATGTTATGAAAACAACTCACAAAATATAAGAAGAGATAGATCAATGACTTCAAAATTAGCCTCTTAGAGGGGGAAACCTCCTTTACATTACACAAATGAACAATTATTGGATGATTCAAATGAAAAAACCTCCTTTCTATATATAGGAGTCTAAGGGGTCACAATATAATCGGAGTCGACATAATAATATTAATGTAAGGGCATAGCAATAACAATAGTAGGCTTCTATGGGGCATAGTAATAACAATATGGGTACTACATGGGCACAAAAATAGAAATAAGGGGTCTACACTAACAATAACAATGAGGGATTACACTAGTATTATAGGGAACTAACACAACCAGGCATAAAAGCAAAATCCCCACTAAGTCTTTCCAATATAGTTGCCCATTTGAAATGACAAACTTTTCAGCTTGTAGACTCAAAGCCTTGTATTTAAATTTATCAAAATTGATTGTGGAACATAGAAAAAGTAAATAGTGGATTATATGTTTATACTAGTGAGACACGAGGTACTTCATTTTGATTTTTTGCGTTGCGGTCTTGACCTTATTATGCTCCTCTTCTATTCGGCTTTCTCCTCCCCCGGTCAACAAATTTATACCCAAGGCTTGGAAGATTGATCTAGATAAGGTTTTAGGTAATCCCTACCCCTTGATCAACTTCATGGGTTTGATCTCCGAGTCATATTATTGGATTTTAGCAATCCATTTACCCCTTTTCCCCTCACTGCCCCCTTGTACCAAAATGTCTTTCACAACAGCTATAGGAACATAATCTATTATGCTTGATTGTTGGACATATATTCTTAATATCTTCAGGGCCTTGACCAAGGCATAGGCCTAATTCTCCATAATTTTATAATTTAGCTCAACATTCCATAACACCTGGCTAAAAAATGCTATTGGTTGCTCATGTCCTTCACTGTTTTTCTACAATAAGATAACAACAATTATATCAGGAGAGAAAAAGAGAAAATAAAAAATGGTTTTGGATACTCAGGACTGACTAATACATGAGCTTCTACAAAGTCCCCTTTGATCTTGAAGAATAACTCATGATATTCTTCAGTTTTACATCCATTTCCTTCTTCATCATCTCTGTAATTTATTTAATTATCTCAACATAATTGGGTATGAATTTCCTCAAAAAGTTGATTCTGCCCAAGAAAGTCTATATTTCTTTCTTATTTCTTGGTAATGAAATGTTGTTGATGGCTTCCACCTTCTTGGGATCTATCTTCACCCCCTCTTTTGCCACAATGTGTCCTAACAGCTTTGCCTCACTTAGAGAAAATTGATACTTCTTAAGATTTAAAGACAGACCATGATTTCTATATTTCTAAAAGGTGAGTCGTAGATGTTCAATATGTTTCTCATCTATTTTTGAAAAAATAGTGATGTCATTTAGGTAAATTACCACAAACTTATATTTTTCTCCCATAAACACTATATCCATTGCTCTCTGAAAAGTGGCTCCTGCATTAATGAGGCCGAAGGGCATTCTGGCATACATAAACCTTCCCTAAGGTGTGGTGAATGCAGTTTTCTTTTGATCCTTAGGATTCAAATCTACTTGATTGTATCCAAAAAAACCATCCATCATAGACATACAAACAGAGCCCACCACCTTTTGCAGAATGTACTCCATTTTAGGCAAAGGGTAATTATCCTTTAGTGAAGCCTTATTCAGATTCCTAAAGTAAATACAAAACCTTATTTCCCCATTCTTTTTCGTGACAGGAACTAGATTTTCCACCTAATATGAATACCTCAGAGGTATGATAATTTTAACCTCGAGCAACTTCCTCACCTCTTTCTCAATTGATGGAAGTAACAGAGGGTTAATCTACCTAAGCTTTTGTTTTGATGGTTTTGCCTCACTCTTAAAAGGAATTTTATGTTGGATGATATTAGGATCAAATGTTTTTAAATCATCATAAGACCAAGAAAACAAATCCATATACTTCTTAAAAAGGTCCATGTGCCTTCGTTTGTATTCCTTAGGAATTCCTTTGGCAAACTTAATTATCCGGGAATTTTGATCTGAACCAATATTGCATTCTTCCACATGTTATTCAAATTCTTTCTAAGTTGGCTTGGTGGCCATATCATTTGATTTGAATAATATTTCCAAGGGAATCAAGCCTCTGGGGATGTTATTACGTTTCAATTTTAAAATCTTGTGCCCTGCACTGATTTCTTCCCACTTGGCTTGTTGTTCACTTATCACTTTCTCTTCCTCCTGATCAATCTCCGAGTTTGAGAATTATCCATCGACCTCCATGAAGCATTTGATCTATTCCTGATATTCAAACACCTTCCAATACTTAACATTTTATGGTATTGAAGGTCTGTATCTAACTTCAATTTTATATTTGAGCAATAAATAATGATAAGAAACTCTAGAGATTTATTTAAAACCAACTAGAGCATTCTATACCTAGAGCATACTTCTAAAGCAAATTTCAATGCAAGATAGCTCTACATTAACAAATCTACAAGAGCATATGGAAGAAAATTAGATCAAAGCATGAGTAAAAGGAATTATACCAATTCTCAACAATCCATCACACTCGAAAAAGGGGAACACCTCATGAGTGTTTTTTTTATCTGGTTAATTATCCCTTATTTTTTAGAGGCGGATAATTTTCTGGGTTTTTTCACTCACTTTTTACCCCAAAGCCGGGGTGAAAGTTTGAAGGTTGACCCCATACCACATTTTAGTGTCTAGATTCGATGTATATTACCATACTAGATCGCATAAAAGATTTCGTGGAATTTGGTTTAGTCTAGGTAGTCTTTTTTAAATTTTTTAGATTTCCCACAGGTCAAAAATTGCAAAAAAAATTGTATTTAAATTGTAATAAGTGTAGTCTAGAGAATTTTTATGGGGTATGAGTAATCAAAATTACACCTTTCGCCCTCAAATTTCTACTATGACACACTTTGAGGGGTTAATAATGTGTTTTGGACCCTCAAAACCCACTTTTCCTAAGTTTAGTGGGAAATCTGGCAATTAATTAAGCCAGAAATTAAATAAATGGAGAAAAATAAATATCCACACATGCTAAATGTTGTGGAAATGAAGTGGAAAATTATGGGGGAGTTAAAGTGAAGTCCCAAGGTGATGTGGACTCCTAAAATCAAGGAGAGGACATGTGCTTAAATAAAATCGAATTTCTGGCATTAAATGAAAAGGTTGCGTGGAAATTCGAATTTGTGAAGTTAATGCACATTTGAGAGGATTTGGGAGAATATTTGGTGGAGATTTTTGTGGGAAATTGTCCCCACATGGGTTACCACCCATATACACTTGCCATTCCACCATAAAATTCGAATTTGGCACATAAGGGAAGAAGAAAATGATGTCCACTTGCGAGAATTCGATTTTTACACTTGACATTGGAGCTCCATTCAACAAATTCGAATTTCTCTTTGGGATTGCCACCTCATGCCACTTGTTTAATCACTTCTACATTGGGATTGTCTCCAATGCCATTTTTCATTGTCATTCTTCATTGGGATTTGTTCCCAACTCTCTATATAATAGAGCCATGGGCTCTCACATTGTAATAATATTGTTACTAGTTATTGTGCTTCTGGAAGCGTTGTTGCCTTATGCACTTTCAGAAATATCAATAAAGACTTCGGGGTTTCATTCATGAGGTATTCCTCTTTTTTGAGTGTGATGAAGTCTAAACACTCGCATATAACTAAGTGTTAGGTGCCTTGCCTTATCCCCCAATTTTATTATCCTTGTGCACCTTTGAAAACCTTCTCACGTCCATACTCCAACTTTACATGTCCTAGTGGGACTGCCTCTCCACATGCACCCTTATCATTGGTTCTCTATTGCTGCTTTGTTTGCCACCTATGATCCAATGTGTCATGGATCCTTGTTAGCCCAGATATACCCTACTTGAGCACCTTTTTCTTTCTTCCATGTCTGCTCCTGCAATATTGCATGTACCTATGGGTCCTGAGCTGCATACCTAGACTAATAAAAAAACTACCAGGGTAAGTTGTCATTTCTAGATTGTTTAGCATGGTGTCCCGGATCATTCTCTGATAATCAGATACATAGGAAAATCTTACTGAAAATGACCTCTGACTGCCACATCATCATGTTGACTTCATCTATGCCACGTGGTGGTATGTCTCCTAGACTTGGCCCACTTGGGCACATGAAAATTCAAAAACACATGACACATGTCACACCCTCATTGGTGCCACGTCATGCTAACATAATCATCTAGCTGTGTCTCCACCTATGTATCCATATCACCTCTGTTGTTCAATGAAAATGTGTCATGTATCACATGCGCTCCACATCCTCCTAATGCTTCATTATCCGGTGACTTAACCTTTGCACCTATCTTCATGATTTCCAAGGATCATTCACTGGGATGAGTTGTCGATGGGGACCTATGTGCACCAATCATATCTCATTCTTCCTACTGCATCACATGTCTAGGTACACTTACTTCCCAGACATCCCATAGCCTTCAAACTTCCATTTCTTTTGACTCTTCCAGGGTTGAACCTTCGACATGATGTGGTTTTTGGGACCTCCCTGCACTAACGTGCACTAATCATGGCTCGCTTCACCAAACACACATCTTGTTCCATGTCTTTGCATCTAGGGTTAATCCCAATAGTAGCTTTGCGGTCCCTTTCTTCGAGGTTTCATGGTAAAGGGAAGGAGGTGGATGCTACGATATGGAACATTGATCTATGAGTAATAGTATAAGAAACACTACCCAACGTGGGGCCTCCACTATTGTTAACCCATCGAGGATCATGGACACTCGTACGTGCTTTGATGGGTTAATGAGGACATGTGGCATGCATTTGCCTTCAAACTTGCACATAATTTTACAACTATCCTTCTACCAGTTGTTCTGATAAGTCTTTCCAAACACCAAAATTAATGCCAACTTGTAAAATCATCACCAAACTTTAATTACAACCATTGACATTGGGCATCCAATATTTGACTTGAAATAACTTCTGATCTAGAAGGTTATTTACAAACTTCCATATACCACTGGTAAGATCTTTCAGAGCTCTACCCATCTGAGTAGTTTCTAAATGAACTTAAAGTCAATTTCTATACCATAAATAACTTTGTTTTCACTAATATTGACCCCCCTTTGAGGCTAGGTTACTCCTACAGGGTTTTCCTTACATATGTTGGGTGTATGTTATATTCTTTCCATGGTTAGCCCCACACATAAGGGGGGTCACAGGGGAAGCGATAGATGCCCTTGCTCATTGCGTGGGGCGTAGCAAGGGGGGCGAAATCCCCCCCCTGTCGGGGGGTTTGAGGGGGGTGGTATCCCCCTGAATTTATTTATTTTGGATCCTATATTAGGTGGGAACACCTACCTATGGTTTTGTGTGTGGTTTTTGCACATGGTTTTGGGCATGACGGTTTCTTTCCCATGATATTTTGTAAATCTTGTTAAGGGAACTATGGTTATGCTCTAATCTAGGGTTAATGGATTGGGGTTTATGGATGCTTTGGCATGTATAGATATGTATTGTAACATTGAAAGGAATATAATGAAAAATCAATCTGGTAGTCCCAGTTTAAGGATCCAGGGGAAAATCTCTGTGTATATCTGTTTTATGTTTTATGGTCTCGCCATTGTTTATTTTCTATTTTTAGAATTCGTATGCAGGTAGTTTCTGTATAGGGTTAAAACCTACATTTGGTATATAAAAAAAAATGGCTTCAAGGGGACGCCTTTTTTACTGAGGGGCTTTTCTCGAGCTTATGGTAGACCTTATCCAGTGGAATATCTGCAGGATATATACTTGTGGTGAAAGAATATGGCAAGCAGTGGAAAGATAGAGATCAAGAAATTTAATGGTAAGATTTTTGCGTTGTGGAAACTCAATATCGAGGATCTGTTGGTGGATAAAGATTAGTGGATCATGGAAGATATGTGTACTAAACCAATGGCAATGTCAGCTAAAGACTGGGCAAAGTTGGATCGGAAGGCAAAGAGTACAATGCAGTTGTATATCTCAGATTCAGTATTGTTGAATGTATCAAGGGAATCTTTGGTGAAGGCTTTGTTGGACAAGTTAGGGACTTTGTACCAATCTAAGTCTCTGGTCAATAAATTGTTCCTACAGAAAAAGTTGTATAAGTTGAGGATGAAGGATGGAGACTCGGTGACAGAGCATCTGAACACCTTTAATACTGTCGTAGTCCAGTTGTTATCTATTGATATAAAAAATTCAAATGAAGATAAGTGCATTAGTTTGTTGTGTTCTCTCCCAGATTCATGGGACAGTCTGGTTTTTGCAATAGGTAGCAATGTGACTGCCTTGCACTTTGATGAAATAGTCTCATCCATGTTGTCGGAGGAGATGAGATAGAAAAATACATAGGGCCAAAATGGTGATGCCTTGTTTATACGAGAACATCCCTAGAATAGAAAGAAAAAAAAAATCCTCGAGTGGGAGATCTAAATCTATAGGAAAACCTGTAAAGGTGTGCTGGAAATGAGAAAAGGAAGGTAACTTCAAAAAGTATTGTAGATCTAAAGCTCCCGAGAAAGGAAAGGGACGTTGATGTAAAATGAAAGAAGCATGCTCAGTGGTGTCGGGTTAGGACATGAATTATGGGCAAAGCCAGTGGAGACTGCATGTTACCTGGTCAACATATCACCTTCGTCAGCGTTGGAGGTTAAGACTCCATAAGAGGTATGGACTGGTAAGAAAACCTCTCTTTCACATCTAAGGGTATTTGGATTTTATGCATATGTACATGTTCCAAATGAGAAAAGAACCAAGTTGGATAGTAAATCTGAAAGGTGCATTTTTATTGGGTATAAGGATGGTTTAAAATTTTATAAGCTTTGGAACCCAGAAACAAGGAAGGTTGTGTACAATTGTGATGTGGAGTTTAGAGAGGTGAAATATGTTATTAAACATGAATTTATACCAAAGGAACCTAAGAAGATAGAGTTTGAGCTAAAGGAGGAGGAATCAGACTCTACAACAAAAGAGGAATTAGAAGATGAAGAGCCAAAAACTCCAGTTGTGAGAAGATCAGTTCAAGAAATAAGGCAACCATAAAAGGTATAGTCCAACTGCTTTCTGTTAAAATTTTGCTTTATATATTACTCATGATGATCCTAGAACTATCAGGGAAGCAATAGATTCAGAGGATGGAAAACTTTGAAAAGAGGCCATGGTCGATTAAATGGCATCTTTGCACAAAACTGAGGCTTAGGATCTGGTGGAGTTGTCGGTTGGAAGGAAACCCATTTGCAGCAAATGGGTGTTTAAGAAGAAGATGGATGCAGAAGGCAAGGTGGAGAAATACATAGCTTGGTTGATATAAAAAGGTTATTCCCATGTGCTAGGAATTGATTTTGGTGATATTTTTTCTCTTGTTGCCAAGGTAGCTTGTATTAGATTACCTTTATCTGTTCTTGTTGCTTTTGATTTTAAGGTAGAACATATGGATGTGAAGACAACATTTATTCATGGGGATCTGAAATAAGGGATCTACATTAATCAACTTGAAGGCTTTGTGGTAAAGGGTAAGAAAGAACTGGTATGAAGGTTAAAAATGTCTAAGTATGGGTTAAAACAGTCACCAAGGATGTGGTATCAGAAATTTGATACATATATACAAGGACTTGGCTTCACCAAAAGCAAAGAAGATCACTGCGTATTTTAAATTAATTGGTAGCCGTGTTATTTATTTGGTTTTATATGTGGATGATATGTTGTTGATTGGAAATAACAATGAAATTATCCAGGAATTGAAGACCCTATTGTCCTCCAAATTCAACATGAAAGATCTGGGTGCTGCAAACTATATTTTGGGCATCGAAATTAAACGACATCAGGAAAAAAGGAAGCTCTAGTTAAACCAGAGGAGGTATGTTGAGACAATAGTGCAAAAGTTTAATATGAAAGATAATAAACCAGTGAAGGTTCATATTCTTGTAGGTGTAAAGTTATCTATTGAACAGTGTCCCAAGACACAAGAAGAGGAAGAGGACATGTCCCGTGTTCCATATGCAAGTGCAGTCGGTAGCCTGATGTATGAAACGGTTTGTACTAGACCAGACATTGCACATGCAGTGGGAGTATTGAGCAAGTTTATGTCAAAGCCAGGGAAGGAGCATTAGATAGCAGTGAAGCAGGTTTCAGGTATTTGCATGGCACTAGTGATTATGGTATGTGTTACCAAGGAAGACTAGGATTGGACATCATTTTGTACATCCGTGGCTTTGTTGATGCAGACTAGGTTGGAGATTTGGATCAGAGAAGATCTATAAGTTGGTACGTGTTTAATCTATTTTTAGGTGTAGTCAGTTGGATGAGTAGGAGAGAGTCTGTAGTGGCACTTTCAACTACAGAGGCAGAGTACATGGTAGCCACTCATGCAAGCAAGGAAACAATTTGGTTGCAGAGATTGTGTTCAAGTATGGGGTTAGTACAATGAGCTATAAGGATAGATTGTGATATCCAAAGTGCAATTTTCTTGTCAAAGAACCCTTCTTATCATTCAAATACAAAGCACATTGATGTTCAGTATCACTTTGTAAGGGATATGGTTGAGGACAAAAAGGTGTTACTAGTAAAGGTGGACATTTTGAAGAATACGGCAAATGCATTGATAAAGTCTCTGAGCACTGAGAAGTTCTCTTGGTGTAGAGAAATAATGGGCATTGTAGGGCTGGACCAATGACTAAGCTCTCCTGTGGCTCCCTATGGAAAGAAAACAATAAGTGGGGGAATGTTGGGTGTATGTTATATTATTTCCACGACTAGCCCCACACGCAGGGGGGGGTGGGGGGGGGGGGGGGGATAGCCCCTCCTATTCATTGAGTTGGGTGTAGCAGGGGGTCATAGTGGGTGGGGAAGGTGGGGTAGGGGCAATAGCACCCCTTGTCGAGGGGTTTGAGGGGGATGGTAGGCCCCCTCTACGGGGTCCGAGGTAACACCCCAAGGAAATTTTTTTGTTGGACCCTATATTAGGTGGACAAACCTATCTATGGTTTTGTGCATGGTTTTAGTATATGGTTTTGGGCATGATGGTTTTATTCCCATGGTGTTTTGTATATCTAGTCAAGGGAACTACGGTTATGTTCTGATCCAGGGTTTATGGATGCTTCAGCATGTATATATGTATTGTAACATTGAAAGGAATATAATGAAAATTCAATCTGGTAGTCCTAGTTTAGGATCCATGGGAAAATCTCTGTGTATATATGTTTTATGTTTTATTCTCTCACCATTGCTTATTTTCTGTTTTTAGAATTCGTATGTAGGTATTTTCTGTACAGGGTTAAAACCTATAACATAAGCCCCTATTCACTACATAATCCCTTATTCACTAGGTTACTCCTATGGGTTTTTCCTTACATAAGCCCCTAGGAATTTTTTTCATATTCCTATAACATAAATTGCATACTCAAATCTTCGCAACAAAAATATTTTGTTGGCATTATGACACAGATTTGGCACTATGATACAAGTGTTGTCCTTGATGGCAACTCACTCAGATGACAGATCATAGTTCAGACTCACAGATTGAAGAAAGAGAGGTATACACAGGTTCCCCATTTTCCAAGGCGTGTGTACACGTGGGTTAGCAGAACAAAAGGAGCGCATAGCATACACATGCACTTTCATAAAAGGAAAGGCGTGTACATGTTGGAAAACTAAGTTTTGGTCCATGGTATTTGGTCCATGGTATTTTGATCCATGGTATTGGTCCAAGGTATCTGATCTGAAGTGTTGACCCTAGGTATTTGGTCCAAGGTATCGATCCTAAGTGGTTTTGGTCCATGGTATTGAGTAAGGCCTAAGATTATAAAAGGAGGAGAAGATCATTAAGCAAAGGCACTCAAGTATTGAATATCTAATGAAGAGCAAGATCTCGAATAAAGGTTATTGGGTTATGGTGCATAGCTGGATCTGAATCAGGGATGAACCTTAGTGCTTGATGAAGGATAAGATCTAATGATGTGTCAAGATCTTAAGGCTTGAAGTGAAGTATCTTTGTGTGGTTTTTATCTTTTATCTGAATAACTGGCACATGTTGTAGTATGTAAATATGATGATCTAGGTATAACTAAAGTCTAGAATTGTTGTAAAGTTTAAATCATCATTTACAGATCTGTATGCAGGTTCACTTTAGAAAAGGCGCATATACACGCTGGTTCTGCATATCAAAACAACGTATACATCTTAAATTTGATTTATAGATCTGTACGCAGGTTCGCCTTGAGAAAAGTGCGTATGCACGCAGGTTCGACACATTGAAGTAGCGTATACCTCATAAAATATGCTTTAGCTACTTTTGTTTGTTGTTGAAGTGTTCTGGGTTCTGGTTACTGTGTTCTAGTTATTGTATTCTGGTTACTGTATTCTAGTTATAGCATTTTGAAAATTGATTGATTGATTCAGTTGTGGTTGGTGCAAAGGAGATTGGTTGATGCAAATATATTTGATGTTTGAATGATGTTATTGATGGATCTAGTCTGAAAATTTATGAAACATGGTCCCTGGAAGAAAAGAGAAGGTTGTAGCCTTCTGTAGGATGGCACCTACGTACTAGTAAACATATTAGCTAGTACAAGAGCTAGGGGGTTGTAGCTCCCTTCCAGGAGAAGCTGGAGAACGAGAGAAGGTTGTAGCCTTCTGCAGGTAGAAGCCTGCGTACTGGTATAAGACTGCACCTGTACAAAAATTGTAAAAAGAATTTTCTTATTAAAAAGAAGATAGAGACAATTGTAGCAGGTGGTTTTCACCCACATTGGGTTTCAACCTTATATCTTGTGTTCATGTGTGTGATTGTCTATTCTATTTTTTCTTCACCTGGTTGCTGTTTATATGGTTCTGATGCACAGATTAAAGATCAAAATATGATGAATTAACTGAATCATAAGTTTGCAAGATATACGCTAGTTGCCTTAAATACAATTGCATATACATGCATGTTCCATTAACTAAAGTAGCGTATATGAATCTGATTATGGAAATGAAATATTATTGACTTGATAATACTGATTCACCCCCCCCCCCCAGTATTATTTCCAACAATTGGTATCAGAGCAGGTCCTTCAGAAGAAGCTTGATCGCTTAAAGGAAGATCTATCATCATGAGTAACTACGAAAGAGAGGGATCCATTAGACCACCAATCTTTGATGGGAGCAACTTCATTTATCGGAAGGTAAGAACCATAGCCTATCTTCAATCTCTTGGAATAGATGTCTGGGAAATCGTGGAAGGACGACATTTCCATCAACTTCCTATAGATACGGCAGGTAAAAAGCAATATGAAACCAATGCCAAGGCTATCAATATATTATTTGGGAGTCTGTCACAATCAGAATTTGTCAAAGTTATGCAGCTCAAAACCGCCAAAGAAATATGGGACAAGATCGTTCTAAGCTATGAAGGAGACAATCAAGTAAAACATGCAAAACTGTAAACTCTCATAATTCAATATGAAACTCTCAAAATGCACAATGATGAAAGTATAGCTAGTTACTTCTTACGTATAGATGAGATTGTTAATTGCATGAAGAACTTGGGTGAAGAGATAAAAGAAGTTACTTTAGTTGAAAAGGTTTTAAGATCCTTGTCTACTAAGTTTGAATCAAAAGAATCTGCCATAGAAGAAAATCAGGATCTTCAGAATATTACTATGACACAGCTGCACAGAATCTTAACTGCTTTCGAAATGAGAAAAGGAGGTCCATCAGATATAAGAGAAGCCACATTCAAAGCTTTAGGAAGATAAGAAATCAATTAATCAGGACATATTTTAGAAGCAAAGGAAGAAGCAAACTTTTTCAAGAACCTTCAACAGGGTTCCAGAAGATTCAGAGGTAAACTACCTTTCAAATGTTTTGCTTGTGGAAGTGTAGGTCATTATGCTGCCAAATGTCCTCATAAAGATAAGCTTGATAAAGGTAAGGAATCAACAAAATGGAATAGAAAGCAAAGTGTAAGTAAGAAGAGCTACTATACACATGAAGATAGTGATGGTTTATCAAATAGTGATGAAGATGAAAATAGTAATGACTATAGACTTCTTATGGCTTTTGAAGATGATGATTTCTTGGATGATTTAGATGAAGATGACCTTTATGAAGAAATCTCTAAACTCAAAATCTGTTTAGAAGAAAAGAATATTATTATAGATACTCTGACATTCCAACTTGCTGAAAGAGAAAAACACAATGAAAAACTAGAATGTGAAATTGTGCGTCTAAAAAGGATATTGAGAAAACAAAAGCTCTCAATCTCAGATTTGCTAAAGGATTAGAAACCTTAAATGAAATTATCAAAGTGCAGTGTTCTCCTCTGATAAAGATAGGTCTTGGATATATTGAAGAAGCATTCCAAGCACAAAAGCCGTCAACCTCAACTAAAAGCTATCTTGATGTAGCAAAGAGCAGTGAATAGTTTGAAAATTGACAGCAAAGGCATAAAGTAGATCACCAGGTAAATTAGGCTCAATTTACTTCAAGGATGAGAAGAAGCTACAACCAACCTCAGGTAAATCATACTCAATCTGTTTCAAGAATGAATATCAATAGCAACTACAATCACCAGGTTAGTAGATTCGATAATCGCAGGAACTTCTTTAATGGTCAATGCTTTTTGTGTCATAACTTTGGACACAAAGCTGCTCAATGTGTTTCTTACAAGACCATCATGACTAGAGAAGCACGAAACCAAAGGAATGTGATGGGGATCATGAAATGGACCTACAATAACTTTTCTCTTCTTGAAAATGAAATAGAATACTCTATCTGCAACAACTTCGGTCATGAAGAATCTGAATGCAGGAGTAAATTTCGGCAAACATCTCAGAAGGAGAAAACTTCATTAAATCCCAAAATATGGAGAAAGAAAGAACCGCAAATAGAAAGATGTGGTATAGCCTTGTATGCAGAAGGACAAGAAAATCAGTGGTACATCGACAGTGGATGCTCGAAACACATGACAGGTGATAAAGAAAAACTTTAGTCATATAATGCCTTAGAAAAGGAAAAGAAGGTCTCATTTGGAAATGACACTCCTGCTGTCATAAAAGGTAAAGGTTCTGTTCTCTTAAAAGAAAAAGTTAAAGCTGGGAATGTTATGTATGTTGATGGTCTAAAGCATAACTTGTTGAGTGTTAGTCAAATGTGTGATCAAGGAAATGAAGTAGTATTTCGATCAAATGGATGTGTTGTTCGTGAGTTTGATACGGGAGAAACCGTGATCAAAGGTATAAGAACTCCAAACAACTTATACATACTCAAGGGAGGACAACAATAGTGCTATCTAAGCAAAAATGATGAACATTGGCTATGGCACAGAAGATTGGGGCATCTAAGCTTCTCTCAAATAAGAAAAGCATGCAGATTCCAGGTTGTTCGTGATATTCCTGATATCAACATCCCAGAAAATACAATATTCAAATCATGTCAATTTGGTAAGAAAACCAAAGCACACTTCCCTGAAAAGGAAGGATCAACTAGTAAGCCTTTTGAACTTGTTCATACTGATTTATATGGACCATCAAGGAAAAATTCACCTCGTTTAGAGGAATACTTTGTATTGTTTATTGCTGATTTTTCCAGAATGTGTTGGATATGGCTTCTAAAGCATAAAGATGAAGCATTTGAAAAATTCGAAGCTTTCAAAGCCTTGGTTGAAAATGAATCAGATTGCAAAATCAAATGCCTCAGATCTGATCGAGGAGGGGAATTTACCTCGGATGAATTCTTTGACTTTTGTGAAGAACATGGAATAAAAAGGCAATTCTCCACTGCAAGGACTCCTCAGCAAAATGGAGTGGTAGAAAAGATGAATAGAACTGTTCAAAAAATGGCTCGAGCTATGCTAGATGAGTTTGGAACTCTTGCAACTTTCTAGGGTGAAGCTGCATTCACTACCATCACTATTCTCAACCAAGAAAATGTTCGGGTAAATAGCACTCAAACTCCACATGAACTTTGGTATGGTAAGACTCCTATTGTAAAATAGTTCAAAGTTTTTGGAAGCAAATGTTACATCAAAAGGATTGATGAAAAACTTGGCAAGTTTGAACCCAAAGCAGATGAAGGCATTCTCCTTGGTTACTCTTCCTGAAGTAAAGGATATAAGTGTTATAATAAAAGAATTTGGAAAATTATTGAAAGTATTGATGTTGTGGTTGATGAAGCATGCAAAAATCAAAAGCAGGTAAAAACCGAAGATTGTGGAGAAGATGAGGATTATCCTCCCACATCAAATCAGACTAATTCTGAAGAAGAAACCCATGGAGCACCAGAAGAATAGATAACGGCAGAAGAAAATACTCCATCTAGGTATGTTCGGAAAAATCATCTAGAGACAAATTTTGGGACAGAAAGAGGTAGGTGTGCAGACAAGAAGAACTATTACAAAAGCTTCAAGCTATCTAGCATTACTTTCCTCCATCGAACCTCAAAATGTAAATGAAGCATGCAAAGATGAATGTTGGCTCAAGGCCATGAATGAAGAACTTGAGCAAATTGAAAAGAATAATACTTGGGAATTAGTTCCTAGACCCCATGATAATAATATCATAGGAACCAAATGGATATTCAAAAACAAGCTGAATGAAAATGGAGAAGTTATTAGAAACAAGGCCAGACTTGTTTGTAAAGGATATGCTCAACAAGAAGGTATAGATTTTGAAGAAACTTTTGCACCTGTTGCTAGACTTGAAGACATAAGAATGTTCCTTGCTCTTTCTAGTTTTCAAATATTCAAAGTATATCAAATGGATGTAAAATCTGCCTTTCTTAATGGAGACTTAGAAGAAGAAGTATATATTGAGCAACTAGATGGATTCATTCTTGGAAATGATGCAAAACTTGTATGCAGACTCAGAAAGGCTCTCTATGGTCTAAAACAAGCTCTAAGGGCCTGGTATTACTGTCTTGACAAATACCTCCATCAACAAGTTTTTTCAAAAGGATCAGCTGATAGCAATCTATATACAAAGATTGACAATAATAAATTGCTAATACTTGTTGTGTATGTTGATGATATCATTTTTGGTAGTAATTAATAAGCGATGAGTCATAATTTTTCTTCGGTAATGCAGCAAGAATTTGAAATGTCCTTGCTTGGTGAGCTTACATATTTTCTTGGTCAACAAGTTCAACAAAATAAAGATGGTATTTTTCTGTCACAAACCAAATATCTCAAGCAGATCTTGAAAAAATACAACATGGAAGATTCTAAACTAGTATGTACCCCAATGGTAACAGGATGGAGTCTCAGCTCAAATGATGAATCAGTAGCAGTACATCAACCAACCTACAGATCCATGATTAGCAGTCTACATTATCTAATAGGTACCCGACCAGACATCATGCATGTAGTGGGAATAGTTGGAAGATTCCAAGCAAATCCAAAGGAATCACAGCTCCAGGTAGTCAAAAGTATTTTCAAATTGTTGGCATTATGACACAGGTTTGGCACTATGACACATGTGTTGTCCTTGATGGCAACTCACTCCAATGATAGATCATAGTTCAGGCTCTCAAAATGAAGGAAAAAGCTATATATGCAAGTTCCTCTTAACCAAGTTGCGTATACACACAGGATCGACGTTGAAAAGGCGCATATATGTATGCACGCACTTTCATGCAAAGAAAAGAGCGTACATATGGGAAAACTTATTTTTGGTCCATGGTATTTAGTCCTTGGTATTTGGACCTATGGTTTTGGACCATGGTATCTCGTCTGAAGTGTTGAACCCAGGTATTTGGTCCAAGGTATTGATTCTTTATGGTTTTGGACCATGGTATTGTGTATGGCCTAAGAATATAAAAGGGGAAGGAGATCATTAGGCAAAGGTATTGACTCAAGCATTGAATATCTTATGAAGAGCTAGATCTAGGATACTGGTCATTGGGTTATGGTGCATAGTTGGATCTGAATCAAGGAGGAACCTGAGCGCAAGAAGAAGGATAAGTACTATTGATGGGTCAAGATCTTAAGGCTTGAATAGTAGTATCTTTATGTGATTTTGATCTGTTATATTTGGCACATGACTTGCTCTATAAATCTGATAATCTGGGTATAACTGATGTCTGAATAAGTGAAAGGGGTAAATTATCTTTTATAGATCTGTACGCAGGTTTGGCATAGCAGAGGCGCGTATACACATTGGTTAAGAAAGTCAAAGTTGTGTATACACTAGTTGGCTCCAATACAAAAGCGTATGCACACAGGTTGTACACATTGAAGTAGCGTACATCTCTTGAAATATGTTTTAGCTACTTCTGTTTATTGCTGCAGTGTTCTGGGTTCAGAATTGGTGTCTGGTTACTGTTACTGTTTTCCGGGTACATCATTCAGAGAAGTGACTATTTGATTCAGTTTTGTGCAAAGGAGATTGGTTGATGCAGATATACTTCATGTTTGATCGATGTTATTCATGGATCCAGTCTGAAAATTTATGAAACATGGTCCCTGAAAGAAAAGAGAAGGTTGCAGCCTTCTGTAGGTAAGCACATATGTACTAGTACCTCAGCTAGTACAAGAGCTAAGGGGGTTGTAGCCCCTTTCCAGAAGAAGTTGGAAAATGAGAGAAGGTTGTGTCCTTCTACAGGTAGCAGCCTGCGTACTAGTATAAGACTACACCAGTACAGAATCATTGTAAAAGGAAGTTTCTAATTAAAAGAAGATAGAGACGAATTGCAGCAGGTGGTTTTCACCTACATTTGGTTTCCACCTTATATATTGTGTTCTTATGTGTGACTACCTGTTCTAGTTTACTGTTCCTGGTTACTGCTTATATGGTTTGATGCATAGACTAATGAAAAACATCTGAAGAATAATTTAAATTACAAGTCTGTTGGTTATACGCTAGTTTCCTTAACTGCAGCTGCGTACATACGTGTTTTTACTAACTGAAGCAGCGTATGCAAATCTGATTGTGAAATGAAGAATAATTGACCTGATAATACTGATTCACCCCCCTCTCAGTATTATTTCCAACAATTGGTATCAGAGCAGGTCCTTCAGAAGAAGCTTGATCACTTGAAGGAAGATCTATCATCATGAGAAACTACGAAAAGGAGGCATCTATCAGGCCACCAATCTTTGATGGAAGCAACTTCGTCTATTGGAAGGTAAGAATCACAACCTATCTTCAATCTCTTGGTACAGAAGTTTTGGATATCATGGAAATAGGATACACATTTCCATCAGCAACTCCTACAGATACGGTTGGTAAGAAGTAGTATGAAACAAATGCAAAGGTTGTCAATACTCTATTGGGGATTTTATCTCAATCATAATTCGTCAAGGTTATGCAGCTCAAAACCGCCAAAGAAATATAGGACAAGGTCGTTCTGAGCTATGAAGGAGATGATCAGGTAAAACATGCAAAACTACAAACTCTCAGAATTCAATATGAAAATCTCAGAATGCACAATGATGCAAGTGTGGCTAATTATTTCTTACGTATAGATGAGATTGTTAATTGTATGAAAAACTTTGGTGAAGAGATAAAAGAAGTTACTTTGGTTGAAAAGGTTCTTAGATCTTTGTCTTCTAAGTTTGAATTAAAAGTTTCGGCCATAGAAGAAAAGCAGAATCTTTAGAGCATTACCATGTCATAGTTGCACGGAATCCTAACTACTTTCGAAATGAGAAAAGGGGGACCATCAGAATGAGAGAATCTGCATTCAAAGCCTCAAGAAAAGGAGAATACAATGAGTCAGGACATATCTCAGAAGGAGAGGAAGAATCAAACTTTGTCAAGAACCTTCAACGGGGTTCTGGAAG
This sequence comes from Pinus tabuliformis, assembly GCA_031772625.1. NCBI lineage: Eukaryota > Viridiplantae > Streptophyta > Pinopsida > Pinales > Pinaceae > Pinus > Pinus tabuliformis. Next base: position 96,652,128 of record CM062805.1, on the reverse strand, counting down.
ATTCAGAGGTAAGCTACCTTTTAAATGCTTTGCTTGTGGAAGAGTCGGTCACTATGCAGCCAAGTGTCCTCATAAAGATAAGCTTGACAAAGGTAAGGAACCAGTTAGATGGAACAGAAAATAGAATGTAAGTAAGAAGAGCTATTATACACATGAAGATAGTGATGGATTTTCAAATAGTGATGAAGATGAACAAGGTAATGATTATAGACTTTTGATGGCTTTTGAAGATGATGATTTCTTGGATGCTATAGATGAAGAAGGTCTTTATGAAGAAATTTCTAAACTTAAAATTTGTTTAGAAGAAAAGAATATGATTATAGATACTCTGACATTCCAACTTGCTGAAAGGGAAAAACACAATGAAAAGTTAGAATGTGAAATTGTGGGACTTAGAAAAGATATTGAGAAAACAAAAGCTCTTAATCTTAGATTTGCTAAGGGATATGAAACCTTAGATTAGATTATCAATGTGCAGCGTTCTCCTCTAATCAAGACAGGTCTTGGGTATACTGAAGAAGCATCTCAAGAACAGAAGCCATCTACCTCCAAAAGTTATCTTGAAGAAGCAAGGAGAAGTGAACAGGTTGACAATCGACAGTAAAGGCACAATGCATATCACCAGGTAAATTAGGGACAATTTACTTTAAGAATGAACAGAGATCACCAAGTAAATCGAGGGAAATCTACTTCAAGGATGAACAAAAGCTACAACAAACCGCAGGTAAATCATTCTCAATTTTCCTCAAGAATGAATGGCTATGGAAATTACAATCACCTGGATGGAAGATTTGATAATCGTAGGAATTTCTTCAATGGCCAATGTTTCTCTTGTCATAACTTTGGACACAAAGCAGCTCAATGTGTTGCCTACAAGACCATCATGACCAGAGAAGCACGAAATCAAAGCAGTGTGACTGGAATCATGAAAAGAAACTACAATAACTTTTCTACTCTTGAAAATGAAATAGAATGTTCTATTTGTAACAACTTCGGTCATGAAGATTCTGAATGCAGGAGTAGGTTTCGGCAAACAACTCAGAAGGAGCAAGCTTCATTGAGTCCCAAAACATGGAGGAAGAAAGAACCGCAACCAGAAAGATGTGGTATAGCCTTATATGCAGAAGGACAGGAAAATTAGTGGTACATCGACAGTGGTTGCTCAAAACATATGACAGTTGATAAAGAAAAACTTCAATCATATAGTGCCTTTGAAAAGGAAAAGAAGGTCTCATTTGGAAATGACACCCCTGCATTCATAAAAGGTAAAGGTTTTGTTATTTTGAAAGAAAAAGTTGAAGCTGGAAATGTTATGTATGTTGATGGCTTAAAACATAATCTATTGAGTGTCAGTCAAATGTGTGATCATGGAAATGAGGTAATATTTCGATCAAATGGATGTATTGTTCGTGAGCTTGATACAGGAGAAACAGTAATCGAAGGCATAAGAACTCCAAATAATTTATACATACTCAAGGGAGGACAACAAAAATGATATCTAAGCAAGAATGATGAACACTAGCTATGGCACAGAAGATGGGGGCATCTAAGCTTCTATCAGATAAGGAAAGCATGCAAATATCAGGCGGTTCGTGATCTCCCTGAAATCAGAATTCCAGACAATACAATATCCAAATCATGTCAGTTTGGTAAGCAAACCAGAACTAATTTCCCTGAGAAGGAAGGATCAGCTAGTAGGCCACTTGAACTTGTCCATACTAATGTATGTGGTCCATTTAGGAAGAGGTCACCTCGAGGAGAAGAATACTTCATATTGTTCATTGACGACTTTTCAAGGATGTGTTGGATAGGACTTCTAAAGCATAAAGACGAAGCTTTCGAAAAGTTCAAAGCATTCAAAGCCTTGGTTGAAAACGAATCAGATTGCAGAATCAAATGCCTCAGGTCTTATCGAGGAGGGGAATTTACCTAGGATGAATTTTTCAATTTTTGTGAAGAACATGGAATAAGAAGGGAATTCTCTACTGCAAGGACTCCTCAGCAAAATGGAGTAGTGGAAAGGATGAACATAATGGTTCAACAAATGGCTCGTGCTATGCTTGATGAGTCTGGAAGTCCCGCAACCTTTTGGGGTGAAGCTGCATTTGCTGCAGTTACTATTCTCAACAAGACTAACGTCTGGGTAAACAGCACTCAAACTCCTCATGAAATTTGGTATGTTAAGACTCCTACGGTAAAATACTTCAAAATTTTGGAAGCAAATGTTACATCAAAAGGACTGATGAAAACCTTGGCAAGTTTGAACCTAGAGCAGATGAAGGCATTCTCCTTGGTTACTCTCCCCACAGCAAAGGATATAAGTGTTACAATAAAAAACTTGGAATTTTTTTTGAAAGTATTGATGTAGTGATTGATGAAGAAGGAAATATTCCTAGGCAGGTAAAATCTAAATATTTCGAAGATGATGAAGACTATCCTTCAACATCAAATCAGACTTATGATGAAGAAGAAACCCCTAAGGCACCAGAAGAACAGATAAGGGTAGAAGAAAAGACTCCATCCAGGTATGTTCAGAAGAATCATCCAGAAACTCAAATTTTGGGACAAAAAGAGGCAGGTGTACAAACAAGAAGAACTATTTCAGAAGCTTCAAGCTATTTAGCATTGCTCTCCTCCACTGAACCATGAAATGTAAGCGAAGCATGCAAAGATGAATGCTGGGTCAACGCCATGAATGAAGAACTTGAGCAGATTGAAAAGAATAACACTTGGGAGTTGGTTCCTAGACCAAATGATAAGAATGTCATAGGGACAAAATGGATATTCAAAAATAAGTTGAATGAAAATGGAGATGTTATTAGAAACAAGGCCAGACTTGTTTGTAAAGGGTATGCTCAACAAGAAGGTATAGAATTTGAAGAAACTTTTGCACCGGTTGCTACACTTGAAGCTATAAAAATGTTCCTTACTCTTTCTAGCTTTCAGAATTCAAAGTATTTCAAATGGATGTGAAATCTTCTTTTTTAAATGGAGATTTGGAAGAAGAAGTGTATATTGAGCAACCAGATGGATTCATCCTTGGAAATGATCCAAAACTTGTATGTAGACTTAAGAAGGCACTATATGGTCTTAAACAGGCTCGAAGGGCTTGGTATTATCGTCTGGACAAATACCTCCATCAACAATGTTTTTCAAAAGGATCAGCCGATAGCAATCTATATGTAAAAATTGATAATGATAAATTGCTAATACTTGTCGTGTATGTTGATGATATCATCTTTGGTAGCAATGAAGAAGCCATGAGTCAAAATTTTGCTTTGGTGATGCAGAAAGAATTTGAAATGTCCTTGCTTGGTGAGCTGACATATTTTCTTGGTTTACAAGTCCAACAAAATAAAGACGATATCTTTTTGTCACAAACCAAGTACCTCAAGGAGATCTTGAAGAAATATGGCATGGAAGATTCGAAACCAGTATGTACCCCTATGGTAATAGGATGCAGCCTCAGCGCAAATGACGATTCAGCAATAGTACATCAACCAACCTATAGATCCATGATTGGTAGTCTACTCCATCTGACAGGTACCCGACCAAACATCATGCATGCAGTAGGAATAGTTGGAAGATTCCAGGCAAATCCGAAAGAAGCACACCTTCAGGCGATTAAAAGAATTTTCAAATATCTTCAAGGGACACAAAACTATGGCTTATGGTATCCTAGAGATACAGATCTCACACTTCATGCATATATATATGCAGATTGGGCGGGAAGCGTGGATGACAGAAAAAGCACTAGTGGTGGTGCATTCTTTATGGGTTCCAGATTAGCATCTTGGTTCAACAAGAAAAAATGTTCAATTGCTTTATCTACAGCTGAAGCGGAATATGTGGCGGCTGCATCTTGCTGCACACAACTCCTTTGGATGATGCAAATTTTGAAAGATTTTCAAATCACTTGTACTCCACCTATCTCCATTTTATGTGATAATACAAGTGCAATCAATATTTCTAAAAATCCAGTCATGCATTCAAAGACCAAGCACATACCTATCAAATATCATTTTCTCCGAGAACAAGTGCTTGAACAAAAGGTCAAATTGGAGTATGTTCCCTCCAAGGAATAGGTTGCTGATATACTCACCAAACCACTGCCCAAGGAGACATTTGAATACCTCAGACAAAAGCTGGGAGTAGTTGATGCATCATCTTGCTGTTGAAACTTGTCTGTCTCAGGGAAAAGTGGTTGTACGTGAGTTTCATGAGGAGGATCCACGTACATACGCCGGTTTATTTGGATACAGTCGCATATATGTTGGTTCGAAGACAATAGTGGGCCAAGCTCAGGATGAAAAGAGTCTGATATGGGTCTGACAGAGACCATCTAGCACTAGTTCAGGGGGAGCATATATTCTTCTAATAATGCATTGTTGGCATTATCTTAGAAGATCTTGGTTCAAGTTCACAGTTGTTTATGGTTTCAGGTGGAACAGGTGTAGAGGGAGAACATGGTTGCTGGTCTGCATGATGATTGACAGATGTTGCTAATGATAGTTGTTAATGACTATCATAGTCTTGTTGTAGATATTTTGTCTCTATGTCATGTATTTGTTTTCTTATCAAGGTCATGTAACGGCCTATTTTGGTTTCCCCACTATGCCTGGGATGGATGTTGTAATGTTCTTGTTTTATCATGAGTAAACTTTTCGTGTATCCACACTTGGTTGGGTGGATGAGTCAATATTGGTATATCCCCACTTGGTTGGGAGATGGATGTCTATATGAGTCTTTGGTGATAGGAAGGTCATTTATGATGTATAAAGTCATGTTTCTTCTTGTAGAACATCTTCTTGTAGACCTTGCCTACAGTCAGGGGGAGCATGGACAGCTCAACACAACAGAGATTTCAGCATGTACTCAGGGGGAGCATAACCCTTTGCCCTTGATGACAAAGGGAGAGAATGACTTTGAGGAACTTGGGGTTGCCATCAAGTCCAAAGGGGGAGATTGTTGGCATTATGACATAGGTTTGGCACTATGACACAAGTGTTGTCCTTGATGGCAACTCACTCCGATGACAGATCACAGTTTAGGCTCTCAGAATGAAGGAAAAAGCTATATACGCAAGTTCCTCTTAACCAAGTTGCGTATACACGCGGGATCGATGTTCAAAAGGCACATGTATGTATGCACACACTTTCATGCAAAGAAAAGCACATACATATGGGAAAACTTATTTTTGGTCCATGGTATTTAGTCCTTGGTATTTGGACCTATGGTTTTGGACCATGGTATCTCGTCTGAAGTGTTGAACCCAGGTATTTGGTCCAAGGTATTGATTCTTTATGGTTTTGGACCATGGTATTGTGTATGGCCTAAGAATATAAAAGGGGAAGGAGATCATTAGGCAAAGGTATTGACTAAAGCATTGAATATCTTATGAAGAGCTAGATCTAGAATACTGGTCATTGGGTTATGGTGCATAGTCGGATCTAAATCAAGGAGGAACCTGAGTGCAAGAAGAAGGATAAGTACTATTGATGGGTCAAGATCTTAAGGCTTGAATAGTAGTATCTTTGTGTGATTTTGATCTGTTATATTTGGTGCATGACTTGATCTATAAATCTGATAATCTGCGTATAATTGATGTCTGAATAAGTGAAAAGGGTAAATTATCTTTTATAGATCTGTACGCAGGTTTGGCATAGCAGAGGCGCGTATACACGCTGGTTAAGAAAGTCAAAGCTGCGTATACGCTTGTTGTCCTTAATACAGAAGCGTATGCACGCAAGTTGTACACATTGAAGTAGCGTACATCTCTTGAAATATGTTTTAGCTACTTTTGTTTATTGCTGTAGTGTTCTGGGTTCAGAATTGGTGTCTAGTTACTATTACTGTTTTCCGGGTACAGCATTCAGAGAAGTGACTATTTGATTCAGTTTTTTGCAAAGGAGATTGGTTGATGCAGATATAATTGATGTTTGATTGATGTTATTCATGGATCCAATCTGAAAATTTATGAAACATGGTCCCTGAAAGAAAAGAGAAGGTTGTAGCCTTCTGTAGGTCAGCACCTACGTACTAGTACCTCAGCTAGTACAAGAGCTAAGGGGGTTGTATCTCCCTTCTAGGAGAAGCTAGAGAATGAGAGAAGGTTGTAGCCTTCTGCAGGTAGTAGCCTGCGTACTGGTATAAGACTGCACTAGTATAGAATCATTGTAAAAAGAAGTTTCTAATTAAAAGAAGATAGAGACAAATTGCAGCAGGTGGTTTTCACCAACATTGGGTTTCCACCTTATATATTGTGTTCTTATGTGTGACTACCTGTTTTGGTTTACTATTCCTAGTTACTATTTATATGGTTTGATGCACAGATTAATGAACAACATCTAAAGAATAATTTAAATTACAAGTCTGCTAGTTATACGCTAGTTTCCTTAACTGCAACTGCGTACATACGTGGTTTTTACTAACTGAAGCAGCATATGAAAATCTGATTGTGAAATGAAAAATAATTGACCTGATAATACCGATTCACCCCCCCTCTCAGTATTATTTCCAACACAAATATCTTCAAGGAACACAGAATTTTGGTTTATGGTTTCCTAGAGATACAGATCTTACACTTCATGCATATATAGATGCAGACTGGGCAGGAAGCGTTGATGACAGAAAAAACACTAGTGGTGGTGCATTCTATATGGGTTCCAGATTAGTTTCTTGGTTCGGCAAGAAACAAAGTTCAATTGCATTATCTACAGCTGAAGCAGAATATGTAGTTGCTGCATCTTGCTGCACACAACTCCCTTGGATGATGCAAACATTGCACGACATTCAAATCACATGTACTCCACCCATCTCCATTTGAAGTGATAATACAAGTGCCATCAGTATTTCAAAGAATCTAATCATGCATTCCAAGACTAAGCACATACCCATCAAATATCATTTTCTACGTGAACAAGTGCTTAAACAAAAGGTCAAATTGAGGTATGTTCCCTCCAAAGAATAGGTTGCTGATATATTCACCAAACCATTGCCTAGAGAGACATTTGAATATCTTAGATAGAAGCTGGGAGTAGTTGATGCATCACCCTGCTGTTAAAACTTATTTGTTTCAGAGAAAAGTGGTTATACGCAAGTTTCATAAAGCGTAGCCGCGTACATACGCCGTTTTCTGTGGATACAGTCGCGTATATGTTGGTTTGAAGAAAAGCAGTGGACCAGACTCAGGATGAAAGGAGTCTGATATGGGTCTGATAGTGATCATCTGGCACAGATTCAAGGGGAGCATATACTTCTCATAATGCATTGTTGGCATTATCTTAGAAGATCTTGGTACAAATTCATAGTTGTTTTTTATTCAGGTGGAATAGGTTCAGGGGGAGATCATGGTTGTTGGTCTGGATGCTGATTGATAGATGCTGCTGATGATAGTTGTTGATGACTATCATGGTCTTGTTTTAGATATTTGGTCTCTATGTCATGTATATCTTTTAATGTCAAGGTCATGAAACGACCTATTTTGTTACCCCACTATGCATGGGATGGATGATGTAATGTTCTTGTTTTAACATGTATAAACAATTGATATATCCCCACTTGGTTGGGTGGATGAGTCAAACTTGGTATATCCCCACTTGGTTGGGAGATGGATGTATGTATGAGTCATTGGTAATAGGAAGGTCATTTATGATGTATGTATAGAGTCATTGTCTTCTTTTAGAACATCTTTTTGCAGACCTTCCTTATATTCAGGAGGAGCATGGAGCTCAATCAGCACACTTCAGCATATCAGAGAAATCTGCATGAACTCAGGGGGAGAATAACCCTTTGCCCTTGATGAAAAAGGGGGAGAGTGACTTGGGGTTGCCATCAAGTCCAAAGGGGGAGATTGTTGGCATTATGACACAGATTTGGCACTATGACATAGGTGTTGTCCTTGATGGCAACTCACTCAAATGACAGATCACAGTTCAGACTCACAGATTGAAGAAAGAGAGGTATACGTAGGTTCCCCATTGACCAAGCCGTGGGTACACGTGAGTTAGCAAACCAAAAGGAGCGTATAGTGTATAGACACACTTTCACAGAAGGAAAGGTGCGTACATGTTAGAAAACTAAGTTTTGGTCCATGGTATTTTGATCCATGGTATTGGTCCAAGGTATTGGTCCTAAGTGGTTTTGGTCCATGGTATTGAGTAAGGCCTAAGATTATAAAAGGAGGAGAAGATCATTAGGCAAAGGCACTCAAGTATTGAATATCTAATGAAGAGCAAGATCTAGAATAAAGGTTATTGGGTTATGGTGCATAGCTTGATCTGAATCAAGGATGAACCTTAGCGCTTGATGAAGGATAAGAACTAATGATGGGTCAAGATCTTAAGGATTGAAGTGAAGTATCTTTGTGTGGTTTTGATCTTTTATCTGAATAAATGGCGCATGTTGTAGTCTATAAATATGATGATCTAAGCATAACTGAAGTCTGGAATTTTTGTAAAGATTAAATCATCATTTACAGAGCTGTACACAGGTTCACTTTAGAAAAGGTGCGTATACACGCTAGTTCTGCATATCAAAACAGTGTATACATCTTAAATTTGACAGGTTCACCTTGAGAAAAGTGTGTATGCAGGCAGGTTCGACACATTGAAGTAGCATATACCTCATAAAATATGTTTTAGCTACTTCTGTTTGTTGTTGCAATGTTCTGGGTTCTGGTTAATGTGTTTCGGTTACTGTATTCTGGTTATAGCATTCTGAAAAGTGATTGATAGATTCAATTGTGGTTGGTGCAAAGGAGATTGGTTGATGTAGATATATTTGATGTTTGAATGATGTTATTGATGGATCCAGTCTGAAAATTTATGAAACATGGTCCCTGGAAGAAAAGAGAAGGTTGTAGCCTTCTGTAGGCCAACACCTACGTACTAGTAAACATATCAGCTAGTACAAGAGCTAGGGGGTTGTAGCTCCCTTCTAGGAGAAGCTGGAGAATGAGAGAAGGTTGTAGCCTTCTGCAGGTAGAAGCCTGCGTACAGGTATAAGATTGCACCAGTACAAAAATTGTAAAAAGAAGTTTCTTATTAAAAAGAAGATAAAGACAATTGCAGCAGGTGGTTTTCACCCACATTGGGTTTCCACCTTATATCTTGTGTTCATGTGTGTGATTGTCTGTTATCTTTTTACTGCACCTAGTTACTATTTATATGGTTTTGATGCACAGATTAAAGATCAACATATGATAAACTAACTAAATCATAAGTTTGCAGGATATACGCTAGTTGCCTTAAATACATATGCGTATACACACAAGTTCCATTAACTGAAGTAGCATATATGAATCTGATTATGGAAATGAAATATTATTGACTTGCTAATACTGATTCACCCCCCCCCCCCCCCTCAGTATTATTTCCAACATATTCATGTTCGCCCAACATTGGGATGCTTATTATAATAATCATTATAATACATAATCATTGTTATCACCAAAAAGTGATCACCTAGCCATTTCTAACTAGGTGGATCGAAATACACCATGTAGGATTAATTTTACCATAGTAAAATCACTTTCACTGTGGAAAATAATTTAGTAACCCACTTTTATTAAATTATTTTCTATTTAAAATAAAAATGACTCATGAGAATAATTAGATATATCATTATTTATTTAATTTTCTCTAGGAATAATTATTAAATCATTGTTTAAATAATTATTCCTTGTCACATTGGACTAAATCCCTTAGGAATAATTAAATAAATTATTCTTTATTTATTCTTAGGTATTTCTATTATTGGAATAATTTTTAAATCATTATTTAATAGTTATTTAAATTTCACACCATTCTTAATCCTCACAAAATAATTAATAAATAATTTTATTTATTAATTATTTCTAAATAAATATATTTGACCATTTTAAATATTTTTTCCCTCTCCAAAAAATATAATAAAATATTCCTAGCGATTAGATCTTGATTTGGTCAATATTATTTTATTATTCTCCATTTCCGGGATTAACTCAATACTTTGTTATAAATAGGAGGGTTTTCCATTCATTCTTCACCATGATCATTATCATCATCACCATTATCATCTCTTTTCTTTTGAGCTCACATTTGAGTTTGTCACACTGTTCTAGGTTTTTCACACATTGAGAGAGAAGATCGATTACTGAAGCATCAAGGACATCAAAGGACCCATCCCATGGAGGGGGATTTACAAACCCTTTTTGTAGATCTCCTTCACCAGGTGTTATCAATAAAGAATTTATTCAATTAAAGTCTTTCCATTTGGGTTATTGCATTGGATATCTTTACTGTTGTTTTCTATTCTAGATCGTATATGTTTTGGTCGCATGTTTTTCACTTTTTATTGCAGATCTGAATCATAAGTAGCCATAAATTGATGTTAATTTCACTTGTCACCTAGTGATTTAAGTGAAGTGTTTTTGGTACACCTTCTAAGAAATTTCACACTAAGAAATGACAACTCCACTGGTGTAATAACAACGTTCTTGGGTGACTAAAGTTTCAGTAAATTTTAGGGTTTTTTATATTTATTTTTAACCTCTCAATTTCTATTTATAGTATTATTTACTTTTTTGTCAAATTTTTAGATTCTGGTGGTTTTTTGGTTCTTTCCGCGAGTCACGGGTACCAGCTAAGTGGGAGACGGAAACATTTGTGCAGGATCCTCCAACTCCCGTGAGGAAAATTCACTTTTCAGCCCCTGATCTATGTTCCATAATGCACTATTTGTTGCAACAACTATGTTTTCCATTGTTCCAGGGCAGTACTTGCGTTTTGGAATTTTTTCAGAATTTTTTCAGTTTTGCCAAGAGTGTTGTTTGCAGAATAGGTAGGGTACTTCGTCTCTGTTTTCAGTCTCCCCTAGGCCTAGAGTCTCTTTTTTTTTCTCCTTGAGGAAGGAAAAATCCCCTTAGGTTTCAGAGTACACCTCCACATTTTTAGGAAGAGATTGGCAGAGTGAGGAGTCTAGGGTTTTAGCATTTCCAGCCACTGATTTTCAAAGTCTAATCCATTAATTTTTAGCACTTTTGGTGATTCGAGTTGACTCAAATCCCAGATTTCACCAAGCTCTTTTGCTTCTGTGATGTAGTTAGAATTGCATTTTATAAGAGCATAAATGAGCATATATGCATGCTTAAGCAAATGGGAACATAATGACAATCAGAAAATCACAAAGAAGAGACATTGATAACGGAGTTCGTCCAATGTGGACTATGTCTCTGGGCCCGGTGTCAATATGGTGTTGGTCGCTTCATTCAGTGCTGGAAATGGTGAAGATGTACATGGACTGTGTTTTCTGTCATACAAGGACAATTTCCCTCTACATGAGTGGCAAAGTCTCTCCACGAGACGTTCCACTACGTGAACTATCACTCACAATAGACCCCCTATCAGCATGACATAACCTTACACATGGTGACAATGAGTATCCTACCATCATGGAATCAAAGGGATCTCAACCAAAACACCCATGGTGACAATGAGTATCCCGTCATCATGGAAACAAAGGGATCACAATCAAAACATACATAACAATCCATGATGAATACATCTCACATGAAATAGACACAAAGATTCTACATCATACATCAAGTAGGAATCGAAACAACATAGTACATCTCTATAAAAATGATCAAAGAAGTACATGACAACAACACTTCATATACCTCAACTCTGATGATGGTTGAAGAATAAAATACTCAGCTGATGGATCTAAATGCACCATTGCAATTGATGAGCCTCATAAATGGGTAATTATATGGGCTCATTTTACCTCCTAACCTAGTCAAATCAACCATTCTCTTAGCTTATTGTATGATTTTTTGATTATATTTATGCTTATAGGGTGAGTTGAGTTAGTTATTATGCCATGTGGTCTAACATGTATTTAATGCAGATTATTGATGGATTTCGAGGTCAAAGTCAAGGATCTAGTGGTCAAACTACAACAATAACTCAAAGTAGATAGAGGAGAGGACTTATAGGAGGGAATCCCCCTCATTTATTTCTCCTCACTTCGAATTCCCCTTCATTCAACTCAGAGTACAAGCAGCCGAATCATGCACTAGAAGGCAGCTGAGCAAGTGGAAGATGATTGATAGTTATCTTGAGTTTTGGGAGCCAAGCCTCCCTGATTTTAAGGAAGTTGTTGGTAGCTTCAGATGTATAAGTAGAGAGGCCTAGGGCCTCACTAGGGTTGACTTTTTTTTGCTTGTGTAAACTTTGCTCAAATTTTGAGCTTACTATTTTATGACAATTTTATGTAATATTGCTATTTTTTTATAATGAAGATGGAATCCTTTTTGAGCTAGCACTGAGTTACCTCAGAGGGCTGAAGCTCTTCGGTTAGGGCCCAATCCAAGCAGCCAAGCTTCTCTTTACTTGTATTTTTATTCTTTACTTGAGTTTGAAGATTAGTTTGTTGTTAGATGTATTTCTCTTATGGTTAAGAATAGGTTGCTTTTGATGATCTAGTAGCTTGCTTCCATTTTCTCTTTTTGTAGCAAGTTAAGCAGTGATCAAAGAATATTAAAAAGGCTAGAAACAATTCCTTGGCCTCTCTTCCTCCCTCTGGGACCATGATTTTAGGCAAAGACTCGCTTGTTGCCCCAAAAACACAGATTTTCCTCATTCCTAGGACTTCTAGTGTTTGCAGCTCTATAGTAGGTTGATAGTCCAGTTTTACTTTAATTTAGATCTTATTTAGCATGTTCACTTCCTAATTTTCAATAGTCCTTTTGCATGCTTTCCTTTCTTACAACATTTCCCAGCATTTCCTTCTATACATCATAGTTTAGGCTATTTTAATGCAAAACTCTGTTTTTCCTAGGATACACTCATTTCATTGGTTGCTTGATTTTCTTGGTTGACTGTCAGTTTCTATGTAGGAGATATCTTCCAACAGTAGGCCAACTTACCAGCAATCACACCCTCCATCTTATCCATTCCCTATAGGTCTCCCAAACCTCACCTCAATTCTGCCCTAGTTTCCTTCATTTTTCATAGAACTTCTTCCTCTCTCCTTGAGCAAACCCAATCATCTTTCTCTCTCCTGGTGATTCATGGTAGACCTTAGGCACCCTAACACCTCATTCAAACCTTCATACACCTTTTCCACCCACTCTCACACCCTCAAAATAGCGAAAATTTCTCTCGGTCTCCTCTTGTAGGCCTCCTTTAGTTTCCCTGTTTTCCTCCTGTAGTTTTCCTGTGCCCTCCTGTAGTTTTTCCTGTAGGATTTATTTTGAAGTCCGAGTGTGGGAAAAGCCTCCAAAATGCCACCTAAGACCTCTTAGGACCCATCCACACCATCCTACATCCTCCCAAGCTCCAAAACCACCCTCTAACGCCCCCTATTCGCCGCCACACTTACACACAATAAATTAGATGCATGTTAAATTCACATAAAAATCAAAAATATGTTTTTGCTTATTTACTTCCAGAAATAGCATGGTTAGATGTTGTTTACTTCCTTGAGTAGGTAATGGAATTTCTTTCATGGTTTTCATAATTTTTTTGGCAAAAGTAGAATTAGCTTGTTAATTAGGGTTTACTAGGTTTTGCTTTACATTCCAGTCTTTCTCCTTTTTGCAGTTAGAATAGCATCTGTAGAGTAATCTTTCTTTCCTTTCATCACACATAGAGCTTCTTCTGAAACCTATAGAAGTTGGCTTGAGTTCCTAGTGATCTCGCACCGGCTGACCAAGTGACAACCTACAGTGAGAACTAGTACTTATGCATATAGCACCGACGCTTCCAAGTTTGTTATGAACTACCAGGTTGATAAAAGTAAAGTTGGTAGCTCAGGAGTTGTAGAATTCTTGCTGAAATACTGGCACTCACCAGAAATTGTGGCGTCGAATGGCATAAGATTGACTGTCCACACTTTAAAATCTGACATCGTCACTACAATATGGAGAATGGCTAAAACATAGAAGGCTCAGCTACAATAACTGGCTGCACCACTAAATTTATGTCGCCGAGAGGTGTAAAATCGACTATCCATTTTTCGAATTATGACATCGACAAAATCTAGGCCTATAGGAATCTTTTAGATTCCCCCATGATTCTCCAAATATTCCCTCCTCTGGGTTGACTGGAGACCTACAACTCAAATCAGATGTGAGAAAATTATATATTACAGAGCAATGGAACACATAGATTATAGCAGAAATATAAACACAGAAAAACGCATAAAACTAGAGAGACACAGATATACGTGGTTCACCCAGTTTGGGCTATGTCCACCCCGAACAGCCAATCCTTCCTTTCTATTATCCAGCAAAATGAAGAGACACAACCTACAATAGATTCGTTGTAATATCGTCTATTTTCTCTCATAGTCTCACCTCTCTGTTTCTCACTCGGATAATACATATCTATTACATAGCCTCAATACCATGCCCTCATACAAAGAGAGGGGTTTCCTTCTAGGGCAAAAAGACCCTAAACTAAACATAAGTTCTACCATCAGATCATCTGCCTAATGAATGGCCCAGATTGACTAGAAATTACTATACTTTTACAAGGCAATTTTACATCTGTTTTTAGCTTCGGGGGCGCTGCCCCCAAAACCCCCGCCAGGGGACAACTGGTCCCCGAACTTCCTAGCCAGGGGGGATGTTCCCCCCTGAACCCCCACGGGGGGGGAAAGTACTCCCTACACCCCCCCCCCCGCGTGGAGGGGTGTACAATATTCCTGGGGTATACATCTGGCTGAAACAAAGACCTCTAAATAATCATGCTCCACACCCAACAATCTCCCACTTGGAGAATGATTGTAGCAACTCCACCGCTACTTCATTTGCTGGACAATGACTCCTATTTGGACCTGGATGTTTCTCATCTTCATCGTCATCCTTGAAGACCAATTGAAACTGAGTATATTCTCAGTTTCTCGCTGGTTACAACTTTTGTTAGCATATCTGCAGGATTCTGGCTAGTGTGTATCTTTTCTAGCTTCAACTCTCCATCTTCCAACACTGATCGTATGAAATGGTACTTGAGCTGTATGTGTTTAGTCTTGGAATGAAATTCTGAGTTCTTTTTAAGACGAATGGCACTTTGGCTATCACTATATAACATGCCCATATCATGCTCCTTACCCAATTCACCTATAAACCTTTGTAACCAAATCATTTCTTTACTAGCCTCTGTGGCAGCAACATACTCTGCTTCTGTTGTTGAAAGTGCAACAACACTTTGGATTTTTGAAACCCAACTGACAGCTGTTCCACCTACAGTAAATACATATCTTGTAGTGCTCCTCCTGTTATCTCTATCACCTGCCATATCTGCATCAACATATCCCTGTAGAGAAATGTTTGAACCACCAAAGCATAATGTTTGATTTGTGGTACCTTTCAAATATCTGAGAATCCATTTCACTGCCATCCAATGTTCCTTTCCTGGATTGTTTATGTACCTTCTTACAACTCCCACTACATGTGCAATATCAGGCCTTCTGCAAACCATTGCATACATTAAGCTTCCAACTGCTGATGCATATAGAACTTTAGACATATAATCCATGTCTTCTTGGGTCTTTGGGAACATTTCCTTACTAAGTTTGAAATGGCTAGCAAAAGGTGTACTAACTGGTTTTGGATTGTGCATATTAAATCTTTTCAACACCTTTTGTATGTACTCATTCTGAGACAATGTTAATTTGCGATTTTTCCTGTCTCTAGTTATTCTCATACCAAGGATTTGTTTTGCAGCTCCCAAATCATTCATTGCAAATGAATTTGCCAATTTTCTTTTGAGCACATTTATTTCTTGCATGTTAGACCCTACAACAAGCATTTCATCTACATACAATAACAATATAATATAGTTTCCATCACTTTACTTTTTCAGATAAACACAATGATCAGAGTGA
The DNA here is from genome assembly GCA_031772625.1 of Pinus tabuliformis. NCBI lineage: Eukaryota > Viridiplantae > Streptophyta > Pinopsida > Pinales > Pinaceae > Pinus > Pinus tabuliformis. The sequence goes on along the minus strand of CM062805.1, from coordinate 96,636,255 downwards.
CATCTAGTATAACCTTGTTCAGACATAAACTTGTCAAATTCTAGATACCACTGCCTTGGAGCCTGTTTTAAGCCATACAAGCTCTTCTTCAACCTGCACACTAGTTTCTCCTTCCCTTTTACCTCATATCCTTGTGGTTGCTGCATATATATCTCTTCCTCCAAATCCCCATGGAGAAAGGTTGTCTTTACATCTAACTGCTCAAGATGCAAATCTTCAACTGTTACTAGACTTAAAATTGTTCTCATTGAAATCATTTTAACAATAGGAGAAATTATTTCATCAAAATTAATACCTTTCTTCTGTGCAAACCCCTTCACCACAAGTCTAGCTTTGTACCTTTGTTTTCCTCCATCTTCTTCCTTCAGCCTGTAAACCCATTTATTCTTCAATGTAGTTTTTCCTGCAGGCAACCTGACTAAGTCCCAAGTCTAGTTATGCATTAAGGAGTCCATCTCTTCTTCCATGGCTACCTCCCACTTCTTCCTGCTTTCAACTTGCATTGCTTCTTCATAACATTCGGGTTCACCAGAATCAGTCAACAATAAATAATATAATGAAGGAGAGTATCGTTCAGGGGGTATACTTATCCTGGTAGATTTTCTAACACCACTTTCAGGTGCTTGGGGTGCCTGTTGTTGTTGTGGTGGTTGTTGATTATTATTATTTTCAGGCACCTTTACTTTTTCAATGATCTCATCAAGAACTGTGTATTCCTTGTTTTCTTTTTCCTGTTTCTTTTCCTGCAACTGATTCTTATACAAGACCTTTTCATTGAATATTACATCTTTGCTCTTAATGATTTTGTGATTTTCATAATCATATAAGCGATAATCAAAATCATTAACACCATATCCAATAAAGGTACATTTCTTTGATTTTGCCCCAAGCTTTCTTCTATTTTCTTTATTAATATGGACAAAGGCCTCACAACCAAAAGGCTTTAAAAAAGAGTAGTTTACCTTTTTACCTGTCCATGCTTCCTTTGGAACACCACCATCCAAGGAACTTGAAGGCTCTCTATTTATTAGATAAACAATAGTATCTACAGCATCTGCCCAAAATTGTAAAGGTAATCCTGCATGTAATCTCATGCACCTTGCACGCTCCATGATTGTTCTATTCATCCTTTCTGACACACCATTTTCTTGTGGTGTTCTTAGAACTGTATTCTCTCTATGAATTCCATGCTCTAAATGGTACCTATCAAACTCTTTGCTACAATATTCACCTCCATTGTCTGATCTGAGACACTTCAATTTCTTTCCTGTCTCAATCTCAACCAAAGCTTTCCATTTCTTAAAAATATCAAATACATCAGATTTATTCTTAACACAATAAATCCAAGTTTTTCTAGTTGCATCATCAATAAAAGTAACATAATAATGAGAGCCACCAAGAGATGATACCTGAGCAATTCCCCATACATCTGTATGTACAAACTCTAATTTTTCGCTCTTATTTTCTTTCCCAACTCTGAGAAATCTGACTCTCTTCTATTTTCCATAAATGCAATTCTCACAGAAGTCCAAATCAACATTCTTCAATCCCAGCAATAAATTCCTTGAGTGAAGAATTTTTATCCCCTTCTCACTCATGTGTCCGAGCCTATGATGCCATAATGCTGCATCTACTCCTTTGGAAGCTAAAGCATTAACAAAGTTAGAAATACCATTGCATAAATACAATGTACCAACCTTTTCGCCTTTTGCTATTACCAGGGCTCCTTTGGTGACCTTCCAAGCTTTATCTGTGAAAGTTGTCACACAACCTTCACCGCCTAACTGCCTTGTTGAAATTAGATTTTTCTTCAGATCTGGAACATGCCTTACCTCCTTTAGTAGCCATTGGTTTCCATTCTGCTATTTTACAAGAACCTTACCCATTCCAACAATTTTACAGGGTTTATCATCACCCAAATGGACTTGTCCAAAATCTTTTTGAACATAGTCATGAAAATATTTCTTATCAGGTGTGGCATGGAATGAGGCCCCTGAATCTACCACCCAGGAATCAATAATATTTTCGAAAGAAAGAATCAAAGCATCTTGTGACACCTCACCTATCACATTTGTTTCATGATTGTTTTCTTGTTGTGCATCTCCTTCTATTCCCTTCAGAGATCTACAATCTTTCTTTAGGTGTCCTTTCCTTCCGCATTTCCAGCACACTATCCCCGATCTGGACTTGGATCTGCCTTTCCTTGATTTACTGCGATATCCTGAGCTCTTTCCTCTTTCCATTTTTCTTCCCCTAGACTTTGCACTTAAAGCATTACCCGATGTCTCACTAGAGCTTTTCTGTCGCATTTCCTCGCTAAGGATAGCACCGAAAACATCATTAAACTTTAAAGTACTAGATCCAGAAACAGCTACTAATGGCCATTACTAAACCATTCCAACTTTCTGGCAATGAGCACAAGAATAACAGAGCTCTAACTTCATCATCAAAGTTTACCCCTACAGAACTTAACTGACTTGTAACAGTATTAAAATCATTTAAATGTTCTATAACAAATCCACCTTTCGACATCTTCATATTAAATAACTATTTCATAAGAAATACCTTGTTTGAGGCTAAGGGTTTTTCATATATTTTCGCCAACGCCTTAATCAAACCTTCTGTCATTGTTTCCTTCGAAATTTTGAAAGCGACCAAGGATGCGAGGCACAAACGTACTGTTCCAAGTGCCTTTCTATCGAGAAGGTTCCATTCTTCATTTGTCATACCTGTTGGCATCTTTTTTTTTCCGCCCAATGGTAGGTACAGATCTTCCCAATACAGATAATCTTCCATCTACATCTTCCATAGTGAGAAGTTTTGGCCCTTAAATTTCTTGACCCTAAACTTACCATCTTCCACCATTCCTCCCACTTGAACGAGGAACCCTTCTTTCCTGCCAGTGTATCAGCCAAATAGACCTTCGGCTCTAATACCAGTTGTTAGAAAATTATATTACAGAGCAATGGAACACATAGAATATAGCAGAAATATAAACATAGAAAAAAGCATAAAATCAGAGAGACACAGATATACGTGGTTCACCAAGTTTGGGCTACGTCCACCCCGAACAGCCAGTCCTTCCTTTCTATTATCCAGCAAAATGAAGAGACACAACCTACAACAAATCCGTTGTAATATCCTCTGTTTTCTCTCACAATCTCACCTCTCTATTTCTCGCTCGGAGAATACACATCTATTACATAGCCTCAATATAATGCCCTCATACAAATAAAGGGGTTGCCACCTAGGGAAAAAACCATAAACTAAACATAAGTTCAACCATTATATCATCCGCCTAATGAACGGCCCAGATTGACTAGAAATTATTATACTTTTACAAGGAAATTTTACATATGTTTTTAGCTTCGGGGGTGCTGCCCCTGAAACCCCCGCCGAGGGACTGCTGGCCCCCGAACCCCCCTATCGGGGGCGATGCTCCCCGCCCCCCCCCCCGAACGCCCGCAGGGGGGACAAGCCCCCCCCCACACACCCCCCACCCCGAACGCCCGCAGGGGGGACAAGTCCCCCACACACACCCCCCACCCAAACGCCCGCAGGGGGGACAAGTCCCCACCACACACCCCCCACCCGCATGGAGGGGTGTACAAACTTCCTGGGGTATACATCCAGCTGAAACAAAGACCTCTAAATAATTATGCTCCACACCCAACATCAGAAAACTGATATCGCTATTGAGATCCTCATGAAATTATGAGAAGAATGAGTATAAAGTTGGTTGTATTTTGGATCTGGGAAATTTTAGCCTCCAAGGAATCTAGAAGATTCCCTCAAGATTCTCGAACACTCTCCTCTATTGGGAATATGCAAATCTATTGTTCAAAAGGCAAATTTGACCTTGCCATTACGTCCCCTGTGAAAATCTGAGAAAAATGACTATAAACTTGAATACATTCTGACAAAATGATTTTTTACCTCCAGGGAAAAATCTCCAAGTTAAGGGTTCCACTCCTACATCTAGGCAAGGCATGGTTCTGCCTGTCAAAATTAAAATATTATAACTCTCGATGTTCATGCCGGGTCCACCCTTCCCCATATGCACTGTGCAAGAGCATTTAAATATCCAATGGTCGGCGGAGTTACCAAAGTTGTGTCATTGGCGCGGTGGCAAAGAAGGTAGATGGTTGAGAAGGGGTCGGGGGATCAAATCTCACCCCTCCTATTCCCAGCATATCATTTTACAACTGCCTATGGTCCACGTTTCTAGGCGATGGTTTGATAATCGTCGTTAATACGGAATTATCGTATGTTTTGTTGCATTGGTGTGTTGTGTGGAGGCGCCTGGGAGGTGGGACAGCCAGGCTGGCCAGGCGGGTTCAAGCCCTGCTGCCTCTAGTTCTTAACACATGGTTATTTAGTGGGGAGATAGGTACGCCAACGGGCGGCCCACCCATAATATATGTTTGACATATATTTTCAGTTGGTGGTTGGAGGGTCTAGTAGGGTCATGGCTGCTGACCCTTTTTTTAATATTAATTTTGTTTTAATACATATGGTTTGGGGGGGGGTGGCAGGGGTCATGGACCACCACCTCATCACATATATTTTTTTATTTTTCATTTTATTAAAACAATTGAGCATTTTCAATTTTCACAAAAATAAGGGATATTGGGAAATTTAAAGAGGCCCCAATTTTGCCTGCTCTCGGGAGCTACGTTTCCACGCCGGTTGATGGTGAATTTGTAGGACACTTAAACCTGGCCCACTGCACAACTTTGACCAAACTTTGACTGGATCTATCTCTTCCATACGAGCTCGTATTCGAATTTCATTTGCACCATTGGAATTAGGGCGACGAGCACTTTGATCTGGTGCTAGTTTGGGAGCATTTTGACCCTTTCTAAGTCCTCTTGGACTTCTGCATGTGTCTTGAGCCACCTGGATCAATACTCCCCACTGAGGAGCTTTTGGTCCTCCAAAAGCATGAAAATAATCTGCAACTTCTTTGTACCTTGTCTTCACTTACAAGTGTCTAATAAGTCACCCTTCCTTCTCCTTCACCTTTATCCTTCGGAGCCATAAGCGATGAGCCGACACCTACATCCCATGCAACCCTATAGTACATTGTTTTGAAAATTACATGCTTGATTTACATGAACAATTAATGACCCAAGCATCCCATACTTTCCACAAGTTTATAACACATAGTCGGTGGTCAAATTTACATCAAAATGGAAACAATACCCCAGCTATGAAAACAAGGCCAAAATATCATTGTTGCTTCAATAAGTGATGGAAAACACATCATCAATGCAACACATGATTTACACAAATAAAGCCAAACACTATTGTTTCTTTAACAAGCTATGGAAAACACATCATCACTTTCACAGTTTAAAATGCTACACAAAATAAGGCTAGACATCATTGTTGCTGCAACAAGTGATGGAAAATACATCATCACTTTTACAGTTTAAAATGCAACACATGATTGGGAAAAATAAGACCATGATATTCTACCACACCGAGAAGAACCATTTCTCACTTATCAAAGTGAATGGGTCGCCTCCTTGTGGCGCATTCACTGGTTGAACAACTATTTCACCTGGCTCATGCACGAATGCTTTGTCCTTGCGACACTGCTTTGGATGGACCCTACAACATGTGGCCCTTTTATTACCACTTCTATTGCAATGACTACAATAATTCTTCTTCCTCCAAATATTATTTACCTTTTTCTTTGCATGTTGTTGAGAGGGTCTTTCACGCCTCATCCTTTTCCGTGTTGCCTTTCTCTTCCAACACTCATCAAATACATGGTTCTGTAAACCACAAAAAGTACATGTTTTTCGATGCCATGATTTATGTCCATCATTAACAACATGATTGTAATCGAAATGAACATTCAAATATCAAGAGTTGTTAGACCTTTCCTTGTTGTCTCTGGTGTTATTATGGCAATGAGAGCTTGCCTCAGCTCTTTCCCTACAATGGGCACTACCATGGGATGATGTTGATGATTTTCCATCATTCTCTTTCCTTGGCGCTTTCAACAATATCATGGAAGCATCTGATACCTTTGAGATCATGGAAGCATCTGATATCATGGAAGCATTTTATGGCAATGAGAGCTTGCCTCAGCTCTTCAGTGATGTAGTTATAATTTCATTTTATAAGAGCATAAATTAACATATATGCATGCTTAATAAAATGGAAACATAATGATGATCAACTTGATAATGGAGTTCGTCCAGTGTCAACTATGTCTGTAGACCCAGTGTCAAGATGGTGTTGGTCACTTCATTCAGTGTTGGAAATGGTGAAGATGTACATGGATTTTGTTTTCATTCATACAAGGAATGTGCCCTCTACATGAGTGGTGAAGTCTCTCCACAAGACATTCCGCTACAGGAACTATCACTCACAATAGACCTCCTATCATCATGACATAACCTTACACATGGCGACAATGAGTATCCTGCCATCAAGGCATCAAAGGGATCTCAACCAAAACACCCATGGTGACAATGATTATCCCGCCATCATGGCAACAAAGGATCTCAATAAAAACATACATAACAATCCATGATGAATACATCTCACATGAAATAGACACAAAGATTCTACATCATACATCAAGCAAGAATTGAAACAACATAGTACATATCGCAACAAACGATCAAGGAAGTACATGAAAACAACACTTCATATACCTCAACTCTGATGCTAGTTGAATAATAGAATAATCAGTTGTTGTATCTGAATGCGCCATTGAAATCGCAGCGTCGAATGGCATAATATCGACTATCCACACTCTAAAATCTGACACGATCACTCCAATCTGGAAAATGGCCAAAACTAGAATGCTCAGTTGCAAAAAAATGACTACACCACTGAATTTGTGTCATCGAGAGGTGTAAAATAGACTATCCATTCGCCGAATTCTAACATCGAAAAAATTTGGGCCTGTAGGAATCTTTTAGATTCCCCCGTGATTCTCCAAAGATTTCCTCCTCTGGGTTGACTAGAGACTCTGTAACTCAAATCAGAAAATTGATCTCACCATTGAGATCCTCGTGAAATTATGAGAAAAATGAGTATAAATTTGGCTGCATTCTGGATCTCAAAAATTTCAGCCTCCGAGGAATCTCGAAGATTCCCTCAAGATTCTCAAAGATTCTCCTCTATTGGGAATCTACAAATCCATTGCTCAAAAGGAAAATCTAACCTCCTTATTGCATCCCCTGCAAAAAACTGAGAAAAATGACTATAAACTTGATTACATTCTGACAAAATGAATTTTTACCTCTGGGGGAAAATCTCCAAGTTCAAGGTTCCACTCCTGCATCTAAGCAAGGCATGGTTCCGCCTGTCAAAATTAAAATATTTTAACTCTAGATCTTTGTGTCGGGTCTAACCTCCCTCGTCTACATTATGCAAGAGCGTTTAAATATCTGATGGTTGGCGGAGTTACCAAGGCTAGGTCGTTGGCACGGTGGCAAAGAAGATAGATGGTTGAGGAGGGGTCGGGGAATAAAATCCCACCCCTCCTATTCCTGGAATATTGTTTTATAATCGACTATGGTCCACATTTTTGGGTGGTGGTTTGATAATCGTTATTAATACAGAACCTTCATATGTTGTGTTGCATTGGTTTGTTGTGTGGAGGCACCTGGGAGAGGGGACAGTTACGCTGGTCGGGCAGGTTCAAGCCCTGCCACCTCTAGTTTTTGACACATGGTAGTTTAGTGGGGGAGGGTAGGTCCGTCGGTGAGTGGCCCGGCCATAATATATGTTTGATATATATCTTCAGTTGGTGGTTGGAGGATCCAGCGAGGTCATGGCTGCTGACCCTTTTTCTTATATTAATTTTGTTTTAATACGTATTGTTTAGGGGGGGGTGGCGGGGGTCATGGCTTGCCACCTCATCACATATATATATATATATATTATTTTTCATTTTATTAAAACAATTGACCATTTTCAATTTTCACGAAAATAAGGGATATTGGGCAATTTAAAGAGGCCACAATTTTTCCAACTCTTGGAAGCTAAGTTTCCACACCGGTTGATGGTGAATTTGTAGAACACTTCAACCTAGCCCACTGCCCAACTTTGACCAAACTTTGGTTGGATCTATATCCTCCATACGAGCTCGGATTCAAATGTCGTTCACACCGTTGAAATGAGGGTGACGAGCACTTCGATCTGTTGTTGGTTTGGGATCATTCTAACCACTTTCAATTTTGACCCTTTCTGAGTCCTCTTAGACTTCTGCATGTGTCTAGAGCCACCTGGATCATTTGGATAGGTTTCTTTTACCTTTTCTCCCTTTATAGTTTTAGTTTTCCCTTTCCCCCTTAGGATCCCCTCAAGCATCCTAGGTTTTATAGCTTCACACCTATCCTGTGCAGTGTTTTTCACCTCTGATATTTTCTATTTGTCTGCACCATTCACAACAAATTAGTGCCTCTAGATCTTAGTCCCTTAACATTAGGTATTTTAGGCATTTCATGTGTCTTTGAGTAGCTTATTTTCCCTCTCTTTCTTAACTATTTGATTAACTTTGTGGGTGGGGTTTTGTGTGCTTGATTGGTTGTTTATTTTCTGTCATTTTCTGATTTATTTAGAGTATTTCAACATTTTATTTTCAACAGCACATGGCATCATCAAACATGCTCAATTAACGCATCCACTCGACGCATTGTTTTCACACACTCACACCCTAAGTGAACATGATCTTGGTTAACACCGCCAAGCCAATACTTGAAACATTAAACCTTAATAAATCAACACACATATATTAAGCCCACTTGGGAACCAGGGCCAAACAATCTTTGTAGTGTAGGTGTAGGATCGGTGGGATAGGCTTCCAATAACACCCATTGATTGCTTTCATTGAGACATAGAATTTGACATACTTGGGAGCTTAAAATCCTTCACCATCCCACGGTCCAAAGCTGAAGTGCATCAGAAACCTGATTCAAAGCGGGTTAGTCTAGGTCATTGTGCGAGCAATTCTTCTCGAGGCTACCCAACCCATGGCATGGAATCATGTGCATTGGCTAACTTCCAAGAACCTCAAGACTCGACCACCCCCATGGGATGAAGGTAACTATAGTGAATAATATTAGGAAAACACTCTATAGGACTAGCTATGGGAAGCAGTTGGTTCTCTACCCTACCCTTCTCTAGACACCTCTACTTGTGGGGATGAGATTTTGTCAAGTAAGAAGTCCTTTAGAAGGCCACCTGAAATGGTAGATCTAGGATTTTTTGAGGATTTAGACCACCTGTAGGCTAGAGGTATTTTTCTTTGATAGGACATGTTTCCTTGTATTAGAGTAACATCATTAAGATAGTTAGTTTACACTTGGCACCATTGCACTAGGTGTTTGCTTTTTGTTTATTGTTATTTTATTCCTATCATCACCCTTTACTCCTTAGGGTCATTATTGTCTTGAAATCATTACACCTCCTAGGCAATTTTTCATGGAGACTTCGAGGTCTTCACCCTCAGTTCTCGTTAGGACATGTTACTCCTCCCCATCGAGTTAGATTACATCCTCCTATTCCTTCATCGAGTCATCATTTTGATTCTTATTCTATTTATTCTTCTAGTTCCTCCTTTGATTTTGTGTGTTCTCAACCTCGTACCACCAGCATGTAAGGCACCAACATAGGTGTGGGAAACCAAAGTGGTAACCTAGGTACCAACCAAGGTAACCCCACCAACAGAACCCCCATCGGTGTGGTCACTACTCCTCCATTGATTCCTTATATGGTTGGTTTGAGTCCATGATTTCAGCTAGCTCATCAATGATCCCCTTCTCCATGATCCCACGTGGCCTGCTATGCATAATAAACTCCCTTCGTAAATCCCAAAATTTGAAGGTAATCCTAGAGTAGATCCTACTAATCATATTTTCTCTTTCCACAATTGGTGTTCATCAAATTCCATTACTGAAGACTCCATCTATCTTCGTCTGTTCCAACGCACACTTATTGGAGTTTCTACTAAGTGATATGCCAATCAACCTAGAGCCATTCATTCCACTTTTGTGACTCTTGCCAAAGATTTTCTTTCCTATTTCCAGTTACCTCTCCATTATGACACTGGTACTGAACTATTAACTTATTTTCGTTAAACTTCTGCCACTCGCCTATCCAACCATGTTTAGGAATGGCTTAGAAGGAGGAGCATCTGTAGAGCTCCTGAATTCAAAGAATGCATATATATGGATTGGTTCCTTAGATCAATTTTGTCCCCCATTTCTAAATATGTCGCATCACACTTCCCCCATTCTGAGGAGGATGCGCTCCAAGTAGCCTTTAAATTTGATCTGATCTACACCCAATGAGGTTGTGTTTACACTGTCATCCTCGATATGCCTCAACCTGGTGTTGTTAATGCACTGGGGGCATCTCATGCCATAGATGGCATCATTGGAACAATTTCACACCCTCAACCATATGCTCCACCTCTGATGAGTTATTGTCCACCTCAAGGAGGGACTAGTTCCTCTTACATTTATCCCTCTCCCAATCCTCCACATGGAAACTCTTATCCAAGTACAAGCATGTGATATGCATATCCCCATCTACATGAACAAATGCCAAGGCCATTTGTTGTATTGCCTATTTATCCCAATGTTTCCCCTTCTTAGAATCTATATGCACTACCTAGCACTTCAGCCCCTCCGCAACAGCGCCCTAGCCCCCCATGCCTACTCCCCCTCTACCGCAGCATCCACCTCCTCCACAAGGTCAAGTGTATTTTCAACAGAGTGAACCCAATCCCCCAAACCCCAAGAAAAAGGAAAAAGGGGAAGGGTACCCCAAACTAGTAATCTCAAGGCAATCAAGGTAGCTAGGGTCCGCCACCCAATGCACCTCAGGGTCCTCAACCTAATCTAGCAATCTAGCAACAAGGCAAACAACCCAAGCAAGAAAAGGGTCTTCATATGAATAAACCTTGTGCTTGTTGCGATGCATATGGACATTATACTCATGAGTGTCCCCTTTTACCTCACATACATCAAGTATGGGAAGCTCAAGCAACTACTTCTCAAGGACCAAAGCCCATCTCTCCTTCTCCCCCTCTTGCTTCATCTCAACTGATAGTGCTTACCAATCCTTTTCCTCACCAAGGATAAATTGCTACCCAAGCTACACCAAGTTAGGTACCTCAGCCGTCTCCACCATCTATTCACCATGAATATCAAATTCTTATGATGAATTCTAATGAGGTCAATACCGAGCAAGTCAACCTTCAAACTTACCTACACCAATAAAACAAGCCATCTGCTAAGTCAACGACTGATTCCCAACCCCAAGTTTCCACTGAGCCTCTATCATCATCCAATGGTACCTTACAAATCCCTTAGCCTAAGGTCGAGGTTATTCCCAAGATCCCTAAAGGACCATTTCGTCGAAACGTTACTTGTACAAAAGCTACCCATACCTATAGCATAGTAAATGACTTGGTGTAGTCTCCTACTACCATGTCAATGTTGGAAGTCCTCCCGACATGCCCATCCAAACAAAAATCTCTACTCTCTTCTTTGGGTGTCATGGATCCCCTAGACGATCATATGATTGTATTTCATGTTGACAAGTCAGAAAATTATCCCCTACCTTCATCCATTGCATTTCAAATACCAGTCTCTATTAGAAATGCCATTATTCATCGGTGTATCATAGACGAAAGCGCCTCCACCTGTGTGATGGTTGCTATTTTTTGGAAGTGACTTAGCTCCTGTTGAGCCGCTACAAACACCCTCCAAAATTTTCCCTTAGCTTCGTTTTGGAGCCTCCCTACCAACCATCTTCAGCAACATGTCTTGCATTGTCAAGTACATGAGATTCACTGGTCTTTTCAGTAGCTTGCTAGCCTATGCATGATAGATTGCTTCACTTCCCTCACACGCTGCCACTCTGGACTTGGGCCAGCTTTTGGTTGAGAAGATCCCTCAATAAATTGCACAATTATAGAGGGGAACCAGCCTTCCCTCCAGAAATTGTGCAAATCTGATTGGCAGCTTGCTAGGCCCATAAACTATGCAATCCTGTAAAACAATATTCCCAGTGAAAACTACGCAATCAGGCCCAACAATGTAGCTCAACCCAAAAATCGTGCAATTCTAGGCAGTAGTCAGCTACTTCTCCCAGAAATTGTCCAATCTCTCTGGACAACCAGCCCAATTTCCTCCCAGAAATTGCACAAAAATCCCTCTCAGTCAAGCAGGTTGTTGCATGTGCCTTCAGGGTGATCGATTCCCTCCAAGACCAAGAAAACTTGACTTGCCTACATGGGCTTCTTTTTCTCGAAATTAAAAAAAAAAATAGAAACATGCAAAAAGAATCCCTAGATCTTAGGGATCTATTTTTAGTAGTTGGAAGTTACATGCAAAGATTGTTTTAGAAACTTTCCTCCAAGTGTCGCTTTTTCCTAAATTTGTGGCATGCGCATCATGAGCCTCAAACTTATTTATTCGATGCTTTAGAGCTCATTCTTCACATTGATCTTGGAGCTCTGACATCCCACAGTACATCCAGGAGTCTTTGGCACATCCAGCTCAGCTATTTCCGGGTAAGTCTTCTTTACTTGTCTTTTGCAGCATTTCTATCGTGTTTTGTGTTTTGGATTGTGTGAGTGTTATCTTCTTGATTTCTATGAAAACTTGTTTTCGTTTGCATGCATGTTATCCTATAAAAGCACCGTTTCAATTTTCATTAGCATCTCACTACTGTTGCATGCATGACACTGTTTTGCACGAACGGTCATCAATTCGATGACTTGTTTCACACACATGTATGTTGTTTCGTTTTTTGAATCTTGCATTCACCGTTTACATGCATGATCATTCACTCTTTCTTACACTTAGCATCGTCATGCATTCACATCTTCATATGCTTTCAGTTTCCCGTTGGTGGGTTTGGGCAACCTTGGCCCGAACTCTACCTCACCCAGACAACATTATGTAATTCTGAGAGGGAATGCTCTGCCTTCCTCCCTGAAAATGTGAAAATTTGGCCAGTCAGTGGCCTCCAATCTTGCCTTACGCAATTTTGAGAGGTAGTGACTACTGGCCCAAAAAATTGCTCAATGTAGTCCTTGGGCCTGCATCCCTTGCCAGTTGAAATTGCGCATTGCACAATATCAACACCCAGTAGGCCAATTTGGATTGTGCATTCCACAATTCCAGTAGTCAACCAGCCTCCTGATAGTCCAGAATGCCTTTTGTGCATTTCCGACAGTCACTCTCCTGCTCTCCTAGTGAAAATTGCGCAATCCTTTCCAGCAGCTCCCCAGGTATGTTGAATGTCATCCCTCAAGTTTGCTTTGGTTTTAAATGACAAATTTTTTGCCATGCATGTCACCATGTCTCAAGATATAGGAAGTTTTCGTCTGTCTCTCAGCAATTGAGGATCAATCGCCTCCAAGAGAGCAGGGTCAAACGATAATGATGGAAGTGCAACTAGAGTAGCAGTTGAAAGAGTGTCTATGAGTTTGTCGATATACGAAGACACCAAGATGATTGTAGACAAAGACATCAAGCTGAAATAGAAAAATGTCAATGATGCATTCTCAGGCACATTTGGGGAAAATATTGAAGACCACCAAGTTTATGTGAACATTCACAAGTCCGGTTTGTACCAGATTGCATGTAGATACCCCGTGTTCCCATGCACGGACATGATACATTGGATCGTCTCGCACACTGATCCCAAGACGATGACATTGAGCAGTGTCAGTGGGATGGAGATTGCTACCTTCAGGTCACAAGATTATCAGCAGATGTAGCACTTGTCGAAGCCAGTGATCACCATGGTGACACCCTTCAGCATACCTAGCAGCAATACCAACTCCAGGGATATCTTGAAGCTGGGTGAAGGAGCCAGCCAAATTTAGGATGACACCCAACCAGATTTACAAGGCGAAGATACAATGGAAGGCATATTAGTACTTGGTCATATTTTCATGTCGCTTGTATGGCCAAGAGAGCACGAAGACCTTCCCGCAGAGCTAGGTGATCTCATTGGACCAACTAGCCAGTGAAGGAAAATCATGCAACTAGTCAGACATGTTGGCTCATAGGCTAAAGGAACATGTATTAGGAGCTTGGCAATTGCCCAAAGGTTAGCAAGAAGAAATCTACATGTCCGTATACATCTTGGATGCAATTTGTGCCCGTCAGGAGTTTCCAGGCCTAAAGTGGCATGGACATTAGCAAAAACCTTTGTCAATACTTATTGTAAACTGTTTTCTGAATGTAGCTTCCAAGGAGTCATCACACAACTGTCAGATCATTTTTTCACCCCGATGTATAAGATGATATTTGAGTAGGATCCACCTTGCATGTCGATGGTAGTAATGGAGGCATTGATTGACATAACCAATTGGTATGCCTCACCGTCTGGCACCTTCATATGGATGTAAAACACTGAGAAGCCTCTACATGTTTTACCAAAGTTTTCCATGGACAAGCTCATCATGCAAGAAGTATCATACCAGATCTTGATAGGACTGTTAGCTAGATTGCACCAGAAGAAGAAGGCACCTTGGCCCACTCTTTTGTTGCAGATCGGGTTGTACGAGATACAGAATCTCAATCATGCAGATGTCGAAGCAAAAGAGTTCAAAAAATATCCTTTCAACACCTGAAGCTACAATCTATATAACTCGCATTGTTTTGTGAAGGATTACTACACGAGAGTACAATTTCTGTGGATCCACGGGGTGTGTCATTGGGCTGAGGAAGACCCATGGAGATATTGTCACAGCTTCTCCAGGCCCGATGAACTGATTGGCATCACTGTAGAATGGTTAGCAAAGTAGCGTGAAGCAGCATCCAGGAGAGCACTAGTAGCAGTAGCAGCAAAGGTAAACATACCGGTGCATGACAAAGGCAAGAGAAATATTGTCGATAGCGCAGAGGCAGAACAAAGCTGCAAGTTCATAGTAGAGCCACTTGTGTAGAAAGCAGCATTGGAAATAGAGGCGAAGAGGCAACAATGAGACAAGAGGAACCTGCAAAGGCAGAGAGAAAAATAGAGGATGGAGGAAAGAGTGAAGGAGTTACATGAGTTGAAGGAGAAACACCATAAGGAACAGGAGCTTCACAGACGGGAGAAGGAAGCGCAGCAAGGAAAGATACAACAGGGGATGCAACATGTACAGACAGATGAAACTACGCCTGTATAGGTAGTTGAGTCATCCGAACAGTTGGCACCAAGGAGGTAGGGTGAGTAGTCGCAGGAGCAGGACTTCGCTCAAGAGATTGAACGAGAACTTGAGCATATGGATACAAAGATGGACAAGCCAGAGTTAGAGAAAGACATCGACCTCATGCCTTACCACCAAGAGGTTGACCCACCCGCTTCACCGGGTCTGGAAGCAAAGAAAGTCTTGAGTGACCAAGGGGAGACTGAGATCCTTGGAGACAATCTGGAAAAAGAGATGCACAACATATCATTCGATGAGTCACAACATAGAGTTATGCAATCACGTAGAGTGTCTACTCTGGATGACCACTCATGTCCTGCGCACTTTGAGGAACGAGTGGTCGTATCTGACGTGCGCAAGCATCTAGCAGCATTGGTCGATGCTACCAAGCATATGCCAAAGCCACTAGCTCGAGTGTTCACTTCTTGATAGTAGAGAACGAGCGAATGGCTAAGGAGTTACAAACAGCCAAGTAGGGAGGAGAACTAGTTATAGAATCCACCCAAGCCGAGTTGAAGAAGGCGATACTAGATGAAGTATCGTCCCTTGAGAGAGTCATGCAGGAATTGTACTCCAGATTTGGTATGTGCATAAGGTAGTTGTCCATCTCAATAGTTGGTAGCAAAGATGTGTTAGGAGAGCACATATCTTGTCAAAATTGCATACTATTGTTAACCACATGCAAACATGGATAATGAGATACAAGGGAGCCTTGTTACACTTGCCCAAGATGATGAAGCCCAGAGCGGTCGAGCTGAAGGCACATATCCGAGTTAGATCCGGAACTATGAATAACTCTCGCAGCTCATCACTAGTTTGTAGGATTCCCATGCACAGGTATTCAGAAGCATGGATATTGTTGTGCGCACACATGCGATCCCATCTATTGGGACACTCATCGAGGCAAAGAAAATGGCACAAGTCCGATTGGAGCTTGACTCATACTTTGATGAGCTAATGTGCATAGGCACCAGTGCAGACTTAGTGATCAATGCAGACACCATGCATCAGTATGTCGTTGGTCTATTCGCATTCAAGACAATGATGTGCGTGTTATTGGACGAGTTGGACAGAGTAGCTAGAGCAGTGTACCCAGATGCAACAGAGGCAAGAGTTTGTTTCCAAAAAGATGTCACCATAGAGTACATGGACACCATCGCAGACTACCAAGCTTGGCATCAGTTTGCTACTATCAACCATCGTGAGGATGTTGAAGAGTTGGTATTCCCACATTTGTCTAAGTCATAGTGATGTCTTGCATGACTTGCTCAAGCCTATTTTGTCTTAGATGGGTACATGTGCAGATCGTATGTAACGTCTTGTCAAGTGGAAGTTCAAGTGCCAATAACTGAATGTAACCGTCATAAAGTAGTTGAAGAGTCATGAGGGTAGATGAACAGTCACAAAGGGGAATGTCAAGGGTTACCCCACCCTTTGCTATATATAGTCCATCATAACTCATTGTATATGCTTTTGGTCATCCAAGCTTCTAATAGGAGTATCTTAGAGAAAGCATGGAGAGTATTGTAACGAGCCTTGGCTTCTCCATAGTGCAAATCTAGTACATCTCTTTGGAGGAGTAGGCGGCAATGACTGTAATGTTTTGTTATCGGGACTAGTGGTTAGTCATGGTTGTATTTTATGATTGGAACTTTCACTTATTAATATAACAGAGCTAGCACATTTCATGCATATGTTGTTATTGTATTTCATCTATCTTGTTTACTCTAAATTATATATGTATATGTTTGCTTACACGTGTGTATAGACTCTTTCTATATATGTATGTATGAATCTTACTTAAATGTGTTGTTGGTTTAACCATCACTTTGGATTGTCATCTTACTTTCCTTCATGTTTTTGATGCATCCTTGCTCATGTGTTCCCTTCTTAACCATGTGCTTTCACAGGTTTCCAAGGGGTGCACTCACCTCACTCTCAGCGTGTTAGAACCATTCATACACCTTCCTTGGCTTGCTGCACATGTCACACCCTTGCTACCAACATGGGTATCCTACTTTCCTCTGCACGCAACTTCAGTCAAGGCAATATTGTATGACCCACTACTGGGACTCCTACACCAAATGGTCTGAGGTTTAGTTGGGACTTCTTACCAGGGAGATCCCCTGACATGTTGGCGAGTCCAACACCGTCAATAGCTCCCCAAAACTATCCCCATCCACCATCACTCTTTGTGCTTGGGACGTTCATCCCTCACATTCCCTTGGCTGATATCGCAACTATCCAATCACAATTGTCGGCAAGACTATCTCTATTGACATTAAAGGCATTGATGCTCCCTTAGACTATAACATCATTTTGGGTCATAGTTATACCTATGTTATCTAAGTTGTCATATCTGCAGTTCACCATAAGATGTGCTTTCCCCACAATGGAGAGATTGTCACTATTGATCAGTTGATGTACTATGATCCCAAAGCCCAGACTTCACCTCAGTCCAACATCTCATCTGTGAATAACAATAAGACTGTCTTGTCCCTCACCAATGTTTTTCCTGGAGTCTACAAAGATTCCACTTTTCTTGGTTCTTATTATGATCCACCATCTACTCCTTCTGATCCTATCTCATCCAGTGTTTGCATGCTCCAAGAATCATGGACCACCCACAAATGGTCTGGTATGCCTTCTCAGTAGCCAAAACCTCCACAACTTGTTGTTCCTAACTCAACCTAGCCTTCTGGTACTACTCCTCAAGGATAATTTCCTTATGCTCTTATCTCTCCTAATCCTTTGCCCCTGGAACAGTTCCCCCAGTCTGAACCATTTGGAAGCAGTTCCTCCAGCACATTACCCTTCTGGTTAGATACCATTCTTATTTCCTCCCATGGAGTTTATTATACACCTGTCATGGCTACATTGAGTTTTCCCAACATTATCCTTACTTACCTGCAAACCCATAAATTCCCCCCCCCCCCACTCCACTCATGATGATCGATGACGTATTTGACACCAAGACCCTTGTTATCTCCTCATCGTTGATGACCTTTATCATCTCAGAGTTGAAATTGTCCTTCGTCGTTGTCTCACCCATACATTGTCTTATTATGTCTTTCACATGGATCCATCATCCACACCATATATCGGTTATGTCAATGGTGCGAGTCGCTTCACCGGGAATCTTACCTCAGTAGCTTGGGCCATTTTCAGCCCCTTTTATTCGTTAGTCCACTCCAATGGTGTCTGCATTGGATCTGCCACCAATAACCAGGCCGAATACGATGTTGTGATAGGTTTGTTAACCGATTCCCTTGATTGGTGCATCCTTCACCTTCATGTTTGTATTGATTCCTTTTTACTTGTCATGCAATTGAATGATGTTCATCATGTGCCTAATCATGTCCTATTTAGAAAATATCTACGAGTTAAGATTTTGGTGCGTGAATCTGAATCCATTACATTCAGTCATGTTCCTAGAGCCGAAAATCACTATGTATATACTATTGTAAATAACATTTTAGATTGGCATTTATCACATGCATATACAAGAACACATCCATAACCAAATGGTGAACCACAATCGTCACAAAAATATGCATAACCATAAATATGTATCATCATACAATGTTTTGAGTCCACTACTTTAAATACATCTGACATGTTCATTCGCATGTTATCATAAGACAAAAATGGGGACCCACATGTCCCTATGCCTAATCATTATCATCTAAAGGCTCCCAAACCAATGGCTTTGTTGTAGCATATTTTTTCCTCTTGGATACAGATCATGAACGAGATCGCTATGCTAATTTTATGCTCATTATATTCAGAGATTTGCGCCTCATATTAATGAGCGCCACTCTTGATGCCGAATTATTTTCAAAGTATTTCAATGGTTGTCTTATCATTAATGTCCCTGGGTTCACTTACCGAGTCTGTATATATTATTTGGAGGATCTACTTTCTCTTGTAGAATTTGGGATGGATGAAAAACAATTAACTGGTCATGATAGCCAAAATTTGACAAGTTGTAAGCCCCTATCAATGACTCAAGAAGACACGAATGCTATGAATGAGGCTATCACTCTTGCCTAGATAGAGAATTATTTTGATTTGCTGATGGACATTATTTCAAGGAATCCAAGCCCTAAACTTTGTAATCATCAGCATTATTTGACTCAAGCTACACCACTAATGGTGGTTGCTCGCAAAGGCAGAGTCAATGATGTTTCACTGCTACTCTCATATAGTGTCGATTGTATTTTACAAGCACAAGCTGGGAGTATGACTTTAGAATGGGCTCAAAGGGAGCATCAAGATGAAGCTGCAGAACTTTTCATGAAACAAATCGAAGATGACCTCGTAGTGGGGCCAAGGCAGTGAATAAAGCATTGGAAAAATAAATTGTTAAATTGTCACCAAGGTCAATTGTTCAATCCTCATATTCCATCAAAAGGCAGCGCAACTCTCAAACCAATTTTATAGGAACGTTAAGGATTTTGTCCTATTTTCAAGAGTTATTTTTATTAAAATCATTGGACCTTAGATTCAATCTTAAAGTTAGAGTTCGAGTATTGATTTAACTAATTGATAACACCACCGCAAAGTGGAAGAGGAGCCTGTATTCAAGGTGGAGTATATATATATATATAGTACTCAATTGGACATGCCCATATAAATGCATCATTTTCTCACGGGTGGGGGCGTGACATATAAATAAAAATACAATCAAAAAGTAAACGCAGTGCTTAGTGTGCCACAATATTAGAATGCAGTGCATGGAAACGTTTTCAAAAAAGAATATGTGTTGTGTTGCGTGATTAGACGGTTTTGAAATATTTTTCCCCTCTAGATGATTATTCCACATATGAACCACAGGGGACAACAAACACTACACTTATTGTCTTCGCCTTATTCATCATACACATCAATGACAGGTGGAATTGTATTTTGATACATCGAATTTGGAATTTATAGTTGTGACAACTATATAATTTATTTATTTTATGGTAGCTTCATTATTTTATGAAGTGGCTTGCAAATTCAAAATTTGCTTGAATCGTTGAATCATTTAACCTTTGGTTAATAGTTCATGACAAAAGAAAACGCTTTAGCAGTTGAGGCTGTGATTCCAATTCTTTGTGAATGCAATCTAGAACCCAGAGAAACAGTAAGAAAAGATATTGGGTTTCTTGAGCTCACACTGCAAGAATTGAGTACAAAACATCAAGGTGCAAGTACCCCATTGTAAAAGACGCAACCGAACATGCTATATTAAAGCTTAGATCACTTTCTAATCCCAGTAATATTGCACAAAATGATGACATAATATGAACCTTTTTCCTGGCTTGTGAAGTCAAGAGTGTAAAGTTGAATGTTCTAGGCCTATCCTGCCTCCAAAAGCTGACTGCACATGATGCAGTTGCGCCTACTGCATTGAGAGAGATTCTTACTACACTGAAAGAACACGTAGAAATGAATGATAAAAGTTTGCAGCTGAAGACACTACAAAGTACAAACTATATTGATTATATTCCAACCACGGCTACAACCAGAAGATGAGGATGATATGGCAATAACACTAGGTATTAGTCTACGGCTTTTGGAAAACAGTCGATGTTCAGATAGAATTTGCAACACTGCTACAACAACATTGCGACAAGTAGTGGCCTTAATATTTAATCATGTCATAGTTGTTGATTCCTTACCTGTCAGTAAGTTTGGCTCAAAACGACATCTTTCTCCAACTAATTATGTTACACGGGATGTCAGTCAGAGTGTTAGCATAACCATACCTCTGGAGAGTGAAATAGGTCATGCAATATCATTTTCATCCAAAGAGAGCTTAACTCAGTAGGAACGCTTGGCCTTCTCATGCGACACTGTACAACGAAAGTATTGACTCCCAGCGAAATGCTTATCGAATTGATGTCTGTGATGTTACCATTGGCAAAATGGTGTGCCTTTGAGGAGCCTTGCATCAAAACAATTACAACATAAAATTTATTTCCATGGACTCAACATTCAGGACAAACAAATACGAATATCCATTGTACACCTTCCTCGTGTTTGACACACAACAGAATGCTCTTCCTGCTGCATGGGTTGTCTCATCATAGAATAGATTGTCGAACATTTCATGGTGTTTGTTAGGCACTTTGATAAAAGTTCGGATTTTGTATTTTCTGTAGATCCATAGAAAATCATTGATGGTCCAAAACATTTGAGCCTAAGAGGATCCCGAAAGTACGATATGCACGAAGTTTAATGTATTGTGTGCCCCACAAGGCAGTTTTTTCAAACCACCTATCTAAATATCGACGACTACAATTGATCATGGAAACACCCTTTTCTATTCAAAAATCATTAGAGGGTCCCCCGGGGGGCGGTTTTGTAAAAAACTTAGTACAAAGATCCATGGTTCTGATTTATTTAGCTATGACTCTGAGCAAAACGTATATTTTGCAAAGTTCTCTCGGGGCAGTTTTAATTTCCCAAAAACCATACATAATTTTGAACAAGACAAAGAGACATGTTAGGTGACAATTTACCAAATCGGGTTACGTACATTATGTACACATGCTACCTTTGTCATATATTATTAGTCATATTATCGCACTATAAGCATTAAAAAAAAAGAGAGAAACAACACAAATTCACTTCAAGATATTATATATATTTTACAAATCATATATATATAATAAAATTATCGTAATATCACGATTTGAAAATTTCTTGAAGGAGAAACAGTTTTGTAATGGTTTTAAGAGTCATTTATGTAAGTAATTCAAATCAGAAAGTTAGGGAGTATGGAGTTAGCTTCACGAGGTAGAAATAAAGGCCCAAGAATTATATTTTGAGAGGGTTTGGAGTCCAGTCTTCATGACTGAGTATTGTAATCCAAAATATTTTTGAAGCCTGAATAATATATTGTAGTTTGATTTCAGTGTTGGGAAGTTGCAGTAATTGTTTTTCTCTTTAGTTTTAGCATTCAAATTTATGTATTTTCCTCTCTTGAATAGTGTAAGATGCAGCTAGTGCTTTGATTTAGTTTTTTATGAATTTACTTAATTGCACTCATTAAAATTAATCTTGAAGCCTTTAATGAAGTGCTCCATATCCAATAATTTCATTATATTTTCTTAGCCTTACATTATTCTTTCCACGGAAGTTAAAGCATAGATTCTTAATTTCTTATGCCAAAAATTTGTCTCTTCCATTTTCTACTTTACACCTCCATCCTCTCTTGTCCATTCTGATTTAGAAGGCTAGGGTTTCAAAACTAGAACCTTTGGTTACAAGCCTTCATGGCATGTACTTCCAACCATTAATTTTAATTTTTTTTATCCAATCTTAAAATGTCTCAAACACAAGTTCCCCCATAGCCAAGAATTGTCTCCTGAGATACAACAGGCTCCATCCCAGTAGCCTGTAGGTCTTGTACTTCCTGACCGGCCAAAGCAATGCGCCGTGTGATTCCTTGCCCCTTTGAGGGAAGACCCGTACATTCATCTATATACCAATATTCTATCTTATGCCACCAACGCTATGTCACCCCGGTCAGTAGCACATCAAATCTACATTGGAGATCCTCCAGAAGAGAATCACTCCCTGATCTTTGTTGTGATGTGGACCCACCCATATCTGCAACCCCAAGCGCTGCGTCTCGTCCCATGTATCCTATTGGCCTCACCGATGTTATATCTACATACCACAAAGTTTAGAAATTAGTACCATATACACATATTTCTTAAACTATAAATGCATCAAATATATAACAACTTTCACTTACCATCTGGACCCCATGCTCATCCCAGCGGAAGTGGTAAGTCAAGATCCCCTTGATAGTTCATGCCACTATATGGATAGTCATCTATGTACAGTGGCATCTAGTCCCAATGAGAAAAAAAACTTAGATCGTAACACACATCTGACTCCCCATCCTCCACCTTGTCATAGTAGATTTCCCCAGCGACACATCCTCAGCTCTTGTGGGCCCCCATCACAGATTTTTACATAAGGTCAAATGGTGGGGATCTTCTCAAAGAAGAGTGAGCGTAATATTGTTCCTAAACGAATATTTATCTGGTCCTCCGTCTACATAGTTTCAACTGTCATTTCAACGACGACAACATCATCTGGGTCCAACCATAGTTGGTCATCACCAGCACACTCTCCACCAACATCATCTACCCCCTAGTGATATGGTGGAAGGTAGGATTACCCAAGATCTGCAACACTGTTGTGGATATAGCTCATGTCAAGTTTTTCTAGGTAAATGATCTAGATGGGTGTTCCCTTTGGACAACTCCCCGGTACACAGTGGTGATCAACAAACTCACCTATATGCCTCCCATGAGGCAACACTAGATGTATCTCCCACCCCAAGGGGGCCAATCCTGTTAGAAAATATATGTCCTTGATCTTGATATTGATTGTATGCCCCTGTACTACAAAGGCCTCCTAATCTGGGTCCCAATAACTCACAATCCTCAACAACAGGAGCTCACCAGCCATCATCAAAGGGTTCTCTAATAACTTCAACACGCCATATTATGCCAACACCACTCTCACTACTTCATTGAGTCACCCTTGTTTAGAGCATTAGAGATGAGTCACCCTTATATCTATGGAGTCTGTTCTGAGTCCCCTTGAGTCTAGTTACAATGTTCCATACATCGTTGTGTCACATTCATCCCATTATATTCATATATGGCCTCTAGCTCCACTACTTCGTCTTTGCCCAACCCAAGTTTGAGTCATTGACTATCCCTTTCGGAATTGAGTCAGTCACCACCAATTCAACCATACATATCATGCTCTTACAAGGGAAGTTTCCAGTATGCCACTCATCTTGTTTCCTTCCATCATCATCCTTGGGGTTAGTCCATCCGTCACTCTAGTATGATACCTCATGCCTTTGTTAAGGATTCCTTATTGCCTTAACTCTGTTAGGCCCTCTTATATCGAGTTCAGCACATTTATTCTGGAAGAGTGGTCTAGAGGGTGGTGTACCTTGGATCATCTTCCATATTTATTCAGTGCCTCGGATCAAGCAAAAGGAATCATCATTACTCTTTGACTTGGTTGTTTCTCACGTGCTCAATGCCAGCTTATCATCGCATGATTGAGAATCATACAGTTGATGGTTCAGTGATCCAGGCAATTGTCCTAGTGATTCCCGGGTGTGTGTGAGATGTTTTAGATCTCATGAGGGGGTGGCCCTTCATATAGCCCCCCACATGCCTGGATGTTCACTGATGTTGATCCAACCTCAAATGCAGTTTTGCAGATGTGATGGGTTTAGTTTTTTCCGCTTGCAACACTCATAGCATGCATGTCTCCTTCAGATATTCAAATCCCTTTCCTGTTCAGTCAGGATTCTTTGGTTGTGATCCCCCATGGCATGTCAACTTGAGGGGCATTATGTATCATGTACTCAGATGTTATTGTATTCAGTCCTAGCCTATGTTTTTCCAGCCACCTTATGTATATGGGATCCATTTTATTATATTTTGGCCCATTATGACAGTATATCATGTATCATGTACTTTGTAGCTCAACCCCACATTGCAGGGCTCATCATTATTATTTGTGCATAGTTATCTTGGTGGGTATGGGTATGCATCCCCACCTCATTTTGAGATCATGTACTCCCACATAAAAGAAGACTCTTATTAGTTTAGTAGGTCTCGCCCCCTCCATTTTTGTTTTTCCTTGCATTGATTCAGTTCTCTCTCTCTTTGACTCCCTTTTGGTGTCTTGTGGAAGTGTAACCTACAACTTATTTCGGTCATTCGATTTGCTCGTAACACTCATATGTTGGGGGAATCTGTTATCACCAAAAAATTATCACCTAGCCATTTCTAACTAGGTGGAATCAAAATACACCATGTAGGATTAATTCTACCATAGTAAAATCACTTTCACTATGGAAAATAATTTTGTAAACCACTTTTATTAAATATTTTTTGATTAAAATAAAAACCCATGAGAATAATTAGATAAATCATTATTTATTTAATTTTCTTTCGAAATAATTTGTTGTAACATATTTGGTTTTGATAAGTTAGTTTTTTTTACAAAAGGAGGGTATAAAAGAAAATAGAATAAAAAATGAAATGCAATAAAAAATGATGAAAAGAAACCCCAAAAAACAATTGTATAAGTGAGAAAATTTAAATGCCACTAGAAAAGGTTAATATTTGCATTAGAAATAAATTAGGGTTTTTGTGTGCAGCTTGTTTAAATGCCACAACCTAATATTCTGGTTTGAATCATATAGTTTAACCATGATCAAATCATTTAAATTTTTGTCTCTAGATTAAAAATAAGTTCACCAAATTGTTTAATCTTGGTTGAACATGAATTAGATAGGATAGAATTAGGAAAAATAAAATGGCCACTAGATCAAATGTTCCTACTCAATAAATTAAATCTGCTTTAATTAGACGTTAAACGCGTTTTGAAGGGTGATTAATTATATGTAATGATTTTATTCCAAAGTCACAAAATGACCAAATTTTATCGTCACCAAGTGCTATTCAGTAGCTTATTTCAACAATGATCCTTTTCCCTGCCCAAATCAATGGTGGGGAAGTCATTTCTCAACCCCTTCCCCCGTTTCGCATTAATTCCAAAGGGGGGTCCAAAAGGTGGTATCCTTTTGGCAAGCCCCTTGCAACATGTCATCCCCTCATAGCTTCGCATTCTCCCCTCTCCCGCTCAATACCACTTACCACTACCCCCCCCCCCCCCCGAAATCCACTCATCCTGCTCACGTTAACACGTCATCCCGCCAACGGTTATCACATCACTTCCCATGCATTCCCTCCTCTAATCATATTCTGCCACTTGTCCATACCCATTGCTACATTCTCGTTATCATTTGTCTGTTACACTCATGTCCGTTACTAGGCTCTCATTGTCCATTAATGCTCCTAAATCCCATTTGGTAACAGTTTAATCCTAACAGTAATTCATTTGCAGTTATAAATAAACCCTTCCATTCCTTTCACATAATTCCCTTGACTTCATCACCACTATTTGAAATCACAGGTTTTAAATCTCGGATCTAGCCAAACTTTGTTACTGACTGCGCTTAATTTTTCAAGCAGATACTAGGTTGACCAGTGTCTACAAATATAGTGATCTTTTCAGGTATCTATCATATCATGTTATGAAACCAGCTCACAAGAAGATAGAAAAGAGAGATCCACGCCTTAGAATTCAGCCTCTTCGAGGGGCAACCTCCTTTACATTACATAAATGAACAATTCTTGGATGATACAAATGACAAAACCTCCTTTCTATATATAGGAGTCTAAGGAGTCACAATATAATCCAGCCGACCTAACAATAATAATATAAAGCCACAAAAATAACAATAGAGGGATTCTATGGGGCACAGAAATAACAATATGGGGGTAATAGGGGCACAACAATATAAATAAGGGGTATAACTACAATAGTAATGGGGTAATCACTAGTATTATAGGGACCCAACATGCCCCTCTCCTTCAAAAAAGTGTTTCCTCAACGCTTGAGTAGTTCTGGATACTTCTGCATAAAATTCTCATCCTCCCATGTGGAATCTTCAGCGGATAAGTTCTTCCACTTGATAAGATACTCTGAAATTGATCGATTTCGTAGCTGTCGAGTTCTTGTTTCTGTGACTGCTTCCGGTTCCAATATAATTTTTCCTTCCTCGTCAAGTTCTGGCAATATTGTTTGAATTGGGAGCTTGTCACCTATAACCTTCTTTAAACATGAAACATGGAAAACTGGGTGCAATCGAGAAGCTGCAGGAAGCTCCAATTTGTATGCCATAGTACCAATCTTTTGCAACACCTTGTACGGACCATAATACTTTGGTGATAATTTATTATCCTTCTTAGCTTGCTTTAGGGACATTTGCTTATATGGTTGTAGCCGTAGGAATACCCAATCACCTACATCAAAACTTCTTTCACTGCGATGTTGATCTGCCTGTTGTTTCATTCTATTTTGTGCCAACACGAGGTTATCCTTTAAGAGTTGGAGGACTTGTTGTTGATGTTCGATGTGATGTTCCACTGCCTGAACCTTAGAATTTTCTCTTAAATATGATGTGATGGATGGTGGTTGATACCCATAAAGTGCCATAAATGGGGTCATTTTTGTTGCTGTATGGAAGGAAGTGTTATACCACCATTCAGCCAGAGGCAACCATTTGACCCATTGTGTCTGTTTATCAGATACAAAGCAACGAAGATATCCTTCCAAACATTTGTTTACTATCTCAGTTTGCCCATCAGATTGAGGATGATAAGATGAGCTATGAGCTAACTGAGTACCAAGACAAGAAAATAATTCTGTCCAAAAATTTCCAGTGAAAATGGGATCTCTGTCACTTACAATAATCTTTGGGTTTCCATGTAGCTTTTGAACTGTTTCCATAAATGCAGTAGAAACTGTACTGGCTTTAAATGGATGTGATAATGCACAAAAGTGTGCATACTTGGTAAGTCTGTCAACTACCACCATGATGACACTCTTTCCCTCAGACTTGGGTAAACCTGTGATAAAATCCATTGAAACCTCCTCCCAACGTTGGCTTGGAATGGATAAAGGTTGTAATAGACCCGGTGTCTTAATTGTTTCAACTTTATTTTGTTGGCAAACCAAACATTCCGCCACAAACTTTTGAATATCTGATTTAAGGCCATCCCAAAAAAATTCCTTCTTAACCCTGTGGTAAGTTTTTAAAAATCCTGAGTGCCCTCCTAAGGGAGAAGTGTGCAATTCCATAAGAATCTTTTGTTTTAGCTGGGAATTCTTACAGAGGTATAAGCGATCTTTGTACCATAACGAATCATTTTGCCAGCTAAATGTATCAGAAGTACTGGAATCTTGTTGTAGCTTTCGAATAAGTGCCCACACTTCTTCGTCATTCTTCCATTCCTCCCTTGCTTCGTTTATCCAATCTGGTTGGATAATAGAAATGGCACACAACAATGCTTCCACATCCTCATCCTTTCTTGAGAGTGCATCTGCCACCACATTTTGCTTCCCTTTTTTGTAGATGATTTCAAAGTCATAACCCAACATCTTTGTGACCCACTTTTGTTGCTCTTCAGAGGATAATCTTTGTTCTAAAAAGTATTTAAGGCTATCATGATCCGTTTTTACCTTGAAGTGTCTTCCCATTAGGTAGGGTCGCCATTTCTTAAGTGCATGGAGTATTGCCAACATTTCCTTCTCATAAATAGCTTTGCTTAAAAACTTTCCCTTGATTGGACGACTTTCAAAAGCAATGGGTCTTTCATCTTGCATTAGAACAGCACCAATTCCATTTCCTGAAGCATCACATTCCACAATAAAGGTTTTTGTGAAGTCCGGTGTAGCTAAGACCGGTGCTTGGCACATTGCCTCTTTAAGATGTTCAAAGGCCTTTGTTGCTTCCGAGTCCATGAAAATGAATCTTTCTTCAATAATGTTGTTAGAGGTGCTGCTATTCTCCCATAATTCTTAACAAACTTGCGATAATACCCTGTCAACCCAAGAAATCCTCGCAGATGCTTTATGGATGTGGGGATTTTCCATTCCTTAATGGCTTTAATTTTGCTAGGGTCTACCTTAACTCCTTCATGAGATACAATATGACCCAAATATTCCACCTCCTGGACTCCAAAGAAACATTTGGATCTTTTTGCATATAATTGTTTCTCCTCCAATAGTTGTAGCACCCTGTCAACATGTTCAACATGATCCTTCCAAGACTTGCTGTAGATTAGTATATCATCAAAAAATACTAACACAAATTTTCTAAGGAATGGTTTGAAAATTGAATTCATCAAACCTTGAAATGTTGAAGGTGCATTGGTAAGGCCAAAAGGCATGACCAAAAATTCATAATGACCCTCATGAGTTCTAAATGCCGTTTTCGGAATGTCTTCAATCTTCATTCTGATTTGATGATATCCCGAACGAAGATCCAACTTGGTGAAGTAAATTGATCCATGCAATTCATCCAGTAATTCATCAATGACAGGAATGGGGAACTTATCTTTAATAGTGAGCTTGTTGAGCTCCCTATAATCTGGACACATGCGCCATGATCCATCCTTCTTGTGCACCAATACTACTGGAGCTGAGAAAGAACTTTGACTCGGTTGAATTATACCAGCCTCTAGCATTTCTGCAACCATACGTTCAATTTCACTTTTTTGGACATAGGGATATCTGTACGGCCTGATGTTTGGAGGAACACTTCCTGGAATCAGATGAATAGCATGATCATGATCACGCATAGGTGGGAGACCTTTGGGAGTCTCAAATACCTTGGAATGATTGTCCAGGACTTTTTGGAGATCTGGAGAAATAGATGATTCCAATGTGGAAACATCTAGCGAACATAATTGTGCAATTACACCTCTTTGCTCCTTTTTTAGAAGCTTTGTCATGCCATTAGAGCTGATTATCTTTCCTGGTTTCCCTGCAATACCCCTTAATTCAACTTCCTTTCCTTCCACAGAAAATTTCATGAAAAGTTCTTGAAAATTAAAAGCTATTGTACCCAAGGATTGTAGCCATTGGACTCCTAGTACAACATCAGCACCTCCCATTGGAATGGAAAGCATTGGGCTAGTCAATACATATTCTCCCATGGATAGCTTGATATTATGGCACTTTCCAGAACAATTTATTGTTCCTCCATTTGCAATCATCACTTGACACTCTGGTGCTGGATATAGGAAGCAATTCAATTCTTTTGCTACCCTACAATGAATAAAATTGTGGGTGCTTCCTGAATCAATCAACACTATTACCTTTTTCTTCTTGATTTGTCCTTCTATCTTGATGGTTTGAGGAGTGGTAATTCCCGCCAATGCATTACAAGATATGGTCGGATTTATTTGTTCTTCATCTAGGCTTTGTTCCTGGAATATATCCTCTTCTTTTGACCTTTCTTGCTCCTTTTCTTCTTCCTCTTCACAATCTATGTAGAATAATTTCTTCTCAGCACACTTATGACCTTTTGTGTATTTGCTATCACAATTGTAACAAAGCCCTTTTGCTCTTTTTTCTTCCAATTGTTGTGGTGTCAACCTTGTAGGTTGTGGAAGACTATGGGCAACAACACTTCCGTCTTTATAGTTGTGAATGGTATGCTTCCTAGTTGCCATAATTTTGCTTTCCATTTTTCTTGCTAACCTGAATGCCTTCTCTAATGAATCAGGTTCCCAAAGGCGCACATCATGTTGGATATTATCCTTTAAAGACCCTATGAACACATCAATCCTATGCTCCTCTGGAATATCTTTTACCCTTATGTTCAATTTTTGGAACTCCTCAATGTGCTCCATTATTGAACCCTTTTGTTTGAGACTTATCAATTGGCTAAAAAAAGTGTTGCTTTTTGTATCCTCATAATGTGCTATCAATTCTTCCGTAAAAATTGCCCAAGTGATAAATTGTTTACGAGAACAAAGCCATTGATACCATACAAACTGATTTGGTTCCAAATATAATGTTGCCATACGTACCTTTTGTGTGTTTTGCACATTATTGAGATCGAAGAATTGCTCCATCTGTAATATCCATGTGGCGGGATCCTTGCCATCAAACTTCCTCATATCGATTTTTGGAACATGGTGAGTCTTCGATCCAACATTAGAGTCTATGGAATCATGATTAACATTTCTTTTGTTCTCATCATGAGTTTCTTTTACTACCTTTTCACCATTAGTAAGTATTTCTTGTAGAAAATTTGTCAAATTTGTCTTCAAATCTGCCATGTCTGTCTTCAAATCTGTCTTCAAATCTGTCTTCAAATCTGTCTTCAAATCTGCCATGTTTGTCTTCAAATCTGTCTTCAAATCATCCATCTTAGCTTCCATGCCCTTTATCTTAGATTCCACGCCATTTATCTTAGATTCCACGCCATTATCTTAGATTCCACGCCATTTATCTTAGCTTCTGTTAGCTTTTGTGAGCGTGACATTTGTTGCACTTGTTCTTGTAATTTTGATATATCATGTAGCATTTCTTCCTCTTCTTCATGAGTCATGCTAGAGCTTTCAGGTTCCTTACTAGGTGTTTGCATTTTCTTTCCTCGGGGCATCAGTTACCGATAATAATGCTTTACTATGCCCTTTGAATTCCGTTAAACCAAGCTTACACAAAAATTAAAAAAAAACTACACACCTTTTTTCACTTTATAGAAGCCTGATATTGAATCTGATGTATCTCTGTAATTTCAGATCATCCAATTCTGAAATTGTAACCTGTAGTAGCCTTCTGTGTCCTCTTTCCAATGCCACAAGTCTGAGCCCAATTGGATTCTCCAAGGAAGAGTTATGTGAAATCTCCCACAGTGACTTGCTTTTAGACTAGTTCAGTAGAACGAACTTGTACGACGTGCCACGAGTCACTGTTTTAACCTTTGAATATAACACCCATAGAAAAGAAACTACAGTCCGTCCTCTTTCTACACCTTTTTACGAAATTTCAATCCGATCCTCAGAGAGAGAGTTATGACGATTTTCCCCAGGTCACATGTTTTGAATGTAATTCAGGAGTCTGCAAGAAGGCCAAATTCCTCAGATCATATCTTCGAAAATATCGTGCGAAAAGCTCTGAAATTCGGACCCATAGTTCAGTGCCAATTCTTCTCAAATGGGTTTTTTTTACGACTTCTGAAACGTCACAGAAAAAAAGTTATAGCGAAAATGCCACGATGACCTGTTTGGAGCAGCGAAACCCTAGAATCCAAAGCTCTGATACCAAATGTTATGAAACCAGCTCACAAGAAGATAGAAAAGAGAGATCCACGCCTTAGAATTCAGCCTCTTCGAGGGGGCAACCTCCTTTACATTACATAAATGAACAATTCTTGGATGATACAAATGACAAAACCTCCTTTCTATATATAGGAGTCTAAGGAGTCACAATATAATCCAGCCGACCTAACAATAATAATATAAAGCCACAAAAATAACAATAGAGGGATTCTATGGGGCACAGAAATAACAATATGGGGGTAATAGGGGCACAACAATATAAATAGGGGGTATAAATACAATAGTAATGGGGTAATCACTAGTATTATAGGGACCCAACATATGAACATCCTATTACTCTTCCCCTCTGTTTTATCATAATATGGCATCAAAAGGAAATGACCAGCCCTTTGGCAGCAAAACACCGACTCAGGAAAATCCTAAAACTTTTTCTACCCTAGACCTTGACCAAATCCCCTTAGAAACAAGTTCTTTGAAATCACTAATACAGAGTGTGAACTCGACTTGTTCGAATTACACCACTGGATAAAAACAAACTTACCAAGATTCAAAGGACAGGATTAATCTATGGGAATCCCTGTTGCCCATGTTTATGTTCCCTCAATCCCATGTATTCCTTTATTTGGTCATGTGGTGTCAGGATAGGAATAATCCCCTCCAAAGAACCATTGTGGCCTAGAATGGAGACATAATGATCTCTATTACACATGAAACCATAAACAAAATGTTGTTAACTCCCAAGAATGATTCCCTTAGCCATTTCTCGGTTGCTTGTTTATTTTTGGTAGCATCAGATGTGCTCTAGCCATGGAAATTGGTGGAGAGGCTAAGGCACATAAGATCTCCAAGGCCCATTAATGGTTTAGGGAAATTCCACCCGGCTGGAGAGATATTAATATTTTAATATTTTTAATGGGGTTCCTAAGTCTAAACTTAGGAAAATTAAAATATTAATGGGTATTAATATAAAACTGGGTGAGAATGTTCTAAATGATATGGATCAAGACAAATCTAGTATTAGTCATTGATTAGAGACTTAATCTTGGTCGTTGAAGTCTCAACAGGAAAAGTATAAGTGGAGGTTTGAGGATCAGTTGGAGATACACCAAGATTGATTAGTCAGTTCGATTTTTTGGACCGGGGCTTGCTGAGAAAATTCAAACAAGTGATCTATTGCAGTGAGGGGAAGTGAGTACATAACAGAGAGGCAGAAATAGTGCTAGAGGGTCACCACAATGACCAAAGAGGTTGACACAGAGGCATCTCAATCTACGCAGAGGTAGCAGGAGCCAAGCAGAGGTAGTTGGGGACTGCACAGAGGTTAAGGGGCCTGTGTGGGTGATGCAGAGGTCCAAAGAGATGATGCAGAGAGTCAGAAGGCTGACACATAGGGTTCAGGAGCTGAGATAAAGCTAGCAGGGCTAACGCAAAGTTAAGAGGAAGTGCCGAAAGGATTTCCATGGGTTAGACTAGAGCTAAGAGGCTGAATATTTGTCTCCGAGAAGAGGTATTATTGTCATGTAACAATCTCTATTAGGTGAGCCATTTCGGCACCCTAGTTGTACTCAAGAATCTGCATAATAATAAAACCCTCAGAAATGCTGCACCGTTTTCTCGCATTTGGTTTTTCCAGGGACGATTTTTCAAAAATAACATCGTCCCTTCTGTGTTTGTTTCAATATTTTAGTTGATGATATGTATATGAGTTAAGGTTGAATTTGTGTTTATTTTAGTATTTATATTTATAAATAACTTGTTAATGGAATAAACAAGTAGGAGAAATAAACCAGATAATGCAGTAGGGGTTTCTAACATGTCAAACTTAGAAATTTCAACATAGTATCAGAGGGTTGCAGATCACAAGAGGACTGAAGGCATCAGCAATATCAAAAATTTGCAAGAGTAGCAGCTGTCCCGAGAGATAGAGTTGCTCCTAAGCAAAAGGCAGTAGAGAAGGAGTGACGCAGAGGGCCTGCATCATTATTTTGAGCAAGAGAGAGGGTCGATACAGAGGCATAGAGAGGCATAAGAGGCTCACGAACAGCCACGTCATCCTACTCAGCCAGGTAGGCTTGACCCAGTTTGCTAGAGGAGTGATTCAGCCTTTCTCGAGATTACGCAGAGCTGGAAGGCTCAGTTTCTTCAGTTTCTAGGGCCTAGGGAACTGTGGGTAGATTTTGGATTGGGAAGCTAGTGGGGTGTTTTTTCTGTCGAAACAGAATAGTACCTAACAAGACAAAACCAAGGTAGAGGGAGTTGCTACCTTAATGGATTTCTAGCCAAGAAATCTAGATCCGAGTTGCAGTTATAAAGAGGATTGGAGAGGAGAGGTTCGACATTTGGCAAGAATATTTCTAGTAGGGAAATCAGGACTTAGAGGGAGATTTCCATGAGGGAACTCAAAACTCAGAGGGAGTCTAGAAGATGAGTGGAGATGGTAGTAAACGAACTGAGGGATCAGGACAGGTTGGACGGGGCTTTCAAATTTGTCATCTGGAAGGCTAGGATCCGAACAGTCCTGGATAGACATCACGTCAAGGGCTTTGTCTTGAGAACCGTGGCTATCCCAGTCAACCTAACTGATAATGAGAAGTATGAGGATGCAATGGTGAGGTAAAAGTGCATAATCCTTGATGGGGTCAAGGATCATGTAATACCATATATTATTGAAAAGAACACAACAAAGGAGATGTGGGTTACTTTGACAACATTGTATCAGGGCAGTTATGTGCAGCAGAAGATGCTACTAAAAAATCAGCTACAAATGTTTCAGATGCAAAAGGGGAGAAAATAGATCTATTCCTCCTCAAATTGCAGGAGATTCGTGACAAACTTACTTCCATAGGGGACAATGTTGGATTAGGAGTTCATGGTGAGGACCACCTTAAATGCAGTCTCCAAAGAGTGGGAGACATTTTTCCAAGGAATTTTGGGTAGAGCTAATCTTCCAAGATGGGAAGAGATGTGGTCATCTCTTCGCTAAGAAGAGATCAGAAGGTTGACCAAGGTAAGGAGTAGTGGGAAGGGAATTCAAATCAAGAAATAGGAGGACGGAGGATGTGTCTCTAGCATCTGCGAGACAACAGGGGAAGAGGAAGAAGAAGGATATCTCCAAGGTGAAGTGTGTCCATTGTGGGGAGTTGGGTCATTATTGTTATAGACATTTTTGGGCACTGCAACCCCAATAATAAATTTCCATAAACCAAGGGCTCCTAAGTCCCTAAAATTATTGTTCCAACCCCTAAAAGAACAAGGTCAACTGATTACAACATCTCCCAGAAGTTCTCCATGAAAAACTACTCAGAACTAGTCAAAACTGGACCATCTCACCTGCTCCATGGTCAAAGTGCACTGCATCCCACCTAAATGCACATAGGAAGTGTGATGCATACTGAAAAGCCCTTTTATGGGGTGCGATGGGCGAGAGTGGACAAATGGCAGGGTCAATCTGTGAGGTGGAGGATCATGGAATCTTCTAGAAACTTCTCCTGTGACACTTGCCTCTCTGCATTCACTCAGGGATGAGTAAGAGATCATCAATCTCCAAGTGGAATCAAGAACTAACAGAGAGATGACACTAATCAAATCTCAAAAGCTGACCCACCCCCCTTGCAAACATCTATATATGGATCCCTCATCCCAGAGATCCAAGGGATGGAATTTTGTATCTTGTAAGGAAGTGCTGCTGGTTTCTTGGTGTAACATCATAGTGTTGGGTGATCTAAGATTTTCATGAGGTGAAGAAGGGCTTTCTTGCTGAGAGGATGACACTGGGTCAGAACAATTGGTTGTAATCCTCTTTGCTATTCTTGATTATTAATAAAGATATTCAAGTTTTCCTCCACATTCTTGTATGATTGATGATATTTGCATTTGTGTG
This sequence comes from Pinus tabuliformis, assembly GCA_031772625.1. NCBI lineage: Eukaryota > Viridiplantae > Streptophyta > Pinopsida > Pinales > Pinaceae > Pinus > Pinus tabuliformis. The sequence continues at coordinate 96,600,443 of CM062805.1, read as the reverse complement.
GTCAATATATATCTGGTCCTATATTATTTATGTTAGTAGATCTATGTTCTTGGATAGTGTTATGCTGCTTTGATTCTACAGGTGCTCTTTGAAGCTAGGTAGACGAGGAAGCGAGTGGCAAAGATCTATCAGAAGGGAGAGGAATCAAGCAAGGATTCAAGCGCAAGACAGAGGTTGGTCTCCTTTGTTCTCCTCTTATCTACTTCTCATAAAGGAAAACGAAAGTGGTTTTAGTTTGTTTGTTTCTAAGGTAGCTACCAGCCTTAGTGGGATTAGCAGCTCTGCATAGACACTAGATTTCCCGATAACAAAATGGTGACTACGTTGGGGAACGAATAGATTGTTTGTTTGTCTATATTTGTTTGCTTTATAAACTTACAGACAGAGCCTGAAGTCAAGTTAGCTAGCCTTCGAACTGCATTTGCTATGCAAGTGCAGAGTAGATCAATGCTGCTTTAGTCTATCTCCGGGTTTTTTTTATGAACTGAAAAATCGATTTACAAGCTCTCTAATTGCCCTTGTGGTGGCTCTAGTAACCTCCTTAGATCTACCCCTGTGATTTATTTATTGATTACCACTTGCTCGGCCAAAATCCCTGAACTGTGATGCAAACTGTGATCAAGAACTGGATCAAAAGTCTCGCACTGTACCATCGCACCCTCTCTTCAAGGATCTCAGTATACATCGCACTTCCCATGTGCTGTAGGTGGGATGCATACTGGAATCCCTGTGTAACAGGTGCGCTGATCAAAAAGGGCTAATTTTACCTTCAGACTTTGGTTTTTTCACTCTTTTCAGCTCTATTCAGGAGTTTTGTTGTCTGTAGTCAGTATACCTCTGTTGGAAACCCCCTTCCTTGCCATTATTCTACCTCCATTATGCAAAGAACTGTGAATGTTTTTGTGTATTGTGATCCATTTTCAGTTCTCTTTTACAAAGAAGTAGCATAATTGAACTGTCGTTTCTTTATTTGGAAGTGTCGCAAGTGTCGTTTTCAGTCATAGAAGAGAATCCAATTGTTCTTAATAGTCGATTACACTGTTGCTCTTGTATTTGATTTGAATTAATAGTTTTTCAAGTGTCGAAAGCAAGTTTTCAATTCCAAATAACAAAGTGTCGTCATTGTCTTCATTTTGTCTTGAAAAGAAACTTGTTAGTAATGTCGCTTTTAAAAATAATTCAGATTTGTGCTTAGCTTTCTTTTTATCATTCACACAATAAGAAGGCTGAAAACAAATACATGCATGTGCATTTGCATTTAGACTATTTGTTGGTTTGATTTAGGATAGTGCATATAGTGTGTGCTCTCTGCTCTACGTTGAAAGAATATTGTCTCCCTTTCCTTAGTAGCTAGGATTTTCATTGCAAAAAGAAGATTAAACGATTGTTTATCATCTTAGATTGCATTTTAGGAAATTGTATATCTACATCAGGTGGTGAACCTGAAAGGCAAATTTCTTAAGCAAGATGAACTGTAAAATAAATTTAATGAATCTAAAAATGCTATGGAACCTAACGCACAACATTTAGAAGTTTAGGCTAGAGACGTATTCTGGCGTCATAAAACCTGGTAACTGTTGTTTTCATTGCTGGTTGGGTGATTCCTCCACTTTGAGACGATAAGTGCCAGTACAGACTTGTGCTCCCACGTACCGTCGAGTATATATTGGGAGACCACAATAGGCTTTATCCTTTATCCATAGGAAGTCGTGTCCGCCGCCGTATCGATCGCAATGCACTGAACACAGCATTCGGGAAGATTGACTACCGTACCGTAAAAAGTATTCTGCAGTTTTGTGATTGGTTTGGTAATCCCTTTGTCTAGATTTCCAAAGTAGTCTCTTTCATTCATTTTCAGACTCCTTAAAGGAAAAGGTCCATCTGATCACTTGTCACTTCAAGCTCATTAAAAATCGAAGGCGACTAGAGTCATATTTTGTTTTTTCTCGACTCTTAAAAATTGAAAAAACAAGTTGTGTCAAGGCATCTAAAATTTATTTTAATCAGAATAAACATCACCTTTCCTACGTTGGTCTTAGGTTGAGAAAAATGGAGTCCACCAACCAAGGATTTCCCCTTGGAGGAAATCCTAGTCCTTTCTCCTCTTGGGGAGATGTTGGTGCACCCCATATGGCCACATTGTCACTTCCAAGATTGACAATCGGCTTGCCCGTATGGCTCTTCTCGACCTCTATCGTTCAGAACATCGTGATTCCTGAACAATCAAGTCAGCAACTAAACGATACCAAAGTCAACCCCCAACCTTCTACTTCGTCCAATTCTCCCTCTCCTCCTTCCTCTTCGCTTGATAAAGCTGGTAAAGCCAAAAATCAAGTAACTGAGAAGAAGAAGGAGAAGAAGAAGAAGGAGCCAAAGGCGAAAAGGGGCAACCAGGCATCGTCTAATGAAAATCCACACACTGCACCGTCCAGACCTAAATCGCCATGTGTCATTTGCAAAGGAGACCACTATCATCGAGATTTTCCTTGCATCCCTCGGATCTTAAGGGACTGGTCTCCTCATTTGCACAATCCGATGTCGTCAACCTCTGATGATCATGTTGAAAATACACCGTCAACTAGTGAAAGTGAAGCCCCCGGACAAAAAGGAAAATGTAAATTTCCTTGTAAACTGTGTGAAGACGATCACGCCGTACATCGTTGTCCATTCTTAGACGAGGCTAAAAGAGTTTTGGACGACCGTCCAGTTTCACCGTTACGGCTTCCTCCTGGATATAATAAGCTCTTGCCGAGTCCATCACTAGTTGAAAATCCGGCTGACACGCCATTGTGGTCAGCCGAAGTGTCTATCATTGAAGATAAACCATCTGAATCCACACCAGACAAAAGTCAAAAGGTCGAGGCGGCAATTGACCCGATCTTGCCTTCATAGGATCCATCTTTAGATGATACAGTCACCGGAGAGAACAATAATGACACCATCCAAATTCTCTTCGTAAGCACAAACTTTGATGAACATGGGGGCAGTCTACTCGTTCCTTTACCGCAGGAAGGAAGTTCGTTAGAGTCATATCCGGCCGTCTATTCGGTCCCACCTCCAAGCAACCTAGTTGTTTCCTTCGATTGGAATCTACTAGGTAGACCCCGCTTACCGGCTAGTGTACCATTTCAAATCATTGCTCAAATATATAGAATGGTCATGGCCGGTACCATCATAGATGAAGGGGCTTCTGTGAGTATCCTTTCCTCAACTGCTTGGAAAGCGCTTGGTTCACCATCGCTTTTGCCTGAAATGAGAAATCTAACAGGCTTTGACAAAGGAACCAGTCGACCATTAGGGATCCTTCCCAATGTGCCGATAACATTGAGAAGGAAAACTGTTCACATGAATGTAATGGTAGTCCAAGGACCCCTGGATTATAATATACTCCTTGGATGCGATTATATTCATTGCATGGGAGCCATTGTCTCCTCACTCTTTAGAGTAATGTGTTTTCCACATGAAGGAAGAGTGGTCAAGCTCGTAGAACAACTTTCATTCCCCGATTCACACATAGAAAATAGTCAAATACCATCCCTGAATGGTCTTTTCACGCAAGGAATGTCTCATCAATCCCCAGTCCGTCCACCTGATGAGCGCGAGTGATTCGAAGGACATGAATGAAACCCAAGAGGCATGCACCCTGGCCTGTTTCGACAGGAAAACCTTGGGTATAGGGTAGGTTTCCGCGAAGGATATATGACTGGTTTATGAGATTAGACTGGAATAAGATTCCTTCGTCAAAGTTATGTGAGTGGAGCCAGTTGCACCACTCACCTTTGTTTATTTCGGTAGACATCGCCGAGGAAGTGTTTTGTCTGAAGTATGGATAGAATAGTCTTTGTTAACCCGTAAATTTTTCGCTATACCTGGGGGCATGCAAACCTTTTGGCATGCAAGCAAAGAGCGACCATTTATTTTTTAAATTTGTAGGTCCTCTAACCCTTTAAACTTGTAGGATTGGTTGTTTCCTAACTTGCATAAAGAAAGGATGTGGGGCAAAGCTTTGAAAAAATGCCATTTTAAATGAGACATCCTTATTATACGACTGGATCGAGCAGTTTTAACGCGGAATTCAAGCTCGTTAAAAATTTTTAACGTGGAATTCAAGCTCATTAAAAAATAAACATAAGCAATGAGCAAATGTTCCCCCAGAGTTTAAGCTCATTAAAAAATGAACCAATTTCCAGTAAATAACCATCGTGAATGTATCATCATCAGACTTTGAAGCCTTGGTCGTGTTCTTATCATCACCTCCACTTTATATTGGCCGATCATTCACCTCCATTTGATTGTTTACACTTTTTGAGGAACAGCTGCGAAGAGTGATCCTGTTAGACATCCTTGTGACACTACTGTGATTGGAAAATTCCAAAACTTACCTGGAATTAGCTGCTACCCAAATTTATCACTCATTCCTCAAAAAACAAGTCTCCTTTAAGCTCTTTTCAACTGACTCGTAAAATATGAAAAGATTGCCGAGCAATTGGCCTCTCCAGCTTGTTAAAGTGACCGAAAGTGCTATCCCTCCTTTAGATTTTAATCTTTTTGGACCTGAGGGATTATTACACAAAAAGATCGAGCGCTTGTTTTCTCAGCTCGTTAAAATTATCGAAAATTCATCCCTTTTGTATTATTTTATACTTTTTTGGACTCAAGGGATTATATGACGAAAAAGGATTGTCGGAGTTTTCTTTACGTGCCTTTTCAAACTCTCTAAAATTGAAAAGGACTGAGTTATCTTTGTCATTAAACTCGTTAAAACTGAATAGCGACAAACTTGTCCATACAGACAATAACGAGTTTCACTATCGCTAGGCTCGTTAAAACATAGCGATGGGTTTGCCCAAAGGGAAAATTATAGAACAAGCATATGTTATCCTCCTCAAGCTTGACAAAAATAAAGAGGTACTGGTTAGCAATGACTGGGGAAAAATTGGGAAGAAAACTTGAAGAAACTTTATTTGTAGCAAGTCGCTCTTGAACATGACACTTTCACTCCACATCCGAGTCAGGTTGGGTTGTTCCGTTCACTGGTCATATCACCATTGGTCCATCACACCATCCATATTTGGGGTTAACGCTACCAATCCATCATATCAGTGTCGCCGACATGTTCAAGAGAAGTCGCTCAGAGAATTCACCTGTGTCTCATCCACTGCAATACATTTACGCTCCATTCTTTCATGACCGCCACCCTGAACCTTATGTCATCAGATTGTTTTCACCTCCATTAAAATCATTTTCTCCGTTCCGTTTCATTGATGTGCGATTCACTAAGGCCCTCCTATGATGGATCGTTTCTTGTCGACATCAACTCATTATCCAAGAAGTCGATCTAGGAACAACCCTTTCAATAATTTGAAGCTTGCATGCCTCAATGGCAAGTTTCTCACTTCCGACGACAGGTTTACATCAATGGCCTTCGACCGAAAGATTTTGCGTGGTGTTCGACGCCAAGTCCCTTATTCACCACGTGAATTGCACTGTAGTACCTTGAGGGTCATCATCATTATCGCTGATTCCTCTCGCGCCTGTTAACAGCTTACATCATTGGCTGGTAATCAGGCGATGTCTTTCCATGTTCGACTCCAGAACATCTCTCACATGGATCGACTTGTACTTTGAGTGAAGATTAAACGAGATTGAAGACCCCGGATCTAGTTTCATCCATCCAGGCTGCGATATATATTCAGGAAAATAAAGACATCAAATGTACATCATTACTGCACAGATAATCATCCAATCCATAGGATGATGGCTCTACCAGAATCATCAATCTGCACTCAGACGATTGTCTGTCTTATGTACATGAAAATGAATTTATAAAGCTGAGCATGGGAATGCCCGTCTCAGCTAGATCATGAAAGTATTATTAAGATAATGTATTTTATTGTATCTTATTACAAGTCGCCTTCCAGCTTGAAAAAACTTTGAATCCTCATGATAAAGCATTTCACCCGACATTAAAAGATTAACGACCTCATGCTTTAGGGGGCAACTATTATAGACATTTTGGGCACTGCAACCCCAATCATAAATGTCCATAAACCAAGGGCTCGTAAGTCCCTAAAAGTGTTGTTCCAACCCCTAAAAGAACAATGTCAACTGATTACAACATCTCCCAGAAGTTCTCCATGAAAAACTACTCAAAACTGGTCAAACTGGACCATCCCACCTGCCCCATGGTCAAAGTGCGCTGCATCCCACCTAAATGCACATGGGAAGTGTGATGCATACTGAAAATCCCTTCTATGGGGTGCGATGGGCGAGAGTGGACAAATGGTAGGGTCAATCTGTGAGGTGGAGGATCATGGAATCTTCCAGAAACTTCTCCTGTGACACTTGCCTCTCTGCATTCGTCCAAGGATGAGTAAGAGATCATCAATATCCAAGTGGGATCAAGAACTATCAGAGAGAGGAAACTAATCAAATCTCAAAAGATGACTCACCCCCTTGCAAACATCTATATATGGATCCCTCATCCCAGAGATCCAGGGGCTGGAATTTTGTATCTTGTAAGGAAGTGATGTTGGTTTCTTGGTGTAACATCATAGTGTTGGGTGATATAAGATTTTCATGAGGTGAAGAAGGGCTTTCTTGCTGAGAGGATGACGCTGGGTCAGAACAATTGGTTGTAATCCTCTTTGCTATTCTTGATTATTAATAAAGATATTCAAGTTTTCCTCCACATTCTTGTATGATTGATGATATATGCATTTGTGTGGTCAATATATATCTGGTCCTATATTATTTATGTTAGTAGATCTATGTTCTTGGATAGTGCTATGCTGCTTTGATTCTACAGGTGCTCTTTGAAGCTAGGTAAACGAGGAAGCGAGTGGAAAATATCTATCAGAAGAGAGAGGAATCAAGCAAGGAGTCAAACACAAGACAGAGGTTGGTCTCCTTTGTTCCCCTCTTATCTACTTCTCATAAAGGAAAACAAAAGTGGTTTTAGTTTGTTTGTTTCTAAGGTAGCTATCAGCCTTAGTGGGACTAGCAGCTCTGCATAGACACTAGATTTCTCGATAACAATTATGTGTCCCAGTGTCCTAAGAAAAAGAACAAGGGAGAGGCTTCTGACTCCAAGGCAACTCCGACTAAGGTGGAGAAAGAAGTTGAGACTAATGACAACTATGCCATTAGTGCTCATGCACCTCTATAGAAGTGGTGGGGAGACATTGAGCTACAGTCAGGAGGACTACATACTAGGGTCAGGATTCTTGAGGTGCTCAAACTCTTGGATCATATCTGGTTATGGGAGCCCTTAACGATAGTAGTAGGGTGATGGATGTCGAGTAGAAGAAAGATGTGATGGATTGACAAGACAATGCTAAAGTGTAGAGGTCTATAGCAGCACAGTAGGGGTTGCAACAGTGCGAGAGGAACATAGGTTTTTGTAACAGTGCAAGAGGCACAAAGGTGTTTGCAGCAGTGTGAGAGGCACAGAGGTGCTTGCAACAACGCAGAGGCAGCAGAGTGAGCACAGGGTAGCAGCGAAAGGTAGCTTTAGCACCAAGAGGCTTTTGAACTAACAAGGATGTCATAATTTGGGTTCAGTTACTTAATTCTTGGTAAATGAGTTGCAGTGCAGTAGTTACCAAGAGCAATGCTATTGGTAGCATGGGGAGCATATTGAGAGGGAGATGCAATACATATGTAGCAGTGGTAGTAGTAGTGTCATTGGAAAAATTATAGGAAGTAGCATTGTAGTGGATGTTGAGCAGCAGGCCAAGCATCAGCACAGGTACTAGTGCAGAAGGATCAATGTGATGTTTCAGTGGTGGAGCATTACTAGAGCACATTCCTAGCTAAGAGGGAGTGTTGATTTTTGGTAGCATTGGATGTTCTCTAGCCATGAAAATTGGTGGAGAGGCTAATTCACATCATATCTCCAAGACCCAGAAATGGTTTGGGGAAATTCTACCCGGTTGGAGAGATATTAAAACAATTAATAATTTTAATGGGGTTCCTAAGTCTAAACTTAGGAAAATTAAAATATTAATTGGTATTAATATAAAAATGGATGAGAATGTTCTAAATGACATGGATGAAGCCAAATCTAATCTTAGTCGTTGATTAGAGACTTAATCTCAGTCGTTGAAGACTCAAATGGAAAAGTATAAGAGGAGACTTGAGGGTCAGTTGGAGATACATCAAGATTGATCAGTCAGTTCGATTTTTTGGAGTGGGGCTTTCTAAGAAAAATCGAACAAGTGATATGTTGCAGTGAAGGGCAGTGAGTACATAGAAGAGAGGGAGAGAGGTAGCAGGAGCCACATAGTGGTAGTTGGGGTCTGCGTAGAGGCTGAGGGTCCTGTGTGGGTGACGAGGAGGGTCAGAAAGCTTACGCAGAGATTTAAAAGGCTGACATAGAGGATTCAGGAGCTGAGCTAAAGCTAACAGGGATGACGCAGAGCCAAGAGGAAGAGTCGGAAGGATGTTCGTGGGGTAGATTAGAGCTGAGAGGCCGAATATCTATCTTTGAGAAGAGGTATTACTGCCAAGTAACAATATCTATTGGGTGATACATTTCAACACCCTATTTGTACTCAAGAATCTGCATAATAATAAAATGCTCAGAACTTTTGAACCAGTTTTCCTGCATTAGGTTTTCCCAGGGACGATTGTCCAAAAATAAAGGGGTCCCTTGTGTGATTTCAGTATTTTAGTTGATGATATGTATATAAATTAAGGTTGCATTTGTGTTTATTTCAGTATTTATATTTATAAATAACTTGTTAATGGAATAAACAAGTAGGATAAATAAACTAGATAATGCAGTAGGGGTTTCTAACGTGTTAGACTTAGAAATTTCAGCACTGTTGTCCTCATGGATTTATATCATAAACTCACTTTCCCCCAAAGAGCTCAAATTTTTGAAATCTTTCTTCCAGAAGATGTTCAGCTTCCCAAAAATAAACCTCCATATCTAGCCTCTTTGTTCATAGAGAGAGCCAAACTATCATCACCCTAGTTTCTTGCCTATTAGGTTACCAAACAAACCAATGGGTAGATGAACCCATTCTAGGTTATCTATTGATCTTCTCCAAAGATCACAAGACAACATTCATGTATAATTATAGCCAATCTATGGCTGATAATATGCATGAAGAGATGATGAATATGTGTTGGGCATGGAATCCCCCCATAGCATGTTTTGGGGCTCAAAGCCCAAGTTTTGGTTAAAGGTTTTGTAAGACTCCGCGAGTTGTGGGCACGAAGCGCGAAGTATAGGTTGAGTCATAGGGTTGTCCACCCTAAAGTATTGCAATGTAATGTAAAGTCATGTCAGCCTATCCATGGTCCACGGACCATGGGAATGTATAAATAAGAGTGAGGCTCTAAGTTGTAAAGATAATAGGAGAGAACAATATGGATGGTTCGAGCATAGAGTAGGAGTCTAAGTGTATTGGGTCGTAGTAGTAGGAAGAGGCTCTGTAGCAGAGTGGGCAGAGGCCTAGTAGAGCCCGCAGCTGAGTGCGTTGACCCCTGTAGCTGAGTGCACAGGGTGGTGTCGAGTTTGTAATCTGGATCAAAGAATAATAAAGAGAAGTTGATTCCTATTTTTGTGTATCTGCTATGCATTGTTTTCTTTACGTTTATATTGTTTTATTTATCGCGTGCACTAATATGATTGCTGAATATGCTGTAATAATCATTAGTCTTACATAAACAAGTTAAGTAATCAGATAGTAACAGATTAAATAGCAAGGGACTTGGGTATTATACGGGTTGCGCCCCGAGTAGGGCTACGCAGAAGCAACCTCGCAGGTTGCAAAGGGATAGCATGTGCACATAGCGACGAAGGGTCAAACCATGGACCTCTAGAAGCTCATTAGACATCCTCAGGGTGCAGAAACCTGGTTCTAGGACCCTCCCATACTACTTCAGGTGAGACTTCAATCTACGCTCCGCAGACTATTGCCAAAAAGGCCAATAGTACCAGGATTTGCTTGGCTAAATCACCTCTGAACTTGGGTCAAGCCCATACAAGCCAAAAAATGGTTTTGTTGCCGGGACCAGGATCTACATAAGGGATGGCTGATGTCATGCCACTGGAATCCAACAAAGAAAGAAATTGAAGAGTGTTTGGACAAGAGGATTTATCATTGAGTTCACGGTAGACACGACCGTCAGCTTCAGTGAGGCAGAGCGATGTTTCCTCAAGGGACCACGAGGTAAGTATATTAAAACTTTTAACACTTGGATTAATATGCTATTGTGTGAAAAGTTGGTTATTTGAATAAATTAATGTTTGGGACTACGCGAAGTGGGAAGATATATAGAAGAAGAAGTAGTGAAGAGTTGGAAACCAGTCCCTTAATTCCACCTTCACAGGAAAGCGAGGAAGAGCTCGTGAAAGTTTCTCCGAGAAGCACGGTCAATTTGATAAGTTATTGTATTCCATGTTTACCACCTCCACCCACACCACCACCCTTCTCACCCTCCTCACCTCCATCTCCACCCACCCCACCTCTGCCACCACCGCAGTTCAGTATGGCAAGTGCTATCAAACTACCGGTATTTAGAGGAGTGGGGAATGAAGATCCGAACCATTTTTGGTTCGTGGTAAGAGTAGTATGGGAAGCACAAGGCATCATGGATGACAATATTAAAAAGGCTACGCTGGTCAGCACATTCTAGGATCGTGCATTAACGTGGTATATCAAGCATTCTAATGACCACCCGAATGCAGTAATCGCAAAGATCTAGGCTATGCTGAACAGGGAGTTTAGCAGGTGAAAATTAGAAACACAATCAATCATCGGGTTTAAGGAGATTGCGATGCTCCTAGACGATACCCCCTGGGATCTGGACCAAAGGATGAAGAGTACAATCTACGAAGCCAATATGACATTAACATATGCACAACATCACGCATGGTTTGTGGCCTCACTTACACCACACTTAAGGAGAACGCTGTCACAGCAAAAACTTTCCACCTAGGGTGAAGCATTGGAAATGGCAATGAGATTACATGAGACCCCTTTACAAGACCTTGGGTTGGGAGTCCAAGAAATCCCTGTGCAACTACAGAATCTATGTCTAGAAATGCAAAGTTTGAAATAGGACAGGACACCTCGACCGAAGGCGCACGAGGAAGTATGGTGCATAAAATGCAAAGGCCAAGGGCACAACAAGGACCACTGTCTAGTGTTCACAAACTACTTGGCAGGAGGAGGGCTGATGCCATTAAGACCTAAGGCACGGGTAGTGCCGAGTGCGACATCTGCACTATGGTGTGTGATCTTCCAGATAGGAGGAAAACACACTACAAACAATTGTCATCTGTTGCAGAAGTATACGCAGATGTCCCAACAATTGTTTTGTAATTTCTGCAGGTCAGTACGCCATGATGGACACACCTGCCGAAGCTATGAACTAATGATGGATCAGATTCCTATCTATAGGGTGCAAACCGAAACACGGGCCCTCGACCCAAATGTAGGGATGGCACGTGCTGGATTTAAGGGCACGGTCAAGGTCGAGGAGGAATGGGACCAAGAAGGGGTCACGGACAACTAATTTGTTACAATTACGGAGGGTCAGGGCACTACACCTGCGATTGTACAAACCTAACAAGGACATCATGTTGGTATTGTACTCAGTTTGATCATGAGGAAAAATATTTCCCTTCACTGATAGCGAGGATGCATGAAAAGGGGGTATTATAGCCCTCTCCGACTCAGAATTTACAGATGATGAGGTCTGAGCCACACGAAGAAGACCGGAAGGTAAACATGATTCTCAGAAGCGGTATGACCACGGGAGATGATAAAGGGAAGCAGCTGGAAGAAAGTGTGTGGGTTCATAAGGATCCTACAAAGGAACCCGAGTTTGATTTAGAATGTGCGAAGGAGACATTCATGGAAGCTAAGAAGAGCTTCAGGAACGCCTCCACTTTAGGTAGTAAGGATCAACTAGAACCAGGCATGGATCCTTCAATGCTCACTACCTTTCTAGAGACGTGCATGAAACTACTGCACGACAGCAAGGTAGTCAAAGGAATACAGGAACTTATCACTAGGTGCACGGGGTCAAGAGAACTGCGCATGGTCCAGAAACTTGGAAAGCATGCATTACGCATGGGAAGGGAAATGAGGTTGACTGCACAAATCGTTGAGTATGAAATGGATCAGGTAATCCTAGATCTGGGTTTGGACGTGAATGTACTACCAAAGAAAACACGGGAACGCATGGGTAGACCCGCGCTACAGTGGTCTCCTATTTAGTTACGAATGGCGAACCAACAGAATATTTTGCCCATGGGAATATTGCAAGGGGTAACAGTAGATATTGAAGGTGCGAGTGCACATGCAGATTTTGAAGTGATAGAGATGATTGATGACAGTAATCCCTATCCCACGCTACTAGGAATAGACTAGGCCACTGATATGAATGGAGTCATAAATCTGAAGAAGTGCAAAATGATCTTTGAGAAAAAGTCACTATGCGTAATAGTACCACTATATCTAGCCAAAGGAGCACGATACACTGAACTGGTGTGTGACGATGATAGTGATGACGATCTCGATTATATTTACAAGATAATCGTGTGGGAATAGGATTGGGTGAATCCAACTATAGATGGAAGGATTTCATGGGAGCACAAAAGCTCCTGCACTTCGGATTCAGACGAAGAGATAAAGCGATGGCAGAATCGGCTGCATGAAGTAATGACGCTTAATTGTAACCTGATGACTAGATCACTGTGTTGCATGACAACAGAGGCAAGGAAGCTACCAACATATGATGTATTGTCAGTGGTGGATGAATTTCTAAACAAATTTGAAAGCACAGTACCAGAACAACAGCGATTTGATGCGCTGAAGTGGGAACTGTGTGCCACACCTGCACGATGGTGGGGTACGCATCAAGGAAATTTTAAGGACTGGCACAGATGCATAAGGATGATGCACCTACGTTTTGGAAAACCACAAATACGACTAGTAGACGAATATGACGGATGAGATGATCCACACATGCACCTCGTGAAATGGATCAAGGTCTACGGGGAAGAGCCACAACCTAAATGGGTACATTTGTTCTACCATACCCTAGACATCATACCCATGAATTGGTATACGGAGATGGAGCTCTGCCATGGTACAGGTGAATGGGATGTCTTGTGCGAGGGATTTTTTTTAACGTTCACATTTGACAATCGTTGGTTGGATACTATTGACGATGCGCTACAAGCAGTAAAAGTCGCTATCTTCAAAATACCACAGGAGCCAATGGGAGTACTTCAGCCAGAATGGGCGACACAGTTAAGTAGTGCACTAGAGTGTTATAACATAAATGTTGAGGAGGATGATGAGGACCCACAAAACATTAACATTTCATAAACAGAAGGTTTTCATGAGATTCGTGGACCATCACTTGAAGACCCCGACATCACCATGCCACTAAAGATGAAGCAGGTCAACATTGGAACGGAGGCAAAGCCAAAGTATGCAATGCTTGGGGGCTATTGGGACGATGCCACAGTCAATAAGGTCGCTAGGTTACTCCACAAATACCAAGACTTGTTCTCAACCAAAATTACGGACTTAAAATGGATCGTTGGTGATTTAAGGATGATGAAGATCAACTTGAAACCCGACGTGAAGCCAGTTAAGCAGCGACCTTACCACTTGAATCCAAAGAATAAATAAAAGGTCCGTGACAAATTAGACAAAATTCTCACAGCCAGAATTATTGAACCAGTGGACAAATCCCACTGGGTGAGTCCTATGGTAGTACAAGAGAAAAAATAGAAGGGTGAAATAAGAATATGCGTAGACCTCAAGAAGCTGAACGACGCCTGTGTACACGATCCATTCCCAACACCATTCACAGATGTAGTACTAGAGATGTTGGCAGTCAGGAATCATACTCATTCACAGATGGGTTCTCAGGGTACCATCAGATCAGGATCGTGCCGGAAGATAGGAGCAAAATGACCTTTGCAACAGGATGGGGCTGCTTTCAATGCACCATTATGTCATTTGGACTGAAGAACACGGCAGCTATATTTTTTCACATTGTGGTGGCTGCATTCAAAGAATACATCCACAAGTTCTTGTAGATCTATCTAGATTATTAAACTATCTTTGGATTAGTTAAGCACCATGTAGCGAGCTTATGCTTGATGTTGGATACTTACCTCCGACACTAGATTGCATTGAACCTTAAGAAGTGTACATTCCTCGTTCCCTTTGGAAACCTGTTGGGACATGTGGTCTACAAACAAGGACTAATGGTGGACCCTGCGAAGATTGTCGCTATCCTAAATTTGGAAGCACTGTGAAGTGTTAAACAATTGTGTGCTACCTTGGGACACACTGGATACTATAGGAAGTTCATCAAAATTTATGCCCAAATAAACACGCCGATGGAAAAACTATTGAAAAAATATGTTACATATTACTGGAATGATGATTGCATGAAGAGTTTGGATGTCCTGAAAGGAAAACTGGCCTCCGCTCCAATCCTGGTCTTCCCAAAATGGGACCTGGAATTTCATGTACATGTGGATGCATCGTGTATCACGCTAGGATCCGTACTCACACAGGAGGGTGCAAAGGGTGTGGATCACCCGATCGCGTTTGCGACTTGAAGACTATCCAAAGTAGAAAAGAACTACTCTACCACCGAGTGCAAGGGGTTGGCAATGGTGTATGCACTCCAAAAATACCGACACTATTTACTTGGAGGACATTTCAAGATGTATACCGACCATTCCGCATTGAAATACCTAGTGAACAAGCTTGTGTTGGGGGAGCGAATATGCAAATGGCTTCTACTATTTCAAGAATATGATTTTGAGGTCATAGTCAAGCCAGGATGCTTAAACACAGGACCAGACCACTTGTCATGAATTGAGTTGGGCGAGGAACCAAAAAATTTGGAAGAGGGACTACCTAATGCATAGCTCTTTGCAGTGTGCGTCGCAGACGGACACTTCAAAGATATAATCCATTTTCTAACAATAGGGACTGTGCCAAAGGAATACTCAATCCAACAAAAGAAGGAATTGGTGGTGTGCGCGGTGGATTTTTTTGTCATTGCAGGGCACCTCTACAAGGTGGGCAACGATGAGATATTGCGAAGATACATACCTGAATTTGAACGAGGTCAGATCCTCATGCAAGCACATGGGAGTGTTGCAGGAGGACACTATGTAGGATGCGTGATGCCACAGAATATTCTTCGCGCAGGGTTATGGTGGCTGACCCTGCACCAGGATTCGAAAGCGCACTGTAAGGCCTGCGATATATGTCAAAGGACGGGAAAACCATCACGAAGGGACGAGATGCCACTAAATCCCCAAATGACACTGTAGCCATTTGAGAAATGGGAAATCGACTTTGTGGGCCCAATCAAACCTCAGGGAAAGATGGGTGCATGCTACATCATCACCGCGATGGAGTACCTAACACGATGGGTAGAAGCGTAGCTGGTCAAGGACTACATGGCCGCTACGGCTGCAAAATTTTTGTTCGAAAACGTGTTGACATGATTTGGCTGTCTAAAAATCTTAATGAGTGATCATGGAACACATTTCCTGAATGAAACCATCAGCGCACTCATAGAAGAGTTCTAGGTGTATCATCAGAAAAGTACACCATACCACCCACAGGCCAATGGGATAGTAGAGGCATTCAATAAAATATTGGAGACTGCGTTGACCAAAGTATGTAACGTGCAATGGAATGACTGGGACCTACGTGTACCTGCTATGTTATGGGCATACAGGACAACATGCAAGAAATTGATGGGACAAACACCTTTCTGGTTGGTCTATGGTACGGAAGTTGTCATGCCAATGGAATACATCGTACCTAGTTTGCGAATAGTAGTGCTCACAAGCATGACGAACCGTGAAGCTCTGGAAGAAAGGCAAGAACTTGAGGAAGAACGGTTTCTAGCTGGATTTCACCAGAAAGTACAAAAATAGCGTGAAAAGGCCTGGCACGACCGCCATATCAAGTTGCGCACCTTCAAGGTAAATGACTTAGTACTACTGTATGACAGCAAGTTTGAAAAATTTCCATGAAAATTTAGAATGCACTGGCTAGGACCATATGTGGTAAAAGAGGTCATAGATGGAAGCGCGATCCAGCTGGTCAAACTAAATGGAGAACCCTTCCCAAGCAAAGTAAATTGTAGTCGCTTGAAACCCTACACAGGTGGGCCGACTCTTTGACTAACGTAAGACATCCAACTGTGTGAAGATAATTGACTAGGTGTAGGAAGATAAGTAAGATCTCAGGTGCGACTTAGGCGAATAACATAGAACGTTGCTCCAACAGTGTGGAAGCCCCACCACCCCTGGTTAGGGTTGCGTGAAGGCAAGTATATCAGGGCGCAAAGGCTTGGTAAGTGTGTGCAGGGATGAATAGTTGGACCAGTCGAACCTTTCAGAGATCTCAAGGGTGCGGAAACTTGGTTCTAGCACCCTCCCATACTACTTCGGGTGAGACCTCAGTCCGCACTCCATGGACTATTGCCGAAAGGGCCAGTAGTATAGGGATTTGTCTGGCTAATTAACTCTGCACCTGGGTCAAGCCCCAATAAGCCAACATGTTGGGAAGTACATCAGATCTTTCACTACCTACACCATTGCCAACCGACCATCAAGAAGAAAGGTCTTTATAATCCGCTACCTACCCTTAGTCAACCTTGGGAATCCATCTCCATGGATTACATGTCAGGCCTTCCTTCTACTAAGCATGGAAATGACTATGTTTTTGTGAACGTTGACCAATTCTCGAATATGGACACTATGGCAACCTGTAAGAAGAGTATCACAGCAGAAGCCATTGTTAAACTCTTCTTTCAACGAGTGTGGGTACACTTTGGGATCCCACAATATATCATCTCAGATCGGGATAGAAAATGATTCGGATTTAAACAAGAATGCAACAAATTAGAGATATAACCATAAATACAAAGATGCAATAGAAATAACACTTCATTTCATTAGTATCAAATACTAAAATATTCTTACAAATAGAATGAAATAAGACTAGCTCGGATGATGGTAGCTTATCTCTGAGAAGAGTTGTGGCGGCTACATGCCTCTGAACTATGTTACTATGAGGCTCAAAGGCCTATTTATTATTGAGAAACAATGGAAAACCCTAAACATCCAAAAATCTAACCCTAGGAGATGAAGCGCCGAACTATGGGCCCCATTTGGGTAAATTGGAACATCAACTTCCCCGAGTTGTAACTTTGGCATACGATCTATGTTTGATGTACAAAATACCTCATTAGAAAGATCTCTCTGAGGACTACAACTTTTGAATGAATGGCATTGATACGTGCCCTGTGATGGTCCCAGTTTTCCCAAAAACCGTCGTTTAGGGCCTCAAAATAGCTTCAAAAGGTCAAGACCCGAAAACTGCCAAAAATAGTAAATTGTACTACAAATAATGAAACTAGAAAATTGAAAGAAACAATGGTGGGGGTCCAAGTGGAATAGGCGGGTGGCCACCAATATCCACCTGGATCATTCCTCCCCCCTTAAGAATTAATGGTCCCTATTATCACTCCAGGAAGCTCTCCTAGGTTGTAGCTTGGAGATGCCTGGTAACATATAAATCTTCAATATTGTTCTATGAACTATTGGAATGGATGATGGTTTGGATCAAGTCAGATGACTGTTTCAATTCTGTTTTCACTCAAGACATGCATGAACACCCTCAGCTTTACAAGGCTTTAAACCACTAATGCTCAATAGTTTATAGATTCAATGGATAGATGGAGAATACTGACTGTACCAGTAGATGCATTATAAACACATATGAATGGCTAGCTACAGGAAGTAAATGAATCTTGCAAATCTAATTTATCAACGTAGAGAGAAGATGACAGTTATCTGGCATCAGACACAGAAGAAAACATGAATAACCTATTCAAGTGCGAGCTTAGAACAAAAGAGAAAATGGGAATTGAACATGTAACAACAAAAGAAGCTTAGATTGTTGGAATGAAGATGAGAAGCTAGAGGAGCAGAGTATCCACAGTCCCCAAAAGTTGAACCCTTCATATTTCTAACTTCCAGCCATTTATAGGCTTTTTTTACAATGTTCCTGAACTCTCAAAGGCTCAAAATGTCTTAGTCTATCCTCTTTGTCTTTTCAACAACTTGATTGCATGACTAGGAATGAATGAGCTTGGAGGTTTCTTTCCTAACAGCAGAGTAACCACATTCTGGTATTTTGATGCGTTGTCAAGGAGCTTGTTGATGCAAGCAGTGCTCCATGATCATTTGTTGGTTTGTCTATGTTGTATTGTGGCTTTTTATCCCTCTCACCATCTATCTCCCGACAATCTATCTCCTGGCCTCTGTCTCCTGGCCTTTGTTCTATAATGGAATAAGCCTTCCGGCTTTTGACATCCTTTCGAATACCAAATGATTGTTTTCTATTTTACATATAAATGAATTCAACTATGAAAATACCCCCAAGCTCTATTCATTCCAGACTTCAAAAGTCCTTAAACACTGTCTATTCCTCTATCGGGCCCACCCTCAATTGCTATCGCAAGTCGCTTCGGCCTTGTGTCCAGGCTTCCCTTTGTATTTTAAAATATGTCAAAAACACTAAAAATCATGAAAAATTGGCTTCGGCAGACATGAAATAATATATATTTTCATTCCCGAACCCCTTCGGGTCCGGGTTTTATCACATCGGCGCTACCCCTTTGTATTTCGTTAGATAACGAAAATACGCAAAATACATATGAAAATGCCTTTCGGCGGATTTCAAATTTTATGCATTCTATGTATATAAAGATCGGGTCCGGTTAATCGGGTCACACATATACATGTGTATAGACCCCGCTCCATAATGTTTCCCCAATTGTGATTGATCACAATCGCATATTGCTCATGCCCCGGGCCAATGGTGAGCGCTCTGTTGTGTTCTCCAATAGCGATCATGTGATGCGACGTGGGCTGTCGATCTGCGCACTTGATTGACGGTCCATGTTGCATCGTCGATCATCGTCGCAAGTTCCATACGGTCCACCCCCAATCCGCCGATTACCTCCATCGATTGTGATCCGCTGATCAGATCTGGACCATTGATCGGCCAGATCTGACGGCTGCTGTGCATTTCTCTGTTTATACCTCTGATACTTTGTTTTTCATTGTTTTTATGTGTTTCTGCCTTCCGACAGTGCTTTTCTGCTATTCTAAGGGTTCTTCTCCTGCGCTGGTTTTTATCTTTGGCATGATTTTACTGGATTTGAAGACTTAAAGCATATTTGGACCCATTTTGGGCCACATTCCAACAAGGCTAACACTGGCTCTTTCTGGGGATGAAATCCTCCCTGTGAGGTTTCAAGAATTATAGACTGATGCCTTTCCTGTAAGACCAAAAATAAAATCTATCTCCTAGTGTTCCATTGGGCATGGAGTCTATTTTGCATAAAAATAAAAAGTGAAAAACATATTTACAATATCAAGACTTTAAAGCCTTAAATGAAATAGAGTTTCAAGAACTGCCCATTGACTAGGCTACCAAAAACATCTCCTCCTTCCAAACTGTGCAGAATAAAGGTATTGTTTTGCTGAATTTGAGCGATGACAAACAGACCTATCCATAAGGAGTCAAACTTACCATGATTACCTTTCTTTTCCTTCAATGCATCCCATTTGAGAACCCAGTCACCAACTTGGAAATTGTCCACTTTTTCCTTCCTGTCAAAGGTTTCTTTGATTTTCTTCTGATGAACTTTTGACTTCTCAACCAGCTGCTCTCTGATCTGCTGTAATTCAACTAGGTTATTCATTCTCCTTACCATGTCATTTGTTTCATCCTGTTCTTCTTGAAATAATTTGGCCACAGGGAGAATCAGCTAGATAGGAAAAATAACATCAGCGCCATAAACCAACTTAAATGGAGAATTTCCTATGGACTTCTTGTTGGTAACTCTGTTAGCCCACAGTGCAAACTTCAACTTGGAATCCCAACTCTTTTTGTTGTCCTCCAACATTTTTTTTATTATCGTTACAAGACTCTTGTTAAATGATTCTGCTAGGCCATTTCCTTGGGGATAATATGAGGTAGAATGCACCAATTGAATGCCCATGGATTCACACATGTCCACCAATTCTTCTGCCCTGAAAGTTGTTGCATTATCAGTAACTAGTTTGGTTGGGCAACCAAATCTAGTGAAAATATTCTCATTCAAGAACTTTATGATAACCTGATGATTATCATGTTTAGTGGGCACGACCTCAATCCATTTGGTGAAATAATTAGTGGCTACCAAGATCCATTTGTGTTGGCCACTGGAATGTGGATTAATCTCACCTATGAAGTCCAAGCCCCACTACTGGAAGGGACCATTGACGTGTACTGGCTTCAAGGGCAGCGATTTTAGCTGTTGTCTTCCTGCAAACCTCTGACATTTGTCACAAGATTTCACGAAAGAAAACACATAAAAGAATAGAGTAGGCCAATAATACGTATCTCTCAGGATTTTGTGGGCTGCGGTTTTCTAATAATGATGCCCTCCAAAGATGCTAGAATGGAACTAGTGCATGACTTCCACAGATTTTCCTTTATCTAGACATCTTAAGAGGATTCCTGATGGGTCTTTCAAATTAAGGAGGTTTTTATAAATGCAAAATTTGGCTTATTCGAGCTTAATGGCCCGGGCTTGACTTGAGCTAAGCCCTGGAGGGACTTCTAGCTTTTGAAAAAAATGAACTATATTGGAATACCATTCACAGGTGGCTAGATTTTCAGCCAAAGGCTGATTCTGCTCTTGCTCTTCTGCTACTTCCTGTGTCTGCTCATCACCTGAATTTGGACCCATGCAATTGATGTCTAACAAACTACAATTTTCCTTAGCCATAAGTTTAGCCAAGCCCTGGCCTTTGACAAGCTTAGTGGGCTTCACCTCTATGTTAAACTCTATGAATTTTGCAATCCATTTAGCTCTCTTTCCATCAATATCTAGCTGAGTTAAGACATATTTTACTGAGGCTGAAGGTACATATGCAACCAATTTTGAATGTAGAATATAAATTCTGAATGCCTTTAAAGATTTTATGAGAGCATAAGCTTGTTTTTCAATAAGTTCATACCTTAGTTCAACATCCCTTAGAGTTTTGTTGAAAAATGCCATGGGGTGCTCTATGCCTTCATCATTTTTCTGCAACAGAACTGCTGCAAGTGTATCATAAGAGGCAAAAGAAAAGATATAAAACTCCTTAGTGTAATATAGGATAATTAGAGTGGGAGCTTCCATGATAGCTTATTTGATGGCTTCAAAAGAGCTTCTTGCAGAATCTGTCCATTTTATTTTTGATCCTTTCTTTAGCATCAAAGTGATGTGCTTCACTAGCTCTGTAAAGTTTAGAATGAACCTCCTTATAAAGTTAATCTTACACAGGAACGATTGAATGTCCCTTTTTGACCTTGGGATGGACAATGTCTAAATTTCTTGAACTCTTGCTGGATCAATCTTCACAACTTCAGTAGAAACAATATGTCCCAGAAGTTTGCCTTCTTTTAGAGAAAACTGTGACTTCTTTGGGTTCACAGAAATTGCGAACTGTCTACACTTTAGAAACACCTTCTTCAAATGCTACAAATGGTCCTTGTGAGAGCTGGAGAAGACTGTTATGTCATCGAGGTAAATAAGGAAAAACTTGTCCTTCTCTCCCACAAAGGCTATGTCCATGGCCCTCTAAAAAGTAGCCCCAACATTCATTAGTCCGAAAGGCATCTTGGAGTACATGAAAGTGCCCCAAGGAGTAGTGAAGGCAATATTTTCCTAATCTTCTGAATGTATAGAAATTTGATTGTAACCTAAAAATCCATCTAGGAAAGACATGACTCTAGCCCCTGAAACTTTTTGCAACAAGTGTTCCATCTTAGGCAAGGGGTAGTTATCTTTTTTGTCAACACAAAGCCTGATTTCTCCCTTCTTCTTTCTTACTACCACAAAGTTAGATATCTACTTTGAATACCTTAGGGGAACTATGATTTTGGAATCCAACAGCGTCTTGATTTCTTTCTCAATTAAAGGAAATAAGAAAGGGTTGATAGGTCTTAATTTATGCTTAAAAGGGATGTTTTTATTTTCCAGTGGAATCTTATGTTGAATGATGTTTGTGTCATAGGTTTTAAGATCATTGTATTCCCAAGAAAAAATATCAATGAATTGCTTCAAGAGGGTGCAATACTTGGAATTATGGGCAGAAGACAAGTGAATGGACAGATTTATGTACTTCAGATGGGTTGGGCTCTCTATATTATGTTTACAAACAACAAAATCATTTCCTTTTTTGGCAGGCTTATAAGGTACATTGTTAGCAAATAGCTTCTCTAGAGGCACCAATCCTTTGGGTATATGGTTACTAGGCAGCTGGACAATGCTATCCTGACCAATCTCGTTCTTTATCTTGGACTAGTTGCATTCTTCTAAGGTTTCGTTTTCTTGGTCGATGTGCATTTCAGAAAATTCCTCAATGACTTGTAAAAATATATTAATTTCATCATCGTCTTCAAAAACTTTCTAGTATTTGACATTGTCAGGCAGAGATGGTCTATATTTCACCTGAACTTCATAAGTCAATTTAGGAGGCCAAGGAGGAATAAACGTGCTAGCAGACACAGCAAGGGAATCACCAAGTTGGTTCTTCATTCTTGGGATGTAAGAAATGCTAAAAATAAATAAAAAGTCCTTAAGCTTCCATACCTCATCTGTGTATGCTTTCAGCCTTGGATGCTTTGCTAGGAAAGTTTTGTTGACCTGCTGAATGATGAGGTTTGCATCTCCAAACACTTTCAGACCTTTGATGCCCATTTATTTAGCAGCGTTTAATCCCAATATCAAGGCTTCGTACTTTGCTATGTTATTTGTGACCTAAAAAGTTAATTTGAAAGATAAATGAATGCATTCTTGTGTGGGGGACACAAGGACTACACCTGCCCTTGTAGCTTCCTTAGAGCAAGCTCCATCAAAGAACATGTCCTAGATTTGTGGGCCTTCTTCCTCTGTGATCTGGCAAACTGGTTCCTTAAGCTACGTGGAGGCCAACTAAGATTCTTCAATCTGAAGAATACAAGCTCCAAAATCAGTGTCGACAGCAGAGATGGGATGATTAGTGGGATTCTTCTCGTCACTGATGATATAAGCCAACTGAGCCTCTTTGTATAATCTCCTACTTTCACCTCCAAAAACTGGGACAGTAGCATAAGACAGATCATTTTGCAATGTTCCACCTAATCTCTTGATCCAGCCTCTAGAAAGCAACATGCCAAACTTGGGGGGTACATCTACTACCACAATATCCATCATCAAGCTCTTCATGGGTGGCTGAGACAAAGTGATGGCTAGGTCCTTGATTAATCCTAGACATTTCACTTTTCTATAGTCAAAAGAAAACAAGTCATGATAAGGCTTGGTAATGTCAAGACCCAACTCATCCATGATAGCCTTGGGCATTAGATTATGGCTGGATCTAGTGTCTAGAAGGTAGTTGTGAAGGATTTTATCATGAATAGTAAGAGAGACATAGAATGATGGGGAGTTGTCCTCATAATTTTCAATCATTAGGCTGAGAACAACCACTGGTTTGTCATCTTGCAGATTTACATAGTGGGTGGAGGCTTGGATGGTATTAGGCTCAAGGGCCTGAAGGATAGATCTCTTGAAGGATTCATTCTTCACTAGTTCAATCAGAGGTATAGGTATTCTTAGCTTTTGAATTTCTGATTGAAAGCTGAAAGGAGAAGGAGACTTGTCAAGGCCTTTTACCTCTAAGCTGAAGCTTTGAGGATGATTGGATCAACTGTCGGTTGCCTCTACTTATTAGCTTGTTGTACTATAGGGACAACAGCTCTTTGAACAGGAGTTTCCTTGGCATTATTCATCTTCAACCTCAGATTATATCTGTGCTAATCTTCAGTTTGCAGAACAGCTTCACCGTCCCATTCTGGGTTGATTTGGTCATTGAATAATGACTTTTCATAGGCAACTGAGGTCAAAAAGGAGGCAATGTCTTTGTCTTCCAGACAATGGATCTCATCATCTTCTTCAAACTCCTCTTCTTCCATGACTACATTCTGGAAAGGGGTCTTCACCCTTTGGTCTTCATTGGCATCTTTGCTTCCTTGCAAAATCTTCAACTGCTCATTAGCTCTTCTATATGGATTTGGATTTCTAGGAACAAAGGTATTAGGAACTCTTCCTTTCCCAGGGTGTTGCTCAACCTTTAATTTGGAGATTTCAGAGGCTAATGACTCTATCATCTTGGTCATTTTATCTATCTTGTGATCTGAAGATGATGAAGACTCACCCCTCTGTCTCCTTCTATCAACATTTCCCTTGAGCTTCTCTGCAGCCATGATGTTTGATTCTACTTCCAAGGATGCATCCTGCATATCAGACAAAGTAGCACATCGCCTTTCCCTCAATATTAGACAGAAGTCAGAATCAAAAGCACTGGCATAGGTGAGTTTAGAAAAGGTAGTGGTGGGTTTTACTTCAGCTGGTATCTTGTTGTACATGCAGTCAAACCTCTTATTAAAATCAGACAGCAACTCACCATTTTCCCTCTTTAAGTTGCCAAACTCGGTGTGGTAGTAGAGTAGATCCTTCTTATCCCCCCAATGCTTTAGGAATGCATCATCTAAAGCCTCAATATCTGCTATAGATCTTGGGGTCGGCTCTCTGAACCATTTTCTAGCCTCTCCATCTAGGCTTTGGACAAAGACTCTCATCCATACATCATCTTCACTAACGTCCAGATTATCAGCATAGCTATAGAATGATTCAAGATGTTCCTCAGCCTTTAGTCCCAGTGAACTTAGGCCTATATTTCTGATATTCTCTAGTAGGCATGGCATTCAAAGGAGTGGGTAGTACTAGAGGTCCATATCTAGTAGCTATGATTCTTCCCATTTTGGTAGGTGCTTGTGGTCCTGCCATAGCTGTGGTGGATATAAGGGTACGGCAGTCTGAATGATAGACGGCTGAGGAGTGACTGATAAGACTAAAGGAGTATGATGGATAGGAGGTGAGGTTTCCTTTGGGCATACAACAAAAGGAGAACCTAAAGAATAAGGAGCTTTATGAATCTCTGATATTTTCTCTTCACTACTAGTATTAGATGCTATACTCTCAACATGTATTTTTTCTATTGCAGAATTTTCTTGAAGAGATTTGGAATATTGTTTAGATTTACCTAAACCTAATGCTCCTTTATGCAATACCGTTCTCTCTTTGATGATTTTTTCAGGGTCAAGTACTGGGCCAGCTTGTGACTTCTAAGGATTTCTCTGAGTATGCCTCACAAACTGAGACAAAACTATGAAGTGGAGTCACCAAGAGGTTCGTCCTTCAGTAGAGTCTCCAGATAGATGATTACAACCAAAAAAGTGCCCAAACTTTGTCTATCATCAAAGCTGGATCTGTGTCGTCTCCTAGGGAAGCTGAGCTTTAGTTTCTTCTCCCCAGCAACGGCCCCAATTATGTTATCACTCCAGGAAGCTCTTCTAGGTTGTAGCTCGGAGATGCCTGGTAACATATAAATCTTCAATATTGTTCTCTGAACTGTTGGAATGGATGATGGTTTGGATCAAGTCAAATGATTGTTTCAAATCTGTTTTCACTCAATACATGCATGAACACCCTTATATTTACAAGGCTTTAGACCACTAATGCTCAATAGTTTATAGATTTAATGGATAGATGGAGAATATTGATTGTACCAGCAGATGCATATATAAACACATATTAATGGCTAGCTACAGGAAGTAAATGAAGCTTGCAAATCTAATTTATCAACGTAGAGATAAAATGACAGTTATCATTAGACACAAAAGAAAACATGAATAACCTATTCAAGTGCGAGCTTAGAACAGAAGAGAAAATGGGAATTGAACATGTAACAACAAAAGAAGATTAGATTGCTGGAATGAAGATGAGAAGCTAGAGGAGCAGAGTATCCACAATCCCCAAAAGTTGAGCCCTTCATACTTCTACCTTCCAGCCATTTATAGGCTTCTTTTTACAATGTTCCTAAGCTCTCAAAGGCTCGAAGTGTCTTAGTCTATCCTCTCTGTCTTTTCAACAACTTGATGCCATGACTAGGCACGCATGAGCTCGGAGGTTTCTTTCCTAATAGCAGAGTAACTGCATTCTGGTATTTTTCTGCGTTGTCAGGGAGCTCGCTCATGCAAGCGATGCTCCATGATCATTTGTTGGTTTGGCTATGTTGTGTTGTGGCTTTTTATCCCTCTGGCCAACTGTCTCCCGACAATCTGTCTCCTGGCCTCTGTTCTGTAATGGAATAGGTCTTCAGGCTTTTAACATCCTTTCGAATACCAAATGATTGTTTTCTGTTTTACAGAGAAATGCATTCAACTATGAAAATACCACCAAGATCTATTCATTATGGACTTCAAAAGTCCTTAAACACTGTCTATTCCTCTATCGGGCCCACCCTCAATCGCTATCACAAGTTGCTTTGGCCTTGTGTCCAGGCTTCCCTTTATTTTTTGAAATATGTCAAAAACACTAAAAATCATGAAAAATTGGCTTCGGCAGACATGAAATAATACATATTTTCATTCTTGAACCCCTTCGGGTCTGGTTTTATCACATCGATGCTACCCCTTTGTATTTCATTAAATAACGAAAATATTCAAAATACATATGAAAATGCGCTTCAACGGATTTCAAATTTTATGCAATACTATGTATATAACTGTCAGGTCCGGTTAATTATGTCACACATATACATGTTTATAAGCCCTGCTCCATAATGTTTCCCTGATTTCAATTGATTGCAATCGCATATCGCTCATGCCCCGGGCCAATGGTGAGTGCTCTGTTGATTTCTCTGATAGTGATCCTGCGATGCGACGTGGGCCATCGATCTCGCACTTGATCGATGGTCCACGTTGCATTGTCGATCGCCGTCGCAAGTTCCATATGGTCTGCCCCCAATCCACCGATTGCCTCTGCCGATTGCGATCTGCCAATCAAATCTGGACCATTGATTGGCCAGATATGACGGCTATTGTGCATTTCTCTGTTTATGCCTTTGATACTTGGTTTTTCACTGTTTTTATGTGTTTCTGCCTTCCGATAGTGTTTTTCCACCATTCTAAGGGTTCTTCTCCTATGCTGGTTTTTAGCTTTGGCATGATTTTACTGGATTTTGAAGACTTAAAGATCATATTTGGACCCACTTTGGGCCACATGCCAACAAGGCTAACAGTCCCCATTGCATTGAGTTCCTCCATGAGATGAGGAATCTTCTACGGAACTTGGTCCCTAGTGAGCCACTTGCCCTGGTGAAGGAGTTGACCTGCTTTAACAACTCGATATAGTTGGATCCTTTACTATCAGGTGTTCTTTATTAAGGTCCAACCCTAACCCCTTTATTTATGTAATAGGGTCAAGTCATAGTTATAGTTAGTTAAAGATTCAATAAATCCCGTATTAATAATTGTAAGTGGTTGACTTGCATTTAAAGAAAGGGACCACAGTTAGTTGCAAACGGGCCATGTTATTAGATAAATGGTATTGAAAGAACCATGGTAGTGACCCATGGTATTGCATGTATGAATCCTATATAAACGATAGAGACTCCCCATTAAGGATCATCGTGTCTTATTTTGTAATCGAGCTCTGCTCTGTTAGAGGTTGCCCCCTCGAAGAGGCAAGTGAACATTGCTTTCATCTTTGAATAATAAAATATTTGTTATTTTTCTCATTTTATTCTGTGTTTTGGGTTGTATTTCTTCATATAATTGGTATTCTGGCATCTTCTCGTAGGTCAAGAGCATAACAAGTGGTATCAGAGCGCTTTCTAGGGCCGATGGTATCTCTATTTTTAGCAGATTTTTTTTTAGGCTAGATACGTGTTCTGGTGTCTTTAAACCATGGAATCTATTGTTGAGCACATAAACTTGCGGATTTGAGGAGGCATGCATGCAAGAAATACAAGAGGTGGTCACATTTGTTGGACTCCCTTGTAACCCCTGTGGATACCCATTCGAGTAGTAGCACATTATATAGAACCACGCACGAACTGTATTCCACGTACCCTCTAGGTATATTGGAAGCCCCCTAGGCTCACCTGAAACCTCGCCTTAGATAAACCGTCAGTTGTCTTGGTGCTACAATACACCGATAACAAAACTTGGGGGGATTACTCGCACATATAATAGGGTAGTCACCTAGTACGGCTAAGGGTATGGTTGATCCTCCTTAGTTAGTGCCTGAAAGATTGGGTCTAGTACTACTGTTGGACCCTTATGTATATTGTGATTTGTAGCCCCTGAAACTCCTTGAGACCATAGTTTCCTCGTCTCTCTGAAGATCACCCATTATCTTCTTTGCCAGATCAGATCTAGCAGTTCGGGTTATGTTTCTGCTTCAACAATCAGATCCACCAGTTGAGGGTCTACCGCCATAGTACCATTCAGATCTAGTAGCTAGGTTCTGTCGACATCACAGTCCAACTCACATTCAACAATTGAGGGCTCCACAGGTAGATCTGACCATTTGTGTAGGGAAGCTTGTGGCTCCTATACCCTGAGATATTCTCCCAGAACATTGGGCAAGATTAAATTTTCTGGAAATTGGCCATTGCAGTATTGATAAGCGGGGAGTAAAACTCTATTTAGAGTATAAAAAAAAAAAAACTCTGAGGCATTCCTAAGATTCTTATAAGAGACTTAGCCCATAAGAATCAGGATGACGAGCTGATCAAGGTGGTACCATTCACTTGTCAGCTTCAGTTTTTAGGTGGTCCCAAATTTTTTCAAAGTGATGACAAGGGACCAGGATCTGTGTATGGTAGAAACTAGAGCTCAAGTCGTGGCCAACAAGAAGATCGAGAGGCTTGAAAAACAATTGGCTTCTTTCAAGAGCCTAGTAGACCAGATGTCGCAATTGATGGAAACATTCACAAGGGGAAAGTTGGGGTTTCAATCAAAGGCACATGGGTTTAATGAAGACCTTGAAGGTGAATCTAGCCATCATATTCACTTCCATGAAAATCACCAACATTCCCACCCTCGACCACCCAATTTGGACTTGTACAAATTTGATGGCTCTAATTTGGTAGTATGGGTAGCACAAATGGACCAATATTTCACTCTGAATGACATCCTAGATGATGAAACTAAACTACGTGTGGGAGGCCTTTACTTGGACCAAGAGAGATGGCAATGGTGGTAGTGACATCAGAAATGCTATCCGGGAAAATTACTTGGTAGGTGTTCTCAAAATCCATTCGTGACCGCTTTGACCACGAATCTAATTTTTTGGGTCATCTTACTAAGCTTCGATAGACAGGCACAGTAAATACTACATTGCAACCTTTAAGACATTGGCCATCCGTACAGAAGGTCTGGGAGATGAATTCTACTTGGAATGTTTGATAAGTGGTCTCAAATAAGACATCCAAGCCCATGTCCAGATGCACCACCCACCCACATGGATGGACGCTTGCAAAAAGGCTATCGAAGTGGAACGTGCTTTAGCTACCCAGTCACCTCATCCAAATTTCATAGCAAGGGACACTCCACCTAGGCTCAGGGCACTACCCAAACACTTAAAGTTCAAAAGGTGTCCCCTGCAGAAATGGCTGAAAGAAGAAAACAAGGATTGTGTTACTATAGTGATGACAAATACTCCCCGGGGCATAAATGAAAGGAACCCAAATTCTTCCAAATTGATGTTACTGATAACAACTCATCTAAGGAATCCCCACCCCTTGAGGGACTAGAGGAGGAAGATGAGGACACCCATCAGGACAATGAGCTCCCAGCTATGCTAGAAGAACTAGTTATTTTGCTACATGATTTGGCAGGAATTTATGCGCCCCAAACTCTCAAAATCGGAGGTCTTATTAAACATTGCCCTATAGTAGTATTGATTAATACTAGCAGCACTCATAACTTTATCTATCAGAGAGTCACCGAAGCTGTTCATTATTTTGTCAGGGCTGTCTTTAATTTCCAGGTCTAGATTGCTAATGGGGGGACAATGAAATGTGAAGGCCACTGCGAAAATACCAAACTTCAGATGGGAGATTACCACCTAAATACCCACATGTTTTCCATCAACATGGGTGGGTGTGACATTGTCTTGGGTGTTGAATGGCTTCACACACTAGGCCCAATCACAATGGATTTCTAGGAGTTATTTATAAGTTTTAAGCAAAATTACCACATGCATACCCTCTGTGGACTACAGGTAGGTGCTCCTTCTATCATTAGCTCATATCGAATGGAAAATTTGTTGAAAAAGGGCCATCATGGAGTTATCACCCAATTTAATGCCATCTAGGCCATCGAGCCCACTACTCTTCATATTCATCTTGAGATGCAACAGGTCTTAAACTGCCACCAGCAGGTCTTTGACAAACCTAAAGAGCTTCCACCCTCTAAAGGGGAACATGATCATAGCATCACTTTGGTCCCAGGGGCACAACCACCAAATGTGCACCCATATAGATATCCTTTCGCCCAAAAGAATGAAATTGAAAAAATCATCAAGGAACTCCTGGAAACCAGTGTCATTCATCCTAGCATCAGTCCTTATTCATCACCAGAGGTCATGGTGCTCAAGAAAGATGGGGAATGGTGCATGTCTCCAGACTTTAGGGCCCTCAACAAGTTCACAATCAAAGATAAATTCCCTATCCTGGTTGTTGATGATTTGCTGGATGAACTAAATGGTGCTCAATTCTTTATTAAGCTAGACCTTCACTCAGGCCGTCACCAAATACGCATGAAATAAGTAGACATTCCTAAGACTGCTTTCTAAACTCATGAAGCCCATTATGAATTCTTGGTCATGCCATATGGTCTCTGTAATTCCCCATCCACTTTACAGAGCCTCATGAATCACCTGCTCAAACCATATCTCAGAAAATTTGTCCTTATTTTCTTTGATGACATTCTCATCTTCAGCCTCACCTGGGAAAAACATCTTCAACATGTAGACCTACTCTTGCAACTGCTCCAGAAGCATAAATTATTTGTCAAATTGTCCAAGTGCTCTTTTGGCATGGAAGAAGTCGAGTATTTGGCCCTCACTATGGGTTGTGAAGGTGTTAGGTGGATCCCAAAAAAATCCAGGCAATGCAATATTGGCCCCAACCAAAGACCTTGAATAGTTTGAAGGGATTCTTGGGTCTCACAAGCTACTATCGCATATTTTTCCACAATTATGGTTGCATTGCTAGACCCCTCACTAACCTTCTCAAGAAAAATCATTCCTCTAGACTGATGAAGCACAACAGGCGTTTATGGCCCTCAAACATGCCATGTGTTCCACTCCCATATGGCACCACCCGACCTTACCAAATCTTTTGTGATTGAATGTGATGCTTCAGGTATTGGTATTGGGTTTGTCTTAATGCAGGAAGGTCAACCCTTGCATTTCACCAGCCAATGACTAAGTGGAAAACATCTAGGACAATCCACCTATGAGAAGGAGATTATGGCCATCTTACATGCAGTAGACACCTGGCGACCATACTTATTGGGGCAGTGTTTCTGAATCCACACAAATCATCAAAGCCTCAAATACTTTTTGGTGCAACATCTATCCTTGCCTTAGCAAAATAAATGGCTGGCAAAAATGCTTGATTATGAGGTAATTTACAAGAAAGGACACAAAAATGTAGTAGCGGATGTTAGGATATTCCGACACATAGGATATAGTTAAGTTCAACTTGGTCTAGTGTAGAGTTAGGTAAAGTGTGTTTCTTTACCGCTGTACATTTTGTAACTTACAATCCGACGGTCACGATATGTAGTGATCCGACGGTTCATTCTCTCCTCGGTATTACCGACGCTTGATCCGTGGCTTGACACCCGATTGGTCCATGAATTATATTTAAAGCGCATGGAGGGTCATTTGTAGGGTAATCCGTGCATGAGAGAAGCTTATGTAAATTTTCATTCTTTTATTAATAAATTGCCTGAAGTGGCCGCGTTGGCTCAGGCCGTGGACTGTTTCCCTCTTTGAGGGTTTTAACCACGTCAAAAATACTGGCGTATTGATCTGTGATCTGGTTGTGAGCGGTGTCCTTTTGGTGTTCTTTATGAGGAACTTACCCTCTAAATTCCTACATGGTATCAGAGCAATTTGAGGGCCACGTCCGTTGGTGATCCAAATCTGAAGCCGGTAGAACTGCATCCGACTGCTGTTTCCTAGATCTGTTGTTTCTGACTGCTTTTGGGCCGAGAGGACTGCTCTGTTGTGTTCGGAGCATCTGTTCAAGTGAGGAACCCCTTTCGTTTCACGCGAAAAGGTTTCCGGTAGCCCTAGCTGCGTCT
This sequence comes from Pinus tabuliformis, assembly GCA_031772625.1. NCBI lineage: Eukaryota > Viridiplantae > Streptophyta > Pinopsida > Pinales > Pinaceae > Pinus > Pinus tabuliformis. Next base: position 96,568,113 of record CM062805.1, on the reverse strand, counting down.
TTTTTAAGATCTGGAGGTATACAGTGTTTATTTGCAGTTTATTGTTATTTTCTCTCTGTTTATTTCGGTTTCGGTTTATTTAGCCTTTTTATTACCGGATCTATACCTTTCATTTCTGCATATGCTCTTTGCCCTGCGACTCTGTGCGAACTAGGCAAATCAGAAACAGAAAGGAAGGATTTTTCTCATGCGTATGCTCTTTTCCCTGCGCCTTAGGGTGATCTCGGAAAATCAGAAACATTGAGAAAAATATTTAGTTTCCGGCCAAAGCTAAGTTTGAGCCACAAGGTTTATTTTTGAAAATATCTAGTTTTTCGGCTAAAGCTAACTTCGAGCCATAAGGTTCGTTTTCTTTGCATGTCCGTGTTGGGTTTTGTGTTTTGTGTTTTGTAGGGAAAAAGAGCTTTCTCAAGGCAAGCACGCAACCCAAGGCCCCCCCCCCCCTCTCTCTCTCTCTCTCAAATTTTTTGTATAGATCAATTGGTTCAAAGCTATTTTAAGAGAGTAGGGGTATTGGGTTCAAGTCTCCATTTTGTGGGGGCGGACTTTTTCATTTCTGCACATTCCCGCACTTCGTCGGCAACTTCAACAACGTTTTTTTAAAAAGCCATAACTTCTTCATTCGGAAGCCTTTTTCAGAGCCGTTTTTTTTAAAACAGCTTAATTTTTCGAGATCTATCCATTGAAACACTTACTTTCAGCATCTTCAGCTTCAGTTTTTAAAAAAAAAAATGGAAAGTCCATGCCAAGTCATTCTTGACAGCACTAACTACTTCCAATGGATATCCTACATGGAAGATTTACTTAGAAGTAAAGGTCTCTACAGAATAGCCACAGGCCAAGAGAAGAAACCAAAATATGAAGACAATGCTGCAAAATGGGAAAATAGACAGGATCAAGCACGTGGTTTGATAGGGATGTCTATTTCTCCTGATCTTAGATTCCAAATTGCAGAACTTGATACTCCTCATGAAGCATTAGAACAAATCACTAAAGTTTTTGGGATTAAAAATGAAATTAGAGCCCATCAACTTGAAAATGAGTTGCTTACATTGGATCCTAATAATGTTTCTTGCATTGAAGATTTCTTGTCCAAATTCAAGACCCTTAGATATCTCTTGGAAGGTGTTAAGGTTAACAAAGAAGATAGTAACCTTATTTATTCCATCCTTACTAAGTTGGGACCAGCCTACTCTGTATTTGTTTCCACCTTCCATTCTACAAGGGAAGCTTTCATTTGTCAAGGAAAAGACTACAAGGCCCCTTCCTTTGACTCTTTTTTTGATTCTTTAATAAGAGAACAAGAAAAACTCTTACACCTTGGTCTTCTTAATCTTGGAAACTCTTCCAAGAAAGCGTTAGCCGCCCAGCAGCAACCAAATTCAAAGAATCCTAAGAAGTCATATCCTAAAAAGAATGGTCCTAAACCAAACAAGGGTCCTAAGCAAACTCACCCTCAAAATGAAAGATCATTTCAGAAAAATGATAAGACCAATAAAAACAAATGGAAGAAGACTGATAGACATTGTAACTTTTGTAATCGAGATGGCCACTTAGAATCTAAATGCTTTAAGAAGATGGAAGCCTTGGAAGCCGCAATGAAGAAACATAACATCCATGTGGAGCATTCTTCAACTTCAACTTCAACTTCATCTTCAGGAATGGCACTTTCTGCATGTTGTTGTCAATCATCTGAGTCTGGTTATGCATTAAATGTATCTTCTTCTTCTCATTCTCATGAGTGGCTCATTGATTCTGGAGCCTCTTATCACATGGCCAAAAACAAAGCCATGTTTTCTTCTTTAAATGATTGTAACACCAAAAATATATATGTTGGTGATGATAGATCTCTTAATGTTGTAGGGACTGGAACTGTTCATCTAGACAATGGTCAGTTTAATGATGTATTATGTGTTCCAACCTTATCCTGCAACCTTCTATCTGTATATCAGATAACTCATTCAGGTGAAGGTAAAATCGTTGAATTTTCACCTCATGATGTTGTAATCAAGGACTTAAAAGATCCTAAACAGATTTTGGCTACTGGCATTGCTGATGATTCTACAAGGTTGTATAAGTTTCACAACTTTGGGTCATCAAATCTTCCCTCAGTATTTGTTGCTCATAACGATGAAGTGAGCAAACTTTGGCATGAGCGATTTGGTCACTTAAACTATCGCTCCCTTCAACATCTATGTAAAGAAAATATGGTGACAGGTCTTCCTATGGTATCTTGCAGAGATGGTGTTTGTTCCGGATGTGTACTCGGAAGTTTTGAAAAACGTGCCTCTTGGCACGCCTCAGCCCCTTTACAGCTTGTGCACAGTGATTTATGTGGTCCACTTCCTGTTGCTTCATTCTCTGGCTGTAAGTATTTCTTAACTTTCATTGATGATTTCTCCAGACGCACTTGGGTATACTTCTTAAAACTCAAGAGCGAAGTATTTAACACTTTTTTGGCCTTCAAAGCCTTTGTTGAAAAACAATCTGGACATCAAATTCTTAAGCTAAGAACTGATAATGGTGGAGAACATGTTAAAAACACATTCATCAACTTTTGCACCGAAAATGGAATTCAAATGCAACATACTGTTCCATACACTCCACAACAAAATGGTGTCGCTGAAAGGAAAAATCGCACCTTAAAGGAAATGGCTAATTGTATGTTGCAATCTAAAGGACTCAGTCTTAGTTTTTGGGCCGAAGCAATTAATTGTGAAAATTATATAATAAATTGCACTCCTACTAAGGTTCTAAAGAATATCACTCCAGAAGAAGCTTGGAGTTCCATTAAACCAGATGTAAGTCACTTTCGTGTTTTTGGAAGTGAAGCATGGGCCCATATTCCAGATGAAAAGCATAAAGCTTTAGAACCTAACAGTGAGAAATGTACCTTTGTTGGATATTCTGAAGATGTAAAAGGTTATATACTTATTCCATTTAAGTCCAAAAATTTTATCATTAGAAGAGATGTAAAATTTGATGAAAATAAATTGGCCTGCGAGCCTAGTCCGGCGGATGTGCCACCTCTTCCTATCTCTTCTACTTTTGAAAACATTTCTTCTTCAGATGATGAAAGTGAGGATGACAATCCTCCCCCACCTTCTCAGGATCCTCAACTACCAAGATGGGTCCGTGCTACTCGGGATGCAGCAGGTGATCTTGCCGGTGATCCTACAAATCAGAGACGTACACCTTCTCAGTTTGAAAGAGCCTCTTCTTTACTGGCTCAAGCTCCAGTAAATCATGATCCTAACACTTTTGCAGAAGCTTCAGGCCATCCACATTGGGAAGCAGCTATGAATGAAGAATATCATTCATTGTTGGCAAATGATACATGGGATCTTGTTCCTCTACCAAAGGGACGCAAACTTGTTAGATGTAAATGGGTTTACAGAACCAAGTATGGACCAGATGGGAAAGTTGATAAACATAAAGCTCGTCTTGTTGCTAAGGGCTTTTCACAGGTTGAAGGCATTGACTACACTGAAACCTTCTCCCCTGTTGCCAAAATGAACTCTATCCGCCTTGTTCTTTCCCTTGTTGCCTCTTTAAAATGGGAAGTCCATCAGATGGATGTTAAATCTGCCTTCTTGCATGGGGACTTGCATGAAGAAATCTATATGGAACAACCCATTGGCTTCATCCAAACAGACTCCAACCTTGTATGCCGACTTAAGAAATCTCTTTATGGTCTCAAGCAAGCTCCTCGGGCTTGGTATGCCAAAATGGATAGCTTTCTTTTAGAATCTGGCTTTTCTAGGTGTTATTCTGACAATACTGTCTACACCAAGAAAGTGGGCAACTCTCTTATCATCCTTGTTCTTTATGTTGATGATCTTATTCTTACTGGTAGTGATCCCAACCTTATAAACCATGTGAAGTCTAGCCTTAAAAAGAAATTTGAAATGATAGACTTAGGACACTTACACTATTTTCTCGGTCTTCAAGTCTTGCAATCCAAGGAGGGTATTTCCCTTTCCCAGTCCAAGTATGCTTGTGATATTCTTCATCATTTTCACATGGAAGACTGTAAGCCAACCCCTTCTCCCTTTCAGTCTGGAGTCAAACTTTCAATCTCTTGTACTTCTCCTGAAGTTGATGCTACCTTATACCGTCAACTTGTAGGAAAACTCTTGTATTTAACCCATACTCGTCCTGACCTTTCCTTTGTTGTTGGCCTTGTTGCTCGTTTTAAGCAAAACCCCCGTGAAAGTCATTGGAAAGCAACTAAAAGAATACTTCGTTATGTTCGAGGTACAGTACAATTTGGGATTCATTACAATGCCAAAGCAGCTCCTCTATTAGTTGGTTTCACTGATTCTGATTGGGCTGGTGACCCTGATGATCGGAAGTCTACTGCCGGTTATGTCTTCACTCTTGGTTCAGGACCTATTACATGGTCTTGTAAGAAACAGGCTGCCATTTCTCTTTCGTCAGCAGAAGCAGAGTATCGTGGTGCCGTGGAAGCTAGTAAGAAAGCCTTGTGGCTTCGTCAGATCCTATCAGAGTTTGGCTTTGAGCAGCAGCATCCAACCACACTTTGGTGTGATAATCAAAGTGCCATTCAGCTATGCAAAGATCCAGTCCAGCATCAGCGCAACAAACACATTGAACTACACATGCACTTCATCAGAAAGCTCATTCATGACCATGTTCTTGAAGTGCAATATTGTTCAACAGATGATCAGGTTGCAGACATCTTCACAAAGGCTCTCACAGAGGCGAAGTTCACTAAACTTCGATATATGCTTGGAGTTCAGGAAGTTGTCACTAAGGGGGGATAGGCTCTAGTGCCTCCTTCCTTCTCCTATTGTGTCATATTTGTAAATCCTTCAATCCTATCCCAAGTTGTTCTTAAGGGGGGATGTTAGGATATTCCGACACATAGGATATAGTTAAGTTCAACTTGGTCTAGTGTAGAGTTAGGTAAAGTGTGTTTCTTTACTGTTGTACATTTTGTAACTTACAATCCGACGGTCACGATATGTAGTGATCTGACGGTTCATTCTCTCCTCGGTATTACCGACACTTGATCCATGGCTTGACACCCGATTGGTCCATGAATTCTATTTAAAGCGCATGGAGGGTCATTTGTAGGGTAATTCGTGCATGAGAGAAGCTTATGTAAATTTTCATTATTTGATTAATAAATTGCCTGAAGTGGCCGCGTTGGCTCAGGCCGTGGACTGTTTCCCTCTTTGAGGGTTTTAACCACGTCAAAAATACTGGCGTATTGATCTGTGATCTGGTTGTGAGCGGTGTCCTTTTGGTGTTCTTTCTGAGGAACTTACCCTGTAAATTCCTACAGTGGATGCTTTATCATGCCAATTTGAGGATGTCATCACCCCGCTATCAATGTCTCTTCCCATTCCAGATTGGATTAAAGGAGCCCATAAGGAATGGTTTTCACATCCCTCTCTCTCCCAACTCATTAATAACTTAAGAGCAGATCCTAATTCCACAGTGGGCTACTCTTGGAAGGATGAGATTCTTCACTACAAGGATAGAGTAGTGATCTCATAGACATCCACCCTCAAAACACGCATTTTGGCAAAGTTGCACTCATCTCCCAATTGCAGGCCATGCAGGCTTTCAGAATACTTATGCTCGCACTCGTCGTTACTTCTTTTGGACAGGCATGAAAACTGGCATTCTTACTTTTGTAGCTAAATGTGATGTGTGTCAACACCATAAAGGAGAAACAATCAAGCCCCCAGGCACCTTACAACCATTGCCCATCCTTGCCTCAATCTGGATGGATGTTTCTATGGATTTCATTACTGGTATTCCAAAGTCAGGCAACAAGTCATTCATCATGATGGTTGTGGACAGACTTTCTAAATATGCTCATTTTTGCGCCCTACCCCACCCATTTACCCCCACTTTGGTGGCTCAATCTTTCATGGACCATATCTTCAAACTGCATGGCATGCCCACTTCCATTGTGTTTGATTGTGACCCAACCTTCACCAGTAACTTTTGGCAAGAACTTTTCAAGCTACGAGCCACCCAACTCCAACTAATTACTTCCTATCATTTCCAAATTGATGGTCAAACTGAAGCAGTCAACAAATGTTTGGAGACCTACCTAAGGTGCTTCACTTAAGAAAATCAACATCAATGGGTACAGTGGTTACCTCTAGCTGAATGTTGGTATAATACTAACTATCATGCCGCCACCAAGATGACTCCATATGAAGCAGTGTATGGCCAACTCCCACCTTCACCTACTTCTTATATCCCTGAATGATTTAAGGTGAAAGCAGTGGATCAAATCATATAGAATCGTGCAACCATGCTAGCCTATCTCAAAGATAATCTCCATCAAGCTCAAAATCGCATGAAGCAACAGGCAGACCAACATCATTCAGAGTGCACATATCAAGAAGGGGATCAGGTATTTTTGAGGCTACAACCATACAAGCAAACATCACTCAAAGACAAAGGTTGTTAGAAATTAGCTCCAAAATTCTACAAAACTTATCAAATACTTCAGCGCATTGGAGAAGTAGCCTACAAGCTAGCCTTGCAACCAACTGCAAAAATCCATCCCATTTTCCATGTATCATGCCTCAAGAAAGTGGTGGGGAACAATTGCAGAATTCAAACCAGTCTACCTAAATTGGATGAAGAAGGTTCACACTAGATCCAACTTGAACAGGTCCTCGACACATGAGAAAAACATCTGCGCAGCTGCATGATCAAGGAATTCCTCATCAAGTGGAAAGACACCTATCTAGAAGATGTGATATGGGAACCAACCACTATTCTTCAGTAGTTCCCACAGTTTCATCCTTGAGGACAAGGTTATTTTTTCATGGGGGAGAGCATGTTAGGGTCCAACCCTAACCCCTTTATTTATGTAATAGGGTCGAGTCATAGTTATAGTTAGTTAAAGAGTCAATAAATCTCGTATTAATAACTATAAGTGGTTGACCTGCATTTAAAGAAAGGGACCACGGTTAGTTGCAAACGGGCCATGGTATTAGATAGATGGTATTGAGAGAACCATGGTACTCACTCATGGTATTGCATGTATGAATCCTATATAAAGGATAGAAACTCCCCATTGAGGAGCGTCATGTCTTATTTTGTAATCGAGCTTTGCTCTATTGGAAGTTTCCCCCTCGAAGAGGCAAGTGAACATTGCTTTCATCTCTGAATAATAAAATACCTATTGTTTTTCTCATTTTATTCTGTGTTCTGGGTTGTATTTCTTCATATATTTTGTATTTTGGAATCTTCTCGCAGATCAAGAGCATAACATTCTTGATCTGCATGTCCATGATCTGATCTGTTATGGCTCATTCCATGTAATTTGGATTTAACTTTGTAGGTGTGAGCTGTTCTGTGATGTATGATGTGTCCAGCAATGGTGGGAAGTATGGTTGAAGGCAATCCACATTGAACACTGGGTGTAGGCCAAGGAATGGGGGAATGTTGAGTTCAAATGTATTGTCTCCCATAGCCTTGGTAATGGTGTAAGGACCATATCGGAGTGGTATGATTTTTTGATAGGCTTCGGTAAGGTGTTCCTTCTGCAAATGCAACCATAATTTTTCGCCCACCTTAAACTTGTGTGGCACCCGATGTTGATCATGTCGCTGCTTGTACTTGGCATTTGATTTCTCCAGAATGTCATGGACCTACTGGAAGATATTTTGGATGTGCTCAATGATTTTTTTTCCCTTATTGGCTTCTGACTGGACATGAGCCGAATCTACCTGAGTAGCTGCAAATGGTATTGCCACATCAATGGGACACAATGGCTGGAATCCCAAGCCCACATGAAAAGGGTTGTGACCAGTCGAGCTGTGGAGAGCCTGGTTATAGCTGTGTTGGACATAGGGGAGGCTCTCATCCCATTTACATGGAAGTTTTGAGTTGTACATGTGCAGAATGTGTACGATCATCCTATTGATGACCTCTATCTGGCCATCAATTTAGGGATGGAAAGTTGTGGACTTAGTGAGCTTAGTGTCCAACATTGACCAAAGACTGGACCAAAATTTATTGAGGAAACTACTATCCCGGTCTAAGATAATAAACTATGGGATCCCAAAGTGTACCCACACTCGTTCAAAGAAGAGTTTAGCAGTGGATTCTGCTATGATATTCTTCTTATAGGCCTCCATAATGGCCATCTTCGAGAATCTGTCGACGACCACAAAACACAGTCATTGCCATGCTCAGTAGAAGGAAAGCCTGACATGTAATCCATGGAGATGGATTCGTAAGGTTGACTAGGGGTAGGCAGTAGAGTATAGAGGCATTTCTTCTTGATGGTTGGTTTGGCAATGGCATAGGTAGTGCAGGATCTTATGTACTTCCCGACATCCTATCAAAGATTCGACCAGTAGAAATACTTCTACAGTACTGCCATTGTTTTCTCGACCCCAAAATGCCCAGCAGCCCAACTGTAGTGCATTTCCAAAATCATCTTGGCTTTCTCACTTGAAGGAACACAAACGTGTCCCAGGTGGCATAACAAGGCATGCTAGAGGTGAAAATATAGAACTTGCTGAACCTGTAAGAGTGTCTAGTATGTGTGGCTGAATTTTGGGTCGCTTTTGTAGAGAAGTCATCAATTAGAAGTCTCGTGCCCACAAGAGTTGAGCACGATGGTTAACACCATGATTGGTGGTCAATGACATTATTGGTGTTGCCCTTCTTATAATTGATATTCAAATGGAACTGTTGCAAATATGTGGGCCACATCTGATGGCGATCATTCTGCAACTTCCCTTGCATCTGTATGAACTACAGGGGTTAGTGGTCTATGTGGATGTCCATTTCCTTCCCCAAAATGTAATGCTTCCATTATTGGCATGCCTACAAAATGGAATACATCTCTTTGTTATAAGTGGGATACTTCCAGACTGTGTCTGAAAGTGTCTCACTGTGATTTTCCACTAGATGCCCCTGTTGAGTAAGAACTATCCCAATAGCATAGTCAAAGGCAACTGTCTCAATCTCAAATGCTTGTTGCAAGTATGGTAAAGTGAGCACTGGTGCAGACTAGAGGTGATGTTTAAACTCTACTAATGCCTTCTATTGAGATTCATACCAGAAGAATTTTTCTTTCCCTTTGTCATTCCCTTTATCGGGTTCTAACTCAGAGTTAGAACATGCATCTAATTCTGAAGCTGTCAGCTCGGACACTAGTGACTGCTTGGCCCGACACTGACTTGTGTTGTGAGTGGAGCTCTTATGGAACTCACACCACTTTTCTGTGTCCTTCTTTGGCTTCACGGTGTTGTTCTTCACTTGCAGCTTTGGTGGGTTTTCCTTTGCTTCAGATTCGTAGATCGAAAGTCTCACTTCTTATGTTTAAACTTTTTCTCGATCTTGACAGCGTATCAATATGACGTGTCGAGCAAGGAGATGTCCAGGAACTCCATCTCGTCTTAGATGTACCTATGTGGGAAGCTACAGTACTTGAGTACCAAATGTTTCTCAAAATACTTGATACCCAACTTTGTGCGAAGGGTATGAAAAATATTGGTAGAATCTGACACATCTTGGTCCCTTCCCTGCCGTAGCATTGTCCACTTTATGTATTTATCCTCATAACTCCCAATAGGGTAGTACTGCTCCTTGATGGCATCCCGGAATGAATTCCAAGTGGGTGCAGCTGAAAAAATTGAGGTTGTACTTTCATTCTTCTACTCACAATAGGTTTCCCACCAATCCTTGACATGGGGGGCAGCTTTGATAAGAGCAAAAGTAATCTTTTCACGGTTGGAAAAATCATGAACAAAAAAAAAATCCTTCTAGCAAATTTCACCATTTATCTATGGCGTCTGCATCTATTTAGCACTCAAATATGGGAATGTCAAAGTTTACTTGTACCTTAAAAGGAGTGGAGCCTCTAGAGTGGCTATTGTATGTGGATGCACCGCTGGTGGGTAACCGTTGAAGGATCTGGGCAAAGTTATCCATCATCACATTCCTTTTTTTCTCGAGGGCCTCCTCGAGAAATATTTTGATAGGATCTCCTGCCCCCTCGTCTTTATTTTCTTCCCCCATGGGCGGTCATCAGGGTTTGCGAGGCTGATCTTGCAAAGGTTTAACCAGATTGATCCCTAAATCCTTATATTCCGACCTCTTTGGGGACATGCAAAGAAAAACAGAGAAAGAGAAGATCGCTTTGATACCACTGATTCTGACTTAAACAAGTACGCAAAAAATTACAAATATAACCATAAGTACAAAAATGCAGTAGAAATAACACTTCATTTCATTAATTTCAAATATTGAAATATGCTTACAAATAGAATGGAAATAAGACTAGCTCGGGCGATGGTATCTTATCTCTGAGAGGAGATGTGGCAGCTACATGCCTCTGAACTGTGTTACAATGAGGCTCAAAGGCCTATTTATTCTTGAGAAACAATGGAAAACCCTAAACATACAAAAACCTAACCCTAGGAGATGAAGCACCAAACTATGGGCCCTGTTTGGGTAAATTGGTACATCAAATTCTCAGGGTTGTAACTTTGGCATATGATCTCTGTTTGACACGCACAATACCTCATTAGTAAGATCTATCCAAGGAATACAACTTTTGAATGACCAACATCAGTCAATGACCCATGTTGGTCCCAATTTTCCCAAAAAAACATTATTTAAGGCCTCAAAATGGCTCCAGAAGTTCAGGACCCAAAAAACTGCCAAAAATAGTAAATTGTGCTACAAATAATGAAACTAAAAAATTGAGAGAAACAATGGTGGTGGTCCAAGTGGAATAGGTAGGTGGCCACCAATATCCACCTGGATCAGCAAGTTCTTCAGTACATTTTAGTCCAATCTCTGGTCGATGCTAGACATGAAGCTCACTAAGTCCACAACTTTCCATCCCCAAACTATTGACCAGACATAGGTCGTCAACAGAATGATCGTACACATTTTGCGCATGTACAACTCAAAGCATCCACGTACATGGGATGAGAGCCTCCCCTATGTCCAGCACACCTACAATCGGGCTCTCCACAGCTCAACTGGCCACATCCCTTTTCAAGCGGGCTTGGGATTCCAACCACTATGTCCCATTGATGTGGCCATACCATTTGCAGTGACTCCGTCAAATTCGGCTCATGTCTAGTGTGAAGCTGATAAGGAAAATAGCTTCATTGAGCACATTCAACACATCTGCCAATAGGTCCATGACATATTGGACAAAGCCAATGCTAAGTACAAATAGCCGCATGATCAGCATTAGATACCACACAAGTTCTAGGTGGGTGACAAAGTTTGGCTACATTTGCAGAAGGAGCACCTCGCTGGGCCCCACCACAAGATTTTCCCACTTCGATATGGGCCATACACCATCACCAAGGTTGTGGGAGATAATTCTTTTGAGCTTAGCATTCCCCCATTCCTTGGCATGCACCCAGTGTTCAATGTGGATCACCTTCGGCCATACTTTCCACCATTACTGGACACATCTGACATTGCATAACAACTCACACCAACAGAGTTAAATCTAGACTACATGGAACAAGCTGAAACTGATCGAATCATCGACACACAGATCAATAACACTTGCTAGTAGAAGATCTAACTATATCGAGTTGTTAAACCTAGCCAACTCCTACACCAAGGAAAATGGCTCACGAGGGACCAAGTTCAGCAGAAGTTTCCTCATCTCATGGAGGAACTCAAAACAATGGAAATCATTACTTCCTAAGGTGGGGTAATGATCCAGGTGGATATTTGTGGCCACCCGCCTATTCCACTTGGACCCTAGCCATTGTTCTATTAGTTTTTTCTTTTCAGTTTCCTTAATTGTAGCATAGTTTACTATTTTTCACATTTTTTCAAGTCCTGAAATTCCGGAGCAGTTTTGAGGCCCTAAACAATGTTTTCTTGGCAATATTCCTTTGGGTTATTTAATTGAAATCACGTATTCAGTTGTAGTCCTCGGAGAGATCTTTCTGACGAGGTATCATTAGCGTCAAACATAGATAATATGACCAAGTTACAACCCTAGGAATGTTATAGATATTTTTGTGCCTTACAGATTTGAGCATGAAATGTCCATAATCCAAGGGATCCAAAGTCCCTAAAAGTGTTGTTCCTGCCCCTAGAGGAACAAGGTCAACCAATGACAGCTTCTCCCAGAAGTTCTCCACCAAAAACTACTCAGAAACAGTCAAATCAGGATCAATTCAAGTGCTCCACTAGCTACCTGCGTTGCAAAGCACCCAAATACACTGGCTAGGTGCGTTGCAACATACTTGAATGCACTACCCAGGTGCGTTGAGCGGTAAATGACAAGTGGTAGAGTCATTCAACGAGGTGGAGAGACAATGGAAGCTTCCAGAATCTTCTCCAATGACACTTGCCTCACTGAATTCGACCAGTGATGAGTAAGAGGCTCTCAGTCTCCAAGTGGAAGCAAGAACTGATAGAGAGAAGCCACAAGTCAAAACATAAGCTGACTCATCCTCTCTGCTTACATATATATATGGATCCCTCATCCCAGAGATCCAGAGGCTGGAATTTTGTACTTTACAGAGAATTGCTGTTGGTTTGAGATTGAGATTAGTACATTGGGTGATTTATGCTTTGTTGGAGGTGAGGAAGGGATTCCTTTGCTGGGAGGTAGATGCTGGATCGGGACTCACTTGGTTGTATCTCCTCTTGGACTTTCTTATCATATCAATAAAACTATTTGAGTTTCTCCTACATGATGTGTATCAATGATGTTTTGTTATATTTGCATGTTTAGATTAATCTGATCCTAAGCTTTTTATGAATGTAAATCTATATCTTCGTGTAGTTTCTCTCTTCTGTGATCTTGCAGGAATTTGGTGAAGCTGGGCCGGTAAGGGAGCAGGGAGCTGGGAGCTATTGAAGAGAGGAGCGATTGGATCAACAAACTAGCGCAAGACACAGGTTAGTTTATCCTTCCTCTTCGTTTACATTTCATAAAGAAGAATACTCAAGTAGTTTTCCTTGTTTGTTGCTAAGGCACTGTCACACCTTAGAGTGGGATAGGGGCATTCTGAATAGATACTTTTCCCAACAACAGAATGGCGACTCCACTGGGGATCATATCTAGTTAGTTTATTTGTGTTTCTATTGTTGTTCTTCTCATAAACTTAGGAGTGGCGAATCGAACTGCATTTGCCATTTACAAATGCAAACTAGAGATCTGCCACTCTAGTCCATTCACTGGGCCTGTTTATGATCTGAACAGCTGATCCACAAATGCTCTAACTGCCCTTTGTGATAGCTCTTAGTCCTCCTTTAAATCATCCCTCTAATTGTACCTTACTGATAGCTTTTATCCGGCCAAAAACCATAGATTAAACTGCAAACCGTGACCCAAAACCCAGAGAAAATTCTCGTTTCTGCTTCAGCGCAGGCTCTGTGAAGAGGTTCTGCATTTCAACGCAGGTCCCGAGAGGGCTACCTGCGCTGCAATTCAGTTTCTCTGTGCAACAGGTGCGCTGATCAGCCTTTGCCCTGTGCAGCTGTGGTTCTTTGCTTCATTTTGTTCAGTTTTATCTCTAATTTTTGTAGCCTGTTATCAGTGTGTGTACCTATCTGAAAACCCCTTTTCTTTGCCTTAATTCCGCCTCAGTTGTACAAAAAGATTGTAGGTGTTCTTTGTGTATTTGTTACATCATTTACAGTTTTCCATTGAAAAGTGAAATAGTCATACTGTCGTCCTTAGATTTAGATCTGTCGTAAGTGTCGATTTTGATCTTAGGAGAAAGTTCCTTTGCTGTTGACAGTTGATTATACTTTTTACTTTTGCTTTGGTTTGAATTTGTCTCTTTCTAGTGTCGAAACGAGTGTTTACTTCAAAATCATAAAGTGTCGTAATCTTCTCTACCTTTTTGATTTCGAAAAAGAAGCTTGTTTGTGTTTTTTCACTTGAAAGCAAATTCAAATTTGTACAACAACTTTCTTTTTAGGCATCAATATTAAGAAAGTGAAAACAAATACATGCATTTGTGCATTTTCATAATGATAGTTTGTATGGTTTGATTTAGGAAAAGTGCATTTACAGTGTGCTCTTTGCTCTTTGAGAAAATATTGTGTCTTTCTTTTCCCCTTGTAGCTAGGATTTTCATTGTTGAAAAGAGATAAATGCTTGCTTATCATCTTTAGACTGCATTTAGGAATTGTATCTACATCTCGTGGTGATCCAAAAAGGCAAACTTCTAAGAAAGATCAACCTAAAATAAATTGAATGAACTTAACAACGCTTTGTAACTTAACGCACAACATAGTAGTCTAGGCTAGAGACGTGTTCCGGCGTCGTAAAACCTGGTGACTGTCGGCCTCACTGATGGTTGGGTGATTCCTCCTGAGAGACGATAAGTGCCAGTACGGATTGTGCTCCCACGTACCATCGAGTATATATTGGGAGACCCCTATAGGCATAAAACCTTTATCCATAGGAAGCTGTGTTGGCCGCCCTATTGATCGCAATGCACTGAACACAGCATTCGGGAAGATTGACCGCCTTTACCTTAAAAAGTATTCTGCGGTTTTGCGATTGGTTTGGCACACCCTCTACCTAGAACTCCAGAGCAGTCCCTTTTGTTCCTTTTCAGACTCCTTAACGGAAAAGGTCCATCTGAGCACTTGTCACTTCAGGCTCATTAAAAATCGAAGGAGACTAGAGTCATATTTTGCCTTTTCTCGACTCTTTAAAATTGAAAAAGCAAGTTGTGTCCAAGCGTCATTAAAATTTATTTTAAACGGAATATTCATACCCTTTTTCCTGCGTTGATCTTTAGGTTGAGAAAATGGAGCCTACCAACCAAGGAATCCCCCTTGGTGGAAATCCTAGTCCCTTCTCCTCTTGGGGAGATGTTGGTGCGCCCCATATGGCCACATTATCACTTCCGGGACTGACAATTGGCTTGCCGGTCTGGCTCTTCTCAACCAATGTCGTTCAAAACACCACTATTCCTGAACAATCGAATCAGCAGTTAGACCAGTCCAGAGTTACCCACTAACCTTCTACTTCCTCTAATTCTTCCTCTCCTCCTTCCTCTTCGCTTGATGGGGCTGCCAAAGCCAAAAGTCAAGTTCCTAAGGAGAAGAAGGAAAAGAAGAAGAAAGAGAAGAAGAAGAAGGAGCCAAAAGCGACTGGGGTAAACGAGTGTCGTCTAACAAAAATCCACACACTGCACTGACCAGGCCTAAATCGCCATGTGTCATTTGCAAGGGAGACCACTTTCACAGAGATTGTCCCTGCATCCCTCGGATACTAAGGGACTGGTCTCCCCGTTTGCACAATCTGGTGGCGTCAACCTCTGATAGCCATGTTGAAAGCACACCGTCAACTAGCGAAAGTGAAGTCCCAGGACAAAAAGGGAGAGCTAGATCTCCCTGTAAACTGTGCGAAGGCAATCACGCCATCCACCGTTGTCCCTTCTTAGACGAAGCTAAAAGAGTTTTGGATGATCATCCGGTTTCACCGTTATGACTTCCTCTTGGATATAAAAAACTCTTGCCGAGTCCTTCGTTAGTTGAGAATCTAGCTAGCCCGCTCAAGTGGTCAACTAAAGCGTCGGTCATTGAAGATGAGCCAGCTCAATCCATACCCGATGAAAGTCAAAAGGTCGAGGCGGCAGTTGACCCGGTCTTGCCTTCAGAGGATTTATCTTCGAATGACACAGTCACTGAAGAGAATAAGGATGACACCGTCCAAATTCTCTTCATCAACACAGACTCCGACGAACACGGGGGCAACCTACCCATTCCTTTATCGCAGGAAGGAAGTTCGTCAGAGCCGTACCCGGCCGTCTACTCGGTCCCACCTCCAAGCAACCTAGTTGTCTCCTTCGACTGGAATCAACTAGGCAGACCCCGTTTACCAGCAAGCATACCATTCAGAATTATCGTCCAAATATATAGAATGGTCATGGCTGGTACCATCATAGATGAGGGGGCTTCTGTGAGTATCCTTTCCTCTACTGCTTGGAAAGCGTTTGGTTCGCCATCGCTTTTGCCTGAAATGAGAAATCTGACAGGCTTTGATAAAGGAACCAGTCGACCTTTAGGGATCCTCCCCAATGTGCCCATAACATTGAAAGGGAAGACCATTCAAATGAATGTGATGGTCGTTCAAGGACCCTTGGATTATAACCTACTCCTTGGACGAGACTATATTTATTACATAGGAGCCATCGTCTCCTCACTCTTTAGAGTAATGTGTTTTCTGCACGAAGGAAGAGTGGTCAAGCTCGTGGACCAGCTTTCATTTCCCGGATCACGCATCGCAAATAGTCATATGCCATCCCTAAATGGTCTCTTCACGCAAGAAATGTCTCAACCCACGGTCCGTCCTCCCGATGAGCGCGAGTAATTCAGAGGGATATGACTGGAACCCAGGGGGCATGCGTCTTGGTCTGCTTCGGCAGGAAAACTTCAGGTATAGAGTAGGTTTCTACGGGAGAATATGACTAATCTGTACCCCGTCCGTGATTGGAAGAGGGGTTATTCTAGAACAAGATTCTTTTGTCAAAGTTATGTGAGTTGGCGGACATCGTCACTCACCTTTGTTTATCTTGGTAGACATCGCCGAAGAAGTGTTTTATTTGCTGTGTGAATAGAACAATCTTTGGGTAACCTGTAAGAGGTAGTACCCTTCCTGATAAAATGAATGTTTTGTCAGCTCGAATAAAGGGTGACCCTTCCTGATAAAGCAAATGTTTTGTCAGCTCGAATAGAGGGAGACCTCGAAACTCTGTTTTATACCTGGGGGCATGCAAACCTTTTGGAGTGCAAGCAAGGGGCGGCTATTTATTTTTTTAAAATTTTTAGGACCTCTAACCCTTTAAACTCGTAGGATTAGTCATTTCCGAACTTGCATAAAGAAAGGATGCGGGGCATAGCTTTGTAAAGCGCAAGCTCCATAAAAAATGGCATCTTATATGAGACATTCTTATCATATGACTAGATTAATCGAGCAGTTTTAGCACATAGTTCATGCTCGTTAAAAAATAAACATAAGATCGAGCAAGTGTTTCAACCCGCGTTTAAGCTCGTTAAAAAATGAACTATCCTCCGGTAAATAACCACCGTGAATGTAACATTATCAGCCATTAAAGCCTTGGTCGTGTTTGCACCGTCACCTCCACTTTTCCATTGGCCGATCATTCACCTCCATTTGATTGTTTACCCATTTTGAGGAACAGCTGCGAAGAGTGATTTCACTAGCCATCCTTGTGACACTGCCGTGATTGGAAAATTCCAACCCTTACCTGGAATCAGCTGCTACCCCTTTTATCACTCGTTCCTCAAAAGACGAGTCTTCTTTAAGCTCTTTTCATCTGACTCGTAAAATATGAAAATATTGCCGAGTTTTGGCCTTCCAGCTCGTTAAAGCAATAGGAAGAGCTATCCCTCCTTTAGATTTTAATCTTTTTGGACCTGAGGGATTATTGCACAAAAAGATCGAGCGCTTGTTTTGTTCGGCTCGTTAAAACTATCGAAAATTCATCCCTTCTGTATTGTTTTATACTTTTTCGGACTTAAGGGATTAGATGACGAAAAAGGACTTCCGGAGTTAACTTTACGTACCTTTTCAGACTCTCTAAAAATGAAAAGGACCAAGTTATCTTTGTCGTTAGACTCGTTAAAAAGATTAATAACGACAAACTTGTCTTTAGACGAGAACGAGTTTCACTATCGCTAGGCTCGTTAAAACATAGCGATGGGTTTGCCCGAAGGGCAAATTATAGAACAAGCATATGTTATCCTCCTCAAGATTGACAAAAATAAAGAGGTACTGGTCAGCAATGACTGGGGAAAAATTGGGAAGAAACTCAAAGAACCTTTATTGGTAGAAAGTCGCTCTTGAACATGACACTTCCACTCCGTGCCTGAGTCGGGTTGGGTTGTTTCATTCACCGGTCACATCACCATGGTCTTGCCATACCATCCACCTTTGGGGTAAATGCTACCAATCCATCATATAAGTGTCGCCGATATGTTCAAGAGAAGTCATCCAGAGAAGTCACCCGTGTCCCATCCACTGCCATACATTATACTTCATTCTTTCATGACCGCCACCCTGAACCATATATCATCAGATCGTTTTCACCTCCATCAAAATCATTTGCTCCATTCCGTGTCATTGATGTGGGATACATCAAGGCCCTCCTTTGACGGATCGCTTCTTGTCGACATCAGCTCATTATCCAAGAAGTTGATCTAGGAACACCCCCTTCAGTACTTTGAAGCTTGCATGCCTCAATGGCAAGTTTCTCACTTCCGGCGACAGGTATACATCAATGACCTTCGACCGAAAGATTTATCATGGTGTTCGACGCCAAGTCCTTTATTCACACCACGTGAATTGTACTGCAGTACCTTGAGGGTCATCATCCTTATCGGTGATTCCTCTCGCGCTTGTTAACAGTTTACATCATTGACTGGTAATCAAGTGATGTCTTTCCATGTTCGACTTCAAAACATTTCTCACATGGATCGACTTGTACTTAGAGTGAAGATCGGACGAGATTGAAGACCCCGGATCTAGTTTCATCCATCCGGGCTGCGATATATATTCAGGAAAAATAAAGACATTGACATGTACAACATTGCAGAACAGATAATCATCCTACCAAAAGGATGATGATTTCATCAGAATCATCAGTCTGCCATCAGACAATTGTCTGTCCTATGTGCATAAAAATGAATTTATAAAGCTGAGCATGGGAATGCCCGCCTCAGCTAGATCATGAAAACAGTATGAAAAATAATGTATTGTATTGTATCTTATTACAGGTCTCCTCCCAGCATTGAAAGAACTTCGGATCCTCCTAATAAAGCATTTCACCCGATAAACAGCCTCATACTTTAGGGGGCAACTGTTATAGACATTTTTGTGCCTTACAGCTTTGAGCATGAAAATTCCATAATCCAAGGGATCCAAAGTCCCTAAAAGTGTTGTTCCTGCCCCTAAAGGAACAAGTTCAACCAATGACAGCTTCTCCCAGAAGTTCTCCACCAGAAACTGCTCAAAACTAATCAAATCAGGATCAATTCAGAAGCTCCACTAGCTGCCTGCGTTGCAAAGCACCCAAATACACTGGCTAGGTGCGTTGCAACGCACTTGAATGCACTACCCAGGTGCATTGAGTGGGGAATGACAAGTGGCAGAGTCATTCAACGAGGTGGAGAGACAATGGAAGCTTCCAGAATCTTCTCCAATGACACTTGCCTCACTGAATTCGACCAGTGATGAGTAATAGGCTCTCAGCCTCCAAGTGGAAGCAAGAACTGACAGAGAGAAGCCACAAGTCAAAACATAAGCTGACTCAACCTCTCTGCTTACATCTATATATGGATCCCTCATCCCAGAGATCCGGAGGCTGGAATTTTGTACTTTGCAGAGAATTGTTGTTGGTTTGAGATTGAGATTAGTACATTGGGTGATTTATGCTTTGTTGGAGGTGAGGAAGGGATTCCTTTGTTGGGAGGTAGATGCTGGATCAGAACTCACTTGGTTGTATCTCCTCCTGGATCTTCTTATTGCATTAATAAAACTATTTTAGTTTCTTCTACATGCTTGTGTATCATTGATGTTTTGTTATATTTGCATGTTTAGCTTAATCTGATCCTAAGCTTTTTATGAATGTAAATCTATATCTTCGTGTAGTTTCTCTCTTCTGTGATCTTGCAGGAATTTGGTGAAGCTGGGCCAGTAAGGGAGCAGGGAGCTGGGAGCTATTGAAGAGAGGAGCGATTGGATCAACAAACTAGCGCAAGACACAGGTTAGTTTATCCTTCCTCTTCGTTTACATTTCATAAAGAAGAATACTCAAGTAGTTTTCCTTGTTTGTTGCTAAGGCACTGTCACACCTTAGAGTGGGATAGGGGCGTTCTGAATAGATACTTTTCCCAACAACAAGGAATTTGGCTACCCAACTAACCCCAATGGGGCCCATAAACTCTTGGTGTTACATCTCCTCGGGTTAAGGTTTTGGTTGTTAGGGTTTTCTCTTAATGTTCAATAATAAAAATTCCCTTAAGTCTCATGGTAACTCAGTTCAAAGGCATGTGGCCGCCACATCTCTTCTCAAAGATAAGCTACCATCACCCAAGCTAGTCTCATTTTCATTCTATTTGTAAGCATATTTCATTATTTGATATTAATGAAAGGAAGTGTTATTTCTACTGCATCTCTATATTTATGTTTATATATGTAATTTGTTGCGTTCCTGTTTAAATTTGGATCAAAGGATTCCTTTTGGATTAACC
Source organism: Pinus tabuliformis (assembly GCA_031772625.1). NCBI lineage: Eukaryota > Viridiplantae > Streptophyta > Pinopsida > Pinales > Pinaceae > Pinus > Pinus tabuliformis. The sequence goes on along the minus strand of CM062805.1, from coordinate 96,547,872 downwards.
AACACTAGAGCTACACTTCAAAGAGTTATGTATTTAGCATTTATGGGTAAGACAAATAAACTTGTTGTCATTTATCTTGATGATTTCACTGTTTTTTCTAATTCTGATAAAAAACATTTAATTCACTTGAGGAAAGTTTTTGATAAGTGTAGGAAGTTTCAAATTTCTCTTAATCCCAAAAAGTCTATGTTTTCACTTAAAGAAGGAAAATTGCTTGGCCATATTATTTCTAAGGAAGGAGTGGTCATTGATCCTAGAAGAGTTTCAGCTATCCAAGCACTTTCATTACCAAGGAATAAGAAGGAAATCTAGGATTTTCTTGGAAAAAATCATTTTTTTAAGAAGATTTATACCTAATTATGTTGAAATATTTAATGATATCATTGATATGTTGAGGAAAGATCATGAAGTTAAATGGACCATTCCAACAAGATATTCTTTTGACTAGATTAAAAAGACCATTTCAGAAGCCCCCATACTTGTTGGTCCAATATACTTTGAACCATTCAACATATTTTCCTTTTCCTTTGAAACTACCTTAGCTTTTATTCATTTGGAAATGAGTGGAGGTGGAGGTGACCAACCTATTTCCTTTTTCAGTAAAGTCATGAGAGATGTTGAACTTAAATATGATATCATTGAAAAACAAGCCTATTCCTTAATCGAAGCTCTGAAATATTTTAGATTCTATGTCCTTCACTCTTCCATTATTGCCTATGTTCCTAATAGTGTTGTTAAAATTGTGTTAACTCAACCTGATATTGATGGAAGAAGAGGGAGATGGATTACTAAGATATTGGAATTTGATCTCATCATCAAAACTACAAAGTTAGTAAAGGGTCAAGGCTTGGTTAAACTCTTAGCTGAGTCAAATTGTAAAGTCCTCGGAATAAATTTTGTTTTTGAAACATCAGCACAGAAGAATCCACAAGAACCTTCATCTTCATTCCAATCAACTCCTATTCAAATTGATGAGAAATTTTTGTTATCTGAATGGTACACTGATATTTTGCATTTTCTTAGATATTTTGAGTGTCCATATGAATTTACAAAGCATCAATGTAAAACATTGAAGTTGAAGACCATAAAATACTATATTATCAATGCAAATCTATATTGGAAGGACCCACTTAATATCCTTTTACTTTGCTTGACAGAAAGTGAGACATAATGAATTATTGATCAATTTCATGCGGGTATTTGTGGAGGACACTATGCCTGGAAAACTATAGCATATAAGATTTTAAGAGAAGGATTTTATTGGCCCACATTGTTTGCACAAGTAGGAAAAAAAGGTTAGAAGTTGTACCCAATGCAAAATGTTTGTTGGAAAGCAAAGATTAGAAACACTTCCTCTAGCTCCAATACTAGTTCAAGAACCTTTCCTACAATGGGGATTGGATTTCATTGGGTAAATTCAACCATCATCAAGAAGCCAACATAGATGGATATTAACTGTCATAGATTATTTTACCAAATGGGTAGAGGCCATTCTAGCTAGAAATGCAACTAAAACTGTTACGTTATTAAATCTATTGAAGAGAATATACTATCTAGGTTTGGATGCCCCAACAGATAGTTACAGAAAACACGCTCAAGATGACTAAATTTTTTCATAAATACCAAATTTTGTTGCATTATTATACCCCTTACTATCCACAAGAAAATGGACTAGTAGAATCCTCAAGTAAGAGCCTGGTTAAGGTTATCAAGAAAACACTGGAGGACCACAAAATGAGTCGGGACAATCATCTAATATATGCATTCTAGGAAAGAAGAATCTCTCCAAAGAGGTCAATAGGTAAATCTCCTTTTCATATCATTTATGGTAAGGAAGCCATATTTCCTACACATCTAGCTTTTCCTATCATGAGGTTTTTACAAGAAGAAAATGAAGAACCTAATGATTCTTCGAGAACAATAAATCATATTATAGAACTTAATGAAAACAGAGATGAAGTTCATTATAAGCTTCGAAAATATCAGAACAAAATGAAAAGTCTGTTTGAAAGAAAGGCTAGAGAAAGAGATTTTTAAAAAGGAGATTTAGTATTAAGATGGGACACAAGAAGGGAAGATAAAGGAAAACATGGAATGTTTGGTAATCACTTTTTAGCATTGCAGCAATTAAAGGAAACAATACTTTTATCTTGCATAACTTGGAAGGAGAATATTCCTCATTGCCCATCAATGGGAAATATTTGAACCATTATATCCAGCATTGAGATTCCTTCATACATTCATCATTTGTACATCACTAGATTTTTTTACTTTACATTCAGTGTGTAATTGTTTTCAGCAGAGACCCCATTAGCCTAAGGAGAAGGCACATGGATCTGCAAGTTCTCTGCATCCTGCAGGAGGAAACATTCCCCAATTGGAGCTGATGTTGTAACATATTTAGTTTTGATAAGTTAGTTTTTTTTTAAATAGGTTATTAAAAAAACAGAACAAAAGAATGAAAATGCAATAAAAAATGATGAAAAGAAGGTCCATAAAAAAGAAAAAAACAATTGTATAAGTGAGAAAATTTAAATGCCACTAGAAAAGGATAATATTTGCATTAGAAATAAATTAGGGTTTTTGTGTGTAGCTTGTTTAAATGCCACAACCTAATATTCTGGTTTGAATCATACAGTTTAACAATGATCAAATCATTTAAATATTTGTCTCTAGATTAAAGAATAAGTTCCCCAAATTGTTTAATCTTGGTTGAACATGAATTAGATAGGATAGAATTAGGAAAAATAAAATGGCCCCTAGATGAAATGCGCCTACTCAATAAATTAATTTTGCTTTAATTAGAATTTAATCACATTTTGAAGGGTGATTAATTATATTTAATGATTTTATTCCAAAGTCACAAAATGACAAAATTTTATTATCGCCAAACACTATTGAGTGGATTATTTTCTACAATGATCATTTTCCCCACCCAAATCAATGGCGGGGAAGTCATTTCGCACTCCCTTCCCCTGTTTCGTGTTAATGGCATGGGGGGGAGGGGGGGGGAATTTCCGAAAAGTGGTATCCTTTCGGCGAGCCCCTTATGATGTGTCATCCCCTCGCAGCTTTGCACCCCCCCCCCCTCTCCACCCCACTCAATACTACTTACCACTACCGCCTCCCCCTCCAAAATCCGCTCATCCTACTCACATTAACACGTCATCCCGCCAACGGTTAGCACATCACTTCCCACGCATTCCCTCCATATCCAGCCTATATGTTCCCAGAGATATCCAAACAAATCATCGCCTTAGTTTCTTGCATGTTAGGTTACTGGACAAACCAATGGGTAGATGAACCTATTCTAGGTTATCTATCCATCTTCTCCAAAGAGCACAAGCCAACATTTATGTATAATTACAACCAATTTCTAGCTAATAATATGCATGAATAGATGATGAAGATGATGGCAGAGGGTATGTTCAAATACTCTTCCGTACTGGTTCATATGTTCCTTTTTCAACAAGGAGACATGTTGCCAATAACTTTACATAAGCATGATGATCAACAAATCAATCAATTAGTTATACAGTGGACCTCATTGTTCAGAAGAAACTCAACTGAGTTTAAATTTATAGATTTTATTGATTGTTTCATTCATCCATTTGCATAGCTTCTTAATAGCCAGAGTGAACCTAGAATCAGTTCAAAGATAAAAAGGGTCCTACACCTGAGTGACCAAGCCAAAATTGGAGACTGGTATCTTTACCAGAATTATACAGAGATAAGGGTATATGGCTGTGAGCTAGCTCCGTATAATCTACCTAAATATGTTCCAATGAGAATTTTCTCTCTGCAATATATAATCAAATGACTAACATGGATGAGCTTCATTTTGTTTCAGGAAAAAGGAAATCTCAGTTTAAGATCAAGTCCCAAGTGGGACCTTTTATATGTAATACTAGAGCAGCAGGAATTGAAGTAGATTCAATTCTCAAGCATATGGGATTCCAACCAAGATTTACCTGGTCATATGACCCATTCAACATAATCTCTAATTTAAGGGTGGAACTCAAAACCACGCCTTATAATCACACTCCCAGACCAGAGATTGAGAAATACATGAATCAAGAATAGTGGGAGGAGAACACACTCTAGGAAGAAGAAGAGAAAATTCTACCTGCTTCTACCCTCCAAACTCCCATTTCTCAAAACGAATAGAAAAACAGGTTGAGAGAAGAATCATTATCTTTAGGAAAGAGTGCAAAAGAGTTTATAATCTATCAGAAGAAACAGAAGATAGATCCTAAAGTTACCACTGTTCAGGGTCAGAAAGAGGCAATAATTATTAATTTGGATGATTCACGGGTTTCTACAGGATCAGAAGAAAATGTCCTTAATACTCCATCCTCCTCTTCAGCTTCACATAATCTATTGGAGATTACATTGTCAATAGGAGTGAGTAAACAAGTTGAACCCTTGGATGAGCTTTTCAAAGTAGAATTGTAATCAAACTAGAGATTTGCTTCGAATTAATGAAAGGATTTTGGATTTGCCTCAAACAGTTTGTCTCCTTGTGGGTCTTTCTCATGTTTTCATTTCATTATACTATTCTTCATGTATTTAAGTTTTAATGAAGAACTATGGGTAAGATTAAACTAAATAGCAATCTATCTCAAATTCCCTGTGAAGTTATAATCAATATTAGAGATTATTTTATAAAACTGTCTGTTATTATAAACTCTTCTACATTTATAAATTGTCACGCCCATCTTCATAGAATTATATACATTTTGTTTAGGCTATAAACATCGTTTATCTACATTCTATCATATAATTAGCTAAATACTCAATTTGAATATTTAGTGAGTTATAACTTTTTCAACTCTGTTATTCATGCAATTATAAATCAATTTATTGTTTAGAGACAAAGAATTAGCCCTTTCATTATATTCAACATTGTTAAGGTTTAACTATATCTCTTTAACTATTCATAACATTGGTCATCCAAAAAAACATTAAAACAACAAAACATTTTAGATGCTTTGGCATGATTAATTAACCTAGAATTATCTGAGAGGATAACATAATTATTAAATCATTGTTTAAATAATTATTCCTTGTCACAGTGGACTAAATCCCCTAGGAATAATTAAATAAATCACTATATATTTATTATTCCTTATTTCTATTATTGGAATAATTGTTAAATCACTATTTAATAATTATTTCAATTTCACACCATTCTTAATCATCGCAAAATAATTAATATATCATTTTATTTATTAATTATTTCTAAATAAAGATATTTGACCATTTCAAATATCTTTTCTCTCTCCAAAAAATATAATAAAGTATTCTTAACGGTTAGATCTTGATTTTGTCACTATTATTTTATTATTCTCAATTTTCAAGATTAACTCAATACTTTGTTCTAAATAGGAGGGTTTTCTATTCATTCTTCATCGTGATCATTATCATGGTGGCCATTATCATCTCTTTTCTTTTGAGCTCCCATTTGAATTCTTCACAATGTTATGGGTTTTTCACAGATTGAGAGAGAAGATCGATTACTGAAGCATCAAGGACATCAAAGGACTCATCCCATGGAGGGGGATTTACATATCCTTTTTATAGATCTCCTTCACTTGGTGTTATCAATAAAGAATTTATTCAATTAAAGTCTTTCCATTTGGGTTATTGCATTGGATATCTTTACTGTTGCTTGCTATTCTTGATCGTATATGTTTTTTTTTGCAGGTTTTTCACTTTTTATTGCCGATCTGAATCATAAACAACCACAAATTGTAGGGTCACTTGTCACCTAGTGACTTAAGTGAAGTGTTTTTGGTACACCTTCTAAGAAATTTCACACTAACAATCATTATTATGTAAAATAAGAAATTATAAGTATTAATCGTAAATAAATATTTTAAAAAGACTATAATTATAAATTAGTATTAGTATTAGTATTTAAAAATATAATTAAAAATAAGAATTTTTAATTATTAAAATAATTGTAAAAAAATAAAAATTAGATATAATAATTAAAATATAAATAAAACATAATAGAAATAAAATAAAATCAAACAAATATATATTGAATTAAAATTAAATAAATTAAAATTAAAAATAAAAATAAATTAAATTAAATAAACATGAATTAATTTAAACATAGAATGAATAGAAATATAAAATATAAATTAAATAAATAAAATATATATAATAACTCACTTACCTACCTCATTCATGATTTTCGTATGCATTGATATACTCAACTTGGGTGTGAGTTATCATATAAGTTTTCACACATTTAATATGCCCTTCAAGAATATGACCCCACATGATGACACAAACTTTGACTCATTTGTAAGTCTTTTCGGGTCAAACGAAGAGGGTTAACCCCCAAGCTTATTTATACTTGAAGAAAATCTCAACTATTTGATCAAAACGCATCTACCGTTAGATTCTTTCAGACCTTCAAAGCCTCGATTTTCTCTCTCTTCAAATGGATTCGAAAGAGTATTAATTGTTTTTTTTTAAGTTTTAGTATATATATAATTTAAATTTTCTTTAAAATGCATATTACTTTAATCAAATATTGGCACCTAAAAATGCTGAAAACACATGCCACTTGTCATAACCTTATTTGTGACATGTCTTGACGTCATCATCCACCTATGTCTCCACTTGTGCATCCATATCACCTCTTCCATCCAATGAAAATGTGTCATGTGCCACCTACTCCACATCCTCCCCACGCTTTGTCATCCCGCGACTTAAACTTTGCACCTATTCTCGTGACTTCCAGGGATCATTCGCTGGGATGAGCTATCTCTAGGGACCTCCACGCACCAATCATAATTCACTTTTACTGGTGCATCACCTTTCCACATACTCTTAGTTCCTAGTCATCCCATAGCCTTCAAAGTTTCGTTGCCTTTGACTCTTCCGGGGTTGGATCTTTGGGATGATGTGGCTGTGGGGACCTCCCTATGCTAGCATGCACCAATCATGACTCACTCCGCCAACCACACATCTTGTTCCATTTCCTTCTGGCTATGTTGAATCCCGCTGGTGGTTTTGCAGGCCCTTGCTTGGTGGTTTCATGGTAAAGGAAAGGAGGGTCATGTTGCGATATGGACCATCAATCAATGATCAATAACCTGTTGGATGTTTTGCTCTATCTATTTATCATGCAGCCATGATCTGATTCTTCAACTTGTCTTGACGATGAACCACACTCGTTGGTTTGAAACGCATTGACAAATGCATTCTAATGTGATTTGCACCGAAAAATCTTCTCAAAACTTAATATGGGAAATTGTTACACAGTAATTTGTCACTGCCTTCACCCTAGTCCTTCTACTGTGTCATGTGTCAAATAAACATGTTCATATCTTCCCACCAATGTAAGAAGATTAAGCAAATGCTCTCTAATCCTAAAGATTGACCCTTTTTGACTAAGTTTCTGCATCGTCGCTAGTAAACCCTCAAAATCCGCGACGATTCTCTGTCATGCACTGTGTCGTTGCGATGTCGTCACTAGTCCCTAGTTCATGACCTGCGACGATCCAGATTTGGCAAATTAGTTCAAACAGTCGGCCTTCTGGATGTTTCTAGAGCTGGTTGTTGGGTCAGTTTGGGTCGCCTTTCCGCCTTTGGGATGGTGGTTCCACCTCTTGTGCAACCTCCCTTGAGGATAAGCTCCCTCTCCCTCATTTCATGGAGACTCCTTCTCCTATAAAATCACTCACCATTGCTATGATCTGCTAGTTCCTTAGTTTTTTTAGTTCTTTTGGTTGCACAGTGCTGCTGCTGTTTTTGAGTTTGATAGATAGTTGGTGTGAGTGTGACAAGTGTGGGATTGCTTTATAGTTTGCAAGAAGGTGTGGAGTGCCCTTAATCTTGTGTAAAGCTTGTGAATGAGAGAGAGAGAGATATATTGCTATTTGGGAGACCCATCTTTGAGAGTGAATGCTTGAAGAAACACACTGGTTGGACCCTCTGAGAAGGCTTGCGACATGAAGACCCGATTGTAAATTTGCTCTTGTCTTATCATTAATACAATCAATGATGATTTCCTATGTCTTGTATGTAATTCACTGGATAGCTCATGACTTCTTGACTTTGTGAGTAAATAGCTCATTGTTGTTTCCTGGTTACGTGCTTTGTCATTGTCTTGTGTTGTTTCAGGTTAATTACTCCCCGAGGAGAAGGAAACGAAAACTGGAGCAGCGCAACAGAACTTCATCAACCACCATTTTGAGGTAGGCCTCCAATGATGACTATTTAAGGGAATCAATTGTTGTTTTTGTCCTTACTGTGACTAGACCCACTCTAGGGCTAGAGGGGTTGCCCCTATCCGCACAGAGAACACTTTCTTGCATCACAAAAATGTTTCCCAACGTGGGGCCTCCACTGTTGTTAACCCATCATGGAACCCCGCATATTCTCTAATGGGTTAGTGAGAACACGTGGCATGCATCCACCTTCAAACTTGCACAAAATTTAACAACTATCCTTTTGCCAATTGTCTGCCAAGTTTTTCCAAACACCAAAACTAACGCTGACTAAAATCATCACCAAACTTTAACTACAAACTTTGAATTTGGGCATCTGATCTTTCACTAGCAATAAAGTTTGATCCAAAAGTCTATTTGCAAACTTCCGCATACCATCGGAACGCTCTTTCAGAGCTCTATCCATTTGAGTAGTTTCCAAAAGCACTTGAAGTGATCTGCTATACCAGAAATGGCTCTGTTGTCAGTAAAACCAACCCCACTTTAACACTAGATTACTCCTACATGTTTTTCCTTACATAAGCCCCTATTCACTACATTGACACTTCCCTCATCATATGACTTCTTTTCATATTCTTATGATCAAACTTAAATGCTCAAATATTCATATTTACCCAATATTAAGATAATTGTTTTAATAGTCATTATAATTTATAATCATTATTATGTAAAATAAGAAATTATAAATTTTAATAAAAAAATAAATAGTTTTAAAATATTATATTATAAATTATAATTATTAATATAAAATTTTAAAATATAAATTTTATTTTATAAAAAATAAATATAACAATTAAAATAAAAACAAAATAAAATCAAACACATATACATATACATCTTTAATAATATATAATAATAATAATAATAATAAAAACATAAATTAATTAAAATATAAATAAATAAAATTATAAAATATGAATTAAATAAATGAAAATAAAAATATATATAATAACTCACTTATGTACTTCATCAATGCATTGATGTGCTCAACGTGGGTGTGGGTTATCTTATATAAATTCCTACACATATTTAATACACCCCCACATGATGATTTGAACTTTGACTCATCTGTAATCCTTTTTAGGTCAAACGAAGAGGGTTGGTTAACCCCGAGCCTATATACACCTAAAGAAAACCTCAACCATTCGATTAAAATACCTCCACCATTAGATTCTATCGGACCTTCAAATCCTAGCTTTTATCTCTCTTTAAAGGAACCCAAATGAGTATAAATTATGTTTTAAAATATATATATAGATAGATATATATATTTTTTGAAATATGATCTTTGATCCAGGGGGTTATTTGCAAACTTTTATATGCCACTAGAAAGTTCTTTTAGTGGAAAGTTTCCAAAAGAATTTGAAATAATTTTCTATACTAGAAATGACTTTATGGCCACTAAAATCAACCCTCCTTTAATACTAGATTACTCTTGCAAGTTTTGCTTTACATAATCCCCTATTTGTTACATTGTTTTTTCCCTATCATTTAACTCATTTTCATATTTTTATGATCAAATTTCCATACTCAAATCTTTGTAACAAAAATATTCATGTTCCTCTCAAATATTCATGTTCTTCTAACATTTAGATGATTATTATAATAGTCATTATAATTTAAAATTATTATTACATAAAATAAAAAATTTATAAATTTAGTTATTAGTTTAAAAATATTATAAATAATAATAATAATTATTATTATTATTATTATTTAAAAATAAAATTAAAAATAAGTATTTTAATTATTAAAATTATTATAAAATTAAAAATTAAATAATAACAATAAAAATAAAAAATCAACCAAATATAAAATAAATTAAATAAACATGAAATAATTAAAATATAAAATATGAATTAAATAAATGAAAATAAAAATAAATAAATATATATAGTAATCCCTCTTACCTACCTAAGTTCCCACACATTTTTAATATGCCCTTCAAGAATATGCCAAACTTTGACTCATTTGTAAGTTTTTTTTGGTCAAACGAAGAAGGTTAACCCTCGAGCCTTTCTACACCCGAAGAAAACCTCAGCCATTTGATTAAAACGCCTCCACCGTTAGATTCTTTTGGGCCTTTAAAATATATATATATATATATATATATAATTAATTTAACTTAATTAAAGTTTATATTAAAATATAAATAAAAGTATGAGGTTTGTAATTAAATTTTAAATTATAAATTAAAATAAAATGTATATAATTTGGATTTTATTTTCATTTTAAATTTAAAATAAAATTTGAAATTGGAATTTTTATTATGAATGGTTGAACAAATATTTTTTTTTTAAACCATATGGTGAATCGGTAACAAGAGGGGAGAAGTGTTTTAGAAAATATAAGCTCATTTTAATGTTCTGAAACAAATATAAAATCAATTCTAACATATTAAACAAATTTAATATGAGCCAATTTTACATATTTGAATTTTCATTGTTCATTAGTTTTGTTGCAGTTTTACTAGAAAAATGAATTTAACATTTTAAAGGCAGAAAACAAATTCAGATTTAATGGTTTTTACAATTCTGGAGCAAGTTTAACTTGCAGCTTAAGGTGTTTGTATGGTTGGAATTTTTTATCAATGTTGCCCAAGTTAAAAAATGAAAATCAGTTTTATATAAAGGTACCTAATGAATTATATTCTGGGGAAAGATTAATAAGGGGTGAGCATATATTATAGTTATTATTATGTATTTTATATTAAAACTAAATTTGCTTTTTCTTTTATATGGTAGAAGAAATACATATGGACATTTTAAAATCTTGTTGGTTTGAATATTTGGACATAAATAATTAAATAAAAAGATTACACATTTCATTTAAGGAGCAAGAGAGTGCTAATGTAGTTAATATTAATATTTTATTTAAGGAAGTTACGGAAAACTGAAGGGGAAGCTAACTCCCTCAAGTATATAACGAATATAATTGTTTATTAGGGGAAAGGTTTTTGCAAAGACTAGAGGATGGTAGGCTTGGGAGATGGAGCCATAACGTACTTGTTGCGATGGCCATTTACATTGTGACTATAAGAATTTTATTTATGATATCATAATTCATTTTATTTTTCTATTTATGTGTTTTTCTTTATTTAGGGTTTATATTTACTGTTAAAATATGCAAGTGTTGACTTGACTTGATTTTAAAGTGAGTCTTGCATACATTAGTTGATTTAATTCTTTTAAATACTTGTTATTTAAAGGGTTTGAATCAGATTTGTTGAATATATTGCAGGTTGGAAACATATTGATACATGCTATATATGCTTTGCTTGCAAATTTAATTTGAATACCAATACATGCCAATTCTTTTTATTTGTTTCCTTTATTTATTCTACTGTGTCATTTTTCATTGTACTTTCTCTTACTGACACATGTGATTGATTAGGAATGATATGACTTAATCACATTTTTTAATCTTTCACACATAAATTTGATTTAATTTTATCCAATGTATATTGTTTAGAAATAATTAAATCAATTTTCTAATTGATTTGTTGCAGGTTAAAGTTACATAGGTACCTGATATCATATAATCTTTAAACTTCATTTTTCATTAGAAACCCAACATGTTTTAATCTTACCTTTTCCTTCTATCATTGTTTTTCTTATTTAGTTTTATTACTAACCCTAATGTTATGTGTGGATTATGAAACATATTTTTAATCTCATTTTTAGTCATAAATGATATTTTTGTTTTAATAAGTTTCAATTATTATGAGCCCTACCATATTTCTTTTCTTAAATATCGATTTTAAAATATAGATTATTTTATCATTAATCTCTTCATATATATTTACCTATCAGAATATATTTTATAGTTTGATACAAGGAATACCCCTAAGGCGAAGGGAGACCAACCATTTTAACTTGAAGCGGGAGGATCCATATCCTCGGTGAATGCGTTATTGGATTGCTCTTAAACATCTGAACAATATGGGAACCAACATTCTTTTGGCGTCATTGCTAGAGAATCCAAGTGTCAATATTTCATTTTTCAGGTGAATGAAATTTGTGACCCATTGGTGGACAAGGTTACAACAGCACATGTCTTAAAGGGTTTCAAGTAATTTTTTCTTGGTTTAACTATTCACCTGGCGACCCCTTAATTATTTAAATTATTCAATGGTTGTTTCATGGACCTCCTTATGCTTTGCTCCTTTAAACTTTTCTGACATTACAGGTTTTCAAAATGAATTACTAGACATAGAGGTATTAGATACCTACCTACTCCGCTTTCAAAATGATGAAGGATGATCTAGCTCAACATCTTATTAAATTCCACGATTGCATTCCCAAGATGGAGGTTCACCATGAGGATGTAATCATGAAGTTATTCATGATGTCATTAGAAGGCGATGCAAGAAAATGGTATAGAATACTTCCTCCTCGTGGAATCTATTCATTGAAGCATTTTTATACAATATTTTGTGAGTATTATAAATGTTGTATGCTACATGGTTGCTTGATTTTGATTGTTGTAAAGTTTATAATGATGATAATATAGAAAATAAATATGATAATAACAATAAAGAACCTGAAATGGATAATGAATCTGAAGTAGAAAGTAATATTTATGAATATAACTCTAAATATTTTCAAAGATCACCTTCTATCTTATATGCCAATGAACATGATATTTTGTCATCAAATCTTGAAGGTAATGAAAAAAAGATTTCTCGTTCTCTAATAGAATATCATAAAATGCATTTGTGTTTAAAGAAACCTCGAGATTCTATAACTTCTGTTGATTCTAACTTATCTTTAGTTTCAAGTTTGGAAGATATTAATAATAATATTTATAAAGAAGTTACATCCAAAGTACTTGATTCTATATCTAACCAATTAGAAATTATTTTACATATTCCTGAAGGTGCTCAACAACAACTAATTAATAAAGATATTCTTCAATCAATTGATCCAATTTTTCAACCTTTTTGTGATGCAATAGGGAAACTAGTATGTGAACTTATCTTTAACCATTCTAATTCCATTTAATCTAGTTTTCACATTGACTATTCTCAACCACCTATTTATGATAATTATGAAGAAGAATTGAATCATGAATCAAGTCTAGATTTTAATTCTTGTTTTGAACACATTCTAAATACTTCTAATATTTATCAAAATGAGGACTATAACAACATAACTCAATCAACATATTTGCAATATACTTCAGAACAACCTATTTATGATAGTTATGAGGAAGGTGAATTTGATAATGAAAATGAAATTAATGATATCAATTCTTCCCTTTCACTTCTTCCTAACTATGATAACTATAATTATTCTAATAGTTTACATGGAGATCATGGTTCTAATTCAAGATTTTCAGGTTATAAATCTTATAAAGAATAAATCTAGTTTCCCTTGAATTTAATAGTGATGTCATTACTAAAAAAATGAGATTTTTGAATTATGCAATGATAATAAGGACAAACTTCATCTTCCAAAACATAATTTGAAATATGGAAATCATAATGCAGAATAAGGATTTCTAATAAAAAATTATCTAAAGAATGCCACAAAATTCTAGATTGTTGTGAGACTAACTTTGATAGAATTTCATGAAGCAATGAGAAGGGAATCTAAGAAAGGTCCTCATATGAAATCATTGTGGAAAATTTTATGCTTGAAAGACTTAAGTATTTGAATTTTCACACAGAATACTATAACTTCGAGGAAGATTGGATGGACAAGGTATTTCAAAGAACATCAACACCTTGTCACCTATGCTTCTACTTTCTTTTGGGATGAATGTTAGTTAACATGACTTACTCCTTTTTTAGTTTACTTCCAATATTTTTTTGGATAAGCATGAAGCCCTGACTCAGAAGGTGTGTCATTGATAAGTTGTTGACTTAGTTACATTGGATTTTCGATTTTTTTTTTTAAATTCTATTAAGACACAACATATGTAAATTGTTGTACATAAATAAAACCTTTTATTACAATAATTTATAGTTGTTAGATTTACAAGAAATAAACATGAAACCTTTTCATCTTAAAGAATCTTTAGTGATAATAGCCATAATGAAATGTGAATTTATGATCCATTAGTATATTATATATTGATGAGTTTGGAGCACACATTTAAAGACTTTGTTCATGTATAAAGGTTGAAGGGTAATTATTTTCCCAAAGGGATCATATCTATCTCTCTAATAGTTTAAAACTTCATAATGAAGCATTTTCTTTTACCGCATCCTTATTGCACTACTTACAAATAAACATCATGAGGAATTTCATTACCTTATGAATGCTAAAAATATAAACTCAATGTTTGGCTTTCACAAAATCAAATAGCACTAAGCCTCTTGTTGTATTAGCAAGTTGTATTCGTACTCCATGCATGAGATCTTCATTGATCACCGTACTATTCTTGACTACTTGAAACTAATCTTAGTTCACAATGGGCTAAGCAAATAATTCCGTCGGGGCTATGGATGCTTGTTAGCATCAGAGTGATATTTGTGGTACTAGGTCACCCCAGTACATAATCATCCCATTAGTTTCTTCAAAATGGGGAATATTGAAATCTTCGTTGGGGCTATGGACGCCCACCGATAATGGAGCAAAGTCATTGATATTGGGTCAAATCCTAGTGCACGAACATCCTATAGCTAATTTTTCAATGAAATAAAATTGAATCTTCTACACTTCATGCTTATATCTGAATGAAAAATGATGCAATTTCTTTATTCGGGATAGTGGATGACTCTGTCGGGGCTATAGACACTCGCTAGCAACAAAGCGACGTATGATTTTGGAAACTCATCTTGTGTAAACAAAAAGGGAAATAAACCATGATAACTAGACTCATGGTTTCAGTTGAACTTTATTTTAAAATGAAAGTCATCCTTGTGATCTTAAACTAGTACCATAATTTATGCAATCTTTCAATCAATAACTATAAAAATGCAATTATTTTTATGGTTTTGAAAAGCTTCTATGAAGGTTGAAACATATATCAAAAGATGGTCATTATGCCTTGAATCATTATTGCAATCACCCTAATAGACTAAACTATATGAACAAACATATTTTATGTGAATTGAACTCATTAGTCTCTATATACTAGGATTTCATGTTATTGATCTTTGTTTCATTCTTGATGTTGATTAGTTAAAATTTTAAGATGCAAAATATTTGATGAGCCTAGGTATTGCAACAAGAATGCTGCAACTCCCAAGGCTACCATCTTTACTTATCAACCTGGGGTTCGTACAAACTTGGAGGTGACAGTGCTATATGCACAAGTAGAAGTGAAGGTCTTGCCTGTTGTCACTGTTTGTCTGGCAAGAGACCCCAGGGGTTCCAAGCCAAACTTCTATAGGGTTAGAAGAAGCTTAATTCTTTGATGGAAGGAGAGCAAACATATTCTATGAGAGAGCTACTATATTGCAGTAATCAAGAAAACAACATGAAATGCTAAACTTACACCATAACCTAACTAACCAATTAAACATCTATGCTAAGCAGAATTGCTAAATTAACACTAACCTAATGCTAATTATCTAAGTTGTAGAAGTAAAGAGCATCAAAACTAGACTAAGGTGTAGTAAACAAACTTAGGCTAAATTAGGTTTCAAGCGGAAAAAGCAATTAGAGGTCAAAATTAGTGAAAGGAGGACGTGAGGGAGCAACAGTGCATAAGAATTGTTGGATCAGTCGGGTGAAAGGCAAATGAATGGCGAAGATTGGATCGCAGGAGGTTACGTAGGTAGATGGGCGAACAGGGTTAATGAACAGGATGAATGTCTGAGGTCTTATCGCGGAGGCTTAAGCAACTAGATGGATGAACAGGATGAACGCACACGATGAACGGTGGAGATCATATCGCACTAGTTAAGTCAAGGGATTGATGACCAAGGCTAACAAAGGAGATGAATGGCCGAGATCTAATCGCGAGGGTGAAGTCAAGAGATAGATAGATGAGGCTAACAGGAGCAATGGATGGCTGAGATCTTATCGCGTGGGTGAAGTCAAGAGATGGACGACGGAGATCATATTGTGGGGAAAATAAACGTGCGAAAATAAGGGAGCGGGTTTCTAAGGCAGTAAGTAGTTTCTCATGCGCCCTTCAGGTTGTAAGATGTTTTTGGAAATTTCATGCGATTAGCCTTACTGTGCGACACGTAGCACGAGAAAACCAATTTTCTTGTGTGCTCTAGGGCGGATAACGTTCGTGCAATAATCTGCATGAGATTGCGCAATAGCAATTGGAACATGCGGGGCTGATCAACGGTGGAGATCAACCAAGCTAGTTGGTGATCGAGTGAAGCAACAGCCATCAGATCAGGCAAGGCAGATCGATGGTGGGGGTTTAAAGCACCTAAGGGTGTGGAGGTGTCACGATGGCCGTCGGATCAGGCGAGGTAGATCGACAGTGAGCAATTAAAGTTCATAAAATGAGTGGTGGACTCTATGCGAGGTATCAGTTGGAGAAAATAGTGAATCGGACAGTGATTGTGAAGGTTTGTTGGTGATGGGATGACGATGAAGTGATGCATGAGGAACGTGCTGGAGGCAGTTTCAAATGAAAATGACAGAGAGAACCAGTGTAGGTGAACAAAAAACTGCTTTAAACAACGAACTCCATATCCCATGCGAGAACCATTGACTTGTGTTTTTGGGGCTACTGAAGGGTCTCTACCTCAAGTCATGGTCCCAGAGGGAGGAGTTGAGGCCGAGACACCTGTGCACAACCTGATAGTAATCTTTTCCTCTAACTAACCTGTGAATTAAAAAAACACAAATGGAAGTAAACTTAAAGCCAATGCAGCTACTGAAGAAAATGAGTAGAAACAGGAATCTATTCAAACAAATGAACATAACTAGAAAGCTACTTAAACAAATGAATCATAACCAGAAAACTACTTGAGCAAATGAATCAGTAAACCATGAAACTACTTAAGCAAATAAATAGAATAGAACTCTTATGCTAGCAAATATGTACAATGAAGAGGAGCTTTGGTTGCTTGGGTTGGAACCTAACCGAAGAGCTTCAGCCCTCGGAGTTAACTCAGAGCTGGCTTAAACATAACTCATTCTTATTAGAAAAAACCATGGATTACAGAGCAAATTGTCACAAGTCTTTGTAGCTCAGAAATAAAACAAAGTTTTACAATAGAAGTCTGAATCCTACTGAGGTCCTAAGCCTCTCTATTTATACATTTGAAGTCTCTAACGACTTCCTTCCCATTAGGGAGGCTTGGCTCCCAACTTAAGATAAACTGTTTTATGTCCCTTTCCTTTGCTTGGATGTCTTTTAGTCTTCATAGTGATGGCTGTGTGCATTCCAAGCTGATGGTGGAATATTCGAATGGAGGGGTAGTAAATGAGGAGGATTTACCTCCTATAGTTACTTTCCCTTGTCCCATTCAAGTCTTTACCAAGGTCTTTGCCATAGTTATTTGCTTTTATCCTTTATACCTGCATTTTTCCTTGCTTTTATCCTTTATTCTTGTATTACATGCACATTAGACCACAAAGCCAAATATCCAACTCTAACTCATTTCATAAACAAAATATAATCAAAAGTATGCAATAATTTGTGAGAATAGTTGGTTTGACTAAGCTAGGAGGTGAATTAAGGCCAATTAAGACCCATATAATTACTCAATAATGAGGCTCATCATCACCCCCCTACTGAAAGTGTTTCTCATCCTCTGAGAAACTTAGTCAATGTCCATGTCCTTCATGGCTCTGGTAGCCTCTATGACATCCCATTCTTTTGCTGTGGTCTCTTCTTCTTCTTTATAGAAGCCTGCTTTCCTTTCTACTTCTTCCCACTATCTCTGTTCCTCTTCTTCTTTTCTCCCTTCTAGCATCCCTAGGAGTAGTGGTGGACTGAGTTCTAGGCCTATCCAATTGACCTTCAACCTTTGCATTTATTGCTTATACATAGGTGTACTGTTGAGTGCCTCTCTCAACCTTTAATGGAAGTGATATTCTCTGATCTTCAAGGTGTGTGACAGTGTTTCATCTCTTTTAGCAGGCATGTATATTATCATCTCTTAGTAGCCTAAACATATCCTCAAAATGTGAAATTTCTTGCTCTTGGGCAGCAAGCTATCTAAGTGCTAATTGGGCATTATTTGCAATCAGATTATGGGTGCTAATTAGGGCCATGGGATTTGATTGTTCAGCTCTGATGAAAAGAGGTTCATTTTGTTCTCAGGCCAATATTCTTTTCATCTCTGCAGCCCTTGACTCCTCATGGTTCTTCCATGATGCCAAAGCTATTAATTGTAGATCTCCTAGCTCTACATTAGGATCCCAAATATTCATGTCTGTGAGGGCCATGTTGTGCAAGTAAAACTCAGCCATTTTGGCCCTATATTCTAGTGCACTTTGATCACAAAGATCAATAAACAACATGCAGTCTTGAAATGGCATGGTGCTCCTTCGTGTTAAGTGTTTTAATTTGAAATTGCATCCATTGTTCTCTGAGGTAAGGAGTATAGGATTTAGCTAGCATCCTACACTGGATAGCCTCTAATGAGAGGTTGGCCATACATGCTAGCTGGTTTTCCTTTTTTTGCAACTGTCCTCTCTGTTTTTCTTATCTTCTTCCTTTTGCTATTCTTTCTCATCTCCATCAGTTTCTTCTTCTGTTTCAGCATCATCCTCCTTGTGTTTCAGCATGTTCCTCTGTATTAGTTTCTTCTTTATTCATCTCATCCCATCTAGCTCTGTATCTTCTTCTTGTTTTGCCTCCTCCTCACTGACAGAAGGACTAACATCATAGATGAGGGTTTTGATGTCATCCTCTGCTGGTAAGTCTCTGAAGACTGACCATTTTATAGGGATCCTAAGGTTTTGGAGGGCATCCTCAATGAGGATCCTGATTAACCCATGGTGAACTAACTGTTGGGAATTTCCTTCCTTTACTTTGTTGTTGGATTCTATGAGTGATTGCATCAAGAAATAGGGTATGCTGAGTCTTTGGTACGCTGGTATTTCTACCCCAAATCTTAGTTCTTCAAGCATTCTCAAATGGTTTCCATAACAATATTGTATCTATGGACTCTTGCATTCTCTTTTGCCTTATTAAAGAATTTCCTTTTTGCCACCTTTTCGCTTATAAACCAACTACTTATTAACCTTTACAACTTTTGATCAAATGATGCATATGAGTGAGTGAGTGGGATACTTACCTATGGTCTTGATGCCATGCTGCAGTTGTCAAAGATCATAGGTGCTACTGATGGTTATTCTTCTTCCTCCTTTGCTGCCTGTTGATGGTTTATTAGCTTTTGCAGGTGTCTGTGACTAAAGATTTGATGATGTTGCTACTGCTGTGGAGCTTCTGGATTAGCACTTGGTAATGTTTGGTGTCTCCCTTATAATTTCTTGATCATGTTGTTGACTGGTGCTATGAGGATGTTGTAATGAATGGACAGAGGGAGTAGGAGTGTATGTGGATGCAGGGATGATGGTAATTGTTGAGTTGATTATGTTAGAAAACACAATCTTCACCTGAATTGAAGCAATGAAATGAAAAACAATAGAATTGATGGAGGGATGCATGGTAAGGAGTGGAGGAGATGAATATATGTGAGGCAGGGTTCCCTCTGGATCTTCTCTTTGCTCCTTGCTTGTCTTTTTCACCCACCTACAAATAACAATTATTTTTTTTCTTTTATTATTATATTTTTTTTAAATAAACACCTAGGCTACCTCAGAGAGGTTTTCACCCTAGATATTTTCCCTGGGCGCCTCAAGGAAGGTTTTCACCCAGAGATATACTTACTCTTTTTCATTTTTCTCATCCTTGGGCTGCCTTATGAGGTTTTCAACCCAAAGATGGGACTCAGGTGCCTCATGGAGGTTTTCACCTGAATCCTTATTCTTTTGTTTTTTTCCTTTTTTAGTGACCTGATGAGGGAGGAGCTGGAACTTGCTCTACCATCATCACTGTCTTATTGATACTGTCAATGAAATCTTCGAAACGCGTCGACAAAAGATTGATTATGTGATTTTGCCGAAGATTACTAAACAATGAAATCTTGTTTTATAAAGTCCTCTTGTACATTTTCAATCTGTGTCCATTAACTAGCAATGGAATGGCCTCTTCATCAATAGTTTTGATTTGCACTGAACCATTTTCATGGCATCTTTCCACCACATAAGGTTTGAGCCATCTTGTCCTTAGCTTGCCCTTGAAGTCTTTAAACCTGGAATCATATAACAATGCCTAGTCTCCTTCTTGAAATTTCTTCTCCTTAATGTGCTTGTCATGCCAGATCTTCCTCTGAAGCTAAACTATCTCTGTATGTAGGAGGGCCTACATTCTGAATTCATCCAAGCCATTCAAATGTAACAACCTTTCTTTCTGTGCATGACTAAGATCTAAATCTAGTTGGGCTGCCATCCTCAATGTGTTATATTCAAATTCAATGGAAAGCACAACCTTTTTACCATAGACCATCTCATAGGGTGTAAATCCAGTGGTGGTCTTCCATGTTGTATTATAGGCCCAGGTGGCCTCAACTAGTCTCTCTGTCCAATCCTTCCTATTGCTGCTCACTACCTTGGTTAAGATGTTCTCCAGTGCCCTATTGGTCACCTCCACTTGCCCATTAGCTTGTGGATGATAAGGAGTGGAGGTCCTATGCTTGATTTTGTGATGGCTGAGTAGTTCTTCAATCATGTTGGAGGTAAACTGGCTGCCTTGGTCTGTGACTAGCTCTTTAGGGTACCCAAATTTGTATAATATATTCTCCCTTAGGAACACAACCACCTTCTCTTCTGTTGCTGCCTTAATTTCCTTGGTTTTAGCCCACTTATTCAAATAATCAGTGAACACAATGATGTGCTATTTTTCTTTGAAAGAGGGTTGATAGGCCCAATGAAGTCCATGCCCCACTTGTCAAATGGCTCGAAAGTCACTTGAGGTTGTAGGGGCATTTCATCTCTTGGAGTAGGCTTTCCCATCCTCTAGCACCGATCACACTGACTAATATACTTTTTCACATCCTGATGAAGAGTAGGCCAATAATAGCCTGCTTGCAACACTTTGAATGTTGTCCTTTTTGCTGCAAAGTGACCTCCACAAGGCCCATCATGATAGGTTAGAAGGATGTCAAAGACTTCCTCTTCCCTTACACACCTTCTTAAGATTTGATCTGGGCCAAGTTTGAATAGATTGCCCCCAATCCAGGTGAAGGGGGTGCTCTTTCTAACTATATTGCTCTTTTCTTTGGAGGGCAAGTTTGGTGGGAACTGTGATGATACCAGATAGTTTTCTATATCAGCAAACCATGGGGAGAGAACTGAAATAGAAAACAAATGCTCATCTGGTAACTGGTCATCCACCATTCCTTCTTCACCTGCAAGCAGATTCATTCTAGATAGAAAGTCAGCAACAACATTTTCCTTGCTAGGCTTATCAACAATAGTTAGATCAAACTGCTATAATAGAAGCAACCATCTTATGATTCTAGCATTCACATCTGGTTTGTTCATTAAATATTTGATTTCAGCATGATCAGTATGCACAAATGTTTGATAGCTTGTAATGTAATGCTTAAATTTGTTCAATGAATGCACAATAGCAAGGAGTTCCTTTTTGGTCACAGTATAGTTTAGCTCAGCCTTTGATAGGTTCTTACTAATAAAATAGATGGCATAGGGCAATTTCTCCTCTTCCTGACCTAAGGCTGCTCCTATGGCTTTGTGTGAGGCATCATCATGAATATGAAAAGGGAGGGCCCAGTTTGGACCTCTAAGGATTTGTGCAGTGGTTAACTTACCCTTTAGAATGTCTAAGGCCTCTTGACAGCTCTTTGACCATATAAACTCAAAATCTTTGGCCAATAATCCAAACAAAGGAGAGGCCAACTTGATGAAGTCCTTTATGAATCTTTGGTAGTATCCATCCAATTCTAAGAAACTTCTAACATCTCTATGCTTTTGTGGAGGTGGGACTCTTTGGATGATTGCTATTTTTTTTGGGTCCACTTGCAGTCCTTGCTGAGATATTAAATGGCCTAGCATAATCCCTTCAGTCATTAAAAATTCACATTTTTTTGGACTAAGAGACGGATTCATTTCAATGCATTTGTGTAATACTTTGCCTAGGTTAGTCAGGTATTCTTGGAAATCACAGCCATAAGGTGTAAAATCATCCATATAGATTTCCACAACATCATGTACTAATTCAGCAAAAATACTTAAGACTGCTCTTTGGAAAGTGGCAGGATCATTGCATAGGCCAAAAGGGAGGACCCTATAGGCAAAATTACCCCAAGGACAGGTGAAGGTGGTCTTATCTTGGTCTTCTAGGTAGATTTGGATTTGGTTGTACCCACTGAATCCATCTAGGAAAGAAAAGAACTTCTTCCCTGCTAGGCCATCTAGCACTTGGTCAATGAAGGGTAGGGAAAAATGATCCTTCTTTGTGGCTTTGTTCAACTCCCTATAATCAACACAAATCCTCCACTTCCCATTTTTCTTGGGAACTAACACTAAAGGAGAGACCCACTCACTATCTGAGATAGGGTAAATGAATCTTGCATCTAGCAGTTTTTGCAGTTCTTCTTTGAATATGTCTTTGAGAGCTGGATTCATCCTCCTTTGTGGTTGTTTGTGGGTTGGAATTGGCCAAGCATAAGTCAATTGGATGATTGTTCTAGGTTTCCCTTACTTCTTCTTTTAATGGCAGTGAACTAGGAGTTGGACTTTGGACCAGGTGTTCAATTAAATCATCCTCATCTTGTTGTCCTCCTCCTATGATTGCTTCCAAAGTATAAAGTTGGGCATAATAAACCTCATCCTCTTCCTCCTCCTCCAACCATAAGGGTAAATCATGCTCTAGGGTAGGTTGAGCAGGGGGGTATAGGACTAATTTCTTGGACATATGCCCATTCTTGATGGTCATATTCCCAACTCTGTAGCTAATGTAAGCATCAGCTATGGCCAACCATGGCCTCCCAAGGATGAGAGGGTAACCAGTAAGCTTAGCCTTAGGCTGTAGAACTAGGAAATTTTTAGGGTACTCCCAGGAGTCAATGGAGACCATAACATCCTCCACAATTCCCTCAGGGGTGAATGTGGAATGGTATGCAAGTTGCAAAACTATTGCGGTCTTCCTTAATGACCCTTGGAGGTTGAGCTTGAGCATGGTGTCCTTGGTAATCACATTAATGGCAGCCCCAAGATCAATCAGAGTGTGTGGGACAATGGTGCCATTGATGTGCACATCTACCACAGGGCTTCCAGGGTCTAAATATTTTGGACATATTACCTGCCCCAGCATTAAGTCAAACAACTGCCCAATGACATTGATGGTAGGGGCATCCCTTTTTCTTCTTCCTGGATGCTTGAAGCACTTCTCCTTTATCAACTTATTATAAATGGGAACATCTTTGATTGCTTGGAGAAGGGGGATATTTACACATAGATTCTTCAATTCTCCCAGAAGTTCAGTTTCTTCTGGGGTAGGCTAGAGTGGTTGGGTTAATCTCTCAGGAAAGGGTGGATTTACTTTAAGGTTGCTTTCCTCTTTTTCTTCCTCAACCTCCCTATGTGGAGAGGGAGGTTGGTTATCAGGGAGAATTCTCCCTAATCTTAGGTTGATCTCCTAGATTTCTACAGCATAAGCTAGGTATGATGTCTCTCCATTGTATGCTTGTTGAACCTACCTATTGTTTGGGTTTAGATTTGGCTGGGCAGGAATCTGGGGTTGCTTAGGTGGCGCAGTGTGCAAGAGTTGTGGTTGGGTAGGTGGTGGAGGCAATAGGGCTGGAACATTGTTGAATTGGCACCTCCACCCCTGAGGTGGGGTATTCCACTGATGTTGTGGTTGAACACAAGGTTGAAATGATTGGCTGGCTAGTTGGGATTGATACTAAGATGCATAAGACCAAGGAGGGGGTGTAGACCAGGAAGGATGAGTAGGGGGTCCCCAAGAAGGTATAGTTGTGGTTTGGTTGGGGTTGTAATATGCATGGGATGGCCCTTGCATACCCTGCTGGTATGGTCTAGGCCCAGGAGGTCTCCTTTGGTTGATGTAGAAAAGATGCTCAGTGACCCCTTCAGCTCCTTGATATACAACTTTGAGTCTAGGTAAAGAAGGGCACTTGTCTGTGGAGTGGTTTTCTTCATAGACTGAGCAAATCTTAATACAATTCAATGGACATTCATCTCTAGGATGCCTCCTGGTGCATCTAGGACAAAAGGTGGCCAAGGCTCTCTCTGCTTCCTCTTGATGTTCATGGTGTCCAATTTCAAGTCAAGGGTTTGCATCATGTCACTTTTGAAATCTTCCAGCATATTTCCAATTTCACCCTTGATGGATAAGTTAGAGGATGATGTACTGGCCATAGGTTGACTACCCCTACCCTTTTTCCTGGATGCCCTAGAATGGTTTCTAAATACAATCTTAATATCCTCAAAGGGTAATTAGTAGACATCTCCTCCTGCTATCATATTTAAGGAATCCAGAAGATCTTCCCTTACTCCTCTAAGCAAGACCAACTTTAGTGACTTAGGGTCAAGTGTGCACCTGGCCCTTTTGTAACTAAGCCAGAATATTTCTTCATAGTCTTCTAGGGATTCATCCTAGCCTATGGTCATCCTAAAAATATCTTCTTTAGTTTCCTTTGACCTACAATAGTCCCTATATTTTTTGTTAAAAATCTGCTACATCAGAGCCCAAGTTGTGATGCTATCTCCAAATAAACCCATGAACCAGTGCAATGTTGCATCCTTGAGGGTAGATGGGAATAGTTTTAACTTTTTCTCATCATCTGTATAGTCATAGGTTCAACATATAACAACAAATTCAAATAGGAAAGTGTCAGGGTCCTCTGTGGTCAGGCCATGGAAATGAGGTAGAGCAGAGGGGCTTATATTCTTCATCTTGGTGTCCCCATTGGTTTCCCTGATGGGGAAGGCACTCTCAATTCTCTCTCTATCTCTCCTGTCATTTTGGTTTCCAACCATTGGTTTAGTAGGAATGGGTTCTTCCTCTTCTTCTTCTTCTGTAGGTTCCTCAAATAGGTAAGGTTGCTCACCTAAAGGGTCTTCCAATTCACCATCACTGAAGAAGAGAGAAGGTTGCCTATTGGATGCAGTGGGGGTATTTGACAAGAATTTCCCTGAAGTGTCCCTAATCCTATGAGGCATGAAAGGAAATGTTTTTGGGTTGGTTTTTGTAAGATTTTGTTAAATCTAGAAATTACTTACAAAATGGAAAGGAAAGTAGATAATGACAACTGAAAGAAAGAAAGAAACTAGACTACTTTTGCAGAAATAAACTAATGGAAGAAAGTTGAAGACTAGAAGTAGAAGAAAAGAAAGTTTGGAGACTAGAAATAGAAGAAAGAAGTAATTACTTCTACTTAGACACCTCCCGGCAACAATGACAAAAAGTGATGAGCCTAGGTATTGCAACAAGAATGCTGCAACTCCTAGGGCTACCAGTTTTACTTATCAACCCGAGGTTCATACAAACTTGGAGGTGACAGTGCTATATGCACAAGTAGAAGTGAAGGTCCTACCTGTTGTCACTATTTGTCTGGCAAGAGACCCCAGGGGTTCCAAGCCAAACTTCTATAGGGTTAGAAGAAGCTTAATTCTTTAATGGAAGGAGAGCAAACCTATTCTAAGAGAGAGATACTCTATTGCAGTAATGAAGAAAAAAACATGAAATGCTAAACTTACACCATAACCTAACTAACCAATAAAAAACTATGCTAAGCAGAATTTCTAAATTAACACTAACCTAATGTTAATTATCTAAGTTGCAGAAGTAAAGAGCATCCAAACTAAACTAAGGTGTAACAAAGAAACTTAGGCTAAATCAGGTTTCAAGCAGAAAAAGCAATCGAAGGTTGAAATTAGTGAAAGGAGGACATAAGGGAGAAACAATGCATAAGAACCATTGGATCAGTCAGGTGAAAGGCAAATGAATGACGGAGATTGGATCGCAGGATGCTACGTAGATAGATGGGCGAACAGGGTTAATGAACAGGATGAATAGTTGAGGTCTTATCACAAAGGCTTAAGCAACTAGATGGATGAATAGGATGAACGCACACAATTAATGGTGGAGATCATATCGCACGGGTTAAGTCAAGGGATGGATGGACAAGGCTAACAAAGGAGATGAATGGCTGAGATCTAAGCACGGGGGGTAAAGTCAAGAGATAGATGAGCGAGGCTAATAGGATTGATGGATGGCTGAGATCTTATCGTGCGGGTGAAGTCAAGAGATGGACGACGGAGATCATATCACGGGGAAAAGAAACGTGTGGAAATGAGGGAGTGGGTTTCTAAGGTGGTAAGAAGTTTCTCGCGTGCCCTTCAGGCTGTAAGAAATTTTTGGAAATTTCAAGCGATTAGCCTTACTATGCGACACATAGCACAAGAAAACCACTTTTCTCACGTGCTCTTGGGTGGATAACATTCGTGCACTAATCCGCATGAGATTGTGCGATAACCATTAGAATAGGCAGGGTTGATCAACGGTGGAGATCAACCAAGCTAGTTAGTGATCAGGTGAAGCGACAGTCATTGGATCAGGCAAGGTAGATCGACGCTGAGGGTTTAAAGCGCCTAAAGGTGTGGAGGTGACACGATGGCCGTTGAATCAGGTGAGGCAGATCGATGGTGGGGACTTAAAGTTCATAAAGTGAGTGGTGAACTCCACGCGAGGTAGCAGTTGGAGAAAATAGTGAATCACACGGTGATTGTGAAGGTTTCTTGGTGATCATACAATGATGAAGTGATGCATGAGGAACGTGCTGGAGGTAGTTTTAAATGAAAATGGCAGAGAGAACCAGTGCGGGTGAACAAACAATTGCTTTAAACAATGAACTCCATAGCCCATGCGAGAACCAGAGACCTGTGTTTTTGGGGCTGCTGAAGGGTCTCTACCTCAAGTCATGGTCCCAGAGGGAGGAGATGAGGCGAAGACACTTGTGCACAACCTCATAGTAATATTTTACTCTAACTAAGCTATGAATTAAAAAAACACAAATGGAAGTAAAAATAAATCCAATGTAGCTACTAAAGAAAATGAGCAGAAACATGAAGCTATTCAAACAAATGAACAAAACCAGAAATCTATTTAAACAAATGAATTAGAACCAGAAAACTACTTGAGCAAATGAATCAGCAAACCATGAAATTACTAACCAAATAAACATAATAGAACTCTTACGCTAGCAGATATGTACAATGAATAGGAGCTTTGGCTTCTTGGGTCGGGCCCTAACCCAAGAGCTTCAGCCCTCAGAGTTAACTCAGAGCTAGCTTAAACAGAACTCATTCTTATTAGAAAAAACCATGGATTACAGAGAAAACTGTCCAAGTCTTTGCAGCTCAGAAATAAAACAGAGTTTTACAATAGAATTCTGAATCCTATTGAAGTCCTAAGCCTCTCTATTTATACATTTGAAGTCTCTAACGAATTCCTTCCCACTAGGGAGGCTTGGCTCCCAACTTAAATTAAATTGTTTTTTGTCCCTTTCCCTTGCTTGGTTGTCTTTTAGTCTTCAAAGTGATGGTTGTGTGCATTCCGAGCTAAAATGGGGGGGTAGTAAATGAGGAGGATTTACCTCCTATAGTTACTCTCCCTTGTCCCAATCAAGTCTTTACCAAGGTCTTTGCCATAGTTCTTTGCTTTTATCCTTTATACCTGCATTTTTCCTTGCTTTTATCCTTTATTCTTGTATTACATGCACTTTAGACCACAAAGCCAAATATGCAACTCTAACTCATTTCATAAACAAAATATAATCAAAAGTATGAAATAAGTTGTGAGAATAGTTGGTTTGACTAAGCTAGGAGGTGAATTAAGGCTAATTAAGGGCCATAATTACTCAATAATGAGGCTCATCAATATTTTCATTTTCTTTCTTAGGATAGATTAGCCATTATTTTCTTGTGTCAGTCCAGGAGGTAACTCCTCAAATGAAATATGTTTATTCATTTAGATTTCTCATAGTTATATACATGAGGGAGTGACTCTTGAGTTTCATCTCCTGATGACTCTTCCTTTTCCATTATTTATTATTTACACTATTTTACAACTGTTCACCCAATCCCCATGATTAGGTGTCAACATTCCCCCCCTTAATATGAAGGGATGTTGGTGAGTCCAAGCATCATTATGAATATTTCAAGATTTTCTCTTCCAAGTGCTTCAGTGAAGATGTCTGCAATATGCTGATTAGTGGAACAATGACATAGATGGATTGTCTTAGCCTCAACATGATGTCGAATCAAATGGTGTTTTGTATTGATGTGCTTCATTCGATCATCAAACTTTGGGTTCTTAGCCAACTTTATTGCAGAGGTGTTTCCAATCATGAGTGGAGTTGAATGTACTTGTTTTACTACAAATCTTCCAAGATTTTCCTGAGCCACACAATTTCCTTTGTTGCCTCAGCTGCTGCCACATATTCTGCCTCTGTTGTGGAATCTACTAGAACTGATTGTTTGCATGATCTCCAAGAGAAAACTCTTGATCCAAGACTCATATCATAACCAGAAGTAGATACCCCAGTTCCTTTTTCTCCATCGAAGTTTGAATCTGAATATCCAATCAAGATGAATTCACCCACCTGTGTATACTTGAGTCCAAAGTCTTGAGTTTCCTTCAAGTACTTTAGAACTCTTTTTTCAGCACACCAATGTCCCTCACAAGGCTTTTGCATAAACCTGGAGAGGATTCCAACAACAAACAAAATGTTTGGTTTGGTAGTAGTCAAGTAGTTGAGACTTCCTACAAGTTGTCTATGCTTTGTTGCATCCTCAAATTCTTTTCCTTCAATGGATGTGAGCTTTATGTTTTACTCCATTGGAGTAGTTAGAGGATTACATTCAGCTATGCCAAACCTATTCAACAGATGTCCAATTTACTTCTTTTGAGAAAGGAATATGGACTTCGGATGTTGAGTTACTTTAATACCAAGATAGTAATGAACATAGCCAAAATCAGTCATTTCAAAACCTTTCCTCAATTCCTTCTTTATGGATGAAATGTAGCTCTCATTGTTCCTTATCATCAAAATATCATCTACATATACCACAAGATATACAACTGCTTTTCCAAATTTCTTGACAAACAAAGTTGCATCATCAAGATCATAATGTTTGAAATTGAGTTTCAGACACTGCTAAGTTAATTTTTCATACCAAGCTCGCGGTGCTTTCTTGAGGCCATACAAGGATTTAACAAGTTTGCATACTTTATGCTCATGTCCTTTCATATAAAATCCTTTAGGCTGGGACATAAAAACATTCCCTTTAGATCTCCATTCATGAAAGTAGTTTTTACATCCATTTGATGGACTTTCCAACTGTTTTGAGCTGCTAGGGCAAAGAGTTTCTGGGTGGTAGCCCATTTTGTTGTGGGGGAAAAAGTTTCCTCATAATGGACCCCTTCCTTTTATGCAAAACCTTTTTCCACAAGCCTATATTTGTGCTTGTCAAGTGAGCCATCAGCGTTATACTTGTTCTTATAGACCCACTTGCATCCAATTGGTTTGGTTCCCAATGGAGGATCAACCAGCTTCCAAGTTCCATTCTTTATCAAGGCATCATACACCTTTTGCATTGCTTCTTTCCATTCATCATGAGAAGCGGCTTCTTTGAAGGAAGTTGGTTCAAAATCTATAGACAAATTCAATTCACAATCATAAGGAACATCCATGTCAACAAGTGAATCAGAGTCATCTACATCACCTCCATTTTGCCAGGTTGAATTTCTTGTTCTTGTCTTTCCAACCTCATCAAGATGAACACTTTCAAGTGTCTTTGTCAGCCACTTTGAGGGACCTTTCTGAGATGGTCCAGGCTTCTCAGTTGATTGAGTTGTGACTGAATCATGATTAAGTCTCCTAGTTCTGTCAATCACATCACTCAAAGTATCATCAATGGTTGGAGTTTCATGTGGGGAAGAGAGTGCTTTAGAAGAAGATTTCACAGATTGATCCAGTATAGGAATCCCCCCTTCAATATGTGGAATTTGATTATCAAATTCTTGAAATGACTTTGCATTTGCGAATCTATCCAAGTGATCAAGTTGCCGCTCAACAACATTGTCATCTTTGGAAGATTCAAGAAAGATTACATCTCTAGATACAAAACAACAAACTTTTTATTAACTTCATCATAGAGATGGTATGCTTTGGAGGTGTTTGAATACCCCAAGAAGATACACTTACGTCTCCTTGCACCAAGTTTGTTTCTATGTACTTTTGGTATCAATGCATAACAGGTGCAACCAAAGGCCCTAATTGATGCGTTACCGAAGGAATGTGACCATACCACATTTCATAAGGAGTCTTGTTTCTAATAGAATTAGATGGACATCTATTCTTTACATATACAACACATAGAATTGCATCAGTCCAAAACATCAATTTTACATTCTTGAAAAACATCATGGAGCGCACCATATTTAATATTGTCCTATTCATTCTTTCAGCTACTCCATTCTGTTGGGGATTATAAGGCATAGTTGTTTGATGTTTTGTCTCATGTTGGCGAAGATAGTTTTCAAATTCATTTGAAGTGTGTTCTTTTCCATTATCAGTGTGAATAGAGCCAATATGAGATTGCGCATCATTTTCAATCCATGTATGAAAGTTCATGAATGTTTGAAAAACATCAAATTTGTTCTTCAATAAATAAACCCAACACATTCTGGTGTAGTCATCAATAAATGTCATCATATATTTATTTCCATTTGCAAAAGGAACAGGCATTGGACCACATAAATCTGAATGAATGAGTTCAAGTTTTCTATGTTCTCTGGAATGTGAATCATGAAAAGATTGTTTTCTATGCTTTCCTAGAATGCAGGCATCACATTGCTTAAGTTTCCTAGGAATTGTAGGCAAACCAGTAACACCATTTTTCTTCAACAAGAAGAGGTTTTCATAGTTCAAGTGTCAAAATCTAGCATGACATAATAAATTTGATGGAAATATATCTTCATCATATTGAGAATTGTATGAGAAATTTTGGGCACAAGCAGAGGTTCCTTGCAGCTTGAGAAGCCTTTCTTCTTATGTCCCTGTCATGACAAGTGAGTGATATGATGCTTTTCTCACCTCAACTAGCAGATGTGGACCAAGGACAACAAGTTTCTCCTTAGCTATGGAAGATATAAAACATCATGCAGATGAAGTCTGGAAAACCAAGCAATTTGAGCCTCATTGTGCGAAGCCCTGATGGGTTGAGTTTTGATTTGTCCGCAAAGTATACTACTCCATCAAAATTGTCAGTAAATTCTTAAAAAAAATGTCTTCTAAAATTCATGTGGCAAGTTGCTCTTGAATCAAGCAACCAATCATTTTTATAAGAAGCAAGTGAAGCATTAAATAAGTCTTCATTTACTCCAATATTGTAATGTGCCACAACATAGTGAGCAGATTCAGGTGCTTTACCTTTCTCTTTGTCATTAGTTTTACCTTTGGGTTGATTTATTTCTTGCTTAATTCTGTCCCAAGGAAACTTGCATGTGGATGCATCATGTGATCCATCTCTTTTTCAACGTATGCAATGAAAATCAGACTTTTCTCCTTGAGAGTGTATGCTCCCCTACCTCTAAAATTTCTTCTTCCTCTTCGACCACCTCTTCCTCTGGAAGAAGCTTGAGCAAGATTCTTCTCTCTATGTGCAAGACACATAGCCTCTTCAGAAGACGTTGGAGTTGTCTTCTTCCCAAAATCTTTCTCTCTCTCAAAAAATTTATTCACAAGGGAATCAAAGGTAATTTCTTTGAGGTTTCCATTTTCTTGTAATGACTCAAGATAATTTGAGTAAGTGGGATAAAGTGCCTTGACAAAAGCTATCAAAGGAATGTCCAGTTCAACATCAGTGACTTTGATATCATGCACAATAGATTTTACTTCTGATGCAAGAGCAAGAGGATCATCATTTTGTAATTCAAGGTTGAAAAATTTAATCATGAGTTGAACAACTTCAAGTGCAGAGTGTGAGTCATAGAGTTCCTTCAGTTTTTGTAAGGCTTCGAAAGCATTTGAAAATGGAAAAATATGGCGACTCACCTCTTAATTTACAGATGCTGCAATCAGGGCAGAGGCCTTGTTGTTCTTATTTTCCCAAATGGTGAATTCCCTGTCTGAGGTAGGATTTTCTGGTTGTTCGTCTCTGTCTCCAACACACTCTCCTTTCCACAGCTCATTAAAAATGAGAGTGTGTTTGATTTTCCGCAACCATTCTAGATAGTTCTCCTTCCCATTGAGAACCACTCCCACAATAGATATCAATGAATGCATTGTAAAATCTATGTACTGTGGGAAAAAATACTTCTGCTGCAAAATTTTACTCCTAATAGTAAAAAAAATCTAATTTTGATATATGAATACGGAGGTATTATGTGGGGAAGGTGGTATTTGGGGAAGGTGTTATATGGGGTAGGGGGTATATGGGGTAGGGGGGCAATGTTATTATGAACCGGGGAATGTTCTGGACATCGTTATTATGATGGAGAGGCACACACGCTCTGGGAGGAGGTCAGTATCAAGAACCGAGCGTATTATGACAACAACGTATTATGATACCAAAAAAGAAACGCAGTTGAAACAATACCAACAGTTGAAGCAGGGACAACGTTATACGAGCATCATTATTATGAACAAAGTGTATTATAAACCGAACAACATTATTATCAACTGGGTAGTGATGTGGAGTTAACGTAGTAGTGGAGTGATACCATGTCAGCACATACCTTTGAATGGGAGCCACGGGGACCGAGCCAACTATGCAGGAGGGATTTTTGAGGGAGTGACGGGATTGAGCCAACTGTGCAGGAGGAAGTTCCGAGGGAGTGATTGGACCGATCCAACTGTGTAGGAGGGAGTTCTGAGGGAGTGACTGGACCGAGCCAACTGTGCAGGAGGGAGTTGAGTATGTCATGCGGAGGTTTGGAGCTACGAGCATGGAGTACGGTAGATGGGTGCATAGTTTGGAGAGGTTTGAGAGTATTAAAAAAAACACAGTATTGAAAATTTGCATATGTCAATCGGGCCACGATTCCACTGCACCGAAACTGGAATACCAAACAACATCTAATGTAAAAAAATCATATTTAGCGTTATAAATATAAACATCAGTGGTATGAGTATTGGGCTACGGAAACCACTGTGCATACCATCGCCTTTCCCATGCCACTCCAGTGCTCTATCTGCTGCACCACTCCAGGTCGCTCGAGTCTGGACCTTCCTTCCTCTCACGCACAGTGGCAGCACTTGGACACAGTCCTCCATGTTACGTAGTCCACAAAACTCTACTCCTTCGACTCCAGTCCTTCGTCATCCAAAAGGCCGAGCACTGTGCATGGAGGGTGTGGTGTAACTGCAAGGCGGTGCTGGCCTGGGTAGGTAGGGGAGCAGCGTTGAGAATGCAACATATGTTCAACAACAATTTTTGCAGCATACCATGTTAGGAAAATAGAGTGGAATAATACTAATGTAGGATAAAGAATATGACAGATTACAGAAATGGTAGAAGGGAGTTACAAGAGCAGGAGGAAACTAAAAAAGGGATGGCTCTGATACCATGTCAGGCTAGTAGGTAACTCCTGAAATGAAATCTGTTTATTCATTTAGATTTGTCATAGTTATATACATGAGGGAGTGACTCTTGAGTTTCATCTCCTGGTGACTCTTCCATTCCCATTATTTATTATTTACACTATTTTACAATTGTTCACCCAATCCCCATGATTAGTTGTCAACATATTTCATTTGAAGTTTCATTTCCTCCTCTTATTAATAAATGAGATTTTTGTTCTTAATGTAAATCGAATCCATACCCAATGGATAAGGAACCTAGTCTGTTGTTCTTGATGCCTCGCAGGGAGGCATCATCCCCCAGTAGGAGTTGCATGTTGTTGTTAAAATCGACCCCCCTTTAATACTAGGTTACTCCTGCGAGTTTTACCTTACATAAGCCCCTATTCACTACATTGAATTTTATGTCATCATATGACTTCTTTTCATATTCCTATAATCAAAATTGCATACTCAAATCTTCACAACCAAAATATTCATGTTCACCCAACATTAGGATGATTATTATAATAATCATCACAATTTATAATCATTATTATGTAAAATAAGAAATTATAAGTTTTAATCACAAATAAATAGTTTAAAAACATTATAGTTATAAATTATTATTATTATAATTATAAAAAAAAATTATAAAAAATTACAAATAAAAAATTAAATATAATAATTAAAATATAAATAAAACATAATAAAAATAAAATAAAAAAATATAAATTAAGTATAAATTAAATAAACATGAATTAATTAAAATATAAAATGAATAAAAATAAAATAAAAATATGAATTAAATAAATGAAAATTAAAAATAAATGATGATGATGATTACGATCCACTGAGACCAATGAGATCTACTAGACCTAAAGAAAAGAGATTAATTGAGAATTTTTAATATTTTATTTCTATGATCAAATAGAAGGGAAATAAGTGTTCCTAGACCACTATAGTTGTAACACTTGTTATCCTCCACAATGTCCCAGGATGAGAGGAATCGATGGAGGTAACCACAGACCAAGCTTTCAGTTTAGTAGCTAGCCCTACCAAACAAGAGAGGGCTCTCTCTGTGAGATCAGAGTCGAAGAATTGACTGGAATATAGAAGGATTTTAGGCTAGATATGCTAGGCTCAAGTAGATTTTTAAAATTTAAGGTTTTGATGTTGGACAAGGGATGAAAACCAGGTAACTAGGTCAAAGGATCAAAAGGGTAACAAAAGCAAAGATATAAAGGAGAAAGGTAGCAATAGTTTTATGATGGCTTAGGGTTTGTCAGTGTAATGTAGTGTTCAGAAGAAACAAGAGGTCTTAATGAGAATATATATCATGAATTCATTAAGCAAGAAATAAAATAACACACAATGATATTCCCATCAAAACAAAACTTTATGAGAATAATTATGCTTATAAACTTTAAGGAAAACTAGTGCAGAACTGATGAATGTAAAGAGAATATGAATATATTTCATATAAAACTATAAAAGAGAAAATACAACGTCACAAACTCACTGCACATGAATTCCTAGATAATAGTTGCAACTGCTCCTTTGATTTCCTAAAAATTCTCAAGCACAAGCTACAAGAGTTCTCTCCTCAAATGTCCAACCCTTCTCTCTGAGTGAGAAAATGATACATATAGAAAAAAATAAACAGTTTCCCCACCCTCAGGGGTCGAATCCATGAGAGGTGGAACAGTTCCCAAGAATATCTCAACCAACAATAGAGACTGAGAAGGTTGAATACAAAATCTTCTTTTAGACTTTGATTTTAGTTTTTCCTCATTAATGAGGCCTAGGTTAACATAAAAAAAAAATAAAAAAATTACTAAGCTAATTTACCCATAGTTACATCATCAAGACATCAAAATATTAAAATTAAATCATTAAGTCGAAATCTGCTGAAGAAATTCTGAAGAAAAGCTTTCACAGAGATATGCACAATGTCATCAGGGATATGCATAATGTCTTCAGACATATGCGTAGTGCCTGGCTTGCAAGAGGATTTTGGAGGCCTTCCCGTGCTCCAAATTCAGAGCTTGATATCTCATTGGAAAGATATGGATCTCTAGTTGTCATTTGACTCTTCAAGAAAGTGATTTGGACACTCCAATAGGGAGAAAAATTGAATATACTAGGACTACTCCGATATGCACAGTGCCCGCTTCAAAACAGTGGCAGAAAGTGACTTTTTGACCCCTTTTTTGACATTTTCTCTCAATTTGTCTACTGAAAAGTTTGAAAAAGTGGATAGCTGAGATTATTAGGCCATTATCTATCCAATTGTGGTGAGTTTTTGGCAAAAGGATCCCTGAGGAAAAAGCGTAGCGCCTAGGTGTTGTGCATATAGCTATTTATGAGTTTCAAAACAGGCTAAAAACCACCAAAAATTCCAAAATGGCAAAAAATTCTCAAAAATTCTTCAAAATTGTCAAGTAAAGTCATCATATGATATTTCATTCCATGAGAGAGGCCTCAGAAAATAGATCAAGCTTGTCTTTGTCCTTTTGGCTTGTTAGGGTTTCCTTCAGCTTTTTCTTCAATTGCTTGATTCTGACTTGGGATACCCTATTTTTTGTGTAGTAATGCATGGCCATATGTCTTTGAAAGTTATTGTCCCTACTTTCCTTCTTGAGGAGCTTCTCTAAGTGGCCATTGACCTTGTCAAGCCAATATACTCTATCTTCGTTGATCTCTTCAGTAATTAAGTCATTCACAGTGATTTGACCTCTAGGTGGAGAGACTTCTTTTTGTGGAGAAACTTCTTTTTGTAGCCAAAGGGTTGTTATAGCACCATTTACCACTCTTGGTAGATCTGATGCTTTGATTATGGCCTAGGGCAACCCTTCCTTCCAGACATGTGCCAAAATCTAAAAAACAGTGTTTCATTCCCTATACGCTACTTTGCCCTATGATAAAAGTGTGTACACGCGGGTTAACAGATATCCAACCCACGTACATATATTAAAACACTTAAAAAAAATAAATTTCCTTAATTTTGGGTGGATTTCATGGGTTTTACCTGTTACTCACCTCCTATTGCCCGTGGCCCAACTGTTTCCCAACTGAAAAAACTAATTTGGAGAGGTATAAATAAACCTCCATGGGAAGGCCTTAAGGGGAGAAGATATGAGTCATTGATACTATAGTGAGATTATCCCTGATAAAGTCTGACGAATCCCTATGCCTCCTGCACTCCCCAAAGCTTCAAGAAACGCTTGCTTCCTCGTTATAGATATCCTTCATCTTGCTTGAGATATCCTTGTATTGGTGATGGAGGAAGATTGCTGAAGGCCGGGAAAGGATGGATCCGGAGGATAGTTTCTTTTGGAGCCAGAGAAAGAATGAGGTCTTATTTCTCCACTTTATTTGTAGCTAACTTCAATAAAAGGAATGATGTTCTGTTTCTGATATTAAATGTGTTTATGCATAAAGTTATGTTGTAATTTGTTTATGAATCTTATATTGATGTATAATTGGTCATTCATTTATATTATTTAAGGTTAATATCATGAACATGCTTTATGTTTCTACTGTTGTATATGTTCCATTTGAATAATTTTCAGGTTTCAAGAACATTAGGAGAAGCTGAGGGTTTGCACCCTGCGGGATCTACCCAAATGTAGGACATTCGGGTAAGGACACTCCTGCACAGTTCAGTAGAATAAGCATTTATGTTGATTGCTTGAGTATTTCTTGTTGTGGTTTGCTTTCTACTATGTTGGGGTTCTCAACCCAAAGCCCTAGGGTGGTCTCACCTGGAATAGAATTGATGACTCCACTAGGGATAATAATCTTGTTATTCATGGTTTGGGTTGTTTGTTCTCAATCAGGGTTCAATTTCTTGATTGCTTTCTTTTGCAGTATTGTTTGGTCCATCAGTGTCCTAGGCAGCAACTCTAATCTTCTTGATCAGACCTTGATTTTTGTTTTTTCCTAATTAAGCTTTGTATATGCTATTTCCTCTGATTACAATAGTGTATACACGTAGTTTTCTTTAAAGTAGACTCACGTATACATGAGTTTCCTATATTATAAATGCATGTGCATGCTTCTGTGTCTTTACACAGTTGCATATGCAATTTTTTGAATTGTTTTTTCAAATCTTTCTACCTAGTTAGGTCTACTGCCTGGTGATTTATGTTGTTGTATGGTCATCTGTTGTCTAGAAAACTCAGTTTTTCTGCAAGCTTTGTTTTTCAAAATCTCCTTCTCACTGTAAAGATTTGGCCTAGGATTTCTTCTTAAGCAAGTTTGTAGTTTGTATCTTGGGTTCAAGGCTTCCCTTTGAAGTTCTTGGTTGTTTTGGTCTTCCAAAAAATGAAATTGTTTTCTATAGAAAATCTATGATAGGTTAACCCGATGATGCAATATAAATCAAAGAAGAATACTATAATTACTTCTTGTTACTGGGAAATCTAGTGTTTATGCAGAGCTGCTAGTCCCACTAAGATGGGTAGCTATCTTAGAAACAAACATATTAAAGTTACTTTCGTTTTCCTTTATGAGAAGTAGATAGGAAAGGATCAAAGAATACCAAACTCAATCTTTCGCTTGGTTCTTTGCTTGTTCCTTCTCCTCACCGACCTTTCTTTGCCGCTTCTCCCTTGACCACTCCGCTTCAAAGAGTACCTGTAAAGTCAAAGCAGCATAATACCTTCAAAGTGTAGAGATCTACAATCATAAACAATATAGGACCAGATATATATTGACCACGCAAATGCATATACTATCAGACATACAAGAATGTGGAGGAAAACTTGAATAGCTTTATTGATATGAAGATTAGAAGAGAGGATTACAACCCATTGTTCTGACCCATCGTCATCCTCCCAGCATGAAAGCCCTTCTTCACCTCATGAAAAGCTTAGATCACCCAACACTATGATATTCCACCAGGAAACCAACAACACTTCCTTACAAGATACAAAATTCCAGCCTCTAGATCTCTAGGATGAGGGATCCATATATAAATGATTGCAGGGAGGTGAGTCAGCTTCTGGGATTTTGATTAGTGTCATCTCTCTGATAGTTCTTGGTTCCACTTGGAGATTGATGATCTCTTACTCATCCCTGGGCGAATTTAGAGAGGCAAGTGTCACAGGAGAAGTTTCTGGAAGATTCTATGATCATCCACCTCGCAAACTGTCTTTGCCATTTGTCCACTCTCGCCCATCACACCCTACAGAAGGGCTTTTCAATATGCATCGCACCCTTTACACTGGGAAGGTGGGATGCATCGCACCCTTAGCACTGAGCAACCTGTATGGTCCAGTTTTGACCAGTTTTGAGCAGTTTCCTATGGAGAACTTCTGGGAGATGATTTAATCAGCTGACCTCGTTCCTTTAGGGTGTGAAACAACACTTTTAGGGACTTAGGAGCCCTTGGTTTATGGACATATATGATTGGGGTTACAGTGCCCAAAAATGTCTATAACAGTTGCCCCCTAAAGCATGAGGTCGTTAATCTTTTGATGTCGGGTGAAATGCTTTATCATGAGGATCCGAGGTTTTTCGAACTAGAAGGTGACCTGTAATAAGATACAATACAATACATTATCTTCATAATATTTTCATGATCTAGCTGAGGCGGGCATTCCCATGCTCAGCTTTATAAATTCATTTTCATGTACATAGGACAGACAACCGTCTATGTAGCAGACTGATGATTCTGATAGAGCCATCATCCTTTGATTCGGATGATCATCTGTGTAGCAATGATGTACATTTGATGTCTTTATTTTCCTGAATATATCACAGCCCGGATGGATGAAACTAGATCCGAGGTCTTCAAGCTCGTCCAATCTTTGCCCGAAGTACAAGTCGATCCATGTGAAAAATGTTCTGGAGTCGAACATGGAAAGACATCGCCTGATTACCAGCCAATGATGCAAGTTGTTAACAGGCGTGAGAGGAATCACCGATAATGATGATGAACCTCAAGGTACGATAGTAAAATTTGCGTGGTGTGAAAATGGGACTTAGCGTTGAACATCATGCAAAATCTCTCGGTTGAAGGCTATTGATGTAAACCTATCGCCGGAAGTGAGAAACTTGCCATTGAGGCATGCAAGCTTCAAAGTACTGAAAGGGTTGTTCCTAGGTCGACTTCTTGGATAATGAGCTGATGTCGACAAGAAGTGACCCGTCGTAGGAGGGCCTTAATGAATCCCACATCTATGACACGGAACGGAGAAAATTATTTTTGGAGGTGAAAACGATCTGATGATACAAGGTTCAGGGTGGAGGTCATGAAAGAATGAAGCGTAAAGGTATTGCAGTGGATGAGACACAAGATGGGTTGGTGAATTCTCTGATCGACTTCTCTTGAACATATCGGTGACACTTGGAATGGATTGGTAGCGTTAACCCCAAAGATGGATGGTACGATGGACCAATGGTAATATGACCGGTGAACAGAATAACCCAACCCAACTCAGACATGGAGTGAAAGTGTCATGTTCAAGAGCGACTTTGCTACCAATAAAGTTTCTTCAAGTTTTCTTCCCAATTTTTCCCCAGTCATTGCTGACCAGTACCTATTTATTTTTATCAAGCTTGAGGAGGATAACATATGCTTGTTCTATAATTTTCCCTTCAGGAAAACCCGTCGCTATGTTTTAACGTGCCTAGCGATAGTGGAACTCGTTCTTGTCTATATGGACAAGTTTGTCGCTATTGGTTTTAACAAGTTTAACGACAAAGATAACTCGGTCCTTTTCAATTTTAGAGAGTCTGAAAGGGACATAAAGGAAACTCCAATAATCCTTTTTCGTCATATAATCCCTTAAGTCCGAAAAAGTATAAAATAATACGAAAGGGATGAATTTTCGATAATTTTAACGAGCCGAACAAAACAAGCGCTCGATCTTTTTGTGTAATAATCCCTCAAGTCCAAAAATATTAAAATCTAGAGGAGGGATAGCACTCTCGGTAGCTTTAACGAGCTGGAGAGGCCAACTGCTCGACAATATTTTCATATTTTACGAGTTAGACAAAAAGACC
Source organism: Pinus tabuliformis (assembly GCA_031772625.1). Classification (NCBI taxonomy): domain Eukaryota; kingdom Viridiplantae; phylum Streptophyta; class Pinopsida; order Pinales; family Pinaceae; genus Pinus; species Pinus tabuliformis. The sequence continues at coordinate 96,507,063 of CM062805.1, read as the reverse complement.
TTAAAGGAGACTCATTTTTTGAGGAACGAGTGATAATTTCAGGTAGCAGCTGATTCCAGGTAAGGTTTGGAATTTTCCAATCATGGAAGTGTCACAAGGATGGCTAGTAGGATCACTCTTCGGAGCTGTTCCTCAAAAAGGGGTAAACAATCAAATGGAGGCATATGATCGGCTAAAACAAAGTGGAGGTGATGACGAGAACACGACCAAGGCTCAAAAGCTGATGATAATGCATTCACAATGGTTATTTACCGGAAATTGGTTCATTTTTTAATGAGTTTAAACTCTGGGGGAGACATTTGCTCATCGCTTAGGTTTAATTTTTAACGAGCTTGAACTTCACATAAAAACTGCTCGTGATAATGGCCATTGATTATTTGATTTCACTGCTAACCACTTTGTTCCTTCGATGGTTGTAATGCCATTTCATTTGAACTTTGGTTTGTTATAGCTCTGGAGGTGCTTTTCCCCTTGATTTTCACTAGCTGATTCCGGGAGATTCTCTGGATGATTCGCGGCGCCGTCTGGACCAGGTAGGAGCTAAACCTAAGCTCTTCAGTTGCATTCCTTCCTTTTTGAATTCTGAGCATGTTTCCTTGTTTTTCTGAGCCGCTGGGGTTTGAAAGATTCGCCCTGTATCCATCGCACCCTTCCTATATCGAGAGGTGCAATGCATACTAGCTTGGCCATTGACCAGTCAATATGCATCTCACCTAGCACACTGCTGGGGTGGGATGGGCGCGAGAAGGGAAACTTTTGCACTGTTTTCTCATGGAATTTTTGCCTGTTTTTTGCCAAATCAGGACCCTGATTCTTCTCTTGCTTGTTTTGCAGAGATTCATAAAAGAAAAATGGTTGTTACATGGCGAGAATGCGAGCATGAAGAAGAGGACATGGTTGCTTTACATGATCTGGGTACAGTAACTGCACTGCGGAACTGTGGCCTGCTCAAGTTTTTCCGCATCTCTAGCATGAGGCAACAGATCAACTTGTTGCAATATTTTCTTGATGCATGGGATCCTACCAACCAGGTGTTTCAGATCAAAGGCAAATCCATCCCCTTGATTGTCGTGGACATCTATTTTTTGACCGGTTTATCGAGGCGTGGTGCCCCCTCTCATTATCAGGTTCCGCCTGTGGGGGCGAATCCGTGAGATATTATATTCACTAGTATTGCAGAGAGGGATCTCAGCTGAGTAGGGACGGAAAGATCAACATCTGAGATGTCATTGATCGGTCCTTGAGGGCCATTCTGTTCACTTTTTCTAGACTGGCTGGTAGTGCGGCTCTTCACGTGGCTAATAGGTCCTACATGCAGTACGCTTGGAATGCCTTGAACCAAAGGTGTTCAACTGGTGTGACACAGTACTCCCTATGATGAAAGAACAACTGACCAAGGTAAAAAGTGGAAAATCCAAGAACTTTGGCTATGGTTCTATTTTGACCGCTTTCGCCTTAGAAAAGATCCCACTGATGCAGCCGCAGTACATTTCACTTAGTTTACCTCCACCGACTGAGCCACGGATGCAGAGATGGGTCGACCTCATGGCCCGACACGCTGGTCAGTCCCAGGTTTCCTTCTCTGATACCTTCTTCGAGTGGTTCAACTGTCAGGAGATGGTTTTTTCTGAGTGTCCATATGCTGGTATGGATTTCCGGGGTGACCCGGATTTGGTGCTGCCGACTAGTGAGCAGTGGGGTGCTATTGGTAAATTCTCTGACCATATCTCTGTTTATCATTTTTTATAATGTTCTCGTGCTTTCTTCTATCAAGACTAATCAAAACTCATGTGCTCATGCAGATATTGGACCAGTTCGGCCAGCAGTACGTCTGAGAGCACCAACTGCCGTTCCAGCAGGAGAGGCTGTGGGGAGGGCTATCCTTCGTGACCTTGATGTGGCCGAGACTCTTTCAACATTGCAGTATCAGGTCAAGGGTCTCACTCTTGGTATTCCAAACATGAGGACTGATGAGCTGCCTCTGAGGTTGCAGCGACATACTACTGGCGTGTCGAGTCGATGGACTAGGCTTTTACGCATGATTGCACAGGTGGTGACTTGTTATCACCAACATCATTAGACTAGGGTGCCCCCTAGCATTTTGAGTTTTGGGTCATTTGACCAATTTTGTCTTGGTTACAGAACATTATGTATAAACCATAAACAGTTATATATATATTTTTTTGATTTTCGGAGCTTTATTTTGGTTAAGTTACACGATCTTGATGCAAATATTGATGAAATGCTTCTTTTATAAATGTTGCAAATGTCTTTCTAACACATAATTTGCCAATGAGTCAGTTAATGTGTTTAAGTTTATGGAAATATGCTGATATTGAATACAATCAAACTGCCTTTCCAAAATCTTGACCCTTAGGAACATATGATAGATAGCTGGATTCCGTACGGAGTAGATACCTGTGAGCTGTAGGATGACGAGTTGTGAGTCTAGCCTGACGAAAAGTCGACATATGCCACGTGTGATGGCATCAGAGAGGAACTCTATCAACGCACTGTATTCAGCAATATTATTCGTTGACCGACCAATACATACCCCTCTGAAACTCACTAACTCGCCGCTTGGATCGAAGATGGCCCAGGCCATAGAAGATAGGTTCTGCGAACTACGACTCGCTCCGTCAGCATATCAATGAATGATTCCAATAGGTCTGACATCTGTAACAAATGTGAAAGTGGATCACTTAACCAAAACAATTACCCTTAGCGAAAACAAAAATGTAACAAAAGCATAGGGGTTACTATCTTGAGTCAAGCATAGTAACACTTAAGGTACAACCCATTGCGGGGTTGTGCCAGTGGAATCCCATCATAATCCACTAACTCGTAGGCTCCTTTTGCTAATACATGCTTAACAATATGGGGGCCCATCCATAAAGACTTGAACTTACCTGCTACCAATTTATCGGACTACTGGTTGTAAAGTAAGATCAAGTCACCTTCTGAGAAGACACGGGGTTTGACATTCTTGTTGAATTGTGCCTTGACTCCTTTCTTATGGGATTCGTTAGTCAAAGCGGCATCACGATGGGTTTCATCCAATTGGATTAGTTCCAAGAAACGAGCCTCCTCTTCTGAAGTTCTGGGGAGAAGGTCGACCGTGAGTTTGAGGGACAAGGTTTCACACTGAACTAGTAAGATCGCTTCCAGGCCATACACCAGTTGAAAGGGTGTAAAACCAGTTTCATTCCTCACCGATGTCTAGTATTCCCACAACGCTGAGTACAGGATTAGGTGCCAACTCCTTTTTTGGACTCCAATCATCCTTTGTAGCATCTGCTTCAGGACCTTGTTGATTGCCTCAACTTGTCCGTTAGCCTGCGGATAATACGAAGTAGAGCTATCGTGGGATAGCCCTAATTTGGCAGCCAACTCAACCATCATGTGATTGTGAAAATGCAATCCATGATCTGTGACTATGGCCTGTGGAACGCCGAACCTGGAGACTACATGATTGAAAAAGAAGAGGGCAGTTGTTTCCCCACTGTTGTTTAATGTAGGCATCGCCTCCGCCCATTTGGTAAAATAGTCTATTACGACTATGATATATCCATGCCCCCCGGCCGAGGTGGGGTTACATGTCATGAAATCTATGCCCCATTTGGCAAATGGCCCAACAACAACTACTAGTTGCAGAGGTGCGGGTGGTATTCTGGTTTTTCGATCGAAGATTTGACATGCATGGAAACTTCTGACTGCGGTTATGCAATCTTTGAACATTGTTGGCCAGAAGTATCCTACTCGTAAAATCTTTTGCATCGTAGCATAACTAGATTGATGCCCCCCACACGCACCTGAATGGCAATCATTTAGGACTTTTTCGGCCTCCTCGTGGGTGAGGCACCTCCTCAAAACTGTATCGACACCACGACAGTAAAGTGTATCACCGACGATCATGTAGTCTTTTGCTTGGTATCGAATGCATATTTGTTCCAAGCGAGAGGTATTAGACCTATATGTTTGGGTTTGGAGATAGATTATTATGTCTCCATACCACGGATTGCTTGAAGATATTAGAAACAAAGATTCGTCCACGATCGCTTCTTCTGATGTTGCATTATTGGACGACGATGGGAGATCGCATAGTAACTCCACGAAAACCAAGGATTTCTTTGATTTGGATTTTTTGAATTCCAGATCAAACTCTTGCAAAATTGCTATCCATTTTGAATATTTTCCCCTCAGTAACTGTCGCGACAATATATAAGTCATGGGGTTGCAATCTAACAAAATGGTAGTTTTTTGAAAGAGGACATAGTGTTGAAATCTTTGTATCGCTTGAACAACTGTGAGAGCTAGCTTTTCAATGTAGGAGTATTTGACTTCTGTATCATTTAAGTTTCTACTCAAATAATATATTGGATGTTCAATTCCATTTTCTTCTTGAACTAAAACCATTGCGATGGTCGTATATGCTGCAGCCAGATACAGGTTAAAGTCTTTTTGCTAATCAGGAGCATACATTAATGATGCTTTTATTAGGGATTCCTTTAAAACATCAAAGGAATCTTGCGTGACTTGATCCCAGATGAAGGTTACTTCTTTTTTCAGTAGACGAGTATAACCTTTAGCAAGTTTGGCGTAATTTGGAATGAACCTCCTCAGAAAGTTTGCTTTCCCTTGGAGTTTCTGAATCTGAAGAAGATTTGAAGGTGGAGGCAAATCAATGATTGCCTGAACCTTACATGGGTCGAGATGAATCCCGTCGTTTGAGACCACAAAGCCAAGTAAACGACCAGATCTGACACAAAACACACATTTGTGTGGATTGAACCATATCTTATAGTGTCGGCAACGTAGAAATATTGCTCTCAAATGTTGCAGATGATTGGTCCACTTTTGCGAGTGAGCCGAAAGATCATCGAGATATGGTTGAACGATGTTTTTGATGTCATTGAAGGCATAATTCATTGCCCTCTGAAATGTTGCCCCTGCGTTCTTTTAACCAAAGGGTAGCTTGCGATATACGAATATGCCCCACAGACAAATAAATGCAGTCTTTGACTGGTCCTGTGGGCGGATGTTAATGTGATTATACCTGGAAAATCCATCCATAAATGAAAAGATTTCACATCCGGCGCATTCATTAATTATCTGGTCAATGAAGGGTGTAGGATAGTTGTCTTTTGGACAAGCTTGATTTACATCCCTATAATCGACGCACACTCTAATCGTTCCTTGTTTTTTCATTACAGGAACAATATTCGATACCCAATCAGTTAGAGGAACCGGGTAAATAAAACCAGCATGGAGAAGGTTTTCACCTTCTGCCTTAATGGCAGTGGCTTTCTTGGGGTGCACCTGCCGTAGCCGTTGTCGTACCGGTTTGACATCTAGATACATATTAATTTCATGTTCAACTATGCTCGAGTCAATGCCTGGCATTTCATCATACGACCAAGCAAAGACATCTCTGAACTTGCGAAAAAGAGAATAATATATTTCCAGTTCTGAAGGAGAACAAGATTTTTCGACATGAATATTCTCTACAACATCTGTTTTGGTCGAGATATTTATGGCGATAGTCTCTTCAATATTGGACAAGTTTTGTTCGGAATCCACCGTGTTTACAGTATTTGATAGAAAATCAAAAACTGAGGGATGATGAAGGTCACTAGAACTATCTTCCTTACAATTCGGAAGATGGGAACGATGGTGGTAATCTTCCCATGGTGCCTCGTCAATCATCATTGACTGAACAATTCCTTCGTCTGTTGAATGTATTTGTGACCAAGAATCTGAAAGGGTGCCATATTCCTTAGACCTATCTATCCAAATGCTCAATGAGCGTTGATTTGGGTTTGCCTCCCATGCCGAAAACATTGATTGCTACAAGATTTCTATTGAGCTTGGAGGCAATACCTGCAGATGATCCATGTTAATATCGTTTTCAGAGATCTTTTGAATAGAAGATATCATATTGCAGGTTCCCACTGTTGCCACTTCCACCAGATTTATTGGAGGTGGTAGGGAAAAATTCCCCATTAATATAGGGTCTTTTAGTAGGCCTACTCTGATATTTTGAAGCGAATGAGGGCTTCCATGGATCATCAGAATGCTTCCCGTAACTTGTGAACTGTTGGGGAGAAATGTTTGCTGGTCGACGATTGTAATACCTCCTTGGAAGGGAAATGCAATCTTCCTGAAGTAGGTCGACACAACGGCAGCCATAGCATATATCCAGGGCCTTCCCAGTAGGATGTTGTAATCGAGGTTTCCATCGATTACTTCAACATCTATTTCTACTGTTTTGCCCCCCAGTTCGACTTGCAAGTTACTTAAAATCCCATATGGGGTGTATGTTCATCCATCAAATGCTTTTAATGTCATCAAAGATCGCGACAAGGGTGGAGATCCTAAAGTTTTCCAGCAACTCATCGACATAATACATGTAGATGCTCCCTTATCAATAATTGTTCAATGAACAGTTTTGTTGAGGGCTTTCACTTGTATAAGGAAAGCTAGCTGAGCTGGTAACTGAGGGTCATATCCTTTGTGATTAAAGGACACAAGATTTGAATCCGTTGGGTCAATCCCACCAATCGATGATAATAACGCCTGCTTTTGGGAGGGGAAATTTTGCAACACCTCAAGTGTCGACATAGCGGACGGCGATTGGGCTAGATCCTCCACTATATTATAATGCTGTGCTGCTCTAGCACGAGGATTAAATGTCAATTTGTGTACTACTCCCTTTGGCAGCTTTATCGTTAGTTCAGGAATGATGGGTGGCACAACTTCGGTCGAAGTTGTTGTCGAACTACTAGGTTGATCGTTAGCCTTGTTTTCTGACAGCTGTGGATTCCCATAATCTTTATTCCCTGTCGATATCAAAGCATCATTTTGCTGCTTCGAAACTAACAAAATTAGCACTTGGGACGGGGAAGCATTGTCACTAGCAACCGTATTTGTTCCTGGATTCGGAGACGGATCTGTTAATACTACCAAAGTTTTTGAACTCTTTAAGAATTTTCTAAGCTTGGCTTTGTATGGACAATCTTTCGTCCAATGATCCTCATCACATATAAAGCATGTATGACTTGGTTTCCTATCTCCAGAAGAGTTTGCAGAAGATTTTTCAAGAGACGACTCCTCCTATTTTTTCTTCTTCCCTTTCTTTTTCTTCTTGCCCCCTGGTTGGTTTGGTTCTTTGCCTTTGTTAGTTGAAACGACATTTACCTCTGAGGCGAGAAGTTCTTCATTTGAATTTTGACTCGGAACCGTACGAGCTTTCTTTGATTTAGCTTTACGGTTTTTGTGCTTGTCGCACCTATCACACCATCTCCGGCATGAGAGTCTTTGCTTGATTTAGGAGGGGGAGGAATGGAGAATTCCGGTCTAGGAGCATCAGGGATTTTATCATAGAGCATGCCAGATTGAGTATATATCAAGTCTAGATATTGCGCACAAGCAATTACTTGATCTTCGGTGACGACCCCTCCCTTTGCCACATCTTCCGTAATAGAAGGTAATAATGACTTAATAAACCATTCAGCTAGCAGCTGATTAGGAACATATGTTTTCACCATTCTATGATGACGTCGCCACTCATGAATATGATCAGATATGTGAGTGGCCGTTGTCTGTTTGAAATTGGTAAGAAGCTCTGTTCCTATTTTGTACCTTATGGGTAAGTGAAAATGGGTTAAAAAGGTTGTGGCTAGGGTGCTGAAGTTATCGAATGAAGCTCTAGGCAATTCGATATACCATTTTGCTGCCGAACTAGTTAACGTTCGCTGAAAAAGGAAAAGCCTGATCGAATCATCGTTTAGAGTGGTAGATGAACACCACAGATGAAAGTTCATCACATGATTCAACGGATCTTCACCCGGATTTCCATTAAATTTAGGAATATCTGACGGAAGTTTATGAGGAATTGCTAGCCACCAAGGGGCATAAGTGATTGGATCATTTGTCAGCCGATTTAGATTTGGTAACTCTAAAGTTTCCACGAAGAGCAACTGTTGATTCAGGTTTGGCGAAGCATACCCAATATAAGATGGGATTGCCTGAGTAGTGGGTCTTTGCATACCATCATAATGCATTTGATGCTGATAACTTTGGTAAGGTTGATGGACATAACCATTCTGAAATGGTTGATTTTGACCATTTTGAATATACGGCTGCCCATTACTTGCAAAGATTTGGTGCTCAGATCCTTTGTTGACTTGTTGGAATTGCGGTTGTTGATATTGCACCAGCCACGGTTTTGAAACCATTTGTTGTTGTCTAATACTAGCTGTTTAACTGAGATGAGGGGTAATGGTACCCGTTTTAGCCTGGGTCACTCGAGTTAAGGAGCCACTAATCGATGATTGTGGTGGCGTCGTAGAGACAAGGGACTGTTGGATTGCGACCTGAGAGACTTGAGGTTGGCATACAATAGGCAACGCTTGTACTTGCGACACCGTCACAATAGCTGGTGTAGTGGGGATATTTGACATAGGCAGACTTTGTTGCATTGAGTATACAACTCTTGGTTGTTGAGGCAGTATTGGCATCCAACCACTAGATGTAATTCCAACATAACCTGAATTCTGTTGTGAACTCTCGTATGTTTTTTCTCTCGGAGGAGACAATGAAAGGGCGTATTGCCCATACGGGAGTAATCAAGTGCTTAAGGGAATGATTTTCATTTGAGGACCGAACTGCCCAAATTGACATTGCGAAGGATCAATTTGTTGAGACTCAACATAAGAGATTCCAGATATTATTCTGGATGAACAAACAAGAACAGACCATACTGTCGAAATAGCCCCTGGATGGATTCCATCCAGCGACTGAGAGCTAGTTGCGATAGACGTTACGCTGACGAACATTGTTGGAGTGACAGCAGGAAGTTCTGTCGCCGCTGTGTCAGATGACACAGTCCTAGATGTCAACGGTTGTTCAGACATATCTAGTCTATCCAAAAGATTTCCTAGCGATTCTACAGGAACTTCCGATAACGGTAGACTAATTTCTGATGAAGAAGGATATAGGGTGATCCCAACTCCAAAATGCGATGGAGTTCTAGATGGGGGATCCTCCACAATCTCTTCTATTGCAATCAACCCAAGTGGAAGAGGTAGACCGTCAGGTCCGTAAAATATTTCCGGTGCTAAAGAAGGTATAGATTTTGCAACGACAGTTGTTTGGGTAATAACACCTTCCGAATTAGCTGTGGGTGGAGCCGGTTCAGGAATAGAAGTGTTTACCTTCACACAAGGATCAGTTCTACTGTCCTCTAGTGGCTGTGGAACTTCTCCTATAGAGGCAGGGATACCAGAAATGTTTGGAGTAACTGGAGTCTCCGAAGGTGTCGGAACACTTGTTCCAACCAAACCAAGGGACATTGATCTGGTTAAATGAGTTCGCTTTGTTCGGAATAGTTTTGTTTTCATAGACAAAGATGGTTGACTCGTAAGTCTCCGTGAAAGACGGGGTTTCAATTGACTTTCCTCCACGATTGTGGATTACTCGATCAACTAAAAATAAAGGGGAAAATGATTCTGAATTAAATGAATTTTAGACGCTTTGACACAACTTGTTTTTTCAATTTTTTAGAGTTGAGAAAAAACAAAATATGACTCTAGTTGCCTTCGATTTTTAATGAGCCTGAAGTGACAAGTGCTTAGATGGACCTTTTCCTTTAAGGAGTCTGAAAAGGAACGAAAAAGACTACTCCGAAAATCTAGACAGAGGGATTACCAAACCAATCACAAAACTGCAGAATACTTTTTACGATATGGCAGTTAATCTTCCCGAATGCTGTGTTCAGTGCATTACGATCGATAGGGTGGCAGACACAGCTTCCTATGGATCAAGGATATAGCCTATTGTGGTCTCCCAATATATACTCGACGGTACGTGGGCGCACAAGTCCGTACTAGCACTTGTCATCTCAAAGAGGAGGAATCACCCAACCAACTATGAAAGCGATAGTTACCAGGCTTTACGATGCCAGAATATGTCTCTAGCCTAGACTTCTAGATGTTGTGCATTAGGTTCCAAATCATTTTTATGTTCATTGAATTTATTTTACAGTTGATCTTTCTTAGGAAATTTGCCTTTTAGGTTCATCGCGTGATGTAGATATACAATTCCTAAAATCCAATCTAAGATGATAAACAATTGTTTAATCTTCTTTTTGCAATGAAAATCCTAGCTATTAAAGAAAGAGAGATGATATTCTTTCAACATAGAGCAGAGAGCACACACTAGATGCACTGTCCTAAATCAAACCAACAAGCAGTCTAAATCCAAATGCACATGTATGTATTTGTTTTCAGCTTTCTTAATGTGTGAATGACAAGAAGAATACTAAGTACAAATCTGAATTATGTTAGGCCCCTATACTACTAGTGTAACCCCTTATTGTTATTAGTAAAACCCACTTATTATATTGATGTACCCATGTAGTGCCCATATTGTTACTATTGTGCCCCATAGAAGCCCATTATTGTTATTATTGTGCCCTTACATTATTATTGTTATGTCGGCTTTGATTATGTTATGACCCCTTAGACTCCTATATATAGAAAGGAGGTCTTTTCATTTGTATCATCCAAGAATTGTTCATTTATGTAATGTAAACGAGGTTGCCCCCTCGAAGAGGTTGAATTCTAAGGTGTTGATCTATCTTTTCTATCTTTTTTTGAGTTGGTTTCATAACATTTGGTATCAGAGCTTTGGATTCTAGGGTTTCGCTGCTCCAAACAGGTCATTGTGGCATTTTCGCTACAACTTTTTTTTTGCGACGTTTCAGAAGTTAAAAAGAAACGCATTTGAGAAGAAATCGCGTTGAATCTTGGGTCCGAATTTCAGATCTATTCGTGCTATATTTGCGGAGATATGATCTAAGGAAGTTGGTCTTCTTGCAGACTCCTGAATTTCAATCCAAATAGGTGAACTGGGGAAAATCGTCATAACTTTCTCTCTGAGCATTGGATTGAAATTTCGTAAGAAGGTATAGAAAGAGGACGAACTTTAGTTTCTTCTATATATTTTTCAGAGCCAAAGGTCGAAACAGTGACACATGGCACTTCATACAAGTTCGCTCTTCTGGAAAGGTCTATAATAAAGTCATCTTGGGAGATTGTACATAACTCTTTCTTGGAGAATCCAGTTTGGATTAGACTGGTGGCATTGGAAAGAGGACACAGAGGGCTACTACAGGTCATAAATTCAGAACTTAAAGATCTGAAAGTACAGAGTTACAGTCGTTTCAAGATCGAGCTCCTAAAATCAAGAAAAAGCAAGATGAGGAAGTTTGATGGCAAGGATCCAGTAAATTGGATACTTCAGATGGAGCAATATTTTGATCTACATGGTGTACCACTATTACAAAAGGTATGTATTTCATCTTCATATTTAGAACCACATCAATTTTTATGGTATGAAGGGCTTTGTTCTCGTAAACAACTTGTTACATGGTCAATTTTCACGGAGGAAATGATAGCACATTATGAGGATACAAAGAGCAACACCTTCTTTAGAGCAACACCACAACAATTGGAAAGAGTAAAAGGGCTTTGTGACATAGTGGAAAGCAAAATTATGGAAACCAGGAAGCATACCCCTCACAACTATAAAGATGGAAGTGTTGTTTCTCCCAACCTTCCACAACCTACAAGGGTTACACCTCAACAATTGGGAGAAAAAAGAGAAAAAGGGATTTGTTACAATTGTGATAGCAAATGCACTAAAGGTCATAAGTGTGTTGAGAAGAAATTATTTTACATAGAATATGAAGAGGAGGAAGAAAAGGATCAAGAAACATCAAAAGAAGAGGATATACGCTAGGACCCCACCCCAGAGAAAGAAGAAATGAATTAGACCATATCTTGTGAAGCATTGGCAAGAATTACCACTCCTCAAACTCTCAAGATAGAAGGACATATCAAGAAGAAAAAGGTGCAAGAAGTGAAAGATCACATCGAGAAAGAAGAAATGAATCCAAGCATGTCTTGTAATTCATTGTTCGAAATTACCACTCCTCAAACTATCAAGATAGAAGGACATATCAAGAAGAAAAATATTCAAGAAGTGAAAGATCACATTGAGCATCAAGAAATGAATCCTACCATATCTTGTAAAGGATTGGAAGAAATTACCACTCCTCAAACTCTAGAGATAGAAGGACATATCAAGAAGAAAAAGGTTCAAGCAGAGAAACATCACATCGAGCATCAACAACAAGTTCTCCAACTTTTAAAGGATAACGCCACTTCAGTGCAAAATCAAACGAAACAACAGGTAGATCAACATTGTAGTGAAAAATGTTTTGATGTAGGTGATTGGGTATTTTTACTGCTACATCTCAAGCAAGCTATTTATGAGAAGGAAATGTTGGCAATACTACATGCACTTAAAAAATGGCGACCTTACCAAATGGGAAGACTCTTCAAGGATGATGATGTGGAAGCACTGTTTTGTGCTATTTCTATTATCCAACCAGATTGGATAAACGAAGCAAGGGATGAATGGAAGAAGGACGAAGAAGTATGGCCACTTATTCAAAAGTTGCAAAAGATCACAATTCAAACAATATTGCCAGAAATTGAAGAGGAAGGAAAAATCATATTGGAACCTAGAGAAGTTACAGAAACAAGAACACGACAGCTACGAAATCCATCAATTTCAAAGTATCTCATCAAGTGGAAGAACTTACCCACTGAAGATTACACATGGGAGGACAAGAATTTTATACAGAAGCATCAAGAACTACTTAAGCGTTGAGGACAACACTTTTTGAAGGAGAGGGGCATGTTAGGCCCCTATACTACTAGTGTAACCCCTTATTGTTATTAATACAAAACACTTATTATATTGATGTACCCATGTAGTGCCCATATTGTTACTATTGTGCCCCATAGAAGCCCACTATTGTTATTATTGTGCCCTTACATTATTATTGTTATGTCGGCTCTAATTATGTTATGACCCCTTAGACTCCTATATATAGAAAGGATGTCTTTTCATTTGTATCATCCAAGAATTGTTCATTTATGTAATGTAAAGGAGTTTTCCCCCTCGAAGATGCTAAATTCTAAGGCGTTGATCTATCTTTTCTATCTTTTTTTGAGTTGGTTTCATAACAAATTATCTTTTCAAAGCGACAATACTAACAAATTTCTCTTCAAAAATGAAAGGAAGATAATGACGACACTTTGCTATTTTGAATTGAAAAATGCTTTCGACACTTGAAAAACTACTAATTCAAATCAAATACAAGATTAATTGTATAATCAACCATCCAGAATAATAGAATTATTTTCTTTGACTGAAAACGACACTTGCGACACTTCCAAATCAAAAGACGACAGTTTGATTACATTACTTTTTGTAAAAGAGAACTATAAATGGTGCACAATACATAAAAACATTCACAATTCTTTGTACTATGGAGGCGGAATCATGCAAAGGAAGGGAGTTTTCACAGTGGTATACTGATCACAGATAGCAAAACTCTTGAATAAAGCTAAAGAGAGTGAACACAAAACCAAAATCTTAGAGCAAAAGAGGTCTTGTCTGATCAGCGCACCTACAACACAGGGAAAGTGCGATGTAGCGCACCTACTGCACACGGGAGGTGCGATGCATCCAGATTCCCAAGAGGAGAAAGTGCGATGGTCCAGGGACGAGACTTCAACTTGGTTCTTGGTCACAGTTTGCAGCTTAGTTCAGGGATTTAGGCCGAGCTAATGATAGTCAGTAAATAGAAATCACAGGGGCTGATCTAATGAGGTTACTAGAGCCACCACTAGGGCAATTAGGATGTTTGCAAATCAATTGTTCATTTTATAAACAAAACCCGGAGATAGACTGAAGCAGCATTGATCTACTTTGCACTTGCATAGAAAATGCAGTTTGAAGGCTAGCTGGCTTAACTTCAGGCTCCGTTTGTAAGTATATAAAACAAAAAAATATAGACAAGCAAACAATTTGTTTGCTCCCTAGTGTGGCTGCCATTTTGTTACCGGGAAATCTAGTGTCTATGCAGAGCTGCTAGTCCCACTAAGACAAGTAGCTATCTTAGAAACAAACAGATTAAAGTTACTTTCGTTTTCCTTTATGAGAAGTAGATAGGAGAGGATCAAAGAATACCAACCTCAATCCTTCACTCGGTTCTTTACTTGTTCCTTCTCCTCACCGACCGGTCTTTGCCACTTCTCCCTTGACCACTCCGCTTCAAAGAGTACCTGTAAAGTCAAAGAAGCATAATACCTTCAAAGTGCAGAGATCTTCAATCATAAACAATATAGGACCAAATATATATTGACCACACAAATGCATATACTATCAAACATACAAGAATTTTGAGGAAAACTTGAATAACTTTATTGATATGAAGATTAGAAGAGAGGATTACAACCCATTGTTCTGACCCGGTGTCATCCTCCTAGCATGAAAGCCCTTCTTCACCTCATGAAAGGCTTAGATCACCCAACACTATGATATTCCACCAGGAAACCAACAACACTTCCTTACAAGATACAAAATTCTAGCCTCTGGATCTCTGGGATGAGGGATCCATATATAGATGATTGCAGGGAGGTGAGTCAGCTTCTGGGATTTTGATTAGTGTCTTCTCTCTGATAGTTCTTGGTTCCACTTGGAGATTGATGATCTCTTACTCATCCCTGGGCGAATTCAGAGAGGCAAGTGTCACAAGAGAAGTTTCTGGAATATTCTATGATCATCCACCTCACAAACTGTCTCTGCCATTTTTCCACTCTCACACATCGCACCCTACAGAAGGGCTTTTCAATATGCATCACACCCTTTACACTGGGCAGGTGGGATGCATCGCACCCTTAGCACTGAGCAACCTGTATGGTCTAGTTTTGACCAGTTTTGAGCAGTTTCCTGTGGAGAACTTCATGGAGATGATGTAATCAGCTGACCTTGTTCCTTTGGGGTGTGAAACAACACTTTTAGGGACTTAGGAGCCCTTGGTTTATGGACATATATGATTGGGGTTGCAGTGCCCAAAAATGTCTATAACACTTCTACTATAAATTTTCAGAAGCTTAAAGATTGCGCTGAACAATATAACCAGAAGAGGAAGAATCTATTGTGTGTGGAGCATGATTGTTCAGAGGTCTTTGTTTTAGCCGGATGTATACCCCAGGAAGTTTGTACACCCCTCCACGCGGGGGGGTGCGGGGGGGACTTGTCCCCCCCCGCGGGGGTCCGGGGGGGGCCGATCCCCCCGGCTGGGGGGTTCGAGGGCCAGCGGTCCCCGGCAGGGGCTCGGGGGCAGCGCCCCGAAGCTAAAAACAAATGTAAAATTGCCTTGTAAAAGTATAGTAATTTCTAGTCAATCTGGGCCGTTCATCAGGTGGATGATCTGACGGTAGAACTTATGTTTAGTTTAGGGTTTTTTGCCCTAGAAGGAAACCCCTCTCTTTGTATGAGGGTACTGTATTTGAGATGTGTATTCTGTGAGCGAGAAACAAAGAAGTGAGACTGTGAGAGAATCCCATGGTCCGCGGACCATGGGTAGGCCGATATTACATTCAAAAGTTAAGGCAGACAACCTTATGACTCTAACATACATTTCACGCCCGCAATTCACAGAGCTTACAATAATATCAACTCAAAACTTGGGCTTTGAGCCCCAAAACATGTTGTGGGGGGATTTCATGCCCAACAACAATCCCAGGCAACCTATTGAGAATATAGGAGTTGGAATGTACTCTTCTTTAATGGGTATTTTCAATCTTCCTTCTCCTTCAGCTAGAATCAATGTCGTTTCATCCTCCAAGGGACCTTCTCGAAGAGAGTTCTTTCGAACTCATTATTTTTCAGACCCTTGGCCTTTACCCTCATCTACCACCACATTAGATGGAGGACAGGTAGGTGGAATGACATGTCCTATGTCTGCAGCAGAAATTTCTTATCAGTCTATTGTTAACTCTGCAGACTCCCATCCTACTCCTTTCTCACCTGAGGAGTTAGATGGAGATGTGGCTCCGGCCTAGACCCTCGATTCAACTTCGGCTCAGGATTGCTTAGATATAGTTTTACCATCTGAGGAAGAAATTCTTGAAGCAATGATGGGTGTTGATAGACCATGGGATGATTTACATCATCGTTCATATTTCCTCCCTCATTTGTGAGAAATTGAGTCAAGTTTGTCTAGTCCTTCTACTAGTGATGTTCATACAATTTTAAACCCTTTGGCCCCAGCACAATTTTCTGCCGAAGGTAACATGTATGTCATCTCATGAACTATACCGTTGAACATCTCTAGGAATCCTAACATAATCGAAAATGTCTTAATCAGAGCTGACTGATCCCCTAAAGAAATTCAAATTTATACTAATCTCTTCAAAGAGTTTCATGATGTGTTCGCTTGGTCTGATGAGGAAATGCCTAGAATTGATCCATCTATAGTCCAACATGAGATCAAGTCATACAAAAATGCTAAACCTATTCTTCAAAAGCTTCGACCGGTCAATCCTAGAAAAGCAACAGCTATTAAAGCTGAAGTTGAAAAGTTGCTCAAGGCAGGATTTATATACCCCATTCCTCTAACAGAGTGGGTCTCTAATCCAGTTCCTGTAGAAAAAAAGCAAGGAATGATCCGAGTATGTATTGACTTTAGGGACCTAAATAAGGCTTGTTTGAAAGACAATTACCCATGCCCTTCATTGATCAAATTATTGATTAATGTGCAGGTAACGAATTTTTTTCATTCATGGATGGATTATCTGGTTACAATCAAATTACTATCCGTCTAGAAGATCAACACAAGACAACCTTTATTTGTCCTTGGGGTACATTTGCATACAAAAAGATGCCTTTTGGCCTCAAAAATGTTGGAGCCACTTTTTAGTTGGCCATGTCTTATGCTTTTCACGACATCAAACACGTTATCAAAGCATACCTGGATGATTTAGATGCTCGTTCTCGAAAGATAATTGATCATCCTAAGTGTCTTTGGTTGATTTTTGAGCGATGTCGTTTTTATAAAATCTGGTTGAATCCAAATAAGTTCGTTTTTGCAATCATATCAGGTTGGTTGTTAGGATTCATCGTATCAACGGAGGGGATTCACGTTGATCCCTTCAAGGTTGAGGGAATACTTCAGTTGCCTCCCCTGTCTTCCATACGTCAACTTCAAAGTCTCCAGGGAAAGGCAAATTTCTTGAGGAGATTCATAGCCAATTATGCCAAGATCACAAAAGGATTTATGCATTTTCTTAAGAAAGGAGTCCCATTTTTATGGGATGATTTCATGCAACAATATTTTGATGCTTTGAAAAAAGCATTAACCTCTGCTCCATTGTTGAGTCCACCTGATTATAGCAGAGATTTCCTCTTGTATCTCATTGGAGCAGAATCAACCATGGGTATGGTTCCAGTTCAGAAAGATGATGCCTTACCTGAGCATGTAGTCTACTATCTAAGTCGAGGCTTGGTAGGCCCTGAACTATGCTATTCTCCCATCGAGAAATTGGCTTTGGAAGCTGTCCATGCTGTCCAGTGGCTTCGGCATTACATTCTACTTCGAAAAACATTTGTCTTAGTAGCCGTCAATCCATTTCAGTTTGTTCTCATTAGGTGAGTGATTGGAGGCAAATATAATAGATGGATTGTCATTTTGCAAGAATTCGATCTCGAATTCATGTTAGCTAAATCTAAGAAATATTTAGTATTTGCAGAGTTGATATCAGAGCTACCTTGTGAGGAAGAAATTATTCATGAGGAAAATTTTCCTGATGAACATTTATTTCTTATTTCTTCACAAGATCCTTGGTATGGGGATATCATTATATATCTCCAAACTTTGAAGTTTTCACCCACTTTTTCCAAAGAGGAGCGTAGAAAGTTACATCACCTCACAAAGAATTATGTTATATAGGTGACACATTATATCGTCGTGGGATTGATTCAATCCTTAGCCGTTGTTTAACTTTGGAAGAAGCTGAGTCAGTTCTTAATGATTGCCACAGTGGATCTTGTGGCAATCATCTATCTGGGCTTGCAATAGCCCAAAACAAATTGCGAGCAGCCTACTTTTGGCCTTCGATTTTCAAAGATTGTGTTGAAGCGGTCAAAAGATGCCATCCTTGTCAAGTCTATAATCAGAAAATATGTGCACGTCCAGCTTCACTTTTCCCTGTTATTGATCCAGGTGGATATTGGTGGCCACTTGCCAAGTCCACCTGGACCCCCACCATTGTTTCTCTCAGCATTTTCAGTTTTCTTAATTGTAGCACAACTTACTATTTTTAGCAGTTTTTCGGGTCCTGAACTTCCGGGGTCGTTTTGAGGCCCTAAACGACGTTTTTTGGGAAATCTGGGGGCAACATGGGGCCATGAACCATGTTTCCCTTCCCAAAGTGGTAGTTCTCGGATAGATCTTTCTAACGAGCTATTGTACGCGTCAAATGGAGATCGTATGCTAAAGTTACAACCCCAAGAAGTTGATTTACCAATTTCCCAAACCGGGCCCACAGTTTGGCGTTTCATCTTCTAGGGTTAGGTTTTGGAATGTTAAGGGTTTTCCATTGTTTCTCAACAATAAATAGGCCTTCGAGCCTCATTGTAAGACAGTTCAGAGGCATGTAGCCACCACATCTCTTCTCAAAGATAAGCTACCATCGCCCTAGCTGGTTTATTTCCATTACCGTTTGTAAGCATAGTTCAGTATTTTACATTAATGAAATGAAGTATTATTTCCGCTACATATCTGTGTTTATGGTTATCTCTGTAATTTGTTGTGTTCCTGTTTAAGTCCGGATCAGTGGTGTCAGAGCAATCTGCTTTTTCTCTGTTTTTCTTTGCATGTCCCCAACGAGGTCGGGATATAAGGAGTTAGGGCTTGAACTGGTCGAACCTTTGCAAGACCAGCCTCACAAATCCCGACAGCCTCCCATGGCGGATGAGAAGAAAGACGAGGGGGTAGGAGATCTTATCAAAATATTGCTCAAAGAAGCTCTGGAAATGCCACGCCCTTTAAGGTACAAGTTAATTTTGAAATCCCCATATTTGAGGGTCAGATAAACGCAAATGCCGTAGATAAATGGTTAAATCTGCTAGAGGGTTATTTTTCTGTTCATGAATTTTCGAGTCGGGAAAAGATTGTTTTCGCTCTTCTCAAAGCAGCCCCCCACGTCAAGGACTGGTGGGAAACCTACTACGAGTAGAAGGATGAAAGTACCGGCTCAATATTTTTAGCCGCACCCACCTGTAATTCATTCCGAGAGGCCATCAAGGAGCAATACTACCCTGTCAGAAGCTATGAGGATGAATACATAAAGTGGAACATGCTGCGGTAGGGAAGAGACCAAGACATGCTGGAGTTCACCAATCTTTTCCATACCCTTCGCGCAAAGTTGGGTATCAAGGATTCAAAGTAGCATTTGATACTCAAATACCACG
This sequence comes from Pinus tabuliformis, assembly GCA_031772625.1. NCBI lineage: Eukaryota > Viridiplantae > Streptophyta > Pinopsida > Pinales > Pinaceae > Pinus > Pinus tabuliformis. Next base: position 96,487,668 of record CM062805.1, on the reverse strand, counting down.
ACTGTCTGCACAAGTACATCTAGGAAGAAATACAATTCCTGAACATCTCCTCGCTCGGCACAGCATACCGATATGTCGTCAAGGTCGAGTAGAAGTTTAAACAGAAGAAGCGAGACTTTGGATCTGCGAATCCAAAGCAAGGGAAAGGTGCCCCTAAACCACAGAACAAAGGACAAATCCTAGGCGGGGCAGCCCAAGACAACCCGCCAAAGCTGCAAGCAAAGAACAGCACCGCGAAACTGAAAAAGGACACGGGAAAATGGTGTGAGTTCCATAAGAGCTCCACTCACAACACAAGTAAGTGTTGGGCCAAGCAGTCACTAGTGGCTGAGCTAAAGGTTTCAGAATCAGATGCATGTTCCGACTCTGAGTCAGAACCTGACAAGGGGAATGACAAAGGGAAGCAGATCATTGATGCGGATCCCAACGCCACTGTTGCTACTGCCAAGATCCAGAAAAATGAACCTGAAGATCCAGAGGAGGAGGAGCGTCTCTTCCACTCCCAGATGTGGGTAAAGGGCTCCCCACTACAGTTCATTTTCGATAGCGGGAGCCAAAAGAACCTCATTTCGGCAGAGGTCGTGAAGTGGTTGGGCTTACTAACTACAGCACATCCACAACCGTATAGCATCAGGTGGCTTCACCAAGGAAGGGATCTTCGCGTGAGCCAGCAGTGTCGCCTTCCATACAACATCAAGCCCTTCATGGATGAGGTATTGTGTGACATTGCTCCCCTTGAAATTTTTGATGTATTATTAGGACAACCGTACTTGTGGAAGCGAAATGCTGTGTATGAATCAAGGCCCCGTGCTGTTATTATTACATTGGGAAATAAGTTATACAGGATACCATAGGTAGCACCACCTACCGCCATCTCTTTGATTACTCCAGAACAATGCAGTAAGCTCATTTCCAAAACCAGGAAATTTGTTTTCCTGATGATACGCCCTCAAGGAAAGAAGAAGACGGTGGTCGCGGCCTCCAGGCAGGGCCCCTCCACACGACAACTACAGATGGACAAGGTCGTGGAGGAGTACGAGGACATCTTCACCTCCCCCGTAGGGGTTCCTCTGCACTGTCAGGTCAAGCACTCCATCGGTTTGACCCTAGGTGTGCCGCTACCCAATGGACCAATTTATCAGTGCTCCGTTCTAGAGAACGATGAAATCAAGAGGCAGATTCAGGAGCTCCTGCAGAAAGGTCACATCCATCCGAGTTCATCACCTTGTGGGAGCCTAATTGTGTTGGTACAGAAGAAGGATGGGACTTGGAGACTCTATATTGACTATCAGGTGCTGAACAAGATCACTGTCCGTAATAGGTACCTGATCTCGCAGATTGATGACCTCCTGGACCAACTAAAGAGGGAAAAATATTTCAGCAAGATCGATCTGAAGTCAGGATATCACCAAGTACCAATCGAACCCTCTGATGTGTGGAAGACTGCCTTCAAAGCCAACGAGGGCCTTTTCGAATGGTTGGTTATGCCTTTTAGATTGACGAATGCTCCTGCAACCTTCAGGAGGCTAATGGATGACATCTTGCGGCCATTCACCAACTCATTTGTAGTGGTATACTTGGATGACATTCTGATCTTCAGCCAGAGTTTGGAAGAGCACCTCCACCATATCCGACAGGTTCTCCAAACACTGCGGCAACACAAGCTATGTGCCAATTTGGAGAAATGCACTTTTGGCATGACCCAGGTTCAGTATCTGGGATACATTATTGATGAATAGGGGGTGCATGTGGATCCAGCCAAGATCCAAGTCATTCAGGATTGGCCATCTCTAACCACTCTGACAGAGCTCCGCAGCTTTCTAGGTCCTGCCAACTTCTACCGCAGGTTCGTGTTGGGGTTTTCTCATATCACTTGGCCCTTGAGTCAAGTCACCAAGGGAGGAGCGAAAGCAAAATTCTTTTGGTTTGAATCTCAATAGAAGGCATTCAAAGAGTTGAAAGTTCACCTCTGCACGGCACCAGGGCTCGCGTTACCAGATTTACAACAACCATTTGAGGTCGAGACGGATGCCTCTGACTATGCTATTGGTGTAGTCCTTACTCAACACGGGCATCCAGTGGCATATCACAGTGAAACACTTTCAGACACAGTCCGAAAGTATCCCACTTATGATAAAGAGATGTATTCCATTGTGCAGGCCTGCTGACAATGGAAGCATTAGATTTTGGGGAAGGAAACGGTCATCCACACAGACCACCGACCCCTGCAGTTCATACAGACTCAAGGGAAATTGGAGAATGATCGCCATCAGAAGTGGTCTACATACCTACAACAGTTCCATTTGAATATCAAGGATAAGAAGGGCAGCACCAATAATGTTGCAGATTTCCTCAGTCGACCACTGATCATGGCATTAACCACTGTGCTCAACTCTTGTGGGCACGAGACTTCTGATTGGCCACTTCTCTACAAAAGCGACCCAGAATTCGGCCACACATACCAGACACTCTCGACGGGTCGGCATGTTCCAAATTTTCACCTCTAGGATGCCATGTTATGCCACCTGGGTCACCTTTGTGTTCCTTCAAGCGAGTGTGCCAAGATGATTTGGGAAGCACACTACAGTCGGGCTGCTGGGCATTTCGGGGTCGAGAAAATAGTGGCAGTACTGCAAAAGTATTTCTATTGGCCGAATCTTCAACAGGATGTTGGGAAGTACATCAGATCATGTACTGCCTATGCCATTGCCAAACCGACCATCAAGAAGCAAGGCCTCTATGCCCCACTGCCTACCCCTAGTAGACCTTGGGAATCCATCTCCATGGACTACATGTCAGGCCTTCCTTCCACTAAGCATGGAAATGACTGTGTTTTTGTGGTCGTCGACAGGTTCTCGAAGATGGCTATTATGGCGGCCTACAAGAAGAATATCACAGCAGAAGCCACTGCTAAACTCTTCTTTGAACGAGTGTGGGTTCACTTTGAGATCCCATAGTCTATCACCTCAGATCGGGACATTCGGTTCCTTAGTACATTTTGGTCCAGTCTCTGGTCAATGTTGGACACCAAACTCACTAAGTCCACAGCCTTCCATCCTCAAACTGATGGCCAGACAGAGGTTGTCAATAAGATGATTGTGCACACTCTGCGCATGTACAACTCAAAGCATCCACGCACATGGGACGAGAGCCTCCCCTATGTTCAACATAGGTACAACTGAGCTCTTCACAACTCTACTGGCCACAACCCTTTTCAGGTGGGCTTGGGATTCCAGCCACTATGCTCCATTGATGTGGCCATGCCACTTGCAGCTACTCACATAGATTCAGCTCATGTCCAGTCCGAAACAGATAAGGCAACCAGCTTCATCGAGCACATCCAACATATTCACCAGTAGGTCCATGAAATTCTGGAGAAATCAAATGCCAAGTACAAGCAACGACATGATCAACATCGGGTGCCACACAAGTTTCAGGTGGGCGACAAAGTCTGGTTGCATCTGCAAAAGGAACGCCTTACTGGAGCCTATAGGAAACTGAGACCACTCCGATATGGTCCTTACACCATTACTAAGGCTATGGGAGACAATGCATTTGAGCTCATCATTCCCCCATTCCTTGGCCTGCACCCAGTGTTCAATGTGGACCGCCTTCGGCTATACTTTCCACCATTACTAGACACATCTGACATTGCAGAACATCTCACACCCACAGAATTAAATCCAGATTGCATGGAACAAGTTGCAACTGATCGGATCATGGACACACAGATCAAGAACACTCGCCAACAGAATATCCAACTGTATCGAGCTGTCAAAGCAGGCCAACTCCTTCACCAGGGACCAAGTTCAGTAAAAGTTTCCTCATCTCGTGGAGGAACTCAACGCAATGGGGACCATTACTTCCTAAGGGGGGTGGAATGATCCAGGTGGATATTGGTGGCCACCTTCCAAGTCCACCTGGACCCCCACTGTTGCTTCTCTCAGCATTTTCAGTTTCCTAAATTGCAGCACAACTTACTATTTTTAGCAGTTTTTCGGGTCCTGAACTTCCGGAGCCGTTTTGAGGCCCTAAACGACGTTTTTTGGGAAATCTGGGGGCAACATGGGTCCATGGATCGATATTTCCCTTCCCAAAGTGGTAGTGCTCGGATAGATCTTTCTAACAAGCTATTGTACGCGTCAAACAGAGATCGTATGCCAAAGTTACGACCCCAAGAAGTTGATGTACCAATTTACCCAAACGGGGCCCACAGTTTGGCGTTTCATCTTCTAGGGTTAGGTTTTGGAATGTTAAGGGTTTTCCATTGTTTCTCAACAATAAATAGGCCTTCGAGCCTCATTGTAAGACATTTTAGAGGCATGTAGCCACCACATCTCTTCTCAGAGATAAGCTATCATCGCCCTCGCTGGTTTATTTCCATTACTGTTTGTAAGCATAGTTTAGTATTTTACATTAATGAAATGAAGTATTATTTCCACTCCATATCTGTGTTGATGGTTATCTCTGTAATTTGTTGCGTTCCTGTTTAAGTCCGGATCAGTTATCACCGTCGGTCCTTTCACGAAGTGGGGCATTGATTTTACGACTTGTAATCTACCTTCGGTAGGAAATCACAAGTACATCATTGTGACCATAGACTACTTTACGAAGTGGGTTGAGGCCATGCCTACTTTTAAAAACGACAGTGAAAAAGTGGCCTTGTTTCTCTTCAATCAGGTTATTTCACGATTTGGTATCCCTAAAGAGATTGTCACTGATCATGGAAGCCATTTCCAAAATCAATTGATATCTGAATTGGCTCTCAAGTTGGGTTTTCGGTAGGAGCATTCATCTTCGTATTATCCTTAGGCCAATGGGTAGGTTGAAGCCATGAACAAATCCCTTAAAATCATCCTGCAAAGGACAATTGACAAAGCTAGATCCAATTGGCACATCATGTTATATCCGGCACTTTGGGCATACCGAACATCAGTTAAGACTGCCACTGGCTTTACTCCTTTTCAACTAGTTTACGAGTTGGAATCTATCTTTCCTATTGAATGTGAAATTCCTTCTCTTAAGCTAGTTGTTGAACTTCTTCCAGAGACTTCTAGTCTCGAGGAGCGCCTCGTTCATTTGGAGCATCTTTATGAGTAGCGTCTAGATGCTGCCACAATAAATGAAACCCATAAAAAGAGGGTAAAAACTCAATACTATAAAGTCATCCATCCTAGAAATTTTTCTAAAGGTGACCTTGTCCTGGTCTATGATCAAGACAAAGATGCTTTGGGGGCAGGAAAGTTTAATTCTATGTGGTACTGCCCCTTTATAGTCAAGTGAGTTTTGAAAAAGGGAGCTTATGAATTAATTGACTTAGAAGGAAACAAGTTGGTGGAGCCTAGAAATGGGCTCTACCTTAAGAAGTACTTTGCTTAGGATTCGGTCGAGCACTTACTTGTTTGTATATATTGTATGTTTGTACATATCTATCTATCGGTTTTAGTGATGTCGATATTTTTGATATGATTTGGTAGGTATTAATGGACTATTCAATATATCTAGGATTCCCCAATGGTGCGAGTAGGCATACCCGGAACCTTACTTCCGCGGCTTGGGTGATTTATTATCCATTTGGCCAGTTGATGGTTTCGAGAGGAGTATGTATCAGTCCTGCTTCGAATAATATTGCCGAATATACTGTCATTATTAATTTGCTATCCGAAGTGATATCTCTTGAGATTGATTCGTTAGTGATTTATTTAGACTCACAACTGGTGGTATCTCAGCTGAATAATAATTATCAGGTACACGATCCCTATTTATATCACCAATTTCTGAGAGTATGATTGTTGCAATGATCAATTATTTATATCACATATGTTCACATTCCACGATCAGAAAATTCCTTAGTTGATTCTATTGCTAATCAAGCATTAGACTGGCATATAAATCATTCATCGAAATAAGAAACATAAAAAAGAATCGAAGTATCATCTGTATATATGACCATCATAAAATCACATGTACATAGATAAAGTGTTTGTGTCCAAAATAATATACAAAAATTGGGACAAATATTTGATCATCTATCTAGTGGGCTCAAGATGAGCAGCTAGAAAACAAACAACGACATTGGCCACACGCCAGAAGAGTCATACCCAGTCCCATGGTACTCTTACCATGTGACGTTGCATCTCCTCGGGCAGGTCCTCTATGGCTATCATGGGTACTTGGTGAATCAGTCTCACCAAGTTCCTCTGAACTGCATGTAGAACTCTCTCCGTCTCAACTACAGCCCCTTCGGCATCTCTTCCACGACGCCTATGTCAGGGAAATTTGTCAGGTCTCACTGGCCCCACATCTGAAACATGATCAATATATTTTGTAAGGGTCTTGTCCCATAAAAAATATTTTTAAGTTCATTTATATTAAAAATCTAAAAAATGTTAAGAAATTAAAAAAATAAAATTGTTACCTATGGCGCCCCATGCTTCATTCGGTGGTAATACTAAATCTGGATCTCCTTGGAAATCCATCCTGACATAGGGGTAGTCATTGACTGCAATGACCTATTGATCCCACCATGCGAAAAACTCATCATCAAAAGTTGTCCTGGGGACATCACCACCCCCTAGGCATTTCATTAGGTCAGCCCATCTGCCCATCCATGGATCCCTCAGGCTGCTGATAGTCGATAATACCTTGGGTCGAAGCCCAGGTACTTTCTCAAAGAAGAATGAGCATAAGATTGTGCCATACCCAAAATTATTTGTCTGACCCTTCTGAATGGAGGTCAGTTGGTTCTTCATATTAGTCAGTAGAGGTGTGCACCAATCAAACACTGTGGTGAGACATTCCACTGCTAGGTTCACAGATACTCATCAGGACTGATGTAAAGCAGCAAAACCATTTACCTTGGTAATGGTAAATAGTAGAATTCTCAAGGACAAGCTCTCTACGTTCTTTATTGGAATCTGCCTTCCAATATTTTTAGGATGACTGAGACAGTATATGTGGACGTAGTCTTCTACACTAAGACTACCCCTCGTCCTGCCAATAGAATGCACTACCTCTCCCCTTCGAGAAAGACCGGTAATGAAGTAAATATCTTCGATCTCGATCCTTAGGGGCATCTGATCGATCATGAATGCATCATCCTCTGCACTCCAGTAATGTATCAGCAACTCAAGCAATCGTGTGTTTTCTTTCATATTTGACATTTTAAAGAATTTTAGCAAGCCATTGCCTCTTAAAGCATCCAAGGCATTTTTGTCCTCCAATACTTGGTTATCAATAGCACTATTCTCCCTTTCTCTCCAGGTGATGGTCATCCTACCCAAAAAATATGTTTCAAACCATTAGATTTATGTTTTAAATTTTTTACTCGCGCACACGCGGGTTTCCTTTTTACACAGTCGCGTGTAGGGCCCTCGTATACGCGGGTTACCTGTATTCAACCCATGTGTACGCAGAGTTGAAATTTTTGACATATTTTCCTACGGTCAAAACTTGGAAAAAACATCTAAAAAGTATCACAAATAATTAAAGGCATGATATAAGGGTTACCTGGAAGTTTTGGAATGATTTGAATGGTTCAATTGGTCGGAGGAAGCTTGTTTGAGTTTGTCTCCATAGCTCCTTGCTCAAAACACAAATGACAAAACTGTGAGTCCAAAAGTCTTTATATAAGTTGAAAAATAAAAATTATTTTTTCAAAAGTTGATTTTTATCTTATGGACTTTTTGACCTTTTGGCTTGGAGTGTCGAGAATGGGTGGTATTTACAGGAAACTTTGGAGACTTCTTTGAGAAATCATTTTGGTCCCATGACTGGAGACCTATCATGGCAGGTATAATTTTTTTACTGGAATATAGGTTAGGGAATACCACTTTCCACTGCATTTTGCATACTAGCCTCCATACTGCGATATGATAGCCATAGGTTGAACCCATCTTGTCTTGGTTCACAAACCATTTTCACTCGCTGACTTCAAAAATCATGATGCGATGGTAGAACCAACCTTTACATGGGCATCTTAGTTAGATCCTCGTTGACGTTGGTTGCCCATGCTGCTATATTGAGTAGGCTCGGGAGTCCTCTTTAGTCCTACCATGACTTGTGTGGTGAACACTCATTCTCATATTTCTGCACTACTTTCTAGCCTAATACCCTAGAGGCTCCTTTGTGTTGAGTTGTACCACTGCATCACATATTGACTATTTCCACCTTTTGGCCTTGAGCCAGCTTCACTTGGACTCGTGTTTAAGCCACTTTTTCGACCATGTCTTCTACAAAATCAACCTTGCAATCACTTAGCCTCTGCAACTTGACACACCCTTTTACCCGTGGAAAGAACATTCCTTTGAGTGTCCTTGACCAGTTTCGTCTCCTTGCATTGAGCATAGGAATGTTCCCCTCCCAGGAACTAGAACATCTGCTTTTTCGACACTCGTTCTTTCCACTGAACCATAGCATTCTTTTATTCTTTTTCAAACTTCTTACAAAAGAAAAGACAAAAAAAATTGTATATTCCAAAAAAGAGCAGGAACCTGACATTATTTCCATATTTGATGGTAGCTAGAGTCAATTGTGTCGACCTTGAACAAATCACTCAAAAATAAGTCTTTCCTCCATCGGGATGGGATTTAGTTTGACTGAGGACAACTTTAACCTTGTTATTGAGTCATTACTCCTCCGATTGGTTACCTCTTCCAATCATATGGAGAGTTTTCTTATGCCTCCTGCATGACAAACTTATACAAAGTTATCATATGCTTCCATATAGTCACAGTTGAGTCGTGCTTTTGTTCAAGGGAAGTAAACTTGAGTCAGCCTCTTTGCATGTCCCTTGACCTATTTTTCAGTCGACCATCCCTAGTTGTCAGCATCATGTTCATTATCACATCAATTTAATTGGTCCTTTTCTTGTGCCGGTTTGTGAAGGTCTTCATTGACTTCTTGTTGGCGAGTCTTGCTCTTATCAACTACGACAAATTTCTCTAAGGGCATATCTAGAGCCGCACCCTAAACCTATTTTCATTGTTGATAGGTCACCTTGTGCTCAGCATCGATCAGTATCATGGGTCTTTGACTGAGTGGTTTCCCTTGTGTTTGACATCAGATTTCCTTATCACACATTTGGATTCGTGTCGTGCCTTGATTTCCATTTGACCCTATTGGTGGATTCCTTGCCTTTGTGTCAGCTTTCATTATTGGTTGGTTCAGAGGGTTTCTATCATGTGCTACCCACATCTTGTGTACGTCAGAAACGTGCTTCGATTGGGTTACAACATCTTTGTTCGTCCGATTCCTTCCATATTATTGGCCTACGGGTTACACTCGTGCTATATTGATGAAGGATGCCTTAATGCCTTCCTTTTAGTAGATCGCTTCCCATTGACTTTAGCTCATTGCTCTAGGAAATAGATCTAGAGTCCATTTGGCAGTGCCTTAGGGTTTGCAGTCATTAGTGGCAGAGTCCTTTACTATCGACAGTGGGAAAACATCATTTTCTCCTGATTGATAGATTCTTTCAAGTGTTCGACTACAACTCATATATTCACACTTGTCAGATTGTACTAGGTACCTTGACTCTCATCATCATTATCGGTGAGTAGCCTCACATTTGTTAATGGTACACATCAATGACTGGCAATCAAATGATTTCTCACATGGTCTACTTCAAATCATTCATTCCTATTGTGTAGAAATGTACCACGGCGGTCGGTGAAGACCTCAGGTTTGCATGAGCATGTCTTGGTTCACTTGTTAGTTGCTCTTGCTTTTGCTAGTTGAAACCATCCACCTTATATGTTGTAGTTCCTTACAATGAAATCTTATATGTTGGCACCCGAGTTGCAGTGTAGTATCATTTATTCCATCATGTTCACTTAGTACTATTTGGATCAGTTTCTTGACTTCAGTGATCAGCTTCATACTTCAGCATCATTGATCATCTCTTTATATGTGATATTCAGACATGTACTTTCTTGATTATGATCAGATGATCCATTATGTATTTTCAGTTCCTTTATACTTGTATACATATTGGATCCGCTTTTGTACTTGACATGCAGACATGCTTTACTATTTTTGAGCATGGGTATGCCCGCCTCAGACAACAATTTCTTTCTGATCTCTTTCGATGGCTTGGCAGGCTGAATTATGGTGAACTCCTCCTCGGTCTCGGCATGATTCCTTCTATACACTTAATACATTTCAGCCATCATGTACCCCTTCTAACCTCATATATTAGGGGGCATCTGTTATAGCACCATTTACCACTCCTGGTAGATTTGATGCTTTGATTATGGCCTAGGGAAACCCTTCCTTCCAGACTTGGTCCAAAATCTAAAAACAATGTTTTATTCCCTATACGTTACTTTGCCCTGTGATAAAAGCATGTACACATGGGTCAACAGACACCCAACCCACGTACATATGTTAAAACACTTAAAAAAATTAAATTTCCTTAATTTTGGGTAGAGTTCACAGGTTTTACCTGTTACTCACCTCCTATTGCCCGTGGCCCAACTGTTTCCCAATTGAAAAAAATAATTTGGAGAAGTATAAATAAATCTCCATGGGAAGGCCTTAAGGAGACAATATATGAGATATTGATACTATAGTGAGATTATCCCTGATTGAGTCTGAAGAATCCCCGTGCCTCCTATACTCCCCAAAGCTTCAGGAAACCCTTGTTTCCTTGTTATAGATATCCTTCATCTTGCTTGAGATATCCTTGTATTGGTGATGGAGGAAGATTGCTGAAGGCCGGGAAAGGATGGATCCGGAGGATGGTTCCACTTGGATCCGGAGAAGGACTCAGGTCGTATTTCTCCACTTTACTTGTAGCTAACTTCAATAAAAGGAATGATGTTTTGTTTCCGATATTAAATGTGTTTATGCATCAAGTTATGTTGTAATTCATTTATGAATCTTATATTGATGTATAATTGGTCATTCATTTATATGATTTAAGGTTAATATCATGAACATGCTTTATGTTTCTACTGTTGTACATGTTCCATTTGAATAATTTTTAGGTTTCAAGAACATCAGAAGAAGCTGAGGATTTGCACCATGTGGGATCTACCCAAACATAGAACATTCGGGTAAGGACACTCCTACATAGTTCAATAGAATAAGCATTTAGGTTGATTGCCTGAGTATTTCTTGTTGTGGTTTGCCCTCTACTCTGTTGGGGTTCTCAACCCAAAGCCCTAGGGTGGTATCACCCGGAACAAGGGCTCTCTTGAGGTCTCTTGTTCTTGGTTTCCCTGGTGTAATTTTCTCTTCTTTATCTTTTGAATCATCCAACTGAACCACTGTTTTTCCTTTTACATCCTCTTTCTTCAAATTTGTTGTGTTTGTTTTGGATCATTTGGTTTACTTTCAATTGTATGTTTTCTTGCTATAAGCATGCTATCAAATAATTTGCCTCTGTCAACTTGTCTTCCAACTTTTTGATCTCAGCTTCCTTATCCATTATGATTTTCTTTGCAACTTTGTCCTCGTGACCTTTCTCCACATCTGTCACATTGGTACCTGGATGAGTGAATTCCTCATGCTATGGGGATGCTCTTTGTTCACCTGTTGTAGGCTTAGCCCTTTCAACAATATTTTGAGAAAACAAAATCATTTTGCCTCTGGAATAAGCCTTAGTCACATTTGCCTTAAAGGTCCACTTGGTAGGTCTGCTTGAAGAAGCAACCTCTTGTTGTGCTGGTGAGTTTAGAGGTGTTGATTCACCACTAGATATAGCCAGAGAAACTGGGGGGAATGTTGAATTTTCAAAGCCATCCCAAGACAAATTTACCTATGCCAATTGATTGAAAACTAGAATTTTCACTAAGCCATGATGAAATAGACTAGTATGATGATTTTATCCCATCTTTTGTACCTTATATATCATTTTTGTTAGGCTTCTGTAAAGATAGTAAGGCAGGTTTAGTTGCTTCACACTGTGAAATGCATCAAAAGCCTCATGTGGTATTGATACAACCTTGAATACCTGCCCTCACATGTAAAATATTTCATGATAAATTTCATGAGAGGGGCATATCTGTCCAGCAATTGTCTGAATGGAAAAACATGTTCTAGAGCTGTCTTATATGGTGTTTTCAAGTACATTTTGTAACTTTGAAGGTCAATGTCCCTTTTCCTATACCAAGTTTTTCCAGTGTTTGGAATCCCTGTGGCTATCCAGATGACTTCCTTTGAAAGAGTGAACTCAACACTTATTATAGTCACTTTATCCCTCCTTAACTTGGGTGAAACATCACTGGTCAATTGGTCATGAAACCTAAGTTGCTCAATTCTCTGGCAAATGGCAAGACAACCTACATCTTCAAATGATTTTCTAATGAAAGGAGATGATATGATTTCTTGATTTGAGGTAGGCTCATATCTAATGACCTTACCTCCTTTATGTCTCTTTTGTTCAGATGTTTTAGACTCCATGGTAACACCTAGCTCTATGGGAGAGAAATTAGGGTTTTACTTGTAGGAAAACAGGGAATTTAAATATCTTGAGGAAATTAAGGGAAATGAAAGGGACAGAGAATTGGTAAATTCTTGGGAAATTTTTGGAGGATATTGAGTGATGTTAGGGAGCCAAGGAAGGTGGAATTTCAAAATTTGGGGAGGGGAAGGGTTTCAAAGAAGGGAAGCACAATCCTAGCTTAGGAAAGTGTACTCTGGATAGGGTTTGTGTAAAAATGATGGAATTTAAGGATGGGTTTAATAGAGGATGTTTGGGAATGTGTGATTAGGATAGGTGAAGGTATATAAGCATAAAGATATAAGTTTTGATAACAATTCTACCATGGAAATCATGAAATCATGAAAACTGTTTTCAAAACCCTAGGAGAGGGAAATGAAACTTAGCAACACAACTAAGAGATTAATTGAGCAAATAAGAGGCCACCAACCTAGATTGAATATGACAGAACTAGAATGTGATGAAAGAAACCACTGCAAGGAAGTTCACAACTCTTTGATGAAAAACGCAGCAGTCCAAGGAAATGCACAGCACAACATGAGGATATGTGCAGTGCTGAAGAGAAACTGGGCTTGGGCATGCAAAGACTGATCTTTAGCTGACAAATTTGATTTGTCTTGGTGGAGTAATTTCTTGGAAAATGAAATGAACAAATGGAGAGTGAGTTGGACTCCTTTATAGCTTTTGGAAATCAATTTTTTACTTACATGTGGTAGTGTAACCACCATCATTTTTCATAACTTGACTTTGATGTATCTTTACAATGCAGCTTCATAACTTTATGAAATTATTTCATTATAAATGAGATAAAATGTGTTCTTTAAACCCTTTATTGACAACTTGAATTTCACTACTCCTTTATAAAATGATTTTAATGGTGACATGACCAATTTTCAGGAAATTAACCCTATGATATAGTGGTGACCCAGCATGGACTTATGAGATGAATTATGACCATAATGGCTATGGGACTCTTCTAATAGTAATTTGACTTGACCATGATCATGTTGATTAACCATGGAACTGGAAGGAGTAGTAAAGATTGAACCTCCATAACCAGTGACCAAACTTTTATTGAAAATTTATTTGAAACCATAAACATTTGACCTAAGACCCTAGTAAAAAAATAACTTTGTGAGAGCACATTTGATCATCGGTGACTAACATGACTGATAGGCACTAACAACACCCTCCTCCCACATCTACCCAAGTAACTAGCCAACTGGGGTAAACATGCGATGAGAGGCTACTATGATGGGATTCAACCTCCTATGTGACCTTAAGGAAGTGGAATCAACGGAATTATAACACACATACATGCAATACCAGTCTCAAGACCCACAGGAACCAAACAAGTACTTTAGAAAATTTTCCCCTAGGTCCTACTAAAGTTTTGACCAACCTAGGCCAAAGTAATGCTCCCCAAACATAACCCAGGTGAGTTATAATGCTCTCCAGCCCTTAGCCAAATGCATTAGTCTCTAGGCTAACACTCTATTTGGTCAGCATTCCAGGATTTGAGCCACCTTTTCAGGCCCACAACCCAGAACACTACCTAGAATTGGATGATAACTTAAAACCAGTAAAAGTACAGGTAAATAATGATGCCAAAGCAATGAACTGAACAAGACCATATCCAAACCCCTACTAGCCATGCTAGGCATTTTGTCAAACATATCATCAACATGTAATCTACAGGTGTAAACAACATAATTAAGTGTAGGGATCTCATACTTATATGAGAATCGCCATGAACCATTGTTTCCTCATGTCATTCATTTCCTTATCATTTATTAGGACACAAATACATTATCCATTCATAAAAAAGTTAGAACATGCTAAGAGCCATACATAGCTACTACCACAATGCATACATGTAACCAACATAATAGGAACAGAAATACCATAAACATATCAACCATCAAAATCCATATATACATCAATACATTTGCACATGAAAATCAAGGGAATGAGTTTCCCATTAATAAATGCAATGAACCAACCAGAGATGGGACTACTAGGTTCCACCTGACCATAGATTGGCTGAGCCAAGTCTCTCTTCAGCCAATCACCCCCGTGCCATATTCCAAGCATGAATTTGGAACTCATAGCACACATAAAAAAACACCAATCAATGTGGATGCCACCGAGTACTCTGCCTACATCGTGAGGAATTTGAGTGTCTCCTAGTCTCTCAGGATTTACTGTGCATCCATGGTCCTATCCAGGGAACACTATTCCCTACACCAAGACATAATCTCCAATATTTACCATGCATTCCATCCTGGAACCACTAGGCCCAACAGAGAGAAAATCCACCTCTTGGCTTTATGTATATCCTGCCATTCACCGACAAGGATTCCAAGGCCCACTGAGGCACACAATTTGGCTTTACCACAACCCACAGTCTAGTTCACGAGTTACTAGGCCAGTGGCTTCATGATCCTTAGTCCGGTTCAGGGACCACTACACCATGTGTTTGTCAATTCATAGATCTACCCCACTCAACTTCAAATCTAATCCAGCCATCCCACATAAACCAAACGAGAGAATCCATCTCATCAAAGCTATCAAGAAATGGCAAGGCTAGGCTGAAAATACTATCACACTGGGAAAAACCCATGCCATGGTAGAAAATAAACACATGTGGTCTCATGCATGCCAAATATAGCAAGGAAAATACACATGCAAGTCGATAGCTGCAATGAAGCCTATTGTAGCTGCTTGGTCCTTCATTTCCCTACTTGAACTTTTCTTTTTCTTGTCTTTTTTTTCCTTTCTTTCTCCAATGGTAAAGTGCTCCAAGAAACTCTGTGTCTAAGAGTGAGAGAGAGAGAATAATGAAAGATTTCCAACACTAAACTGATGAAAGCTTACCAATTGATCCTTAGAATAATTTTTATGAATGAGGCCTCTATTTTCTTCATTTTCCATTATTTTCCTTCATTTTCCTCCTCACATGCAGCTTGTCACCTTTCACCTCCTTTTTCTCCTAATTTCCATTATTTTAATAAATAATTGTGCCAAAATGTCATTTTTCCTTTCCAAAGCCTTAGCCATTGCCTTTGCCAATTTCCTTAGCCATAAACAACCAAATGAACACCCCCTAGGATGTCTTGCCCAACATTCAACTTGGAATAAGTGTCCCATCAACTGTGGTTATTTTTTTTAACTTTTATTGCATGGAATTTTCACTAGGGTTTTAACAAAACTCTCCCCCTTAGGAAACACCGTCCTCGATGTTCAATCTCATATATACCTTAGAAACTTTCTGAAAGAAGACATATTGCTCATGGAGATTTATAGCACATCTCCATGCAGTATTTACAATGAAATATCTACTCAAAACATCATGACATCATGACAACATACCGCATAGTGGAGCTTTACAAGAGAGCTCATTATGGTATTTACAATGATCATCCTATTGACTTCCAACCCATATAACATTGTAACATCATGATAACATAACCACATGATCACATAGTAACATGACAACATAATCATAATGACATGATACCCATACTGCATAGTGGATCTTTATAAAATAGCTCATTACGGTTTTTACATCCATGTACATGTGTACATATAGCAACATCATCATAAATATAGATTCAAAATATATGTAAAAACAAGTACCAAAGCATATATCAAAACATATACTAAACACCATATCTAAGCATATATCAAAACATCATATAGCATATATCAACCATCATATGGCATATATCGAACCACCATAAAACAAATACCAAACCACCATAAAGAAAATACCAAACCACCATAAAGAAAATACCACACCACCATATCAAAGCTGCTTTGCCTCAACCGCAAACAAGGAAGGATACATAGCCCGCATCTGATCCACCATCTCCCATGTAGCTTTATCAGGCCAAAGTGCTTCCATTGCACTTGAAATTTCTCGATTTCTCAATTCTGGAGCATGAGCACCTTTTTCTGCAATATACACTGAAGCTCTGGATGGAATTCTTCATCTAGTTCCGCCTGCAATACAAACCATTCAGTCGCATGATCAACATATTTAACATACTTCTTAAGCAATGAGACATGGAAAACATCATGGACTTTCACTATTGGAGGCAGTGCAAGTAGATAGGCTACGGGCCTAATCCTCTCAATGATACTGAAGGGTCCAAAAAACCATGGTGCCATATTGGCACATGATCCAATCCGCAAGGACATTTTCTTCAGTTTGATGCACAAATAAACTTGTTCCCCAACCTAGAACTCCTTGAAAAACTTGTTCCTGGCTACATAACTCTTTTGCATATCTTGTGCTACCTTTAGATTCTTCTTGATTACATGCATTTCTTGCTCCATGTCTACCCACATATTTGGTCCAATCAATACCCTCCTTATGAGATCACTCCAACTGATGGGAGTGTTACAACTCTGCCCATAGAATGCCTCAAAAGGACTCATCCTTAGTGACTCCTAAAAACCGTTGTTGTATGCGAACTCTACCAAAGGGAGATACTCTTCCCATTTCCATTGTTGATGCATCACATACATCGTCAACATGTCCTCCAATATCCCATTGACCCTCTTTGTCTATCCATCTATCTGTGGATGATAAGCTATGCTGAAGGCCAACTCTGTGCCCAAACCTACAAATAACTCCTTCCAAAACTTGGATGTGAACTTCGCATCCCTGTCTGACACAATCTTCTTTGGAACACCAAGTATTCTAACCACATCTCTGATGAATACCTGTGCCACATCACTTGATGAGTATGTAGACATCACCAGAATGAAGTATGCGACCTTTGTTAATCTTTCCATAGTGACCATGATGTAATCATGCTGCTTCACCATCTTAGTCAACCCTATGATGAAATCCATGGAAATGACTTCCCATTTCCACTCTATGATCGTAATTGGCTATAGAAGTTCACCTAGATCTTTACATTCTGCTTTCACTCGCTGATAGTCAAAACACCTTGCCACAAACTTTGCTACATCCCTCTTCAAAATCGTCCAATAATAATATCTATTTACTATTGTCATTTTCTTATGATAACTTGGGTGGCCTGAATATGGTTTTGCATGAAATACCCTCAAGATCACCTTCTTGAGCTCATTGTTATCCGATACATATATCATGTCTTAGAACTTGACCAATCCATATGTTATAAGACAATAATCCATACCTTGTGCACCTGTACCTGTACCTATACATGCACCTATACCTATACCTATACTGAGGCCTATTCCAGCATCTTGTTATACCTGACATCGTGCTGACCTGCCTGCAAAATCCTATCCTGTAAATCTGTCCCATAGAAGCTCATAGCTGCCAATTGATGTACTTGTACCTGTCTACTAAGAGAAATTGCCACTTTTTTCTCTTTTCCCTTGATGTACCTGATCTCGAAGTCAAACCCGCTGATCGTGGCCAACCATCTAACCCGCCAAGCATTCAAATTCAGCTGGTCAAACAAATACCTCAATCTAATGTGATCACTCATAAGTATAAACTTCCTGCCAAGAAGATAGTGTCTCCACATCTTCAAGGCATGTATAATCGTTGCTAGCACAAGATCATGTGTCAAGTTGTTATTCTCTTGCTTTTTTAGTTTCTGGGACTCATAACATACCACATGTCCATCGTGCATAAGAACTCCACCAAGCCCTCTCTTTCAAGCATTTGTTCATACCAAAAATTATTTGTCGGGATCTACGATCTGTAGCATTGGTGCATGTGTCAACAACTGCTTAAGCTTCTCAAAGCTAGCCTCGCACTCCTCCGTCCATTTGAACTTCTTACCTTTCCTTTGAAATGATGTGATTGGATAAGAAATATGTGAGAATTTCTTGATGAACCTCCTATAGTAGTCTGCCATAACCATGAAGGATCTCACCTCATCCACATTCTTAGGAGCTACCCACTCCATGATGGCTCTTATCTTCTCGGGATCGACTGCAATGCCTTCTTTAGAGACAACATGTCCCAAGTAGTGTACCTCAATCTGAAAGAAACTACACTCATTGAGCTTAGCATGCAATTGATGCTCTCTCAACAACCTCAACATTGCTTCTAGATGTTTAGCATGCTCTTCCTCATTTTTAGAATATATCATTATATCATCAATGAACACAATAACAGAGTTATCCAAATATGAATGCAACACACTATTCATCAAGCACATAAATGTAGTTGGATCATTAGTTAAGCCAAATGGAACTACAACAAACTCATAATGCCCATACATTGTCTTGAACGTAGTCTTGTAAATGTCCTCCTCGTTGATGCATACCTAATGGTATCCTAATTTCAAGTCAATCTTCGAGAACACTGCTGCTCCCTTCAGGTGATCGAACAAATCATCAATCCTCAGCAAAGGGTACCGGTTATCAATAGTCACTTTGTTCAACTATCTGTAATCAATGCATAATCTGACGGTACCATCTTTCTTCCTCACAAACAAGACTAGTGTGCTCCATGGTGATACACTTGACCTAATGTATCCCTTGTCCATAATTTCCCTTAATTGCAACTTTAACTCAACCAACTCAGGTGTGCTCATGTTGTAAGGTGATTTTGACGTTGGAGCTACCCCTGGCACTAACTCAATAGAAACTTCTACCTCCCTGTGTGGTGGAAACTCTGTAATGTCCTCAGGAAATACATCCTAAAACTACTACAAAACTAGGTACCTGCTCAACACATCTGCATCCTCAACCTCCATACCCTTATCACTAGAAATGTGTACTACAAATATCTTGCACCCCTTGTTGTGGCTATGCTTTTCTTGCATAGTTGTCACCATCCTAACTGATGTGCTCTTCTTCTTACCCTGTAAGACTCTTGGTTCTCCATTGTCATCAACACACTCGATAGCTTTGTTGTAGCAGTCTACCTTGATTCTATGAAGATACAACCAACCCATGCCCAACAACATAATGTATGATCCCAATAGTAATGCATTTAAATGTGTTGTTGTAGGCATATCCTTCAAGTCAAATGTGCAAGCCCTTACCCAATGATGAATTCGCTTCCTTGTACCTGTTGCCAACTATACTAATCAAGACTTTGCATTTAACTCCTTATTCAAATCACACTTATCCACCAAGTCAGGATTAACATAGCTATAAGTAGATCCAACGTCAATCAAAATAGAAATAACTTGATCACAAAGCTTACCATCCCTCTCAATGATAGATTGTTGGTGTTATGCATGCCTGTTGTCCATTATTGCATAGATACGTGGAATACTTTGACCAACATACCCAATAGTTTTCACCTCCTATTCATTGTATATCTTAGGCCTTCCACCTTGATGTTGTGGACAATATATCCTAAGGTGTTCTTCACCACATGTCCAACACTCCAATGGACCAGTGCCCTCACCTCTATGTTGTTGTTGTTGTGACCCATGTCCCTCTCCAGCTGCATTAAACTTCTTTTGCAGTGCCACATTTTCCTTCCCATATGCATCTTGAGGCCTTGTCCTCTTAGGCTGCCATTTACTTCTACTTTTGTCTTTTCCTTTCCATCCATGCTAAGATTCATTCTTACGCTTTAACTTCTCATGTAAATGCTTCAGTTTCCCTATGACTCCTCAAGTGACCAAGGCTCATCATACTCAATATGATCTCTAAATGCTAATGGAAAATCACTGAAAAATCCATGAACTTTAGCCTTCTCATAAGTAAGATACGATACATATGTCAATAGATCTAGAAACTTGGACGTGTATGCTTCATCTGTCATTGATCCCATCTTTAGCTCATAGAATTATTTTGCCTTACTTTCATAGTACCTCTCTCACAAGTACTTCTTCCTAAAAATCCTCTTAGACTCCCGCCAGATCAAGTCATCTATCCTGATGTCTCTAACCTGCTTAACATCTTCCCACCAGATGTCTTATTTACCTTTCAAACTGAAGATAGTTATCCTAGCCTTCATGTTATCTATATACTCAAGCAACTAAAAAAAGTTTCTCATTCCAAGTATCCAAGCCTCTGCATCTTCCGACTTCTTCAAATCTCCATCAAAAGTAGGTGGCTTCATTTTCTTGAATTCATATGGAAAATATCCCCTTTCATTCCTCCTGTAAGGATGATAACGATGACGATCATGATATCTATCGGAAGCAGAACTAGAATAGTACATGTGATCATCACCCCTCCTATCCAGAGTGTCCAACAACCTACCATATCTCACTGTATCGGATCTATCCGACCTATCTACTAGGAGATTTGCTGTCATATGCCCCATTAGTTCCATCCTCCTATCCATGGTTGATCTAAAGCATCCCTTGTCACTGCGAGTTCGACAAACTTTGAAGAAGTATAGCATTAACCTCTACTTGTTTCTCTCGTGTCTATATGATTCTGTCATTATATACCTTGCAACTCCTTATCTCTTCCTTTAAGCTTCTCAGTGTAACTGCTAAATTAGAAGGATTCCAATGCCATACTGCTCTTCAAATTCATAGGGAGAGTCTTTGTAGTCAACCATTTTGCTAGCCATTTGAGATTTCTTCCTGCGATGCATAATAAGTCAGATAAACCAAATCAAAATAAATCAATGTGCCTTAGTATAGCTCAGGGAAGATACCTTGTATCCAAAATCACCAAATCAGTGTGATACATGTATAACATAATCATAACATCATATAGACATACGCAATAAATGTATCAACACATAAGCATCATTATAGTTAGGGTCCAGTCATCAATGCAAGGCCATATCAACAATGCATGATATGACCTCATGCATGACAACAACCATTACTCCATTGTACACATTGTTGCATGCAACCAACAATATGCATAAGCAATGCCAAACCAACTACACATATGCATAAGCACATGTAGTTGAGCATAAGCGATCAAATTTTGTAATCAACCTACAAGACTAATACATGCAATTAAAATATTCAAGAATGTAACCTAACATACAAGGGTGTAAGTAGGAGACATAAAATCAACATATAAGCGACATATAATCCATATACAGTGAATCACATACTTATGACAAATGCATTCCACAAAATCAATATCGAATTCTCCATGATAACCATACTACAACCATAGTCAAGCATCAAGAAAATGCAACAAGCACATGGTATACAAGTGTAAGAGACACACACAAAATTGACATGAATGCATGATCAATAAACCACCCATCCAGTTTGAGAGTTGAAACATGCTCTAATACCACTCTATAACACCCTCCTCCCACATCTACCCAAGTAACTAGCCAAACAGGGTAAACATGTAATGAGAGACTACTGTGATGGGATTCGACCCCCTATGTGACCTTAAGGAAGTGGAATCGACATAATTATAACACACATACATGCAACAATAGTCTCAGGACCCACAGGAACCAAACAAGCACTTTAGACAACTTTCCCCTGGTTCCTACTGAAGTTTTGACCAACCTAGGCTAGAGTAACACTCCCCAAACACAGCCCAAGCGAGTTATAACACTCTCCAGCCCTTAGACAAATGTGTTAGTCTCTAGGCTAACCCTCTGTTTGGTCAACATTCCGAGATTTGATCCACCTTTTCAAGCCCACGGCCCTTAACACTACCCAGAATTGGATGATAACTTAAAACTGGTAAAGTACAAGTAAACAATGATGCAAAGCAATGAACTAAACAAGACCATATCCAGACCCCTACTAGCCATGCCAGGCATTTCATCAAACATATCCTCAACATGTAATCTACAAGTGTAAACAACAGAATTAAGTGTATGGATCTCATACTTATCTAAGAATCACCATTGCTTCCTCATGTCATTCATTTCCTTATCATTTATTAGGACACAGATACATTATCCATTCATAAACAAGTAAAAACATGCTAAGATCCATACATATATACTGCCACAACACATACATATAACTAGCATAATAGGAATAGAAATACCATAAACATATCAACCACCGAAATCCATATATGCATCAATTCATTTGCACATGAAAATCAAGGGAATGAATTTCTAATTAATAAATGCAACAAACCAACCAGAGATGGGACTAACACTTTCCACCCGACCATAGATTGGTTGAGTCAAGTCTCTCTTCAACCAATCACCACCGTGCCATATTCCAAGCATGAATGTGGAACTCATATCACACACAAAAAAACATCAATCAATGTGGATGCCACTGGAGTTCTCTGCCTACATCGTGAGGAATTTGAGTGCCTCCTAGTCTCTCAGGCTTTACTGTGCATCCACGGTCTGATCTTGGGATCACTAGGCCATACACTGAGACATATTCTCCAGGATTTACCATGCTTTCCATCCTAGAACCACTAGTCCCAATGAAGAGAAAATATGTCTCTCGGCTTTACCGTATATCCTGTCGTTCACTGGCAAGGATTCCTAGGCCCACTGAGGCATACAATCTAGATTTACCACAACCCACAATCTGGTTCAAGGGTTACTAGGCCAGTGGATTCATGATCCTCACTCTAGTTCAGGGACCACTACACCATGTGTTTGTCAATTTTGAGATCCACCCCACTCAGCTTCGGATCCAATCTAGCCATCCCACATAAACCGAATGAGAGAACCCATCTCATTAAATCTATTAGGAAATGGAAAGGCTAGGCTAAAATACTATCACACCAGGAAAAACACATGCCATGGTAGAAAAGAAACACATGCAGTCCCATGCATGCCAAATCTAGCAAGGAAAATACATATACAAGTCAATACCTACAACGTAGCCTGTTGTAGTTGCTTGGTCCTGTATTTCCCTGCTTGAACTTTGCTTTCTCTTACCTTCTTTTCTTTTCTTGCTCCAATGCCAAAGTGCTACAAGAAACTCAAAGTTTCAAAGAGTGAGAGAGAGAGAGAATAATGAAAGAGTTCCATCACTGGACTGACAAAAGGTTACCAGCTAATCGTCAGAAGCCTTTTTATGAATGAGGCCTCTATTTTCTTCATTTTCCATTATTTTCATTCATTTTCCTCCTCACATGCAACCTGTCACCTTTCACCTCCTTTTTCTCTTAATTTCCATTATTTTAATAAATAATTGTGCCAAAATTCCATTTTTCCTTTCCAAAGCCTTAGCCATTTCCTTTTCTAATTTCCTTAGCCATAAACAACCAAATGAACACCCCCTAGGATTTCTTTCCCAACATTTACTTAGGAATAACTGTCCCATCGATTGTGGTTATTTTTTTTAACTTTTATTACATGGAATTTTCACCAGGGTTGTTACAATAGTTTTCCTAACTAAACAAGTCAAGAAGGTTGTTAGTTTGGGAAATGTTTTAGAAATGAGAACGAATGTGAGTAAGAGCTAGAAAATCTAAGAGAAAGTGTTTTTCATCCTCAATTTTGTAGGAATTTACAGGAAAGTTCGTTAGATAGAATGCCAAAGGACATCGCTTACAAACAGATCACATATTAGTACACCAGCATCCTTGACGTGGTTAAAACCCTCAAATAGGGAAACGATCCACAACCTGAGCCAATGCGTCCACTTCAAGAAATTTATTAATGTAAAAGAAAGAAAAATTACATAAGCTTCTCTCATGAACGGTCACCGGAAAAATGACCCTCCATGCTCTTTAAATAGAGATCATGGACCAATCGGGTGTTAATCCATGGATAAAGTGTCAATAATACCAAGGAGAGAATGAGCCATTAGATCACTTCATGTCTATAACATATCATGACCGTCATATTGTAAGTTACAAAAATTACATACTAAAGAAACACACTTTACCTAACTATGCACTAGACCAAGTTATACTTAATTATTTACAATTTGTCGGAATATCCTAACATCCCCCCTTAAGAACAACTTGGGATAGGCTTGAAGGATGTACAAAGATGACATAGTATGATAAGGAAGGAGGCATTAGATCATATCCCCTCTTAGTGACAACTTCTTGAACTCCAACCATAAACTGAATTTTAGTAAACTTCGCCTCCATCAAAGCCTTTGTAAAGATGCCTGCAACTTGATCATCGGTTGAATAATATTGCACTTCAAGAAAATGGTCGTGAATGAGCTTTGTGATGAAGTGCATGTGTAGTTCAATGTGTTTGTTTCACTGATGTTGGATTGGATCTTTGCATAGTTGAATGGCACTTTGATTATCACACCAAAGTGTAGTCGAATGTTGCTGCTGAAAACCAAACTCAGATAGGATCTGATGAAGCCACAAGGATTCCTTACTAGCTTCAACTATGCCACGATACTCTACTTTTGTTGAAGAAATAGAAATGGCACTTTGTTTATTGCAAGCCCATGTAATAGGTCTAAGACCAAGAGTGAAGACATAACTTGCAGTAGACTTTTGATCATTAGGGTCACTAGCCCAATCAGAATCAGTGAAACCAACCAATAGAGGATATGCTTATGCATTGTAATGAATGAAAAACTAAACTGTACCTTAAACATAACAAAGTATTCTTTTAACTACTTTCCAATGACTTTCATGTGGTTTTTGCATAAATCGAGAAACAAGGCCAACATAAAGGAAAGGTCAGGACGGGTATGGGTCAGATACAAAATTTTTCCAACAAGTTAATGATATAAGGTAGCATCAACTTCAGGGGAAGTACAAGTGACTGAAAGTTTGACTCCACACTAAGGGAGAAGGGGTTGGCTTACAGTCTTCCATGTGAAAGTGGCGTAGAATATCACAAACATACTTGGACTGGGAAAGGGAAATACCTTCTTTGGATTGCAAGACTTGAAGACCAAGAAAACAATGAAAGTGTCCTAAGTTTGTCATTTTCAAACTGCCTTTTAAGGCTAGACTTCACATGGTTTATAAGGTTGGGATCACTAGCAGTAAGGATATGATCATCAACATAAAGAACAAGAATGATAAGATACTTACCCACTTTCTTGTTGTAGATAGTATTATCAGAATGACACCTAGAAAATCGAGTATCTAAAAGAAAGCTATCTATTTTGTCATACCAAGCCCGAGGGGCTTTCTTGAGACCATAAAGGGATTTTTTATGCCGACATACAAGGCTAGAGACTTTTTGTAAAAATACAGGAGGTTGTTCCATATATATTTCTTCATGCAAGTCCCCATGCAAGAAGGTGGATTTAACATCCATCTAATGGACTTTCCATTTGGAAGAGGCAGCAAGGGAAACAACAAGGCGGATAGAGTTCATTATGGAAATAGGGGAGAATGTTTCATTATATTCAATGCCTTCAACTTGTGAAAACCCCTTAGAAAAAAGATGAGATCTATGTTTATCAAATTTTCCATCTGGTCCAAACTTGGTTTTGTAAACCCATTTGCATCTAAAAAGTTTTCATCTCTTTGGAAGAGGAACAAGGTCCCATGTATCATTTTCCAATAATGAACGATATTCTTCATTCATAGTTGCATCCTAATCTGGATGGCCTGAAGCTTCTACAAAGGTGTCAGGATCATAATTCGCTGAAGCTTGACCCAATAAATAAGAGGCTTTATTGAATTGAGAATATATACGATGTTGATCTATAGGATCACCTAAAAGAGCACCTAGTGCATCCCGAGTAGAACGGACCCATTTTGGAAGCTGGGGAGCTGAAGGAGGATCCCAAGAAGGTGGCAGAGGATTGTTATTCTCGCTGTTATCATTTGAAGAAGGAATATTTTCAGAAGCAGAAGGGAAAGAGAGAGGTGGCACATCTGTCAAACTAGGCTTGTAGGCTGATATATTTTGAAAAAACTTTACATCTCTTCTAATGATAATGTTATAAAATTATATATTACAGAGCAAAAAAACACATAAAATATATTGCAGAAATACAAACATAGAAAATGCATAAAACAAGAGAGACACAGATATACATGGTTCACCCAATTTGGGCTACGCCCATGAAGAAACAGCCAGTCCTTCCTTTTAGATTATCCAGCAAACTCAAGAGATACAACCTACAATAGATTTGTTGTAATTCCCTTTTCTCTCTCGCACAATCTCTTCTTTCTTCTCACTCAGAATATAGATCTACATAGACGCAATACAATTCCCTCATATATAGCGAGGGGTTGCCTTCTAGGGTAAAAAACCCTAAATTAAACATAACTTATACCATCAAATCTATGCCTAATGAATGACCCAAATTGACTACGAAATTACAACATTTTACAAGGCAATTTTTACCCCCCCTGAAGCGTATATTCTACGGGCAATGTTGCTACCACATTACGAACTGGGGTCCAACATGGCGATACCTCTAAATAAATAAGATAATCAAGCTCCACACCCAACAGATAAAATTTTTGGATTTAGGTTGAATAAGTATATATCCTTTGA
Organism: Pinus tabuliformis; assembly: GCA_031772625.1. NCBI lineage: Eukaryota > Viridiplantae > Streptophyta > Pinopsida > Pinales > Pinaceae > Pinus > Pinus tabuliformis. The sequence goes on along the minus strand of CM062805.1, from coordinate 96,460,951 downwards.
CATCTTTAGAATATCCAACAAAAATATATTTTTCACTCTTAGGTTCTAAGGCTTTATGTTTCTCATATGGAATATGGGCCCATGCTTCACTTCCAAAACCATGAAAGTGACTTACATCTATTTTAATTGAGCTTCGTGCTTCTTCTAGAGTGATATTCTTTAAAACCTTAGTAGGAGTGTGATTTACTATGTAATTTACACGGTTAATTGCTTCTACCCAAGAATTAAGACTAAGTACTTTAGATTGAAGCATACAATTAGCCATTTCCTTTAAGGTGTGATTCTTCCTTTCAGCTACACCATTTTGTTGTGGAGTATATGGAACAGTATGTTGCAATTGAATTCCATGATCAGTGCAAAATTTGAGAATTTGTTGTTAACATATTCTCTGCCACTATCAGATCTTAGCTTAAGAATTTGATGTCTAGATTATTTCTCAACAAGGACCTTAAAGGCCAAAAACATGTTAAATACTTCACTCTTGATTTTTAAGAAGTATACCCAAGTGTGTCTAGAGAAATCATCAATGAAAGTTAAGAAATACTTGTAGCTAGAGAATGAAACAACTTGAAGTGGACCACATAAATCACTATGCACAAGCTATAAAGGGGCTGAGGCATGCCAAGAGGCACGTTTTTCAAAACTATCCCGATGATGTTTTCTGAGTACACATCTTGAACAAACACCATCTCTGCAAGATACCATAGGAAGACATGTCACCACATTTTCTTTACATAGATTTTGAAGGGAACAATAGTTTAAATTACCAAATCGCTCATGCCAAAGTTTGTTCACTTCATCATTATGAGCAACAAATACTAAGGGAAGAGTTGATGACCCAAAGTTGTTAAAGTTATACAACCTTGTAGAATCATCAGCAATGCCAATAGCTAAAATCTGTCTAGGATCTCTTAGGTCCTTAATTACAACATCATGAGGTGAAAATTCAATGGTTTTACCATCACTTGAATGAGTTATCTGATATATAGATAGAAGGTTGCAGGATAAGGTAGGAACACATAATGCATCATTAAATTGACCATTGACTAGATGAATAGTTCTAGTCCCTACAACACTAAGAGATCTATCATCACCAGTATACATATATTTGGTGTTACAATCATTTAAAGAAGAAAACATGGCTTTGGTTTTGGCCATGTGATAAGAAGCTCTAGAATCAATGAGCCACTCATGAGAATGAGAAGAATAAAATACATTTAGTGCATAACCAGACTGAGATGCTTGACAATCACATTTAAAAAGTGTTATTACTGAAGATTAAGTTGAAGTTGAAGAGTGCTCCAAATGGATGTTATGCTTCTTCATTGTTGCTTCTAAGGCTTCCATCTTCTTAAAGCATTTGGATTCTAAGTAGCCATCATGATTACAAAATTTGAAATGTCTATCAGTCTTCTTCCCTCTGTTTTTAGTTGCCTTATCATTTTGTTGAGTTGATTTTTCATTTTGAGACTAAGATGTCTTAGGACCCTTGTTTGGTTTAGGACCATTCTTTTTAGGATGTTGCTTCTTAGGATTCTTTGAACTTGGTTGCTACTGGGCTGCTAAGGCTTGCTTAGAAGAGATTCTAGTATTAAGAAGACCAAGATGTAATATTTTTTCTTTTTCTATTATTAAAGAATCACAAAAGGCATCAAAAAAGGGGGACTTGTAGTCTTATCCTTGAGAAATAAAGGATTCTCTAGTAGAATCGAAGGTGGAAAAAAACACAGAGTAGACTGGTCCTAACTTAGTAAGAATGGAATGGATAAGGCTACCATCTTCTTTCTTAACCTTAACACCTTCCAAGAGAAGTCTAAGGGTCTTGAACTTGGACAAAAAATCTTCAATGGAAGAAAAATTCTTAGAGTCCAACATAAGAAACTCATTTTCGAGCTGATAGGCTCTAATTTCATTTTTAATTCCAAAAAATTTATTGATCTTTTTCATTGCCTCATCAGGGGTATCAATTTCTGCGATATGGAATCTAAGGTCTAGAGAAATAGACATCCCTATCAACCCATATGCTTGATCTTACTTATTTTCCCATTTGGCTTGATTATCTTCATCTTGAATTTTAAACTCTTGGCTTGAGGCTATTCTATAAAGATCTTTACTTCTATGTAAACCCACCATGTAGGATAGCTATTGAAAGTAGTTGGTGTTGTCAAAAATAAATAGGCATGGACTTTCCATTTTAAAATAAACTTAAGTTTTATATGCTGAAACTAATTGTTTCAATGGAAACATCTCGAAAACTTAGGCCGATTCGAAAAAATGGCTTTGAAAAAGACTTCCTGATGAAGACGTTATGGCTTTTTGAAGAAAATTTGTTGAAGATGCCAACGAACCACGTGAATGTTGGGAAGTTTATGATGATGTTATATTTAAAAAAAAAAATCCGCCCACCCAAACTTAATCTAATTAGCTCACTTTAAAAAAAATATTACTTTATGTGACCCACTTTTATAAATACGTGAAAGTCACTTTTACAATGGTACTTTATGAACTATCCACTAAATTGTAACTTAAATAAAACATAAAGTGACTTTAGAATTATAAGTGACTCACTTTTTATAATGGGTGAGAACACTTTTACATTAAATAACTTTAAAACATAAATTACATGTGTTTTTTGAAAAAGTAACTCAACAAAAAAAGACTTGAACCCAAGACTTCTATTCTCATAAAGTAACTTTAAACCAAGTGAGTTAGATTAAAAGGTTAGTAATTGTTAGAGAAGAGGAAGGGGTTTTTTTTGCCCACTGAAGCTTTGGGGTGTGTACTTACTTGAAAAACGCATTTTTGCCTACAAAACAAAAAAAAAAACCACACTAAACAAACGGACAAGCAAAAGTATCCAAGTCTTACGACTTAAAGTTAGATCTGGCCAGAAATTAGATATTTTCCTCAACATTTTTGATTTTCTGAGATCACACTAAGGCACATCAGAAAAGAGCATACACATGAGAAAAATCATTTCTTTCTGTTTCTGCTTTGCCCAGATTTTACAGAGTCGCGGGACAAAGATCGTACACAAAAATGAAAGGTATAGATCCAGTAATAAAAAAATTTATATAGGACTATAAACCGAAATAAATAGAGAGATAAATAACTATAACTACAAATAAATATTGTATACCTCTAGATCTTAAAAATGACGTAGCTAGGGCTACCAGAAAACTTTTCACGTGAAACGAAAGGAGTTCCTCACTGGAACAGATGCTCCTAACACAATAGAGCAGTCATCTCAGCCTGAAGTAGTCATAAATAGTAGATCTAGGAAATGATAGTCAGATGTAGTTGTACCGGCTTCGGATTTGGATCACCAATGAATGCGACCCTCAAATAGCTCTGATACCATGTAGGAATTTACAAGGTAAGTTACTTAGATAGAACACCAAAGGACACCGCTCACAAATAGATCACAGATCAGTACACCAGTGTTCTTAACATGGTTAAAACCCTTAAAGAAGGAAACAGTCCACGGCTTGAGCCAACGCGGCCACTTCATGCAATTTATTAATGTAAAAGAAATAAAATTTACATAAGATTCTCACATGAATGGTCACTGGACAAATGACCCTCCATGCTCTTCAAATAAAGATCATGGACCAATCGGGTGTTAAGCCACAGATCAAGTGTCGATAATACCGAGGAGAGAACGAACCGTCAGATCACTTCATGTTTAGAACAAATCATGACCGTCGGATTACAAGTTACAAAAAATACATACTAAAGAAACACACTTTACCTAACTATACACTAGACCAAGTTATACATAATTATTTCCTATGTTTTGGAATATCCTAACAAATTATATTAGTATCACACAATTGATAGATTCTTTTTTCCCTAGGTGTTTTGGAAATGGACCAACGCCCACTCTCACTTCGAAGCTCATGGGAGTTAGTTCTTATCTTTGCAATGTTTATTTTCTTCTTAGCACTGGACAAGACATAGAGCTAATTCTGGTTAGCAAGAGTGGTGTTGACCACCTCCTTATAATACCTTAGCTTACTTTTCCCCTCTAAATCCTTATCATCCCACAAATTCTCCTTAAATTTGGAAGTAATAGTATTTTTAATATTTTTTTTATTCTCCAAGATAATATCCTCCTTTAACCCCTAATATTTGAGCCAAAACTAGGCATCCTTGTGCCAACCCCACTTGATATGGAGTTGGAGGTTTTGGCTAGAGTTAGAAGCAATTTTGGGTAACCTCTTGGTTTCCATGTTGTAAATATTCTTCTTATACATCAGATAAGGAAACATAGTCATGCTTTCAATGGAGGAAAGGCTAGCTTTAGTCAAGAGGATAGGATAAAGTGTTACTTTTAATATTGAGGTTATAGGTTATAAATTTCTTTTGGATCAACTCGATCTTCCTCCACGATTCTCTAGATATACTGCAACGATAAATCTCACATCCATATAAAATAATAAGGTAATGAGAGTCTCAAAGAGGAACTCTTTTTTTACTCCAAACCTAGAGATCAATTGTATTGCAATTGTTTTCAAGCTCATAATAATATGACCATCTGCCAATAATCATTTTATTAATGCTATAATTCCAATTGCGCTGATGATGAATGTCAATACCTAAATATTTATATGAAGAAATCTTCTCCAAGTATTTGTTATCATATATGAAATTGTCATGGTTGATCTTTCTAGATCTAATCATCATGAATTTAGTATTGATCAGTATTAATAGTCATACCCATCTTGGAGCAGCAATCATGGAGGATTTTAAGCTATTTGTCAAGATCCACATGGCTTTTGGCTAGAAGAACAATATTTCCAGTATAAAGGAGAAGAGTAATGACCATACCAGCGAGCTTGGCACTGACACATCCCGTAACATCTAGATACGCTTCTAGCTTACCAATATAGATGCTAAAAACGGTATGGGATAGGGGATAACCTTGCTTAATGCCAATATTGCATTTAATATCTTTAGACCAACCCTATGTAGTCTTAATCTTAGTGAAATAATTCTCATAAAATATATATAATAACCCACTTACCTACCTCATTCATGTTTTTCATATGAATTGATATGCTCAACATGGGTGTGGGTTATCATATAAGTTCCCACACATATTTAATATGCCCTTCAAGAATATGCCCCCACTTGAAGACTTAAACTTTGACTCTTTCGTAAACCTCTTCAAGTCAAATGAAGAGGGTTAACCCCCGAGCATGTCTACACTCGACTAAAACCTAAACCATTTGATTAAAACGCCTCCACCGTTAGATTCTTTCAGGCCTTCAAGTCCTAGATTTTCACTCTCTTAAGACGGACCCAAAAGATCATTAATTGTGTTTTAAATTTTTTTAAGTTTATATATCTATATATAAAATTTAAATTTTATTTTAAATACATATTACTTTAATCTAATATTATTAAGCTTAATTAAAATTTATATTAAAATATAATTAAAAATCATAGATTTATAATTAAAATTTAAATTATAAACTAAATTTAAAATGTATACAATTCAGATTTTATTTTCATTTTAAATTTAAAATAAAATTTTGAACTTAGAATTTTTATTATGAAAAAGAAAAAAAACAAACAAACAAATTAAATTATAAGAGGAGTGTTGAAGCAAATCTAAGCTCATTTTAATGTTCTGAAATAAATATAAAATCAATTCTAGCATATTAAACAAATCTAATATGAATCTATTTTACATATTTGAATTCTGATTGTTCGTTAATTTTGTTTCAGCCTTATTAGAAAAACATGAATTCAACATTTTAAAGGGAGTAAAAATCATATTTAATAAAGTTTTTAGAGTTCTAGAAAATAAGTTTTACTTGTAGCTTAAGGTCTTTGTATGTCTAAAAAAATTACCAATGTTACCCAAGATAAAAAAATGAAAATCAATTTCATATAAAGCTACACGATGAAATTATATTATGGCGAAAGATTAATAAAGGGTGAGCACATATTATAGATATTTCGATGACAAATTAATAAGGGGTGAGCATATATTATAGTTATTAATATGGGTTTTATATTAAAACTAATTTTTGTTTTCTTTTATAATGCAGGAAGAAATAAATATCGACATTTTAAAGGCTCGTTGGGTTGAGGATTTGGACTGAAATAATTAAATAAAAAGACTACATAATTCATTTAGTGAGAAACAGGGTATTAATGTAATTAATATTAATATTTTATTTAGGGAGGTTATGGAAACTAAAGGGGAAACTAAATCCCTAAAGTATATAAGGAATATAATTGCTCATTAGGGGATGTTTTTGCAAAGACTAGAGAATGGAAGGCTTACGGGACGAAAGCGTATTTGGAACCATAACATACTTCTTGTTGTGGTATTTTATATTGTGACTATGAGAATTTATTTATGATTGTTGGGCAATTCAATTGCTTAAATTGCTTTCATTAAATTATCAACTAGGGATACTTGTAAGCTTGTGATGATGCCAACAAAATATATGCAGGAGTAGGCAACTAACTCTATGTCTAACTAAGTGATTTCTGATTCAATATAATATGCAAGGGAAGAGGCTCCTAATTAGGGATGTCCTGGTTTTCCTTCCCTACAGTATTATAGATTGAAAAGAAATCATTGATTACGTAAAACCAAAAACTTGAAATAAAGACGAGAATGAATTTTAATTGTTGTTTAGATTCAAATAGAGAGAGAGACTAACTTAGTCCCTTGATTGTCCCCTCATATGCTGATAAGATTTTAATTTAAAACTCATTCACCAGTCACAAACAAATCCTCAAACATCTAGGCAATTAAATGAAATAAGATATATTATGAAATAAAATGTTTCTTTGATCTTTTCAGAGTGAGCTCAATTCTCTTAAGAACAAAGTAACAAACTATTCCATAAATTCATATACTACATTAAGACAACTTATATCTAAAACTATATAAACAAAACTTTATTCTATTCCATCATAAGTTAGGATACATGCTCCAAGAGTCCTCTCTTTGGAATGGAGGAGGTACTCCTATTTATACAAAAACATAAGCAACTAACTCATTAATGGAGATCCACTAATCCATCCTACATCCATAAATCCTTCATATGGTTACAACAAATATGAGACACATATTCCTTTATCCATGATTTTTCTCCATGAGATATGCTTGACCCCTATCCCAAATCTCTTTCAAATCTTCAAGAGAATTCAAATTTGAGTCTTGGAGGCCACATAAGAGTGTCTTGGAACCTTCCAAATCACCTACACATGTCACCAAACTTATTCCACCTTTAGGTATAAACAAATACATGTTATTTTTATAACTTTTAATCATAAATTCACTTTAAATACATAAAATAAATAACTTTGGAAAATGAAAATATGAACCCATATGGTAATGGAATTATAATGATAATGTGATGAAATGAGGTGACAAAATGAGGATAAAGGTAAAAATGAGAGTGAAAGTGTATGCTAATTTGGTGGCCCAACATACCCCCCAACTTAAGTTATTGCATGTCCTCATGCAATATATTGCATTGATTTACTTTAATCATGATTTGATATTTTGAATTGTCTTCTTTTTATATGAACTTTGGCTGATGGTAATTCTTCTTTCTTCTTCGCATAATCATTTGATAACTTTGTTTCTTTTGCAAAGTGTTCTTTTGAAAAATATTTGATTGCAACATATTACTTTGGTTGGTTCTTGTGTGGCAACCAACTTTTATTAGTATTGGTTCTTGTGTAAAAATACTTTTGTTATTTTTGTGTTGCATCAAAAGACTTTGAAAACTTTTAATCAATCATTCATTCTATTATCATCATTTGCAAAACATGTAACGTTTTGAATCATAATGCAATAGTAGCTGTTTGGAAAAGTATGTTGGTTAGGATGCCATGTGTATAAAGGACATATATGACATATGAAAGGTGATAATGGAATATGAATGTGATATATATCATGAAATGTGAATATGAGGTATGAACATGAATTCCCCCTCCAACTATATATATGATAATGTGAAAAAGGAAGTGAGGAACTTTCCAAAGTTACAATTTTAAGCATTTTAAGGAATTTCATGACTAAAAATTAGAAAACCACATACCTTCACTTACCCTCAATGTACATGAGTTGTGGATGCTAAAGAGTGTGGTTGTTAATGTTGTTGGATCATGGAGTATTTAAACAAAGGAATTTGGATCTTCGTATGTGTTCTTTTTGCTGATGACAAGGTTTGAATCTTTATTGTTGCTATAACAAATTGATTTGTTGCAAACTGTTAAAATGATATAGTCTTCAATCGTTACAACACCCAATGGTACAATTCTAATCATGCGAATAAATGTGTTGATGTCGAGCATGAAGAGAAGTCATTGGATTACCGACCATTGATGCATGTCATTAACCAATGCGAGGCAACTCACCATTAATGTCAATGAGTGCCAAGGTACCTAAGTACATCTTACGAAGGGTGAATAGATGAGTTAATGTCGAGCCACTCGCAAGATCCAAAGATCAAGGGACATTGGTGTATTCCCATGATTGTTGGCAAAAGAGCCTGTCATTAAGGCATACAAACTTCAAGGTACTATTAAGGACTCTAGTCTTGAACCTAGATAATGTACTGATGTCGATAAGCCAAGACTTGTTAGAAGGGAGGCCTTAAGGAATCCTCCATCATCTAACACAAGCATAAAACAATGATTTTGAAAGACTATGAATGAAAAAGTTTTGCAGTGGATCAAGGTTTATTTAAAAAATGGAAAGCAAATGTAATGAATCAGCTTTGTAGAGAAGCTGAATGTTTTATTGTGGGGTTATAGGTTAGTGAAGAGACAAGAAAATGACTGTGAAGGAAAATTTATTGACTGAAAAAGTGATAATGCAATGAAGGTTTTATTTACTAAAAAAGGAGGAATACAATGACGAATGTAAAGGGAAATGAGGTGAATGTTTTATTGACTAAAGAAGCATGGATGTAATGGAGAGATCGGCGTCTGAAAGGCTTGCAAGTGATGGATCTGATCTGACATCATGTACTCATGCATTGATGTTTCATCTTTGTTGCTCCTTTGATCATTTTCTTGTGAAAGAAATGTGATATTTGAGAGGATTTTAAATTATTTGATAGATATGATGACATTCTCCCCCTTGGCTTACCCAAAAGCATGTCCTCATGCTTGAAATGGGGTCTTTAAAAGACAATGTTTGCTTGTGGTAATTTGTTTATCTTCTTGGAACTTGTAAAAGATTAGTACTTGTTCTACAATGAAATGTAAGTTTATCATAAGAGAGAGGCTATCGATCTCTCTATTTATGACATTTACAAAAAAACTGAGAATTGGTACTAATAAAGCAAATTCATGAAAGAAAAAATGAACGAATTTATACATGTGTCGAAACTAGTGCCTCATCTTACCTTTTATATCTTGTTAAAAATTTATTCATTCTTTAACTATTTCAAATTTTGATTATATCTTTCCCATTATGTAGATCTTGTCGAGATCTTTCCAATGACGCTTGAATCGTTGAAATCTGATGTCGTATGAGAAAGTTGTGCTTATTTGAAATTTGGGTGAAACAGTGAAGATTGTCATAAGGTTTCTCAGTTGTAGGATTGCGCCCTTCCTACATCTAAAAATCTTGTCTATTTTCTTTGGCTAAGCCATGACATAAAATTTTCCTGTTTGTGATGTCGTTGACTTCTGTGCCTGCAATACTCAAAGAAACATGATCATATATAAATTCTTTATGAAACGAAAACGCATGTCTACATGATTCAATCTTCCATCTACAGGATTCTCTTCAAGGCATTTTGCAAAACAATAACCCTATAGATGAAGCACCCTTATCGTTCTTCTTCTTGATCCATTTTCAGTGTTGAAAAATGATCTGGTAGGTGGAGGGTGGTTGTGTAATAGTGATGTGGCAGTGGGTGACATGGAAAATGAATAATGTGACATTTTCACTCTTTGACTGATGATGTGGCAATGGATGTGCAATATTGGCCAATGTTGTGCTGCCATGTGGTGGCAAAATTGTTGTTTAATTAATGTTGTGTTAAAATTGAAGAATAATTAACAAATTCCAATCCCCACAAGATTTGAACTCATGACCTCCATTATGTAATTTGAATGACTTACCAATAGATCATAAGTCACATTTATGAACTTAATGGAATTTTTCAAATTTTAATTATTCTAAAAATGAAAATTGAAACAACAATTTGACAAGTGGCCAATCCAAATCCATGATTTCTAGAAAAATCTGATTCCAAAATATTTGCCAAATCATTTTTCGTATCTTTTGAATTCATCATTTCCAAGATTTTTAGGAAAATGAGGTTCCAAAATATTTGCCAAATCATTTTTCATATCTTTTGAACTCATCTTTTTTTCCTAAAAAGTGAATTTTTTAACCAATTTTTATTCTATAAAAGCTTGAGAAATGTTTATGATTTTTTTCATATATATATTTTTTTGTTGCGGGTTGTAAGCATGGAGAAAATATCATTTCTGAAAATCTCTGTAGTAAGATATATATATATATATATAATTATTAATTATTTTTTAAAAATTTTTTGATTATTTTTTTTTCTCTGCAGCTTGGCAATACTGCTGGGTGGTTGGCCATGGCTTTGTGGCTGGGCCATTGGATGTCCGTGGCCTTGGCCTTGGCTGCTGGCTGTATTTAATTGAAAACCATTTTTTCACGCAACTTAGCAAATAAGGCTCCAGAGAACCCTGAAAATATCTCAAACGGTTACGAATTTTGAGAAAATATCCTACAAAAAACATAACTCACCCCATTCTGAGAAAAACCCATGTTTTAGGTTTTTTAGATTCATTTTCATTTGGTCACAAAATTCTTTTTCAAAAGGACATTTTTATTCTTTGCGAATTTGGCATTTGCTAAGATAATTGTCAGGTGAAATTTGTGGTTTTTTTTTTTTTTTTTTTTTTTTTTTTTTTTTTTTTCAGGAGAATGCACAACTATCTTTCATTTTTTCAAAATCACACATAACATTTGCTACAATTCGTTTCCTTGGCTTCCATGAATTTTTTTATTTGTTTACTTTATTCTCATTTTCGTTTTTGTGTTTTTATTTATTTTTATTATTTCTTTGTTTTTCTAATGTTGTTTTGGTTTTTTTTTAATTTCAAATTTGTTTAAATAAGCAAATCTCTTTTGTTTTTTTTTTTATAGAAACAAATAATGAATTTTTTTATTTTTTTTAACAAAAGATATACTAACATGAAAATTCTTTTTCTGATCCTCCAGGTCACATAAAGCATAGGAGGAGAGCATACTCAAGTTTTTATTAGTTGATTCCTCTCTTAAAAATTTGGATGCAAAAAAAAAAAATGAAAATAATTGATCTCTTACCTGAAACTATCATTCTTCCACCTTCGCTTGTGCTCTTTGTTCACAATCATTTGTTTTATTGCAAATTTTTCCTGCAAGGGCTAGTAAATGGGTGGTTCTTACTGCACCACAAAATTTCAAATTTATCCTAAAAATCACAAAAACTTGTTTTTTTATTTGTTAGTCCTATTTTATTGAAAAAGAAATCAAACATTCTCTTAAGTATAAGAGAATTTCCAATGCATCCATTTAGGCAACAAGATCATGAGTAGACTTGTATCCAAGTTTGAAAAGTAAACCCTATTGAGTTCTTGGACATGATGATGAAGACTGACTAGTTGAAATTAAATTTGAATGTGATCTTTCATTTTTTTTAATTTTTTTCTTCAACTCTCATAGCACGAAGCTCTTCAGATCTTTTTTTTACAATTGGATTTTTTTTTTTAATGAATGGGGGTTCTTGATTTTAATGTTCTATTTTTTCTATATGCAAATGCAAATAAACTTAAATGAAAAATGCCTAAATTCATCTAACCCCAAATTAAAATGACCTTAAAAGAAAATGTTTCCTTAATAATCCTCCTAACTTAGTTACATCCAAGTTTGCTTCCCCGACAACGGCGCCAAAATGTTGGGCAATTCAATTGCTTAAATTGCTTTCATTAAATTATCAACCAGGGATACTCGTAAGCTTGTGATGGTGCCAACAAAATATATGCAGGAGTAGGCAACTAACTCTATGTCTAACTAAATGATTTCTGATTCAATATAGTATGCAAGGGAAGAGGCTCCTAATTGGGGATTTCCTGGTTATCCTTCCCTACAGTATTATAGATTGAAAATAAATCATTGATTACATAAAACCAGAAACTTGAAATAAAGACAAGAGAATGAATTTTAATTGTTGTTCATATTCAAATAGAGAGAGAGACTAACTTAGTCCCTTGATTGTCCCCTCATATGCTGATAAGATTTTAATTTAAAACTCATTCATCAATCACAAAAAAATCTACAAACATCTAGGCAATTAAATGAAATAAGATCTATTATGAAATAAAATGTTTCTTTGATCTTTTCAGAGTGAGCTCAATTCTCTTAAGAACAAAGTGACAAACTATTCCATAAATTCATATACTACATTAAGACAATTTATATATAAAACTAGAGAAACAAAACTTTATTCTATTCCATCATAAGTTAGGATACATGCTCCAAGAGTCCTCTCTTTGGAATGGAGGAGGTACTCCTATTTATACAAAAACATAGGCAACTAACTCATTAATGGAGATCCACTAATCCCTCCTACATCCACAAATTTTTCATATGGTTACAACAACAAATATGAGATGCATATTCCTTTATCCATGATTTTTCTCCATGAGATATGCTTGACCCCTATCCCAAATCTCCTTCAAATCTTCAAGAGAATTCGAATTTGAGTCTTGGAGGCCACATAAGAGTGTCTTGGAACCTTCCAAATCACCTATACATGTCACCAAACTCATTCCACCTTTAGGTATAAGAAAATACATTTATTTTTCTAACTTTTAATCATAAATTCACTTTAAATACATAAAATAAATAACTTTGGACAATGAAAATATGAACCCATATGGTAATGGAAATATAATGATAATGTGATGAAATGAGGTGACAAAATGAGGATAAAGGTAAAAATGGAATGAAAGTGTACGCTAATTTGGCAGCCCAACAATGATATCAAAATTCATTTTATTTTTCTATCTATGTGTTCTTCTTTATTTAGGGTTTACATTTATTTGTAAAATATGCAAGTGTTGATTTGACTTGATCTTAAACTGAGTCTTGCATACATTAGTTTATTTAATGTTTTTAGATACTTGTTATTTAAAGGGTTTGAATCAGATTTGAAGGATATGTTGCAGGTTGGAAACATATTGATACATGTTATCTATGCTTTGCTTGCACATTCAATTTGAATATCAATACATACTAGTTCTTTTTATTTTATTTCCTTTATTTATTCTACTATGTTGTTTTTCACTATACTTTCTCTTACTGGCACATGTGATTGATTAGGAATTATATGACTTGATCACATTTTCTAATCTTTCACACAAAAAATTGATTTATTTTTTCTCCAATATATATTATTTAGAAATAATGAAATCCATTTTCTAGTTGACTTGTTGCATGTTAAAGTTATATAGGTACCTGATATAATCTTTAAACTTCACTTTTCATTAGGTACAAATAAGCCAACATGTTTTAATCTTACCCTTTCCTTTTTTCATTGTTTTCTTTAGGTGTATTACTAACCCTAATGTTATGTGTGGATTATGATACATATTTTAATCTCATTTTTATTTGTAAATGATATTTTCATTTTAATAAGTTTAAGTTGTTATGAGCCGTACCACCTTTCTTTTTTTAAATCTTAATTTTAAAATAAATATTATTTTATCATTAATTTGGTCATATATATTTTCCTATCAGAATACATTTTATGATTTGATACAGAGAATACCACTTGAGGTAAAGGGAGCCCAACGCTTTTATCCTGAAGCGAGAATATTCATATCCTTAGTGAAGGTGTAGGTTTTAACCTCGTACAGAAATTACCTGCATACAAATTCTAAAACACAGAAAATAAACAATGCGAGAGCATAACACATAAAACACATACACATAGAGATTTTCCCCTAGATCCCAAAACCGGGACTACCAGCTTGATTTTTCATTATGTTCCTTTCAATGTTACAATACATATTTATACGTGCCGAAACATCCAATACCATGGGCTGAAAACCATCACGTCCAAAACCATGTGAGAAAATCATGCACAAAACCATAGGTAGGTCCGTCCAACCTAATATAGGGTCCAAATTTTTTTTGCCCAGGGTGCTGCCCCGGACCCTGTAGAGGGGGGCTACCCACCCCCCTCAAACCCCCTGTGACCCCCCTGCTATGCAATTAGCACAACAAAGGGGGGGCTCCGCCGCTCCTCTAATCCCCCGTTTAACTATGTGGGCTAGTCATGGAAATAATATAACACAACCCAACATTCTCCCACTTGTTGTTTTATTTCCATAGGGGGCCACAAGAGAGCTTAGTCATTTATCCAGCCCTAAAACACCCATTGTTTCTTTACACCAAGAGAACTTCTTAGAGCTCACAAATTTTGTCAATGAATCTGTAGTATTCTTCAAAGTGTCCATTTACCAGCAACACCTTTTTTTCTTCTATCATATCCCTCACAAAGTGATACTAGACATCAATGTGCTTTGTCTTTGAATGATAAGCAGGGTTCTTTGCCAAGAAAATTGCACTTTGGCTGTCACAATCTATCCTTATAGCTCCCTGTACTAACCCCATACTTGAACACAATCTCTACAACCAAACTGCTTCATTGCTTGCATGAGTGGTTGTCATGTATTCTGCCTCTGTAGTTGATAATGCCACTACAGATTGTTTCTTACTCATCTAGTTGACTATGCCTCCAAATAGGTTAAACACATACCCACGTGTAGATCTTATCTGATCTAGATCTACAACCCAGTCTGCATCAAAAAAGCCACAGATATCCAAAACTTTGTCCAATCCTGGTCTTCCCTGGTAGCACAAACCATAATCACTAGTGCCACGCAAATACCTGAAAACTCGCTTCACTGCTATCCAATGCTCCTTTCTTGGTTTTGACATAAACCTGCTCAATACACCCATTACATGTGCAATGTCTGGTCTAGTACAGACCATTGCATACATCAGGCTACCGATTGCACATGCATATGGAACACGAGACATGTCCTCTTCCTCTTCTTGTGTCTTGGGACATTGTTCAGTAGATAACTTCACACCTACAGGAATAGGAACCTTCACCAGTTTACTATCCTTCATATTAAGCCTTTGTGGTATTGTCTCGACATACTTCCTCTGGTTTAACCAGAGATTCCTCTTTTCCCTATCTCTTTTAACTTCCATGCCCAAAATATAGTTTTTAGCACCAAGATCTTTCATGTCGAATTTGGAGGACAATTGGGTCTTCAAATCCTGGATAATCTCTTTGTCATTTCCAACCAACAACATATCATCCACATACAAGACTAGATAAATAACACGGTCACCAATTAATTTAAAATATACACAGTGATCTGCTTTGCTTCTGGTGAAGCCAAGTCCTCGTATAAATGTATCAAATTTTTTATACCACATCCTTGGTGATTGTTTTAACCCATACAGAGAATTCTTTAACTTTCATACCAGTTCTTTCTTATCCTTCACCGCAAAACCTTCAGGTTTCTTCATGTATATATCCTCTTCCAGATCCCCATGAAGAAATGATGTCTTCACATCCATCTGTTCTACCTCAAAATCAAAAGCAGCAGCAATAGATAGAAGTAATCTAATAGAAGCTACCTTGGCAACAAGAGAAAAAATATCACCAAAATCAATTCCCAACACCTGGGAATAACCTTTTTCTACCAACTGAGCTTTGTATTTCTCCACCTTTCCTTCTGCATTTGTCTTCTTCTTGAACACCCATTTGCTTCCAATGGGTTTCCTTCCAGTAGGCAACTCCACCAGATCCAAAGCCTCATTTTTGTGCAAAGATGCCATTTCATCAACCATGGCCTCTTTCCAGATTTTTTCGTCCTCTGAATCTACTGCTTCCTTTATAGTTCTGGGATCATCATCAGTAATAGATAAAGCAAAATTTGAACAGAAAGCAAATGGACTATACCTTTCTAGCTGCCTTCTTTCTTGAATTTATCTTCTCACACCTGGAGTTTGTGGCTCTTCATCTTCTGATTCCTCATCTGTTGCAAAGTCTGATTCTTCCTCCCTTAGCTCAAACTCTATCTTCTCAGGTTCCTTTGATGGGACTTCATGTTTAATAACATCTTTCACCAAACTGAACACCACATCTCGGTTGTACACAAACTTCCTTGTTACTAGGTTCCAAAGCTTATAACCCTTTAAACCATCCTTATACACAATAAAGATGCACTTTTTAGATTTACTATCCAACTTGGTTCTTTTCTCCTTTGGAACATGTACATATGCATCACATCCAAATATCCTCAGATGTGAAAGAGAGGGATTCTTACCAGTCCATACCTCTTATGGAGTCTTATCCTCCAATGATGATGAAGGTGATCTTTTGACCAGGTAACATGTTGTCTCCACTGCCTCTACCCAGAATTCTTGTCCTAACCCGGCACCACTGAGCATGCTTCTTGCCCTTTCCATCAACGTCTTGTTCATTCTTTCTGCAACTCCATTTTTTTTAGGTGTGTATGGAGTAGTCTTCTGCCATGCTATACCACACTTCTTACAGAATTCTTCAAATTCCTTGCTGCAAAACTCTCCACCGTTTTCCGAGCTCAACACCTTTATCCTTTTCTCTATCTAGTTTTCCACTAGAGCCTTAAATTCTTTAAATTCGTCAAAGACTTCAGATTTCTTCTTAAGGAAATATATCCATGTATTCCTTGAGAGGTCATTTATAAATGATACATAGTACACAGACTTACCCAGTGATGGAACCTTCACAGGCCCAAACACATCATTGTGCACAAGCTCTAATATATGTTTCGCCCTCTTACCACCAGAGGGGAAACTCACCCAATTCTGCTTCCCATATACACAATTTTCATAGAAATCAAAATATAGAGAGCAATTACTCATACCTTCTACCATGCCTTTACCATGAAGTATTTGAAGGCCCTTCTCTCCAATATGTCCAAGCCTTTGATGTCACAGCATGGTCTTCTCTCTAGAGACCATTATATTTTCAGCTCCACTTTCAGGAACCACAAAACTGTTGCACCCATCAACAACAGTGCTACCTTGTAGCTTGTACAGAGTTCCAATTCGAACTTCCCGCATCAATACCAGTTCTCCCCGAACCATCTTGCAGGTATCCTTCTCGAACACAGTTTTTACACTTGCATCATCCAGCTTGCTTACAGAAATTAGATTTTTGGCCAATGCAGGAATATGCAGAACACCCAGAAGTGTTCTAACCCTTCCACCTTGCAACTTCAACTTTATTTTTCTATAACCAATGATTCTAGCCTTCCTGTCATCCCCCAAGAAGACATCACCAATCATATTTCTCATACTCGCAGAACCACTCTCTATGGGGAGTGAGGTGAAAGGATGCACCTGAGTCAATCAACCATGCCTCATGATATACATGTGTACTTGAAGAGGCCAAGTACACATCCCCACCTTCATCTGAGGTGGTTTTCGCCTCTGCAGAAGGAGCATCATCAGATCCATTTTCTTTGTCAGGAAATTTAGATTTACAGTCCCTTTTGTAGTGCCCTTCCTTTCCGTATTTTTAGCACACCACCTTTACAGGTTTTCCCGGAGATTTAGATCTCCCTCTAGATTTAGATCTCCCACTCAATGACTTATTTTTGCTTCTAATCTGGGACCATCCTCATACAGACAAGGCATCACCATTATGGCTCTCCATATTTTTCCGTCTCATCTCCTCCGTTAGCAAGGACGAGACTATTTCATCAAACTGCAAGGTAGTTGCATTGCTACATATTTCAATAACCAGACTATCCCACAAATCTTGTAGAGAACACAACAAACTGATACGCTTATCTTCATTTGAAATTGTAATATCAACAGATAATAACTGACTTACCGCAATATTAAATGCATTCAGATGTTCTGTCACCGAGTCTCCATCTTTCATCCTCAGGTTATACAGCTTTTTTTGTAGGAATAGTTTATTCACCAAAGACTTAGATTGGTACAAAGTTCCTAACTTGTCCCACAAAGCCTTATCCGTAGCTTCCCCTGATACATTCAGAAATACTGAATCTGAGACACACAATCGTATTTTTCTCTTTGCCTTCTGATCCAACTTCTTCCATTCTTCATCGGACACTCTTGTTGATTTAGTACCTGTATCTACCACGATCCACTGATCTTTATCCACCAATGGATCCTCCATCTTGATTTTCCACACCTCAAAGCTATGACCATTAAATTTCTTAATCTCTATCTTCCCACTGCTCACCATCTTCTTTCACCACCAAAATCGATCCTACAAATCTCCCACTAAACAGGGTCTACCACAGGCCCGATCGAAACCCCTCAGCAATAAAGGCATCCCCTTGAAGCCAAAACAACTCTGATACCAAATGTAGGTTTTAACCTCATACAGAAATTACCTGCATATGAATTCTAAAACACAGAAAATAAACAATGCAAGAGCATAACACATAAAACACATATACACAGAGATTTTCCCCTAGATTCCGAAATCGGGAGTACCAGCTTGATTTTTCGTTATGTTCCTTTCAATGTTACAATACATATTTATACATGCCAAAGAAACCAATACCATGGACCAAAAACCATCGCGTCCAAAACCATGTGCAAAAACCATGTACAAAACCATAGGTAGGTCCGCCCAACCTAATATAGGGTCCACAAAAATTTGCTCAGGGCGCTGCTCTGGACCCTGTAGAGGGGGGCTACCCGCCCCCTCAAACCCCCTAGACAAGGGGGGTTGCCATCCCTGTTGCGCAATAAAATGGGGGCTTCGCCACCCCTCTAACCCCCCGGTTAACTACGTGGGCTAGTCATGGAAAGAATATAACACAACCCAACAGAAGGCATTTTCAGATTGCTCTTAGTTTCTAGAATAGTCTAGGAACCAACAGGCTCCAAAGTCTCTACGATTTTACCAATCTTCTTGCATCCATCAATGCCTTTTCCATCATCTTCTTTGCCTTTCCCATCAATGATAAGATGTTCCTAACATTCTCTTCCTTTGGCATTGATGGCAACACCAAATGCACAAGAATAATAGAAAATCGTATTTCTCTTTCTTCTAATACTTCTCCCCATTTTGGTATTGCTCCTTCTTTGGTTTAGCTCTCCTACTTTGACATCAATGTTAAGAAACTAATGTGATCCCCCCACAAACAATCTCCCCCTTTCTTGTTGATCTTGTGGACCTAGAAACCTTCATTTGATATGTTGAGTGCTTGTTGGTTGTCTTTCTTCCTCTTAAGAAAGATCTAGTGGACGGAATCAAGAGGAAATACTCCCAATATTTGCCTTAAATACTCAAAGTAATCTCTTGGGAGAGGTTTGGTGAATATATTATCTACCTACTGTTTTGTAGGTACATACCCCAACTTGACAACCCGATTTGCAACTTTCTCTCTTAAGAAATGGTGCTTGATTGGAATATGCTTTGTCTTCAAATGGAAAACACTGTTCTTAGACATGATGATAGTACTTGTATTATCACAAGTGATTGGGATAGGTTGATCATAGAATACTTGTATATCCTGTCAATTTTGTTTCATCCATAAGAGTTGAGTGCAATAAGAAGTTGTTGCTATGTATTTTTCTTCAACAGTAGAGAGAGAAATTGAGGCTTGCTTCTTTCTCAACAATGAAACAAGACATTCACCAAGAAATAAAGAACCACCACTAGTACGCTTTCGATCATCTACATCACCTACCCAATTAGCATCAGTAAAATGAATTAGTGAAAATTCTTTACCTCTGGGGTACCAAAGTCCATCGTCCATTATGCCTCTTAGATATCAGAGAATCATCTTGGATTCTAAGAGGTGACTTTGTCTGGGGGCTTCTTGAAATGTTCCAACAATACCAATTGCCTACATGATTTTTGGTCTTGAGGTTGTTAAATATAGAAGGATTCCAGTAATAGATCTAAACAAAGACTGATCCACCTCTTGTGATGCATAATTTTTACTGAGCTTGCATTTAGTAACCATTGGAGTGCTTACCAAAGAACATTCCTCCATTCCAAATTTCTTCAAAACTACCTTAAGATACATGCTTTGTGAGATAAAGATTCATTAGGAAGATTATGCAATATTCAAACCAAGGAAATAAGAAAGTTCTCATAACATAGACATATCAAAGTTGGTCTTCATATCAGCTACAAACTGACAAGCTAGTTGATCTTAATCATTGGAAAAAATAATATCATCAACATAGAAAACCACCACTAATAATTTTCCATCATTAGATTTCACATATATAACTATCAGTTGCGCCCCTTTTAAAACCACACTTGAGAAAATAACTATCCAACTTGGAATACCAAGCCCGTGGGCTTTGATTAAGACCATACAAGGCATTTTTTAGCTGCAAACATAATCAGGGTTATTTGAAAACTGAAAACCATCTGGCTCCTCAATGTAAAATTCTTCCTGCAATTCTCCATTCAAGAAAGCAGATTTGACACCCATCTCATATATCTTTAATTTCTTAAATCTAATGAAGGCCAAAAACGTTTGTATTTCCTTTAATTGAGCAGGAGGAGAAATTTTTTATTCAAAGTTCAAATATTCAATTTGTGCACAGCCTTCACAAACTAATCTAGCCCTATTTCTTACCACTTCACCATGTTCATTCAATTTGTTCCTGAATGCCCACTTTGTGCCAATCACATTCTTGTTTGTTGGTCTAGGAACAAGCTCCCAAGTCTAATTTTTCTTAATGTGATCAAGATTTCATGCATGTCTTTTAACCAATTATCATCTAGGATGGTTGTTGGCTTGTTGGGGCCTGACCCAGGTTCGAAGTTAATTAGCCAAACAAATCCCTGTACTACTGGCCCTTTCAGCAACAGTCCGTGGAGCACGGAATGAGGTCTCACCCGAAGTAGTATGAGGGGGTGATGGAACCAGGTTTCCGCACCCTTGAGATGTCTAAGGGTTTGATTCAGTCCAACTGCTCGTCCATGCGTGCACATTGCTTCACGCACTTCCCTGACCTTCGCGCCCTAATATGCTTGCCTTCGCGTAGCCCTAACCAGGGGTTGTGGGGCTTCCACGCTGCTGGAGCAGCACTCTGCACTATTTCCCTAAGTTGCACCTGAGATCTTACCTATCTTCCTTCACCAGTTAGTTACCTTCACGTAAATAGAAGCCTTGTGTTATATTTATTTATACAACACACACATATAAGTTTGTGTAACAAATAAACAGTACACTTGCAATTTATACCCAATAATACATTAAATAGGAAAAGATACACAGAAATATGGTAAACTTCTCTTTATTAATTCTTCCAATGGTTACAGACTCGACCTGCCCTACACACTTAGCTGCAGGGGTCCCTGCACTCAATTGCAGACTACTAGGCCTCTGCACACTCAGCTGCAGAGCCTTCTCCTACTCTATGCCCTAAAGACACACTTTACACTTCAACTCAATCTCTTAGACTCATCATGCTTCTATTCTTCGACTTCCCTATTCTATCTTCTACACTTAGAGCCTCGCTCTATTTATACAATCCCATGGTCCACGGACCATGGGTAGGTCTATCAAGCCGACATTACATTACAAAAACAAGGGCGAACAACCCTGTGACTCTATTCTAACTTTGTGCTTCGCGCCCACAATTCATGGAGCTTTTACAAAGGACTTGGTCAAAATTTGGGCTTTAAGCCCCAAAACATGTCTTGGGGGGATTCCATGCCCAACAAACCCCCAACACAAACATCGTGACTCACCCATGAGTCACTCTGTCGGCGCGGAGATCTTCACGTGGAGTCCCTCCAACTCTGCTTGAACCGCTACAAGGTCAGCAGCAGACTGAGAAACTTCCTGTTGGATCTCCTGTACCATTGTTCCGAGATCGCGGTGTCGGGACTGCTTCCCTAGACCTGTTCCTGCGTCCCCTGCATTTGTGCGAGGTTGCCTTCAATTGCTGCTGTGATGGTGAAGGCCTCATCAATCCAAGGCTGAACGCGTGCCTTCAGGACTGCTTCTTTATGCCATGCCGCGTCCACCTGTTCTTTCAGCACTTTGGCCTGTTGCATCCGTGCGAGGATTTGAGTGAGGGCCACCGTCTGTGCAGTTCCTTTGAAGCTGTCATACTGCTGCTGGAGTTCACGCACCTCTATCTCTAAGCACTGGATGTTGGTCTCCTCTTGCAGATTCGTGAGGACCTCAAATGACTCCTCCAACATTCTAGTGCAGTCCCTTACTGCTGCCAATCTCTTCCAGCCCTCATGCAATAGCACTAGTGCATTGTTCTCTTACTTCTGAAGGGGTGGATGGCTGTGCCTTCAACCGCAGCTCTACGATCTGAAGGTTCAGCTCCAGCTGAACCTTAGTCATTTCTTCTCGCGCCTCGCGCACCCTTGCTGTTAGCCTGTGGATGCGTGCCTCTGCTAGTGTGTCTGTTGGGATGGCCAACTCAGGAACACTTTTACAGGCTTCTCTCAGTACCTGTACCAGCTGTCAATTCTGCGACACCACTTCATCGTGGTGCAAGCTCAACTGTTCCATGTTGATATTTTTCTCACTAAGGACTTGCAGCGCGTGGCTCTCCCTAGCCCACAGTTCTACAGTAATCCCATCCTACAGAACGTATAATGTCTCCCGCAGGAGTGTAGCCATGTTGATCCCGATACCCTTCAGTGCACTAATCATAGGCCTATTGGCCTCATTTGTTGTCACCAGTGCCCCTTCCAGTAGCACTATTGTATTGGTTGTCCAAGCGCGCAACATCTGCTCTGCTACAGTTGTCCCTACTACGAGGCTGGTCAAAAGGGTACCAGCCTGAGGAGTGTGCACCTGCAACTCCTGTAGCTATGCTCTGAGGGCCCCCAACACAATCTGGTTCTCTTGTGCAAAATTCTGGAGGGCCTTGGAGGTGACATCATGCACTGTCTCACTGATGTCATGCAGATCACCTTTAGTAAGGGTGATCGGGTCAATAGACAACTTTGATGCCTTGACCTTCTTGCGCGGCCTTGTCCACTCGCCCGGGCGCTGGAACTTTAGTTGTGTTGACGCGGTTTGTGGGTCTGCGCCTCCCTCCTCTTCCTCTTCTTCCTGCTCATGTTAAGCCGACCTTTGGCCCTCGCATGCCTTCTCAGCTGCCTCCTGCGTTGTTGCTACTGCGACATTTTTTTGTTTTGTTGTTGTCTGTGCAGCGTCCCGCGCCTCCTGCACTTCTACTGCTGCTACCTCCTTCCTTCTCTTCTCTGCCAACTATGCCATGTGTAGTTTGGCCTCCTCGTTCTTCCTCTACGCCGCAAACTTCTCCATTGCTACGATGTCTAGAGTGTGCCACTCTGGTGGCCATGTCTCCAGTATGTCAAAGATTACGTCGTCCATGGCTACAAAGGGTAGCTCTCTCCATTTCTTGGCCGATTCCTTATGCACTCTGATGTATATGTTATGGAGGTCCGCTTTAAACTCTGCAAAACTTTGTAGGCTGTTGTATACAGTGGGTGATAACTACGTCTTGCGGTTAATCCCCATTCTGAGGTTAATTTCCATGAACACCCAAAATATCTTGTTGTCGTGGATCCGGTCTGCATCCTTCATGGCCCAGAGTGAAGCGTACTTCGCGGCCTCTCACAGATCCCTGTCAATTGTGGGGAACTTACTATCCTCCAGCAACGCCCCTACCATGAGCACTATGGACAATAGAAGCCATGCATAATGGAACATTTTGCCTTGTTCCTAAGCCTTGTGGAAATTTTCTAGGAACTCCTTGCAGAGGAATGCAAACCAGTTAAACTGGACCCCCTCCACCCACTGCTCAGCAAGTGCTACCACTAGCGTGGGTACCTCATCCGCGCCACACTTACGCATAACCTTACTTACTAGTATTTGGGTCGCCACTCTTACTGCTTTATTGTTGATGCTAGATATGGTGTAGCCCCCTTTCTTATTCTCTAAAATATTTCTTCTTCATGGCCTTCGCGATGGCCAATTCACTGCTTTTCCCCTATGAGATATCTACAGGGTCCTCTCCTTTACATCGAAGCCAGGTAATGTGGTGAATCAAGTGGTCTGTGATGGGGATGGGCTCCTCCAGCCAAAAACACCCACCATGCACCAGGCAGAGCAGCTACCTGATGACGAAAATTGTTATTGGGGCGCGGTGGAAATGCGACACCCAGAGCAGGTTTAGTAGCCCTGCCTTTTCCACTCCATGCAACCACTTTTGTGGCACTAATTAGGTAACCCCCACTGCAGTGTTTTACTTAGGCTTCATGAGCTACGCGATCTCTAGGTGAGGGAACTTCTCGTGGTTAGTGAGATCCCAATCTTCAAATTTCAAGCTAGGCACCTGTCCCAGGTGCGTGCCCTTAAAAATGATGTCATTTGGGAGGAGCGGGGTCTAGAGAGAGCTCTCGCTCTCGTCAAGATCCTTGGTGTTGGCTTATTGGGCCTTGACCCAGGTTCGAAAGAGTTATTAGCCAAACAAATCCCGCAGCTACCAGCCCTTTCGGCAACAATCCGCAGAGCGTGGACTGAGGTCTCACCCGAGGTAGCAGGGGGAGTGTTGGAACCAGGTTTCCGCACCCTTGGGATGTCTTGATGTGGTCTGGAGGGGTCGCGAACCGTTCAGTGGCCTCGCGCCACTCTGTACAGTTATCGGGCTTCCGCGTAGATTCATGTAGATGCACTTTCTTATTAATGAAATTATTATAGAGCTGATCTTCTTGTTATAGTATTTAAGCAAACATTTAACGATAAAAACCAGTGCATGCAATTATAACAGATAATGCATAAATCTAGAACATAAGCACCAGATAGATCCGTGATAAAACACACAATGATTCAGAAATTCTTATCTTTATTAATCTTCTCTTCAGTACAAACAGATTTTCCCTATGCACTCAGCTGCAGGGGTCCACACACATAGCTGCGGACTCTACCAGGCCTCTGCACGCACAACTGCAGAGCCTCTATCTATCTCCCAACACCCTTGACTCGGATTTACATACGCTTAGAGATTTCTTTCTTCATAAACCCATTACATTCAAGATCAAAACCAAAAAAAAACTGACTTCTAGCCATAGAGCCTTGCTCTTATTATACATTCCCATGGTCCACGGACCATGCACAGGCTGACTCACTTCTTATTACTTTACATTATTCTCGGGTGGACCATGGTAAGGTTGGATCCTCCTATAGTGACGTGAGTGTAATAAGTGATTGATCCAACACATCGGAGCACTCCTGCATAGCATGTGCTATTGTTTCCCGTCTAGATTGAATTATGCTTCTTCATTATTCGGTGACCTCTGGTGGTGCAGAAGGTTGTGCTTTGAGTTTCAGTTCTACGATTTGTAAGCTGAGGTCCAACTGGACCCTCGCGGCTTCTTACTTTGCTGCGTTGAACCCACTAGCTAACTTGTGGATTCGTATGCCAACCAGCAACTTGGCTACAATCTCCAGCTCAGGGGCGCGCAAACATGCCTCCCCTACAATTTTCTCCAACTACCGATTTTGTGCGACTGCGTCATCCTATTGGAGGCTCAACTATTCTATATTAATGCTCTGCTCGCTGAGTACCTGTACCGCGTGTCCTTCCCTGGCGTGGAGTTCCATCGTTGCATTGTCCTGGAGCTGGTACAAGCTTTTGTGTGGGAGGGCAGCTAAATTTAATCCAAGCCCCGTGAGCCGGCCCACCACAACTCTGTTAGCCGCATTCTCTGTTATCACCACTCCTCCCGGGAGCGCGATAGTATTGGCCATTTGGGCCTGTAGCAGTTGCTCAGTAGCTAACATACCCATAACTCCACGAGTAGCGATTGTTCCCGGCTGCGAGGCCCATGCCCCAAGTTCCTACAGCTGCATGCGGAGCGCCCCCAACAGAATCTGTTGTTGCGACATGGCCTCGTTGATTGCTTCCCGGGTGACTTCACGAACTATGTCCCCTATGTCACCTAGGTCACCCTCGGTCAATGTGATAAGTTCTCCATCCCATTTAGATGCCTTGACCTTCTTCCGCAGCTTCGTCCATTCTGTTGTCCATGGTCATTTTAAGGGCGACCTCGTGGTGGGTGGCATCATTCTTTCCGTCCCTGTATCCATGGCCAGCTCTATGGTCACCATTGGACCGCTTTCATCCTTTATAGTCGCAGCTCCTTCCGTGATTGCCTTACCTGTAGAAGCCTGCATTGCCTCCTGGGCCGCCCGTACTTCCGCAGCATGCTGTTCGTTCCGCTTTTGCTGTGCTACGTACTTAGCTCCATCCTTCTGTTTTTGGATAGTGGTCTCATCGTGCCCCGTCGCATTGGGACCGCGCCACTCTGGTGGCTAGGTATACAATACCGCAAAGATAGCCTTGTCAATGGCAATGAAGGAAAGTGTGGACCATGTCTAGTCTGGGTCCTTCCATGCTCTGATGTATACATGGTGCATGTTTGCCTTAAACTCAGTAATGTTTTTCACACTATCATATATCTCGGAGGACAGATGGGGTTGCTGTTTGATCCACTATTGGATGTTTGCTTCCATTAGTCTCCAAAAAATCTTAATGTCCCGGATTCTTGTGGGGTCCCTCGTCGCCCAAAGCGATGCGTATTTGGCGACTTCTGGCCAATCCTGGTCCAGGGAAGGAAACTGACTATCTTTGGGTAATTCACTTATAACCAACATGATGGATAACAACGACAATGCATAGTGAAAGGTCTTACCCTCCTCTTGGGCCTCCCTGTAGTTGGTCAGAAATTTGTCACAGAGGAACTGTGCCCAATTGAACCATTCCCCTTCTGCACATTTCTCCGCTAGCGCGAAAACTATTGCTGGGACCTCATTGGTGCGGCATTTCTGCATCACTTTTCCTGCTAGTAACTGTGTAGAAGCACGGACCCCTTTGTCCGGAATACTGTCAATAGCATACCCTCGCTGCTTTTTCTCCAATTTGTATTTCTTTTTCAAGGTTTTCATCATCGTCACATCACCACTCATATCAACTATTTCCATGGGGTCCCTTCCTTCACAGGGAAGCCACGAGATCTTGTGAATAAGTTCGGTCATGATGGGGACATGTTTGTCTATCCATAAGTATCCATCGTGTACCAAATAGAGCAGTTGTCGGATGACCAATATTGTAATGGGGTGCCGGTGAAAATGTGGAATGGACAGGAGACAGAGTAAGCCAGCTTCCTCTGCCTTTCGCAGCCACTCCTTTGGCTAAAGTGTCGTAATAGTGCCCTCTACGCTTTGCTCCATTAGTTTGCTGGTTGCCAAATGGGGAAACTTATCGGTATCTGCAAGGTCCCAGTCTTCAAATTTCATAGTCGAGATGCGGTCAATCGTTGTTCCTTTGAGCGGAACCCCTTTAGGGAGAGACGGGGTGATGAGTATGTTGTCAACGGCATACAGATCTATAGGGACCTTGGCCTTCCCTTTTCTTGGAGGAATATACTTGGGTTGTCTTACTGGCTGGATAACTTCTTCTCCCTCTTTGTCTGGTTCTATTTCTTCGACATAGGTCAGAGGTTCTTCTTTCTCATCGTTGATTTCAATAGTAACAGCTTTGCCCTTTTCATCCATTGTTAGCTTGTTAAATCACAGATTCTGCGGTGACATCCTTACTGGTCCTCGTACCTGGGGGTCCTTCTTGGACCACGACCTCCTGGGTGATTTAGGGATTTCAGCCGCCTGCAACGTAGGAGTTTGTGTAACGTCTTTGGTGGTGGTTATTGACCTGAGTAATGACTCTCGCAGTTCCTTCGGAAATTCCTTAAACCACAGGCTTTCTTTCATTAGTTTTTCGTTCAACTTGCTCCTCTTGGTTTGATCCCAGGGCATCCTACTCTTTAATTGACCAAGCATTTTTTTGTGCCGCTTCATTTTTTTTCTATATACGATTTTGAATTCAACTTTGGCATTTTTCCCTATTCGTGGCTCATTAATGCGATTTTGGCGGTTACCCCTATGTCTTAATTGCCCGCCGCCCGCTCCTTGGTGACTTAAATGGGCCATCCTATCATGAATATTAACTGCAATGGTCACCTTCCATCCCTCCCATGTAGCCGCACAACCCTTGGTACGCTGGTACGTTCTATGCTTTTTACTGGCCCTGCGTGCCACGACCGAATCGCGCAACCTTCCTGCAGCTTGTTTTATAGTCCCTGCGCCCTCTTTCAACTGTGTGGAGTGCTGAGACTGGGCCTCCTACAGATAGTCAGGTGGACACACCTTTCGTGCGAGCCTTCCTTTTCCCTGCTAGCCCGAGCTGCAGGCACCCTTCGCGTACCTTCAAATCAGATAGCTCATTGCGATTTGTGCTCCCTTGTTTAGTAGGGTACAGTCGCAACCATGATAGCAGGGTCACGGATTGTGCTAGGATCGTAGGAGGGCCGACTAGGTCCAGTCCCTTCCTTCGCATGCTCGCACAGCCCATTTGTGTGCCTCCTATTTTTATTTTGTTAATTTCTTTCTCCAACCTTATGCTTTTCCTCCTGAGCCTTGCCCCTACTTCCTCCAATTCGCTGAGTCTCAGGCTACCGTGCCAAATAGCTTCCTGGAATCACTAGATCCCTCCGTCCAGGTCTTTTCCTTCAGGTTGAACTATAGGGGCAATGGCCCGTCCAATAGTGGATAGAGTTCCCTTGGCACCTTCTGCTTTGTTTACGGTCTTGTCGGCCCAACGAACCCTTGTGATGCGCAGATTTAGTTTGGTCGATGGTTGCGTAGCATACAACCGTGCCCTCCATTGTAGATGGGTGGTCACCCTGCTCCATCATGGCTACCCTAGCTACATTCACCATGCACTTCCTCAAATCCATACTCGAAACCGCCTTCTCCCTCCATGCTCATTCCACCTCAACTTCCTCTGTGCACACCACCCTATGTGATTTGCTGCACGCAATGCTTCTTCCATCACCACCTGCTGCTTCTACTTTATGATTGAATTTCTGCACCGGTTGACAAAATCATCCTTCTTTGTTGCGTCATTATCCGCTGGCTGTTGCCAGACCTCGGTTGTCTCGTGTCGTAGTGATCTAATCATCATGTTACAGTTGAGTGTTGTGACTTCATGCAATCGGTTCTGCCATCATTCGATCTCCTCGTCTGAATCCGAGGTGCAGGAACTATCGTGCTCCCATGAGATTCTCTTGTCCACTATGGGATTCACTTGATCCTGGTCTTGCGCTGTTATCTGATAGATGCAGTCCAGTTCATCGTCACTGTCCTCGTCGCACACTGGTTCGGTGTAGCGCGCTCCTTCAGCGGAGTCCAGTGGAACTATTACCAGAAGTGACTTTTTCTCGAATTTCATTTTCCATCTTTTTAAGTTGATGACCCCATTCATGTTCATGGCCCAATATATTCCTAGTAATGCAGGGTATGGATCACTATCATCAACAATTTCTATTACCTTGAAGTCGGTCTACGTACTTGCGCCTTCAATGTCCAATGTCACCCCTTGCAGTCATCCCATCAGTAAGATCTTTTGCTGGTTGGCCATCCGCAGTTGAAAAGGAGACCATTGTAGTGCGGGCCTACCCATGCGTTCCCACATTTGCTTAGGCAACACATTCGCATCCAACCCTAAATCCAGAATGACCTGGTCCATCTCATACTCGCCAAATTGTGTTGTCATTCACATCTCCCGGTCGGTGTGCAGAGCATGTTTTCCTAGTTTCTGGACTACACATGGCTCCCATGAAC
This sequence comes from Pinus tabuliformis, assembly GCA_031772625.1. Lineage (NCBI taxonomy): Eukaryota > Viridiplantae > Streptophyta > Pinopsida > Pinales > Pinaceae > Pinus > Pinus tabuliformis. The sequence goes on along the minus strand of CM062805.1, from coordinate 96,431,182 downwards.
CTGTGCACTTAGTGATCAGCTCTTGTAGTCCTTTAATGGCTCTATTGTCATGCAACAACTTCATACATGTCTCTAAAAAGGTGGTAATCATAGAGGGATCCATTCCCGGCTCAATTGGATCCCTTCTACCTAGATTAGAGACTTCTGTGAAGCTCGTCTGAGCTTCCTTAAACATCTCCTTCACCTGTTCCACCTCAAATTCAAGTTCCCTTGTAAGCGCATCACGACCCTTCCCATCTTCTCTAGGCTGTTTCCATGCATCTCCCCTGTAGTTGCACCGCTCCTTAGTAACATGTTTACGCTAGGGTCCTCTTCGTGTGGTTCTGACTTCATCATTTGGACATTTTGAGTTCGAGTGGGCTATAATACCCCCTTTTCGCGCATCTGGGCAATTAGCGTCAAACAGTCTACCATTTCATGGTCAAATTGCTCACAGTATGGACAAGATATTCTCGTAGGGTTAGTACAGTCGCAAGCCTAATGCCCCAACTCACTGCAATTATAACATATCAGTTGTCCACGGCCCCATCCAGGCTCCATTCCTCTTCCTCATTCGCTTCCTTAGAATCCCTCGCGTGGCCCCGTGGCTGGGTCGAAACCCCACACCTCAGTCTACATTTGATAGGCTGGGGTCCTCTCCATCATTAGCTCATAGCTTCAAAAAGTTCGCTCATCGTGACCCACTGACCTACAGAAGTTGCAGTACAGCTGCTGTGGATTCTGGGTATACTTTTGCAACAGGTGGCAGTTGTCTGTTGCGTGCTTTCCTCCCACTTGACAAATCACACACCAAATGGCATGTGTTGCACTTGCCCCTGCTTGTACCTCCAGCCTTGATGGTATCGGCCCCCCTCCCGCTAGATAGTTCGCGAATATGGGGTAGTGGTCTTTGTCATGACCTTCACCCTTGCATTTGATGCATCCTACTTCTGTACGCGCCTCTGGTCGGGGTGCCCTTTCTTGCTTCAAACTTTGCATTTCTAAGCACAGGTTTTGTAGTTGTGCATGGATTTGTTGAATTCCCAACCCCAGATCCTGTATTGGAGTTTCATGCAACCTCATCGCTGTCTCCAATGCTTCACCTTGCGTTGAGATCTTTTGTTGTGATAGCACCGTCCTCAGATGTGGTGTCAAAGATGCCACAAACCACATGCAGTGTTGTGCATCCGTCAGTGTCATGTTAACCTCATGGGTTGTACTTTTCAATCTCTGATCCAGATCCCACAAGGTTTCACCATGCATCATCATGATCTCCTTGAACCCGATGACTGATTGTGTTTTCGATTTTGGTCGGCTAAATTATTTGTTCAGCGCATCCTGAATCACCACTATTCCCGCATTCGAGTGATCGCTAGAGTACTTTATATACCACGTCAACACGTGGTCTTGCAGCACACTCACCAGAGTAGCCTTTTTTATGTTATCATTTGTTACATCTTAGGCTTCCCATGCAGCCTTTACCACGAACTGAGGTCTCACCTAAGGTAGCAGGGGGGGTGATGGAACTAGGTTTCCACACCATTGGGATGTCTTGATGTGGTCTGGAGGGGTCGCAAACCGTTCAGCGGCCTCGTACCACTCTGTACAGTTATCAGGCTTCCACGTAGATCCGCGCAGATGCACTTTCTTATTAATAAAATTATTACAGAGCTGATCTTCTTGTTATAGTCATTAAGCAAACATTAACGATAAAACCTAGTGCACGCAATTATAATAGATAATGCATAAATCTAGAGCATAAGCACCAGATAGATCCACGATAAAACACACAATGATTCAGAAATTCTTATCTTTATTGATCTTCTCTTCAGTACAACTAGATCCGCCATGCGCACTCAACTGCAGGGGTCTGCGCACACAGCTGCGGACTCTACCAGGCCTCTACGCACACAACTGTAGAGCCTCTATCTATCTCCCAACACCCTTGACTTGGACTTATAGATGCTCAGAGATTTATTTCTTCATAAACCCATTACATTCAAGATCAAAACCCGAAAAAAAAAACTGACTTCTAGCCATAGAGCCTTGCTCTATTTATACATTCCCATGGTCCATGGACCATGGGCAGGCCGACTCACTTCTTATTATTTTACGTTATTCTCAGGCGGACAACCCTTTGACTTGACTCATTACAACGCGTGCTTCACGCACATCATGGAATCTTTACCATACTTTTTCCCAAATTGTGGACTTTGAGTCCCAAAATCCTTTACATGGGGCCTTCGCTACCCAACACTTGGGCACTTTAGCCTTCCCCTTTCGTGGGGGGATATAGGCGGGCAACTTTTTTGGAGGGTGCATAGGCTTAGTTTCCTCCTCCATGCCTTCGTCCTCATATTCTTCGATGATAAGATCCTCCAAGTCTTCCTCCTCCTCATCAGTTTCTACATTAACGGCTTTCCCCTTCTCCTCCATTGTCAGCTTGGTGCGCAGCGGGTTTCACGAGGACACTCATACGAGAACCATCGAGTGTTTGTATTTCTTTGGTCTTGGCATGCGCAGTGATTTAGGGATTTCTACCACAATCTCGACGCCTTCAGGGGCATCCCCTACAGTCAGGGCCTGCACGACCTCTTCGGCAGTCATCTCTGTGATTTCCATAACTTCCTCAGATGCTGCCATCATGTCCGACCAGAAATCTATCGCTTGCATACTCAGGGGCTCAATCAACATTCTACATAGGTCAAACAGGGCTCTGCTCAGGCTACACGGGGTATACAACAGCTCAATTCGCAAATGACCAAGTGTTGTTTGCTGGGCAGCCCTTTGTAATTTATAGTGCCTTTTGAATTTGAATTCGACTGTTCCCCCCAAATCCGGTTCATTAATGCTGCCTTGGCGGAAAATTTTCCCAAATCTTGCCCATAAATAACGTCTTAAATGCCTTTTGCCCGCTCCATTTGATCTCAAGTTGAGCATCACATCATGAATAGTGAATCCAACGGTCACTTTTCGGCCAACCCGCACAGCAGCGTAGCCTCCCTTGTGCAGTCGCGGACCTTGTGACACTTTACTCCTATGCGCAGATCCAACAACGCACAGCTCCCGAGCAGAATAGTTTATAGTCCTGTGCCTCCTTTCAACTACCTGGAGTGCTAAGACTGTACTTCCCTCGACTAGTCAGGTGGTCGTGCCACCTGTATATGATTTCCTCCAGTCATCCATCACTCTTCCTAGAAAATACCCACCTTTTATCGTTACTGGTGGCGTTGTGCACTTTATCATCTATAGCGTGCCACCTTGGTTGATTCGCTTAGTAATATGTGGTCCAAGCCAAGGCATCAGACTGATCAATTCACGGCGATAGTCCTCAAACTTGTTAGTGTGATCGTGCACACCCTATTTTATCACCTTGGTCTTCTTATTGAGAAAATCTTCCTTTATCTCTTCCTCTAGCTTCTTGACTTCCGCTTCTACCAGAGTGCTTTTCTCCCTTAATCGCACCCTTTCTTTCCCAAGTTCTTGGAGCCTAAAATTTCCCTGTTGGATTTCTTCCTTAGGTCCCAAGCGTTTTGCTTCATTCGGTTGTGCGATCCCTTCTTCCAAGGTTTCGTAAACTATCGTATCTACCAGTGCTACCATGCGCGGACTAGGCATTTTATGCTCTATAGGGATTACAGTGTTCGTGCCATACTCTAGCCTCGGAGGTGATTGCGCCATTATTTTCTTGCACGTGGTCCTATAAGACCATAGAATCGTTGGTACGTGCAGGTCCCAGTCAGTCCGCTGTGCATTGTATACCTTGTTCAGTGCTTTGCATACTTTTTTAAATGCTTCTACATGGATAACCTTCTACGCACTTGTTCTTTCCATACTTCATGGTTCCAACCAGAGGGGTCGTTCGCGCCATTGCCTGGCCCACACCTACTTACTGACTGTGTCTCCTAACACGAAGACTAAGTACATCCGCGTAGGTTTCGTACCATATGCCTGCATCCATATGGACAGGTGGGCGCAAGGACCATCTCGTTCAACAATATTTTCTGTTAATCACATCTGAGGCTTACCAAACCATATGCACATCATCCTCCTGCATTCAAGCCTATCCTCAAAGATTCTTTGGTGCATACCCCACCACCTCGCAGGCGTAGCATGCAATACCCATTTCAAAGCTTTAAAACATTGCACCTCACTTTCAAATATGTTCAGGAAGTCATCTACTTCACTTAACCTATCATACATAGGTAGATCCCTTACCTCCATTGATACACAGTGCATTGATCTCGTCATCATGTTATAGTTCAGTGTGGTTACCTCATGTAACCGGTTCTACCATCATTATTTTTCCTCGTCCGAATTTGATGTGCAGGAGCTTTTTTGTTCCCATGAGATTCGTCCATCGCCAGTCGGATTCACCCAGTCTTTCTCTCGTGCAGTTATATTGTAGATGCAATCCAAGTTGTTGTCGTTTTCGTAGTCGCACACCGGCTCCGTGTAGTGCGATCGTTCTGCAGGGTCCAAAGGTACAACTACGCGCAGAGACTTTTTCTCAAAAATCATCTTGGGCTTCTTCAGATTTATCACCCCATTTATGTTAGTGGCCCAATCTATTCCTAATAGTGTGGGGTATGGATTGATGTCATCAACAATCTCAATCACTTCAAAATCTGCTAGTGCGCTTGCTCCTTCGATATCTACTGTGATTCCCTACAATCTCCCCATAGGTAGGATCTTTCGCTGGTTCACCATTCGCAGTTGGATAGGAGACCATTACAACATAGGCCTTCCCATGTGCTCCCATGTCTGCTTCGACATGACATTTGTGTCCGATCCTAGATCCAGAATCACTTGGTCCATCTCATATTCCCCAATTTGTGTGGTCAATCTCATCTCCCTTCCTGTTCGCGTCGTGTACTTTTCGAGCTTCTAGACTACATGCAGTTATCCTAGTGCAATCCCAGTGCATATATTTATGATTTCTTGCAACCCCTTTATAGCCTTGCTATCGCGCATCAGCTTCATGCATGTTTCCAGGAACATTGTGAGCATCAATGGGTCCATTTCTAGCTCCGGTTTGTCTTTACTTCCTGAAGTGGAGGCATCAGCAAAGCTCTTCTTGGCTTCCATGAAGGTTTCCTTAGCACACTCCAAATCAAACTCTGGTTCCTTCATTGGAGCCTTGCAAACCCAAGTACTTTCTTCAGGCTGCTTGCCTTTGTCATCCCCTGTCGTAATTCCACTTCGGAGCACAATATTTACATTAGGGTCTTCCTCGCGCGTCTTAGACCTCATAATTTGCAGGTTCTAAGTCGGGGGAGGTTGGAGTGTTCCTTTATCGTGCAACCTCACTATCAGTGTGGGACAATCCTTCATCTCATGATCAAATAATGTACAATACAAGCATGATGGTCACGTTGGATTCATACAATTGTGGGCATAATGTCCTGGCCCTCCGCAATTGTAACATATCAGTTGTCCGCGACCTCTTCCAATTCCTCCTCCACCTCAACCTCGTCCACACCCCTGAAATTCGGTTCGTGCCATCCCTGCATTCTAGTCAGGGGCCTGTGTTTCGGCCTGAACTCTGTAGCTAGGAGTCTGATCCATCATCAAATTATAACTTCTACAGGTGCGCTCATCATGTCCCACTAATATACATAAATTACAGAATAACTGTTGTGAATTCTGCGTGTAATTTTGTAATAATTGGCAGTTATCTGTAGCATGTTTTCCTCCTATCTCACAAATCGCACACCATAATGCAGACACCGAACTCGGTCCTGCTTGTGCCTCCGATCTCAATGGCATTGGTCTTCCTCCCGCGAGGTAATTCGCGAACACCGGGCAGTGGTCCTTGTCATGTCCCTGACCCTTGCACATTATGCACCATACCTCGTCACACACTTCTGGGCGAGCTGTCATGTCTTGTTTCAAACTCTTCATCTCAAGGCACAAGTTTTTCAATTGCGCATGCATCTACTGAACTCCCACATTGGGATCCTGTATCGAAGTCTCGTGCAATCTCATCGCAACCTCCAACGCCTTGGCCTAAGTTGTTAGCCTCTTTTGTGACAACGCGTTCCTTAGATGTGTCGTTAACGATGCTACAAACCATTCGTGTCAACATCATGTTAGCTTCATGGTGTTGTCCATCTGTCAACGTCATGTTAGCTTCACGAATTATGCACTTCAGTCTCTGATTCAACTCCCCAGGGGTCTCGCCTAGTATCATTGTGATTTCCTTGAACCCAATGATCGATTTCACCTTTGACTTCAGCCTTCTAAATTATTTGTTTAGTGCAGTTTGAATATCTACGATCCTCGTATTCGGATTGTCATTGAAATGCTTAATGTACTAGGTTAGCGCACGATCCTATAGAGCGTTGAACAATGTCGCTTTCTTTATATTGTCATCCGTGACTCCCTGCGCTTCTCATACAGATTTTATCACGAACCAAAACTTGTATGGATCTTCATTCCCTACTCCTTTGAACACTGGCAACTTTATCGCGCTCGCCATATTGATTCGCAATGGTGGTGGAGGTGGTATGGGCGAAGATGGGGGTGAAGACGGTGAAACTGGCAGCGATGTGGGTGGGGGTGGTATGTGCGGAATTCTCTGCCTTATCAAATTGATCACACTTCTTGGTGAGACCTTCGCGAGCTCTTCCTTGCCCCCTCGCGGAGGTGAAATCAAGGGGCTAGTTTATAGTTCTCTACTACCTTCATTTTTGTAGATTCTCCCACTTCGTGTAGCCCCAACCATCAATTTATTTGCATAACCCATTTTTCACACAGTATCATTTTAATCCAAGTGTTCAAAGATTTAATTTACTTACCTCGTGGCCCTTTGAGGAAGCGTCATTATGCCTCGCTATAGTTGACTGAAGTATCTACTGCGAACTCAGTGATGAATCCTCCTATAATTCGATCGAGCCAGTGATCAACATCACGCACGAGCTTATCTTCTGATGCTTCCAATATGCACACCAGGTATGGATTCCACACAATAGGTCCATCAAGCTTACACCTTCCTTGGCTATCTGCTAGCTTCGCGATCCACTCATATAGCTCAGTAGAGAAAGATGGGAAGAAAATTTCATGGATCTCTGTGTATAAGTAATAGTATAACCACTCTTCCTTTGACAGTCATGGGTTCCTATTTTTCTGTGCCACGAACTCATGAATCTTCCTATCCAACCAATCTTCAATTCCTTTCTTTGTTGGATTTGAGTGATACGGCATCATACATCTCTACGTAGATCTCAGTCCCGGCAACGGAACCATTTGTTGGCTAGTTGGGGCCTGACCTAGGTTCAGAGTTAATTAGCCAAACAAATCCCTATACTACTGGCCCTTCTGGCAACAGTACGTAGAGTGCAGACTGAGGTCTCACCCGAAGTAGTATGGGGGGGTGCTGGAACCAGGTTTTCGCACCCTTGAGATGTCTGAGGGTTTGATTCAGTCCAACTGCTCGTCCCTACATGTAGGTTGCTTTGCAAACTTCCCTGGCCTTCGCGCCCTGATATACTTTCCTTCGTGTAACCCTAACCAAGGGTTGTGGGGCTTCCGCACTGTTGGAGCAGCACTCTGCACTATTTCCCTAAGTTGCACTTGAGATCTTACCTATCTTCCTTCACCAGTTAGTTACCTTCGCGTAAATAGAAGCCTTGTGTTATATTTATTTATACAGCACACACATATAAGTTCGCGCAAAAAATAAACAGTACACTTGCAATTTATACCCAATAATACATTAAACAGGAAAATATACATAGAAATATGGTAAACTTCTCTTTATTAATTCTTTCAACGGTTACAAACTCGATCTGCTCTGCGCACTCAGCTGTAGAGGTCTGCACACTCAACTACGGACTACTAGGCCTCTGTGCACTCAGCTCCAAAGCCTTCCTCCTACTCTATGCCCCAAAGACACACTTTACACTTTGACTCAATCTCTTAGACTCATCATGCTTCTATTCTTCGACTTCCCTCTTCTATCTTCCACACTTAGAGCCTCGCTCTATTTATACAATCCCATGGTCCCCGGACCATGGGTAGGTCTATCAAGCCGACATTACATTACAAAAACAAGGGTAGCTATCCCTGTGACTTTATTCTGACTTCGTGCTCCGCACCCACAATTCGCAGAGCTTTTACAAAGGACTTGGTCAAAATTTGGGCTTTAAGCCCCAAAACATGTCTTGGGGGTATTCCATGCCCAACAATGGCCTGAGGAAAACCCTTTGGTTCCACCATTGATAGTAGAGCTACATGCACATGAGTAGGGACATTTAGTATCTTTCTTCTTGTATATACACTTGTATTCAAATCACCAGTAATTTGGTCAACTTGGTGGTGTTTTTACACATACCTTGTAGGATCCTGTTGTAGCGGCTACAACCACCCTCCAAAATTTTGGCTTGCACCAATTTAGGAGCCTCCCTTGAATAGTTTTGCTTGATGACTGCACATGCTCGGGTTCACTTCGTGAGCTCATGTGGGTCTCTACATTTTCCTTGCTTGTCTATTGCACTCAAGTCTTTGCATGTTGTTGTCTAAGTCATGCTTGCGACCATGTTTTGGTTATGCTCAAAGTCTTCGATTTGTATGTGTTTGTTGTGTTCTCCAGGAAATAATTTGTCGCACTCACACATGGAGTCACATTCACTATCGCACAAGCATCATCTCGATCATGAAATATCAATCACGAGTGTCGTGCTTGCCGCTCGCACCGTCGATCAGTCATGTTGAACATGTGTGTTTGGATGGTTTGGTTGTTTCATCGTCAATTCATGTGAGTGTGTGTTTGTATGATCACCTATGCATATTTTGACTGTTCAGCACTTAGTCATTTTTGCTAAAGTTTTGATGACCAGACTCCTCACTGACAGCTAGACCATCACCCTACTTTCAACTTGATCGACTGTCAACCAAAACAGCACAAAAACACCAAGCTATTTCTTTTAAGCTGCACTGCCCGCAAGAAGCTCAAGTAACACTCATGTTGGCCACCCGGACAGCCGACCAGATGTTCATCTCAGAAATTATGCAGTGCTCATGAGCAGGTCTCCCACTACCCATCAATCAGCTCAGCTCAAAAATTGTGCAGAGACGATCAGTAGGCCAGCCTCCCAGCCCTAGTGTATTTTTTAGAACCAGCACCTCCCAGCAGTAGACTGCTTGTTCCCTCCAGGAATTCCGTAGTTTCTGCTGCCAGTGACTGAGCAGCTAACTGGAATTTCCCTTAGGGAATTGCGAAGATATGGTTGTCAGTGACCCCAACAGCCACTTGACAGTTCCCTCTAGGAATTACGCAGATCTGGCTGCTAGTGACCCCAGCAGCCAACTCGTAGTTCCCTCTGCGAATTACGCAGATCTGGCTATCAGTCTCCCAGGAAGTTCCCCAAAAAAATTGTGCAATCCCTGCCTACTAACCCCTCATGTAGCCCAACTTGTTACTTTGGAAATTTGCACAAATTTTGTTGTCTAGCCCCTGGTGACCATTCATTCCAGAAAATACGCAAAACATGCCCACCTTGCCTTCCAGCGGCCCAGATTGTCCCTCCCGAAATTTTTGCAATGTTGCCTCCCATCCGAGCTAGACCTTGCGGTCAGTCACTGTCGACTCAGATTGTCTTTCTCCATCCTTCAGTGACTCTTGCGCAGTTTTCATCAGCACTTGCCCAGAGCCATCATCCCACATCACATCCCTGCTGCCTCTCCCGGTTACCCACATCTGAATGATCATGTGTCACGGTAGACTAGGAGATTTTGGATTTGATGTTGTCTCATCATGAGTGACTATAGGTACAGGTACACCAAAAAACATGTTAAGAAAAAGAACGGGATGAACAAAGGGAGCAGATGCAGATCGACAGGTTACCCAACGGATGAATGAACGAATCATGTGAAGTGGACAAATGAATGAAGCATGCGAAGCGAACGAACACGACAAACATGCACCTTCATGAATAAGTGAACATGTCAAGCCTTCCAATATGAAAGCAAGGAACAACATGCTAGAGCTTCATCAAGTGAACCAAGGACCATTGAAGACTCCGTGCATTTCGCTATGCGGAGGTGAAGCTATGAGACACCATGAAGACATCCATCACTCAGCAGCATTGTAGCTCAACATGCACTCCAGCAACAGCACAAATGTGCTAATTTCATGTCAAGTCGTGTCAAGTCAAGTCATGAGTCATGTTGCCCACATCTCCACTATGGGCTTGTTGTCAATCAATTTGATGTAACATGGAAGTCCAAGAGACCCACTTATTGAATACAGAGTCATGTAAGTCAGAAAGTCATGGAAGTCAAACGATCATGAGGGTAGTCAAATAGCCACAAGGGTCAGTTTCACCCTTAGCTATAAATACCCCCATGATTTGTACATGTAAGGAATTTTCACCTCATCTCCTCTCACATAGCCAAGAGAATCTGTAATCTTTTCTTTGAGGAGTAAGTAGTGGCTCCAACATCCCACTAACAGGGTTACTGATGTATGGTGTAAGGATGTGTCTTGGACCTTTCGCTTAATTCAGAAGCCTGTTAACAGGCTAGCACATTTTCATACATGTATTTGGTTGTTATAAGACTGATCTTTAACACTTGTAATGTATGTTGCTTTAACCATGTGTTCTACATCTAAACTGATTCATTTGTTGTAATGCATCATCTATTAATGGAAATGTGTTGTATATGTTGTTAATGTTGTCCTGTCCATGTCGACTACTCTGTCAGACGTCAGATAGACCTTTCACATGAACCTTGCTGCAACAACCGTCGCACTCGTCTCAGACTAATCCGTGATTGTTGTACATGTTATCTTACCTTGTATGTTGTGACAACCACATCTGAGTGGACTGCTCCACCGGAAGCTGTGCATGTCCTTTTGTATTGTGTGTTCCAAGCAGAGTTGGGATTGGTCCTTTTCATCCTCGAACTCACCTTCACTCTCTTCCCCTCACAGTGAAAGAACCATTTACACAAGTACACTTACACCCACTAGGCATGCGAACCTCACTTCTCGAAGACAAAGCGAACCACTTTGTTGTGCTGACAAGCAAGATTTCTTAAGATAATGGCAAGCGGGCCATCACACCAGATGGGACTCCTACACCAAAAGATGTGAGGTCTAGTTGGGACTTCATACCAAGGTGATCCCCTGAATGTTGGCAGGTCTAGCACCATCAACATTTCTGGCGCTAGAAGGAGGGAAACCAGTTGTACATGGCTGAAATTCACCTCACACTCACTCACCAACCATCTGGTCAAGGTAGCAACTCACAACCCCTCCCTCATGACTCTGCATTTGGTTACTCCTCACCTCCAAGAATTGAAAACGAAATTCCATATCAACACCTTCGCTCCATCCGTCCCATCACTCGCCAATTCATGAAATCAGTTGGACTAATCCCAAGTGTATAGTACCTTCCACATGCATCTAAGAAGCAGAAGACCACTCCCATAGGAGTGGTTGTATCATCAATGGAAGAAGCATTCCTTGCTACTCTTGAAGGGTTGGAAGAAGCTATTGAAGACAGAGAGGAACCTCCAATCTTCTTTGAAGACGAACAAGGCACTCTTGTGGTCTTGGGATCAAACTTCGGTGTAGGAGGTGGAGGGGAAGGCAGCAAAGGAAGTGGAGGCAGAGACGAACCAACAGAATCAGATTTGGAACTATTAGATGCAGATAGAGAGGAAGAAGACAAAGAGATGGCTGACCCAAATATTGAATGGATGACTCAGGGACCATTGGCTCTCCAGGATGTTCTACACAAGATGCCGAAGTGAGCGGAGAGAATGAACATCAAGTTTAACCCTGATAGCAAGGTGAAGGCAGAAGACCACCTAGACAAATTCTACCTACAGCTGTAGACCCTTGAGTTACGTTATGACGTCATAGCATGTAGACTATTTTCATGTACCTTGGATGGCCAGGAAGCTGCTTGGTATCGTAGCCTTCCACCCAACTCCATATAGAACTGGGGTTCTTTCAAACGTATGTTCCTTGAAAAGTTTGCTGATGAAAAGAACCTAGCCATGCTACTCAAAGAACTAGCAAGCCTCAAGATGGAGGGAAAAGAGAAAGTGAAAGATTTCAATTAGAGGTTTACGTGTATCTTGAACAAGTTTGCAGTAGACACCAAACCTCATGACTCCATCACTATCAACTATTACACATCAACAATGCCAACCACCATTGCATAGTTCTTCAAGCAAGTTTCTAAGCCAACACTATTAGAAAGGTGCGAAGAGGCTATTGTTGTTGAGAAGGACTTGCATGCCATTGGAGTCATCAAGGATGATGAATTAATGAAAGACTCCAAGGATGCAAGAAGAAATCCCCAAGAAATGACGAGCAAGGGCATAGGCAAGGAAGCAACCGATATCAAGACCCTCACTCACCTTGTCAAGAACTTGACTATTAAAATGTCCGAACTCAAGCAACAAAAGATGGACACATTCGCGAATAGTGATCTTCCCAGACAGAGATAGGCAAGCAGTTCATCAACCGGCTCATCAAGCAATAGCTGGTTCATCTCCAAATCTACGTAGAAGCCTATGTTCCAACTCAATCAATGTGTTAATCCTAAGTATTGTTCCTTCCATGAAGAATTTCATCCCGAGAACTCTTGTTCAGATTGGAAGCACGTTGTTACTGATGTTTGTACTCATACACTCGATGCAAATGGTGATGTACAGGAGCAACTGGAAGACACTGAGGATAATGAAGAGGTTGCACCTAATGAAGCACCAAGCTCTGGGCATGTGGTGAATGCATACCAGTGCTCACAAATAGTCTCAAAGATGAACGCTGAGAGGCAGCCCCACAAGAAAAATGATCGATACAATCATAGGAGTAAAGAGGCTCCCCCAACACTTGAGGAGATGAAAGTGATCAAATATTGATCCATGACCTAAATGATAGCTCAAAATTCAAAGTGTTCGAAAGAGTGTGTAACCTAAGCTACCAAATATATCTCATCTTCTTGATTCCGGTGCCATGAACAGTTCGAAAAACCGATACTATATGAAGGAGTTATCGCAATTTGAAAAGTCCAGTAAATCGCTAAACCTTTCCTTAAACGTCTTTCTTTAAGTTCTGTATTGAGCATGTGGGCAATGTTCGGAAAGTGGGAAATGGTATCTCGCGTGGACTAAAAGTTGTAATCGGTATTTCTGAATTGTACGTGATTAACCTTAGCAAATGACACGTAGCACGAGAAAACCACTTTTCTCGTGCGCTCTCGATCTGATATCGATCGAGCAAGATTTCACACGAGATTGCGTGACAACCATTTGAATGGATGGGTCACATTGATAGTGGAGGTTGTTTGGGTTAGTTAGTGAGTGGATGATGCGATATCCATTGGATCGAGTGGGATAGATCGACGGTGGAGATTCCGCTATTTGAAATGCTTCCGGTGAGGATTATCCCCAACCGCCGTGATTATAACGCCTCATATGCGTGCCTAAACAGTTATTGTAATGGCTCACCTCCGACGGTCAGCTTGGTGAAGTGGCTGAAAAGGTGGATATGCCATATTTAACTGGAGTTAAGTGCAGTTAACCAAATTTAGTGGAGTATCCATAGGGGATATTGATTAAATGCACTCTAGGAGCAGTTTTCATGGAGAGCCAGAGAGAGAGAAGGAGTGAAACAAAAGTCTAGCTAGGCTAATTGGAGCCTTTTGAAGCCAATGGAATAGTCCAGAGAAGTTGAGGAAGTCATCTTCATAGAGATTTTCATCTAGGGAGATTTTGGAGCTCAGGGCCACCAGGAGTTGGAGGTAGTTGTAGGAGCTACTAGTACTTGTTCTCAGTGAACCAACAGTCATTCCTGACTATAATGAGCATTCTAAATCCATTTCAGGGATTTTCATAAGCATTTGGATACTTCTAAAGTTCTATATGCTATCGGGAAGTTTCAGGTAGCCTAGTGCCAACCATGGAGGAAGGCCTAGTTTGGGGATGCAATGCTAATTTTGAGAAAATGATCAATCTATTTTCGGTGTCTGGTATGTGCTAGAGACAGAAGATGAGGTTTTAGTGGTAGTTAAATAATTTTGAAGGAGTTAGTGCCATCAAGAATCTCGGCGTAGCTCAGAGCACTAATGCAAGGAATCAAGTCTAAGGGAGCTTAGATCTGTTTGCAGAGTGATGACAACCATGACAGGGATGTAGATGGTATTCTAAGCCCATTGGTTTAGTTTGGTAACCTTTGGAGTTAAGTGTGGAACTTGTATAAGAAACTTTTCCATAATCCCAAAGAGCCAAGTCAAGATGACAGAAGCTCAAGGAGACGTATCCCATGATATTTGGGTGAACTCCTAGATTAAATTTGTTGTTATGTGTTGATGTTTATTTGTTGCATTATATGGTTGTTATATGTGTTTAATATCAATAGAAACAAATGGACTTAAAGAACTTAAACAGTTAAAAGAAAACATACACCTGTTTCAAGTATTTAATTCTGCAAATGTCATATATAAGCTAGATCATTTATTTGTTTAACTGATTGGGAGGTTCTTGTAAGCATGACAAGTTATCAAACCCTCATTTCAGACCAGGTAGTATCAGACCAGGTTGCTTGATTGATAGAGCAATAGGCTGCTTGAATAAGAGTTTGACTCTATAGCCATTAGTTCTTTGAAAGCTTTGTGAATTTTGTTGAAGTTCTTTTGTTCATTTCTATAATGACAACTTCTACAAGTGAGTTTTCAAAATCCTCCTCCTTCACAAGATTCTTTGATGAAGACATGAAGCGAGACTTGTTCATCATGATGGATATGGTGAAACAAATGTATGAAGATGAAAGGAAGAGCACCAAACTTCGAGAGCAGTTGAATTCCATGAAGGAAGAGAAGCAGTTGCTTTTTGACAAGTTGCAGGAAATGGAGAGCCAACTTCATATTGCAAATATGAACCTAGAAAGGATGCATGAGTTGGAGACACAGCTCCTTGTTTCCAAAGAAGCCTTAGTCAAGCATCAGTTTGAAGAAGAGGTAAACAATCCTAGTTTGTCTTCAATTTCCTCTAAGAATGTTTATGTTGGTTCTTTTGAAAAACATACAAGAGGCATAGGGTCCAAGTTGATGTCAAAAATGGGCTATGAAGGAAAAGGATTGGGAAAACATGCACAAGGCATAGTTGAGCCAATAACGATTGAGAAAAGGCCTAAGTATTTGGGTCTTGGCTATGGACAATCCTATGGAGAAAGTACCAAATCAGCCATGAAGGCAATTGAAACAGTTCCTAGAAGGTGTTTCATTTTAGGGTCTCTACCTCAAGTTTGTAAAGATTGTATTCATGGGGAATGCAATTGTTTGAAACATACTTTGCAAGAAGAAGATGTTCATAAGCATGCACTCGAACAAGAGAGTTGTGAAATCTCTAAAATCATTGAAGAGATTGATGGTGTTCTGAAGGGAGCCACTTCTTCATTCGATTCACCTTCTCATGAAGGCAAAAAAGGTGAATGAGGAAGGTATACATCTGATTTAAATCACATTTCTTTTGATTATGTTAAGTTTGGTAAATTTCCACATAAGCATTGGAAAAAAATTGCATGTTCCTTTTGTGATTTGGTTAACCATAGTGTTTCTAGATATTGGAAGAAAATAGCCATATACAGGAAACTTTTGAAGACAAGGAGGCAAGAAGCCAAAGGTCCATTGGACAAGGAAAATTATGTTGTAAAGAGGATGAACATGTGTTGCACTTATTGTCATAAGCAAGGACATGTTGCTAAAAAGTGTTAGATTTTGAATCCAACAATGCTTCCACGAAATTTTAAGAAGGTGGAAAAAGAGAATGGCAAGAATGGAAAGGAAGTTTCCATAATTTATGTTTTTCAGGATGATTCACATGTTGATGTCAATGTGCAGTTAAAGGAAGTGCCTTTGATGTGGATTGGTAAGAAATGGTTAGAGCTCTTATCCAATTAAAGGATTGCATGTATTTTGATTTGATACATTTCTTTTCCAATGGAATGAAAGTTGCAGGGTTTTACCAAAAAGGCGAATGAAAAATTTGAGTATGAGACTCGCTTTATTGCAGCAAAATTATATTCATTTCAGCTTTGTAAGTACATTTACATATGATTGAGGATCTTGCATTGAGGATCTTGTACTTATGATTGTGCTTTAGAGAAATTTGAAGAATGGAATACATACATGAGAATAGTATGTATGAACAAAGGAATGTTGATGATTTCATTGTATTTGAACATGTATGTGTAATTGAATTGATGGTCGATTGCTTTGTTTAAAAATGCATGCAATGTCATATCAACTAGGAAAAGTTGATTTTGTCTCCAAGATTAAAAAAGGGAGATAATGATGAAGTGTTTCACAAGAGGTGGAATTCTTTTTACTTTGAAAAAGAATCGTCAAGTTCTTTTTGTACATGCTTGACTTGGAGAGTCAATTGTTTGAAAAAGGTATGTTTTTGTCGGCTTGTGATTTAGTCAAACATTTGTACACAAGATGAAAGAGACATGATGATGATTCACATGATGTGAATTTATGTCGTCAAGTTGTTTTTTTTTTTTTTGCATTATGTTGTTTTTGACAAGATGTCAGAAGAAGATTTGCAACAGCAAAAGTCGCCATAGAAGTGGCTTGGTAAGAAGTGGTTTGACTTCTTGACACAGTAAAACATACTTTCATTGGTACATATACAAATTTCAGTTGAGTATGCATATATTTATGATGTAATCTCACATTTGTTTGAGCCACCTTGGGTCGATGATCAAGGAAGCGATGTTCAACTACCTTCTGTAAACTTCTCAATAGAAATTTTGAATGAGTTCAAGGAAGACAATTCTTAACAGCAGGACAAGCACATCTAGGAAGGGAAGTGTTGACTACCTTTGAGTTTTGGTTCAAAGGCACTAGCCATGCAAGGAAAGTGCATGGAGGCTGAATGAAGAGGATGTTGTACTCTCATCTACTGTACAAATCAGTATATCAATCTTTTGGGGTCCAAAAGATTCCTAATGGGGAGGAGTGATTAGATTGATCCATGACCTAAATGATAGCTCAAATTTCAAAGTGTTTGAAGGAATTTCAAACCTATGAGACTGGATAGATCTCATCTTCCTGATTCCGACGCCGTGAACGGTTCAAAAAACCGATACCATATTGTTAGAGTCGATCTGGTTATCCCTCCTTCAGAGATCAAAACTCTTTTTTGCATTTCATGTTTAAGTGTCCCATAATTTTTGATCAGTTGCATTTCGTTAGGATCATGCCATAAATCTGATGGAAAGGTTTGTGTCACTCATTCCCCTCGTTCTTGGCACTGCTGGCTCAGGTCTGTTCATAAAAATCAAATCTTGAAAAGTCATTTGCAGTCCTGTTTTAGTTTCTAGGTCATAACAGTTTTTTCGGTCATTAGGTCTAGGGTTAAGTCAATTTGGTCTTTGAAAAAGTCTAATAAAGCCAGCAGGCCAGAGGGAGGTCCTTGATATGTTGTTATCTCAAAGATTTTTATCGTTAGATGGATAGATTATGACTTCTCTTCAAAACTCTGTTTTGAAGATAAGTCGACATTTCTTTTTTGTAATAATTTTTCAAAAATTTCAGTTCTTGAATTATCCAGGCACAGCCCTGGTCTCCTTTGCTAGATCATATCATAGCTATCCCTGCAAAAAATTGTCAAAGAAAATCATTATTTCAACCGAATTTAAGGAGGAAACAAAAAGGTCAAAATTCTATTAATCTTGAAAAAGTGTCAATTGCAAAACATAACAAAGTGGGTTATGGAAGAGGCAAAAATCAAATTGGTGTCTATGTAAAGGGTTTTCAATGAATTTTCAAGTCATTGTGCATGCCAAAGGTGGAGAAAATAATTCCAAGTCGAATTTGTGCGTTTTGGAGGAGATCGGTCCCCATTTAACCTACGTGGCGCATATATATTTTTTGCCCGGTTTTTCATCTTTCAGCTCAGAAACTTGGCTAGTTTGACTAGTTTTGATTTGTAATGTAATTTTTGACTTTTCTTGATGTAATTGACTGAACACACTTAGTTACTTGTTCTAGAGGATTCATTCACCAAAGAGTGAAAAATTAATGAATGAATCAGTTTCCTACCTTATAGAGGCAAGTTGTTTTGACTGCCTAGATTTTAGTGCTTTGTTTAGAATTGGTTGAAATAGCTCCTAGAATGATGAGCTCGACCCCTAGAGGCAAGGGAAGAGGTTGGATTGCCTATATTATGTAATTTATAAGTCATTTTTAGGGTTGGACTCTTGGGAAAAGCTTGAAACTCTATTGTACATTCACTTCTGCATTTTTGGCAAAGGAAAGACCAGGGTTTTGCAGCACTGTTTGGGATCCATGTGGCTTTATGTGTTGATGGTGTGCTTCTTTCAGTATTTGTAAGTTGTTATGTGTATCATCTTCCTTCTCTCATCTTCTGCAATTGAACAAATGAAGTGTTAAGGTAGAATCCATAGATTGTTATGCTTTGCCTTTAAATTTGTTTGATTTTTCATGTTTTCATCTGTTTAAGGAGAATCCTTGAAAGCTTCTTGCTCTCCTTAGCTTCTCACCAGTCAGATCTAGCCATTCATTTTCTTTAAAAGCATCAAGACAATCGCCTACCTTGCCCCAAGTAGACCTCTGCAAAAACTATGTCTCATCCCCGCACCCAAAATTGCCTTTTCCTTTGATTCAACAAAAACCTCAAAAATCAACTTCAAACTCCTTGTACTTCATACCTAGCCTAAGATCAATTGCCAATTTAGTCATCTCGAGCCTCATCGATTACCTTTTGCCGAGATTGACCCGGAGAGAGCCCTCTCCTGTCCTCGTAGGGCTAGCTACGAGGCTGAGCGTGGTTTGATGTGGACCTAGAACCTTGTCTTTTCAGCATGAGACAAATCTATGCTCTAACACATATGAAGGAGTTATCGCAATTTGAAAAGTCCAGTAAAGCGCTAAACCTTTCCTTAAACATCTTTCTTTAAGTTCTATATTGAGCACATGGGAAGTATTCAGAAAGTGGGAAATGGTATCTTGCGCGGACTAAAATTTGTAACCGGTATTTCTGAATTCTACATGATTAACCTTAGCAGACGACACATAGCACGAGAAAACCACTTTTCTCGCGTGCTCTCGATGTGATATCAATCGAGCAAGATTTCACGCGAGATTGCGTGAGAGTCATTCAATTGGATGGGTCACATCGATGATGGAGATTGTCTGTGTTAGTTGGTGAGTGGATGATTTGATATCCGTTGGATCGAGCGGGATAGATTGACAGTGGATATTCCGCTATTTGAAATGCTTCCGGTGAGGGTTATCCCTAACCGCCGGGATTATACCACCTCATATGTGAGCCTAAACAGTTATTGTAATGGCTCACCTCTGATGGTTAGCTTGGCGAAGCAGCTATAAAGGAAGATATGCCATATTTAACTGGAGTTAAGTGTAGTTAACCAAATTTAGTGGAGTATCCCTAGGGGATATTGATTAAATGCACTTCAGGAACCGTTTTCATGGAGAGCCAGAGAGAGAGGGAGGGAGTGAAAAAAAGGCTAGCTAGGCTAATTGGAGCCTTTTGAAGCCAATGGAATAGTCCAGAGAAGCTGAGGAAGTCATCTTCATAGAGATTTTCATCCAGGGAGATTTTGGAGCTTGGGGCCACCAGGAGTTGGAGGCAGTTGTAGGAGTTACCAGTACTTGTTCTTAGTGAACCAATAGTCATTCCTGATTGTAATGAGCATTTTGAATCCATTTTAGGGATTTGCATAAGCATTTGGAGACTTCTAAAGGTCAAGATGCTACAGGGAAGTTTCAAGAAGCCCAGTGCCAATTGTGGAGGAAGGCCTAGTTTGGGGATGCAGTGCTCATTTTGAGCAAATGATCAGTCTATTTTCAGTGTCTGATATGTGCTAGAGACAGGAGATGAGGTTTCATTGATAGTTAAAGAATCCTAAAGGAGTTAGTGCCATCAAGAAACTCAGGGTAGCTTAGAGCATTGATGGAAGGAATCAAGTCTAAGGGAGCTTAGATTTGTTTGCAGAGTGATGATAGCCATGACAGGGATGTAGATGGTATTCTAAGCCCATTGGTAAAGTTTAGTAACCTTTGGAGTTAAGTGTGGAACTTGTAAAAGAAACATTTCCATAATCCCAAAGAGCCAAGTCAATATGATAAAAGCTCAAGGAGACGTAGCCCATGATATTCGGGTGAACTCCTAGATTAAATTTGTTGTTATGTGTTGATGTTTATTTGCTACATTATATGGCTATTATATGTGTTTAATATCAGTAGAAACAAATGGACTTAAAGCACTTAAATAGTAAAATAAAACATACACCCGTTTCAAGTATTTAATTCCGCAAATGTCATATATAAGCTAGATCATTTATTTGTTTAACTGAGTGGGAGGTTCTTGTAAGCAGAACACGTTATCAAACCCTCATTTTAGATCAGAAAGAGAAAATGAGACGACTGATAAAGAAGTTCGATCCACCAGCTGCCTCAAAGCAACAAACACAAAGTAAGTCCGGAAAGATAGCAGCGGATAAGAACACATCTGTGAGCAGCAAGTTGATGAACAATCCGCTAGACAGCATGAGCATCCATTCCACCCCAGACACCTTGGTTAGTCTAACACCTCTGGATTACAACATAGTTGATGACATGAGGAAAACTCGAGCGAACATTAGTTTGTTCGAGTTAGCCAAAGTCTAGAGATAGTGAGATATCCTGCTGCACAAATTGGGACAAATGGAAATAGACAGCACGGCCTCTTCCAGCAAGGGAGCATGCACACCTCCCAGATCACTATCCACTATGCTCAATAGACTCCAGATGGAAGAAGAAAACTCAGGTGGCCCCCCATTCCTGCTTTCATTCGAATTTTTCAACTACAAAGTCCACAATTTCCTGGTTGATTCTGGCGTGGCAGCCAATGTCATGTCGCTCTCCATTGCTAGGAAGATTAATGCACAATGGAGCGAAACATCTGCGAGAATCATTCAACTTGATAGAACATTGGTACCAGCCATTGGTGAACTATGAGATGTGATCATCTGACTATCCCATGACAGTCGAGTCCACTAGTGCATCAACATAATTGTTGTGGACATACCGGAAGCATATGGTTTGTTGCTTAGCAAAGACTGGTCCAGCAAGCTAGATGGGTACTTTGCTATAGATTGGTCTCACCTGTGGCTTCCATTCAATGGAAAATGCAATCAGATCCAGGTGTTATCCAAGAGGTATATGAAACACAATGTCACTCCTCTTAACAGCGAGAATGAACCATTGGCCTTCACAGAACTCATGTTTGGCAACTGCATCCTCGAAAAGATATTGGAGTATTATCTTGCCCAGCCAACCCCAACCCCATCAGACAAGCAGTTGGGACTCCTTCCTCACCCAACTGATGATAATGAAACTTGTACAGTTTCTTTTTCTATTAGTAGCAGTAGTGGCAACAACGATAGTAGCAACAGTACCAGCATGCCAAATGGTCCATGTACAAACAAGTTATGGACCATGAGTCTTGATCAATTAGGAACACATGATGACTCGAGGACTGAGTGCATCTTAGTCATCCAAAATAATGAACAATGCATGATTTCAATTTGTTTGAAGTTCAGAGTCACAAGCAAGGATGTTGAAGCACTCATGCTGAACACAAGGAGGACCAACATTATGAATGAACATAGAAACTTGGGAATCCACCATGATCTGAAGATGGCTAATCTTGGTACAAGTTTCACACTACAACAACGACCAATCGTTGACCACTTGATCGAACAGTACCAAGATGGGCGTACATGAGTAGATGATGACCTGAGTACCCACTACATGCGAACAATCCAACATGAGATTCCAGGTAAAGGAAAAGACAAACCATTAAAACAAAGAACAAGTAACACATATATGTTGTTTGCACCCCTTTCACCAAATAAATTGAGTAATATTTTAAGTGGTTGGATTACTTGCAAAGTTTGTCATCACACTTGGTGTCCTGATTTAAATATTGCACATAATAAATCTGGGAAGATCTGCTCACACATTGACTTCAGAAGCTTGAACCCTTCCTGGAGTAAAAACAACTACCCCATGCCATCATCTGAGCCCATGTTGCACGCAGTACCTAAAATAGTGGGTTGTCTTCACTTGAAGGTCTTCTGTAATGACACCCGATTCCGGTAGCAGAGCTCGGTGGACCGACACTGGTCCATGAGAAACTGGGCTCACACACCTATCATTTGCAATCACTTGATGGAAGGATTGATAATCTTCCAATCAAAGGCCAATTCCTCAAACAATAGTTCAGTAAGTTGGACCACGCCCGTGCCTTGTACATAGTTTGCTTGCCTCTTGTTGTTTAATTTTTTTTTTTTTGCTTATTTTCTTTGATTTTGCTTTGTTTGATTCTTCTTACTATTTTTGTTCACGTGCATTTTTGTTTGTTTAATATATTACTATTTTTTTTTTCCGGAAATAAGTGCTTCCGACTATCACATTCTAGCTTTTGAATAGAGTATGTGGCTGAAATTTGAAGAGACTAGTGACACTGCAACACTTGGCTAGTATTATGTCCATTTTCTCTGTGCTTGGTTACAACCTTCAGCCAATGAAGTCATGACGGAAAATACAAACCGTCTGTAAGGGAATATTTGGTCAAACCGCGAACCTATGTCCACATTGGGAAGCCCCATGCCTATACTCGGCCTTCTACTTTGTTGAGGCTAATCCAATTAGTAGAAATGGAGAAGAGGAAAAATCTAAACGAGCAAATCTATGTCAGAGGTCTTACATGCTTCTCTGAAGGAACAACCTTTTCTTCTCTCAATAAGTCGGGATCCCTCTTCCACCCCAAAAATAAATAAGTGTCTATGCATGGTTCTCTTAAAAAATACAAAGGCAAAAGAAGAGAAAGGCTTCCTACGCAGAGAGGTGAAGCATGCAACTCCACCAGGGTACCAACCAGGCTCGCTGGCAGTGGAGCTATGTGTGTGTTCCTACATGACTCTGCCAGGGTACTATGTAGGCCTTCTCGCAGCGCAAAAACACCAGAGATGAAAACTTATACTCTGAAAATCTTCAACTCGCGAGCTAAACTACCCTTCTCAGATTCGAAATGCTGAAATCTAAGCTAAACTTTTGATTGTGTTTGGATGATCTGATATTCACCCTATGAGTAACATCAGTTAAAGATTTTTTGATTAAAGGTATTACAGACTCATGTGCTGGTGTGTGTTCTGTGTTATTGAAACAACGGATCGATCAGATTTCTAATACACAAACAATAAAATGGAAAGACAACAAAGAAATACGTTAAGAAACACAAAGACATAAGAAATTTAATAAGGAGTTCACACTAATCTCCAAGGCTACATCTCCGGCCCAGCTTTTAGTGGTGGCCTTGTTTTATTGTGCCTTTGAGCAGAAAATTACAATACAAGGACTCAATATGAGTTCTCCTGAAGCAGGTTTGCTTGGAAGGGTCGTTCTTGGATTCCCCAAGCCACTTGAGTACACAGAATTCTTCTTCCTACCAGCTCTGTGACCTTCTGGTCTACAGTGGAAAGAGCCAAATATGATGCTCAGACAAGACAGATTCCTCTATGGGATGGTTTGAATATTCAAGTTCTCTGGTGCTCGATGCTGCCTCTGGTCAGCTCAGCCCTCTATCTCTTCTGCTTTTCTTTACTATTCTCTGTGTTCAGTCCTCCTCTTAGGGTTCACTGTTCCACTTCTTCTGTCTCCCGACTCTTCTTGTCAATAACTCCACTGACTGTCTTCTTCCTCTGTTCATGACTTTAGCCATTTGACCCCTATGTTTGTTTGGTTCCTCTTCCACCTCTGTCGATTCACCTTCTGCAGCTACGCTTGGAGTTCCCTATTCGACGTCATCATGAATGCTCAGGGAGTGGCCACTTGTCCTCCTCTAAATGGCACCAGCATGCTTCGTTGGTTTGTTTCTTCAGTTACGTCGTGGATGCGTTCTTCCTCCACCATGGTGGTCAAACGGACTCCAAATATTTATAAAATGCGGCATATTCCCTGTCGGTTCTGCTTCTTCCCATCAGTTGCAATCTCAGCTGTCTGATCTGATTCCTCCAAATCCAACGCCATATGCACGTTTCATGCGGTTGAATTGCTCTACTGATAGCACGCGATCAACAGCGGTTTTCTCTCACCTCCACCTACCACACGTCGATTGATGTATGGAATCACTCTGCTTTCATCCAAAACCTCTTACCGTTTAAGGGTGCCCCGATCAATACCGCCGGTTTTTCCAGAATGCGGATCCTGCCTTGTATTTTCAGCGCTTTTACCTTTTCTGCCCGCGGTTCTCCAGTTCCCCCATGTAACCGAGTGATCGGGCTTTTCCATTATGGCCCTGTTTGGCCAGTGATGCGCGATTAGTGCTAATCGCGCATCAAAAACTACCTCTATTTCCTGATCCGGGGCTCCCAGGGGCTACTTTGACCTCCTGCACAGTCTCCATGGGCCTCGGTCAGCACACTTTGACCGAGGTCCTTGTCATTCCACGTTGAATTCCATTGCCATTGGTTGAGGGTGTTTTTGATCACTATTTTGGAATTATTTAGAGATTTGTTCGACCTGATACAATCATGGTTCTTTGACAGTCTTCTATGGATCCAATTCAGATCATGGCCTTCCCACTGAAAAAGCTTTTGGACCACCAAAAGTTGGTTTTCAAGCATCGACTAATTGAGGGTATTGCTTTCTCACTTGTCCAATCTCAATCCACTTTTCCCTGCTTGGCTTCGAACCTTTGAGCCCAATCCTGAGCTATTCCACATCTCCCCTATGCGTTGTCCTCACCTTCCTGTCCAACACTGTGTCTTCCTGCAACTCATTAAGATACTCAGGTAGCAGGTCATCAATAGAAGGCAATTGACTTTGCTCTTCAGGGTCCTCAATCATTGAAGGTTCAAAAAATCTCAAGCAATATGCATTTACGACTGAGTATATGTGCATGTAAGCTATTAAATCAATGCGAAAAGCATTTTCCCCAATCTTCTCAAGTATCCTGAAAGGTCCATACCTGATAGGCTTTAGCTTTTTACCTTCACCTTGCATCCTGTCCTCGCTGATATATAGCCAGACTTGGTCTCCAACTTGAAAACTATGCTCCATTCAATGCTTATCATGCCTAGCCTTATACTTGGCTTGGCTCCTTTCCAGTTGTTCCTGTACTGCCTGGTGGATCTCCTGGATCTGTTCAATGAACCTAGTTGCCTTGTCCACATCACTGCGTCCATCAACCATGGTATCTTTACCAAAGACAAAATCCAAAGGAGACCTTGGTGTGAAACCAAAATAGGTCTCAAAAGGAGATCTCTATGTAGAAGAGTGTTTGGCTCTGTTGTAAGCATGCTGCACATAACACAAGTGTTCATCCCAAAGCTTAGGATGTTTGCAGCAAAAACCTCTAAGTAACTGGATCACTGTTCTGTTTACTACTTCTGTCTAGCCATCTGTTTGTGGATGAAAAGTTGTGCTTTTCTTCAGTTTGGTGTCCATCATTTCCCACATACTCGACCAAAACTTCCCCACAAATTGGGTGTCTCGATCAGATACAATGGAAGTGGGTAATCCAAAATGAACCCATACATGTTCAAAGAACAATTTTGCAGTTTGTTCAGCTATAATCTGTTTACTACAAGTATCAAAATACACATTTTGTTGAACCTATCCACAACAACATATAGATAATCATGACCCTTCCTAGATTTAGGCAGTCCTCCAACAAAATCCATGGAAACACTTTCCCAAGGGTGAGAAGGAACTGGCAATGGAGTGTACAAGCCTAGTTTTCTATTGTTGGGCTTGCTTTTAGCACACATAGCACACCCTTTTACATATCTAGAAACTGTCTCATTCATTTTTGGCCAATAGCAGAACCTTTGCAGCTATGCAACTGTTTTACTTACCCCAAAGTGACCTGATATCAGAGAAGTGTGTGCTTCCCTAATTACCTTTATCCTCTTGGTTTGTGGAATACAGATTTTCCCACAATGATACAAGAGTCGGTCCTTCATATGATAGTCCAATTCTTCTACTCTTTTGCCTTGACTCAAAGTTGCATATACATCCTTAAAGTCCATATCTTGAGCATATTGTTCTATGTAGCTCTCATGTAGCACAGAATTATGCTTAAGTATGGTAGATGCATTTATAATAGGTCTAGATAACATGTCTACAACCTTGTTATGTATGCCCTTTTTATATCTGATGAATAAATGAAATTGTCGTAGAAAACCCATCCATATGTAATGTCTTGATTGCTGCAACTTAGTTTGGGAGTGTAGATATTGAAGTGGTTGATGATCAGTATGTATTACTGTCTCCTTGCCCATTAAGTAATGTTTCCACTTTTTCACACTCTGAACTAATGCATACTATTCTTTATCATATGTAGGATAGTTAACTACTACAGGATTAAAAGTCTCAGAATGATAACATATGGGTTTACCGTGCTGTGTCAACACTGCTCCCATGGCATAGTCACTGGCATCAGTTTGGATCTCAAATGGTCTTTGCAGATCTGGTAGTGCTAGTACAAGTGCTGTACTAATTTTTTCTTTCAAGGTGTCGAAGGCTTTCTGATGTTTGCCTCCCCACTGAAACACCTTATTCAATCATGTTAAATCATGTAAGGGAGATGCAATCGAGGAGAAGTTAGAGATGAACTTCCTCCAATATTGTGCTACTCCTAAGAAGCTTCTCACTTCTGTAGCAAACCTGGGATTAGGTCAGTTCACAATGACTGCCACTTTAGAGGGATCTATTTTCAATTCACCTCCCCCTACTATATGACCCAAGTAGTTTAGAGATGTTTTGCCAAATTCACATTTTGAGAGTTTAACATAAAGTTTTTCTCTTTTCAAAACATCTAATGTCTGCTTAACATGCTTTAAATGTTCTTCCCACGTTTTACTAAAAATCAGAATGTCATCCAGATACACAATAACAAAATCATCAAGAAAAGGTCTGAGTACATCATTCATTAATCTCATGAAAGTAGCAGGAGCATTGGTCAAGCCAAAAGGCATAACCAGCCATTCATACAATCCTTGCTTTGTTTTGAAAGCAGTCTTCCATGCATCTTGCTCTGCAACTCTGACTTGATGGTATCCATTGTGCAAATCCAGCTTGGTCAAATAAACAGCTTCCTTTAATTGATCTAGAAGATCATCTATGTAAGGATGGGGATAACGATTTTTTATTGTTATCTTATTCAGTGCTTGGTAATCAATGCACATTCTCCACGAGCCATCTTTCTTTCTCACCAAATTGATTGGTGACCCACATGGTGATGTGCTAGGCCTGATGAATCCCTTCTCAAGCAACTCCTGCACCTGCTTCTTGATTTCAGCGTTCTCTAAAGCAGAAAACCTATACATCCCAATGTTAGGCAAAGGAACATCTTGCTGCAAAATAATATCATGTACTATTCCATTTTTGGGTGGTAGACCTTTAGGTTCTTGAAATAAGACATCATACTCTGAAACAACCTTTTCTATGTCAACTTGCTGTTTAGCATTATAGCCCTCAAATACATTGGTTTTGTCAAGTTTCTTTTCCTGTACTTCCATCAGTAAAAATTGTTTGCATGAATTTATCATTCTTTTCATCTATCCTGAGTTTATGAGAGTATAATTATTCTTGAGCTTATGAGCTCTTACAAAGTATTTGATTCCCTCTTTAACAAGTAGATACTTGTTCTCGGCTCTATAGAAAATAGCCTTTCTATCATACAAGTAAGGACTTCCTAAAACAATTCCACATATATCCAAAGGAATTATGTCTAACTCAACCTCATCTACAAATGTTGACCCAAAAGAAAACTTGAGTTTGCACTATCTAGTCACTTGTAGTTGTGCTTTATCATTCAACCATCCTAATGGATATGGTTTCTTGTGAGGTGTAGTTGCTAATCCAATTTCTTTACAATTGCTTCAGAAATTAGATTTACTTGTGAGCCACTATCAAACAAAGTATCTATCTTTTGATTTTTGGAAATAACTAGAATATGGAAAAGCTCATGTATTTTTCTCTCATTTTCTTCATCAATAACAGATTGAGCAGAATTACTAGTAGACACTTCCGAATTCTTACCTTTTATACCTGTGGCTGCTATAGTTGTTTCATCTCCCGAGTCTGACCCCAAATCTTTCTGAATAGCTACAGCTGTCTTCTTCTTCTTGCCCTCAGACTTCTTAGGTCTCAACTCTGGATGCAGAATCCAAAAATGCTCATCATCTTGCCCATTCTTCTTATAGTGAGTGCATGAAGCTTTGGCATTCTTGCAGTGTTAGCCTCCCTTGCTTTCCACTTCTGCTTTCTTTTCTCCTTGCTCTTGCTTACAGTGGGTTGGGATGGTCCCCCAACTTCTGGGTTTCCATTCGTTCCTCTAGCTTCTAGATGAGTAGCTTGTACAGATACCTCATCTATACTAGTGGGATTAAACATGAGGACGGAATGCCTCATGTAGTTGTGTAGACCACCAATGTACTTCAAGAGAGTCTCTGGTGAGTCTAATGAGATACCCAACATCAATGCTCTCTTTCTGAATTCTTGAGTATACCCTTGCACACTTTGCCCCTTCAATTGTTGAAGAGTTTTCCAACTCATCATGGCTTGTTTCATGTAGGCCAATGGATAGAACTGCTTTTTGATTGCAGAAACAAAGTCACTCCAGACAGAGATGGTCTTACCATGTCTTTTCATATCAGCTTGGGTTTTGCCTTCCCACCAAACCAAGGCAGTGCCTCCTAGGCGTAGGCTTCCCAGCTGAATCTTACTCTTGTCTGAGTTTATGTTCTGTACCCTGCAATACACATCAATTTGTATGATCCAACTGTCCAACTTTTTGGCATTTAGCTCTCCATCATATATAGGAAAATCAAATTTAACATCTAGCTTGATCAAAGATTCTTTCTTATTATGTATATGGCTATTAGGAAGTGTGAGAAAGCTTCCCTCTTTCCCCTTTCCTTTGGAGTGGTCATGGGAGTGAGACTCATCTTCTTATTTATCTTATTTAGAACTTGATGAATCTTCCACCTTATGCTTTCTAAAGTCTCTGTACATTTCTTCTACCATAGACTTTATGGCTAGGGAACTCTCTATGAATTGAAGGTCTGGCCCAAAAAAACCTTCCTCTGACATTGTCTTCCGAGAATAGACTCTCCTGATTTTAGGATTAGTTTCCACCAACTCTCCTTCTCCTAATTTGAGCTTTGATCTTGTGAGCATTCACAGCTAAACCAACACAAGCTTCTCTAACCTTACAACCTAGTGCTCTAATACCACTTGATCTGATGTTCACCCTATGAGTGACATTAGCTAAATATTTATTAATTAAAGGTATTACAGACTCATGTGTTGGTGTGTGTTCTGTGTTATTAAAGCAACGGATCGATCAGATTGCCAATACACAGACAATAAAATGGAAAGACAGCAGAGAAATACAGTAAGCAACACAAAGACACAAGAAATTTAATAAGGAGTTCACTTTATTCTCCAGGGCTACATCTCTGGTCCAGCTTTCAGTGGTGGCCTTGTTTTGTTGTGCCTTTGAGCAGAGAATTATAATAAAGGGACTCAATATGAGTTCTCTTGAAGCAGGTTTGCTTGGCAGGGTGGTTCTTGGATTCCTCAAGCCACTTGAGTACACAAACTTATTCTTCCTACCAGCTCTGTGACCTTCTAGTCTACAGTGGAAAGAGCCAAATATGATGCTCAGTCCAGATAGATTCCTCTATGGGATGGCTTGAATCTTCAAGCTCTCTGGTGCTCGATGCTACCTCTAGTCAGCTCATCCCTCTGTCTCTTCTGCTTTGCTTTACTATTCTCAGCGTTCAGTCCTCTTCTCAGGGTTCACTATTCCACTTCTTCTATCTCCCAACTCTTCTTGTCGATAACTCCACTGACTACCTTCTTCCTATGTTCATGACTTTAGCCATTTGACCCCTATCCCTGTTCAGTTCCTCTTCCACCTCTGTCAATTCACCTTCTGCAACTGCGCTTGGAGTTCCCTGTTCAGCGTCATCATGAATGCTTAGGGAGTGGCCACTTGTCCTCGTCTAAATGGCACCAGCATGCTTCGTTGGTTCGTTTCTTCAATTACGTCATGGATGCGTTCTTCCTCCATCGTGGTGGTCAAACGGACTCCAAATCTTTATAAAACGCAACGTATTCCCTATTGGTTCTGCTTCTTCCCATCGGGTGCGATCTCAGCCGTCCGATCTGAGTCCTCCAAATTTGACACCATATGCATGTTTCGCGCAATTGACTTGCTCGACTGATAGTGCACGATCAATGGCGGTTTTCTCTCACCTCCGCCTACCACACATCGATCGATATATGGAATCGCTCTGCTCTCATCCAAAACCTCTTATCATTTAAGGTGCCTCGATCAATACCGCCTGTTTTTCCAGAGCGTGGGTCTCGCCTTGTATTTTCAGTGCTTTTACCTTTTCCATCGGTGGTTCTCCAGTTCCCACACGCGACTGAGTGCTCGAGCTTTTCCATTATGGCCTTGTTCGCCCAGCGATGCACGAAGCCACCTCTCTTTCCCAATCTGAGGCTCCCAGGGGCTACTTTGACCTCCTACGCGGTCTCCATGGGCCTCGGTTAGCGTGCTTTGAACGAGGTCCTCGTCGTCCGACATTGGATTCCATTGCCACTGGTTCATGGTGTCTTTGATCACTATTTTGGAATTATTTAGATATTTGTTCAACCTGATACAGTCATGGTTCTTTGATAGTCTTCTACGGATCCAATTCAGATCATTAGCTGAGTTGGAAAAGGGTGAACCATGTATGTCCATGGGGTAGGTGGGGAAACTGAAGTAACCTGCACAGTGATTGAATACTCCCCAAAGGACCAAGGCCCTGTGCTATCAATGAACCAAAACAGAGAAGCTGGAGTTCTACCAACATGTCGCCAAGTGTTGTAGCGGCTACAACCACCCTCCAAAATTTTGACCTGCACCAATTTCAGAGCCT
This sequence comes from Pinus tabuliformis, assembly GCA_031772625.1. Taxonomy (NCBI): domain Eukaryota; kingdom Viridiplantae; phylum Streptophyta; class Pinopsida; order Pinales; family Pinaceae; genus Pinus; species Pinus tabuliformis. The sequence goes on along the minus strand of CM062805.1, from coordinate 96,400,212 downwards.
CCCTTGAAGAGTTTCGCTTGATGACTACACACGCTCAAGTTCACTCTGTGAACTCATGTGGGTCTTTACATTTTCTTTGCTTGTCTATTTCACTCAAGTATCTACATGTTGATGCCTAAGTCATGCTTGCGACCATGTTCTAGTTATGCTCAAAGTCTTTGCTCCGTATGTGTTTGTTGTGTTTTCCATGAAAGCATTTGTCGCACTCACACATGGAGTCACATTCACTGTTGCACAAGCATTGTCTCGATCATGAACGATCAATCATGAGTGTCACACTTATCACTCAAACCGTTAATCAGTCATGATGAACATGTGTGTCTAGATGGTTTGGTCGTTTCGTCATCAAGTCATGCAAGTGTGTGTTCGTATGATCACCTATGCATCTTTTGATTGTTCACACACTTTTTCTTTTTTGCTGAAGTTTTGACGACCAGAATCCTCACTGACAACCAAACCATCACCCTACTTTTGACTTGATCAAATGTCAACCAGAACAGTGCAGAAACACGAAGCTAGTTCTTTCAAGCTGCGCTACCCGCAAGCAGCTCAAGTAATACTCATGTTGGCCACCTGGACAGCCGACCGGTTGTTCATCTCAAAAATTGTGTAGTGCTCATGAGCAGGTCTCCCACTGCCCATCAGTCAGCTCAGCTCAGAAATTGCACAAAGATGATCAGCAGGTCGACCTCCCAGCCTTAGTGCATTTTTTCCATCCAGCAGGAGATTGCCTATTCCCTCCAGGAATTGCACAGTTTCTGCTGCCAGTGACTGAGTAGCCAACTGGCAGTTCCCTCTAGGAATTGCACATATCTGGATGCTAGTGACCCTAGTAGCCAACTGGAATTTCCCTTTGGAAATTGCGTAGATCTGATTGCTAGTGACCCCAACATCCAACTCGTAGTTCCCTCTGGGAATTATGCAGATTTGGTTGCGAGTCTCCCAAGCAGTTCCCCAGAAAAATTGCGCAATCCTTGCCTATTGAACCCACATGTAGCCTAGCCCATTCCTCTAGAAATTTGCACAAATTTGCCTATCTATCCCATACTAACCATTCATTCTGGAAAATGCACAGAGCATGCCTACCTTGCCTTCCAGAAGCCTAGACTATGCCTCCCGAAATTTTCGCAATGTTGCCTCCCAGCCGAGCTAGACCTTGCAGTCACTCACTATCGACTCCGATTGTTCATCTCCATCCTTAAGTGACTCTTGTGTAGTTTTCATCAGCAGTTTCCCAAATCCATCATCCCACATCACGGCCCTGCTACCTCTCCCATTCACCCGCATTCGAATGATCATGTGTCATGGTAGACTAGGAGGTTTTGGATTTGATGTCATCTCGTCATGAGTGACTGCAGGTACAGGTACACCAATGAACATGTCAAGAAGACGAACATGATGAAAAAAGGGAGCACATGCAGATTCACAGGTTCAACAATGGACGAACAAATGAAGCATGTGAAGAAGACGAATGAATGAAGCATGCAAAGTGAACGAACGCGAGAACATGCACCTTCACGAACAAGTGAACTTGTCAAGCCTTCCAACATGAAAGCAAGGAACAACATGTTAGAGCTTCATTAAGTGAACCAAGGACCATCGAAGACTCTGCGCACTTCGCCATGCGGAGGTGAAGCTATGATGCACCGTGAAGACATCCATCACTCAGCAGCACTGTAGCTTGACATGTACTCTAGCAGCAGCACGAATGTGCTAGCATTGTCATGTCAAGTCATGTCGAGTCAAGTCATGAGTCATGTTGCCCACATCTCCATTATGGGCTCGTTGTCAATCAATGTGATGTAACGTGGAAGTCCAAGAGACCCACTTGTTGAACATAGAGTCATGTGAGTCGTAAAGTCATGGAATTCGAACGGTCATGAGGGTAGTCGAACAACCACAAGGGTTAGTTTCACCCTTGGCTTTAAATACCCCCCTCATTTGTACATGAAAGGACTTGTCACCTCAGCTCCTCTCACATAGCCAAGAGATTCTGTAATATTTTCTTTGAGTAAGTAGTGGCTCCAATGCCCCGCTGATGGGGTTAGTGATGTATGGTGTAACGATGTGTCTTGCAACTTTCTCTTAATTCAGAAGCATGTTAACAAGCCAGCACATTTTGATAAATGTACGGTATTTGTTGTAAGACTAAGCTTTAACACTTGTAATGCATGTTTCTTTAACCATGTGTTCTACATCTGAATTGATTCATTTGTTGTAATGCATCATCCATTAATGGAAATGTGTTGTATATGTTGTTAATGTTGTCCCGTCTGTGTCGACTGCTCTGCCAAACATTAGATAGACCTTTCACATGAACCTTGGTGCAACAACTATCGCACTCATCTCAAACTGATCCATGAGTGTTTTATGTGTTATCTTACCTTGTATTTTGTGACAGCTGCATCCGAGTGGACTACTCCACTGGAAGCTGTGCATGTCCTTTTCTATTATGTGTTCCTAGTCGAGTTGGGACTGATCCATTTCAACCTGGAACTCACCTTCACTTTCTTCCCCTCACAGTGAAAGAACCATTGACATAAGTACACTTACACTCACCAGGCATGTGAACCTCACTTCTCGAAGACAAAGTGAACCACTCTCCTGTGCTGACAAGCAAGAGTTGAGGCAAATCCTTAAGACAATGGCAACCGGGCCATCATACCGGATGAGACTCCCACACCAAACGGTGTGAGGTCTAGTTGGGACTTCATACCAGGGTGATCCCTTGAATGTTGGCGGGTCAACATAGTCAACATTTTTGGCTCTAGAACGAGGACAACTAGTTGTACATGGCTGAAATTCCCTCACACTCACTCATCAACCATCTGGTCAAGGCAGCAACTCGTAGCTCCTCTCTCATGACTCTACAGTTGGTTACTCCTCACCTCCCAAAATTGAACACGAAATTTCATATCAACACCTTCACTCCATCTGTTCTATCACTCGCCAGTTCATGAAATCAGTTGGACTGATCCCAAGCATACAATACCTTCCACATGCATCTAAGAAGCCGAAGGCCACTCCCGCAGGAGTGGTTGTATGATTGGTGGAAGAACTAGTCCTTGCTACTCTTGAAGGGTTGGAAGAAGATATTGAAGATGGAGAGGAACCTCCAATCTTCTTTGAAGATGAACAAGGCACTCTTGTGGTCTTGGTACCGAACTCCGATGTAGGAGGTGGAGGGGAAGGTGGCGAAGGAAGTGGAGGTGGAGACGAACCAACAGACTCAGATCTGGAACCATTAGATTCGGACAAAGAGGAAGAAGACGAAGAGGATGAAGAAGAAAAAGAGATGGTTGACCCAAATCCTGAATGGATGACTCAGGGACCATTGGCTCTCCCAGATGTTCTACACAAGATGCCGAAGCCAGCGAAGAGAATGAACATCAAGTTTAACCCTAACAGTGTGGTGAAGGCAGAAGACCACTTACACAACTTCTACCTACAATTGTAGACCCTTGAAGTACATTATGATGACATAGCATGTAGACTGTTTCCATGTACCTTAGATGGCTAGGAAACTGCTTGGTATTACAGCCTTCCACCCAACTCCATACAAAACTAGGGTTCTTTCAAACGTATGTTCCTTGAAAAGTTTTCTGATGACAAGACCCAAGCCATGCTACTGAAATAACTAGGAATCCTCAAGATGGAGGGAAAAGAGAAAGTGAAAGATTTCAATCAAAGGTTTACACATATCTTGAACAAGTTTGCAGTAGACACCAAACCTCATGACTCCATCACTATCAACTATTACACATCTACACTGCCAACCACCATTGTGTAGTTTGTTAAGTGAGCTGCGAAGCCAACACTATTAGAAAGCTACAAAGAGGCTATTGTTGTTGAGAAGGACTTGTGCACCATTGGAGTCATCAAGGATGATGAATCAACGAAAGACTCCAAGGATGCGAGCAGAAATCCCCAAGCAACGGCGAACAAGGGAAGAGAGAAGGAAGCAATTGATATCAAGACCCTCACTCACCTTGTCAAGAAATTGACCACTGAAATGTCTGAACTCAAGCAATGGAAGATGGACACATTCGCAAACAGTCATCTGCATAGACAGAGACAGGCAAGCAGTTCATCAACCAGCTCATCAAGCAACAGCTAGTTCAGCTCTAGATCTATGCAGAAGCCTATGTTCCAACTCGATCAATGCACTAATCCTAATTATTGTTCCTTCCATGTAGAATTTCATCCCGAGAACTCTTGTTCAGAATGGAAGTGATTTGTTACCTCTTTCTGTACCCATACACTTGATGCAGATGGCGACGTACAGGAGCAACCGGAAGACACTGGTGATAATGAAGAGGTTGCACCTGATGAAGCACCAAGTTTTGGGCATGTGGTGAATGCATACCAGTGCTCGTAAGTAGTCTCAAAGACGAACACCGAGAAGCAGCCCCACAAGAAAAATGATCGATACAATATTAGGAGTAAAGGGGCTCCCGTGACACTTGAGGAGATGCAAGAGAAAGTAATATGGCTAATAAAGAAGGCCGATCCACTAGCTGCCTCAAAGCAACAAACACAAAGTAAGTCCGGAAAGACAGTGGCGGATAAGAACACATCTATGAACAGCAAGTTGCAGAACAGTCCGCCAGACAGCACGAGCATCCGTTCCACCCTGGACACCTCAATGAGTCTACCACCTATGGATTACAACATAGTCGATGACATGAAGAAAACTCAAGCAAACATCAGTTTGTTCGAGTTAGCCAAATTTCAGAGCTAGCAAGATATCCTACTGCGTGCATTGGGACAAACAGAAACAGACAGCACGACCTCTACCAACAAGGGAGCATGCACACCTCCCGGATCACTATCCACTATTCTCAATACACTCCAGATGGAAGAAGCAAACTCAGGTTGCCTCCCATTCCTACTTTCATTCGAAGTTTTCAACTACAATGTCCACAACTGTCTGGTTGATTCTGGCATGGTAGCCAATGTCATGCCACTCTCCATTGCTAAGAAGATCAATGCACAATGGAGCGAAACATCCGTGAGAATCATCCAACTTGATAGAACATCGGTACCATCCATTGGTGAACTATGAGACGTGATCATCTGACTATCCCATGACAGTCGAGTCCACCAGTGCATCAACACTATTGTTGTGGACATATTGGAAGCATATGGTCTATTGCTCAGTAGAGACTGGTCCAACAAGATAGATGGGTACTTTGCTACAGACTGGTCTCACCTGTGGCTTTTGTAAAAGGGAAAATGAAACCAAATCATGTGTTATCTAAGAGGTATATGATAATGAAACTTGTACAGTTTCTTTTTCTGTTAGTAGCATTAGTGGCAACAGCGGTAGTAGTAGTAGTACCAGCATGCCAAATGGTCCATGTACAGGCAAGTTGCGAACCATGAGTCTTGATAAATTAGGAACACATGATGACTCGAGGACCAAGTGCATCTCAATCATCCACAACAATGAACAATGCATGCTTTCAAGCTATTTGAAGTTTGGAGTCACAAACAAGGATGCTGAAGCACTCATGCTAAACACAAGGAGGACCAACACTATGAATGAACGGAGCAACTTGGGAATCCACAATGATCCGAAGATGGCTAATCTTGGTACAAGTTTCACACTACACTAGTGACCAATCATTGACCTCTTGATCGACCAGTACCAAGGTGCATGTACACGAGTAGATGATGACCTAAGTACCCACTACATGCAAACAATCCAACATGAGATTCCAGGTAAAGGAAAAGGCAAACCATTATAGCAAAGAACATGTAACACATATATGTTGTTTTGACTCCTTTCACTGAATAAATTGACTAATATTTTAAGTGGTTGGATTACTTGCAAAGTTCGTCATCACACTTGGTGTTCTAATTTAAATCCCACACATAATAAATATGTGAAGATTCGCTCACGCATTGACTTCAGAAGCTTGAACCCTTCCTAGAGTAAAAAAAACTACCCCGTGCCATCATCCGAGTCCATGTTGCATACAATACTTGAAACAATGGTGTTGTCTTCGCTTCAAGGTCTTCTGGAATTCCACCAAGTTCCGATAGTGGAGCCCGGTGGACCGGCACTGCTCCACGAGAAACTTGGCTCACACACCTATCATTTGAAATCACTTGATGGGAGGATTAATAATCTTCCTATTAAAGGCCAAGTCCTCAAACATTAGTTCAGTAGGTCGGGCCATGCCCGTGCCTTGTATATAGTTTGCTTGCCACTTGTTGTTTCATTTGTTTTTTTTTGCTTATTATCTTTGATTTTGATTCGTTTGATTTTGCTTACTATTTTTGTTCACGTGCATTTTTGTTTGTTTGATATATTACTATTTTTTGTTTCTAGAAGTAAGTACTGCTAGTCTTGTGTCCATTTTCTCTGTGCTTGGTTACAACCTTTGGCCGATGAAGTCATGAAGGAAAATATGAACCATCTGTAGGGGAAGCTTTGGTCAAACCATGAACCTTTGTCCACACTGGGAAACCCCATGCCTATACTCAGCTTTCTGCTCTGTGTGTTGAAGCTAATCCAATTAGTAGAAATGGAGAAGGGGAAAAATCTAAACGAGCAAATCTATTTCACAGGTCTTACATTCTTCTTTGAAGGAACAACCTCTTCTCTCAATAAGTCAGGATCCATCTTCCGCCCCAAAAATAAATAAGTTCCTATGCACAGTTCTCTTAAAAAATACAAAGATGAAAGAAGAGAAAGGCTTCCTGCGCAGAGAGGTGAAGCATGCAACTCCTCCGGGGTACCGACCAGGCTCGCTAACAGTGGAGCAATATGTGTGTTCCTATGTGACTCTGCCAGGGTGCTCTCCAGGCCTGCTGGAAGTGGAGCAACATTAGAGATGAAAACTTATACTCTGAAAATTTTCAACTTGCGAGCTAAACTACCCTTCTTGGATTCGAAACACTGAGATCTAAGCTGAACTTTTGATTGTGTTTGGCTGAGTTGGCAAAGGGTGAACCATGTATGTCCATGGGGTAAGTGGGGAAACTTAAGTTACCTGCACAGTGATTCAATACTCCCCAAAGGACCAAGGCCATATGCTAGCAATGAGCCGAAACAGAGAAGCTGGAGTTCTACCAGCGTGTCGCCATGTGTTGTAGTGGCTAAAACCACCCTCCAAAAGTTTGGCCTGCACCAATTTTGGAGCCTCCCTTGAAGAGTTTCACTTGATGACTGCACATGCTCGGGTTCACTTTGTGAGCTCGTGTGGGTCTTTGCATTCACCTTTCTTGTCTATTGCACTCAAGTCTCTGTATGTTGATGTCTAAGTCATGCTTGCAACCATGTTCTAGTTATGCTCAAAGTCTCCGCTTCGCATGTGTTTGTTGTATTCGCCATGAAAACATATGTCGCACTCACACATGGAGTCACATTCACTGTCACACAAGTGTTGTCTCGATCATGAACGATCAATCATGAGTGTCGTGCTTGTCGCTCGCACCATCAATCAGTCATGTTGAACATGTGTGTCTGGATGGTTTGGTTGTTTCGTCATCAAGTCATGCGAGTGTGTGTTCGTGTGATCACCTATGCATCTTTCGACTGTTCACACACTTAGTCATTTTTGTTGAAGTTTTGATGACCAGACTCCTCATTGATAGCCAGACCATCACCCTGCTTTTGACTTGATCGACTGTCAACCAAAACAACGCAAAAACACCAAGCTAGTTCTTTCAAGCTAGGATGCCCGCAAGCAGCTCAAGTAACACTCATGCTAGCCACCCGAACAACCGACCGGTTGTTCATCTCAGAAATTGTGCAATGCTCGTGAGCAGGTCTCCTACTGCTCATCAGTTAGCTCAGCTTAGAAATTACGTAGAGATGATCAACAGGCCAATCTCCCAGCCTTAGTGAATTTTTTCCAACGAGCAGTAGACTGCCTGTTCCCTCCAGGAATTTCACAGTTTCTGATGCCAGTGACTAAGCAGCCAACTGGAAGTTCCCTCTGGGAATTGCATAGATCTGGCTACCAGTGACCCCAGCATCCAACTAGTAGTTCCCTCTAGGAATTGGGCAAATCTTCCTGCCAGTCTCCCCAGCAGTTCCCCAAAAAAATTGCGCAATCCCAGCCTGCTGACCCCTCATATAGCTCAGCCCGTTCCTCTGGAAATTTGTGCAAATTTGGTTGTCTAGCTGTTGCTAACCATTCGTTATGGAAAATGCACAGAGCATGCTTTCCTTTCCTTCCTGCAGCCCGGACTGTCCCTCCCGAAATTTACGCAATGTTGCCTCCCAGCTGAGCTAGAGCTTGTAGTAAGTCATTGTCAACTCAGATTTTCTGTCTCCATCCTTTAGTGACTCTTGCGCAGTTTTCATTAGCAGTTGCCTGGAGCCATCATCCAGCATCACAACCCTGTTGCCTCTCTCAGTCACCCACATCTGAATGATCATGTGTCATGGTAGACTAGGAGGTTTTGGATTTGATGTTGTCTCGCCATGAGTGACTGCAGGTGTACACCAAAAAACATGTCAAGACGACGAATGGGATGAAAAAAGGGAGCACATGTAGATTCACAGGTTCACCAACGGATGAACAAATGAAGCATGCGAAGCGGATGAACGAACAAATCATGTGAAGTGGACAAACGCAATGAACATGGACCTTCACAAACAAGTGAACTGTCAAGCCTTCCAATATGAAAGAAAGGAACAACATGCTAGAGCTTCATAAAGTGAACCAAGGAACATCGAAGAATCCGCACACTTCGCCATGCCAAGATGAAGCTATGACACACCATGAAGACATCCATCACTCAACAACACTATAGCTCGACATGCACTCCAATAGCTGCACGAATGTGCTAGCATTGTCATGTCAAGTCATGTCGAGTCAAAGCATGAGTCATGTTGCCCACATCTCCACTATGGGCTCGATGTCAATCAATGTGATGTAATGTGGAAGTCCAAGAGACCCACTTGTTGAACATAGAGTCATGTAAGTTAGAAATTCATGGAAATCGAATGGTCATGAGTGTAGTCGAATAGACACAAGGGTCAATTTCACCCTTGGCTATAAATACCCCCCTAATTTGTACATGAAAGGACTTTTCACCTGAGCTCCTCTCACATAGCCAAGAGAGTCTATAATATTTTCTTTGAGTAAGTAGTGGCTCCAACGCCCCGCTGATGGGGTTAGTGATGTATGGCGTAACGATGTGTCTTAGAACTTTCACTTAATTCAGAAGCCTATTAATAGGCCAGCACGTTTTCATACATGTATTATATTTGTTGTAAGACTGATCTTTAACACTTGTAATGCATGTTGATTTAACCATGTGTTCTACATCTGAACTGATTCATTTGTTGTAATGCATCATCTATTAATGGAAATGTGTTGTATATGTTGTTAATGTTGTCCCATCTGTGTCAACTGCTCTGCCGGACATCAGAAAAAACTTTCACATGAACCTTGCTGCAACAATTGTCGCACTCGTCTCACACTGATCTATGAGTGTTGTATGTGTTATCTTACCTTGTATGTTGTGACAGCCGCATCCGAGTGGAATGCTCCATCGGAAGCTGTGCATGTACTTTTGTGTTGTGTTTTCCTAGCCGAGTTGGGACTGATCCCTTTCAACCTGGAACTCACCATCACCCTCTCCCCCTCACAGTGAAAGAACCATTGACACAAGTCACTTACACTCACCACGCATGAAAACCTCACTTCTCAAAGACAAATTTAACCACTCTCCTATGCTAACAAGCAAGAGTTGAGGCAAGTCCTTAAGACAATGGAAACTGGTCCTTCATACCGAATCGGACTCCCACACCAAACAGTGTGAGGTCTAGTTGGGACTTCATACCGAGGTGATCCCCTGAATGTTGGTAGGTCCAGCACCATCAATAGATCCTTAGATTTAAGACTAATAGATTATTCATTGTCTTCATATGGAAATGTATCATCAACCTCCTTATCATTATTGACTAGATCATTGGAGTTTTCATTTACTAGCTTATTTTCTTCAAAATCTATATGCTCATCAACTTTAACATCAATGCAATCAATTGTCCTCTTCTTATTCTTGTTGGAGCATATATATCCCTTGCTATTGAGAGAGCATCCAATAAAAATACCTTCATTAGCTCTTACATTAAACTTACCAAAATTTTCATCGTTCCTTTTGATGTAACACTTGCTTCCAAATACTCTAAAATGTTTGACTATAGAAATTTTTCCATACCAAAGCTCATATGGAGTTTTATCACTATCTGGTCTGAAATGTGCTTTGTTTATAATCACCACTGTTGTTTGAATGTATTTAGCCCATCATGGCTCTGGACAACTACTCAACCGATTTATTGGTTCTCTCTACTACACCATTTTGTTTTGGAGTCTCTGCTATGGTAAACTACCTTTTGATGCCATGTTGCTTGCAAAAGTCATCAAACTCTTTTGAAGTGAACTAACCTCCATTATCGAACCTTATGCACTTGATTTTACATTTTGTCTCTTTTTCAGCCATGGTCTTAAAGTATTTAAACTTCTCAAAAGCCTCTTATTTTTCTCTAAAAAATGCTACCATGTCATTTTGTTGAAATCATCAATGATTAGCATGAAATACAATTTATCTGAAGGTGTTCGTGTTTTTGAAGGGACGCATAAGTCCATGTGTCCTAATTACAATGGCCTTGTTGATGAGTTCTATTTTTACTTGAATGGTACTTGGATTTGTTTTCCAATCTGGAAGGACTTTCAAATAGAATTCTCTGGCTTTGAAATCTTTGGTATATCTCTATCAACATTCTTTTTTCCCAATTTGACAATATGATCAAAATTCGGATGTCCAATTATTTTTGCCACAACGAGCTCTCATCAATCTTTGACAAAAAACACTTCTCTCTCTTCTCTTTTATGACATAGACATTATTGTCTATACTTATAGCTTCAACTATTATTTCTCTAGTTCCTGTAGACTTGATTTGACATTTTTTAGCTCTGAGTAACACATCATAGCCTTAGTCACACGTCTGAGACACACTAAGTAAATTATGCTTCAACCCATTAATAGACAACACATTCTTGGCTTTACCTCTGCCATTTGCTAGACTGACAACTCCTTTACCAACAATCTTACCAGGTGCATTATTTCCAAAGGTCACATTACCTTTCTCAACTAGTTTCCATGATAAAAACTTACTTTTGTCTTATGACATGTGCCTAGAAAATCCACTATCAACATACCAATGACTCCCTTCATTTTGAGCATATAGAACAATATTATAATTCTTTGTATTTTCCTTTTCCTTCCAAACTTTGGGTTCCTAGCTTGTTTACCGAATAATTGGATCAAGTTTTTTATTTATAAGTCTACAATTAGCTACTTTATTTCCAAAATTCTGACAGACATAACATTGAATCAAATCATTCAAAGGAGAGAACAAATTTTTGTACCTAGGTCTACTCATCCTTTTCCTGACATATTTTTTATTTGGTTGATACATTCTTCTTCATGTTCTAAGTTGTCTAAATGATAGATTCATAGTGCAATTTGTTGCCTTGTGCATGTAACATAGTATCCTACAAATATGTCTTCATACTTGAGAGAAAATTGATTTTTGAAATATTGTTGGGCTTCCCTTCGATAAATTTGATTTTCCTCTTCAACATTGAACCTCCCTTCCTATGTGGGATTCAATTTATTGTTCAAAATTCTCTTTTTATTTTTCTATTGCTTATTAGTTTTTTATTGTCAGTTCGGTTTCACTCTTCCTTTTTCTCTTTACTCCTGTGTTGAACCATTTCTGGCTACTACGCTATCATTAGAGAAATTTCGAGGTCTAAAATGGGTCTGAAAACAAAAATGTACAACCAAAATTAACTTTATAAGAACCAATAGGATTCAAGATGATGATGTCAACCATGGGGGATGATTCACCATTTTTGGAGTAAAAAAGTAAAAATATTAAAAAATAAAAAAGTAAAAAAATTACTTTTTCAACTTATCTCCCTACATTTTTACTCAAATTTTGAGCGAGAGCACTCATTGGATGCAAAATTTTAATTCATCATCTAAGTAGTACCCATGTTCGATAATTTCTATGGACCCTGTTACACAAAAAATGATAAATGCATTAAAAATGTGATTGTAGACATGTTGCATACTTTTGATGGACCCTACTACACGAAAAATGAGAAATACATGAAAAATGTGATTGCAATCACGTTTTTCAAGAATTTCTCATTTTTCATGTAGCAGATTCCATCGAAATTACGCAACATGGGTACTCCTTGGATGAGTAATTAAATTTTGCATTCAACTAGTGCTCCCACTCGAAATTTGAGTAAAATTGTAGGGAGATAAGTTGAAAAAATAGTTTTTTTCCTTTTCCCCTCTAAAATTTGATGATGTAATCTAATATTATATTGTTATTTCCATTAATATTTTATAATATTCCTTAGGAGGCCCATTTTAGACCTAAAAATTTCTATAATGCTCCATTTATTTCTACTTGCATAAAGGTAATCGCTTTCTTGCACTTTAAATCAGTTTTTAAGCTCGACTCAGACTCAAATCTAAGACCTTGTTATTTAAGACTCTATGTGCCTCAATAAGATCACTTAAACTTTCAATCCCTTTTGCAAATTTCTCATTGAAGCTCAAATGAGTTTTAGATTTTTCATGCTCTTTACTCAGAGAAACAATTTCTCCTTCAAGCCTTTCACAAGCTTGATATTTCTCACTGAGGTGATGATTTAGAGTTTCTTCAATCTTCTTAGCTTCTTCAATTTGTAGGAGCATACGTTTAATGGCTTCATCTTTGTCCTTAATAAACAATTCTTTCTGAGTTTTATTTTTCTTTCTCGTCCATTGAATATCTTCAAGAGCACTGACAAACTCTCCTTATAAGACAACATCAGCCTATTCTTCAAAGAATTAATATCTTCTACTTCCATATTGTCTATGGCCATGAGCATAAATTCCTTTGTAATTTCATTACCTTTGTCCTCATCTTAAGATTGGTTACCTTCAATTTCACAGGATCTTGCATCTTGGGTGTAGAAGATTTTGTTTTTAGCCTTCTTTCTATCCTTCTACACTTTTCTAAACTTCTCTCTAGGGTCATTTTATTTCTTCCCTTTTTTAGGACACTTGAAAGCATACTGACCAACTTTACCATTGTTAAAGCATTTAAAAGGTAGCTTACCTTTGTACTTGCTTGAGCCTCTCTTAAGCTTCCTCTTCTTGTAATTCACAACTTGAATCATCATGTTATTTCTATGGCTTCTTATCTAGTTTGAAGGCTAATGCCTTTGTTGTTGTATTTCCATTAGAAATTCACATCTTGTAGGCTATAAGAGTGCCATGTAGTTGATCCAGAGTGAGAGTATTCACATGTTTCATCTCTTCAATGGTTGAAACTTTAGGATTGAATCTCTCAATAAAGGATCTCAGCACATTTTCAACTACTATTGGCTCCTCTAATTTTTCATCAAGGCCTCTTATAGTGTTCACAACATTTTTAACTCTAAGAAAGTATTTAGCAATATATTCATCATCATGCATCTTCAAAGATTCAAATTTCATTCTAAAATATTGAAGTTTGGCTTGCTTTGCTTTACTATAACCTTCATAGAAATTACTCATCTTGTCCCAAATAGCTTTGGCAGTAGTGTAATCCATGACCTTAACTAGTTCTAATTCAGGGAGGCCAACAAGCAGAACATTCATAGCTTTAGCATTACATGTAAATTCTATCTTTTGATCTCTAGTAATCAAGGTTTGAGGCTTTTTATATTCTACATCCGTTGCATCCCATACATCATCTCAAAGTGATTGAATATATGTTTTCATTATGACTTTGCAAAACACATAGTTTGTCCCATTGAACATCAATACCTTATTGGTGTGTCCTCCTTCCTGATTTTCCATTTTCCTTGACTTTCTTCCAATTGTTAAACTAATCCTAAAGAAACCCGGTAGCTCTGATACCAATTGTTATAAACCAAGATAATACTGATGGGGGGGTGAATCAATATTGTATAAATTTTAAAAAAAATGTCACTAGTAATGAATACTAGGATACCAATAAATGATTCAACAATAATTCATTTCAGCATCAAAATAATCAATCATTAGAATCACAAATAGAAACATAAATTCTTCAAATTTGTCTTCAATTATTTCCACAAAGGCAAGCTTCTACTTGTTTTTACAAATTTCTTTGGCTACAACTAGAAGGATGTTACTTCTCCCTAATTTATCAGCTACAACTGAAAGGAGCTACAACCCCTAGTTTATCAAATACCACTGAAAGGACCTACAATCCCTAGTTTATCAACTACCACTGAAAGGAGCTACAACCCCTATTTTATCAACTACCACTGAAAGGAGCTCCAACCCCTAAATTTTTACCAGTTGCTACTAGAAGGAGTTACAACCATTGATCTATAGTCTACCACTTGCTTAACCTTAATGATTCATCTTTCATACAATTTTCAAACTCAAATCATGAAGGCCACTTCCTTTCATAAAAAAATAAATTTCTTACCTCAATCACTCACGACAAACACCATAAAATAACCTTCACCAATATATAATCATTCATTAATCCACCATCCATTTGTGAACAATCAACAACCAACACAACCAGCAACCACCTTGGCGATTTGATTATGCTTATATAGTATTTAGGACTGATATTTTTAGTTCTTGAACTTTTAGTTAAGTTCATCTCTTATCCATACATGAACTATCATTTTTGTTTATCTCACACTTCTTTCAAGTCTTTTGAATGTGGTATTTAAGTCTTCTAACTCTTCTCCCTTGTATCTTCAAGAAAACCTAAGTTAAACTTCTTATTTCTACAATTCTAGAAATTTATCAGGTTTTAGCAGTGACTTTCCAAATTTTGCTAACTCCAAATTTAGCTATACTACTCAATCTACCTCTAAATCTGTCCATTTTTCCATTCAAGTTGCCAACTCATTCATGCCTTATTTCCAAGCTTTAGTGCATTTCCACTTTGGTGTAACTTATCAAAAGTAGCATCAAATGCCAATTCTGTCTACCCATACACTTGTTAGGCCCTTAGGTGCTCTATTTATAGTCCTCATGGTTTAGACCATAACTGTGAAATGGTTCAAGCACTAACACATAAGACCTCTGCATACAACCTTTTTCTATCCCCTTATGTGCTATAACCCTAAGGGCTTATTTAACACAAAAATATTTCACGCTCGTGGTCTAAACACTCACACATAACTAAGTTCTAGGTGATTTTCCTTAGCCCCTAGCCATATTATCCTTATGCACCTTTGAAAACCTTTAGGGGTCCATATTCTGGGATTACGTGTCTTGGTGGTACCACTTGTCCGCATGCATTTTTATCATTGGTTCGCTGCTACCACTTTGTTCTCCACTTGTGATCTAGTGTGTTCCAAATCTGTGTTATCTCAGAGATACTATTGGTTGAGTTTGGGTTGACCCAATTTCAGAGTTTAGTGCTTCTAGGTGATTTTCCTTAGCCCCTAGCCATATTATCCTTATGCACCTTTGAAAACCTTCAAGGGTCCATACTCTAGGATTACGTGTCTTGGTGGTACCACTTGTCCACATGCATTTTAATCATTGGTTCACTGCTACCACTTTGTTCTCCACTTGTGATCTAGTGTGTTCCAAATCTATGTTATCTTAGAGATATTGTTGGTTGAGTTTGGGTTGACCCAATTTCAGAGTTTACTGCGCACCAACAAAACCCTCAATCATTGTCCTTCTTAGCAATGACCTACAATCAAATCACAATCTCACCCAAAGTGATTATGGGAGGATGCAAAAATGATTTTCTACAGCCTTGATGGATGATGCGATGTGGTATTTTTATGTTCTTTTATCCTTATTATACACATATTACTTCACCGAGTTGGATTATCTACTTAACCATGTCATTAACAACAATAAACAATACTGCGCTGAAGTAAAATATAACCAAAATACCAAACAGAAAGGAAAAGATACACAATAATCATACACATGTTAGATCCATCAAAATTGTACCTCTTATATTAATTCTTTGCATCAACGTACAAATCCTTGATGTATGCACCTAGCTGCAGGTGTCTGCACACTCAGCTGCAGACTTTAGGTCTTCACGCACTCACTTGCAAAGCCTTTCCTTCAAGACCCAAAATAGATTACAGAGATGTTTGTATCATATCATCATTATTGTCCTTTTTTCATGACTTTGACTTACATCCTTTCTCCTATATATACTAATTATATCAAAGACTACATCAAAATACCATGGTCCTCCTAAAAAAAATCAACTATTGCCCAAACCCATTACAAAAAGAAGGGACTTTGACCCAACCCAAAGCCCCTAAAACATTGTGTGGTACATAGCTCCATGGTACTACACACTGACTCCCTAAAATGAAAATTTTTCACCAAAACTTGGGCAAGTTGGGTTGTGCCCAACGGGCCCCCAACACTCACATGTGAATTGTCTCGAGTCACTCATGTACTTTGCCTTGAATATTTGCTATGATTTTGTTGTAGGCGACGTTGCACTGTTGTAGTATCTTTGTTGCCTTCTTCTCTTCTCTAAGAACTTATTCCAACAGTGCCTCTATCACTGGACCTACAGTATTTTGCAACACTTCTTCTTCCTTTTGTCTAATCTCCTCGAGCTTCCCATCCACTTCCTGCGATAGCTGGAGAGCCTCATCTTGCCATGGTTGAGTTATCTCCGTCAAAATTTTCTCTTCCCTTCTGAGTTCTTCTATCTGTTTATGAAGTGCCTTGGCTTCACTGATTTTGGTGACCTCCTACGAGACTGGAAATGTCTTCACAGTTTCCTGAATCTCCTCTAGTTTCTTCTGCTTCTGCTGGATGTCGTCTTCCATATTTTGTATGTTTAGATCTTCCTACAGCGAAGTCCAAATCTGCACAGTCTCATCCAACAATTTCCCACACTCTACCACTGTCTCAGAGATGCGTGTCACTACAGTCTTTAGGTCAATCTCCCTTTGTTCATGCACTTCTGGTGGTGTGGTTGGTTGCAGCTTCATTTGCAGCTCACTGATCTTTATTTCATACTCGAACTTCACATCCACGATCTTCTTCTTTGATTCCTTGACTGCAAGGTCGAGCTTCATGAATTTATCTTCTACTAATTCCTCCTCACATACATCCATGTCCGAAACTTCCCTTTAAGTTTCTTTTACCACCTCTTTCAATCTCTACTGATGTATTTCTGCCTTATCCTTATCCTTAATGGCCTAGTCGAGCTACTTCTTCAACACAGCGCACTCTTTCTCTATGTGAATATTTAACTACGAGGTACATTGTTCTTGCTCCGTTAGCTCATTTGTGATGGCTTGGTGTAGTTCATGTAATACCGAAATGGACAGCGCTGCCATGTTCATATTGACATGATCCCAACCTTTTTCTTACTACTTGACTCGACATAGTCGAATTGCAGAGCTCCGGTAGGTATCTGTATTATCCGCATCCCAAATGTCGTCTCTATTAGTCTTTTTGGATGGAGTATTTAGCCTATCTGCATTGGTTTTCTAGATGATTGCGCCAATATTTTCAATTCTACAATACTCTGCTGAACACCTGTTAGGAGTGTGACGTATCGATCCTTTATTTTGTGCCATGACTCTGCTGTGACTTCTTGAACTTTCTCCCCAATTTCATCTAGGTCCCCATCAGTAAGGACCAGTGGCATTGTGCCCTTGGATTTATCTACTTTCTACTTCTTTCTACTCCTCGGTGAAGTTCCACTTTGCATCTTCCTCTTTCCTTTTTCTACCTTTGTCTGCTCCCTAGTTTTCTCTTTGTCATGCTCCAACTCATGTTCTTACTCTTGTTCATCCTTGTCTTTATCCTTTCCACTTGGTTCCCCATGCTGCGAATTTTCTTCCTCTGTTTCACTATTTCTTGCATATTTATCCATTGTAGTCATCCATTATATAGGCCACTGTTCTATTAATGTCAGAAGATCATCTTTCATGACTAAGTATGGTAGGGGATGCCATGTCTTCATTATATCCTTTCAGCCTGTATATAGATCCTATGAAAGTCAGACTTGAACTTCGCAATAGACTTATATTGTCGGTACAAGCTTGGTGATAGTCTAGGGTGTTGATTTACCAACATATGTAAATCCATGTGATAAAAGACAAAAAATATTATGTTCTTCTCTGCTCACAGTGGCTCCTTGGTATACCAGAGTGAGGCATATTGCACAACTTCACACACATTTATTTCTACCGAAGGAAACTGAATATCCTCTGGCTCCTTCCATGCCAACAATGTTACGATCAAAAGCAACCATGCGTAATGAATGGTCTTACTTTCCTCCTAATCTTCCGGGAAATCTTCCAGGAATTCTTTACATAGATATCTGACCCAGTTGTACTGGACCCCATTGTTGCACTGCACAACTAAGGAAACAACTACTACGGGGACTTCATTGGCTCGGCATTTTCACATAATCTTCCCAGCTAAGATATGTGTGGTGAAGTGTACTCCTTGGTCACTGATGGAATTTATGTCGTAGCCTCGCATTTTCTTGACCAAGCCAAACTTCTCCTTCATGTTCTGCGTTATTGCTCTATCCTGATCCTTACCCATGAATTCTTTGGCATGGTCCCTTCCTTGGTATGGAAACCTGGTAATCTACCATATCAGCATCTCATCAATGGGGATATTCTTTCCCATCTAGAGGTATCCATCATGCACCAGCATGAGAAATTGTCTTACACAGGCTATGTTAGGTGTACTTCTGTCGAAGTGCGGCATGTTCAACATGTTTAGTAAGCATGATCGTTGCAACCCTTATGCCCACTAATGTAGTTCCAATCTTGCTACTTCGCTCTTTGGGTAATGGAAATACTTCAGGTACCTACTTGGAGTGAACTACAGGTATTTATTTCAGTAGTTGAAGTCGTTATCCTCAAACTTCAACTGTGGGATTGTTCTGAGAAATTCTCCTTCAAATCATATTTTCTCTGGTAGAAATGGTGTAAATGTGCCATACTTTGCATCCTTGGAGTCTTTGACTAGTTTGGAATTGGGTTTTCTAGGTGGTAAATATGGTGACAATGGGAACAAAATTATTGTGCTCTCTGTCTCCATCTATGGTTGTTATGGTTCTTCTTCGTTGTCTCTTATAGGTTGGGCTTTTGGCTATAGTTCAATAGGCTTCTTAGGCTTCTTATCTTGCTTCTTCTTTGTTCTTTGCTCTAGAGTCAGTTTCTCCCTTGGCGATCTTCGCTATGAGAGGGGTGATGTTGCGGGTGTGCCAGATGGTGTTGTAGTTTCCATAATTCCCTGTATACCTATTGGGACAGGGTCCCCTAGGGTCAGTTTTGGGGCAAAAAGCCCAAGTTTTGTTGTATATAATGTAAAGTATCCACATGTTTTGGTCGCGGATTGCGTATATGTAAAGTTTCATAAAGGGTTTTACCCTCTTTTATGTAAGATGTGTCAGATTTTATAGATCTACCCATGGTCTGCGGACCATGGGATTGTATAAGTAGGAGATTCTTAGAGAATCTAAGGCACAACGATCAATGATGAAGATGAATGTAATGGGTCAGCAAAGGAAAAGGTGAAGAAGTATTAGAGTAGAAGAGAGGCTCTACAGATGTGTGTGCAAAGGCCTATAGTAGAGTCCATAGCTGAGTGCGCAGACCCCTGCAGCTGAGTGCGTAGGGAAGTCTTGAGTCTATAAGCAGAACTGAAGTATTAATAAAGAGATTATTCCAGAAATTCCTGCATTTTGTCTATTTACTTCTGTTATGAATGAATTCATTTTTATGCCGTAATGAATGATGGGTTTATAAAGTAATACTATATTAATGCATGATTTTACATAATTTATGTTGTTATATGAACACACTTAATATTATCTGTTTATGTGAAGCATATCTTATTGTATGGTAAAGTCACCAACGCTTAGACCGATCTAAGGAAATACGGGATTAGGAGTAATCACAAAGGCGCTTAAGTGGTTGATTCACCTGTTTAGGGTCCATGAAAGGCAGTCGTGAATTTTCACGGAGGTATAGGAGCTGATTAAGGGTAGTTATATCGATAAGCCCTAAGGTCTTATTGATCTACGCGAAGGCAGGTTTAGGGCTTAAAACGACATTACACTAATCTCTGGGTGCGGAAACTTGGTTCCAGCACCCCCTCATACTGCTTTGGGTGAGACTTCAGTCTGCGCTACATGGATTGATGCCAAAAGGGTCAATAATGTAGGGAATTGTTTGGCGAAACTAACTTTGGACCTGAGTCAGGACCCACTAAGCCAACAAATGGTTTTGTTGTCGGGACCAAGATCTGCATAAAGAGATGTGTGATGTTGTATCACTGGAATCCAACTAAAAAGGAAATTGAGTGTTTGGATAGAAAGATCCACAAATTTGCGACACAAGAAAATAGAAATTTTCTCCTGACAAAATAACAATGGCTGGATAGATATCTATACATAGAGCTAAATGGAATTTTCTTATGTTCCTTCCCGATCGAACTATATGAGTGGATTGCCAAATTGGCAGATGACCAGGGAAGGTGGAGGCTTGACGGTCCAATAGTGTGGACCCCAAAACTAGTGCGGAGATTGGAAGCCTCTGAAGATAAGATTGCGCGTGATGTTGATCACTGGTTTGATCGTATCATAGGAGGATTTGTGATAGAATTCATGGTCAATACCTCAGCCAGCTACAACGAAGCAAAGCGATGCTTCTTTAAGGGACCGCGAGGTAAGTATATAAGATCTTTGAATACTTAGATTAAGATGCTCTTGTGTGAAAAGTGGGTTATTCCATTACCTTGATGTTTGGAGCTATGTTAAGTAGAAATTTATTCAGGGATAGAGGGAGAACAGACCCTGAATATAGCCTGCTGATTGAACCTCCTCTAAGTGATGACAAAGGAGCAATATAGGCTTCACCATAGAGCGTTGTCCAATTAATAAGGAAAGGGTTTCCATGAATACCTTACCCACCCACACCACCTCCACCTTCACCTCCACAACATACACCTTCACCCACACCGCCACCACCTCTGCCATAGTTTAATATGTTGAATACAATGAAGTTCCCTATTTTGAAGGGCTTGGGAAATGAGGACCCGAACTAATTTTGGTTTCTTGCGAAGGTCGTGTGGACAGCCCAGAATATTATAGATGATCATATGAAGAAAGTGAAGTTGGTTATTGCTCTACAAGATCGTGCATTGACATGGTACATTAAGTACTGCATTAATAACCCGATGGCTTTGTTAGCGGACACTCAGGCTGTGCTGAAAAAGGAACTTAGTAGGTCCAAATCTGAATCGCAATCAGTAGCTGGATTCAAGGAAATCATGATGAGGCCTGGCGAAACACCCTGGGAGTTGGATCAAAGATTGAAATGCTAGATCCGCAAAGCTAACATGAATCTTACGGATGGACAGCACCGTGAACGGTTTGTAGCTTTGCTCTTGCCTCACCTAATGGTTTCTTTATCACAACAAAAGATTGGGATCCAAGCGGAAGCCCCAGAAATTACAATGAGATTTCATGAGACATTGATTCAAGATGCTGCTTTGGGAGTTCAATAGATTCACGCGAAGTTGTAGAATCTTTGCCTAGAGTTTCAAACCCTGAAGAAGGATAGAGCAGCTCAACCAGATGTGCACGAGGAAGTTTGGTGTCCGAAATGTAAGCGTCAAGGGCATGATAAAGATCAATTCCCCATCTTCGTGAATTATGTTGCAGGAGTGGGGCCAATACCTCTAAGGCCGGAAGCTCAAGAAGGGCCAAGTACAGGGCCTGCGCTGTGGTGTGCTATTTATCAGGTAGCTGGAAAACATGTAACAAACAATTGTCACTTGCTACAGAAATTTGTGCAGACACCGCAACAACTCTTTTGTAACTTCTACAAATCGGTGGGCCACAATGAGTGTAATTGTCGTAGCTATGAGCTGATGATGGAGAGAACACTCGCATATCGAATGCAGACAGAAACTCGGCCTTTGGATCAAGGCATTGGGGGAGCATGTGGAGGATATCAGGGGCACGGACGAGGTCGAGGAGGAGGAGGACCTAGTAGAGGTCAGGGACAAGTTATTTGTTACAATTGTGGAGTGCCAGGAGACTATGCATGAGACTGTATGAACCCGGCACGCCTGACGTGCCAATACTGTACTCAGTTTGATCATGCGATAAAATACTGTTGATGAGCCTCATTATTGAGTAATTATATGGGCCTTAATTGGCCTTAATTCACCTCCTAGCTTAGTCAAACCAACTAGTCTCACAATTTATTGCATATTTTTTATTATATTTTGTTTATGAAATGAATTAGAGTTGGATATTTGGCTTTGTGGTCTAATGTGCATGTAATACAGGAATAAAGGATAAAAGCAAGGAAAAATGCAGGTATAAAGGATAAAAGAAAAGAACTATGGCAAAGACCTTGGTAAAGACTCGAATGGGACAAGGGAAAGTAACTATAGGAGGTAAATCCTCCTCATTTACTACCCCTCCATTCGAATATTCCACCATCAGCTTGGAATGCACACAGCCATCACTTTGAAGACTAAAAGACAGCCAAGCAAGGGAAAGGGATAGAAAATAGTTTATCTTAAGTTGGGAGCCAAGCCTCCCTAATGGGAAGGAAGTCATTAGAGACTTCAAATGTATAAATAGAGAGGCTTAGGACCTTAATAGGATTCAGACTTCTATTGTAAAACTCTGTTTTATTTCTGAGCTACAAAGACTTGTGACAATTTGCTCTGTAATCCATGGTTTTCTAATAAGAATGAGTTATGTTTAAGCCATCTCTGAGTTAACTTCGAGGGTTGAATCTCTTGGGTTAGGGCCTGACCCAAGCAGCCAAATATCCTCTTCATTATACATATCTGCTAGCATAAGAGTTATGTTTTGTTTATTTCCTTAAGTAGTTTCATGGTTTGTTGATTCATTTTCTCAAGTAGTTTTCTGGTTCTAATTCATTTGTTTAAGTAGCTTTCTGGTTCTGTTCATTTGTTTGAATAGCTTCCTGTTTCTACTCATTTGCTTTAGTAGCTGCATTGGCTTTAAGTTTACTTCCATTTGTGTTTTTTTAATTCACAAGTTAGTTAGAGGAAAAGATTACTATCAAGTTGTGCGCAGGTGTCTCGGCCTCATCTCCTCCCTCTGGGACCATGACTTGAGGCAGATACCCTTCAGCCGCCCCAAAAACACGGGTCTCTGGTTCTCGCATGGGCTATGGAGTTCGTTGTTTAAAGTAGTTGTTTGTTCACCCGCACTGGTTATATCTGTCATTTTCATTTGAAACCGCCTCCAGCATGTTCCTCATGCATCGCTTCATCGTCGTCCAATCACCAACAAACCTTCACAATCAGCATCTGATTCACTATTTTCTCCAACTGCTACCTCGTGTGGAGTCCACCACTCACTTTATGAACTTTAAGTCCCCACCGACTATCTGCCTCACCTAATCCGACGGCTATCGCTTCACCTGATCGCCAACTAGCTTAGCTGATCTCCACCATTGATCAACCCTGCCTGATCCAATGGCTATCACGCAATCTCATGTGGATTAGTGCACAAAACATTATCCTCCCAAGAGCACATGAGAAAAGTGGTTTTCTCATGCTACATGTCGCACTGTAAGGCTAATCGCGTGAAATTTCCAAAAACTGCTTATAGCCTGAAGGGGTGTGAGAAACTACTTGAAAGAAACTTGTCACTCCCACTCTCATTTCCACACGTTTCTTTTCCCCGCGATATGATCTCCTTCATCCATCTCTTGACTTCACCTGTGCGATAAGATCTCAGTCATCCATCGCTCCTGTTAGCCTCGTCCATCTATCTCTTGACTTCACCCCCGCGATTAGATCTCAGCCATTCATCTCCTTTGTTAGCCTTGTCCGTCCATCCCTTGACTTAACCCACATGATATGATCTCCACCGTTCATCGTGTGCATTCATCCTATTCATCCATCTAGTTGCTTAAGCCTTCGCGATAAGACCTCAGCTATTCATCCTGTTCATTAACCTTGTTCGCCCATCTATCTACGTAACCTCCTGCGATCCAATCTCCGCCATTCATTTGCCTTTCACCCGACTGATCCAATGGTTCTTATGCACTGTTTCTCCCTCACGTCCTCCTTTCACTAATTTCGACCTCTGATTGCTTTTTCCGCTTGAATCCCGATTTAGCCTAAGTTTCTTTGTTACACGTTAGTCTAGTTTTGATGCTCTTTACTTATGCAACTTAGATAATTAGCATTAGGTTAGTGTTAGTTTAGAAATTCTTCTTAGCATAGCTTTTTAATTGGTTATTTAGGTTATGGTGTAATGTTGGGCGTGGAATCCCCCCCACAGCATGTTTTGGGGCTCAAAGCCCAAGTTTTGAGTGATATTGTTGTAAAGACTCCGCAAATTGTAGGCGCGGAGCATGAATTGTATGTTAGATTCATAGGGTTATGCGCCCTAATTTTTGAATGTAGTGTCAGCCTACCCATGGTCCACGGACCATGGGATTGTATAAATAAAGTGAGGCTCTAAGTTGTAAAGTAACTGATAAATCATAATAGAATAGAATGGATAGAAGGAGATAGGAGTACAAAGCAAGTGTCTAAGTGTATCTTGGGTCGTAGTAGTAGGAAGAGGCTTTGTAGTTGAGTGTGCAGAGGCCTAGTAGAGTCTGCAGCTAAGTGTGCGGACCCTTGCAGCTGAGTTTGCAAGGCAGAGTCAAGTCTGTGACCGAGGAGGAAGAATAATAAAGAGAAGTTTTATCTGAATTCCGTGTATTTGTTCTTATGTTATTACATGGTTGATGTCATTTGCAATTATATTGTTTATTTACTGTGCGCATTTGTATGAATGGTGAATGTTGTTAAGCATAACTAAAAGAATACATATAAGCTAAGTTAATCAACTAATATCAGGTTACTAACAAGGACTTGGGTAATAACATTGTTCGGCCCCCGAGTAGGGCTAAGCGAAGACAGCATCGCATGCTGCGAGGTACTGATAAGTGCGCATAGCGACGTGCGCGGAGGGTCAAAACGCGGACCACTTGGAACCCATCAGACATCCCCAGGGTGTGGAAACCTAGCTCTAGGACCCTACCATACTACTTCGGGTGAGACCTCAGTCCACGCTCCGTGGACTATTGCTGAAAGGGCTAGTAGTACTAGGATTTGTTTGGCTAAATCACCGATGAACCTGGGTTAGGCCCCAACAAGCCAACAAATGGTTTTGTTGCTAGGACTGGGATCTACATAAGGGATGTCTGATGTCGTGCCACTAGAATCCAACGAAGAAAGAAATTGAAGGGTGGTTGGACAGAAAGATTCGCGGTGTAGAAGAACAAGAATCCGCAAGTATCAAAGGAACGGTGGTTGGAGCGCTACTTATATATGGAAATCCACGAAATTTTATTTGCATCCTTTCCCTCTGAGTTGTATGATTGGATCACGAAGCTAGAAGATAGTCAAGGAAGGTGTAGGCTCGACAAACCAATTGTGTGGACTCCAGAATTAGTGTGCATACTAGAAGCATCGGAAGATAAGATCGCACGCGCTGTGGACCATTGGCTTGATCGAATTATAGGAGGATTTATCACTGAGTTACGGTAGACATGACAATCAGCTACAGCGAGGTGGAATGATGCTTCCTCAAAGGACCACGAGTTAAGTACATTAAATATTTGAACACTTGGATTAAGATGTTATTGTGTGAAAAGCGGGCGAATAAATTGATGTTTGGGGCTACGTGAAGTGGGAGGATCTATAGAAATGAAGATAGCATAGAGATAGAAAATAGCCCCTTGATTTCACCTCGACGGGAAAGTGAGGAAGAGCTCGCAAAATTTTCTCCAAGGAGTGCGATCAGTTTGATAAGGTAGCGAATTCCGCACATACCACCCCCAACTACACCACCACCAGTGTCACCATCTTCAACTCCATCTCTGCCCACACCACCTCCACCACCACCACAGTTCAATATGGCAAGCGCGATAAAATTTCTGGTATTCAGAGGAGTAGGGAACGAAGATCCGGACCAATTTTGGTTCGTGGTAATGGCTATATGGGAAGCACAAGGAGTCATGGATGACAATATAAAGAAGGCAATTTTGGTAAAAACATTGCAGGATCATGCACTAACATGGTACATTAAGCATTCTAATGACCATCCAAACGCAGGGATCACAGATATCGAGGCTGCGCTTGTTGGCGAGATAAATCATTCTTGTGGACAAGACCGATCTCCCTAGTATCACAAGATAATCTAGCAACAAACAAACAAAGAAATCTATCTTTCTCTAGACATATAAAATTTACAAATAAAAATTATAGAGGTGTTATGATCCTACCTTAGTTCCAACACTTGTTCGTTATAGTCATCCCTTGATCATCTGAAAGAGTTATCTTTCAAAGACTTGCAATCACAAACAAGCAAACATCAAATAACACCTGCATAGCAAATATAGTAAATCATGTCTATTATGGTGATCAAGGAGTCCATAAAACAAACCATTAATGAACAGCTTATTGAGAAAAACAAACTTATTTATATTAATTTTGAAGTAGAAGAACCTTACAACCTTTTTAGCCTTGATGTTGAACAGGCTCTTCCTGGGGTCCGAAACAGGAATTTCCTTTACTTTGACAAGCCTTGCACTCTTCCAAATTAGATCTTAGAGGTATGTAACCTCTCCTCATAAAAGCTCAACTAAGAAGACTAAGTCCCAGCAGCATTTCACCTCAAAAATATTCATGTTTCAACCTCCCAAGTAACCAACCCAGTGCTTCATTTTATAGTGCAGAGGAGGAGGTTACAGGTCCACCTATGAAGGGATAGAGTCCTCCTTCAAAGGGATAAGCTCCTCACATCAAGGGGTTAGCTCCTTAAGGTATGGGATGCATGAACCTTAAGAGAGCAAACTTGCCACCTCAAGATTCCTTCCAGAAGCTTCTAGAAATGACTGAAAGTGAGTTTTTTAGAATATACTCATGCCTTTTAACTTTTACAGGGGTCCGCACCCATAACACAAAGACAGAGCAGTCAGGTGCGTAGGGGACATGACCATTAGGTGCGGGACCATAGGTAAGACTAAGAGAAAGTGCGGAACCAGAGTTTTAGAGACTTTTAGGGATTTTCTCTTACTTTCAAGGCTTGATATGAAGAATTGAGGCTTTAGACTTGTAAAGGAGGAAAGTATGAGTGGTAATGGACTCACACAGATTGCAGAATGTCAAGGTGACAATTTTTAGTGCAACAGATTTCCCCCTAAAGTGCGAAGTCTGTAATAGATGAAGATAGAGTCTTTCATGTATGAAGAGTGAAGTACTTTATCATTTCAAGGATCATCCTATGGACACCCCAGTCAGAACCTATAAAAACATTCAATGCAAAATATATATGTGTAGACATATCATCGCTGAGGTAGGAATTCCCATACTTAGATCAAAACTGACTAGAAAACTCACTAAACTGTTCTGATACAGGAATGATTTTGTAATAAATCAAAAGTATAGACATGTGTAGACATAGTATGGATGCAGCCATTTGTTTGTGAATAGTCCACTATATAATGAATAACAAAATTCCTCGCAGCCTGGATGGTAGAAACTAGATCCAGGGTCTTGATTTCTGCTTCTCGAACTAGTACGATCCTATCCATGTGAATGAATGTGTCAACGTCGAACATGGTAGAAACCACTTGATTACCATTCAATGATGTGAACTGTTAACAAGTGTGAGAGAAACCACCAGTAATGTCAATGGATCTCAAAGTACCTAGTATAATCCATGAAATGTGATAAATGAGTTGAGGTCGAACATGTCATATAATCATTCGATCGAAGTTCAATGATGCAACCTATCTTCGAAGGCAAGAAAACTGCCATTAGGTGTTATTCGGAAAACTAGTGTCTATGCAGAGCTACTAGTCCCACTAAGGCTGGTAGCTACATCAGAAACAAACAAACTAAAAACTACTTTCGCTTTCCTTTATGAGAAATAGATAAGAGGGGAATAAGGAGACCAACCTCTGTCTTGCGCTTGGTTCCTTGCTCGATTCCTCTCCCTTCTGATAGATCTTTGCTACTCGCTTCCTTGTCTACCCAGCTTCACAGAGCACCTGGGGAATCAAAGCAGCATAATACTATCCAAGAACATAGATCTATTATCATAAACAATATAGGACCAGATATATATTGACCACACAAATGCATAAATCATCAATCATACAAGAATGTGGAGGAAAACTTGAATAGTTTTATTGATAATCAAGAAAGAGCAAAGAGGATTACAACCAATTGTTCTGACCCAACATCATCCTCTCAGCAAGAAAGCCCTTCTTCACCTCATGAGAAGCTTAGATCACCCAACACTATGATGTTGCACCAAGAAACCAACAGAACTTCCTTACAAGATACAAAGTTCTAGCCTCTAACCTCTGGATCTTTGGGATGAGAGATCTATATATAGATATTTGCAGAGGTGTGAGTCAGCTCTGGGTTTTTGATTAGTGTCTTCTCTCTGATAGTTCTTGATTCCACTTGGAGATCTCATTGATCTCTTACTCATCCTTGGGTGATTCTGAGAGGCAAGTGTCACATGAGAAGTTTCTGGAAGATTCCATGATCATCCACCTCGCAAACTGTCTCCGACACTTGTCTTTTCTCATCCATCGCACCCCATAGAAGGGATTTTCAACATGCATCGCACTTCCTGTGTGCATTAGGTGGGATGCATCACACTTTTACCATGGAGCAGGTGAGATGGTCCAGTTTTGACCAGTTCTGAGTAGTTTTTCATGGAGAACTTCTGGGAGATGATGTAATCAGCTGACCTTGTTCTTTTAGGGGTTGGAACAACACTTTTAGGGACTTAAGAGCCCTTGGTTTATGTACATTTATGATTGGGGTTGTAGTGCCCAAAAATGTCTATAACAATTGCCCCCTAAAGCATGAGGTCGTTAATATTTTGATGTCGGGTGAAATGCTTTATCATGAGGATCCGAAGTTTTTTCAAGCTGGAAGGCGACCTGTAATAAGATACAATACAATACATTATCTTCATAATATTTTCATGATCTAGCTGAGGCGGGCATTCCCATGCTCAGCTTTATAAATTCATTTTCATGTACATGAGACAGACAATCGTCTCAATGTAGACTGATGATTCTGGTAGAGCCATCATCCCTTAGATTGGATGATTATTTGTGCAGCAATGGTGTACATTTGATGTCTTTATTTTCCTGAATATATATCGCAGCCCGGATGGATGAAACTAGGTCTGAGGTCTTCAATCTCATTCGATCTTCACTCAAAGTACAAGTCGATCCATGTGAGAGATGTTCTAGAGTCGAACATGGAAAGACATCGCCTGATTACCAGCCAATGATGTAAGCTGTTAACAGGCATGAGAGGAATCACTGATAATGATGATGACCCTCAAGGTACTACAGTACAATTCACGTGGTGTGAATAAGGGACTTGGCGTCGAACACCACGCAAAATCTTTTGGTCGAAGGCCATTGATGTAAACCTGTCGCCGGAAGTGAGAAACTTGCCATTGAGGCATGCAAGCTTCAAAGTACTGAAAGGGTTGTTCCTAGATCGACCTCTTGGATAATGAGCTGATGTCGACAAGAAGTGATCCATCATAGGAGGGCCTTAGTGAATCCCACATCAATGACACGGAATGGATCAAATGATTTTAATGGAGGTGAAAACGATCTGGTGATATAAGGTTCAGGGTGGCGGTCATGAAAGAATGGAGCGTAAATGTATTGTAGTGGGTGAGACACAGGTGAATTCTCTGAGCGACTTCTCTTGAACATATTGGCGACACTGAAATGATGGATTGGTAGCATTAACCCCAAATATGGATGGTGTGATGGAACCATGGTGATGTGACCAGTGAATGGAACAACCCAACTCAACTCGGATGCGGAGTGAAAGTGTCATGTTCAAGAGCGACTTGCTACCAACAAAGTTTCTTCAAGTTTTCTTCCCAATTTTTCCCCAGTCATTTCTGACCAGTACCTCTTTATTTTTGTCAAGATTGAGGAGGATAACATATGCTTGTTCTATAATTTTCCCTTCGGGCAAACCCATCGCTATGTTTTAACGAGCCTAGCGATAGTGAAACTCGTTCTTGTCTGTTATGGACAAGTTTGTCGCTATTCGGTTTTAACGAGTTTAACGACAAAGATAACTTGGTCCTTTTCAATTTTAGAGAGTCTGAAAAGGGACGTAAAGGAAACTCCAAAAATCCTTTTTCGTCACATAATCCCTCGAGTCCAAAAAAGTATAAAACAATACAAAAGGGATGAATTTTCGGTACTTTTAACGAGCCGAACAAAACAAGTGCTCGATATTTTTGTGTAATAATCCCTCAGGTCCAAAAAGATTAAAATCTAAAGGAGGGATAGCACTTCCGGTCACTTTAACGAGCTGGAAATGCCAATGGCTTGGCAATCTTTTCATATTTTACGAGTCAGTTGAAAAGATCTTAAAGGAGACTCATTTTTGAGGAACGAGTGATAGATTTGGGTAGCAGCTGATTCCAGGTAAGGTTTGGAATTTTCCAATCACGGCAGTGTCACAAGGATGGCTAACAGGATGACTCTTCGCAACTGTTCCTCAAAAAGGGTAAACAATCAAATGGGGGTGAATGATCGGCCAATACAGAGTGGAGGTGATGATGAGAACACGACCAAGGCTTCAAAGGCTGAAGTAATACATTCACGATGGTTATTTACCATTGGTTCATTTTTTAATGAGCTTAAACGTTGGGGGAAACACTTGCTCATTGCTTATGTTTATTTTTTAACGAGCTTGAATTCTACGTTAAAACTGCTCGAGGCGGGTTTATTTTTTAACGAGCTTGAACCCTGTAGTAACACTGCTCGTGATAAGTCTGCATACCTCCAGCATAATAACGCAAATCTAGGTGCATGCCCCCCAAGCTTCATTGCATTCAACTCAGTGGTTGGAATGAAGGTTTACCTTTGAGATTTGGAAAGGGATTTGTTTCATTTTTTAATGAGGTTGACACAATAAAAGAACTATCCTCGTGATTCCTTGTTTCATTTTTTAACGAGGTCGACACGAGATAAGAAATGTCCTCGGAATCCACCGTATTTACAGTATTTGATAGAAAATCAAAAACTGAAGGACGATTAAGGTCATTGGAATAATCTTCATTGTAATCTGGGAGATGGGAACGATGGTGGTGATCTTCCCATGGTGCCTAACATCATTGACTGAATGATTCCTTTGTCTATAGAATGTACATGCAACCAAGGATCTGAAGAGGTACCATATTCCTTAGACCTATCTATCCAAACACTCGATGAGCATTGATTTGGGTTTTTCCTCCAGGCCAAGAAAATTGATTGCTACAATATTTCTAAAATGGCGATGATCCATGCTGACAAAATATTTAGGAATCTTTCGAATCCATTAGATATAGAAGATTTCATATTGCAGGTTTCCACTGTTGCCACTTCCACCAGATTACTCGGAGGCGGTAGGGAAAAAGCACCCATTAAGGCAGGGTCTTTTAGGAGACCTACTCCGATATTTTGAAGCGAATGATTGCTTCCATGGATCATTGGAATGTTTCCCGTAACTTGTGAACTGTTGGGGAGAAATGTTTGTTGGTCGACGATTGTAATTCCTCCTTGGAAGGGAAATGATATCTTCCTAAAGTAGGTTGACACAACTGCGGCCATGGCATATATCTAGGGCCTTCCCAGTAGGATGTTGTAATCGAGGTTTTCGTCGATTACTTGAACATCAATTTCTACTGTTTTTCCCCCTAGTTCAACTTGCAAGTTACTTAAAATCCCATATGGAGTGTATGACCATCCATCAAATGCTTTTAACATCATTGACAATTGTGACAAGGGTGGTGAGCCTAAATTTTTCCAGCAACTCATAGACATAATACATGTAGATGCCCCCTCATCAATAATTGTTCGATGAACAGTTTTGTTGAGGGCTTTCACTTGAATAAAGAAAGCTAGTTGAGCTGGTAACTGAGGGTCATATCCTTTGTGATTAAAGGATACAAGATTGGAATCCGTTGGCTCAATCCCACCTATTACTGATAATAGAGTCTGCTTTTCGGAGGGGCAATTTTGCGGTACCTCAAGTGTCGACATAGCGGACGGCGATTGTGCCAGGTCCTCTAATATATTATAATTTTGTGCTACTTTGGCACGAGGATTAAATGTCGATTTGTGTACTACTCCCTTTGGCGGATTTATCGTTAGCTTAGGAATGATGGGTGGCACAACTTCGGTCGAAGTTGTTGTCGAACTACTAGGTTGATCTTTATCCTTGTTGTTAAATAGCTGTGGATTTTCATAATCTTTATTCCTTATCGTTATCAAAGCATCATTTTGTTGTTTCGAAACCGACAACATAAGCACTTGGGATCGGGAAGCATTTTGATTAGCAACCAGTTTGGTTCCTGGGTTTGGAAATGGATCAGTCAATACCGCTGAGGTTTTTGAACTCTTAAAGAGTTTCTTAACTTCAGCTTTATGTGGACAATCTCTTGTCCGAGGATCCTCATCGCATATCTAACACCCCACAGGACGTTTCCTTTGCCCAGAAGGGTTTGCAGAAGGTTTTTCAAGAGATGACTCATACTGCTTATTTTTTCTCCCTTTCTTTTTCTTCTTGCCCCCCGGTTGCTTCAGTTGTTTGCCCTTGTCGGTCGACACGGCATTTACTTCCGAGGCGAGAAGTTCCTCATTTGCATTTTGACTAGAAATCTTACGTCTTTTAGATGTAGCCTTTGTTGATTTTGTGTTTGTAGTACCAATCACGCCATCGCTGGCATGAGAGTCATTGTTCGATTTAGGAGGAGGAGGAACGGAAAATTCTAGTCTGGGAGCGTCGGGGATTTTATCGTAGATCGTGCCAGACTAGGTATAAATCAAGTCTAAATATTGCGCACGAGCAATAACTTGCTCTTCAGTGATGACTCCTCCCTTTACCACATCTTCTGTAATGGAAGGTAATAATGACTTAATAAACCATTCAGCTAAAATCTGATCAGGAACGTACGTTTTTACCATTCTATGACGACGTCGCCACTCATGAATATGATTAGATATGTGAGTGGCCATTGTCTATTTGAAATTGGTAAGAAGCTCTGTTCCTGTTTCGTACCTTATTGGTAACTGAAAATGGGTTAAAAAGGTTGTGGCTAGGGTGTTGAAGTTATCGAATGAAGCTCTAGGCAATTCGATATACCATTTTGCTGTCGGACCAGTTAAAATTCACTGAAAAAGGCGAAGCCTAATCGAATCATCGTTTAGAGTATTAGATGAACACCACAGATGAAAGGTCATCACATGATTCGATGGGTCTTCACCCGGATTTCCATTAAATTTAGGAATATCTGACGAAAGTGTATGCGGAATCACCGGCCACCAAGGGGCGTAAGCAATTGGATCATTCGTCAGCTGGTTTAGATCTGGTAATTCTAGAGTTGCTACAAAGGGCAACTGTTGATTCAGGTTGGGCGAAGCATACCCAGGATAAGATGGAATCGCCTGAGCAGTTGGTCTTTTCATACCAGCATAAAGTATTTGATGCTGGTAACTTTGATAAGGTTGATGGGCATAACCATTATAGTATGGTTGTTGATAACCGCTTTGGAAATGCATTTGCCCATTACTTACAAAGACTTGTTGCTCAGGTCTTTGATATAATTGTTGGAATTGTGGTTGTTGAGATTGAGCCAGCCCTAGTTGTTGGACCAATTGCTGCTGTCCAATACTGGATGATTGACCAAGATGAGGAGTCATAGTACTTGTTTGAGCCTGAGTCGCTTCAAATAGGGAGGCACTAACCTGAGGTTGCGATTGAGTCGTTGAGACAAGAGGCTGTTGTATTGCAACCTTAGAAACTTGGGGTTGACATACAACAGGTAGCGCTTGTACTTGCAATGCAGTCATCATAGCAGGTATAGTGGGAATATTTGACACAGGGTGGACTGGTTGCATTGAATATACAACCCTTGGTTGTTGAGGCAGTATTGGTACCCAACCACTGGATGTAATTCCAGTTTGACCTGAACTTTGTTGTAAACTCTCATATGGTTGTTCTCTGGGAGGGAACAATGAAAAGGCATACTGCCCCCCATATGGTGGCAATCCAGTACTTAAAGGGTAGATTGGCCTTTGAAGACACATTGGATCAATTTGTTGAGTTTCAACATAAGAAATACCAAATGATAATCCGGATGAAGAAATAGGAAATGACCATGTCGTCGAAACAGTCCCTGATTGGACTCTGGCTTGTTATTGATAACTTGCCGGGACAGATGGTATACCGGCGAACATCGTTGGAGTAGCAGCAGGAGGCTCTGTCGCTGCTACGTCAGATGACACAGTCCTAGATGTCGACGGTTGTTCAGACATATCTAGTCTATCCAAAAGATTTCCTAGCGATTCTACAAGAACTTGCGATGAAGGGAGACTAACTTCTAAGACCAATGAGGGAACAGTGATGTTATTCCGATTAAAATAAATTTTAGACGCTTTGACACAACTTGTTTTTTCAATTTTTAAGAGTCGAGAAAAAACAAAAGATGACTCTAGTCGCCTTCGATTTTTAATGAGCCTGAAGTGACAAGTGCTCAGATGGACCTTTTCCTTTAAGGAGTCTGAAAAGGAACGAAAGAGACTACTCTGGAAATCTAGACAGAGGGATTACCAAACCAATCGCAAAACTACAGAATACTTTTTACGGTACGGCAGTAAATCTTCCCGAATGCTGTGTTCAGTGCATTGCGATCGATAGGGTGGCAGACATGGCTTCCTATGCATAAAGGATATAGCCTATTGTGGTCTCCAAAAATATACTTGACGGTACGTGGGAGCACAAGTCCGTACTGGCACTTTTCACCCAACCAACAGTGAAAGCAACAGTTACCAGTCTTTACGACGCCGGAATACGTCTCTAGCCTAGACTTCTAGATGTTGTGCGTTAGGTTCCAAAGCATTTTTAGATTCATTAAATTTATTTTATAGTTGATCTTGCTTAAGAAATTTTCCTTTCAGGTTCACCGCGTGATGTAGATGTACAATTCCTAAAATGCAATCTAAGATGATAAACAGTCGTTTAGTCTTATTTTTGCAATGAAAATCCTAGTTACTAAGGAAAGAGAGATGGCGTTCTTTCAACAAAGAGCAGAGAGCACACACTATATGCACTTGTCCTAAATCAAACCAACAAACAGTATAAATGCCAATGCACATGTATGTATTTGTTTTCAGCCTTCTTAATGTGTGAATGATAAAAAGAAAGCTAAGCGCAAATCTGAATTATTTTTCAAAGAGACAATTACTAACAAGCTTCTTTTCAAGACAAAATGAGGACAATGACGACACTTTGCTATTCGGAATTGAAAACTTACTTTCGACACTTGAAAAAATACTAATTCAAATCAAATACAAGAGTAACAATGTAATCGACTATCAAGAACAATCAGATTCTCTTCTATGACTGAAAATGACACTTGTGACACTTTCAAATCAAGAAACGACAGTTCAATTACGCTACTTCTTTGTAAAAGAGATCTGAAAATGACTCAAAATACATAAAAACATTTACAGTTCTTTGCACAATAAAGGTGGAATAATGGCAAGGAAGGGGGTTTCAGTAGAGGTGTACTGACTACAGACAACAAAACTCCTGAATAGAGCTGAAAAGAGTGAACACAGAAGCCAAAATCTAAGAGCAGAAGAGGTCTGATCATCGCACCTATAGCACAGGGAAACTGAAATGCAACGCACCTACTACACTCAGGAAGTGCGATGCATTCAGGTTCCAAAGAAGAGACAGTGCGATGGACTAGGGACGAGACTTTAGCTGAGTTCCGGGTCACAGTTTGCAGCTTAGTTCAGGGATTTAGGTCGAGTAAGTGGTAATCAGTAAATCAATCACAGGGGTAGATCTAAAGAGTTTACTAGAGCCACCACGAGGGCAATTAGAGAGCTTGTAAATCAATCGTTTAATTCATAAACAAAACCCGGAGATAGACTGAAGCAGCATTGATCTACTTTGCACTTGCATAGCAAATGCAGTTCGAAGGCTAGCTGGCTTGACTTCAGGCTCCGTCTGTAAGTTTATAAAGTAAACAAATGTAGATAAACAAACAATCTATTTGATCCCCAGCGGAGTCGCCATTTTGTTATCGGTAAAACTAGTGTCTATGCAGAGCTGCTAGTCCCACTAAGGCTGGTAGCTACCTTAGAAACAAACAAACTAAAAACTACTTTTGTTTTCCTTTATGAGAAATAGATAAGAGGGGAATAAGGAGACCAACCTCTGTCTTGCGCTTGGTTCCTTGCTCGATTCCTCTCCCTTCTGATAGATCTTTGCTACTCACTTCCTCGTCTACACAGCTTCACAGAGCACCTGGAGAATCAAAGCAGCATAATACTATCAAAGAACATAGATCTATTATCATAAACAATATAGGACCAGATATATATTGACCACACAAATGCATAAATCATCAATCATACAAGAATGTGGAGGAAAACTTGAACAGTTTTATTGATAATCAAGAAAGAGCAAAGAGGATTACAACCAATTGTTCTGACCCAGCATCATCCTCTCAGCAAGAAAGCCCTTCTTCACCTCATGAAAAGCTTAGATCACCCAACACTATGATGTTGCACCAAGAAACCAACAGCACTTCCTTACAAGATACAAAATTCCAGCCTCTAACCTCTGGATCTCTGGGATGAGAGATCTATATATAGATATTTGCAGAGGTGTGAGTCAGCTCTGGGTTTTTGATTAGTGTCTGCTCTCTGATAGTTCTTGATTCCACTTGGAGATCTCATTGATCTCTTACTCATCCTTGGGTGATTCTGAGAAGCAAGTGTCACAGGAGAAGTTTCTGGAAGATTCCATGATCATCCACCTCGCAAACTGTCTCCGCCACTTGTCTTTTCTCGTCCATCGCACCCCATAGAAGGGCTTTTCAAAATGCATCGCACTTCCTGTGTGCATTAGGTGAGATGCATCGCACTTTGACCATGGAGCAGGTGCGCTGGTCTAGTTTTGACCAGTTCTGAGTAGTGTTTCATGGAGAACTTCTGGGAGATGATGTAATCAGCTGACCTTGTTCTTTTAGGGGTTGGAACAACACTTTTAGGAACTTAAGAGCCCTTGGTTTATAGACATTTATGATTGGGGTTGCAGTGCCCAAAAATGTCTATAACA
This sequence comes from Pinus tabuliformis, assembly GCA_031772625.1. Taxonomy (NCBI): domain Eukaryota; kingdom Viridiplantae; phylum Streptophyta; class Pinopsida; order Pinales; family Pinaceae; genus Pinus; species Pinus tabuliformis. The sequence continues at coordinate 96,362,982 of CM062805.1, read as the reverse complement.
TTAGGGCATGCAGTTTTCAAGGTACTGACGATTTCTAGATCAACTTCCTAGATAATGAGCTGATGTCGATAGAAAGCGATCCGTCATAGGCAAGCCCACAACACGAAATCATAGATCAAGTTTTGAAGAAATATATTGGCAAGGATTGACTCAGGGATGGTCAAAAATGGATGACAAATATTTTGCAGATGAATAGTTTATTTGAACTGACCTCTTGAACACATAACGACATTGCAGATGGTTTGGTGACAATTGACCAAAAGCTAATACCCAGAAACTAGCTGAAGACTTTCAATATGGTTTGATTAACTGTTAGGCAAAGGATTTCCCAACCCAGGTGAACAAAAGTGTCGTGTTCAAGAGTGGTTAACGGCTTTTCTAAAACACAAAGTGTAACAAACAGGTTCATTTTTCTCTCTTTTCCCCCACCATTTCTGGCAAGTACCTCTTTATTTTTGACAAGCTTGAGGAGGATAACATTTGCTTGTTTATAAGCTCATCCTTCGGATGAGTCCAACTTAGTTTAAAATTCGAACCCTAAGAAGGAGTGGTTCGTTCCTGTTTAAAATTGAACAGGTCCTTTACTGTTAAATTTTAACGAGTCCAGTATAGCAAAAACTTAGTGTTTTTCATTTTTAGGGAGTCAGAAGAAAAACTGAAGAAAACTCCATGGGGGTATTTTTTTGTAAAATAATCCCTCAAGTCCGAAAAGGATAAAATAATACTGGAGGGATGAAATTTCCAATACTTTAACGAGCTGGAAAGGACAAGCGCTCGATAATCTTTTCATATTTAACGAGTCTGAAAAGGGTTTAAAGAGGACTCTAGTCTCGTCATGGTGACGAATCCAATGTCATCAAGGTTTAACGAGTCCGACATAGGTAAAACTCAGAGTCTTTTTCATGTTTAGAGAGTTTGAAAAAGACATGGAAAAGAAAACTCCAGGGGGGTCCTTTTTCGTAAATTTGTGTCCCTCGAGCCCGAAAAAGTATAAAATAATACTCGAGAGAACCGCTTGACCATTACAATCAAGGAGTACTTTTCATAATTAGTGGCTCTGATATGAAAAATTAAAAAAGTGATTGAAGACACGTCATTTCGTAACCAGTATCGAACTTGAAATGACAAAAGTCTGGCAATCTTTTCATGTTTATACGGTCAGAAAAGAGCTGTAAGTGGACCACCTTTTTATTCTATTTAACGAGTTAAAAAGGGAAAAACTCGGCAATCTTTTCATATTTTACGAGTCAAAAAATAGCTTAAAGAAGACTTGTCCTAAAGGAATGAGTGGTATAAAGGGTAGCAACTGTCTTCGGCAATGGTGGAACTGCTCCAAACATGTAATGGTTAAGAGGCTGGCTAACAAAACCGCTCATCACTGCAGTCCCTCAGGAAAGGAAAAACAACCAAGTGAAATGATATGATCAGCCAAAGAGATGGTTGCGATGGAATGAAAATAATCAAGGCTCATCTAGCATATTTTAGCGGATAAAAACGGCAATCATGAGATGTAAATCGGGTATGGGTTTATTTTTACACAAGCTTGAACCAAAGAGAACTTTGCTTGGATTCAGTTTCATTTTTTACACAAGCTTGAAACGAAAAACTATGCTTTTTATAAGTTCGCATGCCCCCAGCATCATGACGCAAATCGAGGTACATGCCCCCCAAGCTTCATTGCATTCAACGAGGTGGATGGAAGGAAGGTTCACTGTCGAGGGAGTTGTTTCATTTTTTAATGAGGTTGACAATGTAAAAGAATTATCCTCATAACCCTTGTTTCATTTTTTAGCGAGGTTGACACAAGATCAAGAACTTTCCTCAAAACCCTTGATTCATTTTTTAACGAGCTTGACACAAGATCAGGAACTATGCTCATAACTCCTTGTTTCATTTTTTAATGAGCTTGACACAAGACAAGGAACTATGCTCCACACACCTGATTTCATTTTTTTTACGAGGTTGACACAGGAACAAACTATCCTCGAGAATCCTTATTTCATTTTTTCATGAGCTTGACACAAGACAAAGAACTATGCTCTAGACTCCTTGTGTCATTTTTTTAACAAGCTTGACACAAGACAAGGAACTGTGCTCCACACACCCGCTTTCATTTTTTAACGAGGTTGAGACAGGAACAACCTATCCTCGAAACATCCTGTTTCATTTTTTAACGAGGTTAAGACAGGAACAAACTATCCTTGAGACATCCAGTTTCATTTTTCAACGAGGTTGAGACAGGAACAACCTATCCTCAAGACATCCGGTTTCATTTTTTAACGAGGTTGAGACAAGAACAAACTATCCTCGAGATTGGTCAGGAATCGGAAAACGACTATACAGCCTGATATGCAATTTCAAAGGGACTCAAAGGCATCGTGCCATCAAATGAATCCACCTCAGAATCATAAGGTACGATCGAGGATCATAAAAAGTAACAGTATTCAATGAAATCATATGAATATTTGTAATAGAAGGCGATACGTTAGGAGGAGGGAAGGAAAAAGTTCCCAGTAAACCATAATCTTTAATCAAACCTACACCAACATCTTGGTAAGGGATAGTCGTTTTACCAATGTGCTAAACACTATCTGTAGAGACTAGGTCGAATGAGAAATAAGTCAGCTGGTCTATTGTAACGATCTTTCCATTATGAGGAAACTTTATAAGTCGAAAGACCGATGAAACAATAGTAGTCATAGCATAAGACCAACTATGACCCAAGAGAAGGTTGTAATCTAGAGGGGCATCAACCACTTCCACATCCAGATTTACGGTTTTTCCTTCAACCCCTATAGATAAATCCTACAAAATACCAAAAGGATGGAACCCTCGGCCATCAAAAGCCTTCAGAATTATCGGAGACTGATTGAGTGTGGGAGAACCAAGCGATATCCAACACTAGATCGACATAATACACGTAGAAGCTCCTTCATTAATCACAGTCCGAAAGCAAGGTCTGTTTTTTACTAACACTGGAATCTAGAAAGCCATTTGATGAGGGAGGCGGGGTGTACTATCCTCTAAATCAAAGATTATTAGGTTCGAATCCTGTATATCGACAGCTCCTATAGCAGACAATAGTAATTTGCATTGTGTTGGGCATGATCACAACACTTCCAAAGCTGACGTTGCTGAAGGGGCAATGGCTAAGTCTTCAACAATGTTATAATTTTGAGCAGCTCTCGCATGTGGATTGAAAGCTGATTTCTGAAATATACCTTTAGCATGCGGTTTGATTACTAAGTCAGAGTTGGGTTCCTCGATCTGTAATGGACCGGAACCAGGAGGAGGTGTCGTTGATGTATTTGAATTAGAAGATTCTGCTTCTTTACCATCAACAGGATTTTTACTACCATAATCTTGCAATCGCATCGCAATCCTGACATGAGACATCATCATAATGGGTTCTTCTGAGGTATTTGAGGAAGAAGCAACCGCCTTACTATCTTGAGTAGGAAAAGGATCCTTCAAGACAACAGACGTTCGAGAACCTTTAACGAATTTCGAAAACTCTGCTCGATATGGGCATTCTTTAGTAAAATGATCCTCGTCGCAAATGAAACAAGGATAACGAGGTTTTTGTTTTTCATCAGTAGATTCATTTTTATTTGTTTTATCTTTTGAATTTTGATTGTTTTTGTTCTTCCCCTTCTCTTTACTACCGGATTTGGTCGTAGATGATTCTACGACATGGACTTCGGCAGAAACTTCAGCGGAAGAATCTCCTTTCTGGGAATCGGGTAAAGTTATTGTAGGAGAAGAATTCTTTGAAGATTTCTTCTTGCTTTTAGTACTAACTAAACCAATCATACCATCAGCAGCATGAGACCCTCAAGGAGCTGTAGTTTTTGGAAGATCAGGGATTTTTTCGTGTAAAGTACCTGACTCTGTATAGACAAGGTCAAGGTACTGAGCCTAAGGAATGACTTGCTCTTCAGTGACAACTCCTACCTTAGCTACATCTTCAGTGATTTTAGGTAACAATGATTTAATGAACCATTCCGCTAAAATTTGATCCAGAATGAAAACTTTCACTAAACGCCTTCTACATCGCCATTCCTGAATATGATCAGAAATATATGTGGACATGGATTGTTTTAGTAAAGTTAACAGTTCCGTGCCATTGTCGTATCTGAAAGGCAACTGAAAATGAGTTAAGAAAGTAGTGGCTAACTTATTGTAATTATTAAAATAGGTTCGTGGTAACTCAATGTACCATTTGGTAGCAAGACCAATAAGAGTTCATTGAAAAAGGCGTAATCGAATTGAATCATCAATGATAGAATTAGATGCACACTAGAGGTGATAAGTCATAACGTGATTTGACGGATCCTCTCCTGACTTACCCTCGAATTTCAAGATATCACTGGGCAACTTATTAGGCATTGGCGGCCAATACGAAAGATAGTAAATCAGATCGTTCGTAAGGCGCGACAAATCAGGTAAATCCAAAGTTGCAATAAATGGTAACTGACGATTAGGGTCGCGAAAACTTTGGGTAACAAGACCATCTCTAGGAGGAGGATATCCGGGATAACCTGGAATTAGATTTGCATTAGGAATATTATAACCTCTTGGAAAACCAGGATTAACCAGACCAAACTGAGGTTGTTGAGACTGTTGATAAGTATAGCCAGGATACGGTTGATTCTGATAAACTGGGTTTTTTATAGTAGGACTGAATTGATACTGCCCCTGGTATGGTTGATAAGTGAATTGCAGTTGACTTGTAGCAATCATACTTGGACCAGCTTGTCCTGCAGGCATCTGGACCGAAGTCTGAACTGTAGGTCCTGATTGGGGCACAGAGACTTGAGGAGTTTGTACTGATGCAAGGATAGTAGAAACCAGAGCTACAGATACTCCAGAAAGAGGTGTGGTAGGTTGAATAGAAGTTGCAGCAGTATTTTGAGGCAGAGTCTGAGGTGAGCTAGGCCCAGGCTGTTGAACTGTACCAGATGTAGGGATTTGAACAGTAGGCTAGACAGGTTGCTGGGTTGGACCAGAAACCAAAGGCTGTCCAGCTTGATAAGGTAACTGCACATTAGGTTGCAAAGTTTATTAATTTTGAGACATATCCCACACCATGTTCATTCTAGGACTCATAAAAGGTTGTGCATATGGAGGACCATAACCTGGTTGAATGTAGGGCTGATAATTAGGTGGTACATTTCCAGCCCCTTGTAAAAATGATTGACCAGAAGGCGGTTGGAAACCTTGAGTTGGGTACTGACCTTGAGGTTGATAACCCTGAGGCACGTACTGAATCTGGGGTTGATAGGCCTCCTGAGGAACATATTGAGTCTAGGGTTGAACTTGGGGTATGTATTGTCCTGAAGGTTGAAAACCTTGAGGTAGCCCTCCAGACGGAAACTCACTACCTTGCCCCCTAGGCGATAACTGACTACCTTGCCCCCTAGGCGGTAACTAACTACTTTCCCCCCCAGGCGGTAACTGACTACCTTGCCCCCAGGCAGTAACTGACTACCTTGCCCCCCAGGTGGTAACTGACTACCTTGAGGTTGAGGATTTGGAATACTACCAGACATCATAAGAATTTGCTCTATGTTCAACGTTTTAGTTCCATTATTACCATGTGATAACTGATGTTCAGTCGGTTAAGGAGTTGCTCCTGAAAAAGTACCATAAAGTGACTGGTACCCCAAAGGAACAGTAGGACCACCATATAAAAAAGTTTCCAGTGATTGGGAAAACATAGATGATTGTCTTGACATGATCGACCAAGGATAATAACCTCTGGGTGTAGGATGAAAATAATCATATGCAAACAAAGAAAATTTCAATAAAAGCACCTAAAGTCTTTAAAGAAACAAGCAACTGAATCACACGCCTAAAAAATCTAAGAGTTCAAACCACACACAAATAGTAACTTCCCATACTAAAAACACTAGTTGGTGATGAAATCCAATGTCGTAGAATTTTAATACAGAAAGAGCAGTTGGAACAGTTACCCCGATAACCTGCTTAATGAAACAGACTAGCACAAGTTTCTTCACAAAACCATCTCGAGTGAAGAGAACCCCCCAGAAAGTCCAAGTGAGTCTAGTCAACGTCTGCTCTAGGTACAGTGAGACCCGTCCTTCACTGTCACCTTAGGAAATAATCTTAAGTTTACGGACACTAAGGTTAGCAATAGCAACAAATACAATTGGGGGAATAGTCTATGATCCGATCTATACCGAAGGGCATAGTAACAAAGCTCAATACCCTTGAAGGCTCCTCGACATGATCAATTCGAGGTTTACCAACAAGTGACCCCAGGCTCCTCAACAATGAATAATCCGAGGTTTACCGTTTTTAATATGCGCAAATCTTCTATCTTTCCGAATGAAACAGACTTGATTGTCTCAAAGGTTCGGACATGATCTCGTGATTGACTCCTTTAAGAGAAGCTTCCCAGAATGTATCAATTACAATTGGATTTATTTCCTACTACAATATGTATCTACTTGTTTGTTTTAACTATCTTGGAGATTTAATTACTCCCTACTCCAAGATACTAGCCTAAGCTATATTGGTGATAAGAGCCCTAGAAATAAAAAAGATTACTAGATCAATTTTAATTCAGCGTTGCTTTTATGGGTTGTTCTTTAAGTCAATAGGTATGGAAATGAAACTTTGATGATGTGAAGACTCGACTCCAAACACTAAAAAATGCACTTAAAATGATAAACAATTCGTTTTTCTTTCAATGAAAATCTAGCTAAAAGAAAGAGTTCAAGAATGCAATTCTTTAAGAAACAATTCTTTCTTTCAACATGAAAATAAAAATAAAATCTTTTTGTCTTTTTCAATAAGAACTCAAAATGAGACTACTAATTAATTCTCACAATAAATCCCTTTCCTTTTCCAGAACTCGAAACTACAAAAAACAATTTTCCTTTCAAAAGAGATCTACAAGTTCTAGAAAAGCACTCAAAACTACTAAAACAAATTTTGAGATCTAAAAACTTTAAAATCTAAATAAATGAAAGCTTCAATTCTTTTTTAGGACATTTTACTTAGTTGTTCAGTAAACTAAGGATTCATTTGTTCAGAATAACAAATCAACCAAAAAACATCTAGATATGTTTTCTTTTGTAAAAATGAAATTCAAAACTTATAACAAAGTTTGTTCAAATATTTGCAAGGAGAAAACTAAATCTATTTCTCACAAAGGATAGATTTTACAACAAAGTCAAACTCATCAAGAAGATGAAAAGACACCAGGGTGATCTAAGGTTTCTCAAGCTTCTGATCTTTGAGTCACTACAAAGACAAAGTGAAAACCACTCCAAGCATGCAAAACTTCTAGAAAATCATCCAAAACAAAAATACTATCGGAACTCACTCACAAGAGATTTTTGACAAGAAAAATACAGATCTGGGTAGACACTAAAAATCCTAAATGAAACCTAAACTTAACTGGAAGAAGATATTTTAGGTTTTTCACAAAATTTTACAGGGTCCACAGGCTCCAGAAGAAACAGGTGCGGTTCCACTCTGTTTACTAAAGGAAAAGTGCAGAGATGCCCGCACTGTTTATAAAGAGAAAGTGCGGTCCCCTGAAAACTTCGAAAAAAACAAAAAATAATCCAGATTCTAAAAACTACCCAAGCCAGCATACATCAATCAAAAATCAGAAACGAAAACAAGTTTCTCAAGTCAAAACAAAGGAAAACCAAAAATCAAATTCATTCCCCAGCGGAGTCACCAATTTGTTGGCCAGATAAATCGTTCTTGTGGACAAGACCGATCTCCCTAGTATCACAAGATAATCTAGCAACAAACAGACAAAGAAATCTATCTTTCTCTAGACATATGCAATTTACTAATAAAAACTATAGAGGTGTTACGATCCTACCTTAGTTCCAATGCTTGTTCGTTGTAGTCATCCCTTGATCGTCTGAAAGAGTTATCTTTCAAAGACCTGCAATCACAAACAAGCAAACTTCAAATAACACCTGCATAGAAAATATAGTAAATCATGTCTATTATGGTGATCAAGGAATCCATAAAACAAACCATTAATGAATAGCTTATTGAGAAAAACAAACTTATTTGTATTAACTTTGAAGTAGAAGAACCTTACAACCTTTTCAGCCTTGATGTTGAACAGGCTCTTCCTGGGGTCCGAAACAGGAATTTCCTTTGCTTTGAGAAGCCTTGCACTCTTCCAAATGAGATCTTAGAGGTATGTAATCTCTCCTCATAAAAGCTCAACTAAGAAGACTAAGTTCCAACAACATTTCACCTCAAAAATATTCAGATTTCAACCTCCCAAGTAACCAACCCAATGCTTCATTTTATAGTGCAGAGGAGGAGGTTACAAGTCCACCTATGAAGGGATAGAGTCCTCCTTCAAAGGGATAAGCTCCTCACATCAAGGGGTTAGCTCCTTAAGGTATGGGATGCATGAACCTTAAGAGAGTGAACTTGCCACCTCAAGATTCCTTCCAGAAGCTTCTAGAAATGATTGAAAGTGAGTTTTTTAGAATATACTCGCGCCTTTTAACTTTTACAGGGGTCCACACCCATAACACAGAGACAGAGCGATCAGGTGCACAGGGACATGACCATTAGGTGCGGGACCGTAGGTAAGACTAAGAGAAAGTGCGGAACCAGAGTTTTAGAGACTTTTAGGGCTTTTCTCTTACTTTCAAGGCTTGATATGAAGAACTGAGGCTTTAGACTTGCAAAGGAGGAAAGTATGAGTGGTAATGGACTCACACAGATTGCATAATGTCAAGGTGATAATTTTTAGTGCAACAGCGCTGAATAGGGAATTTAGCAAGCCAAATTCGGAGACACAATCGATTATTGGGTTTAAGGAGATCGCGATGCTTCCAGGTGAGACCCCATGGGATCTGGATCAAAGACTGAAGAGTATGATTCGCAAAGCCAACATGACCTTGACAGATGGGCAACACCGCGCATGGTTTGTAGCATCACTAACACCGCATCTAAGGACGGCGTTGTCGCAGCAGAAGTTATCCACCCAGGCCAAAGCTTTGGAGATTGCAATGAGACTATACGAGATCCCAATACAAGATCCTAGATTGGGAGTCGAAAAAATCCACGCGCAACTGAAAAATTTGTGTCTGGAAATGCAGAGTTTGAAACAGGACAGGACAACTTGCCCAGAAGCGCATGAGGAGGTATGGTGCATAAAATACAAAGGCCAGGGGCATGACAAGGACCATTGTCCAGTCTTTGTGAACAGGAGGGTCGATTCCATTAAGACCAGAGGCACAAGCAGGACTGAGTGCGGCACCTACATTATGGTGCACAATTTGTCAGATAGGAGGAAACATGCTACGGGTAATTGTCATCTATTACAGAAGTATACGCAGACGTCCCAGCAATTGTTTTGTAATTTCTGCAGGTCCATAGGCCATGATGAGCGCACCTATAGAAGTTATGAACTAATGATGGATCGGACTCCTGCCTATAGAGTGTAGGCCGAAACATGAGCCCTCGACCCAAATGCAGGAATGGCGCGTGCTGGATTTCAGGGGCACGGATGAGGTCAAGGTGGAATGGGACCAGGAAGGGGTCGTGGATGGTTGATTTGTTACAATTGCGAAGGACCAGGGAATTATGCCCATGATTGTACAAATCCAACGAAATCATCATGTTTATATTGTACTCATTTTGATCATGAGACATAGGACTGCCCTACACTGGTAGCGAGGTTGCGCGATAAAGGGATACTCCAGCCTCTCCAAACTCAAAATTTGCAAATGATGAGGTCTGAGCCACGCGAAGAGGACCTGAATGTAAACATAGTGCTCAGAAGCGGCATCATGACAAGAGATGACAATGGTAAGCAGCTTGAAGAAAGCATGTGGGTTCGCAAGGCTCCTACAAAGGAACCTGAATTTGATTTATAGCGTGCAAAGGAGACATTCATGGAAGCTAAGAAGAGCTTCACAGAGGCCTCCACTTCAGGTAGTAAGCATCAACTAGAGTCGAAGATGGATCCTTCAATGATCACTACCTTTTCGGAGGCATGTATGAAACTGCTGCGCAACAACAAGGTTGTGAAAGGACTGCAAGAACTTATCACTAGGTGTGTTGGGTTAAGAGAACCTCATGTAGTCGGGAAGCTCGAGAAACATACATCGCGAACACAAAAGGGAAATGTGATTGAATGCGCAAATCAGGGAGTACGAAATGGATCAAGTAATTCTGGATCTAGGATCGGACACGAATGTGTTGCCAAAGCAGACATGGGAGTGCATGGGTAGGCCTGCGTTGCAATGGTCCCCTATTCAATTACGAATGGCGAACCGGCAGAAGATCCCACCGATGGGAAGATTACAGGGGATAAAAGTAGACATCGAAGGTGCGAGCACGCTTGCAGACTTCGAGGTGATAGATATTTTCGATGATAGTAATCCCTATCCCGCACTGTTGGGAATAGATTGGGTCACTGATATGAATGGAGTGATAAATCTAAAGAAGTGCACAATGATTTTTGAGAAAAAATCATTACGCGTAGTGGTGTCTTTAGACCCTACGGAGGGAGTGCGCTACACAGAGCCAGTACGCAATGACAAGAGCAACAACGAGCTAGACTGTATCTACAACATAACCACTCGGGAATAGGATTGGGTGAATCCTACAGCGGATGGTCAGATTTCGTGGGAGCGTGAAAGCTCTTGCACATCAAATTCGGATGAAGAAATAGAACAATGGCAGAATCGGTTACACGAAGTAACCACGCTCAATTGCAACATGATGATAAGATCACTACGCTGCGTGACAATAGAGGTAAGGGATCTACCAACATATGACGGGTTGACAGTGGTGGATGATTTCCTGAACAAATTTGAAAGCGCAATACCAGAACAGCAGTGGTTTGATGCTTTGAAATGGGCACTGCGCGCTGCGCCCTCAAGATGGTGGGGTACGCATCAGAGAAGCTTTGAGGACTGGCGCAGATGCAGAAGGATGATGTGCCTACAATTTGGGAAACCCTAGATGCAGCTATCAAAAAAGTATGACGGACATAACAATCCACGTATGCACCTCGTGAAATGGACCAAGGTCTACGGGGAAGAGCCACAACCAGAATGGGTGCATTTGTTTTGTCATACTCTGGATGTCATACCCATGAATTGGTATACTGAGACAGAGCTCCGCCATGGCACGAGCGAATGGGATATCTTGCACGAAGGATTCATGATAACCTTCATGTTCAAAGATCATTGGTGGGATACTGTTGATGATGCGCTACAAGTAGTAAAAGCAGCTATCTTCAAAATACCTAAAGAGCCAATGGAAGTGCTTCAACCAGAATGGGCGACATAACTGAGCTACATGCTGGAGTGTTACAATGTAACTGTTGAGGAGGAGGATGAGGACCCACGAAATATTAACATTCCGGAAACAGAAGGTTGTCGCAAGGTTCGAGGACCATTGATTGAGGATCCCGACATCACCGCACTGCTAAAAACAAAGTAGGTAAACAGTGGAACGAAGGCGGAACCAAAATATGCAATGCTTGGAGACTATTGGGATGATGCCACGGTGGATAAGGTCATTGAGTTACTCCACGAATACCAAGACTTGTTCCCGACCAAAATTACGGATTTAAAAGGGATCATTGGCGACTTAGGAATGATGAAGATCACCCTGAAACCTAAAGCAAAGGCCTTACTGCTTGAATCCGAAATATAAGGAAAAGGTCCGCGAAGAATTAGACAAAATGCTCGCAGCCAGAGTTATTGATCCAGTTGAAGAATCCGACTGGGTAAGTCCTATGGTAGTGCAGGAGAAAAATCAGAAGGGCGACATAAGGATATGTGTGGACCTCAGAAAGTTGAATGAAGCTTGTGTACACAATCCATTCCCGACACCATTCACAGATGAAGTACTGGAAAATTTTGGCGGCTAGGAAGCATACTCGTTCATGGATGGCTTCTCCAGGTACCATCAGATCAACATTGCACCGGAAGGCAGGAGCAAAACAACCTTCACAATGGAATGGGGCTGCTTTCAATACACCGTTATGCTATTTGGATTGAAGAACGCGCCAGCCATATTTTCGCGCATCGTTGTTGCTGCATTCAAAGAATACATCCACAAGTTCTTGGAGGTCTATCTGGATGATTGGACTGTCTTTGGATTAGTTAAGCACCATGTAGCAAGCTTACGCTTGATGCTGGATACTTGTCGACGACACCAGATTGCGCTGAACCTTAAGAAGTGCACATTCCTCGTTCCCTTTGGAAACCTACTGGGACATGTGGTCTGCAAACAAGGACTGATGGTGGACCCTGCGAAGATTGCCGTTATTCTAAATTTGGAAGCACCACGAAGTGTTAAATAGTTGCGCGCTACCTTGGGACATACCGGATACTACAGAAAGTTTATCAAAAGCTATGCCCAAATCACTGTGCCGATGGAAAAGTTATTGAAAAAGGATGTTACATTTTGCTGGAATGACAATTGTATGAAAATTTTGGACGTCTTGAAGGGGAAATTGGCCTCCGCTCCAATCCTGGTCTTCCCAAAATGGGATGTGGAGTTTCATGTCCATGTTGATGCGTCGTGTATCGTGCTGGGAGCAGTGCTCACACAGGAGGGCGGGGAAGGCTTGGATCACCCTATCGCGTTTGCAAGTCAAAGGTTGTCCAAAGCAGAGAAGAATTATTCCACCATTGAGCGCGAGGGGTTGGCAATGGTGTACGCGCTCCAAAAATACCGACACTATTTACTCAGAGGACATTTCAAGATGTATACCGACCATTCCGCGTTGAAATACCTGGTCAATAAGCCTATGTTGGGGGGGGCACATATGCAGGTGGCTCTTATTGTTCCAGCAATATTATTTTGAGGTTTTCGTAACGCTGGGATGCCTAAACGCAAGACCAGATCACTTGTCACGAATTGAGATGGGCGAGGAACCCACTAATTTGGAGGGGGGACTACCTAATGCACAGCTCTTTGCGGTGCACTTCGCGGATAGGCATTTCGAAGATATAATCCATTTTCTAACTATAGTGACTGCGCCGAAGGAATACTCCACCCAACAGAAGAAGGAATTGGTGGTGCACGCAATGAATTTTTCTATTATCGCGGGCACCTATACAAAATGGGAAATGATGAGATATTGCGAAGATACATACCTGAATTTGAATGAAGTCAGATCCTCATGGAAGCACATGGGGGTGCTACAGGAGGGCACTATGCAGGACACTCAACCGCGCAGAAGATTCTTCACACAGGGTTATTGTGTCCAACCCTACAGTAGGATTCGAAAGCACACTGTAAGGCCTACAATATATGTCAAAGGACGGGAAAACCATCGTGGAGGGACGAGATGTCGTTAAATCCACAAATGACACTGCAGCCGTTCAAAAAATGGGCAATCAACTTTGTGGGACTGATCAAACCTCAGGAAAAGACGGGCGCGCACTACATCATCACCATGATGGAGTACCTGACACGATGGGTGGAAGCGCAGCCGATCAAAGACTGCACAGCCACTACAGCTGTGAAGTTTTTGTTCGAAAACATGTTGACCCCATTTGGCTGTCTGAAAATCTTAATGAGTGATCGCAGAACACATTTCCTAAACAAAACTATCATCACGATCACAGAAGAGTTCCAGGTGTATCATCATAAGAGTACACCGTACCACCCACAAGCTAATGGGATAGTAGAGGCATTCAACAAAATACTGGAGACTGCGTTGACCAAAGTGTGCAACACGCAGCAAAACGATTGGGACCTGTGCGTACCTGTCGTGTTATGGGCTTATAGGACAACGTGCAAGAAACTGATGGGATAGACACCTTTCTGGTTAGTTTATGGCATGGAAGCTGTCATGCCGATGGAATATATCGTACCTAGTCTGCGAATAGCAGTGCTCACAGGGATGACGAACCGTGAAGCTCTGGAGGAAAGGCTCGCACAATTGGAAGAACTCAAGGAAGAATGGTTTTTGGCTGGATTTCATCAGCAGGTACAAAAGCAGCGTGAAAAAGCCTGGCACAACCGCCATATCAAGTTGCACACCTTCAAGATAAATGACTTCGTGATGTTGTATGACAGTAAGTTTGAAAAATTTCTGGGAAAATTCAAAATGCACTGGTGGGGACCATACATGGTTAAGGAGGTCACAGACGGAGGCGTGGTCTAGCTAGTCAAACTAAATGGAGAACCCTTCCCAAGCAAAGTAAATGGTAGTCGCTTAAAGCCCTACACAGGTGGGTTGGCTATTTGACTAACCGGCTGAAGCACAATCTTTGCGACCCGAGGAGCTGGACAAGGGTGCGGGACTATAAACATACACAGCTGATGTCGATACAGATGTAAGGACACAATTCAAACACGGAGGTCTCAGAACAAAGGATGCAACAGGATCAGCAAGCAGCAGCTCAGTGCGCTGCAGACATCAACACCGTATGGGAACAGTTGGAGGGACTCCACACTAAGATCGCCACACCGATAGAGTGACTCGAGGGTGAGTCATGATGCTTGTGTTGGGGGCCTATTGGGCATGGAATCCCCCCCACAACATGTTTTGGGGCTCAAAGCCCAAGTTTTGAGTGATATTGTTGTAAAGACTCTGCGAATTGTGGGCGCGGAGCATGAATTGTATGTTATAGTCATAGGGCTGTCCACCCTAAGTTTTGAATGTAGTGTCGGCCTACCCATGGTCCACAGACCATGGGATTGTATAAATATAGCGAGGCTCTAAGTTGTAAAGTAATCGATAGATCATAATAGAATAGAATGGATAGAAGGAGATAGAAGTACAGAGCAAGTGTCAAAGTGTATCTTGGGTCATAGTAGTAGGAAGAGGCTCTGCAGCTGAGTGCGCAAAGGCATACTAAAGTCCGCAGCTGAGTGCATGGACCCCTACAGCTGAGTGTGCAGGGCGGAGTTCAGTCTGTAACCAAGGAGGAAGAATAATAAAGAGAAGTTTTATCTAAATTCCATGTATCTGTTCTTGTGTTATTACATGGTTGATGTCATTTGCAATTATATCGTTTATTTACTGCATGCATTGTATGAATGGTGAATATTGTTAAGCATAACTGAAAGCATACATATAAGGTAAGTTAATAAACTAATATCGGGTTACTAATAAGGACTTGGGTAATAACATTGTTCGGCCCCCGAGTAGGGCTGCGCAAAGACAACATCACAGGCTGCGAGGTACTAATAAGTGCGCGTAGCGACGTGCATGCAGGGTCAAAACGCATACCACTTGGAACCCATTAGACATCCCCAGGGTGCGGAAACCTGGTTCTAGCACCCTCCCGTACTACTTCGGGTGAGACCTCAATCCACACTCTGTGGACTGTTGCCGAAAGGGCCAGTAGTACCGAGATTTGTTTGGCTAAATCATCTCTGAACTTGGGTTAGGCCCCAACAAGCCAACATGTAAGTTTAGCATTTCATGATGTTTTCTTCATTATTGCAGTAGAGTAGCTCTCTCTCAGAATAGGTTTGCTCTCCTTCCATGAAATAATTAAGCTTCTTCTGACCCTATAGAAGTTTGGCTTGGAACCCCTGGGGTCTCTTTCCAGACAAATAGTGACAGCAGGCAGGACCTTCACTTCTACTTGTGCATATAGCACTGTCACCTCCAAGTTTGTACGAACCCCAGGTTGATAAGTAAAGATGGTAGCCCTGAGAGTTGCAGTATTCTTGTTGCAATAACTAGGCTCATCAACTTCCCTACATTAATATCTAAGATGCAGGAGAAGAGGGCGCGGCCTCAGCGGCCTACCCAGAACCTACAGATGATGAGGATTGAACCCCTCGAAGAAGATCCTAATGTGAATATCGTGCTGCAGAGTGGAATGACGACTGGTGAGGATAAAGGAAAACAACAATAACTACGATGTTATGTGCCTGATTTTGAATGAAATAGTATCCTAGCTAAAGCTCATGGAGGGGCTGCGAGGGGCCATAATGAAGGAAAAGCAACAGTGCAAAAGGTTTTACGCACTGGGTTGTGGTGGCCAACATTTCATAAGGATTCCAAAGCATATTGTAGGGCGTGTGATGCATGTCAGAAAACCAGCAGGTCATCGTGGAGGGATGAGCTGCCTTTGAATCCACAGGTATCATTACAGCCATTTGACAAATGGGCAATTGATTTTATAGGACCGATTCAACCTCCAAGCAAGAAGACAGGTGCGCAGTGTATCATCACCACAACCAAGTATTTGACCAGATGGGTGGAGGCACAGTCCATGAAGGACTGTATAGGGGAAACAACAACGAAGTTCTTATTTGAATATGTGTTGACCAGGTTCGGTTGCCCGAAGATTTTGATGAGCGATCGCAGTATGCATTTCCTCAATGAAACGATCAGTGCGCTAACAAAAGAATTCTAAATTTATCATCAGAAGAGTACACCATATCATCCTTAGGCCAATGGGATTTTGAGGCGTTTAATAAAATATTGGAGGGTGCACTGACAAAGGTTTGCAATGCGTAGAGGAATGATTGGGACGTGCGTGTATCAATAGTATTATGGGCTTACAGAACTACTTGTAAGAAGTTTACTGCTCAGACAGCTTTTAGGATTGTTTATGGCATCGAGGTTGTGATGCCTATGGATTACATTGTGCCTAGTCTACACATAGCGGCATTCACAGGAATGGTGGACTGCGGAGCCTTAGAAGAGCGGTTCGTGCAAATAGCAGAGCTTGAGGAAGATAGATTTTTGGTTGGATTCCATCAGCGGGTTCAGAAGGAACGCGAAAAGGCATGGAACGATCGACACATCAAACTGTGCACCTTCAAGGTAAATGATTTAGCTTTATTATATGAAAGTAAGTTTGATAAGTTTCCAGGAAAATTTAAGATGCATTGGTTGGGGCCATATGTTATCAAAGAGATTACCGATGGTGGAGCAGTTCAACTTGTGAAATTGAATGGAGATCCATTGTTGGGTTGTGTTATATTCTTTCCATGACTATCCCACGTAGTTAATCGGGGGGTTACAAGGGGGGCAGAGCCCCCCCTTCATTGCGCCAATTGCATAGCAGGTGGAGTCACAGGGGGTTTGAGGGGTGCAGGTGACCCCATGCTGCCCCCGAAAAGTTTGTTTTTGGACCCTATATTAGGTTGGGCGGACCTACCTATGGTTTTGTGCATGATTTTCGCACATGGTTTTTTGGATGCGATGGTTTTCGGTCCATGGTATTGGATTCTTTCGCATGTATAAATATGTATTGTAACATTGAAAGGAACATAATGAAAAATCAAGCTGGTAGTCTCAGTTTTGGGATCCAGGGGAAAATCTCTGTGTATATGTTTTATGTGTTATGCTCTCGTATTGTTTATTTTCTATGTTTTAGAATTCGTATGCAAGTAATTTCTGTACGGGGTTAAAACCTACATTTGGTATCAGAGTTGTTTTGGCTTCAAGGGGATGCCTTTGCTGCTGAGGGGTTTCAATCGGGCCTGTGGTAGACCCTATTCAGTGGGAGATCTGCGAGATCGATTCTGGTGGTGAAAGAAGATGGCAAGCAATGGAAAGATAGAGATCGAGAAATTTAATGGTCAAAGTTTTGAGTTATGGAAACTCAAGATAGAGGATCTGTTGCTGGATAAAGATCAATGGATCGCAGTAGATCCAGGTACTAAAGCAATGGGAGTGTCCGATGAAGAATGGAAGAAGTTGGATCGGAAGGCAAAGAGCACAATACGATTGTGTGTCTCAGATTCAGTATTGTTGAATGTATGAGGGGAATCTACGGAAGAGGCTTTGTGGGACAAGTTAGGGACTTTATACCAATCTAAGTCTCTATTGAATAAATTGTTCCTACGGAAAAAGTTGTATAACCTGGGGATGAAAGATGGAGACTTGATGAAAGAGCATCTAAATGCATTTAATACTGTGGTAAGTTAGTTATCATTTGTTTATATTAAAATTTCAGATGAAGATAAGTGCATCAGTTTTTTGTATTCTGTACCAGATTCATGGGATAGTCTAGTTATTGCAACAGGTAGCAATGCAACTACCTTGCAGTTTGATGAAATAGTCTCATCCTTGCTGACAGAGGAAATGATTTGGAAAAATATGGAGAGCCAAAATGGTGATGCCTTGTTTGTACGGGGATGGTCCTAGAACAGAAACAAAAATAAGTCATCGAATGGGAGGTCTAAATCTAGAGGGAGTTCTAAATCTCCAGGAAAATCTATAAAGGTGGTGTGCTGGAAATGCGGAAAGGAAGGGCACTACAAAAGGGACTGTAAATCTAAAGCTCCTAATAAAGGAAAGGGATATGATGATTCTCCTTCTGCAGAGGTGAAAACCACCTCAAATGAAGGTGGGGATGTGTACTTGGCTTCTTCAAGTACACATGTAGATCATGAGGCATGGTTGATTGACTCGGGTGCATCCTTTCACTTCACTCCCCATAGAGAGTGGTTCTGCGAGTATGAGAAATATGATGGTGGTGATGTCTTCTTGGGTGATAATGGGAAGGCTAGAATCGTTGGTCACGGAAAAGTAAAGTTGAAGTTGCAAGGTGGAAGAGTTAGAACACTTCCAGGTGTTCTGCATATTCCTGCATTAGCTAGAAATTTGATTTCTATAAGCAAGCTGGATGATGCAGGTGTAAAAACAGTGTTCAAGAAGGATACCTACAAGATGGTTCGGGGGGCACTGGTATTGATGCGGGGAGTTCGAATTGGAACTCTGTACAAGCTGTAAGGTAGCACTGTTGTTGATGGGTGCAATAGTTCTGTGGTTCCTGAAAGTGGAGCAGAAAATCTAGTGGTCTCTGGAGAGAAGACCATGTTGTGGCATCAAAGGCTTGGACATATTGGAGAGAAGGGCCTTCGAATACTTCATGGTAAAGGTATGGTAGAAGGTATGAGTAATAGCTCTCTGGATTTTGATTTTTGTGAAAATTTTGTAGATGCAGAATCGGGTGAGTTTCCCCTCTGGTGGTAAGAGGGCAAAACAGATATTAGATCTTGTGCACAATGATGTGTTTGGACTTGTGAAGGTTCCATCAATGGGTAAGTCTGTGTACTATGTATCTTTTATAGATGACTTCTCAAGGAACACGTGGATATATTTCCTTAAGAAGAAATTTGAAGTCTTTGACAAGTTTAAAGAATTTAAGGCTCTAGTGGAAAACTAGACAGAGAAGAAGATAAAGGTGCTGAGGAAAGATAACGGTGGAGAGTTTTGCAGTAAGGAATTTAAAGAATTCTGTAAGAAGTGTGGTATAGCACGGTAGAAGACTACTCCATACACACCTGAGCAAAATGGAGTTGCAAAAATAATGAACAAGACATTGATGGAAAGGGCAAGAAGCATGCTCAGTGGTGCCGGGTTAGGACAGGAATTCTGGGTAAAGGCGGTGGAGACAGCATGTTACCTAGTCAATAGATCACCTTCATCAGCGTTGGAGGATAAGACTCCACAAGAGGTATGGACTGGTAAGAAACCCTCTCTTTCACATCTGAGGGTATTTATATGTGATGCATATGTACATGGTCCAAAGGAGAAACGACCCAAGTTGGATAGTAAATCTGAAAAGTGCATCTTTATTCGGTATAAGGATGGTTTAAAGGGTTATAAGCTTTGGAACCCAGTAACAAGGAAGGTTGTGTACAACTGAGATGTGGTGTTCAGAGAGTTGAAAGATGTTATTAAACATGAAGTCCAACCAAAGGAACCTCGGAAGATAGAGTTTGAGCTAAAGGAGGGAGAATCAGACTCTACAGCAAAGGAGGAATCAGAAGATGAAGAGCCACAAACTCCGGGTGTGAGAAGATTAGTTCAAGAAATAAGGAAACGAGAAAGGTATAGTCCATCTGCTTTCTATTCAAATTTTACTTTATCTATTACTGATGATGATCCCAGAACTGTGAAGGAAGCAGTAGATTCAGAGGATGGAAAACTCTGGAAAGAGGCCATGGCTAATGAAATGGCATCTTTGCACAAAAATGAGGCTTGGGATCTGGTGGAGTTTCCGGCTGGAAGGAAACCCATTTGCAGCAAATGGGTGTTCAAGAAGAAGACAAATGAAGAAGGAAAGGTGGAGAAATACAAAGCTCGGTTGGTAGCAAAAGGTTATTCCTAGGTGCCGGGAATTGATTTTGGTGATATTTTTTCTCCTGTTGCCAAGGTAACTTCTATTAGATTACTTTTATCTATTGCTGCTACTTTTGATTTTGAGGTAGAATAGATGGATGTGAAGACAACATTTCTTCATAGGGATTTGTAAGAGGAGATCTACATGAAGCATCCTGAAGGCTTTGCGGTGAAGGGTAAGAAAGAACTGGTATGAAAGTTAAAGAAGTCTTTGTATGGGTTAAAACAATCACAAAGGATATGGTATCAGAAATTTGATACATTTATACGGGGACTTGGCTTCACCAGAAGCAAAGAAGATCACTATGTGTATTTTAAATTAATTGGTGACCGTGTTATTTATCTGGTCTTGTATGTGGATGATATGTTGCTGGTTGGAAATGACAAAGAAATTATCTAGGATTTGAAGACCCAATTGTCCTCCAAATTCGACATGAAAGATCTTGGTGCTGCAAACTATATTTTGGGCATGGAAATTAAAAGAGACCTGGAAAAGAGGAAGTTCAGGTTAAACCAGAGGAATTATGTCAAGACAATACTCTAGAGGTTTAATATGCAGGATAGTAAACCGGTGAAGGTTCCTATTCCTGTAGGTGTGAGGTTATCTGCTGAACAGTGTCCCAAGGTACAAGAATAGGAAGAGGACATGTCCTGTGTTCCATATGCAAGTGCAGTCAGTAGCCTGATGTATGTGATGGTCTGTACTAGACAAGACATTTCACATGCAGTGGGAGTATTGAGCAGGTTTATGTCAAAACTAGGGAAGGAGCACTGGATAGCAGTGAAGCAGGTTTTCAGGTATTTGCATGGCACTATTGATTATGGTTTGTGCTACCAAGGAAGACCAGGATTGGACAGAGTGTTGGATATTCGTGGCTTTGTTGATGCAGACTGGGCTGGAGATCTGGATCACAGAAGATCTACAAGTGGTTATGTGTTTAATCTATTTGAAGGTGTAGTCACTTGGATGAGTAAGAAGCAATCTTTAGTGGCACTCTCAACTACAGAGGCAGAATACATGGCAGCCACTCATGCAAGCAAGGAAGCAGTTTGGTTGCAGAGATTGTGTTCAAGTATGGGGTTAGTACAGGGAGCTATAAGGATAGACTGTGACAACAAAAGTGAAATTTTCTTGGCCAAGAAACCTACATATCATTCAAAGACAAAGCACATTGATGTTCAATATCACTTTGTGAGGGATATGATAGAAGACAAAAAGGTGTTACTGGTAAAGGTGGACACTTTGAAGAATATTGCAGATGCATTGACAAAATCTATGAGCTCTGAGAAGTTCTCTTGGTGTAGAGAAACAATGGGCATTGCAGGGCTAGATAAATGACTAAGCTCTCTTGTGGCCCCATGTGGAAAGAAAACAACAATTGGGAGAATGTTGGGTTGTGTTATATTCTTTCCACGACTAGCCCATGTAGATAACCAGGGGTTAGAAGGGGGGCGGAGCCCCCCCTTCGTTGCGCTGATTGCATAGTGGGGGGAGTCAAAGGGGGTTTGAGAGGTGCAGGTAACCCCACTCTATGGCGTCCAAGGTAGTGCCTCAGAAAATTTTGTTTTTGGACCCTATATTAGGTTTGGCCGACCTACCTATGGTTTTGTGCATGATTTTTTCACATGGTTTTTTGGACGCGATGGTTTTCGGTCCATGGTATTGGATGCTTCGACATGTATAAATATGTATTGTATCATTGAAAGGAACATAATGAAAAATCAAGTTGGTAATCCCAGTTTTGGGATCCAAGGGAAAATCTCTGTGTATATGTTTTATGTGTTATGTTCTCGCATTGTTTATTTTCTGTGTTTTAGAATTCGTATGCAGGTAATTTTTTTACAGGGTTAAAACCTACATCCATTTCCAAGAAAGGTAAATGGAAGCTGATTGAAGACCTAGACCAGGGATCCGGCCCAATGAGTACATGACGGTAACACAGTCTTACCGCTCCAGGAAGCTGCAAGGAGGCGCGGGACTATAAACTACACTGCCTGTGTGTAGAGATGTACGACAGGGGCTCTACACGAAAAAGGAGGGTGTCATAGTACCATAAGAAGCACGAAGGGAGTTGTGCTATAGAAGGAGAGACCACATAGCGCAGCCAGAAAGTGACCGTTACCGTCACTGTTCATGATTTGACAGTGAGGAGACGGTTAAGAGGAGCGGGGGGGGGGCATTTAAGGCTGAATTTAAGAGTGAAATCTTTGGAAATCTGCCACAGATCTAGCATTTATGGATAGATTTTGGGAACGGTCGAATTTGAATTTGAATTCACCTATAACTTGTGTGGTTGTCTAGCGAAAGACACTTTACATTCCTATAATTTCTGTGTTGCACTGTCGAGTGTTTATGAATCCTCAGTTTTACGCAGATTTGGTCGCTTCTTCTGTATTTGAGAAGATACCTGAAGACACCCAACAGTTATCCACAACATAATGTCTGCACCAGCAAAGACTGCTAGTACTGGGGAAGTTATCACCTCTGAGGGAGCTTCTCCAGAGATTGTGAGTATGGAGGTTCCAACCGTAGTGCCTATGGCGCCAAGGTCGCCTAGGCCGAAGCCTACGTCGGTGAGGGAGGTCCCCAAACCAAAGAAAGATAAGAAAAAGAAGCTTGTGCCAGTGTGCAAGTCACTGAGGAAGCATGCCACCACATAGACCCAAAGAAAAGAAAAACCGAGCACGAAGGAGAAGGGGAAAGTGGTGGATCTGAAGGCTGAGGAGGGCACTAAAGATATAGACATTGAGGGGGTGGACCCTATATCTAAGTTCCTGGAGTATATCCCTCTATGCAAGGGAAAAGTGAAGGTCTCAAAGGACCCAGATGTAGGACAATTCCTCCTCAACATGCACCTATTGCTAAAGAACATCACCTTTGAAGGTCTGCACTTGGCGCTGATCCCGCACTTAAAGCTCAAAGATTGAGATTTGGTTGACCATGAGCATTTCCCCCACATTACTACTGATACCTTCATGCAGAGGGTCTTCTACAACGAATCTAATGTCATCGTGTTGGATCCTATCGAATGGATTCATGGAATAAATAAGTCGGGGTTGCTGAACCTGTTGTGGGCGCCGCACTACCATCGCTCAAATATAAGCTTGATCATCATTAAGCAGCTAATGTGCCTGGTGCATGACAGGTGCTTATGGTTAAATGTGTCGATCCCCATCACTAATATGTTGATCTATCAGATCACGCTATTGCCCAATTCAAGATTGAATCCGGCCAAGGTGTTTGGCGGAAAGGCAAGTGAGCACAACCTCACTTAGAAGATGAAGGACAAGTTTAAACTTTTGAAGAAGCCACGTGGATACTCGATTACTTCCATTACTAACCCCACAGTGAAGATTTCCATGTAGATTCTAGCTGGCAAGGTTATGAGAAAGTGTCGCACGGACGAGGTGCCAGCACCAGTGGTTTTGTTGGAGTCACAGTGCGTGGAGGGCATACAATTAAATTGGGCATGCTACTTGTGTAGTGAGTTCCTCGCGAACTATAGAGAGGCACAGGATGACAATAAGACATTCCACTATTCGTGGCTATTGCTATCGATAGTGTTGGTCACCTGGGATTTGCCAGAGGACAGCCAATTTCCTCCAATGGAGAAGGATTTACTGGAAGCCGCAAAATTTTCATCTCTCTGGGCCATAAAAGATGTTGCAAGGGTCACAGAGAGAAAAGTCTTTTGGGTGTTGATGGAGGTGAGCATTCGCATGGCCATCAACCAGAAGCTACAGTTGTCACCAATTGTGTGGAACAACTTTTAGGGTATGTGGAGTTCAAAGTGGACTTCCATCATTTGTAGATCTAGGTTTGGAAGGATCCGGAGAAAAAGTGGTTCGACCTGCCCTACCTTGCTATGGATGATGCTATTGTAGAGGTCATCAAGCACTGGCCAATAGAGTGGCATTCCACATCTAATGTGGCCGCCTAGACTAGCAACTCCACAGAGAAGAAGAAAAAGGAAGCAGCCAAGTAGAAGGTTCAGCAGTTGGCTGAGAAGAGGAAGAAAGAGGTCAAGGAAAAGGCCCGTGTAGAAGCAAAGCGCACCGCGAAGGAACAGGAAGAGCAGGAAGAGCGTGGCTCTGAAAGAAGTCAGAAGTCTCCTTCACCCCAAATGGAGGAGGAAGAACAATCAGAGCAAGATGGCGGTGATCAGTAGGAGAGCACTCCCTTCCGAGTAAAGTGGTACAGGGAGTAGGAAAAGGAAGGACCGCGAAAGAAGATGAAAGCCACCAAGTCGTCGCTAGATCCGATTACTTTGACGGATGGCGACTTGGATGAAATTGGAGACAAGGTGCATGATACTACAACAGAACTGCTGCAATAGTTTGAGCAGAAACAAAAGCAAGCACTGAGCACCATCCAGAAGGATCTGCGTGAGCTACAAATCCAGACAATGAGAATCCAGGCAGGTGTAGGACAGAGCAGAGCAACATCAACCAGTTTGGCACTGGGGACCACTCAAGCAGAAGGGATGATTCATTCATTGGATCTCTGGTCAGTTGCACTGCCTGATGGAGCTTTGAGCATGGAAGCAGCGGCTGACAAGGCTATTGTCAACACTTCGAAGAATATTGACCTCAACCTGGCCACGCTCCCCAGTGAGTTTCTTCACACATTGCAAGCAGGTTTGATAGCAGAAGTTAAGGCCCGAGAGCAGCACGCGCTGAGCCTGATCAGTGAGTACAAAGTCAACAACAAACAGATGTTCGTGGAGAAATCAGTTGTGTTGGAGGCCCAGAATAAATTTAAGGCACAAAACGACCAACTTGCAGTCATGGTAGACGAGGCATGCAAAACAGTCCCTGAATTGCATATCTCGGAGGAAGCGTCGTTGGAGGCGAAGATGAGGAAGTTGGCTGCAAGTGTGCGTGACACAAAGACAGAAGTGGAAAAGGTTTAGTTTGAACTGAACCTAAAAATCATAGAGCTAGATTTGAAGTCACAACCTTCAACTCCACTAGAGGTCAGAGAACAACACATAGCCACTATGAAGGATGACGTCGCAGCAGTGGATGTCGCGGTGGTGAATTGCACCACGCTCTTCGAGCAATCCATGGAGGTAGTCATAGATCTAAAGGAAGATCCTAACCTGCAGAGGTTAAACGTAGAAGCCCATGAATTGTAGCAGTGGTATGATGAAGCGAGTGCAATGGCGTGCACCTTCGTTATAGCACAATGATTAGCTAAGTTGCATGAGGCAAAACAGTTGCTTGAACAGGTGGAAGTAGCACAGAGGAAAGAGGTGGTCCTCGAGGCCAGATTGGGGCCTTAGTTGGATGAGGCCTACGATATCTCTACCAACATTAAGGAGAAGTTGGCAAGCCTACGGAGAACGTAGTAGAAAATCAAGGAAGACAGTGTGGGACCAAAAATAGAGTAGCTAATGGAGCAAATCAAATAGGTAGCCACACAAAACGCGGCTGAGGTAGCAGTGGCACAAGTAGAGTTGGGAGGTCTCTGCAGTAAGATCTTTGCACCAGCCAAGTGACTCGAGGGCGAGTCACGACCTTTGTGTTGGGGGCCTATTGGGATAGGGTCCCCTAGGGTTAGTTTTGGGGAAAAAAGCCCGAGTTTTTGTGTATAGAATGTAAAGTCTCTACAAGTTGTGGTCGCGGAGCGCGTAGATGGTAAAGTGTCATAAAGGGTTTTACCCTTCTTTTGTGTAAGATGTGTCAGATTTTATAGATCTACCCATGGTCCGCGGACCATGGGATTGTATAATTAGGAGATTCTTAGAGAGTCTAAGGCACAACAATCGATGATGAAGATAAATGTAATGGGTCAATAAAGGAAAGAGCGAAGAAGTCTTAGAGTAGAAGAGAGGCTCTGCAGCTGTGTGTGTAGAGGCCTAGAGTAGAGTCCGTAGCTGAGTGCATGGTCCCCTGCAGCTGAGTGTGCAGGGAGGTCTCGAGTCTTTAAGCAGAATTGAAGTATTAATAGTGAGATTATTCCAGAACTTCCTGCATTTTGTCTATTTACTTCCGTTATGAATGAATGCATTTATATGTTGTAATGAATGATGGGTTTATGAAGTAATACTATATTAATGCGTGATTTTACATAATTAATGTTGTTATATGAACGCACTTAATATTATATGTTTACGTGAAGCATATCTTATTGTATGGTAAAGTTACCAAAGCTTATGCCAATCTAAGGAAATATGGGATTAGGAGTAATCACAGAGGCGCATAAGTGGTTGCTTCACCTGTTTAGGGTCCGTGAAAAGCAGTCATGAACATTCGCAGAGGTATAGGAGTTGATTAAGGGTAGTTATATCGATAATCCCTAAGGGCTTATCTATCTACGTGAAGGCAGGTTTAGGGCATAAAACGACATTACACTAATCTTTGGGTGTGGAAACTTGGTTCCAGCACCCCCCCATACTACTTTAGGTGAGATTTCAGTCCGCGCTCCGCAGATTGATGCCGAAAGGGCCAGTAGTGTAGGAATTTTTTTGGTGAAACTAACTCTGAACCTGGGTTAGGACCCACTAAGCCAACAATACCTCTCTCTTTGAATATGTGGATGTGTCACACGGAATAAGTCGATCTTGCGGACAAGATAGACCTTCCTACAATCTAAAGAAGACCTAATGACAAGTAAACCAACCAAACACTATCTTTCTCTAAATATGTTTTGATAAACAATGGAAAACAAGTGTTTTTAGGGCCTACCTTAGGTCCAACGCAATCTTGTGGATGCCCTCGCTCCTTCGATCCAAATGAGCTCCTTTGTCGCGAATCTGCAAACACAAACAAGGCAAACAGATTAAATAGCACCTGAAAAGCCAATTGCATAAAACATATTTAACATGAAAGTCAAGGAGTCCATGAAACAAATAACATGAGATACTTGTTGAGAAAAATGAGTTTGATTGTATTAATTCAAAAGAAGAAAACTTTACAACCTGTGCCTTGATGCTGTACAAGCTCCTCCCAGGGTCCAGCAAGAAGTCTCCTCTACTTTGACAAGTTTCACTCACTCCCCAGTGAAGCCAAAAAGGTATGTGATCTCTCCTCTTAAGCTCAACTAGGAAGTCTTGATTTCACCAGCATTTACCCTCAAAAATGTTCAGCTTCTAACCTCCCTAGCAACTAGCCCAATGCCTGTATTTATAGTGTAATGGAGGGAGGTTAATAGGTCCTCCTTCAAAGGGATAAAGCCCTCCTTCAAAAGGATAGCTCCTCTCATCAAGGGATTAGCTCCTTCTCTTTTGGGATGCATGAACCACCTCAGAGTGAACAATCCACGTCAAAATTCCTTCTAGAAACCTCTAGAATTAACCCAAAGTGAGTTTTTTAAGATAAAACTTGCGCCTTTTGACTTTCACAAGGGTCCGGACCTACACCGTTAGGGACAGAGCAGGCAGGTCTGCAGATTTTGTACACAGAAGGTGCGGGACCGCAGGTGACAGTGAGAGAAAGTTCGAAACCAGAGTTACATTGATTTTTAATGTCTTTCTCTCATTTTCAAAGCTTGACTTGAAAAGCTGAGGTCTGAGACTTGCTTAGGAGGACAGTACAAGTGATGATAGACCCATACTGACTGCAAATAATCATGGTGACGATAATTTTGTGTAACAGATTGCCCCCTAAAGTGCGAAGTCTGTAGTAGATGAGGATTTCTTATCATTTAGGAAGAGTGAAGTACTTTATCATTTCGAGGATCATCTTGTGGAGAGCCCGGTTGGAACCTGTAAAAACATCCAATGCAAGATATATATATGAGATCATATCATCGCTGAGGTATGCATTCCCATACTCAGATCAAAACTGACTAGAAAAACTAACTACTGCTCTGATATAGGAATGATCTTGTAAAACATCACAAGTAAAGACTCATGTGGACACAGTATGGACGCAGCCATCTGTTTATGAATAGTCCATTATATAATGAATACAAAATTCCTCGTAGCCTGGATTGTGGAAACTAGATCCAGGGTCTTCATTTCTACTTCCCGAAACAGTACGATTCTATCCATGCGAATGAATGTGTTGATGTCGAACATGGTAGAAACCACTTGATTACCAATCAATGATGTAAACCGTTAACAAGTGTGAGAGAAACCACCAGTGATGTCAATGGCTCTCAAAGTACCCAGTACAATCCATGAGATGCGAATAAATGTGTTGATGTCGAACATGTCACGGAATCCTTTGATCGAAAGTCAATGATGTAAACTGTCGTCAAAGGCGAGAAACCTGCCATTGAGGCATGCAGATCTCAAGGTACTGACAATTCCTAGATCATCTTTCTAGATAATGAGCTGATGTCGATAGAAAGCGATGTTAGGATATTCCGACACATAGGAAATAGTTAAGTACAACTTGGTCTAGTGTAGAGTTAGGTATAGAGTTAGGTAAAGTGTGTTTCTTTACCGTTGTACATTTTGTAACTTACAATCCGACGGTCACAATATGTAGTGATCCGACGGTTCATTCTCTCCTCGGTATTACCGACACTTGATCCGTGGCTTGACACCCGATTGGTCCATGAATTTTATTTAAAGCGCATGGAGGGTCATTTGTAGGGTAATCCGTGCATGAGAGAAACATATGTAAATTTTCATTCTTTTATTAATAAATTGCCTGAAGTGGCCGCGTTGGCTCAGGCCGTGGACTGTTTCCCTCTTTGAGGGTTTTAACCACGTCAAAATACTGGTGTATTGATCTGCGATCTGGTTGTGAGCGGTGTCCTTTTGGTGTTCTGTCTGAGGAACTTACCCTATAAATTCCTACATGGTATCAGAGCTATTTGAGGGCCGCGTCCGTTGGTGATCCAAATCTGAAGCCGGTAGAACTGCATCCGACTGTTGTTTCCTAGCTATGATGTTTCTGACTGCTTTCGGGCTGAGAGGACTGCTCTGTTGTGTTGGGAGCATCTGTTCCAGTAAGGAACCCCTTTTGTTTCACGCGAAAAGGTTTCTGGTAGCCCTAGCTGCGTCATTTTTAAGATCTGGAGGTATACAGTGTTTATTTGCAGTTTACTGTTATTTTCTCTCTATTTATTTCGGTTTCGGTTTATTTAGCTTTTTTTATTACCGGATCTATACCTTTCATTTCTGCGTATGCTCTTTGCCCTGCGACTCTGTGTGATCTGGGCAAATCAGAAACAGAAAGGAAGGATTTTTCTCATGTGTATGCTCTTTTCCCTGCGCCTTAGGGTGATCTCGGAAAATCAGAAACATTGAGGAAAATATTTAGTTTCCGGCCAAAGCTAACTTTGAGCCGCAAGGTTCATTTTTTGAAAATATTTAGTTTTTCGGCTAAAGCTAACTTCGAGCCATAAGGTTCGTTTTCTTTGCATGTCCGTGTTGGGTTTTGTGTTTTTTGTTTTGTAGGGAAAAAGAGCTTTCTCAAAGCAAGCACGCAACCCAAAGCACCCCCCCCCCCCCCTCTCTCTCTCTCTCTCAAATTTTTTGTATAGATCAATTGGTTCAAAGCTATTTTAAGAGAGTAGAGGTCTTGGGTTCAAGTCTCCATTTTGTGGGGGCAGACTTTTTCATTTCCGCACATTCCCGCACTTCGTCGGCAACTTCAACAACTTTTTTTCAAAAAGCCATAACTTCTTCATCCGGAAGCCGTTTTTTTTAAACCAGCCTAATTTTTCAAGATCTATCCATTCGAACACTTATTTTCAGCATCTTTAGCTTCAGTTTCCATTGAAATGAAAAGTCAATACCAAGTTACCCTTGACAGCACCAACTACTTCCAATGGTTGGCTTACATTGAGGATTTACTTAGAAGTAAAGGTCTCTACAGAATAGCCTCAGGCCAAGAAAAGAAACCTAAAGATGAAGATAAGGCTGCTAAATGGGAAAATAGGCAAGATCAAGCACGTGGATTGATAGGGATGTCTATTTCTCCAGATCTTAGATTCCATATTGCAGAAATTGATACTCCTGATGAAGCAATGAAACAAATCAATAAAGTTTTTGGGATTAAAAATGAAATTAGAACCCATCAACTTGAAAATGAGTTGCTTACATTGGACCCTAATAATTTTTCTTGCATTGAAGATTTCTTGTCCAAGTTCAAGACCCTTAGATATCTTTTGGAAGGTGTTAAAGTTAAGAAAGAAGATAGTAACCTTATCTATTCCATTCTTACAAAGTTGGGACCAGCCTACTCTGTGTTTGTTTCCACCTTCCATTCTACAAGAGAAGCCTTCATTTCTCAAGGAACAGACTACAAGCCCCCTTCCTTTGACTCCTTTTGTGATTCTTTAATAAGAGAACAAGAAAAACTCTTACACCTTGGTCTTCTTAATCTTGGAAACTCTTCCAAGAAAGCATTAGCTGCCCAGCAGCAACTCAAAGAATCCTAAGAAGTCATATCCTAAAAAGAATGGTCCTAAACCAAACAAGGGTCCTAAGCAATTTCATCCCCAAAATGAAAAATCATTTCAACAAAATGATAAGACAAATAAAAACAAAGGGAAGAAGACTGATAGACATTGCAATTTTTGTAATCGAGATGGCCACTTAGAATCAAAATGCTTTAAGAAGATGGAAGCCTTGGAAGCAGTAATGAAGAAGCATAACATCCATTTGGGGCAATCTTCAACTTCAACTTCATCTTCAAGAATGGCACTTTCTGCATGTGGTTGTCAAGCATCTCGGTCTGGCTATGCATTAAATGTATCTTCTTCTTCTCATTCTCATGAGTGGCTTATTGATTCTGGAGCTTCTTATCACATGGCCAAAAACAAAGCCATGTTTTCTTCTTTAAATGATTGTAACACCAAAAATATATATGTTGGTGATGATAGATCTCTTAGTGTTGTAGGGACTAGAACTGTTCATCTAGACAATGGTCAGTTTAATGATGTATTATGTGTTCCAACCTTATCCTGAAACCTTCTATCTATATATCAGATAACTCATTTAGGTGAAGGTAAAATCGTTGAATTTTCACCTCATGATGTTGTAATCAAGGACTTAAGAGATCCTAAACAGATTTTGGCTACTGGCATTGTTGATGATTCTGCAAGGTTGTATAAGTTTCACAACTTTGGGTCATCAAATCTTCCCTCAGTATTTGTTGCTCATAACGATGAAGTGAGCAAACTTTGGCATGAGCGATTTGGTCACTTAAACTATTGCTCCCTTCAGCATCTATGTAAAGAAAATATGGTGACAGGTCTTCCTATGGTATCTTGCAGAGATGGTGTTTGTTCCGGATGTGTACTCGGAAAACATCATCGGGACAGTTTTGAAAAACGTGCCTCTTGGCACGCCTCAGCCCCTTTACAGCTTGTGCATAGTGATTTATGTGGTCCACTTCCAGTTGTGTCATTCTCTGGCTGCAAGTATTTCTTAACTTTCATTGATGATTTCTCCAAACGCACTTGGGTATACTTCTTAAAACTCAAGAGTGAAGTATTTAACACTTTTTTGGCCTTCAAGGCCTTTGTTGAAAAACAATCTGGACATCAAATTCTTAAGTTAAGATTTGATAATGGCAGAGAATATGTTAAAAACACATTCATCAACTATTGCACTGAGAATGGAATTCAAATGCAACATATTGTTCCATATACTCCACAACAAAATGGTGTAGCTGAAAGGAAGAATCACACCTTAAAGGAAATGGCTAATTGTATGCTACAATCTAAAGGACTTGGTCTTAGTTTTTGGGCAGAAGCAATTAACTGTGAAAATTACATAATAAATCGCACTCCTACTAAGGCTTTAAAGAATATCACTCCAGAAGAAGCATGGAGCTCAATCAAACCAGATGTAAGTCACTTTCGTGTTTTTGGAAGAGAAGCGTGGGCCCATATTCCAGATGAAAAGCATAAAGCTTTAGAACCTAAGAGTGAAAAATGTACTTTTGTTGGATATTCTAAAGATGTCAAAGGCTATAGACTTATTCCATTTAAGTCCAAAAATGTTATCATTAGAAGAGATGTAAAATTTGATGAAAATATATCGGCCTGCGAGCCTAGTCCGGCGGTTGTGTCACCTCTCCCTATCTCTTCTACTTTTGAAAACATTTCTTCTTCAGATGATGAAAGTGAGGATGACAATCCTCCCCCACCATCTCAGGATCCTCCTTCAGCTCCTGAGCTTCCAAAATGGGTTCGTGCTACTCAAGATGCAGCAGGTGATCTTGCCGGTGATCCTACAGATCAACGACGTACACGTTCTCAGTTCGAGAGAGCCTCTTCTTTACTGGCTCAAGCTCCAGTAAATTATGATCCTGACACCTTTGCAGAAGCTTCAGGCCATCTAGATTGGGAAGCAGCTATGAATGAAGAATATCATTCATTGTTGGCAAATGATACATGGGATCTTATTCCTCTACCAAAGGGACGAAAACTTGTTAGATGCAAATGGGTTTACAGAACCAAGTATGGACCAGATGGGAAAGTTGATAAACATAAAGCTCGTCTTGTTGCTAAGGGTTTTTCACAAGTTGAAGGCATTGACTACACTGAAACCTTCTCCCCTGTTGCCAAAATGAACTCTATCCGCCTTGTTCTTTCCCTTGCTGCCTCTTTCAAATGGGAAGTCCATCAAATGGATGTTAAATCTGCCTTCTTGCATGGGGACTTGCATGAAGAAATCTATATGGAACAACCCATTGGCTTCATACAAATAGACTCCAGCCTTGTATGTCGACTTAAGAAATCCCTTTATGGTCTCAAGCAAGCTCCTCGGGCTTGGTATGCCAAAATGGATAGCTTTCTTTTAGAATCTGGCTTTTCTAGGTGTCATTCTGACAATACTATCTACACCAAGAAAGTGGGCAACTCTCTTATCATCCTTGTACTTTATGTTGATGATCTTATCCTTATTGGTAGTGATCCCAACCTTATAAACCATGTGAAGTCTAGCCTTAAAAGGAAATTTGAAATGATAGACTTAGGACACTTACACTATTTTCTCGATCTTCAAGTCTTGCAATCCAAGGAGGGTATTTCCCTTTCCCAGTCCAACTATGCTTATGATATTCTACGTCATTTTCACATGGAAGACTGTAAGCCAGCCCCTTCTCCCTTTCAGTCTGCATTCAAACTTTCAGTCACTTGTACTTCTCTTGAAGTTGATGCTACATTATACCGTCAACTTGTAGGAAAACTCTTGTATCTAACTCATACTCGTCCTGACCTTTCCTTTGTTGTTGGCCTTGTTGCTCGGTTCATGCAAAACCCCCGTGAAAGTCATTGGAAAGCAGCTAAAAGAATACTTCGTTATGTTCGAGGTACAATTCAGTTTGGGATTCATTACAGTGCCGAAGCATCTCCTCTATTGGTTGGTTTCACTGATTCCGATTGGGCTGGTGACCCTGATGATCGGAAGTCTACTGCCGGTTATGTGTTCACTCTTGGTTCAGGACCTATTACATGGGCTTGCAAGAAACAAGGTGCCATTTCTCTTTCATCAGCAGAAGCAAAGTATTGTGGTGCCGTCGAAGCTAGTAAGGAAGCCTTGTGGCTTCGTCAGATCCTATCAGAGTTTGGCTTTGAGCAGCAGCGTCCGACTACACTTTGGTGTGATAATCAAAGTGCCATTCAGCTATGCAAAGATCCAGTCCAACATCAGCGCAGAAACACATTGAACTGCACATGCACTTCATCAGAAAGCTCATTCACGACCATGTTCTTGAAGTGCAATATTGTTCAACAGATGATCAAGTTGCAGACATCTTCACAAAGGCTCTCACAGAGGCGAAGTTCACTAAACTTCAATTTATGGTTGGAGTTCAGGAAGTTGTCACTAAGGGGGGATAGGCTCTAGTGCCTCCTTCATTCTCCTATTGTGTCATATTTGTAAATCCTTCAATCCTATCCCAAGTTGTTCTTAAGGGGGGATGTTAGGATATTCCGACACATAGGAAATAGTTAAGTACAACTTGGTCTAGTGTAGAGTTAGGTATAGAGTTAGGTAAAGTGTGTTTCTTTACCGTTGTACATTTTGTAACTTACAATCCGACGGTCACGATATGTAGTGATCCGACGGTTCATTCTCTCCTCGGTATTACTGACACTTGATCCGTGGCTTGACACCCGATTGGTCCATGAATTCTATTTAAAGCGCATGGAGGGTCATTTGTAGGGTAATCTGTGCATGAGAGAAACATATGTAAATTTTCATTCTTTTATTAATAAATTGCCTGAAGTGGCCGCGTTGGCTCAGGCCGTGGACTGTTTCCCTCTTTGAGGGTTTTAACCACGTCAAAATACTGGTGTATTGATCTGCGATCTGGTTGTGAGCGGTGTCCTTTTGGTGTTCTGTCTGAGGAACTTACCCTGTAAATTCCTACAAGCGATCCGTCATAGGCAATCCCACAACACGAAATCATAGATCAAGTTGAAGAAATTTAGTTGCAAGGACTGACTCAAGGATGGTCAAGATGGATGACAGATATTTTGTAGATGAATGGCTTATTGGCAGTGACCTCTTGAACACATAACGACACGACAAATGGCTTGGTGACAATTGACCCAAAGTTAATACCCAGAAACCGGCTGAAGACTTTCAATGTGGTTTGATCAACTGTTAGGCAAAGGATTTCCCAAACTAGGTGAATAAAAGTGTCGTGTTCAAGAGTGGTTAAAAAGTATGAAAAAAAGATTCATTTTTCTCTCTTTTCCCCCACCATTTCTGGCAAGTACCTCTTTATTTTTGACAAGCTTGAGGAGGATAACATTTGCTTGATTATAAGCTCATCCTTTGGATGAGTCCAACTTAGTTTAGATTCAAATCCTAAGAAGGAGTGGTTCATTCCTGTTTGTAATTGAACAGGTCCTTTACTGTGAAATTTTAACGAGTCCAGTATAGGAGAAACTCGACGTTTTTCAATTTTAGAGAGTCTGAAAAACTTAAGAAGACTCCAGGGTTGACCTTTTTCGTAAATTTGTGTCCCCCAAGCCCGAAAAAGTATAAAATAATACTTGAGAGAACCGCTTGATCTTTTACGACCAAGGAGTACTTTTCATCATTAGTGCCCTTGATCCGAAAAAGTAAGAAAGCGATCAATGACACGTCGTTTTATAACCAATATCGAATTTGAAACGACAAAAATCCGGCGATCTTTTCATGTTTTTATAGTCGGAAAAGAGCTGTAAGTGGACCATCTTTTAATTCCATTTTAACGAGTTTAAAAGAAACACTCGGCAATCTTTTCATGTTTCAGGAATCAGAAAAGAGCTTAAAGGTGACTTAAATATTTTTTCGTTGAAAATGATAGATTTCGCCTGAATAATCCTTTATTCTGCACAAAAACACAAACATTACTCATACCTATTTGAAATAGATAAAAATGTCGCAAAAATACCTTTCAAAAGTGAAACATAAACAAATTTGCAATTTATTTACTCAAAAAACTTATAAAAAGGGCCTTTGTCAATTCATTTTTACCGTTTGAGTTTGGGTGAGAAAATAGTGCTTTTGCTCAGAAAACTTCCCGTGAAGATTGTGGAAAATCCAACCGTCGGAATCGAATTCCGTCTTCTCCAGGTAATCCACATCATCCCACTCTTCATTTTTAACCGTTTGATTTTTTTTTTTAGTCATTTATTTCATTTTTGGGAGGGTTTTTAGGCATAAAACCCGCACGCGGGGGCCCGCAGGTTTACCACTGCTGGCCTGCGGACCCCGACTTTTTCTCCATTTGGAAAAAGCTCGGGGTCCGCACCTTCCATGTAGACAAAGTGCGGTCCCATGCACTGTGTCTAACCTGGAGGGTGCGGTCCCTGTCACAAGGGTTTTTAACCCAAAAATTCTCAAAAATGGACCAATCAAAATAATTTCTAGCAATTTAATTTATCCTTATACTTGATGCAGAGAGTACATCATGCTAGATTGGCGCAAACAAGAGCATGAGGACATGGATGCTGTCGCATGGAATCATCAACCTTCACTTGATGCTTTGAGGGCATGCGGCTTGTACAAATTCTGGGCCATTCCTGGCATGAGGGCTCAGGTGGATTTCTTACAGTGGATGGTTGACAGATGGAGCGTACAGGACCAGTGCTTTTTCATTGGCGGCCACCAGCTCGAAATCGAGCTGGCGGACATATATTTCTTGACTGGTTTGCCTAAGAGAGGTGAAGACTTGACTATGTTTGGGGCTAGGGCAGGAGGCCAGTCTGTTGATAGCCTCCGGCTAGAGTACTGCAACAGCCAGGCTAGAGACAAAGGGATAGACATAAAGACCATATCCCGTCCTGAACTCATGGTGATTGCGTTCACTGTCACCAGACTTTGCGTAGCTTCCGCATTATATATTGCCACCGAATCCCAGATGTGTATGGCAGTTGATTGCTTTCGAGGCACCATCTTCAACTGGTGCGATGCTGTGTTGGCCAATGTGAAAGGCCAACTGACTAGGGCCAAGAACGGACAACTAAAGACCTTTGGTTATGGGACTTTGGTCATGAGTTTTGGCCTGGAGAGGGTTCCTATGCTGATCCCACAGCACCTTAGTGTTGGAGCTGGGCTTCCTCGAGAGCCCAAACTGATGCGATCGGTCGCAGTTATGGCCCATCACCCGGACGAGAGGACAGAGGTTGCTCAATTCAAACCTGAGTATTTCCAATCGCTGGAAAACCAGGTCTTTTCTATTCAGGACTTCCCTTACGCTGGGATAGATTTTCGTGGTGACCCAGACATGGTTCTTCCACCAGGAGAGCAGTGGGATGAGTCAGGTAAAATCCTTTTCAACGTTTTTCTATTTTAATTTTTTTTTGTTATTTTTCCATCATCTCAAAACTGATAGTAAAAAATTTCAAATGCAGATGTCGGTCCACAGCGACCAGCCGCTCTCTATCCTTACGAGAGGAAGCAACCAGTTGCACCCGCGCCAGCCCCACAGGACGAATCAGCAGAGGTTTTGGTCGAGTTGGAGGGTCATCTCGAGCGCTTGACAGGAGATATTCCTGAGACCACTATAGATGACATTCCTCGTCGACTTCAGCGCTATGTGATTGGGGTCCTGGGACCTTTTAGGAGGTTCCTTTGCAAGGTGGCTCGTGCAGTGGTTTCTTATAGAGATCATCACCAGTGATAGGATGATCGCCTATTGTGGGCACATGTGACATTTTTGTTTTTTGTACTTATCATTTTTATCGATCATAAGGTGTTTTTCAACCTATGATCGAGGACGATGTATTTTTTGACACACTCCTATATATATATATATATATATATATATATATATATATATATATATATATATATATATATATATATATATATATATATATATATATATATATATATATATATATATATATATAGATATATATATCACTATTATCGGCTTATCTTGTAAATCATGTTATGGAATGGTTTTAAATTTACATGTATGATTGTTGCAAATGTCTATTTAACATTTGAGAAGCAATTGCATCTGCTAATGTATTTAAAGATCTTGGAATATGCTGATATTCAATATAATCAAATTCACGTTCCAAGAGACGCACTCTCAAAAATAATCTTAATAACAGTGGATTTCTAATGGCATACACTCTATTAAGCTGTAATACAATGAGTTCAGAATCTAACCTCACTATCAAACTCTGAATCCCAAATGAAATAGATTCAGATAATAACTCAATCACTGCACTATACTCGGCAATGTTGTTCGTTGTTTGACTGAGGCTTACCCCATGCATAGATACTAACTCGTCAGAGGGCGAATAGATAACCCAAGCTGCGGAAGAGATGTTTCGTGTATTACGACAAGCACCATCAGCGAAACCAATGTATGTTTGGAGAGGCATCGACATCTGCAATATCAAGAGTAAAACCAAGATAAGCAAGAATAATGACGAAAAACACTCTCTAAGCTAAGCACACTATTTAAACTAAAACACACCAGCTAGAAAGAAAAACTATCCTAACTAAAAATCTCCATACCCATTCTTTTAAGCATAATACCTCTTCAAGTAAAGGCCATTTCTAGGTTTACCCAAAGAGTCCCCATCAAAGTCTACCAATTCATAGGCCCCTTTGGCTAGCTTTCGCTTGACAACATAGGGACCATGCCACATAGGAACGAATTTTCCAGCGCCTAATTTATCATTAGCTTGATCATAAACTAAGACTAGATCTCCTTCCGAAAAATTTTGAGGGGTCACATTTCGATCATACTGAGCTTTCATGCGTTTTGCGTGAGTCTCGATCGCCAATGCAGCATCACATCGATTCTCATCTAATTGAGCCAAGTATAACAAACGCTTTCCCTCTTCGGAAGATGCTGGAAGTAACTCGATGGCCATTTGTAGTGACAGGATTTCGCATTCAATGGGTAACACAACTTCCAAACCATAGACTAGTTGGAAAGGAGTGAACCCTGTTGATGTTTTTACTAAAGTTCGGTATGCCCAAAGCGCTGAAAATAGCATGTTGTGCCAATTCGATTGATGAATCCCAATGATTCGTCGGATCATGATAACTAAAACTTTGTTGATGGATTCAACCAGACCATTTGCTTGTGGATAATAAGGGGTTGAACTATCGTGATGTAAACCAAGCTGGCCTGTAAGTTCGGTCATCATAATGTTTCGAAAATGACGCCCATGATCAGTTATTATTGCTTGCGGGACACCAAACCTAGAAATTATATGATTGAACACGAAAATTGCAGCTGTCTTGCCGTCTGCCTCAAATGTAGGCATCGCCTCGGCCCACTTAGTAAAATAATCTACCGCAAGGATGATATATGCATGCCCCCCGGCCGAGTGAGGGTTACATGTAATAAAATTGATACCCCATTTGGCAAAAGGACCAATGGCAATTATAGGGTGGAGAGGTGCAGGTGGAGCGCGCATTTTACGATCAAAAATTTGGCAGTTGTGGCATTTTCGGACCGTCGTAATACAATCTTTAAATAAGGACGGCCAGAAGTAGCCAGCGCGCAATATCTTTTGGGCTGTGGCAAACCCAGACATATGACCGCCACACGCTCCAGAGTGACAGTAATTTAGAACCCTTTCAGCTTCCTCGTGAGTTAAGCAACGTCAAAAAACAGAGTCCGCCCCACGGCGATAAAGAGTATCTCCAATAATCCTGAATTGTTGGGACTGGAATCGAATTTTCCAACGTTCTAACCTTGAAATTTCTGGCCGAAAGGATTGGGTCTGGAGATAAACGATGATATCCCCATACCACGGATCTAAAGTGCTGATTAGAAACAAGGATTCGTCCGCAATGGGCTCCTCCGCCACAGTTTCCGTGTCAGCACGCGGGAAGTCACACATTAACTCCGCAAAAACTAAAGATTTCTTAGATTTAGATTTCTCAAATTCCAAGTCGAACTCCTGCAAGATAACAATCCATTTAGAGTACTTGCCCCCTAGCAATTTCTTGGTCAAAATGTAGATCATAGGGTTGCAATCCGAAATTACTGCAGTTTTACGTAGTAAAATGTAGTGATGAAAATGTTGGACAGCTTGAATGGCTGCCAATGCCAATTTCTCCACATGTGAATATTTTAGCTCAGTTGGATTTAAAGTTTGACTAAGGTAATATATCACATGTTCAGTTCCGAATTCATCTTCCTGAACTAAGACCATTCCAATGGTGGAATGAGAGGCGGCGAGATACAAGAAGTAATCCTGGTTGTAGTTGGGAGGATGCAACAACAGTGCATGGGTCAACGCGTGTTTGAGTGCATCAAAAGATTTATGAGCTATCTCATCCCAATAGAATGGAGTATTTTGCTTCAACAACCGGGTGAAACCCTTTGTAACCCCAGCGTAGTTAGGAATGAATCGTCGTAAAAAGTTTGCTTTCCCTTGCAAACTTTGGAGTTGGCGAAGACTCGAAGGAGGAGGCAATTTGATGATAGCTTCGACCTTCGAGGGATCAACTCGAATGCCGGCTTTCGAAACTACAAACCCCAACAATCGACTCGTTTCTTTACAGAAGACACATTTGTGTGGGTTCAACCGAATACGATAATGCCTACACCTCATAAATTTTGCTCGTAAATGGACGAGGTGATCAGCTCGATGTAATGAATGAGCAGGCAAGTCATCGAGATAGGGTTGCACAATGTGCTTGATGTCATGAAACGCATAAGACATCGCCCTTTGAAAAGTTGCTCTGGCATTCTTAAGCCCAAAAGGTAACTTGCAATAAGCAAATGTCCCCCATGGACAAATGAAAGTCGTTTTTGGTTGATCGGCAGGTAGAATATTGATTTGATTGTATCCAGAAAAACCATCCATGAAGGAGAATATTTCGCTGCCGGCACAATCATCAATGGTTTGATCGATATAAGGAGTTGGGTAATTTTCCTTTGGACAGGCTTGATTAATATCCCTATAGTCGATGCATATTCTTATTTTTCCCTGCTTTTTGTTAACCGAAACAATATTCGATACCCAATCCGTTAACGGGATCGGATAAATGAAACCTGCTTTCAATAATTTCTCAACTTCTGCTTTAATTGCAGCAGCTTTTCGTGGGTGAATCTGACGCAAACGTTGCCGGACGGGTTTAGCGTCCGGGTAAGTCTTGATCTCATGAACAACAATCGTGGGATCAATTCCTGGCATTTCCTCATAGGACCAGGCAAACACGTCACGGAATTCTTGAAATAGGACCTTATATAGTTGAATTTCGTCATCTGTACACGAGGCACCTATATGAATGTTCTCAACAATTCTGGGCTTAACCGAAATGTCAATAGGAATAGTTCGAGAGATGTTTCCCAAATTTAACTCTGAATCGGGATGTTTCATTGGATTCTGAGGTTCCTTGACATATTCAGTTGTAAAAATTGATGAGAAATCATTTTCAAAACGATCATCCTCAGGTAAAAATGAAGATCTGTGATGGAGATCTTCCCATGGTAAATCATCTACACATAGGATTTCACGAATTTGCTCATCAGAGTGAACAAGTTCAGAAAACGTGGTTAAATCCGAGGTTGATGTGAAAAGTGATTCCTCATGGACCACATTCATTAAGTCATTTTCGGTTGAACATGGGTCAGCAAACGACTGCACGGCTTCATAGGCAATTTCATATGGACTCAAAGGCATGGCATTACCAAATGAGTCTATCTCAGATTCAGAAGGAACGATCCAAGGATCATCGTAAACAATGGTGTCTGATGTAATCATATGAATGGTTGCAAATGAAGACGATGCATTGATTGGAGGAAAAGGAAAATTTCCCAGTAAACCAGCATCTTTAACTAGCCCTACTCCAACATCCTTATATGGGATAGTTGTTTTACCAACATGTTGAATACTCTCCGAAGAGGTTGGGTCGGATGAAAAGTAAGCCAGCTGGTCTATTGTTACGATCTTTCCATTATGTGGAAACTTTATTACTCGAAAGACCAATGAAACGACCGTTGTCATAGCGTAAGACCAACTTCGACCCAAGAGAAGGTTGTAATCTAGAGGGGCATCAACCACCTCCCCATCTAGACTAACGATTTTTCCTTCAACCCCTATAGGCAAATCCTGTAGAATGCCAAAAGGATGAAACCCACGGCCATCAAAGGCCTTTAGAATCATCGGGGATTGATTTAGTGAAGGAGAACCAAGCGATCTCCAACACTGTATCGACATAATACACGTTGAGGTTCCCTCATCAATTACAGTCTGATGAATAGGCCTGTTTTTTACTATCACTGGTATCTAGAAAGCCATTTGATGAGGCAAACGCGGTGTACTATTTTCTAGATCGAAAATTATTAGGTTCGGGTCCTAAACATCAACAGCTCCTATAGCCGACAAAAGTAATTTACGTTGTGCTGGACATGATTACAGCACTTCCAAAGCCGACATTGTTGAGGGTGAAACAGCTAAATCCTCAACAATGTTATAATTCTGAGCCGCTCTCACATGTGGATTGAAAGCTGACTTTCGAAGTATACCCTTGGCGGGCGATTTTATTACCATGTCTGGATTAGGTTTCTCGATCTGTAGTCGATCAGAACCGGGAGCTGAGGTTGATGGATTAGAATGAGAAGATTCTACTTCTTTACCATCAACAGGACTTTTACTACCATAATCTTGTGATCGAGTCGTAATCCTAACATGGGACATTATCAGTATGGGTTCTTCATTGGCATTCGAGGATGAACCTATCATCTTACTGTCTTGAGCCGGAAAAGGATCCTTCAAAACAGTAGGAGTTTGGGAACCCTTGACAATCTTCGCAACCTCTGCACGATGAGGGCAGTCTCTTGTAAAATGTTCATCGTCACAAATGAGACAAGGATAACGAGGTTTGCGCTTTTCGTCATTGGATTCCGCCTTTTCAGGTTTCTCCTTTGAAATTTTCTTCTTCTTTCGTTTCTTCTTCCCACCGGATTTTGATTTGGCTGTAGATGACTCTACAACGTGAATATCGGCGGAAATCTCTACAGAAGAATCTCCTGTTGGGGAATCAGGCAAGGTTATGATAGGGGAAGAATTCTTGGAAGACTTCTTCTTACTTTTAGTGTTAACCGTGCCAATCATACCATCGGCGGCATGAGATCCTGAAGGAGCTGCAGTGATTTGATTTTGCTTGGGAAGATCGGGGATTTTTTCGTGTAACGTACCTGACTGAGTATAGACCAAGTCAAGGTACTGTGCTTGAGAAATTACTTGCTCCTCAGTAACAACTCCGGCTTTAGCAACATCTTCAGTGATCTTTGTTAACAAAGATTTTACAAACCACTCGGCCAAGATCTGATCCGGAATAAATACCTTCACTAAACGTCGTCAACGTCTCCACTCATGAATATGATCTGAAATGTAAGTGGATGTCGATTGTTTTAGCGAAGTTAACAATTCCGTGCCATTGTCATATCGGATTGGCAACTGAAAATGAGTTAAAAACGAGGTAGCTAACTAACTAAAATTATAAAAAGTGCCTCGCAGTAACTCAATGTGCCACTTGGCCGTGAGACCAATTTAGAGTGCGCTGGAAAAGTCTAAGACGGATTGAATCATCTGTAATGGAGTTAGACGCACAATAGAGGTGGTAAGTCATCACATGGTTCGACGGGTCCTCTCCTGATTTACCTTCGAACTTGGGAATGTCACTGGGAAACTTATTCGACATTGGCGGCCAAAACAGAAGATAATTAATGGGATCGTTTGTTAGGCACGACAAGTCAGGTAAGTCCAAAGTTGCGATAAATGGTAACTACCGATTAGGATCCCTAAAACTCTGGGTCATGAGACCAGCCCCAGGAGGAGGATATCCAGGATAACTAGGAATAGGAATCGCATTCGGGATATTGTAATCTCCCGGAAAACCAGGATTAACTGGACCGTACTGGGGTTGTTGAGGTTGTTGATAAGTGTACCCAGGGTACGGTTGATACTGATAAACTGGCTGCTGCACAGCAGGACCGAATTGGTACTGTCCCTAGTATGGTTGATAAGTAAATTGTGGTTGACTTGTGACAACCGTACTTGAACCGGGTTGTTCTACAGGTATCTGAACCAAAGTTTGAATCGTAGATCGAGACGGTGGTAAAGATGTCTGAGGAGTAGATACAGGAACAGTAGAAACCGGAGCTGTCGATACTCTAGAAGTAGGTGGGGTAGATTGAACAGATGTTGCTGCAGTTGTAGCAGTCGTTTGAGGTGGAGTACGAGGTGTACTAGGCCCAGGCTGAGAAACTACCGAAGGTACAGAAGTTCGAATATTAGACTGGACTGGTTGCTGGGGTGAACCAGAAACTAAGGGTTGTCCAGTTTGAGATGACAACTGTACACTTGG
Organism: Pinus tabuliformis; assembly: GCA_031772625.1. Taxonomy (NCBI): domain Eukaryota; kingdom Viridiplantae; phylum Streptophyta; class Pinopsida; order Pinales; family Pinaceae; genus Pinus; species Pinus tabuliformis. The sequence goes on along the minus strand of CM062805.1, from coordinate 96,319,182 downwards.
TTGCAATACCTGTTGAGCTTGCGATGGATCCCACACTATATTCATTCTGGGGTACTGACCCATAACTGGAACATAACCGAGTTGAGGGTAGGATTGATAATTGAAAGGTACATTTCCCGTTCCTTGAACATATGTTTGACCGAAGGGTGGTTGGAAACCTTGGTTCGAGTATTGACCTTGGGGTTGATACCCTTGAGGCACATAATGATACTGGGGTTGACCTTGAGGTATAAATTGATACTGGGGTTAACCTTGGGGTACATATTGAGTCTGGGGTTGACCTTGAGGAACGTATTGTCCCATAGGTATGTATTGTCCTTGAGGTTGCCCCCCAGATGCAAACTGTGTACCTTGAGGTTGCCCCCCAGGCGTTAATTGAGGCTGCCCCCCAAGCGGTAACTGGCCACCTTGAGGTTGAGGATTGGGAATAGAACCTGACATCATAAGAATGTCTTCTACGCTCAACGGCTTAGTACCATTGTTTCCAGTTAATAACCCTTGCTCAATGGGTTGAGGAGATGCTGCCGAAAAAGTACCAGAAAGTGACTGATACCCGGAGGGAGCAGAAGGACTGCCGTACAAAAAGGATTTGAGCGATTGAGTAAACATGGATGACTTTCCTGACATATTTACGGGAGTATAAAAACCTCTAGGTGTTGGGTGATAAGGAGCACAAGGTGGTGAAAAACTTAACCCTGAGTTTTCTAAGAAATTAGTCAAAGAAAGATACCAAGAACTGCTCCTAGGTGGACTGTAAAAAATTGATTCACGCTCCCTTAGTTCAATAACAGGTTGATTTTCAGGGATAGGGATGCCTACTTCTTCTTCTGGAGCAAGTTCTTCAATAGCAATAAGTCCAGAAGGAAGATCTTGGGTGATTACTCTTTCTACCCTAGGTGAACCAGGACCACTAGAAGTTGGAGAAACAAACCCCGATGTCAGAGTAGCAGCAAACTCACTTTCAAGCTCGGATATTTCAAGTTCCTCACCTATATCACTAGTAGATGAAAATCTACCAGCAATTTCGGAAACAGACACTGACTGTGGATTATAATCTGCTACTAACGGTTGAAAATCAGGATGTACTATCAAAGAAGATTCTCCTTCTTCAGGTGACCCAACTCTACTGTCTCTAGGAGTTACGAGGACTTTCAAGCCTTCAAGCTGGCTCGGTACTTCCTCAGGAGGTTGGCCCCGAAGTCTACGGGACTTCCTCAGTAACTCAGCCACGTTTACAAACTCAGGAGACTGGCCCCGAAGTCTACGGGACTGCCTTGGTAATTCAGCCACAGTTGAAAACTTTTAACTACTTCATACGCAAACAAAGTAAAATCTCAATGAAAAGCACCTAAAGTCTCTAAAGAACCAAAAAAATTTGAATCACACGCCTAAAGAATCTAGGAGATCAAACACACACAAACAGTAACTTTCCGTACTGAAAACACTAGTTGGTGATGAAATCCAACGTCGCAGAGTTCAATACAGAAATGGCGGTTGGAACAGTTACCCCGGAAACCTGCTTAATGAATAGACTGGCACAAGTTCCTCCACTTAACCATCTCGAGTAAGGAGAACCCCCCAGAAAATCCAAGTGAGTCTAGCCGACGTCTGCTCCAGGTACAGTGGGATCTTCCCACCACTGTCACCTTAGGAAGAGTCCTAAAGAATATGGCCACTAAGGTTACCAACTGAAACAAATATACCTGGGGGAACAGTCTACGATCCGATACGCACGCAAGGGCAGAGTAGCAAGCTCAATCCCCTTGAAGGCTCCTTGACATAATCCAAGGTTTACCAACAAGTGACCCCAGGCTCCTCGACAATGGTTAATCCGAGGTTTACCGTTTTTAATACGTGAATATCTGGTGTCGTTCCCAATGAGGAAGGATTGATTCCCACACTGGTTCGGACACGATCTCGTGCTTCTCCTTTAAGAGGAGCTTTCCCAGAGCATAAATGCAACAATTGTATTTCTTCCCTACCACAAGATACAGCTACTTGTTTGTTGTTACTGTCTTGGAGAGTTAATTACTCTCCTACTCCAAGACACTAGCCTAAGCTAAGTTGGTGTATCAGAGCCCTAGAAATAAAAACGTTACTAGGTGAATTTTACTTTAAGCGTTAATTTTAGTGGTTTTTGTTTAAGTCCAAAGGTGCATAGATGAAACTCGTGGTATGAAGACTCGACTCAAAATCACTAAAAATGCACCTAAGATGATTTAAACAATCTTTTTCTCTTCGATGAACTTCTAAACTAAGAAAGAGTTTGAGAATGAAAATACTTTGTAAACACAAATCTTTCTCAATCAAACAAATTAAAAGAAGATTTTTTGTCCTTTTCCAATGCACTCAAAACGAGACAACTAGTTATTTCACAAAAATTTCCCTTTTCGTTTCAAAGCACTCAATCACTACAAAACAAACTTTTTCCAAAAGAGATTTTTATATTTTTTAATAAAACACTCAAAACTATGAAAATGACTAACTTTGAGATCTACAAATTATAAAAACCTATTTGAAGTCAAAGCCTACTAAAAGTCTTTTTTAAGGATGTTTTACTTAGCTAGATGTAAGCTAAGGACCAATTTATGCAGAATCACAAATAAGTCAAGAACAACCAATTTTGTTTTCTTTTTGAAAATGAAAATCCAAACTCTCAAACACAAGCTTTTCGAAGTTTTGTAAAGAGAAAACTCAAAGCGGATTCCTCAACAAGGGGAGATTTCATAAATGGTCAGACTCATAAGAAGGTTGGTAGACACTAAGGTGATCTGAAGTCCCTACAGCTTCTAAGCTCAGAGCCACTACACAACCAAAATGAAAAACAAACCCAACAAGCAAAACTCCTAGGAATTTCACCTAAAACCCTAACACTAACGAAATAAACCGAAGGAAAGCTTCTGACAAGTTATATGCAAGTCTGGGCAGTGGATAACAATTTCTAAACAAAAACTAAGCTGACTAACAGAGGAAATCTTAGGTTTTTCAAAATTTTGACAGGGTCCGCAGGCCCACAGTTGACACAGGTGCAGTCCCGCTCTGTGCTAAATGCCAAGCTGCGGGTAGGTAAGCACTGTGTCAAACGGCTAGGGTGCGGTCCTCTCCCAAAGCTATGAAAAACAAAAAATAACCCTGGATCTACAAACTCTACCCAATTTTACACACAACAAGCCAAAAACAGAAACAAAAACACATTTTCTCAGGTCAAAGTAAAAACAAGGAAAACAATCAAGTCCCCAGTGGAGTCACCATTTTGTCACACGAAATAAGTCGATCTTGCAGACAAGATATACCTTCCTACAATCTAAAGAAGACCTAATGACAAGCAAACCAACCAGACACTATATTTCTCTAAATATGCTTTGATAAACAATGGCAAACAAGTGTTTTTAGGGCCTACCTTAGGTCCAACGCAAGCTTGTGGATGCCCTCGCTCCTTCGATCCAAATGAGCTCCTTTGTCGTGAATCTGCAAACACAAACAAGGCAAACAAATTAAATAGCACCTGAAAATCCAATTGCATAAAACATATTTAACATGAAAGTCAAGGAGTCCATGAAACAAATAACATGAGATACTTGTTGAGAAAAATGAGTTTGATTGTATTAATTCAAAAGAAGAACTTTACAACCTGTGCCTTGATGCTGTACAAGCTCCTCCCAGGGTCCAACAAGAAGTCTCCTCTACTTTGACAAGTTTCACTCACTCCCCAATGAAGCCAAAAAGGTATGTGATCTCTCCTCTTAAGCTCAACTAGGAAGTCTTGATTTCACCAGCATTTACCCTCAAAAATGTTCAGCTTCTAACCTCCCTAGCAACCAGCCCAATGCCTGTATTTATAGTGCAATGGAGGGAGGTTACTAGGTCCTCCTTCAAAGGGATAAAGCCCTCCTTCAAAGGAATAGCTCCTCTCATCAAGGGATTAGCTCCTTCTCTTTTGGGATGCATGAACCACCTCAGAGCGAACAATCCATGTCAAAATTCCTTCTAGAAACCTCTAGAATTAAACCAAAGTGAGTTTTTTAAGATAAAACTTGCACCTTTTGACTTTCACAGGGGTCCGCACCTACACCGTTAGGGACAGAGCGGGCAGGTCCGCAGTTTTTGTACACAGAAGGTGCGGGACCGCAAGTGACAGTGAGAGAAAGTGCGGAACCAGAGTTACATTGATTTTTAATGTCTCTCTCATTTTCAAAGCTTGACTTGAAGAGTTGAGGTCTGAGACTTGCTTAGGAGGATAGTACAAGTGATGATAGACCCATACTGACTGCAAATAATCATGGTGACGATATTTTTGTGTAATAGGATGGTCTCTTCAGCGTTCATGTAGTAGCTCAACTTCTACAATTTCTCAATACGTAGCGATTTTTGAGCTCTCAAACAGTAAAGTGCCAAAATCTTGGCAAGATGTGGCCTTTTATAGCACTCTTGATATTCTCTTTACCCTAGATCTTGCTCGAATTTTTTTTTATTAACTACATATATGTCCCTAGATCCTTTCCAACCTATCTCCATAAATTCAATTTTTCACTCCTCCAATGACTAGTTTCTTTTTAACGGTAATATTTCTGGCGAACTTCGACGCACCTTTAACTGTAGCGAACAATCCTTCTTGTGTCACAGTTCTTACGAAATGTGACATACTCCCGATTTTCGTGAAGTAACCTTCCTATGTCGAAGCTCTTTTCTGCAACATAGTTTATAGTCCAGTGCCCACTTTCAACTGTAGGTGCACTAAGACTTTCCTCCTTTCTTTTTAGAGAAAATCTACCATGGTAGGTTTATCCCTATACAGTTTCAACCTACTTCCATTCACCCTCCCTGGTATTAATTCTCCATTCAACTTCTCCAACTGAACTGCGCCTCCATCCGTGATATGCTTAATGATATAAGGGCCTAACCAATGCATCTTAAACTTTCCTAGGAACTTTGCGAATTTACTATCATACAGAAGGACAAGATATCCTTCCTGGAACATCTTCTGCTTGATATGTCAATCATTCCAAGCTTTTTCTTTTCCTTTCTACACCTACTAATGAAATCCTACTAAAAATATATCTTCCTCTAATGTGAGCAACTGCACCATTCTTTCCTCCATTATGTTAGGGTCGGCCATGTCTGTAAAAGTTGCAATCCTTAAGCTCGATACAATATACTCTATGGGCATCATAACTTCTTGCCCATAAACTAACCTTAAAGGTGTCTGGACTGTTAGCTTCTTGCATGTGGTTCTGTAACCCATAACACCACTGGAATTCTCAAATCCCAGTCATTTTTGTTCACATTCCACACTTTGGTCAGTGCATTTTCCAAAATCTTGTTAAATTCTTCGACTGTGCCATTTTCCTGAGGGTGATATGGGGTTCTCTTCTGTTGATACACCTGGAATTCTTCAGAAAACGCCTCAATAGTCTTATTTAGGAAATGTGATCCTTGATCACTCATCAAGACCTTTGGACACCAATGATCGAAATCTGGATTAGGGGCAAGAAATAGCTCCAAAAATCAAAGTGCTCGGAATCACTCGAAAGCTAAATGACCATGTCCATCTCGGCGATACAATCCCAATGTAGCTTGTTTTGTTCAAAATGGAGTTCGTAAGAGGAAGTTAGAGCCCGCTGACCATTTCACCAAACATCAAACTTTTTTGTGGGTATTGCCCAGTGAGTAGTTTGTACTACTGATGTGGCAGGTGACTAGGCAGGTGACATGGGCAAGTCAACGAAGTCAATGCCCAATGAGGGCTCACCAAGTGTTACTATGTTATTGGTTTTTAGTTTGGTGATTGTTGGTACCATCCCATGACCTCCTTTTTCCTCCTAAAACATATCATTTTCCCACCTCTTTCCATCATACATCTCTTAGATTCCTTGAAAATTGATTAGTTAATAGTACTATAGTTATTAAAATGCATTGAAATTGATTTAGGAGTTTTATGTTAAAGAATTAGGAATTTTTGGTAAAATGGCTACAGGAAGTTCCAACATCCTGTAATTGGTTCATTGTTTGACATGTGGCATGACAGCTGGGCTAGAGCGAAGGGTAGGGATGAAAAGTAGAATGTCCAAGCATGGACGAATACCTATCCTACAGTAGAACCGACCCTCCTACATGCGCGGTCAACGATGGTCAAAGTATAGCATGTTGGCGACAAAGGGAGTAACAGCATAGCATTCTAAATTGATTTAGTTTTGTTCCCTTTTGAAATCAGTTTAGGATAGAAACATTTTAAAAATCTCGACATCATAAAAGCGGCAACAGGCACATCATGAATGTACATTCGTTTTCGAAATGTAAGGGTTGTAAAAACATATGTAAACACAGTTCTGTGTAGTGGTTGGTTGGTTATTGTTGTATCGTTTGAAAACAGAGTTTGAACTTAATATCAAGAACACAGTTGCAGTCACGATCTTTTCCTTGTTGCGTTGATTTTATAATCGGTTGAATACAGTCCAGTATACCTCTGAACGCGGACGGGCCCTGCGTTAAGCTGGTATACTGTCATTTCCTTTCCATTCGCAACTTAGGGTATTAAATGATATGCATAGCAATTAAGATTGGTTTTCGATTTCAATAGAATGCGTATGGTTTATGTTTATGATCGTGCTTCAACAGTTCATCACTGAGATCGTGAATCGCATCATGTAAGGGATTCGATCCTTTGTTGTCTTTTAAAGCAATATCATGAACGCTGTTATCATTTCAAAGTATGCTTATGGTTTCCGTATGTCTTTATCTTGCATGAATATTAGTGAATGCTGAGTATTTGCTGAACAGGGGTTTTATGCATAGTGTCTCTGTAAGGAGATTGAAATATTGGTTTGAAGTGATACACAGTGTTTTAATTTGGTAAATGAATTGAATGACAGTGTTGTAATTAAGTAGATTAACTGAGTGACCTAAGTGTTTGGGTGATAGGTAACATACCTCAATCTTCCGTAAAGAAGTCTTATGACCTACCATCATAACCACTTAGCTAATAATCCTTTATGTCTATATACTTTAGACGCATGCCTCTAAGTCTACGCATCCTGGTCGATAATAAATATAGCCTAGTCTAGCACCCTAGATAGGACACTACATTTTGGCGCCGTTGCCGGGGAGGCGTACTTAAAGGATTTAAAAAGAAAAAAAATTCAATAAACAAAAACGAAAAAAACACAGTTAGAAATCATGTTCATTTATGCCTAGATTTAGGGACAATCAGGGTAGATTCATAAAAACCCCCCACCATCTAAAAACTAACCCATCATCATCAGGAGCAGACTCTTTAGGGAATACAACACCAGCTGAGGAAGTCATCCAAGTATTAGAGGAAAAACAAAAGTCAGGACAAAGACTTACTCTCATCGAAAGGCAAACTTTATTAACACATAAATCGCAGAAGAAGCACTTTCCTAGATCTTCCACACAAGGAGAAAGTAGCACAGTGACCGAACAATCTTTCTTTAATCTCCTCTTTCAAACAAGTGACACTGACACAGAGAGACCTATTAGAATGGCTGAGGAAGGAGCTGGATCAGTACCAAATCACGGACAGAGAGATGAAGAAGAGTCAACTTTTAAGTTTCCTATACATGAACCACAAGAAGATGATGAGATCAAAATGAAAAACATACCTCCATCCGTGCTACCAAACTTTTATGGTATGGCTTTGGAAGATCCAGACTCATTCTTGTTCGAGTTTGACATTGTATGTCGAACATATGGCTATACAGATGATGCCCATAGGCTTAGACTCTTCCCAGCGACATTAAAGGCACCAGCTTTAAGATGGTTCATGAGGCTTGGTGAGCATGCTATAGTTGATTGGGATGGCATGAGAAGAATATTTCTAAGGAAATATCAACCTTACTGTAGATCCAAAGATTCTAAAGATGATATCTTTAGAATGAGCCAACAAGAGGATGAAACCTTAGAGGAATACTTAGAACGGTTTGTCTACAACTTACAAAAATCCAAACACCGAACTATGCCTCTTGATCTGATCCGCACAATATTCTTGAAAGGTATCCGAGAGGAATACATGGATGATCTTAACTTGATGGGCAAAGGTGACATTTCTGCCTTACCCTTTGAAGAAATCGCTGAGTTATGCGAGAAGTATTCAAGGAGCAAAGCTAAAATGGGAAAAAGAACCCTGTCATCCAAAGTCACAAAATCTGCCTCCGCAAGTCTCACAAGGGCTTAAATAGGGAATCTGTTAGAAGAGTTTAAAACAGATCTGTTAAGCACCCTAGGGAACCAAATTGACACTTTAAAAGCCAAGAAGAAACAAGAAGATGAAGATCAGATAATGGCTATCTTCTGCCCAAAATGCCGGAAGAAACATGCATTAAAAGACTGCCCACTAGAAAACATCCAAGTTTGTGCTTTCTGTACTGAACATCATGATATGTTTAATTGTCCTAAAGTTAAGGTTTTGCAGAACTGTAATATGGCAGCCAATGCAGAGATGGAAAACGTGTATTACATGGGCACAAAGAGACCATGGCAGCCAAGGCCAGCACCTCAAGGTATGTTTCCAAATCAAAATTTGCAATTTCCTGTAAATGATCAAATGTATGCACAGAATTCATGGAATGTACCCATGCCATGGTAGCACCAAAACCACCCACAGCAACAATGGAGACCGTCTCAACAGTATTCTCAATCCTATCATACATATCCTCAATCATACCCACCATATTCACAACCATATCAACAATACCATCAGCCGTATTCATCACATTCTCAACCATATCAGCAGTATCCTTAGCAAGTTGTTTATCAGCCTCAACCTACTCAACAAGCACTGCCTGCTCCTCCACCAATAAATCCACCACAACTGCAATTTCCAGCTAACTCACAACCTCCCAGACCTACTCAAATTCCTACTCAAACTGTCCCAAATCCAAATAATAGAGCAGAGAGGCCAGCCTACAATGTAGAAGAGGGAACTTCATATCCCACACTACCCTTGCAAAATATCAACTTGAGGTCTGATAGGGTACTCCACAAAGATTCTCCAATAACAGATAAGCAAGAAGAAAACACAGAAAATGAAAATGAAATGACAAATCAAAGAAAACCAAACGATGATACCAAAGATAAGCAGATGCAACCATTGCATGCACCTTTTCCAGACCGATTGGTCCAAATAAAACCTCCACTGTCTATACCACAGTTTGATGTCTTAGATGAACTCAAGAATGTCTACATAAAAATTCCACTGCTGCAAGCTATAAAAGACATTCCCATATATACTAAAGCCATCAAAGACATGTGCCTCAAGAAGCCTGCTAGAAAAAGGATTGATCCTCAAACCATTCATGTTATAGGACATTTAGCAGGCCTTATGACCAATACCATCTCCATGGAAAAGTATGTTGATCCTGGCATTCCCAAAGTGACCACCATCATTAACAACATACAAATTCCAAACACTTTGATAGATCTTGGGGCCGCAATCAATGTCATGACTCTTGAAACCATGAGAACACTCCAGCTCATAAATTTGCAACATACAACGATTGTTCTAGAACTAGCTGATAGGTCTAAAGTGATTCCTGAAGGGATTTTGGAGGACATAATTGTCTCACTGGACTCTTGGGAGTATCCAGTGGATTTCTTAGTTCTTCAACCCAAATCCAATTTAGGAGGGCACCCTATCATCCTTGGTAGACCATGGTTAGCGACTGCTGATGCATTCATAGGATGTTGATCGGGCAACATGATCATTTCAGGAGGGACCAAAAGAAAACAACTCACTCTTTATCCATCGGTACAATCACCAGCAATAACACACAATTTGTGGCTTGATGATAAATTCAATGATAAAGAAGAAGTACAATCTGTTTTTAGCATTGACCAAATCTATGATTTCCAAGAACAAGACAATAATGATTTGGTAGAATTATTCCTTTCTCAACCTGATATTTTCGAAAATTTGAGAAATGACCAATATCATGCTGCAGATGTACTTTTAGCTCAAAATTTTCAGGAAACATGCACCATTCAATCTTTGCAAACCACATTTCACGACATTTTTCTAGTTCAATCCATCACCAACACACAGAGTCGGATCATAGATATTAGTCCAGGGAAAACTCTGAACATAGGCAATCACCTAGACTCATCTCAGCAAGAGAAATTGATTCGACTATTGAGAAAATACCAGAAAACCTTTGCTTGGGACTACACCGATATGCATGGGATTCACCCCGACACATGCACTCACCATATTTACACAGATAGTACCATCAAACCAGTGAGGCAACCACAGAGAAGAATGAACCCCATGCTCCAGGATATTGTCAGAGAAGAATTACAAAAACTGTTGAGAGTTAATTTTATATATCCTATTTCTGACAGTCAGTGGGTATCCCCATTGGTTATAGTGCCCAAGAAAAATGGTAAGTGGCGCATTTGTGTTGATTACAGACAACTGAACAAAGCAACACTCAAAGATTATTTCCCACTACCATTTATTGACCAAGTGTTAGACACCCTAGCTAGGAAATCATCATTTTCTTTTCTTGATGGTTTCAGTGGCTACAACTAGATCAGGATAGCCTCAGAAGACCAAGACAAAACCACATTCACCTGTCCTTGGGGCACTTATGCTTACAATGTTTTTCCATTTGGACTTTGCAATGCTCCAGCTACATTTTAGAGAGCTGTATTAGCTATTTTCGCTGATTTAGTTCATGATTGTGTTGAAGTTTATATGGATGATTTTTCAGTGTACGGCAATTCATTTGAACATGCATTAGAAAACCTTGAAAGAGTTTTGAAAAGATGTATTGAAGCTAATCTGTCACTTAGCAATGAAAAGTGCTTTATGATGTTAAACGAAGGGATAGTGTTAGGCCACTATATTTCTTTTCAAGGCATCAAAGTTGACCCAGCAAAGATCCAGATCATTGTTGATTTGCCAATTCCAAAGAATCAAAGAGAGGTAAGAAGTTTTCTTGGGTATGCAAGCTATTACAGAAGGTTTATTGAACATTTTAGTAAGATAGCTTTACCTTTGTTTAAACTTCTAACAAAAGATGTACTTTTCAACTGGAATGAGAACTGCCAACAAGCATTCGAAGTACTCAAAAAGAAGTTATCAACCGCACCAGTCTTGAGAGGGCCTAATTGGAGCCTACCATTTCATATCTTTACAGATGCATCTGACACTGCAGTGGGTGCATCATTAGGCCAAAAAGAGGAATCTTGTAATTATGCCATTTATTTCATTAGCAAAAATCTCACACCTGCAGAGTTAAACTACACAGTCACAGAAAAGGAAACACTTGCTATCATATATGATGTGAATAAATTCCGACATTATATAACTGGTTATGAGGTCTTTGTACATACTGATCATTCTGCCATTAGACATTTAATGAATAAACCAATAACTAGTGGCAGAGTTACCAGATGGTTATTATTGTTACAGGAATTTAACATCACAGTGTTAGATAGACCAGGTAAAGAGAATCAGGTGGCAGATTTTCTTTCTAGACTGCAAAATCCAGGTGAGGTTGTTCCGGTTGAAGATTCTTTTCCAGATGAAAATTTATTTGCAATTTCCATAGTAAATCCTTGGTATGCTGATTTGGCTAATTATTTGTCTACAGGAAGGACACCTCCACACTTTACTGCAAAGGAAAAGAAAAGACTAGTCAAACAAAGTGCTAGATATTCATGGCTTAATGGCGATTTATTTTACACTGGTTATGATATGATCATTAGAAGATGTGTAAGAAATGATGAGATAATTGATATTTTAAAATCTTGCCATGATGAACCGTGTGGTGGGCATTTTGCAGCTAAGCGGACAACATTCAAAGTTCTTACTCTTGGATACTACTGGCAATCCATTTTCAAGGATGCCAAGAAGTATGTGAAGAGTTGCGACAGCTGCCAAAGAATGGGCAGGCCAACAGCTACAGACGAGATGCCCCTTCAGCCCCAAGTTCACCTAGAGCCATTTTAAAAATGGGATCTAGACTTTATAGGACCCATTAACCCAACCTCCAATGGTAAGAAGTACATCTTAGTATGTACTGATTACGTCACAAAGTGGGCTGAAGCAAAAGCACTGGTTAGAGCCACCGAACACACAGTGGTAAATTTCCTTTTTGAAGAGATTTTTGTAAGGTATGGAGTACCAAGGGAGATAGTGACTGATCAAGGTACTCAATTCACCTCAAAACTAGCGAAGGACATAATAGACAAATACCAAATCAAGCATAGGAGAAGCACACCTTACCATCCACAGGCCAATGGGCAAGTGGAATCCACAAACAAAACTTTGGAAGGGATCATTACTAAAACTGTGGCAATGAACAGGAAGAATTGGGAAGAGAAGCTCAAAGATGCACTCTGGGCTTACAGAATTACGTGGAAGGATACTACAGGATTTACACCATATCAGTTGGTGTACGACAAAGAGGTAATGCTTCCTATTGAGTTTCAAATACATACTTTTAAACTGGCTGCAGATTTGCAAATTGACTTGGACCAAGCACAACAAGAAAGAATTCAGCAGTTGAACCAGCTGGATGAAATGAGGCAGCAAGCAGAGGAAACCACAATCCTCATGAAAAAACAAAGGAAGCAGTGGCATGATGCACATATCAAGAAGAAGCAGTTCAAGGAGGGTGACTGGGCTTTACTTTTTGACTCTAAATTCAGAGATCATAAAGCCAAGTTTACCACTCATTGGATGGGCCCATACCAAATTATTCAAGCTTACGACAATGGTTCAGTCAAGCTCAAAACTATTGATGGAGAAGGTCATTCCTTTACTGTCAATGGTCATTGCCTGAAACTATACACTAAGCCCATCAGCAAGCAAGATTTTCTCCAAACAGTATCTCAACAAAGAGAGGTTGAGATACTGCAGCCCTCAGCTGCAGTATCCCTGCCTTAGTTCATTTCCTTTCAATTTAGAAATTCAAAAAGAAAATTTAAAAAAAAAAAAACAAAACAAAAACTAAAAAAAAAATATAAAAATAAAAAATATATATATAATAACAATGGGTTAGATGTGAAAACCAGCCTCTGGCACACTCTAACCCCGAATTCTTACTTGAAAACCAATTCGTTGGCGGGTAAGAATTCTCTTTCTTTTGTTCACTGTTTGATTTATCAACTGAATAATGACTTGAGGACAAGTCAAAACTTTAGTGGGGGAGAGAAGCATCAACATTTTGTTCTTTTATCTCTCCATTGTAAATTCTTAAAGATTTCTTATCTCATCTCCTCACTGTAAATTTCCAAAGCAGTTTGTTCCAGCATTCCAGATTTCAATAAAGAAGTTGTCTTGTCATTGTTTTATCTCAGAGGGACCTAGTTATAAACATTATGCAGGGGGACCTGTTCTGTCCAGAAGACCATGCTACCAACACCAGCAGTAATGGGACCTGTTTAAGACACATAAAAGGGACCTGTTAAGAGACTGTTACTTCAGGGTTACTTCAACAAAGCTTCATCAAGTTTCTACAAGGATTCACAGGTTGCTGGGCACCAAGACTCCATCAAATACCCAAGCTCAAGGAACCTGTATACATATAAGGAGCTGCATGAACATCTTCAAGATTTCAGAGGGACCTGTTGCATTCGAATCTATCTCAGGGGACCTGTTATGAACAACAAAGAATAGTCAAAAGAGACTAGTCCTACTCAGCATGCCAATGCAACAATAACCAACAAAAGTGTAATATGTTCCTTATTCTTAACATTTAATTTCTTAGATTAATTTTTAATGTTAAATTTAATGACTGTGACTGTTATGATCGATTTCAAGGACACTACATTTTCCATCATCCCTTATCTCACTGATTCTTATCATCTTTCATACTTCAACCTATTTCATACTTCTAAATCCATTACCCCTTTTCATATCAACCTTGTTATGCCAATCGCATCCTACAGCCATACCAACATCTTCCATTTGGCCGAGTACCAATAGAAACAGGACACGTGGTGGATTGTGTTTTTTTTTTTTTTAAAAGGGGAAAGAAACAAATGTTAAAGCGGGCCTATTCATTGTATTCCACACGGCCGAATTATGATTCCACCACCCGACGTAGCCAAATGATTCAGAGGACTCCCTGAAATCATACCCCAGTATTGCATATACGCTTCCAGCGCTCCTATGATGGCATCTATACAAGCGGTACAGCCATTCCTCTGTTTCAAAAGATGAATACGCTATGAAGTAAGTGTAGTGATTATTTCACCATCATTCTCAGTTATTTCACGTTTGCATTTGACTCCCGTGACTTCCACAGTAAGGATTGAAAGCAGTGAGCGCCACAAGAGGGAAATATAACCATTCGGTTTCGACTCCCACCAAAGTCACAAGACAGTCAACCGAGCATCATACTGGATATTAAGGGAGCGACACCACCAGGTAACAAATTGAAATTTCTTTGTTGAAATTGCAAAACATAAACAGAGAAGAGTTAGAGCGTGACCCTCTGCCAAAATGACCAATAGGGTCGAGCCGAGCATGTTCGACAGTTCTCAATATCATGAAGATTTCATTTCAATTCTCAGAGAGATACAGTGGTTGCCCTTTTTAGAGAAATTTCATGGAAGTAATGAAGAGGTTACCAAACAATTCGCTTTCACATTCAATGGAGAGAAAGCCCTGATAGGTAATTTCTCATTCAGGGTTTCGGAAGACACCATAGCCCAGTCAATAGGGATCAGCCCAGAAGGGGAGAAGTACTTTAAGACAAAGCAATTTAAAGAGAAGTCATGGACTCAATTTATGTCTAGATCCAGAGTCTCATCAGTTAACTGGAAGAAAGGCGTCCCAAGGAGTTGGTTGATGCATCCCTGGGACGAGATGGTCTATATTCTCCAAAAATTCGTAACCTGCGAAGGCCGTTACAGTATTGTCTATCTATACCATATTAAATTACTGCTACACTTGAAAAGGCAGTGTGTTATCAGTCTACCATATTTTCTATTACAAAGCCTAACCAAGATGTCGAAGACCATCCAAAAGCAGAAGGGAAATGAAGACAAGAGCCTATATCACTTTGGCTTAATTAAAATTCTTATTGAGCATGAATTGCAGAGAAGAGGGAAGACATGGAAGGAGTTCTTAGCTGCTAACCAAATTAAAGATGAGGAAGACAAAGAAGAACTGCAGGAGAACTCAAGTTTCATGAAGGATATCGATGAAGAGATCCCAGTATCCAAAGCAAGCAAGGTACCTCCACCTGTGAGCAGCATAAGGACTAGGAAAATGAGAAAAGAATATGCTCAGAAGGTAGAGCAAGATAAAATTTTCACCACTTATTCAAGAAGAACAAGGAGAGCACCAAAAGCCCAGTTACAAGAAGACTAGCTTGAATCCAATGCACCCATACCGATGGATATTGAGAGTAGTGACCACTCACCACTAGGACCAGGAGCTGATATAGAAGTTGAAAGCAATAACAGGCAAGAAAAAGGTTCACCACCTCCCATTAAGAAGCAGAAGAAACTGGAAAAACAAATTGAGAAATTAAAGGAAGAACTCATGGAGGCTAATATGCTAGAAAAAGTTATCAAGAAAGAAAATGAGATGCTCCGAGCGCAGAGTAAAGAGACTCAACAGAAGAATGAAAAGTTAAGGGAGCGAATCAGTGAACTTGAGGTTGAGCAAACGGATATTTGTAAATTCGCCACTAAGTGGTACAACCAGAAGAAGACCCTCAAAGAAAAATACAAAAGATTAAAGCAGGAGCTCCATGGTCAGAAAGATGCCCAGGTGAAAAAGAATGTGGATACATTGCTAAAGGCAGCAGAGGTCCAAGCAGGGACAGAGTTCAAGGGAAGCACTTCGGGGTTAGCATGAGGACATGCTAATTCATTAAGTCGGGGATAGATGTTGGTACCATCCCATGACCTCCTTTTTCCTCCTAAAACATATCATTTTCCCACCTCTTTCCATCATACATCTCTTAGATTCCTTGAAAATTGATTAGTTAATAGTACTATAGTTATTAAAATGCATTGAAATTGATTTAGGAGTTTTATGTTAAAGAATTAGGAATTTTTGGTAAAATGGCTACAGGAAGTTCCAACATCCTGTAATTGGTTCATTGTTTGACATGTGGCATGATAGCTGGGCTAGAGCGAAGGGTAGGGATGAAAAGTAGAATGTCCAAGCATGGATGAATACCTATCCTACAGCAGAACCGACCCTCCTACATGCGCGGTCAACGATGGTCAAAGTATAGCATGTTGGCGACAAAGGCAGCAACAGCATAGCATTCTAAATTGATTTAGTTTTGTTCCTTTTTGAAATCAGTTTAGGATAGAAACATTTTAAAAATCTCGACATGATAAAAGCGGCAATAGCCACATCATGAATGTACATTCGTTTTCGAAATGTAAGGGTTGTAAAAACATATGTAAACACAGTTCTGTGTAGTGGTTGGTTGGTTATCATTGTATCGTTTGAAAACAGAGTTTGAACTTAATATCAAGAACAAAGTTGCAGTCACGATCTTTTCCTTGTTGCGTTGATTTTATAATCGGTTGAATACAGTCCAGTATACCTCTGAATGCGGACGGGCCCTGCGTTAAGCTGGTATACTGTCATTTCCTTTCCATTCGCAACTTAGGGTATTAAATGATATGCATAGCAATTAAGATTGGTTTTCGATTTCAATAGAATGCGTATGGTTTATGTTTATGATCGTGCTTGAACAGTTCATCATTGAGATCGTGAATCGCATCCTGTAAGGGATTCGATCCTTTTTTGTCTTTTAAAGAAATATCATGAACTTTGTTATCATTTCAAAGTATGCTTATGGTTTCCGTATGTCTTTATCTTGCATGAATATTAGTGAATGCTGAGTATTTGCTTAATAGGGGTTTTATGCACAGTGTCTCTGTAAGGAGATTGAAATCTTGGTTTGAAGTGATACACAGTGTTTTAATTTGGTAAATGAATTGAATGACAGTGTTGTAATTAAGTAGATTAACTAAGTGACCTAAGTGTTTGGGTGATAGGTAACATACCTCAATCTTCCGTAAAGAAGTCCTGTGACCTACCATCATAACCACTTAGCTAAAAATCCTTTATGTCTATATACTTTAGACGCATGCCTCTAAGTCTATGCATCCTGGTCGATAATAAATATAGCCTATTCTAGCACCCTAGATAGGACACTACAGTGATTTTTTGTAGTTTGATTGGTTTGTGGTGACCAATGAGAAGGTGACACGTGGCAAGCCCGGAGGCCACCATGTGTCCCTCCCATAGGTCAAATAGTCAAATGAGTGGTGTATTAAAAATTTATGGAGGCATCAGGGTTCGACACGCAACATACCCTCCACTAGCCACATGCCCTACCATCTCCACTATCATATGGTACTTAACCAATATGGGGCACACATTTTAATTAAAGAGTTAAACTTTAGCAGTTGGGAGTTAACATTAAATTTAACCGCCACATGTGACCGAAAAATTGATAACCACTAGCAGTTAAGTTTAACTGCTGGTGGGATTTATCTGGCTAGCTAAATTTCCTACAAATTCGCCCAAAATTTGGGGAATTTGTCGCTCTGTTAGCAGAAAATGGGACGGAATTGTAGGATCATGCTGGATTTGGTGAAATTTGTGTAGCGAATAGTGGAGAACTAGGGGAGGTCATAACTTCTTCATTTTTTGACCAAATTGAGCTCAAAAGAATGTGTTCCTAGATGATTTCGACATTCTAAACACAATGGAACAGTTTATAGAGGCAATTAGGCACTTATGTACATGATTTTTCTATATTTAAGTTTTATGAAGCTTAGGGCCACTAGGGAGGAGGTCAAGCCCAGAATAGTTGTGGTCCATTTGAGTTTGGAGAGTCATCTTAAGGGTTTTTGGATGCTCTGAGTCCATTGAAGTAGATTTCAGGAGCTTTAGAGAATTGTAAACTATACTTTTTTCCATTTTAATCAAATAAAGAGGCCCAAGCCATGGAAGTTGGACCAAGGATATGTAGCCTAGGAGGGGTGAACTCCTTTATCAAAATATTGTGTTAAGTGTTTTTCTTGATGTTTTTCTTTTCATTTTCTTACTATTGTTTAGCACTTTACTTTCATGTTAATCTACTCATGATTTCATAAAAATTGACATAAAATTTACTTGTTTCCAATCACAAACAGCATAAGAGAACCCTGCACATGAAGCAATAGACAAGCATGTGTTTATAAATCTGTAATTGAAATTAGCACAACAAAACTAACATTCAGCTACAGATCAAGTTGGTATCAAAGCCACTTGTTAGCTCATTTGAACCCTGAGATGGTTTGCCAAGGTTAGCTAGAGAGTTAGCTATTGGTTTTGAAATTGTGCAAGGATCATTTAACTATGTGCAAGTTTTTGTGTACAAGCTGAAGCAAGGAGAAGCTCAATATTGACAGCTTGGTTCTCAAATCACAGTAAAGAAGTTTGTGAAGCTTTTCGAATTATTTTGATGCTCTTTAATTCATTACACTTGTGATGGTAGCTTCAACAAGTGATGTTTCTAATCCATCTTTCTTAGCAAGACTCTTTGATGAAGAGATGTTGCAAGAGTTTATCATCATGAGAGATATGGTGCAAGAGATGTATGAAGATAGAAAGGAGAACACTATACTTCAAGAGCAGTCAATGGCAATGAAGGAAGAAAAGAAATCACTTCTTGAAAAGATGCATGAAATGGAGACTCAACTCCATGTTGTAAAGGAAACCCTAACCAAGTGTATGCATGAACATGAGGTATGTAATTCAATTTTATCTTCAGTTTCCTCTCAAAATGAATGTTTTGGTGCTTTTGAAAGACACACTACAGGAATAGGGTCCAAATTGTTGATGAAAATGGGCTATGAAGGTAAAGGGTTAGGCACACATGCACAAGGCATAGTTGAGCTAATTGTTGTTGAGGAAAGGCCTAGGTATTTGGGTTTTGGTTATGAACAACATGATTCAGAATGTTCCAAATCCAAGGAGGCACATGAAGGTGCTCCAAGAAGGACTTTTGTTTTAAGTTCATCACCTCAAGCTTGTAAAGTTTGTGTTCATGAGGAATGAAAATTTTTTATACCCACTTTGCAAGAAAATTCTCATAAGCATGCAAACAATGGTTTCAATGAACAAGAGGATGTTGAAAGTTGTAAGGTTATTAACACCATTGTTGGTATTCCAAATAGAACTACTTCCTCTTCAAATTTACCTCCTCAAAGAAGGTGACAAAGGTGAATGTTCAAGGTATAAATCTGCCTTTAATCACATTTCTTTTGATTATGTTAAACATGGTAAATATTCATGTAAGAATTGGAGAAACAGTTCATGTTCCTTCTGTGGTTTGAATAACCATAATGTTTCAAGATGTTGAAAGGAAATGGCCACATACAGGAAACTTTCAAAACAAAAGAGACAGAAAACCAAAGATCCATTGGATAATGGAAACCATGTTGCAAAGAAGATGCAATTGTTTTGTACTCATTGACATAAGCAAGGTCATCTAGTAGACAACTGTTGGACTTTGAATCCAACAACTCATCCACGACATTTGAAGAAGGTGGAGAGAGACTTTGGCAAGAATGAAAAAGGATATTCACCATTGAAATGGTTTGGTAAGAGGTGGTTTGATTTCTTATCCAAATAAGGCTTGCACTTCTTTTGTTGATAGATGCAATTCTTTGCCTTAAAAATGCATTTCTTTGCCTTATGAATGCATTACTTTTCTATTGAAATTATGTTGCAACTTGTATGATGCAAGATGTTGAACATGGAGTTCTATTTGACTCACTTTAATGCAGAAAAGAAGGCAATTTGTGGTCACAATTTTGCATGTGAATGCATTTATTTTGAAAGCATTCTTGTTGTTGCATAAGTTCACCAAGAAGGTGTGTGAAAGTTGGGTATGTTACTCACTTCATTTGTAGAAAATTTGTCAATTTAGCTCTTATGTACCCATACATGTTTTTGGGCTTCTTGTACTTGTGTTTGTACTTGTGGGAGAGTTGAATAATTGTACACATGCATGAGAGTTTGTGTGTGTGTGAACAATGAAACTAGAAACATGCATGAGTGATTGACTTGTATTGGTTGATTGCTTTGTTAACATGTATGATTGACAACTTGAGAATTTTCATTGTGTTTGGATACATGCATGAGTGTCGACTTGTGTCGATTGTTGTCACATGTATGTCATATTGACTTGGAAGAGTTGATTTTGTCTCCAAAGATGAAAGGGAGATGTTGATGGATTATTGCATGAGAATGTGGAATTCTTGTTGTTTATGCAAAGAATCGTCAAGTTGTTGTACATGCATTTGCTTGACTTGAAAGTCAGTTGCTTGAAGAAGAATGTTTTGTCGACTTATGTTTAGTCGATGATGTTTGTCAATTTGTGTTAATTCGATGATTTGTACACCAAGATGCAAGAGTACATGGCAATGTTACATGATGTGACAATTGTTGCTTTGAAGGAGAAAAAGAAGAGGTCATCGATTTGCATTTCTTGCATAATGTGTTTTTCCATTTAATGGGTGTTTCTTGTGACAAGATGTTGTAGGATTTTGGAAGGTCCATTCTTGAGCAAGATGCTCATGCTTAGCCTTCATTCTCGAATAATGACATGAGCAGCATGTTGAACTGGAGGATGATCGAGACAAGAAGCGAAAGTGGACGAGATGCCAAAAATTTGTAGCCATTGTTGACCGTTGTGTGTGTTGACGCCAAGATTCTGAGTGGGAAGGCTATCAGATTATATCAGTTTTCCAAGCACTGAGGGATCGATGTGGTACAACAAAGGTATTTTGTAGCCAGAAAGTGTCCAGCAAGTGTTGGATTGGGTCAACAGCAAAAGGAGAACAGTGGTTGAGGGACATAACCATATGTAAGGCAAAGCACGTCAATAAACCCAAGTGGTTGTCAAGGAGACTTTTCAAGTATAATCAATTGATATAACTTGGGAAGGAGAAGAGTATTCAACTCTCATCAGATAATCAGCTTTTTTGGGTCCAAAATCCCATCAGTGGGAAGGAGTGATCGGAATCTGGATTAGGGGCAAGAAATAGCTCAAAAATCAAAGTGCTTGGAATCACTCGAAAGTTGAACGAACATTTCCATCCCAACGATATGATCCCAACACAACTTGTTTCATTCAAAACGGAGTTTGTATGAGGAAGTTAAAGCCCACTGACCGTTTCACCAAACAACAAAAATTTTTGCAGGCACTGCCCAATCAACAATCCATACTACTGACGTGGCAGGTGACTGGGTAGGTTACGTGGGAAATTCAATGGAATCAATGCCAAATGAGGGCTCACCAAGTGTCACTATGTTATTGGTTTGCAGCGTGGTGATTTGTCGCAGTTTGATTGGTTTGTGGTGACCAATGAGAAGGTGACACATGGCAAGCCCGAAGGCTACCATGTGTCCCTCCCACAGGTCAAATGGTCAAATGAGTGGCATATTAAAATTTTATGGAGGCACTAGGGTTCGACCCTATGACCTCCCCCACACTAGCAACATGCCTTACCATCTCCACTATCATTTGGTACTTAACCAATATGGGGTGCACATTTTAATTAAAGAGTTAAACTTTAGTGGTTGGGAGTTAACATTAAATTTAACACCACATGTGACCAAAAAATTATTAACCGCTAATAGTTAAGTTTAACCGTTGGTGGGATTTATTGGGCCAGCTAACTGTCCTACAAATTCACCTGAAAATTGGGGAATTTGTCGCTCCGTTAGTGGAAAATGGGGCAAAATTGTAGGATCATGCTAGATTTGGTGCAATTTGTGGAGCGAATAGTGGAGAAACTAGGGGAGGTCATAACTTCTTCAGTTTTCGACCAAATTGAGCTCAGAAAAAGGTGTTCCTAGATGATTTCGACATTCTAAACACAATGGAATAGGTTTTATAGGGAATGAGGCACTTATGTACAAGATTTTTCATATTGAAGTTTTATGAAGCCTAGGGCCACCAGGGAGGAGGTCAAGCCCAGAACAACTGTGGTACATTTGCAGAGTTTGGAGAGTCATATTAGGGGTTTTGGGATGCTTTGAGCCCATTGAAGTAGATTTCAAGAGTTGTAGAGCATTGTAAACTGTACCTTTTTCCATTTTGAGCAAATACAGAGGCCCAAGCCATGGAAGTTGGACTAAGGAGATGTAGCCCAGGAGGGGTGAACTCCTTTATCAAAATAATGTCTTAAGTGTTTTTCTTGATGGTTTTTTGTTCATTTCCTTACTATTGTTTAGCACTTTACTTTCATGTTAATCTTCTCATGATTTCATCAAACTTGACATAAAATTTACCTGTTACCAATCACAGACAGCATAAGAGAACCTTGCACATGAAGCAATAGACAAACATGTGTTTATAAATCTATAATTGAAATTAGCACAACAAAACTAACATTCAGCTACTGATCAACCAAAATCTGGACAAAATATACTCAAAAATGAACTTCGTAGTAGTTTCTACGCTACAACCCCTTACTGCTTGAGCCTCAGCCCACCTTGTTAAATAATCAGTTGTTGTGATTATATACCTTGCACTATTTTTCTTCTCAGGTGGGTTGATAGGTCCAACGAACTCAATGACCCATTTATTGAAGGCCTGCAATGTCACTTATGGAACTAATGGAATTTAATCTCTTCTTGATGTTTTCCTAATTCTCTGACATACATCACATGCTTGACAATACTCCTTTTCATCTTTGCATAGTGTGGACCACCATAATCCTTCTCTTAAGACCTTCTGCGCAGTAGCCTTCCCTGCATAATGTCCACCATCTATGCCTCCATGAGCTTCTACCAAAATAGTTTGTCTTTCATGTTCGGGGACATACCTGTGCAGTATTTCATTTGGTCTCATCTTATACAAATGTCTTACTATCAACGAAAAATCAGTTGCTTTTACCACCAACTCTTTCTTCTGTTGTGTAGTGTACTCTGCAGGGGCCATTCATGTAGCCAAAATCTGAGTACTATCCATGAAGTGATCATCTGCAATCCTGATTGCAAACAACTACACAACGGGAAGATTATATTCAATGTTCATTGGTTCTTCCCATGTTTCCAACCTTGATAGACGATCAGGCCCGACATTTAACCTTCCTAGTTTAACAACAACTTCAAAATCGCACTCCTAAACTAAAAACAACCATCTACAAATTTTCCCTTTTAGGACAGGCTTATTCACCAGATATTTTAATGCAAAATGATATGTGAACATCTTAAAATGTGATCCCATTAACTAATGTCTAAATTTTTGTAGTGCATATACCATATCCAAGCCTTCTCTTTCTGTGGTAGTGTAGTTCTTCTATGCTTTAGACAACTTCTTGCTTGCAAAAGCTATAGGGTGATTGATTTCTCCTGCACCAGGTTGTGCCAATACTACTCCCAAAGCTATGCAAGATGCATCTACATGAACATGAAACTCCTTATTCCAGTCTGAGAAAACCAAGATAGGTGCAGTTACCATATTTTCTTTCAATATATCAAGACTTTTCTGGCATTCTTCATTCCATTGAAAAGTCACATCTTTCTTCAATAGTTTCTCCATTGGCGCAATTATCTGTGCATACCCCTTAATGAATTTTTTGTAATATCCAGTGTGTCCCAATGTAGTGCACAATTGTCTCACTATTTTTGGTGGAGGTAAGTTCACAATGACAACTATCTTCATGGGATCCACCATCAAACCCTGCTTGCACACAACATGCCCCAATAGTATGCCAAAAGGCACACAAAATATACATTTCTTTAAGTTCAATGAGATCTGGTACTACCTACATGTGTCCAACATAAGCCTTAATCTCGCAACATGCTTTTTCAACAGTCCAAAGACTGTCCAATCATCAAAGTATACCTCCAAGAATTTGTGTATGTACTCCTTGAATGTTACGACCACAATTCTTGAAAATATAGCAAGGGCGTTCTTCAACCCAAAAGGCATCATTGTATATTGATATGAGCCCCACTCTGTTGCAAATGTGGTCTTATGCCTATCCTCTGGTGCAATCCTGATCTGATGATAGCTAGAAAATCCATCTGTGAATGAGTAGGCCTCCTGTCCTCCTACATTATCCAGCACTTCATCTGTAAAGGGTGTAGGGAAGGGATCATGCATGCATGCATCATTTAATTTCCTTAGATCCACACAAATCCTGATTTCTCCTTTAGTCTTCTTTTCCTGGACCACCATAGGACTTACCCACTTTGATTCCTCCACAAGTTCAATGATCCCTACTATTATCATTTTATCTAACTCCTCTTTCACCTTTTCCTTATATTTTGGGTTCAATCTGTAGGGTCTTTGCTTGACAGGTTTCACATTAGGTTTAAGGGGAATCCTCATGACTCCCAGATCCCCTAATATTCCCTTCATTTCTGAAAATTTTGTATGGAATATCTCCTAGTATTCATGTAGAATCTATATAACTTTACTAATTGTATCCTCGTCCCAGTAGTCTCCAATCATTGTGAACTTTAGTTCCTCTTCTGATCCTATATTCACATTCTTAGTCTTGATTGGCTTCACTATATCTCGTATTGTTGGCTCAAGTCTAGTGACTTCGCGGTGTCCTTATGATTCTGATATGTCAATATTGCACGGATCTTCATGTTCTTCTGCAATAATGTTATAGCATTCCAATGCATGTTCTAGTCGTTCAATCCAATCTGGTTGTTTCCATGTCAACGAGGTCACATTCCCAAAGAAATTTTCTTTGACTGTCTAAAGAGTTGAGTCTATGCATCGACAATCATCTTCAAAACTAAATGTTAATATAAACCCTTCAACCAAATCTACCCAATTTACAGTACCATGGTGCATTTCTATTTTTGGGTGCTAGTTCATAGGAATTTTCTTTAATGTGTGGATAAGTCCATCCACGTTAATCTTCAATACTATGTTGGCTTATTGGGGCCTAACCCAGGTTCAGAGTTAAGTTAGCCAAACAAATCCCAGTACTACTGGCCCTTTCGGCAACAGTCTGCGAAGCGCGGACTAAGGTCTCACCTAAAGTAGTATGGGAGGGTGCTAGAACCAGGTTTCCGCACCCTAGAGATGTCTGATGAGTTCAAGTGGTCCGCGGTTTGACCCTGCATGCAGGTTGCTTCGCGCACTTTCCCATACCTCACAGCTTGATATACTGCCTTCGCGTAGCCCTACCCAGGGGCTGAATGTCACACTCTGCGTTATTACCCAAGACCTTACTGGTATTCCAATGTTAGTTGATTATCTTAGCCTACTTGCATGCTTTAAGTTATACTTAACAACATAAACCATTCATACAGGTGCGTGCAGTAAATAAACAGTATATTTGCAAATTATATCAAACATGCATTAACCCAAGAACAGATACACAGAATTATGACAAAACTTCTCTTTATTAATTCCTTCCGTGGTTACAGACTCGACTCGCCCTGCGCACTCAGCTGCAGGGGTCCGCACACTCAGCTGCAGACTACTAGGTCTTTGCGCACTCAGTTGTAGAGCCTTCTCCTACTCTACGACCCAAAGACACACTTCAATTTGCGACTTACTCGCTTAGAATTTTTCCTTCATTCTTAGTTAGTTACCTTTTACACTTAAAGCCTCGCTCTATTTATGCAATCCCATGGTCCGTGAACCATGGGTAGGTCTATCCAGCCACATTACATTACAAACCTAGGGTGAACAACCCTGTGACTCTATCATACTCATGGAGCTTTACAAAAAGATTTGGTAAAAACTTGGGCTTTGGGCCCCAAAACATGCCTTGGGGGGATTCCATGCCCAACACACTCCTTCCAACCTGTTATATTTCTTTTATGTGCACCCCACCATCTAGCAGGGGTAGACCTCAAGGCCACATCCAAAGCTAACAACCTTTTCTCTTCTGGTATTTTTCTTTCATAATCATCAAGGAAAGTGCTTACATTACCTAAACCATCATAGTAAGGCAAGTTACATACCTCAGAAGTTATACAGCGAAGTGATTTAGTGATCCTTGCACATCGCCTTGTAGACACTTCATGTAGCCTATTCTGCCAATTTTCCAATTCTTCTTTTGAATCTGAGGTACAAGAACTGTCCTTCTCCTAGCTCAATTTTCTATCTACAGTGGGGTTAATCCATTCCTCTTCTTTGTCTGTTATCTGATAAATTTTTTCTATATCTGCTGCGCAATACTCATCTCTGATGGGCTTTGTATATCTCACCCATTTTGATGGGTCCAATGGAACAATTACTCTCATGTTGTCCTTTTCAAATATTATTTGCCTCTTCTTTAAGTTGATTATAGCCAGATTATTATAGGTTCTAATGATTCAGATCTTGGGGGGAGTACCCCAAGATCTAAAAAATTGAAATGGATCTTGGGGGGGAAGCCCCTAAGATCTAAAAATTTGAAATGGAAGAAGAAAAGTGGAGAACACCCAGTAAACAAAACCACAAAACAATTTTTTTTTATTAAAACAGATAATATTGTAAAGGCTACATTGTGGCAGACAATCTGTCCTTTTACAAAATGTGACTTGTTACTTATAGCCTTTTCGGTTACAATACCACGGGTAAATTCCATGGGTGAATGAATACCATGGATGGATGTCACAATACCATGGGCAAATACCATAGGTGAATGAATACCATGGGTGGATGCCACTTATAATACCATGGGTGGATGTCACTTACAATACCATGGGTAAATTCCATGGGTGGATGAATACCATGGGTTGATTCCATTTTCTATTCGAATCATTCCTCCCTCCTTAAGAAGTAATGGCCCCATTGTGTGAAGTTCCCTCCTACGAAACCTTTGTTGAATATGAAGAGCCACTGAAGAGAAGGGTTTTATGTGGTTAACCCATAACCATGATGAACAAAAATCTGAGGATAGAGATACCCTGTAATGCTTGTGACCAACTGTGATACTGACAGTGTGTGGCCTAGCAAATGGACTTCGATGAAGTGTGGGTTTGTGGATGATCCATAACCATGATGAACGAAGATCTAAGGATAGAGTTTCCTTGTAATGCTTGTGACCAACTGTGATACTAACAGTGTATGGCCTAGAAAATGGACTTCGATGACAAGGATTTTGTGCGTTTACCTATAACTGTGATGTTGGTTGTTGATGAAGTAGTAGGTACCTACATAGCCTGGGGTGGGAGGGCACATCTCCAAAGGGAACCGCTCTGAAGGCTGCTCCAGATTTAAAATGGACATAAATCGGTCAATATAACTCAAAATATTTATTATAATCTGTTTTTGGAAATAGAAGGACCATTTTTCATCTTCCCATGTGTTGGAAATCCTTATCTGGACACTCTAGAATCTCAGATTTGTGCTGCAACTTTTCCGTCGTCACAAAAGTTCTGAAAAAAATAGTTGATTTTAAATAAATGATATCTCCCACACCCGAACTTCGATTCGACCCATTTTTCTTTTAAATTGAGAGATTTTTTGAGAGGATCTCAGACCTACAATCACTTTTTTGCAATTCTACACCAAAATTACAAAAAATATAGGAGATCCACCATCCACGAATTTCCGTCAGAAACATTTCTACAACATAGTTGATTTTAAATCAACAATATCTCCCTCATCCAGACTCCAATTCGGCCGATTTGTTTTTCGAATTTGGGTATTTTTTTGCAAGGAATCCAAATCTCTTGTTTGTTTTTGTAAATTTTTCACCAAAAATTTCAGATCTGATCTACAGACTCTCCACCCAAAAAAAATCCCACAAAAAGATAAAAAACAAATTCTTCCCGTTGTGGAAGTCGTAGCATGTGCATGAAGATTGTTGCAAAACTTTGAAACTGAAATATATGTCAAACCCTCATTCCCATGGAAACGTAACCTGAATTGGATACCACTAATTCAGATCTAAGGGGGAGGACCCCAAGATCTAAAAAATTGAAATGTATCTTTGGGGGGAGGCCCCCGAGATCTGAAAAATTGAAATGGAAGAAGAAAAGTGGAGAATGCCCAGTAAACAAAACCACAAAACAATTTTTTTTTATTAAAACAGATAATACTGTAAATGCTACATTGTGGCAGACAATTTTTCCTTTTACAAAATGTGACTTGTTACTTATAGCTTTTTCAGTTACAATACCACAGGTAAATTCCATCGGTGAATGAATACCATGGGTGGATGTCACAATACCATGGGAAAATACCATGGGTGAATGAATACCATGGGTGGATGCCACTTACAATACCATGGGTGGATGCCACTTATAATACCATGGGTAAATTCCATGGGTGGATGAATACCATGGGTTTATGCCATTTTCTATTCGGATCATTTAACCTCGTACAGAAATTACCTGCATACGAATTCTAAAAACAGAAAATAAACAATGGCAAGAGCATAACACATAAAACAAATATACACAGATATTTTCCCCTGGATCCCAAAATCGGGACTACCAGATTGATTTTTCATTATGTTCCTTTCAATCTTACAATACATATATATACATGTCGAAGAATCCATAAACCCAAGTCCATTAACCCTGGATTAGAACATAACTGTAGTTCCCTTGACTGGATCTACAAAATACCATGGACCGAAAACCATCGCGCCCAAAACCATGTGTGATCCGAATTGGATCCTCAAACAATTCCATGATTGTTAAGAATGAATGACAGACTTCAAGAAATCTTATAGCTATCAGAAATAACCTCTGAATAATGGTAATTTGCAGCCAGCACAGAGCAATGAGGACCTTCAGTCAAAGCACGCTGACCGTTGGCCCATGGAGACTGTGCATGGCACAAAAATGACAGTTGGGAAGCTCAAATCCAGAAATGAAGGCTATTTCTGATACGCGATTAGTGCAAAGGCAAAACCCCTCGAGAAGGAAAAGCCCCGAGCGCTCGA
Organism: Pinus tabuliformis; assembly: GCA_031772625.1. Classification (NCBI taxonomy): domain Eukaryota; kingdom Viridiplantae; phylum Streptophyta; class Pinopsida; order Pinales; family Pinaceae; genus Pinus; species Pinus tabuliformis. The sequence continues at coordinate 96,290,322 of CM062805.1, read as the reverse complement.
TCACAAGGGAAACCAAAAAACTGTGGGAAAGCGCTAAAACCGATAGGCGGGTCCCGCGCTCAAACCGGCAGAATATCGGAGGCATTTCGGGAAGTAAGTGGGTTTGGCTGAAGACCCAACGATTCCATACACCAAGGGACGCGTGTCCGACGGGGAGAGAGAAAAACCGCTTACATCGCACACTAACGGTCGAGCAACTCAACCGTGCGATATAAGCAAAGATCGTAGGATCTGGGGGCTCCAGATCAATGGTGGAGGTTCAACCCGATGGATGACTGGATCCAAGGGAGAAATAAGCTACGGTGCATAAATATTTGAAGTATGATTTGACCAATGAGTCGACAAAATGATCTGTTTCGCAAGCATATGGGAAATAACGGAAAAAACCACCGTTCAAGAAGAACTGACACTCAGTTCGCAAGGAGACAGGTGGCCACCTCTCTACGAAGCGTTACACAGTAATGATGATGCAGGGCAGAGGAGTCCCAGTAGACAGAGGCAGGTTATCCAAAGAGCCGAGAAGGTGAAGCGAACAGTCAAAGAAACGAACTGGATTTAAATCCATGAGCTGACAGAGACAAGACAGGGAGACAGTGAGGCAGAGAAGCCGAGTTAACCATTAGAGTAAGGGCAGCATCAAGCAGACAAAGACCAATCGAGGTCGAAATTCAGTAAGGGGAGTTTGTGAACTCTAAGGACTTGGGAATTCCAAGTGCCATCCTATTGATCATCCTCTGTCAAGTGAGACTCAGATTGAGCTCCTTATTGTAAGACTCTGCTTTAAAAACATAATAAAAAGGCCACCACTGAAAGTTGGACCAGGAGACGTAGCCCAGGAGGATTGGGTGAACTCCTTATTAAATTTTGTTGTGTTTCTGTTTTTCTTACTGTGATCTCTTACTATTTCAAGTGTTTGTTTATTTTGCAATCTTATCGATCCGTTGCCTAAGATAACATAGACACACACACCAGCACATGAGTATGTAATACCTTCATTAATTTCCTGAGGTCACCTAGGGGTGATTTCAGATCAAGTGGTATCAGAGCTATAGGTTGTTAAGGTTAGACAAGCTTGTGCTAGATTTAGCTGTTGAATGCTAACTAGATCAAAGCTCAAATTAGGAGAAGGAGAGTTGGTCGAAACTAATCCTAAAATTGGAAGAGTCTATCCTCAGAAGACAATGTCGGAGGAAGGTTCTGTGGGGCCAGACCCTCAATTTATAGATAGTTTCCTAGCCATAAGGTCCATGGTAGAGGAAATGTATAAGGACTTTAGAAAACATAAAGATGAAGATTCATCAATCTCTAAACAAGATAAAAGAGAAGAAGAGTCTCTCCTCCATGACCACTCAAAAGGCAAAGGGAAAGAAGAAAACTTTCTCACACCTCCTAATAGCCCTGAACATAAAAAGAAGACATCTTTGATTAAACTAGATGTTAAATTTGATTTACCAATATATGATGGAGAGTTGAATGTAGAAAAGTTGGACAATTGGATCAAACAAATTGATGTTTATTGCAGAGTGCAGAGTATCGATTCAGACAAGAGAAAGATTCAGCTGGCCAGCCTACACCTTGGAGGCACTGCCTTGGTTTGGTGGGAAGGCAGGACCCAAGCTGACATGAAGAAACATGGTAAGACTCTTTCTGTCTAGAGTGAATTTGTTTCTGCAATCAAAAAGCAGTTCTATCCACTGGCCTACATGCAGCAAGCCATGATGAGCTGGCAAACTCTTCGAAAATTGAAAGGGAAAAGTGTACAAGATTACACCCAAGAATTTAGGAAGAGAGCTTTGATTCTAGGAATCTCATTAGACTCACTTGAGAATCCATTGAAGTACATCGGTGGTCTACACAGCTACATGAGGAACACTATCCTCATGTTTAATCCCACTAGTATAGATGAGGTATATGTTCAAGCTATGCATCTAGAAGCTAGAGGAAAGAATGGGAACCCAAAAGTTGGGGGATCATCCCAACCCACTACAAGCAAGAATAAGGAGAAAAGAAAACAGAAATGGAAAGCAAGGAAGGCCAACATTGCACAGAAAAGCAAGTCTTCATGCACTCACTGTAAGAAGGATGGGCATGATGATGAGCACTGTTGGATTCTGCATCCGGAGCTGAGACCTAAGAAGTTCGAGGGCAAGAAGAAGAAGACTGCTGCAGCTATTCAGAAAGATTTGGGGTCGGACTCAGGAGATGAAACAACCATTGCAGCCATAGGTATAAAAGGTAAGAATTCTAAAGCATCTACTAGTAATTCTGCACAATCTACTATTGATGAAGAAAATGAGAGAAAAAGACATGAGATTTTCCATATTCGAGTTATTTCCAAACATCAAAAGATTGATACTTTGTTTGATAGTGGCTCACAAGTAAATTTAATTTCTGAAGCAATTGTAAAGAAGTTGGGATTACTGACTACACCTCACAAGAAACCATACCCATTAGGATGGTTAAGTGATAAAGCACAACTACAAGTGAGTATACAATGCAAACTTAAGTTTTCTTTTCGGTCAGCATTTGTAGATGAGGTTGAGTTAGACATAATTCCTTTGGATATATGTGGAATTTTTTTAGGAAGTCCTTACTTGTATGACAGAAAAGCTATTTTCTATAGAACTGGGAACAAGTATCTACTCGTTAAAGATGAAATCGAATAATTTGTAAGAGCTCATAAGCTCAAGAATAATTACACTCTCATAAAATCAGGGTAGATGAAACTAATTATAAATTCATGCAAACAACTTTTACTGATGGTTGTAAAGGAAAAGAAACCTGATAAAACCAATGTATTTGAGGGTTGTGATGCTAAACAGCAAACTGATTTAGAAAAAGTTGTTTCAGAGTATGATATCTTGTTTTAAGAACCTAAAGGTCTGCCACCCAAAAAGGAAATAGTGCATGATATTAATTTGCAGCAAGATGCTCCATTGCCTAACATTGGAATGTACAGGTTGTCTGCTTTAGAGAATGCAGAAATCAAGAAGCAGGTGCAGGAGTTGCTCGAGAAGGGGTTCATCAGACCTAGCACATCACCATGTGGATCTCCAATCGTTTTGGTGAGAAAGAAAGATGGCTCGTGGAGAATGTGCATTGATTACTGAGCACTGAATAAGATAAAAATCAAAAATCGTTATCCCCTTCCTCGCATAGATGATCTATTAGATCAATTGAAAGAAGCTATTTATTTTTCCAAGTTAAACTTGCATAGTGGATACCATCAGGTCAGAGTTGAAGAACAAGATGCATGGAAGACTGCTTTCAAAACAAAGCAGGGATTGTATGAGTGGCTGGTTATGCCTTTTGGATTAACTAATGTTCCTGCTACTTTCATGAGAATAATGAATGATGTACTCAAACATTTTCTTGATGATTTTGTTATTGTACATCTGGATGACATTCTGATATTTAGCAAAACATGGGAAGAACATTTAAAGCATGTTAAGCAGACACTAGATGTTTTGAAAAGAGAAAAACTTTAGGTTAAACTCTGAAAATGTGAATTTGGCAAAACATCTTTGAATTATTTGGGACATATAGTAGGGGGTGGTGAATTGAAGATAGATCCCTATAAGGTGGCAGTAATTGTAAACTGGCCTAAACCCAAATCTGCTACAGAAGTTAGGAGCTTCTTAGGAGCAGCACAATATTGGAGAAAGTTCATTTCTAACTTTTCCTTAATTGCAGCTCCCTTACATGCTTTAATAGGATTGAACAAGGTGTTTCAGTGGGGAGGCAACAGCAAAAAGCCTTCGACACCTTCAAAGAAAAGATTAGTACAGCACTAGTACTAGCACTACCATATCTTCAAAGACCGTTTGAGATCCAAACAGAGGCCAGTGACTATGCCATGGGAGCGATGTTGATACAGCATGGTAAACCCATATGTTATCATTTTGAGACATTTAATTCTACAATAGTTAACTATCCCACATATGATAAAGAATTGTATGCATTAGTACATAGTGTGAAAAAGTGGAAACATTACTTAATGGGCAAAGAAACATTTATACATACTGATCATCAACCACTTAAATATCTACACTCCCAAACTAAGTTGCAGCAATCAAGACATTATAGATGGGGTTTTCTACAACAGTTTCATTTAGTCATCAGATATAGAAAGGGCATACACAATAAAGTTGCAGATATGTTATCTAGACCCATTATAAATGCATCTACTATACTTAAGCATAATTTTGTGTTACATGAAATCTACATTGAACAATATGCTAAAGATATGGACTTTAAAGATGTATATGCAACTTTTAGTCAAGGCAAACGAGCAGAAGAATTGGATTATCATATTAAGGACCGACTCCTATATCATTATGGGAAGCTATGCATTCCACAAACTGAAAGAGTAAAGATAATTCGAGAAGCACACACTTCTCTAATATCAGGTCACTTTGGGGTAAGTAAAACAGTTGCATAGCTGCAAAGATTTTGTTATTGGCCAAAAATGAATGAGACAGTTTCTAGATATGTAAGAAGGTGTACTATGTGTGCTAAAAGCAAGCATAGCGATAGAAAACTAGGCGTGTACACTCCATTGCCAGTTCCTTCTCATCCTTGGGAAAGTGTTTCCATGGACTTTGTTGGAGGACTACCTAAATCTAGGAAAGTTCATGATTATATGTATGTTGTTGTGGATAGGTTCAGCAAAATGTGTATTTTGATACCTTGTAATAAACAGATTACCGCTAAACAAACTGAAAAAATGTTCTTTCAACATGTATGGGTTCATTTTGGATTACCCACTTCCACTATATCTGATCGAGACACCCAATTTGTGGGAAAGTTTTGGTCAAGTCTGTGGGAACTGATGGACACCAAACTGAAGAAAATCACAGCTTTCCATCCACAAACCGATGGCCAGACAGAAGTAGTCAACAGGACAGTGATCCAGTTGCTTAGGGGATATTGCAGCAACCATCGCAAGCTTTGGGATGAACATTTGTGTTATGTGCAGCATGCTTACAACCGAGCCAAACATTCTTCCACACAGAGATCTCCTTTTGAGACCTGTTTTGGTTTCACACCAACGTTTCCCTTGGATTTTGTCTTTGGTATGGACACAACAGTTGAGGGACACAACGATGTGGACAAGGCAACTAGGTTCATTGAACAAATCCAAGAGATCCATCAAGCAGTATAGGCACAGCTGGAAAAGAGCCAGGCCAAATACAAGGCAAGGCATGACAAGCATCGGATGAAGCATAGTTTCCAATTTGGTGATCAAGTCTGGCTGTATATCAGCAAGGAAGGGATGCAAGGTGAAGGTAAAAATCTGAAACCAATAAGGTATGGACCTTTCATGATCCTTGAGAAAATTTGTGAGAATGCTTTTTGCCTTGATTTACTAGCTTATATGCACATCTACTCAGTCGTCAATGCAGATAGCTTGAGACTATTTGAACCTTCGTTAATTGAAGATCCTAAAGAATAGAGTCAATTTCCTTCTATTGATGACCTGCTACCTGAATATCTTAATGAATTGCAGGAAGACATAGTTCTGGACAGGAAGGTGAGAACGACACACAGGGGAGATGTTGAGTACCTCAGAATTGGGCTCAAGGGTTCAAAGCCAAGCAGTACAAAATGGATAGAGATTGGACAGGTGAGAAAGTTGTATCCTCACTTAGTCGAGCTTGAAAACCAACTTTTGGTGGTCCAAAATCCTTTCATTGGGAAGGTCGTGATCCGAATTGGATCCTCAAACAATTCCATGATTGTTAAGAATGAATGGCAGACTTCAAGAAATCTTATAGCTATCATAAATAACCTCTGAATAATGATAATTTGCAGCCATCATGGAGCAACGAGGACCTTCGGTCAAAGCGCGCTAACCATTGGCCCATGGAGACTGTGCATGGCGCAAAAATGGCAGTTGGGAAGCTCAAACCCAGAAATAGAGGTTGTTTCTAATATGTGATTAGTGCAAACCGCTGGGCAAAACCCCTCGAGAAGGAAAAGCCCTGAGCGCTTGGTCACAAGGGAAACCAGAAAACCGTGGGAAAGCGCTAAAACCGACAGGCAAGTCCCACGCTCAAAACTAGCGGAATATCGGAGGCATTTCGGGCGGTAAGTGGGTTTGGTCAAAGACCCAGTGATTCCATACACCGAGTGATGCGTGTCCGGCAGGGAGAGAGAAAAACCACTTACATCGCAGACTAATGGTCGAGCAACTCAACCGCGCGATATAAGCGAAGACCGTAGGATCTGGGGGCTCCAAATCAAACAGCGGAGGTTCAACCCAATGGATGACCAGACCCGAGGGAGAAATAAGCTATGGCGCTTAAATATTTGAAGTCCGATTTGACCGATGAGTCGACAGAAGGATCCATTTCGCAGGAATCTAGGAAATAACGGAAAAAAAAAACGACCATTCAGGAAGAACTGACACTCAGTTCGCAAGGAGACAGGTGGCCACCTCTCTGTGAAGCGTTACGTAGCAACGATGATGCAGGGTAGAGGAGTCCCAGCGGACAGAGGCAGGCGATCTAGAGAGCTGGGAAGACGAAGCAAACAGTCGAAGAAACGAACTGGCTTTAAAGCCACGAGCTAACAGAGACAAGACAGGGAGATAGTGAGGCAGAGAAGTAGTGAAGAAGCCGAAGGCCGAGAGACACAGAAATAAAGGCAAAATTGCAGAGAACAGAGAAGCCGAGCTAACCATCAGAGTAAGGGCAGCATCGAGCAGATAGAGACCCATTGAGGTTGAAATTCATTAAGGGGAGTTTGTGAACTCTAAGGACTTGGGAATTCCAAGTGCCATCCTACTGATCATCCTCTATCAAGTGAGACTCAGATGGAGCTCCTTATTGTAAGACTCTACTTTAAAAACATAATAAAAGGGCTACCACTAAAAGCTGGACCAGGAGACGTAGCCCAGGAGGATTGGGTGAAATCCTCATTAAATTTTGTTATGTTTCTGTTTTGCTTACTGTGATCTCTTACTATTTCCAGTGTCTGTTTATTTTGCAATCTTATCGATCCATTGCCTAAGATAACATAGACACACAGACCAGCACATGAGTCTGTAATACCTTCATTAATTTCCTGAGGTCACCTAGGGGTGATTTCAGATCAATATGCGAAATCCATGCACAAAACCATAGGCTAGTTGTGAAAAGAATATAACACAACCCAACATTCTCCCACTTGTTATTTTCTTTCCAAAGGGGGCCACAAGAGAGCTTAGTCATTGATACAGCCCTGCAACGCCCATTGTTTCTCTACACCAAGATAACTTCTCAGTGCTCATAGACTTTGTCAATGCATCTGCGGTATTCTTCAAAGTGTCCACCTTTACCAGCAACACCTTTTTTTCTTCTACCATATCCCTCACAAAGTGATACTGAACATCAATGTGCTTTGTCTTTGAATGATAAGCAAGGTTCTTTGCCAAGAAAATTGCACTTTGGCTATCACAGTCTATCCTTATAGCTCATTGTACTAACCCCATACTTGAACACAACGTCTACAACCAAACTACTTTCTTGCTTGCATGAGTGGCTACCATGTATTCTTCATTTGTAGTTAATAGTGCCACTACATATTGTCTCTTACTCATCCAACTGATTGCACCTCCAAATAGGTTAAACACATAGCCACTTGTAGATCTTCTTTGATCCAGATCTCCAGCCCAGTCTACATCAACAAAGCCATGAATGTCCAAAACTCTGCCCAATCCTGGTCTTCCTTGGTAGCACAAACCATAATCACTAGTGCCACACAAATACCTGAAAACCCGCTTCACTGTTGTCCAATGCTCCTTCCCTGGTTTTGACATAAACCTTCTCAATACTCCCACTGCATGTGTAATGTTTGGTCTAGTACAGACCATTGCATACATTAGGCTACCAACCACACTTGCATATGGAACACAGGACATGTCCTCTTCCTCTTCTTGTGTCTTGGGACAATGTTCAACAGATAACTTTACACCTATAGGAAATAATATAACACAACCCAACACTTATCAAATGCCAAATCTAATCCAAGAAATGTTGGATAAGGGTTGTTGTCATCCATAATTTCTATCACTTCAAAGTCTTCAATAGTGCGTACTCCTTCAATGTTTAATGTAACATCTGATAACCTCCCCTTACGGAATATTTGGTTGGCCATTCTCAACTGAATTGATGACCATTGTAACTTAAACTTACCCATCAATTCCCAGGTCTGCTTTGGTAAAACATTGGCATCAGATCCTAAATCCAAAATAACCTGATCCATGTCATATTCTCTTATCTGTGTAGTGAGCCTCATTTCTTTTCCATTCCTCCTCTTATGTCAATGTAAATTGTTAACTGCACACATGTCACTTTGCGGTACTTCTTTATAAACATAGGTATCTATCAATTCATGTAGTCCTTCTACATCTTTCTGATTTCTTAATAGCTTTATGTAAGTTTGTTGGAAAGACTTTAGAATACCTAGATCTATGTCTTGTGTCGCAACTAATATTATGTCGCAGTTATTCTTCTACATTGGTTTTGTCTGCGCGCTAGGGTTTGAAGCCCCAACATCCATAAAGCTTCACCTTGCTTCCATAAACACTTCTTTTTCCTTCTAAACATCAAAAGCAGGAGCTTTCTCCATAGTCTTTATTACTCATGTGGCTTCAGCTTCCTTCTTTCCATATGCTTTATCATTTCCAGTCGCAGGTCCATTCCTTGTTTCAATATTAATGCGAGGTTCACCGGTCCTCGATTCCATAGTCATCATCTGAATGTTCTGTGTCAGCTGTTGATTTTTCTTTTCTTGCATTTTTTCCATAAGTACTAGACACTACTCAATTACATGATCAAACAATTTTCAATACTTACATGTCATAGTAGGATTCTGACAATCTCTTGCAAAGTGACCTGCCTAACTGCAATTATAGCAAATAATATGTCCATGGCCTCAACCAACTCTTCCACCTCGACCACCACATTGTCCACTTCCTTCCTTTCCATGCTCTTTATATTGCATTCTATATGTGTTAGCACCGCGATCCATCATTAATTCATAAGCTCGATAGTTATTCTCATCATGTCCCACCAATTTACAAAACTTGCAATATAAATTCTTTGGGGTCTGTACATATTTTTGTAACAAATAACAATATTCTGAGTGATGTTCGCCTCTAGTTCTGCATATCTCGCACCATAAGCTGGATCCGACATTCAAAGGGTTCGGAGCTCCACTAGCCATGTAATTTCTTAAAAGAGGGCATTGTTCTTTAGAGTGGCCTTCTAATTTGCACTTTGTACACCACACTTCTTCTTTGACTTCCTTACTTTTCTTCATATCTTGTAACTGCAAAGTTAAATTTTCTAGCTAACACTAATTCTGTTGCATGCCCACATTGGTATCTCCTATCGGCAAAGCTTCTAATTTCATTGCAAGCTCTAGAGCTTCAGCTTGAGTTTCTATCTTTTGTTGTCAAAGGAAACCTGATATGTGGCAGCAGCGCAGCATGAACCATTCCTTATGTTGCTGCAAAGTTATGTCGAAGCTCACCTGACCTAATCATACTTTGAATCGCTATTCAAATTCCCAAACAGACTCAGTAGCCCTTTTTTTTATCTCCTTCAACTCTGTGATACACTGTGACTCAGATTTTGGCTTCTTAAATTCCTTTAACAACACTGTTTTAATATCTGTGAATGATCTGATTGGATTTCTTGAATACTTCAGGTACCATGTCAATGCTCTATCTCGGAATGTCTTGACAAGATGCACCTTCTTTATATATTCATCATGGACCTATTTTGTTGTCCATACTGCTTCGTATAAAAACCAAAATTGTTCTGGATCCTCTAATCTAGTTCCTTTAAACACAGGTAGCTTAATATCATCATCCACATTCCTTTTCAAAGGGGGAGGTGGAGGGGAATTCGTAAGGGGAGGGTGGCGGTGGGTAGGGGGAGTATGGAGACGGGGAAGACCAAAATTACCCTGACTATTTTAGATTCTGGCTTCGGAAAAATTTCAAGCTAAAAGGGTGAATATTGTGGAGTTACTTTGAGGTTTTCAGGGAGGTTTTCTTCTCTTTCAGATTCACTCAACAGAGGGTTGTAGTCAGTTTCTATGAAATTCTTTGAATTTTTGCCATGAGATCTATTTTTAGTGTCTATTCTATACCTTTTCCCACTTTATGTTGTTCCAGTCTCCTCTTTGGATATTCTCCCAAACATAAGTAAACTAATAATCTGACTGCATTCGTAAAATTCCCTTTTCGCACAAAAGCATCCTAATCCAGAGTTTTAAAGATCTCAAGTACTTACCTCACGGTCCTTTGAAAATTTGTCATTCTTCTTCGCTTAGGACATAGAAAAGTCTACCACGAACTCAGTAATGGATCCTCCCATGATGTTATCAATCTAGAATTCAACAGTGCTTGAAATCCGATTGTCGGTGTTCTTGAGTCGATGTATCAGTTCAGGAGTCCACTCCTTAGGTTTGTCTCCTTTAAAATAGTTTTTTCCCTCGTTCAACATTGATATCCACTCATATAGCTCCACATGAAATGAATTGAAAAAGAAAATCATATTGATCTTCAAGAATATACTTCTGTAACCACCTTTTACATGACAGTCGATGGTTTCTATTCTCCTGATTTGCAAATTCTCGTTCCTTTTGTTCTAACCACTCTTGGACTTCCATATTCGACAGATGTCACATAAACATATCCCTCAAACAGATCCTAGTCCCAGCAACGCAAACATTTTTTGGCTGAGTTTGGGCTAACCCAAGTTCATAGTTTACTGCAACTAACAAAACCCTCAATCACTGACCCTCTCGGCAACGACCTACAAGCAGATCGCAATCTCACCCGAGGTGATTATGAGAGGATGTAGAACTAGGTTTCTGCAGCCTTGAGGGATGATGCGATGTGGTATTTTTATGTTCTTTTATCCTTATTATACACATATTACTTCATAGGGTTGGATTATCTACTTAACCATGTCATTAACAACCATAAACAATGTTGTGTGGAATTAAAATATAACCAAAATACTAAACAGAAAGAAAAAGATACAAAATAATCATAGACAGGTTAGGTGCATCAAAACTATACTTCTTATATTAATTCTTTGGAAAAACATACAAATCCTTGACCTGTGCACCCATCTGTAGGTGTCTGCGCACTCAGCTGCAGACTTTAGGTCTCTGAGCACTCAGTTGCAGAGCCTTTCCTTCAAGACCCAAAACAGATTACATAGATGTTTGTATCATATCATCATTAATGTCCTTTTTTCATGACTTCAATTTACATATTTTCTCCTATATATACTAATTACATTAACAGGTACATCAAAATACCATGTGTCGTGTTATCACAAAACCAGTACTAGGGGCTGCAACCAGACAAGGTTTCATGTAACTGTTTCAGACCAGACTTTAGATTAGGAATTAGCCTTCCTAATCAGAGAGGGCTCTCTCACAACTCTTGATAAAATCCTTTAAACACTAGAGGGCTAACTCTTCACACATTTATAAAAATATAGCTGGCTGGACATACATCAAATTGGTCTTCATTGGGCTATGGAGTCTCTCACAGTTAATAAACCAAATCACAGCCATCTCATGGAAGCCAAGGCTCTTTGCATCATCAGATGTTCAAACATAATTTACCTAAATCAAAGCCTGCTGAACATACAGGAAGTCAGAGCATTAAAAAATGAATTCTGAGTGATGTTCTAACATGCTTCACCAAAACCCACAGCTTGTCAAGCACACAGGAAGTCAGAGCATATAATATGAATTCTGAGGGATTGTGCCATAACAAGGCTGTAAAAAGAACATTAAGAAACTAAACCACCATCACATTTGAACAAAAAGATGCATTGAGAATCTTGGGAAGAAAAAACCCTGTTTGCCATTACTGTAACAGTCTTTTCATAAGCTCTAAAAAACTCTGTTTTTGTATATACAGTCCAACCCTTTTTACATTCTAATCTGATCCCTATATAGGCAAGCAAACTCCCCCACCTCGAGCTTCCTCCTCCAGCATGAGGGGAGCCTCGAAGGTGGCTATTAACTACTCCTACATGCTATTCAACTAATGCATTTATTACAAAAGTGCTGAGCTATGATTACATAAAGTCCTAATCAAACTAAAACACTAATTCATTTCTCCTCGTAATATGATTCTTCTTGGATGCTGGACAGCTGTATGATTTCCATTATGGCTAAGATATGTTAAGGGAGCATTCACCGAGCAAGCTGGTCTCGGATGCTAGCTGTAAGACAGCTTATTAATTGATAAAATTAATCACCCTATATTCACGGTCCCCTGTCTTCCATTCCTCTTCATCATTTAAAAACCACACTCCAAGTTCTTTGAACCTTCAATTAACAACGCATAACCACCATATGCTATATGATCTGGACACTTCATGGACCAAACAGGTGTACCAATCGAACATTCTGGTAACCCCACCAATACCCTAGTAGCTCGGTCATAAAGTACCTTTGAGAAAACTTTATGAAAATAAATAAAATATTTTATTTTCCCTTCAAGACCTACACCTGTCACTGTTTAAGCTGTTATGCAATCCATGTATAATCTCCCTCCTGTGTTTGAGACCTTCTTTTACCATTAGCTGACCTCATCATCAAAATTCATTGTTTTTCCACAAAACAGCATTCTACAGCAGTTTCGTAGCGCGCTACGAAACTGCTGTAGATGTCAAAACAGAACATAGGTATTTGTCTAAAGTGTTTTTTGAAATACATAATAGACTTGCAACCTGTGGATGGTGTAAAGATCTTGGAGGATCCCTGAGAAAAATTGTTGTCATAAAGCAACCAGCAATTCTGCATTCTTCCCGAGACCATATTGAATCCAAAACAGCAAAAGAACCTCTGTTTATCCTATGTAATCAAAAATACTCTAACCATATTCCTTTGGCTTAGTTTGGCTCAATTGCATCTGGGTTCTAAATACGATCAAAAGGATGATCTTGGTATCATTGGGGATCCTTACTTCTGGAACCAAGATTTATTCTTGCAGTAACCTTCAAGAAGAAATCTCCCTCAAAATCTATTGCACACATTTAATCATTGAGAACGCGCAACTCCAATTGAAACATCTAGAACACATACATTAATATACTAGATGCTGCTCTCAAGATAATTTCTTCAACATATGTATCTGTTGCAGTTGCAATTGTTATAGTGATTCAACGCGTGGTGTCAAGACAGAGGTCGAACTTTGGGTATAACTGCCATTTCACTCCAATACAAGAAACACTTAATCTCCAGCTTCTATAAATCTGTACATTCTTCAGCATTATTGTTAATGCATGGGTGAAAAACCAGACTCACTGGCCTATAATTTCTGATATGGCATTTTGAACTTTTGTCCATAGCTATTCCCTATCCGGTTTGAAAAGCAAATTTTGGTATATGAACCACCCAGAAAACATAATTCCAACAAATTCAAATGCACTTGAAATAAGAGGAAACTTGTCAATTGCCGCGATAAGTCCAGTTGAAGCCCAAAGCACTATCACAGCTGCAAAGCCCAGTCCACCAACAGCGAGTTTGTCATCAGTCTTTTCCCACAGGTTTGAGGGCATCCGTCAATGGCTTTACTAGAGCAATAGAGGTCTCCCCAGTAATCATTGCAATTACTCTGTAAACGAACTCTCTTACAGCTTTCATTGTATTTACAAAACCGCTCTGTTTGTTTAGAGGTGTATGATATGTACAGAATTCTGATGCTTGAATTACTCCATTCTCATATCCTTTTAAAATCAACACTATTTGGTGTAAGCACGATAACCCCCTTCTGCGCAATCTGCAGATGGCAATGCCATTAAAAACCATGGTGATTCCCCTCTGAATTGTGTTGTAGATGGGCGATTTTTGATCAGGTCTGGATGTCCACTTTAGGATACAAAATCATATTGCAAACGTTCCTGTTCTTCACAAAACGATGACAGAAGTCCAGCATTAGATACGCCTCCAGATCGCTGCCCCTTTTTGCTTTCCCACATCTTATCTTGATCTTGCTTAAGTATTAACACGTGGTGGACCTCGCCTCAACCTTTTTAGTGTCGGTGGAAGTTTCACTCTTACCCTTGTTATTAGTAATGACAGAATCGTGAATAGATGTTACATTTTATCAAACAGTAGGCATGCGTTCTCCAAAGACGCCACATCAGGAAGATCAGCACTTAAAGTACCACTGCGCATGCCAATTTTATATACATTAGCATCGAGAGAAGGGCGCACAGGAATCTGACTTATTCCAGAAACATATGCCGGAAAGGGTGGATCATGTGCAGATGGGGGATCAACACCGGCACGGGCAAGAAACACAGAAGATTGTGTCCTTCGACAACTTCCTCCAACTTCATTTCCCGGATTCCTGCTAACAGGCCGTGAAACTGTAGAACACTCCCTTTCTTCAAAGAGTCTAAGCCTCTCAGCATACTTTCAATGGCACTAACTTGCTGTTTGCCGGCTTGAAGAACACTTTCATGGCTTCTTTCAGGAGCTTGTCTAAAAGGCTTTCTCAATGCCGGATTCCTCAAGGGCTGTGTACCTCTGTCACGATTTGATGGAGAAACATATCTCTTATAAATATCTCCTTCCTCCTTATTTATAAGCCTCCGTATCACAGCATCAAAACTTGAAAATATGCGTTGCGAGCGCTCTGGCCAGGTTTTTTACAAACATGCGATAACATGTTCTTGCCATAGAAAGAACCTCACTCATAGCATCTCCACGGCGCCACGCAACACTTTATAAAGTCTTCATAAAGGTCAGCTGAACGTTGTATTTCAGGAGCATCAGCTCAATATTCTAGCACGAGCAATGCATAATCACAACACTTGGCACAGAGAACTGCATTACGATCATTCTTGGCACAATCCACGATGCTAGGAAGAATGCGAGCAACTTAACAATTACGTAACATCGTCTTTATACAATTATCTGCTAATCCAGCAATCACAAGGACTGTTATGACTACAAGTTTAAAGAGAACTGGTATAAACAATTCAGCATAGGCCTCAAAATCGCCTAATAGCTCTTTCGACAACAAGCTCAATAAATGGCATGCCTGTTTCACCATACTAGATCGACGATCAGATAACTGAACAGTCAAAGGTCCCACAAGCTGCTTCAACAGTGCTGGAAAGCATCCATAATCAGGAGTACCTCCAAAAACAAGACCTTCAACTTTTTGCATAGCAGCGATCCTTACTGACTAGTCCTGCTCTGGTGTAAGCATCCCAGCAATCTTATCCATTTCTCTGACTACAGCTTTTGTCCATTTGCCCGCACGCCAAATTTTCCTTCATTATCATTACCCATAAAGCGCAAAAAGGCCATATACACAGGGGCTATTCTAAGCTGGAATGCTACAAAGAAAAGACAGAATTGTTGACCAAAACAGCTGAAAACCGTCAGCATTCATGTTGCTTTTTTCCACCTTATAAGGATTAGGTTTTACATATTGATGATTGAAGGTGTAGCCATTGTGCATGTTTACCTTGTGATCATTTCTCAAATGAGTCACAAGCGCTGGAACGTCCCCAGCAACTGAGCACTCAGAATCTGCATAAGGGAAACTGAAAGGTCTGAACATACATTGTTGTTCATGCTTTAACTTGCTACAATATGGGAATATGTCGTGACAACCAAGCTTTTGATGTCTGCAAGGACAAAAACCAAACATCCTATATTCCCCAGTTCATATCCGCTAGTGTGGCAATGGTTATGTACCCTCAACTTGCCAGAAGTAACCGTTGCTTTGCCTCTGGCAGATACAATCACACGGAAGAACTAATACACGAACAACCTAGTAAACCTTGATATCTTTCAATCTCATCTGAAAAATCTGACATCAAACCTTTTAAGCAGATCAACCTCATCTACAGCAGTTGTAATCAGTGTACAATAGGCATGCTATGATTCGGGCCTCCACTGAAAACTCGAACAAATCCCCAGTTTCGTAGCACGCTACGAAACCACTCAAACAGGTAGCGCTGCGAAACTGCTAAACAGAGTTCTGGCGCTGCGAAACTGCTAAACAGAATTCAGGCGCTGCGAAAACATCCTGACTTTAAGCTAGACTAAAAAAATTTTGACAACAGCAATTTCAGTGATAACATGTCGCACGGAAAGTGTCGATCTTGCAGACAAGATAGACATTCCTAGAATCTAAAGAAGACCTAACGACAAGCAAACCAACCAGACACTATCTTTCTCTAAATATGCTTTAATAAACAATAGCAAACAAGTGTTTTTAGGGCCTACCTTTGGTCCAACGCAAGCTTATGGATGCCCTCGCTCCTTTGATCCAAATGAGCTCCTCTTCGCGAATCTGCAAACACAAACAAGGCAAACAAATTAAATAGCACCTGAAAAGCCAATTGCATAAAACATATCTAACATGAAAGTCAAGGAGTCCATGAAACAAATAACATAAGATACTTGTTGAGAAAAATGAGTTTGATTGTATTAATTCAAAAGAAGAAGAACCTTACAACCTTTGCCTTGACGCTGTACAAGCTCCTCCCAGGGTCCAACAAGATGTCTCCTCTACTTTGATAAGTTTCACTCACTCTCCAATGGAACCAAGAGGTATGTGATCTCTCCTCTCAAGCTCAACCAAAGAGTCTCAATTTCACCAACATTTACCCTCAAAATGTTCAGCTTCTAACCTCTCTAGTCCTCACCCCAATGCCTGTATTTATAGTGCAATGGAGGGAAGTTACTAGGTACTCCTTCAAAGGGATAAAGCCCTCCTTCAAAGGGATAGCCCCTTTAGTCAAGGGATTAGCTCTTTCTCTTTTGGGATGCATGAACCACCTCAGAGCGAACAATCCACGTCAAAATTCCTTCTAGAAAACTCTAGAATTAACCCAAAGTGAGTTTTTTAAGATAAAACTTGCGCCTTTTGACTTTCACAGGGGTCCGCACCTACACCGTTAGGAACAGAGCGGGTAGGTACGCAGCTTTTGTACACAGAAGGTGCGGGACCGCAGGTGACCATGAGAGAAAGTGCAGAACCAGAGTTACATTGATATTTAATGTCTTTCTCCCACTTCTAAAGCTTGATTTGAAGAGCTGAGGTCTTAGACTTGCTTAGGAGGATAGTACAAGTGATGATAGACCCATACTGACTGCAAATAATCATGGTGATGATATTTTTGTGTAACAGATTGCCCCCTAAAGTGCGAAGTCTGTAGTAGATGAGGATTTCATTTATCATATAAGAAGAGTGAAGTACTTTATCATTTCGAGGATCATCTTGTGGAGAGCCTGGTCAGAACCTGTAAAAACATTCAATGCAAGATATATATATGAGATCATATCATCGCTGAGGTAGCCATTCCCATACTCAGATCAAAACTAACTAGAAAACTATCTACTGCTCTGATATAGGAATGATCTTGTAACATCATAAGTATAGACTCGTGTGAACACAGTATGGACGCAACCATCTGTTTATGAATAGTCCACAACATAATGAATACAAAATTCCTCACAGCCTGGATGGTGGAAACTAGATCCAGGGTCTTCATTTCTACTTCCCGAAATAGTACGATTCTATCCATGCGAATAAATGTGTTGATGTCGAACATGGTAGAAACCACTTGATTACCAGTCAATGATGTAAACTGTTAACAGGTGTGAGAGAAACCACCAGTGATGTCAATGGCTCTCAAAGTACCCAGTACAATCCATGAGATGTGAATAAATGTGTTGATGTCGAACATATCACGGAATCCTTCGATCGAAAGTCAATGATGTAAACTGTCGTCAAAGGCAAGAAACCTGCCATTGAGGCATGCAGATCTCAAGGTACTGACAATTTCTAGATCATCTTTCTAGATAATGAGCTAATGTCGATAGAAAGCGATCCGTCGTAGGCAAGCCCACAACACGAAATCATAGATCAAGTTGAAGAAATTTAGTTGCAAGGACTGACTCAGGGATGGTCAAGATGGGTGACAGATATTTTGCAGATGAATGGCTTATTGGCAATGACCTCTTGAACACATAACGACATGACAGATGGCTTGGTGACAATTGACCCAAAGTTAATACCCAAAAACTGGCTGAAGACTTTCAATGTGGTTTTATCAACCCAGGTGAATAAAGGTGTCTTGTTCAAGAGTGGTTACAAGGTATGACAAACAGACTTATTTTTCTCTCTTTTCCCCAACCATTTCTGGCAAGTACCTCTTTATTTTTGACAAGCTTGAGGAGGATAACATTTGCTTGATTATAAGCTCATCCTTCGGATGAGTCCAACTTAGTTTAGATTCGAACCCTAAGAAGGAGTGGTTCGTTCCTGTTTGTAATTAAACAGGTCCTTTACTGTGAAATTTTAACGAGTCCAGTATAGGAGAAACTCAGCGTTTTTCAATTTTAGAGAGTCTGAAAAAACTTAAGAAGACTCCAGGGTTGACCTTTTTCGTAAATTTGTGTCTCCCAAGCCCAAAAAAGTATAAAATAATACTTGAGAGAACCGCTTGATCTTTTACGACCAAGGAGTACTTTTCGTTATTAGTGTCACTGATCCGCAAAAGTAAAAAAGCGATCAACGACACGTCGTTTTATAACCAATATCGAATTCAAAACGACAAAAATCCGGCAATCTTTTCATGTTTTTACGGTCGGAAAAGAGTTGTAATTGGACCGTCTTTTAATTCCGTTTTAACGAGTGTAAAAGAAACGCTATGCAATCTTTTCATATTTTAGGAGTCAAAAAAGGGCTTAAAGATGACTCTACTTGTTTTTTCGTTGAAAATGATAGGTTTCTCCTGAATAATCCTTTATTCTGCACAGAAACACAAACATTACTCATACCTGTTTGAAATGGATAAAAGCGTTGCAAAATACCTTTTCAAAGTGAAACATAAACAAATTTGCGATTTATTTACTCAAAAAACTTATAAAAAGGGCCTTTGTCAATTCATTTTTACCGTTCGAGTTTGGGTGAGAAAATAGTGCTTTTGCTTAGAAAACTTCCCGTGAAGATTGTGGAAAATCCAACTGTCGAAATCGAGTGTCGTATTCTCCAGGTAATCCACATCATCCTACTCTTCATTTTCAACCGTTTAGTTTTTTGATTTAGTCCCTCATTTCATTTTTTGGGAGGGTTTTTAGGCGCAAAACCCGTGCGCGGGGGTCGCAGGTTTACCATTGCGACCCGCGGACCCCGACTTTTTCTCCATTGGGAAAAAGCTCGGGGTCCACACCTTCCATGTAGACAAAGTGTGGACCCACGCACTGTGTCTAACGTGGAGGGTGCGTACCCCGCAGCAAGGGTTTTGAACCCAAAATTTCTCAAAAATGGACCAATCAAAATGTTTTCTAGCAATCTAATTAATCTATACTTGATGCGGAGAGTATATCATGCTGGATTAGCGTGAACGGCAGCATGAGGACGTGGATACTGCCGCATGGAATCATCAGCCTTCACTTGATGCTTTGAGGGCATGCAGACTGTACAAATTCTAGACCATTCCTGGCATGAGGGCTCAGGTAGATTTTTTGCAGTGGCTGGTTGACAGATGGAGCATACAGGACCAGTGCTTCTTCATTGGCGGGCACCAGCTTGAAATCGAGCCGGAGGACATTTATTTCTTGACTGGTTTGCCTAAGAGAGGTGAAGACTTGACTCTATTCGGGACTAGGCCAGGTGGCCAGCCTGTCGATAGCCTCCGGCTAGAGTACTGCAACAGCCAGGCTAAAGACAAAGGGATAGACATAAAGACCATATCCCATCCTGAGCTCATGGTGATTCCGTTTACAGTCACCAGACTTTGCGGAGCTGCCGGATTACATGTTTCCACCGGATCCCAGATGCGTATGGCAGTTGATTGCTTTCGAGGCACCGTCTTCAACTGGTGTAATGCTGTGCTGGCCAATGTGAAAGGCCAACTGACCAGGGCCAAGAGCGGACGACTAAAGACCTATGGTTATGGGGCTTTGGTCGTGAGTTTTGGCCTGGAGAGGGTTCCTATGCTAATCCCATAGCACCTTACTGTTGGAGCTGGGCTTCCTCGAGAGCCCAAACTGATGCGATGGGTCGCAGTCATGGCCCGTCACTCGGGCGAGAGGACAGAAGTTGCTCGGTTCAAACCTGAGTATTTCCAATGGTTGGAAAACTAGGTCTTTTCCATTCAGGATTTCCCTTACGCTGGGATAGATTTCCGTGGTGACCCAGACATGGCTCTTCCACCAGGAGAGCAATGGGACGAGTTAGGTAAAATCCTTTTCAACTTTTCCTATTTTTAATTTTTTTATATATTTTTCATCGTCTCAAAACTGATAGTAAAAATTTCAAATGCAGATGTGGGTCCACAGCAACCAGCCGCTCTCTGGCCTTTCGAGAGGAGGCAACCAGTTGCACCCGCGCTAGCCCTAAAGGACGAATCAGCAGAGGTTTTGGCCGAGTTGGAGGGTCATCTTGAGTGCTTGACAGGGGATATTCCTGAGACCACTATAGACAACATTCCTCGTCGACTTCAGCGCTATGTGATTGGAGTCCCGGGATCTTTTAGGAGGTTCCTTTGCAAGGTGGCCCGGGCAGTGGTTTCTTATAGAGATCATCACCAGTGATAGGATGATCACCTTTTGTGGGCACATGTGACATTTTTGTTTTTGTACTTATCATTTTTTCCGATCATAAGGTGTTTTTCAACCTATGATCGAAGACGATGTATTTTTTGACACACTCCTATATATATATATCACTATTACCGGCTTATCTTGTAAATCATGTTATGGAATGGTTTTAAATTTACATGTATGATTATTGCAAATTTCTATTTAACATTCGAGAAGCAATTGCATCTGCTAATGTATTTAAAGACCTTGGAATATGTTGATATTCAATGTAATCAAACTCACGTTCCAAGAGACGCACTCTCAAAAATAATCTTAATAACACTGGATTTCTAATGGCATACACTCTATTAAGTTGTAATACAACGAGTTCAGAATCCAACCTCACTATCAAACTCCGAATCCCAAATGAAATAGATTCAGATAATAACTCAATCACTGCACTATACTCTGCAATTTTGTTTGTTGTTTGACCGAGGCTTACCCCATGCATAGAAACTAACTCGTCAGAGGGCGAATAGATAACCCAAGCTGCGGAAGAGATGTTCCATGTATTACGACAAGCACCATCAGCAAATCCAATGTATGTTTGGAGAGGCATCAACATTTGCAATATCAAGAGTAAAACCAAGATAAGCAGGAATAATGACGGAAAAACACTCTCTAAACTAAGCACACTTTGTAAACTAAAACACACCAGCTAGAAAGAAAAACTATCCGAACTAAAAATCTCCATACCCCATTCTTTTAAGCATAGTACCTCTTCAAGTAAAGGCCATTTCTGGGTTTACCCAAAGAGTCCCCATCAAAGTCTACTAATTCATAGGCCCCTTTTGCTAGCTTTCGCTTAACAATATAGGGACCATGCCACATAGGAACGAATTTCCCAGCACCTAATTTATCATTAGCTTGATCATATAATAACACTAGGTCTCCTTCCGAAAAATTTCGAGGGGTCACATTCCGATCATACTGAGCTTTCATACATTTTGCGTGAGTCTTGATCGCCAATGCAGCATCACGTCGATTCTCATCTAATTGAGCTAAGT
The DNA here is from genome assembly GCA_031772625.1 of Pinus tabuliformis. Taxonomy (NCBI): domain Eukaryota; kingdom Viridiplantae; phylum Streptophyta; class Pinopsida; order Pinales; family Pinaceae; genus Pinus; species Pinus tabuliformis. The sequence continues at coordinate 96,268,672 of CM062805.1, read as the reverse complement.
ATAACAAACGCTTTTCCTCTTCGGAAGTAGCTGGAAGTAACTCGATGGCCATTTGCAGTGACAGGATTTCGCACTCAATGGGTAACACAGCTTCCAAACCATAGACTAGTTGGAAAGGAGTGAACCCTGTTGATGTTTTTACTGAAGTTCGGTACGCCCAAAGCACTGAAAATAGCATGTTGTGCCAATTCGACCGATGAATCCCAATGATTCGTCGGATCGTGATAACTAAAACTTTGTTGATGGACTCAACCAGACCATTCGCTTGTCTATAATAAGGAGTTGAACTATCGTGACGTAAACCAAGCTGGCCTGTAAGTTCGGTCATCATAACGTTTCGAAAATGACGCCCATGATCAGTGATTATTTCTTGTGGGACACCAAACCTAGCAATTATATGATTGAACACGAAAATTGCAGCTGTCTTGCCGTCTGCCTCGAATGTAGGCATCGCCTCGGCCCACTTAGTAAAATAATCTACCGCAAGGATGATATACGCATGCCCCCCGGCCGAGTGAGGGTTACATGTAATAAAATCGATACCCCATTTGGCAAAAGGACCAACGGAAATTATAGGGTGGAGAGGAGCAGGTGGAGCGCGCATCTTACGATCAAAAATCTGGCAGTTGTGGCATTTTCGGACCACCGTAATACAATCTTTAAACAAGGACGGCCAGAAATAGCCAGCGCGCAATATCTTTTGGGCTGTGGCATACCCAGACATATGACCGCCACATGCTCCAGAGTGGCAGTCATTTAGAACCCTTTCAGCTTCTTCGTGAGTTAAGCAACGTCGAAAAATAGAGTCCGCCCCACGGCAATAAAGAGTATCTCCAATAATTTTGAATTGTTGGGACTGGAATCGAATTTTCCGACGTTCCGACCTTGAAATTTCTGGCTGAAAGGATTGGGTCTGGAGATAGACGATGATATCCCCATACCACGGATCTAAAGTGCTGATTAGAAACAAATATTCATCCGCAATGGGCTCCTCTGCCACAGTTTCTGTGTCAGCACGCGGGAAGTCACACATTAACTCTGCAAAAACTAAAGATTTCTTAGACTTAGATTTCTCAAACTCCAAGTCGAACTCCTGCAGGATAACGATCCATTTAGAGTACTTGCCCCCTAGCAATTGTTTGGTCAAAATGTAGATCATAGGGTTGCAATCCAAAATTACTGTAGTTTTACGTAGTAAAATGTAGTGACGAAAACGTTGGACAGCTTGAACGGCTGCCAATGCCAATTTCTCCACATGTGAGTATTTTAGCTCAGTTGGATTTAACGTACGACTAAGGTAATATATCACATGTTCCGTTCCGAATTCATCTCCCTGAACTAAGACCATTCCAATAGTGGAATGGGAGGCGGCGAGATACAAAAAGTAATCCTGGTTGTAGTTGGGAGGATGCAACAACGGTGCATGGGTCAACGCCTGTTTGAGTGCATAAAAAGATTTCAGAGCTATCTCATCCCAAGAGAATTGAGTGTTCTGTTTCAACAACCGTGTAAAACCCTTTGTAACCTCGGTGTAGTTAGGAATGAATCGTCATAAAAAGTTTGCTTTCCCTTGCAAACTTTGGAGCTGGCGAAGACTCGAAGGAGGAGGCAAATTGATAATAGTTTCGACCTTCGAGGGATCAACGCGAATGCCAGCTTTGGAAACTACAAATCCCAGCAATCGACCCGTTTCTATACAGAAGACACATTTGTGTGGGTTCAACCGAATACGATAATGCCTACACCTCATAAAGATTGCTCGTAAATGGACGAGGTGATCAGCTCGATGTAATGAATGAGCAGGCAAGTCATCGAGATAGGGTTGCACAATGTGCTTGATGTCATGAAATGCATAAGACATCGCCCTCTGAAAAGTTGCTCCGGCATTCTTAAGCCCAAAAGGTAATTTGCAATAAGCAAACGTCCCCCATGGACAAATGAAAGTCGTTTTTGGTTGATCGGCAGGTAGAATGTTGATTTGATTGTATCCGAAAAAACCGTCCATAAAGGAAAATATTTCACTGCCGGCACAATCATCAATGATTTGATCAATATAGGGAGTTGGGTAATTGTCCTTTGGACAGGCTCGATTAATGTCCCTATAATCGATGCATATTCTTATTGTCCCCTGTTTTTTGTTAACCGGAACAATATTCGATACCCAATCCGTTAACGAGATCGGATAAATGAAACCTGCTTTCAACAGTTTTTCAACTTCTGCTTTAATTGCAACAGCTTTTCGTGGGTGAATTTGACACAAACGTTGTCGGACGGGTTTAGCGTCCGGGTAAGTCTTGATCTCATGAACAACAATCGCGGGATCAATTCCTGGCATTTCCTCATAGGACCAGGCAAACACGTCGCGGAATTCTTGAAATAGGGCCTTATATAATTGAATTTCGTCATCTGTACACGAGGCACCTATATGAATGTTCTCAACAATTCCAGGCTTAACCGAAATGTCAATGGGAATAGTTCGAGAGATGTTTCCCAAATTTAACTCTGAATCGGGATGTTTCATTGGATTCTGAGGTTCCTTGACATATTCAGTCGTAAAGATTGATGAGAAATCATTTTCAAAACGATCATCCTCAGGTAGAAACGAAGATCTGTGATGGAGATCTTCCCATGGTAAATCATCTACACATAGGATTTCACGAATTTGCTCATCAGAGTGAACAAATTCAGAAAATGTAGTTAAATCCGAGGTTGATGTGAAAAGTGATTCCTCACGGACCACATTCATTAAGTCATTTTCAGTTGAACACGGGTCGGCAAAAGACTGCACGGCTTCATAGGCAATTTCATATGGACTCAAAGGCATGGAATTACCAAATGAGTCTATTTCAGATTCAGAAGGAACAATCCAAGGATCGTCATAAAAAATAGTGTCTGATGTAATCATATGAATGGTTGCAAATGAAGATGATGCGTTGATTGGAGGAAAAGGAAAAGTTCCCAGTAAACCGGCATCTTTAACTAATCCTACTCCAACATCCTTATATGGGATAGTCGTTTTACCGACATGCTGAATACTCTCCGAAGAGGCTGGGTCGGATGAAAAGTAATCCAGCTGGTCTATTGTTATGATCTTTCCATTATGTGGAAACTTTATGACTCTAAAGACCGATGAAACGACCGCTGTCATAGCGTATGACCAACTTCGACCCAAGAGAAGGTTGTAGTCTAGAGGGGCATCAACCACCTCCACATCTAGACTAACGATTTTTCCTTCAACCCCTATAGGCAAATCCTGTAGAATGCCAAAAGGATGAAACCCACGGCCATCAAAGGCCTTAAGAATTGTCGGGGATTGATTTAGTGAAGGAGAACCAAGCGATCTCCAACACTGTATCGACATAATACACGTTGAGGCTCCCTCATCAATTACAGTCTGATGAATAGGCCTGTTTTTGACTATCACTGGGATCTGGAAAGCCATTTGATGAGGCAAACGCGGTGTACTATTTTCTAGATCAAAGATTATTAGGTTCGGGTCCTGAACATCAACAGCTCCTATAGCCGACAAAAGTAATTTATGCTGTGCTGGGCATGATTGTAGCACTTCCAAAGCCGACATTGCTGAGGGTGAAATAGCTAAATCCTCAACAATGTTATAATTCTGAGCCGCTCTCGCATGTGGATTGAAAGCTTACTTTCGAAGTATACCCTTGGCGGGCGGTTTGATTACTAAGTCTGGATTAGGTTTCTCGATCTGTAGTGGATCGGAATCGGGAGCTGAGGTTGATGGATTAGAATGAGAAGATTCTACTTCTTTACCATCAACAGGACTTTTACTGCCATAATCTTGCGATCGAGTCACAATCCTTACATGGGACATCATCAATATGGGTTCTTCATTGGCACTCGAGGAAGAACCTATCATCTCGCTATCTTGACTCGGAAATGGATCCTTCAAAACAGCAGGAGTTTGGGAACCTTTGACGATCTTCGCAACCTCTACTCGATGAGGGCAGTCTCTTGTAAAATGTTCTTCGTCACAAATGAGACATGGATAACGAGGTTTGCGCTTTTCATCATTGGATTCTGCCTTTTCAGGTTTCTCCTTTGAACTTTTGTCCGTTTTATTCTTCTTCTTTCCTTTCTTCTTCCCACTGGATTTTGATTTAGTCGTAGATGATTCTACAACGTGAATATCGGCGGAAATCTCTGCAGAAGAATCTCCTGTCGGGGAATCAGGCAAGGTTATGATAGGAGAAGAATTCTTGGAAGACTTCTTCTTACTTTTAGTGTTAACCGTACCAATCATACCGTCAGCGGCATGAGATCCCGAAGGAGTTGCAGTGATTTGATTTGACTTGGGAAGATCGGGGATCTTTTCGTGTAACGTACCTAACTGAGTATAGACCAAGTCACGGTACTGTGCTTGAGCAATCACTTGCTCCTCAGTAACAACTCCGGCTTTAGCAACATCTTCAGTGATCCTTGGCAACAAAGATTTTACAAACCACTCAGCCAAGATTTGATCCGGAATAAATACCTTCACTAAACGTCGTCGACGTCTCCACTCATGAATATGATCTGAAATATACGTGGATGCTGATTGTTTTAGCGAAGTTAACAATTCCGTGCCATTGTCATATCAGACTGGCAACTGGAAATGAGTTAAAAACGAGGTAGCTAACTGACTAAAATTATAAAAAGTGCCTTGCGGTAACTCAATATACCACTTGGCCGCGAGACCAATTAGAGTGCGCTGGAAAAGTCTAAGACGGATCGAATCATCTGTGATGGAGTTAGACGCACACCAGAGGTGGTAAGTCATCACATGGTTCGACGGGTCCTCACCATATTTACCTTCGAACTAGGGAATGTCACTGGGCAACTTATTCGGCATTGGCGGCCAAAACGGAAGATAATTAATCGGATCGTTCGTTAGGCGCGACAAGTCTGGTAAGTCCAAAGTTGCGATAAACGGTAACTGCCGATTAGGATCCCTAAAACTCTGGGTCATGAGACCAGCCCCAGGAGGAGGATATCCAGGATAACTAGGAATAGGAATCACGTTCGGGATATTGTATCCTCCCGGAAAACCAGGATTAACCGGACCGTACTGGGGTTGTTGAGGTTGTTGATAAGTGTACCCAGGATATGGTTGATACTGATAAACTGGCTGCTAGACAGCAGAACTGAATTGGTACTGTCCCTGGTAAAGTTGATAGGTGAATTGTGGTTGACTTGTGACAACCATACTTAAACCAGGTTGTCCTACAGGCATCTGAACCGTAGTTTGAATCGTGGATCCAGACGGTGATAAAGATGTCTGAGGAGTAGATACAGGAACAGTAGAAACCGGAGCTGTCGATACTCCAGAAGTAGGTGGGGTAGATTGAACAGATGTTGCGGCAGTTGCAGCAGTCGTTTGAGATGGAGTACGAGGCGCAGTAGGCCCAGACTGAGAAACTACCGAAGGTACAGAAGTTTGAATATTAGACTGGACTAGTTGCTGGGGTGAACCAGAAACTAAGGGTTGTCCAGTTTGATGTGACAACTGTACATTTGGCTGCAACACCTGTTGAGTTTGCAATGGATCCCACACTATGTTCATTCCGGGGTACTGACCCATAACAGGTTGAGAATATTGAGGACCATAACCAGGTTGAGGGTAGGATTGATAATTGAAAGGTACATTTCCCGTTCCTTGAACATAAGATTGACCTTGGGGTGGTTGGAAACCTTGGTTCGAGTACTGACCTTGGGGTAGATACCCCTGAGGCACGTACTAATACTGGGGTTGACCTTGAGGTATAAATTGATACTGGGGTTGACCTTGGGGTACATATTGAGTCTAGGGTTGACCTTGAGGAACGTATTGTACCGTAGGTACATACTGTCCTTGAGGTTGCCCCCCAGATGCAAATTGTGTACCTTGAGGTTGCCCCCCAAGCGTTAATTGAGGCTGCCCCCCAGGCGGTAACTGGCCACCTTGAGGTTGAGAATTGGGAATAGAACCTGACATCATAAGAATGTCTTCTACGCTCAACGGCTTTGCACCATTGTTTCCAGTGAATAACCCTTGTTCAATGGGTTGAGGAGATGCTCCCGAAAAAGTACCAGAAAGTGAATGATACCCAGAGGGAACAGAAGTACCGCCGTACAAAAAAGATTCAGGCGATTGAGTAAACATGGACGACTGACCTGACATATTTACGGGAGTATAAAAACCTCTAGGGTGATAAGGAGTACGAGGTGGTGAAAAACTTAACACTGGGTTTTCCAAATAATTAGTCAAAGAAAGATACCAAGTAGTACTTCTAGGTGGAATGTAAAAAATTGATTCACGCTCCCTTAGATCAATAACAGGTTGATTTTCAGGGACAGGGATGCCTACTTCTTCTTCCGGAGCAAGTTCTTCAATAGCTATCAAACCAGAAGCAAGATTTTCGGTGATTACTCTTTCTACCCTAGGTGAATTAGGACCACTAGAAGTTGGAGAGACAAACCCCGATGTTGGAGTAACAGGTTCAGATATCTCAGGTTCTTCACCTATATCACTAGTAGATGAAAAGCTACCAGCAAGTTCGGAAACCGAAATAGATTCAGGATTATAACCTGTTTCTAGAGTTTGGTAATCAGGATGTACAACCAACGAAGACTCTCCTTCTTCAGGTGACCCAACTTTACTGCCACTAGGAGTTACGAGGACTTTCAAGCCTTCAAGATGGCTCGAGACTCCTTCAGGAGGTTGGCCCCGAAGTCTACGGGACTTCCTCAATAAATCAGCCACGGTTACAAACTCAGGAGACTGGCCCCGAAGTCTACGGGACTGTCTTGGTAATTCAGCCACAGTTAAAAACTTTTAACTACTTCACATGCAAACAAAGTAAAATCTCAATGAAAACCACCTAAAGCCTCTAAAGAAGCAAACAAATTTGAATCACACGCCTAAAGAATCTAGAGATCAAACACACACAAACAGTAACTTTCCTGACCGAAAACACTAGTTGGTGATGAAATCCAACGTCGCAGAATTCAGTACAGAAATGGCGGTTGGAACAGTTACCCTGGCAACCTGCTTAATGAATAGACTGGACCAAGTTCCTCCACTTAATCGTCTCGAGTGAAGTGAACCCCCGAGAAAATCCAAGTGAGTCTAGCCGACGTCTGCTCCAGGTACAGTGGGATCTTCCCACCACTGTCACCTTAGTAAGAATCCTAAAGAATATGGTCACTAAGGCTACCAACTAAGACAAATACACCTGGGGGAACAGTCTACGATCCGATACGCACGCAAGGGCAGAGTAGCAAGCTCAATCCCCTTGAAGGCTCCTTGACATAATCCAAGGTTTACCAACAAGTGACCCCAGGCTCCTCGACAATGGTTAATCCGAGGTTTACCGTTTTTAATACGTGAATATCTGGCGTCGTTCCCAATGAGGAAGGATTGATTCCCACACTGGTTCGGACACGATCTCGTGCTTCTCCTTTAAGAGGAGCTTTCTGTTACCAGGAAAAGTGTCTATTTAGAACTACTCTATCCCACTAAGGTGTGATAGCTGCCTTAGAAACAAACAGAGAAAACTACTTTCGTATTTCCTTTATGAATTAAAGATAGAGGGGGATAGAAAGAACCGACCTGTGTCTTGCGCTAATCCTTTGATCCAATCCCTCTCTTCTTTGACAGCTTCCAGCTACCTGCTCCCTTACTTGCCCAGCTTCACCAAGTACTTGTAAGATCACAGAAGAATAAAACCATACAAAGACATGGATCTATATTCATAAACAGCTTAGGATCAAATTTAAGCTAACCATACAAATGTAACAAGCATCAATGATACACAAGCATGTAGGAAAAACCCAAATAGTTTTTTATTGATAAAACAAGAAGATCCAGGAGGAGTTACAACCGATGGTTCCTGACCCAGCATCAACCTCCCAGCAAAGAAGCCCCTCTTCGCCTCCAACAAAGCATAAATCACCCAATACTCTGATATCTATCTCAAAACCAACAGCAATTCCTTACAATGTGCAAAATTCCAGCCTTTGGATCTCTGGGATGAGGGATCCATATATAGATGTATGCAAGGAGGATGAGTCAGCTTGTGATTTGATTAGTGTCTTCTCTCTGTCATTTCTTGCTTCCACTTGGAGACTGAAGGCCTCTTACTCATCCTTTGTCGAATTCAGTGAGGCAAGTGTCATAGGAGAAGATTCTGGAAGCTTCCATTGTCTCTCCACCTTGCGGAATGGCACTTCCATTTGTCATTTCCCGCTCAACGCACCCTCATAGTGCATTTAGGTGCGTTGCAACGCACCTAGCTAGTGTGTTTAGGTGCTATGCAACGCAGCTAGCCAGTGGAGCAGCTGAAATGATCCTGTTTTGACTTATTCTGAGCAGTTTCTGGTGGAGAACTTCTGGGAGAAGCTGTAATTTGTTGACCTTGTTCCTTTAGGGGTTAGAACAACACTTTTAGGGACTTAGGAGCCCTTGGTTTATGGACATTTCATGCTTGGAGCTGCAAGGCACAAAAATGTCTATAACACTTTCCCAGAGCATAAATGCAACAATTGGATTTCTTCCTACCACAAGATACAGCTACTTGTTTGTTTTTACTGTCTTGGAGAGTTAATTACTCTCCTACTCCAAGACACTAGCCTAAGCTAAGTTGGTGTATCAGAGCCCTAGAAATAAAATGTTACTAGGTGAATTTTACTTTAAGCGTTAATTTTAGTGGTTGTTGTTTAAGTCAAGAGGTGGCGGAGATGAAACTCGTGGTGTAAAGACTCGACTCGAAATCACTAAAAAGATGCACCTAAGATGATTTAAACAATCTTTTCTCTTCGATGAACTTCTAAACTAAGAAAGAGTTTGAGAATGCAAATACTTTGTAAACACAAATCTTTCTCAATTAAACAAATTAAAAGAAGAGCTTTTCCTTTCCAAAGCACTCAAAACGAGACAATTAGCTATTTCACACAATTTCCCTTTTCTTTTCAAAGCACTCAACCACTACAAAAAAACAAACTTTTCAAAAAAGATTTCTTTTTATATTTTGTAAATAAAACACTCAAAACTAATGAAAACGACTAACTTTGAGAGCTACAAATTATATAAAAAGCTACTTGAAGTCAAAGCTTTAAGAGTCTTTTTGAGGATGTTTTACTTAGCTAAATGTGAGCTAAGGACTAATTTATGCAGATTCACAATTAGTCAAAAAACAACCAATCTTTCGTTTTCTTTTTTTTTTAAATGAAAATTCCAAACTTTCAACTACAAGCTTTTCGAAATTTTGAAATGAGAAAACTCAAAGCGGATTCCTCAACAAGGGGAGATTTCATCAATGGTCAGACTCATAAGAAGACTGGTAGACACCAAGTTAATCTGAGGTCCCTAAGGCTTCTAAGCTCAGAGCCACTACACAACCAAAAACGAAAAACAAACCCAACAAGCAAAATTCCTAGGAATTCCACCTAAAACCCTAATGCTAATGAAATTAAACCAAGGAAAGTTTTTGACAGGGAACAAGCAGGTCTGGGCAATGGCTAAAACCTATAAACAAATTCTAAACTGATAAAAAATAGAAAAATTTAAAATTTTTCAAAATTTTGACAGGGTACGCAGGCAACCTGTTTACACAGGTGCGTCTACGCTCTGTGCACAAAGAAAAAGTGCGTACAAGTATGCACTGTGCTTAACTCAGAGGGTGCATACCTCTCCCAAAACTATGAAAAATGAAAACTAACTCAAAATTAACTAAATTCACCCAATCCCACAATCATCAAGTCAAAAACAGAAACATAAAATACAGTTTCTCAGGTCAAAGTATAGACAAAGAAAACAATCAATTCCCCAGTGGAGTCGCCATTTTGTCGCACGGAAAGTGTCGATCTTGCGGACAAGATAGACATTCCTAGAATCTAAAGAAGACCTAACGACAAGCAAACCAACCAGACACTATCTTTCTCTAAATATGCTTTAATAAACAATAGCAAACAAGTGTTTTTAGGGCCTACCTTTGGTCCAACGCAAGCTTGTGGATGCCCTCGCAAACCAGAGTTACATTGATATTTAATGTCTTTCTCCCACTTCTAAAGCTTGATTTGAAGAGCTGAGGTCTTAGACTTGCTTAGGAGGACAGTACAAGTGATGATAGACCCATACTGACTGCAAATAATCATGGTGACGATATTTTTATGTAACACCATGGTCCTCCTAAAAACAATCAACTATTTCCCAAACCCGTTACAAAATGAAAAGACTTCGACCCACCCCAAAGCCCCTTTAACATCGTTTGGTACATAGCTTTGCAGTACCGCACACTCCACTCCCTAAAATACAAATTTTTTACCAAAACTTGGGCCAAGTTGGGCTACACCCAATAGATACCTTGCTTGAGTTTCTTTTGCTTTCTTCCAGGGTCACTCTTGTAGGATTGTGTGTACCTGTGGGCCCTTGCACCTGGACCAATCACCAAACTTCTAAGGTAGGTTTTCATTTCTAGACTATCTTCCATGGTGTCCTAGATCATTCTCCAATAATCAAATACACAAGAAAATCATGTTGAACATGGCCTCTGACTACCACATCATCCCGGTAATGTCATCTGTGCCATGTGGTGGATCGTGAGTGGTGACATGTGTCACTGGGATTTGGCCCACTTTACCACTTGAAAATGCCGAAAACGCATGCCACATGTCACACCCTCATTGGTGCCATTTCATGCTAACATCTTCATCCACCTATGTCTCCACCTATCCATCGATATCACCTTTGTTGGCTAATGAAAATGTGCCTTGTGTCACCTACTTCATGTCCTCCCAACACTTCATCATCTCGTGACTTACCCTTTGCACCTGTCATTGTGACTTCTAGGGATCATTCGCTGGGATGAGCTATTTATGGGGATCTTTGCGCACCAATTATAACTCATTCCAGTTGTTGCATCACATGTCCATTTACTCCTGATTCCCATTCGTCCAACAACCTTCAAACTTTCGATGCCTTTGGCTCTTCCAGGTTTGGACCTCATGGATAATGTGGTTGTGGGGACCTCCCTATGCTAACAGGCACCAATTATGACTTGCTCTTCCAGTCATGCGTGCTAATCCACGCCCTCCCTGCTAGGGTGAATCTCGTTGGTGGTTTTGCGGGCCCTTTCTTGGTGATTTCATGGTAATTGGAAGGAGGGTCCCATTGTGATATGGATCATTGATATACGATCAATCGTATGAGAAATGATACTTAACGTGGGGCCTCCACTATTTTTTTATTTGTGTAGCTTGGGAAGTACTCCAAGCCCTAGTGTTCAAGGGTTGGAGGTCAAAGCACCACAAGTAGGCTTGTGGGCTTGGAACCCAAGCATGGTGTTTCACAACCATCGGGATTTGGGCCAAACTATGAATAATTTGAGCTTGACAAAAATTGAGGTGATAGAGCTTGGCGAGCCGATTCCAATGCTTCAAAGATCACTCAAATCGAAGCTCTAGAAACGAAGTTATGAATTTTTGAAGTTGAAAAATAATTATGGATAGTCAAGTCACGAAGGCTTGAAGTGAATTCGTCCAAGAGACATGTCTCTTCAACAAATTCGTGGAGCCCTTATTTTTGGTATAATATAAGGTGTGTGAGATCATTATTGATCATCCATCTCATCATAAAATACCTATGAAATAGGATAGTGAAATATAAGGCTAGGGAGATGAGTTTGTGGAGGCTTTTGGACTGCTGAAGAAGTGTGGATTTCTTAAGGAGCTGGGACACAAACATCTAAGGTATTTAGGCAACCTGTTAGGTGACCTAGAGGACGAGTTTTGGGATAATTGTGATTCGGATCCCTTGTAGAACCTAAGCCACATTTAATAGGTATGTATAAGTGTTTTTTGAGCTGGTTTGTGGTGCAGTTTGTCACTATTTGGGCCATAGGAAAGTGTTCCTACAGCAGCAGATTGGAGACACATTTTGGAGGGCCGAGAGGCCTAGAAAAGGCTCTCTACCTTGGCCACAAATACACCTAGGAACAGTGCATTCAAACAGTGTATTGTTCCTTTGTCTGTGGGTAGATTGTCTTGTTGTTGTGAGCAGTGAGTTGTGGGGTGTAACATGGAGTAACCTTGTGCACTAATTCAACATGAAAGGAAACATAGGTGGCAGTCTAGTGGGAGAAGTCAACACTAGTCTGGAACAAAGGATTAGGGTTGTTTGGATTCCCTAATAAATCTTATAGAAGAAAAGAAACCAAGGAAAGTGGGCAGTAGCAAGGAGAGTTGCAGATGTCCCCTTGGATGATAGTTGGATCGATTTCCTAGGTGAGGACATGTTGTTGGAACCCATATTTGAGCAATAGCTCATCTATTGCAAAAGAAAAGGGCAGATTGGAGAATTTTGTGGGAAGTTCTGTGTAAGGGTATCCTAAGTGTGGGGATGCCCTAACTAGGAGCAGATGCTACAACTTGGACTTGGTCTCTCATGGATTGTTGGAGGGAAGCGAGAGAGAATACTAAATGTGGATGTAATTGGGCACTTATGGTCTGCTAGAGGACAATGTGATAATGTCCAAGTTGGAGCCCGGTGAGAAATACCTTGATGGACAAAGGTAGTTGAAAGAGAGGAATTTTTTGAGCTCAAGAGTCTGATCAACCAGGAGCATTTTGTGGAACCCGGGACATGTGTGTGAAGAATGACATCTACATTAGAAGATGGGAAATCCTCCTAGCTCATGTTCATTATAGGAGATGAACATGCTACAGTGATAGGTGGAAACCCTTTGTGGCCTATGTTGGTCTTCATCAAAGCAACGCATGCATACCATAGTGGGCTAAAGTCCCTGAGTAGCTAAGGAGGAGGAGTGGGAATATTGAGAGTTGTTCACAAGTGGAGTTGTGAACAACTCAATAGGAGTCTCGATGTGTTGATGCATTGATGGACGAATAATCAACTAGTGAGTAGATTGGATAGCCAAGATTCAGTTTCCAGATTGGCTTGGAGCATTGATAGAGGTAGGAGTTATAGATCGAGAGGCAAAGGACTGGAAAGGTATAAGGTGCAACCAAGAGGAGATGAGAGAGCATGCGACAGATGAGAGAGCATACGACAGCCAGATGTTCAGAGTATCTTGTTGAGGGCAGAATGGTTGTCGATAGACTGATACCAATCCCAAGTTTGTATCTTATACTAGTGGATGTATGAGGGTCATTATCCCTAGTACGGGAGCCCTATACTGTTGTATTATATGTTGTTTAATATAATAAATTTGGGTTGAAATTTTGTAAAAAAATTTCTATATTCTATGCATGTGTGATTTACTATTGTTTATATTTCATTATGAAAAGTAGTATCATTGATATTCTTGGCTTGGCAGCATCATATATTTTAAGACTCTGTCATAGACCCAAGGTCATGGAAATTCAACATGGTATCATAGCATGTCTGAGCTACTTTAAGGGACAGTGAATCAGAATGTGCACAATGAAGAAACTCAGAGGTATTTGTGGGTGTCTAAATCATGGAACACAGGGTTCAGCTAAGGACACGGAGATGTGGTCTTGACAGGTTACATGGCGAGATGGGTTGAGAGTTCTGGTGGATTGGTGGTGAGCCTAGTGAACAACAGTTTGTTGTAGGGAATATTATTGATTGTGGACTTTCATTGATTTATCATGGATGGTTGGGACCTCGAAGGTTTCTTTGGTATGGATGAGGTCAGGTTGATCGAAATGGCTTCATGTGATGGACTACAAGTTGGTAGGCTGGAGTCTTCATCAGATCATGATGTTGTATATCCGATATTGGAGGGATTTACACAAGTGGTATTTGATCCAAGAGGATTTGTGCTTGTAGGACTAAGCTAGTTGAGATTGTTCAGGCTCAGAGGGATTCTAGCCTCAAAGGGAGCATCCCTATGGAGGTTTGGGATCTTCAGGTTCAGATGTGATGAGGCAGAGGCACTACTGAGATTTTTAAATTCATCTACAGGGTATGCTGTAGTGATGGATGCCAAATGGGCTAGTTTCATTGTCGGATGATGATGGTTACTTCCTAGTATTATAAGTACCTCCCTCGCTAAGAGGGAGTATTGATTTGTGTAGTTTGGGAGGTACTCCAAGCCTTAGTGTTTGAGGGTTGGAGGTCAAAGCACCACAAGTAGGATTGTGGGCTTGGAACCCAAGCATGGGGTTTTACACCCATCGAGATTTGGGCCCAAACCATAAATAATTTGAGCCCGAGAAAAATTTAGGTGATAGATCATGGCAAGCCAATTCTAGCACTCCAAAGATCACTCAAATCAGAGCTCTAGAAATGAAGTTATGAATTTTTGAAGTTGACAAATAATTATGGACAGTCAAGTCATGTAGGCTTGAAGTGAATTCATCCAAGAGACATGTCTCTTCAACAAATTCATGGAGCCCTTATTTTTGGTATAAATATAAGGTTTGTGAGATCATTATTGATCATCCATCTCATCATAAAATACCTCTAAAATAGGACAACGAAATCTAAGGCCAGGAAGATGAGTTTGTGGAGGCTTTTGGACTACTAAAGAAGTGTGGCTTTCTTAAGGAGTTGGGATGCAGATGTCTAAGGTCTTCAAGTATCCTGTTAGGTGACCTAGAGGACGAGTTTTGGGTTGACTATGATGCAAATCCCTTGCAGAATCTATGCCTCATTTCAGAGCTATGTATAAGGGTTTTCTGGGCTGGTTTGTGGTGTAGTTTGTCACTATTTGTGCCATAGGAAAGTGTTGCTACAACAGCATATTGGAGGCACATTTTGGAGGGCCAAGAGGCCTATAAAAGGCTCTCTACCCTGGCCGCAAATACTCTTAGGAATAGTGAAGTCAAACAATGGATTCTTACTTTGTTTTTGGGTAGTTTGTCTTGTTGTTGTGAGAAATGAGAAGTAGGGTGTAACATGGAGTAACCGTGTGCACTTATTCAATGTGAAAGGACAACATAGGAGGAAGCCTAGTGGGAGAAGTTAACGCTGGTCTGGAACAAAGGATTAGGGTTGTTTGGATGCCCTAATCAATCTTATAGAAGCACAGAAACCAAGGCAAGTGGGCAGCAGCAATGAGAGTTGTAGATGTCCCCTTGGATGATAGTTGGATCGATGTCCTAGATGAGGACATGTTATTGGAGCCTGGATTTTTGCAATAGCTCCTCTATTGGAAAAGAAAAGGGTAGATTGGAGAAGTATATGGGAAGCCGTGTGTAAGGGTCTCCTAAGTGTGGGGATGACCTAACTAAGAGCAGATGCTATAGCGTGGACTTAGTATCTCGTGGATTGTTGGAGGGTAGCGTGAGAGAAGACTAAGTGTGGATGTGATTAGGCACTTATGGTCTGCTGGAGGACAACGTGACAATGTCCAATTTGGAGCCCAATGATAAATACCTTGATAGAAAAAGGTAGTTTCAAGAGAGGCAGTTGTTGAGCTCAAGGGTTTGAACAACTAGGAGCAGTTTGTGGAAACCGAGATGTGTGTGTGAAGAAGGACATCTACAATAGAAGATGGCCAGTCCTCCTAGCCCATGTTCATTGTAGGATATGGACATCCTGCAGTGATAGGTGGCAGCCCTCCGTGCCCTATGTTGGTCTTCATCGGAGCAGCACAGGAAGACCATAGTGGTCTGAAGTCCCTGAGTAGTTGAGGAGCAGTAGTGGGTAGATTGAGAGTTGTTCACAAGTGGAGTTGTGAACAACTCGATAGGATTCTCGATGTGTTGATGCGTTGATGGAAAAATGATCAACTATTGAGCAAATTGGATAGCTGAGATTCAGTGGCCATATAGACTTGGAGCATTGATAGAGGGAGGAGTTGTAGATTGGGAGTTGAAGGATCAAGTAGGTACAGGGTACGACTGAGAGGAGCTGAGAGAGCATGCGACAGCCAGATGGTCAGAGTATCTTGTTGAGGTCAGATTGGTTGTCGATGGACTGACACCAAGCCCAAGTTTGTATCTTGTACTAGTGGATGTATGAGGTCCATTATCCCTAGTACGGGAGCCCTAGATTGTTGTATTATATGTTGTTTAATATAACGAAGTTGGGTTGAAAATTGTAAAAAGTTGTCTATATTTTGTGCATGTGTGATTTATTGTTGTTTATATTTCGTTGTGCAAAGTAATATCGTTGAGATTCTTGGTTTGGTAGCATCAGATATTTTAAGACTCTATCTGATCTGATTAAGAATATTAGTTTGTTATGCTAAGATCCTCCTCAGATTAAAAAACAAAATGCTATTCATGTGCTTAAGGGTTCATGAGTTTTGCAAGTGAAAAATGAGTTTTATGTTAAGTTTATGAGAAATTTTAACATAAATAAGAGACTAAACAACAACATAAAAATGTATAAAACATAACCAAAAACACATCACAATAGGAACATGATGAAGAAGTTCACCCCTCCTGGGCTACGTCTCCTTGGTCCATCTTCCAATGGCTTGGGCCTCTCTATTATGCTCAAAATGTGTAAAAATATATATATTTACAATGATCAAATGCTTCTAAAATCTGCTCCAATGAGTCCAGCATGTCCAAAAATGGCTACCTAGCCTCTTTTTGCACCCAATTTGGTCGAAAACTAGAGAAGTTATGACCTCTCCTAGTTTCCCCACTATTCGCTCCACAATTTGCACAATTTTCTGTACTGAACCACCTTTTTGGCCCGAAATTCTGCTAACTGGCCCACAAATCTGTCAGAATCCAAGCAGTTGAAAAGTCTTCCAAGGCCCAAAATAGGTGAAAAACAGAGGTCGTATGGGGGCCATGCGCCCAAGGGCTAGCCCTCGGCGCTGGCCCCTTTCCCTAGTGGTTACAACTGTGGTGCAATTTTCTTGTTCACATGCGCAGTTATAGTAAATGGTTATTTTGGCATTTATTTGAAGGCACGGTTGCGGATGGATTGTTTACATGGGGGACCTCCAGTGGCTATCCGTTGGTGGCTCCCTCCCCCAATTCATAGTTAGTGCTAATTCAATTATGGGCGGACTCCTATGATGGTTAAGACCCATCGTGTAGAGAAGTTGGTATTTTGTTGTGCTTGTTGCTAGGAGGTCACGGGTTCGACCCCGGTGGCCTCCACCCAACCTTTGAAAATAAAATTGGTGGCCTCCCAGGCTACCACGTGGCGGCCTGCGGCTGGGCCACGTGTCATCCCGTGGTTGGCCACCATTCCAACCAATCACAACCACAAATTTCGAACCATTCGGAGTGTACCACTTGACATGATATAACTCACCATCAATAAACCCAGTCAGCACCACGTCACCATGCCCTATCAGCACCACCTAGGTAGTCCATTCAGTGCCACCTCAGCAGTATGGACTGCTGACTAGGCTGTCCATTTTTTTTTAATTTGTTTGTTTGACACAGTGGACAGAACTCATTTTTGGAGTCATACAAAGTTTGTTTCACATGAAACGAGTTACTTTGGAATTAGGATAATGAGCACTACATGGTCGTTCAGGTTCCACACCATTCTGACGAGTTTGATTTTTAAGAATAATTTTGAGCACCTGGTCATTCCTCCCCACTAGAAACCTTGTGAACCCCAAAATATCACTTTCATTTATTCAGTAGGTGAGGGTACAGTTCCCTCACCTTTCTAATCTCTATCCATTTAGCTTTTGAAGGATTTTTCCCTTGAGCCCCACTCAAAGATAGTCGACACTTCCTCTTTTCGATGTCCTTGTTCTTCTATCAAGTATAGTGTCTTGCTGAAGTTCATCAAGGAATTCTGTAGAAATGTCTTCAATAGATGGACTTTGAATATTCTCTCCTTCATATTCAATCAAAATAGGCTCATACAACCTTAATTTATCAACATTAACAACAACATAAATTTTCATATATGAAGGCAAATCCAACCTAAAGGCATTGTTACCAATCTTTTCCAAAATTCTGAATGGACCATATCTAATTGGTTTTAGCTTTTTACCTTCTCCTTGGAGCCTCTCCTTGCTAATGTGAAGCCAAAATTCATCATTGACTTGGAACTTGTTATCTACATGATTCTTGTCATGCCTTTCTTTGTACTTGTCTTGGCTCTTTTCAAGCTGTTCTTGAACTCTTTGGTGTACCAATTGGATTTGTTCAATGAACTTTCTTGCTTTGTCTATGTCACTATGACCATCAATAGAAAAATATTTTCCAAAAATCAAATCCAAAGGAGATTTAGGAAAGTATCCCAAACGTGCCTCAAATGGTCATGTTTGAGTTGAAGAGTGCTTGGCCCGATTGTAAGCATGTTGAATATAGTGAAAATGTTCATCCCATAACTTAGGATGCTTGCTACAATACCCATGAAGAATATGTATCACTATTCTATTCACCACCTCTGTTTGACCATCTATTTGTGGATGAAAATTTATACTCTTTTTCAACTGGGTGTCCATGAATCCTCACAAGCTTGACTAAAAATTCCCAACAAAGCGAGAATCTCGATCACTAACAATGGAGGTGGGCAATCCAAAATGCACACATACATTCTGAAAAAATAACTGAGAAGTCTATTCAGTTGTAAATTTATTTTTACATGGCATCAAAATACACATTTTTCTGAACCTATCCACAACTACATACAAATAATCATGACCTATTTTTGACAATGGAAGACCTCCTACAAAATCCATAGAAACATTCTCCCATGGTCGTGAAGGAATCGGAAGTGGTGTGTACAATCCTAACTTCCTATTTCTAGGCTTACTTATTGCACATAATGAACATCCTTTAATAAAACGTGACACACTCTCAAGCATACGAGGCCAATAACAATACCTCTGTAGATGTGCCACCATATTACTTACACCAAAATGACCAGTGATAAGAGAAGTTTGTGCCTCTCTTATGATGTTAACTTTTTCTCCCTATGGAATACATAGCTTGCTAAGATGGTACAACAAGTTATCATTCAAATGATAATCTGATTCCTCTACTTGGTTACCTTGACTCAAGCTTGCATAAACATCTTGAAAGTCATTGTCTAATGCGTATTTCTCAATATAACTTTCATGCAAAATAGAATTATGCTTGAGTAAAGTAGTTGCACTAACAATAGGCCTAGAAAGCATATCAGCAACTTTATTGTAGATACCTTTCTTATACCTGATTACCAAGTGGAATTGTTGAAGAAAACCCATCCATCAGAAGTTCCTTGATTGTTGCAACTTTGATTGAGATTGCAAGTATTGCAATGGTTGATGATCAGTGTGAATGATTGTTTCCTTACCCATCAAGTAGTGTTTCCACTTTTTCACACTTTGCACCAATGCATACAATTCCTTGTCATATGTAGGATAGTTAATCACTGCACCATTAAAAGTTTCTGAATGAAAACAGATAGGCTTACCATGTTGCATGAGGACTGCACCCATGGCGTAGTCACTAGCATCAGTCTGAATCTCAAATGATTGTCTCAAGTCTGGAAGTGAAAGTATTGGAGCTGAACTAATCTTTTCCTTCAATGCATCAAAGGCATTTTGTTGTTTGCCTCCCCACTGAAAAACCTTTTTCACACTTGTCAATGCATGCAAAGGAGCTACTATAGAAGAAAAGTTAGCAATGAATTTCCTCCAATATTGGGATGCTCCCAAAAAACTTCTTACCTCAGTAAATATCTTGGGCCTTGGCCAATTCAAAATGACATCAACCTTGGAGGGATCTATTTTCAGCTCACCTCCTCCAACAATATTACCCAAGTAAACTAAAGAAGTTTTTCCAAACTCACACTTTGACATCTTAAGATACAAATGTTCTTTCTTCAAGACATCAAGTACTTTTCTTACATGCATGACATGTTCATCACGATATTTACTGAAAATTAAAATGTCATCTAAGTAGACTATAAAAAACTCATCAATAAATGGCCTCAACACATCATTCATCACACACATGAATGTAGCAGGAGCATTACATAAACCAAAAGGCATAACTAGCCATTCAAACAATCCTTGTTTTGTTTTGAATGTTGTCTTCCCAATGTCTCCTTCAACTATTCTAATTTGATGGCATCCACTCCTTAAGTCCAACTTAGTAAAATACTTTGCATCTTTCAATTGATCAAGTAAATCATCTATACTAGGCAGTGGGTAACGGTCCTTTACCGTGTTCAATGCACGGAAGTCCACACACATGCACCATGTTCCATCCTTCTTTGGCACCAAGAAATAGGTGAACCACATGGCGAGGAAGATGGCCTGATGATCCATTTATCCAACAACTCTTGAATTTTCTTCTTAATTTCTACACTTTCCATCACTGACATCATGTACATGCCAATGTTAGGAAGAGGACAATCTTGTTGCAACTATATCTCATGTTGGATTCCTCTCTTGGGAGGTAATCCCTTTGGTTCCTGAAACATCTCATCATATTGGTTAACTACATCAACCAATTCAGATTTCAATTTTGAATCACAACCTTTAAAAGCTTCATTATCAACATCATTCTTGGGTTTGATCATTAGAAGCACAAAATTCTTGCTTGAATTCACTAGTCTTTTCATCTGCCCCGCATTAACAAGTGAAAGATTTATTTTCTTGCTATGAGCTCTCACAATATATTCTACTCCATCTTTGAACAAATTGTATTTGTTTTCATGTCTATGGAAGATAGATTTTCTATCATAGAGGTATGGGCTGCTCAAAGCTATGCCACATATGTCTAATGGCACAAAATCAAGCTCCACTTCATCTATGAAATTTGCAGTAATGGCAAATTTCAGTTTACACTTTCTAGTAACCTGCAATTGTGCATTGTCACACACCCATCCAAGTGGATATGGTTTATGATGTGGAATGGTTTCCAAGTTTAAAATTTTGAAAATGTTTTTAGATATAAGATTGGCTTGAGAGCCACTATTGAAAATTGTATCAATCTTGATATGTTTTGAGATCACCCTTATGTGAAAAAGTTATATCCTCTTCTTTTCATTTGGAGTTTCATTGTGTAAATTTGAAGTACTAGTGCTAGCAATGGATTCTTTTCCTTTTATACCCATGTCTGTCATTTTAGTTTCATCACCAAAATCGGATCCCAAATCCTGTTGAGTGGTTTCAGTTGTCTTTTGTTTTCCCTTGTTGTTTAATATTTTTGGTTTCATTTCGGGATGAAGCTTCCAACAATGAGCATCTTCGTGACCCTCTTTGGAAAAATGTTTGCATGTTAATTTCTCTCCTTCTTTCTTGATAGATTCATTTATATTTCCCTTCCCTTTGAAACCCTTTTCTTTTCCTTTACTCTTAAATGGCTTTTTACTACCTTCTTCTGGAGTGTTTTTCCCTCTTGCCTCAAGATGAGTGGCTTGCACACACACATCATCTATATTATTGGGATTAAACATTAAGGTAATATGCCTAAGGTAATTGTGTAAACCCCCTATGTACTTTAGCAACGTGTCTTGTGATTGCAAATATACACCTAACGTTAAAGACCTTTCTCTGAATACTTGGGTGTAATATTGCACATTTTGACCTTTAAGTTGTCTAACGTTCTGCCAATTCATGATGGATTTCTGCATATAAGCTAGAGGGCAGAATTTTCTTTTAATTGCAACAATGAAATCAGACCAAGAAATTGAGACCTTATCATTTTTTTCTCTCCTCGTGTCTTTGATTCCCACCATACTAGTGTTGCACCCTCCATTCTCAAGGACGCTAACTGAATCTTTATGTGACCCTCTTGAAGGTTTTGAATTTTGAAATAGACCTCCAAATGAAGAATTCAATTATCAAGCTTCTCTGCATTCACTTCACCATTATACATGGGAAACTCAAATTTAACATCAAGTTTTAGTAAGGATGATTTACTAGTTCCTTTTGAGAGTTGATGAGTATGAGTAAGGGTTGTGTTAGGAAAGAAGGTGAAGATGTTTGTGAAGAAGAAGATGAAGAAGATGGTGGAGAGAATGGAGGTTTACCTCCATTTCCATTGCCTCCATTTCAATTACCTCCTCTTGAAGAACCTTCTCCTTTGGGAGGTTTGGAGATTTCACCCTGCAGCCTGGTATTCCTCTCTTCGTAGAGGACCTTTACCATCTCTGTCATATCAAAGAAATCCTTCCTGAAGACATTCTCATCTTCTGTTGTGTTTGTAGGTTCTCCTTCATGAGAAATTATCTATGGAGTCTCAACTGCAACTTGAGGATGAATTGGTGTTAGAGATTGTGGCAACCTTTCCCTCCTTCCCCTTGACCCAACTTCACAGCTTTCAACGAGCTTCCATTCTCCTCTTTTGAGCTTTAACCTTGTAAGCATGACATAAACTTGCAAACAGTTAAATCCTTCTTGCACAAAGGAAACCTAGTGCTCCGATACCAAAATTATCTGATTAAGAATATTAGTTTGTTGTGCTAATATCCTCCTCAGATTAAAAAAACAAAATTCTATTCATGTGCTTAAGGATTCATGAGTCTTGCAAGTGAAAAATGAGTTTTCATGTTAATTTTATGAGCAATTTTAACATAAATAAGAGACTGAATAGTAGCATAACAATGTACAGAAAATCACCAAAAACACATCACAACAGGAACATGATGAAGGAGTTCACCCCTCCTGGGATACGTCTCCTTGGTCCAACTTCCAATGGCTTGGGCCTCTCTATTATTCTCGAATTGTGTAAAAATATGTGTTTACAATGCTCAAATTCTTTTGAAACCTGCTCCAATGAGTCTATAATGTCCAAAAATGGCTACCTAGCCTCTTTCTACACCCAATTTGGTCGAAAACTAGAGAATTTATGGCATCTCCTAGTTTCCCCACTGTTCGCTCCACAATTTGCACAATTTTCGGAACCAAACCACCACTTTGGCCCGAAATTCCACTAACTGGCCCACCAATCTGTTAAAGTCGGTCTTGTTGCCCTCCATCAGCGATCAAAGCTCTTTGCATTTGCATAAGTAGGTGTCTCATCAGTGTCAATTTTTGCATCCCATTAGGCATGCCATAACCCTGATGGAGGAGCTGGTGTCTTTGTCCCCCTCTTGGCATTGCTGGATCAGGTCATTTCAGTCCTTAGTCACTTTCAAGCTTGTCTTGTCTTGTCTTGAGGTCAAATTCCTAGGTCTAGGGTTTTGGTCAAGATGGTTTACAAAGTCATGTCTCTGAAAGTCAAATGGTGCCCAGCAAGCCAGAGGGATGTTTTTCAAAGTGTTTCTTCGCAAACTTCTATCTTGTACAGCAAATTTTCACCTTGGATTTAAAAACTCTGTTTTTAAAGCCAAGGTCATTTTTCAAATTTTTGTAAAAAGTGATGAAATTTTAAAAAAGCTTCCAAGGACAGTATGAAACCCTGGCTCCCTTGCCAAGATCCCTCAGATGATGTCCCTGCAAAAAAATATCAAGCAAAAGCATTAAATGAGTCAATTTCAGGATAAAGGAAACCAAAATGGTCAATTTTATAAAGTGTCAAAGAGAAACATTATAAAGTGGGTTTGAGCATGAAATTATTTCAAATCAAAACTATAAAAGCCCAATTTCCCTCCATCGACCCTCATTATGCATCCAAGTTGTTTGCAAGAGCGATTGAGTAAAAGATTGAGTGAATTTGGGAGCTGGACAAGCGCGCGACCCATCAGCAGCGTTCCGGCAGTGCATTTTTTCAACGGGCGCGACCCGTCAGTGGCGCGCGACCCGTTGGGTGAGGCGCGTGACCCGTCAACGTCCTCCTTTCAAACTCGCCTACAAATTCATCCAAGGAGCTAACAAATCGCTAAATTTGCCTGAGGTAGGTCCTCCAACTTAAAAATTGATGCTTGTTATGGTCGAAGTCATCATGAATTCATGTTGAAAGTTCTCATTGTGCAAGATAAAAGCTCCATGTTGCTGCATTTTAAATTTGTAAAATTTGCCTAGGGTTTTATGCTGTTTGAAGGGTATTCCCCTTGTAATCATTTTCCCCATTTCCCATGTCATTTTCCTTATCCTTCTATATAAATTTCCCTTTTAAATTTGTAAAGAAAAATCCAAACCCTACCCCTCTTCCCTAAAAAATGAAAAATTAAAGCCCTAACCCTACCTCTCATTACTCATGTAAACAATGTATATGATGATGCATGTGCAATGATTTTTGGCAATGTTTTTTCCTTAAATCCCTGTGTTATATTTATTCCCATTTTCCCTTTAAAAGTGTCCCTCCCCTAACATTCCCTTCATGCTCCTTGTCCCCCTTTAAACAGCATACAAATCATCATTTTACAAAGCAGAAACAGCAGTACATTTTGGCCACTCTGCTCCTTAAACAATGTCAGAAACCGAAACCTATGAGCAGAGTGATGACCAGGCATCAGCTTCAGAGATTGAGATACAGAGGAGGCCTCATAAGGGTGGTAAGGGTGGTCATCATAGGCGAGAGGAGCCCACCTCTTTGACAGATTTACAAGCTTGTCCTATGACAGTCTCATGCTTCCAGTACATGTCTTGCTATGAGTTTTGTGAGAGGATCTCTCGGATTCAGCACCACAGAGAGTTGGCTCGCCTGTTTGTTTTACACTTGCATGATGGACATGTCAACCTTGCCGAGGTAGACTTTACATTGACACCTGAGGTGATTGCACAGGCCACAGGGATACCTAATGTTGGAGAGGTGTGGAATAAGCCCAAGGTGCTGGACAGTGTTCATTTTGAGCCTTTCGTTAGACCAGCACTCATGAGACACTTGACAGGAGTGTTTCCCTTCAGATTTCTCAGGAGTGAGTATGCTCCCATCATGAGGCTCATTATGCTCTATTTTACTTGTGAGGGGAGATTTTCACAGGTATATTCATACCATATTCGCCTCTTGATGCACTTCACCCGAGTGAGGATGATGAACATCCCTGTTTTCTTCTATCAGAACATTGAGAAGATGGTGTCCATGATGCAGAGGAAGAGCCCGGCACAGCAGTACAGGAGCCTTTACCATTATGGTTTGATTCAGCTAGTGGTGTTACATCAGTTGGCTCAGCAGGGCATCTCATGGGAGGAGTTCATCTCTCGTGAGCTTTTCACAGCACCATCACCGCCACATCTTGAGGTTATTCATGAGGAGGGAGGACCATCACAGCAGCATAACATCCCCGTCACCAGACATGTCAGCTCCTCACCTGTGGTTACTTATCAGAGAGGCCAGAGGGCCTTATTTGCAGCAGCTCGGCGAGTACTTTCTCCACAGCATGTGGAAGGGGTCTCGCCTTCTTCATCGGCTCAGCGAGTGTTATCTCCACATCAGGTGGAAGGGGCCTCGCTTTCTTCAGCAACACAGGTACCAGGGAGGGGAAAACAGCCCAAGATTGATAAGGGACCATCAGGTGTTCCGCATATAGAGCTTATTGATCTTGATGTCAGCTCTCCTAGCTGAGAGGCAAAGGAGATCATTCAGCACCTCAGAGCTGAAAATGAAGCATTACAGAGGAGATTAGAGGGGGCACAATGGACCATCACATACCTTGAGCAGCGCAACAAACAGTTGGAGGATGAGCAAGCACTTGATGAGCTGTGGAGGATTCGTAGTGACCGCATTTTGAACCGGAGAAGACCCGGTGATTTATTGCCCGCTGACCGAGAGTCCATGCTCATCCGGGTAAATGCACACTTGGAAAGGCTGTTGGCTAAGGCCAACCAAGAGAAGAAATTGCTGAGGAACATGAAGAACCATTATTGGGCAAGAATGCATGTGTGTAAGGCAAAGATGAAAATGTTCCAAAGGCGATTGGCCAAGGCACAAAAGAGGAGAAAGAGGCCCGATCCCCTCCATATCTTGGCTGAGGCTTCACTGAAGGACCAAGGCACTAAATAGCCCAATCACAGCACAAATCCCAAGAAATTTTGGAAATTTTGGGTCAATTTTGATTTTTCAGGCAATTTACAGGTTTTTGTCCATTAACGGGTCTCACCCCCCGCGCGACCCTTCATCCCGGCAACTCCATTTTGCAAAAACTCAGCATTTCCAGATTTTTCATGAGAAGTTACATATGCTCATCAATGGACTTGAGATTTTATGAAGTTTTGGGCCTCCAGAAAGTCAAAAAACAAGCAAAAATTGACTTTCTGCCACATTTTTGAGTTGCAGAAAGCAGTATTGGGAGATTGCAATTTTGGAGGGGCAAATGACCACCAAATTCAGAAATTCTAGTTGGGTTGGAAAGTAGACTCACAGACCTTTCCAACAAGCCTACTCTTACTCAATTTGGCCACATGGAAGTGCCCCAAATGGGGTCCCAAAGGCGCGCGACCCGTCAGGCAGAGGCGTGCGACCCGTCAGGCAAACTTCTCCAGATTTCAGTGTACAGCTCAGAAAAACGCAGTTTGACCCTGTTTGACTTTTTGGGGTGGATTATTATCTTATTTGATGTAATTATTGTACTTTATTGACACTTTTACTATTATGTACCTCTTCTAGAAGATTCATTCATCAAAAAGGTGAAAATTAAATGAATGAATTGGTTTCCTAGCTTATAGAGGCAAGTTGTTTTGACTGCCTAGTTTGTAGTGCTTAGTTTAGAAGTGGTTAAAAAAGCTCCTAGGATAGTGAGCTCGACCCATGGAGGCAGGGAACGAGGTTAGAGGATCTATATTATGTACTTTCTTGCTCATTTTCATGGTTGGACTCTTGAGGGATAAGCTATCATTGTATTATTCACTGTATCTCTGCAATTTTTGGCTAAGGAAGACCAGGGTTTTGCAGTCCTCTTTGGGATTCTTGTGGTTACATGTATTGATGGTGTGTTTCTCTATGTACCTGTAAGTGTGTTATGTGAATCATTTCCTTTCTTTTCCTTCTGCACATTAAGCAAACGA
The DNA here is from genome assembly GCA_031772625.1 of Pinus tabuliformis. Lineage (NCBI taxonomy): Eukaryota > Viridiplantae > Streptophyta > Pinopsida > Pinales > Pinaceae > Pinus > Pinus tabuliformis. Next base: position 96,241,946 of record CM062805.1, on the reverse strand, counting down.
AGTGTTAAAGTAAGAATTCATGGCTGTCATGCTCTGCTTTTAAGTTTGTTTAATTTCAATGTTTTCTTCTGTTTAAGGAGAATTCAAAGTTATTGTTTTCTCTCCTTAGCTCCTCACCTATCATTCCTGACCATCCACCTCAATCAAAGGCATCAATACTATCTCCTACCTCGCCCCAAAGAACCCCCTGCAGAAACTGTGTCCAATCCCCGCACCCAAAATTGCCATCCCCTCAATTTGCCACCAAAAACCCTAAAATCTCCAAATCAACCCTTTTGATCAGTTTACTAGCCTAAAATCAGTGTTACCCTATTGGTAATCTCATCCATTGAAGATTTTACCGAGATAGACCGGAGAGAGCCCTCTCCTGCCCCGTAGGGCTAGCTACGAGGCTAAGTGGTTTGATGTTGCCTTGAGGTTTACCTTTCTCAGCCTGAGGTGAAATTTCAAGAGCTAACACAATCCACCAAAATCAGGGCAGATTTGTCAAGTGGTTGACAAGTCCCCCAAGGCCCAAAATAGGTGAAAAACATAGGTCGTATGGGGGCCATGCGCCCAAGGGCTAGACCTTAGTGCTTACCCATTTCCCTGGCAGTTACAATTGTGGCGCAATTTTCTTGTTCACATGCGCGTTACAATAAACTATTATGTTGGCGGTTATCCAAAGGTGCAGTTGCAGAAGGATTGTTCACATGGGGAACCATTGGCGGTCCCCCCCCCCCGCCGCAACTCGCGGTTAGTGCTAATTCAATTATAGGCAGACTCTGATGATGGTTAAGACCCATCATGTAGAGCAGTTGGTAGTCTATTGTGCTTGTTGCTGGGAGGTCATAGGTTCGACCCCGACGGCCTCCACCCGACCTTTGAACAAAATTTTGGTGGCCTCCCGGGCTGCCACATGGTAGCCTCCAACTGGGCCGCGTGTTAGCCCGTGGTTGGCCACCATTCCAACCAATCACAACCACAAATTTTGGACCAGTCAGAGTGTGCCACTTGGCATGATCTAACTCGCCATCAATAAATGCAGTCAGAACCATGTCACCATGCCCTATCAATGCCAACTAGGCAGTCCATTTAGTGCCACGTCAATAGTACGGACTGCTGACTAGGCTGTCCTTTTTTTTTTTTTTTTTTTCCTATTTGACAAAGTGGACAGAGCTCATTTATGGAGTCATACGGAGTCCATTTCGTGCGAAACAATTTGCGTCAGATTCAGGATGACGAGAACTATGCGGTCATTTAGGTTCTACACCATTATGATGACTTTGATTTTTTAGCATATTTCTGAGCACCTGATCACTATCCTAGACCCAAGGTCATGGAAATTCGACATTTTAAACCCGTCGAGGATCATGGAGCCCCGTATATGCTCTAATGGGTTAATGAGGACACATGGCATGCATCTTCCTTCAATATTGCATGAAATTTAACAATTATCCTTTTGCCATCTATTTCGCCAAGTTTTTCCAAACACCAAAACTAACGCTCACTAAAATCATCACCAAACTTTAATTGCAACCTTTGAATTATGGAATCTAATATTTTACTAGAAATAACTTCAAATCCAGGAGGCTAAATGCAAACTTCCATATTCCACTGAAAAGCTCTTTTAGAGCTCTATCCATCTGAGTAGTTTCCAAAAGCACTTGAAGTGGTCTGCTATAACAAAAATGGATCCAAATTCTCTACAACTCTATCAATCTTATTGCACCCATAAATGCCTTTGCCATCATCTTCTTTTCCTTTTCCGTCCCATCATCTTATTTTCCTTTTCCATACCATCATGTTCTTTGCCTTTGCCATCAATGAATGGCATATTTCTAACAAAAGGTTGAGATGTTGAAAGACTAGACACTCCTCCCAGTAATGGTGGGAGGCTTTATAAGTGCCTAGAGTGGTGGGGTACGTAGGGTCCCCTATGGTCCCCTAGTAAGTGTGTGTGAATATTATGAGGGCGGATGTTTGGGAAACCAAATTGTACACACATAACACAAAGTAAGAAAAAAAGGGTTAATTTTCCTTTAAAATTATAACGTGTGAAATAATAAAAAATAAAAGTATTGGCAATATAGTTTCACATGTGAAAAATTCTAATGACCTAATGCCCTTCCGCTCAATCAGTAATTGGGCCTTTTGAATATTTTTTTACTGACCGGATCTTGGGGGGAGGCCCCCAAGGTCAAAACAATTGAAATGGATATTGGGGGGGGGAGGCCCCCAAGATCTAAAAAATTGAAATGCCACAAGAAAATAGGAGAAGACACATTAAACAAAACCATCAAGAAAACATCCCTTTCAATTTTTTTGATCTTATGGGCCTCCCCTAAGATCTGGATCATTGTGTCATTTGTTCATATAGTGCCTTTTACCTTTTCTAGTTCTAGCCATCCTTCCTGCATTTCAAATTATCCTCAAGAAGGATCCACTCATCACGTCTCATCAAGGGTTAGAAACATCCATATACTCGAATGCATTGCAGGAAGTATAAACAATAAACATAATAATCAGATCCATAAGTCTAAACAAAAGTAAGAGGCATCATAAGTCAAGAAATACTTATCTTCAATGAGAGGTGATCGTCTCCCTCTTGAACCAGCCATCACCATCCATAGTCCGCATACCAATGTTACCTTTAATCAACCAACGAAGCTTACTAGGGATTATCCCATCTAGGGCTTCATCAAATCTTCCACAAGTGCTTGAGTCTCCTCACATTGACCATGCTATATCTCATGTCTTTTCCATAAACCAGGGTTTTCTTTCCAACCATAACCTCATAGAATCCATCAAAGCATAGTAATAAAGTTTCCTAGCGTTTTCATCAAACCCTAGAATTATTTTAGGTCTCCACCATCCTCTTCTTGCTTCCATCAATGGTGTCATCATCGCGGTGATCTCCATGGATTTTCTTCATCCCAACTCTAAAACCATGTTAATTTTTCATAGGGCTACATTGTTATTTTCTTTGATAATTGCATTTCTTCATTAACACATTAAGTTCACCCCATAACATTACAACATTATTCAAATTTACATTATTATTCATCAACATATGCAACTATGTAGAAAGAAAAATATCATCATCATCAATACAGCGGAATATAAAGGAACAATATAAGAAAAGCATTCACACATAGAGACACCAAGATTGGTTGGAGACTAGGGCAAAACCCACTATGGGGAAAACCCTTGGAAATTCTTCTTCTTCTTAGATCATCATCAAATGATTCAACAAAAGAGATTACAATGATCCATATCTTCATCAATGCAACAAAACAACTAGAACATCCATAACATGACCTTAAACATACTTATACTCAAAGATCTTGATTCTGAGGACTATAATGCACTGTCACTGACTATAGTTAACTATTGGTTATTGTTGTCACTGTGTTGAACACTGTTGAACACTATTGCATACTGATAACTCATATTTTGGTCTCGGATGCATGCAGAGATACTGTGTGCAAGCATCTAAGGTAGATCTGGATGCTCTCTGGAGGACTGGATGAGTGTGTCTGGGACAGATCTGGATTGCGAAAGCCCTGGCTTCCCAGACGCTCCCTTAGATACTGAGTGTAAGCATCCGAGACTGATTTGGAATCTCTCTGGAGAATTAGATGTGAGCATCTAGGGAAAAAATAGAATTGCAGAAGCCATAGCCTCCTGGATGCACCCTTGTAAACCTTGTGCGAGAGCCCTAGACTTCCCAGACACTCTCAGGACCATAGTATGCCAGCGTTTAGGGATTAAAAACCTTAGTTACGTGCATGTATCCATGGCTCAAAAACCCTAGACACATGCGAGCTTCGACCTTGTAGTTTCAGACCCTTTGCATGAGCTTTCCTCCATCAGACATGTGCGAACCAAATAATAGAAGAGAGAAGAGAGTGCTTGATGATTGTGTCCAAATGAGCTTGAGGTTTCTTCTATATATAGGCTTTCATGGGGTTCCACTTGATGTTGAGCTTGATCTGTCCAATTGCACATGTGCTTAGGGCCAACCTAACCCAATATACATGAATAGATAAATAAATTCGAAAGACAACTTTGCTTGTCTAAATAAGGTGATCATTAGGTTGATTTTGGTCCTCTTGAAAAGAGGAATCTATTGCAGTTATTATATTTATCATATGAGTTTTCCAATGTGAAATTTGACCATAGTGGCATAATTTTAACACAATGAACACCCATGGAACTTCTTATGCCATTCTCATCAATGCCATTACTCTAATTATCAAGTAAAACACACACATTTGAAGTTTCATAAGGTCATTAATAATACCTTAGATGTAGAAATAGTATTCCATTTAGGTAACCCATCCTATAGGATTGAAACCATCAAACTTCTTTAGATCTAATTTAAAAAATAATGTCATATATGGTGTTGATTATCCTTAAAATGTGGAAATAGGAGATGCCCACATCCATTGGAGAATTCACCCTCATCCTACTACACCAATGGATCCTCCTTACATTGTACTAGGGTTGTAACTACAGGCATAGAGAGTTGGGCTTTCATGTTGTTGAACCTAACTTCTATGTTTTCAATCTTAGCTTCATGTTGTCAATCTTATCAATCTTTGTGTTTAATTGGTCAATCTTAAATACATGACCTACAATATGAGAGATTGTACTTCCAAATAGGTGACCTTATAATCCATGGTAGTGTTTTGAATGGATGTCATGGGATCCTTAGATCCACTAAAATTTAATTAGATATTTAGACCAATAGGATTAGCATCCCACAAGGAATTTGTTGAGATAAATCTCCCACATTGATATAAGAAATCCCACTTAAAGGGTTATTGGATATGTAAGCTGATGTGATTAGCATTACGCTAGGTTCCTTTTGAGATAAGTATCCCACAATGTTCGTCCAAGAGAACCCAACACTTTTAAATTCATATTTTTTTAGGTCCTTTGAAGTATTACTCCAACATGAGTATTTTTTTTTTTGTAAGCAAGTAGTCAAATTTCTATTATCTAAAATATGTTACATAAAATACTGTCGAAGAGGCCCTGTGCAGCATGGAAGTGAGGCCCAGCTGAAAAGAACTAGGAGTGGACCATCTTCCCTTGAGGGGGAAACCAGATGGTCCCTCAGATAGAGTAGCATTATGACAATGTAACATTTTCCATACAAAAACCAAAACAAAGTTTTCATAACTGAATTATATCTTCAAGACTGACATCATTTGCAAATCAAAGGAAAAGCCAAAGCAAAAGAAGTAACAAAGGAAACCTAGTCAATCCACCAGCTTGCATTTGGAGCATGAAGGAACTTTCTTCTCTTTGTTTCTTCTTGCTTCATGGCCATGTGCATTATCCTAAGTCTTTTCATCCACCTTTTCCTTGATGATGAGGCAGCCATAAGAATTGATTTCTTGTTGGGAGGGTTCTTTGACAGCGGCCCATCTCCAATTATTTTGTGTTCCTCAGCTTCCAATAAGGCCATTTTTGCACCAGATATGATCTAGAATTTCATGATCGAAGAGCTACATGTGGTCATTGTGCCATTGAACCATGGAGGATGTTACACAGTAATTTGTCACTGCCTTCCTGTCAGTCACCCTGTTGTGCCAATCACTAAGTTCATGCCTTCTGAACTGGCCCAAAACCCATTTTTCTAAAGTTTTATTCATCAGCGCGTCTGTTTGCAAAATACCTGTGATGACTGGCGCTCCATAGTGTATTCCGTGCGCTGCCAGCTCAGAAGGACATCACTTTTCCGCGCTGGTCGCCAGCGCGCCTTTCCAGTGTTCTTCCGCGCTGGCATGACTGTCCCAGTTATGTAGACGCGGCGACATCGCGTCAGTTGCCTCATAATCCGCGTTGATCCAGTTTGGGCGAATTTGTTCAAACAACCAGCCTTCCAGATAACTCCAGGCTTGGTTGTTAGCTTTGTGAATGTCGACTCCCTTCTATGGCATGTCTGTTCGACCCTTTGCAACCACCTCCCTTGAAGATAAGCTCATCCTTCCACCCTTTTAGGAGGCTCCTTCTCCTATATAAACTTCCACCATTGCCATGAGCAGCTAGTTAGACATAGCTTGGATTGTATAGAGCTTATAGTGCTCAGATTGCTGCTACTATAGGTATTTGGTGTGCTAGGTGTGGAAGTGATTGATTGCTTAGGGAAGGTTGTTTTGTGTTGCTTGTGTGTGAGAGAGAGTTGTTTGTCTTGGGAGAATCATCCTCAAAGGTGAATGCTTGAGATACATGCTGACCGGCCCCTCCTGAGAAGGTTACCGACGTCAGAACATTTGGTTGTACTCTTCTCTATTCTGATTAATAATAGATGACTGCTATTATTGTTCCATTCTCATTTGTACTTGCAATGGTTAAATGTGAATTACATCTTTTCTGACTGATGTATGGTTGCTTTTACTAGATTTCACGCTTGTGTTTGTTTCCTCTTCGTGTGTGCAGGTATCTATTCGCGGAGATCGCGGAGGATTGTGACCAGCCAAAGCAAAGGAGCGAAGGCAACATCTCTTCGTCAAACGACAGCGCTGGAATCCAAGTAGGTGCTCTTTACCTCTTGTTTAATTGTAATTAGGAACATGCATAGCAGCATTGTTTGATTGTTGCTAGACCCTTGCTGGGCTAGTAGGGATCGCCTCTATCCGTAGAGGGGATTTACCTCTCCAACAATTTGGTGACTCCGCTGGGGAGGCAGCCTTTTTGTCTCTTGAGTCCACTTTTGTGTTTGACTTTGATTGGTCTCTTTTTCCGAGATTCTGGGATTGTCTCTCTGCTTATAAACTTTCTGGGTACATCTGGGAAGTGTCTTGATTGTTAGAAGGCTCTTGCCTTTGGTTTGGGGAGTTTTTGCTTTGGCTTTGCTTGTTTTTATCCTCAGCGCGTTTTAATTCAGAACAGTCGCGCTGACATCGCGCCCCTGTTCCTTTGGTATCCTTTTCATCGCGCCTTTACGTCTAACAGTCGCGCTGACCTCGTTTTTAGAGACAGCGCGCTTTATTCGTGTCCTTCCGTGCTGACATTGCGTCCCCGCTTCTTTGTGATTTGTGTCATCGCGTCTGTGTGGTTTCTTTCCGCGCTGACCTCGTTTTTCTGAGACAGCGCGCTTTATCCTTGTCCTTCCGCGCTGACGTCGCAAAGTTGCTACAGGCCTCCTCCTGTCAGCGCCGAGTTGCTGAAGGCTACCCGCGCTGGTCCTGTAAAGTTCATTTTTGACCAAATTAGCCTCCTGAACCTCTTGCTTTGACTATCCCTTCTTCTCTCCACCTGTTTTGTGACTTGCTTTTCACTGTCTGAACTCTGAACTGCTTGATTGCGGAGTCTGGATCCATAGGGTTCCGTTTTTGCTTAAGTTTTTGGTTTTGCGAATACCTTCCCTTTTGCTTTTGCTGCTTGGTTTGTGCTTACACCGTCACTTTTTCGATTGCTGAATGGTTTTGAGTCTCTAATTGACTGGTTGTAACTCTCATCCTTCGGGTGTTTGCCCTTTTCTGTTGATTCTGCACTCTAGCCCTAGGGTATCTAGTGGCCGTGTGTGTGTCAAGCCTTCCGTAGGGATCTTGTTTGCTTGTTTGACCAGCCAACTTCAGATTCGTTTATGCACTTGTTCAGTGATTGTTGAAGTGCTTTGGGTTGTGTTTCCGAGTGTTTTTCGCTTTCTCCTTGCTTGCAATCCTTGCTTGACTTGCCGAGCTTAGATCACATAGCTCGTGCAGAACTTAGTTTTCCTTTTGATTTGGGAATCTTTGTTGAGTGTTTTGGGAACTTTGTGTGCTTTCATTAGGCAATTGCATTTTGCTTGGTGTTCTGGTTCCTCCAAATTATTTTAGATGCTTTGTGTCACTGAAAGAAAATCAAACTAGTGGCTTTGCTTTTAAAAATTGAAAAGGAAAAGAATGTTTCATTGATTTGCATTTTCAAAAGAAAAAGTTTCCTTTCCTCGCTTTTAGTTGCATTAGGTTGTTTGATTGATTGTGTTCGTTTTGTTTGATTGAAAACTCTTTACCCTTCCATAGCTAGAATTCATCGAACAAAATGATTCTCTTTGGCATGTAGTTTGCATCTAGGTAATTGTGAGGGAACATACGATAGGACCTGAAATCGAAACTTAATCTCAAGATCAACTATAAAATGAACCGAATGAATCTAAAAACGCATTGGAACTAAACGCAAACATCTAGAGGTCTAGGTTAGAGACGTGTTTCGGCGTCTTTAAACATAGTCACTGTTGTTTCACATTACGGTTGGGTGGTTCCTCCTACTGTGACTCGATAGTGGTCTAACACGGACTGTGCTACCACGTACCGTCGCGTATATAGGGAGACCCCACTAGGCTTTTATCCTTGATCCATAGGAAGCCGAGTTTGCCGCCTTACGATTCGCAATGCAGTGAACACAGCATTCACGAAGATTGACCACCCGTACCCTAAAAAGTATTCTGTGGTTTTGCGAAAAGTCTGGCACACCTTTTACCTAGAATCTCCAGAGTAGTCACTTTTGATCCTTTTCGGACTCCCTAAATGAAAAGGTGTAAGTGAGCGTCTTGTCACTTCGTGCTCATTAAACATTCGAAGGAGATTGGAGTCATCTTTTCGTCCTTTTCTCGACTCTTGAAACATGAAAAGGTCAAGACTAATTCCAATGTCTTAAAAATTTATTCGGCCGCGATAACCTTTCCTAGTTAGCTCTTGTGTGCGTTAGCTTGAGTACGTTTCGTGTTCATTTGCTATGGCAACTTTTCCGGGATTCACTAACCCAGGTTCCCCCTCTGATGGGAATCCAGGACAATTCCCTCCTCTTAGGAATGTTGGTGCTCCGTATATGGCGACGTTATCCCTACCAGGGTTAACTGTCGGGTTGCCTGTGTGGTTATTTTCAACCTCTTTGGTCCCTACCGTATCGGCGGTTAATCCATCAGTCCCTCCACCTGAACAATGTCATGTTGATCCTAAGATGGATCTCTCCCCTTCAACGCCTACTTCTACGTCGTCCTCTTGTACTTCGCCTGGTGAAATTCTTGATGTGAGTAACCAGGTGGCTAAGAAGAAAAAGAGGAAGACCAAGAAGAAGAAGTCTCCCAAGGGAGAGCTTACACACACAGTCCCCCCCTCAAGTCCAGCCATCCACTCCAGTATACCTGAAGTCGGGTCACCTTCCGCTCCTCCGCGGAAAGTCAAGTTTCCTTGTCGATTATGCAAGGAGGACCATCTGCTTCGTGATTGTCCTGGCATTCCCAGGGTATTAGAAGTTTGGTCTCACAATCCGGCCTGCCCTCCATCATCCACTGATGATCATGGCGATGCTACCTCATTCGTTGGGAATGGTAAGGAGAAAGGGAAGTTTCGAATCCCCTGTCGACTTTGTGAAGGCAAACACCCCCTTAACCTTTGTCCACTCATGGATATAGCCTCTGCTGTGCTGGAAAGTCTTGCTGCTCCTCCAAATCCATTTCCCGCTGGTTATCAATGTCTTTCTACAGCTCTAGATCGCGCCCATGTTCACAAAGAGATCGCTTCAGATTCCCCTTTTGTCCAGGCCCCTCTTCCCGAACCTGGCTGTTCCCAGCCTGTTCCAGACCCGCCGTTGGTCGGAAAGGGTGTTGATTCGAGTTCACCTCCTCTCAACCACTCTGTTTCGGAAGAACAAAATTCTCATGTTCTTCTCGTCTCCTCGGATTCTCCTGAGCTTGATAAAGGTTCTCCTGAAACCTCTCCGGAGAATTTAGATTCGGGTCTTTCCGAGCAGGGGGCAACCATATGGTTCCCCCACCAAGTAGCTCGGTCATCTCCTTTGATTGGAGTCGTTTGACTGCCCCTCCCCTTCCGTCCCATGTGCCTTTCTGGGTCACCGCCTATGCTTGCAATAAGGCGCTGCCCGGCACTGTGTTAGACGAAGGAGCATCGGTTAGTCTCATGCCCGTTACTACTTGGCGAGCTTTGGGTTCCCCATCGCTTGTACCTGTCGCACCGCATCTCACCGCGTTTGACAGAGGAACGAGTCAGCCATTAGGGATCCTTCCAAAGTTTCCTATTACTTTGGGGGGCAAGACTGTCTATATAGACATCTCAGTTACCCAAGGTTCTCTAGACTTCAGTCTTCTCCTTGGTCGTGATTATGTGTATGCCATGGGAGCCCTTGTTTCTTCACTTTTCCGTGTGGTCTGCTTCCCACACGACGGAAGAATTGTGACGTTCGATCAATTATCGTTCGTTCGTCCACAAGCCCCTCCCGCGCATTTGTCTTTCCCTCCTGGCTTTCATCCACAAGTTGAATCTGCCTCGCCGCAAATCAACTACGTGGCCACCCACCCCGTGCCCGTACCCAGTGATGACACCATCGTGCATAGTGTCCTGGGGACATTAGGTCCTGATTTCCAAGATGTTGGCCTTCCCTCCGGAGCCATTTCCTTGGGGCCTCCACTTCCCATTCATTATGACGAAATCTGGATGGAGCACAGTTCCTTGTCTTGTGTCAAGCTCGCTAAACAATGAAACAAGGCGTCCCGAGGATAGTTCTTTTACCTGTGTCAACCTCGTTAAAACAATGAAACATGAGCTCGTGCAATTCGAGCGCAATAACTGTTTTGTCAACCTTCAACCCATTTTCAATGGCTTGAAGCTTGGGGGGCCTGTACCTCGAATTGAGACACGACGCTGGGGGCATGCCCGCTTCCTTTCCCATCAAGCATAGTTTGCATGTATATACGTGCCTTTAAGCTTGCATCAAAAATAAAATCCATTGTTCAAAGCATAGTTTGCATACGTGATTATCATGTGTGTTTTCAAGCTTTCATAAAAATAAAATATGTGCATATTTCACGATGGGTCGCTTGTCATGAAAATAGATACATTAGATCACATGTGTGTCGAACAGTCGCATGGCATATAAAACACATCATCATACGTAAAAGATCCATCTAAGAATAAGCATACGTTAAGTTTCTCAAGCATAGTTTGCATGTGTGTGTGTGTTTTTGAGCTTGCCAAAATGTAAAAAAATACATGGGTCATGTGTCGTGCAAATTCACACATAAGATCACAGTTGTACTGAAAAATTGCATAACATAAACAAAACATCATCACATGTAACCATGATCCATCCAAAAAGCCGGTATGTATATATATATATTGTGTGGCGCACTAAGGCGCTCAAAAATAAGTGTATATGTCCAAAATATCAGGATATCTGAGTCATGTGTCTCAAAATAACAGTGGAAATAAAGCCTAGGCGACTATTGAGCCGGGTGGTGCTCTCTTTAGTACACAGTCGCTCGTGCTACCCGCCTCAAAAGGCGGTGCACCCTGGGTTCCACCCCCACTGTATGGATCTGGTGCTCTAAAGGGACCTCCTCGACCCTCTGGTAGTCAGGCACTCCCTCCAGCAACCCCTCAAGGTTGCGAGCTACAGTCTCTGACGTGTCAACCCCTGGAGGGACTAAGGCCAGGGCTCCAGCTCCCTGTCCCTCTCTCTGTGCCTCGGCAGCCAGGCCAATCGGTCTAGTGGGCCCCACATCTGCATACCATGACATTTATTAGGACATGTACATGAAAAATTCAAAAACATTACAAAACTCAAAAAGTCAAGGGTTATACCTGCATCATCCCACTGTTCCCCTGGGGGCAGCACCATATCAGGGTCATTGTGGAAATCCATACCCACGTATGGCCAGTCCTCCACGAAGATAACCTGCTGATCCAGCCAGTCCCGGAAGAATGCTCCCCAGGAATGCGGCCGGCCACCGCCTCCGCGTGGCATGATGCGAGCCCATCGCGTGGCCCTCGTCTCCCGAGGATCCCTGGGAGTATCCACGGCCATCGTCTGCAGCCGCATGGCTGGCACTCGCTCTAGGATAAGCGGGACTAAGATAGACCCGTAGCCGAACTGCTTCGTCTCTCCGCGACGACAGTTGTTGAGCTGCCTCTTCATGTTGTTGGTCACCGCTGTGGCCCAATCGAACACAGTAGGCTCAAGGCAATCGAGAGCTAGCATAAGGTGAGTCTTCGAGGCCTCGGGTTGGCCATGCTTCCCGCTGCCCGGGTCACCATGAACAGGATGGTGTGAAGGACTATGTTTCTCACCGTGGGGATTGCCACTTTCCCACTCCGCGTCTTCTCGGCTTCTGGACATACTCGAGCCATGAGATCGTCTAGAGGACCGCCGCCAGGTCGTTGTCCCTCTATGATGGGCCTTGCACCCCGGCGTGACAACCCAGTCAGAAAGAAAATGTCCATATGGTCGAATTCAATGTCTTGGCCCCGGATGGTGAATTTCCCATCCACCGGTTCCATGCCCTGATCAGTAGCTCGAGGAGATCATGCTGGGCCCTTAGGCGTGGTGTGAGGAAGAGCTTCATGAACCCGCATGCCCGCATGGCATTGCAGCAATCCACACTTGCAAAAGCGGCTATATCCTCAACTTCGTGAACCCTTTCCTGCCACTGGAAAGCCATTGCGCCCTGCATAAGCAATGCAAAAAATTAGAAGTGCTGGCACTGGAATTTTTACGTTCAGAAATTGAAAAAACAAATCTTTCCGCGCCAGCGCGGCTGTTTTAAAAACAGCCGCGCTGGCCATGGCATCCCTTTGTTATTTTTCAAGGTCAGCGCGGAAGAACACGGGTTTTCCGCGCTGACCCGAAGTTGGGTGCGTTTTGTCCTAATTCGGCCAGCGCGGACCCGCGTGGGAAACCCGCGCTGACCGAGAGCGCATCCATGCTCAAGAAATTCGCCCAATTGGGCGTATTCCACCGTTAAAAACTTGCTAAACATAATCAAAATGCAGGGCAAGGAGAGGAGAACCTACCTGGAAGAAACGGTTCGAAGAATGGTGTCCGTACGAGCTGGAAATCACTCCGTCAACTTTCTGGCTTCTCCACGTCCTTCACGTCCCAAAATGGTAAAATGGTAAAAATGATTTTTCACCCCCCTATTTATAGTAAAAACTCATAAATGACCATATTTTTGGGTTTCTACCATCTTTTGCCATGGATTTAGCCCTAGCCTTATTGAATGCATGTTTTAATATGTTTTTTACACATATCGAATGGATTTATGCGGGTAGTGTTCCTGTGCAGGTTCGAATAGACGGTGAAAATCATCATGGTCCTGAAATCACTTGGTCCCAACAATGTCGTCTTTGAGCTCTTTTCCGACATAAAACGAGAAAAGATGGCCGAGCCTCCTTTCAGCTCGTTAAAGGGAATGAGAGGCGGTCATTTTAAGCTCTTTTTCCGACCGTATAACTTAAAAAGATTACCGGGTGTTTGTCGTTTCGCACTCGTTATCGGCTCTAAAACGACGTGTTTTCGACCGCTTTTTTACTTTTTCGGGTCAAAAACACTATTTACGAAAAGTACTCCTCGATCGTAATCGTCGGGCGGTTCTTTCGAGCATTGTTTTATACTTTTTCAGGCTCGAGAGACACAACTGTACGAAAAAGGACCCCCCTGGAGTCTTCTTTTTTGCTGTCTTTTCAGACTCTCTAAACAAGAAAAGACACCGAGTTTTTCCTTTGTCAGGCTCGTTAAACACTTGATGACATCAGATATTGTCGAAATGACATTCTTCAAGCATATGCTATCCCCGTCAAGCTTGTCATCCAAAAATAACCGGGGTACCTGCCAGAAATGGTGGGGAAAATGGAATTGTAATCATAGTCGTGTCGGCAGTATGTCGCTCTTGAACATGGCACTCTTCTGCTTCATGTCTGGGTGGGACCATCTCATCTTGTTTTTCACTGGCCTCCGTGGGTTTGGGTTATCCTATTCGACCTCTCATCTGCTCATTGCCATCATTACTATACCCTCTGCTCATTTGATGTCTAATACTGCCAAACCCGCTACAGTGCCGCCGATATGTTCAAGAGAAGTTGACCTCTGCAATAATACAACCTCATCCGCTATCTCACACAAATCATTTTTCCTCTGTCTCGTGTCAATGATGTGGGAATCATTATGGCCCACCTTCGATCAAGGTCACTTCCTGTCGACTTCAGCTCATTATCCGGAAGGTGACTTAGAGACTCCCTTCAGGTGCCTTAGAGCCTGCATGCCCTAATGGCAGGTTCTTCGTGTTCGACGCGAGGTTTACATCATTGGCCTCCGATCGAGTGATTCCGTGGGTGTTCGACACTAGCTCATTGATTCACATGCCACGGATTGTACCTATAGTACCTTGAGGGCCATTATCATTATTGGTGGTTCCTCTCGCGTCTGTTAACAGTTCTCATCATTGACTGGTAATCAGGCGATGTTCATGCGTGTTCGACTTCAACTCATATATTCACATGCTTGAACTTGTACTTTGTTCGGGTCGGGACGGAACGCAAGACCCTGGATCCCTGTCTGTTATGGTCCAGATTGCGATTTTGTGGATGATCATTACATGACTCAATGATGGATGGCTGCGCCCATACCTGAGTCTTCATGGATGGCTGCGACCATACCTTGTCATTATTATGGTCTCTTCAGCTGGGTGGCTGCGTCCATTCCACGGACCTTTTCGCATGTCTTTTTGGATGGCTGCGCCCATGCCTAGACTGCATGTACTTGATTATCAGAGATTTTCGGTCCTTCCTGGTGGTGTTCCAGTGCGGCGTGTGTTGTAAAGCATTTCACCCCTCCCACTCTCTCGGTCTTCATGCTTTAGGGGGCATCTATTACACAGTAATTTGTCACTGCCTTCCTGTCAGTCACCCTGCTGTGCCAATCACTAAGTTCATGCCTTCTAAACTGGCCCAAAACCCATTTTTCTAAAGTTTTATTCATCAGCGCGTCTGTTTGCAAAATACCCGCGATGACTGGCGCTCCATAGTGTATTCCGTGCGCTGCCAGCTCGGAAGGACATCACTTTTCCGCGCTGGTCGCCAGCGCGCCTTTCCAGTGTTCTTCCGCGCTGACATGACTGTCCCAGTTATGTAGACGCGGCGACATCGCGTCAGTTGCCTCATAATCCGCGCTGATCAAGTTTGGGCGAATTTGTTCAAACAACCAGCCTTCCAGATAACTCTAGGCTTGGTTGTTAGCTTTGTGAATGTCGACTCCCTTCTATGGCATGTCTGTTCGACCCTTTGCAACCACCTCCCTTGAAGATAAGCTCATCCTTCCACCCTTTTAGGAGGCTCCTTCTCCTATATAAACTTCCACCATTGCCATGAGCAGCTAGTTAGACATAGCTTGGATTGTATAGA
The DNA here is from genome assembly GCA_031772625.1 of Pinus tabuliformis. Taxonomy (NCBI): domain Eukaryota; kingdom Viridiplantae; phylum Streptophyta; class Pinopsida; order Pinales; family Pinaceae; genus Pinus; species Pinus tabuliformis. The sequence continues at coordinate 96,226,776 of CM062805.1, read as the reverse complement.
GCTTATAGTGCTCAGATTGCTGCTACTATAGGTATTTGGTGTGCTAGGTGTGGAAGTGATTGATTGCTTAGGGAAGGTTGTTTTGTGTTGCTTGTGTGTGAGAGAGAGTTGTTTGTCTTGGGAGAATCATCCTCAAAGGTGAATGCTTGAGATACATGCTGACCGGCCCCTCCTGAGAAGGTTACCGACGTCAGAACATTTGGTTGTACTCTTCTCTATTCTGATTAATAATAGATGACTGCTATTATTGTTCCATTCTCATTTGTACTTGCAATTGTTAAATGTGAATTACATCTTTTCTGACTGATGTATGGTTGCTTTTACTAGATTTCACGCTTGTGTTTGTTTCCTCTTCGTGTGTGCAGGTATCTATTCGCGGAGATCGCGGAGGATTGTGACCAGCCAAAGCAAAGGAGCGAAGGCAACATCTCTTCGTCAAACGACAGCGCTGGAATCCAAGTAGGTGCTCTTTACTTCTTGTTTAATTGTAATTAGGAACATGCATAGCAGCATTGTTTGATTGTTGCTAGACCCTTGCTGGGCTAGTAGGGATCGCCTCTATCCATAGAGGGGATTTACCTCTCCAACAATTTGGCGACTCCGCTGGGGAGGCAGCCTTTTTGTCTCTTGAGTCCACTTTTGTGTTTGACTTTGATTGGTCTCTTTTTCCGAGATTCTGGGATTGTCTCTCTGCTTATAAACTTTCTGGGTACATCTGGGAAGTGTCTTGATTGTTAGAAGGCTCTTGCCTTTGGTTTGGGGAGTTTTTGCTTTGGCTTTGCTTGTTTTTATCCTCAGCGCGTTTTAATTCAGAACAGTCGCGCTGACATCGTGCCCCTGTTCCTTTGGTATCCTTTTCATCGCGCCTTTACGTCTAACAGTCGCGCTGACCTCGTTTTTAGAGACAGCGCGCTTTATTCGTGTCCTTCCGCGCTGACATCGCGTCCCCGCTTCTTTGTGATCTGTGTCATCGCGTCTGTGTGGTTTCTTTCCGCGCTGACCTCATTTTTCTGAGACAGCGCGCTTTATCCTTGTCCTTCCGCGCTGACGTCGCAAAGTTGCTACAGGCCTCTTCCTGTCAGCGCCGAGTTGCTGAAGGCTACCCGCGCTGGTCCTGTAAAGTTCATTTTTGACCAAATTAGCCTCCTGAACCTCTTGCTTTGACTATCCCTTCTTCTCTCCACCTGTTTTGTGACTTGCTTTTCACTGTCTGAACTCTGAACTGCTTGATTGCGGAGTCTGGATCCATAGGGTTCCGTTTTTGCTTAAGTTTTTGGTTTTGCGAATACCTTCCCTTTTGCTTTCGCTGCTTGGTTTGTGCTTACACCGTCACTTTTTCGATTGCTGAATGGTTTTGAGTCTCTAATTGACTAGTTGTAACTCTCATCCTTCGGGTGTTTGCCCTTTTCTATTGATTCTGCACTCTAGCCCTAGGGTATCTAGTGGCCGTGTGTGTGTCAAGCCTTCCGTAGGGATCTTGTTTGCTTGTTTGACCAGCCAACTTCAGATTCGTTTATGCACTTGTTCAGTGATTGTTGAAGTGCTTTGGGTTGTGTTTCCGAGTGTTTTTCGCTTTCTCCTTGCTTGCAATCCTTGCTTGACTTGCCGAGCTTAGATCACATAGCTCGTGCAGAACTTAGTTTTCCTTTTGATTTGGGAATCTTTGTTGAGTGTTTTGGGAACTTTGTGTGCTTTCATTAGGAAATTGCATTTTGCTTGGTGTTCTGGTTCCTCCAAATTATTTTAGATGCTTTGTGTCACTGAAAGCAAATCAAACTAGTGGCTTTTCTTTTAAAAATTGAAAAGGAAAAGAATGTTTCATTGATTTGCATTTTCAAAAGAAAAAGTTTCCTTTCCTCGCTTTTAGTTGCATTAGGCTGTTTGATTGATTGTGTTCGTTTTGTTTGATTGAAAACTCTTTACCCTTCCATAGCTAGAATTCATCGAACAAAATGATTCTCTTTGGCATGTAGTTTGCATCTAGGTAATTGTGAGAGAACATACGATAGGACTTGAAATCGAAACTTAATCTCAAGATCAACTATAAAATGAACCGAATGAATCTAAAAACGCATTGGAACTAAACGCAAACATCTAGAGGTCTAGGTTAGAGACGTGTTCTGGCGTCTTTAAACATAGTCACTGTTGTTTCACATTACGGTTGGGTGGTTCCTCCTTCTGTGACTCGATAGTGGTCTAACACGGACTGTGCTCCCACGTACCGTCGCGTATATAGGGAGACCCCACTAGGCTTTTATCCTTGATCCATAGGAAGCCGAGTCTGCCGCCTTACGATTCGCAATGCAGTGAACACAGCATTCACGAAGATTGACCACCCGTACCCTAAAAAGTATTCTGTGGTTTTGCGAAAAGTCTGGCACACCTTTTACCTAGAATCTCCAGAGCAGTCACTTTTGATCCTTTTCGAACTCCCTAAATGAAAAGGTGTAAGTGAGCGTCTTGTCACTTCGTGCTCATTAAACATTCGAAGGAGACTGGAGTCATCTTTTCGTCCTTTTCTCGACTCTTGAAACATGAAAAGGTCAAGTCTAATTCCAATGTCTTAAAAATTTATTCGGCCGCGATAACATTTCCTGGTTAGGTCTTGTGTTTGCTATGGCAACTTTTCCGGGATTCACTAACCCAGGTTCCCCCTCTGATGGGAATCTAGGACAATTCCCTCCTCTTGGGAATGTTGGTGCTCCGTATATGGCGACGTTATCCCTACCAGGGTTAACTGTCGGGTTGCCTGTGTGGTTATTTTCAACCTCTTTGGTCCCTACCGTATCGGCGGTTAATCCATCAGTCCCTCCACCTGAACAATGTCATGTTGATCCTAAGGTGGATCTCTCCCCTTCAACGCCTACTTCTACGTCGTCCTCTTGTACTTCGCCTGGTGAAATTCTTGATGTGAGTAACCAGGTGGCTAAGAAGAAAAAGAGGAAGACCAAGAAGAAGAAGTCTCCCAAGGGAGAGCTTACACACACAGTCCCCCCCTCAAGTCCAGCTATCCACTCCAGTATACCTGAAGTCGGGTCACCTTCCGCTCCTCCGCGGAAGGTCAAGTTTCCTTGTCGATTATGCAAGGAGGACCATCTGCTTCGTGATTGTCCTGGCATTCCCAGGGTATTAGAAGTTTGGTCTCACGATCCGGCCCGCCCTCCATCGTCCCACTATGATCATGGCGATGCTACCTCATTCGTTGGGAATGGTAAGGAGAAAGGGAAGTTTCGAATCCCCTGTCGACTTTGTGAAGGCAAACACCCCCTTCACCTTTGTCCACTCATGGATAAAGCCTCTGCTGTGTTGGAAAGTCTTGCTGCTCCTCCGAATCCATTTCCCGCTGGTTATCAATGTCTTTCTACAGCTGTAGATCGCGCCCCTGTTCACAAAGAGATCGCTTCAGATTCCCCTTTTGTCCAGGCCCCTCTTCCCGAACCTGGCTGTTCCCAGCCTGTTCCAGACCCGCCGTTGGTCGGAAAGGGTGTTGATTCGAGTTCACCTCCTCTCAACCACTCTGTTTCGGAAGAACAAAATTCTCATGTTCTTCTCGTCTCCTCGGATTCTCCTGAGCTTGATAAAGGTTCTCCTGAAACCTCTCCGGAGAATTTAGATTCGGGTCTTTCCGAGCAGGGGGGCAACCATATGGTTCCCCCACCAAGTAGCTCGGTCATCTCCTTTGATTGGAGTCGTTTGACTGCCCCTCCCCTTCCGTCCCATGTTCCTTTCTGGGTCACCGCCTATGCTTGCAATAAGGCGCTGCCAGGCACTGTGTTAGACGAAGGAGCATCGGTTAGTATCATGCCCGTTACTACTTGGCGAGCTTTGTGTTCCCCATCGCTTGTACCTGTCGCACCGCATCTCACCGCGTTTGACGGAGGAACGAGTCAGCCATTAGGGATCCTTCCAAAGTTTCCTATTACTTTGGGGGGCAAGACTGTCTATATAGACATCTCAGTTACCCAAGGTTCTCTAGACTTCAGTCTTCTCCTTGGTCATGATTATGTGTATGCCATGGGAGCCCTTGTTTCTTCACTTTTCCGTGTGGTCTGCTTCCCACACGACGGAAGAATCGTGACGTTCGATCAATTATCGTTCATTCGTCCACAAGCCCCTCCCGCGCATTTGTCTTTCCCTCCTGGCTTTCATCCACAAGTTGAATCTGCCTCGCCGCAAATCAACTACGTGGCCACCCACCCCGTGCCCGTACCCAGTGATGACACCATCGTGCATAGTGTCCTGGGGACATTAGGTCCTGATTTCCAAGATGTTGGCCTTCCCTCCGGAGCCATTTCCTTGGGGGCCTCCACTTCCCATTCATTATGACGAAGTCTGGATGGAGCACAGTTCCTTGTCTTGTGTCAAGCTCGCTAAACAATGAAACAAGGCGTCCCGAGGATAGTTCTTTTACCTGTGTCAACCTCGTTAAAACAATGAAACATGAGCTCGTGCAATTCGAGCGCAATAACTGTTTTGTCAACCTTCAACCCATTTTCAATGGCTTGAAGCTTGGGGGGCCTGTACCTCGAATTGAGACACGACGCTGGGGGCATGCCCGCTTCCTTTCCCATCAAGCATAGTTTGCATGTATATACGTGCCTTTAAGCTTGCATCAAAAATAAAATCCATTGTTCAAAGCATAGTTTGCATACGTGATTATCATGTGTGTTTTCAAGCTTTCATAAAAATAAAATATGTGCATATTTCACGATGGGTCGCTTGTCATGAAAATAGATACATTAGATCACATGTGTGTCGAACAGTCGCATGGCATATAAAACACATCATCATACGTAAAAGATCCATCTAAGAATAAGCATACGTTAAGTTTCTCAAGCATAGTTTGCATGTGTGTGTGTGTTTTTGAGCTTGCCAAAATGTAAAAAAATACATGGGTCATGTGTCGTGCAAATTCATACATAAGATCACAGTTGTACTGAACAATTGCATAACATAAACAAAACATCATCACATGTAACCATGATCCATCCAAAAAGCCGGTATGTATATATATATATCGTGTGGCGCACTAAGGCGCTCAAAAATAAGTGTATATGTCCAAAATATCAGGATATCTAAGTCATGTGTCTCAAAATAACAGTGGAAATAAAGCCTAGGCGACTATTGAGCCGGGTGGTGCTCTCTTTAGTACACAGTCGCTCGTGCTACCCGCCTCAGAAGGCGGTGCACCCTGGGTTCCACCCCCACTGTATGGATCTGGTGCTCTAAAGGGACCTCCTCGACCCCCTGGTAGTCAGGCACTCCCTCTAGCAACCCCTCAAGGTTTGCGAGCTACAGTATCTGACGTGTCAACCCCTGGAGGGACTAAGGCCAGGGCTCCAGCTCCCTATCCCTCTCTCTGTGCCTCGGCAGCCAGGCCAATTGGTCTAGTGGGCCCCACATCTGCATACCATGACATTTATTAGGACATGTACATGAAAAATTCAAAAACATTACAAAACTCAAAAAGTCAAGGGTTATACCTGCATCATCCCACTTTTCCCCTGGGGGCAGCACCATATCAGGGTCATTGCAGAAATCCATACCCGCGTATGGCCAGTCCTCCACGAAGATAACCTGCTGATCCAGCCAGTCCCGGAAGAATGCTCCCCAGGAATGCGGCCAGCCACCGCCTCCGCGTGGCATGATGCGAGCCCATCGCGTGGCCTCATCTCCCGAGGATCCCTGGGAGCACCCACGGCCATCGTCTGCAGCCGCATGGCTGGCACTCGCTCTAGGATAAGCGGGACTAAGATAGACCCGTAGCCGAACTGCTTCGTCTCTCCGCGACGACAGTTGTTGAGCTGCCTCTTCATGTTGTTGGTCACCGCTGTGGCCCAATCGAACACAGTAGGCTCAAGGCAATCGAGAGCTAGCATAAGGTGAGTCTTCGAGGCCTCGTGGTTGGCCATGCTTCCCGCTGCCCGGGTCACCATGAACAGGATGGTGCGAAGGACTATGTTTCTCACCGTGGGGATTGCCACTTTCCCACTTCGCGTCTTTTCGGCTTCTGGACATACTCGAGCCATGAGATCGTTTAGAGGACCGCCGCCAGGTCGTTGTCCCTCTATGATGGGCCTTGCACCCCGGCGTGACAACCCAGTCAGAAAGAAAATGTCCATATGGTCGAATTCAATGTCTTGGCCCCGGATGGTGAATTTCCCATCCACCGGGTTCCATGCCCTGATCAGTAGCTCGAGGAGATCATGCTGGGCCCTTAGGCGCGGTGTGAGGAAGAGCTTCATGAACCCGCATGCCCGCATGGCATTGCAGCAATCCACACTTGCAAAAGCGGCTATATCCTCAACTTCGTGAACCCTTTCCTGCCACTGGAAAGCCATTGCGCCCTGCATAAGCAATGCAAAAAATTAGAAGTGCTAGCACTGGAATTTTTACATTCAGAAATTGAAAAAACAAATCTTTCCGCGCCAGCGCGGCTATTTTAAAAACAGCCGCGCTGGCCATGGCAGCCCTTTGTTATTTTTCAAGGTCAGCGCGGAAGAACACGGGTTTTCCGCGCTAACCCGAAGTTGGGTGCGTTTTGTCCTAATTCGGCCAGCGCGGACCCGCGTGGGAAACCTGCGCTGACCGAGAGCGCATCCATGCTCAAGAAATTCGCCCAATTGGGCGTATTCCACCGTTAAAAACTTGCTAAACATAATCAAAATGCAGGGCAAGGAGAGGAGAACCTACCTGGAAGAAACGGTTCGAAGAATGGTGTCCGTACGAGCTGGAAATCACTCCGTCAACTTTCTGGCTTCTCCACGTCCTTCACGTCCCAAAATGGTAAAATGGTAAAAATGATTTTTCACCCCCCCCTATTTATAGTAAAAACTCATAAATGACCATATTTTTGGGTTTCTACCATCTTTTGCCATGGATTTAGCCCTAGCCTTATTGAATGCATGTTTTAATATGTTTTTTACACATATCGAATGGATTTATGCGGGTAGTGTTCCTGTGCAGGTTCGAATAGACGGTGAAAATCATCATGGTCCTGAAATCACTTGGTCCCAACAATGTCGTCTTTGAGCTCTTTTCCGACATAAAACGAGAAAAGATGGCCGAGCCTCCTTTCAGCTCGTTAAAGGGAACGAGAGGCGGTCATTTTAAGCTCTTTTTCCGACCGTATAACTTAAAAAGATTGCCGGGTGTTTGTCGTTTCGCACTCGTTATCGGCTCTAAAACGACGTGTTTTCGACCGCTTTTTTACTTTTTCGGGTCAAAAACACTATTTACGAAAAGTACTCCTCGATCGTAATGGTCGGGCGGTTCTTTCGAGCATTGTTTTATACTTTTTCAGGCTCGAGAGACACAACTGTACGAAAAAGGACCCCCCTGGAGTCTTCTTTTTTGCTGTCTTTTCAGACTCTCTAAACAAGAAAAGACGCCGAGTTTTTCCTTTGTCAGGCTCGTTAAACACTTGATGACATCGGATATTGTCGAAATGACATTCTTCAAGCATATGCTATCCCCGTCAAGCTTGTCATCCAAAAATAACCGGGGTACCTGCCAGAAATGGTGGGGAAAATGGAACTGTAATCATAGTCGTGTCGGCAGTATGTCGCTCTTGAACATGGCACTCTTCTGCTTCATGTCTGGGTGGGACCATCTCATCTTGTTTTTCACTGGCCTCCGTGGGTTCGGGTTATCCTATTAGACCTCTCATCTGCTCATTGCCATCATTACTATACCCTCTGCTCATTTGATGTCAAATACTGCCAAACCCGCTACAGTGCCGCCGATATGTTCAAGAGAAGTTCACCTCTACAATAATACAACCTCATCTGCTATCTCACACAAATCATTTTTCCTCTGTCTCGCGTCGGTGATGTGGGAATCATTATGGCCCACCTTCGATCAAGGTCACTTCCTGTCGACTTCAGCTCATTATCCGGGAAGGTGACTTAGAGACTCCCTTCAGGTGCCTTAGAGCCTGCATGCCCTAATGGCAGGTTCTTCGTGTTCGACGCGAGGTTTACATCATTGGCCTCCGATTGAGTGATTCCGTGGGTGTTCGACACCAGCTCATTGATTCACATGCCACGGATTGTACCTATAGTACCTTGAGGGCCATTGTCATTATTGGTGGTTCCTCTCGCGTCTGTTAACAGTTCTCATCATTGACTGGTAATCAGGCAATGTTCATGCGTGTTCGACTTCAACTCATATATTCACATGCTTGAACTTGTACTTTGTTCGGGTCGGGACGGAGCGCAAGACCCTGGATCCCTGTCTGTTATGGTCCAGGTTGCGATTTTGTGGATGATCATTACATGACTCAATGATGGATGGCTGCGCCCATACCTGAGTCTTCATGGATGGCTGCGACCATACCTTGTCATTATTATGGTCTCTTCAGCTGGGTGGCTGTGTCCATTCCACGGACCTTTTCGCATGTCTTTTTGGATGGCTGCGCCCATGCCTAGACTGCATGTACTTGATTATCAGAGATTTTCGGTCCTTCCTGGTGGTGTTCCAGTTCGGCGTGTGTTGTAAATCATTTCACCCCTCCCACTCTCTCGATCTTCATGCTTTAGGGGGCATCTGTTACACAGTAATTTGTCACTGCCTTCCTGTCAGTCACCCTACTGTGCCAATCACTAAGTTCATGCCTTCTGAACTGGCCCAAAACCCATTTTTCTAAAGTTTTATTCATCAGCGCGTCTGTTTGCAAAATACCCGGATGACTGGCGCTCCATAGTGTATTCCGTGCGCTGCCAGCTCGGAAGGACATCACTTTTGCGCGCTGATCGCCAGCGCGCCTTTCCAGTGTTCTTCCGCGCTGACATGACTGTCCCAGTTATGTAGAGGCGGCGACATCGTGTCAGTTGCCTCATAAACCGCGCTGATCCAGTTTGGGCGAATTTGTTCAAACAACCAGCCTTCCAGATAACTCCAGGCTTGGTTGTTAGCTTTGTGAATGTCGACTCCCTCTATGGCATGTCTGTTCGACCCTTTGCAACCACCTCCCTTGAAGATAAGCTCATCCTTCCACCCTTTTAGGAGGCTCCTTCTCCTATATAAACTTCCACCATTGCCATGAGCAGCTAGTTAGACATAGCTTGGATTGTATAGAGCTTATAGTGCTCAGATTGCTGCTACTATAGGTATTTGGTGTGCTAGGTGTGGAAGTGATTGATTGCTTAGGGAAGGTTGTTTTGTGTTGCTTGTGTGTGAGAGAGAGTTGTTTGTCTTGGGAGAATCATCCTCAAAGGTGAATGCTTGAGATACATGCTGACCGGCCCCTCCTAAAAAGGTTACCGACGTCAGAACATTTGGTTGTACTCTTCTCTATTCTGATTAATAATAGATGACTGCTATTATTGTTCCATTCTCATTTGTACTTGCAATGGTTAAATGTGAATGACATCTTTTCTGACTGATGTATGGTTGCTTTTACTAGATTTCACGCTTGTGTTTGTTTCCTCTTCGTGTGTGCAGGTATCTATTCGCGGAGATCGCGGAGGATTGTGACCAGCCAAAGCAAAGGAGCGAAGGCAAAATCTCTTCGTCAAATGACAGCGCTGGAATCCAAGTAGGTGCTCTTTACCTCTTGTTTAATTGTAATTAGGAACATGCATAGCAGCATTGTTTGATTGTTGCAAGACCCTTGCTGGGCTAGTAGGGATCGCCTCTATCCGTAGAGGGGATTTACCTCTCCAACAATTTGGCGACTCCGCTGGGGAGGCAGCCTTTTTGTCTCTTGAGTCCACTTTTGTGTTTGACTTTGATTGGTCTCTTTTTCCGAGATTCTGGGATTGTCTCTCTGCTTATAAACTTTCTGGGTACATCTGGGAAGTGTCTTGATTGTTAGAAGGCTCTTGCCTTTGGTTTGGGAGTTTTTGCTTTGGCTTTGCTTGTTTTTATCCTCAGCGCGTTTTAATTCAGAACAGTCGCGCTGACATCGCGCCCCTGTTCCTTTGGTATCCTTTTCATCGCGCCTTTACGTCTAACAGTCGCGCTGACCTCGTTTTTAGAGACAGCGCGCTTTATTCGTGTCCTTCCGCGCTGGCATCGCGTCCCCGCTTCTTTGTGATCTGTGTCATCGCGTCTGTGTGGTTTCTTTCCGCGCTGACCTCGTTTTTCTGAGACAGCGCGCTTTATCCTTGTCCTTCCGCGCTGACGTCGCAAAGTTGCTACAGGCCTCCTCCTGTCAGCGCCGAGTTGCTGAAGGCTACCCGCGCTGGTCCTGTAAAGTTCATTTTTGACCAAATTAGCCTCCTGAACCTCTTGCTTTGACTATCCCTTCTTCTCTCCACCTGTTTTGTGACTTGCTTTTCACTGTCTGAACTCTGAACTGCTTGATTGCGGAGTCTGGATCCATAGGGTTCCGTTTTTGCTTAAGTTTTTGGTTTTGCCAATACCTTCTCTTTTGCTTTCGCTGCTTGGTTTGTGCTTACACCGTCACTTTTTCGATTGCTGAATGGTTTTGAGTCTCTAATTGACTGTTGTAACTCTCATCCTTCAGGTGTTTGCCCTTTTCTGTTGATTCTGCACTCTAGCCCTAGGGTATCTAGTGGCCGTGTGTGTGTCAAGCCTTCCATAGGGATCTTGTTTGCTTGTTTGACCAGCCAACTTCAGATTCGTTTATGCACTTGTTCAGTGATTGTTGAAGTGCTTTGGGTTGTGTTTCCGAGTGTTTTTCGCTTTCTCCTTGCTTGCAATCCTTGCTTGACTTGCCGAGCTTATATCACATAGCTCGTGCAGAACTTAGTTTTCCTTTTGATTTGGGAATCTTTGTTGAGTGTTTTGGGAACTTTGTGTGCTTTCATTAGGCAATTGCATTTTGCTTGGTGTTCTGGTTCCTCCAAATTATTTTAGATGCTTTGTGTCACTGAAAGAAAATCAAACTAGTGGCTTTGCTTTTAAAAATTGAAAAGGAAAAGAATGTTTCATTGATTTGCACTTTCAAAAGAAAAAGTTTCCTTTCCTCGCTTTTAGTTGCATTAGGCTGTTTGATTGATTGTGTTCGTTTTGTTTGATTGAAAACTCTTTACCCTTCCATAGCTAGAATTCATCGAACAAAATGATTCTCTTTGGCATGTAGTTTGGATCTAGGTAATTGTGAGAGAACATACGATAGGACCTGAAATCGAAACTTAATCTCAAGATCAACTATAAAATGAACCGAATGAATCTAAAAACGCATTGGAACTAAACGCAAACATCTAGAGGTCTAGGTTAGAGACGTGTTCCGGCGTCTTTAAACATAGTCACTGTTGTTTCACATTACGGTTGGGTGGTTCCTCCTTCTGTGACTCGATAGTGGTCTAACACGGACTGTGCTCCCACGTACCGTCGCGTATATAGGGAGACCCCACTAGGCTTTTATCCTTGATCCATAGGAAGCCAAGTCTGCCGCCTTACGATTCGCAATGCAGTGAACACAGCATTCACGAAGATTGACCACCCGTACCCTAAAAAGTATTCTGTGGTTTTGCGAAAAGTCTAGCACACCTTTTACCTAGAATCTCCAGAGCAGTCACTTTTGATCCTTTTCGGACTCCCTAAATGAAAAGGGTAAGTGAGCGTCTTGTCACTTCGTGCTCATTAAACATTCGAAGGAGACTGGAGTCATCTTTTCGTCCTTTTCTCGACTCTTGAAACATGAAAAGGTCAAGTCTAATTCCAATGTCTTAAAAATTTATTCGGCCGCGATAACAATTCCTGTTTAGCTCTTGTGTGCGCTAGCTTGAGTAGTTTTCGTGTTCGTTTGCTATGGCAACTTTTCCGGGATTCACTAACCCAGGTTCCCCCTCTGATGGGAATCCAGGACAATTCCCTCCTCTTGGAATGTTGGTGCTCCGTATATGGCGACGTTATCCTACCAGGGTTAACTGTCGGGTTGCCTGTGTGGTTATTTTCAACCTCTTTGGTCCCTACCGTATCGGCGGTTAATCCATCAGTCCCTCCACCTGAACAATGTCATGTTGATCCTAAGGTGGATCTCTCCCCTTCACGCCTACTTATACGTCGTCCTCTTGTACTTCGCTGGGTGAAATTCTTGATGTGAGTAACCAGGTGGCTAAGAAGAAAAAGAGGAAGACCAAGAAGAAGAAGTCTCCCAAGGGAGAGCTTACACACACAGTCCCCCCCTCAAGTCCAGCTATCCACTCTAGTATACCTGAAGTCGGTCACCTTCCGCTCCTCCGCGGAAGGTCAAGTTTCCTTGTCGATTATGCAAGGAGGACCATCTGCTTCGTGATTGTCCTGGCATTCCCAGGGTATTAGAAGTTTGGTCTCACGATCCGGCCTGCCCTCCATCGTCCACTGATGATCATGGCGATGCTACCTCATTCGTTGGGAATGGTAAGGAAAAGGGAAGTTTCGAATCCCCAGTCGACTTTGTGAAGGCAAACCCCCCTTCACCTTTGTCCACTCATGGATATAGCCTCTGCTGTGTTGGAAAGTCTTGTTGCTCCTCCGAATCCATTTCCCGCTGGTTATCAATGTCTTTCTACAGCTGTAGATCGCGCCCCCTGTTCACAAAGAGATGCTTCAGATTCCCCTTTTGTCCAGGCCCCTCTTCCCGAACCCGACTGTTCCCAGCCTGTTCCAGACCCGCCGTTGGTCGGAAAGGGTGTTGATTCGAGTTCACCTCCTCTCAACCACTCTGTTTCGAAAGAACAAAAATTCTCATGTTCTTCTCGTCTCCTCAGATTCTCCTGAGCTTGATAAAGGTTCTCCTGAAACCTGCCTCTTAATGTTGTTGGTCACGCTGTGGCCCCATCGAACACAGTACGCTCAAGGCAATCGAGAGCTAGCATAAGGTGAGTCTTTCGAGGCCTCGTGGTTGGCCTTGCTTCCCGCTGCCCGGGTCACCATGAAAAGGATGGTGCGAGGACTATGTTTTCTCACCGTGGGGGATTGCCACTTTCTCACTCCGGTCTTCTCGGCTTCTGGACATACTCGAGCATGAGATCGTCTAGAGGACCGCGCGCCAGGTCGTTGTCCCTCTATGATGGGCCTTGCACCCCGGCGTGACAACCCAGTCAGAAAGAAAATGTCAATATGGTCGAATTCAATGTCTTGGCCCCGGATGGTGTTTTTCCCATCCACCGGGTTCCATGCCCTGATCAGTAGCTCGAGGAGTTCATGCTGGGCCTTAGGCGCGGTGTGAGGAAGAGCTTCATGAACCCGCATGCCCGCGTGGCATTGCAGCAATCCACACTTGCAAAAGCGGCTATATCCTCAACTTCGTGAACCCTTTCCTGCCACTGGAAAGCCATTGCGCCCTGCATAAGCAATGCAAAAAATTAGAAGTGCTGGCACTGGAATTTTTACATTCAGAAATTGAAAAAACAAATTCTTTCCGCGCCAGCGCGGCTGTTTTAAAAACAGCCGCGCTGGCCCATGGCAGCCCTTTGTTATTTTTCAAGGTCAGCGCGGAAGAACACGGGTTTTCCGCGCTGACCCGAAGTTGGGTGCGTTTTGTCCTAATTCGGCCAGCGCGGACCCGCGTGGGAAAACCGCGCTGACGAGAGCGCATCCATGCTCAAGAAATTCGCCCAATTGGGCGTTATTCCACCGTTTAAAACTTGCTAAACATAATCAAAATGCAGGGCAAGGGAGGAGAACCTACCTGGAAGAAATGGTTCGAAGAATGGTGTCCGTACAAGCTGGAAATCACTCCGTCAACTTTCTGGCTTCTCCACGTCCTCACGTCCAAAATGGTAAAATGGTAAAAATGATTTTTCACCCCCCTATTTATAGTAAAAAACTCATAAATGACCATATTTTTTGGGTTTCTACCATCTTTTGCCATGGATTTAGCCCTAGCCTTATTGAATGCATGTTTTAATATGTTTTTTACACATATCGAATGGATTTATGTGGGTAGTGTTCCTGTGCAGGTTCGAATAGACGGTGAAAATCATCATGGTCCTGAAATCACTTGGTCCCAACAATGTCGTTTTTCGTCCTTTGAGCTCTTTCCGACATAAAACGAGAAAAGATGGCCGAGCTCCTTTCAGCTCGTTAAAGGGAACGAGAGGTGGTCATTTTAAGCTCTTTTTCCGACCGTTTAACTTAAAAAGATTGCCGGGTGTTTGTCGTTTCGGCACTCGTTATCGGCTCTAAAACGACGTGTTTTCGACCGGCTTTTTTTACTTTTTCGGGTCAAAAACACTATTTACGAAAAGTACTCCTCGATCGTAATGTCGGGCGGTTCTTTCGAGCATTGTTTTATACTTTTTCGGGCTCGAGAGACACAATGTACGAAAAAGGACCCCCCTGGAGTCTTCTTTTTTGCTGTCTTTTCAGACTCTCTAACAAGAAAAGACGCCGTAGTTTTTCCTTTGTCAGGCTCGTTAAACACTTGATGACATCGGATATTGTCGAAATGACATTCTTCAAGCATTTGCTATCCCCGTCAAGCTTGTCATCCAAAAATAACCGGGGTACCTGCCAGAAATGGTGGGGAAAATGGAACTGTAATCATAGTCGTGTCGGCAGTATGTCGCTCTTGAACATGGCACTCTTCTGCTTCATGTCTGGGTGGGACCATCTCATCTTGTTTTTCACTGGCCTCCGTGGGTTTGGGTTATCCTATTCGACCTCTCATCTGCTCATTGCCATCATTACTATACCCTCTGCTCATTTGATGTCAAATACTGCCAAACCCGCTACAGTGCCGTCGATATGTTCAAGAGAAGTTGACCTCTGCAATAATACACTCATCTGCTATCTCACACAAATCATTTTTCCTCTGTCTTGCGTCGATGATGTGGGAATCATTATGGCCCACCTTCGATCAAGGTCACTTCCTGTCGACTTCAGCTCATTATCCGGGCAGGTGACTTAGAGACTCCCTTCAGGTGCCTTAGAGCCTGCATGCCCTATTGCAGGTTCTTCGTGTTCGAGGCGAGGTTTACATCATTGGCCTCCCGATCGAGTGATTCGTGGGTGTTCGACACTCAGCTCATTGATTTCACATGCCACGGATTGTACCTATAGTACCTTGAGGGCCATTGTCATTATTGGTGGTTCCTCTCGCGTCTGTTAATAGTTCTCATGATTAAATGGTAATCAGGCGATGTTCATGCGTGTTCGACTTCAACTCATATATTCACATGCTTGAACTTGTACTTTGTTCGGGTCGGGACAGAGCGCAAGACCCTGGATCCCTGTCTGTTATGGTCCAGGTTGCGATTTTTGGGATGATCATTACATGACTCAATGATGGATGGCTGCGCCCATACCTGAGTCTTCATGGATGGCTGCGACCATACCTTGTCATTATTATGGTCTCTTCAGCTGGGTGGCTGCGTCCATTCCACGGACCTTTTCGCATGTCTTTTTGGATGGCTGCGCCCATGCCTAGACTGCATGTACTTGATTATCAGAGATTTTCGGTCCTTCCTGGTGGTGTTCCAGTCGGCGTGTGTTGTAAAGCATTTCACCCCTCCCACTCTCTCGGTCTTCATGCTTATAGGGGGCATCTGTTACACAGTAATTTGTCACTGCCTTCCTGTCAGTCACCCTGCTGTGCCAATCACTAAGTTCATGCCTTCTGAACTGGCCCAAAACCCATTTTTCTAAAGTTCTGGTTCCTCCAAATTATTTTAGATGCTTTGTGTCACTGAAAGAAAATCAAACTAGTGGCTTTGCTTTTAAAAATTGAAAAGGAAAAGAATGTTTCATTGATTTGCATTTTCAAAAGAAAAAGTTTCCTTTCCTCGCTTTTTGTTGCATTAGGCTGTTTGATTGATTGTGTTCATTTTGTTTGATTCAAAACTCTTTACCCTTCCATAGCTAGAATTCATCGAACAAAATGATTCTCTTTGGCATGTAGTTTGCATCTAGGTAATTGTGAGAGAACATACGATAGGACCTGAAATCGAAACTTAATCTCAAGATCAACTATAAAATGAACGAATGAATCTAAAAACGCATTGGAACTAAACGCAAACATCTAGAGGTCTAGGTTAGAGACGTGTTCGGCGTCTTTAAACATAGTCACTGTTGTTTCACATTACGGTTGGGTGGTTCCTCCTTCTGTGACTCGATAGTGGTCTAACACGGACTGTGCTCCCACGTACCATCGCGTATATAGGGAGACCCCACTAGGCTTTTATCCTTGATCCATAGGAAGCCGAGTCTGTCGCCTTACGATTCGCAATGCAGTGAACACAGCATTCACGAAGATTGACCACCCGTACCCTAAAAAGTATTCTGTGGTTTTGCGAAAAGTCTGGCACACCTTTTTACCTAGAATCTCCAGAGCAGTCACTTTTGATCCTTTTCGGACTCCCTAAATGAAAAGGTGTAAGTGAGCGTCTTGTCACTTCGTGCTCATTAAACATTCGAAGGAGACTGGAGTCATCTTTTCGTCCTTTTCTCGACTCTTGAAACATGAAAAGGTCAAGTCTAATTCCAATGTCTTAAAAATTTATTCGGCCGCGATAACATTTCCTGGTTAGGTCTTGTGTGCGCTAGCTTGAGTAGGTTTCGTGTTCGTTTGCTATGGCAACTTTTCCAGGATTCACTAACCCAGGTTCCCGCTCTGATGGGAATCCAGGACAATTCCCTCCTCTTGGGAATGTTGGTGCTCCGTATATGGCGACGTTATCCCTACCAGGGTTAATTGTCGGGTTGCTGTGTGGTTATTTTCAACCTCTTTGGTCCCTACCGTATCGGCGGTTAATCCATCAGTCCCTCCACTGAACAATGTCATGTTGATCCTAAGGTGGATCTCTCCCCTTCAACGCCTACTTCTACGTCGTCCTCTTGTACTTCGCCTGGTGAAAATTCTTGATGTGAGTAACCAGGTGGCTAAGAAGAAAAAGAGGAAGACCAAGAAGAAGAAGTCTCCCAAGGGAGAGCTTACACACACATCCCCCCCTCAAGTCCAGCTATCCACTCCAGTATACCTGAAGTCGGGTCACCTTCCGCTCCTCTGCGGAAGGTCAAGTTTCCTTGTCGATTATGCAAGGAGGACCATCTGCTTCGTGATTGTCCTGGCATCCCAGGGTATTAGAAGTTTGGTCTCACGATCTGGCCCGCCCTCCATCGTCCACTGATGATCATGGTGATGCTACCTATTCATTGGAATGGTAAGGAGAAAGGGAAGTTTCGAATACCCCTGTTGACTTTGTGAAGGCAAACACCCCTCACACCTTGTCCACTCATGGATATAGCCTCTGCTGTGTTGGAAAGTCTTGCTGCTCCTCCGAATCCATTTCCCACTGGTTATCAATGTCTTTCTACAGCTGTAGATCGCGCCCCTGTTCGCAAAGAGATCGCTTCAGATTCCCCTTTTGTCCCGCAGGCCCCTCTTCCTGAACCTGGCTGTTCCCAGCCTGTTCCAAAACCCGCCGTTGGTCGGAAAGGGTGTTGATTCGAGTTCACCTCCTCTCAACCACTCTGTTTCGGAAGAACAAAATTCTCATGTTCTTCTCGTCTCCTCAGATTCTCCTGAGCTTGATAAAGGTTCTCCTGAAACCTCTCCCGAGAGAATTTAGATTCGGGTCTTTCCGAGCAGGGGGGCAACCATATGGTTCCCCCACCAAGTAGCTCGGTCATCTCCTTTGATTGGAGTCGTTTGACTGCCCCTCCCCTTCCGTCCCATGTGCCTTTCTGGGTCACCGCCTATGCTTGCAATAAGGCGCTGCCCGGCACTGTGTTAGACGAAGGAGCATCGGTTAGTCTCATGCCCGTTACTACTTGGCGAGCTTTGGGTTCCCCATCGCTTGTACCTGTCGCACCGCATCTCACCGCGTTTGACGGAGGAACGAGTCAGCCATTAGGGATCCTTCCAAAGTTTCCTATTACTTTGGGGGGCAAGACTGTCTATATAGACATCTCAGTTACCCAAGGTTCTCTAGACTTCAGTCTTCTCTTGGTTGTGATTATGTGTATGCCATGGGAGCCCTTGTTTCTTCACTTTTCCGTGTGGTCTGCTTCCCACACGACGGAAGAATCGTGACGTTCGATCAATTATCGTTCGTTCGTCCACAAGCCCCTCCCGCGCATTTGTCTTTCCTCCTGGCTTTCATCCACAAGTTGAATCTGCCTCGCCGCAAATCAACTACGTGGCCACCCACCCACCCCGTGCCCGTACCCAGTGATGACACCATCGTGCATAGTGTCCTGGGGACATTAGGTCCTGATTTCCAAGATGTTGGCCTTCCCTCCGGAGCCATTTCCTTGGGGGCCTCCATTTCCCATTCATTATGACGAAGTCTAGATGGAGCACAGTTCCTTGTCTTGTGTCAAGCTCGCTAAACAATGAAACAAGGCGTCCCGAGGATAGTTCTTTTACCTGTGTCAACCTCGTTAAAACAATGAAACATGAGCTCGTGCAATTCGAGTGCAATAACTGTTTTGTCAACCTTCAACCCATTTTCAATGGCTTGAAGCTTGGGGGCCTGTACCTCGAATTGAGACACGACGCTGGGGGCATGCCGCTTATTTCCATCAAGCATAGTTTGCATGTATATACGTGCCTTTAAGCTTGCATCAAAAATAAAATCCATTGTTCAAAGCATAGTTTGCATACGTGATTATCATGTGTGTTTTCAAGCTTTCATAAAAATAAAATATGTGCATATTTCACGATGGGTCGCTTGTCATGAAAATAGATACATTAGATCACATGTGTGTCGAACAGTCGCATGGCATATAAAACACATCATCATACGTAAAAGATCCATCTAAGAATAAGCATACGTTAAGTTTCTCAAGCATAGTTTGCATGTGTGTGTGTGTTTTTGAGCTTGCCAAAATGTAAAAAAATACATGGGTCATGTGTCGTGCAAATTCATACATAAGATCACAGTTGTACTGAACAATTGCATAACATAAACAAAACATCATCACATGTAACCATGATCCATCCAAAAAGCCGGTATGTATATATATATATCGTGTGGCGCACTAAGGCGCTCAAAAATAAGTGTATATGTCCAAAAT
Organism: Pinus tabuliformis; assembly: GCA_031772625.1. Taxonomy (NCBI): domain Eukaryota; kingdom Viridiplantae; phylum Streptophyta; class Pinopsida; order Pinales; family Pinaceae; genus Pinus; species Pinus tabuliformis. Next base: position 96,207,861 of record CM062805.1, on the reverse strand, counting down.
ATCAGGATATCTGAGTCATGTGTCTCAAAATAACAGTGGAAATAAAGCCTAGGCGACTATTGAGCCGGGTGGTGCTCTCTGTAGTACACAGTCGCTCGTGCTACCCGCCTCAGAAGGCGGTGCACCCTGGGTTCAACCCCCACTGTATGGATCTGGTGCTCTAAAGGGACCTCCTCGACCCCCTGGTAGTCAGGCACTCCCTCCAGCAACCCCTCAAGGTTGCGAGCTACAGTCTCTGACGTGTCAACCCCTGGAGGGACTAAGGCCAGGGCTCCAACTCCCTGTCCCTCTCTCCATGCCTCGGCAGCCAGGCCAATCGGTCTAGTGGGCCCCACATCTGCATACCATGACATTTATTAGGACATGTACATGAAAAATTCAAAAACATTACAAAACTCAAAAAGTCAAGGGTTATACCTGCATCATCCCACTGTTCCCCTGGGGGTAGCACCATATCAGGGTCATTGCGGAAATCCATACCCGCGTATGGCCAGTCCTCCACGAAGATAACCTGCTGATCCAGCCAGTCCCAGAAGAATGCTCCCCAGGAATGCGGCCGGCCACTGCCTCCGCGTGGCATGATGCGAGCCCATCGCGTGGCCCTCGTCTCCCGAGGATCCCTGGGAGCATCCACGGCCATCATCTGCAGCCGCATGGCTGGCACTCGCTCTAGGATAAGCGGGACTAAGATAGACCCGTAGCCGAACTGCTTCGTCTCTCCGCGACGACAGTTGTTGAGCTGCCTCTTCATGTTGTTGGTCACCGCTGTGGCCCAATCGAACACAGTAGGCTCAAGGCAATCGAGAGCTAGCATAAGGTGAGTCTTCGAGGCCTTGTGGTTGGCCATGCTTCCCGCTGCCCGGGTCACCATGAACAGGATGGTGCGAAGGACTATGTTTCTCACCGTGGGGATTGCCACTTTCCCACTCCGCGTCTTCTCGGCTTCTGGACATACTCGAGCCATGAGATCGTCTAGAGGACCGCCGCCAGGTCGTTGTCCCTCTATGATGGGCCTTGCACCCCGGCGTGACAACCCAGTCAGAAAGAAAATGTCCATATGGTCGAATTCAATGTCTTGGCCCCGGATGGTGAATTTCCATCCACCGGGTTCCATGCCCTGATCAGTAGCTCGAGGAGATCATGCTGGGCCCTTAGGCGCGGTGTGAGGAAGAGCTTCATGAACCCGCATGCCCGCATGGCATTGCAGCAATCCACACTTGCAAAAGCGGCTATATCCTCAACTTCGTGAACCCTTTCCTACCACTGGAAAGCCATTGCGCCCTGCATAAGCAATGCAAAAAATTAGAAGTGCTGGCACTGGAATTTTTACGTTCAGAAATTGAAAAAACAAATCTTTCCGCGCCAGCGCGGCTGTTTTAAAAACAGTCGCGCTGGCCATGGCAGCCCTTTGTTATTTTTCAAGGTCAGCGCGGAAGAACACGGGTTTTCCGCGCTGACCCGAAGTTGGGTGCGTTTTGTCCTAATTCGGCCAGCGCGGACCCGCGTGGGAAACCCGCGCTGACCGAGAGTGCATCCATGCTCAAGAAATTCGCCCAATTGGGCGTATTCCACCGTTAAAAACTTGCTAAACATAATCAAAATGCAGGGCAAGGAGAGGAGAACCTACCTGAAAGAAACGGTTCGAAGAATGGTGTCCGTACAAGCTGGAAATCACTCCGTCAACTTTCTGGCTTCTCCACGTCCTTCACGTCCCAAAATGGTAAAATGGTAAAAATGATTTTTCACCCCCCCTATTTATAGTAAAAACATATAAATGACCATATTTTTGGGTTTCTACCATCTTTTTCCATGGATTTAGCCCTAGCCTTATTGAATGCATGTTTTAATATGTTTTTTACACATATCGAATGGATTTATGCGGGTAGTGTTCCTGTGCAGGTTCGAATAGACGGTGAAAATCATCATGGTCCTGAAATCACTTGGTCCCAACAATGTCGTCTTTGAGCTCTTTTCCGACATAAAACGAGAAAAGATGGCCGAGCCTCCTTTCAGCTCGTTAAAGGGAACGAGAGGCGGTCATTTTAAGCTCTTTTTCCGACCGTATAACTTAAAAAGATTGCCGGGTGTTTGTCGTTTCGCACTCGTTATCGGCTCTAAAACGACGTGTTTTCGACCGCTTTTTTACTTTTTCGGGTCAAAAACACTATTTACGAAAAGTACTCCTCGATCGTAATGGTCGGGCGGTTCTTTCGAGCATTGTTTTATACTTTTTCAGGCTCGAGAGACACAACTGTACGAAAAAGGACCCCCCTGGAGTCTTCTTTTTTGCTGTCTTTTCAGACTCTCTAAACAAGAAAAGACGCCGAGTTTTTCCTTTGTCAGACTCGTTAAACACTTGATGACATCAGATATTGTCGAAATGACATTCTTCAAGCATATGCTATCCCCGTCAAGCTTGTCATCCAAAAATAACCGGGGTACCTGCCAGAAATGGTGGGGAAAATGGAACTGTAATCATAGTCGTGTCGGCAGTATGTCGCTCTTGAACATGGCACTCTTCTGCTTCATGTCTAGGTGGGACCATCTCATCTTGTTTTTCACTGGCCTCCGTGGGTTTGGGTTATCCTATTCGACCTCTCATCTGCTCATTGCCATCATTACTATACCCTCCGCTCATTTGATGTCAAATACTGCCAAACCCGCTACAGTGCCGCCGATATGTTCAAGAGAAGTTGACCTCTGCAATAATACAACCTCATCCGCTATCTCACACAAATCATTTTTTCTCTGTCTCGTGTCGATGATGTGGGAATCATTATGGCCCACCTTCGATCAAGGTCACTTCCTGTCGACTTCAGCTCATTATCCGGGAAGGTGACTTAGAGACTCCCTTCAGGTGCCTTAGAGCCTGCATGCCCTAATGGCAGGTTCTTCGTGTTCGACGCGAAGTTTACATCATTGGCCTCCGATCGAGTGATTCCGTGGGTGTTCGACACTAGCTCATTGATTCACATGCCACGGATTGTACCTATAGTACCTTGAGGGCCATTATCATTATTGGTGGTTCCTCTCGCGTCTGTTAACAGTTCTCATCATTGACTGGTAATCAGGCGATGTTCATGCGTGTTCGACTTCAACTCATATATTCACATGCTTGAACTTGTACTTTGTTCGGGTCGGGACGGAGCGCAAGACCCTGGATCCCTGTCTGTTATGGTCCAGATTGCGATTTTGTGGATGATCATTACATGACTCAATGATGGATGGCTGCGCCCATACCTGAGTCTTCATGGATGGCTGCGACCATACCTTGTCATTATTATGGTCTCTTCAGCTGGGTGGCTGCGTCCATTCCACGGACCTTTTCGCATGTCTTTTTGGATGGCTGCGCCCATGCCTAGACTGCATGTACTTGATTATCAGAGATTTTCGGTCCTTCCTGGTGGTGTTCCAGTTCGGCGTGTGTTGTAAAGCATTTCACCCCTCCCACTCTCTCGGTCTTCATGCTTTAGGGGCATCTGTTACACAGTAATTTGTCACTGCCTTCCTGTCAGTCACCCTGCTGTGCCAATCACTAAGTTCATGCCTTCTGAACTGGCCCAAAACCCATTTTTCTAAAGTTTTATTCATCAGCGCGTCTGTTTGCAAAATACCCGCGATGACTGGCGCTCCATAGTGTATTCCGTGCGCTGCCAGCTCGGAAGGACATCACTTTTCCGCGCTGGTCGCCAGCGCTCCTTTCCAGTGTTCTTCCGCGCTGACATGACTGTCCCAGTTATGTAGACGCGGCAACATCGCGTCAGTTGCCTCATAATCCGCGCTGATCCAGTTTGGGCGAATTTGTTCAAACAACCAGCCTTCCAGATAACTCCAGGCTTGGTTGTTAGCTTTGTGAATGTCGAGTCCCTTCTATGGCATGTCTGTTCAACCCTTTGCAACCACCTCCCTTGAAGATAAGCTCATCCTTCCACCCTTTTAGGAGGCTCCTTCTCCTATATAAACTTCCACCATTGCCATGAGCAGCTAGTTAGACATAGCTTGGATTGTATAGAGCTTATAGTGCTCAGATTGCTGCTACTATAGGTATTTGGTGTGCTAGGTGTGGAAGTGATTGATTGCTTAGGGAAGGTTGTTTTGTGTTGCTTGTGTGTGAGAGAGAGTTGTTTGTCTTGGAGAATCATCCTCAAAGGTGAATGCTTGAGATACATGCTGACCGGCCCCTCCTGAGAAGGTTACCGACGTCAGAACATTTGGTTGTACTCTTCTCTATTCTGATTAATAATAGATGACTGCTATTATTGTTCCATTCTCATTTGTACTTGCAATGGTTAAATGTGAATTACATCTTTTCTGACTGATGTATGGTTGCTTTTACTAGATTTCACGCTTGTGTCTGTTTCCTCTTCGTGTGTGCAGGTATCTATTCGCGGAGATCGCGGAGGATTGTGACCAGCCAAAGCAAAGGAGCGAAGGCAACATCTCTTCGTCAAACGACAGCACTGGAATCCAAGTAGGTGCTCTTTACCTCTTGTTTAATTGTAATTAGGAACATGCATAGCAGCATTGTTTGATTGTTGCTAGACCCTTGCTGGGCTAGTAGGGATCGCCTCTATCCGTAGAGGGGATTTACCTCTCCAACAATTTGGCGACTCCGCTGGGGAGGCAGCCTTTTTGTCTCTTGAGTCCACTTTTGTGTTTGACTTTGATTGGTCTGTTTTTCCGAGATTCTGGGATTGTCTCTCTGCTTATAAACTTTCTGGGTACATCTGGGAAGTGTCTTGATTGTTAGAAGGCTCTTGCCTTTGGTTTGGGGAGTTTTTGCTTTGGCTTTGCTTGTTTTTATCCTCAGTGCGTTTTAATTCAGAACAGTCGCGCTGACATCGTGCCCCTGTTCCTTTGGTATACTTTTCATCGCGCCTTTACGTCTAACAGTCGCGCTGACCTCGTTTTTAGAGACAGCGCTTTATTCGTGTCCTTCCGCGCTGACATCGCGTCCCCGCTTCTTTGTGATCTGTGTCATCGCGTCTGTGTGGTTTCTTTCCGCGCTGACCTCGTTTTTTTGAGACAGCGCGCTTTATCCTTGTCCTTCCGCGCTGACGTCACAAAGTTTCTACAGGCCTCTTCCTGCCAGCGCCGAGTTGCTGAAGGCTACCCGCGCTGGTCCTGTAAAGTTCATTTTTGACCAAATTAGCCTCCTGAACCTCTTGCTTTGACTATCCCTTCTTCTCTCCACCTGTTTTGTGACTTGCTTTTCACTGTCTGAACTCTGAACTGCTTGATTGCGGAGTCTGGATCCATAGGGTTCCGTTTTTGCTTAAGTTTTTGGTTTTGCGAATACCTTCCCTTTTGCTTTCGCTGCTTGGTTTGTGCTTACACCGTCACTTTTTCTATTGCTGAATGGTTTTGAGTCTCTAATTGACTGGTTGTAACTCTCATCCTTCGGGTGTTTTCCCTTTTCTGTTGATTCTGCACTCTAGCCCTAGGGTATCTAGTGGCCGTGTGTGTGTCAAGCCTTCCGTAGGGATCTTGTTTGCTTGTTTGACCAGCCAACTTCAGATTCGTTTATGCACTTGTTCAGTGATTGTTGAAGTGCTTTGGGTTGTGTTTCCGAGTGTTTTTCGCTTTCTCCTTGCTTGCAATCCTTGCTTGACTTGCCGAGCTTAGATCACATAGCTCGTGCAGAACTTAGTTTTCCTTTTGATTTGGGAATCTTTGTTGAGTGTTTTGGGAACTTTGTGTGCTTTCATTAGGCAATTGCATTTTGCTTGGTGTTCTGGTTCCTCCAAATTATTTTAGATGCTTTGTGTCACTGAAATAAAATCAAACTAGTGGCTTTGCTTTTAAAAATTGAAAAGGAAAAGAATGTTTCATTGATTTGCATTTTCAAAAGAAAAAGTTTCCTTTCCTCGCTTTTAGTTGCATTAGGTTGTTTGATTGATTGTGTTCCTTTTGTTTGATTGAAAACTCTTTACCCTTCCATAGCTAGAATTCATCGAACAAAATGATTCTCTTTGGCATGTAGTTTGCATCTAGGTAATTGTGAGAGAACATACGATAGGACCTGAAATCGAAACTTAATCTCAAGATCAACTATAAAATGAACCGAATGAATCTAAAAACGCATTGGAACTAAACGCAAACATCTATAGGTCTAGGTTAGAGACGTGTTCCGGCGTCTTTAAACATAGTCACTGTTGTTTCACATTACGGTTGGGTGGTTCCTCCTTCTGTGACTCGATAGTGGTCTAACACGGACTGTGCTCCCACGTACCGTCGCGTATATAGGGAGACCCCACTAGGCTTTTATCCTTGATCCATAGGAAGCCGAGTCTGCCGCCTTACGATTCGCAATGCAGTGAACACAGCATTCACGAAGATTGACCACCCGTACCCTAAAAAGTATTCTGTGGTTTTGCGAAAAGTCTGGCACACCTTTTACCTAGAATCTCCAGAGCAGTCACTTTTGATCCTTTTCAGACTCCCTAAATGAAAAGGTGTAAGTGAGCGTCTTGTCACTTCGTGCTCATTAAACATTCGAAGGAGACTGGAGTCATCTTTTCGTCCTTTTCTCGACTCTTGAAACATGAAAAGGTCAAGTCTAATTCCAATGTCTTAAAAATTTATTCGGCCGCGATAACATTTCCTGGTTAGGTCTTGTGTGCGCTAGCTTGAGTAGGTTTCGTGTTCGTTTGCTATGGCAACTTTTCCGGGATTCACTAACCCAGGTTCCCCCTCTGATGGGAATCCAGGACAATTCCCTCCTCTTGGGAATGTTGGTGCTCCGTATATGGCGACGTTATCCCTACCAGGGTTAACTGTCGGGTTGCCTGTGTGGTTATTTTCAACCTCTTTGGTCCCTACCGTATCGGCGGTTAATCCATCAGTCCCTCCACCTGAACAATGTCATGTTGATCCTAAGGTGGATCTCTCCCCTTCAATGCCTACTTCTACATCGTCCTCTTGTACTTCGCCTGGTGAAATTCTTGATGTGAGTAACCAGGTGGCTAAGAAGAAAAAGAGGAAGACCAAGAAGAAGAAGTCTCCCAAGGGAGAGCTTACACACACAGTCCCCCCCTCAAGTCCAGCTATCCACTCCAGTATACCTGAAGTCGGGTCACCTTCCGCTCCTCCGCGGAAGGTCAAGTTTCCTTGTCGATTATGCAAGGAGGACCATCTGCTTCGTGATTGTCCTGGCATTCCCAGGGTATTAGAAGTTTGGTCTCACGATCCGGCCCGCCCTCCATCGTCCACTGATGATCATGGCGATGCTACCTCATTCGTTGGGAATGGTAAGGAGAAAGGGAAGTTTCGAATCCCCTGTTGACTTTGTGAAGGCAAACACCCCCTTCACCTTTGTCCACTCATGGATATAGCCTCTGCTGTGTTGGAAAGTCTTGCTGCTCCTCCGAATCCATTTCCCGCTGGTTATCAATGTCTTTCTACAGCTGTAGATCGCGCCCCTGTTCACAAAGAGATCGCTTCAGATTCCCCTTTTGTCCAGGCCCCTCTTCCCGAACCTGGCTGTTCCCAGCCTGTTCCAGACCCGCCATTGGTCAGAAAGGGTGTTGATTCGAGTTCACCTCCTCTCAACCACTCTGTTTCGGAAGAACAAAATTCTCATGTTCTTCTCGTCTCCTCGGATTCTCCTGAGCTTGATAAAGGTTCTCCTGAAACCTCTCCGGAGAATTTAGATTCGGGTCTTTCCGAGCAGGGGGGCAACCATATGGTTCCCCCACCAAGTAGCTCGGTCATCTCCTTTGATTGGAGTCGTTTGACTGCCCCTCCCCTTCCGTCCCATGTGCCTTTCTGGGTCACCGCCTATGCTTGCAATAAGGCGCTGCCCGGCACTGTGTTAGACGAAGGAGCATCGGTTAGTCTCATGCCCGTTACTACTTGGCGAGCTTGGGTTCCCCATCGCTTGTACCTGTCGCACTGCATCTCACCGCGTTTGACGGAGGAACGAGTCAGCCATTAGGGATCCTTCCAAAGTTTCCTATTACTTTGGGGGGCAAGACTATCTATATAGACATCTCAGTTACCCAAGGTTCTCTAGACTTCAGTCTTCTCCTTGGTCGTGATTATGTGTATGCCATGGGAGCCCTTGTTTCTTCACTTTTCCGTGTGGTCTGCTTCCCACACGACGGAAGAATCGTGACGTTCGATCAATTATCGTTCGTTCGTCCACAAGCCCCTCCCGCGCATTTGTCTTTCCCTCCTGGCTTTCATCCACAAGTTGAATCTGCCTCGCCGCAAATCAACTACGTGGCCACCCACCCCGTGCCCGTACCCAGTGATGACACCATCGTGCATAGTGTCCTGGGGACATTAGGTCCTGATTTCCAAGATGTTGGCCTTCCCTCCGGAGCCATTTCCTTGGGGGCCTCCACTTCCCATTCATTATGACGAAGTCTGGATGGAGCACAGTTCCTTGTCTTGTGTCAAGCTCGCTAAACAATGAAACAAGGCGTCCCGAGGATAGTTCTTTTACCTGTGTCAACCTCGTTAAAACAATGAAACATGAGCTCGTGCAATTCGAGCGCAATAACTGTTTTGTCAACCTTCAACCCATTTTCAATGGCTTGAAGCTTGGGGGGCCTGTACCTCGAATTGAGACACGACGCTGGGGGCATGCCCGCTTCCTTTCCCATCAAGCATAGTTTGCATGTATATACGTGCCTTTAAGCTTGCATCAAAAATAAAATCCATTGTTCAAAGCATAGTTTGCATACGTGATTATCATGTGTGTTTTCAAGCTTTCATAAAAATAAAATATATGCATATTTCACGATGGGTCGCTTGTCATGAAAATAGATACATTAGATCACATGTGTGTCGAACAGTCGCATGGCATATAAAACACATCATCATACGTAAAAGATCCATCTAAGAATAAGCATACGTTAAGTTTCTAAAGCATAGTTTGCATGTGTGTGTGTGTTTTTGAGCTTGCCAAAATGTAAAAAAATACATGGGTCATGTGTCGTGCAAATTCATACATAAGATCACAGTTGTACTGAACAATTGCATAACATAAACAAAACATCATCACATGTAACCATGATCCATCCAAAAAGCCGGTATGTATATATATATATATCGTGTGGCGCACTAAGGCGCTCAAAAATAAGTGTATATGTCCAAAATATCAGGATATCTGAGTCATGTATCTCAAAATAACAGTGGAAATAAAGCCTAGGCGACTATTGAGCCGGGTGGTGCTCTCTGTAGTACACAGTCGCTCGTGCTACCCGCCTCAGAAGGCGGTGCACCCTGGGTTCCACCCCCACTGTATGGATCTGGTGCTCTAAAGGGACCTCCTCGACCCCCTGGTAGTCAGGCACTCCCTCCAGCAACCCCTCAAGGTTGCGAGCTACAGTCTCTGACGTGTCAACCCCTGGAGGGACTAAGGCCAGGGCTCCAGCTCCATGTCCCTCTCTCCGTGCCTCGGCAGCCAGGCCAATCGGTCTAGCGGGCCCCACATCTGCATACCATGACATTTATTAGGACATGTACATGAAAAATTCAAAAACATTACAAAACTCAAAAATTCAAGGGTTATACCTGCATCATCCCACTGTTCCCCTGGGGGTAGCACCATATCAGGGTCATTGCAGAAATCCATACCCGCGTATGGCCAGTCCTCCACGAAGATAACCTGCTGATCCAGCCAGTCCCGGAAGAATGCTCCCCAGGAATGCGGCCAGCCACCGCCTCCGCGTGGCATGATGCGAGCCCATCGCGTGGCCCTCGTCTCCCGAGGATCCCTGGGAGCATCCACGGCCATCGTCTGCAGCCGCATGGCTGGCACTCGCTCTAGGATAAGCGGGACTAAGATAGACCCGTAGCCGAACTGCTTCGTCTCTCCGCGACGACAGTTGTTGAGCTGCCTCTTCATGTTGTTGGTCACCGCTGTGGCCCAATCGAACACAGTAGGCTCAAGGCAATCGAGAGCTAGCATAAGGTGAGTCTTCGAGGCCTCGTGGTTGGCCATGCTTCCCGCTGCCCGGGTCACCATGAATAGGATGGTGCGAAGGACTATGTTTCTCACCGTGGGGATTGCCACTTTCCCACTCCGCGTCTTCTCGGCTTCTGGACATACTCGAGCCATGAGATCGTCTAGAGGACCGCCGCCAGGTCGTTGTCCCTCTATGATGGGCCTTGCACCCCGGCGTGACAACCCAGTCAGAAAGAAAATGTCCATATGGTCGAATTCAATGTCTTGGCCCCGGATGGTGAATTTCCCATCCACCGGGTTCCATGCCCTGATCAGTAGCTCGAGGAGATCATGCTAGGCCCTTAGGCGCGGTGTGAGGAAGAGCTTCATGAACCCGCATGCCCGCATGGCATTGCAGCAATCCACACTTGCAAAAGCGGCTATATCCTCAACTTCGTGAACCCTTTCCTGCCACTGGAAAGCCATTGCGCCCTGCATAAGCAATGCAAAAAATTAGAAGTGCTGGCATTGGAATTTTTACGTTCAGAAATTGAAAAAACAAATCTTTCCGCGCCAGCGCGGCTGTTTTAAAAACAGCCGCGCTGGCCATGGCAGCCCTTTGTTATTTTTCAAGGTCAGCGCGGAAGAACACGGGTTTTCCGCGCTGACCCGAAGTTGGGTGCGTTTTGTCCTAATTCGGCCAGCGCGGACCCGCGTGGGAAACCCGCGCTGACCGAGAGCGCATCCATGCTCAAGAAATTCGCCCAATTGGGCGTATTCCACCGTTAAAAACTTGCTAAACATAATCAAAATGTAGGGCAAGGAGAGGAGAACCTACCTGGAAGAAACGGTTCGAAGAATGGTGTCCGTACAAGCTGGAAATCACTCCGTCAACTTTCTGGCTTCTCCACGTCCTTCACGTCCCAAAATGGTAAAATGGTAAAAATGATTTTTCACCCCCCTATTTATAGTAAAAACTCATAAATGACCATATTTTTGGGTTTCTACCATCTTTTGCCATGGATTTAGCCCTAGCCTTATTGAATGCATGTTTTAATATGTTTTTTACACATATCGAATGGATTTATGCGGGTAGTGTTCCTGTGCAGGTTCGAATAGACGGTGAAAATCATCATGGTCCTGGAATCACTTGGTCCCAACAATGTCGTCTTTGAGCTCTTTTCCGACATAAAACGAGAAAAGATGGCCGAGCCTCCTTTCAGCTCGTTAAAGGGAACGAGAGGCGGTCATTTTAAGCTCTTTTTCCGACCGTATAACTTAAAAAGATTGCCGGGTGTTTATCGTTTCGCACTCGTTATCGGCTCTAAAACGACGTGTTTTCGACCGCTTTTTTACTTTTTCGGGTCAAAAACACTATTTACGAAAAGTACTCCTCGATCGTAATGGTCGGGCGGTTCTTTCGAGCATTGTTTTATACTTTTTCGGGCTCGAGAGACACAACTGTACGAAAAAGGACCCCCCTGGAGTCTTCTTTTTTGCTGTCTTTTCAGACTCTCTAAACAAGAAAAGACGTCGAGTTTTTCCTTTCTCAGGCTCGTTAAACACTTGATGACATCGGATATTGTCGAAATGACATTCTTCAAGCATATGCTATCCCCGTCAAGCTTGTCATCCAAAAATAACCGGGGTACCTGCCAGAAATGGTGGGGAAAATGGAACTGTAATCATAGTCGTGTCGGCGGTATGTCGCTCTTGAACATGGCACTCTTCTGCTTCATGTCTGGGTGGGACCATCTCATCTTGTTTTTCACTGGCCTCCGTGGGTTTGGGTTATCCTATTCGACCTCTCATTTGCTCATTGCCATCATTACTATACCCTCTGCTCATTTGATGTCAAATACTGCCAAACCCGCTACAGTGTCGCCGATATGTTCAAGAGAAGTTGACCTCTGCAATAATACAACCTCATCTGCTATCTCACACAAATCATTTTTCCTCTGTCTCGCGTCGATGATGTGGGAATCATTATGGCCCACCTTCGATCAAGGTCACTTCCTGTCGACTTCAGCTCATTATCCGGGAAGGTGACTTAGAGACTCCCTTCAGGTGCCTTAGAGCCTGCATGCCCTAATGGCAGGTTCTTCGTGTTCGACGCGAGGTTTACATCATTGGCCTCCGATCGAGTGATTCCGTGGGTGTTCGACACCAGCTCATTGATTCACATGCCACGGATTGTACCTATAGTACCTTGAGGGCCATTGTCATTATTGGTGGTTCCTCTCGCGTCTGTTAACAGTTCTCATCATTGACTGGTAATCAGGCGATGTTCATGCGTGTTCGACTTCAACTCATATATTCACATGCTTGAACTTGTACTTTGTTCGGGTCGGGACGGAGCGCAAGACCCTGGATCCCTGTCTGTTATGGTCCAGGTTGCGATTTGTGGATGATCATTACATGACTCATTGATGGATGGCTGCGCCCATACCTGAGTCTTCATGGATGGCTGCGACCATACCTTGTCATTATTATGGTCTCTTCAGCTGGGTGGCTGCGTCCATTCCACGGACCTTTTCGCATGTCTTTTTGGATGGCTGCGCCCATGCCTAGACTGCATGTACTTGATTATCAGAGATTTTCGGTCCTTCCTGGTGGTGTTCCAGTTCGGCGTGTGTTGTAAAGCATTTCACCCCTCCCACTCTCTCGGTCTTCATGCTTTAGGGGGCATCTGTTACACAGTAATTTGTCACTGCCTTCCTGTCAGTCACCCTGCTGTGCCAATCACTAAGTTCATGCCTTCTGAACTGGCCCAAAACCCATTTTTCTAAAGTTTTATTCATCAGCGCGTCTGTTTGCAAAATACCAGCGATGACTGGCGCTCCATAGTGTATTCCGTGCGCTGCCAGCTCGGAAGGAAATCACTTTTCCGCGCTGGTCGCCAGCGCGCCTTTCCAGTGTTCTTCCGCGCTGACATGACTGTCCCAGTTACGTAGACGCGGCGACATCGCGTCAGTTGCCTCATAATCCGCGCTGATCCAGTTTGGGCGAATTTGTTCAAACAACCAGCCTTCCAGATAACTCCAGGCTTGGTTGTTAGCTTTGTGAATGTCGACTCCCTTCTATGGCATGTCTTTTCGACCCTTTGCAACCACCTCCCTTGAAGATAAGCTCATCCTTCCACCCTTTTAGGAGGCTCCTTCGCCTATATAAACTTCCACCATTGCCATGAGCAGCTAGTTAGACATAGCTTGGATTGTATAGAGCTTATAGTGCTCAGATTGCTGCTACTATAGGTATTTGGTGTGCTAGGTGTGGAAGTGATTGATTGCTTAGGGAAGGTTGTTTTGTGTTGCTTGTGTGTGAGAGAGAGTTGTTTGTCTTGGGAGAATCATCCTCAAAGGTGAATGCTTGAGATACATGCTGATCGGCCCCTCCTGAGAAGGTTACCGACGTCAGAACATTTGGTTGTACTCTTCTCTATTCTGATTAATAATAGATGACTGCTATTATTGTTCCATTCTCATTTGTACTTGCAATGGTTAAATGTGAATTACATCTTTTCTGACTGATGTATGGTTGCTTTTACTAGATTTCACGCTTGTGTTTGTTTCCTCTTCGTGTGTGCAGGTATCTATTCGCGGAGATCGCGGAGGATTGTGACCAGCCAAAGCAAAGGAGCGAAGGCAACATCTCTTCGTCAAACGACAGCGCTGGAATCCAAGTAGGTGCTCTTTACCTCTTGTTTAATTGTAATTAGGAACATGCATAGCAGCATTGTTTGATTGTTGCTAGACCCTTGCTGGGCTAGTAGGGATCGCCTCTATCCGTAGAGGGGATTTACCTCTCCAACAGAGGACTCATTTCTTTACGCCTCTACCTCCTCATCGCACTCTTCCTCTTTCATGAACCATGGTGATCGAATTTGGATCAACAAATCTGGCACTGAAGTATTTGGGTAGAGAATGGTCGTGCTTAACATTTGTGAATCTTCTCATGAGGGAGGGTGGAAGGAGAGCAAAAGGAGGTGGCATGCACAAGGACAAGAGCAATAATTGATACAACGAGGCTGAGATGAGAGAAATATCGAAGTGGTGGGAGGCTAAAGTTAGATGGGCTATATCAACTTGCGGTTTGATAACCTGGAGGAGATCCATTATGTACAAATGCTACTTGGTATTGTCATTCATGTTAGGAATGACAGTCGTCTTTCTCTCACAGATGTTTCCCTGCCGCCGATGAAGCACCTAGATTTGGAAGTACTCCTACATGAGTATTATTACATTAATGGAATTCTAAAATTCATGATATTCTACGAGAATTATTTTTACTATCCATGTTATAGAGGCTAGGGATAACAAGGTCTTAAGAGAAAATGAGTGTCAAGTGTTATAGGTATATAATATACTTGTGTTTTCAATAATAGTGCTAGCACTAAGGAGGATAGGTCATACCCTTAGTCATACTACCCAATTCCCTAGTACTAGATAGTGATATCTTCAAGTGCTTTTCTTGTTGTATTGTAGCATCAAAACGTTCAAGGAGTTTATGTAAGGAGGGATTCAAATGCCCCTAGGAATTTTTCAATATACCTAAAGGCACATGGAAAATCAAATCCACATACAAATTATGTCTAGTGCACTACTACTCATCAAGTACTAACATAGGTGTATGAGGATTTCCAATAAGGTGACTCCACTTAAATTTTATGTGTATGCTTACCAACCATAGCTCCGCCCATTAAATGATAAGTATATATGTTTAAATAGCTTATAACACATTTTTATCCTTCAGAGAAGTTCTAAAGTTTAGTGCATGTTGGCATATGAAAGAAGCCTAATACCATTTGTGGTGTAATTAATCAACAAAAATAGTAAATTATGAACAATGTCCAAATAATATAAGTTGCATGAAGTAAAGTTAGAAGAAAAATGATATTAAACATACAAAATATGTTGGAAAAATCAAGGATTTAGATAAATCAAGAAGCTACCCAATCCATGTAGAGGTCATGTCTAAATACATTATTATATGCTCAAGCATAAGTGAGCATATCTCAATATACAATAGGAAACACAAGTAACAAGCAATACCTCCAAGATATATCAAAGTAAGGAAGACGTGGTCCACTTGATTGGTTGAGTCACATAACAAAGTCTTGGAATTATGCTTTGACCTATGCACTGGTAAACTACTTTGGTTGACCCAACTAACCATTTGAATTCTTAGTTGACTCTTCTAATCAATAGTCCACTATTCTCTAGAAGATTCAAAGGTGTGATGAACCTGGTTATCCTATTGTTCCAACAAAATATAAACCTTTTTATTTCCCCAAAAACATAGTAATGTTCATGGGACCCTTTAAGGGGAAACCTCCAATACAATAACAATACTAGGCAAAACATTACATAGCCTTCTAGCTTTATAAATAGTTTCTCATTAGCAAAACCTTAATTACTTATGGTCTTACTAGTAATGAATCCCAACCACCTAGTGGCCCTTATTTAATAAAAATGATCTATTTTACATTGAGCAACTCCCCACTAACTATATAATGGGCATTAATATTCAAAAAACATGGTTTCATACATAGTAGGGGGGTTTGGGTAGGCCCTACATGAACCCCTGGTGTTCTTTGTCTAAAACATTGGCATATCCACAAACAACAATGTTGATATTATGGTCAACCAAAGAGGCCTCCAAGTAGGCCATACTTTGGACATCAAAATATTGATCATGGAAGGTGACTATTTTATTGTTGTTAAGGAAATCAAACAAGTTTATCATCATGGAAGAAATGTGGATTTTGAAAACACTTCAAACTTAGCTCACCGATCTAGGATATTAGTCATTTATTATTTGGCTTCAAATCTAATGCTTCATCCAACCTTGCAAAGTGAGTAACATAATTGATAATGATCTTACTAATGAAGGAAGAGATCTTCATTAGAGTAAGTAGGAATATGGAATCAATGTTAATATATGCCCCTTAGTTTGTTCTCCAGTAAACTCATTGAGTTAATTATATAAGTTTAATGTGCATTTCATAATAGCAAAAGTGTTGCTCCATTTGGCTAAAGATGGAAACATTTCATTAAAACATGTGGTGCTTATTCTTATGGTCAAGTTTATAAGACCTAGCAAGACAATGGTTCACTCATGTTATGATGTCAAGGCTTAGCATGCCTCATAGAATAAAATAATATCTCAATTTTGGCAATATCCAATATCAACATAACCATTTGAGGAATGGTCCTTTTATTAGTTAGTCTATTCCATGGCCACTTCTAGTGTTATAATTCTCTAGGAGGTTTTGTATACGTTTTGAGGTCGAGTATGCATATCATGAATATGCTTTATGCACTTATTGTAGCTTTGGTTAGGCATCCATTTTTGTATATTGGGATTAGAATTGTAATCACTTGGGACTTTTTATATATATGGGATTTATGCATTAGTATGAAAAGTAATTATTTTACTTGAGATCTTCAATGGGGCGAAAACATGTCATCCCACTGTAGAAGTCATATCTAGCTAAGAAGCTATAGTTAAGGCTAATCTATTCTACGAAAGTTGCCCAAGGCTTACATCTATTCCCAACTGTTGTCCAAATATTGGTGTGCAACTATCATGAGTACAAGTAAGAATGTGTCATTAAAGAGACTTAAATCCAAATAGGGGCATTAATAACACTTCACTTTTACCAACCTAGGAAGTTACCATTGACTCATTTTTAATATTTTGTTTACCAAAAATGAAAATCATTGATTGCATTAAGCATAATTTTTGTCATCAAATCTATTTATGTCTAGAAAATAAATACTATGACTACTTTCAACAATCATAAGTAATTATGCTTTCCACTTTATGACCACTCTCAACAATAATAAATATAAATTAAGATAATTACAATTTAAAGGGATTTTTGAGAAATAATAATAAATATAAATTAAGATAATTACAATTTAAAGGAATCTTTGAGAAATAATATTTTCATCTAGACAAAAATTGGAAAAGAACATCAAATTTAATTTATAATTATTTCAATGTTTAGAAGTATTTATTTATTTAAAAAAAAAAAATTATAACTCATTTCAATAATCATAAAAAATATATATATACTTTTACACAATCATAAATAATCATTCACAATAAATTGAAAGGATAATTATTTAAAAGAAATATTGAAAAGTAATATTTTATTATATTATTTTTATTTATTTTGTGATTAGGTTAAGCCTAAGTCACAACTAGCCCATTTATTGGATGGAAAAAGAATGATCAACTCGGATGCTATTCAAGATAGTGCAAGCTCAATCAAGCTTAAATCTCCTTGGGGATAGTTTAATTCCCCAAAATAACTTCCATCATCAACCCCTCCTCATAAGATTTAAATCCAGGATTTAGTAGGAACTAATATTTCATTATATAATTTCAATTTATATTTAAAATTAATTTTAAAATAAGCATTATATTATATAAATTTAAAATTAACTTTAAAATAAATATTTATATATGTGGGAAAAAAACAACATAATAAATTGAAGTAAATTTCTATATACGCTTTAAATTTTAATTTAATTATTTTTTAAAATAAAATATAATTTTAAAGAAATATTAATAATTTAATAAAATATCATTTTAAAGAAATATTAATAATTCAATAGAATATATTTTTTATTTAACACAATTTTAAGAAGACTTTGTTACAAAATTACAATTAAATAAAATAAAATATTAATTTTGACTCAACAAAACATTTCATATAATATATTAAATTCCATGTGTGATTTGACATTTATTATTTATACCACGAATTTGATGAAATACAAACATATATATATTATTTAATTTTGATTTAGCGAAATTGTTAAAAAATGCTACAAAATTACAAACTAAATAAAATATATATATATATAACTTTGACTTAATACAGCATTTCATCTAATATGTTAAATTTGATGTGTAATTTAATGTTGGTTATTTTTGATGTGTAATTTAATGTTTGTTATTACGGTTACCACCAATATGATGAAGTATAACCTATAGTATCTATATAAATTATAGCTAATTAAAATAAAGTTTTAGTTTTATAAATAAAAAAATTAGTATTTTTTATGTTATTTTTAATACCAGTGTTAAATATTTTGCTTAATTCTAGATTTTGATTAAATATTTAAAAAATATATAATAATTATATACTAAAAATAAGTATAAATATAATATGGGATATTAGAATTTTAAAAAAAATTGTGTCTTTTTGTTGTCATTTATTAATTGTTTTAAAAGGGATTTAATTTCTACCAGGTTAGTGGTTCAAATCTCAGGGGAGGAGTTGAGGATAAGAGTCATTTATGAGGAAATTAAACTATCCTAAATTATCCCAAGAGGTATCCAAGTTTGACCAAGCTGTGCACAATTTTGGTGGTATCAAAGCTTGACCGAGCTGCGCACAATCTTAGTGATAGCATCCCACTAGCAGGTAGATCATTGTTCCATCCCACATTAACTTTGCCCCGGCGTATGCTCAAACTAGCTTATAAATTTAAAATTTGAAAATGATATGAGTGTAATTATAAATTTATCAGGCTCGTGTAATTATAATGTTGTTTAAGATCTGTGATTATAATGTCGTTTAAGGGAGAGAAGCGGGGCCCCTTGAGCAGTAAACAATAGCACAGATAATTCTGATTATAATGTCGTTTAAGGGAGAGAAGCGGGCCCCCTTGAGCACATAATTTTTTCAAGAGTTGAAAAAAAGAACGCATAATATATTCCAGAAAGTTTTGAGTGTAAGTAAACTCTTTTCATGGCCCTGACTTGAATAATGCTTTCAAGGGTATTGACTTTTATCATTCAGGTACTTAACCTAATGTGTTGTTTAACATAAATGTCCTGTTAATATATTGACTTTTCTCATTTCTGTAGAGGATAAGCTTCACAACTAACCGCAAATTAGTTAGAAAGCCCCATCAACAGTGAAAGGATGGTGATTTTTCACATTGAGGGGATGAAAGCCTATTGCTGTAAGTTCAATTTCCTTGTAAAGTGTGAGAAGATTGATGAAGACACTTGAATTTCATTGTATTGTGTGACAAGATTGATGACGAAACTTTGAATTTCATTGTGGACTGTGAAATGATTGACGAAGACACTTCTAGTAAAAGCTAGGAACTATTTCATGGAGGTAGGAACAATTTCAGGGGCTAGGAACTATTTCATGGAGCTAGGAACAATTTCAGGGGTTGTTCTGCCAAATTCAAACAAAGCTTGATCTTGGCCTTGATCTCAAGAACGGTTGTCTGGACATTCAAACCTTGAAACATTTTTATGGTAAGAAAGCTTTGGAGCATTGCAGACAGAAAGGAGTTGAGCTTGGAAATCCAAAGTTAGAAACATTCTTATGGTGAAAAAGCTGTAGATAGAAAGGAGTTAAGCCAAATAATATTGTTAAACAAAAGAATTAAAGATCAGGGAGATAAGGAAGCTGAGGACGTATTGAAAGCTTTGTGGGAAACATGTAATGAAACTAGTTTTCTGCATTCGAGAATCTACTTGTATAGTTTAAAAAATGCAGATTGTTATCAGTTACAAATTGCTAGGATCAAATTAAAATGGCTGATTGTAAATTTAAAGCAACTTTTATTGAAAGAGCTATGGAGGTATAAAGCCAGTAGAACAAGGTATGAGCCATGGATAAAGATCCTCATCTAGCTTGCCATTAAGCTATGTTATGAGCCATGGATAAAGATCCTCATCTAGCTTGCCATTAAGCTATGTTGATGGCATTGTATCACAAATTATGACTTCCTAAATCTATTCGTTGGAATGGCAGCAAAAGAATCTCGTAGCATGTAAAAGGAACATTGTACTATGTTTTTAGTAATGTGCACAATGATTACTTTAGAATCTAGATTGATTGGTCTCACAAATTCATGTTTAGAATCCAGATTGATTGGTCAGACACATTCATGTTTGGTATGCCAGAGAAAGTCTATTACAAGTTATTGATTCTACATAAAAATGAGAATAGTTTCATGGCTAGCAAAAAGCAATCATCCAGTGCAATATGTTTGTAGAGAAACGAGAGAGTAGACATGGTTTTTAAAACCAAAACAGTATTGAGTGATTTATTTAACAAATAAATGTACGCTTATAAATACATACCAAAATAGGATCTAACTCGTTGGACACACTGCCTTAGCGCATTATCAAATATTGGAAGTAAGACTTTCATGAGTTGTCATTGAGAGTTCCCAAGCATCAATCTAGAAGTTGTTGTTTCCTATGTATGAGTTGTAGTCATGATCTAGAAGTGTGGAAGTCAGAGATTTATGTCATATATATGTGTAATTGTTGTGATCAATAAAGATATCATATTGTATGATTTGTGTTGTGTGCAATTGCTCTCTCATTCTCTTTGACATTTCTAACATGGTTTCAAACTCTGTTCTGGCTTGAATCCCTCAAGGGAGGGCCAGGAAGATGTGAGTGAGCCTTGAGTTTATTTCTATGTAAATAGATAGGTAAGGACAATATGAAATTGAAAGAGCGGTGTTTGCGAGATTCCAGAGTGGATGTGAGCGCTGATGAAGACCAGTTAGACATAGATTATCCTTGTTGTTGTAATATGTGTTTCAATGTTTTCCATGTAAGCATTAAGGAGGGTATTGGAAGTAATGCTTCCATGAGTTGTCATTAAGAGTTCCCAAGCGTCAATCTAGAAGTTGTTGTTTCCTATGTATGAGTTGTAGTCATGATCTAGAAGTGTGGAAGTTAGAGATTAATGTCCTATATATGTGTAACTGTCGTGATCAACAAAGATATCATAGTGTATGATTTGTGTTGTGTGCAATTGCTCTCTCATTCTCTTTGAAATTTCTAATCTCAAATTGTTCAGAGAAGATCTCAACCACATACCAAAATAGGATCTAACTCATTGGAGAGAACTTCTCATGTGCAACTGGATCTAACAACCTCCTAACCAATCAAACTATTCACATAAACACAAACTCTACCTCACATTGACTAATAATAATAACAATCACAACCTTTAATATGATCACTCTTAAGACAAGTAGGAGTAAATAATTCCAACACCCTCACAGGAGCAGAGTACAAAACAACAGTCAACTAATTATGTAAAGCAATATTGGTCATAACAATTCTGGGTGACATAAACTATAGCAAATTATGAGTACAACTCTTTTTTAACAGTAATAAAAATGTTATCCAACTTAAAAAGAATCTTACGTTTAATGACAGGTGCAAGCAGATTGAAGTGCATCACCACTACATCACAAAGCAGGTGCAAAACCATGAAATTGAATGATCTATTCTCAGTATATAGCTTCACCAGGACAAATATGAAAAGTGTAAAGAGATGCTTGATGTGAACGAATACAAAATGAAATATTTTGAAAAGTTTATTTTAAGATAAATTTGTTTAGTTTCCAAATTTATGATAATTTTGCACTGTCAAATTGTAAACATCTTTGATATGGTGAAGGAAGAGTATTATGGATCACATTCATGAAATTTGCTCTTCCTTTCATCTATTCATGCTCTGAAATTTAATAATATGTTTACTCACCTATCAAAGTATAAATATGAACAGTTAATCATCATCTCACAAAAAAGGCTCAAGAAGCACAGTGCCAAGAACCTTGCAAGGTGAAACTTTTGTTAACATATTTGAATTTGCCATGTCGTTCATAACATTACATCAGATGGCATAGTCTCAACAACAACTATACATTTGCTTGCAATCAACATTACATATTTTCCATATAATCACAGTGTGAATCACATCGTTGCCTTACAAACCGCACAAATTCCTAGCAACAATGCCCAAATATTTCACAACTTAAACTGAACTGGCAGAACAACTCATCTAAAGACACCACAATAGATCAAATTTAAAAACTCTTGGACAATGGAAAGTAGGTAATATGGACTTAAAGCTTAAACTCGTCCAAAGGCAGCACAGTGATTAGGATATAAGGTTCAATGAATATACAAAATAGGCAAACCGTGTTCAATCAATCAGAGCTCAAACTGGTTTGCTAACAGAACAAAATATTAAAGAGGAATAGCTTAAAACGTGAACTGAAGTACAGTAGACTGCAAGTAGTAGTCAAACCTCACTTCATTGCAAACTCCAGAGCTGCTGTAGACGACAATCGATTCTCGCTTCCTTCAGAGGACATACATTTGGTTCCACAATTATCTTCAATCTTTCAGGTTGTAACTTACAGCTTATCTTTAACAGGGTGAGTGTTGTTTACTGATGCACCTTCCACATTCTCAATATTAGGAACTTTATCATTTTCTGCCAGTTCCTTTGCAAAGTCTGTTGAAGATGCTTGAGAGTTTTGTAGATGTTTGTTTTCTGTCAATTCTTCTCGATGCACTTGAGAAGAAGAATGAATAGTCTTTTCAGAGGATTCGTTATCCTTGTTTGCATTCTTGTCCACATCTATTGTTTCTGCTTCTGCCTTTGTCACTAAATGATCAGATTGAGAACTCACTGCCACTTCTTCAACTTGCCGATGTAGTCCCCCCGTTTCAACAGTTTCTGTCACCAATCTTTCTCCAGGATCCTTTCCCGAAGGCACGGATTCTTCAACAACCGAAGAAACATGAGTACTTGTTGGAACAACAGAATCCACATTTTCAGCTACTGATGCTTTCTTGCTTTCCAAAAATTGATCCTCTGTGGTGCTTACAGAATTACCCTGGTGGTATTCCACAGGTACCAAATCAGTATTTTCAGTCTTGCTAGAGGGCTCTTTTTTGAAATCATCTATTGGTTTTATTGCATCCAATTCATTTCCTGAAGCCTCTATGCTCTCTGAAATCTGCTTTTCTCTATTGACAGTGAGTGAATTGCTATGATCATCTTCGATAGTTTTCAGAGTATTTGTATTGCTGTGATGATCTTCAACAGGTACCGCATCAGTATTTTCAGTCCTGCTACAGGCCTCTTGTCCAGAGCCCTTGATTGGCGTTGTTACATCCAAATCCGCATCTTGAGCATTGTTAGAAGAATGTTTAAGGCCAACATTAGGTACCTCTTTTTCAAGTTTGAGAGAGTTTTCAGCATCATTACCACGATCATTATTTATAGTACCCTGTTGTGCGGCACC
The DNA here is from genome assembly GCA_031772625.1 of Pinus tabuliformis. NCBI lineage: Eukaryota > Viridiplantae > Streptophyta > Pinopsida > Pinales > Pinaceae > Pinus > Pinus tabuliformis. The sequence goes on along the minus strand of CM062805.1, from coordinate 96,184,860 downwards.
CACCTTGTTATCAGCAACTTCATGTAAAGAAGAAATATTATCCACTACAGGCGACTTACTCCCAGACTTCTGAAAGTTTTCTGCATCATGATTTTCAATGGTCAGTTTCGTCTCACAGGCCTCTTTATCTTCCACTTCTCCAGAAGTATTGTTCACGTCATTCGAAATCAGAGTTTCTGACTTGAGTGAATTTCCTGATTCATCCTCTGCAACATAATTTCTATCAATTGCAACGAAAGTTTTGTCTTTAACACCGTTGGAGATATGATCACCAACAGCAGGTGAAGCCTCAGTCTCAACCTGGGAAGTATTTTCAACAGTTGTATTTAGAACATGGGAAGTGTTTTCAACTGTTGTATTTAAAACTTCATCTTCAACATTCGGCCTGACTTCAGGGTCTTGAGACTTTTCAATTTTGTCTACGTGACCAGTCGATATTTGGGTACCCAAATTGTTATCTTCTACATTATCAGAAGTGTCCTCACTATCAACAACTGGCAATTCAGATCCAGGTTTCAGAGAGTTCTTGGCATTCTCATCCAAATTATCATTTCTCAAAGAAGAAGAATCCCCTCTTTCTGTAACCGTGTTAACTGTCATCAACTGATTTTCACTGTGATCAGCATCACCGACCTCTGCAGACTGTGGTGCTTGTGTAGCGGTGGGCAAACCCTGGTCATTTATCTTCTCCGGGTTAGTTCCAACATCCTGTGCTTTTTTCGTGCTCGAACTATCCAAAGATGCCGAGAGTGTTTCGTGGTTTAAAGATTCTTCAGGTACTTCTTTTGCATATGCCAGTGAAGCAGCAGGTTTCACCTGGTCTTCAACGACAACAGTCTGGATTGCATGAGCCCCTGAATTCTCCAGCTTGTCAGACACCAGAACATTTGCAGATGGGTCTGGAATTTTTTGTTTTTCGTCCTGTTCTGTGAGCAGCTCACCCTGCTCATCGTTTTCCTGCAATCCATGTATACTCAAAGTCATCATTATTGATTATTCATATGCATTTGTAGCCCTGACAGAGCTGATAAATGAGGGCGTCATGTATAGACAATTGACTCGATGATATTTGAAGTGGTGACCTCCTAGATTGCATCAAGTTAGATCTATCAAGTCGACCATGGAAAACAATAGAGAAAAAAATAAAATATGAATATGCATGCAAGTTCCACGACTTCCCAAGCCAGTCGAGAACATGGATGCCTAATAAACAGAGTCATATTTGAACCCTGAACTTTGTCAGCTCAAAATCAAAAAACTGAGACAAGGTCAGACGCATTTACAACTCAAAATAAAAAAAACTGAAACAAGGTCAGGCGCATTTACAAATCATTTGGGAGCAATAGCCTCATCCTTCTCTTTTTTACGACCCTGATATGAAAAATAAATACGCTTTTGGGATTTTGGTTTTGCTTTATGTATTACTGGCGAAGATTTCAAAGATGGGTTTACATGCTTTCTAGCAATAATAATATAATTTATACAAAAACTTAAGTCAGTACATTTCGGCTGACAGATGACATGCTTAGCTGCAGGTTTTGGAAGGTCCTACATTGATGGATTCTATAACCCTCGTTATGGCAACAAGATGAAAAATCAAATAGGTTCTTTAACAGTAGCATTGGGTTACATTTTACACTTAGAGAACTTAGCAGATGCCCTATCTGGACACCAATTTTGGGGTACATTGCTCTCACCAAAATTTTTGAAAAACAGGAAGCTCGCTTTGGGGTGCAAGACCCCTTTGGTTAATGTTATAACATGATTTCTCACTCTGGTACTAAGTTACTAACATCAAAGGTGGGTTCTCTCCGGCTTGTGGTTGTAAAATGATTTCTTACTCACCTACTAGCATCAAAGGTGGGCTCTTTCTGGCTTGTGGTTGTAATATGATTTCTCACTCTGCTACTAACATCAAAGGTGGGCTCTCTCTGGCTTGTGGTTGTTATCTAGACTATGATTGTAATTGCAAACTACCTTATTATAGCGGCATATGGGTATTACGGAATTTCGCTCCATATTTTACACTCTCCCACTCTTCTTATGGTGTGAGTTAATAAATGAACAAAATAAACTTTTCCAGTGAGTTCAATTTTTTCAGCTAACTAAAGTTCCTCTTTGATCCATGATTTTTTTCCAATTTTAATAATTAAAGATCATCTGGCCAAAATTCCAATCAATCAGGTGGTTAAAACTTTCTACAAAATTCTTACAAAACTTAGGAAAGAAATTCCAATCAATCAGGTGATTAAAACTTTCAACAAAATTCTTACAAAATTTAGGAAAGAACTTCCATAAGAAGAAGGTTGACTATGCCTACTTATTAACTTATTCCCTCTTGCTTCTTGCTATAACCCCAGCAGGGCAGGAAGCCATGAACACTATGTGAGAATACATTAAGTTAGACAATGCATTGAGCGCATTGACTATGGACAATATCACAGACCTATCTAATCTAGGTTTGATATCAGCCTCCGAGTTTTGAAGGTGGAGGATGCATATCTCAAATTCATACAAATGATCCTCCTCCTGTTGGAGTTCATTTCAAGATATGCAACCTCAAACTTCTCAAGTCCAGGATGCATATCAGACTTGCATTTACAGGGGTCTGTGCCACTGTAAACTATCATTTGCATCCATCACCAAAGTAACAAAATACAAAGACACTGAACATCAGAGAGACTCAACTTACCTTTTGAAAGAGTATGCCCAGAGAGGGTCTGGAACTAGAGCGCCTTACAGGAGAAGAACGACCATCATCTTCCTGCTTCACTTCTTTCTCCTCATTTCCTTCCTTCTGTTGTTTCATCTGGGGATCATAGTCCACATATTTTGGTTTGCTGGCACAACTCCCCATGTTCCTTTCCCTTCCTCTTCAGCTTGCCACGCCACAGCAGTTGCAGTTGCAGAATAAATCAGTATTTCAGGCACAGCAAAACTGAAAACAGGCCATACAGAGCCCAGAATCGAAATCAGATTCTGAGCAGAAAAACAAGAGAGCTTGCAATGGCTTTTACAGTTGTTCCACTGACCATCAATATCGCATCAGCAGTATGTTAGCCTTCTATTTAATATGGGATGCCCTTCTCCAACCTTTTTGTGTAATTTAATAATAGAAATATAGGTGGACAAACTCTAGACCAGCCTGTGCTTGCCTCAAAGACAGTTCAAAAACACAAAATATAAGGCAACTGAACCCAAAAAGTTAGTAGTAAAATCACCAAAATTTAGCAGAATTGCAGCTGTCTCGCTTTACTGACAATTCACTCAAGTTGGATCATTATGGTCGAACATGAATCCGATGTGTCATCATTAGTATCCAAAATAGAGCCTAGTATAAATACCATAACATGGAATCTGTCTGATGTGTTCATTTTTTTCTGGCTAGGTGTAAATACTGTATACCGAAATATTACTGAAAAAAACTACAAATCTGGCGTGATTTAAATGTGAACAAGTTGTGGTAATTTTTTCAACATTCTACCTACCAAATAATCTTGCAGATCTACTAAATATGCCCATTTTTCGCATTTATATAATGTACATAATCATAATAAGATAAGATCTAAGTGATATGATCGAAAAGGACTAAGTTTGAGGTGTGTAAATTTAGTCATAAAAAAAAATAAAAAGAAATATGATAATGTCTTTTTATTTTCATCAATGGTTAATTATGTTTATATTGGACTTATCAGTTAATTCAAGTTTATAGAATTTGTTATCAATCATATGAAATATTTTCTAAATTGAGAAGTGTCGTTAGAACTTTTCGTTGACGTGATAACTACTTTCTTATCTTCCTGTTTTATCTAAATTTGTATAAATTAGTGTAAGAGGAAGACTTTTTTCTTTCAATAATTTAATTACTAAAATTTTTAGGTGTATATATGTTGGTTAACATTAAGTGATTAGGATGTAAGGTTTGTTATCTTTTACACCCAATTTCATATACGAGGAATACGTTGGCTTTTTGTAATAAGATTTTAAGAGTAGGTAATTTTTAGAATATAGTTTCTATATAGGTTCGGATTAAAAAAATTGGCTTGTAAGTTGTTGGATATACTCTTGGTGTTCTAGTTATGATTCACCATGATTTTAAAAAAATTGACTTGCAAGCTATTGGATATACTCTTGGTGTTATAGTTGCAGGCAATAGGATATACTCTTGGTGTTAGCAACGAGTAGATTTGATCCTAGGCCTTGCCTAGATTATTCCAATGAGTTACCAATTCAGCATGGTTTATTGGATATATTATAGGTTTGATCATGGGCCTCGCTTAGATTCGTCAACGTGTCACTGATTCACCATGGTAAAAAAGAAAAAAATGGCTTGTGGGTTTACTCTTGGCATTATAGTGGCAAACAGAGAGTTTGATCCTCGGTCTCACCTAGATGTCTCCAATGAGTTACCAACTAAACATGTTTAAAAAGAAAAAGGAAAATGGATTGCAATCTCTAGGATATACCCTTAGTGCTATATTTGAAGCTAGTAGGTTTGATCATGGGCCTTGCTTAGATTGCTCCAATCAGTGATTGATTCACCATGGTTAAAAAAAATGGCTTGTGTGTTGTTGGATATACTCTTGGTGTTATTGTGGCACGCAGGTTGGATCCTAGGCCTCTACTAAATTACTCCAACAAATTATCAATTCACCATGGTTAAAAAAAAACTATATAGAGGTGTAGTCGCTAGTTTTAATTTGGGTGGCTAGGAGTATGGTTTGTTCTCCCCTCCAAGCTGGTTCAATTCCTACAAAGGAACATGATGGTCTATTGTGATAAGGCTAAAAGGGTAAATGACCATTTCATAGAGATTAACACCCTAAGTGCACCCTGACACACCTCGAACCTTACTAAGTCATAAGTTTCTTACTATATATGAATTATGGGTATGATGGATACCTCTAAAAATTGAAAAAAGAAGAAGGAAATTTAAGTAAATGTATATAACATTAGGAAGAGTCTTTTCTGTAAAAATCACAAAGGAGAAAATTTTAGATCATGATGAACTAGGGAGTGTGGTTTATCATCATCAGCTACTATGGTTCATCACCAGATATTATATCTATATTATATAATATCTCTTTAAATTACACAAATCATACATTAAAATAAATAAATAAAAAATAAAAATAAAAAATAAAAAATAAAAATTTATTTTTTAATAAAAATGATTATTTGAAAATGATTTATAATTGCTATATAATAATCAGAATCATTTATTTTTTAAATGAAGGATGATTCATATTATTTGAGAATGATTTTGTAATGTGTTATAGTATAATAAAAAATTCACATATTTATATTTAATAATTTTTATATAATAATTTATAATAAAAAATAAAAAAAATCTTTTAATTATACGATATTTAATTTGAAAGTTAATTGTGTGTTGCTTAAATTTCGAGCTTTAAATTAATTTATTAAGGATGGTTCAAACGTGTAAATAATCAGAATCATTTATTTTTTTAATAAAGGATGATTCATATACCTGGATGCGAGTGTCATCGAGGTTCATTCAAGACGAAGTTACTCCCCGCCGGCAGATGTCCCTGCACCTAGCAATCTGGCGCAGATCCCATAAGCCCACCGCAATTGGAATGAATGCCAAGGGGTATAGAATAATGGTCAAGCATTCGACAATGAATGCGCGCCCAGTTCGAGAGCCTGCGCAGGTTGATTTATCCATGGCTCGGCTTCTGGTTTATGCTATCGCTCTCCTCGGCTCCTTCCATGTCCGTCTGCTTTTTTTCTCGCACCCCTGCTTCGTTCTGGCCGCTTGGGAGTTCATCTGGTATCTGGTTCGCCTACCCTCGGCCCTATTCTATCTGGTCCTGCTTAATTCCCTTCCCAGGTCTCTCTGTTAGTTCGAAAATGGTGCGACGTCGTGGTGTTTCTCACCGTGGAGGCACCACTGGCAATCGTGGCCGCGCCTCTCAGTCTGCCCCCCAGAATATAGTTCCACTGGCCTCAGCCTCCCCGTCCTCTCCGCCTTCTGATCATGGCAGGCCCTTCCCGCACAATTCCTTCCAAACCACCCGTTTCAAATTCCACAGTAGGCTCAATAAACCCGTTCTGTCAGCCAGTATTACAGTGATCCTAGCTGAGGAGGAGGATAAGCCTAGCAGCTCTGTTCATACCACTACGTCTCAGTCTCAGGACGATAGCGTTCTTCAGGGAGATGTGGCTGGTGTTGTGTTCAATGGTGACAATATGTAGGAAGAGGGGAATGCGCCTGAAGCTCCTCAGCCTCCAGTGGACTCTACACAGCGCAATTTGCCTGCAGTCGAGCCGGAGCATCCTCCCGGTGGCATTCTGAATTTGGAAACTCCTCCAGGTGGCGGCGACATGGGAGATGAAGACAACGCGGTCGTCACGTGGATGGGCTCTCCTAGCCAGGTGGAAAGGGATGCTCTGGACTCTCAGAAACATGTTTGATGAATTTGGTACAATGCCCGCTGCGGGCAGTCTCTCTTCTGGTCTTTTCATCTTTCTGTTATGCTTCTCCGGATAATGGTAATTCTGTTTTGTTTCAGCTCCTGGTTTGGTAATGATACTCGCCATTATAGTATTATGAATTGTATCAGGTCATGGCTCAGAAAGCTATTGTTTTTGTCAAATTTTGTATATGGCTATCAAGGCAGAATGATTATCAGTAAAGCCATAGTCGTCGATAGTATTGCAGTGATAATCACAGCTCTGGTTCACACTTTTGTCTGTAAGGGATTTGAAAAATATGTCTTAAGTTTTCTCAATCCCGGGATGGTTGTCAAAGGGGTTTATGTGTATCAGGATATCTGGTTGAGGGATGGCTTCAGCCCCTCTAAGGTCTTAACCTCTTTGTACATATATTTTTCTCTTTTTTAATAGAAGTAGCCTTTACGCAGAAAAAAAAAATAAAAATAAAAGATGATTCATATTATTTGAGAATGATTTTGTAATGTGTTATAGTATAATAAAAATAAATTAATTTTAGTTAAAAAAAAATCACATATTTATATTTAATAATTTTTATATAATTATTTATAAAAATAAATAAATAAATAAATAATATTTTAATTATACGATATTTAATTTGAAAGTTAATTTAGTGGCTTGCTTAAATTTCAAGCTTTAAATTAATTTATTAAGGATGGTTCAAACGTGTAAATATTATATTTCTTTAGATGACACTAATTATACATTAATATTTTTAATTTTTTTATAAAAAATAAATTATATTTTTTTTATTATTATAATTTTTTACAAATCAATGAAGATGTTTGGAAATATGCTATAATTGTTATATTATAATAAAATATATTTTTTTTGGAAATTTGTTATAAGGGTTATATTATAATAAAATATTTTTTTTTAATATATGATGATTTATAATATTTGAGAATGTAATTGCCAAGTTAAAGAGTAATGAGGGGTGGTTGAAAGATATTAAGTGTAATATCGGAGATAAACAAAGTTGCCCCCTCTCTCTTACCTTATTTGGCATTTACATCGACAAGCTAGAAGGTTGTTTAGAGGAAGCAGGATGTGCTGGCACGATCTTAGCTGGGATAGTCATCATCCTTCTTCTCTATGCTGATGATATCGTTCTTCTCACAAGGTGCCCATCTGATCTTGATAAGCAACTTATACTTCTTAAGGATTTTTGCTCTACCATGGGTATGATTGTTAACACTGACAAAACAAAAGTTATGATTATCAAATCCAAGGACACTTACGCTAATTTTATGTATGACAATAGTAACTTGGAGGAAGTGTCTTCCTACAAGTACCTAGGAATTGATATTCATCACAAGTTCAACTAGAACTATAGCATTGAGAAAAGGATTAATGGGGGATGGAAAGCTTATTTTGGTCTTGAAAATAATTGTAAAACTGCAAACCTCATAATGTGGGATAGAAATAAGTTCCTCTTTGAAACTTTAGTCACTCCAGTTATCTTATATGGATGTGAGGTTTGGGGTTGTAGCATCTCTAGAGAATCCTGGAGAAAGATTGAGCAAATCCAAAACGTTTTATGACATATAACCTCAAAATTAAAAGCAACACACCCTATCTTATTCTCCTTATAGAAGTGGGTCTTTCCCCTATCGAGAGCCTAGTTATTACTAGGCTTCTGTTGTACAAGCACAAACTTAATAACATAGGAGACCATAGACTTCCTAAGCTAGCTTTAAATTCCAGCCAAAACCACCTAAGGCTCAAATGAGGTTGGTATAAAGACACCAGGGCCTCGTTAAACCATTGGGATATCGACGAGAATGTTGCATTGCAAAATATTAATAATATTAAAAATATTGTTACTTCTAAGTTCAAAGAAAAAATGTGGTGTGAGAAAGATTTAGCAGCTAAAAGAAAATTAAGATATTATAAGGAGGTCATCAACCCCACCCTAGAAGATCAAAAGTATCTCTCTGTTTTAACTAGCTCAAAGAAGAAAATTAATATAGCCAAGATTAGAATGAACTCTCATGAGCTCCATAGTGAAACGGGTCATTAGGCAGTTCCTAAAACACCATGGATGGAAAGGTTTTGCCATCTCTATGAGAATACGAACATCGAGGATGAAAATCACTTCCTCTTAGAGTGCCCTGCGTACAACCACATTAGATCTCAGTTTCAAAATCTTTGTTGCAATACTGACCTTCCTAGCCTTTTACGTTGTCAAAATTACAGTGAGCTCGGGAGGCTTCTCTCCAAGCTTTTTGAGCATAGGAATAAAATCTTAAATCAAACTAAATAATTCGTTTCTTTAGGTCCAATAGACCAAAGTTTGGTCTCAGTGGATGTTAACCACCACCACCATCATCATCATAATGCATTATATTATAATAAAAATAAATTAATCATTATTTATTTAAATAATTACATTTATTTTCACATATTTAAATTTGATAATTTTTATATTACTACTTATTAAAAATTTTAATTAAAAATTATGATGATGATGATGGTGGTGGTGGTGGTTAACGTCCACTGAGACCAAACTTTGGTCTATCCGACCTAAAGAAACCAATTATTTAGTTTGATTTAAGATTTTATTCCTCTGCTCAAAAAGCTTGGAGAGAAGCCTCTCAAGCTCACTATAATTTTGACAACGTAAAAGGCTAGGAAGGTTAGTATTGCAATAAAGACTATAAAACTGAAATTTAATGTGGTTGTATGCGAGGCGATCTAAGAGGAAGTGATTTTCATCCTCAATGTTCATAATATTTAATTTAAAAATTAAATTAATATGTTGCCTAAATTTAAAGTTTAGATTAATGTATTAAAAATTTACATATTATATTTATTTAGATTACCCCATTATATATTAATATTTATATTTCCATTATATATTAATATTTATAATTTCATAATTAAAATAATTTAGAGTGTTATCTTATAATTGTCATATTATAATAAAAATAATTATTTTTATAAAGGATGATTCATAATATTTGTGGATAGTTTTATAATGCTTTATATTACAATAAAAATAAATCAATTTTTATTTATTAATTAATTAATTTAAATAATTATATTTATTTTTACGTGTTTAAATTTGATAATTTTTATATGATTATTTATTAAAAGATTTTTAATTATAAATTATATGATATTTAATTTAAAAATAAATTAATGTTTTGTTTAATTTTAAAGTTTGAATTAATCTATTAATATGCTTTTCAATATTTTGATTTTTCCAGGAAGAAGTTTTATTTTAAGTGAGATGGATAATGGGATAGATATATGAATATATCTCATTAATAAAATAAAAACTTTTCATTATAAAATAAGTATATGATAATTAATTTTGACTTAAGTTAGTGTTAGTTAAATTTTATTAATTTTTAATAATTTTAAAATTTATATGGGATAAAATTTTATTTCAAATAGGATAGACAATGTCATACAAATGCAAGTATGAGGCTAAAAACAATGTTAAGTTTTAAATTAGATATAAATATTTAAATATGTGAATTTGTTTTCATTATTTAATAATACATTATTTTGAGATGGCATATTGATATAGAATATTTTATGTTGTATAATACCAAACATTAATTAGTTATTTTGAGTTTTTAAATAAGTTTTGATATTTTTTTGGGATAGTTTTATTAGCTCAAAGATGGCTCTTATTCTCAGTCCTTCCCCATGAGATTTGAACCTATGACCTGATGGGGACTAAACCCCACACAAACTTATTGGTTTATATCTCATGGGTTACTTAGTCTGAAACTTTAAAAACCATATAACTAAGTATATACCTCCTTGACTAAGTTTTTAGTAATGCATCCTCATCAAAGTAAGCTTTTAAATTTATAAATTATAAATTTATAGAAATGTAGTGATTTTGATTTTGAGTTAGGAATATTTACTCAAATTATTTATCGGTTATAGATTTATCAACCACCCAAAGGTCAAATTTTCTGAAATGTAAACCTATTTTAAACTACAAAATTTTAAAAAAAGGTTGATGATAGAGAGCTTAGATCCATTTCAACATTTGATACATCCAAACTTAAGATTATATATATATATATATATATATATATATATATATATATATATATATATATATAAATCAGCTTCTTAATTTCAAGCATTACACCAAAGGAAAAGGTTAAGCATAAGATTTTTCTTTTTCTTTTTGTATTATTTCATATAATATATATAAAATTGGCGTTGAAATATTTTATTTATGGTTCACATTATTTACACAAAATATTTTTTATTGATAATTTAGTTTTAAATAGATATATCTCAAGGTTACATATCAATACCATAATTTTATATATATATATATATATATATATATATATATATATATATATATAGATATATATACTTAGAGGTAAGAAATAATAAAAAAATTTAAGGAATTATATATCTCACTGATACTGAAAAGTAAAAACTATGAGAGTTTTTTAATTCTAAATTTTTTATTTACTTATATAAAGGTGAGATCAAATTATGTTTTAATATGGAAATTGAAATATTTTATTTATGATTAACATTAAATATTTTTTTGTTATTTATATTTTCTTTTCTAATAGGACATGTCAACTTTATGTTGAGTATTGAAGGAATTGCACATTTTGCTTATACTAGAAAGTAAAAAACATTTATTGGTGAAAATAGAAATTTGTCACTATCAATTACTTTCTCTCTATATTTAAAGTTGTAAAATTATGTAATTTATGTTATTTATTGAAATATTTTTCTGTTATTAATATTTATGTTCAGTACTAGAAAGATTTTTTTAGTTATTATTAACGTGTTTTAAGATTTTTAATGCTAGTATTATCTTATTTCTTTTATTGTAACCCTATGGACATGAACAAATAGAAATGTAACAATCATAAAATGGTATTATCATGTCTATCCCCTAGGGGTAGCTAAATTAGTGATTGCGGTGATAATGGTGCGCTATATAACAAGATATTTGAGGTTCAAATCCCCTTCATTTACCTATGTTTGTAGAAAGGACATACCTAGGAACTTAGAGGTTATAGTGGTAGAGGTTGGAATCCACCCCATGTCATGCAAGTATGAAACCAACCCAATTGTTGATTTCTCTAGTCATTAAAAAAATAAAAAATAAAAAATATGCTTTATTATGTATTGAAGTAGCTAATAGAAGAACATGTGCACTTCCTTGAAGAAGACAGTAGTAGAAAAGAAAATATTGAAGAGGTCGAAGTAGTAGGTAGCATTGATTCCAAATGATGATGGCCATGGAAAATGATGGTGGGATTTATGAAGAAAAAGTTTTATGGGGCAGTGGATTTATGTTAAAATAACCTCTTTGTGGTTTCTATATTTATGAAGGGTTCCTCATTTAAATATTCTTTGCACTTAGGTTAGTCCTCAATGTCATTCATTTGTATTGAAAAGGTTACCTCTATTTTGGTTTTGAAGTTAGATCTTGCTTGGATCAAAGAGAAAGAAAAATACTTCTCAACCCAAAAAGGCATATTTAATGAGTTATGGTTGACACTAAAAGACCTTCAAGTAGTATTTGTATTTGCTTGATAACACAATATATATTGTAGGTAAGAATAGTACTTCAATCCCTTTGAATAAGTCTACGTCAATATTTTCCAAATCTACATCAATGTTATATTGAGTAAGATACTTCCTAAAGAAATCTTATTGAAGTATTGATGGAGTGGCATCCCCAACAATTTGAAGTCAATCCTTAGAAACCTATTGAGAGAGAGAGAGATAGAAACTTTGGGTGAATATATAGATGGCTATGTTGCAAGGTGAGAATGACATCGCAATGAGAATTTAATGATTGGATGAACAAGTGTTAATAGGCTTTTATAGGTTGAGTGAAAGTCTTTGTGTTAAAGGAAACCAGTATACATGTTAAAGACAAAGCGGAGTGTGTCATGAACTACTCCACATCCACCCCCCTAAATCTCCCCCTTGTGATGGAATGTGGGGTGGATGAAAGATGGTGGATAACATATAGGAACAATAGACTTGGGAGGACTGGAAAATGTGATGGAAATGATATGGCTAATAAGGACTGGATGGGTAGAAAAAATGAAACTAATGAGCTAACGTGATAGGTGAATAGAGTTGATGAATAGAGCAGTGGTAATGCAAAGGTTATATTGTGGCAAATCTCTATGAGGGCACAACACAATCAAATGAAATGTAAATGCATAAGGTGGAAGGTGAAGACGAGACTAGGGCAAAGTTAGGAATAGTCCACAACCCTACCTTCCATATTTCTATCATGGAGTGGGAATAGGTTGAAGTAAACTAAAAAAGGTGGAGCGTGGTTGGGAAGGAGGTCGAAGTGGGATAGAATCTCCTCTTCCCCTTGCACTCTACATTATTTATGGGGGAAGGAAAGAAAGGACAAGGAATTCTAAGGGTTGTGATAGGAGGTGTGGATCCCACTTCAAAGTTAATAACATGAAGAAGATAAAGAGGTCAACACAAAAAGTTTGAGAGGACATGGATCAATTAAAAAAAGGCACATGGATGATTAGAGGAAGATAAAATACATTAATACAAGGAGAACTAGGAATGAGTTATTGAAGGGAATAATAAGTATTAGAGAGATTGATAAGGCAAATGAAGATCCAAGAAACCATAACATGTGTTGCAAGAAGAGAGAGAAATTGATAGTGACAAGCAACTATGAGGATAAATATGAATTAGAGTTTAAAGGAGAAAGAGATTTCAATAACAAGGTTAAGGGTAGTTTCCCCAAGAACCATTATTGGGTGTCATGGCATGTGGCCTAGAAGCATAGAGATGAAAATAATATAATAAAATATGAAGTTGTAGTAGTTGTATACTATGTAGGAGAATAAATCAGTTGGGAGCTACAAAGTATTGTAATATTTTTGTTATTATCAATGAGAAGAACATTGTATGCGTTATCATTCATGTGTAGTTCAATATTGTTGTGTGGATGCAATTATATTTCTATGGGTATAAGTGTTGTAGATATTTACGTTGTATTTTGATTTGTTGGGCTTCATCATCCTTACATCATTTGCTAGAGCTAGTGAAAAGTGTGGGAGAAGAAAGATATAATGGGAAAGGAAATAACATGACACGTAAATTATAAGAATGAAATATTGTTGAAGATGAAGTAAAGAAGAATTTGGTGCCTAAGGAAAAGAAGAAGGTTGTAGAAGGAAGTGTAAACGAAAAAATTATGGGGAAGAGAAAGTTGCAAATTTTGTTAAAGGTGGAGATGAATATCATTGCTAAGAAGACAACTAAAAGAGAAAGTATAATTTTGCCAAAGAGATAAGCTTGCAAGAGAAGTATTGCATAAAAGAGTTGAAGTGAATAGTTGATATAAGATGGTGTACTCTATTGATAGAGAGATAAGTATCATATAATTTTGAGGAAAAGAAATTCATTGTCCATAATCATCAAACCTGAGGTATCACACATGATAATTAAGCCTGAGAGAGAGACAATATAACATGTTGAATGAGGACTTTGTGTTATGTATTTACAAGCAAGAGAGGTTAGATATATCTAGGCACAAAAATTTCTTGACTAAATGCAGTTGAGTCCCCAAGGAGACATGGATCAATGGTGATGATGTGCAAAAGGAAGAGACTCATAGTAGTGGTGGAAATAAAGGAATATGCAACAAAAGATAAGTTGATGAAGAGGTTGTAGTTGCATATAGGATTCATGACTCCCATAATACAATATTGTATGTCGATATCGTTGAAGGTAACTATGCAGTAGAAGGAAAGAAGGAAATGTTCAACAAGAGGATGAAGCTGCATAAGACAATAGTGATAGTAGTTGAAGGCGAGAAGTTCTCTCATAACCATGAGGACGTTCCTTTAATGTACTAGGGATTTTAATCAATGGAATTCCCAACAATTTAATGACACCACATAGAAGGCACACAAGAGAGATAAAAAAAATTAGTAAAAGTATGGATGGTGATGTCATAGAATGAGGATGACATGGCACTAAGAAGTTGCTTGTTGCATCAGCAATTATTAACAGGAATCCAAAGGTTATGTGAAATATTTATTGTTAAAGGAAAAGCATAGAGGTGTTGAAGGTGATATAAAGTGAGTTGTCCATTGATCTGAATCCCTACCCCCATATTCCCCTAGAATGTGGAAAGGAGGAAGGGCGATGACTCACGTAGAGGAGTAGAAAACTTGGGATGATCAATAGATGTGATGGTAGTGAATAATGATTAAGGACTAAAGAAGTGCTAAGGGTATACCTAATGAGCTAACATGGATAATTAAAGAGGGATGGACAACATAATAGTGGTAATGTGGAGGTTATGTTGGGGAAAAGTTTTACAAAGGAAAAGCACAAATTGAATAAAGGGAAGAACCATGTGTGGAACTATAGGGTGTTGAAAAATACAGTAAGAAATTCTCAATTTGATTTTTCCTTGATTAAATAGGGGAAATTCGGAATTCCACATCAGCAGAAAAGTTGGAGGAGTTAATTGAGGTGACATGGCTCTTGTCACTCAGTTAATAACACTCAATTCGAGTTAATGAGTTGAAGTTCAGTTTGCATGTGTTGATTTCTATTTTATAGGAGTCTAGCTCAGTTAATTCTAGTTAAGGGTATGAAGTTCAGTTGTATGTAGTGCTTCCTAAATTATGGGAGCCTAGGTTGAGTTAATTTCAGTTGTAATCAGTTAAATTAGTTCTAATTGTTAATAGAACTAGTTGGTGGTCAGTTAAGTAGTGGGATATCAATCTAACTCAGAGATCGTCTAGTTAACTAATCAATCAGCTAATAATTAGCTCATGCATGCAAAGAATACGAGTTGCCCAGTTGTGGTGGAGTTTCCAAGGCAGTTAATAAATAGTTGTAAACTATTTGAGTGTACAGGTATTGCATGAGGTCAAGTGGACCATCCTTGGGAATTATGCAATGAATTAGAGGAATGTCCTATTTAATAGGGGCTCAATTGCTCAGGAATTGTGCAAGAAAATAGGGGTTCAAGCAGAGGCTGAAATTGACTAAGTCTAGGTTAGAGCTTCTTAGTGAGTAGAGAGATAGGTTATGCAATTTCATATTGCACTCAGTTGAGAAAATAAGTTGTAATACATCTATATTCATCAGATTAATGCAAGCAAGCATTTGGGTTTTTAGCAGATTGATTTCCCTAAGAAAATTATTGTGTGCATGTGTGTTATTTCTTATTGCATGTCTAAGACTTTTTGTTCTAAATTGTGAATTGAATTCCATAGATCAAGAGAGTAGGTTTGTGTCTTGTGATTTTGATTAAAACTTCATGAGAAATTGTAAATATACACCATAATTTCTACATAGGGTAGAAGGCATAAACAAAATAGGGGGTAGGGCAGAGGAGTACTCCACACCTCCACACTTTGTCATTCTATTATGTAGTGGGCGAGGGTCATATTAAAGTAAAAAAGGTGTAATGATGTTGTGGTAATTTAGAGTGGTGTTGGGCATATGAATTATCCTTTCAATTTGAATACACATAAATTGTGAATCTAGGTGTGCTTTTTGTTTCAAGGCTATTGTGAAAAATATATGTAGGAAAAAATGGAAACTAGTGCTAACAAATGCTCAAAATATGTAACAACCTTGAATTTTATTTCCATGTAAAAAGGGAAAAAACAACCAAGGTCATGGGACACGTATTCCAAGATGACTAAGGGGAAAACATCACATTGGTGATCACTTGCGGTTAATTAATGGCTATGGAATTGACATTGGCAAAGGAAAAGGGAAATAAATGACAATTAATTCAAGAAATAAAGGAAAGTAGGAGAAAAGGAAGATTAAGAGACAAGAATATGCATGCAATGGAAATTAAAGAGAAAATAAAGGAAAATGAAAGAAAAGAGGAAAGGGAAAGGAAGAGACACCATACATCAATGATAAAAAGGAATTTGAGAAACAATTGACAACTTTTGATTAGTTTTCATCCTTAGACAACTTTAGTTTTGCTAAGGAAGAAATTGAACTCCAAAAAGAGAGAACAAGCAAGGGAGAAAGCAAAAAACGAAAGAAAGGGAGTGCAAGAGGAAGTTTGGACAACAACAAGTAAGGGCAAAAAAATAGCTGTGAATTTGCATGTAATAATGTGCATGTGTGATTTAGCATGTTGGGACTTGATGCATGGTGCACACATTGGTTTATTGTTATGTTTGTTGTCATTGGCATGATATTTTCCTGGATTGATAGTGGTTTCAACCTTACCTTTCCATTTCTTGGATAGCCATGATTTAGTGGGGTTCCGTTTTTTGTTAAGCTTTGGATGGCTGGTAGATTTCAGATCCCGATGAGGTGGTCTCAAGAAAATTCCCAAGGGTCAAGGGTGTAGATGAGTGTTCTCATGGAACTCTTAATAGATGGGTGGTGATAGGAAAATTCCTCTGGGTATGGTGAAGAATTCGGAGGCATCGAAACTAGTTTTAGTTTTGGTGATTTCTGGACCAGTTTAGGTGAAATCACTGGGGTGGAGGGCTGAGGTGGTTTAACCTCTGGAAACCCTGGTTAGCTCTTATTTGGTTTATCCATTGTGATCCTGCATCCATGCTTGGAATATGGAATGGAGGTGATTGGCTAAAAGAAAGATTTGGTTTAACCTAATCTATGGTCGGGTGGTATGTGGAAGTCCTTGACTTGGTTGGATTTATGCATATGTTATTATGTGTTATTTCTTATTGAGATCTATGAGCACATGTATTGATTATTGTGTTGATTTTGTGACTAGTTTGTCATGGTTTCATTTTAGTTAAATTATCATTATAAGCACGGTATATTTATCATTATGTGATGTGCTCTTGTTATGGTAATATTCCATGGTTGACAGGCTCTTCGTCATATATTTTAATGCATAAGCTAATATGTGTTTGAAGCTAGAAAGAGAGGGAATTAACCCTTCTGGATGATTCTCTGATGAATTTAATGAGTTATTGTACAAATGTGCATTCATGACCTATAGGTGCTATGCTTATCAAGTGTTTGCAGAAATGATTATCGTGTATTTGTCAATCTTGAGCAAGAAAAAAGCCAGGAATAGTGCATGAAGACTTGTACAGGTTAATGATAAAGATTTAGAAGGATTTGGGCAGTTGGATGATTGTTGGTTTAAGAGTCTAGAACCAGACTTTGAAAATAGGAATCTGCTGCCCTAGTTGCACTGAAGTTGGGTCATCCATGCAGTTGCAGTCGCTAGGAGAATGGATCATCCGTGCAGCTGGAATCTTGTGGCCAGATTGACTTCCTTTTGTGTATGCGGTTGGGCTATGAGCTAGGTCAAGGAGTGTCCCAAACTCAGGGAAAAGGTCACCAGTGGAATCAGGTTGTTAATGGTGTGCTCAAGTATTCCTGAGTGTTGCAGGAAGTGTTGGATAAGTTGGTAAGTTAGGCCCCATTTCCATAACAGAATCTTGGAGGTCAAGTCATGGATAGTAACTCTTAGCTCATGTTTACCCTACTGAGCTTGTAAAAGTGGGTAAATGTGGGATGGGGTGTTACAAAATAAAATGTTCTAAGTATCACTCTCAACACTCCAACACACTTGTTGTTACACTCCAAACCTTGCTCAGGCATTAGAAAGAAAAGAAACACATGTTGCAGAATAAATCACACTTTGTCACACGTCCACTCTTATTCAAAAGAAACAACACTCTTGGAAATCATTCAACAATTAAACAATTGCTAAAAAACCCATTCAATTTCATAAACAAACCAAAGAACTATAGCAATAATCAAATAACCATCACACCTAATGAAAGGACTATTCCAAGACCTATGTTATTACACAATAATAGAGGCTATAATCCTGTAACTATTCAATGCATGAACAATATTTGTAACAGTATTAGTGAATCATACATAAATTGTAACTAAGAGGAAATAAATTTACTGCTACAATACCTATATAACCAATGATCCTTGCTAAGAATGAGGGCCCTTCCTCCTTTGCAAGGGCTAGTGAACTACAAAACACACAAACTAGTTAGGAAAGCAATATGGAGTCGTGAATAGTAAAGATTTGCATCAATTAAAGTTGCAGTACAAGATTACAATGTTGGCACTCCCTCCTTTGATCTCTATGTTGGCATTATGATACAGGTGTTGTCCTTGATAGCAACTCACTCAGATGAAAGTTCACAGTTGTTGGGTTGTGTTATATTCTTTCCACGTAGTTAACAGGGGTTTTGAGGGGTACCCGTAACCCCACTTTATGGGGTCCGGGTTAGTGCCATGGAAAATTTTGGTTTTGGACCCTATGTTAGGTTGGGCGGACCCACCTATGGTTTTGTGCATGATTTTCGCACATGTTTTTTGGACGTGATGTTTTTTCAATCCATGGTATTGGACGCAATGGTTTTCTGTCCATGGTATTGGACGCAATGGTTTTCGGTCCATGTTATTGGATGCTTCGGCATGTATAAATATGTATTATAACATTGAAAGTAACATAATGAAAAATCAAGCTAGTAGTCCCGATTTTGGGATCCAGGGGAAAATCTCTGTGTATATGTGTTTTATGTGTTCTGCGCTCACATTATTTATTTTCTGTGTTTTAGAATTCATATGCAGGTAATTTTTGTACAGGGTTAAAACCTACATTTGGTATCAGAGCAGATTTGGCTTCAAGGGGATGTCTTTGTTGCTGAGGGGCTTCGCTTGGGCCTGTGGTAGACCCTGTTCAGTGGGAGATCTGCGAGATCGATTCTGGTGGTGAAAGAAGATGGCGAGCAGTGGAAAGATAGAGATCGAGAAATTTAATGGTCAGAGTTTTGAGTTGTGGAAACTCAAGATGGAAGATCTGTTGGTGGATAAATATCAGTGGATCGCGGTAGATCCAGGTACTAAACCAATGGGAGTGTCCGATGAAGAATGGAAGAAGTTGGATCGGAAGGCAAAGAGCACAATACGATTGTGTGTCTCAGATTCAGTATTGTTGAATGTATCAGGGGAAGCTACGGTGAAGGATTTCTGGGACAAGTTAGGGACTTTGTACCAATCTAAGTCTCTGGTGAATAAATTGTTCCTGCGGAAAAAGTTGTATAACCTGAGGATGAAAGATGGAGACTCTGTGACAGAGCATCTGAATGCATTTAATAATGTGATAAGTCAGTTAGCATCTGTTGATATTAAAATTTCAGATGAAGATAAGTGCATCAGTTTGTTGTGTTCTCTACCAGATTTGTGGGATAATCTGGTTATTGCAATAGGTAGCAATGCAACTGCCTTGCAGTTTGATGAAATAGTCTCAACCTTATTGACGGAGGAGATGAGACAGAAAAATATGGAGAGCCAAAATGGTGATGCCTTGTCTGTACGAGGACGGTCCCAGAACAGAAACAAAAATAAGTCATCGAGTGGGAGATCTAAATCTAGAGGGAGATCTAAATCTCCAGGAAAACCTGTAAAGGTGGTGTGCCGAAAATGCAGAAAGGAAGGACACTTCAAAAGGGAATGTAAATCTAAAGCTCCTGACAAAGGAAAGGGATCTAATGAGGCTCCTTCTGCAGAGGCGAAAACCACCTCAGATGAAGGTGGGGATGTGTACTTGGATTCTTCAAGTACATATGTAGATCATGAGGCATGGTTGATTGACTCAGGTGCATCCTTTCCCTTCACTCCCCATAGAGAGTGGTTATGTGAGTATGAGAAATATGATGGTGGTGATGTCTTCTTGGGGGATGACAGGGAGGCTAGAATCATTGGTTGTGGAAAAGTAAAGTTGAAGCTGTAAGGTGGAAGGGTTAGAACACTTTCGGGTGTTCTGCATATTCCTGTATTAGCCAGAAATCTGATTTCTGTTAGTAAGCTAGATGGTGCAGGTGTAAAAACAATGTTCGAGAAGGATACTTGCAAGATGGTTTGGGGAGCACTAGTATTGATGCAGGGAGTTCGGATTGGAACTTTGTACAAGTTGCAAGGTAGCACTGTTGTTGATGGGTGCAACAGTTTCGTGGTTCCTAAAAGTGGAGCAGAAAATCTAGTGGTCTCTGGAGAAAAGACCATGTTGTGGCATCAAAGGCTTGGACATATTGGAGAGAAGGGCCTTCGAATACTTCATGGTAAAGGTATGGTAGAAGGTATGAGTAATAGCTCTCTGGATTTTGATTTCTATGGAAATTATGTATACGGGAAGAAAAATTGGATGAGTTTCCCCTATGGTGGTAAGAGGGCGAAACATATATTAGAGCTTGTGCATAGTGATGTGTTTGGACCTGTGAAGGTTCCATCACTGGGTAAGTCTGTGTACTATGTATCATTTATAGATGAATTCTCAAGGAATACATGGATATATTTCCTTAAGAAGAAATCTGAAGTCTTTGATAGGTTTAAAGAATTTAAGGCTCTAGTGGAAAACCAGATAGAGAAGAAGATAAAGGTGTTGATGATAGATAATGGTGGAGAGTTTTGCAGTAAGGAATTTGAAGAATTCTTCAAGAAGTGTGGTATAGCACGACAGAAGACTACTCCATATAAACCTTAGCAAAATGGAGTTGCAGAAAGAATGAACAAGACGTTGATGGAAAGGGTAAGAAGCATGCTCAGTGGTGCTGGGTTAGGACAGGAATTCTGGGCAGAGGCGGTGGATACTGCATGTTACCTAGTCAACAGGTCACCTTCATCAGCATTGGAGGATAAGACTCCACAAGAGGTATGGACTGGTAAGAAACCCTCTCTTTCACATCTGAGGGTATTTGGATGTGATGCATATGTACATGTTCCAAAGGAGAAAAGAACAAAGTTGGATAGTAAATCTGAAAAGTGCATCTTTATTGGGTATAAGGATGGTTTAAAGGGTTATAAGCTTTGGAACCCAGTAACAAGGAAGGTTATGTACAGCCAAGATGTGGTGTTCAGAGAGGTGAAAGATGTTATTAAACATGAATTCCAACTAAAGGAACTTGAGAAGATAGAGTTTGACCTAAAGGAGGAAGAATCAAATTCTATAGCAGAGGAGCAATTAGAAGATGAAGAGCCACAAACTCCAGTTGTGAGAAGATCAGTTTGAGAAAGAAGGCAACTAGAAAGGTATAATCCATCTACTTTCTGTTCAAATTTTTCTTTGTCTGTTACTGATGATGATCCCAAAACTGTGAAGGAAGCAGTGGATTCAGAGGATGGAAAACTCTGGAAAGAGGCCATGGTTGATGAAATGGCATATTTGCACAAAAATGAGGCTTGGGATTTGGTGGAGTTTTTGGCTGGAAGGAAACGCATTGGCAGCAAATGGGTGTTCAAGAAGAAGACAAATGCAGAGGGAAAAGTGGAGAAATACAAAGCTTGATTGGTAGCAAAAGGTTATTCCCAGGTGCCGGGAATTGATTTTGGTGATATTTTTTCTCCTGTTGCCAATGTAACTTCTATTAGATTACTTTCATCTGTTGCTGTTGCTTTTGATTTTGAGGTAGAAAAGATGGATGTGAAGACAACATTTCTTCATGGGGATCTGGAAGAGGAGATCTACATGAAGCAACCTAAAGGCTTTGCGGTGAAGGGTAAGAAAGAATTGGTATGCAAGTTAAAGAAGTCTCTAAGGATGTGGTATAAAAAATTTGATACAATTATACAGGGACTTGGCTTCACCAGAAACAAAGCAGATCACTCTGTGTATTTTAAATTTATTGGTGACCGTGTTATTTATCTGGTCTTGTATGTGGATAGTATGTTGTTGGTTGGTTAAAACAGTCACCAAGGATGTGGTATCAGAAATTTGATACATTTATACGGGGACTTGGCTTCACCAGAAGCAAAGCAGATCACTGTGTGTATTTTAAATTAATTGGTGACCGTGTTATTTATCTGGTCTTGTATGTGGATGATATGTTGTTGGTTGGAAATGACAAAGAAGTTATCTATGATTTGAAGACCCAATTTTCCTCCAAATTCAACATGAAAGATCTCGGTGCTGCAAACTATATTTTGGGCATGGAAATTAAAAGAGATCGGGCAAAGAGGAAGCACTGATTAAATCAAAGGAAGTATGTTGAGACAATATTGCAGAGGTTTAATATGTAGGATAGTAAACCGGTGAAGGTTCCTATTCCTGTAGGTGTGAGGTTATCTGCTAAACAGTGTCCCAAGACACAAGAAGAGGAAGAGGACATGTCCCATGTTCCATATGCAAGTGCAATCGGTAGCCTGATGTATGCAATGGTTTGTACTAGACCAAACATTGCACATGCAGTGGGAGTATTGAGCAGGTTTATGTCAAAACCAGGGAAGGAGCACTGGACAGCAGTGAAGCAGGTTTTCAGGTATTTGTGTGGCACTAGTGATTATGGTTTGTGCTACCAAGGAATACCAGGATTGGACAGAGTGTTGGATATTCATGGCTTTGTTGATGTAGATTGGGCTGGAGATTTGGATCAAAGAAGATCTACAAGTGGGTATGTGTTTAACCTATTTGGAGGTGCAGTCAGTTGGATGAGTAAGAAACAATCTGTAGTGGCATTGTCAACTATAGAGGCAGAATACATGGTAGCCACTCATGCAAGTAAGGAAGCAGTTTGGTTGCATAAATTGTGTTCAAGTATGGGGTTAGTACAAGAAGTTATAAGGATATATTGTGACAGCCAAAGTGCAATTTTCTTAGAAAAGAACCCCGCATATCATTCAAAGACAAAGCACATTGATGTTCAGGATCACTTTGTGAGGGATATGATAGAAGACAAAAAGGTGTTGCTGGTAAAGGTGGACACTTTGAAGAATACTGTAGATGCATTGACAAAATATGTGAGCTTTGAGAAGTTCTCTTGGTGTAGAGACAATGGGCATTTCAGGGTTGGAAAAATGACTAAGCTCTCTTGTGGCCCCCTGTGGAAAGAAAACAACAAGTGGGAGAATGTTGGGTTGTGTTATATTCTTTCCACGTAGTTAACATGGGGTTTGAGGGGCACCCGTAACCCCACTTTATGGGGTCCAGGGCAG
The DNA here is from genome assembly GCA_031772625.1 of Pinus tabuliformis. Taxonomy (NCBI): domain Eukaryota; kingdom Viridiplantae; phylum Streptophyta; class Pinopsida; order Pinales; family Pinaceae; genus Pinus; species Pinus tabuliformis. Next base: position 96,161,457 of record CM062805.1, on the reverse strand, counting down.
TGCCCCGGAAAATTTTGGTTTTGGACCTTATGTTAGGTTGGGCAGACCCACCTATGGTTTTGTGCGTGATTTTCGCACATGTTTTTTGGACGCGATGGTTTTTCAGTCCATGGTATTGGATGTGATGGTTTTCGATCCATGGTATTGGATGTGATGGTTTTCGGTCCATCGTATTGGATGCTTCGGCATGTATAAATATGTATTATAACATTGAAAGGAACATAATGAAAAATCAAGCTGGTAGTCTCGGTTTTCGGATCTAGGGGAAAATCTTTGTGTATATGTGTTTTATGTGTTCTGCTTTCGCATTATTTATTTTCTATTTTTAGAATTCGTATGCAAGTAATTTCTGTACGGTGTTAAAACCTACAATAGTGTAGCAGGTCAACAACAAGGGATTACAGATCAGGCTCCAAAGAATGAAGAAAGAGAGATATACACTGGTTCACTTTGTCCAAGGCGCGTATACACACAGTTTAACAGAACAAAAGTAGCGTATAACGTATACATGCACTTTCACAGGAGGAAAAGCACATACATGTTGGAAAACCAAGTTTTTGGTCCAAGGTATTTTGGCCCAAGGTAATTGGTCCGAGGCATTTGGTCCAAGGTATTGAGAAAGGCCTAAGAGTATATAAGGAGGAGAAGATCATTAGGCCAATGTGTGCAAGCAATGAGATTCTAAGGAATACTTCTATCTGAAGTATATACATTATGTTGCAGGGTTATGTTTGGGATTGGATCTGAAATTTTCATGTGCACCTTGAGTTCAACATTGGATCAAAAATCATGAGACTTGAAATGACTTATTCTTGAATGATCTGATATTGGTTGAGACCAGATCTGATGTTTTTCGCTTGTTCTACTTGTTATCTATCATGATCTGGGTTTGTCTGAAGTCTGAAATTGCAGCAAAGTTTTGAGTCAAAATTTGCAAACCTATATGCAGGTTCGTCTTAGCCAAAGCACGTGTACACGCATGTTTGACTCTTTCAAGTAGCGTATACAAAAAGAAAAGCTTTTGTTCAGGTCTAACTGATCTATCAGACCAAATTTTGTTGTTTTACTGATGTCTATCAACGAAATCCTCTTAGATCTAAACGTAGAACTGTGTATAAGGAAAGTGAGTCTGATTGATTGATTGATTGAGAAGGAAGGGTGATCCTTGCTGTTATCTGTTTTGAACTCAGTAATATGACAATAAATTTTCAGAATTTCACTGATTGGTACAGTCTATGGTTCAGAAGTTTATGATTCAGCATCTTTAGAGATATACACAGTTTGGGTTAAAGGAAGTAGTGTATACATGCAGGTTGGGTTCAACCAAGTAGCTTATACACTCTAATGCATGATTTTTGAGGTTACAACTAGTTCTAGATGATGATGCAAAGTTTTGGGTTCAACATAGTGTTATGGTGTCAGTGATCTGGTTGTTCAGATTAACTAAATATTGGTTGATGCAGTTTAAGTTTAAAGGGCTTTGATGGGTCCAACATGAAAATTTGATGAAACGTGGCCTTCAGCTTGTGGTGTTGTGATCAAGGAGTATCCAATCTAAAAATTCATGAAATGTGGTCCCTGGTGGAAGAGTGGAGTTTTCTATAAGCTGGCACCTACATACTAGTAAACATATTGGCTAGTACAAGAGCTAGGGGGTTGTAGCTCCCTTCCAGTAGAAGTTGTAAAATGAGAGAAGGTTGTAACCTTCTGCAGGTAGAAGCCTGCGTACTGGTATAAGTCTGCACCAGTACAAGATTGTAAACATATTTTCTTATTATTAAAAGAAGACAGAGACAATAGCAGCAGGTGGTTTTTACCCACATTGGGTTTCCACCTTAAATCTTGTTGTTCATGTGTGTTGCTTATGTGTGATGCTTTATTCTACTTTTACTGCATTTTCTAATAAATCTCTGCTATACTGGTTTAAGCTCAACACATGACAAACTATCTAAATCACAAGTTCTCTGCATATATGCTAGTTTCTTTAAGCACAGTTGTGTGTACACGCTAGTTCACTTCACTGAAGTAGCGTATATAAATCTATTTGGGAAATAAAATTATTGATCTGATAATAAAAATTCACCCCCCTCTCAGTATTATTTCCAACAATTGGTATCAGAGCAGGTCCTTCAGAAGAAGCTTGATCGCTTGAAGGGAGATCCATTAACATGAATAATCAAGAAAGCATGGGATCCATTAGACTGTCAATCTTCGATGGGAGCAACTTTGTTTATTGGAAAATAAGAACCACAGATTATCTACAATCGCTTGGAACGGATGTCTGGGAAATTGTGGAAGGAGGATATACATTTCCAACAGAAATTGCTACAGATACGGCAGGAAAAAAGGCAATATGAAACCAATGCCAAAGCTGTCAATACTTTATTGGGAAGTCTGTCACAGTCAGAGTTTTTCAAAGCCATGCAGCTCAAATTAGCTAAAGAAATATGGGACGAAATCGTTCTGAGCTATGAAGGAGACTCTCAGGTAAAACGTGCTAAGCTTTCAAACTCTCAGAATTCAGTATGAAACTCTTAAGATGCATAGTGATGAAATCATAGCTAGTTACTTCCTACGTATAGATGAGGTTGTCAATTGTATGAATAATCTGGGTGAAGAAATTAAGGAAGTTACCTTAGTTGAGAAAGTTTTGAGGTCCTTTTCTGCTAAATTTGAATCCAAAGTGTCTGCCATAGAAGAAAAACAGGATCTGCAGAATATCACTATGATGTAGCTTCACAGAATCTTAACTGCCTTTGAGATGAGAAAAGGCGGACCATCAAATATGAGAGAAGCTGCATTCAAAGATTCAACAAAAGGAAAGGAAGAACACAATGAATTAGGACATATTTCAGAAGAAAAAGATGAGGTAAACTTTGTCAAAAAGCTTCAACGGGGTTATGGAAGATTTAGAGGTAAGTTACCCTTCAAATGCTTTTCTTGTGGCAGAGTCGGTCATTATGTTGCCAGATGTCCTCATAAAGATAAATTTGAAAAAAGGAAAGGAATATGCAAAAGGGAATAGAAAACAAGTTGTGAATAAAAGGAGTTACTATACTCATGAAGATAACGATGGTTTATCTAATAGTGATGAAGATGAAACTAGACAAGATTACAGACTTCTCCTAGCTTATGATGATGATAATTTTTGGGATGCTTTAGAAGAGGAAGACATTCATGAAGAAAAATCTAAACTCAAAATCTGTTCAGAAGAAAAGAATATGATTATAGAAACCTTGACATACCAACTTGCTAAAAAAGAAAAACACAATGAAAAACTAGAATGTGAAATTGTGGGTCTAAGAAATGATCTTGAGAAAACGAAATCTCTCAATCTTAGATTTGCTAAAGGATCAGAAACTTTAAATGAAATTATCAATGTTCAGCGTTCTCCTCTGATAAAGACAGGTCTTGGATATACTGAAGAAGCATCTCAATCACAGAAGCCGTCAACCTCCACCAAAATATATCTTGATGCAGCAAAGACCAGTGAACAGTATGACAATCGTTAGCAAAGGCATAAAGCAGATCACCAGGTAAATCAGAATCAATTTACTCCAAGGATGAATAGAAGCCACAGCCAACCTCAGGTAAATCATACTCAATTTACTCCAAAGATGAATATCAATAGAAACTACAATCACCAGGTCAATAGATTCGATAGTCACAGGAAATTCTTTAATGGGCAATGTTTTTCATGTCATAATTTTGGACACAAAGCTGCTCAATGTGTTGCTTACAAAACCATCATGACTAGAGAAGCACGAAATCAAAGGAATGTAACAAGGATCAAGAAAAGTTCATATAATAACTTTTCTCTTCTTGAAAATGAAATAGAATGCTCAATCTGTAACAACTTTGGTCATGAAGAATCTAAATGCAGGAGCAAATTTCGGCAAAAATCTCAAAAGGAGCAAACTCCATTAAATCCCAAGATATGGAGAAGGAAAGAATCTCAAACAGAAAGATGTGGTATAGCCTTGTATGTAGAAGGACAAGAAAACTAGTGGTACATCGACAGTTTATGCTCAAAACACATGACAGGTGACAAAGAAAAAATTCCCTCATATAATGCCTTAGAAAAGGAAAAGAATGTGTCATTTGGAAATGACACTCCTACTATCATAAAAGGTAAAGGCTTTTTTTTCTTGAAAGAAAAGGTTAAAACTAGAAATGTTATGTATGTAGATGGTTTAAAGCATAACCCATTGAGTGTCAGTCAAATGTGTGATCAAGGAAATGAAGTGGTGTTTCAATAAAATGGATGTGTTGTTTGTGAGCTTGATACAAGAGAGACCATGATCAAAGGTACAATAACTCCAAACAACTTATACATACTCAAGGGAGGACAAAACCAATGCTATCTAAGCAAAAATGATGAAAATTGGCTGTGGCATAGAAGATTGGGACATCTAAGCTTTTCTCAAATAAGAAAAGCATGCAGATTCAAGGTTGTTCATGATCTTCCAGATATCAGCATCCCAGAAAATACAATATGCAAACCATGTCAAATCGGCAAGCAAACCAAAGTTCACTCCATGGAAAAGGAAGGGTCAGCTAGTAAGCCTCTTGAACTTGTCCATACTGATTTATGTGGACCATCAAGGAAAATGTCACCTCGTGGAGAAGAATACTTTATTTTGTTCATTGATGATTTTTCCAGAATGTGTTGGATAGGTCTTATAAAGCATAAAGATGAAGCTTTTGAAAATTTCCAAGCCTTCAAAGCTTTGGTTGAAAATGAATCAGATCAAAAAATCAAATGCCTCAGATCTGATCGAGGAGGAGAATCTACCTCGGATGAATTCTTTGACTTTTGTGAAAAACATGGAATAAAAAGGCAATTCTCCACCACAAGGACTCCTCAACAAAATGGCATTGTTGAAAGAATGAGCAAAACAATTCAACAAATGGCTTGAGCTATGCTAGATGAATCTGGAACTCCTGCAACCTTCTAGGGTGAAGATGCATTTGCTACCGTAACTATTCTCAACCAAGAAAATGTTCGGGTAAACAACACTCAAACTCCACATGAACTTTGGTATGGTAAGACTCCTACTGTGAAATAATTTAAAGTTTTTGGAAGAAAATGTTATATCAAAAGGATTGATGAAAAAATTGGTAAATTTGAACCCAGAGCAAATGAAGGTATTCTTCTTGGTTATTCTTCCAGAAGTAAAGGATATAAATGTTATAATAAAAGACTTGGAAAAATTGTTGAAAGCATTGATGTTGTAGTTGATGAAGCATGCAAAAATGCAAAATAGATAAAATCAATAGAAGATTATGACAATGAAGAAGATGGGGATTATTTTCCCACGTCAAATCAAAATCATATTGAAGAAGAAACCAATGAAGCACCAGAAGAAGAGATAATGGTGGAAGAAAAGACTTTGTCTAGGTATGTTCAGAAAAATCGTCCAGAAACTCAAATTTTAGGGGAAAAAGAGGCAGGTGTACAGACAAGAAGAACTATTACAAGGACCACAAGCTATCTAGCATTACTATCCTCCACCGAACCTCAAAATGTAAAATAAGCATGCAAAGATGAATGTTGGGTCAAGGCCATGGATGAAGAACTTGAGCAAATTGAAAAAAATGATATTTGGGAATTAGTTCCTAGACCTCATGATAAAAATATTATATGAGCTAAATGGATATTCAAAAACAAGCTGAATGAAAATGGAGAAGTCATTAGAAACAAGGCCATACTTATTTGTAAAGGGTATGCTCAATAAGAAGGTATAGATTTTGAAGAAACTTTTGCACCTGTTGCCAGACTTGAAGCCATAAGGATTTTTCTTGCTCTTTCTAGCTTTCAGAAATTCAAAGTATACCAAATGGATGTAAAATCAACCTTCTTGAATGGAGATTTAGAAGAATAAGTTTATATTGAACAACAAAAAGGATTCATTATTGGAAATGATGCAAAACTTGTATGCAGACTCAAAAAGGCCCTCTATGGTCTGAAACAGGCTCTATGGGCGTGGTATTACCGCCTTGACAAATATCTACACCAACAAGGTTTTACAAAAGGTTCAATAGATAAAAATCTGTATACAAAGATTAAAACTGATAAATTGCTAATTATTATTGTTTATGTTGATGATATCATTTTTGGTAGCAATGAAGAATCCATGAGTTGGAATTTTTATTCAGTAATGCAGTAAGAATTTGAAATGTCCTTGCTTGGTGAACTTACCTATTTTCTTGGTCTACAAGTTCAAAAAAATAAAAATGGTATTTTTCTTTCACAAACCAAAAATCTCAAATAGATCTTGAAAAAGTACAGAATGGAAGATTCTAAACCTGTATGTACCCCAATGGTAACATGATGTAGTCTCAGCACAAATGATGAATCAACAGCAATACATCAACCAACTTACAGATCCATGATTGGCAGTCTTCTTTATCTAATAGGTACCCAACCTGACATCATGCATGCAGTAGGAATAGTTGGAAGATTCCAAGCAAACCCGAAGGAATCACACCTTCAGGCAGTCAAAATAATTTTCAAATATCTTCAGGGAACTCAGGACTTTGGTTTATGGTATCCTAGAGATGCAAATCTTACTCTTCATGCATATACAAATGCAGATTGGGAAAGAAGTGTTGATGACAGAAAAAGCACTAGTAGTGGTGCATTCTATATGGGTTCCAAGTTAGTGTCTTGGTTCAACAAGAAACAAAATTAAATTTCTTTATCTACAACTGAAGCAGAATATGTGGCTATTGCATCTTGCTGCACACAACTACTTTGGATGATGCAAAACTTGCAAGACATTTAGATCACATATACTCCAACCATCTCCATTCTATGTGATAATACAAGTGCCATCAGTATTTCAAAGAATCCAATCATGCACTCCAAGACCAAGCACATACCCATCAAATACTGTTTTCTACATGAACAAGTGCTTGAACAAAAGGTCAAATTGGAGTATGTTCCCTCCAAAGAATAGGTTGTTGATATATTCACTAAACCACTGCCTAGAGAAACATTTGAATATCTCAGACAAAAGTTGGGAGTAGTTTCTGCATCATCCTGCTGTTAAATCTATTTTTTTTTTCAGAGAAAGGTTATTATATGCATGTTTCATGAAGTATAGTCGCGTACACATGCGGGTTTCTGTGGGTCAAGGAGCGTATATTTTTTCAGACAAGAAAAACAATGGGGCAGGCTCTGATATGGGTGCTTTGTCTGATGTTGATGAGTACAGTCTATTGATATGCTCTATTCATTAATTTTTATCTAATTGAAAAAGATGCCTTGATAATTGACTTGTTAACAATGCATAGATAGCACAGGTTCAAGGGGAGCATTAGCCTTCACTCGCATTCTGCATTGTTGGTATTATGATTGCTGAGTCCAGCTATGGCTTCAGATATTTATGCCTTTTGTTGCTTAAGTCATGTAAAAGTCTAGGGTGTGATATGTCTTCTCATACATTTAAATGAGTCCTATTGGACAAATGATGTAATTTGTATCCCCACTTTGCATAAGATGGATGATGTAATTATTTTTGTCATGTATAAACAATTGGTATATCCCCACTTGGTTGGGTGGATGAGTCAAATTTGGTATATCCCCACTTGGTTGGGAGATGGATGTATGTATGAATTATTGGTGATAGGAAGGTCATACTCACATAGTTGAGTTATAGAGTCATGTTATTCTTTTGGAGAATATTTTGTAGACTCTACTTGTGCTTAGGGGGAGCATGGACGATTTCAGTGCATCTCAGCATGTACAAAGGGGAGCTCAATCAGAAAATTCAACATGTACTCAGGGGGGGCATGAACAACATAGGGGAGAGAATATCTTGGTCCGCCCTTTGCCCTTGATGTCAAAGGGGGATAGTGTCTTGGTGTTGTTGTTGCCATCAAGTCCAAAGGGGGAGATTTTTGGCATTATGATACAGGTGTTGTCCTTGATGGGAACTGACTCAGATGAAAGTTCATTGTGCAGCAGGTCAACAGCAAAAGATTATAGATCAGACTCCAAAGAATAAAGAAAGAGAGGTATACACTGGTTCACTTTGTCCAAGGTGCATATACACACGATTTAACAGAACAAAAGTAGCATATAATGTATACATGCACTTTCACAGGAGGAAAAGCGCGTACATGTTAGAAAACCAAGTTTTTGGTCCAAGGTATTTTAGTCCAAGGTAATTGGTCCAAGGCATTTGGTCCAAGGTATTGACCCTAGGTATTGGGTCCAAGATATTGGTCCTAAGTGGTTTTGGTCCAAGGTATTGAGAAAGACCTAAGAGTATATAAGGAGGAGAAGATCATTAGGCCAATGTGTGTAAGCAATGAGATTCTAAGGAATACTTTTATCTGAAGTATATATATTATGTTGCAGGGTTATGTTTGGGATTGGATCTGAAATTTTCATGTGCACCTTGAGTTCAACATTGGATTAGGAATCATGAGAATTGAAATGACTTATTCTTGAATGATATGATATTGGTTGTGACCAGATTTGATGTTTTGCGCTTGTTCTACTTGTTATCTATCATGATCTGGGTTTGTCTGAAGTCTGAAATTGCAGCAAAGTTCTAAGTCAAAATTTGTAGATCTGTACGCAGGTTCGTCTCAGCCAAAGCATGTATACATGCAGGTTTGACTCTTTCAAGTAGCATATACAAAAATAAAATCTTCTGTTCAGATCTGATTGATCTATCTGATCAAATTTTGTTGTTTTAGTGCTGTCTATCAATGAAGTCCTCTTAGATCTGAACATAGAACTGTTGTATAAGGAAATTGAGTCTGATTGATTGCTTGATTGAGAAGGAAGGGTGATCCTTGCTTCTATCTATTTTGAACTCAGTAATATGACAGTAGATTTTCAGAATGTCACTGATTGGTATAGTCTGTGGTTCAGAAGTTTATGATTCAATATATTTAGAGATATACGCAGGTTGGGTTAAAGGAAGTAGTGTATACACGCAGGTTGGGTTCAACCAAGTAGCGTATACACTCTAACGCATGATTTTTGAGGTTACAGTTGGCTCTTGATGATGATGCAGGGTTTTGGGTTCAGCATAGTGTTATGGTGTCAGTGATCTGGTTGTTCAGATTAACTGAATATTGGTTGATGCAGTTTAAGTTTAAAAGGCTTTGATGGGTCCAGCATGAAAATTTGATGAAGCGTGGCCTTCAACTTTTGGTGTTGTGATCCAGGAGTATCCAGTCTTAAAATTCATGAAACGTAGTCCCTGGTGGAAGAGTGGAGTTTTTTGTAGGCTGGCACCTACATACTAGTAAACATATTGGCTAGTACAAGAGCTAGGGGGTTGTAGCTCCATTCCAGTAGAAGCTGTAAAATGAGAGAAGGTTGTAACCTTCTGCAGGTAGAAGCCTGCATACTGGTATGAGTCTGCACCAGTACAAGATTGTAAACAGATTTTCTTATTATTAAAAGAAGGCAGAGACGACAGTAGCAGGTGGTTTTTACCCACATTGGGTTTCCACCTTAAATCTTGGTGTTCATGTGTGTTGCTTATGTGTGATGCTTTATTTTTCTTTTACTGCAATTTCTAATAAATCTCTAATATACTAGTTTAAGCTCAACACATGATAAACTGTTTAAATCTCAAGTTCTCTGTGTATATGCTGGTTTCTTTAAGCATAGTACACGCTAGTTCACTTCACTGAAGTAGCGTATATAAATATGTTTGGGAAATAAAATTGTTGATCTGATAGTACTGATTCACCCCCCTCTCAGTATTATTTCCAACACTCTATTTATGCATTCCTCATGGGTAGAGAGTACATTCTTGTATAATTTTAGGTTACATTCCTATTTTCGAAAAGTAGGATCATCATGGGAATATCTTGATTCTCGTGTGATCCAAATCAAGATTATACAATAATTGTCTTTTAACAAATTATCTTAATTTAAACAAAGTTGTAACAACCTCATAAATCAATGATTTGTCATTTGGAAATCTTAATTGTTTCAACTAAGTCAATTTTGTTGTCCATGAATGTATCCCTTCAATGGTTAAACTGGCTATGATGATGTATATGTCTCTATCAGTCTTTTTTGCTAATAGTAGGATAATAGAGTATTCAAAATAAGTTTGGTGTTGTATCAGTGGCGTTAGCAGAGTCTTCTTTGCATATTTAACAAGGTAGAACTGGGGAGATATTGTCCTATAAAACATATCAACAAGCAACACCACCTAAAATAACCCTTCGTCAATTCATTAATAATATAGCCTAACACGGTTACCTTTTATGTCAAATTAAAAGAAAAACTAGATAATATGGATGACATACAAAAGGGAAAATACTTTAGTCAATAATGGACGATGAAGTGACAAGCAAAAGATTTTAAAGTTAAAATGGTAGGAAAAGATAGGGAAAATAGGTGTAAAAGAATGTCAATCCTACATCCCAACAAGTGGGATAAAGCCTCATAATCCTCTAACCCTCCACATTCCTTTATGAGGTGGAGGAAATAAAGGAGAAGGAATTCTAATGTTTGTGATAAAATATGTGGACATTTATTTATAAGGTGGAGGAAAGAAAGGAGAAGGAAATCTAAAGGTTGCAATAATAGGTGTGGACCCCACCTTCAAGCTAATAGTGCAAAGAAGCACAAAGAGTTCGACAAGGTTTGATTCAATGAATATATGACACATGGGTGATTGAATAAAGAGAAAATGCATTAGCACTAGAATAATCCAAAATGAGTTGGTGAAGGGAATAATTACAAATATAAATTGTTGGAGTGGTTTCCAAGGAATTAAGAATTAAGACAAAAAGCAGTGTCCGCAATAAGATTGAGAGAAAAGTAGTTACAAATGAGTACGAGGAGAAATAGGAATAGAACTTAAAACAAGGTATAGATCTTGAGAAGAAGGATAGGATAGGGTATTTAGCTCGAGAGCCATTATAAGGTTGTTATGCCTTGGTAGATAGAAGCATAGAGATGGAGGTCATAGAATTATATCTACAGATGCAAGATTTGTAGATTTTGTAGAAGAACAAATTCATATCAAAGTGTAGAAGGCTAAGAGCCTATGCTTGAGTATTGTAATGTTTTGGTTATTATTAATAGGAAAAATGTTTTGTGCATTCCCATTCCATATGTAGTTGAATATTTTTGTGCATGAATAGTTCTATTTTTATGTGACATATGAGAATTATAGAGATTTCTACTAAGTATTATGGCTTGCATGAGATTCACCCTCCTTGCATAACTTGGTATCAGTGATAACTTGAGGAGCAGGTGTTGGGATGCAAAATTGGCATCCTCTTTGTACCTATTTTCCCTATCTTTTCCTACCATTTTAACCCTAAAAAGCCATACCTTGTCACTTCATTAGCCATTATTGACCAAAGTACGTTCCTTTTGCATGTAACCTTTATTATTTAGTTTTGCTTGTAATTTGATACAAAATTTAACTGATTTAGGATATTTCACTAATGAATTGATGAAGGAATGTTTCAAGTGGTGTGGTTTGTTGAGATTCTATTACAAGATCATATCTCCCTAGTTTTTCTTTTCTAGAGGTGGGATGAAGACCCTGCTGATGTTGTTGCTACAACACCAATGCCTATTTTAGACACTTTGTTCTTCCACAATTAGCAACAAATATTGATACAAATAGACACAATCAAATTCAGTTTTAAAGTTGAAGTGAGACACTCATGATCAATGCATCCAACTTAGTTGGAACAATTGATTTTTCCACATGTTAATCCATTGTAATTTAGAAAGTTGTTTTAGCTCTATTTCAATTAATAAGAGAATTTGTTAAAAGATAGTTTTGTATAGTCTTGATTTGAATCACATGAGAATCGAGATATTCTCATGATGATCCTATTTTGAAAAAAGAAAGTAATATACAACTATAAAGAAGTGGACTTCCTTCCCATGAGCCATCCATAGATAGAGATAGTTAGAGAGAGAGCACCATCATTGTAAACAATCATGTATTGCAACTTTCATCAATGTAACTCTTTATTGTTCGTGGCTCCATCTCTCTTTCTTGATTAGCTTGTGTGTTGTGTAAATAACCAGCCCCCGCTAAGGATGAAGGGCCCTCCTGTTATCGGGAAATCTAGTGTCTATGCAGAGCTGCTAGTCCCACTAAGACGGGTAGCTATCTTAGAAACAAACAGATTAAAGTTACTTTCGTTTTCCTTTACGAGAAGTAGATAGGAGAGGATCAAAGAACACCAACCTCGATCTTTCGTTCGGCTCTTTGCTTGTTCCTTCTCCTCACCGACAGGTCTTTACCACTTCTCCCTTGACCACTCCGCTTCAAAGAGTACCTATAAAGTCAAAGCAGCATAATACCTTCAAAGTGCATAGATCTACAATCATAAACAATATAGGACCAGATATATATTGACCACACAAATGTATATACTATCAGACATACAAGAATGTGGAGGAAAACTTGAATATCTTTATTAATATGAAGATTAGAAGAGAGGATTAAAACCCATTGATCTGACCTAGCATCATCATCCCAGCATGAAAGCCCTTCTTCACCTCATGAAAAGCTTAGATCACCCAACACTATGATATTCCACCAGGAAACCAACAACACTTCCTTACAAGATACAAAATTCCAGCCTCTGGATATCTGGGATGAGGGATCCATATATAGATAATTGCAGGGAGGTGAGTCAGCTTCTGGGATTTTGATTAGTGTCTTCTCTATGATAGTTCTTGATTCCACTTGGAGATTGATGATCTCTTACTCATCCCTAGGCGAATTCAGAGAGGCAAGTGTCACAGGAGAAGTTTCTGGAAGATTCTACGATCATCCACCTCGCAAATTGTCTCTGCCATTTGTCCATTCTCGCCCATCGCACCCTACAGAAGGGCTTTCTAGTATGCATCACACATTTTACACTGGGCAGGTGAGATGCATTGCACCCTTAGCACTGAGCAACCTGTATGGTCCAGTTTTGACCAGTTCTGAGTAGTTTTCTGTGGAGAACTTCTGGTAGATGATGTAATCAGTTGACCTTGTTCCTTTAGGGCATGAAACAACACTTTTAGGGACTCAGAAGCCCTTGGTTTATGGACATATATGATTGGGGTTGCAGTGCCCAAAAATGTCTATAACACCTCCTTCTTCGAAGGTATCACTAATTAGATAGGTATCGTAGCTGTATATTTATTTCCTCTCGGTTTTAGTTTGTGTGGTTTACTATTATTGTTACAAATATTGTTCATGTATTGAATAGTTGCAGGATTGTAGCCTCTATTATTATGTAACAACGTAGGTCTTGGACTGGTCTATTCATTAGGTATGATGATTGTTTGATTACTATTATAGTCCTTTTGCATGATTTATTGATTGAATGGTTGTTATGATAACTATTATTTTATTATTTGAGTGTTGAATGGTTTCCAAGAGTGATTGAGTGAAAAAGTGTGATGTATTCTGAAATATGTGTCTTTTCTTACAGAAGTGTGAGCAAGATTTGAAGCATGATGTTGTCAAGTGTTTTTGGAGTGTTGAGAGTGATATTTACAACAATTGGTTTTGAGACTTTGTTAGCACTAGGTTCCATTTGTCCCTGCATATATTTTGCACAATATCCTTGAAATAAAAAGGCCTACCCATATTGACAATTTATGTGTGAGTAGGATTGGTAGTTCTTAACTAAAAAGACAATTAATTCGCCCAAAATTTTTCTATCGTTGTCTGTAAGGCTATTAGAGGTGCATATGTGTGACTAGAATTGTTTTTAATGCATTGATTGGAAGTGTGATTAGGTTTTCCTGTCTCTAGAGGTTATCAGGTCGGATGATGAGAGGTAAGAACCTACGCATCCCTTCAACATAGTGAAGCAGGCTTCACTGTGTGAGGAGTAAAAATGCATAGGATTGCATTGCACGAATAGTGAAGATGAAAAAAAAGATGCCCCCAAGGAAACTAATGGTGTAGGTAGAAGAGGAAGTGGGAGAAAGAAGAAGAATCAAGATTTGGGAAGAGCAACATACATACAAGAGATAATTTCAAAAGTTGAAGTTGAATCATTTTCTTAGGAAGAAAAATATAAGAAGAAATGATCAAATAAATATTCTCTACAAAGGCCATCATCTCCTGAGTGATCTGTGTTGGGTACACATATCAAGGAGGTGGAATTTTTTGAACCCTCGGTCTCAGATACAAGACCAAGAGTTTCTAGTCCATCTGTATCAGCAGAGGAAGGATATCAAGGCTTGTTAGAGGGAAAGGGGACACCGATGAATGCGATTTAGAACTAAGTCTAGAAGAAAAACCACTTGATCATTGCATCTTAGAATTAGGTAGTGTTGTGAAACAACCTACCAAGCACTCTGTTACAGAAGGTGTTGTGAAAAAATTGTAATCATATGGACAACCTAAACAATTTCAACAACCTAAACAACTTGAATATCATGAGAAATCCTCACCATTAAAAAGAGAGCATCCCCTACTTTGGAGGAGCCACCTATAATATCTAAACAAATCCATCAATCTTATAGGTAGAACCAAATGGTAGGTAGAAAAGTTACCACCTTTGATTTCCCCAATAGAAATTTCCAGCAGCAGGCCCTAATAAAAAATTGTTAAACACACATGGACAGCAAAGGAATATGAAGGATAAATCATGAGAGTACAATTTTTATTAACAAATGATTTACATTTATAGTACAATATGTGACCGTTGGGTTTCACATCCCAAGGTCTCTTGGACTCCTTTTGTCCATTCGGCTTCCACACTAACACATTGAGGATTAGGTGTTCAACATTCCCCCCCTTAATCTGAACGGTTATGTATGAGTCCAAGAAGAGATCTGTAATACAAAATGTGAAAAAATGCATGGCAGCACTAGGCTGAATGTGCTCTCTGAAATGTTGGTATAAAGGGCGGTGGTTTAAGGATGACCACCAACACTGGAACGCTTAGTGCAGTTCCCAGAACTCTTTCGAAACTGGCAAAAAGATGAAGTCTTCTGCTAGAGGAAGTGATCCTATTGTTTTTAAGAGGGAAACCTTCAACCATGAAAGGGAGGTCTCACCCAAAATAAAAGGGATAACTTCAACTTGAAAAGGGAAGTCTCAACCAGTGATGGTTTAAGGATGACCAACAACTCTGGAATGCTTAATGCAATTCCTGGAACTCTTCCAAAACTGGTAAGAAGTTGGAGTCTTCTGCTAGAGGAATTGTTATCAATTTTGTTCCTGGAATTCTTCCGAAACTGGCGAGAAGCTGAAGTCTTCTGCTAGAGAAAGTGTCCCAGATTTCCAACTGAAGGCATGTTCACGGGCATCTTTGTTTCTGGCTACAACTCTGAAACTGGTGTGGCAGGTTGTGGCTCAGGGTCGCTTGATGTGACTTTGAAGCTTGTAGATGACCATCATTTCCCCCCCTGTCAGATACAAGGTGAGATGATGGAGAAAAATCAACTGCAAGACTGTTCAATACTCTGGAACAAGTTCTGACATGTGTTTGGAATATCTTCTTGGCTGTTGATGCCCATTGCTAAGAAGCGATTCATCCTAGATGAATCTTTGTTCTTGCAGGACGTTTATTTTTGAAGCATCTGTTTGAAGAATGGGTTGTTTTATGACAGTGCTTACATGGATGAAGATCAAAACAGTGATCTTTAAAATGGCAAACTCAATCACAGTGTTGGCATTTCACAATCTGTTGTTATTGTTGTTACTGTGGAAGAGGAGTAGAATCTAGAACAGTTGGAGGTGAACTGTCATGAGGAGCAGGTGAACTGTCATGAATGAATCCAACACTATGAAACTAAATGGGATTTGAGTAGTCTGGAATATGAAAGGACAAGTCCTTGTCATATCCAAGACCAGTTCTGTGCTTGTTGTGGACAAGCTGTTCCCAAGGTCTGATAATGGGCTTGGGAAGTGCACACTGAGTTTCTGCATCTGCATGTACAACTGCTGCTTTATTGGGCACTGGATCTGAATGAACTTCAACAATATTATCTTGCTGTTTATGGGAGTTTGTTTCATTGTTCTGAACAAAAACATGTTCAGAATGACTCCTTTGTTTTAGTTCTTCTTGCTGTAGCTGAGTTTCAAGCTGTAAAAAATCAATTTTTTTATGTACATCTTGTAAACAACTATGAATATCAGTGAGAAAATCTTTGCTGATTTTGACTGTATTATCTATAGTAGAGAGTATTAGATTGTCCAGTAACTCTAATATTTCATCACTTCAAACCATTTTTCTTCAGCAAAATTTTACTCCCTTTTGTAAAATGACTTTCTTGTCCAACAAATATCTTTGCCCAAATATGCTCCTTGTAGAGTTTTCAAAACCTTTAAAATAATTCTAGCTCTGCTTTGCGAGGATCTCAAAACAATATCAATAAAGACAATAAAGACTCCAAACAATATCACTGCCAATTACTCTTGTTACTCAACCCTTCAATTGTTTGAGACACAGAAAGTCGATAAGCATAAAATGATACGACCAAGGAAATGGTTATTGAAAAGGCAATACCCTTGGCTATCGAAAGAGCACCATCATCAATAAATTTCTAAAGATAATCGATCTTGTGAATGAATGCAAGGATGTTGCAGTGCTCAAAGAAGTAAAGAAGTGTTGCCATGTGGTGTTCCCTGTTGTTAAACCCAATAAATAGAGCAGCCCTGGGCCTTCAACTCACTTGCTGTCGTGATCTAACTTGTTCACCTCTCTACAACATGACACAAGTGCAGTCAGTCCTTCATATGTGACTCCAGTACACTTGCTCAAGCTTAACTCCCTCAAAGACTTGCAACTTTTCCAAACTGACTCCAATGCTGTGCTGGAAATTACACAACCATCAAATTTGATTGTTTGTAGTCTGTCACAATTTGGAAAAATAGCATCAGAAATTGGTATGCAATAGGAAAGAGTAAGTTGACGCAAATCTGAGGAACCTCTTGCAATGGAAATTATTCCTGTGTAGCTAACATTCCGACACTTTGAAACATCAAGTCTCTGTGAGTAAGAGAGATCAAGATTACGTAACTCTTTACATTTCACAACAAGAAGCTCAACTCCAAGATCAGTGACCCCCACGCACCACCTAAGATTCAAATTTTGAAATGTATTATAGCCGACAGCAATGCATCCAAGATTAAGGCTAAAAGCCTCGGCGGATGACTTTAGGAAATATATAGATCAAATGGTATTCACTGTTCAATTCTCACAGGGTTTCTTGATGTCTACTCTGCGTCGAATATTTGAAGAGCGTACAGGAAAATTTCTTGATGTTCAACATCTTGGTTACCAAAAATTCTCTGAGCTTGTTGCATCATACAGTCACCTTGTATTAGTGAACAGTTATGGCCCTGGACCTGTGCAATTATTTCCAGCAGGTTTTGTGCCCAATAATCCCAATTGTAGAAATGTACATCATTTCCTCTAGCGGAAGTGGCAAAGGAATAGCAGAGAATATAACCTTGAAGGAAAACATATTTGATGAATTGTTCTACATACAAGTTCTTGATTCGCCTCTTGCAATGGTTGATCTTGAAAGCGAATTGCTACCTTCTATGCTTGAGACTTCATCAAAAGCAAAAGCCAAGTCTCTTTTTCAAGAGAATGGTATGAATCTACGCATTAGCAAACCCAAGTTCAGAAAGCTTCAGGTGAGCTTCTGCATAGTCAGCAAAGAAAGCGTCTTCGTCTTGTGCATACTTTTGAACATAAGCTGCAAAACTAGGATCAGCAAGCAGTGCCTATCCTATCGTGGAGACCAACCATGGATAGAAGAGCATAGTGCACACAACGATTGGGAGAGTATTCAAACTACAACATTCATACGACTGTGTAATGAACAACAGATGCAGTGTAATATTAACAATAGAGACAATGCGGTATTAACCTGGAGGTGGATGCAATATGCCGATTGCTCTCTGAAACTTCTGACGTGGATCAACTTGGACCTGAGCTCAATATGTTGGGCATTAAGGTTATGACTGAACTGGTGGAGGAAGTGCTAAAGAACTCGTACAAGGTGGGTGAAGCGGCCCTCAAGTTTTTCCACTGGTCTGTTAATCGGCTTGGGGCCAAGCACAGCCCTTATGCCTAGAATCTGCTTGTTGATGTTCTTGGCAATAACAAGATGTTCGATGCAATGTGGGATGCAGCGAAATCCATGAAGGCCGATCCTCTCCTGCCAGACCTTTGCTACTATTTTTACTTCCTATGCAATGGCAGAGAAGGCGAACGAGGTGATGATGACCATTTCAACAATGGTTCATGACATATGTCAATGGAACAAGCTTCAAAGCAAATGTTACATAACCTTCAACGCAATTTTAACAGCTTCTCAAATGATTTAGGATCAACGTAAGTTCAACGCTTCATTCCAATAATTAATCAATACATGGAGACCTTTTATATCAACCCACGAACATGGATTTCAACGCACAGTGAATCACATACTATGAATCGAATATTTACACTATGAACTGAATCGCACCATTCATATACACCATAAATCGAATAGCATACTATGAATCGAATCACACCTTTCTACTGCCTGTCATTCATTCCATTTTATTCCAGAATGTACCAATGCACAGATGATAACATCAAGTTACATATTTCATGCACCAAATTAGTTGTTAATTGTTTGAAACTGTTTAGAGCACAAACGGTGAGTAACACCAATGAAACAAATTTTACAGGGAGATAAAGAGAAAGCTGTGACGCTTAATTAAAATGAATGCCATTAAAATTTCTGACTGTGAGTAACAGAACGTTCCAGCGATTCATTTCTGAAAGGTAACGGGCAACCTCATAATTCTCAGGACGGTCCTCATACTCCACATGGGATTGTAGCAGAGCACAGGTAATGGCAGGCACTCAACGCATTCAAATGGATGGTCAGACAACGTTCAAATGTCAGGCTTGTATGGAGCATAGCGCAGGTCTTATAAATAGAATATGGCAGAAAACGGTTATAGAGAGCGCACAGAGCGTAGGAAAGAATATGGCACAAAATGAGGAATACAAAGCTCAATAAGGTGGCAATTCTGATCAACTCTGATTAGGAGAAAGACAGAACTGACATGTATATAGAGACCACAAAACAAGTGGCTCAAATTGAAGCAGGAATAGCAATCGCCCGCTCTGATACCATGTTAAACACACATGGAAAACAAAGGAATATGAAGGATAAATCATGAGAGTACAATTTTTATTAACAAATGATTTACATTTATAGTACAATATGTGACCGTTGGGTTTCACATCCCAAGGTCTCTTGGACTCCTTTTTTCCATTCGGCTTCCACACTAACCCATTGAGGATTAGGTGTCCAACAAAAAACATTCCTTTATCTGCATTTTCTACTTTTCAAGGTACAATTACTGAAGATCCAGATACATTTCTCTTTGAATTTGATGTCCCCCACAAGAGTTATGATTACACCACCAATGAAAAAATATTGAAATTGTTCCCAACTACTTTAAAGTGAGTTGCATTAAGGTGGTTCATGGGACTCGCTGGGGCATCCATTACCTCCTAGGATGGAATGAAGAAGATATTTTTGGAAAAGTATCTGAATTACTATCATTCTAGAGATAGGAGAGAATAACTATTTAGGATAACTTAGACATTGGATGAAAACTTGGAAAAGCATATTGAGCTCCGTCAATAGAATCTATAGAGGTCTCAACATATCCATATGGATAAGGAAATAGTTAAAACAATTCTTATCATAGGAATATAGGATGAATGCCTTGATATGCTAAATCTTATGGGGAAAAGAGATATATCCAAGGAACCTTAGGATGAAATTGTTCAACTTTTTTGAAGAAATTCTAGAGGATCAACAAGAAATTCTATGACACATGACGCTTATGCCAAGACCTTAAAATCAGCCAATAGTGGGGCAACATAAGCAGAAATTGGGAACCTACTGGAAAATTTCAAAACTGATGTTATGAGCTCATTATCCTCTCATCTTGATGTGTTGCATGCAAAGAAAAAATAGATTAAAGTCAAATAATCTTTCGCTATATTCTTCTCTCAGTCCAGGAAGAAACATCCTTTGAGGGAGTTCTCACTCAATAGTTGTAACATATGTGGGTCAGATCATTCTATAGAACAATGCCCATAATTGTCTGGATTAAAATTAATTTATAAGGAGACAAGGGAAGACACTAAAGAAACATATTTTATTGGCACCAAGGAGTCTTGGTAGCCTCGTCCATCAGGTATGGTGCAAGAACCCTTCTTTTAA
The DNA here is from genome assembly GCA_031772625.1 of Pinus tabuliformis. Classification (NCBI taxonomy): domain Eukaryota; kingdom Viridiplantae; phylum Streptophyta; class Pinopsida; order Pinales; family Pinaceae; genus Pinus; species Pinus tabuliformis. Next base: position 96,141,236 of record CM062805.1, on the reverse strand, counting down.
TTCTTGGTTTGGCATGTATAGTTCTAATTAAATTCCCAAACAAATGAAATGCCTGGTAGCTCCATGGTAGCCTTTTAATCTTCCTTTGGTCCAATATCCAACTCTTTAACCTAGTGGTCTTCTCCCCCATGGCCTCAGCCATGGCAAAGGACTATTTTCCCTAATCAAATGTTTGTTCAGATTTTGTTGCAACAACAACAATTACAAATTCCCTCCAATGTGTCTATAAGTGGCCCTCCATTACACCCCCAACTACTTGTACAACCTAACCTTAATCCAAATGATATGGTAGTATAACAAGTTGAAACACCAATTCTCCCTACTTACTGTATCTCACCTATGGAATGTAATGAAATTCAATTACATTCAGGAAGGATAGAAAACTCCAATGTTTCTCCTGTTATTATTGAAAATGAGGAATAAAATTTGTCAGGAGAAGAATCCCTAATTCAATGATTTGTAGAGAAACAATAGGTTATAATAGTTGATGTTACTATGGGCGTTGGAACATTTAATGACACTAATGAAGCTATAACAACTAGTGATACTACTAATACCATTGTGATAGAAAATGATGTCACTGTAACAATTGATATTATCTCAGCTACAAGTCCTGTAACATTTGCTAGTAATTAGACTTCTTTGCATCTCCCTTATCCCCAAATATTAACTGAAATCAAAACTACTCCTCAATTTGAATCCAATTTCTTGAAGGAGTTGAAAATTTTCCATGTCTAAATTTACTTACTTCAATCAATCCATATGTTTCAATTTACTCTAAGACAATTAGAGAGTTATGTGTCAAAAATCTAGGATGGAAACCACAAAATCCGCCTATTGTACATGTAATTGGAAAATCATCAGAACTAATGTTAGGGGATAATACACCTACCAAATATGAAGATCTTGGGAACTCAACAATAGTTTTCCATATTGGAGGAACAACTCTTCCAAATACCCTGATTGATTTAGGAGCAACAATTAATCTAATAACCAAGGAAATTGACAAACTACTTGGGCTTACCAACTTAAGACCAACCTCTATTGTTTTAGAATTGGTAGACAGATCTAAGATTCAACCCAGAGGAATATTGGAGGATGTTATTATTTCAGTAGATTCTTGATAGTATCCAATGTATTTTGTAGTGTTACAACCTAAGACATTCCTAGGAGGACACCCTTTGATTTTAGGCAAGCCATAGCTAGCCACTGCAAATGCTTTTATTAGATGTAGATCTAGTTGTATAACCATATCTGAAGGAAATACTACCAAGGATCTTGTTCTTTAACCTCTAGCCAAGTTGAGTTCGGAATATGAGAATCCTTTATGGTTTGAGTTTGAACTAGAGGAGGTTGATACACGTCCACTACTCATTATAGGAAAATCATCATATTTTAAAAATGAGACTGAGGATGATACTATCAACAATTTCATTAATGACCCTTCTATTGTTACACCATAAACATCTCAGTTGTTAAGTTCTATACTAGACAAATCTAGTGAGGAGAAGAATTTTGATGATCCTATCATAGAAGAAATACCTACAACCCCTAGTCTTAATGGTGTTCTAGTTTAGTTAGACCTAGGAAAGACCTTAAATATTAATCCTAATTTAACCCCTGCATAAAAAGAGAGGTTAGTGCAATTACTAAGAAATAATAAAGAAGCCTTCACATGGGATTATAAGGACATGAAGGGTGTTGGTGTCCAGGTATGAACAAATTATTCACCCCCTTTCCTACATTAACTTATCAATCCGGGTGTGTATTATTTTCAAGGTAACATGCAAGGTATATGTAGGGGAAAGGTTACAATCTATCATCGACCAAGGGTTCGCGATTACAAAATCAAAGCATTTATGTAACAAGGATAAAAACTAAACTGCAGAACTTAAAAAGGCATTCATAGTAATCTAAAGAAATATGTAACAACAGTCAAGAAATACACGCAGCAATGAACAACACACATAACAGGAAAACATGCAGCACCCGATTAGAAGAGCGGGCCCAACTATCTAATTAGGGTTGTGTTACCCACAACAAAGGATAAAATAACAAAAAGGGTTGTATTTTATTAATCTGAGAAATGATGTTAAAATATAGATCAGGGTTTGGCTCCCCTCGTATAGGAATGACTCGTCTTTTAGATACTATAAAGGGGAATAACATCTCTCCCCAAAACCTGGCAACTATATGCCCAAAGATATACATCAGTTCAACACAGCACTAGCGCCGAGAGAGAAAGAACAGAAATGATCCAAAATAGGTTGAGAACAGCTACAAATTGGTTATGTTGTTTTGTCGAGGTCGATCAGTTTTTGTGAATCGCGGAATTGCTGCGATATGCTGTGAGGTCAACGTCTGTGCTCCAAAATCTGCAGTCATAACATGTTTTATTGATTCACATAGGCAAAACCCTCATGACTCTACTTCATTAATTAAATATTCCAAGAGACAAAGAAAGGGGAATTACCTCACAATTTTAGCATAGTAAATATATGTGAATGAATACAAAAAGGATGAGAAAAGGGAGTGGAAATGCAGGAAAAAGATAGGCCAATTTGGTGCCCAACATCTCCCCCCAACTAGCCTTCTCCATGCCCTCATGTAGCTCGCTGCCTCCGCAGGTCTGGATTGGATAGGTTGTGGTCTTCAGGAAGTTGGGCAAGATCGTATTCCTCGGCCATTTCTATTCCTGGAACCTTAAACCCTTCCGAGAGAAGAACTTCCTTCCACTAATCATTTGGTACATTATATGCGGGGGTGTAGTGCTCTGCTGGCAACCAAATGATAGGGTACTGAAACCAAATTCCCATCCAACGGACCCCACATGTTTGGATGCATGCCACATATCTTGGCACCCTACTGAGTGCTCGTGCAAAATTTGGTGCTCCAAACGGTTCTTTGTTCTGGATAGATGTGGGTGACATCATCCACCTTTATTAGCAACTATCAAGGGATACATCTTGAAACGTGACTAATTTCTTGACACGGAGATCAATGCACCACTTTTGTGTCTTCAACATCTGTTCCCTATTCCCCACAATTTCTAAAAAAGTGTTGTGCTTATTGTACACAGTCATTTACCGCTCACGCTCCCCTCTTACCATAAAAGGCTTCGTGCCCTGATTTGAATCAAACGTATTAGAAGCCTTCTGCCAAGTTATCTGATTGAGAGTTTAAGAGATGAGGGCCCTTAAATGAATGTCCCCCACATATGGGACTGGATTAAATTATCAAGAGATACCCATGCATGTAAAGCTCACACATCAAATGCTGAGTTGGCAAATCATGGGCCCTCAATATCTGGAGGAACTGTACACCATCCTCGATCTCGTGACTAATTTCTTTCTTGATGATTTTCAAATAGAAGAAAAGAAAATGTTCATGCAAAAATAAAGAATAACTGGAAGTAGGAGGGCGACATGCCATCGCCTCCTATGCTAAATTGAGCATATGTTCTTTGTCGGCCTTTAATTCTGCCACCTGCCTTTCCAGCCGCTCCATCTTGAGTTGCTGCTTTGCATACCTCAATTGCATTATATCTATGTGCTCCACATATTCGAAGATAGCTGTGGCTAATCGTTCTTGGGCTCTTTTCACTTCATTATGATATCGCGCTGCGGTGGATTTCTAGGTTTGTACTTCAGCTGTCAAAGAAAACTCACGGCCTTCGAACAAATATTCGATAGGGTCTATCTGAGTGGAAATAGAGGTTGTTTCCACTTTGTCTACCTATGTCGCTGCTTCGGCCATCATGGCTTTGGGCTTCTTAGACCACCGCTTATATTTCTCCACCTGTTTCTTTAACTGGTGCACCTACCTTCTCAGCCTCTTAACCTCTATTTTGAGCCGCATTGTTTCCCTAAATTGCAAATGATATTTCTACTTAACAGGTAGCCTCCGTTGCTCACACAACTCTAACCATTCTTGTTTGACCACCACCTCATCTGGTACTGTAGCCGGCTCAGTAGGTGGTGGATTACTTAAGGGAGTATTCACAAGTTTAAGCGACGGGGATGCTCTGCTTGGTCCCTCTTCCTTGGGAGCAACTGCTTCCTCATTGACCCCTACCTCGACCCACTGTGAAGCTATCTCGGTAGGTGGTGGGCTCATTTGACAGGTATTCATCAGTTTTTCAGCCAACATTTCCCCTCCAGGTTCCCTTGTCTCAGAAACACCTGTCTCTTCCTCTCTTCTAGGTTCCTGGGAAAGGTCTATCTGGAAATCTGTGGCCAACAGACCTGTGGTAGTTCATCCCTTGATCGACCCATCAAACTTCAAAATAGGCGGAATGACAGTTTCCTCCTCTGCACGTTGGGGAGAGCGAGACACACTCGCCCCTCTCAGAATGGAGAAATAAGAGGGGAATTGAAAGAATTTTTCTACCTGGTCTATCCCGGCCCCGGCTGTGACCTCGAGCTCCTTCCCTCTGTCTGCAACATCTTTACGCTGGGTTGAGACCCCTGTCTATGTATTCCTTCATTCTAATGTTGACGGTGGTTCTTGTGGAGCAGCGTCAGCCTCAGGATCTAATTCCTCTGCAATTTCCAGAGCCGGACAGGTTGATGGCAGTTCTTGTGTAACACCACCCTCCGTATCTAACAGTTCTTGAGCAGATGATGCTGGCAATGTTTCTTCTAGCACGACATTTATAAAAATGGACTCTTGTATCATTATGTCAACTCCATCCATTATACCTACAGCCTCTCCTTCTGTTGGCCCCATGGTTCTTTCAGCTTCGGGCCCCTCTCGTCCTGGTTCATCTTCCTCCATTGGTTCCACGGTCGAGGGTGGTTCTTGTGGGACACCCCCGGCTGCAATGTTAATGAATTCTTCCACCTCAGCCTGTTATGGTACCTCTTCTCTTGTTACAATGCTGCCTATTTGTTCCACTGGCTCCATAATTGAGGTTGGTTCTTGTGGGACAACCTCGGTTGTGGTGCTGGTGGCCTTTTCTATATCGGCTCCTTGCTGTAGCACTTCTTCTTCCATCGGTTCTATGGTCGAGGTTGGTTGTTGTGGAACAGCCTCGACTATCCTTTTTGGTTCAAGCTCCTGATTTTGTTCCAGCTCCTCAGGTTCCATCTCCATTTCTTCTGGTTCTTCTTGGTCTACATATCCGTCCTCTGCCCCAGGCTCTTCCTCCATCGCTTCCAGCTCTTCTTCTCTAGCAGCTATAGTAGCTGCTATCTCTTCCTTTGTAGAATTCTGAAATGCTTCCCATGGGATTTGAAATCAATTGATTGCATGCATGACTAACAGCCGAACTAGCCCATGGTTGGTGATGATTACCGCAACTTGTTGTGAACGTTGAGCAGATTGCACCATCAGTTGGAGACTTTTTAATAGGAAGAAAGGCATATTCAATGAGAAGGATTCCGACTGTGGAAATTAGAGGTGAGTCAATACTTTGAAATGATATTTAAACATAGTGGAATACCTCCCCTCGTAGGTTATGTATCTTATTACAAAACCCGCTATCTCACCCCATGGGTGTGGTAATGAATTCTGGTCATACCCCGGCCTTTCTGAAAACATTCTCTCCGGCTTGCAAAAATGCTTTGAGGAACTCTGGGAGGGAGGTTCTTCATGAAAACCATCTCTGTCCTTGCTGGGGTAGCCCGCTGACCTTCGCAATGGCTTCCTCTGTAACAGGGATTTCTATCCCTCAGACCCAAGAGCTCCCTTCCTCTAAATTGAGTGAAAATTCAATCGCAATTGCCTCGTTAAATCCCTGCAACCTGTCGAGATAGACGTTCCACCCTGCATTTTCAAAAACCTGCCATACTTCTCTATTACTTTAGACCATTGTCGTATCCTCCAGCTCATGGCGCACAGCCAACCCACCCATCGTTGTAGGAATGGGATCAACACAATGGATACAGTTGGTTGGTAGGGGGAGAGTAACAACAATCCAAACTGACGATGGCAATAATATTAGCATGGTGGCCACAGGGTAAAAGATTGGTAACAATGACTAGTACACCTCGAAAAACAAAAAAAATAATGGCAGGGTATGGCAGTACAGATGAATGATTATGGTGATTGAATGCGGTGTACTTGGGAAATGACTGATAAGGTTTTTTTGCGTACGATTTCAAATTCCAATGTGTTAGTGTCTAATTACAAGATCACAATATTTTTGCTTTCCATTCACATTAGATTTGGTAATGATGTGATATAATTACAATTTTAGGTACGCCGTTATTTATTTGTGATGGGACCCCCCAACTTAAATGCGTCCTTCCGCGGCACGTACCAGTATCTTTTTGGAATATTTTAATTAAATTCATAAGAGCCAATGAAGGCGTACCTGGCGAACTACCTGGCGGTGGAGTAACAACAAAAATAACCGGCAGAATAATAGCGACGACGGAGTAACATCGGTATTTTAACAACACTGACAGAGTAACAACATTAGCAGAGTAACAACAACGGTAGAGTAACAACACCGGCAGAGTAACAACACTAGTGGAGTAGCAGCAATGGCGGAGTAATAGCACGGGCTGAGTAACAACACCAGCGAAGTAACAACAACGGTGGAGTAACAACACCGGCAGAGTAACAAAAACGGTGGAGTAACAGCACCAGCGGAGTAACAACAATGGCGGAGTAACATCAACGGTGGAGTAACAGCACCGGCGGAGTAATAACAGCACCGACGGACTAATATCAATGGGGGAGTAACAGTATAGGCAAAGTAACAACAACGGTGGAGTAACAACACTGGCAGAGTAACAGAACCGACAGAGTAACAACACCAACTGTTACTTGAAAAAATTATTAGTTTCTCCATGTCATGATTCGGTTCTTATTCCTGCAAAAGACAAACAAGTAAGTAGTAACAACATATTATTATTATTATATATATATATATATAGATATACATATAGTTTTTTTTAACAGAAGGTAGAGAGAGTATTCTCTGCATCGACAAACATCAAACCAAATGTATCAGAAAGATGTTTGATGAAGGCATCCTTAGAAGTTGGACGGTGGTATAACTTCAGATGGTTTCCATTCACTAGGAAGGAAGTATGATTTTCATTTACTGTAACTAGTCTGACTGTTCCATTGTTAAATACATCATCCACTTCATAGGGTCCCATCCAACGAGTGCAAAGATTTCCTTTAAAATCTTTGAACCGAGAGTCATAGAGCAATGCCCAATCTCCTATATGAAACACCCTATTCTTGATAAATTTATCATGCCATTTCATCCTCTACTGTTGGATAGTAGTAGTTTTCTAGACAACTACTAAATGAATCTCGTCTAACTCATTAAGCTGTTCCAACCAGTGTTTTTGGGCCTTTGATAAGTCTAGCCCCACTTCCAAAGCCGTTTTGAGCATACTAATCTCGAAATTCTACTGGAAACAAGGGGGATTTCCCATAGGTTAGCTCAAATGGTGAAAACCCAGTTATATTCTGCCATGTCATCCTATACGCCTAAAGAGCTTCTGGAAGTTTCTGCAACCAATCTCGACGATGACTTGCTACAGTTTTTGTCAAGATATTTTCCAATACCTTGTTTGTACTTTCTACCTGTCCATTCACTTGGGGATGGTAAGGAGTTGTCACTCTGTGTTTAACCCCGTATTTCTACATAAGCCTCCCTATCATGTGGGATGTGAACTGTGCTCCTCCATCTGAAACAATTTCTCTTGGGGTACCATATTAGGCAAAAATCTCTTCAAAAAGGAAATCTGCAACCACCTATTCTGTTTCTTTCGCAACAGCTCTGGCTTCCACCCACTTAGTCACATAATCAGTGCAGACTAGGATGTGAACTTTCTGGTGAGAAGGTGGGTTGAAGGTCCCAATGAAATCGATTGCCCACTTCTCATAAGGTTAAAGGACTATTTTGGGTTGTAATGGAATTTTATCCGATTTCCTAGGTTGTCCCATCTGCTGATAGCTGTCACATCTTCGGACATAATCTCTAGCATCGCGAAAGATAGAAGGCCAGTAGTATCCCATTTGCAGCACCTTGTGGCCTGTTCTTTTATCTGCAAAATGTCCTCCATAAGGTCCATCATGGGAGACCTTCAATATGTCATATATATCATCCTCTGATACACAACGCCGAATCTGTTCATCAACCCCTGTATGAAAGAGGTATCCTACCATCCATGAATATCGGGTACTATGATGAATAATTTTCCGTTGATCCTTATATGACAAATGACGAGGTACCTTCCCTGTAGCAAGATAGTTAGAAATATTTGCATACCATGGAGTGTTAGCGGAAATTGCAAAGAGATATACATCTGCAAAGCTATCTTCAATAGGTGTACCTTCAACATTATTTTCTAACGTAGACAGAAAATCAGCAACCACGTTGCCCTTCTCTGGTTTATCTACTATAGTAATGTCAAATTCTTGAAGTAGCAAAAGCCACCTTGTAATACGACCAGGGGAAACGACTTATTCATCAGATACCTGATAGCTGCATGATCAATATGTACAAAGGTGGGGTAACTAGTAATATAGTGCCAGAACTTTTTGATGGTGTAGATGACAGCTAGGAATTATTTTTTAGTCATTGTGTAGTTTAACTCAGCATGAGCCAAGTTCTTACTAACATAGTAAACTGCATATGGTATCTTATCCACTTGCTGCCCCAAAAATACCCCAACTGCTGTCCGAGAAGCATCAGCGTGAATATGGAATGGTAATGCCCAGTCTGGCCCTCTAAGGATCGGAGTGCTACAGACCAATTCCTTGATCTTCATAAAGGCTGCATCACAGTCATTTATCCACACAAAATATGCATCGTTGTGAGCAATTGAAAAAGCGGATGTGCTACTTTAGCAAAATTTTCTATAAAGCGCCTGTAATAACTAGCACAATCGATAAAGATACGTACCTATGTGGGTGTTTTGGGTATTAAAAATGTTGTATTACCTTTATTTTAGCTGGGTCCATTTGGATTCCCACAGCCGAAAGCAAGTGTCCTAGGACTATTCCTTCATTCATCATCATATGGCATTTTTCTGTACTTAAAGGGACATGCACTTGCTTGCATCTTTAAGAACTTTTTTCTAGCTTCCCCAATGCTTCTTCGAATGAATCCCCATATTCCGTGAAATCATCCATGTAAATCTCAACACTATCATCCATTAGATCAGAGAAAATCCCTAAAATTGCCCTCTGAAATGTTGCAGGTGCATTACAAAGACCAAATGGGAGGACCCAGTATGCGAACATTCCCCAAGGGCATGTGAAAGTGGTCTTATCCTGATCTTCACGAGCTATCTAGATCTGGTTGTACCCACTAAATCCATCCAGGAAGGAGAAAAACTTCTTCCCAACCAACATATCCAAGACTTAGTCAATGAATAGTAATGAAAAATGGTCTTTCTGCGTTGCCTTATTTAATTCTCTATAATCCACACATATCCACCATTTACCATTTTTCTTAGGGACCATTACCAATGGGGAAACCCATTGGCTGTCTGAAATGGGCTAGATAGATCCCACGTCTAGCAGTTTGTGAAGCTCTTCCTTGACAATGTTTTCCATAGCAGGGTTCATTCACCTATGGGGTTTCCTCACAGGATGACAATTCTCCTTAATGTATATATGGTGGGTACATAGATTAGCAGGAATTCCCTTCATATCTGGGTAGTCCTAGGCGAAGGCTTCTTTGTGTTTCTAAAGAACATCCAATAGTTGTTTCTTCTGGGACTCTAACAGATATAGATTGATATTCAGGGTTTTTCTTGCTTCTATTTCCATGGAAATACTGTCACGGGGCACAGTTGTAGGTAGCTCATCAAATCCATCTGCTATTCCAATACTTTCCTGTGCCTCATAGCTTAAGATGGACTCCAAGATTTGTTGATTTAAATCTAAAATAGAACAGGGATCACTAATAAAAGTAGTAATGGTGCCATCTTCCGTCTCTGTTTTTAGCTGGAGGGCTTGTCCAATTGTAAGAACTGGTCTTAATTCCTTATTTTCCAATTCAGACTCTTTCCTGGGTAAAGATTTCTTGTGACCTGATGGTTTTGTTGATGGGTTAGGTTCCGCGGGAGGATATAACACTACATTTTTAGTGTTTTGTCCATTTGAAATGACCATATGTCCAGACCGACACCCAATATAAGTGTCTGCAGTTGCCAACCACGGTCTTGCCAGAATCAGGGGATGGCCTCCAGTTGGAGATTGCGTTTGTAGTACTAGGAAATCCATAGGGTAGTGCCACGAATCAATTGAAATTGTGATATCTTCTAACTTCCCTACCGGTTTTACTAGTAGACCGATCTACCAGCTCTAACACTGTAGGTGTGTGTTTCAAGTTACGAAGACATAATGCATGCATAGTTTCAGCAGTGATGAAATTTATGGTAGCACCCAAATCTACCAGTACATTTGGAATTTCTACCCCATTAATTTGCACTGTTAAAATTGGGTTCCTTGGATCCCCATACTTTACAGGCATGGACCTTCCCATCATAAAATTTGATAGCTTCCCCATTACATGAATAGTGAACGGGTCTCTTGATTTATTTTTAGGCTTCTTAGCACAATATTCCCTAAGAGTTTTTGCATATATAGGCACATCCCTCATAGCTTGTAGCAGGGGAATCTTGAAAAATAAATTCTATAACTCCCCTAACAAGTCAAACTCAGCTTGAGGGATTTGTTTACTCAAAGCCATCCTTTCTGGATAGGGCGGTTCAGCTTGGTGTTTTTGAGTAACTAGTGATTAAGGAGGTGTATGATTTTAGTTGACTCGGTTTGATTCCTCTTCGACCATTTTTGGTTCCTTTTCCTCACTGTCAATTTGTTCAATGATAACTAGTGAGGGTTGAGCATCTACTGTCCACCCAGATTGTAAATTAATCTCATAAATTTCTGCGGTAGAGATGTTGTATGAAGGTAGGTTGAGGGTGTCAGCTTGTTGAGCCCCTTTATTGTTAGGATTCAGATTGGGTTGGATGGGAAGTTGGGGATGAAAAATTTGATTACCAGGAGGCACATTAGAGGGTAACTAGAGTTTTTGTTGTGGCATTGACTGGGGAAACTGCCAAAGAGGAGAAGGTCCCCGCCAATTCGGAGCCCACAAGGAACTCGAACTAGCTTGAGGAGCCCACTGCTGCCAAGGTGGAAGCTGGTATCGGGGCCACACGGGAAAATAAGGCATGGACTGGGGACCCATATTAAAATTACTAAAATATTGAGATGGATCCAGAAACATACCTTGATTTCCCATTGACGACCAAGGTTGTCGTGGATTTTTAGGTCCCATAAAGTACGGTTGCTCCATCTCTTCACTTGTCCCTTGAAAAAATGCTTTCAGTCCTAGCAAGGATGGGCATGAACTTGTCACATGATTCAACTCACAGATTGCACACTCCTCTACAGAGTTTAATGGACATTCCCTCTATGGGTGTTTCTTCTTGCATGTTGGGAAAAATACAACGATAGTTCTTTCCAACTCTAGCTATTTCTATTTTACCTGCAGCGAGTCTATCTGTTCAGACAAGGTACTCAGGATATCAGTCCTCAGGCTGCCCATCAGATTTCCAATTTCTGCTTTTGTGACACCTCCACTAGATATTTTTGTTGATTGAATCCCTTGTTTATTTCTCACAACTCCCCTTGAGCACTAGATGCACAACTCGTAGATGGTGTCAAAGTTCTCCTTTGATATATCTCCCTTTCCGACTATATTTAACAATTCCAAAGAGTCCTCTCGAAAGGCCCGGAGAAGGATAATTTTCAAAATGTCCTTATCCAGGTCAGAGTGACCTGATCTCTACAATGTGTATTTAAAGAATTCCACACAGTCTTCCATATTTTCGTCCTCTTTCTGTGTAAACTTGAAAAGTTATTTCTTAATATCCCATGATTTATAGTAATCCTAGTACTTATCCAAGAAAGCGGTTTTCATCTCCTCCCATGTTGTGATAGCCCTTCCCCCAAGACCCATAAACCACCACAGGGATGTCCCTTTTAGCGTAGCAGGGACTATTTTCAATTTCTGAGCATCTGTTATATAATCATATCCCCAACACACAATGTCAAAGTCAAATAAAAACATGTTGGGGTCTTCTGAAGTAAGCCCATGGAAGATGGGTAAAGCTGTTAAAGGAATGGGCTTTGTTGGTGTGCCAGTCCCAAGATCCCCAATTGGGAAGTCAATAGTAGAGGTTGTAGGTGCCATGAGTATCCTCCAATACTCACTGGGGATTTCGGCAGGCTCCGCAGGAAGGGATCTTATCACGGGGGTTTTAGTTGCCTCAACAACGCTCCCTCTATTCTTTGGTGATTGAAATGTCCCTACAAATTCTTCCTCCCTATCATAATGGCTTGACCCTTCAGACCTCCTCTATGCAACTTCTTCTTCCCTACTGGATGGACAATTTCCTCGGATGTTTTACTTGCAACTTTTTCTTCTTCTGTTATGAGCAATGACACCCCTTTATCAAGTGTACTGCTGCTTGTCTCTCCGGTTGCTGGAAGGATATGTTGTATCGAATCAGTAGGGGGTGCTATAAACAACACTAGTTGATCTACAAATTGTCCCTCGGATCTTGTCCACGCACCTAGTCTCACGGCTGCACGGGAAGACACCTCAAATTTAGCTTTTGCAATGATTTTCTCGATATAAGTATTCCTTCCCAAATCCTGTCCTCCCTTCTTTGGGGTCTCCCTTTTCTCCTCTTATTTGGCTCTATGTTCATGCAAATTGATATGAAAAAAGATGTTGATACCAAATCTCAATGCCCAAGACCTAGAGTAGGGCGTCAAAAGACCATTCCCTCCCCAGGACGAGAGATCACGTTGAAAGGAAAACAACTAATGGAAAAGAAAACAAGAACCTAGGGTTCATGGCCTGGAGCAGGGCATCAAAGGACTCCTCCCTCCCCAAGACAAGAAGCCAAACAAGAAAATAACACACATGCAAGAAAACCTAACACTTCAAGACCTAAAGTAGGGTGCCAAAGGACCCCTCCCTTCCCAGGGCGAGAGGTTGGGTTTCTCAAAACCAAAACAACAAAGATGCTGGAAAAATCTAAGCTCAGGGCCTAGAGCAGGGCATCAAAGGACTCTTCCCTCCCTAGGACAAGAGACCGACACTAATAAAAACAGGAAAATAGTAAAAGCACAAAACAAAAGAAATACATACGCTAAGGACTTGGAGCAGAGTGAGAAAGCTCGTTCTCTCCCCAGGACGAGATATTGACCCTCTAGTTGATATAGATCGTGCCTTGCACCTTGTTAACCTCCCCAACAATGGTGCCAAATTGTTGGTGTCCAGGTATGAACAAATTATTCACCTCATTTCCTACATTAACTTATCAATCCGGGTGCGTATTCTTTTCAAGGTAACACGTAAGGTATATGCAGGGGCAAGGTTACAATCTGTCATTAACCAAGGGTTCACGATTACAAAATCGAAGCATTGCTATAATAGGGATAAAAACTAAACTGCAGAACTGAAAAGGCATTCACAATAATCTAAAGAAATCTATAATAGTAATCAAGAAATACACGCAGCAATGAACAACACACATAATAGGAAAACACACAACACCTGATTAGAAGAGCGGGCCCAGCTCTCTAATTAGGGTTGCGTTACTCACAGCGAAGGATAGAACAACAAAAAGGGTTGTATTTTATTAATCTGAGAAATGTTGTTACAATATAGATCAGGGTCTGGCTCCCCTCGTACAGGAATGACCCATCTTTTATACAATGGGGATAACATCTCTCCCCAAAAACTGGAAACTATATGCCCAAAGATATACATCAGCTCAACACAGCACTAGCACCAAGAGATCAATAACAGAAATGATCCAAAACGGGTTGAGAACAGCTACAAATTGGTTATGCTATTTCGTCATGGTCGATCAACTTCTGTGGATCGCGGAACTGCTGCGACATGCCGTGAGGTCAACGTCTATGCTTCAGAATCTGCGGTCATAACATGTTTTCATGGTTCACATAGGAAAAACCCTCATGACTCTACTTCATTAATTAAATATTCCAAGAGATGAAGAAAGGGGAATTACCTCACAGTTTTAGCATAGTAAATATATATGAATGAATACAAAAAGGATGAGAAAAGGGAGTGTAAATGCAGGAAAAAGATAGGTTGATTTGGTGCCCAACAAAGGGTATTCATCCTACCTTATGCACTCATCATATTTATTTAAAGGAGGGATCTTGGCATGTTCGACAACCTCAACAAAGAATGAATCCAACCTTGAAGAGTGTTTTCAAGGAAGCACTTCAAAATATCCTAAATGAAAAATTCATATATTTGGTTTTTGACGATCAATGGGTATCCCCACTTGTTATTGTCCACAAAAAGAATGGAAAGTGGAGAGTTTGTGTTGACTATAGGGAGTTTAATAAAGCCACTCAAAAGGACCATTTCCCATTGACTTTTATTGATTAGGTCCTAGATACTCTACTTGGTAAAAATTTGTTCTCTTTTCTTAATGGGTTTAGGGGCTATAATTAGATTAAGATCACTCATGAGGACCAAGACAAGACTACCTTCACTTGCCCCTAGGGTACATTTGCTTATAGGGTCCTTCCTTTTGGACTTTGTAATGCACCAACAACCTTCCAATTACTAGTTTTAGGAATCTTTTATGATATGCTCAATGATTGTTTGGAAGTTTTTATGGATGAATGTACATGCTATGAGGATGAGTTTGATGAAGCCTTACACAACCTTAAAAATGTACTTGAGCATTGTATACAGACCCACCTCTCTCTCAATACCAAAAAGTGTCATATGATTATGGTTGAAGGTATTGTTTTAGGACATTACCTTTCTGTTGTAGATATATAGGTTGATCCAGAAAAGGTTGAGGTAATTCTAATAATTCCCACTCCTAAGATGCAGAAGGAGGTACGTGGGTTTTTGGGGCAAGTAGGTTATTACAAATGATTTAAAAAAAAAATCTAAGATTACATTTCCATTATTCTCCCTATTAACAAAAGATAAAGATGTTATATGGACTGACAAGTGTAACAACGCGTTTGTAGAGCTAAAAAGATGTGTAACAACAACTCCCATTTTACAAGGACCAAACTGGATTCTACCACTTCACATCTCCAATGATTCTTCTAATATAGCCATCGGGTTTGTACTGGGAAAACAAGAGGAAAATAAACCCTATTCCATATACTATATCAACAAGAACTTGCCCCTATAGAGGTAAATAATATGGTAACAGAAAGAAAAATGCCTGTTGTCATTCATGCTATCAACAAATTTAGGCATTACATCATTGGTTACCAAACTTTTGTGCATAGTGACTACTTTGCAATCCAATTTTTAATGAATAAACCAAACACTAATGCCAGGGTTACTAGGTGGTGCTTTTTACTCCATAATTTGATACTACTATAGTGGATAAGCATGTGAAAGATAATGTTTTTGCATATTTTCTTTCTATATTGACTAACACTAATGATAGTATTCCTTTTGAAGTGTAGTAGCCAGAGGATAAAAGTTCATGTAATAAACTTAATAAAGGAAAAATAAGAGTAAGGTCATGGGACACTTATTCTAAGCTAAATGTTGGGAAAAACATCTTAGTGGTCATCACTTGTTGTTTATTATGGCTTAGGAAATTGGCAAAGGCATTGGAAAATAAAAGTGACAATTATTGGAATTTATTTATGAAAATAAAGGAAAATAGGAGAAAAGGGAGATGAAAGGTCACTGATCGCATGAGGATGAAATTGAAGGAAAATAGAGGAAAAATGGAGAAATTAGAGGCATCAATAACAAAAAGGCATCAGAGCATTAGTTTGGGTTCTTTTTTGTTAGTTTGGTTTTGGATTTAGTTTGAGAGAGGAGAAGAGCACCAAGAGGAGAAAGAAAAGGAAAGCAAAGGAAGGAAAAGGAAAGCAAGGACAAGCGAGGAAGGATTGGATCAAGCAACTTCAACATGAGTACTTGCAGTTAATAGGTTGCATGTGTGATTTCCTAGTTGAAGTGTTAATGCATGGTGCATGCAATTGTATATTTGGTTCATTTGTTATCATTAGCATGGGTTTTGCTTGGTTTGACAATGGTTTCAACCTTGCCTTGCCAATTATTGGATAGCCATGGTGTGATGGGATTCATTTTTTGTTGAGCTTTGGATTGCCGAAAGGTTTTGGATATGGGTGAGGTGGTCTTAAGAAAAACCAAAGGGTTGTGGGTGGAGATGGTTTTCTCCGAGAAGCCATCAACATGTGGGTGGAGACAGGAAAATTCCTCAAGGGATGGTGAAGGAATTCTATGGCATCCAAGCTTGATTTGGTTTTGTGATCTTAAGACCGGTTTAGGTAAGATCATGGTAGCATGAGGGTGGAGGTGGTTTAACCTTTGGATTCCCTTGCTTATGGATGTATTGGTTTATCAGATGAGATCCCACATTCATGATTGGAATATGGCACGGGGGTGATTGGCTGAAAGAAAGATTTGGTTCATTCCAATCTATGATCAGGTGGTGCATGGAAGTCCCTGACTTGGTTGGCTTTTGCATCATTTAATGAGAGTTATTTCTCTATGGAAACTTATGAAGAACTTATACTAGTTAATATGATGATTTGATGGTTATTATGTCATGGTTACTATGGTGATTATTTGTTGGTTATAAGCATGGATTTGTTATATACTCTAGTTATGGCTTGTTCCCTAATTGATATGTATTTGGTTGGTTGATGAATGCATGAGCCCACAAATGTTATTGCAGTTATTAAGAGAGGGTGTTAGACCTTCTTGGTGAATCTTAGATAAGTTTCAGGACCCTATGTTCAAATATGCATTCATGACCTATAGATTTCATGTTCACTATATGTTTGATGAAATAACTCTCATGGTTAGGCCTGGTTAGGTCAAGTTCTTGACTAAGTTTTGTATGAATGGATTTGTCTTGATGTTATATATCATTCTAGAAAGTAATTAATTTCTAAGTAGTGGTTGGGAGTCAGGCCTTGAAAAGGTGGCACTCATTCGAGGTCGCATGAACAGAACTAGAAATTTTGGGCTGCAGTCACTACCTTCCAGGATTATGCATGTGACTGGAGGCCTACAGTTGCATGGAGGCCTTGTCATGCATGCGACTGGGGGAACACATCACTAAAAAGGAAAGTTAGCTCAAGGTTTGTGCACCTAGAGGGGTTGTTTAACTCCTGGTTGATCCATATCTTTTACTTCAAGGATGCATACAAAATTGCATGTAAAAGAGCATGTAACCAAGTGACATAAACACATAAAAGAAACAAAATTCAAAAGAATCCATGAGATCAAAGGCACAAAACAATTTGATAACGAAGTTCACCCAGTGTGGGCTACATCTCTAGAGCCTGCTCAATGTGGGGAGGCCTCTTTCATTAAATGGCAGTGAAATCAAATTACAATTAATTACAAAATGACACCTTATACCTCCACTTCTGGGGATGGCCTGAAAATGTATACCTCTGCTGGAGAAATGAGCTGCACGGTTGGATTCCTAGCGAAACATCGTGAAAAATGACTATAAATTCGACCCATTTCTGACACTAGCACTTCTGGACCCCTAGGGAATCTTTTAGATTCTCTCAGCATAAGAAAAAAGATACACCTACGTCAGGGTTCCACCCTTTGTTGATCCCCACATTGTTCCATCGAGTATCTCAATTTTTGGCCCCACTAGTCTCTGCCCCTCCTACTCCCGCCTTGCGTAGTTTAACAATATATATATATATTTATATATATATATATATATGTATATATATTTCTTTGGTAGAGATAACAAGGCTGCCAACCCAGTCCAGTGGCTAGCAGATAGTTACAAAGTCGTAGCATGATTGGGTCATGGGTTCAAACCCGCATGCCCGTAATATTTTTGCTATTTTTATGGAACTGGTTCATCATTATAACTATATACCATATATACCACCGACCACTGTTGGAAGTCGTGGCTTGCCATTGGTTTTGGGGTTGATTCCACCATTTTCAATGTTGTCGCAAAGTTCCATTCCCAAAACAACAAACGTAACCGTTGTGCGGTTGGTTCACTGTTTCATGCATATATATATATATATATATATATATATATATATATATATATATATATATATATATATATATAGGTTGGTAAGCTAACCATTGTGCAGTTTGACCGCCAATAGTTGGAGTTATATGTATAGTAATATATGCCTCCAAACTATATAGTTTGACCCCGATTTTTATTGCATATGTCACACTATTATTATTATATGGTTATGTCATAACCATATATATATATATATATATATATAGTTGGATTTTATTTAACATATTTATATTTTTAATTGTGTTTTGTTTTTCCTTTTTTGCAAGGGTAGAGGAAAAACACTAGCGTGACATGTGTTGATGACTAATTGGCCATTTGGTCACCACATAGGTAGAGTGGGTCCCCACATCTCCTTACGACTCGCAAACTTCTAAAGGTGATAGAATGGTCATAAAATCTCCAATTGAGGTGTCGTTCATGCCATTGGGTTTGTGATGATGAGTTCTATAACTTGGTATCATTAAAGCCAAGGTTTGAGAATTTCAAAATTTGAGCCTTTGAAGATCCTCTTGGATCATTCCTCCTCACTAATGAGATTTTGGTCCACCAAAAGCTTTATCAGTCAATTGGCAAGTGAGATAATTTCTCCCTCACTTTCTCCTTTTCAATCCAACAAGCATTGCTTGGATGCATTCCCTTGAAACGAATACAAAGGTACTCCACGTCTCCCTGTCGTGAAGTCTTAGTTCTCCTATCAAGAATGATATCCTTAGGTAGTTTTTCCAAGTATTCTGGTGCAAAGTCATTCACTATAGGAACCTGTCCAACCTCTTTGGTGTCCATGATCAAAGGAGGCTCACAAAGCTTCAATTTTTCAACGTTCACCACTGATTACATCTACATGTATGCTGGAAAATCGAGACGAAAAGTGTTGTCTCTAGTCTTCTCTAATATGGTGAATGTGCCATATTGAATTGGTCTCAACTTCTTTCCTTCCCCTTTCATTCTGTCTTTGCTGATGTGGATCCACACCGTGTCTCCAACCTGGAATTGGTGATCAACCTAGTGCTTCTCATGTCAAGATCTGTATTGAGATTTACTTTTCTTCAACTGCTTTTGCACTACCTGGTGAATCATCTAAATTTTCTGAATGAACTTTGGTGCTTTGTCCCTATCATCTATCCCGCTGGAATACTCATGTCTCCCAAAGACCATGTCTAAAGGATCCTTTGGAAAATATCCAAAGCAAGTCTCGAATAGTGAGCTCTGAGTGGATGAATGCACTGCCCAGTTGTATGCATGTTTTACATAGGGAAGTTTCTCATCCCATAACTTGGGATGTTTGCCACAATAGCCTTGGAGTAAATGTATCACTGTGTTATTGACAACCTTTGTTTATCTGTTGGTTTGCGGATGAAATATTGTGCTCCTCTTCAGCTTGGTGTCCATCATTCTCCACAAACTTGTCCAAAACTCTCCAAGGAAATGAGAGTCTCAATCAGACACAATGGATGTGGGAAACCCAAAGTGGACCCATACAAATTGGAAGAAGAGATGAGTAGTCTGCTCTGTAGTGACCTGCTTTTTACAAGGCATTAAGACACACATTTTTCTAAATCGATCCACAATGACATACAAATAGTCATGACCTCTCCTAGATAAAGGAAAACCACCAACAAAATCCATTGACACACTTTCCCATGGACGACTCAGAATAGGGAGTGTTGTGTACAACCCTAATTTTCTATTAGTGGGCTTGCTAACTGAACACAACACACATCCCTTTACATATCGAGTCACAATATTTTTCATGTGAGGCTAATAACAAAACCTCTGCAAATGACATAAAGTTTTCCCTACACCAAAATGACCTAACATAAGAGAGGTATGTGCCTCTGTGATTACACTTATTCTTTCATTTGTGGGGATACAAAGTTTGTCAAGATGGTACAACAATTTTCCCTACAAATGGTAAATTTCTACCTGCGATCAATGAGTCAGCTTTGCATAAATCTCCCTAAAATATTCATCATCAACAGACTATTCAACATAACTTTTAAAAGATAAAGAAATATTTTGAAAAACTATAGATGTAGAAATAGGAGGGTGAGAAAGAATATATACCACTTTGTTGTTGATTTCCTTCTTGTATTTGATTACCAATTGAAACTACTGGAGTATAGTATACGTAGGGGGGATAGTATGGGGTACATAGGGAGGTACCCAAGGGAATAATGTAATAATGGGATGGTCCATAGTTAATAAATAAAGTGGTTAATCCGCATCATGTAAGGGACCACAAGTAGTTAGCAATAATGTAATAAGCCCATTGTATTAGATATATGGTATCGATAGAACCATGGTAACAACCCATGGTATTGTAAGTATGAGGCCTATATAGAGGCTAGAGACTCCCCATGGAGGGATGTGAAGGATTATTGTATTAGCAAGCATATGGCTTGTGGAGTGTTCCTTAAGGAGTGATTGTATGGTGTTACCCTACCTCAAGGGTTTGATAAATAAAGAGAAGTTTATTTGAAGTTTATCTATTTCTATCTTGTTATTTTTGGGTATATTTATATTCTCATAATTTTATAGGTCAGATTCATTACAAGTGATACTTGTAATAGATCTGACTTGCAAATATATATAAGAATATAAAATATGCCCAGAAATAATGAGATCTGAATATAGAAATGCTTCTTTATTGATCAAAACCCTTAAGATAAGGTAACACCATACAATCACTCCTTAAGGAAGAAGAACACTCCACAAGCCATATGCTTGCTAATACAATAATCCTTGACATCTCTCAATGGGGAGTCTCTAGCCTCTATATAGGCCTCATACATACAATACCATGGGTCATTACCATAGTTATCTCAATACCATATATCAAATACAATGGGCTTATTACATTATTCTAACTACTTGTGGTCCCTTACATGATGCGAGTTAACCACTTTATTTATTAACTGTGGCCCATCCCATTATTAAATTATTCCTTTGGTACCTCCCTCTGTACCCCATACTATCCCCCCCTAGGTATACTACACTCCACCCCCCTTAAACATGTTTCGTCCCCAAAACATAAGAAGAACATAAATAATAAGATCTACTCAAAGAGTAGTCCATTGGTACCATGCACGTGCATCTAGCCATCCAAGCTAAAGGTGAACCTTCGATCTAGCTGGTGCCTCACTTACTTGAGATGGAAGTTGACCCTGGTGGCTCTTATGTGTTGATGTGTTGTGTGTGGATCGTTGCCCCTCTCCATCTGTCGTGCGGGGGTTGTTTTCCTTGTGGTTAATTTGTTTCCATCGTGTTGATTGTTTTTTGGTGGGGTGATGTGGGTGGTGATATGCTGAAGTTTTAACCAACAATGTATCTTTCTTTAATTCTCCACCTAATGGAGCCTGATTGGTATCTGGTACATGTTGTGGTGCCCGTTGTTGTTGCTTATCTTCCAATATTACTTCAAGCACAAATTCCTCATCTGATGTATCAATACCTGTAACCTTTTTTGCTTCAGCCTCCTTAGACTCTACTTGTTTATTGATGGAAATATCCTGTAATGTAATTTTCTTCTTTTTATTTCAGAGCTTCAGGAATTTATTTTGCACATTAATATTGATAGTACCAACAGATTCCATCCAAGGGTATCCCAAAACAACATCCACATTAGCCATATCTGAAGCATAAAAATCAGAATGCAATACATACTTATCCATAGAAATCTTCAAATCTTTATAAACTTGCACCTGCTCATTATTAATCTGTGTGTGCTCCATTTGTTTGGCTGATACTTGCAATCTATTTGCCAAATTAACATTTATAAAATTTTGTTTGCAACTAGGATTTATGGACACAATTATCTTCTCTTTCTGAATACATCCATGAACCTGTAATAATCAAATACTAGTAGAAAATAACCCCACATGTTTCTCATTATCTTGTTTCTAGCATGAGACCATTTGTCTAAAATGATTTTTTCAAATTCTTCATCGGGCATGTTTAACCACTTCTTTCTATTAAGTGATTCCCACCACGTGGTCGCCTAATCTTTAAAATTAGCCACTACGAAAAATTTCCAATGTGTTAGCCATAATAACTTGTCTTTCTAGGAATTCTTCAACAGTAGGACCATTATTGTTCCCTATAAAAAAATTCTTGTTAGAAGTCATGAAGAGGGTTTTGAAAAAAAAATCACTTGGTGAAAATTTAAAATGACCACAATTTGGTCAATATTTCCCAGAATCCCTATTATGACTTATTTTCGAAATGGAATTACCATTCTGCATCTTCCCATTTGATAGAAATCCTGATCTAAGCACTTTGGAAATTTAGATTTGCGCTACAACTGTCCTGCCGTCACAAAAAATTCTGAAAAAAATAACTGATTTTAAATCAGCGATATCTCCCTCATCCAGACTCTAATTCGACCGATTTTTTTTTTAAATTGGATAATTTTTCAAGAGGATATTATATCTACAATTATGTTCTCAATATTCTCCACAAAAACGACAATAATTAACTTGAGATCTGTCGTCCATGAATTTTCGTCAAAAAAAATTCTGCAACACAACTAATTTTTAAATCAGTGATATCTCACTCATCCTGACTCCGATTCAGCCAAATTTTTTTTTGAAATTAGGTTTTTTTTTTCACAAATAATCCAGATATGCCATTTGATTCTCCAAATTTTGCACTAGAAGTTTCAGATCTGATCTACAACTCACTACCCCAAAAAATTCCTGCAAAATAAATAAATAAATAAATAAATATATATATATATATATATATATATATATATATATATATATCTCTGCTTGCCTAGGAAAGTGCTTTGATACCACATGTAATAGATATGACCTGCAAATATATATAAGAATAGAAAATATACCCACAAATAACGAGATCTGAATATAGAAATGCTTCTTTATTGATCAAAAGAACACTCTACAAGCCATATGCTTGCCAATACAATATTCTTTGACATCTATCAATGGGGAGTCTCTAGCCTCTATATAGACTTCATACATACAATACCATGGGTCTCTCAATACCATATATCTAATACCATGGGCTTATCACATTATTGTTAACTACTTGTGGTCCCTTACGTGATGCGGGTTAACCACTTTATTTATTAACTATGGCCCATCCCATTATTACATTATTCCCTTTGGTACCTCCCTCTGTACCCCATACTATCCCCTCTAGGTATACTACATGGAGGAATCCCATCCATTAGAAATGGCGTGCTTGTTGAAGCTTGGTTTGTGATTGGAGGTATTGCAAGCGCTGGTGATCTGTGTGAATGACGATCTCCTTGCCAATCAAATAGTGGTTCCACTTCTTCACGCTTTGAACCAAGGCATACAACTTCTTGTCATATGTGGGATAGTTCACAACATCTTGGGATAATGTCTCTGAATGGTAATATACATGTTTCCTTTGCTGCATCAATACTTCTCCCATGGTATACCCACTGGCATCTGTCTAGATCTCAAAAGGTTGTTGGAGGTAAAGTAAGGCCAAAACTGGTGCGGTACCGATCTTGATCCGGACTTAAACAGGAACGCAACAAATTACAGAAATAACCATAAACACAGATATGCAGCAGAAATAATACTTCATTTCATTAATGTAAAATACTGAAATATGCTTACAAACAGTAATGGAAATAAACCAGCTAGGGCGATGGTATCTTATCTCTTGAGAAGAGATGTGGTGGCTACATGCCTCTGAACTGTGTTACCATGAGGCTCGAAGGCCTATTTATTGTTGAGAAACAATGGAAAACCCTTATCATTCCAAAACCTAACCCTAGAAGATGAAACGCCAAACTGTGGGCCCCGTTTGGGTAAATTGGTACCCCAACTTCTCGGGGTCGTAACTTTGGCATACCATCTCTGTTTGACACATATAATAGCTCGTTAGAAAGATCTATCCGAGCACTACCACTTTGGGAGGCAACATCGATCCATGGACCCATTTTGCCCCATATTTCCCAAAAAATGTCGTTTAGGGCCTCAAAATGGCTCCGTAAGTTCAGGACCCAAAAAACTGCTAAAAATAGTAAGTTGTGCTACAATTAAGGAAATTGAAAATGTTGAGAGAAACATTGGTGGGGGTCTAGGTGGACTTGGCAGGTGGCCACCAAGATCCACCTGGATCATTCCCCCCCCCCCCTTAGGAAGCAATGGTCCCCATTGCATTGAGTTCCTCCATGAGATGAGGAAACTTTTGCTGAACTTGGTCCCTGGTGAGTTACTTACCCTGGTGAAGGAGTTGGCCTGCTTTGACAACTCGATACAGTTGGATATTCTGTTTGTGAGTGTTCTTGATCTGTGTGTCCATGATCCGATTAGTTGCAACTTTTTCCATGCAATCTGGGTTTAATTCTATGGGTGTGAGCTGTTCTGCAATGTTGGATGTGTCTAGCAATGGTGGAAAATATGGCCGAAGGCGATCCACATTGAACACTGGGTGCAGGCCAAGGAATGGGGGAATGTTGAGCTCGAATGCATTGTCTCCCACCACCTTAGTAATGGTGTAGGGACCATATCGGAGTGGTCTCAGTTTTCGATAGGCTCCAGTAAGGCGTTCCTTTTGCAAATGCAACCAGACTTTGTCGCCCACCTGAAACTTGTGTGGCACCTGATGTTGATCATGTCGCTGCTTGTACTTGGCATTTGATTTCTCCAGAATGTCATGGAACTGCTGGCAAATCTGTTGGATGTGCTCAATGAAGCTGGTTTCCTTGTCTGTTTTGGACTGGACATGAGCCGAATCTATGTGAGTAGCTGCAAGTGGCATGGCCACATCAATGGGGCATAGTGGCTGGAATCCCAAGCCCACCTGAAAAGGGCTATGGCCAGTGGAGTTGTGAAGAGATCGGTTGTAGCTATGCTGAACATAGGGGAGGCTCTCGTCCTATGTGCGTGGATGCTTTGAGTTATACATGCGCAGAATGTGCACAATCATCCTATTGACAACCTATGTCTGGCCATCAGTTTGAGGATGGAAGGCTGTGGACTTTGTGAGTTTGGTGTCCAGCATTGACCAGAAACTGGACCAAAATGTGCTGAGGAACCGACTATCCCGATCTGAGATGATAGATTGTGGGATCCCAAAGTGCACCCACACTCTTTCAAAGAAGAGTTTAGCAGTGGCTTCTGCTGTGATATTCTTCTTGCAGGCCACCATAATGGCCATCTTCGAGAACCTGTCGACGACCACAAAAACACAACCATTTCCATGCTTAGTGGAAGAAAGGCATGACATGTAATCCATGGAGATGGATTCCCAAGGTCGACTAGGGGTAGGCAACGGGGCATAGAGGCCTTGCTTCTTGATGGTCGGTTTGGCAATGGCACAGGTAGTACATGATCTGATGTACTTCCCAACATCTTGTCGAAGATTCAGCCAATAGATATAATTTTACAGTACTACCACTGTTTTCTCGACCCCGAAATGTCCAGCAGCCCGATTGTAGTGTGCTTCCCAAATCATTTTGGCATGCTCGCTTGAAGGAACACAAAGGTGACCTAGGTGGCATAACAGGGCATCCTAGAGGTGAAAATCTGGAACATGTCGACCCTCCAAGAGTGTCTGGTATGTGTGGCCAAATTCTGGGTCGCTTTTGTAAAGAAGTGGCCAATCAGAAGTCTCATGCCCACAAGAGTTGAGCACAGTGGTTAACGCCATGATCGGTGGTCGACTGAGGCAATATGCAACATTATTGGTGCTGCCCTTCTTATACTTGATATTCAAGTGGAACTGTTGTAGGTATGTAGACCACTTCTGATGGCGATCGTTCTGCAATTTCCCTTGGGTCTGTATGAACTACAAGGGTTGGTGGTCTGTGTGGATGACCGTTTCCTTCCCCAAATTGTAATGCTTCCATTTTCGTCAGGCCTGCACAATGGAATGCATCTCTTTATCATAAGTGAGGTACTTCTGGACTGTGTTTGAAAGTGTTTCACTGTGATATGCCACTGGATGCCCATGTTGAGTAAGGACTGCCCCAATAGCATAGTCAGAGGCATCTGTCTCGACCTCAAATGGTTGTTGTAAATCTGGTAACGCGAGCATTGGTGTCATGCAGAGGTGATCCTTCAACTCTATGAATGTGTTATGAAACCAACTCAAGAAAAGATAGAAAAGATAGATCAAAGCCTTAGAATTCAGCCTCTTCGAGGGGGCAACCTCCTTTACATTACATAAATGAACAATTCTTCGATGATTCAAATGACAAAACCTCCTTTCTATATATAGGAGTCTAAGGAGTCACAATATAATCCAGCCGAACTAAAAATAATAATATAAAGCCACAAAAATAACAATATAGGGATTCTATGGGCACATTAATAACAATATGGGGGCAACGGGGGCACAACAATATAAATAAGGGGTATAACTACAATAGTAATGGGGTAATCACTAGTATTATAGGGACCCAACATGCCCCTCGCCTTCAAAAAAGTGTTGTCCTCAATGCTTGAGTAGTTCTGGATACTTCTGCATAAAATTCTCATCCTCCCATGTGGAATCTTCAGCGGATAAGTTCTTCCACTTGATAAGGTACTCTGAAATTGATCGATTTCGTAGCTGTCGAGTTCTTGTTAATATATTTTTCCTTCCTCGTCAAGTTCTAGCAATATTGTTTGAACTGGGAGCTTGTCGCCTATAACCTTCTTTAAGCATGAAACATGGAAAACTGGGTGCAATCGAGAAGCTGCAGGAAGCTCCAATTTGTATGCCATAGTACCAATCTTTTGCAACACCTTGTATGAACCATAATACTTTGGTGATAATTTATTATCCTTCTTAGCTTGCTTGAGGGACATTTTCTTATATGGTTGTAGCCGTAGGAATACCCAATCACCTACATCAAAACTTCTTTCACTGCGATGTTGATCTGCCTCTTGTTTCATTCTATTCTGTGCCAAAACGAGGTTATCCTTTAAGAGTTGGAGGACTTGTTGTTGATGTTGGATGTGATGTTCCACTGCCTGAACCTTAGAATTTTCTCTTAAATATGATGTGATGGATGGTGGTTGATACCCATAAAGTGCCATAAATGGGGTCATTTTTGTTGCTGTATGAAAGGAAGTGTTATACCACCATTCAGCCAGAGGCAACCATTTGACCCATTGTGTCTATTTATCAGATACAAAGCAACGAAGATATCCTTCCAAACATTTGTTTACTATCTCAGTTTGCCCATCAGATTGAGGATGATAAGATGATCTATGAGCTAACTGAGTACCAAGACAAGAAAATAATTCTGTCCAAAAATTTCCAGTGAAAATGGGATCTCTGTCACTTACAATAATCTTTGGGTTTCCATGTAGCTTTTGAATTGTTTCCATAAATGCAGTAGAAACTGTACTGGCTTTAAATGGATGTGATAATGCACAAAAGTGTGCATACTTGGTAAGTCTGTCAACTACCACCATGATGACACTCTTTCCCTCAGACTTGGGTAAACCTGTGATAAAATCCATTGATACCTCCTCCCAACGTTGGCTTGGAATGGATAAAGGTTGTAATAGACCCAGTGTCTTAATTGTTTCAACTTTATTTTGTTGGCAAACCAAACATTCTGCCACAAACTTTTGAATATCTGATTTAAGGCCATCCCAAAAAAATTCCTTCTTAACCCTGTGGTAAGTTTTTAAAAATCCTGAGTGCCCTCCTAAGGAGAAGTGTGCAATTCCATAAGAATCTTTTGTTTTAGTTGGGAATTCTTACAGAGGTATAAGCGATCTTTGTACCATAACGAATCATTTTTCCAGCTAAATGTATCAGATGTACTGGAATCTTGTTGTAGCTTTCGAATAAGTGTCCACACTTCTTCGTCATTCTTCCATTCCTCCCTTGCTTCATTTATCCAATCTAGTTGGATGATAGAAATAGCGCACAACAATGCTTCCACATCCTCATCCTTTCTTGAGAGTGCATCTGCCACCACATTTTGCTTCCCTTTTTTGTAGATGATTTCAAAGTCATAACCCAACATCTTTGTGACCCACTTTTTTTGCTCTTCAGAGGATAATCTTTGTTCTAAAAAGTATTTAAGGCTATCATGATCCATTTTTACCTTGAAGTGTCTTCCCATTAGGTAGGGTCGCCATTTCTTAAGTGCATGAAGTATTGCCAACATTTCCTTCTCATAAATAGCTTTGCTTAAAAACTTTCCCTTGATTGGACGACTTTCAAAAGCAATGGGTCTTTCATCTTGCATTAGAACAGCACCAATTCCATTTCCTGAAGCATCACATTCCACAATAAAGGTTTTTGTGAAGTCCGGTGTAGCTAAGACCGGTGCTTGGCACATTGCCTCTTTAAGATGTTCAAAGGCCTTTGTTGCTTCCGAAGTCCATGAAAATGCATCTTTCTTCAATAATGTTGTTAGAGGTGCTGCTATTCTCCCATAATTCTTAACAAACTTGCGATAATACCCTGTCAACCCGAGAAATCCGCGCAGATGCTTTATGGATGTGGGGATTTTCCATTCCTTAATGGCTTTAATTTTGCTAGGGTCTACCTTAACTCCTTCATGAGATACAATATGACCCAAATATTCCACCTCCTGGACTCCAAAGAAACATTTGGATCTTTTTGCATATAATTGTTTCTCCTCCAATAGTTGTAGCACCCTGTCAACATGTTCAACATGATCCTTCCAAGACTTGCTGTAGATAAGTATATCATCAAAAAATACTAACACAAATTTTTTAAGGAATGGTTTGAAAATTGAATTCATCAAACCTTGAAATGTTGAAGGTGCATTGGTAAGGCCAAAAGGCATGACCAAAAATTCATAATGACCCTCATGAGTTCTAAATTCCGTTTTCGGAATGTCTTCAATCTTCATTCTGATTTGATGATATCCTGAACGAAGATCCAACTTGGTGAAGTAAATTGATCCATGCAATTCATCCAGTAATTCATCAATGACAGGAATTGGGAACTTATCTTTAATAGTGAGCTTGTTGAGCTCCCTATAATCCAGACACATGCGCCATGATCCATCCTTCTTGTGCACTAATACTACTGGAGCAGAGAAAGAACTTTGACTCTGTTGAATTATACCAGCCTCTAGCATTTCTGCAACCATACATTCAATTTCACTTTTTTGGACATAGGGATATCTGTACGGCCTGATGTTTGGAGGAACACTTCCTGGAATCAAATGAATAGCATGATCATGATCACGCATAGGTGGGAGACCTTTGGAAGTCTCAAATACCTTGGAATGATTGTCCAGGACTTTTTGGAGATCTGGAGAAATAGATGATTCTAATGTGGAAACATCTAGCGAACATAATTGTGCAATTACACCCCTTTGCTCCTTTTTTAGAAGCTTTTTCATACCATTAGAGCTGATTATCTTTCCTGGTTTCCCTGCAATACCCCTTAATTCAACTTCCTTTCCTTCCGTAGAAAATTTGATGAAAAGTTCTTGAAAATTAAAAGCTATTGTACCCAAGGATTGTAGCCATTGGACTCCTAGTACAACATCAGCACCTCCCATTGGAATGGAAAGCATTGGGCTAGTCAATACATATTCTCCCATGGATAGCTTGATATTATGGCACTTTCTAGAGCAATTTATTGTTCCTCCATTTGCAATCATCACTTGACACTCTGGTGCTGGATATAGGAAGCAATTCAATTCTTTTGCTACCCTACAATGAATAAAATTGTGGGTGCTTCCTGAATCAATCAACACTATTACCTTTTTCTTCTTGATTTGTCCTTCTATCTTGATGGTTTGAGGAGTGGTAATTCCCGCCAATGCATTACAAGATATGGTCGGATTTATTTGTTCTTCATCTAGGCTTTGTTCCTGGAGCATATCCTCTTCTTTTGACCTTTCTTGCTCCTTTTATTCTTCCTCTTCACAATCTATGTAGAATAATTTCTTCTCAGCACACTTATGACCTTTAGTGTATTTGCTATCACAACTATAACAAAGCCCTTTTGCTCTTTTTTCTTCCAATTGTTGTGGTGTCAACCTTATAGGTTGTGGAAGACTAGGGGCAACAACACTTCCGTCTTTATAGTTGTGAGTGGTATGCTTCCTGGTTGCAATAATTTTGCTTTCCATTTTTCTTGCTAACCTGAATGCATTCTCTAATGAATCAGGTTCCCAAGGGCGAACATCATGTTGGATATTATTCTTTAAAGACCCTATGAACACATCAATCCTATGCTCCTCTGGAATATCTTTTACCCTTATGTTCAATTTTTGGAACTCCTCAATGTGCTCCATTATTGAACCCTTTTGTTTGAGACTTATCAATTGGTTAAAAAAAGTGTTGCTTTTTGTATCCTCGTAATGTGCTATCAATTCTTCCGAAAAAATTGCCCAAGTGATAAATTGTTTACGAGAGCAAAGCCATTGATACCATACAAACTGATTTGGTTCCAAATATAAAGTTGCCATACGTACCTTTTGTGTGTTTTGCACATTATTGAGATCGAAGAACTGCTCCATCTGTAATATCCATGTGGCGGGATCCTTGCCATCAAACTTCCTCATATCGATTTTTGGAATATGGTGGGTCTTCGATCCAACATTAGAGTCTATGGAATCATGATTAACATTTCTTTTGTTCACATCATGAGTTTCCTTTACAACCTTTTCACCATTAGTAAGTATTTCTTGTAGAAAATTTGTCAAATCTGTCTTCAAATCTGCCATGTCTGTCTTCAAATCTGTCCTCAAATCTATCTTCAAATCATCCATATTAGCTTCCATACCCTTTATCTTAGATTCCACGCCATTTATCTTAGATTCTACGCCATTTATCTTAGCTTCTGTTAGCTTTTGTGAGCGTGACATTTGTTGCACTTGTTCTTGTAATTTTGATATATCATGTAGCATTTCTTCCTCTTCTTCATGAGTCATGCTAGAAATTTCAGGTTCCTTACTAGGTGTTTGCATTTTCTTTCCTCGAGGCATCAGTTACCGATAATAATGCTTTACTATGCCCTTTGAATTCCTTCAAACCAAGCTTATGCAAAAATTAAAAAAAAACTACACACCTTTTTCACTTTGTAGAAGCCTGATATTGAATCTGATGTCTCTCTGTAATTTCGGATCATCCAGTTCTGAAATTTTGATCTGTAGTAGCCTTCTGAGTCCTCTTTCCAATGCCACAAGTCTGACCCAAATTGGTTTCTCCAAGGAAGCGTTATACGAAATCTCCCACAGTGACTTGCTTATAGACTAGTTCAGTAGAGCAAACTTGTATGACGTGCCACGAGTCATTTTTTCGACCTATGGATCTGAAAAATGCAAAAAAGAAACTACAGTCCGTCCTCTTTCTTTACCTTCTTACGGAATTTCAATCCGATCCTCAGAGAGAAAGTTATGACGATTTTCCCCAGGTCACCTGTTTTGAATGTAATTCAGGAGTCTGCAAAAAGACCAACTTCCTCAGATCATATCTCCAAAAATATCGCGCGAAAATCTTTGAAATTCGGACCCAAGGTTTAGTGCGATTTCTTCTCAAATGGGTTTTTTTTGCGACTTCTGAAACGTCACAGAGAAAAAGTTATAGTGAAAATTCCACGATGACCTGTTTGGAGCAGCGAAACCCTAGAATCCAAAGCTCTGATACCAAATGTTATGAAACCAGCTCAAGAAAAGATAGAAAAGATAGATCAACGCCTTAGAATTCAGCCTCTTCGAGGGGGCAACCTCCTTTACATTACATAAATGAACAATTCTTTGATGATTCAAATGACAAAACCTCCTTTCTATATATAGGAGTCTAAGGAGTCACAATATAATCCAGCCGAACTAACAATAATAATATAAAGCCACAAAAATAACAATAGAGGGATACTATGGGCACATTAATAACAATATGGGGGCAATGGGGGCACAACAATATAAATAAGGGGTATAACTACAATAGTAATGGGGTAATCACTAGTATTAGAGGGACCCAATAGAATGCCTTCTGTTGAGATTCAGACCAAAAGAATTTTGCTTTCGCTCCTCCCTTGGTGACTTGACTCAAGGGCTAAGTGATATGAGAAAACCCCAACACGAACCTGCAGTAGAAGTTGGCAAGACCTAGAAAGCTGCGGAGCTCTGTTAGAGTGGTTGGAGATGGCCAATCTCGAATGACTTGGATCTTGGCTGGATCTACATGCACCCCCTGTTCATCAATAATGTATCCCAGATACTGAACTTGGGTCATGCCAAAAGTGCATTTCTCCAAATTGGCACATACCTTGTGTTGCTGCAGTGTTTGGAGAACCTGTCGGATATGGTGGAGGTGCTCTTCCCAACTCTGGCTGAAGATCAGAATGTCATCCAAGTATACCACTACAAATGAGTTGGTGAATGGCTGCAAGATGTCATCCATTAGCCTCATGAAGGTTGCAGGAGCATTCGTCAATTCGAAAGGCATAACCAACCATTCGAAAAGGCCCTCCTTGGCTTTGAAGGCAGTCTTCCACACATCAGAGGGGTCGAATGGTACCTGGTGATATCGTAAATTTAGATCGATCTTGCTGAAATATTTCGCCTCCTTTAGTTGGTCCAGGGGGTCATCAATCCCCGGGATCGGGTACCTATTACAGACAGTGATCTTGTTCAGCACCCGATAGTCAATACAGAGTCTCCAAGTCCCATCCTTCTTCTGTACCAACACGATCGAGCTCCCACAAGGTGATGAACTCAGACGGATGTGACCTTTCTGCAAGATCTCCTGAATCTGCCTCTTGATTTCATTGTTCTCCAGAACGGAGCGCCGATAAATTGGTCCATTGGGTAGCGGCGCACCTGGGGTTAGATCGATGGAGTGCTTGACCTGACAGTGCAGAGGAACCCCTACGGGGGAGGTGAAGATGTCCTCGTACTCCTCCATGACCTTGTCCATCTGTAGTTGTCGTGCGGAGGGACCCTGTCTGGAGGCCACGACCACCGTCTTCTTCTTTCCCTGAGGGCGTATCATCAGGAAAACAAATTTCCCGGTTTTGGAAATGAGCTTACTGCATTGTTTTTCAGTAATCAAAGAGATGGTGGTAGGCAGTGCTACCTCTGGTATCCTGTACAACTTATTTCCCAATGTAATAATAACAGCATGGGGCCTTGATTCATACACAACATGTCACTTCCACAAGTATGGCTATCCTAATAATACATCACAAACTTCAAGGGGAGCAATGTCACACAATACCTCATCCGTGAAGGGCTTGATGTTGTATGGAATGCGACACTACTGGCTCATGCGAAGATCCCGTCCTTGGTGAAGCCACTCAATGGTGTACAGTTGTGGATGTGTTGTGGTCGGTAAGCCCAATCGCTTCACGACCTCTGCCGAAATGAGGTTCTTTTGGCTCCCGCTATCGACAATGAACTGTAGCGGGGAGCCCTTTACCCACATCTAGGAGTGAAAGAGACGCTCCTCCTCCTCTGGATCTTCGAGTTCATTTTTCTGGATCTTGGCGGTAGCAACAGTGGCGTTGGGATCTGCATCAATGATCTGCTTCCCTTTGTCATTCCCCTTGTCAAGTTTTAACTCAGAGTCAGAACATGCATATGATTTTGAAACCTTTAGCTCAGCCATCAGTGACTGCTTGGCCCGACACTCACTTGTGTTATGAGTGAAGCTCTTATGGAGCTCACACCATTTTCCCGTGTCCTTTTTCGGCTTCACGACACTGTTCTTTGCTTGCAGCTTCGGTGGGTTGTCTTGGGCTGCCCTGCCTTGGCTTTGTCCTTTGTTCTGTGGTTTAGGGGCACCTTTCCCTTGCTTTGGATTTGCAAGTCCAAAGTCTCGCTTCTTTTGTTTAAACTTCTGCTCGACCTTGACGGCATATTGTTATGCTGTGCCGAGAGAGGAGATGTTCAGGAATTGTATTTCTTCCTGGATGTACTTGTGCAGGCAGCCGTGGTATTTGAGTATTAAATGCTGCTCCGAATCCTTGATACCCAACTTTGCGCGAAGGGTATGAAAAAGATTGGTGAACTTCGACATGTCTTGGTCCCTTCCCTGCCGCAGCATGGTCCACTTTATGTATTCATCCTCATAGCTTCCGACAGGGTAGTACTACTCCTTGATGGCATCCCGGAATGAATTCTAGGTGGGTGCGGCTGAAAATAGTGAGCCGGTACTTTCATCCTTTTGCTCACAGTAGGTTTCCCACCAGTCCTTGACGTGGGGGGCTGCTTTGAGCAGAGCGAAAACAATCTTTTCCTGACTCGAAAATTCATGAACAAAAAAATAACCCTCTAGTAGATTTAACCATTTATCTACGGCATCTGTGTCTATCTGACCCTCAAATATGGGGATTTCAAAATTAACTTGTACCTTAAAGGGCATGGCGTTTCCAGAGTAGCTATTGGAAGCCGATGCGTCACTTCTGGATAACCGCTAAAGGATCTGGGAAAAGCTATCCATCATCGCGTTTGTTGTCACTTGAGGGCTTCTTCGAGCAAGATTTTGATAGGATCTCCTGCCCCCTCGTCTTTCTTCTCATCCGCCATGGGAGGCCGTCAGGATTTGCGAGGCTAGTCTTGCAAAGGTTCGACCAGTTCAAGCCCTAACTCCTTATATCCTGACATTGTTGGGGACATGCAAAGAAAAACAAAGAAAAAGCAGACCGCTCTGATACCACTGATCTGGAATTAAATAGGAACGCAACAAATTATAGAGATAACCATAAACACAGATATGCAACGGAAATAATACTTCATTTCATTAATGTAAAATACTGAAATATGCTTACAAACAGTAATGGAAATAAACCAGCTAGGGCGATGGTAGCTTATCTCTGAGAAGAGATGTGGTGGCTACATGCCTCTGAACTGTGTTACCATGAGGCTTGAAGGCCTATTTAATGTTGAGAAACAATGGAAAACCCTTATCATTCCAAAACCTAACCCTAGAAGATGAAACGCCAAACTGTGGGCCCCGTTTGGGTAAATTAGTACCCCAACTTCTCGGGGTCGTAACTTTGGCATACGATCTCCGTTTGATGCGTACAATAGCTCATTAGAAAGATCTATCCTAGCACTACCACTTTGGGCCTCAAAACAGCTCTGGAAGTTCAGGACCCGAAAAACTGCTAAAAATAGTAATTTGTGCTACAATTAAGGAAACTGAAAATGTTGAGAGAAACAATGGTGGGGGTCCAGGTGGACTTGGAAGGTGGCCACCAAGATCCACCTGGATCAGATCTTCGCTTTCAATGTATCAAAGGGTTTTTGTTGTTTTCCTCCCCATTGAAAGGTTTGCTTCACACTTGTTAATGCATGCAAAGGGGATGCATTGACGGAGAAGTTGGAAATGAACCTTATCCAATTTTGTACTGCACCCAAAAATCTACAAACCTCTATAATATTGGTGGGTTTAGGCCACTTTACAATCACATCAACTTTAGAAGGATCTATTTTCAATTTTCCACCTCCAACAATGTAACCCAAGTAAAAGAAAGAGGTCTTACCAAATTCACACTTACACATTTTAACATACAATTTTTATTTTTGCAAAACATCAAGCACCTTTTTAACATGACTTACATGATCTTCCCATGTCCTACTGAAAACAAGAGTTTCATCAAGATACACAAGTACAAAATCATCAAGAGAAGGGTTGAAAATATCGTTAATCACGCTCATGAATGTGGCCAGAGCGTTGCATAGTCCAAATGGCATCACCAACCATTCAAACAACCCCTGTTTTGTCTTGAATGTAGTCTTCCATACATCTTGTTTTGCAATCTTGACCTGATGGTAGCCACTACGCAAGTCCAATTTTGTGAAATAGATAAAATTTTTCAATTGATCTAATAAATCATCAATGCGAGGGAGAGGGTACCGATTCTTCACCGTTATTATGTTGAGTTCCTTGTAGTCTACACACATCCTCCATGTTCCATCCTTATTTGCCACCAACGCAATAGGTGAATGGCATGAAGAAGAAATTGGCCTTATGACACCTTAGTTCAACAATTCCTACACCTGCTTCTTATCTCAATTTCAATGGTTGAAAACTTGTACATACCAATGTTGGATAAATTAGCATCTTGCTACAAGTGAATCTCATGTTGGATCTCACGCCTTGGGGAAAGCCCACTTGGTTCCTGAAAAAGCCCATTATAGTTAGAAACAATTTCATACAATTTTTTTTTTATGAGTGGGATCACAACCTTGGAAATCTTTAGATGTCTCTACATCTTTTTCTTTCACAACCATGAGCATGCACCCTTTGCTAGAATTGATCAATCTCTTCATTTGACCCAAACTTACAAGACTGACACTGGTTTTGGCACGATGAGCTCTAATAATGTATTCCACCTCATCTTTCGTGAAATGATATTTGTTTTCATTGCGAAAGAAAACTGCTTTCTTGTCATACAAATATGGATACCCCAATACAATGCTACAAATATGCAAAGGCACAACATCAAGGTCAACCTCATCTACTAGTTTGGATGCAATAAAAAATCTAGCTCTACAATGCTTAGTTACATGTAATTTGGCTTTGTCACATTTCCAACCAAGAGGTTAGGGTTTTAGATGAGGCTTGGTTTCTAACCCTAATTTCTTAACCAAGGATTTTGAAATCAAATTTTCTTATGAGCCCAGATCAAACAAGGTTTCCACTTCAGTATGTTTCATCACAACTCTAATGTGGAACAATTCAATCCTCTTCCATTCATTAACAAAAGACTCATTTGAAGAACTTTTACTTGCATGCAATTCAGAATTTTCATTCACATGAAGAGAAAGGGTACCTTGTATGCCCACTATTGTGATTGTGTCTCGTCATTGGAGTTAGATCCAAGGTCCTAATGTATGATTGCCACCATCTTTTGCTTGCTCTTATCACCAAATCTCTGTCTTCAACTCTGGATGCAACTTCCAATAATGTTCATCATCATGGCCTTCCTTCTTGCAATGTGTGCAAGATGGCTTTGCTCCTTCCTTCTTGGTTATAGTTGCCTTCTTGTCCTTTCAATTTCCTTTTCCTTTGAACTTGCCATTATGAGGTTTGAAAGATGATTTATTGGGTTGATATTCTTTGTCATTATTGCCCCTTCTTTCAAGGTGAATGGCCTTCAAACTGGTCGCATCAATAGTAGTAGGCTCAAATAACAACAAAGAATGTCCGATGTAACTATGTAAAGCACCAATATACTTTGTTACAGTTTCTGGTGAATAAAGTAAAATGCCCAAATTCAAAGCTTGTTTTCTAAACTATTTTGTGAAGCTTTGTACATTTTGACCTTTTCCTTGTCTCAAATATTTCCGTTTCATTAAAGCCTTTTGTCGATAACCCAAAGGATAAAACTGATATTTTAATGCAGAAACAAAATTGGACCAAGAAGAAAGGATATTACCCAAGTTTTTGTTGCCTTTCTGCAAGTCTCTCTCCCACCAAATGAGAGCAGTGTCACTCAGCTGAAGAGATGCTAATTAGATATTGGCCTCATTTGCCTCGATCTACTAAATACGGATATAAACCTCGATCTGTCTAATCCAATTTTTAATTTATCTGCATTACATTCTCCATTATATGTGGGTAAATCAAAATTTACATCTAGGTTAAAAAATGGCTTCTTAGATGCATTCCCATGATGCCTGTTAGAATAATGAGAAGAGGAAGAAGATGAGTTGTCACTAGAGGATGGAGAGGGTGGTTCAGGAGGCTCTCCTCTTCCACCTTCATGATTTACAAAGGCATGATCATTTGGATATTTCTTCGCGGGCTTAATTGTCTTCTCATATTCTACAAAGAACTTGTCAACTTTCTTTGCCATGGTGAAGAAGATTTTGTGATAATTTCACTCTTCCTCCATTCGAGCTTTCTCATATACCATGTTCCGTCTTCGTGTTGCATGCCCTAATTTAGGATAAAAGAATTTTATTTCTCCTTCTCCTATTTGGAGTTGCTCCTTGTTAGCATTCACTCATGAAACTCACATCAAGAAGACCTACTCTGATACAAAACTTGATCCAGATCTTTTACTTCAAGGATGGATACATAATTGCATATAAAAGAGCATGTAACCAAGTGACATAAACACATAAAAGAAGCATAATTCAAAAGTATCCATGAGATCAAAGGCACAAAAACAACTTGGTAATAGAGTTCACCTAGTGTGGGCTACGTCTCTGGGCCCTGCTCAATGTGGGAGGCATCTTTCATTAAATGGCAGTGAAATCAAATTACAAGCAATTACAAAATGACACCTTATACCTCCACTTCTGAGGATGGTATAAAAATGTAGACCTTTGCTGGAGAAACATGCTGCATGGTTGGATTCTTGGCGAAAAATCGTGAACAATGAGTATAAATTTGACCCCTTTCTGACACTGGCACTTCTGGAGCATAAAAAAGGATACCCTTGCATTAGGGTTCCACCCTTCATTCATCCATACACCATTCCATCTAGTATCTCTTCTATTGGCCTTGCTAGTCTCCGCTCCTCCTACTCCCACCTTCCATAGTTTAACAATATATATATATATATATATATATATATATATATATATATATATATATATATATATATATATATGGTAAAGTTAACAAGACCATCAGCCTGATCCCGTGGCTAGCGGATAGTTGCGAAGTCGTAGCATGGTTGGGTCGCGGATTCAAATATGTGGACCCGTAATAGTTTTGTTATGTTGTATGGAATTGGTCCATTTTTATAACTATATACCATATATACCACTGACCACCGTTGGAAGTTGTAGCTTGCCGTCGGTTTTGGGGTTGGTTCCACTGTTTTCAACATCACCATGAAGTTCCATTCCAAAACCCGCAAACATAACCGTTGTGCGGTTGGTTCACCATTTCATATATATATATATATATATATATATATATATATATATATATAAATATATGGTCGGTCCACTAACCGTTGTGTTGTTTGACCACTAACAGTTTGGATTTATAT
This sequence comes from Pinus tabuliformis, assembly GCA_031772625.1. Lineage (NCBI taxonomy): Eukaryota > Viridiplantae > Streptophyta > Pinopsida > Pinales > Pinaceae > Pinus > Pinus tabuliformis. Next base: position 96,102,279 of record CM062805.1, on the reverse strand, counting down.
GTATAGTAATATATGCCTCCAAAGTGGGTGTTTTTATATAGTTTGGCCCCAATTTTTATTGCATATGTTTCACCATTATTATTATATGGTTATGTCATAACCATATATATATATATATAATTGTGATTTGTTTTTCCTTTTGTGCAGGGATAGAGGAAAAACACTGGCACGACATGTGTCAATGACTAATTGCCCATTTGGTCGCCACATAGGCAAATTAGGTCCCCATGTCTCCTTATGACTTGCAAACTTCTAATGGTGATAGAATAGTTATATGAACTCCGATTGAGGTGTCGTTTAGGCCATTAGGTTCATGATGATGATTTGTATAACCTAGTGTCATTATAGCCAAAGCTTGAGAGTTTTAAAATTTGAGCCTTTGAAGATCCTCTTGGATCACTAGGGGTCCTCTAGCTCCTAAGGGAGGTCAGTAAAGTTTTCAATTTGTTGACTCTAGTTCCCAAATGAATCTAGGAGGTCAGGTCATGTCATAGTAACCCTCATCTCACATTTACCTTAGCAGGCCAGAGAAAGTGGGTAGATATGGGAGGGGTGGTTATAGATTGGTATTAGAGCATGGTTCAAACACTTAGACTAGATGGGCTAGATGCATGTTGTTATGCATGCATTGTCATGGTTATGGTTGTCATGAATGAGGTCATGGTATGTAATTTATGTCACCATGATGTTGTTGGTATGTTATGGTGTTTATATGTTGGTTGAGATGGAGTAGAAGATGTAGTTTATTAGAGTGAGGTTGAAACACTGAACCTTGAGGTAAGATCATATCGTAATACAAGTTTGTATGTTTGGGATATAGGTATGTTGCTTGATGGTTACTATATGCATTGTGGTTATATGCATGCCTGTCATTTTATTATTTTTATGGTTACATGCATGATAGATGCTAGTTGATCAGTGTGGTTATATGCATGCCTGTCATTTTATTATTGTTATGGTTACATGATAGATGCTAGTTGATTAGTGTGGTCATATGTACATGTGTTTGTTAGTCATGAATGGTAGTAACTTGTTGTTATATGCATTGTGATCATACACATGATGATTATGGTTATTGCATTTAAGATATCGATGTTATATGTATCATGCTAATCTAGATTGGACCATGCATATGGTTAGGTTTATGAAATTTAGGTATGATTCAATATACTTGTGATAGTATGTCATACTAATCTGGATTGATTTGTGCAGATGTGATAGCCTCCCCTAAGATACACTAAGGTATGAGTTTGATTATATCATCTATTTCGTTTATTTAACATGGTATGTTTACAAGTTGTTTGAATGTCTGATTAATTTCATAATATGAGTATGTGTCTATAAGATTGAATGAAGGAATGATCTTCTTTTAAGATGGTTGTACTAACACAATATGTGTTGAGACAACTGATATGCACTTGAGTGCAAGTGGATGCTAGTTGTAGCACTGTGACTAATGACTGTGATTTGATTATGACATGGTTGTTAGTCTTGGTAAAGGTTGATTTGAAATTAATAGACACGATGCATTTATCTTTGGAACAGGTGACTGACATGTGTGAACAGTTGTCGGGTAACATGTTTGATATTTGCGTGACAAGGTAACAATTGATTTGTTTATATAACAAATAGTTGGGTGATGTGATAGCACATAATAAGACTCAATTGTAGTAAGGAAAAAAGGTAAAGGAAAATAATTGGGTAAGAATTACTTTGGCTATGTTTGGAAACTATAATTCCAAATGAATGAGTGCTTTGCATGAATACATGAAGTCTTCTTAACCTTGATTTTGTCTGAAGCTATGTGGATATGTGTCATACTCATGATTATGTATTTGATAGGTATGCCATTTGGTTTCTAGTTCTAGTTTGATTCGTCAAGAATTGGAATCCCTTGAGAGATGATATATGTATGTGTTCAGTTACAAGTCAACGTGCTGGATAAAACAAGGTAAGGTAACCGATATCTTGTTATGTTTAATCATGCACTGACAATTATGTGTTTATGGTAGTATGCTGCAGGGGATTTCCTGGGAGAAGAGACTACCATGAAATCTTGAAGAAGGCTCAGGTTGAGCTTCCCCTTGGAAGCATTAGGAACCCATGGGGAATGAGTCATGGTTTTTGTTGCTAGTTTTGTTCTTTTCATGCTTTGGGATTTGTTTGCATTTGACTTGAGGTTTTGTTTGTGTCTGGTGCATGGCCATGCCACTTTGTTTGTAATGTCGTATTGATATTGGTTTTCATGGTATTCTTCTTGTTTTTTCTTGTCATTTCCTTTTATGTTTTGAGGGTCTTGGGAATTGGTTGAGGAAGAAGAAGTTAATGGAGCTCGAGGAGAGCTGAATGAAACCCAATAAGTAATGTAAGACCCGAATGGAGCCTGGTGCATGTATAAGGGTAAATAAAGGCAAGAGTATGACAGTTAGTTGGATTGGTTGGGTCCACTTGGGTAAATGGATAGTGGCGGGATAGTCGTGAGAAAGGTAATAGGAAAGGTAAAGTGAATGGACTTAAGGTGTTCGATGCTTTGGATATGTTGGGAACTATTGTTCTCAGTGTTGTGAATGTTGTGCACGGATAAAGGGAGTTCTCTTAACCATTTATCTTATGATATCTAGTAATTATGTTGTAATTATGATTATGCTGATGTCTACATTTGTATATATGTATGTGCGTTGCAATTATCTAACAGGGTCATTAGGGATCATGATTACTTTATGCTAATGTTTATATGAATGTGTGTATATATGTATGCCATTGTTTTATAAGGTTGTCACAGATCATGCTTGTGGAGGAATGATTTCTTATACACGTGAACGACATGAAAAGGTTCCTGGTCTTATGAGGAATCAATTTGGAAGAGCAACCCTGACATATCTATGAGGTCAGTTTCATGTGGATATGAATTGATATTATATGCTTATACTACACCTATGTTTATGTTATGGATACTTAATGATGAGGGATACATCAGTGGAATGAGAGAATTGTGATATGCGACATGCTAGGAAAAGCATGGATAGTGGAAAGACACGAGAAGCAAGGTTGGTTGGTAGAGGTAGTGTGGTCTCTGGATGTGTAGTACTATTTTTGTGTGTATGTTGTACATGTTGTACTTGTGGTGTTGTGCACATGCAGTAATGTGTACATATGGTAAAGTTTTCATGTTTGATATGTAGTTTTGTGTACATATGGTGCTATGTACATGTTGTATATGCGGTGCTATGTGCATATGGTGTTTTGTGAATGTTGTACATGTCGTGTTGTGTGCAAGTGGTGTTGTGTACATGTCGTGCATGTGGTGTTGTGTACACATCGTGCATGTGGTGCTCTGTACATGTGGTGTTGTGTACACATTGTGCAGGTGGTGCTGTGTACACATTGTGTAGTTAGTGTTGTGTACATGTGGTGTTGTGTACACATTGTGCATGTGGTGTTGTGCACATGTAGTGTTGTGTACACATTGTGCAGGTGGTGTTGTGTACACGTTACACAAGTGGTGATGTGTACGTGTGGTATTGTGTACATGTTGTACACGTTGCACAAGTGGTGTTGTGTACATGTGGTATTGTGTACACACTGTACACGTTGCATAGTGAACATGTGGTGTTGTGTTGCATGTATTGTGTAGTCATGGTATTGTGAAATGCGCATTCATTGTGTTGTACAATAAATGTAGGTGTATGTGTCATGTTGTACTATGTGCATGTATAAGTGTTGTGTTGTACATTGTGTATGTGTATGTATTGTATAGTGTTATGGGATAGACAGGTATGGGACTATCTAGGCCCTTGTTATTGGTATTGAGGGTCGAGGGATTTTAGTCTCTAGATGTCCTTCTTGTTTATATTGAGGGTTGAGGCGGTAAAGTCTCTGGATGTCCTTGTTGTTGATATTGATGATTGAGGTGGTTTAGTGTTGAGATACCATTGTCGTTGATATTGAGGGAGGAGGCAGTTAGTATCCAGATTCCCTTTTTTCTCTCAAGAGAAGAGAAGGAATTGGTTGCTTGCTGGGTTTGGCAAACCAAACCAGTGCATATACATGGTTAAAGAGAAGATAAGGCACTAGGTTTTGGAAACCGATTCAGTGTGTGTAAAAAAAGGATAAAGAACAAAGGTAGAAGTAAAGAACCATTTGAAAGATAAGTATAAGTATTCTATTTCAGTTTTTAATTATGCATATGATCTATGATTATGATTTATGATGGTTACATGTGATCTATGATTCTGATTTATGATTGTTTCTTTTTTAGCTAACCAGATGTGATATGTTCATATATGATGATTTGATCAAACAAATAGTTTGACTTGTTGTGAAAGGAAGTACGGAATTGAAAGTGTACCTTATTGACGAGCCACTAAATAGGTATGGTTTGAATTTGTTTCAATTCCTTTTAGTCAAATGGAAATTATGTGGTTGGTATAGGAAAGTAGGGAATCCCTTATTTGGGTGGTTGAAAATAACTACAAGAATTAGCAACAACAACAAAAAGGAATTGGAATAGGGCCATTAGGAGCAAGGTCATTATGGGACACTGGTACCCAATAATGTCCATTAATTTCCATGAGCATGCTATGACCTATGATGGTTTTGAGGCAAGGATATGACTTGGTTTTTGGACCTTCGGATGTGAGGAGACCTTGTCAAGGGATGGATCACCCAAGAAAGGGGATGTTAGGGAACTTGGAAGGTGAGTGACTGCACAAAAGGGGGTGACTGGATTTCCCGAGGGACTATGTAGCAGAGAAGGGAATGTTGGGGAATGGATTTATTTTGGTCGTTAGCATTTCTATATGGAATTAGAAGCAAATTGGGAGTGTTCCTTAGAATAATGAGCCGATAATTGTTCACTGAGGGAAAATGTAGCGCAAGGATCATAACGCTAGACATTGGATGTAGGTTTAACTTTAACAGTGGATTCTGAACTTGTTGGGAAGGAGGTGAATCCTGGTACTATTTTTGAGGGTGGAGATGTGAGCCTCTAGATTCCCTTATTGACTGACATAAGCATTGTATCCTTTTATTTGCTGGTTAAAGCAAATGTGTATGTGTATCTTATTGTAAATATCATATCGAGTTAGATTTATAAAGCTCCATAGACAATATGGTTGTTTGATGGTTGAAGCGAATGTGCATGAGTATATTTGTGGTTGTTATTGTAAATATCATAATAAGTTGTGTTATAAAGCTCAAGTAAACAATATGTTTATTATTATTTCAGTAGGATGTCATTCTAAATACTGCAATGCGCTAGGTTATAAAGCTCTATAGGAAGTATATTTTGGTTTTCAGCGGTTTTGTTGGTCATAGGTGTTATAAAACACCGAGGATGGTGTTCCCCTAAGGGGAGGGGTTTGTAACATCTCCGGGTTAAAAGTTCATGTAATAAAGTTAATAAAGACAAAATAAGACCAAGGTCATGGGACACTTATTCTAAGCTGAATGTTGGGAAAAACATCCTAGTGGGTATCACTTGTTATTTATTATGGCTAAAGAAATTGGTAAAGGCATTGGAAAGGAAAGGTGTCAATTATTGGCAATTATTTATGAAAATAAAGGAAAATAGGTGAAAAGGGAGATGAAAGGTCACAGGTTTGCATGAGGAGGAAATTGAAGGAAAATGAAGAAATTAGAGGTATCAATAATAAAAAGGCATCAAAGCATCAGTTTGGGGCCTTTTTTGTTAGTTTGGCTTTGGAGTTAGTTAGAGAGAGTAGAAGAGCACAAAGAGGAGAAAGTAAAGGAAAGAAAAGGAAGGTAAAGGAATGCAAGGGAAAGAAAGGAAGGATTGGATCAAGTAACTTCAGCTGGAGGACTTGCAAGTAATAGGTTGCATGTGTGATTCCCTAGCTAAAGTGTGAATGTATGGTGCATGCATTTATGTATTTGGTTCATTTGCTGTCATTGGAATAGGTTTTTCCTGGTTTGATAGTGGTTTTAGCCCAATTCCTAGATAGCCATGGTGTGATTGGATTCATTCTTGGTTGAGATTTGGATTGCCGGAAGGTTTTGGATCTAAGTGAGGTGGTCTAAGGAAAACCCCAAGGGTTGGGGGTGGATATGGTTTTCTTCGGGAAGCCCTTAATAGGGGGGTGGAGATAGGAAAATTCCTCAAGGGATGATGAAGGAATTCTGAGGCGTCCAAGCTTGGTTTGGTTTTGTGATCTCAAGACCAATTTAGGTGAGATCATGATAGCGTGAGGGTGGAGGTGGTTTAACCTCTAGATTCTCTTGGTTTTTTATGTCTCATTTCATCCCATGCGATCCCACATTCATGCTTGGAATATGGCACATGGGTGATTGGATGAAATAAATATTTGGTTCACTCAATCTATGGTCAAGTGGTATGTGGATCCCCTGACTTCGTTGGCTTTTGCATCATTTAATGAGGACTATTTCTCTATAGAAATATATGAAGCATTTGTATTTATTAATATTGTGATTTGATGGTTATTATGTCATGATTACTATGGTGATTATTTTCTTGTTATAAGCATGGATACATTATATACTCTAGCTATGGCACATTCATGAATTGTTATGTATTTGGTTGGTTGATGAATGCATGAGCTAGAAAATGTTATTGTGACTATTAAGAGAGGGTATTAGACCTTCTTGGTGAATATTAGATAAGTTTTAGGACTCTATGTTCAGATATGCATTCATGACTAGTAGATTGCATGTTCATTATATGTTTGACAAAATGAATTTCATGGTTAGGCCTGGTTAGGTCAAATTCTTGACTAAGTTTCGTATGCATGAATTTTTCTTGATGTTATATATCATTCTAGAAAGTCTCATTAAGTTCTGGGCAGTGGTTAGGAGTCAAGCCCTGGAAAGGTGGCACTGATTTCAGGGTCACATGCTCAAAACTAGCAATTTTGGGCTACAGTCGCTACCTTCCAGGCTTATGCATGCTACTAGAGGGCTATAGTTGCATGGAGCCCTTATCATGCATGCTAATGGGGGCTCAGATCACTAAAAAGGAAAATTAGCTCAGGGTTTGGACACTTGGAAGGTTTGTTTAGCTCCTGGGGGTCCTGTAGCTCCTAAGGGAGGTCAGTAAAGTTTTCATTTTGTCAACTCCACTTCCTTAATGAAGCTAGGAGTTCAGGTCATGTCATAGTATCCCTCAACTCATGTTTACCCTAGGAGTCCAGTGAAAGTGGGTAGATATAGGAGGGGTGGTTATATGAAGACTCTTTTCCAGATGAATATCTCTTTGCAATATCCACTTATTCACCTTGGTATGCAAATATTTCCAATTACCTTACTACTGGAAAGCTTCCCCATCACCTTTCACCCAAGGAAAAGAGAAAAAACATTCAACAAAGTGCCTAGTATTTTTGGTTGGATGGATACCTCTTCCACACTGGTTTTTATCAGCAAAATAGAATATGTGTGAGGGAGTATAAGATCCATGCAATTCTAAAGGCTTGTCATGATGAGCCTTATGGAGGAAACTTTGCAAACATGAGAACATGTCATAAGGTGCTTCAAATAAGCTATTTTTGGCCTAGTATATTTTTAGATGCAAGTAAATATGTGTAGGGTTGTGAAAACTTCTAGATGATGGGCCAACCTAGTCAATCAGATGAAATTTCATTACAGTCTCAATCGATGATGTAGCCATTAGAGAGGTGGGCTTTAGATTTGTGGTGTTAGCGCTTGAAATTTCACCTCAGGCTGAGAAAGGCAAACCTCAAGGCAACATCAAACCATTTAGCCTCGTAGCTAGCCCTACGGGGCAGGAGAAGGCTCTCTCTGGTCTATCTGGAGAGAAGGCTCTCTCCGGTCTATCTCGATAAAATCTTCAATAGATGAGATGACCAATAAGGTAACACTGATATTAGGCTAGTAAACTGATAAAAAGGGTTGATTTGGGGTTTTTTGGGTTTTTGGTGGCAAATTGAGGAGAGGGCAATTTTGGGTGCGGGGATTGGACACAGTTTCTGCAGGGGGTTCCTTGGGGCGAGGTAGGAGACAGTGTTGATGCCTTTAATTGAGGTGGATGGTCAGGAATGAAAGGTGAAGAGCTAAAGAGAGCAAACAATAACTTTGAATTCTCTTTAGACAGTAGAAAACATAGAAATTAAACAAACTTAAAAGCAGAGCATGGCAAGCATGAATTCTTACTTTAACACTTCATTTGTTTAATATGCAGAAGGAAAGAAAGGAGATGAATCACATAACACACTTACAAGAACATTAAGAAACACACCATCAACACATGAGTCCACAAGAATCCCAAAGAGGACTGCAAAACCCTGGTCTTCCTTAGCCAAAAATTGCAGAGATACAGTGAATAATACAATGATAGCTTCTCCCTCAAGAGTCCAACCATGAAAATGAGCAAGAAAGTACATAATATAGATGATCTAACCTCTTTCCCTGCCTCCATGGGTCGAGCTCACTATCCTAGGAGCTGTTTCAACCACTTCTAAACTAAGCACTACAAACTAGGCAGTCAAAACAACTTGCCTCTATAAGCTAGGAAACAAATTCATTCATTTAATATTTACCCTCTTCATGAATGAATCTTCTAGAAGTGTTACATAAGAGTAAAAGTGTCTTAAAAGTACAATAATTACATCAAAGAGAATCATAATTCACCCCAAAAAGTCAAACTGAGTCAAATCTGCGTTTTCTGGGTTGTACAGTGCATTTTTTGAAAAACTGCCTGACGGGTCGCGCGCCCCTGCCTGACGGGTCGTGCCCCTTTGGAGCTCTGTTTGGGGTACTTGCAGGTGGCCAAATTGAGCAAAATTAGGCTTGTTGGAAATTTCTGTGAGTCTACTTTCTAACCCAACTGGAATTTTTGAATTTGGAGTTCATTTGCCCTGTCAAAAACCAATTCTCCCAAGACAGCTTTCTGCAGTTCAAAAAAGTGGCAGAAAGTCAAATTTTGCATGTATTTTGACCTTCTGGAGGCCCAAAACTCCATAAAAACTCAAGTCCATCCATGGGCATATGTAACTTTGCATGAAAAATCAGGAAATGCTGAGTTTTTATGAAAAGGAGTTGCCCTGATGAAGGGTCGCGCGGGGGGTGAGACCCGTTAAAGAGCCAAAACCTGTAAATTACCAAAAAATGCCAAAATTACCCAAAATTCTCAAATTTTTTTGGGATTTGAGCTGTGGCTAGGCTATTGAGTTCCATGATCTTTGAGTGAAGCCTCAGCCAAGATACGGAGGGGATTTGGCCTCTTTCTCCGTTTTAGAGCCTCGGTCAACCGCCTTTGAAACATCTTCATTTTGGCCTTGCACACATGCATTCTTGCCCAGTAATGATTTTTCATGTTCCTCAGCAACTTTTTCTCTTGGTTGGCCTTAGCCAACAGCCTCTCTAAGTGTGCATTCACCTGGATGAGCATAGACTCTCGGTCAGCAGGCAATGGGTCCCCGGGTCTTCTACGGTTCAAGGTTCGGTCACTACGAATCCTCCATAGCTCATCAAGTGCTTTCTCCTCCTCCAACTGTTTGTTGCGCTGCTCCAGGTAGGTGATGGTCCATTGGGCACCCTCAAATCTCCTCTGCAAAGCATCATTTTCAGCTCTGAGATGCTGAATGATCTCCTTTGCCTCTCGGCTAGGAGAACTGGCCTCAAGATCAATCACCTCAGTGTCTGGAACTCCTGATGGACCCTCATGAATCATGGGTTGTTTGCCCCTCTGTGCTGCCTGTGCTAGTGAAGGAAGCGAGGCCCCTTCCACCTGATGTGGAGATAACACTCGCTGAGCTGAAGATGAAGGCGAGACCCCTTCCACCTGCTATGGAGATAGTACTCGCCTGACTGCTGCAAATAAGGCCCTTGGGCCTTTCTGATAGGTGACCAGAGGTGAGGAGCTGACATGTCTAGTGACAGGGATGTGATGCCGGTGTGATGGTCCTCTCTCCTCGTGAACAACCTCAGGATGTGGCTGTGATGGCGCTGTGAAAAACTCACGAGAGATGAACTCCTCCCATGAGATGCCCTGCTGAGTCAACTGATGCAATACTACTAGCTGAATCAAACCATAATGGTGAAGGCTCTTGTACTGCTGTGCCGGGGGCTTCCTCTGCAACATGGGCACCATCCTCTGAATGTTCTGAAAGAAGAAAACCGGGATGTTCATCATCCTCACTCGGGTGAAGTGCATCAAAAGGCGAATGTGATATGAGTACACCTGTGAAAATCTGCCCTCACAGGTAAAATAGTGCATAATAAGCCTCATGATGGGAGCATACTCGCTCCGGAGAAACCTGAATGGAAAAACACCCGCCAAATGTCTCATGAATGGTGGCCGGACATAAGGCTCAAAGTGAACAGTATCTAGCATCTTGCGCTTATTCCACACCTCACCAACATTAGGTATCCCTGTAGCATGTGAGATCACCTCCGGTGTCAATGTAAAGTTCACCCCTGCAAGATTGACATGTCCATCATGGAGGTGTAAAACAAAAAGGCAGGCCAACTCTCTGTGGTGCTGAATCCGAGAAATCCTCTCACAGAACTCATAACAAGACATGTACTGAAAACAAGTGACTGCCATAGGATAGGCCTGTAACTCTGCTAAAGAAGTGGGCTCCTCTCGCTTATGATGTCCACCCTTACCCCTTACGAGGCCTCCTCTGTACCTCAACCTCTGCAGATGATGAATGGTCATCACTTTGCTCGTAAGTTTCGGTTTCTGACATAGTTTAGGAGCAAAGTGGACAAACTGTACTGCTGTCTCTGCTTGTAAAAAGTGCTGAATTCTATGCTGTTTCAAGGGGAAAAAGACATGAGGGAAATGTTAGGGGAGGGACCTTTTTACAAGGAATTGGGAATATATAAATATAACAGGGAAATTTTAAGGAAAATGTTGCAAACCATTATGCATATAGGAGTACATATTTAAAATCAGGGATATTGGGAAATCATTTGCAAAAATCACTGCATATGGGAAAAACATGTATGAAAGTGAACATATGGGGATATGAAAACATGCAGCATTAATAGGGGAAGATAGGGAAACATATGCACAAAACTGTTGACATATTCACCAACATTTTCTATTGTTTACACATGCATATGGTAGAGGGAGATTAGGGTTTTGAATGCTTTGGGAGAGGGGTAGGGTTTACACTTTTAGTTATTAGGGAGAAGGGAGGGTTTGCATTTGATTTATAAAATATCATGGGAGAAAAATAGGCATACATACAAGTGTGAGTGGAAAGGGGAAGGAGGGAAACAATTACAAAGGGAAAACACCTTGAAACAACACAAACCCTAGCACATTTTACCCATTAACATTGCAGTCATATGAAGAGGTTTCACTTGCACAATTTCGATCATTAAAACATGTTTCATGATATCCACCAATCATAACCAACAACCATTTCAAGTTTAGAACACCTACCTCAAACGAATTTATGGCTTGGAGAGCGTTTGAGCAAGTTTAAAATCGATTTGCAGGGAGACAGCTCGACGGGTCGCGCACCACGCCCAACGGGTTGCGCACCTCTGACGGGTCACGCCCGTTGTATTTTTACACTGTGGAAGACCCTCTGACGGGTCGCGCGCACCTGACGGGTCGCACACCTGGCCTGACGGGTCGCGCGCACTTGACGGGTCGCGCACCTGGCCTGACAGGTCGCGCACCAGTCCAATGCCCAAACTCGCTCTGTATTCGCTCCTTTCTCTCAACCACTCTCTCAAACCTCTCTTGCAAGCGTCTAGGATGCACAATGAGAGTGATAGGAGGGAATTTGGGGTTTTTATAAGTTTCATTTGAAAAAAATTCATTCACAAACCCACTTTCTAATGTTTTCTCTTTGACACTTTATAACACTGACTTTTTGGTTTCTTTTGTCATGAATTTGACTCATTGAGTGCTTTGACTTGATTCTTTTTGCAGGTAGATCATCTGAGGGATCTTGACAAGGGGACCAGGGTTGCATTTTGTTCGCTGAATACTTTTGAAATTTCATCACTTATTTACAAAAACTTGGAAAATGACCTTGGCTTTAAAAACAGAGTTTTTAAATCCAAGGTGAAGATTAGCTGTACCAGATAAGAAATCTTGAAGAAACACTTTTACAATCATCCCTCTGGCTTGCTGAATACTCATTGACTTTTCAGACACATGACCCTGTAAACATATTTGACCAAAACCCTAGACCTAGGAAATTGACCTCAAGACAGGATAAGACAAGCTTGAAAGAGCTTATTGACTGAAATGACCTGAACCAGCAATGCCAAGAGGGGTACAACACACCAGCTCCTCCATCAGGGTTATGGCATGCCTAACGGGATGCAAAAATTGACACTGATGAGACACCTACATATGAAAATGCAAAGAGTTTTGATCGCTGATGGAGGGCTTAAGACCGACTCTAACATGTGGGACTGATTAATCCCCCATTTTAGCAGTAGACTTATATTTTGGTATGCAAATTCTACGCCACCAAATGGATTGAGGCAATAAACTCACTAAGGAAACTAAGCATGTTGTTTCAAAGCTTTTATTTGAGGAAATGTTTACTCAGTATGGAGTGCCAAAGGATATAGTTACAAATGGAGGAGCACACTTTACTTCTCGGCTAATAGAGGACCTTAATAGGAAGTATAGGATTCATCACCAAGTCACTTCACCTTACCATCCAAAGGAAAATGGGAAAGTGGAAAGTAATAATAAGGTGCTTGAAGTTATTCTCACAAATATTTTGCTAGGCCACCGAAGAGACTGGGTTGAGAGACTTCCAAAAGTGTTATGGGCTTACATAACTACTTGGAGGAATACTACAAGATTCTCTCCCTATGAGTTGGTATTTGGTAAGAGTCCTATATTTCCCATTGAATTTGAGATAAAGACACTCATAACTACTTTGGAGGTGAATTTAGATTTGATTGTAGCTCAAAAACATTGATTGGAACAATTGAACGAGTTAGATGAGAAGCACTTGACTAGTGTGCAATGAACATATATTATTCAACAATAACGTGCCAAGTGGCATGATAAATTTATCAAGAAGAATGTGTTTCAGAAGGGCGATCAGGCTCTGTTATATGGCTCCAAATTCAAAGATTTCAAAGGGAAGTTATGCACCGGGTGGCTAGGTCCTTATGAAGTGGATACAACCCTTGACAATGGGAGTATGAAACTAATAACTGTTGATGGGTCCCAAACATCCATGCTTGGCAATGGACACTATGTGTGATTTTATCATAAGCCTTTTTATAAGGATTCATTTGTCAACATTGTCTCAGATGTAGATTCAAATATTGAAGTTATTTGGGCAATGGAAACTTTTCCTACATTGCCAACCACTTAATTTTTTCCTTTATTAAAAAAAAAAGAAAAAGAAAAAATAAATAAATAAGAAAGAGAAAAAATAGAAATAAAAAATGGCTAGTGGTGAAAACCCCTTTAGGGCACTATTTGACAAATGTGGTGGCTGAAAACTATCTTGTTAGTGGCCACCATATCTTTTTCTTTCTCTATGAAAATGTTATGATATCTTTTTATTTTATGCGTTTAATTGGTTTATTGTTTAAACTTGTTTATGTTATAGAGTCAATATTTACCAACCATTACAAGATGCTACCCTTATTACAGACTTACTACTACTAAAGGACATTATGTATTCCAATAGGTTATGTTGATATATTTATATGCATATGCAATCCACTTCTACATTTCTACACAATTTTGCTGATACAGATCAATGATACTTTCATTTGCCCACCACCACAAGTTGACACACCATGTATTCTTGCATTTTCATGGTTGAAAACTACAATATTGTGTTTATACACCTGATTTTGCTAACATAGAAACCTCTATCACCACATCATTGCAATGAAGGCTTCAATAATAGACAAATTCCATGAATCAATTGTTGCACAATGCTAATCAAGTCAATGCCACTTGTACAATTTATGTGCCATCATAATGGTAAGTCGAGGGTAAGTACAATTTTTATCATTTACTTGCATTATTGGATTTATGGTTGAAATGACCCTCTATCACACCCATTGAGGATGGCTATTATCATCAAGTTGGGGGGGAGGTGGATCATATATATCATATTATGCAATACCTATTAGGTGTGGAGCCTGATTATCTTCTTTATTTAGAGGTATCGCCGCATTGAACCCTTGTTCGTAATGTAGGGGAAAATCCGCCCGTAAATGTTCGCCGCCTGGGGGATCCATGGGGGGCGGTGAACTTGTAAAATGTTGTAATTTCGTAGTCAATTTGGGTCGTTCATTAGGCGGAAATATGACGGTAGAAGTTATGTTTAATTTAGGGTTTTTCCCTAGAAGGCAACCCCTCGCTATATATGAGGGAATTGTATTGCATCTATGTAGATTTGTATTTTGAGTGAGAAAGGGAGAGGAGATTGTGTGAGAGAAAAGATGGAATTACAATGGATCTGTTGTAGGTTGTATCTCTTCAGTTTGCTGGAAAATATAAAAGGAAGGACTGGTTGTTTCTTCGTGGACGTAGCCCAAATTTGGTGAACCATATATATCTATGTCTTTCTTGTTTTATGCATTTTCTGTGTTTATATTTCTGTAGTATTTTTATGTGTTCCATTGCTCCGTAATATATAATTTTCTAATAGTACCACCACCATCCCAAATTAGTAATTATTGACTATACTTTGTTAAATAATAACCAGTTGTTATTATTCCTATAAACCCAATGTGACCACTTTGAAATCATTCCCATTACTTTTCAATTATGACATAAAACTGTCAAAAGGGTAAAATTTCCAACTCTAGCATATTGACATTCTCCTCTCTAATGAACATTTGCATGAACAAGTGCCAACCTTATAATAGTATTCTAAGTAGAAATGGGGGAAGTAGTAGTCTGCCACGAAATTGACTCCATTGATACTTTGTTACACCATCTAGAGGCCCTTGAAGTATTTCAAAATGTGGGTTGGCTGGCATACTTTGAGAAGTTGAAAGGATTCAATGAGAAAATTTTCCTAGAATTTGCACAAACACTAAATTAATAGGTCTCTGTAGTCAGAGGAATAAGGGTTGTTATTATAAAGGAAGTTGTGGCTAGGGACAAGTCTACCGCATACATGAATGCACCAATGTTGCTGAAAAATAACAATCCCAATGAACAAAGACACATTTTTGTAGGAAGGCGAGGAGGTAAGGTATAATGGAAGAGGGGTTGATAGGACCTCCCTTTCTCATCCCTAGGATGATGTGGTTTATTTCATTTAGAAGTTTACAACTTGTAAAGGGCATTTTGGGATTTTTTCCATTATCATTCTCAGTTATTAGCACAATTGTGTAATGGGAATATAGTTAATATGCCTTATCACTTGTTGAAATCATTACAACATATGGCAGATGTTGTATGCATGGAAAAATGCCTTGAAACCCATGTAACTAATCATGGGTTGGTTAAACTAATCATGGTTGAATCTTTGTAATAGAAAGGGAGTACATGGACCAGACTGCTAATAGAATTGCGAGTACCAAGCCTAGAGGAGGAAAGGAATGAAACTGAGGAGCATGATGAAAATGAAAAAATAGGGTCAAAAGCAAAGGCAATTACACCTCCTAGGCCTTCTCGTTGAAATTTCCAAAGTAGGAGTTCTACAAAAAATACTTTTGATACAGTTGCTAAGGGAAAAAGTGTGTGTATTAAAGAAAAAGTGGATATCTCTAGCGAAAGTATAAAATTGATGGGTATGGGTTCCTTGTTGAAGAATAAGTGCCTCTATGAAAACAAATAAGAAAAATGTCGGTAAAAAAGACATTTGGGAGTAAAAACCTTAGGAAAAGAGTAAGAGTGATTGTTACACCATCATCTCCCTCAGGACCCAGAGTTCATGTTATTACAATGGAATCAAAGGAGCTAGAGGAATAACCTAACAAGGAGAAGAAAGAAGAACCTAATCAGAAGAAGGAAGGCATTCCTCCATCAAGTAAAATTGAAACTGACCTCCTAACCTAATAAATTAATGATTTGAAAAAGAAAAATTAAAATTTGAAGAGACAACTTGCCATACTTAAAGAGAAAATTCAATTCAATAAAAAAACAAGGTTATAAACCATAACAATGGTGGCAGGAATGGTGTCACTTGCTGAAACAACTGAGAGGTTATGCATTGTTTGTAAACAAATTCTTAAGAAAGCATGTTGTGAAGGGACATAAACTATCTCTATTGGAATACAAGTATAAGAGCAGGATGTGGAGTTCCAGACAACTGATCCACAAGAATCTGTTAACGACGTTGCTGCTACACAAGAACTAGCAATTGAAGCAGAGTGGATTGGGGAAAATCACACTACTAATCCACAAGAACATGCTGAAACACTACTTCTACGTAAGAACCAATAGTTGAAGCAGAGTACACTCCGAAAAATCAAACTGCTAATCCAGAAGAACATACTGACGACGTTGCTACTACACAAGAACCAACAACTGAAGTAGAGCAGACTTGGGAAATCATACTGTTGATCCACAAGAACCTATTGATGATGTTGCTGATACATAAGAACCAATAGCTGAAGTGAAGTAGACTAAGGAAAATCAAACTATTAATACACAATAAGTTATCAATGGCGCTATTGATACACAAGAACCAACAATCGAGATAGTGCAACAAGAGAAGAAGGAAGATAAAGAAGGATTGCAGGAAGTTGTTGAACTTTATACTGTAACAAAAATAGATGTGACACAATCAAGACTTGAAGGACCATTGAAATCAATGTTTCTTCCTAACGAATTAGATAGATGCAAAAGGATAGCAATCTCATTGGAATATGAGGTCATCCCTCTAAGAAAACACGAGGAGATTATTAGCAACCTTAAAAGAGTTTGGGCTTAAATTTTGTTGATTCGGAATTGGGAAAATATCAAGGGGGGGAAAAAAAGCAATATTATAGGTAGAATAATTACATAAAAAGGTATAGTTGTTATAGGAAGAGAAGGAGAAGATGTATGATCTAGCAAAAAATGTGATAAGTTGCAGAACCCCTTCTCCTTCTTACCCTTTGTATTTACAAGTCTTTTCTTTTCTTTTTCAATTAGCAAAATTAAAAGAGCAATGGCCACATGGGATAAGGGATGTTCAAGCTTTTTTGGAAAACTTCCAGAAGGCTAATTTCTCATAACATCATTTATTATGTGGACTATATTTGCATGATCATGCACATTTTGGAGCAAGTAGTTTTAATATTACACCTTATGTGGGAGATGTTTAGTTGAGGGCCTTTGTTTCATTTTTAAAGAATTAGTTCAACTAGAAAGTTGCTTGTAGCACTGTAACAACAAATGAATAGGATACAAAATTTCTCATTCGAAATGAACCTAGCCCTACCCAATCTATATATGACCTATAATAAAATTTGGCAGTTTCTAGAAACTAAGAAGTTGTTGATGGAATTCAAAAATAGGGCCCTGGGGCACTTTTCCAATAGTATCATATTATTGAAACAAGATGCATTGGAAGGAAGCAAGCTTATATGGGAAGCTTGTAGAGAAGAATTAAGGAATGAGGATCCCTACTATATTCCAAACTTCATACATGCACTTTCTTGGGTACCTTAGTATGTGGAATGTATAATAAAATGTGGGCCTAACTGGTATGGACTTAGGTTCAAGTTTCCACTCACTTGGCTTCCTGTCTATAAGTATCAACACCCGTATCAGTTATATGATGGAATGTGGGAAGTATAATTACTTGTCTCCTGAGGATACAGAGCACTCATTGAAGATACAATATGAGTATACATTTTTTTGGAGTTCCATTCACAACACATAAAAAACTGGCTACAAAGCTCTGCATGAGGACATGAAGATGCTTAAGTTGGGGGGATATGTTGGGATGAAAAATTGGCATCCTCTTTGTACCTATTTTCCCTATATTTTCCTACCATTTTGACCCTAAAAGGAAATACCTTGCCACTTCGTTAGTCATTATTGGCCAAAGTACGTTCCTTTTTCATATCACCTTTATTATTCAAATTTTCTTGTAATTTGATACACAATCTAATTGAGTTAGGATATTTCACTAATGAATTGATGAAGGGTTGTTTCAGGTGGTGTGGCTTGTTTAGGTTCTATTACAAGATGAGATCTCTAGAGTTTTTCTTTGTTAAAGATGGGATGAAAACCCCACTGATATTTCTAGTACAACATAAATGCCTATTTTGGATGCTCTGTTCTTCCACAATAAGCAACATAGATTGATACAAATAGAAACATAATCAAAGTTAGATTGACGATTGAAGTGAGACACTCATGAATAGCTCAATCAAGTTAGTTGGAACAATGGAGATTTCCAAATGTAAATCTATTATAATTTAGAAAAATGTTACAACTTTGTTTCGATTAAGATAATTTGTTACAATACAATTATGTATAGTCTCGATTTGGATCACATGAGAGTTGAAAGATTCTCATGATCATCCAGTTTTTTTGAAAAGGGTTGTAACCTAAAAATATAAAGAAATGGAATCCCTACATATGGGGCATGCATAGATAGAGATAGTTAGAGGGAGAGAACCATCATTGTAAACAATCATGTATTGCAACTTTCATCAATGCAAACATGTATTATTGATGGCTCCATATCTCTTTCTTAATTAGCTTGTTTGTTGTGTAAATCACTAACCCCTTCTAAGGAGGAAAGGCCCTCCTTCTTAGCAACGATCACTAGATAGAGAGGTATCATAGTTATATATTTATTTCCTCTTAGTTACGGGTTATGTTTGATTTAATTTTACTATTACAGATCTTATTCATGTATTTAATAGTTTCAAGATTGTAGCCTCTATTATTGTGTAACAACATAGGTCCTAGACCATTATATTAATTAGATACATTATGGTTTTTTGATTACTGTTACAACTCTTTGGTATGATTAATTGATTGAATGGTTGTTACGAAAATTGTTATTTTATTGTTTGAGTGTTGAATGGTTTCCAGGAGTGTTGTTTCTTTCGAATAAGAGTGATCAAGTGATAGAGTGTGATTTATTCCACAACATGTGTCTTTTCTTTCAAAAGTGGGAGCAAGATTTGAAGTGTAACAACAAGTGTGTTGGGAGTGTTGAGTGATATTTACAATTATTGGTTTTGAGACTTTGTTAGCACTAGTTTCGATTTGTCCATGCATATATTTTCCACAATAGCCTTGAAATAAAAAGGCCTACCCGAATTTACAATTTATGTGTGAGTAGGATTGGTTGTTCTTAATTAAAAATACAATTAATCTTCCCAACAATAGGAAGACACAGAAATCATTAAAATAATGCAATATGAGAAAAACAATGAAGAGAAACTAAAGAAGAAGTGAAGAAGAATATTGCTAGCCGAAGGTGATGAAGAAGCCCACAAAAAGAAGTGTTAAATGAAGATGAGATGTGGAGGAGAAAGTTGCAAAACTTATTGAAGATGGAGATGAATATTGTTCATTAGAAGATGTTGGAAGGAGACAAGATTCAAATATGCCAAAGAGAGTGGAAGTTTGCAAGAGAAAGTGTAGGAAAAAGCATTCAAGTGAGGAGGTGTTATGTGAGAAGAAGTGGAATACTAACAAAGGTAATTCTCTAATAATTTTTAGGAAGATGAAGACACCTAAATATCAATGAAAATGAAATGAATAGTTAATAATTGATCCTAGAGAGAGAGTATAATAAGTTCAATGAGGACTCTACGTTATGTAATTAAGAGAAAGAGGGTTGGATACACTTAGGCACTAGAGCTTCTTAAGTAGATGCAATCCAGTCTCTAAGGAGACTTGAATTAATGGTGGTGATGGGGTAGAATAAAACATTAGTAGAAGTAGCATAAATGAAGAGAGTTGTAGCAAGAGATATTTTGAAGAAGAGAGAAAAGTTACATATGGGATTAATGCTTCCAATAATACTTTGTTGGTTTTGACATTGTTCCAAGTAATCATGCATCAAAATAAAAGAGGGGAGTGTGTAATAAGAGGATGGCTATAGTGGTAAGATAAATCTACTTAAGATGACAGTGATAAAATATAAAGGTGAGAAGTTCTCCTAGAAGCATGAGAACATACTTTTAATATATTAGGGATTTCAAGACAATGACATCCTCAATAATTTGAAGCCACCCCTTCCAAGTTACTTGAGAGAAAGAGAGTTAGAGAGAATTCATGGTGAAAGTATGAATTGTGATGTGGTAGAGTGAGGATTATGTGGCACTAAGAGATTGGAAATTGGATGAGAAAGTGTTTAATAATAAGATTTTAAAGGTTGTGTGAATATCTTAGTGTTAAAGGAGAAAAGTAGATGTGTTAAAAGTAATACTAAGTGAGTAATGAGATGTTTTACATCCATGACTTCACATTTCCAATTGTAATGGAATTTAAGGTGGGAAAAAGGTGATGGACAATGTGGAGGAGTAGTATACTTGGGAGGATTGAAAAAACTGATGGAAACGATATGATTGGAAAGAAATTGAAAAGTGGTAGAAGTGGAGATGAGTTTACAAGAAAGTGAAGAGAGATGAACAATTGAGTAGTGGAAATACAAAGGTTATACTAGGGTGGAGCACAGATTGAATGAAGGAAAAGAACCTGATTGGAACCATATGGGAAAAATGGAGAAAATATTTAAGTAGAGATAGGAGGAATGTTGGTTTTAGCCTTGCACTATTAATTATTGCAAACATATTATTAATAAAAAAATAAAATATGAAATGACACGTACACAAATTAACACAAAGATTCACCCTAGAAACCCAGACAAAGAAAAAGGAAATATTTTTTAATGTATTCTCTTTACAGTGTTACAAGACAATATGTATATATCACGTCATCCATAAAACTCCAATCCATTAACCTTGGATTAGAATAAAACTATAGTTCCTTAACTAGAATTTCAAAACCATGGAATAAACCACCGTGCACCTAAAAACCGCTAAAAGTGAAATTTGTGCATTTAAAAGCATAAAAAATGGATGCAAAAAAATGCTCCCTATGATCCCACTAAAAAAGGGGAGATATCACCCCCTTGTGAACCTCCCACTGTGAGTGCAATGAATCACACATGGGGATAATCATGCAAATAATAGAACACATACCCAAAAAAGATAAATCCACACCCCCACCTTCAATATTTTTGTCATGAAGTTGACATAGGTCAGAGTAAAGTGAAAATGGTGAAGAAAGTTTGGGAAAAACGTCACAACAATATAGAAGCCCATCACCCCACCCTCCACATGCCTTTATTGAGTGGAGGGAAAAAAGGAGAAGAAAGTTTGAGGGTGAGAATAATAGGTTTGGACCCTAACTCAAAGATAATAATGAGAAGAAGATAGAGAGACTAGCATGGAGAGTCAAAAAGGGTGTGTCTTAATGAATAAAAACCATGTCAATTATTAAATGAAGAGAAAATACATTAACACCACAATAACTAGAACAAGATAGTTAAGGGAATAATTATGGGTACATGTTGGCTTGTAGGGGCCTGACCCAGGTTCAGAGGTGATTTAGACAAACAAATCCTGGTACTACTGGACCTTTCGGCAACAGTCTGCTGAGCGTGGACTAAGGTCTCACCTGAAGTAGTATGGGAGGGTGCTAGAACTAGGCTTCCACACCCTAGAGACGTCTGATGATTTTCGGTGGTCTGTGATTTGACCCTGCGCACACATCGCTGCGTGCACCTATCAGCACCTCATAGCCTGCGATGCTATCTTCGCGTAGCCCTACCCAAGGCCCAATCCGTGTTATTACCCAATTCCTTACTATTAACCCGATATTAGTCGATCACTTAGCTTATTAGTATGTGTCTAGTTATATTAACAATGTTTAGCATTCATATAAGGGCGCGGGATAAAGAAAATAATATAATTAAATAGGAAATAGCACAAGAACAGATACACAAGATTTGGAATCAAACTTCTCTTTATTATTGTTCTTCCTTGGTTACAGACTCGACTCTGCCCTGCACCCTCAACTGCAAGGGTCCACACACTCAGCTGCGAACTCTACTAGGCCTCTACGCACTCAGCTACAGATCCTCTTCTTACTACTACGACCCAAGGTACTTAGATTCTTACTCTATGATCGCTATCTTCCAGACTCCATTCCTTGGCTACTTGTTTCATTGCTACTTTACAACTTAGAGCCTTGCTCTATTTATACAATCCCATGGTCCGTGGACCATGGGTAGACTGACACTACATTCAAAACTTAGGGCGGACAACCCTATTACTCTATCATACAATTTGTGTTCCACGCCTGCAATTCGCGGAGTCTTTTCAACAATAGTACTCAAAACTTGGGCTTTGAGCCCCAAAACATGTTGTGGGGGGATTCCATGCCCAACAGGCCACCAACACAAACATCATGACTCATCCTCGAGTCACTCTGTTGGCGCGGCGATCTTGGTGCGGAGTCCCTCCAGCTAGTCCTGAACACCCTGAATGTCGGCAACGCACTGAGCTTCTACCTACTGAACCTGCTGCATTCATTCCTCCTTGTCTGAATTGTGTCCTTACATCTGTACCGACATCCATTGTATATGTTTAGAGTCCTGGAAATGAAACCATTTGTTGGCTTGTAGGGGCCTGATCCAGGTTCAAAGGTGATTTAGCCAAACAAATCCCGGTACTACTGGCCCTTTCGGAAACAGTCCGCGGAGCGTGGACTGAGGTCTCACCCGAAGTAGTATGGGAGGGTGCTAGAACTAGGTTTCCGCACCCTAGAGATGTCTGATGATTTTTGGTGGTCCGTGGTTTGACCCTGCGCGCACCTATCAATACCTCGCAGCCTATGATGTTGTCTTCACGTAACCCTACCCGAGGCCCAATCTGTGTTATTACCCAATTCCTTACTATTAACCCGATATTAGTCGATCACTTAGCTTATCAGTATATGTCTAGTTTATTAACAGTGTTCAATATTCATATAAGGGCATGCGATAAAAAAAACAATATAATTAAATAGAAAATAACACAAGAATAGATACAAAAGATTTGGAATCAAACTTCTCTTTATTATTCTTCTTCCTTGGTTACAGACTCGACTCTCAGCTGCGAACTCTACTAGGCATCTATGCACTCAGCTGCAGATCCTCTTCTTACTACTACGACCCAAGGTACTTAGACTCTTACTCTATGCTCGCTATCTTCCAGACTCCATTCCTTGGCTACTTGTTTCTTCGCTACTTTACAACTTAGAGCCTTGCTCTATTTATACAATCCCATGGTCCATGGACCATGGGTAGACGGACACTACATTCAAAACTTAGGGTGGACAACACTAATACTCTATCATACAATTTGTGCTCCGTGCCCGCAATTCGTGGAGTCTTTTCAACAATAGTACTCAAAACTTGGGCTTTGAGCCCTAAATCATGTTGTGGGGGGATTCCATGCCCAACAATACAAGTTTTTAGAGAGGCTTTTAGGGGAAATTAAGAGCTAAGAAACCAAGGGGTGTAGGAAATAATATCAATAAATGGAAGTTGTAAGTGAGCATGAGGATAAATACAAAGTAGCGTCTAAAGGAGGTGGAATTCTTAGGAACAAGAATAAGAGTAGTTGGATTGAAATCCATTGTAAGGATACCATGGCCTATGACCTAGGAGAATACATATGGAGATTATAAAATGGAATTTTCAAATGTAAAGTTGTGAACTATATTGTAGAAAAGTTGGTTCAGAGCCACAAAGTGTAGAAGGCCAAAAGCCTCTACTTGACTATTGTAGTATTTTTATTATTATGAATGAGAAGAATGTGTTTGTAGTTGAATATTGTTGTGTCGGTCTAATTCTATTTCTATGAGAATGAGTGTTGTACAAATATTCACTATGTGTTTTAATATGTAGTGGGTTTAGAATCTTCGTATTTTTTTATATGAGAGTTAGTGGTAACTCTAAAAGAAGTAAGAGACTATTTGCAAGAAAAAGAAAAAAGATTGAGAAGAACAAGTGGAGATGAAGAAACAAGTAGAAGGAAGTATAAAATACATAAACTATAAGACAGATAAAATTGTATATTTTTTTGAATATGGAGATGAATATTATTGCTAAGAAGATGCTAGACAAAGAGATATTGGATTCAAATATGCCAAAGAGAGGAGACGTTAACAATAGCAAGTATTGTAGAAATATCTGACTATGAAGAGGTGATACATAAGTAGATGTAGACTATTTATAGAGAGGTAAATCTCTTGTAATATCGAGGAAGAGTAAGATTTTGCCAATATTACCAAATGTGAGGTGGTCCATGTAATAATTGAGGTTAAGAGAGAGAGAGAGAGAGAGAGAGAGAGAGAGAGAGAGAGAGAGAGAGAATGTAACATCTTGGGTGGGCACTATATGTTGTGTCATTATAAGAAAGGGTGGTTGGCTAAACCTAGGCACTATAATTTCTTATGCAAATATAGTTGAGTCTCCAAGGAGACATGGATCGATATTGATGATGTGGTAGAGGTAGAGATTGGTAGCAATAGTCGAAATAAAAAGAGTTATAGTAAAAGAGAAGTTTAAGAAGAGAGTGGAGATGCAAATGAGATTCACAATTCCCATTGTTGTGTGTCGATGTTGTTATAGGTAATTATGCACATAATAAGTAGGGTAGTATCCAACAAGATGATGTGGATACATACAATGGTGAAAATAGTTGAAGGTGAGAAGTTCACTCATAAGTACAAGACACAATTTTAATAAATTGGGGAGTTTAATGTAGTGGTATCTTTGACACTTTGAAGACATATCTTAGACAATGAAAAACAAGGAGAATGGAAAGAGTATGGATGTTGATGTAGTATTCATAGATGTGGATGTAGTAGTTGTAGACTATGCAAGAGAATAAATGCATGGAGACCACATAGTGTAGAAGGTTAAGTTGAAGATAGAAGTAATAAAGTTAAAGAATGAGAGTGTAGAAAAAGAAAATATTTGCAATCATGGTTGAAAATGTGATCATAGCCCATAAGAACAAGGCATGAATTTTAATAACCTAGGGTGTCTGATTTAGTAACATCCCCAACCAAATCAAGGGTACACTCTAAAAGGTTAAGGAAACCAATAGAGTAAAGGATGAGTTGTATAAAAGGAGAAGATATTGGTAAATTTAAGACAATGTATGGAAATGATGACATGGTAGTGGTAGCGATGAAGTTGATGATGGGTGCACGTGGATGACATGGTGATGGTGAGTGATGGGGTGATTTGGAAATGTTGAGTGATGGAGAGATGGACACATGGCTAGTAGTGGTAGCTCGCTATATGAACTAAACTAAACTTATTGAAAGATAACTTAAGTTGGGGTAGTGTGGTGTAGGAATATCCTCTCTACGGACAAAGATGATCCCTCTAGCCCAAGAGAGTGGATCTAGCCACAAAAAAAGACAATCTAATGTAAATTTCCTTAGATTAGAATCGAATAAGAGGGCCTACCTATTATAACGCTAATCCACTTGATGGTGATCTTGTTTCCTTGCTCCAGCTTCCTTTCGTTCCTTTCGTTCAAGTAATTGAAACAAACATGCAAGAAACAATAGTAAATGTGATAGCATAAAATCGAATCCAATTTACTTAAAAGGTCAAGGAGTTCTAAGCTATCAAATGTAATATTACAACTGGTATAGGAAATAAACCATAAGTTTTATTAAAATAAACTTCAAAGAGAAGTACAACCGAAACCTTGATGTTGGAGAACTCCTTTACGGTATCCAAGTCCTATTACATGCCTTTTCATCACTCTTTTCCTCCCCTAGATTGATATGAAATGGCTTCCAAGATCTAACTCTCTCTCCTCATGCTTTAACTACCAAAGACTAGTCTTTTGTCATCTAAGACTAATCTTCTTCTATCAAAAGCTAAAGATTTCATAATTTTGCAGTTGGTTCTATCTCTCCACCACTTTCACTATGTGTTGTATTGTCTTGTGTAACCAAAAAGGGTAAGAGGAAGTGGTTTATAAAGGGAGAGGAAGATAAGAATGAGATCCACTCAAGAGGGAAGAAGGTCTTATCTCCTTGGGAAGGTCCACTTTTAAGCGGGAAAGAACCTTATATCGAGTTCTCGGCCGTTATCCAACCAAACGAACATCCAATACATTGCCACTAGAAGTTTCTAGACATGAAACTCCATTTCCTTTTATAAAAACTTTCTAGAAGTAGACCAGAATGGGTATTGAGCTAACAGTAGCGTTGATCGATGTGGGTCACAGTGTAAAACTCTGCCATTGGCACAAGTGAGACACTGGGAAAGAGCGCTGATATTAAAAACTGGGTTTTAAGAAGGATTCTCTGGAAATGTTCTGAAGGGAGTGGGGACTACTTTCTTCAAACTTCAAGGGATGCAAGAGCATAGGTTTCATGGTGAAAGTATAACACAGTAGTCACTACTAGGGTTCTCTGGGATCAGGAACGGGGAGTGATAGGAGAGTGACAAATTACTGTGTAACAGATGCCCCCTAAAGCATGAAGTCAAAGCTGAGAGCGATGGTTGAAATGCTTTAAGACAGAGCGAGGACTTGGAATACCAACATCAGAAGACCTGCAACTCAAACATACATGTACATATCTGAAATATGATAGTCATGCCTGATAAATCAAAGAGGCATATAACAATACATGAACCCATGGTATAGGCGCAACTATCCATCAAGAAAATGATCATGTGCATGAATCCTCAGCATGGACGCAACCATCCGACTGAAGGGATCATATGAAAGAGATCCACGACATGGACACAACCATCCATATAGAGAGGATCAAAATGAAAAGACCCACGGTATGGTCATAGCCATTTGACTGAGCAAGATCAAAATGATACCCACGGCATGGTTGCATCCATCCATCTAAAGAATCATGTATATAATCATGAATGACTCATCACTCCTCGCAACCTGAACTTTTGTGATCTAAGCCCAGGGTCTTGTGCTCCAACACGACTCGATCAAAGTACAAATTCTAACATGTGAATAGATGTGCTGAAGTCAAACATGCTATAAAATCACTTGATTACAGACCAATGATGTGAACCGTTAACAAGCACGAGAGAAACCACCCATAATGTCAATGGCTCTCAAGCTACTATTAGTACAATTCACAAAGTGTGAATAAGGAACTGATGTCAAACAACTGTGAAATCACTCGATCAAGGGTCAATGATGAGAACCTGTCGTCGAGTGCAAAGAACTTGCCATTGAGGCATGCAAGATCTAAGGTACTGGAAAGGAGTTTCAAGATCAACTTCCTAGATAATGAGTTGAAGTCGATAGGAAGTGATCCGTCAATGGAAGGTCATAATGAATCCTTCATCATCGGCATGAAATGGGAAATACAATGAATGAGATTAATCCAAGAATTTGATAGATGATCAGACAATGTACATGCAAGAAGACTTCTCTTAAACATGTGGATGACACGACTCTAGAGTTTGGCAGCATTTTACATCATAGGATCAAAGGTGATGGTGATGTGGCAAATATCATATGATAGGTTAAAATGGATAACCAAAACCCAAGAAGGAAACTAACAGAGTGAGGATGTCCCAAAACCCACCCATAGTGTCAATGGCTCTCAAGGTACTATTAGTACAATTCAAAGTGTGAATAAGGAACTAAAGTTGAACAGCTATGAAATCACTCGATCAAGGGCCAATGATGAGAACCTGTTGTCGAGTGCGAAGAACTTGCCATTGAGGCATGCAAGATCTAAGGTACTGGAAATGAGTTTCAAGATCAACTTCCTGGATAATGAGTTGAAGTAGATAGGAAGCGATCTATCAAAAGAAGGTCATAATGAATCCTTCATCATTGGCACAAAATGGGAAATACAATGAATGAGATTAATCCAAGAATGTGATAGATGATCAGACAATGTACAGGCAAGAAGACTTCTCTTAAACATGTGGATGACACGATTCCAGAGTTTGGCAACATTTTACATCATAGGATCAAAGGTGATGGTGATGTGGTAGAGATCAAATGATAAGTTAAAACGGATAACCAAAACCCAGGAAGGAAACTGACAGAGTGAGGATGTCCCAAAACCCCACACAAACAACAAATTAGTTTCAATGTTTAAGAGTGACATGCCGCCTCAAGTGAAGAATACAATTGATGAATACTTCCAATTTCTCCCCACCATTCCTGGCGAGTACCCCAGTTATTTTTACATAAGCTTGATGGGGATAACATATTCTTGTAATATAAGTCCATCCTGGTAAGTTTTACGAGCCCTAGGAAGGAGTAGCTCGGTCTCATCATAATGACAACTCCTATGTCGTTTAATCTTTTAATGAGTCCGACAAAGGTGAAACTCAGTATATTTTTCATGTTTAGAGAGTTTGAAAAAGACACAGAAAATAAAACTCCAAAAGGTCCCTTTTCGTAGAGTTATCTTTGGAGCTCGAAAAGGTAGAAAACAATACTCTAGATAACCTCGTAGTCATGTTTGACTATGGTATTCCTTTTTCGTAAATAGTTTATCCCAACCCAAAAAAGGGGTAAACATATACTGGGTAAACGACGTTTTGGAACTGTTTACGAGGTCAAAATGAAAAGAGCTCAACAATCTTTTCAATTTTTTATGAGTAAGAAAAGAGCTTAAAGGTGACTTGTCCTGGAGGAATGAGTGGTATAAAGGGTAGTAACAGGTTCCGATTAAGGGGGAACTGCTCAAAACACTGAAAGGTCAAGAGGCTAGCTAGCAAAACCACTCATTGTTGTGAATCCTCAGTAAAGGAAAAAGCAACCAAGTGAAAGCATATGATCAGCTAAAGAGATGGTGGCAATGGAATGAAACAACCAAGGCTCATCTAACAAAAATTAGCCGATAAAAATGACAATCACGAGATGTAAATTGGGAATGGGTTCATTTTTACACAAGCGTGAACCATGGGGGACTTTGCTTGAATTCAGTTTCATGTTTACACAAGCTTGAAACGAAAAACTATGCTTGAGTTTGGTTTCATTTTTACACAAGCTTGAAACAAAGACAAACTATGCTTGAGTTAAGTTTGAATGTGCCCAGCATAACAACTCAATTCGAGGTACATGCCCCCCAAGCTTCATTTCATTTAGCTAGGGGGATGGAATGAAGGTTCACTTTTGAGATCCACGAAAGACTCTACTAGGATTTTATGAGATCTTAATCAAAGATTCGATTTGGAAAAGGGAGTTGTTTCATTTTTAGCAAGGTTGAAACAGTAAAAGAATGATCCCTGGACATCTGTTTCATTTTTTAATGAGGTAGATACAGGAAGAAACTATCCTCGAATATCTGATTCATTTTTTAATGAGGTAGATACGGGAAGAAACCATTGTCGGACATCTGTTTCACTTTTTAATGAGGTTGATACAGGAAGAAACTGTCCTCGGATCCCTTGTTTCATTTTTTAAGGATCTTGACATAAGACAAGGAACTATGCTCCAACACTTGGTTTCATTTTTTAATGAGGTTGACACAAGACCAAGAACTATCCTCATATCTTTTTCATTTTTTAATGAGGTCGATACAGGAACAAACTATCCTCACACGTTGTTTCATTTTTTAACGAGGTCGACACAAAAAAAGAACTATCATCTTACGTTGATCATGGACCATACGAGAACATGGCCCCCAAGAGGTCCTCACTGGATGGGAGAACTATGCTTTGGGAGGAACACATATCAATGGGTACAAATGGAAAATCAGGTTCCAATGCCCCTAATACATAATGTACTATATAATCTGTGTGATCATTAGAAGATGTTGAGATGGAACGAGCAGCCACATAATTGACCTGTGGTGAGGATGATACTTCTTGCAAATGAGAACCAATACGGGATGATGGTAGGATTTGAGCCATCTAGTGACTGATGAATGATAATTGATCAATGGTCACTATTCTCCCTTTGTGTGGAAAACAAACCACATGGAAGAGCGAAGAAATAAGAGCTCCCATGACATAAACATAGTCGCGCCCAAGGAGAAGATCGAAGTCTAAGGGAACTTGGACTACCATCATGTCTATATAGATGATCTTTCCTCCCAAAGTAATAGGGAACTTCAAAAGGATCCCTAAGGGCTAGATGGTTCCTCTGTTTAAAGCCAACAGATTCTGGGTGACAGGCACAAGCTGTGGGGAACCCAAAGCTTTCCAAGTAGTAGAAGACATGATGCTAATAGACACGCCTTCATCTAATATAGTGCCATGTACTACCATATTATAGGCTTGTACTGTGATCTGGAAATCCATATAAGATGGAAGGCGGAAAGCAGTCAATTGACTCCAATCAAAAGAAACGACAAAACTACTTGGTGGGGGTATCATATGATCCCCCCCATGCTCTGCAAGAATAGGAGAGGAACCTCCTGAACAACTGGGACAGGAGGGCCAATCTTCGATTCATGAGAATCTGAGGAGATGAGAAGAACATGAGCAGTGTGATCATCACTCTCTTCGGGAACAAAGTGAACAACTGAAGGCGGAGCCAAGTCGACACTCTTTTCGACTAATGGTTGGTCGGGAACATACACAAGAGAGTCATGCTCAGGAAAATCAGGATGGGCAAGAGTTAAATCCAAGTCAATCTCTTTACCAACTAGGAGAGGGTTAGAAGAAAGCCTCTGATAACCAACAAGAAGTTGGGGTTGAGGAGTTCTAAGGTTTTCCAAAACTTTGGAAGCTTTATCCATAAGAGGACAAAGGTGAAGAATATGCTCTCCTTCACATAACCTACAGGGGAATTTAATTTTTCACTTCTTCTTACCATTGCTAGCGAAGGGTGTAGCATCGACATGATCTTCAAAGGTCAATGGGGATGGTCAATCCAGATTTTGAGACCATACCTCTAAGACTCTGGGAATACCAGGACAATCTCGAAGGAGATGGTCACCCTTACATAACCTACAAGGGAATTTTAACTTCCGCAAAGGATTGGAAGGTTTGTCGACGGGAAGTGCATTTGGATCAATAGCTACAAGGTTGGCCTCTCGCTTATATGACTTCTTCTTCTTCTTCTTATTAGCCTCCTAGTTACTGTATTTCAAACTTTCACCAAGTGAAGTAGAAGAGGAGGGTGAAGAAATAGGGGAAGAAGGTGAGAGGTCAACCTTAGAATCAACGTGATGTGGTTCAAATGAAGGAGATGGCTAGAAAAAAATTGGGACACTCACGACGACCGAGGTTGAAATAACCAGACAAGTAAACCAATAGTTAACCCAGGAAGGGATAACGTTGCCATATAAGGAGCGCTGGCATTTCCAAAAGAAGGAAAAGTACGAGGAATCCCATCAAATGGGAATCCTTGACTGGTAAACTCCGGAAATGTTGCCATTGGAATCGACCCTAAAGAAACAATAAGGAAGATAACTTTAACGAGGAATATTTCATGGGAAGTTAATTTTAAGGCACTGAAACAAAACTTTTCCTTTTCATGTTTTAAGAGTCGAGAAAAGGACGAAAGGTGACTCTAGTCGCTTTCAAATTTAATGAGCTCAAAAGGACAAGTGCTCGATGATCTTTTCAAATTTAAAGAGTCAGTAAAGATAAAAATGAATACTCAAGGTACTATAGGCATAAAGGATTACTAGGTAACCGTGAACTGCAGAATACCTCCCGGCGAACCGAAAAGTATGAGCAAGCAATCTCCCTAAATGTTGTGTTTGGTGTATCACGTTTACAAGGTGGCAGAATTGACTTCCTATGGATAAAGGATTGTAACCTATAGGGGTCTCCCTTTATATACACGATGGTATGGGGAGCACAAGTCTATGCTAGTGTTGTTTAATTAAAGATCACTGCGAATGACATCGGCTAGATTTAAAGACACCAAAACATGTCTCTAGCCTAGAACACTAAATGTGAGCGTTAAGTTTCAATGCTTCCTTAGGTTAATTCAATAAATTTTAACAGTTTATCTTGAATTACGTTTCAATTTCAAGGCCCTACCGCTGCCATATGAAAACTTCTATATGCAGCTATATGAGAAAATAAATCTTTGTCTTTGATGAAAGTTTACATTAATTGAGGGATGGAGAACACACAATCAACGCAACAATCAAAGAATGAATATTTTACTAATGCATGTCCTAAACGCACTTTATCTTCCTTTAACAACAAAAAATGTTTATTTCATTTCTCATGCCTATGATGATGCAATTCTAGCTTCTCAATAACGCTACTAATGCAATATTTTCACTTAAGTAAACTAGAATGATGTTCTTCTTTTCATAAAATGCAAAATGAATCTTTCACATAAAGCACTTTAATGAAAATTTTCACAATTCTGAACAAACAAGCATCGATCAAATCCAAATCATGATAAATGAAACTAAAAGAAACTTCTTCCTTGAATCGAACAAACCAAACACATAAATGCTTCAATCGACAAACCAAGCAATGTAATCTATGCTTGGAAAGAGAAAAGAGACACTCGAAATAAGAGAACAAACGAGACTCTTTCACTCATTCAATTGAAAATGAAGCAATGAATATGTTGCAACTAAAAGATGGATTAAATGAAGCAGCAAATTAGAAACTTGACACAATGAGTATACAAACAAATGAACAGTAATTGACCTAGATTCCCTAGGGTCATAGAAACCATCCAAAAAACTCAAAAAATCAAGCAATGAAACTTCAAGCCAATCAATCAATCAAACCCAGCAAACAAAGCATCCTAGTCACTTCTGGGTGGAAGAAGAGAGTCTGAGGGTCAAGGCACACTGGCACTGGAATGTCAGAAACTATGATTTTTTCTTAACTTAGAAACCGACACGAATTTTTGGATAAAACTAGTGTTGATTGGTGTGATCGACACGATTGTGAGGCTAAAAATGGCACTGATCGGTGTGATCGATGTGACTGTTTGGCTGAAACTAGTGTTGATCAAGGGATTCAAAGAAAAAAGAAAAAATAACTTCACACAAGGCTAGAATTAACACATCAGAGGGGTGCTAGTGTCTATATGCCTTCAAAAAGGTCAGTATAGATCCAAAAGACCATAAATAAACAAACTAGGCACCCATGTAGAAAAAAGAGAGTGATGAAAAGGAGATGTATTTCCCTAGTATGGTTGCCAATTTTTGGTGTAGTAATATCCTCTCTGTGGGTAGAGACGATCCCTCTAGCCCAAGAGAGTGGGTCTAGCCACAAAAAAGACAATCTAATGTAAATTTCCTTAGATTAGAATCGAATAAGAGGGCTTGCCTCTTATAAAGCTAATCTACTTGATGGTAATCTTGCTTCCTTGCTCCAGCTTCCTTTCGCTCCTTTCATTCAAGTACCTGAAACAATCATGCAAGAAACAACGTAAACGTGATAGCATAAAATCGAATCCAATCTACTTAAAAGGTCAAGGAGTTCCAAGATATCAAATGTAATATTACCTGACATAAGAAATAAACCATTAGTTGTATTAAAATAAACTTCAAAGAGAAATACAACTGAAACCTTGAATTTGGAGATCTCCTTTGCGTTATCAAATTCTTCCTACGCCTTTTCAACACTCTTTTCCTCCCCTAGCTTGACATGAAATGGCTTCCAAGCTCTAACTCTCTCTTGTCATGTTTTAGCTACCAAAGACTAGTATTTTGTCATCTAAGACTAATCTTCTTCTATCAAAAGCTAAATATTTCATAATTTTGCAGTTGGTTCTATCTCTCCACCACTTTCACTATGTGTTGTATTGTCTTGTGTAACCAAAAAGGGTAATAGGAAGTGGTTTATATAGGGAGAGGAGGATAAGAATGAGATCCACTCAAGGGGGAAGAAGGTCTTATATCCTTGGGAAGGTCCACTATTAAGGGGGAAAGAATATTATATGGAGTTCTCGGCCCTTATCCAACCAAACGAACATCCAACACATCGCCACTAGAAGTTTATAGATGTGAAACTCCGTTTCCTTTTATAAAAACTTTCCAGAAGTAGACCGACACAGGTATTGGGCTAACAATAGTGCTGATCGATGTGGGTCATAGTGTAAAATTCTGCCATCGGCACGGATGAGACACTGGGAAAGAGCGCTAATCTTAAAAACTGGGTTTTAAGAAGGATTCTCTAGAAATGTTCTGAAGGGAGTGGGGACTACTTTCTTAAAACTTCAAGGGATGCAAGAGCATAGGTTTCATGGTGAAAGTATAACAGAATAGTCACTACTAGGGTTCTCTAGGATTAGGAACGGGGAGTGACAAGAGAGTGACAAATTATTGTGTAACAGGTAGAGAAAAATAATATAGAATAGAATGCTTTACATCCCCACTCTCTACCTTCCTTTTCATATAATGCATGGAAAAATTGGAATCAAAAGGGGAAGGATGGTACCTAGAATTGGTTGAACCTTATGGCGAAGGGCGAAGATAAGGTTTAGGTGGAAATTATAGCAATATAGCCTCTCTTTCTGATAAAAAAATGAAATGAAGGTATTACTTAATGAATTGAAAGTTAGTTTATGTATTATTATTCAACAGATCAAAATTACGAAAACACACAAACTTGATAAAATTTTGTAGCAAAAGAAAAGAATGGAGATTAAAAATAGAAGCAAGAAAAACAAGGAAAGTTGATAACTTAGTTCACCCCCATTGGGCTATGTCTTCAGGTCTGCTTCTAGTGTGACAGCTTTATTAGGATTATTAAATTATCATTACATCTATTCACAAGTTCCAAATCATTAAAATAATGCTTCCAATGCATTCAGAAGGCACAAAACCCCCTGTTTAGGCTCTTGCAACACTAAAAAAGGCCTCCATATGGCCTAAAAAAGCCAAAAATACTTTCTGTCTGCAATACAAAAGGGTTTGGCCCTGGAAATTATTCAACAAAACACACACAGGTGGGATGTTTAGGCATGTTGGTTATATAACCGCAGGTCAAGGGTTCGATCCATAATGGGCATGTTTTGTTGAATGATTTTTGGGCAGAGTCGATAAACATTAAGCATTTAATTGTGATATGGTAGCGTGGTCCATGGGCTTGCCACCATTTTTAACCCATATGCCATCTATCATTAGCATATACCATGGGGATATGGTGGGTGCCCACTGTAGTGTCATTTTAATCAATCCTAGTTGACCGAGACTGCAACATTTGATTGTTAACCCAAGGTAGGTCTTGTTGTTTCAATGGAGTTCGCACTGTTTGTGCCAATACACTACAACCAAGAATGAAAAATAGAGAGAACAGTAAAATATGTCACTGAATCAATTTGCAAAAATCAAATCATTCATGTAGAAATTAAAACACTCCACAGAATTGAAATCACACTTCACAATTACCAGAGTAAGGGTGCGCCACACAGTAACTAATGACTGTACCAGCTGGTCATTATCATTTTATTTAATTAAACCATTGTAACATCACAATATAATTTGGAATAGAAGTGGATGTAATTCACAATTTGTACAACAACAGTAGAATACCATATGACAATAAAATAAATAATAATGTACACTACCCCTACCGTTGGAGTCCCTACTAAAGAGGAGGTCCCTTCCTCCCTAGCAGGGGCACAGAAAAAACATGAGATTAATTAACAAATCAGATGAAGAGTAGTAACAACATCACCGTAGTGATTTAATATTAAAATTAATTCAGAGTTACAAGAGCAGAGTAACAGTGCTTTTCTATATGTCATCCTTGTACATAGGAAATTGATTTTCTTTTATAATGATTACAGGCTAGAAATTAGGAATAGATCAGTCATGAGAATCTCACGATTCTCATGCTAATAAAAAACAAAAGTAGTTACAACCTATTTCTAAATATAAATGATTCTCAGATATATTGGTTAGGATTGCAACCACTTGAGTCTATTGCTTCTAAAATAAACAATTCCTAACAACGAACAACCGTTATGTGGAATAGTACCCACAACTTGCCAGCTCTGGTGCAACAACATCCTGCAAGTGAATAGCGGTTTTGGATGTAAACGACAACCACTGGCGATAGCACCCTTGGTGTAACATCCTTCCTCTGTATCAACACGTAGTGTAACAACAACCTGTAACAACATTTAGTGTGTAACAACCTATAACAACATACAGTGTGTAACAACTAACTGCTCCACCCTGCTTTGAAATCGATCAACATTGCCTGTTTACTCCATAGTCTTGTTCCCACGAGCAACACTTGAAAATGAGAAGAGCTTCCAAAATACTCCTCCAATGCTCACGCCATTTAGCCACAAAAAGGAATAAAGTATCGTATTATTCAACAAAATATGGCAAAATAACATGACAGTGGATTAGGTTGTATAAAATGAGAAAAAGGGTGATTAATCATGTAAATTTTCATGGGCCTGGAGGATAAGAGGATCAAAACTAGGGAAAGAAGGTGCAGAAAATAAGTAAAAAGTGACACCCAACATCTCCCCCCAGCTGAAACAATTCATGTCCCCATGCAAAATCTCAGCTTCTCCTGCTATACCCCTAATGCAAGTCTATAAAACTATAAGCACTAGCAGTGTCTTCACCCGGAGTGTTATACCCTTAAGTGGTCATCAATAGACGTGGCCAGGATTCTTCCTCATAATCGCATAGGTGGTAGTCCGACTTATAATCTTCCATTGTTAACCAAATCAAAGGAAATTTAAATCTGAGCTCGATCTAAAATGCCCCCAATGTCTGCACAATCCAAGCATACTTGGGCACCTGTGTAATAGCAAGCACAAAATTTTTGTATTCAAAAGGATCCCCTTCTTGCAACTCAGTGCTATAGGATTCGGTGCGTTTAAGACATCCTGCTGGTGCTCGACTTTTCATCTATGCATGTAAATTGAGGCAAATCCTCTTCCTATAGATGACTGAATATTCCCTGATCTCTGGGGTGCTTAGGAACAACTTAAACTCATGCCTAAGTTGATAAACCATCCCTGGTTCTACTCTAACCCATAATGTTGTCCTTTCTTCATTAATTTCTACTGATTTCATGGCCAGATGCTATTCAATCTGGTTTCTCATAAACAAAAGAAAAGCCCGCAACTGCAAATATCCAATATAAGAGAAGACACTTTCTACCATTTTTGTGCTAACATACTTACACATGATGTTATGCAAAAATAGCTCACAAAGCAAGCTCTGTTCGTCAAAATCGCAAGTGAAAAAAATCTCAAGAAAAGTTTGGGTAGAAAAACCCAAATAAGACCTATTCTCAAAAACTAATTTCAACTGAAATAAATAATATCATTCCCAAAGGAACATTGGATATGATGGGACGTTCGCCTACATGCTAGCAGGTTCAAGGCAAGTTCATAGAGCTTTGTCTTTTCATTTGTCAGGTCCAAGACCTACCATTGTAATAGATGCAACTGTTCGCCATTTTTCTTCATGGCTTACTTGTGCCTCCGTGCTTCCCATTCTCTCTCACATTCTTCCTTTAACCACTTTTCCCTAAGGGAATCCATCATCCTTTTGTGTGCCTTGATTGAGATCACCCCCTCTTGTAGAGAGAGTGCCTGTTGCTTCCGTTTATGTAGCTCTGGTAACAACAACATCTTTTGAGAACACCATCCGTTGTTAGTACCCAGTGTTCTCCCACATGAACTAACAATCAAGGGTGTAACAGCCTCCCAAGGGTGAAACTGTTCCATTTCGCCTACTGGTTCTTGTGTAACAGCAACATCATCAATGGATTTTTGTGTAACAATTTCCTTCTCTCCCTGATCAAATTCCATTCCCACTTCTGGTTCTTGTGTAATAGCAGTGTCATCCATAGGTTTTTGTGTATCATTTTCCCCTTAGTGGGATTCTATCTCCACTGATGGTTCTTGTGCAACAGAAGTGTCAACCCCAGGCTCATGGATATCAACTTATTCTTCCTTGGCTGACTTCCGTCTCCAATGCTAGTTCTTGTGTAACAGTAGTGTCAGCCAAGGGCTCCTGTGTATCCGCTACCATATTACTTTATGTGGATTGCGTCATCTCGGTTGATAGTTCTTGTGTAACAACAAAGTCCTCAACGGGCTTTTGTGTGTCAGCCTCCCGGGATTCGGTTTGTGTTTCCCTCGAGATGGTGTCCACTGCACAGACTCTAAACCCCGTTGTCACTAGCTTCTCGGCACAGACCGTACACACAACACCCTAGACATCTCCCTTCCTGGCCCTGTCTACGGCCTTGGCAAAAGTGTCTAACCCTGGGGCTCTTGCCTCTACCTTCTCCTCTGCTAGTTGTTCCCTTAGCTCTCTATTCTCTTTTTCTAAATTTTCAATTTTTAACAGCAAGGATTGTGTCTCGCTCTTGCCAGGTGAGGAAGGTCCTCCAGTTGAGCCTGCTCCTCATCCTTCTGCTCTACTGCCTCTTTTTTCTTCTTGGACATGGATGGGGACTCTGGGTGCCTGCTAACCATTATTCTCTGCTTTGGTTGCTTATCGCCAATTGGTTTTTCAACTAGACTCTTACAGCCCTTACCTTCGAAGGCTGGGCTGCTCCTTTGTAGCCGCTGGAGCTTCCTTAGACGTCCCAGTTTGTCTCCTGCGGGTAGTTCTGGCTTTCTTCCTCATGAATTCCTCCTAACTCCTACCCTAGCGGCTTAGGGTGTCCAACGCAATGAGCTTTATTAGGCCATGGTTGGTGATGCATGTTTATGGCCACGCCATATGCTTGATGTTTCCCAGCAACAAGTAGGGAATATTTATCAGCTGTCGATGTCGAATGTGGTTTAACAATGGAAGTGGTAATTGAACAAAATTGTTGCCCTTCCCTCATAGGTGATGTACTTGATGAGGTAAAGGGAAACATCAACCCATGGCTAGGGAAGTGACAACCTGTCAATCCCCCTCCCTTACTTCATCAGTTGTTCCTCCTCTTGGAGGAAATCCCCCTTCAAGGAGGGGTCACTAACTTTCCTGTTAAACCACCTCTTTCCTTCCACTGGTAATGTCATCACTTAGGAAATCACCTCTTATGTAACCTCCATCTTCAATCCCCTAATCTTCATCTGATTTCTCTCTAAATTCTTCATGAATTCCATGGCAACTCCCCCATTTGATCCCTCCAGCCTCTGGAAGAACTCAATCCAGCCTGCGTCCTTAAAAATCTGGCATGCTTTGGGGCAATTATCCAAAGCCTCTGTTGACCCTGGCTCACACCGAATTGCTACTCCACCCATCGCTATACAATTTCCATGTTGTTCTCCTTCCTTTTTCCTTCCTTTAGAAGTTCTGGAGCAGTCGGCAGACTACTTAGCTATTTCAGCTTGCAACTGTTCTTTTCCACTTCTCTGAGCACTCTAAATGGGGACACAGTGCTCCAGCAAGGGTAAATGGTAGAGTGGTGCAGGTGAGAATTTCAAATTAAGATTTGCAATAATGGTTCGTACTACACAATAATGTTTCCTTATTAATGCTAGGTTATGGGAGGTCTAGTCGGAGGTACAGTTCCCTTTTTGGTATGATTGGTCATTAAGTGACAATGATTACCAGATCACCATGCTTTAATTGTGGTTTTTTTTAATAATCACAGGTCATTCAAAGGTCATGTTGCAATATGATTCACCCCCCCCGGATTAAATGTGACAACTGACCTCAACCATCAAAAGGGATATCATGTTAAATTTCCATAATTACTGAAAAAAGCAGATAATGATATTACCTTTGTATGACATACCTAGGTGACGTGGGGAGAATTCGTTGGTGGCAAGACGCGTGAACTTAACTTCGATGGTCACCATAACTACTTTCCGAACCACGATGATGTCTGTTGTCTGTTGCAATAAAATATCTTACTCGAATTACTTCTAGAAGTCATCGGCTGTTACAGGTTGTGGTGGTGAGATGCCCGAACTTAACTCCGGTGGTCACAGTAACTTCTTTCTGAACCATGATGATGCCCTTTGTCTATTGCAATAAAATATCTTACTTGAATTATTTCTAGAAGTCGTTGGCTGTTACAGGTGTAACAGCCAAGACGACTATTATGTATTATTAATTTTTACAAAAAAACAAAGAAAAAGGTCATGTAACAGTATTATTGTAAAGTATGCTTGAAATAACAAATGCTGTTACAGAGTGTGTAACAGCCACTACAAAGTGGTTTTCAACTACTACAGAAAATTGTATGTCTGCGTTCGAAAAAGTTTTTCACAGCCAAATTATTTTATTATTATTATTATTATATATATTAAGTTTGAAGGTATAATAATTGCCAACAGCGGTTGATTTTCAATTGTTACACTTATTGGAAAAATTAGAATTTTTGCAGCACAGGGGGGCTTTCCCCTATTCCTGTAATCTGAAGATCTGAATTTGTGACAATGTTGACAAATGAATCCTTGAAGCAGGTTTGTGATATAACTGAAGGCGGTGCCCATTTGCAAGCAATGGTATCCTCGCACTTTCAATGGTAACCAAATTTACAGTCCCATTGTAAAATACTACATCTACCTCTTAGGGACCTAGCCATCTAGTGCAGAGCTTACCCTTGAAGTCTTTGAATCTTGAGTCATATAAGAGAGCCCAATGTCATTTTTGGAACTTCTTCTTCTTGATGAATTTGTCATGCCACTTAGCTCTTTGCTGTTGGATAATCTCTATTTACTGGATAGCAGCCAGCCATTTCTCCTCCAACTCATTGAGATGGTTCAATCTCTGCTTTTGTGATGTAGCCAGATCCAAATTTACCTGTAATGTTTTTATCAGTGTCTTGATTTTGAACTCAATAGGGAATAATCCATTTTTTCCATACGCAAGTTCATATGGTGAGAATCCCATAGTATTCCTCCATGTAGTCCTGTATGCCCACAACACTTCTGGAAGTTTGTCAGCCCAATTCCTTCGGTGACTGGCCATGGTCTTGGTAAGGATCTCCTCAATGACTTTGTTAGTGCTTTCCACTTGGCCATTTTCTTATGAGTGATAAGGTGTTGTGATTCTATGATGGATTTTGTATTTTTCAACGAACTTCTGGATCATATGGGATGTAAACTGGGGCCCTCCATCTGTGACTATCTCCCTAGGTATACCAAATCGGACAAAGATGTCTTCAAATAGAAAGTCTGAAACAACCTGCTCCATGGCTCTGGTTAATGCCTTCGCCTCAACCCATTTTGTGACATAGTCAATGCAAACCAAGATGTAAGATTTCTGTCTAGATGAAGGATTATCTGGTCCCACAAAATCTAGGGCCCATTTCTCAAAAGGTCCTAAGACAATTTGGAGTTGTAACGACATCTCATCTGATTGCAGTGGTTGGTCCATCCTTTGGAAACTATCACATCCTTTCAATATCTTCTTGGCATCCTAAAATATTGTTGGCCAA
This sequence comes from Pinus tabuliformis, assembly GCA_031772625.1. NCBI lineage: Eukaryota > Viridiplantae > Streptophyta > Pinopsida > Pinales > Pinaceae > Pinus > Pinus tabuliformis. Next base: position 96,061,099 of record CM062805.1, on the reverse strand, counting down.
TAATACCCCGTCGAAAGGACTTTGTACCTTGTCTGCTTGTTTGCAAAGTTCCCTCCACCAGGTTCCTCGTGACAGGCCTTAAGGATGTCAAAGATCTCATCTTCTCTAACACAACGTCTGATCTGGAAATATGGTCCAGTGTGATAGAGATTCCCATCTATCTAAGTATAGGTAGCACTTTGTTGTATAGTATTTCTTTTCTCCTTGGAGGACAAATACTGTGGAAACTTCCCTGTAGCAAGATAATTGGCTATATATGCATACCAAGGTGAGTAAGTAGAAATAGCAAAGAGATATTCATCATGGAAAGAATCTTCATTAGGAATGCAATTGTCATCAATAGTTAACTTAGAAAGGAAATCAACTACTACATTATCTTTTCCAAGTTTATCGACAATTGTGATATCAAATTCTTGTAATAGCAATAACCAACGTGTAATTCTACCATTGGTAATTGGCTTATTCATTAAGAAAGGAATGTCAAAGTGGTTAGTGCATACAAATACTTGATACCCGGTGATATAATGTAGGAATTTGTTGATGGCGTGCACGACTGCTAAGAATTCCTTCTTGGTCACCATGTATTTGAGCTCAGCCAGAGTTAGATTTTTTCTTATGTAGTAAATAGCATAAATCTTCCTATCCTCTAGTTGGCCCAAAACAACACCTATAGCAATATTAGATGCATCTGTAGCTATGTGAAATGACAGTTCCCAATTAGGTCCTCATAAAATTGGAGCTACTGATACACAACATTTCAACTTCAAAAAGGTCTGCTCACACTTTCCTGTCCAGAAAAATTCGACATCCTTCATGAGTAAAGAAAATAATGGCGATGAATTTTTCAAAATTTTTTCTATAAATCTCCTGTAATACCCTGCATGCCCCAAGAAACTGTGTGCCTATTTTTGCATCTTGGGGGTTGGAATTTTCAGAATTACCTCTATTTTTGCAAGGTTACCTTGATCCCGTTAGCATAAATGTAGTGTCCTGGCACGATCCCTTCAATCATCATCATGTGACATTTTTTAGTGCTCAAAGAAACATTAGTATGTACACAATGTTCCAACACTTTTTCCAAATTAGCTAATGCTGTTTCAAAAGCATCTCCATAAGGTGTAAAATCGTCCATGAAGATTTCAAGTCAGTCGTTCAACAAATCAGTAAAAATCCCCAATATTGCCCTCTGAAAAGTTGTTGGCGCATTGCAGAGTCCAAACGAGAGTACTTTGTATGCGAAAGTTCCCCAAGGGAAAGTAAAGGTTGTTTTATCTTGATCCTCCAGGGCAATATGTATATGATTGTAGCCACTGAACCCGTTTAGGAAAGAAAAGTTTTTTTGTTTTGTTTCTTTGCTTTGTTTCTTTTTTTGTTTTTGTTTTTTTTGGTTTTTTGTTTTCTTCTTCTTCTTTTTTTTTTTTTTTTTTTTTTTTTCGGAAAGGGTATCAAGAAACTAATCTATAAATAGTAAAGGAAATTGGTCCTTTTGAGTTCCCTTATTGAGTTCCCCAAGGGAAAGTAAAGGTTGTTTTATCTTGATCCTCCAGGGCAATATGTATATGATTGTAGCCACTAAACCCGTTTAGGAAAGAAAAGTTTTTTTGTTTTGTTTCTTTGCTTTGTTTTTTGTTTTTGTTTTTGTTTTGTTTTGTTTTTTTGTTTTGTTTTGTTTTGTTTGTTTTTTTTTTTTGTTTTGTTTTGTTTTTTGTTTTGTTTTGTTTTTTGTTTTTGTTTTGTTTTGTTTTGTTTTTTGTGTTTTTTTGTTTTGTTTTGTTTTGTTTGTTTGTTTGTTTTTGTTTTTGTTTGTTTGTTTGTTTGTTTTTTTGTTTTTTTGTTTTGTTTTGTTTTGTTTTTGTTTTTTTGTTTTGTTTTGTTTTTGTTTTTTTGTTTTTGTTTTGTTTTGTTTTTTTGTTTGTTTGTTTTTTTTTTTTTTTTTTGTTTGGTTTGTTTGTCTTCCTTTTTTTTTTTCCCGGAAAGAGTATCAAGGAACTGATCTATAAATGGTAAAGGAAATTGGTCCTTTTGAGTGGCCTTATTGAGTTCTCTGTAATCCACACAAACTCTCCACTTTCCATTCTTCTTAGGAACAATGAAAAGCGGAGACACCCACTTACAATAAGATATCGGATAAATAAAATTACCACTCAGGAGTTTTTCTAATTCTTCCTTCACCACCTCCTTCAGTGCAGGGTTCATGCGACACTACAGTTGTCTAACTAGTTTGTAGCCATCCTTCAAATAAATACGGTGAGTGCACAGGTTAGGGTGGATCCCTTTCATATCCGTATAGTCCCATGCAAATGCCTTTTTGTATTTATGTAACAGCTATAAGAACAATTGGTTTTTCTCAGCAGTCAGGTTGGGATTAATGTTCATAAACATTCCTCGTTCTATTTCAATTGGACTGCTGTCAGTATTAAGAGAGGTTCTCATTTGTTCAAAATCTATATCTTCTACCTCCTCTTCCTCATTTGAATTTTTAATGGAAGCGACAGAAAGCAAGTTACTAGTAAAACCATTAATGATGTCATCTGCCCTCTAAACGATCAAAATAAGGTAGAGCTTGAAGATACATTTTGTATTCCATTAGTTTCTCTGTGCCTCTAGCTGGGTCTATCTCATCCTTGAAGTATTGGGCTTTCCCCAGAGTGAGGAGTGGTAGGGAAAGATATGATTCGAGCTCAAACTCATCCCACCAAATGTTATATAAATCCACATTTGGTTTTGGGGGGTAAAGATTAAGATTCTTTGTCATCTGGCCATCTGAGATCACCATAGATCCAGATCTGCAGCCTATAAATGCATTTACAGTGGCCAGCCAAGGTCTTCCTAAGATCAAAGGATGTCCCCCCAAATTGGATTTGGGCTGTAAGATAAGAAATTCAGCCGGATATATCTAGGAAGCTATTGTAATTACTATGTCCTCTAACACCCCCTCGGGTTTAACACTAGATCTGTCTACTAATTCAAGTATAGTAGGAGCATGTCTAAGCCCATGTAGCCCTAGGGTGGTAAAGAGGTCCTTCGTAATCACATTAATGGCAGCCCAAAGATCAATCAATGTGTTGGTTATGGGTTGATCATTAATGTAGATAGTGACCATAGGATTTCCTGGATCATTATACTTAGCTAGAAGAGGTTGAGCGGACATTAATTCAGATAATTTCCCCATCACATGTATGGTAGCAGGGTCTTTAGGCTTCCTCCTAGGGTTCTTGAGGCACAAGTCTCGCACTATTTTAGCATAAATAGGTACTTTTTTAGGGGCTTGCAGCAGAGGAATTCATACATGCAAATTTTGCAACTCCCTAAGAAAATTAGATTCGGGTTGTGAGGTCATTCCATGCTCATTCAATCTCTGAGGATACAGAGGATTCTAAGTTATAGCAGTTGAGTTAGCTGTTACAGGTGTATCAACCTTTCCTAAGTTGGTTGTTATAGGAGTAACAATCCTTCGTGGGTTGGATGTTACAGACGTAACAACTTCCCCTGTATCAGATGTTATAGGTGCAACAACCACCTCAGAGCCTATGGTATCTCCTCTGGAAGGTTCACATTCCTCCTCTATAATGAAAGGGGAGTGACTTGGTTTAATTACCTTACTCGATCACAATTTAATTCCATTAAGTCCCACGGGGGTAATAAAGTAGGTTTGGAAGGTAGTCGGAGCCTCTATGCCTTGAGCTTCTATATTGCTCGAGTTTGGGTTAGGTTACACAGGTAGTTGGGGTTGCACAGGTGGTGTAGGAGCAGGAGTTTGGAAAGGAGGTAATTTTAGTTGTTGCTGCATTGGTAGTCTAGGTAAAGTTGTATTCTGGGAATTTCCTCTCCAGTTCTGGTTCTAAGGGTATGGTTGATATGGATGATATTGGATAGAGGGAGATGGATACCACTGGTTCCAGGGTGAACGAAACTGTGCTAAGGAAGGAGTAGGATATTTCCATGAATATTGCTAAGTATTATAATTGAAAGAGGAAAAATCTTGACACATACTTGGAGGTCGTGGCTGCCATGGCCTCCTTGGTGCGATGAAATAAGAGGACAACACCTCCTCGCTTGACTCTCCAAGTATTGCCTTTAGTCTAGGAAGCTCCATACATTGACCTGTCGAATGTTCCAACTCACAAATATTGCACAAGATGATGTTGCTCAATTCGCATTCCCTCAAGGGATGCTTCTTCTGGGAATTCAGACAGAACACAACCAAAGTTGTATCAACTTCTTCTTGTGTCTTCTTGATCTGCATTATCATTATCTAGGCAGATAGAGTACTGAGGATATCGGTCTTGAAATTTTGGAACAAATTCTCGATCTCAGCTTTGGTTACTCCTCCTCCTGTAGATTTTTGTATTCGGGTAGAGGCATCTCAAATTGTGCTTCTCCCCTTAGACAAACCTCTAGAGCATATTAGACATAGCATTATGATTTCAGTGAATGGTTCCCGCGATATATCCCCTTTCCCTAGTAGGTTCAGGGTGTCAAGGCAATCGTCCCTCATTCCTCTGATCAATATGGTCTTCAGGATCTCATGGACTAAATCTCTGTGTTTAGACCTCTGTAGATTATGGTGGAACTGCTCTACATAGTCTTCCAGGCTCTCATCCTCCTTCTGCATCATTTTGAATACTTCCTCCCTTAAGTCCCTGGTTCTGCAATAGTCTTGGTACTTTGATAAGAATGTCTCCTTCATATCGCTCCATTTTCGAATAGAAGCGAAGCTCAATCCCATGAACCATCTCAAGGCTGCCCCTTTTAGAGTAGCAGGAAATAATTTCAGTTTACAAGCATCTGAGATATAGTCATAACTCTTGCATAAGACATCAAATTCAAATAAAAAGGTATTTGGGTCTTCTAAATTCATCCCTTGGAAGGATGGTAATGATGATAGAGGAATATTTTTCATAGCAGCTTTGCCTCTGATATCCCTAATTGGGAACTCAAAGGTGGTAATAGTAGCATATATTTTAGCATTGTTGTCATTTTTGTCCCCCATGGCTAATCCTTCTAACCCTTGTTGTAGCAGACGTTCTTCAAACTGTTCTTGTGATGGTCTCACAGGTGTGATTGATGGCTCAGATAACCCTAGGGCTGGTGGTTTCACTACACTACCTGAATATGGATATTGATAAACCAAGAGTTTCTCTCCCGTTTTAGGTGTTTGATGCCCCCCTTTAGTTTCCCTTTGTCCCTTTGTCCTAAATTTCTGGCTACTAGCTTCCCCCTGCTGGTCCTAGATTGGATTCTTAATCTTGGGAGTGTGGATGGTAGATTTAGAGTGATATGGCCTCAAGATAGAGGAATCAGTGGTTTCTACCCTTATTATGGGAGTGACATCTTTTTGTGGCCCTATTTTCCTTGTGTCCCTTTGAGAGTTTGATTTTTATTTTTCTGCCTTAGAGATTAGTTCCTAAATAAATGATTTCCTTCCCAAATCTACACTCTTCCTTTCCTTTTTATGACCCTTTTTCCCTGTGACTAATTAGAGTGGGGATAGTTTTGGTATTTCTATAGTTCCTACAGTTGCACACATAGACCCTATGTGTATTGATTCACACTCTAAGTGTGTCAGTCTTTGACAATGGTGAGAAAATCCAGGTATATTAGAGTGATGCGCAGGTTCTTACCTCTCATCTTACCACCTAGCAACTAAAGAGCTGAAGACACACTAAATAAAACACCAAAATTCCATGCCCTAAGTGCCCTAGTGATCACAACAGTGAGCTCGCCTAGGTATGTTAGAGCGATGCACCAGTTCTTACCTCTCGTCTTACCACCCAACAATTATGGACTAGGAACATTCTATCATCAAACAAACAACCTGGCCAACTGTATCATCAACTTCCATCCCTGGAAACGATGCTAAAACGTAGTGTTGTTTTAATCAATCCTAATTGATCGATACTGCAACATTTAATTTTCAACCTAGGGTAGCTCTTGTTGTTTCAATGGAGTTCGCACTATTTGTGCCAATAAACTACAACCAAGAATGAAAAATATAGAGAATAGTAAAATATGTCGTTGAATCAATTTGCAAAAATCAAATCATTCATGTAGAAATTAAAACACTCCACAGAATTGAAATCACACTTCACAATTCCCAGAGTAAGGGCGTGCCACACCGTAACTAATGAATACACCAGCTGGTCACTATCATTCTGTTTAATTAAACCAGTGTAATAGTATAATAAAATCTGGAACAAAAGTGGATGTAATTCACAATTTGTACAACAACAGAAGAAAACCATATGACAATAAAAGAAACAATAATGTACACTACTCCTACCGCTATAGTCCTTGCTAAAGAGGAGGGCCCTTCCTCCCTAGTAGGGGAATAGAAATAACACGATATTAATTAACGAATCAGATGAAGAGCAGTAACAACATCACCATAGTGATTTAATATTAAAATTAATTCATAGTTACAAGAGCAGAGTAACAATGCTTTTCTATATGTCATTTTTGTACATAGGAAATCGAGTTTCTTTTATAATTATTACATGCCAGAAATTAGGAATAGATCAGTCATGAGAATCTCACAATTCTCATGCTGATAAAAAATAGAAGTAGTTACAACCTATTTATAAATATAAATACTTCTTAGATATATTGGTTAGGATTGCAACCACTTGAGTCTATTGCTTCTAAAATAAACAATTCCTAACACTCGACAACTGTTATGCGGAATAGTACCCACAACTTGCCTGCTCTGGTGCAACAACATCCTACGAGTGAATAGCGGTTTGGGATATAACGACAACCACTGGAAACAACACCCTTGGTGTAACATCAATCTTCTATACCAGCATGTAGTGTCACAACAGCCTGTAACAACATTCAATGTGTAACAACAGCCTGTAATAACATACAGGGTGTAACAACAAACTGCTCCACCCTGCTTTGAAATCGATCAACACTACTTTTTTACTTCATAGAATTGTTCCTACAAGAAACACCTGAAAAGGAGAAGATATTCCAAAATACTCCTCCAATGCTCACCCCATTTAGCCACAAAAAGGAATAAAGTATCGTATTATTCAGCAAAATATGGCAAAATAACATGACAGTGGAATAGGTTGTATAAAATGAGAAAAAGGGTGATTAATCATGTAAAGTTTCATGGGCTTGGAGGATAAGAGGATCAAAATTGGGAAACAAGGTGTAGAAAATAGGTAAAAAGTCACACCCAACACCTGCCACATCCCTTCCCCCCAAACCTCGCACTGACAATGTTAAATAAAATATCTCCACCAACATATAATAAGGAACATGACTAGTCTAGTAGTGAGGTGTAGGATTTGTTGATGGCAGGTCAAGAGGTCAAATCCATCAAACCTATAATACAAAATTTTGTCCCATAAAACAAGGCCACTTGGCCTCCTTGGATTGGGCCACGTGGCACCCTCTCATTGGGCCATGTGGCTCCATTCCATTAGTCCATATCCACCAACTCCATAGTGACACTTGTTGAGATCTTAATGCACCGCAAGTCAGTTGGAACTGTGAACTTGGAACCTTAATCCGAAACCATGATTTGACTGTTGACCTATGGAACCTTGAGCATTAGCCATTGAATTTGACCTAATGAATTTTTGAATTTTTTCCCTGTTTGGACCTGAACTTTGACCTTGCATAACTTTTTCATACGATGTATGTTTTCACCCGTTCAAGTTGCATTGGAATCAGAGAGACGAGCACTACACATTGAAACTAGTTTCAATTTCATCTGAGAATGTTTTTTGAGTGTTTTCTAGAACTTTGAGCATATTTTGGATCCTCTAGATCGCTCCTCCTCACTTGAAGCTTTTGGACCACCAAAAGTCTGGTACTACTCAGAAAATAAGTGAGGGTAAATCTCCCTCACTTTCCCAATCTCAATCCATCGTGCTTTGCTTGGATTGGTATCTTTGAGCCCCACATGAAGGTACTCCACATCACCCCTGCATGAAGTCCTTGTATTTCTGTCAATGATGGTGTCTTCTTACAGTTCATACATGTATTCAGGAGAAAATTATTCTATGTAAGGTACCTAAATACTTTTCTCTTGATCCATGATCATAGGAAACTCATACAATCTCAATTTTTCATCATTTAAAACAGAATATATTTGCATATAAGGAGGAAAATCTAATTGAAAATAATTATTACCAATCTTTTATAAGATTCCAAATGGACCATACTGGATTGGTTTTATATTTTTACCTTCTTCTTGCAACCTTTCTTTTTTGATGTAAAACCAAACTTGGCCTCCCACTTGAAAATCGTGATCAACACGATGCTTGTCATGCCTTGCTTTGTATTTGGCTTGGCTATTTTCCAACTATTCCTGCACTGTTTGATGTACCAACTAGATCTGTTCAATGAAATGCTTGGATTTATCCACATCACTATGTCCATCCACTGCCATATCTTTCCCAAGATGAAATATAAAGGCGATTTTGGTAAATAACCATAGCATGCTTCAAATGGAGATGTCTTAGTCAATGAATGCTTGGCACGATTGTAGGCATGTTGAATGTAGTGTAAGTGCTCATCCCAAAGCTTAGGATGTTTGCTACAGTATCCTCGGAGTAGATGTACCACTATCCTATTCACCACCTCTGTCTGGTCGTCGGTTTGTGGATGAAATGTTGTGCTCTTCTTCAACTTGGTTTCCATCAATTCCCACAAACTTGACCAAAATTTCATAAGAAATTGAGAATCTCGTTTAGAATCAACAGATGTGGGTAACCCAAAATGAACCCATGCATTAGAAAAGAACAAATATATTGTTTGTTCAACTGTGACCTTCTTTTTACAAGGCATTAAGATACACACCTTACTAAACTTATCCACTACAATATATAAATAATCATTACCTTTCCTAGACATAGATAATTCCCCCACAAAATCCATGGACACAATTTCCCAAGGAGGCGAAGGAATAAGAAGTGGAGTATAAAAACCTAATTTCCTATTACTTGGCTTACTAGTAACACATAGAGAACACCTGTTTACATAGCTTGATACAGTTTCATTCATACGAGGATGTTGTAGCGACTACAACCACCCTCCAAAATTTTTCCTATGCTTCGATTTTGGAGCCTTCCTTCTTAACCAGAGTAACTCATCTCGCATTGATCCAACTATTCATGCCTCAACTGAGACTTATCCTTTTTAGTTTGGCTTGTGTTTTCTCACTTATTTAATTTTCAAACTTACAAGCTAATCTCCTAACTTTGTCCCACAATGGTTGTGGGCGTGACCTAGAAACAACGCAATTATTGAGGGAAAATACCCTTGCTCTTGGGAATTGCGCGGTCCTGACTTTGAGTGAGCCTTGAGCTTAGAAAATGCACAGTCATGAGGGGGAATCCCAGCACTAAGCCCATTAATTTCGCATCCCACACTAAGCTAATAAACTATGCAGTGGACTGAGATGGAAAGTTGCCTAGTTATCAGAACTACGCTGTCTTTCCTAGCAGTGTGCATGGCAAGTTTCCCCGGAAAAAGAAAAAAGAAAAAAGCAAAGAGCATCCCTAAAAAATAGGGATCTATTTTTAGTATCACAAAGGAGGCACTTGCACTATTTTTAGAAACTTCTTCCAAGTGTCACTTTTTCCTTGATTTTAGGCATGTGCGTCATAAACCTTAATTTCCCCAAATTTATTTAATCGATGTTGCTAGAGCTCATTTTCACACTCGATCTTGGAGCTATAGCATTCTCGAGGAGATAAAGGAGCCTTCAGTGCAATCTTCGTCACTTTTCTGGGTGAGTTTTTCTTTTGTCGTCTTTTACAACTTTTTCTGTCGCTTTTTGTTGTTTGGCTTGTGTGAGTGATTTTTCATTTGTTTCTATGCATGATTGCTGGCATTTTAAATTGTTTTAACTTGTGGAAGTGTTGTTTCAAGTTATATATTACCTTTCCTAAGTGTTGCATGAGTTTTCCTATTTTTGCACCAACAGTCATTGTTGCGGAAACTATCCTCACATACTTCATTTTCCTTATGTTTAATAAATTTATTTACTTGATTCACATGAATTCATCCAAACTTAGTCATATCTGCACTCAGATTCACACTATCTCTCAAATCTTCTATTTTTTCACACTTCCCTTGGGCAAATCTGGCTTTCCCTTGGCCAGATCTCACTTTACACAGCTGACACTACACAATCTGGAGGCTCAAGCCACAAGCTTGGCCTCTAGAATTGTGCAGGGCACAACCTAAGATGGCTCCAAGTACACAATGCACAGTTCGAGGAGCCATCCTCCCAGTGTGGCCACTATTACTACGCAATGTGCAATCTCTCATAGGCCTTTGCCTAGGCTAAACTACACATTACACAATTCCAGTCATCAAGCTTCCACCTTGGTTGTTGGGACTATCCAATGTGTAATTCCCACAATCATCCAGTCACCCCTGTCAATAAAAAATGCATAATCCCTCACATCTAGTGCCTGGATTGCTTCTTGAACTTTCCTTGAAGTTGTTTTGTTTTTAAAATGACATTTTATTACCATGAATGTCCTCTCTGTCCCATAGGTGCAACAATTGTTGAGCATCTCTCCAGTAGTCATAGTTAACATGGAATCTAAGAGAGCTGCATCAAGGGAAACCACTGAGATCATTATTGGGAAATAATTGAGTAGACGTCAATTGGTTTAATAGTGTATACACATACTCAGTGGTTTATTGAGAAGGGAACAACACTGACATGATAACAGATCAAGTAAAATTTCTCAAAGGACTTTGAGGCATATTTAGAAGACTGACATGTTTATCTTAGTATCTGGAAGTAATGGCTATACAAGGTTACATGCAGGTTGTTAGAAAAATATTATATATGACTGAGGAATGAAAGACATACAATATGTGGAAAAACACAAACACATAAAACCAGAGAGACACAGATATACATGGTTCACCCAATTTGGGCTACGTCCACCCCGAACGGCCAGTCCTTCCTTTCTATTATCTAGCAAAATGAAGAGACACAACCTACAACAGATCCGCTGTAATATCCTCTGTTTTCTCTCACAGTCTCACCTCTTTGTTTCTCGCTCAGAGAATACACATCTATTACACAGACTCAATACAATGCCCCCATACAAAGAGAGGGGTTGCCTTCTAGGACAAAAAACCCTAAACTAAACATAAGTTCTATCATTAGATCATCCGCCTAATGAACGGCCCAGATTGACTAGAAATTACTATACTTTTACAAGGCAATTTTACATCTGTTTTTAGCTTTGGGGGCACTACCCCTGAAACCCCAGCTAGGGAACCGCTGGCCCCGGACCTCCAGCCAGGGGGGATCGGCCCTCCCGAACCCCCGTGAGGGAGACAAGTCCCCCCCCGTATCCCACCCCCCCCGCATGGAGGGGTGTACAAACTTCCTAGGGTATACATCCGACTGAAACAAAGACCTCTAAATAATCATGCTCCACACCCAACACAGGTATCTCGTCTTCCCATGTGTGTACATCACCAGCTAGATTGTCTCACATACGGATAAACTGACTATGACATTGAGTAGTACTAGTAGGAAGAAGCTTGCCACCTTCAGGGCAGAATACTTTCAGTAGATGTATCACTTACCCGAGCCAGTGAAGCGCATGGAATCACTCTTCTATGCCACCCACAACTATGTCAACAAAAGAGACATTATCAAGCACTGGGTGAAAGATCCATTGATGTTCTGAAAAAAACCCACCCATCCGTGCAAGACAAAGTCCCCGAGGAAGGCTTACTAGTTCTTGACCATCTTTTCTTGCATAATATATGGTTAAGAGAGAACACAAACGTTTCCTGAAGGGTCAGAAGTCTTACTGGACCAGTTGGTGAGTGATGGGAGGCCATTCAACTGGTCAGATCTATTGGCGCAAAAATTGAAGTCCCATGTAGCTCAGGTTCATAATCCGCCCAAGGATGAGCAAGAAAGGTTCTATATGTCCGCATAATTACTGGATGTAATATGTGCACAACAACAGTTCCCTGGTATGAATTGGACATGGACACCATGAGAGACTGCCATGAACATCTATTCCAACTTTCTTTTTTATTGAAGTTATTGAGGACTAATGGCAAGGATAACTGTCCACTTTATCATACCACTATACAAGCTTATATTTGAACAAGATCCACCTTGCATGTCCCAAGAAGAAATGAAGGTGATATTAGACAATGTAGATTAGTATGCCTCACCAGGTGGCACCTTCATCAGAGTATTTGGCAAAGAGAAGCCTCCACATGTCTTACAAAGATATGCCACAAACAAATTGACCATTCAAGAAGTATCATACCACCTCGCTACAGGGTTGTTAGCAACAATGCATATGAAGAAGAAAGCTCCATGGCCCAATCTTCCTTTGCAGATCGGATTATACAAGATTAAGAACTTGAAAGTTGCAGGTTCCAAGGCTAAGGAAATAGTGAAATTTGAGTTCGGCAACAAGGAATTTAATTCGTATGATCCCCATAGTATTTGCAAGGACCACTGTAGGAGAGTTTACTTTCTGCGGATCAACGCTACATTTCATTGGCTAGGGGAGTATCCTTGGAGGTACTTCTATAATTCCTTTAAACTCAATGGATCAGTCAATATATAAACGACTTTGAATGTTTCTCTACAAACAATAGTAGTTACAAAAGAAACAACAAAAAAAACAGAAGGAAACAATCCTGTGCAAGACAAGGGAAAGAGGAATATTGATGACAATCCAGAGGGAGAGAAAAGCTGCAAAATGAAGGCATATCCTCTTATCGTGAAGGAAGCTTTGGTAGCAAAAGAATAGAGGGAGTAAAGGATGAAGAGAGCATAGTGGAGGAAGAGAGAAAATAAGAGGTTGCAAGAAGAATAATTGAAGTTGCAGGAGACAGAGAAGAAGATGAAGGAAGAAAAGGAGTTGAGGAGGAGAGAATGAGAAGATAAGCAGGAGTAGGAAGAATAACAAAGGCAAGGTGAAATGACAGAGAAAATAATGCCGATATAGGTTGAAGAGCCGGAATAGCCAGCAACTGAGGAGGAAGGTGAACCAATGCAGGATAGGATCTTACTCAAAAGATTGAGAAATTGATTCAAGTGACAAACATGGAGTTGGAATAGGTGCCACAACATGAATATGTTGACCTGATGCCGAGAGAACTACAAGTCATCCCTTAGTATCCACCACCTCTAGTAGTAGATCCAACCCCAACCGAGCAAGGAGATATTGTTCTCCTTGATGATGATCTAGTCATGGATGTGTACAATCTATCATTCGATGAGTTCCAGAAGAGGATTGTACAAGCACGAAGGAAGCACTTTCCGTATGATCATGCATCATCTACATTCATCAAAGAAAGTGTGATAGTGTCGAACAATAGGAAGCATCCAACTTCCATTGCCGAAGTCAGCTTGGCCAATGCAAGAGCAACAAGATCAAATGTTCAGTATCTAACAGCCGAAAATGAGCAAGTAGCAAAGAACTTGTAGGCTACCAAGAAAGAGGCCTAACAACTCTGAGAAGTAGTGCAGAATGCAATTTCTGAATTGGGGGAGATGAGAACAATGATCCTTGATGAAGTATCAACACTTGGAGAAACCATGCAGAAGCTCTATGACAGATTTGTCACTGTGCATAAATAAGTTGTCCATTTTCATGGCCTACAATAGCAGAGCAAAGATTTTGTTAAAAATCTAAAAGACATACATGTTTCCATTGCCTGTGTATAGGATTATATAATTAAATTCAAAGGGACCCCACTTGACTTAGTGAATAATATGAAGCCACAGGAACAACCGAAGAAAGCGAAGGTTCGAATGTTTATTCAAAAAACAAGCAACTCACCTCATTCATTGGAAACACACATGCCTCATATGTGTGGTTGTACAGTAGTTTGGATGTCTTGGTGAGAACACAGAAGATCCCATCAATCAGTTTCCTCACCAACACTAAACCCAAGAACCAAGTCCGACGGGAGGTAAAAGAGTACTTGGAGTAGCTAAGACTGAAAGCCACTAGGGAAGACTTTGAGTTGAACACACACCACATGCAAAAGTTTATCAGTGGTCCTGGCAAGGTCAAGAAAATGCTACTAATGCTTCAGAATGAGTTGGATACAGGTTCCAAGATGGTGTACCCGGATGCCATGGAGGCTAGAGTTCATTTCCAGCAAGACACCGTTAAGCAGTTTGGGGACACCATCACACAGTACCAAGTTTGACACCAATATGTGACTGAGAAGAAGCAAGTGGAGGTTGTTGAGCTGGACTTCCCCCAAACTCCAAAATCATAGTGTTATGTCTTGTTAGGCTGTCTCTACCCTATTCTTTCTTATATGGGTACCATAGGAAAATGTGATATTATTTGTAATTATGTTGCAAGTGAAATTCAAAGTGTCAATATTGGAATAAGAAAAGTCACCATGTAATGTAACGTGTCATTTTGTGAAGAAGTTGAAGAGTCATGAGGGTAGTCCAAAGGTCATAAAGGGGAGTTGAAGAGTCACCTATTCTTGTTATAAATAGATCCTCATAACTCATAGAACATGGTTTTCGAATCCAATCTTTTGGCTAGTCTTAGGCTTAGAAAGAGCTTGGGAGTATTGTGAAGAGCCTTGGCTTCTCCATAGCATAGAGCGAGTATAATTCTTTGGAGGAGAAGGTTTTCTTGACTGTAATGTTCCACTATTAGAGTTGGTGGTCATCAATGGTGTATGTATGGATGGAACTTTCACTTATAATAAAAAAATCAGAGACAACACGATTTCATGCATACATTGTTAATATAATAGGACTATTCTTGTTGTATTAACAATTTATGTTTTTTAACTTATGCATATGCTTATGAACTATTTTGTTTGCATTTGTACAAATATTTTTGAATGTGTGTCATTAGATTAACTCATCACTTTAACTTGTGGACTATTCTACATCTTAGCTTGTGATGTCGTTTCGCTTGTGTGTTCCTTTCAAGTTGCGTACTATTACAGGATTCCAAGGGGTGCACTTCCTTTTAACTTCATGTGTTGGAACCTTCATGCATCGCACTTGACTCTCTGCAGGGTCACACACTTTCTCTTACCCAAATTTATCATAATTTTCTTTGCACGTTTCCGTGGTCAAGGCATTACAATACCACCCATTGTTGGGACTCCTACTCAAAATGGTGTGAGGCCTAGTTGGGACTTCATATCGGAGAGATCCCTTGAATTTTGGCAAGTACAACACTATCAACATTTCTAGTGCCAGAAGGAGGGCCAGATGACCAGCTGAGCCCTTGAAGTCTGTGTTGAAATTTTGCACACATTTGATGACTTCTTCCCAAACCATAACCCCAACATGTTTTTCTAACTTTTTAAATTTGAAAGTGTCGGTGAACATTTTAAATGAATTTTCTAAATTCAAGTTCAATGCTGAGGGTGGAATAACCTTTCTCAAGCATGCAGTTTCTTTTCTCATTTTATGTGACAGGTATGACCTCCAGTCTGAGGATGTTTCCTGTGGTTTGTTTTCTCTCACATTCGAAGGGCATGCAAATCAATGGTGTCGAAGATTTCCCACATCCTCCATACACTCTTTCAAATAGTTTGTTGTTGAATCATGCTATGCTTTCAATCTCTATGATCATAAAGCCCTTAATAAAAAAATTTAAAATTTCGAAAAACACCTGATGAATCTCTGCAAGATTTCCACGATTGTTTTATTCATTACTATTTTGAATTTCATAAAGATGAAGTTGATTGGGAATTTTTAACTAGAATATTTTAATATCTTGTTCACATTTCTAAAAATCCACACAAGTCAGAATCTTTCGAACCTCTCCCAACATACCTCGGTGTCAGATATTCTAAATCTGAGATAGACAAGGTTGTTGTCCCAAGTGACCCTCCATCTGTTAGGATATTCCGACACATAGGAAATAGTTAAGTTCAACTTGGTCTAGTATAGAGTTAGGTATAGAGTTAGGTAAAGTGTGTTTCTTTACCGTTGTACATTTTGTAACTTACAATCCGACGGTCACGATATGTAGTGATCCGACGGTTCATTCTCTCCTCGGTATTACCGACACTTGATCCGTGGCTTGACACCTGATTGGTCCATGAGTTCTATTTAAAGCACATGGAGGGTCATTGTTCGGGTAATCCGTGCATGAGAGAAGCTTATGTAAATTTTCATTCTTTGATTAATAAATTGCCTGTAGTACCCACGTTGGGATAGGCCGTGGACTGTTTCCCTCTTTGAGGGTTTTAACCACGTCAAAAATACTGGTGTATTGATCTGTGATCTGGTTGTGAGTGGTGTCCTTTTGGTATTCTTTCTGAGGAACTTACCCTGTAAATTCCTACATGGTATCAGAGCTATTTGAGGGCCGCGTCCGTTGGTGATCCAAATCTGAAGCCGGTAGAACTGCATGCGGTTGTCGTTTCCTAGATCTGCTGTTTCTGACTGCTTTCGGGCCGAGAGGACTGCTCTGTTGCGTTTGGAGCATCTGTTCCAGTGAGGAACCCCTTTCGTTTCACGTGAAAAGGTTTCCGGTAGCCCTAGCTGTGTCATTTTTCAGATCGGGAGTATACAGTGTTTTTTGCAGTTTACTGATATTTTCTCTCTGCTTATTTCGGTTTCGGTTTATTTAGCCCTTTTTTTTTAAACCGGATCTATACCTTTCATTTCTGCGTATGCTCTTTGCCCTGCGACTCTGTGCGATCTGGGCAAATTAGAAACAGAAAGGAAGGATTTTTCTCATGCGTATGCTCTTTTCCCTGCACCTTAGTGTGATCTCGGAAAATCAGAAACATTGAGAAAAATATTTAGTTTTTCGGGTAAAGCTAACTTTGAGATTTTTTTTAAAAATTTCTAGTTTTTTGACTAAAGCTAACTTCGAGCCGCAAGGTTCGTTTTTCTTTGCATATTCGTGTTGGGTTTTGTGTTTTGTGTTTTGTAGGGAAAAAGAGCTTTCTCAAGGCAAGCACGCAAACCAAGGCCCCCCCCCTCTCTCTCTCTCTCTCTCTCTCTCTAATTTTTTGTATAGATCAATTGGTTCAAAGCTATTTTAAGAGAGTAGAGGTCTTGGGTTCAAGTCTCCATTTTGTGGGGGCGGATTTTTTCATTCCCGCACATTCGCGCACTTTGCCGGCAACATTAACAATTTTTTTTTTCAAAAAGCCATAACTTCTTCATCCGGAAGCCTTTTTCAGAGCCGTTTTTTTTAAAACCGCCTATTTTTTCGAGATCTATCCATTGGAACACTTACTTTCAGCATCTTCAGCTTCAGTGTTTTAAAAAAAATGGAAATTCCATGCCAAGTCATTCTTGACAGCACTAACTACTTCCAATGGGTAGCCTACATGGAAGATTTACTTAGAAGTAAAGGTCTCTTCAGAATAGCCACAGACCAAGAGAAGAAACCAAAAGATGAAGACAAGGCTGCAAAATGGGAAAATAGACAAGATCAAGCACGTGGTTTGATAGGGATGTCTATTTCTCCTGATCTTAGATTCCACATTGCAGAACTTGAGACTCCTCATGAAGCATTAGAAAAACTCGCTAAAGTTTTTGGGATTAAAAATGAAATTAGAGCCCATCAACTTGAAAATGAGTTGCTTACTTTGGATCCTAATAATTTTTCTTGCATTGAAGATTTCTTGTCCAAATTTAAGACCCTTAGATATCTCTTGGAAGGTGTTAAAGTTAAGAAAGAAGATGGTAACCTTATTTATTCCATCCTTACTAAGTTGGGACCAGCCTACTCTGTATTTGTTTCCACTTTCCATTCTACAAGGGAAGCTTTCATTTGTCAAGGAAAAGACTACAAGGCCCCTTCCTTTGACTCCTTTTGTGATTCCTTAATAAGAGAACAAGAAAAAATCTTACACCTTGGTCTTCTTAATCTTGGAAACTCTTCCACGAAAGCGTTAGCCGCCCAGCAGCAACCAAATTCAAAGAATCCTAAGAAGTCATATCCTCAAAAGAATGGTCCTAAACCAACTCAGCCTCAAAATGAAAGATCATTTCAGCAAAATGATAAGACCAATAAAAACAAATGGAAGAAGACTGATAGACATTGTAACTTTTGTAATCGAGATGGCCACTTAGAATCTAAATGCTTTAAGAAGATGGAAGCCTTGGAAGCTGCAATGAAGAAACATAACATCCATGTGGAGCCTACTTCAACTTCAACTTCCGGAATGACACTTTCTGCATGTCGTTGTCAATCATCTCAGTCTGGTTATGAATTAAATGTATCTTCTTCTTCTTCTCATTCTCATGAGTGGCTCATTGATTCTGGAGCCTCTTATCACATGGCCAAAAACCAAGCCATGTTTTCTTCTTTAAATGATTGTAACACCAAAAATATATATGTTGGTGATGATAGATCTCTTAATGTTGTAGGGACTGGAACTGTTCATCTAGACAATGGTCAGTTTAATGATGTATTATGTGTTCCAACCTTATCCTGCAACCTTCTATCTGTCTATCAGATAACTCATTCAGGTGAAGGTAAAATTGTTGAATTTTCACCTCATGATGTTGCAATCAAGGATCTAAAAGATCCCAAACAGATTCTAGCTACTGGTCTTGCTGATGATTCCACAAGGTTGTATAAGTTTCACAACTTTGGGTCATCAAATCTTCCCTCAGTATTTGTTGCTCATAATGATGAAGTGAGCAAACTTTGGCATGAGCGATTTGGTCACTTAAACTATCGCTCCCTTCAGCATCTATGTAAAGAAAATATGGTGACAGGTCTTCCTATGGTATCTTGCAGAGATGGTGTTTGTTCCGGATGTGTACTCGGAAAACATCATCGGGACAGTTTTGACAAACGTGCCTCTTGGCATGCCTCAGCCCCTTTACAGCTTGTGCACAGTGATTTATGTGGTCCTCTTCCTATTGCTTCATTCTCTGGCTGCAAGTACTTCTTAACTTTCATTGATGATTTCTCCAGACGCACTTGGGTATACTTCTTAAAACTCAAGAGTGAAGTATTTAACACATTTTTGGCCTTCAAAGCCTTTGTTGAAAAACAATCTGGACATCAAATTCTTAAGCTAAGAACTGATAATGGTGGAGAATATGTTAAAAACACATTCATCGACTTTTGCACCGAAAATGGAATTCAAATGCAACATACTGTTCCATACACTCCACAACAAAATGGTGTAGCTGAAAGGAAAAATCGCACCTTAAAGGAAATGGCTAATTGTATGCTGCAATCTAAAGGACCCAGTCTTAGTTTTTGGGCCGAAGCAATTAATTGTGCAAATTATATAATCAATCGCACTCCTACTAAGGCTCTAGAGAATATCACTCCAGAAGAAGCTTGGAGTTCCATTAAACCAGATGTAAGTCACTTTCGTGTGTTTGGAAGTGAAGCATGGGCCCATATTCCAGATGAAAAGCATAAATCTTTAGAGCCTAAGAGTGAGAAATGTACTTTTGTTGGATATTCTGAAGATGTAAAAGGTTATAGACTTATTCCATTTAAGTCCAAAAATGTTATCATTAGAAGAGATGTAAAATTTGATGAAAATAAATCGGCCTGCGAGCCTAGTCCGGCGGATGTGCCACCTCTTCCTATCTCTTCTACTTTTGAAAACATTTCTTCTTCAGATGATGAAAGCGAGGATGATAATCCTCCCCCACCTTCTCAGGATCCTCAACTTCCAAGATGGGTCCGTGCTACTCGGGATGCAGCAGGTGATCTTGCTGGTGATCCTACAGATCAACGACGTACACGTTCTCAGTTTGAAAGAGCCTCTTCTTTACTGGCTCAAGCTCCAGTAAATCATGATCCTGACACTTTTGCAGAAGCTTCAGGCCATCCACATTGGGAAGCAGCTATGAATGAAGAATATCATTCATTGATGACAAATGATACATGGGATCTTGTTCCTCTACCAAAGGGACGCAAACTTGTTAGATGTAAATGGGTTTACAGAACCAAGTATGGACCAGATGGGAAAGTTGATAAACATAAAGCTCGTCTCGTTGCTAAGGGCTTTTCACAGGTTGAAGGCATTGACTACACTGAAACCTTCTCCCCTGTTGCCAAAATGAACTCTATCCGCCTTGTTCTTTCCCTTGCTGCCTCTTTAAAATGGGAAGTCCATCAGATGGATGTTAAATCTGCCTTCTTGCATGGGGACTTGCAGGAAGAAATCTATATGGAACAACCCATTGGCTTCATACAAACAGACTCCAGCCTTGTTTGTCGACTTAAGAAATCCCTTTATGGCCTCAAGCAAGCTCCTCGGGCTTGGTATGCCAAAATGGATAGCTTTCTTTTAGAATCTGGCTTTTCTAGGTGTCATTCTGACAATACTGTCTACACCAAGAAAGTGGGCAACTCTCTTATCATCCTTGTTCTTTATGTTGATGATCTTATTCTTACTGGTAGTGATCCCAACCTTATAAACCATGTGAAGTCCAGCCTTAAAAAGAAATTTGAAATGACAGACTTAGGACACTTACACTATTTTCTCGGTCTTCAAGTCTTGCAATCCCAGGAGGGTATTTTCCTTTCCCAGTCAATGTATGCTTGTGATATTCTTCGTCATTTTCACATGGAAGACTGTAAGCCAGCCCCTTCTCCCTTTCAGTCTGGAGTCAAACTTTCAGTCTCTTTTACTTCTCCTGAAGTTGATGCTACCTTATACCGTCAACTTGTAGGAAAACTCTTGTATTTAACCCATACTCGTCCTGATCTTTCCTTTGCTGTTGGCCTTGTTGCTCGTTTTATGCAAAACCCCCATGAAAGTCATTGGAAAGCAGCTAAAAGAATACTTCGTTATGTTCGAGGTACAGTACAGTTTGGGATTTATTACAGTGCCAAAGCAGCTCCTCTATTAGTTGGTTTCACTGATTCTGATTGGGCTGGTGACCCTGATGATCGGAAGTCTACTGTCGGTTATGTCTTCACTCTTGGTTCAGGACCTATTACATGGGCTTGTAAGAAACAGGCTGCCATTTCTCTTTCGTCAGCAGAAGCAGAGTATCGTGGTGCCGTGGAAGCTAGTAAGGAAGCCTTGTGGCTTCGTCAGATCCTATCAGAGTTTGGCTTTGAGCAGCAGCATCCAACCACACTTTGGTGTGATAATCAAAGTGCCATTCAGCTATGCAAAGATCCAGTCCAGCATCAGCGCAGCAAACACATTGAACTACACATGCACTTCATCAGAAAGCTCATTCATGACCATGTTCTTGAAGTGCAATATTGTTCAACAGATGATCAGGTTGCAGACATCTTCACAAAGGCTCTCACAGAGGCGAAGTTCACTAAACTTCGATATATGCTTGGAGTTCAGGAAGTTGTCACTAAGTGGGGATAGGCTCTAGTGCCTCCTTCCTTCTCCTATTGTGTCATATTTGTAAATCCTTCAATCCTATCCCAAGTTGTTCTTAAGGGGGGATGTTAGGATATTCCGACACATAGGAAATAGTTAAGTTCAACTTGGTCTAGTATAGAGTTAGGTATAGAGTTAGGTAAAGTGTGTTTCTTTACCGTTGTACATTTTGTAACTTAGAATCCGACGGTCACGATATGTAGTGATCCGACGGTTCATTCTCTCCTCGGTATTACCGACACTTGATCCGTGGCTTGACACCCGATTGGTCCATGAGTTCTATTTAAAGCACATGGAGGGTCATTGTTCGGGTAATCCGTGCATGAGAGAAGCTTATGTAAATTTTCATTCTTTGATTAATAAATTGCCTGTAGTACCCACGTTGGGACAGGCCGTGGACTGTTTCCCTCTTTGAGGGTTTTAACCATGTCAAAAATACTGGTGTATTGATCTGTGATCTGGTTGTGAGCGGTGTCCTTTTGGTATTCTTTCTGAGGAACTTACCCTGTAAATTCCTACACCATCCCCTTCTCATCAAAAAACTCTAGACCCGTAGTTTGAGCTGGGAGAAGTTGAGAATTTACCTGTTGATCTACCACCATATCCTCCTACCTCACTTACTTATAATTTTTGCGCAGAGTTGGATTGTGACTCAGATGGTTGTCATGAAGTGTTATCTCCTCATTCTCCATCCTTTGGTCCCTCTGATCCTTCGAATATCAATGCATTTTGTTCATCTATCTCCAATCCGTCTTATGATGTCCATGAGGATCAAGTTCTAGATGGAGTTGGTGTTTAACAACCAACCAGTGATATCATTTTTGATGAGTATGTTTGGGAGTTTGGACAAGAATCTTTGGTAAAGGGTTACCTCCTTCCATGAACACCTCTTCCATATTATATATTGAAATTTTCCATGATTCTGCCATTTCTTTTCCATCTTGTGAAAATTCATTCTTGAATGTTTCTACTTTCGATCATTCGCAGAACACGTGGAATGCCAATTTTGCATTTGAATGCAGAGAGGAAAAATCTGTCTTCCCTAGTCCTCCCAATCTCTCATCTTATCATTTTGGAAACATAGAGGGTAAAATTTCTCATTTTCCATCATCCCTTTCTTATGATTCACCAGATCATGAGGATGCCCCTATTTGTAATCTTGAACTTTCTAATTATGGTTGTCATGATCTTTTCATTCATTCATTTGATCACGATTCAGATTCTTCCACTATTGATATTTCCAAGCCATCGGTATTTGATGATCCACCTTATGATGAATTGAAAAGTCCCCAAGTTGTCTAGGCACTTCAGCCCAATCTTATGGTTATGTTAGGTTCTCGTAGCCTTGAGTTCAGTTCCACTTCTATCAGAAATGTGTTGAATCTCTCTAGGCTCCTCATCACTCTGTTGTTCACATTGAAAATGAATATATCTTATCATTTTTGCATCCTCCATCTATATCACACGATCCTATCACTAGATCATTGGAGGAGTCATACGTAGCAAGCACTGTTGCAAAACGTAAATTTTCTTCTTTCTTCATGTTCGCTCATTTTTCAAGTTCAAAAGTGTGTACTTTCTTGCCTTCAACTCGCAATGTGTTAGGTCACCATGGTACATCTGTAGAGTGCCTCTCATGCGATTTTCATTTTTCATTTTCTGTGGGTTCATTCAAGCTTTAGACGTTTTGGTTTGTACCGACTTATATTTCTTGTTTGTTGGTTTTCTTCTATATCTTTTTTGACATTCATGCCCTTGCCTACATGGGCTAGCCAATGCGTTGATGGCTACATTGGAAGTATTACTTTACGTAAGTTGGGCTATGTTGTCCTTAGGTTAGAAGTAGGAGTATTTTTTTCTTTTCTTGTTTATTTTCTTGATTTTCTTTACTTTTCTTCGCTTTTACTATGCTTCTTTCCTTTGTTTCTTTGCTTTTGCAACAATAGGTTAGTTTTCGCATGGAATTGTGTTTGGATTCTTAGACAAGCAAGGTGAAGTTCAAGAGGAGCTTGTGCTACTATCAACACTTGGTTAATTGTCTATTCCCTCTCTTTATGTGAATCTTTCATTCCTTTAAGTCAATGATACTATGATGGAAAATATGTTCCTTTCAGAGAGAGTCATGGTGAAATCATGATGCTTGCACTTTTAATTAGTACCGCCAACTCTAATCGATTTTTTATTTTCGGTTAACCCTTGTCAACTCAACCAAGCAGAGTAAGGAGAGGGGGGGAACCTTAACAATTCTATCTGAGGTATATATAAATATCCTTCTCTGAAGGGACAACCTCTTCGAGTCTCAAAAAGTCAAGATCCCTCTTCTGCTTCATGAAATAAATAAGTGCCTATGCACAGTGTTGGGAAAAATACTAAGAGGGGGGGGTGTGAATCAATATTTTCAAATCATTAAAATTTTCAATTTCATATCCATATTTCTGTACGTGAATTTATTGAAGGGAACCCGCATATGTATGCGATTGTTATGCAGACGACTAATGTATATCCAGTAAACTTTACTTTTCAGTTAATTCATCTTCTGTTTAACTTGAGCCAGTGTATCAGTACCTCATTAAACATTAATTAAACTGTAATTATGTGCAGTAAGAAAAAAATAAGCTATCACACATAAGAAACACATCAACACACATGAGCACCATGAATTTTAGGTGGAAACCCAATGTGGGAAAAACCATTGTTGATGTCTTCTTTATCTTATTTTTTTATAAAGAAAAACTTATTACAATATTGTACTGGCACAAACTCATACCAGCATGTAGGAACCCACTAAAAAATGCTACAACATTCTCTCATTATCCAATACCCACTGGAAGGGAGCTTCAACCCCCTTATCTCATTTACCAACACCCACCCGAAGGGAGCTCCAACCCCTTGATCTGATTTACTAGCTAGCACTTGAAGGAAGCTTCAAATTCCTCATTGAAGGCTCCAACCCTCAAAACCTACATGGACCACGTTTCATAAATTTTCATACTGGATCCACCTGATACAACACATTGCAACTATAGGCCATGTTTCATCAACTTTTCAGACTAGACCAACTACCACCATTTAAGCACAATGCCAAATATCAAACTGAAACTGGTCACTGCAACAAATCACTCAATCATCAACTGAAACATCCATTATCTGACCCAACTGAATCAACCAATCAATGAATCAACTTATTCTTAAACAACCATAATAGTTAAATCATTGTAACCAAAATACTAATATTGAATCCAAATACTACATCAACTTAAGGAATCAATTGAAAGCCCTGATCAATAAACTATCAAAATATATATGATAATTTAATGTAGCAAACCCGCGTGTATACGCAACTTCCTTGAAGCATACTCACATACAAATATCAAAATATTGAACCCTGAAACTGAACCCTTGTAACTCTGAAATAAATACTGAATCATACACAGATCCATTGCATCATTCTAAAATAATCATATAACCATCACTAATCTTTAATCGCAAACAACTAGTAGCTTCATCATTCTTCAATCAATCAATCCTCAATCAAAACATCACCAATAATCCCATATCATCAAGTAAGACTTCATTGGAAAACAAAAAAAACACAACAAGATTGATTAAACTGATTAGACATCTTTTTTAGAAAAACCCTAGTTTATATACGAGCTTTCCTCAAAACATTTCCGCGTGTATACACGTTTTTCAAGAATGAAACCCGCATACAGATCTAAATAGATATGCAACTAGCCAATGTTAAATCTGCATGTGTACGCACCTTTCAAGTTATCAAGCCCACATATAGATATGTAAGTACAGCACAAACCTTCGCTGCATCACAAAACTTTAGATATACCCAGATCTCGACATACACAAAAATATCACACATCAAGGCACTATCATCACTGATCAAATCAACCCATAATCAAAATTGTCATCTCAAATCTATTGGATCTAATCCATCATCAAGTTCTTAGGTGCATACCTAGTTTTAGATCAAACAAATCAATAATAGTCCATTACATGCACACTTGCTTCATATCTAACTATTCATGAAATATTCATCACTTGCACACTCCATACACTTTGATCTTCATCTCCTTATATAGCTTAGCCCTTAGACAATACCACAGGTCAAAACCATACTAGTGCAAATGGTATTCTTGGACAGGATCAAATATCCATTGCTAGGCTTAATACCATGGTAAATACCCTTGGTATTTAGAATACCATGGTGCGGAATATGTATGCACATTTTCTTCTTCATACATGCGTGTGTATGTGAATTTTCTTCATAGAACTTGCGTATACTCGATTTTGCTTCACCAAACCTACGTATACTTATTCAAGCTTAATCTTTATCATTCTTCTATCTCTGAACTGATAATCCTTTTCTGTCACATGTAGACACATCTTGTTGACATCTTCATCAAGTAGGTTTCCATCAAAATGCAACACATCAAGTAGGTTTCCATCAAGGACAACACAATAGTCATAATGCCAACAATATCCACCTTTGGATTTGATGGAAACCACTTTGGTGTTTGGTCACCACAACCTGTAGATACCTATAAGACACATCATGCTAAGCACCAAGATTTTTCAAACACCAAGTTACTCTCCCCCTTTGACATCAAGGGAAAAGGGATGACCAATTTTGAATGAAGGATTCTCTCTTGAGCGTTGTAGATATGAACAACTGAGTATAAACACTAAATACTAACCATGCTCCCCTTGAGCACATGCTAAAATTTTTGAAGGATATACATTGAAGTACATGACTCTATGACTCAACTGAATATGCCTTTTCCTATCACTAAGGACTCAAACTTACATCAATCACCCGATCACAGTGGGTTTCCATATTTGACTTCATTATTATATCAATCAACCATTCACAGTGGGTTTACATATTTGACTTCATTATTACATCAACCACCCAATCATAGTGGGGTTACAAATTACATCACATGCCCAAAAAGACTTGACCACAATAGTCCATACATGATTGAATTTGACAATGATTACATCATAGGTCTTTACATGACCTTTACATCAAATGATAGATATGAAATTTATAACAAAAACCAAGGACCTCTATAGTGAGGTAACAAGACCAAGATATTCTTCAGCAACCATCATATACTATGTAGGATTTGCACCATAAGCATATGTCAACAACAACATGCACTTTTTCATCATTAATCAATAACTTCAGCAACATAAGTAGCATCACCATCAATAAGCATCATTATGTATCAAGGAATTATAAATAAAAAATAATACCAACAATGCATTATTAGAAGCATAACAAATTCTCCCCCTGAACCTGTGCCATATCTGCAGACTGTACTCAACCAATTTCAAAACCAACAAGAAAAATATGAGCTTGTTTCTCCATCATACCAAGATATACGCGACTGTTCAGTTCAGAACTCACGTATATATGTGACTTGTCTTGATAGGATCCACATACATAAAGTGAAATATTGAAACCTCTTACTTGTAGCTCCTCCTGAGCCTGCACTGTCTGTGCCAGTTCACTGTTATGACATCTGATGCACTGTAAGTAATGCAAGCAATCATGAACATCAAATGCAACCATGGGAATCATCACCAAGACACATATGTACTACTCCCCTTGAACTTTAAGAATCAACAGAGTGATGAAGCATGGACCATTCCTAATTTTTGTCTAAGATATTCAAATGCATCGCATGGAAGAGGTTTTACAAATATATCAACAACTTTTTCTTTTGAGGGAACATATTCTAGTTTGACCTTTTGTTCAAGCACTTGTTTTCTCGGAAAATGATATTTAATTGGTATATTCTTGATCTTGGAGTGCTTAACAGGATTTTTTGAAATACTAATGGCAATCGTATTATCACATAGAATGGAAATGGGTGGAGAACAATTGATCTGAACATCCTGCAATGTTTGCATCATCCAGAGAAGTTATGTGCATCAAGATGAAACAACAACGTATTCTTCTTTTGTAGTAGATAAAGAAATTGAGCTTTGTTTTTTGTTGAACCACGATACCAAGCATGGCCCCATATAAAATTATCCTCCACTAGTGATTTTTCTATAATCAACATTTCCTGCCCAATATGCATCTATATAAGCATGAAGAGTAAGATCTGCATCTTTGGAATACCATAAACGAAAGCCTTGAGTGCCTTGTAGATATTTGAAGATTCTTTTGACTACTTGAATATGAGTTTCCTTTGGATTATATTTAAATTTTCCAAAAATCCCAACTGCATGCATGATATCTGGTCTTGTTCATCAAGATAAAGTAGACTTTTGATCATGGATTTGTATTCTAGTTGGTTGACTGCGGGGGAACCATCATGTGAACTGAGACTACATTCTATCACCATGAGTGTGCATACCAATTTGCAATCTTCCACTTCATATTTCTTCAGAATTTGCTTAAGGTACTTTGCTTGTGAGAGAAAGATGTCATTCTTTGCTTGTTGTACTTGTAAACCAAGAAAGTATGTTAGTTCACCAAGTAAAGACATTTCAAATTTTCACTGCATGACAAAAGAAAACCTTTGACTCATGGATTCTTCATTGCTACCAAAGATTATTTCATCCACATAAACAATAAAAATTAAAAGTTTACCATCATCCACCTTTATATAGGTTGTTATCTCCAGACCCCTTAGTGAAGCCTTGTTGTTGAAGATATCTATCAAGGAGATAATACCATGCACAAAGGGCTTGTTTTATCCCATATAATTCCTTCTTGAGTTTGCAAACAACTTTTTCATCATTTCCTATAATAAACCCTTAAGGTTGTTCAATATAGACATCTTCTTCTACGTTCCCATTTAAAAATTCAAATTTAACATCCATTTGATAGACTTTGAAATTATGAAAGCTTGAAAAGGCAAGAAACATTCTTATGGCTTCAAGTTTGGCTACAAGTGAAAATGTTTCTTCAAAGTCTATTCCTTCTTGTTGAGCATAACCTTTCCAAATGAGTCTTTATTTATTTCTAATTACTTATCCATTCTCATTCAATTTATTTTTGAATACCCATTTTTTCCAAATAACATTCTTATCATGAGGTCTAGGAACTAATTTCCAAGTGTGATTCCTTTCTATTTGGTCAATTTATTTATTCATAACCTTAACCCTACATTCATCTTTTCTAGCTTGATTTACATGTTGTGGTTTAATTGTGGATAGTAAAACTAGATGACTAGTTGTTCCAACAAGATTTATTCTAGTTTGTATTCCAGATTCCTTACCACCTAGAATTTGAGATTTTGGATGGTTTTTTTTAACATACCTTGGTGGAGTCTTTTCTGATGCTTTTGTACTATCACTTCTTTCATCTAATGCTTCAATCATTCTTTCTTCCATATTATTTTGGCTTGTTGTAAGAGTATCTTCATCATTTACTGGTGCTTCCTTTTTTATACCTGTGGATGCTTCATCAATCACAACATCAATGCATTCAACAATATTTTGAAGTTTTTTATTGTAACATTTATATCATTTTATTCTAGAGGAGTATCCAAGGATAATTCATTCATCATCTCTAGCTTCAAACATTCCAAGTTTATCATTATTATTCTTTATGTAACACTTACTTCCAAAAACTCTAAAATGCTTAACAATTGGGGGTTTACCGTACTAAAGTTCATAAGGCGTTTTTTCACTATTCACATGGATATGATATTTGTTAAGAATATTTACCATTGTATGCGAAGCTTCACCCCAGAAGGTACGAGGTGTCCCGAATCATCAAGCATGGCACGTGCCATTTGTTAAATTATTATATTCATTCTCTTTGCTACCCCATTTTGTTGAGGAATCTTAGCTATAGAGAACTACCTCTTGATGCGATGTTGTTCACAAAAGTTGAAAAATTCATCTAATATGAATTATTCTCCCCTGTTAGATCCGAGACATTTGATTTTCAAGTCTAACTCATTCTCTACTAAATCTTTGAAGACTTTAAATTTGTCAAATTATTCATCTTTATATTTTAATAAACCAATCCAACACATTCTAGTAAAGTCATCAATAAATAAGATGAAATATTGTTCACCTTTAGGTGACCCTTTATTCATTGGCCCACACAAATCAGTATAAATAAGTTCAAGGGGCCTACTTGCATAACCTTGTTTGGCATTGAATTGTACCATGTTTTTCTTATGGAATTAACATTATTTGCATATAGTATTTTATGGTAGAGATATGTTGGGAAAATCATGAACTTCTCCTAGCTTGCTTGACTTGTGTATTTGAGTGAAGCTTAGATGTCCCAATATTTTGTGCCACAACCAACCTTCTTCTATTTTGTGTAAGTAACATTGTTCTAGATTGCCTTCCAAGACATAGACATTATATGGAGTTCTTTCTCCTTTTATTATGGTTTTTCCTGTATCGATATTTCAGACCACACAATTCTTTGATCTGAAAACAACTCCATTCCCTTGGTCACACATCTGGATAACAATTAATAATTTATGCTTCAATCCATCAACAAATAAAACATTTCCATCTTTAACCTTTTATTTTAGTAAAACAATTCCTTTTCCTTTGATAGCTACAAGTGCATTATTTCCAAAGGTTACGTTCTTTTATTTCTTTATTTCATCAAAAGACATAAACTTATCTTTATCGTATGTCATGTGTTTTGAGCATCCACTATCAATGTACCACAAGTTTTCTTGATCCCCTACATATAAATCTAGACCACAGTTCTCAGATTCGATGGTCTTCTTCTTCCATACCTTAGATGTTGTTTCCATTTGCTTATCCTGAGGTATTGATCATCCTTTGCTCCTGTATTTAGATTCTTTATGCCA
Organism: Pinus tabuliformis; assembly: GCA_031772625.1. NCBI lineage: Eukaryota > Viridiplantae > Streptophyta > Pinopsida > Pinales > Pinaceae > Pinus > Pinus tabuliformis. Next base: position 96,030,974 of record CM062805.1, on the reverse strand, counting down.
AAATTTATTGAAAAAGGAGCATTCAATTTCATATTGAAGAGAAGATAAGGCATTGTAAGAGTATTTATTTACCCCAACCTCATTCTTTTGTTTTATTGCTTCTCTAGTCATGATAGTTTTGTAAGCAACACATTGAGCAGCCTTATGACCAAAATTGTGAGAAGCGAAACATTGTCCATTAAAGTAGAAGTGTCTGGGAGTATAGTAACTTCTAGTGTTGTTTTCCTTTTGATTGAACCAAATAGAGTTTAACTGATTCTCTTTGCTACATTTAGATAGCTTCCTATTTCTGTAGAATACTTTACAGTCTTTGATGTTTCTTCATAGTATCTGTTGTTCCTTAAGAAACCAATTTCAGAGCTGTAGAGAAATTGTGCTTAAGACATTAATAAATATTATTCACTGTCACTTCTTTTTCACTTTATTGTTTGTTGTGTCCTTAAATGAAGGACCTGGAGAACTTGGTCTTTAACCCTTAACACATGTATGACCAAAACATCTCAGAATGCCATTTGTTGCTAGATATAAATGATGAATGAAGAATGTTTGAAGGAGAAGTTAAAGATAATATGCTGATCTTTCACAGAAACTACTATCTGTAACTTAGAAGAATTATGAAACTGAGAACTTAATCATAGACAATATGTTGTTTAACACAAAAACTACTATCTGTGACTCTCGGAGAAGTTAAAGATAATATGATGGTATTTCATAGAAACTATTATCTATAACTTAGAAATGAAGGTGGAAACTTCAAGTATAGGAGCACTCTTTTAAGGAATTTTAACTTTATGTACATAAGCAAATAAAGACCTGCGGCTTCATTACTATACTTGAAAGAAGAAAACATAAGATGACACATAACAGAGAGGGTTACAAAATTATACCCAACAATTCATGGAAACTTCTGATTGTTTCATTAATAAACAATTATATCAGGAATACAATGGTCTAGTCTCTGGGTTCTCCAAAATTCGAACCCTTTATTTGTAAATTTTCCTCTTTTTATACATTGTGGAACAGTTGTTGATTTCTAAAACTGCCCAAATTATTTAACTGCTTCTCTAACTATATGAAGTAAAAACTATTACAGAATTTTACAGAGGGTAAAAGACACCTCAAAGAACATGAAATAATAGGAACATAACTGAATTCAGAAGAGGACGATAACTGCTAGCTTGCTCTGTTAATCCGCTGTCGAGTTCCTCTGTATATGCCCTAATGATGTTTAATTTGCTTTAGCCGTAATGAAATGTGTTTAGCCTGTGTAATCTTGGGCTTACATATGTATCGGGCATTTTGATTGGCCAAAATACAAAGAAAACATACCCGATTGTCTTCCTCTTCAGCTTCGGCTCTAACCCTGATTTTCCACTTTACACAGCGAAATTAACACGAACCTTTGATTAATACGGAACTCAAAAGAGTTAATCTTGCTTTATAAATCTGTCAAATCCACCCATTCAGCGCTCCGTTGACTTCCATCGCAGATCACAATCGGCCCTTTCGCATGATATATCACCACAAAACTTAACTTTACGCACCCTTAAGCCGCATAACTATGGTAATATTTGACTTATGCATAAATCCTTCATATTTGTGGTTTTTTCTATTATATAACTTTTATAATAGAAATATGCCATAAAACATGCTTTTTCCGCTTTTAACACGGGCTCTGCACAACTATCGAGGCACACCTTTTCCGCCAATATAGAACTTGCCAGATAGATCCCCACTATAGATCTGCGCTTAGTGGATCAGACGGTCTACAAAGATTTCAGATGGGACATAAGCCTGGACAATACCCCCCCCGAAATGAGTGGTTTTCTCTCTCCACCTAGCAGCTACGTGTCAAACGATAAGTGGGATCAAGTGAGCTCCACTAAAAACCACTTACCATTTTTTCTCTACCCAAAATCTCGCTTGTAACTTTAAATCTACCTTTACGTACACCTTGCGAACCCCGCCAGAATTATAAAACACAATATATAATTTTCGGGTCCAAATCGTCGTCGCAAATCGCAATCGACATACCATATACATATATATAAAGCGTTATGCAACGATCACGGACTCGCCAGGACTTTACAACATATATATATATATATATATATATATATATATATATATATATATATATATATATATATATATATATATATATATAGATATATATAGATATATATATATATCTTTCGGGTCCTCCATCGCAAGTCATAATCAGTGAAACCCAATGTCCATAGCTCTGTGGTGCGCTGGACCCGGCGGGACTTTAAACCACGATGTATATATCTTTCGGGTCCGGCCCTTTAACACTTGTTTCTTTTGCGATTCCGCTATGAAATAAATAAGTACTTCATGTCTTTTATACTTTGCAGGGGGTAAAGAATATAAAGAATTTTCATTGATGTGAACCCCCGATAGTGATATATCTAATAAATAAAGCTAAAAACACAACATAAGCTAAAATATCTGGCTCCAACTAGGGATAATGCTTCTGCCACAGGAGCACTAATGATCCAAGGAACCTTTTCTTATAGATGTATTAAAGAATCACATGCATAAATTGCAACTTAACCACAAAAATCTAAAGTGCACATGAGAGAAGAAGAAGAAACACATAAAGCATGAGAAGAAGACAACAATACTTGATAACGGAGTTCATCCAACTTAGACTACATCTCCAGGCCCTGCTCGATCAATGGGGAGGCCTTCATTTATTAAATGGCATGAAAAGAAGAGAATACAATCATCAGTGATATAAAAGGAGTCTTATACCTCCATTCTGGAAAATGGCTAAAAAATGGAGAACTCAAATGGAGAAACAGAAAGCACCACTGCGTTCGTGGCGTCGAGAATGGCAGAAACCATATAAAATTTGTCCAATTCAAACAAAATGAACTTTCGCCACTCCTGCATTGCTTCTGTCTCGAACTACATGCCAAATCCTCTCCCCCTGCCTTTTCTGTGTTCATCGAGCTTTATAACCTTTCTTGGTTACAAGGCTACTTAAATTGGGATTCGGTTTGTTTATAATAGCAGTCGTTTGAATGGAAGGATCGACGGGTGCAACAAAACCACGAAATAGCCTTTTTCCTTTCCAAACAATAACACACGAAAAACACTGAAAAACTCGACCGAAAAGCTTTAAGCCAGAATTCAAATTTCATTAAATTGGCCCTATTTGCCTGTCGGGTCCACGCTTTATCACAAGTCGCAGCAAGGGATCACCGATCGCCGATTGTCGATCGCCGATATCGCTGATCGCCGATCGCCAATATCGCCGATTAAATCTGGACCGTTGATATGTTCCTTAATCGGACGGTCGAGATCACATCACATATCGCTATTGCATTATGGTATATAGCATATGTAATGGCCCAGGGGTCTTCCCTTTGGTTATGCCGATTGCCGATATCGCAATCGCAAGTCAGCTCTGCCCAGGTCTCGATATCACTTGCCTGCCTTCCTCCAACCTGATATATCGGAGATCGTTGATTGGGGGTTCTAAAGGCCTTTACATTAAGTCCACCCTTTGCACTTCTTCCAATGCGATTTCCTTAAGGAACGAATATAAAGCCTTTCATGCCATTTTTTAGAAGAAAAACCTCCTTTTTCAAAGGACAAAGGCAATCTTATTTCTGCGATAACTTCATCATCCAAAGTCCATTTTAGCCCATTCAAGTTGCAGTAGATTCAGAATGAAAATATATACGCAACGAGACTATTTCCAAGAGCATCTTTGAACTTTCATTTTCCTTTGTTTCATGCAAGTCAACCCAAAACTTTGACTACTTATATCTCCTTCATTCGGACTCGGATTGGAGTGTTGTTCGCATCGTTGGAATCAGGGCAACGAGAACTTCGATCTGTTGTCAAGATAATTTCCTTTCTGCCACTTTGAATTCTAACCTTTTCCCATGCCATTGTGTCTGAAGATCCACCTGGATCAATCCTCGCCATTGAGGAGCTTTTGGAACGCCAAAATCTTTATCAGTTAATTGGCAAGTGAGGGAATTGTTCCCTCACTCTTTCCTTCTCCAGCCATTTTGCCTTGCTAGGGTGCATCCCCTTGAAACCAGCTCGAAGGTATTCCACATCTCCTTGTCGTGAAGTCCTGATTCTTCTGTCAAGGATGATGTCTTCAGGTAACTCATCGAGATACTCTGGTGCAAAATCATCAACTGTAGGAATTGTGCACACCTCTTCGGTGTCCATAATCAATGGTGGCTCATACAGCTTTAAGTTCTCCACATTCACTACAAAGTACATCTGCATATATATTTACAAATCTAGAGGAAATGCATTGTTTCCAATCTTCTCCAAAATGGTGAATGGACCTGTTGTGCTCTACAACACCCCCCATTTCATATCATTTTTATTCACAAAACTATCATATAGAAATGGGTCCCTTTAGATTTTGATTGGTATCAATATTGTATTATTTAAAAAGGTCCAAAAATCAAATGAAAACATTAAAAAAACCTTTTGAAAAACCCATTTTGATCATATTTATGCAAATAAATCAATCTTTTATCATTGCGATAAAGCGATCGCAAGATCGCATATCGCAATGACATAAGGAACATAAGTAAATGGCACATTGGTTTCCGCCGATGCGATATCGCTATCGGCTATCGGCAATGTTCCATGCACATTCTTAAAGCGCCCCCATGCCATTCACCCCGATGCGATGCGATATCTCTATCGGCAATCGGCGATATACTATCCATGTCTCATATAATGCCAATACTCCCGATGCGATGCGATATCGCTATCGGCGATCAGGGTTTCAAAAGGTGTCAATATAAGAGGTTAAGCTTTTCCCAATGGCCGATTGCGATAAAGCGCAGATTTCAAAAAAGCCGTTAAAATGAAGGGATATTACGATCAATTCATATTTAAAGCTTGATCTGTCGAACAATGATTCACCTGCGCTCAACCGCCAAAACATCTATAACACGCTTAAACGAATCATTCGGCCGCTTAATGGTATAATGGGCATTTAAGGATTAGCAGGTTTTAAACGACCATTTAATGTAATTGTAAGTCCTAAAATCTTCCTACGGATTGTATCCGCGGCCATTGTAAAAGTTTTCTCTCATCACGCATTGATCAATATATCTCACCATATTGGAGTTTTCATTGCCAATTCTCTGTGTTATGTTTATTTTCACTTCTGTGCAGAATTCTTCCAAAGAAGGAAACTCAAGCAAAATGGGGAAGAAATCTAAGAAAACCACAGTCGCTTCCGTTGCGCCAGCCACAGGACAAGCTGTCGCTGATCCCTCAAACAAAAAGAAAGGATTGATTTCGGATACTACATGTTCTGGTCTCGGCAAAACTACTTGGCAAAGTACCTACAACTTGATTGAAGCCGAAGAACCTGAAATGACAACAGTACAAGCTACTGCAGATTCAACTCGGAAATCTGATGGTACTCTAAAGGACTTAGCTGACTCCTTCCTTCATCGGATAGCAGCTAGGGAACAAATTCTCCCATATACAGATGTAGTGCGGTGGGAAATTGAGGAAATCCCAATCATGGATAGAACCTTCAGCACCAGAGACGGGAGAATTTTCGGGTCATTCAAGGCTGATGATTTAAGGCAAATGTATCATTTTCCTGAGCCAGAGAAGAAATACAATAAGGCGTTCCTGGAGAAATTCCGAAATGAGAACGAAGTTGAATCCGAACCCATCCGGGATTGGAGACAAAATCCGGAAAAGCACAAACATGAATCTTCCGGTAAGTACTCGGTTGATTCCCTGGCTTCTCCTTATTGCTACGCTCGAATAATGATGTGTATATTGTGGGGACTGCACGACTCTTCTAATTTCACTATAGAAATGGTTCCCTTAATGGAAGCGGCATGCAACAGTATAATAATGGATTGGGCCACTATTCTCTCAGATAAACTAGCCACAGCTGTTCTTGAGTTTAGGAATAAGACCCGCATTACTGAAAGGCTAATTCCCCCATTCTATTACAGTGCCTATATTTTAGATACCTTGTGTTTTAATTCTGAATTTCCCGTGCTCGGCTGGAGGTGGACGCCACAAGACCCCATGCCTATTCACATATGCCATCAGAAATTATGGAAATCCTCTTATAAGCACCATTTGTACCAAGTCTGCAATGGCTTTATGTTGCCTATTTATTATTCTATTTTTGATAAACCTGTTCCCAAGATTTCCTACCAAGCTGGGATTGATTTAACAGTAGTAGGGAGATGGTTTGGGGAGGAGAAGTTCACTTATATAAGAGTTTTCGGTAGCCAAGCCGAACCTCATGTCCTCCCTTTATACATACCTGATAAACTGCTGGCAAGGGAAATCGCTTACCAGATCATTGTTGAGAGTGTTACACAGACTCTCAAGAAAAATAAGAAGCAGGGCTGGCCCTCTTTTCCTTTGAGATGCGGTGTCTATACCTTGCATGATCTCAAACATGCAGAAAAAGAGGCTACAAAGATTAAATCATTAACTCTAGCAACTCTCCCTAATAGGCAATTTGATCCAAGCAAAGTTGCCTATAATGCACTAGAACAGGCCAAATTGTCAAAATTTGATCATAAAGAAGATATGTTTGATGACCTGTTCTCCTCCGCTGAGTCAATAATGTAGGTTAAGGCATTTGCTAGAATGAAATATCAAGATGAAGGGTTGGTTGAATTTAACAGACTTAGAGAACAGAGGTTGCAAACTCTGCCTCTAGATCTATTAGCAACAACCCCAACAACATCGACAAGCGAGCCGAACGGCAACAATCAAAGGAGCCTCCGGTTACAACAATAGAACCAGAAAAGCCACAGGAGGAAACTTAGACTACAGAGCAGGAGAAAGTGCAGGTAGAGACCTAGATGAAAGAGCAGAAACAGACCACCACTGAAGTAAATGTGGATACTCATATCGATCCTAAATTGCTCCAGGAATGGCGGCAATTTGATTCTATTATCAGTGGTCTGGAGTGTTCCAAGAACACTGAAACTTCAAAAACGGCAGATACACAGGAAACCACTTCACAACAGGTTCAAAGTGGAACCAGCGGCCCACCCATTTCAAAAGAAGTAGAAGTAATACCAAAGGATCCCTCCGATCAAATCATTTTGCAGGTAGAAGAGATTCCTCCCTTGGATGTCTTCTACAGCCCAAGACATAAAGCTGTAGTAAAACGACAGAGGAAGAGAAGAAGGACCGATCAACCTTCCCTTTTCCCAGAACAGACGGTCACGGGCAATGTGGTTTGGAAGGAGGAATTTGACCCCTCCGATGACCTGACAAAACTGTCACAATATGCTGGAGCCTATTCGGCAGCAACAATAGATAAGGCATCGGAGGTGAGTCTTTTACTGAAAACAAAGGATCAGGAAATTTTCTTGTTACAGGCACAGCTGACTGAAGCAAAGCAGAAAGCGGAGCAGGCAGAGCAGCAATTGTTGACACAACAACAATTAAACAGTCAACTAACTCAACAATTGCAGGCAGAAAAACAAAGGATTGACCACAGCTCAATCCAAAAGCAGAAAGAATTGTCAGAGGCCATGGCACAATTGAAGGCAGCGAATGAGAAAATGCTGAAATCAAAAGATGAGCAAATCGCTCAACTATCAGCACATATTGAAAAGACAAAGGGCATTCCACAAGTAGCTGAATTCAGAGTAGAAGCATTACAGATAAATACTGCATTGATAGCCCAAATTAAGCTTCTATGTCAACAAATCACCCAGGCAGAGCCACTATGCGAATTAACGGCATCCATAAGTAATAAAGTTGACAAGGCTAGGACTGAATTGGATCAAGCTGAAGAAACGATAGCTGCATTTCTCGACTGGCAAGATACTGATCAAGGACAAGCGGTGAATTTACCAAGAATCTTAGAGTCACATAAAGATATACTCTTTACAGAATGGCAGTCCCAGTTAATGAAAGGAGAGAGGGCAGTTTCAAGATGCAAATCAACTTCAAGCAATTTAGTTGAATTAGTCAATAACACTCTCTACTTATCAAACATGATTTCCCAATGCACACCAGGAAAATTGACAACGATGAAAACATTGGAGCAATCATGTTATCCAGATCTAGAGGAAAAGGGGAGATTAATTGCTGGGATTAACAGTTTAACCTGGGACACCTATTGGTTCTTCTTGGTAAAACCACACACACAGAGAGCCGCCCTCAAGTGCCTTACGGATGCAATCGGGTATATTATCCCCGATATTCAGGATGCCACCTATGCCGCCCAGCTCAGCTCTCGCCTCAACAAACCACCCGAAGTGGAGCCGATGCTTGCGATAAGTCAGCTCAGATTTAAAGGCAAACAACCTACTTGATGATTCATGCCGCCGACTGCCAGATTGCTGAAGAAAATAGGATCAAAATCAATTGATACCAATTAAGTAGGATTTCAGTTTCTTAAATAGTTAGATTAATTAAGTATTTATAGACCCTTTCATTGTTTTGGAAAGGGTCGTAAAGTTTTGTACTTGACTTAAAGACTAAAGTTGCACTATTGTGCTTCAGCCATATTCTTTTGTGAAATTGGACCAGTTATTCTAAATTTGACAAGGAAGCTTTTATGCAATTGTGCACTATTGTCTTTGTTTGAAAGTGTTTCTGCGTTGAAGGAAGAATCTCAAGTAGCGATTGATATTGGGAGTGTCTAGCAGCTCATATGGTACTTTTATCTATGTCTGAATTCATTCTTTTCATATGAATTGTTATTTGATTATCTTTGCTATTATCGAATATATGTATGTGCTTTAACAGCAGTTCTGTATTCCTTCCACTATTGGATGTTTATGGTGTGCTTTTCTTTTAATCATATATGTGTCGATGATATAAATGACAAGTGTAGTAATATTGCTTTAGTCACTTTGCTTAACTATTTAAGCAAAGTAATCCTTGAATGAATTAATGTCTATGTCTGTTAGATGGAGCCATCTATATGCCTGTCCATAGACACAGATCATCAAGCACTACACTTCAAAGTAAAATAGTTCCCAGGATAAGTCATAGTTCTTTTATTTTTGCTGATAGATTTAGTTATTCGCCTATCATTAGATTAGTCAACCAATCATTCATTCTGTTTATCCATTTCTGGGAAACTGGTCCCATTATCCCCAGTCGGAGCCACCATTCCAAACGGAAAAGGAGTTGTACTAAGGTCCGGACCGGGTGGTTATCCCCCAATGTTGATACAACGATTTTCAAGGCATCAACAGGACCATACTGGATTGGTCACAACTTCTTCCCTTCTCCCTTCATCCTGTCCTTGCTGATATGGAACCACACTTTGTTGCCTACTTGAAATTGATGGTCGACTCAGTGTTTGTCATGTCGAGCCTTGTAAAAGGCTTGACTTTTCTCCAACTGCTCTTGTACTTCTTGGTGAATCAACTGGATCCGCTAAATGAACTGTTGCACTTTTTCCCTGTCATTACGTCCACTGGAGTCATCTTCCCTTCCAAAGACCATATCAAAAGGGTCCTTTGGCAGGTAACCAAAACATGTCTCAAATGGTGAACGTTGTGTAGATGAGTGCACTGCTCGGTTGTAGGAATGTTGTACATATGGGATATGCCCATCCCATAACTTAGGATGTTTCCCACAATAGCTTCGTAACAAGTGTACCACGGTGCGGTTGACAACCTCTGTCTGTTCGTCAGTCTGTGGATGAAATGTCGTGCTTCTTTTCAACTTGGTGTCCATCATCTTCCACAAGCTGGTCCAAAACTCTCCAAGAAAGCGAGAGTCCCGATCTGACACAATCGATGTGGGTAGCCCAAAATGGACCCAAACATGCTAAAAGAAAAGATAAGCAGTCTGCTCTGCAGTGATCTACTTTCTACAAGGCATTAAAATACAAATCTTACTAAAATGGTCAATGACGACATACAAATCATCATGACTTTTTCTAGACAAAGGCAAACCTCCTACAAAGTCCATTGACACACTTTCCCATGGACAACTCTAAATAGGGAGTGGTGTGTAGAGCCTGAGTTTTCTATTAGAGGGCTTTGAAATAGAACACATCACACAACCATTTACATAGCAAGTCACAATGTTCTTCATATGAGGCCAATAACAAAATCTTTGTACATGACATAAAGTCTTTTCGACACCAAAGTGTCTAGACACAAGAGATGTGTTGGCCTCTCGAATTACATGTAGTTGTTCCCTTGTGGGAATACACAATTTGCCAAGGTGATACAACAGTTTCCCCTACAAGTGATAGTTGTCCACGTGTGAACCATGGGTTAGTTTTGCATAAATCTTCTTCAATTCATCATCGTTAGCATTTTGTTCAGCATAACTCTCAAAATATAACGAAGCATTATGAAAAATAACAAAAGCAGAAATAGGAGGGCAAGATAGCATATCAGCCACTTTATTACTAGTGCCGTTCTTATATTTTATTACCAGATGAAACTGTTGAAGAAAGCCCATCCACCTGAAATGACGATATTGCTGCAACTTGGTTTGTGACTGAAGGTACTGCAAGGGCTGATGATCTGTATGGATGATGGTCTCCTTGCCGATCAGGTAGTGTTTCCACTTTTTCACACTCTGCACCAAGGCATAAAGCTCTTTGTCATAAGTGGGATAGTTTATCACAGCCTGAGAGAACTTCTCATAATGGTAACATATCGGCTTCTTTTGCTACATCAGTACAACTCCCATGGCATATCCGCTGGCATCTGTTTTGATCTCAAATGGCTATTGGAGATCTGGTAAGGCTAATACTGGCGCGGTGCTGATATTTTCCTTCAATGTTTCGAAGGACTTCTGTTGTCTTCCTCCCCATTGGAAGACCTGTTTCACACTTGTCAATGTGTGCAAAGGTGTTGCAATAATAGAGAAATTGGCAATAAATCTCCTCCAATACTAGACTGCACCTAAAAAGCTGCGGACCTCGGTTACACTAGTAGGCTTAGGCCAATTTAAAATTGCTTCAACTTTAGAAGGATCAATTTTTAACTGACCTTGACCAGCAATATGACCTAGGTAACCCAAAGAGGTTTTCCTAAACTCACACTTTGACAATTTTACATAGAGTTTTTCATTTTCCAATACATCAAGCACTTTCTTTACATGACACACATGTTCATTCCAAATTTTACTAAAGACAAGGATATCATCTAGATATACAAGAAAAAAATAGTCAATGAAAGGCTGAAAGAGATCATTCATGACCCCCATAAGTGGTTGGAGTGTTGCAAAGTTTGAATAGCATCACCATCCATTTGAACAACCCCTGTTTGGTCTTGAAGGTGGTTTTCCACACATCCTGCTCTGCAATTCGGACCTGGTGATAACCACTACGCAAATCTAATTTGGTGAAATAAACAACATTCTTTAACTGATCTAATAAATCATCTATGTGTGGAAGAGGGTAACAATTTTTCATTGTGATTTTATTTGGTGCTCATTAATCCACGCACATCCTCCATGTGCCATCTTCCTTTGGGACTAAGACAATCGGTGAGCCACATGGAGAAGTGTTTGGCCTGATGACCCCTTGGTCCAGCAATTCCTGCACCTACTTTTTGATTTCCTCCATCTCAATTGTCGACATCCTGTACATGCCAATATTTGGTAAAGGAGCGTCATGCTACAAATGGATCTCATGTTGGATTTCCCTCTTTGGAGGTAATCCCTTCGGTTCCTGAAACATCTCATCATAGTTAGAAATTAATTCACATAATTCCATTTTATGTTCTTGATCACAACCCTAGAAAGCATCAACTAATTTTGCATCTTTTCCCCTTACAAACATAAGCATGCAACCCTTACTAGAATTTACCGACCTCTTCATTTGTCCTGCACTTACAAGGCTGGCATTGATTTTAGTTTGATGGGCCCTTACTATATATTCTACCCCATCTTTTGTGATTTGGTATTTTTTTTGATGACAGAAGAAGATTTCCTTTCTATCATATAGATATGGACTCCCTAACACCATGCCAAAGATATCCAATGGGATCACATCAAGTTCTACATCCACTAGCTTAGAAGTGATCACAAATTTTACTTGACACTACTTAGATACATTCAATTTTGCTTTATCATATATCCATCCAAGTGGGTAAGGTTTTGGATATGGTTTTGTTTCTAAGCCGAGTTTCTTTACCAAGGATTCTGCAATTAAGTTTGCTTGGGATCTAGTATCATTTACTGAACTAGTGCCTTCATGCGATTTAGAATTATCATGAGGTGTAAGAGTACCTTTTGTTCCTGCTGTTATGATCAATGCTTCATCTCCCGAATTGGATCCAAGATCTTGCTACGCAGTTGCCACTGTCTTCTGTTTTCCTTTTCCTCCATACTTCTTTGGTCTCTTTTCATCTGCACATTTCCGCGTGTATACACGTTTTTCAAGAATGAAACCCGCATACAGATCTAAATAGATATGCAACTAGCCAATGTTAAATCTGCATGTGTACGCACCTTTCAGGTTATCAAGCCCACATATAGATATGTAAGTACAGCACAAACCTTCGCTGCATCACAAAACTTTAGATATACCCAGATCTCGACATACACAAAAAAATCACACATCAAGGCACTATCATCACTGATCAAATCAACCCATAATCAAAATTGTCATCTCAAATCTATTGGATCTAATCCATCATCAAGTTCTTAGGTGCATACTTAGTTTTAGATTAAACAAATCAATAATAGTCCATTACATGCACACTTGCTTCATATCTAACTATTCATGAAATATTCATCACTTGCACACTCCATACACTTTGATCTTCATCTCCTTATATAGCTTAGCCCTTAGAAAATACCACAGGTCAAAACCATACTAGTGCAAATGGTATTCTTGGACAGGATCAAATATCCATTGCTAGGCTTAATACCATGGTAAATACCCTTGGTATTTAGAATACCATGGTGCGGAATATGTATGCACATTTTCTTCTTCATACATGCGTGTGTATGTGAATTTTCTTCATAGAACTTGCGTATACTCGATTTTGCTTCACCAAACCTACGTATACTTATTCAAGCTTAATCTTTATCATTATTCTATCTCTGAACTGATAATCCTTTTCTATCACATGTAGACACATCTTGTTGACATCTTCATCAAGTAGGTTTCCATCAAGGACAACACAATAGTCATAATGCCAACAATCTCCACCTTTGGACTTGATGGAAACCACTTTGGTGTTTGGTCACCACAACTTGTAGATACCTATAAGACACATCATGCTAAGCACCAAGATTTTTCAAACACCAAGTTACTCTCCCCCTTTGACATCAAGGGAAAAGGGATGACCAATTTTGAATGAAGGATTCTCTCTTGAGCGTTGTAGATATGAACAACTGAGTATAAACACTAAATACTAACCATGCTCCCCTTGAGCACATGCTAAAATTTTTGAAGGATATACATTGAAGTACATGACTCTATGACTCAACTGAATATGACTTTTCCTATCACTGAGGACTCAAACTTACATCAATCACCCGATCACAGTTGGTTTACATATTTGACTTCATTATTATATCAACCAACCATTCACAGTGGGTTTACATATTTGACTTCATTATTACATCAACCACCCAATCATAGTGGGGTTACAAATTACATCACATGCCCAAAAAGACTTGACCACAATAGTCCATACATGATTGAATTTGACAATGATTACATCATAGGTCTTTACATGACCTTTACATCAAATGATAGATATGAAATTTATAACAAAAACCAAGGACCTCTATAGTGAGGTAACAAGACCAAGATATTCTTCAGCAACCATCATATACTATGTAGGATTTGCACCATAAGCATATGTCAACAACAACATGCACTTTTTCATCATTAATCAATAACTTCAGCAACATAAGTAGCATCACCATCAATAAGAATCATTATGTATCAAGGAATTATAAATAAAAAATAATACCAACAATACATTATTAGAAGCATAACAAATTCTCCCCCTGAACCTGTGCCATATCTGCAGACTGTACTCAACCAATTTCAAAACCAACAAGAAAAATATGAGCTTGTTTCTCCATCATACCAAGATATACGCGACTGTTCAGTTCATAACTCACGTATATATGTGACTTGTCTTGATAGGATCCACATACATAAAGTGAAATATTGAAACCTCTTACTTGCAGCTCCTCCTGAGCCCGCACTGTCTGTGCCAGTTCACTGTTATGACATCTGATGCACTGTAAGTAATGCAAGCAATCATGAACATCAAATGCAACCATGGGAATCATCACCAAGACACATATGTATTACTCCCCTTGAACTTGAAGAATCAACAGAGTGATGAAGCATGGACCATTCCTAATTTTTGTCTAAGATATTCAAATGCATCGCATGGAAGAGGTTTTACAAATATATCAACAACTTGTTCTTTTGAGGGAACATATTCTAGTTTGACCTTTTGTTCAAGCACTTGTTCTCTCAGAAAATGATATTTAATTGGTATATTCTTGGTCTTGGAGTGCTTAACAGGATTTTTTGAAATACTAATGGCAATCGTATTATCACATAGAATGGAAATGGGTGGAGAACAATTGATCTGAACATCCTGCAATGTTTGCATCATCCAGAGAAGTTATGTGCATCAAGATGAAACAACAACGTATTATTCTTTTGTAGTAGATAAAGAAATTGAGCTTTGTTTTTTGTTGAACCACGATACCAAGCATGGCCCCATATAAAATTATCCTCCACTAGTGATTTTTCTATAATCAACATTTCCTGCTCAATATGCATCTATATAAGCATGAAGAGTAAGATCTGCATCTTTGGGATACCATAAACGAAAGCCTTGAGTGCCTTGTAGATATTTGAAGATTCTTTAGACTACTTGAATATGAGTTTCCTTTGGATTATATTTAAATTTTCCAAAAATCCCAACTGCATGCATGATATCTGGTCTTATTCATCAAGATAAAGTAGACTTTTTATCATGGATTTGTATTCTAGTTGGTTGACTGCGGGGGAACCATCATGTGAACTGAGACTACATTCTATCACCATGAGTGTGCATACCAATTTGCAATCTTCCACTTCATATTTCTTTAGAATTTGCTTAAGGTACTTTGCTTGTGAGAGAAAGATGTCATTCTTTGCTTGTTGTACTTGTAAACCAAGAAAGTATGTTAGTTCACCAAATAAAGACATTTCAAATTTTCGCTGCATGACAAAAGAAAACCTTTGACTCATGGATTCTTCATTGCTACCAAAGATTATTTCATCCACATAAAAAATAATAATTAAAAGTTTACCATCATCCACCTTTATATAGGTTGTTATCTCCAAACCCCTTAGTGAAGCCTTGTTGTTGAAGATATCTATCAAGGAGATAATACCATGCAAAAAGGGCTTGTTTTATCCCATATAATTCCTTCTTGAGTTTGCAAACAACTTTTTCATCATTTCCTATAATAAACCCTTAAGGTTGTTCAATATAGACATCTTCTTCTACGTTCCCATTTAAAAAATCAAATTTAACATCCATTTGATAGACTTTGAAATTATGAAAGCTTGAAAAGGCAAGAAACATTCTTATGGCTTCAAGTTTGGCTACAAGTGAAAATGTTTCTTCAAAGTCTATTCCTTCTTGTTGAGCATAACCTTTCCAAATGAGTCTTTATTTATTTCTACTTACTTATCCATTCTCGTTCAATTTATTTTTGAATACCCATTTTTTCCAAATAACATTCTTATCATGAGGTCTAGGAACTAATTTCCAAGTGTGATTCCTTTCTATTTGGTCAATTTATTTATTCATAACCTTAACCCTACATTCATCTTTTCTAGCTTGATTTACATGTTGTGGTTCAATTGTGGATAGTAAAACTAGATCACTAGTTGTTCCAACAAGATTTATTCTAGTTTGTATTCCAGATTCCTTACCACCTAGAATTTGAGATTTTGGATGGTTTTTCTGAACATACCTTGGTGGAGTCATTTCTGATGCTTTTGTACTATCACTTCTTTCATCTAATGCTTCAATCATTCTTTCTTCCATATTATTTTGGCTTGTTGTAAGAGTATCTTCATCATTTACTGGTGCTTCCTTTTTGATACTTGTGGATGCTTCATCAATCACAACATCAATGCATTCAACAATATTTTGAAGTTTTTTATTGTAACATTTATATCCTTTTATTCTAGAGGAGTATCCAAGGATAATTCATTCATCATCTCTAGCTTCAAACATTCCAAGTTTATCATTATTATTCTTTATGTAACACTTACTTCCAAAAACTCTAAAATGCTTAACAATTGGGGGTTTACCGTACTAAAGTTCATAAGGCGTTTTTTCACTATTCACATGGATATGATATTTGTTAAGAATATTTACCATTGTATGCGAAGCTTCACCCCAGAAGGTACGAGGTGTCCCGAATCATCAAGCATGGCACATGCCATTTGTTAAATTATTATATTCATTCTCTTTGCTACCCCATTTTGTTGAGGAATCTTAGCTATAGAGAACTACCTCTTGATGCGATGTTGTTCACAAAAGTTGAAAAATTCATCTAATATGAATTATTCTCCCCTGTTAGATCCGAGACATTTGATTTTCAAGTCTAACTCATTCTCTACTAAATCTTTGAAGACTTTAAATTTGTCAAATTATTCATCTTTATATTTTAATAAACCAATCCAACACATTCTAGTAAAGTCATCAATAAATAAGATTAAATATTGTTCACCTTTAGGTGACCCTTTATTCATTGGCCCACAAAAAACAGTATAAATAAGTTCAAGGGGCCTACTTGCATAACCTTGTTTGGCATTGAATTGTACCATGTTTTGATTATTGAATTAACATTATTTGCATATAGTATTTTATGGTAGAGAGATGTTGGGCAAATCATGAACTTCTCCTAGCTTGCTTGACTTGTGTATTTGAGTGAAGCTTAGATGTCCCAATATTTTGTGCCACAACCAACCTTCTTCTATTTTGTGTAAGTAACATTGTTCTAGATTCCCTTCCAAGACATAGACATTATATGGAGTTCTTGCTCCTTTTATTATGGTTTTTCCTGTATCGATATTTCAGACCACACAATTCTTTGATCTGAAAACAACTCCATTCCCTTGGTCACACATCTGGATAACAATTAATAATTTATGCTTCAATCCATCAACAAATAAAACATTTCCATCTTTAACCTTTTATTTTAGTAAAACAATTCCTTTTCCTTTGATAGCTACAAGTGCATTATTTCCAAAGGTTACGTTCTTTTATTTCTTTATTTCATCAAAAGACAAAAACTTATCTTTATCGTATGTCATGTGTTTTGAGCATCCACTATCAATGTACCACAAGTTTTCTTGATCCCCTACATATAAATCTAGACTACAGTTCTCAGATTCGATGGTATTCTTCTTTCATACCTTAGATTTTGTTTCCATTTGCTTATCCTAAGGTATTAATCATCCTTTGCTCCTGTATTTACATTCTTTATACCCAAATTTATTGAAAAAGGAGCATTCAATTTCATATTGAAGAGGAGATAAGGCATTGTAAGAGTATTTATTTACCCCAACCTCATTCTTTTGTTTTATTGCTTCTCTAGTCATGATAGTTTTGTAAGGAACACATTGAGTAGCCTTATGACCAAAATTGTGAGAAGCGAAGCATTGTCCATTAAAGAAGAAGTGTCTGGGAGTATAGTAACTTCTAGTGTTGTTTTCCTTTTATTGAACCAAATAGAGTTTAACTGCTTCTCTTTACTACATTTAGATAGCTTCCTATTTCTATAGAATACTTTACAGTCTTTGATGTTTCTTCATAGTATCTGTTGTTCCTTAAGAAACCAATTTCAGAGCTGTAGAGAAATTGTGCTTAAGACATTAATAAATATTATTCACTATCACTTCTTTTTCACTTTATTGTTTGTTGTGTCCTTAAATGAAGGACCTGGAGAACTTGGTCTTTAACCCTTAACACATGTATGACCAAAACATCTCAGAATGCCATTTGTTGCTAGATATAAATGATGAATGAAGAATGTTTGAAGGAGAAGTTAAAGATAATATGCTGATCTTTCACAGAAACTACTATCTGTAACTTAGAAGAATTATGAAACTGAGAACTTAATCATAGACAATATGTTGTTTAACATAAAAACTACTATCTGTGACTCTCAGAGAAGTTAAAGATAATATGATGGTCTTTCATAGAAACTATTATCTATAACTTAGAAATGAAGGTGGAAACTTCAAGTATAGGAGCACTCTTTTAAGGAATTTTAACTTTATGTACATAAGCAAATAAAGACCTGCGGCTTCATTACTATACTTGAAAGAAGAAAACATAAGATGACACATAACAGAGAGGGTTACAAAATTATACCTAACAATTCATGGAAACTTCTGATTGTTTCATTAATAAACAATTATATCAGGAATACAATGGTCTAGTCTCTGGGTTCTTCAAAATTCGAACCCTTTATTTGTAAATTTTCCTCTTTTTATACTTTGTGGAACAGTTGTTGATTTCTAAAACTGCCCAAATTATTTAACTGCTTCTCTAACTATATGAAGTAAAAACTATTACAGAATTTTACAGAGGGTAAAAGACACCTCAAAGAACATGAAATAATAGGAACATAAGTGAATTCAGAAGAGGACGATAATTGCTAGCTTGCTCAGTTAATCCGCTGTCGAGTTCATCTGTATATGCCCTAATGATGTTTAATTCGCTTTAGCCTTAATGAAATGTGTTTAGCCTGTGTAATCCTGGGCTTACATGTGTATCGAGCATTTTGATTGGCCAAAATACAAAGAAAACATACCCGATTGTCTTCCTCTTCAGCTTCGGCTCTAACCCTGATTTTCCACTTTACACAGCGAAATTAACACGAACCTTTGATTAATACGGAACTCGAAAGAGTTAATGTTTCTTTATAAATCTGTTAAATCCGCCCATTCAGCGCTCTGTTGGCTTCCATCGCAGATCGCAATCGGCCCTTTCGCATGATATATCACCACAAAACTTAACTTTACGTACCCTTAAGCCACATAACTATGGTAATATTTGACTTATGCATAAATCCTTCATATTTGTGGTTTTTTCTATTATATACCTTTTATAATAGAAATATGCCATAAAACATGCTTTTTCCGCTTTTAACACGGGCTCTGCACAACTATCGAGGCACACCTTTTCCACCAATATAGAACTTGCTTGATAGATCCCCACTATAGATCTGCGCTTAGTGGATCAGATGGTCTACAAAGATTTCAGATGGGACATAAGCCTGGAGAATACCCCCCCGAAATGAGCGGTTTTCTCTCTCCACCTAGCAGCTACGTGTCAAACGATAAGTGGGATCAAGTGAGCTCCACTAAAAACCACTTACCATTTTTTCTCTACCCAAAATCTCGCTTGTAACTTTAAATCTACCTTTACGTACACCTTGCGAACCCCGCCGGAATTATAAAACACAATATATAATTTTCAGGTCCAGATCGTCGTCGCAAATCGCAATCGACATACCATATACATATATATAAAGCGTTATGCGATGATCACAGACTTGCCAGGACTTTACAACAATATATATATATATATATATATATATCTTTCGGGTCCTCCATCGCAAGTCATAATCAGTGAAACCCAATGTCCATAGCTCTGTGGTGCGCTGGACCCGACGGGACTTTAAACCACGATGTATGTATCTTTCGGGTTCGGCCCTTTAACACTTTAACACTTGTTTCTTTTGCGATTCCGCTATGAAATAAATAAATACTTCATGTCTTTTAGACTTTGCAGGGGGTAAAGAATAGAAAGAAGTTTCATTGATGTGAACCCCTGATAGTGATATATCTAATAAATAAAGCTAAAAACACAACATAAGCTAAAATATCTGGCTCCAACTGGGGATAATGCTTCTGCCACAGAAGCACTAATGATCCAAGGAACCTTTTCTTATAGATGTATTAAAGAATCACATGCATAAATTGCAACTTAACCACAAAAATCTAAAGTGCACATGAGAGAAGAAGAAGAAACACATAAAGCATGAGAAGAAGACAACAATACTTGATAACGGAGTTCATCCAACTTAGACTACATCTTCAGGCCCTGCTCGATCAATGGGGAGGCCTTCATTTATTAAATGGCATGAAAAGAAGAGAATACAATCATCAGTTATATAAAAGGAGTCTTATACCTCCATTCTGGAAAATGGCTGAAAAATGGAGAACTCAAATGGAGAAACAGATAGCACCACTGCGTTCGTGGCGTCGAGAATGGCAGAAACGATATAAAATTTGTTCAATTCAAACAAAATGAACTTTCGCCACTCCTGCACTGCTTCTGCCTCGAACTACATGCCAAATCCTCTCCCCCTGCCTTTTCTGTGTTCATCGAGCTTTATAGCCTTTCTTGGTTACAAGGCTACTTAAATTGGGATTCGGTTTGTTTATAATAGCAGTCGTTTGAATGGAAGGATCAACGGGTGCATAAAAACCACGAAATAGCCTTTTTCCTTTCCAAACAATAACACACGGAAAACACTGAAAAACTCGACCGAAAAGCTTTAAGCCAGAATTCAAATTTCATTAAATTGGCTCTATTTGCATGTCGGGTCCACGCTTTATCAAAAGTCGCAGCAGGGGATCACCGATCGCCGATATCGCTGATCGCCGATCGCCAATATCGCCGATTAAATCTGGACCGTTGATATGTTCCTTAATCGGACGAGATCACATCACATATCGCTATTGCATTATGGTATATAGCATATGTAATGGCCCAGGGGTCTTCCCTTTGGTTATGCCGATTGCTGATATCGCAATCGCAAGTCGGCTCTGCCCAGGTCCCGATATCACTTGCCTGCCTTCCTCCGACCTGATAAATCGGAGATCGTTGATTGGGGGTTCTAAAGGCCTTTGCATTAAGTCCACCCTTTGCACTTCTTCCAATGCGATTTCCTTAAGGAACGAATATAAAGCCTTTCATGCCATTTTTTAGAAGAAAAACCTCCTTTTTCAAAGGACAAAGGCAATCTTATTTCTGCGATAACTTCATCATCCAAAGTCCATTTTAGCCCATTCAAGTTGCAGTAGATTCAAAATGAAAATATATACGCAACGGGACTATTTCCAAGAGCATCTTTTTTGTGGGGAAAAATGCCTATTTAGGACGATCCTATCCACCTAAGGTGTGATAGCGCCTTAGCAACAAACGAATGCAGCTATCATGATTTCTTCCTTTATGAAATATGAAAGAAAGGAGATCGGCAGACTTACCGTTATCTTCCGGTTGTCCCTCGAACTAGATCCTCTTCTCTTTGTGTGTTCACAGCTACTTGCCTCCTCGCTCGATCACAAGAGAACAGCTACCTGTGACAAGAGAGCAGCTACTTGCAACAAGAGAAGAACACAATACAAAGGCAAATATACATATTCATAAATGATTCAGGATTAGAAGTAAATCAAATATACTAATGCAATTACGAAATACACCAGCATATAGGAAAGAATCAAGATAGCTTTATTGAAAGTAACAGTGTTCAGGAAGAGATACAACCCATAGGGCTCCAACCCAGCATCTCCTTCCCAGCAGAATGGACTTCCTTCTTCAGCTCCTTTCAAAGCATAACACACCCAATGTTTCTAGCCACAAACCAACAACAATTCTTTGCAAATACTAAATTCCAGCCTCCCTAGACCTCATGAGAGAGATCTATATATAGGGATAATGGAGAGAGGATGAGTCAGCTTGAGACTAGTCTGAGACTGACTAGTGTCCTCTCCCACTTCAGTTCTTGAGTCCACTTGGAGGTTCTTGCTTCCACTTGGAGATTTGGAACCTCTTACTCATCACCAGTCGAATTCCCTGATCCAAGTGTCATTTTGGAAGCTTCCTGGGCATTGACACCTTGAGGAATGACTGTGCCACTTGTCCAAACTCGCCCAGCGCAGGTAGCCTTCTTTGCAGTTGACATTCAACGCAGGTAGACAGTGGAGCACTTGACATTCAGCGCAGATGCTCAGTGGAGCAGTTGACATGATCCAGAATTGCCTTGTTTTTGAGTGTTTTCAGGTGGAGAACTTTTGTTCAGTGCTGTGGTTTGCTGGCCTTGTTCCTCTAGGGGTAGGAACAACATGTTTAGGGACTTTGGATCCCTTGATTATTGACATTTCATGCTCAGTGATGCAAGGCACAAAAATGTCTATAACAGTTGCCCCCTAAAGTATGAGGCCGTTTATCGGGTGAAATGCTTTATCCAGGAGGGTCCGAAGTTCATCCATCTGCTGGGAGGAGACCTGTAATAAAATACAACACAATACATTATGATTCATACTGCTTTCATGATCTAGCTGAGGCGGGCATTCCCATGCTCAGCTTTATAAATTCATTTTTATACATAGAATAGACGATCGTCTGATGGTAGACTGATAAGTTTGGTGAAAATTATCATCCTTTGAGTAGGATGATCATCTGCTGCAATGATGTACATGTCAAATGTCATTATTTTTCCTGAATATATATCGCAGCCCGGATGGATGAAACTAGATCCGGTGTCTTCAAACTCGTTCGATCTTCACTCTAAGTACAAGTCGATCCATGTGAGAATTGCGCTGAAGTCGAACATGGAAAGACATCGCTTGATTACCGGTCAATGATGTAAACCGTTAACAAGCGCGAGAGGAATCACCGATAATGATAATGACCCTCAAGGTACTGCAGTACAATTCACGTGGTGTGAATAAAGGACTTGGCGTCGAACACCGCGCAAAGTCTTCTGGTCGAAGGTCATTGATGTATACCTGTCGCCGGAAGTGAGAAACTTGCCATTGAGGCATGCAAGCTTCAAAGTACTGACGGGGGTGTTCCTAGATCAACTCCTTGGATAATGAGCTGATGTCGACAAGGAGCGATCCGTCAAAGGAGGGCCTTAATGAATCCCACATCAGTGACACGGAACGGAGCTAATGATTTTAATGGAGGTGAAAACAATTTGTGACATATGATTCAGGGTGGCGGTCATGAATGGATGAAGGATAATGTATGGCAGTGGATGGGACCCGGTTGACTCTTTCTGAACGACTTCTCTTGAACATATGGCGGCACTGATGCGATGGATCGGTAGCATTACCCCAAATATGGATGGTATGGCAAGACCATGGTGATGTGACCGGTGAATGAAACAACCCAACCCGAATGTGATACGGAGGAAAAGTGTCATGTTCAAGAGCGACCTGCTACCATCAAAGTTTTCTTGATCTTTCCCAATTTTTCCCCAGTCATTGCTGACCAGTACCTCTTTATTTTTGTCAAGCTTGAGGAGGATAACATATGCTTGTTCTATAACCTGCCCTTCGGGCAAGCCCATCGCTATGTTTTAACAAGCTTAGCGATAGGGAAACTCGTTCTCGTCTAAAGACAAGTTTGTCACTATTTAATCACTTTAACGAGTCTAACGACAAGGATAACTCAGTCCTTTTCATTTTTAGAGAGTCTGAAAAGGTACATAAAGTCAACTCCAAAATTCCTTTTTCGTCATCTAATCCCTTAAGTCTGAAAAAGTATAAAACAATACGAAAGGGATGAGTTTTCGATATCTTTAACGAGCCGAACAAAACAAGCGCTCGATCTTTTTGTGCAATAATCCCTCAGGTCCAAAAAGATTAAAATCTAGAGGAGGGATAGCTCTTTCGGTCCTTTTAACGAGCTGGAAGGCCAAAACTCGGCAATCTTTTCATATTTTATGAGTCAGTTGAAAAGAGCTTAAAGAAGACTCATCTTTTGAGGAACGAGTGATAAACAGGGATAGAAACTGATTCCAGGTACAGGTTGGAATTTTCCAATCACGACAGTGTCACAAGGATGGCTAGGTGAAATCACTCTTCGCAGCTGTTCCTCAAAATGGGTAAACAATCATATGGAGGTGAACGATCGGCCAAATGAAAGTGGAGGTGGCAGGTGCAAACACGACCAAGGTTTTTTATGGCTGATAAATTTGCGATCACAACGGTTATTTACCGGGATAGGTTCAATTTTTAGTTAAAAATGAGCTTAAACTCTGGAGGAAACATTGCTCACTGCTTATATTTATTTTTTAACGAGCATGAAGACCGCGTTAAAACTGCTCGGATCTTGCGTTTATTTTTTAACGAGCATGAACTTTATGCTAAAACTGCTTGATTACCCAGTCATAAGATAAGAGTGTCTCATGAAAGATTCCATTTTTTATAGAGCTTGCGCCTTACCAAAGCTATGCTCCCTCTCATCCTTTCTTTATACAAGTTCGGAAACGGATAACCTAAAAAACAGATAAATAACCGCTCTTTCCTTGCACTCCAAAAGGTTTGCATGCCCCCAAGTATAAAATACAATTTCAAGGTTGCCCCTCCTCCTTCTCACCTCTGCTTTTCTTTGGGTGTTCACAGCTACTTGTCGTCTTGCTAGTCCAATTTTAACGATACTTGTCTTCTCGTTAATTTTAACGGGTCTATATGATACTTGTCTTCTCGTCAGCCCAACTTTCAACAGATTTTTCGCAAGATCGCAAGAGAACAACTACTTGCGACAAGAGAGCAGCTACTTGCGACAAGAGAAGAACACTACTCAAAGACAAAACATTTGTGTTACTGAGGGAGGCTTACCTCTTTCTGGTTACCCAAAGATTGTCTCGTTAAATAAAACACTTCCTTGGCCTACCTTTTTCAGGTTACCTAAAGATTGTTTCGTTAAACAAAACACTTCCTCGGCGATGTCTACCGAAATAGACAAAGGTGAGTGACTGTTCTCAAACACGTAACTTTGACAAAAGAATCCTATTCTAGAACAACCCCTCTTCCAACCACGGACAGGGTACGGACTAGTCATATTCTCTCACGGAAATTCTACTTTATACCCAAAGTTCCCCTGCCAAAGCAGGCCAGGATGCATGCCCCCTGGGTTCCAGTCATATCCTCCCGGATTACTCGCGCTCATCAGGAGGACGGACCGTGGGTTGAGACACTTCTTGCATGAATAGACCATTTAGGGATGGCACATGACTATTTGCGATGTGTGATCCGGGAAACGAAAGTTGGTCCACGAGCTTGACCATTCTTCCTTCATGCGGAAAACACATTACTCTAAAGAGTGAGGAGACTACAGCTCCCATGCAATATATATAGTCTCATCCAAGGAGTAGGTTATAATCTAAGGGTCCTTGAATGACCATCACGTTCATTTGAACGGTCTTCCCTTTCAATGTTATAGGCACATTGGGGAGGATCCCTAAAGGTCGACTGGTTCCTTTATCAAAACCTGATAGATTTCTCATCTCAGGTAAAAGCGCCGGCGAACCAAGTGCTTTCCAAGCAATAGAGGAAAGGATACTCATAGATGCCCCCTCATCAATGATAGTGCTAGCCATTACCATTCTGTATATTTGACAAATAATTCTGAATGGCACACTGGCTGGCAACCGGGGTCTGCCTAGTTGGTTCCAATCAAAGGACACAACCAGGTTGCTTGGTGGTGGGACCAAATATACGGCCGGATAGCGCTCTGATGAACTTCCTTCCTGCGACAAAGGAATGGTGGCATTTCCCCCTTGATCATCAGAGTCAGTGCTGATGAAGAGAACTTGGACGGTGTCATCTGTATTCTCCTCTGTGATGATGTCATTCGAAGATGGAGCCTCTGAAGGCAAAACCAGGTCAACTGCCGTATCAACCTTTTGACTTTCGTCAGGCATGGATCTAGACGGTTCATCTTCAACGACAGATGCTTTGGCTGACCATCTCGGTGGCTCAGTCGGGTTCTCAACTAGTGAGGGACTTGGCAGGAGTCTTTGATATCCAGGAGGAAGATTCGCTCGTAAAACCAGACGATCTTCCAGAACTCTTTTTGCCTCGTCTAAGAAGGGACAACGGTGGATGGCGTGATCGCCTTCACACAGTCTGCAGGGAAATTTAACTTTCCCATTCTGTCCTGGAGTTTCACTCCCACTAGTTGACGGTGAGCAGTCGACATGGCTATCAGAGGTCGATGCTCCCGAATTGTGCAAAAGGGGGGACCAGTCTCTTAGTATCCGTGGGATACAGGGACAATCTCTATGGAAGTGGTCTCCCCTGCATATGATGCATGGCGATTTAGGCCTTACAAGTGCGGTGTGTGGATTTTTGTTAGACGACATTTGTTTGCCCCCAGTCGCCTTAGGCTCCTTCTTCTTCTTTTCTTTCTTCTTCTTCTCCTTCTTCTCCTTAGGAACCCGATTTTTTGATCGACCAGTTCCATCAAGTGAAGAGGAAGGAGGGGAGGAAGACGAAGTGGAAGGCTGGGAGGCAACTTTTGTTTGATCTAACTGTTGACTCGACTGTTCAGGAGTGGTGATATTCTGAATGACATTGGTCGAAAAGAGCCAAACTGGTAGGCCAATTGTCAGTCCTGGAAGCGACAATGTGGCCATGTGGGGCGCACCAACATCTCCCCAAGAGGAGAAGGGACTAGGATTTCCACCCAAGGGAACTCCTTGGTTGGTGTGCTCCATCTTTTCAACCTAAAGATCAACGCAGGATTAAAGGGTGATTGTTCCGTTTAAAATAAATTGTTAACGATGCTTTTAGACACAACTTGCTTTTTCAGTTTTAAAGAGTCGAGAAAAAGCTAAAGATGACTCTAGTCTCCTTCGATGTTTTAACGAGTCCGAAGTGACAAATGCTCGGATGGACTTTTTCTGTTATAGAGTCTGAAAAAGGCCAAAAGGAACTGCTCTGGAGATCTAGGTAGAGGGTGTGCCAAACCTTTCGCAAAACCACAGAATACGTTTTACGGTACGGGTGGTCGATCTTCGTGAATGCTGTGTTCACTGCATTGCAATCAGTAGGGCGGCCGACACGGCTTCCTAAGGATAAAAGATATATGCCTATAGGGGTCTCCCAATATATACGCGACGGTACGTGGGAGCACAATCCGTATTAGTGCCACCGACTCTCAGGAGGAATCACCCACCTTCTTCGAGATCGACAGTCACTATGTTTAACGACGTCGGAACACGTCTCTAGCCTAGACCTCTATGTTGTGTGTTATGTTACAAAGCGTTGTTAGGTTCATTCAGTTTATTTTAGGTTGATCTTTTTAAAGTTTGCCTTTCAAGGTTCACCACGAGATGTATGATACAAATTCCTAAATGCAGTCTAAGATGATAAGCAAGATTTTCAATCTTTCAACTTTGAAAATCCTAGCTACTAAGGGAAAAGAGAGCGACTATATTTTCTCAAAGAGCAATCAGCACACTCTAATGCACTTTCCCTAAATCCAACATGCAAACTTATCAAATGCAAAATGCACAATGCAGGTGTTTGTTTTCACTTTCTTAGTATAAATGCCTACAAAGAAAGCTTTTTGCACAACTTTGAATTCTCTTTTACAATGATCAAAATAAACAAGTTCACTTTCTTCGAAATCAACAAGGGTAGAAGAGATTACAATCACTTTGCAATTTTCGAAATAAAGACTCGTTTTTGATACTTTGAAAAGAACAAATTCAAACCAATAAGCAAAAGTAAAACTATGGTCAATCTGAACAAACAGCCAATGAACTCTCTTCTAAGATCAATCTCAATCAGATCTGAAACAAAGGCTACAGAAAGACTACTTTACTCATGCAAAGGAAGACTGTAAATGACGCCACAAACACATAAAAACATTCACAATCTTTTTGTACAAAAATTGAGGCGGAATTCAGGCAAAGAAAAGGGTTATCAGACCAGCACCTATACTTGGTTAAAGGCTGCAAAAACAAAGATCAAAACAGGGCAAGAAAGGACAAAGAAACCCAGCTGCACAAGGCCACACTGGTTCAGCGCAGGTGCAACACTGTCAGTTTGACATTCAACGCAGGTAGCCCCTTCGGGACCTGCGATGAAATGCAGACTGCCTTCACAGTGCCTGCAATGAAGAGAGAAACTCTCGTTTCCCTTGGTTTCTGGGTCACAAAATGCTCAAAAATCAACTGTTTCAGGCCAAATCAGAAACACAAGCAAGGTATAAACAGAGGGATGCTTTGATAGGGTACTAAAGACTATCACAAGGATCAATCAAATAGTTTGTGGATCTAGTTTAAATCATAGACAAGTCCAACATACTGGATCAAAGCAGCAACTTTTACTTTGCATCCGGGAAAGATGCAGTTCAAGAGTCGCTGTCAAGTCTATGAAGTAAACAAATGACAGAAACACAAATGAAATGAATAAACAAGTTCTTCCCCAGTGGAGTCGCCAATTTGTTGTGGGGAAAAATGCCTATTTAGGACGATCCTATCCATCTAAGGTGTGATAGCGCCTTAGCAACAAACGAATGCAGCTATCATGATTTCTTCCTTTATGAAATATGAAAGAAAGGAGATCGGCAGACTTACCGTTATCTTCCGGTTGTCCCTCGAACTAGATCCTCTTCTCTTTGTGTGTTCACAGCTACTCGCCTCCTCGCTCGATCACAAGAGAACAGCTACCTGTGACAAGAGAGCAGCTACTTGCAACAAGAGAAGAACACAATACAAAGGCAAATATACATATTCATAAATGATTCAGGATTAGAAGTAAAACAAATATACTAATGCAATTACGAAATACACCAGCATATAGGAAAGAATCAAGATAGCTTTATTGAAAGTAACAGTGTTCAGGAAGAGATACAACCCATAGGGCTCCAACCCAGCATCTCCTTCCCAGCAGAATGGACTTCCTTCTTCAGCTCCTTTCAAAGCATAACACACCCAATGTTTCTAGCCACAAACCAACAACAATTCTTTGCAAATACTAAATTCCAGCCTCCCTAGACCTCATGAGAGAGATCTATATATAGGGATAATGGAGAGAGGATGAGTCAGCTTGAGACTGGTCTGAGACTGACTAGTGTCCTCTCCCACTTCAGTTCTTGAGTCCACTTGGAGGTTCTTGCTTCCACTTGGAGATTTGGAACCTCTTACTCATCACCAGTCGAATTCCCTGATCCAAGTGTCATTTTGGAAGCTTCCTGGGCATTGACACCTTGAGGAATGACTGTGCCACTTGTCCAAACTCGCCCAGCGCAGGTAGCCTTCTTTGCAGTTGACATTCAACGCAGGTAGACAGTGGAGCACTTGACATTCAGCGCAGATGCTCAGTGGAGCAGTTGACATGATCCAGAATTGCCTTGTTTTTGAGTGTTTTCAGGTGGAGAACTTTTGTTCAGTGCTGTGGTTTGCTGGCCTTGTTCCTCTAGGGGTAGGAACAACATGTTTAGGGACTTTGGATCCCTTGATTATTGACATTTCATGCTCAGTGATGCAAGGCACAAAAATGTCTATAACAATCTTTGAACTTTCATTTTCCTCTGTTTCATGCAAGTCAACCCAAAACTTTGACTGCTTATATCTCCTTCATTCAGACTCGGATTGGAGTGTTGTTCGCATCGTTGGAATCAGGGCAACGAGAACTTTGATCTGTTGTCAAGATAATTTGCTTTCTGCCACTTTGAATTCTAACCTTTTCCCATGCCATTGTGTCTGAAGATCCACCTGGATCAATCCTCCCCATTGAGGAGCTTTTGGAACGCCAAAATCTTTATCAGTTAATTGGCAAGTGAGGGAATTGTTCCCTCACTCTTTCCTTCTCCAGCCATTTTGCCTTGCTAGGGTGCATACCCTTGAAACCAGCTCGAAGGTATTCCACATCTCCTTGTCGTGAAGTCCTGATTCTTCTGTCAAGGATGATGTCTTTAGGTAACTCATCGAGATACTCTGGTGCAAAAGCATCAACTGTAGGAATTGTGCACACCTCTTCGGTGTCCATAATCAATGGTGGCTCATACAGCTTTAAGTTCTCCACATTCACTACAGAGTACATTTGCATATATATTGACAAATCTAGAGGAAATGCATTGTTTCCAATCTTCTCCAAAATGGTGAATGGACCATACTGGATTGGTCACAACTTCTTCCCTTCTCCCTTCATCCTGTCCTTGCTGATATGGAACCACACTTTGTTGCCTACTTGAAATTGATGGTCGACTCAGTGTTTGTCATGTCGAGCCTTGTAAAAGTCTTGACTTTTCTCCAACTGCTCTTGTACTTCTTGGTGAATCAACTGGATCCGCTAAATGAACTATTGCACTTTTTCTTTGTCATTACGTCCACTGGAGTCATCTTCCCTTCCAAAGACCATATCAAAAGGGTCCTTTGGCAGGTATCCAAAACATGTCTCAAATGGTGAACGTTGTGTAGATGAGTGCACTGCTCAGTTGTAGGAATGTTGTACATATGGCATATGCCCATCCCATAACTTAGGATGTTTCCCACAATAGCTTCGTAACAAGTGTACCACGGTGCGGTTGACAACCTCTGTCTGTTCATCAGTCTGTGGATGAAATGTCATGCTTCTTTTCAACTTGGTGTCCATCATCTTCCACAAGCTGGTCCAAAACTCTCCAAGAAAGCGAGAGTCCCGATCTGACACAATCGATGTGGGTAGCCCAAAATGGACCCAAACATGCTAAAAGAAAAGATAAGAAGTCTGCTCTGCAGTGATCTACTTTCTATAAGGCATTAAAATACACATCTTACTAAAATGGTCAATGACGACATACAAATCGTCATGACTTTTTCTAGACAAAGGCAAACCTCCTACAAAGTCCATCGACACACTTTCCCATGGACAACTCTAAATAGGGAGTGGTGTGTAGAGCCTGAGTTTTCTATTAGAGGGCTTTGAAATAGAACACATCACACAACCATTTACATAGAAAGTCACAATGTTCTTCATATGAGGCCAATAACAAAATCTTTGTACATGACATAAAGTCTTTTCGACACCAAAGTGTCCAGACACCAGAGATGTGTTGGCCTCTCGAATTACATGTAGTTGTTCCCTTATGGGAATACACAATTTGCCAAGGTGATACAACAGTTTCCCCTGCAAGTGATAGTTGTCCACCTGTGAACCATGGGTTAGTTTTGCATAAATCTCCTTAAAGTCATCATCGTTAGAATTTTGTTCAACATAACTCTCAAAATATAACAAAGCATTATGAAAAATAACAAAAGCAGAAATAGGAGGGCAAGATAGCATATCAGCCACTTTATTACTAGTGCCCTTCTTATACTTTATTACCAGATGAAACTGTTGAAGAAAGCCCATCCACCTGAAATGACGAGATTGCTGCAACTTGGTTTGTGACTGAAGGTACTGCAAGGGCTGATGATCTGTATGGATGATGGTCTCCTTGCCGATCAGGTAGTGTTTCCACTTTTTCACACTCTGCACCAAGGCATAAAGCTCCTTGTCATAAGTGGGATAGTTTATCACAGCCTGAGAGAACTTCTCATAATGGTAACATATCGGCTTCTTTTGCTACATTAGTACAACTCCCATGGCATATCCGCTGGCATCTGTTTTGATCTCAAATGGCTATTGGAGATCTGGTAAGGCTAATACTGGCGCGGTGCTGATATTTTCCTTCAATGTTTCGAAGGACTTCTGTTGTCTTCCTCCCCATTAGAAGACCTGTTTCATACTTGTCAATGTGTGCAAAGGTGTTGCAATAATAGAGAAATTGGCAATAAATCTCCTCCAATACTAGACTGCACCTAAAAAGCTGCGGACCTCGGTTGCACTAGTAGGCTTAGGCCAATTTAAAATTGCTTCAACTTTAGAGGGATCAATTTTTAACTAACCTTGACCGGCAATATGACCTAGGTAACCCAAAGAGGTTTTCCTAAACTCACACTTTGACAATTTTACATAGAGTTTTTCATTTTCCAATACATCAAGCACTTTCTTTACATAACACACATGTTCATTCCAAATTTTACTAAAGACAAGGATATCATCTAGATATACAAGAACAAATTAGTCAATGAAAGGCTGAAAGAGATCATTCATGACCCCCATAAGTAGTTGGAGCGTTGCAAAGTCTGAATAGCATCACCATCCATTTGAACAACCCCTGTTTGGTCTTGAAGGTGGTTTTCCACACATCCTGCTCTGCAATTCGGACCTGGTGATAACCACTACGCAAATATAATTTGGTGAAATAAACAACATTCTTTAACTAATCTAATAAATCATCTATGTGTGGAAGAGGGTAACAATTTTTCATTGTGATTTTATTTGGTGCTCAGTAATCCACGCACATCCTCCATGCGCCATCTTCCTTTGGGACTAAGACAATCGGTGAGCCACATGGAGAAGTGTTTGGCCTGATGACCCCTTGGTCCAGCAATTCCTGCACCTACTTTTTGATTTCCTCCATCTCAATTGTCGACATCCTGTACATGCCAATATTTGGTAAAGGAGCATCATGCTACAAATGGATCTCATGTTGGATTTCCCTCTTTGGAGGTAATCCCTTCGGTTCCTGAAACATCTCATCATAGTTAGAAATTAATTCACATAATTCCATTTTATGTTCTTGATCACAACCCTAGAAAGCATCAACTAATTCTGCATCTTTTCCCTTTACAACCATAAGCATGCAACCCTTACTAGAATTTACCAACCTCTTCATTTGTCCTGCACTTACAAGGCTGGCATTGATTTTAGTTTGATGGGCCCTTACTATATATTCTACCCCATATTTTGTGATTTGGTATTTGTTTTGATGACAGAAGAAGATTGCCTTTCTATCATATAGATATGGACTCCCTAACACCATGCCAAAGATATCTAATGGGATCACATCAAGTTCTACTTCATCCACTAGCTTAGAAGTGATCACAAATTTTAATTTACACTACTTAGTTACATTCAATTTTGCTTTATCATGTATCCATCCAAGTGGGTAAGGTTTTGGATATGGTTTTGTTTCCAAGCCGAGTTTCTTTACCAAGGATTCTACAATTAAGTTTGATTGGGATCCAGTATCAAATAGAGTTTCCACTTTAGTATGATTTACAACAACTCTAATATGAAATAACTCAACTCTCTTTCGTTCATTAGGAAGGGACTCATTTACTGAACTAGTGCCTTCATGCGATTCAGAATTATCATGAGGTGTAAGCGTACCTTTTGTTCCTGCTGCTATGATCAATGCTTCATCTCCCGAATTGGATCCAAGATCTTGCTATGCAGTTGCCACTGTCTTCTGTTTTCCTTTTCCTCCATACTTCTTTGGTCTCTTTTCATCTGCCATGTTTCTCCTTCGATGTGCATGCCCCACTTTGGGATCAAAAGGCTCTAGTTTCCCTTCTCCTCTTTGGAGCTTGTTTCTTGTTAGCATACAAACATGCAATTCACATCTAAAAAGACCTGCTCTGATACCACTTAATCCAGGGATCTTTTGCTTATAGATGTATTAAAGAATCACATGCATAAATTGCAGCTTAACCACAAAAATCTAATGTGCACATGAGAGAAGAAGAAGAAACACATAAAGCATGAGAAGAAGACAACAAGACTTGATAACATAGTTCATCCAACTTGGACTACGTCTCCGGGCCCTGCTTGATCAATGGGGAGGCCTTCATTCATTAAATGGCATGAAAAGAAGAGAATACAATCATCAGTTACATAAAAGGAGTCTTATACCTCCATTCTGGAAAATTTCTGAAAAATAGAGAACTCAGATGGAGAAACAGATAACACCACTACGTTCGTGGCGTCGAGAAGGGCAGAAACCATATAAAATTTGTCCAATTCAGACAAAATGAACTTTTTCCCCTCCTGCATTGCTTTTTCCTTGAACTTCATGCCAAAAATCCTCTCCCCCTACCTTTTCTACCTTCATCGAGATTTATAACATTTCTTAGTTACAAGGCCACTTAAATTGAGAGTCGGTTTGTTTATAATAGCAACCATTTGAATGGAAGGATCGGCGGGCGCAACAAAACCCTGAAATAGCCTTTTTCCTTTCCAAACAATAATACACGGAAAACACTGAAAAACAAGACTGAAAAGCTTTAAGTCAGAATTCAAATTTCATTAAATTGGACCTATTTTCTTTTCAGGTCCGCGCTTTATCGCAAGTCGCAGCGGGGGATCACCAATCGCTGATCGCTGATTGTCAACATCATCGATTAAATCTGGACCATTGATCTGTTCCTTGATCAGACGGTCGAGATTGCATCGCATATCGTTATCACATTATGGTATATCACATCGACATATCGCATATGTAGTGGCTCGGGGGTCTTCCCTTTGGTTATGCTGATCGCCGATTGGCCAATCGTTCCGATAACCGATATCGCAATCGCAAGTCGGCTCTGCCCAGGTCCCGATATTGCATGCCTGCCTTCCTCCGACTTGATATATTGGAGATCGCTGATTGAGGGTTCTAAAGGCCTTTGCGTTAAGTCCGCCCTTTGCACTTCTTCCAATGTGATTTCCTGAAGGAACACATATAAAGCCTTTTATGCCATTTTTTCGAAGAAATGCCTCGTTTTTCAAAGGACAAAGGCAATCTTCTTTATGCAATAACTTCATCATCCGAATTCCATTTTAGCCCATTCAAGTTGCAATAGATTCAAAATGAAAATATCTATGCAACAAGACTATTTCCAGTAGCATCCTTGAACTTTCATTTTCCTCTATTTCCTGCAACTCAACCCAGAACTTTGACTGCTTCTATCTCCTTCATTCGGACTCAGATTGGAGTGTTGTTAGCACCGTTGGAATCAGGGTGACGAGCACTTTGATCTGATGTCAAGATAATTTCCTTTCTACCACTTTGAAATCTAAACTTTTCCATGCCACTGTGTTTGAAGATCCACCTAGATCAACTAAGAACTATAGATCAGTGCCTTATCCATTGGGCATGGAGTTGTATATTGCTTCACCAAACTTAACTGTGTGAAAATTTTGTACAGTGAACCCACACCGATATCTACAATGATAAAATGCTTGTGCTTTGATAGCAAAGTATTCAGAATCACAGATCAGTAGCCTTAGTTGGGCATGGAGTCCAAAACTGTGAAAACCATGAAATTTGACAGCTGAAACCTGACCATCTTGAAGTATGACACCTCTGCAAACTAGTTTGCAATTGGGAAAGTCACCCTTATTCATCAACTAATTATTAAACTGAAGAACTGCAACTGGAAACCAAATTCTCAACACATGAGCTTATTTATGTACAAGTTCCTACATATGTACATGATTGATCTCCATCACATGAAGTCAATCTTCCAATGATACTAGGTTAGCATTTGGGTGCTTAATCTAGAACCATTCTGCCAGTGAATCTTGAAAAAACAATTCATTTTCTCCGGAGTTCCAATGTTGTGATCCTGAATGTGTTCATCTTGTGAAACCTTCCCTGAGTCAACAACCACATCATTGGGGTTAAAAATCCTTTCAAGAGGAACAAGTCCCTTTAGCAAAATATTATCCTTCAATTGAAAAATCTTTGGATTAGCTATTGAAACTTTTGAACCACTGATTTCTGCAGCTTCTATTGTTTCTTATTTATCTTGATCAGTTTCTATGCCCTAAAACTCCTCAACTATAGTCAAAAAAAAATTAATCTGCTGATCATCTTGAAAATATTACCAATTTTTAACGTTATCAGGAACAGAGGGTCTGTGTCTCATCCCTACCTCATATCTTAGTCTTGGATTAATACGAGACTTAAAAGTACTAGTAGCCATAGCCAATGAATCTGATAATCTATTCTCATTTCTTAGAATAAATTGAATATTAAAAGCTTCAAAAAAATTCTCAGTCAAACCCCATACCTCATTTTTGTATACCCTAAGCCTAGGGTTCTTTGTTTGGAAATGATTTTTTATTTGCTTGATAATAGCTCTAAATCTCCAAAAGTGGAAATTGACTTAACTCCCATCTGTTTAGATGTTTGTAGAGCAAAAATCAAGGACTCATATTCTGCCACATTGTTTGTTGCCTCGAACTCTAATTTGAAAGAAAAAGGGGACATATTACCTCCAGGTGCAGTTAAAAGAAAACCAGCACCTATTCCTTCCTTGGAATAAGCTCCAAGAAAGAATCATTTCCACACTCCTTCAGTTTGCAGCTCTGTAATTACATTGGCTGAAGCAAGCTGCTTGTGATTATATTCAACCAGCTCTGCATTATCATGCAGTGTGAAACAAGCAAAGTCATCCTTCTCCTGGTTATATATAGGTGAATTACTTGCTCCATTTATTGTAATTGTTTTTCAAATCTAGTTTCTTTGTACAATCTCCTCTCTTCACCACCAAAAATTGGTATAACAGCATATGTAAAATCCAGTTTCAAAACATCACCCAATTTATCCCCCCAGGACCTAGATAGAAGCATTCCAAATCTTGCAGGGATATTTGCTACTACTACATCCATGACCAAGATTCTAGCTGGAAGTTGGGCTAGTGGCATTGCCAGATCCTTAATAACCCCCAGACACTTGACTTTACTCGAATCAAAAGAATACAAGTCCCTATAGGGTTTGGTAACTTGTAGATCTAGTTGCTTCATTACTGACAAAGGCCTAAGATTGTGTGAAGCTCCTGAATCAAACACACAATTATGTAAGAGGAATTCATGGACCAAAAAGGAAATATAAAAAGGAGGTATTGAAGGGTCTACTTCCTCTACATGTGGACAAAAAACGACTACTCGTTTGTCTTCCTGCAGATTTACAGTGTCATTTATAATCTCATTTTCTTTCAAACTAACAAACTCAGCAATCTCCTTTTGATAAATAGGTATTTTTGTCAATTCTGTAAGAGGAACCTGAATTCTTACCTTTTCCAACTCCTTAGTAAGACTAAACAAGTGACCTTGTTTAGTAGTCCTTTCATTCTCCTCCTCACCTTTTTTCATGATTGGGATTACTTGAGGAATTGGAACAAGTCTTTCCAATGGAATTTTTCCAGTTTGATCCTGAGAAGACTCACCTTGAAGTATCTGTGTCCTGCCATTTGAATTTTGTTGCTACTTTCCTTTATTCACTTGTTTTGCAAACTGAGATTATTGTGGAGTCGCCTTTGGTGATGAAGTTGAAACTTGTTGCTCACTTTCATTTTCTTGATTTCTTGATCTCTTCCTCAATCTCAAGTCATATTTCTTATGTAGTTCAGCCTATATAAAATCAGAGAATTGCTTCCAATATTCATCAATTTTATTTTCATCATGAATGGCATATGTTTCATCATATTCATACTCTTCTTATTCGATACCAAGTTCATCTTCATCCAATGCATATAATGTAAAAATTTGATCTTCAGGATGCTCTTGTTTTTCAACAGGATCTGCCTCTTTGTTTCCCTTTGCAAGATTTGCAAAGGTTGTCTTCTGTATTGGGGATTAAAGTCTTATTATACTGTGTTTGCTTTTGAAAATTCTTATTTTCTAAATCTAATTTATTTTCTTTATCTGACAAAATTTTAATTACATCACACATATCCTCCAATTCTTGACTTTGAGAGGATTCCATCTTTGCCTTTCCCTTGTCTTGGATAGGCTGTGTTTCTGGTGCTTTTCCTACAGCCACCAAATTTGCTTCTATCTCTAATGCATTTGTTTGGATCTGATCAAGGGTTGGAGCTCTTCTTTCCCTTAATGTAAATCCAAAACTTGATTCAAAAGTCCCTGAAAAAGTTATTTTTGCACCAGCAGGAGGAGGATTAATCTCCACTGAGAGACTATTGTACAATTTGTTGAATCTTCTGACAAATTCAACCATAGTTTCATCAGAATTTTTCTTTATGGCATTAAACTCTATTAATGAATACCCATGGTCTATTTTTTCTCCCCATCTCTGAATAAACAAACGCTCCATATCTTCCCAAGAAGGCATAGTATTATTGGGAAGTCCTTTAAACCATTTCCTTGCTTCTCCATCCAAGGACTGAACAAAAAGTCTTAGAGAAACATCAACATGTTCAACATCTTTGTTTTTTGCAAAATTGCAAAATACTGACATGACTCTCTGCAGTTTGTTCATCTTCCCTTGTAAAATGAAGAAGACTTTTGAGGTAATCTTGTGGCATTTGATTTAACGGTTGTGGCAATTGAAGAGGTGCATATCTATTCATCAAGAATGCAGGTACTGCCATGTTTATTGAACTTTTATTACCAACAGAGGTGGAACTTGACTGAGAGGTAGATCGAATGTGTAGAGGTGGTAATGTAGATATTGGTTGAGGTTCAATGATTATAGCAGATAAATGAAAAGTAATGGATTCTAAAGATTTGTCTTGATAGTTAGGTTCCTGAAATGAAGATGATTTAAAAGATGACTCTTAATCAAATGAATGTTCAGGTGAATTGTTGCCTAATGCAGACAATGTAGGTATTGGTGTAATTGGAATCTTAGACCTTCCAACCCTCTTAGAAATTGGCCTTTCAGGATCTAAAAGAGCTTGAACCTTCTGTTGTGAAGTGTTTAATCTTGTATGGGGTCTTCTTGAAGCTAGAGTTATTGCTTTGATTCAAAACAGCCAAATATTTCCTCCTCACTGAAGAACCAGAAGGAAATATTGAAAAACCCAGGGAAAAGTGCTCTTGTCTTCTCTCTTCGGAAATGGTGCCAATTAATGTTGTTCCTTAAGAAACCAATTTCCTGGCTGTAGAGAAATTATGCTTAAGACATTAATAAATATTATTTACTGTCACTTCTTTGTCACTTTATTGTTTGTTGTGTCCTCAAATGAAGGACCCAGAGAACTTGGTATTTAACCCTTAATACATGTATGAATAGAACATCTCAGAATGCCATTTTTTGCTAGATATAAATGATGAATAAAGAATGCTTGAAGGAGAAGTTAAAGATAATATGTTGATCTTTCACAGAAACTACTATCTATAACTTAAAACAATTATGAAACTAAGAACTTAATCATAGACAATATGTTGTTTAACACAGAAACTACTATATGTGACTCTCGGAGAAGTTAAAGATAATATGATGGTCTTTCATAGAAACTATTATCTATAACTTAGAAATGAAGGTGAGAAATTCAAGTATAGGAGCGCTCTTTTAAGGAATTTTAACTTTATGTACATAAGAAAATAAAGACCTATAGCTTCATTACTATACTTGAAAGAAGAAAACATAAGATGACACATAACAGAGAGGGTTACAAAATTATACCCAATGATTCATGGAAACTTTTGATTCTTTCATTAATCAAAAATTATATCAAGAATACAGTGGTCTAGTCTTAAGGTTCTCCAAAATTAGAACCCTTTCTTTGTAAATTTTCCTCCTTTTATACATTGTGGAAGAGTTGTTGATTTCTGAAACTGCCCAAATTATTTAACTTCTTCTCTAACTATATGAATTAAAAACTATTACAGAATTTTACAAAGGGTAAAAGACACCTCAAAGAACATGAAATAATAGGAACATAACTGAATTCAAAAGAGGATGATAATTGCTGGCTTGCTCTGTTAATCTACTGCCGAGTTCCTCTGTATATGCCCTAATTATGTTTAATTCGCTTTAGTCGTAATGAAATGTGTTTAGCCTATGTAATCCTCGGCTTACATATGTATCGGGCATTTTGATTGGCCAAAATACAAAGAAAACATACCTGATTGTCTTCCTCTTTAGCTTCGGCTCTAACCCTGATTTTCCACTTTACACAGCGAAATTAACACGAACCTTTGATTAATACGGAACTCAAAAGAGTTAATCTTGCTTTATAAATCTGTCAAATCTACCCATTTAGAGCTTCGTTGACTTCCATTGCAGATCACAATCGGTCCTTTGCATGATATATCACCACAAAACTTAACTTTACACACCATTAAGCCATATAACTATGGTAATATTGGACTTACACATAAACCCTTCATATTTACGCTTTTTCTATTATATACCTTTTATAATATAAATATGCCATAAAGCATGCTTTTTCCACTTTTAACACGGACTCCGCACAACTATCGAGCCATACCTTTTCCGCCGATATAGAACTTACCCAATAGATACCCACCGTAGATCTGTGCTTAGTGGATCTGATGGTCTACAAAGATTTCGGATGGGACATAAGCCTGAAGAATACCCGCCCGAAATGGGCGGTTTTCTCTCTCCACCCAGCTGCTACGTGTCGAACGATAAGTGGGATCAAGTGAGCTCCACTAAAAACCACTTACCATTTTTGCTCTGCCCGAAATCCCGCTTGTAACTTTAAATCTACCTTTACATACGCCTTGCGGACCTGCCGGAATTATAAAACAAAATATATAATTTTCGGGTCCAGATTGTCGTCGCAAATCACAATCGGTGTTTTCAATTGATGTTTGAACTCAAACCTTACGATATTGCGGACCCACTAGACTTATAAAGCATATCATATATAAACTATTGAATCTGGCCCATTGCAAATCACAATTGGCATATCATATACATATATAAAGTGTTATGCGATGATTGCGGACCCGCCAGGACTTTACAACAATATATATATATATATATATATATATATATATATATATATATATATATATATATATATATATATATATATATATATCAGGTCTGCCATCGCAAGTCGCAATCAGCAGAACGCAATGTCCATAGCTCTGCGGTGCGGTGGACCCGATGGGACTTTAAACCACGATGTATATACCTTTCAGGTCCAGCCTTTGAACACTTTAACACTTGTTTCTTTTGCAATTCTGCTATGAAATAAATAAATACTTCATGTCTTTGAGACTTTGTGGGGGTAAAGAATATAAAGAAGTTTCATTGAGGTGAACCCCCGATAGTGATATATCTAATAAATAAAGCTAAAAACACAACATAAGCTACAACAATATCCAAGGCATGTATATATAAGAGGAGAGTGTTGAACTTTGATGATTTCATCTAAGATTTCAGATCCTTTAGCAAATCTAGTATTAAGAATTTTTTCTTTCTCAAGTTATTTCCTTAGAATTACTATTTCGTATTCTAGCTTCTCATTATGCTCTTCGTTTTCTATGATTTGCTTCTTCAAAGTTTCTTCTACTAATTTAGCTTCTTCTAAATAAATATTAAGCTGAGATATTTCTTCAATAAAAATATAATTTTCTTCTAGGGAATCCATGAAATTATCATCAGACTCATCTTCTTCAATATTTAAAAGACCATCACTACCATTATTGCATAGACAAGGAAATGGATCGTAGTTAGAAAAAAATTCCATACCTGATAATGCTTTATTATCATCTTCTTCATTCTTGATCAATAGAAAGCAGGGTGCTCCCAAACTTTAATATTTGATGACATCTATAATGGTCACTCCATCTAATATATCACTGTCACAGTTTTCTGAATCACTTATTCGAGCAATCTTCTTATTTCCCATCATCTTGACAGATCTTCTTCAAGTAATCGAGCTTCTTCTAAAGGACCTGCTCTGATACCAATTGTTGGGAAAAAAAATATTGAGGGGGAGGGGGGGGGGGGGGGGGTGAATCAATATTTTCAAATAATTAAACTTTTCAATTTAATATCCATATTTATGTACGTGACTTTACTGAAGGGAACCCACGTATGTACGCAACTGTTATGTAGACAACTAGCGTATATCCACTAAACTTTACTTTTCAGTTAATTCATCATATATTTAACTTGAGATAGTGTCTTAGTACCTCATTAAACATTAATTAAACAATAACTATGTGTAGTAAGAACAAAATAAACTATCACACATAAGAAACACATCAACGCACATGAACACCATGATTTTTTAGGTGGAAACCCAATGCAGGAAAAGGCACCACTATTGTCATCTCTATCTTCTTTTTATTATAAATAAAAACTTCTTACAATATGGTACTGCCACTGTTAGCGCTTGAAATTTCACCTCAGGCTGAGAAATGTAAACCTCAAGGCAACAACAAACCATTTAGCCTCGTAGCTAGCCCTACGGGGCAGGAGAAGGCTCTCTCCGGTCTATCTCGTAAAATTTTCAATAGATGAGATGACCAATAAGGTAACACTGATATTAGGCTAGTAAACTGATCAAAGAGTTTGATTTGGGGTTTTTTGGGTTTTTGGTGGCAAATTGAGGAGAGGGCAATTTTGGGTGCGGGGATTGGACACAGTTTCTGCAGGGGGTTCTTTGGGGCGAGGTAGGAGACAGTATTGATGCCTTTGATTGAGGTGGATGGTCAGGAATGAAAGGTGAAGAGCTAAAGAGAGCAAACAATCACTTTGAATTCTCTTTAGACAGAAGAAAACATTGAAATTAAACAAACTTAAAAGCAGAGCATGGCAAGCATGAATTCTTACTTTAACACTTCATTTCTTTAATGTGCAAAAGCAAAAGAAAGGAAATGAGTCACATAACAAGCTTACAAGTACATTGAGAAACACACCATCAACACATGAGTCCACAAGAATCCCAAAGAGGACTGCAAAACCCTGGACTTCCTTAGCCAAAAATTGCAGAGATACAATGAATAATACAATGATAGCTTCTCCCTCAAGAGTCCAACCTTCCAACCCCTGAAAATGATTAAGAAAATACATAATATAGGCAAGCCAACCTCTTCTCTTGCCTCTAGGGGTCGATCTCATCCTTCTAGGAGCTTTTTCAACTAATTCTAAACTAAGCACTAAAATCTAGGCAGTCAAAACAACTTGCCTCTATAAGCTAGGAAACCAATTCATTCATTTAATATTTACCCTTTTCATGAATGAATCTTCTA
This sequence comes from Pinus tabuliformis, assembly GCA_031772625.1. Taxonomy (NCBI): domain Eukaryota; kingdom Viridiplantae; phylum Streptophyta; class Pinopsida; order Pinales; family Pinaceae; genus Pinus; species Pinus tabuliformis. Next base: position 95,988,397 of record CM062805.1, on the reverse strand, counting down.
GAAGAGGTACATAAGTGTAAAAGTATCATAAAAGTAAAACAATTACATCAAAGAGCCTAATAATCCACCCCAAAAAGTCAAACTGAGTCAAATCTGCGTTTTCTGAGCTGTACAGTGTATTTTTGAAAAAACTGCCTGACGGGTGGCGCGCCCCTGCCTGACGGGTCGCGCGCCTTTGGAGCCATATTTGGGGCACTTGATGGTGTCCAAATTGAGCAAGAGTATGCTTGTTGGAAATTTCTGTGAGTCTACTTTCCAACCCAACTGGAATTTTCAAATTTGGAGTTAATTTGCCCTGTCAAAAATCAAATCTCCCAAGACTACTTTCTGCAATTCAAAAAAGTGGCAGAAAGTCATTTTTTGCTAGTTTTTTGACTTTCTGGAGGCCCAAAACTTCACCAAATCTCAAGTCCATCCATGAGCATGTGTAACTTTGCATGAAAAATCTAGAAATGCTGATTTTTTGCAAAATGGAGTTGCCATGATGAAGGGTCGCACGGGGGGTGAGACCTGTTAATGGGAAAAACCTGCAAATTGCACAAAAAATTCACAAATGACAAAATTTTCTCCAAATTTCTTGAAATTTGGGCTGGGAGTCCCCAATCAATTACCATGCTCATTCAAAGATTCTTTGGCCAAAATTTGGAGTGGATCGGGCGTTTTCCTTCGTTTTTGTGCTTTGGCCAACCGTCCTTGGAGCACCTTCGTTCTCGCCGGTATTTTTGACATTTATTTAAAACCATGACACCTGTGCAAAAAGTGAAGGAGGTTTTTCTTCTTTGGCATGTTTTTGACAAAAACCTCTCTCAGTTTTGCAAAATTCATCTTTTATTTCTCTGAAACATCATTTGAGTGAAACTTGTCCCGATGTGTGAAACAAGGAATTTTGTCGAAATGGAGCGAAATGAAGGGGATATGGGGCTTCTAAATTCTTGGGGAAATTTTTGGGAGTGGGGAGGGATGTTAGGAAGTAGGGGAAAGTGGAATCTCAGAGTTTGAATGAGGGGAAGGGGTCCAAAAGGGCAAAACACAGGCCCAACCTAGAAAATTGCCAAGTTGTAGCTAGAAACTAGGGTTTGTGCAAAAATGAGGAATTTGGCGGATCTAAGGGATGGGAAGCATTTTATAAGGTATATGAAGGATAGGGGAAGGTGTATGAACATCTGGATACAATGTTTGCTAGTGATTTGACCATCCAAGAGAAATTAGCTTTCAAAACCCTAGGAGAGGGAAATGACCCTGCCTAGGCGCAACTGAAGCATGAACAAGGTGTAGAATGACCCTATGGAACTTGACATGATGATGACAACCATCTGAATGATGATAGAATCAGCTAAATGGTGACATGAATTGGCATTTTGACAGCTTTAAGCCCAAAAACACAATGGAGACTTTTACTTGCAAATGAAGACCTTTAAAAATACAATCATGATCTTCTTGAACTGTAGCAAGCAATAATTTTTCATGATGGAGGGCCTACCTTGCAAAATTTGGCAATTTGTGGCTCCTTGGTGAATTTTCAGGCGGTTTTACAAAGAGGGCGCTGACGGGTCGCGCGCCTCACCCAACGAGTCGTGCGCCTCTGACGGGTCGCGCCTGTTATAATTTTGCACTGGCAGAGGGTGCCTGACGGGTCGCACGCCTCTGACGGGTCGCACGCCTGTCAAGCTCACAAATTTCACTCAAACTGTCTTGCAATCAGTTTCTCTATCACTTGGATGCATAATGAGGCTTGATAGAGGGAGATTAGGGCTTTTATAGCCTTGTTTGAATTAATTTCATGTCACAACCCACATGGTTTCCTTTTATCCTGAAATTGGTTGATTTGATGCTTTTCTTTGATAATTTTTGCAGGGACAGCATCTGAGGGATCTTGGCAAGGGAGCCAGGGTTACATGCTGTCTCTGGAAGTTTTTTGAAATTTCATCACTTTTTACAAAAATTTAAAAAAATGACCTTGGCTTTAAAAACAGAGTTTTTAAATCCAAAGTGAAAATTAACTGTACAAGATAGAAATTTGCGAAGAAACACCTTTAAAATCATCCCTCTGGCTTGCTGAGCACTTATTGACCTTCAGAGACATGACCTTGTAAACAAACTTGACCAAAACCCTAGACCTAGGAATTTGACCTCAAGACAGGACAAGACAAGCTTGAAAGTGACTAAGGACTGAAATGACTTGATCCAGCAATGCCAAGAGGGGGAGAAAGACACCAGCTCCTCCATCAGGGTTATGGCATGCTAATGGAATGCAAAAATTGACACTGATGAGACACCTACTTATGCAAATGCAAAGAGCTTTGATCGCTGATGGAGGGCTACTAGACCGACTCTAATAGCCACAAACTCATACCAGCACATAGGCACCCACCTATAGAAGGCTACAACCTTCTCTCATTCTCCAGCACCCACTGGAAGGGAGCTTCAACCCCCTGATCTCTTTCACCAACACCCACTGGAAGGGAGCTTCAACCCCCTGGTCTGATTTACCAGCTACCACTATAAGGAAGCTTCAACTTCATCAATGAATGATCCAACCCTCAACACATCCATGGACCACGTTTCATAAATTTTCATACTGGATCCACCTCATACAACACATCACAATTGTAGGCCACGTTTCATCAAATTTCCAAACTAGACCCAGTCCCATCATATAAGTCCGATACCAAATATCAAAATTGAAACTGATCACTGCAAAATTTCACTCAATCATCAACTAAAACATCCAATCTATGACCCAACTGAATCAACTAAAACCCAAATCAATCAACTTATTCTCAAACAACCAGAACAATTATATCACTCTAACTATAATACTAATACTGAATCCAAATACTACATCAACTTACTAAATCAACTTAAATCCTTGATCAATAAACTATTAGAATATATACGCTACTTTATTGTAGCAAACCTGCGTGTATATGCGACTTCCTTGAAGCATACTCGCATAAATATCTCAAAATATTGAACCCTGAAACTGAACCCATGTCACTCTGAAATAAATACTGAACCATACACATATCCATTGCATCATTATGAAATAATCACATAAACATCATTGATCTTCAATCACAAATAGCTAGTAGCTTCATCATTCTTCAATCAATCAATCCTCAATAAAAACATCACTATTAAGCCCAGATCATCAAGTAATATTTCATTGACAGAGAATAGAAACACAACAAGATTGATTAAACTAATCAAACATATTTTTAAGAAAAACCTTAGCTTATATACGTTCTTTCCTCAAAACATTTCCACATGTATACGTGCTTTTCAGGAATGAAACCCGTGTACAAATCTGGATAGATACACGACTTACCAGTGTTAAATCCATGTGTGTACGCGCCTTTCAGGTTATCAAACCTACGTACAAATCTACAATTACTAGCACAAACCTTTGCTGCATCACATAACTTCAGACATACCTAGATCTCGACATACACAGAAAAATCACACTTCAAGACACTATCATCATTGATCAAATCAACCCATAATCAAAACTGTCATCTCAGATCTATTGGATTTGATCCATCATCAAGTTCCCAGGTGCATACTTAGTTTTAGATCAAACAAATCAATAATAGCCCATTACATGCACACTTGCTTCAGATCTAACTATTCATGAAATATTCATCACTTGCACACTCCAAATACTTTGATCTTCATCTCCTTATATAGCTTAGCCCTTAGACAATACCATAAGTCAAAACCATACTAGTGCCAATGGTATTCTTGGACAGGATCAAATATTCGTTGTTGGGCTCAATACCATAGGTCAATACCATGGTAAAGACCCTTGGTATTTGGAATACCATGGTGTGGAATATGTACACACCTTTTCTTCTTCATACCCGCATGTGTATGCGACTTTTCTTCATAGAACCTGCGTATACTCAACTTTGATTCTCCAAACCTGTGTATACTTCTTCAAACTTCATCTTTATCATTCTTCTATCTCTAAATTGATAATCCTTTTCTGTCACATGTAGACACATCTTGTTGACATATTCATCAAGTAGGTTTCCATCAAGGACAACAAATTAGTCATAATTCCAACAATTCTTTGAACAAATGAAAATAATAAAAAAAAAAAAAAAAATGAAAAATGAAATAAAGGGAAAAATAAGAGAAAGGCTTCCCACGCATAGAGGTGAAGCAAGTAACTCTGCCGAGGTACTCTCCAGGCTCATTAGAAGTGGAGAAATGTAGGAATTTACAGGGTAAGTTCCTCAGATAGAACACCAAAGGACACTGCTCACAAACAGATCACAGATCAATACACTAGAATTCTTGACCTGGTTAAAACCCTCAAAGAGGGAAACAGTCCACGGCCTAAGCCAACGTGGCCACTTCAGATAATGTATTAATAAAAGAATGAAAATTTACATAAGCTTATCTCATGAATGGTTACCCTACAAATGATCCTCCATGCTCTTTAAATAGAGATCATGGACCAATCGGGTGTTAAGTCACGGATCTAGTGTCGATAATACTAGGGAGAGAATGAATCGTCGGATCACTTCATGTCTAGGACATATCGTGACCATCAGATTATAAGTTACAAATGTACATAGTAAAGAAACACACTTTACCTAATTCTACACTAGACCAAGTTATACTTAACTATTTCCTATGTGTCAGAATATCCTAACATCCCCCCTTAATAAAAAATTGGGATAGGATTGAAGGATGTACAAATATGACACAATAAGAGAAGGAAGGAGGCATTAGGTCCTATCTACCCTTAGTGACAACTTCCTGAACTCCAACCATAAATGAAAGTTTAGTAAACTTTGCCTCTGTGAACAATATATCTGCAACTTGATCATCGGTTGAACAATATTGCACTTCAAGAACATGGTCATGAATGACCTTTCTGATGAAGTGCATGTGCAGTTCAATTTGTTTTGGCGCTGATGTTGGACTGGATCTTTGCATAGTTGAATGGCACTTTGATTATCAGACCAAAGAGAAGTTTGATGTTGCTGCTGAAAGCCAAACTTTGACAAGATTTTACTAAGCCACAGGGCTTCCTTACTAGCTTCTACGATGCCACGATACTCTGCTTCTGCTGAAGAAAGAGAAATGGCAATTTGTTTCTTGCAATCCCATGTAATAGGTCCATAACCAAGAGTGAAGACAAACCTGTAGTAGACTTCTGATCATCAGGGTCACCAGCCCAATCGGAATCAGTGAAACCAACCAATAGAGGAGATGCTTCTGCACTGTAATGAATCCCAAACTGAATTGTACCTTGAACATAACGAAGTATTCTTTTAGCTTCTTTCCAATGACTTTTATGTGGGTTTTTCATAAACAGAGCAATAAGGCCAACAATAAAGGAAAGGTCAAGATGAGTATGGGTTAGATACAAAAGTTTTCCTACAAGCTGACAGTATAAGTTAGCATCAACTTCAGGGGAAGTACAAGTGACTAAAAGTTTGGCTCCAGAATGAAACGAGAAGGGGTTGGCTTACAGTCTTCCAAGTGAAAGTGGCGTAGAAGATCACAAGCATACTTGGACTGGGAAAGGGAAATACCTTCCTTGGATTGCAAGACTTGAAGACCAAGAAAATAATGTAAGTTTCCTAAGTCTATCCTTTCAAAATTCTTTTTAAGGATGGACTTCACATGGTTTATAAGGTTGGGATCACTACCAGTAAGGATAAGATCATCAACATAAAGAACGAGAATGATGAGAGACTTACCCACTTTCTTGGTGTAGACACTATTCTCAGAATGACACTTAGAAAAGCCAGTATCTAAAATAAAGCTATCCATTTTGGCATACCAAGCTCGAGGGGCTTGTTTGAGACCATAAAGGGATTTCTTAAGCCAACATACAAGGCTAGAGTCTGGTTGTATAAAACTAGGACATTGTTCCATATAGATTTCTTCATGCAAGTCACCATGCAAAAAGGCATATTTAACATCCATCTAATGGACTTCCCATTTGAAAGAGGCAACAAGGGAAAGAACAAGGTGGATAGAGTTCATTTTGGAAACAGGGGAGACGTTTTCGGTATAGTCAATGCCTTCAACTTGTGAAAAACCCTTAGCAACAATTCGAGTTTTATGTTTATCAACTTTTCCATTTGTTCCATACTTGGTTCTGTAAACCCATTTGCATCTAACAAGTTTTCGTCCCTTTGGAAGAGGAACAAGATCCCATGTATCATTTGCCAATAATGAATGATATTCTTCATTCATAGCTGCGTCCCAATATGGATGGCCTGGAGCTTCTTCAAAGGTGTCAGGATCATAATTCGCTGAAGCTTGAGCCAGTAAAGAAGAGGCTCTATCGAACTGAGAACGTGTACGTTATTGATTTGTAGGATCACTTGCAACAACAACTATTGCATCCCGAGTAGCACTGACCCATTTTGGAAGTTGAGGAGCTGAAGGAGGATCCTGAGAAGGTGGGGAAGGATTTTCATCCTCGTTGTCATCATCTGAAGAAGAAATATTTTCAGAAGTAGAAGGGATAGAGAGAGGTGGCACATCCGCTGAACTAGGCTCGTAGGCCGATATATTTTCAAAAAGATTTACATCTCTTCTAATGATAACATTTTTGGACTTAAGTGGAATAAGTTTATATCCTTTAACATCTTCAGAATATCCAACAAAAATACATTTTTCACTCTTAGGTTCTAAAGCTTTATGTTTCTCATTTGGAATATGGGCCCATGCTTCACTTCCAAAAACACGAAAGTGACTTACATCTAGTTTAATTGAGCTCCATGCTTCTTCTAGAGTGATATTCTTTAAAACCTTAGTAGGAGTGCAATTTACTATGCAATTTTCATAGTTAATTGCTTCTGCCCAAAAATTAAGACTAAGTCTGTTATGAAACCAGCTCACAAAAAGATAGAAAAGAGAGATCAACGCCTTAGAATTCAGCCTCTTCGAGGGGGCAACCTCCTTTACATTACATAAATGAGCAATTCTTGGATGATTCAAATGACAAAACCTCCTTTCTATATATAGGAGTCTAAGGAGTCACAATATAACCCAGCCGACTTAACAATAATAATATAAAGCCACGAAAATAGCAATAGAGGGATTCTATGGGTCACAGTAATAACAATATGGGGACAACAGGGCACAACAATATTAATAAGGGATACAACTACAATAGTAATGGGGTAATCACTAGTATTATAGGGACCCAACATGCCCCTCTCCTTCAAAAAAGTTTTGTACTCAATGCTTGAGTAGTTCTAGATGCTTCTGTATAAAATTCTCATCCTCCCATGTGGAATCTTCAACGGATAAGTTCTTCCACTTGATAAGATACTACGAAATTGATCGATTTTGTAACTGTCGAGTTCTTGTTTCTGTGACTGCTTCTGGTTCTAATATAATTTTTCCTTCCTCGTCAAGTTCTGGCAATATTGTTTGAACTGGGAGCTTGTGCCTATAACCTTCTTTAAACATGAAACATGGAAAACTAGGTGTAATCGAGAAGCTGCAGGAAGCTCCAATTTGTATGCCATAGTACCAATCTTTTGCAACACCTTGTATGGACCATAATACTTTGGTGATAATTTATTATCCTTATTAGCTTGCTTGAGGGACATTTTCTTATATGGTTGTAGCCGTAGGAATACCCAATCACCTACATCAAAACTTCTTTTGTTGCGATCTTGATCTTACTGTTGTTTCATTCTATTCTATGCCAACATGAGGTTATCCTTCAAGAGTTGGAGGACTTGTTGTTGATGTTCGATGTGATGTTCCACTGCTTGAACCTTAGAATTTTCTCTTAAATATGATGTGATGGATGGTGGCTGATATCCATAAAGTGCCATAAATGGGGTCATTTTTGTTGTTGTATGGAAGGAAGTGTTATACCACCATTCAGCCAAAGACAACCATTTGACCCATTGTGTCTGTTTATCAGATACAAAGCAATGAAGATATCCTTCCAAACATTTGTTTACTATCTCAGTTTTCCCATCAAATTGAGGATGATAAGATGAGCTATGAGCTAACTGAGTACCAAGACAAGAAAATAATTCTGTCCAAAAATTTCCAGTGAAAATGGGATCTCTGTCACTTACAATAATCTTTGGGTTTCCATGTAGCTTTTGAATTGTTTCCATAAATGCAGTAGAAACTGTACTGGCCTTAAATGGATGTGATAATGCACAAAAGTGTGCATACTTGGTAAGTCTGTCAACAACCACCATGATGACACTCTTTCCCTCAAACTTGGGTAAACCTGTGATAAAATCCATTGAAACCTCCTCCCAACGTTGGCTTGGAATGGATAAAGGTTGTAATAGACCCGGTGTCTTAATTGTTTCAACTTTATTTTGTTGGCAAACTAAACATTCCACCACAAACTTTTGAATATCTGATTTAAGGCCCTCCCAAAAAAATTCCTTCTTAACCATGTGGTAAGTTTTTAAAAATCCTGAGTGCCCTCCTAAGGGAGGAGTGTGCAATTCCATAAGAATCTTTTGTTTTCGCTGGGAATTCTTACAGAGGTATAAGCAATCTTTGTACCATAACAAATCATTTTGCCAGCTAAATGTATCAGACGTACTGGAGTCTTGTTGTAACTTTCGAATAAGTGCCCACACTTCTTCGTCATTCTTCCATTCCTCCCTTGCTTCGTTTGTCCAATCTGGTTGGATAATAGAAATGACGCACAACAATGCTTCCACATCCTCATCCTTTCTTGAGAGTGCATCTGCCACCACATTTTGCTTCCCTTTTTTGTAGATGATTTCAAAGTCATAACCCAACATCTTTGTGCCCACTTTTGTTGCTCTTTAGAGGATAATCTTTTTTCTAAAAAGTATTTAAGGCTATCATGATACGTTTTTACCTTGAAGTGTCTTCCCATTAGGTAGGGTCGCCATTTCTTACGTGCATGGAGTATTGCCAACATTTCCTTCTCATAAATAGCTTTGTGTAAAAACTTTCCCTTGATTGGACGAATTTCAAAAGAAATGGGTCTTTCATCTTGCATTAAAACAACACCAATTCCATTTCCTAAAGCATCACATTCCACAATAAAGGTTTTTGTGAAGTCTGGTGTAGCTAAGACCGGTGCTTGTCACATTGCCTCTTTAAGATGCTCAAAGGCCTTTGTTGCTTCCGGAGTCCATGAAAATGCATATTTCTTCAATAATGTTGTTAGAGGTGCTGCTATTCTCCCATAATTCTTAACAAACTTGCGATAATACCATGTCAACCCGAGAAATCCTCGCAGATGCTTTATGGATGTGGGGATTTTCCATTCCTTAATGGCTTTAATTTTGCTAGGGTCTACCTTAACTCCTTCATGAGATACAATATGACCTAGATATTCCACCTCTTGTACTCCAAAGAAACATTTGGATCTTTTTTCATATAATTGTTTCTCCTCCAATAGTTGTAGCACCTTGTCAACATGTTCAACATGATCCTTCCAAGACTTGCTGTAGATTAGTATATCATCAAAAAATACTAACACAAATTTTCTAAGGAATAGTTTGAAAATGGTATTCATCAAACCTTGAAATGTTGAAGGTGCATTGTTTAGGCCAAAAGGCATGACCAAAAATTCATAATGACCCTCATGAGTTCTAAATGTTGTTTTTGGAATGTCTTTAGTCTTCATTCTGATTTGATGATATCCTGAACGATGATCCAACTTGGTGAAGTAAATTGATCCTTGCAATTCATCCAGTAATTCATCAATGACAGGAATGGGAAACTTATCTTTAATAGTGAGCTTGTTGAGCTCCTTATAATCCAGACACATGCGCCATGATCCATCCTTCTTGTGCACCAATACTATTGGAGCGGAGAAAGAAATTTGACTCTGTTGAATTATACCATCCTCTAGAATTTCTGCAACCATACGTTCAATTTCACTCTTTTGGGCATAGGGATATCTATACGGCCTGATGTTTGGAGGAACACTTCCTGCAATCAGATGAATAGCATGATCATGATCACAAATAGGTGGGAGACCTTTGGGAGTCTCAAATACCTTGGAATGATTGTCCAAGACTTTTTGGAGATCTGGAGAAATAGATGATTCCAATGTGGAAACATCTAGTGAACATAATTGTGCAATTACACCTCTTTGTTCCTTTTTTATAAGCTTTGTAATACCATTAGAGCTTATTATCTTTCCCAGTTTCCCTGCAATACCCCTTAATTCAACTTCCTTTCTTTCTAAAGAAAATTTCATGAAAAGTTCTTGAAAATTAAAAGCTATTGTACCTAAGGATTGTAGCCATTGGACTCCTAGTACAACATCAACACCTCCCATTGGAATGGAAAGCATTGGGATAGTCAATACATATTCTCCCATGGACAGCTTGGTATTATGGCACTTTCTAGAGCAGTTTATTGTTCCTCCATTTGCAACCATCACTTGACATTCTGGTGCTGGATATAAGAAGCAATTCAATTCTTTTTCTACCTTACAATGAATAAAATTGTGGGTACTTCCTAAATCAATTAACACTATTACCTTTTTCTTCTTGATTTGTCCTTCTATCTTGATGGTTTGAGGAGTGGTAATTCCTGCCAATGCATTACAAGATATGTTCGGATTCATTTCTTCTTTATCTATGCTTTTTTCCTGGAGTATATCCTCTTCTTTTGACCTTTCTTGCTCCTTTTCTTCTTCCTCTTCACAATCTATGTAGAATAATTTCTTCTCAGCACACTTATGACCTTTAGTGTATTTACTATCACAACTATAACAAAGCCCTTTTTCTCTTTTTTCTTCCAATTGTTATGGTGTCAACCTTATAGGTTGTGGAAGACTAGGGGCAACAACACTTCCATCTTTATAGTTGTGAGTGGTATGCTTCCTGGTTGCCATAATTTTGCTTTACATTTTTCTTGCTAACCTGAATGCCTTCTCTAATGAATCAAGTTCCCAAAGGCGAACATCATGTTGGATTTTATCCTTTAAAGTCCCTATGAACACATCAATCTTATGATCCTCTGGAATATTTTTTACCCTTATGTTCAATTTTTGGAACTCCTCAATGTGCTCCATTATTGAACCCTTTTGTTTGAGACTTATCAATTGGCTAAAAAAAGTGTTGCTTTTTGTATCCTCATAATGTGTTGTCAATTCTTCCATAAAAATTGCCCACTGATAATTTGTTTATGAGAGCAAAACCATTAATACCATACAAACTGATTTGGTTCCAAATATAAAGTTGCAATACGTACCTTTTGTGTGTTTTGCACATTATTGAGATCGAAAAATTGCTCCATCTGTAATATCCATGTTGCAGGATCTTTGCCATCAAACTTCCTCATATCGATTTTTGGAATATGGTGGGTCTTCAATCCAACATTAGAGTCTATGGAATCATGATTAACATTTCTTTTTTTCTCATCATGAGTTTCCTTTACTACCCTTTCACCATTAGTGACCATTTCTTGTAGCAACATATTCATATTTATCTTCAATTCTTCCATCTTATCATCCATGCCATCAATTTTAGCGTCCATGCCATTCATCTTAGCTTCCATGCCATCCATCTTAGCTTCTACGCCTTTCTTTAAACAATCCATCTTAGCTTCTACACCTTTCTTTAAACCATCCATCTTAGCTTCTACATCTTTCCTTAAACCATCCATCTTAGATTCTGTTGCTTTTGTGCAAGTGACACTTGTTGCACTTGGTCTCGTAATTTTGATATATCATGTTGCATTTCTTCCTCTTCTTCATGAGTCATGCTAGAGCTTTCAAGTTTCTTACTAGGTGTTTTCATTTTCTTTCCTTGGGGCATCAATTACCGATTCAAACTAATTTTTCAAACCAAGCTTAATCAAAAATTTAAAAAAAACTACACACCTTTTTTCACTTTGTAGAAGCTTAATATTGAATTTGATATATCTCTGTAATTTAGTATCATCCAGTTCTGAAATGGTGAGCTATAGTATCCCTCTGTGTCCTCTTTCCAATGCCACTAGTCTGATCCAAATTGGATTCTCCAAGGAAGCGTTATGCACAATCTCCCAAGATGACCTGATTATAGACTAGTTCAGTAGAGCGAACTTGTATGACATGCTACGAGTCACTGTTTCAACCTTTGGCTCTAAAAATATATATAAAAGAAACTACAGTTTGTCCTCTTTCTGTACCTTCTTACGAAATTTCAATCCGATGCTCAGAGAAAAAGTTATGACGATTTTCCCCAGGTCACTTGTTTGGAATGTAATTAAGGAGTCTGCAAAAAGACCAACTTCCTTAGATCATATCTCCGTAAATATAAGGCGAAAAGCTCTAAAATTTGGACCCAAGATTTAGCGCAATTTCTCCTCAAATGGGTTTTTTTTTAGCTTCTGAAACATCGCACGAAAAAATTTATAGCGAAAATTCCACGATGACCTGTTTGGAGAAGCGAAACCCTAGAATCCAAACCTCTGATACCAAATGTTATGAAACCAACTCACAAAAAGATAGAAAAGAGAGATCAACGCCTTAGAATTCAGCCTCTTCGAGGGGGAAAACTCCTTTACATTACACAAATGAGCAATTCTTGGATGATTCAAATGACAAAACCTCCTTTCTATATATAGGAGTCTAAGGAGTCACAATATAACCTAGCCGACCTAACAATAATAATATAAAGCCACAAAAATAACAATAGAGGGATTCTATGGGGCACAGTAATAACAATATGGGGACAATAGGGGCACAAAAATATTAATAAGGGATACAACTACAATAGTAATGGGGTAATCACTAGTATTATAGGGACCCATCAAAGTCCTTTAGATTGAAGCATACAATTAGCCATTTCCTTAAGGTGTGATTCTTCCTTTCAGCTGTACCATTTTGTTGTGGAGTATATGCAAAATATGTTGCATTTGAGTTCCATCCTCAGTGTAAGAGTTGATGAATTTGTTGTTAACATATTCTCCACCATTATCTGATCTTAGCTTAAGAATTTGATGTCCAGATTGTTTCTCAACAAAGGCCTTAAAGGCCAAGAACATGTTAAGGACTTCACTCTTGAGCTTTAAGAAGTATACCCAAGTGCATCAGGAGAATTCATCAATGAAAGTTAAGAAATACTTGTAGCCAGAGAATGAAACAACTAGAAGTGGACCACGTAAATCACTATGCACAAGCTGTAAAGGGGCTGAGGCGTGCCAAGAGGCACGTTTTTCAAAACTATCCTAATGATGTTTTTCGAGTACAAATCCAGAACAAACACCATCTCTGCAAGATACCATAGGAATACCTATCACCATATTTTCTTTACATGGGTTTTGAAGGGAATGATAGTTTAAGTGACCAAATCGCTCATGCCAAATTTTGCTCACTTCATCATTATGAGAAAAAAAATATCGAGGGAAGTGTTGATGACCCAAAGTTGTTAAACTTATACAACCTTGTAGAATCATCAGCAATAATAGTAGCTAAAATCTATCTAGGATCTCTTAGGTCCTTAATTACAACATCGTAAGGTGAAAATTCAATGATTTTACCTTCACCTGAATGAGTTATCTGATATACAGATAGAAGGTTGTAGGATAAGTTTAGAACACATAATACATTATTAAATTGACCATTTTCTAGATGAATAGTTCCAGTCCCTACAACACTAAGAGATCTATCATCACCAACATATATATTTTGGTGTTACAATCATTTAAAGAAGAAAACATGGCCTTGTTTTTGGCCATGTGATAAGAAGCTCCAGAATAAATGAGCCACTCATGAGAATGAGAAGAAGAAGATACATTTAGTGCATAACCAGACCGAGATTCTTGACAACCACATGCAGAAAATGCTATTCCTGAAGATGAAGTTGAAGTTGAAGAGTGCTCCAAATGGATGTCATGCTTCTTCATTGCTACTTCCAAGGCTTCCATATTCTTAAAGCATTTGGATTCTAAGTGGCCATCTCGATTACAAAAGTTGCAATGTCTATCAGTCTTATTCCCTCTGTTTTTATTTGCCTTATCATTTTGTTGAAATGATTTTTCATTTTGAGACTGAAATTGCTTAGGAACCTTGTTTTGTTTAGGACCATTCTTTTTAGGATACTGCTTCGTAGGATTCTTTGAATTTGGTTGCTGCTGGGCAGCTAAGGCTTTCTTAGAAGAGTTTCCAAGATTAAGAAGACCAAGATGTAAGAGTTTTTCTTGTTCTCTTACTAAAGAATCACAAAAGGCATCAAAAGAGGGGGACTTGTAGTCTTGTCCTTGAGAAATAAATGCTTCTCTAGTAGAATGGAAGGTGGAAACAAAAACAGAGTAGGCTGGTCCCAACTTAGTAAGAATGTAATAGATAAGGCTACCATATTCCTTCTTAACCTTAACACCTTCCAAGAGAAGTCTAAGGGTCTTGAACTTGGACAAAAACTCTTCAATGGAAGAAAAATTATTGGGGTCCAACGTAAGTAACTCATTTTCAAGTTGATGGGCTCTAATTTCATTTTTAATTCCAAAAACTTTAGTGAGTTGTTTCATTGCTTCATTAGGAGTATCAAGTTCTGCGAAATGGAATCTAAGGTCTGGAGAAATAGACATTCCTATCAACCCACGTGCTTGATCTTGTCTATTTTCCCATTTGGCTGCCTTATCTTCATCTTTAGGTTTAGTTTCTTGCCCTGAGGCTATTCTGTAAAGACCTTTATTTCTAAGTAAATCCACAATGTAGGACCACCATTGGAATTAGTTGGTGTTGTCAAGAATAACTTGGCATGGAATTTCCATTTTAATAGAAACTAAATTTGTAGATGTCGAAACTAAGTGTTCCAATGGAAATATCTCAAAAAATTAGGCTGATTCAAAAAAATGGCTCTAAAAACAGCTTCCGGATGAAGAAGTTATGGCTTTTTGAACAAACGTTGTTGAAGATGCCGACGAAGTGTGTGAATGTGTGGAAATGAATGACAATGTTGTATTTTAAAAAACATCCCACCCCTTTCCAAACTTCATCTAATTAGCTCACTTTAAAAAAAAAAAATTATGTGACTCACTTTTATAAATAAGTGAAACTCACTTTTACAATGGTACTTTATGAGCTACCCACTAAATTGTAACTTAAATAAAAGATAAAGAGACTTTAGAATTATAAGTGACTCACTTTTTATAATGGGTGAGAACACTTTTACATAAAGTAACTTTAAAACATAAGTTACATGTGCTTTTTGAAAAAATAACTCAACAAAAAGAAAGACTTGAACCCAAGACCTCTATTCTGAAAAAGTAACTTTGGACCGAGTGAGCTAATTTAAAAGGTTGGTAATTTTTGGAAAAGAGGAAGGGTTTTTTTTTTTTTTAGTCATTGAAGCTTTGGGGTGTGTGCTTACTTGAAAAAGCTCTTTTTTCCTACAAAACAAAAAACCACACAACCCAACATGGACATGAAAAAAAACCAAACCTTATGGCTTGAAGTTAGCTTTCGCTGGAAACTAAATATTTTCCTCAATGTTTCTAATTTTCCGAGATCACACTAAGGCACAATGGAAAAGAGCATACAAATGAGAAAAATCCTTCTTTTTTGTTTCTTATTTTCCCAGATCACACAGAATCACGAGGCAAAGAGCATACGTAGAAATGAAAGGTATAGATTTGGTAATAAAAAATAAGAGCTAAATAAACCGAAACAAACAGAGAGATGAATAGCTAAAACTTCAAAAAAGACTGTATACCTCCAAATCTTAAAATGGCATAGCTAAGGCTACTGGAAACCTTTTCGCATGAAACAAAATGGATTCCTCACTGGAACAGATGTTGCTCACACAATAGAGTAGTCCTCTCGGCCCGAAAGCAGTCAGAAATAGTAAATCTAGGAAACGACAGTCGGATGCAGTTTTACCGGCTTCTGATTTGGATCACCAACGGATGCATTCCTCTAATAGCTCTGATACCATGAAGGAATTTACAGGGTAAGTTCCTTAGATATAACACCAAAGGACACCGCTCACAAACAGATCACAGATCAATACACTAGTATTCTTGACGTGGTTAAAACCATCAAAGAGGGAAACAGTCCACGGCCTGAGCCAATGCGGCCACTTCAGGCAATTTATTAAATAAATAACCAAAATTTACATAAGCTTCTATCATGAATGGTTACCCTACAAATGACCCTCCATGGTCTTTAAATAGAGATCATGGACCAATCGGGTGTTAAGCCACAGATCAAGTGTCGGTAATACCGAGGAGAGAATGAACTATCAGATCACTTCATGTCTAGAATATATCGTGACCATCGAATTGTAAGTTACAAATGTACATAGTAAAGAAACACACTTTACCTAACTCTACACTAGACCAAGTTATACTTAATGATTTCCTATGTGTAGGAATATCCTAACAAGAAATGCTTGTGTTCCTGAAGTGACTCTGTCGGGGTACTATCCAGGCTTACTAGCAGCGGAGCAACACCAAATATGAAACTAAAACTATAAAAATCTATGTTACTTTTGCATCTATATACTGATCATCCCCAATCGAAACAACTCAGTTTGACTTGGCTTGGTATGTGTGTTGCTGATGAAGAGCATGTTAGGGACTACATCTTTAACTCAAGCTAAGTGAAGAAGCTATGACAATTGAAGAAATGAACAATAATTCCGGAAGAGGTAGACTCATTTTGCATGAGACAAGGTCCTTACAGAGAACTGGAGTTCTACCAATGTGTCACCAATCTTGTAGTGGCTACAACCACCCTCAAATTTTTTTCTATGCTTCGATTTTGGAGCCTTCCTTCTTAACCAAAACAACTCATCTTGCACTGATCCTGGTATCAATGCTTCAACTGAGACTTATCCTTTTCAGTTTGGCTTGTGTTTTCTTACTTAGTTCATTTTCCAACTCACAAGTTGATTTCCTAACTTCATCCCACAGCAGTTCTGACCTTGCCCTAGAAATTACGCAATTCTTGAGGGAAGCTACCCTTGCTATTGGGAATTGTGCAATCTTGACTGCCAGCAAGCCTTGAGCTCAGAAAATGCACAGTCATGAGGGGTCAGCTTAGCACTGAGCCTAGAAATTGTGTAACCCACACTGAGCTCAAAAACTGCGTAGTGCATTAAGCTGGAAAGTTGCCCAGATCTCGGAACTGTGTTGTCTTTCCCATCAGTGTGCTTGGAAAGTTTCCCCAGAAAATAAAGAAAGAAACAAAGAAAAAAAAAAAAAAATAATCCCAAAAAAAAGGGATCTATTTTTAGTATCACGAAGGATGTGCTTGCATTATTTTTAGAACCTTCCACCAAGTGTCGTTTTTTCCTTGATTTTAGGCATGCGTGTCATAAACCCTAATTTTCCCAAATATATTTAATCAATGTTGTTAGAGCTCATTTTGACACCCAATAATGGATCTCTAGAATTCCCAAGGAGACCAAGGAGCCTTCAGTGTGATCGTTGTTGCTTTTCCGGGTGAGTTTTGCTTTTGTCATCTTTTTTTGCTTTTTTTCTTCTTGTTTTGTTGTTTGGCTTGTATGAGAGTTGTTTCACTTGTTTCTCTAAATTATTGCTGGTGTTTTAACTTGTAGAAGTGTTTTTTCAAGTTCTATATTGCCTTTCCCAAGTGTTGCATGAGTTTTCCTGTTTTCAAACCAATGGTCGTCATTGCGTCAAATCTCCTCACATATATCATTTTCCTTCAATTTAATCAATTGTTGCACTTGATTCACATGAATTCATCCACATTTAGTCATATATACACTCAACTTCACACTATTTCTTAGATCTACTAGTTTTTCACACTTCCCTTGGGCAGATCTGGGTTTCCCTTGGATAGATCTCACTTTTCACAGCTAGCACTACGCAATACGGAGGATCAAGCCACAAGATTGGCCTCTAGAATTATGAAGAGAATAGCCTAAGCTCGATCTAACTATGCACTATGCAGTTCTAGGAGCCAACCTCCCAGCTTGGCCATTGGGACTACGCAATGCACAATCTCTCCTAGGCCTTTGCCCAGGCTGAATTGTGCATTGCACAGTTCTAGTCATCAAGCTTCCACCTTGGATGCTAGGACTTTACAGTGCATAGTTCACACAGTGAATTAGTCTCCCTTGTCAAGAAATGATCCAAGATCTTTTGCTTATCGATGTATTAAAGAATTACATGGATAAATTGAAGCTTAACTATAGAAATTTAATGTGCACATGAGAGAAGAGGAGAAACACATAAAAGCATGAAAGAAGACAAGAGACTTGATAATGGAGTTCATCCAATATGGACTACATCTCCGGGCCTTGCTCGATCAATGAGGAGGCATTCATTCATTAAGTGGCATGAGAAAGAAGAAGTACAATCAACATTTACAAAAAAGGAGTCGTATACCTCCAATTTGGAAAATGGCCAAAAAATAGAGAGCTCTGTTGCAGAAACTGGCATCACCATTGAGTTCCTATCATTGAGAGGTGCAAAATCGATATAAAACTTGCCTAATTCTGACATTGGACCAAAACTAACCCCCTGGAAAATGTGCTCAGGTAAGGTTCTGCCCCCTGTCACAGGTCTGTTCACGGTTCCACCTCCTGCAAATCATATCTCTTGAAAAACGTGCACACTCTCCCCTAGGTGCATTGTGCAAACATGGTTGATATATGGTTCAGTGGGTGAATAAACCAATGGAGTCATTGGGAGCATTGGCTAAACATGTCAAATAGTTGAGGAGGGGTCAGGGGATCAAATCCTGCCCCTCCAATTTTAACATAATATATAAGCATTGTTTATTTTTGGGCAGTGGGTCTGCCATGCTGGTGGCCTGATCCCCCATCTCCGTCGACCGTTATGTATGTACACGTGAGGTGGAGGGGCGGCGGGGTTGACAACCCACGCCCCCACCATATATTCATATATTTTGTTGGTGGACTCTGGCGGTGGCGGGGTCAGGGCCACCCACCCAATTCAAATATAATCTTTGTTATGGTGGTTCCGGGGGCGGCCCCCATATTTTTATATATTTTTTAATTTAAAATTAAATAACCACCGCCCACTTAGAAATTTTCTAGAACCTTAGGCGATATTAGACAACTTAACAGGCCCATAATTTCACCTAGAAAATTGGCCGGATTCCGGTGTCGGATTCTTGCCAAATTGCGCCCTCCTTAAGCTTGCCACATGGGTAAGTCAACCCCAAACTTTGACTGCTTCTATCTTCTTCATACGAACTCAAATTGGAGTGTTGTTTTCACCGTTGGAATCAGGGCAACGAGCACTTCGATCTGATGTCAAGTTAATCGACTCTCTGCCACTTTGAATTTTGAGCCTTTTTCATGCCACTAGTGTCTAGAGATCCACATGGATCAATCCTCCCCATTGAGGAGATTTTGGTCTGCCAAAAGCTTTATCAGTCAATTGGCAAGTGAGGGAATTTTTCCCTCCCACTTTCTTTTTCCAATCATTTTTTCTTGCTAGGGTGCATCCCTTAGAAACCAACTCGAAGGTATTCCACATCTCCCCGTCGTGAAGTCCTATTTTTTCTGTCAAGGATGATATCTTTAGGCAACTCATCGAGATACTCTGGTGCAAAACCATCAACTGTAGGAACTGATCCCACCTCTTTGATGTCCATAATCAATTGTGGCTCATAAAGCTTTAAGTTTTCCACATTCACTATGGAGTACATTTGCATATATGTCGGCAAATCGAGACGAAAGGCATTGTCTCCAATCTTCTCCAAGATGGTGAATGGACCATACCGGATTGGTCACAACTTCTTCCCTTCTCCCTTCATTCTGTCCTTACTGATATGGAACCACACTTTGTCACCCACTTCAAATTGATGGTCGACTCGGTGTTCGTCATGTCGAGCCTTCTACCGGGCTTGACTTTTCTCCAACTGCTCTTGTACTGCTTGGTGAATCAACTAGATCAGTTAAATGAACCGTTGCGCTTTGTCCCTGTCATCATGTCCACTGGAGTCATCTTCCCTTCCAAAGGCCATATCAAAAGGATCTTTGGGTAGGTAGCCAAAACATGTCTCAAATGGTGAATGATGCGTAGATGAGTGCACTGCTCGATTGTAGGAATGCTGCACATATGGAAGATGCTCATCCCACAAGTTAGGATTTTTTCTACAATAGCCTCGCAAAAAGTGTACCACGGTGAGGTTGAAAACCTCTGTCTATCCGTTGGTTTGTGGATGAAATGTCGTGCTTCTTTTCAACTTGGTGTCTATCATCTTCCACAAGCTGGTCCAAAGCTCTCCGAGAAAGTAAGAGTCCTGATCTGCCACAATCGATGTGGGTAACCCAAAATGATCCCAAACTCGCTAAAAGAAAAGATAAGTAGTCTGATCTACAGTGATCTAGCTTTTACAAGGCATTAAAATACACATCTTACTAAAATGGTCAACGACGACATACAAATAGTCATGACCTTTTCTAGACAAAGGAAAACCTCCTACAAAATCCATCGACACACTTTCCCATGGACGACTCGGAATAGGGACTGGTGTGTAGAGCCTGAGTTTTCTATGAGAGGGCGTTGAAACAGAAGACATCACACATACCTTTACATAGCGAGTCACAATGTTCTTCATATGAGGCCAAAAGTAAAATGTTTGTACATGACACAAAGTTTTTTCAGCACCAAAATGACTAGACACAAGGGAGGTGTGGGCCTCCTGGATTACATGTACCCTTTCCCTTGTGGGTATGCACAATTTTCCAAGGTGATACAACAGTTTCCCCTGCAAATTATAGTTGTCCACCTATGAACCATGGGTTAGTTTTGCATAAATCTCCTTAAAGTCATCATAGATAGCATATTGTTCAGCATAACTCTCAAAAGATAACGAAGCATTATGAAAAATAACAGAAGTATAAATAGGAGGGCAAGATAACATATAAGTCACTTTGTTGCTAGTGCCCTTCTTATACTTTATTACCAGATTGAACTGCTGAAGAAAACCCATCCACCTAAAATGACGAGCTTGTTGCAACTTGGTTTGTGACTGAAGATACTGCAAGGGTTGATGATCCATTGATCCAGGTGGATATTGGTGGCCACCTGCCAAGTCCACCTGGACCCCCACCATTTTCTTTCTCAGCATTTTCAGTTTCCTTAATTGTAGCACAACTTACTATTTTTAGCAGTTTTTCGGGTCCTGAACTTCCAGAGCCGTTTTGAGGCCCTAAACGACGTTTTTTGGGGAATCCAGGGGCAACATGGGTCCATGGACCGATGTTTCCCGTTCCAACAATGATAGTGCTCGGATAGATCTTTCTAATGAGCTATTGTATGCGTCAAACGGAGATCATTTGCCAAAGTTACGACCCCGGGAAGTTGATGTACCAACTTACCCCAAACGGGGCCCACAGTTTGGCGTTTCATCTCCTAGGGTTAGGTTTTGGAATGTTAAGGGTTTTTCCATTGTTTCTCAACAATAAATAGGCCTTCGAGCCTCATTGTAACACAGTTCAGAGGCATGTAGCCATCACATCTCTTCTTAGAGATAAGCTACCATCGCCCTAGCTGGTTTATTTCCATTTCTAGTTGTAAGCATATTTCAGTATTTTCCATTCATGAAATGAAGTATTATTTCCGCTGCATCTTTGTGTATATGGTTATCTCTGTAATTTGTTGCATTCCTGTTTAAATCCGGATCAGTGGTATCAGAGCGGTCTGCTTTTTCTCTGTTTTTCTTTGCATGTCCCCAACAAGGTCGAGATATAAGGAGTTAGGGCTTGAACTGGTTGAACCTTTGCAAGACTAGCCTCGCAAATCCCGACGGCCTCCCATGGCGGACGAGAAGAAAGACGAGGGGGCAGGAGATCCCATCAAAATCTTGCTCGAAGAAGCCCTCGAGCGACAACGGAACGCGATGATGGACAGCTTTGCCCAAATCCTTCAGCGGCTACCCAGAAGCAACACATCGGGTTCCAGCAGCTACTCTGGAAATGCCACACCCTTTAAGGTACAAGTTAATTTTGAAATCCCCATATTCGAGGGTCAGATAGACGCAGATGCCGTAGATAAATGGTTAAATCTGCTAGAGGGTTATTTTTCTGTTCAAGAATTTTCGAGTCGGGAAAA
This sequence comes from Pinus tabuliformis, assembly GCA_031772625.1. Taxonomy (NCBI): domain Eukaryota; kingdom Viridiplantae; phylum Streptophyta; class Pinopsida; order Pinales; family Pinaceae; genus Pinus; species Pinus tabuliformis. The sequence goes on along the minus strand of CM062805.1, from coordinate 95,966,401 downwards.
GATTGTTTTTGCTCTCCTCAAAGCAGCCCCCCATGTCAAGGACTTGTGGGAAACCTACTAAGAGCAGAAGGATGAAAGTACTGGCTCACTATTTTCAGCCGCACCCACCTGGGATTCATTCCGGGATGCCATCAAGGAGCAGTACTACCCTGTCGGGAGCTATGAGGATGAATACATAAAGTGGACCACGCTGCGGCAGGGAAGGGACCAAGACGTGCCGGAGCTCACCAATCTTTTCCATACCCTTCGCACAAAGTTGGGTATCAAGGATTCGGAGCAACATTTGATACTCAAATACCGTGGCTGCCTGCACAAGTACATCCAGGAAGAAATACAATTCCTAAACGTCCCCTCGCTCGGCGCAACATACCGGTATGCCGTCAAGGTCGAGCAGAAGTTTAAACAAAAGAAGCGAGACTTTGGATCTGCGAATCCAAAGCAGGGGAAAGGTGCCCCTAAACCACAGAACAAAGGACAAAGCCAAGGCGGGACAACCCAAAACAACCAGCCGAAGCTTCAAGCAAAGAACAGCGCCGCGAAGCCGAGAAAGGACACTGGAAAATGGTGCGAGTTCCATAAGAGATCCACTCACAACACAAGTGAGTGTCGGGCCAAGCAGTCACTGGTGGCTGAGCTAAAGGTTTCAGAATCAGATGCATGTTCCGACTCTGAGTCAGAACCCGATAAGGGGTATGAAAAAGGGAAGCAGATCATTGATGCGGATCCCAACGCCACTGTTGCTACCGCAAAGATCCAGAAAAATGAACCCGAAGATCCAGAGGAGGAGGAGCGTCTCTTCCACTCCTAGATGTGGGTAAAGGGCTCCCCGATACAGTTCATTGTTGATAGCGGGAGTCAAAAGAACCTCATTTCGGCAGAGGTCGTGAAGCGGTTGGGCTTACCGACCATAGCACATCCACAACCATACACCATTGGGTGGCTTCACCAAGGACGAGATCTTCGCGTGAGCCAGCAGTGTCGCCTTCCATACAACATCAAGCCCTTCACGGATGAGGTATTGTGTGACATTGCTCCCCTTGAAGTTTGTGATGTATTACTAGGACAACCATACTTGTGGAAGCGACATGCTGTGTATGAATCAAGGCCCCGTGCTGTTATTATTACATTGGGAAATAAGTTTTTCAGGATACCAGAGGTAGCACCACCCGCCGCCATCTCTTTGATTACTGCAAAACAATGTAGTAAGATCATTTCCAAAACCAGGAAATTTGTTTTCCTGATGATATGCCCTCAAGGAAAGAAGAAGACAGTGGCCGCGGCCTCCAAACGGGGCCCCTCTGCACGACAACTACAGATGGACAAGATTGTGGAGGAGTACGAGGACATCTTCACCTCCCCGGCAGGGGTTCCTCTGCACTGTCAAGTCAAGCACTCCATCGATCTGACCCCAGGTGCGCCGCTACCCAATGGACCAATTTATCGGCGCTCCGTTCTGGAGAACAATGAAATCAAGAGGCAGATTCAGGAGCTCCTGCAGAAAGGTCACATCCATCCGAGTTCATCGCCCTATGGGAGCCCGATCGTGTTGGTACAGAAGAAGGATGGGACGTGGAGACTCTGTATTGACTATCGGGCGCTGAACAAGATCACTGTCCGTAATAGGTACCCGATCCCGCGGATTGATGACCTCCTAGACCAACTAAAGGGGGCGAAATATTTCAGCAAGATCGACCTGAAGTCGGGATATCACCAGGTACCAATCGAACCCTCCGATGTGTGGAAGACTGCCTTCAAATCCAAGGAGGGCCTCTTCGAATGGTTGGTCATGCCTTTCGGATTGACGAATGCTCCTGCAACCTTTATGAGGCTAATGGATGACATCTTGCGGCCATTCACCAACTCCTTTGTAGTAGTATACTTGGGTGACATTCTGATCTTCAGCCAGAGTTGGGAAGAGCACCTCCACCACATCCGACAGGTTCTCCAAACACTGCGGCAACACAAGCTATGTGCCAATTTGGAGAAATGCACTTTTGGCATGACCCAGGTTCAGTATCTGGGATACATCATTGATGAACAGGGGGTGCATGTCGATCCAGCCAAGATCCAAGTCATTCGGGATTGGCCCTCTCCAACCACTCTAACAGAGCTCCGCAGCTTTCTAGGTCTTGCCAACTTCTACCGCAGGTTTGTGTTGGGGTTTTCTCATATTTCTTGGCCCTTGAGTCAAGTCACCAAGGGCGGGGCGAAAGCAAAATTCTTTTGGTCTGAATCTCAACAGAAGGCATTCAGGGAGTTGAAGGATCGCCTCTGCACGGCACCAGTGCTCGCGTTACCAGATTTACAACAACCATTTGAGGTCGAGACAGATGCCTCTGACTATGCTATTGGGGCAGTCCTTACTCAACATGGACATCCAGTGTCATATCACAGTGAAACACTTTCAGACACAGTCCGGAAGTACCCCACTTATGATAAAGAGATGTATTCCATTGTACAGGCCTGCCGACAATGGAAGCATTACATTTTGGGGAAGGAAACGGTCATCCACACAGACCACCGACCTCTGCAGTTCATACAGACCCAAGGGAAATTGCAGAATGATCGCCATCAGAAGTGGTCTACATACCTGCAACAGTTTCACTTGAATATCAAGTATAAAAAGGGCAGCACCAATAATTTTGCAGATTGCCTCAGTCGACCACCGATCATGGCGCTAACCACCGTGCTCAACTCTTGTGGGCACGAGACTTCTGATTGGCCACTTCTCTACAAAAGCGACCCAGAATTCGGCCACACATACCAGACACTCTTGGAGAGTCGGCAGGTTGCAGATTTTCACCTCCAGGATGCCCTATTATGCCACCTCGGTCACCTTTGTGTTCCTTCAAGCGAGCGTGGCAAGATGATTTGGGAAGCACACTACAGTCGGGCTGCTGGGCATTTCGGGGTCGAGAAAATAGTGGCAGTGCTGCAAAATTATTTCTATTTGCCGAATCTTCGACAGGATGTTGGGAAGTACATCCGATCATGTACTGTTTGTGCCATTGCCAAACTGACCATTAAGAAGCACGACCTCTATACCCCGTTGCCTACCCCTAGTCGACCTTGGGAATCCATCTCCATGGATTACATGTCAGGCCTTCCTTCCACTAAGCATGGAAATGACTGTGTTTTTTTGGTCGTCGACAAGTTCTCGAAGATGGCCATTATGGTGGCCTGCAAGAAGAATATCACAGCAGAAGCCACTGCTAAACTCTTCTTTGAACGAGTGTGGGTGCACTTTGGGATCCCACAGTCTATCATCTCAGATCTGGACAGTCGGTTTCTCAGCACATTTTGGTCCAGTCTCTGGTCAATGCTGGACACCAAACTCACGAAGTCCACAGCCTTCCATCCTCAAACTGATGGCCAGACAGAGGTTGTCAATAGGATGATTGTGCACATTCTGCGCATGTATAACTCAAAGCATCCATGCACATGGGACGAGAGCCTCCCCTATGTTTAACACAGCTACAACCGAGCTCTTCACAGCTCCACTGGCCATAGCCCTTTTCAGGTGGGTTTGGGATTCCAGCCACTATGCCCCATTGATGTGGCCATGCCACTTGCAGCTACTCACATGAATTCAGCTCATGTCCAGTCCGAAACAGATAAGGCCACCAGCTTCATTGAGCGCATCCAACATATTCGCCAGCAAGTCCATGACATTCTTGAGAAATCAAATGCCAAGTACAAGCAGCGACATGATCAACATCGGGTGCCACACAAGTTTCAGGTGGGGACAAAGTCTGGTTGCATTTGCAAAAGGAACACCTTACTAGAGCCTATCGGAAATTGAGACCACTCCGATATGGTCCTTACACCATTACTAAGGCTATGGGAGACAATGCATTTGAGCTCAGCATTCCCCCATTCCTTGGCCTGCACCCAGTGTTCAATGTGGACCGCCTTCGGCCATACTTTCCACCATTGCTAGACACATCCGACATTGCAGAACAACTCAAACCCACAGAACTAAATCCAGATTGCATGGAACAAGCGGCAACTGATCGGATCATGGACACACAGATCAAGAACACTCGCCAACAGAATATCCAACTATATCGAGTTGTCAAAGCAGGCCAACTCCTTCAGCAGGGCAAGTGGCTCACTAGGGAACAAGTTCAGCAGAAGTTTCCTCATCTCATGGAGGAGCTCAACGCAATGGGGACCATTGCTTCCTAAGGGGGGAGGAATGATCCAGGTGGATATTGGTGGCCACCTACCAAGTCCACCTGGACCCCCACCATTGTCTTTCCCAGCATTTTCAGTTTCCTTAATTGTAGCACAACTTTCTATTTTTAACAGTTTTTCAGGTCCTGAACTTCCGGAGCCGTTTTGAGGCCCTAAACGACGTTTTTTGGGGAATCTGAAGGCAACACGGGTCCATGGAATGGACCGATGTTGCCGTTCCAACAATGATAGTGCTCGGATAGATCTTTCTAATGAGCTATTGTACGCATCAAACGAAGATCATATGCCAAAGTTACGACCTCGGGAAGTTGATGTACCAACTTACCCCAAACGGGGCCCACAGTTTGGTGTTTCATCTCCTAGGGTTAGGTTTTGGAATGTTAAGGGTTTTTCCATTGTTTCTCAACAATAAATAGGCCTTCGAGCCTCATTGTAACACAGTTTAGAGGCATGTAGCCATCACATCTCTTCTCAGAGATAAGCTACCATCGCCCTAGCATTTCTGGTTGTAAGCATATTTCAGTATTTTCCATTCATGAAATGAAGTATTATTTCCGCTGCATCTTTGTGTATATGGTCTCCGTTTGACGCGTACAATAGCTCATTAGAAAGATCTATCCGAGCACTATCATTGTTGGAACGGGCAACATGGGTCCATTCCATGGACCCATGTTGCCCTCGAATTCCCCAAAAAACGTCGTTTAGGGCCTCAAAACGGCTCCGGAAGTTCAGGACCCGAAAAATTGCTAAAAATAGTAAGTTGTGCTACAATTAAGGAAACTGAAAATGCTGAGAAAGACAATGGTGGGGGTCCAGGTGGACTTGGCAGGTGGCCACCAATATCCACCTGGATCATCCATATGGATGATGGTCTCCTTGCTGATCAGGTAGTGTTTCCACTTTTTCACACTCTGGACCAAGGCATATAACTCCTTGTCATAAGTGGGATAGTTTATCACAACCTGAGAGAATTTCTCTGAATGGTAACATATCAGCTTCTTTTGTTGCATCAGTACAACTCCCATGGAATATCTTCTAGCATCTGTCTCGATCTCGAATGGCTGCTAGAGATCTAGTAAGGCCAAGACCGGTGCGGTGTTGATATTTTCTTTCAAAGCTTCGAAGGACTTTTGCTGCTTTCCTCCCCATTGAAATACTTGCTTTACACTTGTCAATGTATGTAGAGGTGTTGCAATAATAGATAAATTGACAATAAATCTCCTCCAATACTGTACTGCACCTAAAAAGCTACGAACCTCGGTTACACTAGTAGGCTTAGGCCAATTTACAATTGCTTCAACTTTAGAAGAATCAATTTTTAGCTGACCATGACCAACAATATGACCTAGGTAAACCAAAGAGGTTTTCCCAAACTCACACTTTGACAATTTTACATAGAGTTTTTCTTTTTTCAATACATCAAGAACTTTGCTTACATGGCATACATGTTCCTTCCAATTTTTACTAAAGATAAGAATATCATCTAGATATAAAAGAACAAATTCATCAATGAAAGGCCTAAAGAGATCATTAATGACCCTCATGAAAGTGGTTGGAGCGTTGCAAAGTCCGAATGGCATCACCATCCATTCAAACAACCCCTGTTTGGTCTTGAAGGTGGTTTTCCACACATCCTGCTCTGTAATTCGGACTTGGTGATAACCACTACGCAAATTCAATTTGGTGAAATAGATAGCATTCTTTAATTGATTTAGTAAATCATCAATGCATGGCAAAGGGTAATGATTTTTCACCGTGATTTTGTTTAGTGCTTGGTAATCCATGCACATCCTCCACGTGCCATTATTTTTCGGCCCTAAGATAATCAGTGAGCTGTACAGAGAAGTTCTCAGTCTGATGACCCCTTGGTTCAATAGTTCCTACACCTACTTTTGATCTCTTCCATCTCAATAGTCGACATTCTGTACATGCCAATATTTGGTAACGAAGCGTCATGCTGCAAATGGATCTCATGTTGGATTTCCCTCTTCGGAGGTAATCCCCTTGGTTCCTGAAACATCTCATCATAGTTAGAAACTAATTCACATAATTCCTTTTTATGCACATGATCACAACCATGGAAAGCATAGGATAATTCTTCATCCTTCCCCCTTACAACCATAAGCATGCAACCCTTACTGGAATTCATCAACCTCTTCATTTGTCCTACACTTATAAGGTTGGAATTGATTTTAGTTTGATGAGCCCTTACAATATATTCTACCCCATCTTTTGTTATTTGTTATTTGTTTTCATGATGGAAGAAGATTTATTTTCTACCATATAGATATGGACTCCCTAACACCATGCCATAGATATCCAGTGGTATCACATCAAGTTCTACCTCATCCACTAACTTAGAAGCGATCACAAATTTAACCTTGCACTGCTTAGTTACATTCAATTTTTATTTATCATGTATCCACCCAAGTGGGTAAGGTTTTGGATGTCGTTTTGTTTCTAAGCCTAGCTTCTTTACCAAAGACTAAAATTAAATTTGCTTGGGATCCGGTATCAAATAGAGTTTCCACTTTTGTTTGATTTATGAAAACTCTAATATGAAATAACTCAAATCTCTTTCGTTCATTAGGAAGAGACTCATATATTAAACTAGTGCCTTCATGTGATTCAGAATTAACATGAGGTGTAAGAGTACCTTTTGTTCCTACTGCCGTGATCAATGCTTCATCTCTGGAATAGGATCCAAGAAATTGTTGCACAGTTGCCACTGTCTTTTTCTTTCCTTTTCCTCCATACTTCTTTGGTCTCTTTTCCAGGTACAATTTCCAACAATGATCGTCATCATGACCTTCCTTTTTGCAGTGAGTGCAATAAGGCCTTTCTCCTTCATCTTTCTTGGTTGATGTCGTCCTCTTCTCCTTTTCCTTTCCTTTCACTTTGGTTTTTCCATTTGGAGGTTTGAAAGGCGGTTTCTTAGAATGATTACCTCTTTCATTTTTTCCCCTGTTCTCAAGATGAATGACCTTTACACTAGCCGAGTCAATAGTAGTTGGTTCAAACAATAATAATGAATGTCTAATTGTTATCGGGAAAAGTGTCTATTTAGAACTGCTCTATCCCACTAAGGTGTGACAGCTACCTTAGAAACAAACAGAGAAAACTACTTTTGTATCTCCTTTATGAACTATAAACAAAGAGGAATAGGAAGAACCAACCTGTGTCTTGCGCTAGTCCTTTGATCCAGTCTCTCTCCTCTTTGACAGCTTCCAGCTATCTGCTCTCTTACTTGCCCAGCTTCACCAAGTACCTGTAAGATCACAGAAGGAGAAAACTATACAAAGACATGGGTTTATATTCATAAATAACTTAGGATCATATTTAAGTTAACCATACAAATGTAACAAGCATCAATGATACAAAAGCATGGAGAAGAAACTCAAATTGTTTTTATTTATATACAAGAAGATCCAGGAGGAGTTACAACCGATGATTCCTGACCCAGCATCAACCTCCCAGCAAAGAAGTCCCTTCTTCACCCCCAACAAAGCATAGATCACCCAATTCTCTGATATGTGTCTCAAAACCAACAGCAATTCCTTACAATGTGAAAAATTCCAGCCTCTGGATCTCTGGGATGAGGGATCCATATATAGATGTATACAAGGAGGATGAGTCAGCTTATGATTTGATTAGTGGCTTCTCTCTATCAGTTCTTGCTTCCACTTGGAGACTGAAAGCCTCTTACTCATCCTTGGTCGAATTCAGTGAGGCAAGTGTCATTGGAGAAGATTCTGGAAGCTTCCATTGTCTCTCCACCTCGCGTAATGACACTTCCATTTGTCATTTCCCGCTCAACGCACCTAGCTAGTGGACTTAGGTGCTATGCAACGCACTTAGCTAGTGGAGCAGCTGAAATGATCCTGTTTTGACTTATTCTGAGTAGTTTCTGGTGGAGAACTTCTGGGAGAAGCTGTAATTTGTTGAGCTTGTTCCTTTAGGGGTTGGAAAAACACTTTTAGGGACTTAGGAGCCCTTGGTTTATGGACATTTCATGCTTAGAGCTGTAAGGCACAAAAATGTCTATAACAGTTGCCCCCTAAAGTATGAGGCTGTTTATCGGGTGAAATGCTTTATTAGGAGGATCCGAAGTTCTTTCAATGCTGGGAGGAGACCTGTAATAAGATACAATACAATACATTATCTTCATACTGTTTTCATGATCTAGCTGAGGCGGGCATTCCCATGCTTAGCTTTATAAATTCATTTTCATGTACACAGGACAGACAATCGTCTGATGGTAGACTGATGATTCTGATAGAGCCATCATCCTTTTGGTAGGATGATTATCTGTGCTGTAATGTTGTACATTTGAATGTCTTTATTTTCCTGAATATATATCGCAGCTCGGATGGATGAAACTAGATCTGGTGTCTTCAATCTCGTCCGATCTTCACTCGAAGTACAAGTCGATCCATGTGAAAAATGTTTTGAAGTCGAACATGGAAAGACATCGCTTGATTACCAGTCAATGATGTAAACCATTAACAAGCGCGAGAGGAATCACCGATAATGATAATGATCCTCAAGGTACTACAGTACAATTCACGTGGTGTGAATAAAGGACTTGGCGTCGAACACCACGCAAAATCTTTCGGTCAAAGGTCATTGATGTAAACCTGTCGCTGGAAGTGAGAAACTTGCCATTGAGGCATGCAAGCTTCAAAGTACTGAATGGGGTGTTCCTAGATCAACTTCTTGGATAATGAGCTGATGTCGACAAGAAGTGATCCGACACAGGAGGGCCTTAATGAATCCCACATCAATGACATGGAACGGAGCAAATGATTTTGATGGAGGTGAAAACGATCTGATGATATATGGTTCAGGGTGGCGGTCATGAAAGAATGGAGTATAATGTATGGTAGTGGGCGGGACACAGGTGGCCTTTCTGGATGACTTCTCTTGAACATATCGGCGACACTGATGTGATGGATTGGTAGCATTAACCCCAAATGTGGATGGTATGGCGTGACCATGGTGATGTGACCGGTGAATGAAACAACCCAACCCGTCTCGGGCACGGAGTGGAAGTGTCATGTTCAAGAGCGACTTGCTACCAATAAAGATTCTTTGAGTTTTCTTCCCAATTTTTCCCCAGTCATTGCTGACCAGTACCTCTTTATTTTTGTCAAGCTTGAGGAGGATAAAATATGCTTGTTCTATAATTTGCCCTTCGGGCAAACCCATCGCTATGTTTTAACGAGCCTAGCGATAGTGAAACCCGTTCTCGTCTAAAGACAAGTTTGTCGCTATTAATCTTTTTAACGAGTTTAACGACAAAGATAACTTGGTCCTTTTCATTTTTAGAGAGTCTGAAAAGATACGTAAAGGTAACTCCAAAATTCCTTTTTCGTCATCTAATCCCTTAAGTCCGAAAAAGTATAAAACAATACAGAAGGGATGAATTTTCGATTAGCTTTAACGAGCCGAACAAAACAAGCGCTCGATCTTTTTGTGCAATAATCCCTCAGGTCCAAAAAGATTAAAATCTAGAGGAGGGATAGCACTTCCTGTCGCTTTAACGAGCTAGAAGGCCAGAACTCGACAATCTTTTCATATTTTACGAGTCAGAAAAGAGCTTAAAGAAGACTCGTCTTTTGAGGAACGAGTGATAAAATGGGTAGCAACTGATTCCAGGTAAGGTTTGGAATTTTCCAATCACGGCAGTGTCACAAGGATGGCTATTGAAATCACTCTTCGCAGCTGTTCCTCAAAATGGGTAAACAATCAAATGGAGGTGAATGATCGGCCAATGAAAAAGTGTAGGTGACGGTGCAAACACGACCAAGGCTTTAATGGCTGAAGTACTACATTCACGGTGGTTATTTACCAGGGGATAGTTCATTTTTTATCGAGCTTAAATGCGGGTGGAAACATTTGCTCGGTCCGAGTTTATTTTTTAACGAGCTTGAACCTCGCGGTAAACACTACTCGATTAATCCAGTCATGTGATAAGAATGTCTCATATAAAAACGACAACTTTTAGATTTTTGCCCCACATCCTTTCTTTATGCAAGTTAGGAAACGACTAATCCAAAAAACAGATAAATAATCGCTCTTTGCTTGCACTCCAAAAGGTTTGCATGCCCCCAGGTATAAAACAAAGTTTCAAGGTCACCCTCTATTCGAGCTGACAAAACATTTGTTTTATCAGGAAGGGTATACCTCTTACAGGCTACCCAAATATTGTTCTATCTGCGGCGCAAACAAAACACTTCTTCGGCGATGTCTACTGAGATAAAAAAAGGTGAGTGGCGGCGCTTGCCAACTCACATAACTTTTGACAAGAGAATCCTGTACTAGAATAACCCCCTCTTCCAATCATGGACGGGGGTACAAACTAGGGATATTTTCCCGCGAAAACCTACTCTATACCCGAAGTTTTCCTACCGAAGCAGACCAGGACGCATGCCCCCTGGGTTTCAGTCATATCCCTCCGAATTACTCGCGCTCATCGAGAGGACGGACTGGAGATTGAGACATTTCTTGCGTGAAAAGACCATTTAGGGATGGTATATGACTATTTGCTATGCGTGATCTGGGAAATGAAAGCTGGTCCACGAGCTTGACCACTCTTCCTTTGTGCGGAAAACACATTACTCTAAAGAGTGAGGAGACAATCGCTCCCATGCAATAAATATAGTCTCGTCCAAGGAGTAGGTTATAATCCAAGGGTCCTTGAACTACCATTATGTTCATGCGAACTGTCTTCCTTCTCAATGTTATGGGCACATCGGAAAGGATCCCTAAAGGTCGACTGGTTCCTTTATCAAAGCCTGTCAGATTTCTCATCTCAGGCAAAAGCGATGGCGAACCAAGTGCTTTCCAAGTAGTCGAGGAAAGGATACTCACAGAAGCCCCCTCATCTATGATGGTACCAGCCATAACCATTCTATATATTTGAACGATAATTCGGAATGGTATGCTTGCCGGTAAACGGGGTCTGCCTAGTTGATTCCAGTCGAAGGAGACAACTAGGTTTCTTGGAGGTGGGACCGAATAGACGGTCGGGTATGACTCTGACGAACTTCCTTCCTGCGGTAAAGGAATGGGTATATTGCCCCCATGTTCGTCGGAGTCTGTGTTTATGAAGAGAATTTGGACGGTGTCATCCTTGTTCTCTTCAGTGATTGTATCATCTAAATATGAAACCTCTGAAGGCAAGACTGGGTCAACTGCCGCCTCGACCTTTTGACTTCCGTCTGGTATGGATTCAGATGGTTTATCTTCAATGATAGGTGCTTCAGCCGACCACCTGAGCGGGCCAGCTGGATTTTCAACTAGTGACGGACTCGGCAAGAGTTTTTTATATCCAGGAGGAAGTCGTAACGGTGAAACCGGACGATCATCCAAAACTCTTTTAGCTTCGTCTAAGAAGGGACAACGGTGGACGGCATGATTGCCTTCGCACAGTTTACAAGGAAATATAGCTTTCCCTTTTTGTCCTGGGGCTTCACTTTCACTAGTTGACGGTGTGCTTTCAACATGATCATCAGAGGTTGACGACACCGGGTTGTGCAAACGAGGAGACCATTCCCTTAGTATCCGGGGGATGCAAGGACAATCTCTGTGAAAGTGGTCTCCTTTGCAAATGACACATGGCGATTTAGGCCTGGTTGGTGCAGTGTGTGGATTTTCATTAGACGACACTCGTTTTCCCACATCCGCCTTTGGCTCTTTCTTCTTCTTCTCTTTCTTCTTCTTTTCCTTCTTCTCCTTAGGAACTTGACTTTTGGCTTTACCAGCCCCATCAAGCGAAGAGGAAGGAGGAGAGGAAGAATTAGAGGAAGTAGAAGGCTAGTGGGCAACTCTGGACTCGTCTAATTGCTGATTCGATTGTTCAGGAATAGTGGTGTTCTGAACGACAGAGGTTGAGAAGAGCCATACAGGCAAACCAATTGTCAGTCCTGGAAGCGACAATGTGGCCATATGGGGTGCACCAACATCTCCCCAAGAGGAGAAGGGACTAGGATTTCCTCCAAGGGGAATTCCTTGGTTGGTAGACTCCATTTTCTCAACCCAAGATCAACGTAGGAAAGGGGTAATGAATATTCCGTTTAAAATAAATTTTAACACGCTTTGACACAACTTGTTTTTTCAGTTTTTAAGAGTCGAGAAAAAACAAAAGATGACTCTAGTCTCCTTCGATTTTTAATGAGCCTGAAGTGACAAGTGCTCAGATGGACCTTTTCCGTTAAGGAGTCTGAAAAGGAACGAAAGGGACTGCTCTGGAGGTCTAGGTAGAGGGAGTACCAAACCAATCGCAAAACTGCAGAATACTTTTTACGGTATAGCAGTCAATCTTCCCGAATGCTGTGTTCGGTGCATTGCGATCAGTAGGGCGGCCGACACGACTTCCTATGGATAAAGGATTTAAGCCTATAGGGGTCTCCCAATATATACTCGACGGTACGTGGGAGCACAAGTCCATACTGGAACTTATCGTCTCAAAGTGGAGGAATCACCCAACCATCAATGAGGACAACAGTTACCAGGCTTTACGACGCCGAAATACGTCTCTAGCCTAGACCTCTAAATGTTGTGCGTTAAGTTCCAAAGCATTGTTAGGTTCATTAAATTTATTTTAAGTTGATCTTTCTTATGAAGTTTGCCTTTTGGGTTCACCACGAGATGTAGATATAATTCCTAAAATGTAATCTAAAGATGATAAACAAACTTTTATCTCTTTTCAGCAATGAAAATCCTAGCTACTAAGGGAAAAGAAAGACACAATCTTTTCGCAAAGAGCAAAGAGCACACTGTAAATGCACTTTCCTAAATCAAGCCAAACAGACTGTCAATATGCAAATGCACATGCATGTATTTGTTTTTCACTTTCTTAATATTGATGCTAAAAAGAAAGTTGATGTACAAATCTGAATTTGCTTTCAAGTGAAAAACACAAACAAGCTTCTTTTCGAAATCAAAAGGTAGAGATGATTACGACACTTTATGATTTTGAAATAAATACTCGTTTCGACACTAGAAAGTCACAAATTCAAACCAAAGGCAAAAGTAAAAGCATAATTGACGATCAACAACAAATAAACTTTATCCTATGATCAAAATCGACACTTGCAACAGATCTAAATCAAAGGACGACAGTACGATTATTATACTTTTGCAATGGAAAACTGTAAATGACTCAAAAAACACATAAAAACATCTACATTTCTTTTGTACAAATGAGGCGGAATATCAGTAAGGAAAAGGGGTTTGAAACAGTCATATACTGATCACAGGCTGCAAAAATCAGAGACAAAACTGAAAGAATGAAGCAAAGAACCTCAGCTACACAGGGCTAGGCTGATCAGCGCACCTGTTACACAGAGAAACTGCATTGCAGCGCAGGTAGCCCTCTCGGGAAGTGCGTTGAAATGCAGAACCTCTTCACAGTGCCTGCGCTGGGGCAGAAACAAGAATTCTATCCAGGTTCTGGGTCACGGTTTGCAGTTTTAATCTTTGGTTTTTGGCCGAGTAAAAGCAATCAGTAATGCACAATCAGAGGTAGATCTAAGGAGGGTCTAAGAGCTATCACAAGGGAAATCAGTTATTCTATGAATCAGCTATTCAAATCATAAACAGATCCAGTGAATGGATTGAAGTAGCAGATTTCTACTTTGCATTTGTCAAGGCAAATGCAGTTCGATTGCTACTTATAAGTTTATGAAACAAACAACAAGAGAAACACAAACAAACTAATTAGACACGATCCCCAGCGAAGTCGCCATTTTGTTATCAGGAAAAGTGTCTATTTAGAACTGCTCTATCCCACTAAGGTGTGACAGCTACCTTAGAAACAAACAGAGAAAACTACTTTTGTATCTCCTTTATGAACTATAAACAAAGAGGAATAGGAAGAACCAACCTGTGTCTTGCGCTAGTCCTTTGATCCAGTCTCTCTCCTCTTTGACAGCTTCCAGCTATCTGCTCTCTTACTTGCCTAGCTTCACCAAGTACCTATAAGATCACAGAAGGAGAAAAATATACAAAGACATGGGTTTATATTCATAAATAACTTAGGATCAGATTTAAGTTAACCATACAAATGTAACAAGCATCAATGATACAAAAGCATGGAGAAGAAACTCAAATAGTTTTTATTGATATACAAGAAGATCCAGGAGGAGTTACAACCGATGATTCCTGACCCAGCATCAACCTCCCAGCAAAGAAGTCCCTTCTTCACCCCCAACAAAGCATATATCACCCAATTCTCTAATATGTGTCTCAAAACCAACAGCAATTCCTTACAATGTGCAAAATTCCAGCCTCTGGATCTCTGAGATGAGGGATCCATATATAGATGTATGCAAGGAGGATGATTCAGCTTATGATTTGATTAGTGGCTTCTCTCTGTCAGTTCTTGCTTCCACTTGGAGACTGAAAGCCTCTTACTCATCCTTGGTCGAATTCAGTGAGGCAAGTGTCATTGGAGAAGATTCTGGAAGCTTCAATTATCTCTCCACCTCGCGGAATGACACTTCCATTTGTCATTTCCCGCTCAACGCACCCTGGTAGTGCATTTAGGTGCGTTGCAACACACCTAGCTAGTGGACTTAGGTGCTATGCAACGCACTTAGCTAGTGGAGCAGCTGAAATGACCCTGTTTTGACTTATTCTGAGTAGTTTCTGGTGGAGAACTTCTGGGAGAAGTTGTAATTTGTTGACCTTGTTCCTTTAGGGTTTGGAACAACACTTTTAGGGACTTAGGAGCCCTTGGTTTATGGAAATTTCATGCTTAGAGCTGTAAGGCACAAAAATGTCTATAACACTAATGTAACTATGTAATGATCCAATATACTTAGTTACTACTTTAGGTGAGTCAAGTGCAATGCCCAAATTAAGTGCTTGTTTTCTAAACTCCTCGGTAAAGCTTTGAACATCCTGACCTTTGCCTTGCCTTAAGTATTGCCAATCCATTAAGGCTTTTTTCTTATAACCCAAGGGATAAAATTGTTCCTTCAATATAGACATAAATCTGGGCCATGAGGATAGAAGATTACCCACACTCTTACTACTTCACAATTTTCTCTCCCACTAAACAAGAGTGGTGCCACTCAGCCAAAGAGAGGTCAATTGAATCTTTTTCTCGTCCTCTTCGATCTATTGAATCCTGTAATAGATTTCAATTTGCCTAATCTAGTTATTAACCTTTTCTGCATTACTTTCACCGTTATACATGGGAAGATCAAATTTGACATCCAATTTAAAGAAAGGTTTCTTATATGCATCCCTTGAATTTCTATGATGATGGTGATTAAAGGAAGAAGAACTTTCACTTGTGGAAGGAGAAGGATGGGTTCTTATCCACCATTTACATGCACTGAACCTTGTTCTTCTAGATTTCTCTCTTCTTCTTTCTCCAGCCTTGAAAGAAACTGATCAGCCTTTTCTGCCATTGTATAGAAGGTTTTGCGGTAGGTGCACTCCTCTTCATAATGAGCCTCTTCATCTGCCATGTTTCTCCTTCAATGTGCACACCCCGCTTCGGGATCGAAAGACTTTAGTTTCCCTTCGCCTCTTCGGAGCCTATTTATTGTAAGGATACAAACATGAAATTCACATCTACAAATACCTTCTCCGATACCACTTGATCCAAGATCTTTTGCTTATAGATGTATTCAAGAATTACATGGATAAATTGCAGCTTGACCATAGAAATTTAATGTGCACATGAGAGAAGAGGAGAAACACATAAAAGCATGAAATAAGACAAGAGACTTGATAACGGAGTTCATTCAATTTGGACTACGTCTCCGAGCCCTGATCGATCACTAGGGAGGCCTTCATTCATTAAGTGGCACGAGAAAGAAGAAGTAAAATCAACATTTACAAAAAAGGAGTCTTATTCCTCCAATGTGGAAAATTTGTGAAAAATGGAGAGCTTGGTTGCATAAACTGGCATCACCATTGAGTTCCTGTCACTGAGAGGTGAAAAATAGATATAAAACTTGCCCAATTCTGACACTGGACCAAAACTGACCCCCTGTAAAATGTGCTCAGGCAAGGTTTCACCCCCTGTCACAGATCTGCTCATGGTTCTGCCTCCTGCAAATCATATGTCTCGAAAAATGTGCATGCTTTCCCCTGGGTGCACTGTGAAAACAGGGTTGATATATGGTTTGGTGGGCGGATAAACCAATGGAGTTGTTGGGCGCATTGGCTAAACATGTCAAATAGTTGAGGAGGCATCGGGGGATCAAATCTTGCCCCTCCAATTTTTACATAATATATAAGCATTGTTTATTTTTGGGCGGTGTGTCCATCGTGCTAGTGGCCTACTCCCCCATCTCTGTCAGTCGTTATGTATGTACAGGTGAGGTGGAGGGGTGGCAGGGTTAATAGCCCGTGCCCCCACCATATATTCATATATTTCATTGGTGGATTTCGGGGGTGGTGGGGTCATGGCCACCCACCCCGTTCAAATATAATTTTTGTTATGGAGGTTCTGGGGGTGGCAGGATCATGGCCACTTGCCCCATATTTTTATATATTTTTTTATTTAAAAATAAATAACCACCGCCCACTTAGAAAATTTCTAGAACCTTAGGTGATATTAGAAAAATTAACGAACCCACAATTTCACCCAGAAAACTGGCGGATTCCAGTGTCGGATTCTTGCCAAATTGCGCTCTCCTTAAGCCTGCCACATGGGTAAGTCAACCCTGAAGTTTGACTACTTCTATCTTCTTCATACGAACTCGGATTGGAGTGTCGTTCACACCGTTGGAATCAAGGTGATGAGCACTTCGATCTAATGTCAAGTTAATTGACATTTTGCCACTTTTAATTTTGAGCCTTTTTCATGCCACTGGTGTCTAGAGATCCACCTGGATCAAGAAAAATAAAACAATCCATCATATATAGTGCCCAAATTTCTTCTTGAACTTGCCTTGAAGTTGTTTTATTTTTAAACTGACATTCTCTTGCCATGAGTGTCCTCTCTATCCCATAGGTACAACAATTGTTGAGAATCTCTCAAGAAGTCATAATTAATATGGCATCTAAGAGATCTATGTCAAAGGAAACCATCGAGAGCAGTATTGGGGAAGCAGTTGAGCAGACATCAATTTATTTACCAGTGTATGCAGATACTTAACTGCTTATTGAGAAGGGAACAACATTGACATGGAAACTGATTGAAGAAACTTTCACCAAGGACTTTGAGGCAAATTTAGAATACCAGCAGGTTTGTCTTAGTATCTGGCAGTGAGGGCTATATAAGGTTGCATGGAAGTATCTAGTCTTCCCATATGGAGACATCATCGACTGGGTTGTCTCACATACAAATGAGCAAACTATGACATTGAGCAGTGCCAGTAGCAGAAGCTTGCCACCTTCAAGGTAGAAGACTTTTAGCAGATGTATCACTTTCCTGATCCGATGAAGTGCATGGACTCACTCTTCTATGCCACCCACAACTATGTGAACAAAAGAGACATTTTCAAGCATTGGGTGAAAGAGCCATCGAAGTTTCTACAGACACCGACCCATTTATACAAGACAAAGTCCCTGAGGAAAGCTTACCAATTCTTGCTCATCTTTGCTTGC
Organism: Pinus tabuliformis; assembly: GCA_031772625.1. Lineage (NCBI taxonomy): Eukaryota > Viridiplantae > Streptophyta > Pinopsida > Pinales > Pinaceae > Pinus > Pinus tabuliformis. The sequence goes on along the minus strand of CM062805.1, from coordinate 95,948,629 downwards.
AAAATATATGGTCAAGAGAGCACAAAAACCTTTCCTGAAGGGTGGCAGTATTACTGGACTAGTTGGTGAGTGATGGGAGGCCATTCAACTGGTCAGATCTTTTGGCTCAACAATTGAAGTCACATGTAGCTCAGGCTCAAAATCCACCCAAGGATGAGCAAGCAAGGTTCTATATATCCGCATACTTGCTGGATGAAATTTGTGCACAAAAATAGTTCCCTAACATGAATTGGACATGGACACCATGAGAGATTTCCATGAACATCTATTGAAATTTACTTTCCAACTGAAGTTATCTAGGAGTAATGGCAAGGCTAACTGACCACTTTATCATCCCTTTATACAAGTTTATATGCAAACAAGATCCACATTGCATGTCTTGAGAAGCAATGGAGGCGATAGTAGACATTGTAAACTGGTATGCTTGACCAGGTGGCACCTTCATCAGAGTATTTTGTGGAGAGAAGCCTCTGCATGTCTTACCAAGGTATGCCACACACAAATTGGTCATGCAAGAAGTATCATACCACCTCTCTATCAGGTTGTCAGCAACACTGCATAGGAAGAAGAAATCACCATGGCCCATTCTTCCTTTGTGGATCAGATTATACGAGACTAATAACTTGAATGTTGTAGATGTCGAGGCTAAGGACATAGTGAAATTCAAGTTTGGCACCAAGGACTTTAATCTGTATGATCCCCATAATATTTGCAAGGACCATTGTAGGAGAGTTTACTTTTCATGGATCAACGGGGAATTTCATTGGCCAAAGGAGGATCATTAGAGGTACTACTATAATGCCTCCAAACTCAATGAGTTGTTCAGTATAGCAAGGAATTTGAAGGCTACTCCATAGACATTAGCAATTCCGAAAGCAACAACAATAGTAGCAGAAGGAAACAATCCCATGTAGGACAAGGGAAAGCGGAAGATTGCTGACAGTACAGAGGGAGAGAAAAACTACAAAATGAAGGCAGATCCTATTGTCGTGAAGGTGGCTTTGGTAGGGGAAGTAAAGAGGGAGAAAAGGATGAAGAGAGAAGAGCGGAGGAAGAGAGAAACGAAGAGGTTGCAGGAAGCATAACTAAGGTTGCAAGAGACAAATAAGAAGTTGAAGGAAGAACAGGAGTTTAGGAGGAGAGAACGAGAAGAGAAGCAGAAGAACAAATTCAAGGCATGAAGATGAAGGAAACAACATCGATACAAGCTGAAGAGCCAGAACAACCAATAACTGAGGAGGAAGGTGAACATATGCAGGTTCGGGAGATTTCTTAGTAGATTGAGCATTTGATTGAAGTGACAGACATGGAGTTGGAACAAGAGCTGCAACATGAAGATGTTGACCTGATGCCGAGAGCACCACAGGTCATCTCTCAATCTCCACCACCTCCAGTAGTAGATCCAGCGCCAAGTGAGTAAGGACATGTTGTTCTCCTTGATGATGATCTAGGCATGGATTTGTATAATCTATCATTCTATGAGTTCCAAAAGAGGATTGTACAAGCGTGGAGGAAGAAATTTCTAGATGATCACTCATCACCTACATTCATCAAATAAAGGGTGATAGTGTCGAACACCATGAAGAATCCAACTTCCATTGTCGAAGTCAGCTTGACGTAAGCAGGATCAACAAGATCAAATGTTTAGTATCTAACGACTGAGAATGAGCAACTGGAAAAGAACTTGCACGCTTCTAGGCAAGAGGCAGAACAACTTCAAGAAACGGCGTAAAATGCAGTTTTCGCATTGGGGGAGATGAGAACAACGATACTTTTTGAAGTGTCAGCACTTGGAGAAACCATGTGGAATCTCTATGATGGATTTGTCACCGTGAATATAGTATTTTTACGTTTGCATGGCCTACAAAAATAAAACAAAGTATTTGTTAAAACTCTCAAAAACATACATGTTGCCATCGCCTATGTACAGAAGTGGAAAATGTGGTTAAAAGGGGCCCCACTTGACTTAGTGAAGAAGATGAAGCCAAAGGTAGAGGTGGAGAAAGCGAAGGTTTGAATGTTGATATAGAACAATAGGTAGTTCATCTCATTCATTGGCAGCACACAGGCCTCATATGTGCGGTTATATGGTAGTTTGGAGGTCTTGGTGAGAACACACCAGATCCCATCAATCAGTTCCCTCGCTAAAGCTAAACCCAAGAACCAAGTTTGGCAGGAGGTCGAAGAGTACTTGGAGTAGCTAAGATTGGAAACCAGCAGGGAAGACTTGGATATGAACACACATAACATCAAGAAGTTCATCGTTAGTCCTGTTAAGGTTAAGACAATGTTTCTCCTGCTTCAGAATGAGTTGGATACAAGTTCTAAGGCGATGTATCAAGATTCCATGGAAGCTAGAGTCTGCTTCCAGCAAGACACCGTTAAGCAGTTTCTGGACACCATCACACAATACCAATCTTGGCACCAATATGTGACCGAAAAGTAGCAAGTGGAGGTTACTGAGATAGAATTCCCCCAAAATCTAGAATCATAGTGTTATGTCTTGTTAGGTTGTCTCTACCCTATTTTTAATTATGTTGTAAGTGAAATTCCAAGTATCAATATGGGAATGAAAAATCGTCATGTAATGTAATGTGTCATTTTGTGAAGAAGTTGAAGAGTCATGAGGGTAGTCCAAAGGTCACAAGGTGGAGTTGAAGAGTGTTGTAGTGTTTTCTTCTCAAAGATGTACAGAAAGAACCCGCTTAAGATTATGGATGAAAAAAAATCTCAAAAATATAAATGGATGCTAAACATTGTAGATCTGCAACAATTGATAGAATCAAAACCTACCAAAATTCTAATCTATGCCACAATCATAGTTAAACAACAAAAATAAATAGTAATAACTCCAATCGTCCAATGAAAACTAGATATACAAAGAATAGTTTTATTATAACAGTTGTGAAGGGAACAAATAAATGCTACCAGTCCCCCTCTATGGGATGGGTCCTTGTCTATCCTCAAACATCTTCGGCTTGTGTAGAGTCTCTCTCCTCTATAATGTGTAAACCTAGCAAAAATATGGTGTGCGACAATGAAAATAATCAAAAGTGAACAATGAATGGAAAACCCTCCTATTTATAACAAAATATTGAGTTATCCTCGAATAACGAGTAATAATAAAATATTATTAACCCCATTCTTGGAATAACCAGTTGGAATATTTTATTATATTTGGTTAGGAGGGAAAAAGTATTTAAACTTTTATTTAGAAACAATTAATAAATAAATGATTTATTTATCATCTCAAGAAATATGGTTAAGGAATAATAAACAAATAATGATTTATTTAATTATTCCTAAGGGATTTATTCAAACTTGATAAGGAATAATAATTAATTAGCGATTAATTAATTATTCCTAGAGAAAAATAAGATAATTAATAATTTATCTGTTTATTTTTCATAACTGGGTCAAATATGACAAGGAATATTAATTAAACAATGGTTTAATTAATTATTCCTAGAAGATAATTAAATAAATAATGATTTATTTAATTATTCTTCATGGGTTTAATTATAAATTGCCTAACAAATGTGGTTTATTAAGTAATTTCTCACATTGAAAGCAATTTTGCTATGGTAAAATTGGCCTTACAAGGTGTACTTCGATCCATCTAGTAAATTAAAGCTAGATGATCAATTTTTTGTGATAACAAAGGGTCACCCCCTATTGTTATAAACAAAACCTCATAACTCATAGAACAAGCTTTTGGGAGCCAAGCTTTTGGCTAGGCTTAGGCTTAGAAAGATCTCAGGAGTATTGTAAAGAGCATTGGCTTCTCCATAGCATAGAGCGAGTATACTTATTTGGAGGAGCAAGTGTTCTTGACTGTAATTTTCCACTATTGGGGCTAGTGGTCATCAATGGTGTATGTATGGATGGAACTTGCACTTATAATAATAAACTCAAAGCCAACATGCTTTCATGCATATGTTGTTAATGTAGTAGGACTATTCTTGTTGTATTGGAAATGTATGCTATTTAACTTACACATATGCTTGTGAACTATTTTTTTTGCATTTGTACGAATCTTGTTGAAGGCGTGTTGTTGGATTAACTCATCACTTTAACATGTGGACTATTCTGCATCTTAGCTTGTGATGTCAATTCCCTCATGTGTTCCTTTCAAGCTGCATACTATTACATGATTCCAAGGGGCACACTTCCTTTTCCCTTCATGTGTTGGAACCTTCATGCATCACACTTGACTCTCCGTACGGTCACACACTTGCTCTTACCCAAAGTTATAATACTTTCCTCTACGCATTTCCATAGTCAAGGCATTACATTACCACCCACTGTTGGGACTCCTACTCCAAACAATGTGAGGTCTAGTTGGGACTTTATATTGGGGAGATCCCTTGAATGTTGGTGAGTCCTGTTATAACTCCAAGAAACTCTCCTAGGTTGTAGCTCGAAGATGCCTGGTAACATATAATCTTCAATATTGTTCTCAGAACTATTGGAATGGATGAAGGTTTGGATCAAGCCAGATAACCGTTTTAACTATGTTTTCACTCTAGACATGCATGAACACCCTTAGCTTGACAAGGCTTTAGACCACTAATGCTCAATAGTTTACAGATTCAAAGGATAGATGGAGAATACAGGTTGTACCAACATATGCATACATAAACATATATGAATGGCTAGCTACAATGAGTAGATGAAGCTTGCAAATCTAATTTATCAATGCAAAGATAAGATGACAGTTATTTGGCATTAGACACAAAAGAAAACATGAATAACCTATTCAATTGCAAATCCAATTTATCACTATATAGATAAGATGACAATTATCTGGCATTAGACACAGAATAAATCATGAATAGACTATCCAAGTGCAAGCTTAGGACAGAGGAGAAAATGAGAATTAAATATGTAATAGCAAAAGAAGCTTGTATTACTGGAATGAAAATGACACGCTGCAAGGAACAGAGCATCCACAGTCTCCAGAAGTTGAACCCTTGTTACTCTGAACTTATAAATATTTATAAGCCCTTTACAATGCTCTCAAGCCTTTTAAGGCTCAAGAGGTTTTAATCTATCCTCTCTATCCTTTGTTTAACAACTTGATGCCACGACTGGACATGCAGGAGCTTGAAGGCCTCTTTCTCTAATAGCCAAGTAATTGCATTCGGGTAGTTTGTTGCACTGTATGGGAGCTCGCTCGTGCAAGCGATGCTCCATGATCGTTCTGTTTGTTTTGGCTGTGTTACATGTTGATGCTCCATGACCGCTTCTATTTCGGGCTGCATCGTGATGTGGCCCTTTTTTTCCCTTTCCGACCTCTGTCTCCTGGCAATTGTTTCCCGACCTCTACTCTGTGATGGAATGGCTCTTCGGGCCTTTATAATCCCTTCAATTGGCCCCTTTCTATTAATACAGAGGAATGATGTAATACTATAAACTCCCTCCAAGCTCTATTTATTTCGGACTTAAAAAGTCCTTAAACACTATCTATTCCCCTATCAGGCCCATCCTTATCCCTATCACAAGTCATTGATGGCCCATTCCCAGTCTTTCCTTTGTATTTGGAAATATGTTAAAACACTAGAAATACATTAAAAAATGGCTTTGGCAGATCTAAAAATATTATATATTTTCATTCCCGAACCATTTCGGGTCCGGGTCTTATCGCATCGGTGTTGCTCCAAGGTTCCCTTTGTATTTCGTTAAATAATGAAAAACTGCGAAAATGCATTAAAAATGGCCTTTCTGCAGACTTCAAATTTTATGCAATATCATGTATAATACCGTCAGGTCCAGTTCATTGGGTCGCACACATATATGTGTAAATGCCCCACCCCATGGTGTTGCTCCAATGCGATATAGCGATGCAATCTGATTGCAATTGCATATCGCTCATGCCTCGGGCCATTCATAACACTCTTCGTTAATCTCTGATAGCGATCCTGCGATGCAATGTTGGTCGTCGATCTGCGTGCTTGATCGACGGTCCACGTTGCATGGCTAATCACCATCACAAGTTCCACACAGTCTGCCCTTAATCCACCGGTTTCCTCTACCGATTACGACTGCTGACTGCGACCACCGATTACGAACCGCTGATCAAATCTGGACCGTTGATCAGCCAGATTAGACGGCTATTGTGTGTTTGACTGCTTATGCCTCCGATACTTGGTTTTTCACTATTTTTATGTGTTTTAGCCTCCCGATAGTGCTTTTTCGCCATTCCAAGGGTTCTTCTCCTGCGTTGGTTTTGATCTTTGGCATGATTTTGATGTCTTTTGAAGACTTAAAGAGCATATTTGGATTCATCTTTGGGCCAAATTCCAACAAGGCTTACGCTGGCTCCTTCTAGGAATGAAAGCCTCCCTATGAGGTTTCAAGAACTATAGAACAATGCGTTTTCTGTAAAACTAAAATCAAATCTTCCTCCTAGTGTTCCATTGGGCATGGAGTCTATTTTGCAAAAAAATAAAAACTGAAAAAACATATTTACAATACCAAGGCTTTAAAGCCTTAAATGAAATGAAATTTCAAGAACCGCCCATTGACTGGGTTACCAAAAACACCTTCCCCCTTTAAATTGTGCAGAATGAAAATGTTGTTCATATGAACTTGAGCGATGACAAATGGACCTGTCCATAAGGCATCAAATTTACTATGGTTGCCCTTCTTTTCCTTCAACACATCCCATTTGAGAACCCAGTCACCAAACTGAAAATTGTCCCATTTTACCTTTCTATCAAAGGTTTCTTTTTCTTGGTCAATGTGCATTTCAACAAATTCATCAAAGACTTGTAAAAGCCTATTAATTTCATCATCCTCTTCAAAACCTTTCCAGTATTTGACATTGTCAGGCAACTATGGTCTGTATTTCACCTCATCTCTATATGCTTTCAGCCTTGGATGATTTTCTTGGAAATTTTTGTTGACCTGCTGAATGATAAGTTCTGCGTCTCCAAACACTTTCAGACCTTTGATGCCCATTTTTTTAGTAGCGTTTAATCCCAACATCAAGGCTTCGCACTCCGTTGTGTTAATTGTGACCTGAAAAGTTAATATGAAAGATAAATGAATGCATTCTTGTGTGGGGGACACAAGGACTACACCTACCCCTACAGCTTCCTCAGAGAAAGCTCCATCAAAGAACGTGTCCCAAATTTGTGGGCCTTCTTCTTCTATGATCTGGAAAACTGGTTTTCTAAGCTGCGTGGACACCAACCGGGATTCTTCAATCTAAAGAAAATAAGCTCCAAAATTAGTGTCAATAGCATAGATGGGATGATTAGTGGGATTCCTTTCATCACTGATGATATTAGCCAATTGAGCCTCTCTGTATAATCTCCTGCTCTCATGACCAAAAACTGGGATAGTAGCATAGGACAAATCATTTTGCAATGTTCCCCCTAATCTCTTGATCCAACCTCTGGAAAGCAACATGCCAAACTTGGGGGGTACATCTGCTACCACAATATCCATCATCATGCTCTTCATGGTTAACTGAGACAAAGTGATGGCTAGGTCCTTGATTAATCCTAGACATTTCACTTTTCTAGAGTCAAAAGAAAACAAGTCATGATAAGGTTTGGTAATGTCAAGACTCAATTTATCCATGACAGCCTTGGGCATTAGATTATGGCTGGCTCCAGTGTCCAGAAGGTAGTTGTGAAGGATTTTATCATGAATAGTTATAGAGACATAAAATGATGGGGAGCTGTCCTCATGATTTTCAATCATTGGGCTAAGAACAACGGCTGGTTTGTCATCTTGCAGATTTACATAATCGGTGGAGGCTTGGATGGCATTAGGGCCAAGGGCCTCGAGGATAGATTTCTTGAAGGACTCATTCTTCACTAGTTCAATCAGAGGTATAGGTATTCTTAGCTTCTGGATTTCTGATTCAAAACTGAAAGGAGAAGGAGACTTGTCAGGGCCTCTTACCTCGTGGGTTGGAGCTTTGAGGATGATAGGATCAACTGCTGGTCGCTTCTTCTTATTATCTTTTTGTAATGCAGGGACAACAGCTCTTTGAACATGAGTTTCCTTGGCATTATTCATATTCGACCTCAGATTATATCTTTGTTGATCTTTAGTTTGTAGAACAGCTTCACCGTCCCACTCTTGGCTGATCTGGTCATTAAATAATGACTTTTCATAGGCAGCTAAGGTCAGAAAGGAGGCACTGCCTTTGTCTTCCATACAATGGATCTCATCATCTTTTTCAAACTGCTTTTCTTCCATGACTGCATTCTGGAAAGGGGTCTTCACCCTTTGGTATTCATTGGCATCTTTGCTTCTTTCCAGAATCTACAACTGCTCATTGGTTCTTCTATGTGGATTTGGATCTCTAGGAGCAAAGGTGTTAGGAACTTGTTGTGGCCACCAACAACCCCCCTCTTTGTTTGGTATTAGCAATAACACCAAGCAAATGGGGACCCTTAATAAAAAATCCAAAAAACATTTTATGAAAATTTTTGTATTTGACTCCTTAAAACTGTATCGCATCGCGAGAAGAGAATAAAACATTTTCTTATGAGCATAATAAACTGCGAAGAAGCGACGCGAAATTCATCGCATCGCATACATTATGAAGCGCTCTTAAATGAAAAATCTTAAGAAATCTCTGATGGCCGATATGCGACGTCACATATCGCAACATCGCGTAAGCAGCACACAATGATTGAATGACTAAGCGTGATCTGCGATGCCGCAATGCTGCGATCTGCGATGAATGCGATATGCGATAAATGCGATTTGCGATAAATGCGATCATGAATTTCTACGATGACACATCTTGATGACGCGATCCGCGATGCTGCGATGCGAGTCACAGAAATCACCCATCGCAAATTTTCCTCGGCGCAGTATTCAAGGAAAGTTGTCCATAAACCAAAATTGGGCGCGCGCCTTAAAAGAAATTAATGAATGTACGCCAAAGTATTCAAGAAGGACAGTTTTGTGTTTTTCGAAGAGTCAGTTCGCTATGGGTGTCATGATTTCATACATTCATAAGAGCTTAAAGCTTTCATGTCAATCTTTATTATCATTACTCTTTTCCTTTGCGTAAACTGTAAGACACGAAATAACATGAAGCAATGTGCAGGAAACATCTAAGGAAAAGGCGAAAGCGTTAATGCTCGGAGAACAGAGAAGAGATGCCTTCATAAACGGATGCCACATGCAACAGGACCACAGATTCCAGAGTATCACTCAACAAATGCTGATGTCAATAGGCCATCCAACGCTCAGAGTCAAAAGCGCACAAAAGCAGCATGTTTACAAAAGATCCTAAAGCTTATGCCCGGTAAAGTAAAAAAGGCGCTAAAGAAGGAAAACGCACCAGAAAAGCCCGGAACAAAGAATGGAGGCAGCATCGCTAAGAAAATTGTTTAGAGAGCAAAGTCCCTAACTTGTTCAGTCATTCGCAAGGCCGGAAACCGAAATAGCAAAAGCAGAATTAGTTTGAGAGAAATTTGGGTTATTACCAAGTATACAGGCAGTGAATACACCCAGCCAGAGGAAGATTCTCGAAAATATATTCTAGTTTACCAGAAAGTGGTGCCAGCGCTTGTTATTTCTATTTTCATAGCTCAAACGAAAGCAGAAGGCGACCAGCCGGCTCTTCCCAGGCGAATGTTGCATGCTTACAGCACTAAGGAGCAAATACAGAAATGGTTAGGAATTAGATTCAATTTTTAGAAATAGTTTTGCTTTAGCAGAAGGGCGATCATTTAAAACCGTATCCTAAATTTATGTAATTAAGTTAATTAGTTAGCAGTATTTAAACCCTTCTCAGGCATTTGGAGAAGGGTCCAGAAATTTGTCAAAAAACTTGTCCTCAGAACATGCACTTTTGCACCCTCGGAGGGGGTTTTGATGAATGGATGGATCAAGGTTTATTAATGTTTGCATTTGATATTTGCTACTGATGTTGCACTTCTGTACTCTTAGTAGATGTTAGAGCAAGGAGAGATAAATCATTGTTGATTGAATCTTATGAGTGGAACCAGTCATAAATGGTACTTTTATCTCTTGACCGTTTCTGTTTATATTCTTAAAGTGATATACAGTTTTTAGTTGTTTATATGTTGTTGCATGAATGTGTGAGTTACCATTTGGCACTTTTGTACGGTGGAGTCATTTATTTATGTTTGGTATATGAATAAATTATTATGTGATATGTTGTTCACAACTGTTTTGCCTAACTTTTTATGCAAAGTGGTTTATCTTAATTGATTTCTATTCTTATGATAGCTGAATGATCTTTATTACCAGTTATTGTTTGAAATCTCTTTAGATCGCATAATAGAAGAAATACACCCCGGGTTAGCGTAGATTAGATGTGTTGTTTCTCATTAGATTACAATAGCATAGAGTTAGTTTAAAAGTTTGAATTAAATTAGCTTTAAGTACTCTTAGATCAGCATCATCCAACTCCACACACACACACACACACCCTTAAATTGGGAAACTGGTCCCATTATCCCCAGTCGGACCCGCTATACCAAACGGATAAGGAGCTACCAACCAAGGTCCGGACCGGGTGGGTATCCCCCTTGTTTTCGACCTGATTTTCGGGGCTTCAACATATTTGGCGCTAGAAGGAGGGCTCGAACTATGAATGGCACCTAAATCAAAATCTAAATACCATTATGAGCGTAAATCGCCCTCATCAACTCCCTCGACTTCCCCAGTATGTTTAAATCCAGAGTCAGAAGTCGCTCGAGTATTAACCGCTGCTACATACCCTAATATTTCAGACCAATCTACCATTGAACCCCCTGAAGTTCAAACTCTGATTCACAAACTCTAGGGATTTTCTATTTCTACACAGAGGTCTGATAAATCTCAAAGCAGTGTGACTTCGCAGTACAATCCTGCTCATCCCCTGACCAGATTGAAGAGTGAAAAATTTGGCATCCAGCCAACTGAATTCCCTCTCCCCACCAGGAAAAGAGCAAGGAAAACACCACAAGAGTCTGACAGTGAGACTCTTTCGTCTACATCGTCCATTTCAACTCCCTCACCGCAAAGTCAGCCACCCACATCTTCATTCCAAACCACCCATCCATCTTCCACAACCCCTCTTCTTCAATCATCTAAGATCATAATATCTTCATCTTCCCAACCTCAGGGATCATCCTCTGCACTTTCATTTACTAGCAGCTCAACGATGGCCCAGTCTCCATGGAACAATCCTGGGGCAGTTTTAATGCCTCCACCCCTGAGCCAAATACTGGCCCATCCTGATAAATGGCTACCCAAATTCAATCCAGAAGCAGGCATGTTAGCTGAAGAGCACATTAACAATTTCATGCTTTCTGTCAATCTCAACGGAGTTACCAACGAGGATGCTGTTGTCCGGCTTTTTCCCTATACAATGCAAGGAACAACCGGGTCATGGTACTTTTCATTACCTTCCGGGTCTATCACAAGTTGGGACATTTTTCAAAGTCAATTCCTTACCAAGTTTGGTGATGACAGATCAACGGCAACGTTAATCAATGACCTATCCAATCTTAAAGCCGAGGCTAGAGAACCCATCAAAGATTTCAATTTACGGTTCAATAAAATCCTCAACAAAATTCCCACTGCTTCCCAACCCAGCGATGAAGTACGATGTGAATGGTATATTACGGCCTTACCATCAAACTTATCAATCTTCGTGGATAGGGCAAATAAAACAACCTTAGTTGAAAACCTGACAGAGGCGATAGCAGTAGAGAAACGCGTAGTAGCCCTGGAAAAGAGATCTGCGATAGAGGAACGCAAATCTAAAAAAGTCACCTTCACGGAAGACTCCAAGAAGAAACAAACGAAAGACCCTTTTGATTTGGAAGGATTGCAAAAAGTATTAAAGACCATGTCCAGTGAGATGATTGACATAAAAAACAAGTAGCAGAAACTTCTTCAAAAAAGCCCTACAGAGCTTTTAAAAGAGGCCCTTCAATGGATGTGAAACCACCCAACGCTATCTCAAATGTCGAATCCGAAGAAGAGGAAGAAGAAGAGAGTACCACTGAAGGGCAGACCGATGACGAAGAAGTTGTGGAACTACAAGGAATGTGGGATTTCATCCTCCCACAAGAAGAAGATCAAGAAGCATTTCCGGTTAGCACACGAAGCAAAAATAAACTTGATCCTCCCCAAACTACCCCTAAGCAGAAGGGCGCAAGCCCTACAGCAAAAGATAAAGTCGCAACAAAGAAAACGACCGCTAAAGCGACTCAATCTAGCCCAGTCCAACCAGATCAAACAACTCCATCAAGAACACTGATAGTGTCGGATGAAATGGAATACAATATTATTGATGACATGAAAAAGACTAGGGCTAATATCACTCTTTATGAATTGAGCAAATTGAAACATCAACAGAAGATAATGATGAAATAATTACATGTCGTGCCTACTACATCTTTGCCTACAGCTGTAGCTTCCCACAACATGGGAAGACCTCCAACCAACACGATCAATAAAATTGATCCAAATGACATCGCCTTGATTGGAGGAAGATCAAGGTCTCACACTCCCCCTTTTCTTCTCACTTATGAAATTTTCAATAAAAATGTGCACAATTGTTTGGTAGATTCTGGTGCTTCAACGAATATTTTACCCAGATCAATATGTGCCAAGTTGAATGTTCAACCACAAAAATCCGAAGTGCGCATAGTTCAGCTTGATCGATCTCAAGTCGAAGTGATTGGTGAACTTAATCAAGTAACCATAAGATTGTCGTCCAACCTGAAGGTATGTCAGGTTATTGGCATTCTAGTAGCTGATATCCCAGAATTCTATGGCTTGATTCTTAGCAGGGATTGGTCCGAAAAACTCCATGGATACTTCTCAACTGACTGGTCGCACATGTGGTTACCCTACAATGGTAAACCGAATCAAATAAAGGTTAAACGAGAGTTACACCAGAAGTACATAGTAACGGAATTGGAGGGAGAAAATGAAGCAATAGCATATAACAACAGTATCATAGGCAATTACTCGGTAGATTCTTTCCTCGGCAATTTCAATGCTCATACATCACCTTACTTAGAAAATTCAGTTTTGTCCCAAGTCGAAAATTTTTCCCAAACGGATAATTCAAAGTGTGTTAATTTTGTAGATAAACCTGTAAATACATCTTTGTTTTGGAAATTATATATTGATGGCTCTAAATCTAACGAAGGAGCAGGAGCAGGATGCGTTCTGATTAGTCCATAAGGAAATAAGACCATGCTTATGTGCAGACTTGAATTCGATTGCACAAACAATACATCGGAATATGAGGCCTTGGTGCAAGGCCTATACAAAGCAATCGGGTTGAACGTCATCCGTCAAGGCGAGTTTGGCATTAATAAGGGCGGAAATCAGTAGGGTCAGAAAATCCTTGAGTCAGCTTTCTCGGATCCTTTTAGATTTGCATCTGGTTCTTGGAAACTTATTTTCGGCCTCCCTTTGGGCCAGAATAGACGCTTGTTCTGCTTTGAAGTCTCTTCGGTTGGAGGAGATTCGGAAGCAAAAGCAAGCTTCTAAGTTTCTAAGACTAGCGGGGAATTCAGAGTTTCCTGATAGAGCCATGGGAGCTACTTCCCATAGCCGTATCTCATCTGGGCAAATCTCTGCGTTGAATGATTGGTTATCTGGCCGCTCAGATGGAGTCTCTGGTTTCCCGTCTCTGGATACCTCAGCGCCCTTTGATGAAGCCGTTTCGTGCTCTACAGACCGGCATTCAACTGCTATGGGTTCTGTCTTTCCGGATGGGAGTAAGGGTCTTCTCTGCGCAGAGCAGGAAATGGCGTCTGTCTCTCAGGGCAGAGTTATTCCTGGTACCTGCATTGCGAGGCAATGCTTCGATCCTGTCGCCAGGGATCCTAAACACGTTTCTTCAGGCAGCAGTCATGGTGTTGTGCCTGATTTCGGCGTTTCGGATTCAACTGCGATATCGACCGACCCATCCTCCGCCTCCCCAGACCAGTTGGGCTTGGTTACCGTGGAGCCTTTTGATTCGAGGTCGCCATTTGATTCGAGGTCGCCATTGGATAGCTCCTCGTCCCCGTCGCCTGTTAAAACCGTGTTCCCGGTAAGCGTTAATAGGTTTGATGAGGCCAGCAAAGGAGAGGCTATCGATGGTTCGATCCCCGTCCCCGGCTCTTCGTTCAATTCTGGAGATCCCACGGAGGTTGCTTTGCCTAAGGATAGCGCTGGTTTGTTTGATAAAAATTTTAATATCGCTAATAAACGGAGCAGCACTTGTTATAATAGTTATAATAATATTAACAAGGAACGCATTATGATTAATGATAATAATTTTATTAAGGGTAACGATAATTATAATAACGCTTATAATAATGATAAATGGAATTTTAATATTAATATCATGAATAAACAGAACAGCACGTGTAATAAGAATTATAATAGTGATATTAATAATGATGAACGCATTATGAATAATGGTAATAACTTTATTAAGGATAATTATAATAATAATAACACTTATAATAATGGTAAATTCATTAAGAATTGTAATAATGGTATTATGAATCATAATAACAATATGAATAATAATAGTGACATTATTGCTTATAATAGTAATAATAGTTATTGTGTTGATAATGATAATTTTAGTAGTAAATGGATGGACAAGACTAACAAAAGCATTTCTAACTTGAAAAATAATAGGAATAAAAGGGTTGCCAGTATTTCTTCTTCTAGTAACAAGGTTATTAATCTTTCCAGTTTTGTTTTTCCCCCTTCTGTTTTTAAAGTTTTGGGCAAGGGTTTAAATTTTGCCTTAGCCCCTAGAAAAATCCCTGTTGAGGACATTATTTGTGATATTGAGTTTGGGATCCGAAGTTTACCTGATAGGATCAAGGATACTATTAGGCAGGATTGTGCAGTGGCCTTGAGAAAGGCTAAGCCGCCTAAGAGTAACCTCAGCAAGGAAGAATCTTTAGCTCTCAGATCCTTAAACCAGAACAAGGATATCATTGTTCTTAAGGCAGACAAGGGTGGGGCTGCCGTCATTCTTAATAGGGATGATTACCGTAGCAAGATGTTGGATCATCTTCATAATAGTGGTAGCTACAAAAAGCTTCCCAAAAATCCTTTGAAGAAGGTGGCTAGAAATGTGGCTGTGGCCATAAAATCCATTGGCTCATTGAGTTCCTTGCACCATAAGCTCATTGAAAGCAACCCTATTACCCCCAGAATCTATGGCCTCCCCAAGATTCACAAGGAAGGTGCCCCCTTAAGGCCCATCGTCAACACCATTGGAGGCCCTACCTACCTTCTTGCGAAGTTCCTTGCGTTAAAGCTTAAGCCCTTAGTTGGTCGTACGGAGTCCTTCGTAAAAGACTCTGCTTCCTTTATCGAAGAACTAAAGGATATTAAGCTTGATCCTGGGGACATTCTTGTTAGTTTTGATGTTGTCTCCCTGTTCACTTGCATCCCTATTAATGAGGCCATGGATGTGATCAACCGCCGAACAGATCCTGACACGGCCAGGTTGGTTGAGATCTGTCTCACTTCCACTTTCTTTAGTTTTGAGGGAGAGTTCTTCGAGCAAACCTGTGGGGTTGCGATGGGCTCACCCCTGTCCCCTATTGTTGCGAACCTGTTTATGGAAGATTTTGAGTCCAAGGCTCTGAACTCTTCCCGGCTCTTGCCCAAGCTGTGGAGAAGGTATGTGGATGACACCAATGTCATCTGGTCTCATGGCCAGGATGAGCTTGATCTCTTCTTTGATCATCTCAACAAGCAATCCTCAGCCATTAAGTTCACTAAGGAGCAGGAAGTTGATGGATGCCTTCCTTTCCTTGATATTCTTATTTCTAAGAATAGTGATGGTTCCCTCGCCCATCAAGTTTTTCGAAAGAAAACTCATACGGAGTAGTATCTTCATGCCAGTTCCCACCATTTCCCGGCTCAAAAGATGGGTGTTCTCAATACCCTTGCTACTTGGGCCCTAAGGATCTCAGACAAGAATAGCTTTGAGAAAGAAAAATCCCATTTACTTGATGTCTTTGTTGAGAATGGTTATAGTAGATACATGGGTCAGAGGGCTTTCCTTAAAGCTTCCAAGAATTCTCGGTCTAAAAGTGATCCAGGTGGATATTGGTGGCCACCTGCCAGGTCCACCTGGACCCCCACCATTGTCTTTCTCAGCATTTTCAGTTTCCTTAATTGTAGCACAGTTTACTATTTTTAGCAGTTTTTCGGGTCCTGAACTTCCGGAGCCGTTTTGAGGCCCTAAACGACGTTTTTTTTGGAATTCTAGGGCGACCGAGCCCTATTGTTGCCTCCCAAAGTGGTAGTACTCGGATAGATCTTTCTAACGAGCTATCGTACGCGTCAAACGGAGATCGTATGCCAAAGTTACGACCCCGGGAAATTGATGTACCAATTTACCCAAACGGGGTCCACAATTTGGCGTTTCATCTTCTAGGGTTAGGTTTCGGTACGTGAAGGGTTTTCCATTGTTTCTCAACAATAAATAGGCCTTCGAGCCTCATTGTAATATAGTTCAGAACAGTTCAGAGGCATGTAGCCATCACATCTCTTCTCAGAGATAAGCTACCATCGCCCTAGCTAGTTTATTGCCATTTCTGTTTGTAAGCATATGTCAGTATTTTCCATTAATGAAATGAAGTATTATTTCCGCTGCATCTTTGTGTATATGGTTATCTCTGTAATTTGTTGCGTTCCTGTTTAAATCTGGATCAGTGGTATCAGAGCGGTCTGCTTTTTCTCTGTTTTTCTTTGCATGTCCCCAACAAGGTCGGGATATAAGGAGTTAGGGCTTGAACTGGTTGAACCTTTGCAAGACCAGCCTCGCAAATCCCGACGGCCTCCCATGGCGGACGAGAAGAAAGACGAGGGGGCAGGAGATCCCATCAAAATCTTGCTCGAAGAAGCGCTCGAGCGACAACGGAACGCGATGATGGACAGCTTTGCGCAGATCCTTCAGCGGCTACCCAGAAGCGGCGCATCGGCTTCCAGCAGCTCCTCTGGAAACGCCACACCCTTTAAGGTACAAGTTAATTTTGAAATCCCCATATTCGAGGGTCAGATAGACGCCGATGCCGTAGATAAATGGTTAAATCTGCTAGAGGGTTATTTTTCTGTTCATGAATTTTCGAGTCGGGAAAAGATTGTTTTTGCTCTTCTCAAAGCAGCCCCCCATGTCAAGGACTGGTGGGAAACCTACTGCGAGCAGAAGGATGAAAGTACTGGCTCACTATTTTCAGCCGCACCCACCTGGGATTCGTTCCGGGATGCCATCAAGGAGCAGTACTACCCTGTCGGAAGCTATGAGGATGAATACATAAAGTGGACCACGCTGCGGCAGGGAAGGGACCAAGATGTGCCGGAGTTCACCAATCTTTTCCATACCCTTCGCACAAAGTTGGGTATCAAGGATTCGGAGCAACATTTGATACTCAAATACCGTGGCTGCCTGCACAAGTACATCCAGGAAGAAATACAGTTCCTAAACATCCCCTCGCTCGGCGCAGCATACCGGTATGCCGTCAAAGTCGAGCAGAAGTTTAAACAAAAGAAGCGAGACTTTGGATCTGCGAATCCAAAGCAGGGGAAAGGTGCCCCTAAACCACAGAACAAAGGACAAAGCCAAGGCGGGACAGCCCAAGACAACCAGCTGAAGCTGCAAGCAAAGAGCAACGCCGCGAAGCCGAGAAAGGACACTGGAAAATGGTGCGAGTTCCATAAGAGCTCCACTCACAACACAAGTGAGTGTCGGGCCAAACAGTCACTGGTGGCTGAGCTAAAGGTTTCAGAATCAGATGCATGTTCCGACTCTGAGTCAGAACCCGATAAGGGGTATGAAAAAGGGAAGCAGATCATTGATGCGGATCCCAGCGCCACTGTTGCTACCGCAAAGATCCAGAAAAATGAACCCGAAGATCCAGAGGAGGAGGAGCGTCTCTTCCACTCCCAGATGTGGGTCAAGGGCTCCCCGATACAGTTCATTGTTGATAGCGGGAGTCAAAAGAACCTCATTTCGGCAGAGGTCGTGAAGCGGTTGGGCTTACCGACCACAGCACATCCACAACCATACACCATTGGGTGGCTTTACCAAGGGCGAGATCTTCGCGTGAGCCAGCAGTGTCGCCTTCCATACAACATCAAGCCCTTCACGGATGAGGTATTGTGTGACATTGCTCCCCTTGAAGTTTGTGATGTATTACTAGGACAACCATACTTGTGGAAGCGACATGCTGTGTATGAATCAAGGCCCCGTGCTGTTATTATTACATTGGGAAATAAGTTGTTCAGGATACCAGAGGTACCACCACCTGCCGCCATCTCTTTGATTACTGCAAAACAATGCAGTAAGATCATTTCCAAAACCAGGAAATTTGTTTTCCTGATGATACGCCCTCAAGGGAAGAAGAAGACAGTGGCCGCGGCCTCCAAACGAGGTCCCTCTGCACGGCAGCTACAAATGGACAAGATTGTGGAGGAGTACAAAGACATCTTCACCTCCCCGGCAGGGGTTCCTCTGCACTGTCAAGTCAAGCACTCCATTGATCTGACCCCAGGTGCGCCGCTACCCAATGGACCAATTTATCGGCGCTCCGTTCTGGAGAACAATGAAATCAAGAGGCAGATTCAGGAGCTCCTACAGAAAGGTCACATCCGTCCGAGTTCTTCGCCCTGTGGGAGCCCGATAGTGTTGGTACAGAAGAAGGATGGGACGTGGAGACTCTGTATTGACTATCGGGCGCTGAACAAGATCACTGTCCGTAATAGGTACCCGATCCCGCGGATTGATGACCTCCTAGACCAACTAAAGGGGGCGAAATATTTCAGCAAGATCGATCTGAAGTCAGGATATCACCAGGTACCAATTGAACCCTCAGATGTGTGGAAGACTGCCTTCAAATCCAAGGAGGGCCTCTTCGAATGGTTGGTCATGCCTTTCGGATTGACGAATGCTCCTGCAACCTTTATGAGGCTAATGGATGACATCTTGCGGCCATTCACCAACTCCTTTGTAGTAGTATACTTGGATGACATTCTGATCTTCAGCCAGAGTTGGGAAGAGCACCTCCACCACATCCGACAGGTTCTCCAAACACTGCGGCAACACAAGCTATGTGCCAATTTGGAGAAATGCACTTTTGGCATGACCGAGGTCCAGTATCTGGGATACATCATTGATGAACAGGGGGTGCATGTCGATCCAGCCAAGGTCCAAGTCATTCGGGATTGGCCCTCTCCAACCACTCTAACAGAGCTCCGCAGCTTTCTAGGTCTTGCCAACTTCTACCGCAGGTTTGTGTTGGGATTTTCTCATATTTCTTGGCCCTTGAGTCAAGTCACCAAGGGCGGGGCGAAAGCAAAATTCTTTTGGTCTGAATCTCAACAGAAGGCATTCAGGGAGTTGAAGGATCGCCTCTGCACGGCACCAGTGCTCGCGTTACCAGATTTACAACAACCATTTGAGGTCGAGACAGATGCCTCTGACTATGCTATTGGGGCAGTCCTTACTCAACATGGACATCCAGTGGCATATCACAGTGAAACACTTTCAGACACAGTCCGGAAGTACCCCACTTATGATAAAGAGATGTATTCCATTGTACAAGCCTGCCGACAATGGAAGCATTACATTTTGGGGAAGGAAACGGTCATCCACACAGACCACCGACCTCTGCAATTCATACAGACCCAAGGGAAATTGCAGAATGATCGCCATCAGAAGTGGTCTACATACCTGCAACAGTTTCACTTGAATATCAAGTATAAAAAGGGCAGCACCAATAATGTTGCAGATTGCCTCAGTCGACCACCGATCATGGCGCTAACCACCGTGCTCAACTCTTGCGGGCACGAGACTTCTGATTGGCCACTTCTCTACAAAAGCGACCCAGAATTCGGCCACACATACCAGACACTCTTGGAGGGTCGGCAGGTTGCAGATTTTCACCTCCAGGATGCCCTATTATGCCACCTCGGTCACCTTTGTGTTCCTTCAAGCGAGCGTGCCAAGATGATTTGGGAAGCACACTACAGTCGGGCTGCTGGGCATTTCGGGGTCGAGAAAACAGTGGCAGTACTGCAAAACTATTTCTATTGGCCGAATCTTCGACAGGATGTTGGGAAGTACATCCGATCATGTACTGCCTGTGCCATTGCCAAACCGACCATTAAGAAGCAAGGCCTCTATACCCCGTTGCCTACCCCTAGTCGACCTTGGGAATCCATCTCCATGGATTACATGTCAGGCCTTCCTTCCACTAAGCATGGAAATGACTGTGTTTTTGTGGTCGTCGACAGGTTCTCAAAGATGGCCATTATGATGGCCTGCAAGAAGACTATCACAGCAGAAGCCACTGCTAAACTCTTCTTTGAACGAGTGTGGGTGCACTTTGGGATCCCACAGTCTATCATCTCAGATCGGGACAGTCGGTTTCTCAGCACATTTTGGTCCAGTCTCTGGTCAATGCTGGACACCAAACTCACGAAGTCCACAGCCTTCCATCCTCAAACTGATGGCCAGACAGAGGTTGTCAACAGGATGATTGTGCACATTCTGCGCATGTATAACTCAAAGCATCCACGCACATGGGACGAGAGCCTCCCCTATGTTCAGCACAGCTACAACCGAGCTCTTCACAGCTCCACTGGCCATAGCCCTTTTCAGGTGGGTTTAGGATTCCAGCCACTATGCCCCATTGATGTGGCCATGCCACTTGCAGCTACTCACATGAATTCAGCTCATGTCCAGTCCGAAACAGATAAGGCCACCAGCTTCATTGAGCGCATCCAACATATTCGCCAGCAGGTCCATGACATTCTTGAGAAATCAAATGCCAAGTACAAGCAGCGACATGATCAACACCGGGTGCCACACAAGTTTCAGGTGGGCGACAAAGTCTGGTTGCATTTGCAAAAGGAACGCCTTACTGGAGCCTATCGGAAATTGAGACCACTTCGATATGGTCCTTACACCATTACTAAGGCTATGGGAGACAATGCATTTGAGCTCAGCATTCCCCCATTCCTTGGCCTGCACCCAGTGTTCAATGTGGACCGCCTTCGGCCATACTTTCCACCATTGCTAGACACATCCGACATTGCAGAACAGCTCAAACCCACAGAATTAAATCCAGATTGCATGGAACAAGCTGCAACTGATCGGATCATGGACACACAGATCAAGAACACTCGCCAACAGCATATCCAACTGTATCGAGTTGTCAAAGCAGGCCAACTCCTTCAGCAGGGCAAGTGGCTCACCAGGGAACAAGTTCAGCAGAGGTTTCCTCATCTCATGGAGGAGCTCAACGCAATGGGGACCATTGCTTCCTAAGGGGGGAGGAATGATCCAGGTGGATATTGGTGGCCACCTGCCAGGTCCACCTGGACCCCCACCATTGTCTTTCTCAGCATTTTCAGTTTCCTTAATTGTAGCACAGTTTACTATTTTTAGCAGTTTTTCGGGTCCTGAACTTCCGGAGCCGTTTTGAGGCCCTAAACGACGTTTTTTTTGGAATTCTAGGGCGACCGAGCCCTATTGTTGCCTCCCAAAGTGGTAGTACTCGGATAGATCTTTCTAACGAGCTATCGTACGCGTCAAACGGAGATCGTATGCCAAAGTTACGACCCCGGGAAATTGATGTACCAATTTACCCAAACGGGGTCCACAATTTGGCGTTTCATCTTCTAGGGTTAGGTTTCGGTACGTGAAGGGTTTTCCATTGTTTCTCAACAATAAATAGGCCTTCGAGCCTCATTGTAATACAGTTCAGAACAGTTCAGAGGCATGTAGCCATCACATCTCTTCTCAGAGATAAGCTACCATCGCCCTAGCTAGTTTATTGCCATTTCTGTTTGTAAGCATATGTCAGTATTTTCCATTAATGAAATGAAGTATTATTTCCGCTGCATCTTTGTGTATATGGTTATCTCTGTAATTTGTTGCGTTCCTGTTTAAATCTGGATCAAAAAGAGAACCGAAAGAGCGATTTCCAGGTGTCCATCTTCCGTATGTTCAGGGGACCATCGATAGAATTGGAAGGATTCTCAGGAAGCATAGTATCCCTGTGACCTTTAGGCCCCTGAACACCATTCGTATGTCCCTCAGATCAGTGAAGGATCCGATCGACCCTAAGGATATGAAGGGCGTTTATCTGATCCCTTGTTCCTGTGGGACCCCCTATATTGGGGAGACTGGTCGCTCCATTAATCAAAGGATTAGCGAGCACGCAGCGGATCTTAGGCATAGGAGAGCTAAGTCTTCTGCCTTAGCTGAGCATGCTAAGAAAACCAATCATCGTGTTTGTATTGAGGAGGCTAGGGTTATTGCTAAGGTCTCGCATTTCCATCATTGAAAATTTAGAGAAGTGCTTGAGATTGAAAAGAGACCAAGCAATCTCAATAGAGAGGATGGCTGGAAAGTCAGTAGGTGTTGGGTCCCTGCACTCTCGTCCTAGTCGTTCTTCCGCCTTCCTCTTTAAGTTTTTTCTTTTATCTTTATTTTTAATTATTATTATTTTTATTTATTTATTTATTTATTTATTATTTATATTTCTTTATTTATTTATTATTTTATGTTATTTTATTTTTATTATTCTTATTATTATTATATATTTTTTATTTTTTATTTTTTATTTATTTTTTATTATCTATTATATTATTATTATTATTTTATTTTTATTGTATTTTTTTTATTATTATTTTTTTATTATTATTATTATTTTAACATTATTTTAACTATTTTTATTTCTTTAATATTATTTTATTTAATTAATTTTTCCCTTTTATTGTGTTTATTTATTAGTTTTATTATTTTTTACCAATTAGCTTTTAACTTTGATAATTCTTAGAAATTAGCTCTCATTTCAATTAATTTTATATGTATCTTTTATGACCTTAAGGTCCTTTATATAACTAATCTTCCATTTAAATTCCAATCTAATTATTTTTAACTAATTTTTCTAACTAGCGTAACATCTTTTGATATTCTTTATTTTATTCTGTTATTATAAGGTCCTTTATGCACCTAATTTTCCTTTTAATTATTAATTAATTTTTAATTTTTTAATAATACTTTTAAATATAATTGCTTTATATATTTTTATTTAGACATTTAAAAAAAAATTCATATATTATAAGGTCATGTATTTATCTAAATTCTAACTAACTCATATTTTTATTAATATTTCTTGAATACCCTCGGTAATATTTTATTTATTTTTATAGATACTGGTCCTTAATCTTACTAATTAAACTAATATAATAATTTTGACCCCGGTCCTATTGTCAAACTAGCCGTTGGTCTAGTTAGCTGTTGGAGGCTCCGCTCAGACTATTTAGCATGCTGCGCTGGATCTGTTTCTTCAACTTGTCCTGACGATGAACCACACTAGTTGGTTCGAAACGCGTCGACAAATGGTACTCCATGTGATTTCCGCCGAAAAATCTCTCACTATCTTCAAGTCTTCGGAGACTCTGAGATTGTCGTCAAACAGGTACGTAACACCATACATTGCCTATCAGGTCATTTGAAACACTATCAATCTTTAGTACAAGATCTGACTGAGCATTTCATAACATTCAATATTTCGTCAATCCCAAGACTCCAAAACGTGAGCGCAGACCTTTTAGCTAACGTAGCCTCTAGACTTATTCCCTCCGAAGATTTTAGTCCAGATAGATTCTCAATAGAATTAATCTTCAGACCGTCCATCCCTGACAACATTACAAATTGGAGAGTATTCAATGACGATCCTGATATTGTAAATTTCCTCACTTCTGAAGGATCCTACTCCAATCAAATAATTGACGAAGACCATCACGATCGACAAATACAACAAGATAGCACTGATAATGCTATACCTAAATCGGTGGTTAAGTTGGAAGACTTATACGATTTGAAAAGTCAGTTTAAAAGGTCTACCAATTCTAAGCTCTACAGTTCAACTCTGAACTACGAATTAGTAAACCTAGGAACCGACCATAAACCACAAAACGTTAATCTAGGCCACGGCCTAGCCCCTGAAGAAAAACTAGCGTATATTCATCTTTTGAGACAATACAAAAATGTTTTTGCCTAGAATTACGATGAGTTGAAGACATACGACACTTCTATCATTCAACATACTATCCCTATGATTGACAATGAAAAACCTGTCCAACAGAAACTCAAAAAAATCCACCCCAATTTAGAAAATCAGATAAAAACTGAGCTAAATAAGTTATTAAAAGCCAGAATAATTTTCCTCGTTAGACATTCCAAATGGATCTCCAATATGGTACCCATTAGAAAGAAAAACGGAGATATTAGAATCTGCATCGATTTTCGGAATCTCAATAAAGCCTGTCAAAAAGACAATTTTCCCCTCCCACCTATGGAGCAGATATTACAGGCAATAGCAGGCTCAAAACTAATGTCTTTTTTGGATGGATTCTCAGGATACAATCAAGTGCTGGTACATCCTGATGATCAATTAAAAACCACATTCCGAACTAAATGGGGCACATACGCATATCGGAACATGCCATTTGGTTTGATCAATGCCGGCGCTACATTTCAGAGAGCCATGGACATCGCATTCAAGGGTTTAGTCAATAAATATGTAGTAATTTATTTGGATGATATAACAGTATACTCCAAGAAGCGAAGCGACCATCTCAAAGACTTGAAACAAATCTTTCAACGATGTTTAATGTATGGGATTTCACTTAACCCAAAGAAATCTTTTTTTGCATTAAGTGAAGGAAAACTTCTAGGGTTCATAGTGTCAAAATCTGGTATTCACATTGAGCCTGACAGAATCAAAGAAATTTCTGAAATATCCCTACCTCATAATAAAAAAGCCATGCAATCTTTCCTTGGTTAAATCAATTTTGTGAAGAGATTTGTCCCAGATTTTTCACGAATTGTTTCTCCTTTGCAAACCATGATTAAAAAGAATTCAAATTTTAAATGGGGTCAAGATGAGCATGAAGCATTCAACCTGATCAAACAAGCTATCATTAACGCTCCATCTTTAGCAACCCCGTGTTTTTCAGAATCTTTTATCTTATACACATTTGCCTCAGAGAAATCATATGCTGCGATTCTAACTCAAGCAAATCAAGAGAAAGCGGAAGCTCCAATCACATTTTTTAGCTCGAATTTACAAGGTGCTGAACTCAACTATTCAGACGTGGAGAAACAGGCATATGCTGTTTTCAAAGCGGTCAAATATTTCAGACCTTTCTTACTTAAAACCCATACTAAGGTCATAGTACCGTTTCCAGCGATAAGAAATCTTCTAGTACAGAAGGATGTGGGTGAAAAAAGAGCAAATTGGATCACTGCTTTACAAGAATACGACCTTGAGATCAAACCAGCAAGCATTATAAGAGGTCAAGGCTTCTGCAAAATGTTGGCTGGAGCATCGCAAATTCCTGAAAATTCATCTGAAGAGGTACAAATGTATGAGGTAAGCCTAAACGATGCAGAATCATTATATGCTGACACCATTTATTATCTTAAGAACGGGTATGCTCCATCACACCTGGATCACACTAAGAAAAGAGCTCTGAGATTGAAAGCTAAACAATATCAACTCATAAATGATGTTCTGTTTAAAAAGAATTACGATTCTGTTCTTCTTAGGTGTCTTGAGAAAACTGAAGCCGAAAAGGTTTTGCAGGAACTCCATGATGGACCAGCAGGCGGACACTATGCTGGAGATGCTACTGCACATAAAATCTTACGTGCAGGATATTATTGGCCCACGCTGTTCAAAGACTCACACAGTTACGTGAGGAAATTTCAAGTCTGCCAAACTACTGCAGGGAGACAAAAGAAACCGTCCATGCCACTACAGCCGGTAAACATCGAGAAACCATTCAGTCAGTGGGGCTTGGACATAATAGGTGAGATCGTTCCTCACTCTTGTAAGCAGCATAGATACATCCTCACGGCAGCAGATTATTTTACTAAATGGGTAGAAGCAGTTCCTCTCAAGACAGCTAATTCTGAAAACATCATTGAATTTATAGATCAATTTATAATCACTGGGTTTGGGTTGCCAACGGCTTTAATGTTTGATAATGCCTCATACTTTTCTGGTAATGCAATGACTGAGTTTGCACTTAAAAGAGGGTTCAAACTGAAATATTCGGCCAACTACTATCCGCAAGGTAATGGATTGGCTGAGTCAACAAATAAAAACCTAATCAGGATTATTAAAAGAACAGTTGACCAGAACCAAAAGAATTGGCACAAAACTTTGGTAAATGCTTTATGGGAAGATAGAATAACGAAGAAAGCTTCAATCGGCACTTCTCCCTTTAATTTAGTTTATGGGAAGGAAGTGGTTCTCCCAACTCACTTAGTGATCCCCTCCTTGTCTTTAGTACAATACATCGATGAAGTATCCACTTCCTCCTTACAATTAAGACAAATGGAAATAATTAAATTAGAAGAACAACGAGAACAAGCTAAGAAAACCCATGCTCATCACCAAGCGCTAATAAAATCCTCTTTTGATTCAAGCATAATGACCAGAAAAAATTTTCAGATGGGAGATCTAGTTTTGAAATGGGATAAGGCTCATGAAGAAAAGGGCAAACATACAAAATTTCAGAAGATGTGGATTGGTCCTTTTCAGATTGTAGAAGTCATAGGCCCATCAACATTTGTGTTGCAGGATTTAGCAGGTAGAAGGGATTCTTTGCTTGTTAATGGACAGATCCTTAAAATATATTTTCCATAGAAGATTATTCTTCTAGTTTGTAGGATAGTTTTAGTTTTTCTTTTCTTCCTTATAAATAAAACCAGTTGTAGATGGTTACTACAGGGGTTCACGAAAAAGACACCAATTCTCTATCAGATTTTGATTTTTTTTTTCGCTTCTACAAATAGTAAAATTTTTCGAAAAATCTGATCTTTATTATTGACAGATAGAGTTAACTTTAGCCTAGATATGATACTAGTTTCAACTTCAAAAATTTGATGAAAGCAACCTTTGGCAAAAAATTGTTTTATATCAGCACAATGAAAGGTATCAATAATAAAATAAAGATTCTCTGTAAAACTACTATTTTCAAACTCTATTATTGTCGTCCAGAGCTTTCTTAAGGAAAAACAATGATTTCCTCCCTGCTAAAGAAAATCGCAGCATTCAGAGGAACAATCCAAGAAAACACTATATCTCAAAGAATAAGAGGTCTCATCATGAGCTGGCTTATCATGATCACAGATATTATAACTTGCTGACTTTGCCAATACTGTCCACCAAAACAGGGCAATGACTAAAGATTGTTGCAATCAAAAGACAAGGGGTCTCATCACGAGCCAGCTTGTTCAGCAAAAGTGTAAATCAAGTGAATGACTGTGTCATAATTTGGCCAACAAACCAAGACATTGTTCTTTAGAGAATAAAAAAAGGAAAAAGTGTCAAAATGGGTTTTTCTCTGAAAAGTTGTAAATAGTTTTAAGCAGGATAAAGGATCATTGCTGGGTAACAGGTAACCCTGTCGAGGCTATGGACGCCTGCTGGCAGCAGAGGCTCTACCTACGACAAATGAGCATATTTTAAAAGCCAGCACACAGAGAAGACCTTATTTTATCTTTAAAAGACCAAGTAATGGCTGATGTAAATACAAGGACAAAGCCTGAGGAAGCAAACAATTGGAATAGAAAAAGGTTGAAACAAAATATCATTGATAGGATAAGGCATAATGTACTCTATCTGTCCATAACAAAATTTAGACTTATGAAAATTTTTCTGCTTTGGAAGTTAAAATTCAATAGAAAAGCAAAGATCACTGGTTTTTCCCAGTGAATCGCCATTGTTGTGGCCACCAACAACCCCCCTCTTTGTTTGGTATTAGCAATAACACCAAGCAAATGGGGACCCTTAATAAAAAATCCAAAAAAAAATTTATGAAAATTTTTGTATTCGACTCCTTAAAACTGTATCGCATCGCAAGAAGAGAATAAAACATTTTCTTATGAGCATAATAAACTGCGAAGAAGCGACGCGAAATTCATCGCATCGCATACATTATGAAGCGCTCTTAAATGAAAAATCTTAAGAAATCTCCGACGGCCGATATGCGACGTCGCATATCGCAACATCACGTAAGCAGCACACAATGATTGAATGACTAAGCGCGATCTGCGATGCCGCAATGCTGCGATCTGCGATGAATGCGATATGCGATAAATGCGATTTGCGATAAATGCGATCATGAATTTCTGCGATGACACATCTTGACGACGCGATCCACGATGCTGTGATGCGAGTCGCAGAAATCACCCATTGCAAATTTTCCTCGGCGCAGTATTCAAGGAAAGCTGTCCGTAAACCAAAATTGGGTGCGCGCCTTAAAAGAAATTAATGAATGTACGCCAAAGTATTCAAGAAGGACAGTTTTGTGTTTTTCGAAGAGTCAGTTCGCTATGGGTGTCATGATTTCATACATTCATAAGAGCTTAAAGCTTTCATGTCAATCTTTATTATCATTACTCTTTTCCTTTGCGTAAACTGTAAGACAAGAAATAACATGAAGCAATGTGCAGGAAACATCTAAGGAAAAGGCGAAAGCGTCAATGCTCGGAGAAAAAAGAAGAGATGCCTTCATAAACGGATGCCACATGCAATAGGACCACAGATTCCAGAGTATCACTCAACAGATGTTGATGTCAATAGGCCATCCAACGCTCAGAGTCAAAAGCACACAAAAGCAGCATGTTTACAAAAGATCCTGAAGCTTATGCCCGGTAAAGAAAAAAAGGCGCTAAAGAAGGAAAACGCACCAGAAAAGCCCGGAACAAAGAACGGAGGCAGCATCGCTAAGAAAATTGTTCAGAGAGCAAAGTCCCTAACTTGTTCAGTCATTCGCAAGGCCGGAAACCAAAATAGCAAAAGCAGAATCAGTTTGAGAGAAATTTGGGTTATTACCAAGTATACACGCAGTGAATACACCCAGCCAGAGGAAGATTCTCGAAAATATCTTCTAGTTTACCAGAAAGTGGTGCCAACACTTGTTATTTCTATTTTCGTAGCTCAAACGAAAGCAGAAGGTGACCAGCCGACTCTTCCCAGGCGAATGTTGCATGCTTACAGCACTAAGGAGCAAATACAGAAATGGTTAGGAATTAGATTCAATTTTTAGAAATAGTTTTGCTTTAGAAGAAGGGCGGTCATTTAAAACCGTATCCTAAATTTATGTAATTAAGTTAATTAGTTAGCAGTATTTAAACCCTTCTCAGGCATTTGGAGAAGGGTCCAGAAATTTGTCAAAAAACTTGTCCTCAGAACATGCACTTTTGCACCCTCGGAGGGGGTTTTGATGAATGGATGGATCAAGGTTTATTAATGTTTGCATTTGATATCTACTACTGATGTTGCACTTCTGTACTCTTAGTAGATGTTAGAGCAAGGAGAGATAAATCATTGTTGCTTGAAGCTTATGAGTGGAACCAGTCATAAATGGTACTTTTATCTCTTGACCGTTTCTGTTTATATTCTTAAAGTGATATACAGTTTTTAGTTGTTTATATGTTACTGCATGAATGTGTGAGTTACCATTTGTCACTTTTGTACGGTGGAGTCATTTATTTATGTTTGATATATGAATAACTTATTATGCGATATGCTGTTCACAACTGTTTTGTCTAACTTTTTATGCAAAGTGGTTTATCTTAATTGATTTCTATTCTTATGATAGCTGAATGATATTTATTACCAATTATTGTTTGAAATCTCTTTAGATCGCATAATAGAAGAAATACACCCCGGGTTAGCGTAGATTAGATGTGTTGTTTCTCATTAGATTACAATAGCATAGAGTTAGTTTAAAAGTTTGAATTAAATTAGCTTTAAGTACTCTTAGATCAGCATCATCCAACTCTGCACACACATACACACACCCTTAAATTGGGAAATTGGTCCCATTATCCCCAGTCGGACCCGCTATACCAAACGGATAAGGAGCTGCCAACCAAGGTCCTGACCGGGTGGGTATCTCCCTTGTTGTCAACCCGATTTTCGGGGCTTCAACAAAACTCTTCCTTTCCCAGGGTGCTGCTCAACCTTTAATTTGGAGATCTCAGAGGCTAATGACTCTATAATCTTGGTCATTTTATCTATCTTTGGATCTGAGGATGATGAAGACTCACCCCTCTGTCTCCTTCTATCAACATTCCCCTTGAGCTTCTCTGCAGCCATGATGTTTGATTCTACTTCCAAGGCTGCATCCTACATATCAGCCAAAGTAGCACATTGCCTCTCCCTCAACAGTAAATAGAAGTCAGAATCAAAGGCACTGGCATAGATGAGTCTAGCAAAGGTAGTGGTGGGTTTTACTTCAGCTGGTATCTTGTTGTACATGTGATTAAACCTCTTATTAAAATCAGATAGCAACTCACCATTTTCCCTCTTTAAGTTGCCAAACTTGGTGTGGTAGTAGAGTAGATCCTTCTTATCCCCCCAATGCTTTAGGAATGCATCATCTAAAGCCTCAATATCTGTTATAGATCTTGGGGTCAGTTCTCTAAATCATTTTCTAGCCTCTCCATCTAGGCTTTGGACAAAGACTCTCATCCAGACATCATCTTCACTAATGTCCAAGTTATCAGCATAGCTGTAGAATGATTCAAGATGTTCTTCAGATGTAACACCTTCAATCCCAATGAAATTAGGCATATACTTCTGATATTCTCTAGTAGGCATGGCATTCAAAGGAGTGGGCAGTACTAGAGGTCCATACCTAGCAGCTATGATTCTTTCCATTTTGGTAGGTGCTTGTGGGCCTACCATAGTTGTGGTGGCTATAAGGGTACTGGAAGTCTGAATGACAGAGGGCTGAGGAGTGATTGATAGGACTAAAGGAGTATGATGGATAGGAGGTGAGGTTTCCTTTGGGCTTACAACAAAAGGAGAACCTAAAGAATAAGGAGCTTTATGAATCTCTGAGATTTTTTCTTCACTGCTAGTATTAGAAGTTATACTCTCAACATGTATTTGTTCTATTACAGGATTTTCTTGAAGAGATATAGAATATTGTTTAGATTTACCTGAACCTGATGCTCCTTTCTGCAATACCTTTCTTTCTTTGATGATTTTTTCAGGATCAGATATTGGGTCAGCTTGTGGCTTCTAAGGATTTCTCCGAGTATGCCTCACAAACTGAGCCAGAACTATGAAGTGGAGTCGCCAAGAGGTTCGTCCTTCAGTAGAGTCGCCAGACAAATTATTACAACCAAAAAAGTGCCCAGACTTTGTCTATCATCAAAGTTGGATCTATGTTGTCTCCTAGGGAAGCTGAGCTTCAGTCTCCTTTCCCCGACAACGGTGCCAATTATGTTATCACTCCAGGAAACTCTCCTAGGTTGTAGCTCAGAGATGCTCGGTAACATATAATCTTCAATATTGTTCTCGAAACTATTGGAATGGATGAAGTTTTGGATCAAGCCAGATAATTGTTTCAACTCTGTTTTGACTCTAGACATGGATGAACACCCTCAACTTGACAAGGTTTTAGACCACTAATGCTCAATAGTTTATAGATTCAATGGATAGATGGAGAATACTGACTATACCGGCAAAATTATACATAAACATATATTAATGGCTAGCTACAGGAAGTAGATGAAGCTTGCAAATCTAATTTATCAACACAGAGATAAGATGACAGTTATTTGACATTAGACAGAGAAGAAAACATGAATAACCTATTCAATTGCAGATCCAATTTATTAATGCAGAGATAAGATGACAGTTATTTGGCATTAGACACAGAAGAAATCATGAATAGACTATCCAAGTGCAAGCTTAGGACAGAGGAGAAATTGAGAATTGAACATGTAATAGCAAAAGAAGCTTGTATTACTGGAATGAAGATGAGACGCTGCAAGGAACAGAGTATCCACAGTCTCTAGAAGTTGAACCCTTGTTACTCTGAACTTACAAATATTTATAGGCCCTTTACAATGCTCTCAAGCCTTCTGAGGCTCGAGAGGTCTTAATCTATCCTCTCTGTCCTTTGTTTAACAACTTGATGCCACGACCGAACACGCAGGAGCTCGGAGGCCTCTTTCTCTAACAACTAAGTAATTGCATTCGGGTAGTTTGTTGCATTGTTTGGGAGCTCGCTCGTGAAAGCGATGCTCCATGATTGTTCTATTTTTTTTGGCTGTGTTGTGCTATTGATGCCCCATGATCACTTTTGTTTCAAGCTGCATCGTGCTGTGGCCCTTTTTCTCCCTTTCCGGCCTCTGTCTCTCGGCAACTATTTCCTGGCCTCTGTTCAATGATGGAATGGCTCTTCTGGCCTTTGTAATCCCTTCAATTGGCCCCTTTCTGTTAATACAGAGGAATGATGCAATATTGTAAACTCCCACCAAGCTTTGTTTATTTCGGACTTAAAAAGTCCTTAAACACTATCTATTCCCCTATCAGGCCCATCCTTATCACTATCGCAAGTCGCTGATGGCCCATTCCCAATCTTACCTTTGTATTTGGAAATATGTAAAATCACTGGAAATACATTAAAAAATGGCTTTGGCAAACCTAAAAATATTATATATTTTCATTCCCAAACACTTTTGGGTCTAGGTCTTATCGCATCGGCGTTGCTCCAAGGTTCCCTTTGTATTTTGTTAAATAACGAAAAACTTTGAAAATGCATTAAAAATGGCCTTTCTGTGGACTTCAAATTTTATGCAATATCATGTATAATACTGTTGGGCCTGGTTCATCGGGTCGCACACATATATGTGTAAAGGCCCCACCCCATGGTGTTGCTCCGATGCCATATAGTGATGCGATCTGATCGCAATCACATATCGCTCATGCCTCAGACCATTGATAGCACTCTTCGTTAATCTCCGATAACAATCTTGCGATGCGATGTGGGCCGTTGATCTGCGCATTTGATCGACGGCCCACGTTGCATCATTGATTGCCATCCCAATTCACACAGTCTACCCTTAATCCGCTAGTTTCCTCTGTCGATTGCGACTGCTAACTACGACCGTTGATTGCGACCCACCGATCAGATTTGGACCATTGATCAACCAGATCAGACGGCTGCTGTGCATTTAACTGCTTATGCCTCCGATACTTGGTTTTTCATTGTTTTTATGTGTTTTAGCCTCCCGATAATGCTTTTCCACCATTCCAAGGGTTCTTCTCCTGTGTTGGTTTTCATATTTGGCAGGATTTTGCTATCTTTTGAAGACTTAAAGAGCATATTTGGATTCATTTTTGGGCCAAATGCCAACAAGGCTAATAGGTCCAACACCATCGACAAAGGCCAATAATGATACCTATGCAATTGGGCAACTATTTTTCTTACACCAAAATTACCAGCAATAAGAGATGTATGTGCTTCCCTTATAATATTAACTCTTTCACCTTGTGGAATGCATAACTTGCCTAGATGATAGAATAGTTTGTCATGAACATAGTAATACAGTTCTTCAATTTGATTGCCTTTACTCAAAGTTTCATATAGATGTTAAAATTATTCATCTTTAGCATATTATTCAATGTAGCTTTCATGCGTGATTGAATTATGCTAAAGAATTGTAGAAGCATTGATTATAGATATTGATAACATATCTGCAACTTTTTTATATATGCCTTTCATATATCTAATGACCAAGTGAAAGTGTTGTAAAAATCCCATCCATCTGAAGTGCCTTGATTGTTGTAGCTTAATTTGTGATTGAATATATTGTAATGGTTGATTATCTGTATGTATGATTGTTTCTTTACCCATTAAATAATGCTTCCATTTTTTCACACTTTGTACTAGAGCATACAATTCCTTATCATATGTTGGATATTTCATTACTGCAGTTGTAAAAGTCTCGGAGTAAAAGAATATAGGCTTACCGTGTTGCATCAACACTGCCACCATGGCAAAATCACTTGCAATTTTTTGGATTTCAAATGGTTGCTTGAGATCTAGAAGTGCTAGAACCAATGTTGTACTGGTCTTCTCTTTCAATGTATCAAAGGATTTTTCCTATCTGCCTCCCCACTGAAAAAGCTGTTTCACACCTCAAAGCATGTAGCGGTGTTGCAATAGATGAGAAGCCTACAATGAACTTCCTCCAGTATTGGGTTGCTCCCAAGAAGCTCCTTACTTCTGCCACATTTTTGGGCTTAGGCCAATTTACAATAACCTCAAATTTAGAGGGATCAATTTTCAATTCACCACCCCCTACAATATGACCTAAGTACACCAAAGATGTCTTTCCAAATTCACATTTGGACATATTTAAATACAACTTTTCCCTTTCTAAGACATCCAAAACCTATTTTACATGCTTTACATGCTCTTCACGAGTCTTATTGAAGATCAAAATATCATCTAAGTAGACTATGACAAAATTATCAAGGAATGGTCGCAATACATCATTCATGACCCTCATAAATGTTGCGGGTGCATTATAAAGCCCAAAATACATTACTAACCATTCAAAAAATCCTTGTTTTGTCTTAAAATCAGTTTTCCAAATATCAATTTCACCAATTCTAATTTGATGATAACCGCTTCTTAAATATAACTTAGTGAAATAAACAAAATGCTTCAATTAATCTAGAAAATAATCAATGCAAGTAAGAGAATAACAATTATTTACCATGATTTTGTTTAAAGCTCGGAAATCAACACACATCTGCCATGTTCCATCCTTCTTTGGCACCAAAACAGTAAGAGACCCGCAAGGAGATGTGCTTGGTATGATGACCCCTTTGTCAAGTAGCTCTTGCAACTTCTTCTTAATCTCCATACTTTCCAAAATGAACATTCTATACTTGCTAATATTAGGAAGTGGAGCATCCTGATGCAACTGAATCTCATATTGAACTCCTCTTTTTGGAGTGATTCTTTCAGTTTCCTAAAACATCTTGCCATAAGTATCAACAACTTCACTCAATCCATACTTAATTTTAGGATCACATCCTCAAAATTCTTCATATTTATCAACATTAACCCGCCACCATTTTTGACCCATATGTCATCCACCGTTAGCGTATACCATGGGGGTATGGTAGAGACACTATATATGGAAGGATCCCACTATATCCCTTCCCCCAAACTTGGTTCCGACAATGTTAAATAAAATATGTCTGCCAACATATACTAGGGAACATGATTCATCTAGTTGTGAGGCATAAGATTTGTTGCCTGCAGGTCAGGAGGTTGAATTCGTTGAACCTCTAATCCAAAATTTTGACCCATAAAACAAGGCCACTTGGCCTCCTTAGATTGGGCCGTGTGGCACCCTCTCATTGTGCCACATGGCTCTGTTCCATTGGTCCCATCCACCAACTGCACAATCACACTTGTCGAGCTCTGAATGGACCATGTGTCCAATGGAACCATGAGCTTAGAACCTTGATTTGAAACCATGATTTTACCATTGACCTATGGAACCTTGAGCGTTAACCATTTACTTTGACCTGTTGACTTTTGATTTTTTCCCCTATTTGGACCTGAACTTTCACCTTGCATAACTTTTGCATACGATGTATGTATTATCCTGTTTAAGTTGCATTGGAATCAGAACATCGAGCGCTACTAATTGATCTCATTTTCAAATGCATCTGAGAACGTTTATTTTTGATAATTTTCTAGAACTTTAAGCATATTTTGGATCCTTCAGATCACTTTCTCACCCTACCTTTGCATTCCTTTGTGGAGTGGGAAGAGTTGTTGTAGGGCTCATAAATTTGGGCATGTGGAAATAATTGTAAGGGGAATGAACTATGATAGAGAATTGATGCAAGTTGTGGACCCCACCCAAAGTTATAAATCTTAAATATGAAATAGGATGAATAATTAGAGGATGTGGATAATTAAGGTAAATGCGACAT
The DNA here is from genome assembly GCA_031772625.1 of Pinus tabuliformis. NCBI lineage: Eukaryota > Viridiplantae > Streptophyta > Pinopsida > Pinales > Pinaceae > Pinus > Pinus tabuliformis. The sequence continues at coordinate 95,912,801 of CM062805.1, read as the reverse complement.
GGAGGTCTAGGAAACAATAAGTTGCAAGTAGAATGACTTAGTTAATATTGCAATGTAAATGTGTCTAAAAGTCATTACCACTGGAAAGAGTCAAAATTTAGCATTGAGGGGTCACACATTGATGTTATGGGCATGAAAAAAGAAAGTGAATTCAAATAGGTAATTACGCAAAGATAACATATATCTATGGAAGTAAATCTATGAGATAATTATATAACACAAAAGATAACTAGAATCCAAGGAAGAAAGAGATCATGAAGAAATAGTATAGAGAATGGATATGAAAGGGACAACTCATTGAGGGAGAAGAATGACATTTATTTGGACATGACAATCATTGTAAACCTATTCTAGTCTACAACCTAGCAACATAAAGTTTGCAAATGTAGAATATCTAGAGTAGAAAATAAATGAGATGCAACCAAGAGAGTTGTAAAAATAGAGGTCAATAGATTATGTCTAAGTGTTATATGTATTTGTTGTTATTTTAATAAAGAGTAATTATGTTGAATATGTTTTTTGTCGATGTCTGTTTCTATTTTGTGATCTTCTACTATAAGTGTGTGGTGTGGTGGGGGCGGGGGGGTCTATTCTCTATGCATCAAGTATGAAGATTGTGGTTAGTCAAAATCATTGGACTATGATCATATAACTTTTCATTGCAAGAATTGCTTCAAGCAAGGTCATCTAGAAATTTCTTATTTGAAGGAAAAGGATTCCCTAGCCTAAAAGAGAAGAAACTATAAACTCACTAGGTGGAAGGAATTGGTGATTGAAAACCTTGGGTGAAATCAATTACACAACAAGATACTCTAATCCATATTGGCAATGCATAACTAGATGCTAGTTGATACAATATACAACCATATTTTACCCCATGATTGGGTTTGAGACAATTTAAAGTCATTAATAAAAAAATATTGTTTCTCACAAGTAAACCTATCTCCTTATGATAAATGTTTATATGATGTCTTAACAATAAAAAAAAATTACAAGCAATTTAGGAAATAAAAAAAAAATTCATTTTTTTCCCATTAGACAAATTCTAATAATTATAAACTTAAACATTTTACAAATAATTAAAAAAATTAAAACAAAATTCGTAGAGATTTTTTTTTTATTTATTAAAAGGAAGAAAAGGTATTGTATAAATAGAAAGCGGGACTAGTTGCACCTATCTAAATCTGACCATAAGATGTTTTGGGGAAAATTTTGATTCATAAAACTAAAGAAAATAATATGATTCCATTGGAGAACTAGAAATCCTACCTTGAAAATCTTTATGAATCCCCTAAGGGCATGGACACCATTTCAAATGTTCTTATAGAGTATGAAATATTTTCTCTATAAGGCATGGAGTTTGGGGTTAAGAAGTTTTCACCTGGGAAAGCTAAGGACTTTGAAGGATACAAATATAAAAATTTTAAAATATGAGGTCCAATCCTCATCCCTCACATACCCAAGTTCTTCAATTTGGTAGTGAATCAAGGCTTCCCTAAGACTTGGATGTAGAACCTCATTATAACTATCATTAAAATTAAGGATAAAAGAATTCCCTCTAATTATAATATTATGATTAGAAACATTTTAGCCAAGTTGTACATAATTATTTTTGAAAGGAAGATTATCCCTTGGCTAGAAAACCATGATAAAAGTGCTAAATGCCAATCCAAGTTTAGGATATATCATTCTACTATGGACTACCTTGTTACTCTCATGTGTTGAGAAACTAAGTGTAGGGTAGTTTAATTCTTGATTTCTCTTCTTGATAATTAATTGTGAATATTATATGTCTTCTTGTTACTCATTTATGTCTTCTTCATCAAGCACTTATACAAGTGTTCAAAACATAAAGATCACAATGAGAAAAAGCAAACCATAGATTAGGCTAGAGGCTAGGGAAAAACCCTAAAGGGGAAAACCCAACAGTCCTTCTCTTATAGAATTAAATGAAATGAGAGATATCCAAGACCAATCTGCCACAAATATACCAAGTCAAACCCTCCTTCAAGTCTCCTCCAATAGTCAAAGTCAATGCTGGTCAAACCTCCTCAAATCCTAGTCAAACACAAATTTTCGTCTCTATAGTAGAGGATGAATTTCAACCTTGCAATCATCTCAAAAATTCAGCCCTTTTTCCACATAATTTTGAATCACATACGAGCTGTAGTTGGGTACACAATTCAACTTTCTGCTTATTCTTTGACTTCCTTCTCTCTCATTTGACTTCGGCCTTCTTCTTGTTGTTAAGGTGCATAATATACTTGATTATTTGATGATGAATGATGTCTCTAATGGGTCGAACTTGTCTATTATATATAGTTGTCTAGGAGGGTTGAATAGGTGCCAGTAGGCCGACTTGTCCAAGAAGGTCTAACTTGTCATCTTGTGGGCTTATGACTCAAAAATAAAATTCAATTTATTTTTCTTGCAAATGTCCAAATGGGAAATGACTCAAATACATTTTATTTTGACTCATAATAAATTCTTTTTGACTCTATAAGCATGACGAACATGCTTTGATAAGAAATAAATATAATAAATACATCTATGATAAGTTTATATTATGAAGACCCAACCTATAAGTTACAAATTTCAACACTCCCTCTTAATCAGGGAGGTATTCATAATGACTTAAAGGGATCTTCAAAAATTGAAATATTCATATAAGAAAGGATCTCGATTGATAAGCATCAATGATGATAGCATCACCAAGGAATTGATGAGTAAGATCTATCTCTCCACTAGATCTTAGAACAATGCTAACCCACATATGTTCACAAAGGTATAACCTCACAGGACAATTTTCTAATCCCAAGGAAATGCCAGTCCGCTGGACCATTCTTTACCAAGTCCATGTACTCGAATTAGGGTGTTAATTTGTTAAAATTGGAAACTAGGGAAAAACTTCATGTGGGTCATCTTATTCATGGCTGATAATATTTTTATTAGATTCCTCTCATCAAGAGGTGTAGGATTGATATAAAGATCATCCGATTCCGATAAGTATTCATGGAGATATGAATTTATTTTGATTATGGAATTATTATCAGGCTGACCTACAACTCATATAGGCTCAGAAGCCCAACAGTCGCATCTATTCAAACACCAACATTGTGTTTAAATATAAGAGGACTTTTCCTCATTTGGATTCACTCATCTCATCACCTCTCTCTCTCTCTACTACGCAGAAAAGAGTCTCTTCTCTACTGCGTAGAAAAGGGTCTCTATCTCACACATGTGAAGCCGGAAGCTGTTGAACCTGAAGCTGCAACTGCAGATCCAAATTTTGACCAGCATTGACCATCATATCTCCTCCTTAGAACTACACTGTAGGTCCATCTAGATCTCCTCTGAAAGCCACAACTTTTGGTGGTGGAATCAAGTCAATCTGACGGACGGTTTGTAAGATATCGACTGCCCTAGTTTGAAGCTGGAAGCTGCCGAAACTAAAGCTACAACTGCAGAAGTAAAGATTGACTTGCATGGACTAGAAGATCTCCTCATCTGAACTGCGTTGTAGGTTCATCTGAACCTCCTCTGGAAGCTGCAACTTTTGGTGGTGGAATCAAGCCGTCGGTTTGTGAGATATCGTCTGCCCTAGTTTGATAATGAAGCCGCTAATGCTGACATTGTTGATCTAGGGTTTGCTACTGCTGATATGAATCAGATTTATTGTACTATTTCTCTCTGCTGAATTATTGAATATAAAAGAAGATTTGGTCAAAGGGTTTCCCCACACATTGTGGGGTTTGTCCCTGGCTAGCCGCCACATCTTGTGTCTCTTGTCTTGGCTTGTTTTTTTTCGATCATTTAATGTTCTATCTACACTTTACTTTATGTACATGTGATTGCTAATCTGTGGAATATAATAAGAAAAGGAAGTAAAGTGTTATAAGCATAGAAAATACCATAACTTAACATAATCATAATTGACCACAGTACATGACTCAAGAATGTTCATCCAAGATTCTTATCCAATCAACCATTCTCCCTATATGTGTTCATGCACTATACTTATGATGGTTAGTCCCGGTCATAGTACATGACACATGGGGAACAATGTTGAGAAATGGAAACAAGAAATTCTAGTTTAATTTGTCCTTGAATTAAATTGAGAATTAAAATCGAATTATATTCTCATAGCAACTAGTAAATAGTTAATTAAATTTAATTAACTTAATTATCTTAGGAATTTCAAGTTGGAAGTCTTTGTGTAATCATGTATATGTTCTCCCTAAGTTTTAGGGGTCGAGTATGAGTTTAAATTGAGTTGGAAATTAGATCACTAAGTTTACTGAGTTAAGTTTAGTTACATTAGTTCTAAATTGTTTTTGGAACCAATAGAGGACTAACAGTTAGTTGGTTCACTAATTCATCCACTAGTGCTACTCCAGTTAACTGAACATTCCCTCATCAAAAACTCATGCATTTTGATGTTGAGAAATACCTAGCTGAGACTAGAGTGTAGGGACAATGTACTATCAGTGGCATGATTCACTGATTTGTATAGATCGTGCATGCAACCATGAACTAGACCTAGTTTGGATTGTGCAGTTTTGGAAGCACTGGATTCCCATTAATATGGGCTATTCAACCATAGGAATTGTGCAAGGAAATAGGGGCTTGGAGAGCTACAGAATAGGTTAAGTATGTAGCTTGAGCTTGCTTGTGAGCTAAGAGAGTTGAGCATACTTGTGCGGAATTGTTCTAGTGATAAAAATCTTTGTATATTCACTCATATTTCTGGTATATGCAATATAGATAACAGGGTTTTGACCAATGGATTTCCCCATATACATCTTGTGTTATGTTCCATTGATTCATCTTCTTCTTGTTCTTATTGTTTTCATCGATTTATTGGCTTCCGCTAGTTGAAAGTAGAAGTAGATTCTTGTCCTGTGCTTTAGTAAATTGTATGAGCTTGTGAATCTACAGGATTTTCTACATGGTATCGAAGTTGAGAATAGTATGCTAGAGGAGATTTTGAAGTTTTGATTTTTGGGTTACAAGTGAAATTCGAATTTGCAATACATACTTCAGGATCGGCATATGGCGTTCTACGGTTTACGACTTGAGTATGCCTTGGAAGGAAGCTCGAATTTTATAGCCTAGAGGGACAAAATGGAGGTTGTGCTAGAGGATAATCGCTTGAAGAAATTCATTAATCAAGAAGTTCCTAAGCCAGAAATATCGAATGCACAGACTTTGGCCGAATGGAAGAAGTGTGTGGCGAAGGCAAGGCGGATAATCCTTGAGGGAGTTCGAGACCACATTATCTCGAGTTTCCATGGAAAGGAAACTCTGTATGCTATGTGGAAAGAATTGATAGACTTGCATCAGAGCAACAATGACCAAAGGAAATTAGCACTGAAGGACAAACTTCAAAAAATCAAAATGGAAAAAGGCAAGACTATTCCAAAATACTTGACCAAGTTCACTCAATGTTGTGATGAACTTGGAAGTGTTGGAATCATGGTTTTCGAGGATGATATGGTTAGTCTTGCTCTTCTAGGACTCCCAAATATTTGGCATAGTGATCATGACTCTGTCAATGATCGGGAGAAGCTGCCAGATTTGGAATGAATGTGGTTGGATTTGATGCAAGAGGAGATCATGAGGAACACCAAGGATGGCACTTCATCAAAGACTAATGATGAAGAGAAATGTGCCTTAGTGATTAAGGAAAAGAAGGGAAAAGGGAAATCTTCCCATTCCAAATTGGATTCTTATCAAGGAGGTAAGAAGAAAGACATGACGAAATTTAAGTGCTTTCATTGTTATGAGCTGGGCCATTTTTCTACAAATTTCCCACTCAAGAAGTCTAAGAAGAAGTACTCAAGAGGAGCAACGGGTGAGGCTTTGGTATCTCAATTCGAATTGGACTTTTACCTCATTGTATGCATGGTGTCATCAATGATGGGAAGTGCATGGTACTTAGAAATTGGAGCTTCATTCCACATGACTGGCGACAAAGAGTTATTCATTGACCTACTAGAGAAAGATCTCCAGATGCATATCGAGATGGGTGATGATAGGAAGTATAGTGTTACTGGATTGGGCACGATTACTTTTCAGAGGGAGCATGGGGCTCCACTCACCTTGAAGAGTGTTATGTATGTGCCTGGGCTGAAGAAGAACTTGGTATCCATTGCCATACTTAAGGATAGAGGCTATGATGTGATCTTCTCAAAAGGAAAGGCATTCCTTCGACACAGAGCAATGGGTCGGGTAAAAAAGATAGGGATTCAAGTGAATAATATCTATAAGTTGGAGGTAGAGGAGTGTGCTACTTTGAACACAAAAGCAGAAAGGGTGTAGAGCTGATACGTTGGCGAGTTGTGGCACAGGTGATCGAGCCACTTGCATCATGGAGCTTTGAAGATATTGCAGCAAATCTCTACTGGTCTTCCCAAAGGTACGCTTGAGCAAGTTGATACATGCAAGGGGTGTACTTTTGGAAAATACGCCAAGTCGTCCTTTCACGACAGATACGGTTGAGCAAAGGCTATTCTATAAAGAGTCCATTCATATGTGTGTGGACCATTCTCGAAAACGTCCACAGCCAAAAACAAGTATTATGTTATATTTTTTGATGAATATTCTCGTAAATGCTGGATGTTTTTCATGGAGAAAAAGGATCAAACTTTTACAAAGTTTTGTGAGTTTAAAGCATTGGTGGAGAAAGAGTCAGGTAAGAAGCTTAAAGCTCTATGGAGTGATAGCAGTGGTGAGTATGTATCAAATGAGTTTAAGAACTTCAAAGGGATTAAATGAGAGTTGACGACACCCCATAACCCTCAACAGAATGGGGTGGCCAAGAGGAAGACTAGAAGCATAGTAGGGTCAGCAAGGAAATGTTTCATGATCAAGGCCTACCACTATATTTGTGGGATGAGGCATGTAACACATCGGTTTATGTTCAAAACCGTATCCCACATCGGATACTTGAGATGAAAACACTAGAGGAGGCTTATTCCGGTAAAAGATGCCAGATGTTGGCCACTTCAGGATTTTTGGATCATCGATATATTTCCATGTGACCAAAGATGCATAGAAGAAGCTTGAGCCGACAACAGAGTTGGGGATATTTGTGGGGTACACTGATACACCTCACAACTATCAGGTGTACTTATCGAGGCATGTCAAATTCGATGAGGAGAAGGGCATGCGAGTTTCCCTTCAGAGGGAGCTTGAGTTAAATGCGGATGAGGAGCTTTTAGCTCCTAAGGTTGAGCAGCCTCAGATTAATGTGGAGCAACCACATGCAAAGGATCTGGGAGTGGATACATCCACTCAGGCAGAGTCTTCCAGAGAGGGAAGAAAGCACACCAGAGAGGCTAACAGATTGTTGGATGATGCACAGGAGAATTTTGGAGCACCCACTTCTCAGCGCAGGTAGAGGATGTCACCTGAGAGGTACACTAGATACATGACTCTTATGGGCGAATGTGTTGTGATAGAGCCATCTTCCTTTAAGGAAGCAATGCAACAACCGGTTTGGGTTGATGCCATGGTGGAGGAGTATGACTCCGTAGTTCATAACATTGTTTGGGATGTGGTCCCTAGACTGGAGGACAAGTCAGTGGTGATCTTCCATTAGCTTTACAAAGTAAAGAAAACTACAGATGGTAGTGTGGTGAAGCATAAGGCTAGATTTGTGGCCCATGGCTTTTCATAGGTAGAGGGGATTGACTATGATGAGACCTTTGCTCCTGTTGCAAGGTACTCATCAATCAGATCTATATTTGCACTATCAATATAGATCGGTTGGAAGATACATCAGATGGATGTGAAGACAACCTTCCTTAATGACATGATTTTGGAAGAGGTGTACATAAAGGAGCCTAAAGGTTTTGAAACCTTTGACCATGAGTCGCATGTGTGCCAGTTCAAGAGAGCATTGTATAGGCTAAAACAAGCACCCCATGCTTGGTACACTAGGATAGATAGCTACTTCACCGGTTGGGCTTCATAAAGAGTGAAGCAAATGTGAACCTGTACCACATAGTGGTGGAAGGTAAGTTGTTGATCATTGTACGTTGTGTTGGTGATCTCATATTGACATGTGATGATCAACTTATCAAATCTCGCAAGGAGGACCTTGCAGGAGAGTTTGAGACAAAGGACATGGGGCTCATGCATTGCGTTCTTGTCATGGAGGTATGGCAGGGAGATGGGGATTTATTTATGTCTCAAGGCAAGTATTCAAACAATATACTCAGGAGATTCCACATGGAGAGCAACAAACATGTGGAGACTCTTGTAGTAGGTAACTTGAGGAAGGAGGATGCTACTTCAGGGGAAGTAGTGGAAGCTACTATTTATAGGCAGCTTGCGGGTTCACTCATGTACTTGGTGAACACACAACCGGATATGTGCCATGAAATTAACCATCTTAGTCAAGTGATGGTTAGGCCTACCAAGCTGTATTGGAAGGCGACAAATCATGTGTTGATATATCTCAAGGGAACTTCTCAGTATGGATTATGGTACAAATGGACAGAGGGAGTGAAGCTTCAGGCTTCACCGATGCAAATTGGGCAGGGAGTCCATCCTATAGGAAGAGTACAATAGGAGGGATCTTCAGTATTGGGTCAGCAACAATTTCTTGGTACAGTAGGAAAAACAGATCGATTGCACTCAGTTCAGCAGAGGTAAAGTACATGGTTGTGATTAAGGCAGCATGCGATGCCATCTAGATGAGGAAAATCCTGGTTGGTTTGTTTGGTTAGCAGATGGATCCAACTGTGATTTACTGCAATAATCAGAGTTGTATCAAACTCTCTGAAAATCCAGTTTTTCATGATCAGTCCAAGAATATTGATATCCAATACCATCATCTCATAGATTTTGTATTGAGGCGGATTCTGTTGTTAGGGTACATTCCCACGGAGGAGCAATATGCTAACATTTTAACAAAGGTATTTTCAAGATGTAAATTCGAGTTTCACAAAGACAAGATCGGGGTAGCTGATAATCCCTTTCTTGTTGAGAGGGAGTGTTGAGAAATGGCAACAATAAATTCCAATTTAATTTGTTCTTGAATTAAATTGAGAAATAAAATCTAATTCTATTCTCATAGCAACTTGTAAATAGTTAATTAAGTTTAATTAACTTAATTAGCTTAGGAATTTCGAGTTGGAAGTCTTTCTGTAGTCATGTATATGTTCTCCCTAAGTTTTAGGGGTCCAATATGAGTTTAAATTGAGTTGGAAATTAGATCACTCAGTTTACTGAGTTAAGTACAGTTAAATTAGTTATAAATTGATTTTAGAAATAAGAGAGGACTAACAGTCAGTTGGCACACTAATGCATCCACTAGTGCTACTCAGAAACTCATGCATGTCAATTCTGAGAAAGACCCAGTTGAGACTAGAGTGCAGGGACAATGAACTATCAATTATATGATTTACTGAGTTGTATAGATCATGCATGCAATCAGGAACTAGACCTAGTTTGTATTGTGCAGTTTCGGAAGCACTGGATTCCCATTAATATGGGCTATTCAGCCATAAGAATTGTGCAAGGAAATAGGGGCTTGGAGAGCTGCAAAATAGGCTAAGGATTTAGCTTGAGCTTGCTTGTGAGCTAAGAGAGTTGAGAATACTTATGCAGAATTGTTCTAGTGATAACAAGTTTTGTGTCTTCACTCATATTTCTGATATATGCAATACAGATAGTGGGGTTTCGAGTAGTGGATTTCCCCAGATACATCTTGTGTTATGTGCCATTGATTTATCTTCTTCTTGTTCTTATTTCTTTCATCGATCTATTGGCTTCCGCTGGTTGAAAGTAGAAGTAGATTCTTGTCCTGTGCTTTAGTAAATTGCATGAGCTTGTGAATCTATAAGTTTTTCTACAAAAAAGGTGTCCATCCTCACTCCCTCTCAATCTGGGAGGAGATATCCAAAAGCCCGAGATTGCCTAAAAAATACTCAAGCTTTCCCTTAGGAAGGGACTTTGTCGATACATCCATCTTACTCCATGCTTCAAATGTAGTGGTATTTAATCATAATGTGCTTTGACCTCACATGATTATCACAACATATTATGGTTGAATCCAATACTCCTTTAAAAAACTCAGCAAGAAATTTATGGATCCAAACTACTTCATGACAAACTTCACCGGTTACCATATATTTAGCTTCAACAATACTTATCACAATTGAATCTTGTTTTCTGCTCATCCAAGAAACCATAGTGAATTCCAAACAAAAGCAACTACCAATCATACTTTTCCCATTATCATAATTGTTTGCCTAATCAAAACCAGTGTAACATAATAATCATATCTCATTTCCTACAACATATCTCAGATAATGATGTAAGGTTCCACAAAATATCTCAAGATGTGCTTCACTTCTATCCAATGATCATGTCTGGGATCCATTTGAAACTTACTTAGAGAATTACTACATAACATATATGTAGTCTGGTGTTCACTAAATACATTAGAGAATCAATCAACTATAAGTGTAATGATGGATCAACAATGTTTGAGTCTGAACTTCTCAACTTCTTCAAATTGGTGATCATTGGTGTTTCCATAGGTTTACAATCCATCATCCCAAATTCTTATAGAATCTTCATCACATATTTTCTTTGACCAAGAAGCATCTTACTAGGTTTCTTCCAAACTTCAAGTCCCAAGTAATAGTGCATTAGTCCAATATATTTTATGTCGAATTCAACTACTATATCCTTCTTGCATAGATGAATAAGATGCTCCACACCTATTATTAATAAGTGATCCACATATAGAAAAATTATTATGGCTTCATTCTTCACTACTTTGATGTAGATATTTGTATCTGCAACACCTTTGATGAAACCAAGCCTTATTAGATAAGCATCCATATGTTCATACCATGCTCTAGGGGCTTGTTTTAAGCCATACAGAACCTTCTTCAATTTGAAAACATGGGATTCCTTTCCATGGGCCTCAAATCCTTGAGGTTGTTCAATGTAAACTTCTTCATCAATTGCGTAATTAAGAAATGTGGTCTCCACATCCATTTCATGTATATTACATCCCATAAAAGTTGCAATAGGGAGGAGTTCTAATAGTTGTGTATATGGCTGTAGGAGAAAATTTTTCATCATATTCAATTCACTCTTGTTGAGAGAATCCTCTAACCACATATATAGCCTTATATTTGTCAATGCTCCCATCAGTTGCATGCTTACTTTTATAAACCCACTTGAAAGTCACAATAGATTTATCCTTTAGTCTAGGAATGATTTCCCAAACATCATTCTTCATTATTGATTGATATTATTCCATGATTTCTTTCTTCCATACTTGTTTCTTAGAAGCCTTTTCATAAGTAGAAGGTTTTGATTCAATGAGCTTGGTCATATATATTGCATAACCTTTTGGGTCTCTTACTTTCTCTAAATGTTCCATTTAGAGATGCATGTCCTTCAGCGTCTTGCAAGGTTATTCTAAGCCAAGCATGTCTCTTTCTAGTTTTGGGAACACGTTCCATATGCGTGCTTGGTCTTGGTTCTTCTTCATGATGATCAATTGATATTTTTGGAGAATTGACTTGACTTGGACTATCTTCATTATAAAGACAAGTCCTTCTTCTTCATCAGAATCAATAGGGTTATCTATGGACTTCTTGTATGCAACACTTTCATCAAATGTGGCATCTCTACTTACATCAATAAGAGGATGTTCCTTGATGTAGATTACGTATGCTGTAGACAAATTAGTGTAGCCAACGTAGATTCCTTTCAAGCCTACAAGATCCAACTTATTTTTCTTTCCCTTCGGAATATGAATGTAAACTGAAAATCCAAATGTTCTGAGGTGATCAACATTAGGTTTCTTTCCAGTAAAGGCTTCTTCCAGAGTTATGTCACTAAGAATTCTATGAGGGCTTCTATTTTGAAATATATTGCAGTCATGGAGGCTTCTCCACATAGGAATTTGGGAAGGTATTGATCATGTACCATAGCTCTTACACATTCTTCGATAGATTGATTCTTCCTTTTAGATACACCATTCTATTGAGGATTATAGGGAACTAATAATTCCCTCTTAATACAATCTTTTTTTCAAAATGCTACAAATTCTTTGGTTGTATATTCCCCAACATTATTAGATCTTAGGGTCTTTATCTTCTTTTCAATCATATTCTCAACTTCAGCTTTGAGCTCTTGGAACTTATCGAACATTTCATTTTTAGACTTCAAGAAATAAATCCAAGTCTTCTTAGAATGGTCATCAATGATGTCACATATTATAGATGTCCACCAAGTGATTTTTCAGATATTGGACCACACACATCAGAGTGAATTAGGTCTACTATTTCCTTGGGTCTTGAGTCACTTCTAGGAAATGGCTTTTTCACATTTTTTCCAAGAGCATGCCCTTTATAGATTCCTTCATGTTCTTCTTTTAGTTGAGGCATACTTGTAACCATTTGACTCAAGAATGGAAATATATTGTAATGGAAATGTTCATATCCTCTATGCCACAATTCACATGGATTGATATCAATGTGTACTAAAGCTTGAGGAGTAAGAGTTAGAACACTATACAACCTCCCCTCACGAATCCCAATAGTTTTGACATGATCTATACTAGATCCCTTAGCCCAAACAACTAGCTTTCCATCAATAAATGCTACACTATCTATGTTATCTTCAAAGTAAGAAATAGAAAGTAAGTTCTTTTTTAGACCAGGAACATAGAGGATGTTGTTGAGATGAATGTTCCTACCAGATTCTAGCTCGATGGAGGTAGATCCAACGCCTTTGACTAGATAACTATTCTTGTCTCCAAGTTCGACCTTGTAATTGGAGCTTCCTTTTGATAGAATGTTGATATGCGCAAGTTCACATGTCATATGCCTTGAAGCTCCACTATCAATTACCCATGTATTTTCATCTTCAATTTAACCTATAAGAGTAGAGTAAAGACTTCCATCCTTGAATTCCTTGGATAGTTTTCAAACAAAAGTGGTGATATATCCTTTTATGGACTCAAGGAGAATTCTTAGAGCCTTCAGACCTTCTTTCATGTACTTGGCCATCAAAAGGGAGAGAGAGTTGCTACAAAGATATCTTCGATCAAGAGTACCAACAAATTGTGATCTTCAAGCTTCCTTCCTTCACCTTAGCTCTAATACCATGTTGAGAAACCAAGTGGACAGTAGTTTAATGTTTGATTTCTCTTCTTGATAATTACTTGTGAATATCAGATGTATTCTTATTACTTATTTATGTTTTATTCATCAAGCAATTATATAAATGTTGAAAAATAAATATCACAATGAGACAAAGTACACTAGAGATTAGGTTGCGGGCTATGGAAAAACCCACAAGGGGAAAACCCAACAATCCTTCTCTTATAGAATCAAATCAAATGAGAGATATCCAAGACCGATAATGAGACCAATAATCCATAAATATACCAAGTCAACCCTCCTTCAAGTCTCCTCGAATAACTAAAGTCAATGTTGGTCAAACCTCCTCAAATTCTAGTAAAACACAGATTTTCGGCTCTACAACAGAGGCTGATTTTTTTCCCTGCAATCACCTTAGAAATCTAGCCATGTATCGAAATAATTTGGTTGCATGTGCGAGCTATAGTAGGGTAAACAATTTAGTTTTCTTCTTTTGTTTTGACAACTTCTCTCTCCTTTGACTTCAAACTTCTTCTTCCTTTTTAGGTGCAGGAGATACTTAATGATTTGATGATGAGTGATGTCTACAAGGGGTCAAACTTGTCTCTTATATATAGCTCTCCAGAAGGGTCAAATAGGTGCCCCTAGGTTGAATTGTCCAAGGAATACCAACTTGGTGAGCTTGTGGGTTTATGAATCAAAAATAAAATTCAATTTCTTTTTCTTATAAATGTCGAAATGGGACATGACTCAAACACATTTTATTTTGACTCATAATAATAAAAAAATTGATTCTTTTTTACTCTCTAAGAATGAAGAGCATGCTTTGATAAGAAATATTTATAATAAATACATCAATAATAAATTTATATTATGAACACCAAACCTAGTTACAACTTTCAACATCATTATCATCATAGAGGAGTGCCACAAGAATAAAAACAATCTCATTTATTGTTCCATTGACTTTAGAATTTTTTTTAATGATGTTCTGAGGACAAATGTTTGGAAAAGGTTGGAAGAGATAAAGGTTCCTCTTATTTTGAGGTTGTTGTGACAAGGTTGTAAGAGAATTTTATTGCCATGTTTCTGATCACTAAGGACGAGTTGGAAGAAATTAACTACAATATGGGAGTAAAAACAAGGGTTTATTCTCCCCTACCCCTTTTTTCATATATATTTATAAGTTATAGGCTATTTTGGCCCTAATTTGACTGGGTCATCACTATTCTTCTTTACATTGATGATATTGTTTTCTTGGAAAGGTGTCCTTATGATCTTTGCAAGCATCTAAGAATACTTCAAGATTTCTATTCCAAGATAGGTATTGACTATTACTACTGGAAAAACGAAAGTAATGATAATTAATCCAAATTATCATATATGATACCTTCATATATGACAACAATAACTTGGAGGAAGTTCCCTCATACAAATATCTTGGAATCGATATCCATCAGAAGCTCAACAAGAATTATATCATTGAGAAAATGATAAATGGAGGATAGAAAGCTTATGATGGACTTGAAAATAATTATATAGTTAATAGGTCTTGAATATGGGATATAACACAACTCCTCTTTAAGACTCCCATCATACTATTATTTTATATGGATGTGAGGTATGGGGATGCAATATCTCTAACAAATCATGGAGGAAGATAGAATAGATAATAAAAAATGGTACATAACCTATAATATCATGAAATAAAGGAAATACACCCAATCTTATCCTCCTCATCGAAGCAAGTCTTTTCCCCATCAAAAACATGGCTATGACTATGTATCTTATGTATAAGAAGAGGTTAAACAACATGGAAGACAATAGGTTTCCTAAAATTTCTTCTAACTCCAACCAAAACGACCTTTGGTTAGAATAGGGATGGCATAATGATGTCCAATTTTGGCTAGATATTTGGGGGACAAAGGAAAAGGTCATTGTGCAAAATAAGGATAATATTAACAATATCATTACATCGAAATTTAAGGAGAATTTGTGGGGTGATAAAAAGTTAAAGGGGGAAAGAAACTAAGATATTATAAGGAGGTGATCAAACCAATTTTCAAAAATTAAAAGTATCTCTCTATCTTAACTAGTGTAAAGAAGAAACTAAACATAACTAAAGTAAGAACAAATTTTTATGAGCTCCATAGTGAAACTAGGTGTTGTTCAATGTCCAAAGACATTGGATGAAAGAGTTTATCACATTTTTTAAACTAAGATGGTTGAAGATGAAAGACACTTTCTCTTAAATTGTCCATCTTATACTCAAATTAGATATAAATTTCAAAATATTTGTCACGCTACAAACCTTCTTGACCATTTTAACTCAACAAAACTATGGTGATCTTGTAAGAATTTTCTTAATAGTTTTCGAGCATAGAAATAAAATTTCCATCATCACCACCACCACCTTCTCGACCTTTTAACTCGAAAAAACTATATTGATCTTGTAGTGCTTCTTGTAATGTTTTTCAAGCATGGAAATAAAATTCTAAATCATCATCATCTTCATCGCTTCTCTTAATACTTTTCAAGCATGAAAAT
Organism: Pinus tabuliformis; assembly: GCA_031772625.1. Taxonomy (NCBI): domain Eukaryota; kingdom Viridiplantae; phylum Streptophyta; class Pinopsida; order Pinales; family Pinaceae; genus Pinus; species Pinus tabuliformis. The sequence continues at coordinate 95,897,115 of CM062805.1, read as the reverse complement.
AAATTCTTCATCATCATCACTTCTCTTAATGCTTTTCAAGCATGTAAATAAAATTCATCATCATCATCATCCAAAATAATCCAAGCATGGAAATAAATTTCATCATCATCATCATTGCTTCTCTTAATGATTTTCAAGCATGGACATAAAATTCTTCTTCATCATCATCATCATCGCTTCTCTTAATGCTTTTCAAGCAAGTAAATCATCATCATCATCATCATCGCTTCTCTTAATGCTTTTCAAGCAAGTAAATCATCATCATCATCATCAACATCGCTTCTCTTAATGCTTTTCAAGCAAGTAAATCATCATCATCATCATCGCTTCTCTTAATTCTTTTCAAGCAAGTACACCACCACCACCACCACCACCCACCCACCACCACCACCACCACCACCACACCACCACCACCACCACCACCACCACCACCACCACCACCACCACCACCACCACCACCACCACCACCACCACCACTTCTCTTAATGCTTTTCAAACAAGGAAATAATTTTTTTTGTCATCATCACTTATCTTAATACTTTTAAAATATAAAAGAAAAATTAGCACTTCTCTTAATTCCCCACCCCATCCCCATCCCCATCCCCATCCCCTTGCAAGTATCACTAATTTTCAAATCATTGGTTTCAAAAAAATTGATAAAAGGATACGAAAGGAAAACAAGCCATGAGGATACCATATAGCTCGTGGACAAAGAATTAACCCAAATGATGAAACAATTCTTATAGATGGCGCAAGTTATTAAATCACGAAAATGAGTTCGCTTGCAATTATAAAATGATGTAAGAATCTTGAATGGTAGGAGCTTTGCCATTTGGCAGGTAATTTTATAAGTAGCTCACTGAATACACAAGGAATCTTACCATCCATTATAGGATTTTATAAAGAAGTGATAGGGTGGATAAAAGCAACGGAATCTACTTTATCCAGAGTTTTCACATTCCCGAGGTTCAGTTTTTTAAACTAGTTCACGTGAACATAGCATTTACATTTTATATGTTAAAATTTTGTAATTTTGTGTGTCACATGTTTTAATAATGGTTAGGGTTAATGGAGTACAAATCATACAATTGGTGTTGTGCTAAATTATTATAAGAATAATTTTTTAATATTTAAACTATTAATATATATATATATATAAATTAATTCAAAAGATCTAATAATTTAAATTACTTTAAAATAATTTTTTTTTTTTATTTTCATTATTAAAAAAACTGAAAACATTATTAAATTTAAAACATTTTTTTATCCAATAAAAAATCAATTTCAATACCCCTTACCCCTTACCCCATTTTTAATTTTCCAAAAAAACTGAAAACATTATTAAATTTAAAACCATTTTTTTATCCAATAAAAAATCAATTTCAATACCCCTTACCCCACTAGAATGGACATATATTACATGACAAAATGAATGGTTCCATTCAAGAAAACTCTAAAGGGTATGATTGAAGTACGACAAAAGAAGTATGGAGAAGGACATAATGATGTATATAGTTTTAGTGCACCCGAATATTCTAGATAATAATTGAGGATTCTTGGAGTGATGTTGTCATGATTGAATGTGTGCATTTTTATATGCTCAAACTTATTGGATTGGATTATTTATGCTTTTTTTATTTTATTTTTTAAATGAATGTTTGTACATAAACAATATTGCACACCATGCTGGACATAATTGAAATTTTTTTATAGGTTTACAACTCTTCTTTAAAAATTTTTATTGAAGTTAGAAAGAGCCTCTTTCTAATATAAAGAATGTGGGATGACCTTGACATATAAATTTACATTTTTATAGGTTTACAACTCTTCTTAAAAAAATGAAGTTAGAAAGAGCCCCTTTCTAATATAAAGAATGTGGGATGACCTTGACAGATAAATTTATAAATGGTGGTAAATTGTATGTGGACAGTGAACTACGTACCTTTCTTTATAGGTTTACAACTTTTCTTTTAAAAAAATAATGAAGTTAAAAAGAGTCCCTTTTAATATGAACATTGTGAGATGACATTGATAGATATATTTATAAATGGTGGTAAATTGTATGTGGACAATGAACCACCATTTTTTTTTTGATATTGGTGAAGACGTTATGGCAACTCTCTTAATCTTTACTTTTATTATAAGTGATTCCATGATTGTGAATACTATTTCATATTCATGAATGTATAAGTGCTTATTTATATGGTTGGTTTGTTGAGTATTTTTTAGTTGCTTTCTACTAAGTTGGGTTGATTTATTTATTTATAGGATGTTTTATTTTTCGTTTGTGTTTATATATAGAGTGTGTGTTTGCATGTGAGTAATCGTCATCTTCATGTTGCTTTTCCAGTGAAGAAGCTAAAGGGTTTAGTATATTAAAGGTTAGCGAATAATAAATTAGTGGTTTTTAAATTATTAAATTATAGGATTAGTGGGTTTACATTTAAGTTCTATCTCTCGAGTTTGTATTTGAGTAATTGTTATTTTTACATGGTTTTCTCGCTTGTAGGTAAATAAGTTAAGGGATTAGCAGATATTGGTTTAGTGATTTAGGATTAATGGGTTAGAGGGTTAGTGAATTGGGTTTTGTGGTTTGTGGGTAAGTCTATTAGGGTTTAATGTAAAGGGTTAGCTTGAGTAGTTGAGTGTTGTGACTTACAAGTAAGAGATCTCGAAGCCAAGTCCCCAAGCTAGCTATTTTTGTGGACTTCGTGGGCTTCACTTGATGTTCTCGCCATGTTAGGGGTATAACTCCATCAATTGGTTTACCCTAGGTACGATCCTTGGAATCTCAAGAAGTGTCGAGAGGTTTTCCCTTGAATTGTAATTTGAGCTAGAAAAAAAAAGAGAAGTCTATTAGGGGTTAAGAGCTAGTGCTTAGGGGGTTAGGGAACTTATAGATTAGTGTGTTAGTATTTAATCATAGTCTAACAAATTCAACCATAGTCAACTATAGTCATTTAGTTAACCATAGATAATTAAGCCCAGACATATTCAACTATGGTAATCCATAATCGATGATAGTCAACTATGCAAAACTATACTCAATAAATTTAAGCATTATCATAATCAAGTATTGTAAATTGTGTTCATTTCTAGTCATTAATTATAGATAGAGGGTTAGTTTTTAAGTGGGTTACGAGGTTAGTGGTTAATGGGTTAGAGATTCAAGGTTAGGGGGTGAGTATGTTAGTGGCTTGAGTTTACTCGGTTAGGGGTTAGTTTTCTAAGGGTTAATGGTTTGTAGATTAGGGAGTTAACAAGTTAGAAGTTTAGTAGGTTAATAATCAATCATAATATACTATGGTCAACTATAGTGAATCATAGTCAATTATGTCCAACCATACCTAATTGTAGCCAATCATAATCAAACATAGCCAACCATAATCATTGTGTCCGTTTTTCACCTTTATATATTGATATACGGGTTTTTCACAAAACTTATCTTAGGTCATGACTTTTGCACAAATACATTTTTCCCCTCATGTGGGGTGATCCTATTAAACATAAGAGTCATTATCTTATAACCAATATCATTAGTGTCTTTGTGTGATCTCTCACTACTCTATGTGAGTGTCGACAATTCTACATTACTTTGTCCCCTCAAAACTAGGGATTGCATGCCTTAGATTCTATTCTTTGTTCCCATACCTTCTCCCACAACTAAAATTTTCCTCTAATTGTCTTCATGGTTCCCAAAATCATAGGAACAACTCTAATATTTGTTTTGACTTGTGCCTTCATGTACATCATTAAATGAAGGTCCAATAAGCCTTAACCACACCTATTGACTTTGTATCGAGTCAACTTTGGTTTACCTCTCCAAATGAAAAGGACAACTTAGGTGCCTATTCCAAATCCCATTGTCTAAATTTCTAAAATAATTATCATTATTTGAACTATTTAACTAGTAGGATATGTGTCCCTCCTATAAATGTATGATCTTGGTCTTGGTTGGGTTAATTTAACCTCGTCTCTTAAACAATTGCCTAATCTATGTTATTCCATGTTTGTAACTTTTGGAGGCTTGTATACCCTTCCTATCCAATTAGACTTAGTTATCAAAGTTGGGATTTCCCTTGATCAAAAGATGTAAATATCACATCTAATTTCTTGTCAAAAATATGGATTTCAACCAACTTTTGTTTTCTCAAAATGTGATCAATTAGTTGATTAATCTCTATTTGTAAGTGCATCATATGTGCCCAAAGACCCTTTGATGACTTATCCCTTAGCTTAATGATGTTCATTTAGTCATGTGTGATTTCAGAGATCTCTCTGCTTTACCCTTTGCAACTTGAGGTTTCACTATGGGTTCTTCCATACATTGTATTAAAGGATCAATTGCTTGCATTAGTTGTAATGTCTTTCAATCCCATACGTATGTTGTACAATAAATATTTCTCACATATCTACCTTTTTCTTTTGATGTGTTGTACATAATATTGAATTCCTTCAACTCTGTAAATAAACAATTATTTGTATTTAAGGATAAGGTTCCTTGAAGAAAAAAATGTGCATACATTTGAAGAAAAGGAATTGAAGTGACTCTCAAAAGAAAAAGCAATAAAATGGAACTACTAACTTAAACCCACATTGACATATCCTTCGTTGAATCAACAAACTATATTGGATTAATAAAATAACTAAACTTAAATTAAAAAATGACACTCCTTTGAAGTAGGAGAAAACATGGATATAATTTTAGGGAGGGATGAAAGGATTTAGGGAGAAATATCCACCTACCCCTCCATTACCTTGCCATCCAATTGGGTCAAATTGACTACATCAAAATCTTAGATTTAAACAACCATGAAGGGACCCATCTAATGCATTTGGATCTTCCCTAATGTTGAGTCCCTCAACTGACCTTAAGTCCTACGACCTACAACCCACTCCCCACACCCTGCACCCACCCAACCCCCACTATATATATATATATATATATATATATATATTCGCAACTTGCTAGTGTTCATAACTTACACTTTTGATCTTATTGACACTCTAAAATGATTTCAAGTTCTTTAATTGGTTTTCTTGGTTGACTTTCTAACTTGAAGTGCAAGTGATTGAAGTAGTACATTGGTTAAATTATTTGAGAAGGAATTTTTCATCCATAAACTGTTATGGATATTCCATTAGACAATTCATCACAATAGATTTGATAAAATTGTTGAAAACAGTTGTTGTTGATGTCAAAGGATGTCTAAATGAAAGAGAAATTTACATAGTGAAATAGAATATTCCAAGAGCTTTCCAACTATATATGGAACTCCCTCTAATTCCATAGGAATGAGGAGATATGAAATATTTTTTCATAAATAGCAATGGGCGGGCCAAAAGGAAAACTAGACACCAAAACACAATGCAACAAATTCTGGTAGAAGGCACTAAGAAATGATTTCTTAGCGTTGTTTTAAAAACATGTAGGTGCTACAAAATGATTTTGTAGCGCTATTTTAAAAAATTGTAGTTGCTTCAAAATTATTTCGCAGTGCTCTTATAAAAACCTATAGGTGCTACGAAATGATTTCATAGTGCTCCAAAAAAATCTGTTTTCGAATTTTGGAAGGTGAAATGACTTGGTCCTCTACAAAATCAATTCCTCTGTGGTCTAGATTGACTCCCAAATCAGGGAACATTATCCTCTTGCCTCTCCTCGTCAAATATTCACCTCACTCAAGTTAATGGCCTGAATTCCAATTGAAGGAACAAGTCACTGCCTGCAAAAACAAAGGCGTTGCAAAATAGTTCTAAGGTCATGGTAAAGGGCACACATAAAAAACCAATACTCATAATCAAATGTTAATAGGCATGTAACATTACAGAGATGATCATAATGAGTTCTAAAATGTAAATAAATACAAACACAGTTTGAGTTGAACCATAATGAGAGATACACATAGATTTATAAATAATATACAATGCATAAACTTTCTTTCATTCACCTCAACATACATACTCAGAGATAGGAGAATAGATACCCTCCTCCCAATTTGATGCATGTTTTATTCACAACTTAAGCAAATGGTTCGCTTCTCCTTCCCTCCAAATGAGGGAAGTCGAAAAGACACTAGTGAGCTAGAAAATAACTCCATAACTCTAACTCTTCGACTTACTCCAATTTTTCATTTACATTAAGTATTTAAAATTCCAAAAAAAAAAAAAAAAAAACGATTTGTTAACTTAACATGTGGCCATTCCACCACATTTTCAATATCTACTCCATTTCTTCATTACGAGCTCGATCTAATGCTCCTGCATTAGTCATGATAACCCATCCAAAGTACAAGGAGGTCCCATTTGGATACCCTATCTTTGAAGGAATTTTTTTCTCTAATTACCTATATTAAATGGGAGAATAATATATATGGTAGGAAAGCTTATTCTAATAACTTTCCAATGTATATGGCATGCCTTCTAACTCCTCACAGTTGAGGAGAAGTGAATTTTCATTCACTATACATTATGCTAGTTGCACCAATCGACCTAGCCAATGGACAAGTCAACCCTAACCAAACATTCAAACACACTATAAATAGGCATGAGAAGGAGAATTTCTAACCACTTGACTCAATAATTCAGTTCTATGTTCAGGAGAGCAATCAAGCAGGTCCAATGTTTATACCTCATGAACTAAGAAGAAGTGAAGTGAAGCTGAGATGAAATAGCTTTGTGTGGAAGGGTTTCGACACATATTTTGAAGGGTTCTTGGCATTTAGTTCTTGGGAAGGTTCTTTGATATATTTGAGGTATGTTTCTCAGGGCTAAGTACTGCTATTTTGAAGGATGAATTTAAGGGGATGATTTATTTTGTTTGAAGGTCGTGTTTCAAGGGATGAGTTCTAATGTTTGAAGGTCATGTTTCAACACTGAGTTAGTTGAATATTTAGTTCAGGATCGATATGAATTCCATGTTATAGTGTATTGAATGTTGATTTCAGGTTAGAGCCCACAATTACTACAAGTTGGGTGGTTACTGAGGATTGATGTCCCCATCTTCTTGACAAGCTGGAGCCTGGAATTTTTGTAAGTTGGTGGTTATAGAGGATTGGTGTCCTCACAAGAGATTGTCATAAATTAAATATTTTTTTCAAGTATTTTTGTAACACTACTCTAATTACACCCTAAAAAAAATATAAGTAAAAAAAGTATATACTTTTCCTTTGTATTCTTCTTTTATATCTTTGCAATTTAAGACTAAATTATTCATTTTGTAATAATTCTACAGAAACCCTTTTGCAAGTAGCCATGTCTTAAATCTTAATATTTAAATTATATATATATATATATATAATTTTATTATTTATTTTTGTCTTATTCAAATAACTCCAAGTTACCTAACTACGTCTTTATAATCTTACTAATATGTTCACATTGTATATGATTGATCATAATACTAAGCTAATCCTCTAACCTTCTTAGTTTCATGCGTAAATCATTCTAATCCATTGTGACTTTGTGACTTATTTATTGGTTCTTTTGAAAATTTATATTACAAACTTTTATACCTTTATCATTCATAATAGCCTTGTATATATATATATATATATATATCCAGTATCGCACAATATATAAATCCTTCCTTTGTTGTGTTCAACCAATGAATAACTTTGGTTATAATTTATATATCTATCGTTCTCCATTTATAGTGTTACTTTCACAAGGCCGTTGTATCAATATATGTTATATATTTCGTAAACATTTAACTCTCTGCTTTGATGTGGTATAAGTTAATATGAATGTGCTTCCAAATTATTCTAAAGTTAGGGTTTGTATTAACATGCATATGTGCTAAGTTGAAGGTTCGTATGACCTACCCTTTCAACGGTTGCGATGAGACTTCTTTTTATCAACCATGATTAGTGAATTAGGGATTTTTTTTTGGGTTAATGACTACTTCAACAATAGTTTGTTCGCTCATTTTTTTGGGTTAATGACTACTCTAACATGACATTGATGATCTATAAATAAAGTTCTTTAAATCCTTATTGTTTTGTTCTGGTGATTAAAGAGTGAGAACTTTTTCTCTGTAAGTAATCTTTCTTTGAATCTTCTAGGAAAAATCGTGAACCCTTGTTTTCTATGGATTTTTTGTCAGAGGTGATTGTTTCTCATTCTTGCCATCTTCATTTCGTATATTTTTATTTATATACTTTACTAGGGTTTGTTTCCAAATGTATTCACTCTCCTTACTTTTGGTTTTCATAGGCACGATTGAGGGTATATCTCTGAATTTGTACAATTTCCTATTTCATTAACCTAAGTCGTCAACCATGTGAGAAATTATGGGGCTTTTGTCTCATTCTAAAAATTTATTTGCCATGAGCAATGTCACAACTTTTCCACCATCTAACTTTTCTAATGGTAACCTCTGTGATGAAATTCATTAAATTTGTGTTGTTATTAATATGGTTACAGGTTAAATTTTTGGTTTTTAACCTCCACAATTTTGTAATTGTTTACATGGTTGTTGAGCTATATCTCTGTTGATTAAGTCTTTGAAGCTTCAGGGTTTTCTACCCTCAATTCGTTCCAGAATGGCTCTACTGTTTTAAGGTACACTTATATTTTTTTTGTTTTATTCTTCTTTCATATTAGTCCTTGTTATGTAGTTAAGGTTTTTAGTATACTCTAGGTTTTTCCACAACAGTCATTTGTTTCATTTTTCGATTATGTCGTTGTAAAATTTTTGGGGGTTTTTAGTTATAAAACCCTAACCCTTAGTGTACATTTTGATACTCCTTCTCTTCGCACAAGTTCAGGACCGAATGTGGGTCTCGGTAACTCATGCACGTGCATGAAGATATACACGGATTTTTTTTGTTTCCTATGTTACCTAAAACTTATGTTAATTTTCTAGCTAGGGTTTTAATCCTACAAAGGATTGCATGCATAATTTCTTTATGTATCACTGTATATATTCTTTCTTAGCTCTAAAGAAGAATTTTTCCACAAGACATACATTTATACTCTTTTTTTAGGTTTTAATATGCACAAGCATTATTGTTGCTAAAATAAGGTTATTGGTTTGCTTTCTATATAACCCTTACTCATTTAGTTATTTTTATCATATAGGTATATGACTAAATGTTATGAATCTTGGATGATTTCATATAAAAATCCTTTAAATTTTATCCCAAACTTTCATAATTTCTTTGTAACTCCTTTAACACTTTCTTGTTCATATGTATATATACTTTCTAATATAGCATTCATTTTTGGCATTTATTTGCAGGTATTAACATTTCCTTAGGATTTTTTGAAAGTTTATACTTCGCTTATGAAGTTTAAAGTATTTTCTACGCTTATGGATGTCTCAATTGCTATTTACCAGGTCAGGTGGCGTGAACCCTTGGTATCCTCTTCTGCTTGAGCTGTGTTTGGGAGCAAGAACCAACTTTTTTTAGTTATGAATACATATTAATTAAACTTGTTACTCTTCATGTTTCTTCATGTCAATACACACACACACACACATCCTTATTGTCTTATTCCGTTCTTGGAATCATAAGCCTATGTGTCTAATTATTCTATATTTTAGGTATTATTTACTCTGATTCTAACAGAGCAAATACTTAAAACCTACCATGTGTAGATAGTTGAACCAATGTAATAACAAATACTTGTATTTTCACAATTGAACACAAAGTAATTCTAAACCAAGCCAATTTCATTCAAATGTATTCCTTCATTTATATGCATATCACTCTACTTGTATGTATATAATATATAATGCAAAAAGTAATTTCCTTTAAAGTAGCTACTACTTAATCTTTTTGTACAAATATTTAAGGCATACATTAATACATTTAAAATAAAAACATATCAGTAAACAACATAATGCCTTATTGTTTCACATCATTAAGAAAATTATCTACTAGAGAGAATTTTAGGGTACCGGCTTGATAATACAAGTCTGGAACTAATACAGGGGCTCATCAACTCCACCAAACCAATGACACTTTGTCCTCCGAAGCATCCCCCTGAGCACATGTCTTCAATTTCTTTTATTTTTGTCTTTTTTTCTTTCTTTTCCACAATTCAACATCGTGTACTCTTTCCTCAACAAGAAGATAAAAGCAATTATCCCTCACCACTTATTTGGTAGTTGGTAATTACCTCCACCTCACCCAATAGTTGGCAGACAATTACTAGCTCATTATGAGCTTAACTTCCCACTTCCAAAGATAACATCTTGTCTTTTAGGGAAGTTATGGATCAATTATATTCATAATAATAATTAATCCAATAATTAGATAGATTCCTAGGACATAATGAATGGGTAATTAATGACCAACATTAACTTGAAGCCTTTATCTCTTTCTGCGAGATGTATCTTTTGTACTAATTTCTAGACTTTTTATTTTTATTAAGGACATAATAAATACAATATTTACATTCAATATTTATCAATTTGTCACATTGATAAACTATTTCCAAATAAGTCTTTTAAAGTTAAGTCACATTCACACTTAACCATATTTACAAATTTACAACAAAAGCTTCAAGTGAGGGGATATCACATTCTCCTCGCTTGAATTTGACACCATCTTGGTGTCTGCTCATAAGATAAAGAATTCATTCCAACTTGCTAAAGCATAGATGGATATGCTTCTTTAAAAGCATCCTCCAACTCCCAAGTTGCCTCTTCTGGGCTGAAATGTTTCCATTGAACTTTCACTTGATCTATGTCTCTATTTTGGTGTGTGACTATGCTCTAGTCTAGAACGCGTAGTGGTTCTACCATAAAATCTCCCTCTATTTCTACCTGTACAACATTCTAATAAATTATATGAGTTGAGTCATGTACATATTTTTAAACAAGGATATATCAAATAAATTATGATTTTTTATATTTGTTGGAAGAGCAAGCCGATAGGAAACTAGTCGAATCCTTGCTAATGCCTCAAAAGGTCCACAATATCTAGGTGATAGCTTGGCACAATTGCAAAGTCTAAGTTTGTTTTTCTTTGGTTTTACTTTTAAGTATACATGATCACCAACATTGAATTCTTTCTAAACTCTTTTCAATTCTGCATAAATCTTCTATTGATCTTGAGTTGTTTTTAAATTTTGCTTAACTTGTTTAACTAATTCTTTGATCTCTTTGAGCATATCCAACACCAACACTAACCTATCCTCATGATGGTCCCAACTTAAAGGTACTTTGCATCATCTTCCATATAGTGCCTCAAAAGGATTTATCTTCAAAGAAGTTTGATATCCATTATTATAGGCAAACTCAACTAACTAGAGATAGTCTACACACTTGTGGGTATGTCCATAACATACATTATTAGCATACCTTATAAGATATGATTGATCATTTATGTTTAACCATTAGTCCGAGGATGATATTTTATGCTAAAATTTAATTTTGTTCCCATTCCTTCAAATAAACTCTTCCAAAATTTAGAAGTGAACATGGCATCTTGGTCTAAAATCACAATTTCAAGCATACCATGGAATCTAAATACCTCCTTCATGAATATTTCTGCTATATTAATGGACTTGAAGGTAGATTTAACAGGAATAAAGTGTGTTGTTTTACTGATTTTATCTACCACTAACATAATATAATCATGTTTCCTTCTAGTCTTTGGTAAGCTAGTAATGAAGTTCATTGATATTGTGTCCCATTTCGATTCTAGAATGGGTACATGTTATAATAGCCCTATTGGGTGCTAATGGGAAGCCTTAACCTATTGACATTCCAATAACTTAGCCACATACTCTGTTGTTTATGTCTTCATGTTAGGCCAATAAAAATATTTCCTCAACACAATTATTAACTTTTGATAACCAGTATGCCCAGTTGTTTTTTTTTTGTAACCCATCTAAAACAAATATTTTCAGATCTAGATCATTAGGAAAGTAAATTTTATCTTTCCTACATCGGTAAATCTTGATTTTTTACTAAAAAATCAATTTCTTGTTCACCTAACAATTCAAATTTCTTAATTTTCTCTTTAATTTTCATGTATTCTTGATCATAATTTGCAGTTATTTTAAACTTTTCCATCTTATTTGTTTCCCAACTACTTACAGAAATGGTACAAATATGGTTTAATTTTCTTCTCAAATCATTAGTAATCTTATTTACATTTCCTTTAATGTGTATGATTTCAAAGTCATATTCACTAATGTGTATAGAATCAATGTGTTTGTGATAATCATATATAATGTTTGTGATAAGCATGGTAACCATGATGATAGAAGTGTAACAATGAGATTGATATTCAAGATCTTTTGTTGACCGTGGTTATGTTTTGATGTGCTTAGTAATTATGGCATATGGTAAAATTGAATGCCCTGACTTGATGGATTGAGTTATGTGACAAAGAAGTAATGTTGTGATCATGATTCTTGAAGTTTACTCTTATTAGATATTTGACACTAACCCTTGATGAAATATTGATGTCATTATGTCATGGTAAAGTAGTTGATGCTAACATGATATGACCATGATAAATATGTGATATAGTCTGAATTTATGATCTAACAGATCTGTTGATGCATGATAGTATTATAGACATGTTCATGACTTGAATGAATATGACTGAAGTGGCTTCCCATTCAAAGGGAGAATCTCTCCATAAGATCCCTACACCTATTATCATTTTCATTATATGTATAGAATATTATTTATTTTTGAAGGAAGATGTATGGACATGAATAGACAAATATCTGATATTGTTGGTCTGCAACAGAAGTCCAGGTCTAAGAAGAAAGGGTTTTCCTTACTCTAAGGCTCAACTGCACGAAATAAAGCCTAAGTGTGCGACTGTAGTATCAGTTGCGTGGAAGAAAGCCTAAGGGTGCGACTGTAACCTATCAACCCCATGAAAGAAGGCCTATGGGTGCATTTATGCATGTAGGACACAAAAGTGAAGTTTTGTACAAGTTTCACCTGAAGGATGTCAGTCCTACACACATGGAGCAAACAATAGAAAGTTCTATGAGTAGGAAGTTTGAATATTTGACTTACTATAAAGAATGTGAATGTGTTGACTAAACTTTTGTTTGTAGGGGACCATAATAAGCATATAAACATGTCATTATGATTTAACCATTGAGGCTTGTGCAAGGGTTTAACTAGATTTGATTGATTGATATAGATAATAAATGTCTGTAAGTTTTGATATGATGCTTGATAATGATTTAGAACTTTGACTTGATGTTGAGACATGTTTTCGGCTTTAGATCTCACTATAATAGAAAATTTGGGATTTGACCTGATGATTAATGAATTGATCTGATGACCAATGATTTTAATTGATAACAATGTTATATGGGCATAGTGATGTTCAATGACTTATATTGGTACTCAATAGATATTATGTGTTGACATCGTTATCTTAGACAAATTGGTTGATGTATAAACATTCATGGTTCAATATGAAGTAATCTCACAATAAATGGATGGAAATTACATGAATTATTCTTGGAGTATGCATTTGAATATAGTGACAAAAATGATTTATTTTATGATCATGAGGATGACTAGATGAAGTTTGGTTTGATATTGATTGGTAAATGACAATTTCTTGGCTTGACAATAGATGAAGTCATAAATTGATATCTGGATGCGAGCTCTTCCTGTCACCTGGCCCAAAGAATTTGTTACAATGGCATTGAGGATTTTGATATTGGCTTTTGATCTTGAATATAAAGGTTTGATAAGATGAGTTAGTTGATTTGATTGAAAAATATTGATTTGTGTAAGGCTAAGCATATTTCTTTGGTCAAGTGTTATGTTTGAAAAAAGCGTTGTATGGAGCAAGCTCCTCGATCCTGATATGCCTGCATTGACAGTTATTTGGTGAAGCTAGGATGATGTGTCGATCCAAACCTCTACTTAAAAAGTGGTCCAAGGTATGATTTTGATTTTGTTTTTATATGCTGATGGTCTACTCTTGACAGGTAATGAGCCTTTGATGATCAACGTAAGAGGGAACTGGCTTCTGAAGCTTGAAATAATGAATCATGGCATGATGAATTGATATTTGAAGTTTGGAAAAGAAAAAAATATATCGTGAAGCTATTGATGAGTTTTTGTAAAGTAGAAATGTAAATTCTTGGACATTCCGATTGAAGTTCAAGAAGTCATGAAGAGACATTGTTGAATCTGACTTGGCAACCGAAAATTGATTGAAGCATTAATCTTCCATGTGGAACCATCTGTATATGTGTGTGTGTGTGTGTGTGTGTGTGTGTGTGTGTGTGTGTGTGTGTGTGTGTGTGTGTGTGTGTTTCAGAACAACCTAAATGTATTCATGATTGAGACGCTTTATACACATTGAGTTGCCATCGAGCACCCTTCGAGATATTTGTATGGGACGATCAATTTTTGATCTGAGATATTCATTCTATGATATGTGATTGCATGAATGTATTGATGATGTTTTGAATTTTTATTGACGAGCACATTTGGGTGCTGCCTTAGTATGAGATTTTCCATGATGTTTTGGATGAAAGTTTTGTAGCTTGAAGCATAACCAAGGTTGAATACAACATTGTTCACATGATCAGTTGTGAGGTAAGATGAAAAATCTCATCATAAATTTGTTTGACCAGGTTCTGGATATGACATGGATACATTTTGATGACAAAGTGTGGGAACCGATTGGCAAAGAATCTAGTATATAGATGGGACTGAGATACCTTCATATATTGAGACAATGTTGTTGTATGAGACAAGCTTAGGATTGTGTTTGGCACCTTCATGAGAGGGAGGATGAATATGGTATCCTTTTTGTGATATATATATATTTTTTGTTCTAATATGATATTTAATTTAATGTCCTATATGAATAAGTGACAATTGTTATTGAGACATGATTATTACCAGATATGAGCATGATGACATGTTGTTGATCTATAGAGGGCATCATTGATCAAGGACACTGAGCCAACTCTTCCCCCATGTTTGAGATCCCAGGGTGTGGAATTGAGATTGAGGGCTCGTAGGGTTGAGCGATCTCTAGAAAATAGGGTATCACCCCTATCTGTTACCCATAAGTTTAGAGATGTTTCTCCCCTATCTTTTTCTTTGTAAAGTATACCCTAGTTGGAATCATACCCAGAAGCTGGGCTTATTGGGATTGTCCCTCCCCATCTGGCCAACGAGTTGAGGAGGCTTGAGGCATGTGATCCTTATCTTTTGGTAAGTTGGGTATCTAGCCTAAGCTCAGATTATGATGCAGGTGTTATACCACATGACTCTTGAGGGTCATTGTTGGGAAGATTGACATGTAATAGGATGGGTTGAGATGTGCTCCCCTATATCACCTATTGCTCGATATGGGGTTGTAGATGTTTAGCTCCCCCATGATATTTCAGGTTGAGATGTGATCCCCGATGTGATTTTGAGATATGCTCTCCGATGTTGATGCAGTTCGTAGATTTGGCTCCTTGTTGGTGTTTCTTGGGTAATAGTATTGGGATCCCTACTAGAAGAGATTCCAGGTGGTAGTAGTAGCTCCCCTATGGATAGAGGGTGGTATATTGAGCTCCCATTTGATGTCAAAATATTCTTTGTTTAGATTCAATAATGTTCAACATATGAGTAGGGACAATCAAGAGATAAGAATGAATAAGTAAGAGATGAATCGAGATGAACAATGAAAATACATAATGATGAGATACTTGATATTGGATATGATTTGATGATAGGATACACATGACATGATGCAGGTGGAATTCCCGCTAGTTGAGAGGTAGTGTTAAAATTGGAAACTAGGGCCAAATTCCACTTTGGATAGCTCATTTGATGGAGATAATGATTGCATTGAATTTCTATGTTCAAGAGGACCAAAATCAACCTAAATATAATCAAATTTGGATAATGGAAAGTGTATTTTTGAATTATAATCCCACATTTGCATATTCGATTAGGTCAGACCTAAAGAAAATTGGACATCCTTGGAAGGATATAAATACAAGTGACCACAACCTCATTTGGACATCATCATGAGACATTCTTCTATTATCTTTCTTGTTTTTGGCTCACACAGGTCTTAGGCAGATCCGTGGAGGAATGGGTTCACACGAAGGTGAAATCGCAGGGTCCGAAGCTCACATCTATGTTTTAGGGTTTTAGGTCTCAGTCATAGGAAGAGCACATAAATCTAGGCTACAGTCACTCAGTGGTCGGCTCATATGTGTGACTGAACATTTTAGTCACTCACACAACATGTCCTCCATGCAACTGGAAGTTAGGGTTTGGTTTTTTAATTATCTGAGGTTTTGCTCATTAACCGCAATGTGTGATAGTTCATTACATGCTTTAGGATCAGGGTTTGAGTATGAGCATGATTGAATTCATCTCATGGATATTGTTTAGTTTATTTTTGTTGGATAGTTGTATGGATGAAGATATGGATAATTTTAATCTCTTTTACTAAATCATTCAATTCCAATCTAATAAAAAGAATAATTTTAAAGGGTTTTCCCCATATTGGGTTTTTCCCTGGCCTCTAACCAATCTTGGTGTCTCTATGTTTGAATGCTTTTCTTTTATTTTTCCTGTATGTCCCGCTACATTGATGATGTTGATATTATTATTTCTATATAGTTTCATATGATTTTGAATAAGGATGTAAATTTGAATAATGTTATGATGTTGTGGGGTGAATTTAATGTGTAAATGAATAAATGCAATTATCAAAGAAAAGAACAATATAGCCCTAAGAAAAGTTAACAAATCCTTCTATAAATATTTTGTAATACCCTATGATTCCCATAAAATACCTAATATCAGTTACATATTTAGGTATTGGCCATTTAACAATAGCTCTTATCTTTTATGGATCCACAACAATCCCCTCCTTAGATACTACATGTCCCAAATACTAAATCTGTTTCTAGTAAAATGAGCATTTTATAAACTTAACATATAGCTCATTTTCTCTAAGTGTTTTAAGAACAACTAGTAAATGTTGATCATGTTATCCTTTAATGTTTGAGTAAACTAGAATTTCATTTATGAATACAATGACAAATTTATCAAGAAAAGGACTAAGAATACTATTCATCAAGGATATGAAAGTGGTTGGTGCATTAGTGAGTCTAAATGGGAGTGCGATGAACTCATAGTGTTCATATCTTGTCCTAAATGTTGTTTTGTGAATATCCTCATCCTTGATCCTAATATGATGGTATCCATGTTTCAAATCGATTTTTGAGAAAATTGAAGCTCCTTTGACTTGGTCAAACAAGTCATCAATTCATGGCAAAGGATACTTGTTTTTTATAGCCATTTTATTGAGTTTCTTGTAATATATACAAATTCTAAGGGTCCCATCTTTCTTCTTAACGAATAAGATTGGTGCACCCCAAGGCGATACATTGGGTGTTATATACTTCTTATCTATCAGCTCCTGTAACTAAATTTTTAACTCCATCAACTCTGGAATTCTCATTCTATATGGGACTTTGGATACTAGAACTACTCTAGGAATGAGATAAATGGTGAAGTCTATATCTCTTCTTGGAGGAAGTTATGATATTTCTTCAAGGAAGACATCTTTATATTTCTCTAATATAGGATAATCCCCTAGAGATGATTTATGATTGTTACTAGAAAGATCCTCAATTTTCAGTTTGAAATATCAAATTCATCACAATCATTTTATAGTAAAGTCTATGTTTTGGGTCCATAAGTGGATCCATTTGAATGAAAAACATTTGGAAGCCTTTACAAACACATTTCTCTAATTGCAAGGCAAAAATTGTTAGGTCCCTAAAACACTAGTGTATTCCCTCATTATTATTAGTGTATCCCCCTTATTGTCATTGTTGCTACCATGCAGTCCCAATATTGTTATTTTTGTGCCTCATAGAAGCCCACCATTGTTATTGTTGTTCCCTTACATGATTATTGTTATGTGGGCTTTGATTATATTGTGACCCCTTAGAATCCTATATATAGAAAGGAGGTTTTGTCATTTGAATCATCCAATAATTATTCATTTGTGTAAGGTAAAGGAGGTTGACCCCTCGAAGAGGCTTATTTTGAAGTTGTTTATCTATACCTTCTTCTATTTTGTGATCCGGTTGCATAACATTTGGTATTAAAGCTTTGGATTCTAGGGTTCTGCTGCTTCAAATAGGTCATTGTGGAATTTTCGCTATAATTTTTTTCTACGAATTTTCAGAAGCTGAAATTAAAATCTATTTGAGACAAAATATTGATGAACCTCGTGCCCGAATTTTAGATATTGGCTCGCTATATTTTTGGAGATATGATCTGATGAAGTTAGGGTTTTTGAAGGCTCCTGAATTCCATATCAAACATGTGAGCTTGGGAAAATTGTCATAAATTTCTCTCTGAGCATTGGATTCAAATTTCGTAAAAGGTGACATAAAGAGGATAAACTTCAGTTTGTTGGATATCGTTTTCAGAGTTGAAGGTCGAAACAATGACACATGGAACTTCATACAAGTTCTCTCTACTGAAAAAGTATATAATCAAGTCATCTTGGGAGATTGGGAATAAATATTTCTTGGAGAATCAAATTTCTATCACACCTATTGCATTCGAAATAGGACTCATAGGGCTACCATAGGTCACAATTTTAGACCTTGGAGATCCGAAATTTTAGAGATACGTCAGATTCAATATCAAGCCCCTAAAAATAAAAATAAAAAGGTGTGTAGCTTTTTTTAAAATTTGCATAAGTTTTGTTTGAAAAATTAGTTTGAATTGATTCAAAGGGAATAGTGAAGGATAGATATCATTAATTGATTCCCCAAAGAAAGAAAATGGAAATGCCTAGTAAGCAACCAAAAATATCTACTATGACTCATGAATAAGAGTAATAAATGCAACATGATATATCAAAATTACGAGACCAAGTGCAACAAATTTCACTCTCACAAAAAGTAACAGAAGCTAAGATGGATGGTTTGAAGAATGGAATGGAAGCTAAGATGGATGGTTTGAATAATGGCATAAATGAAGAAAAAGGGTACATTGAATATTTGAAGAAAGACATGGAAGGTTTGAAGGGAGGTTTGGAAAAGTTGCTACAAGAAATGCTTCCTAATGGCGAAAAGGTAGTAGAGGAAAATCATGATGAGAACAAAAGAAATGTTAATCATGATTTCATAGAATCTAACATTAGATTGAGTACCCACCATATTCCAAAGATTGATATGAGTAATTTTGATGGCAAGGATCCTATAACATGGATACTACAAATGGAACAATATTTTTAATCTCCATAATGTGCAAAACACACAAAAGGTACACATTGCAACTTTATATTTAGAACCCAATCAATTTGTAAGGTATCGATGGATTTTCTTTAGTAAACAAATTGTCACTTGGTCAATTTTTACGGAGGAAATGATATCACATTATGAGGATGCAAAGAGAAACACCTTCTTTATCCAATTGATAAATCTCAAACAAAAGGGTTCAACAGTGGAGCACATTGAGGACTTCTAAAAATTGAATATAAGGGTAAATGATATTCCAGAGAAGCATAGGATTGATGTCTTCATAGGTAATGTAAAGGATAACATCCAACATGAGGTTCGCCTTTGGGAACCTGATTCATTGGAGAAGGCATTCAGGTTGGAAAGAAAAATTGAAATAAAAATTATGGCAACAAGGAAGTTTACCACTCACAACTATAAAGATGGAAGTGTGGTTTCTCGTAGCCTTCCATGACCTAAAAGGTTGACACCACAACAATTGGAAGAAAAAATGGCAAAAGGGCTTTGTTACAATTGTGATATAAAATACACTAAAGGTCATAAGTGTGTTGAGAAGAAATTATTTTACATCGATTGTGAAGAGGAGGAAGCAAAGGAACAAGGAATGTTAAAAGAAGAGGATATACACCAAGATCCAACCCCAGAGAAAGAAGAAATGAATCCAACCATATCTTGTAATGTATTGGCAGGAATTACCACTCCTTAAACTCTCAGTATAGAAGGACATATCAAGAAGAAAAAGGTAATAATGTTGATTTATTCGGGTAGTACTCATAAGTTTATTCATTGTAAGATATCCGAGGAATTAAATTGCTTCTTATATCCAACACCATAGTGTCAAGTGAGGGTTGCAAATGCAGGAACCATAAATTGCTCAGGAAAGTACCATAATATCAAGCTATCCATGGGAGAATATGTATTGAATAGTCTAATGCTTTCCATTCCAATAGGTGGTGTTGATGTTGTACTAGGAGTCCAATGGTTACAATCTTTGGGTACAATAGCTTTTAATTTTCAAGAATTTTTCTTGAATGTTTTTTGCGAAGGAAAGGAAGTTGAATTAAGGGGTATCACATGGAAACCAAGAAATATAATCAACTCTAATGGCATGAAAAAGCTTCTAAAGAAAGAACAACGAGGTGTAATTGCACAATTATGTTCACAAGAGGCTTAAACATAGAAATCATCTATTTCTCCAAACCTCCAAAACGTCATGGACAATCATTTTGTTGAGGGTGCTGGACCCGCCAACATGTCAAGAGATCTCCCTAGTAAGAATTCTCAACTAGACCTCAGACCATGTGGTGTAGAAGTCCCAGCAGTGGGTCGTACAATATCTCCTTGACTGCGGTTTCGTGTAGAGGCAAGTAGGATGCCCCTGTTGGTAGCAAGGGTGTGACATGTGCAACAAGCCACGGAAGGTGTATGAATGGTTCTAACATGCGGAGAGTGAGGTGAGTTCACCCCTTGGAAACCCATGTAAACACGCAGCATGAAAGGGAACACATGAGCAAAGATGCATCACAAGCTGGAAGGAAGGCGAACCAACAATCCAAAGTGATGGTTAAACCAACATCACATTTCAGTACGATTCATACATACATATATAGAAAGATTCCATACATATATGCATAAATACATGCATAAGAAAACATATACATATATCATTAGAGTGAACAAGTTAACTGGAATACAATAACAACATATGCATGAAACGTGTTGGCTCTATTATATTAAGAAGTGAAAGTTCCAATCATACAGTACAGCCATGACTGACCACTAGTCTCGACAGTGAAATGTTATAATCATTGTTGCCTACTCCTCCAAAAAGATGTATTAGCTTTGCACTGTGGAGAAGCCAAGGATCGTTACAATACTCTCCGAGCTTTCTCTAAGATACTCCTATTAGAAGCTTGGCTGACCAAAAGCCTCTACAATGAGTTATGAGGTACTATATATAACAAAGGGTGGGGTTACCCTTGACATTCCCCTTTGTGACTGTTCACCTATCCTCATGACTCTTCAACTACTCTATGATTGTTACATTCAACTATCGACACTTGAACTTCCACTTGACAAGATGTTACATACAATCTGCACATGTACCCATGTGAGACAAAATAGGCTTGAGAAATCCATGCAAGGCATCACTAACACTCGAATAGTTTGTGTAAGATCAACTCTTCGACATCGTTGCGATGATCGACTATAGTGAACTGATGCCAAGCTTGGTCGTTTTTGATGGTGTCCGTGCACTTCAATGGTGACATCCTGCTAAAAGCGAACTCTTGCCTTTGTTTCATCTAGGTACACTGATATGGATCCTCTTTCCAACTCATCTAATAACATGCGCATCATCGTCTTGAGTGTAGATGGACCAACAACATACTGAGGCATAGTGTCTATGTTGATTTCTGAGTGTGTTCTGGTGACCATGCGCATCAACTTGTCAAAATACATGTTCAACTCCAGTCGTACTTGCTTCTTTTCTTCGCCTCGGTGAGTGTGCCAAATGGATGGGATTGCATGTGTACAAACAATGACATCCATGCTCCTGAATACCCTTACATGCAATCAAAAATAATTCTCACACTGTCTGCTCCATGTCGGCTGTTGAATGGATCTATAATCGGTATAGGCACAGTTTCATTAGTCTGTGCATGTTGCACCTCTTGTTGTGCCTATTGCCACTGCAACTCCTTCTCTTGTTAGTGCAACTCCTGTTCTTCTTTGATTTTTTGCTTCAACACCTGCAAATCCTTCTCTATTTCTTTCTCAACCTTTGCGTGATCCTCTTATCACTTTGTCACCTCATAGCCTTAATCTCGAAGTTGCTTTCATCACAAGTGGATCTGCTTAAGCTTGCAACTTTGTTCCGTCTCTGCGTTGTCAACAACCTTCCTCTTGCATTTGTCACATGCAAGTGTGCTACCTTCCGTTGCTGCTGATGGTACTGGTCACTGTGACATTGTAGCCATTTCATCTTGATATCCTTGTCCATGAACAACTTTATGTCTTCATAGATAGGCAAGTTCATAGACACTTGATCGACTGCATCCCCAGTTGTGTTCTGAACGGTGTCTTAAACTCTCCTATCCTGGAAGCCATTGTACTTGTGCTACTACTGAGAGGTAGACGAACACCAATGATACCTGAAGAAATCACAACACTCATGACAAGAAATCCGTCAGTCGAAAACCAAAACAAACTGGAGGACTGACATGCAACATACCTATGTGACTGCCTGTGAAGATTGTGCAATTTCCACCGGGAGGCTGGTAGACTGACTACCAAAACTGTGCAAGGCACAGTTCGGGCTATTAGGAGGTTGAAGGACTACTAGAACTGCACAATGCATAGTCCAACCTAGCATGCTGAGGACTAAAACTGCACAATACGTAATTTCAGTCAGCAAGGACATGAAAACCAGCAAATTACATTGCGCAGTTTTTTAGGCCAACAAGGCACTACCTCCCAGAATTGCACAATGCAATCTTGGAGGTTAGTGGTGGGCCAGACTTGCACAATTTCTGGAAGGCAGAACCTTCACTTCCAGAAATGTGAAATGCTAGCTAGGCAAGGCAAGGTCTGGGCTAAGGCAGCCCAGGCCTGCCGACGAGCAACTAAGAACATGAGAAGTTTGAATGCATGGTGATACTGAGTTTAAACAAGAGTGAATGATCATGCATGAAAACAATAAGTGTAGGATTCAGAAAATGGGAAAGCATGCATGTATGTGAAGCAAGTCACTGCAATGGCAACCGTCATTGCAAAAATAGTGTCATGCATGCGGCAGCAGTGAGATGTGAACGAAAACTGAAACGATGCTTCTACAAGCTAACATACATCAAAAAGACTTCAAGCGTTCATTGAAATCAAGTAGACAACACTCACACAAAGTGAAACACAAAAAGTGAAAGAAACACAGTGCAAGACATGAAAAGAAGACTTACCTTGAAAAAGCTAAGCTGAAAGTGTTGAAGACTCCTGGATATGATGTGGGATGTCAGAGTCGTAAGATCAATGTGAGGAATGAGCTCTGCAGCGTGCGGTTTAGAGTTTTGATAAGATCGAGGATATGACATGCATGCAACAAATCTAGGAAAAAGTGACTCTTGGCGAGAGGTTTCTAAAATGAGCTTTGCATGTAACCTCTAGCTACTAAAAATAGATCCCTAGATCTAGGGATGCCTTTTGCATGTTGTCTTTTGCTACTTTGGGAATAGCAACCCATGCATGCAAATTAGTTTTGCTCAGTCCCAGAGGGAACCGATCAACCTGAAGGAACATGCAACAACCTGCTTGACTGAGAGAGGGATCTATGAAAATTTCTGGGAGGACCTAGGGTAGCTGTCCTAGAAGGATTCCACAATTTCTAGGAGGAGGAGGTGACTGTTGCCTAGAATTTCATAATTTATGGGCTAAGCTGCAGTGTTGGGTTAGATTACGCATTTTTTTGGAGGAAGACTGTCTGACTGCTCTGCACAATTCTCGAGCCCAACAGGCTGCCAGACTGATTTGTGCAATTCTGGAGGGAAGGCTGGTTCCCCTCCAGAATTGTGCAATTTTCTAAGGGAATCCTATCATAATTATTTGCACAATTCTTGAGCTTGGCAGGCTGGCCAACTGATTTGCGCAATTTCTAGAGGGAAGGTTGGTTCCCCTCAGGAATTGCACAATTTTCTGGGGGAGCTGCTTGGCCAGCACATGGTCTAAGTTCATAAAGACAACCTATGAGGGGAGTGAAGCAAACTAGCATGCATAGGCTGACAAGACACTGGGAAACAACTAAATCCTATATGCTTGATGATGCAATACATTCCGCTGAAGATGATTGGTAGGGAGGCTCCAAAACGAAGCTAAGGCAAAATTTTGGAGGGTGGTTGTAACTGCTACAACAAATTCCAAGGTATTTGATACTCCTAAAGGCTTCCCACCTATTCGTGATCATGATCATGCTATTCGTTTGATTCCAGGAAGTATTCCTCCAAACATCAGGCTTTATAGATAGCCCTATGTCCAGAAGAGTGAAATTGAATGTATGGTTGCAGAAATGCTAGAGGCTAGTATAATTCAACCTAGTCAAAGTTTTTTCTCTGCTCCAGTAGTATTGGTGCACAAGAAGGATAGATCATGGTGCATGTATCCATATTTTAGGGAGATCAACAAGCTCACTATTAAAGATAAATTTCCCATTCCTATCATTGATGAATTATTGGATGAATTATATGGAGAAATTTACTTCACCAAGTTGGATCTTCATTCAATATATCATCAAATAAGAATGAAGACTGAAGATGTTCTGAAAAAAAATTTAGAGCTCATGAGGGTCATTATGAATTTTTGGCCATGCCTTTTGGCCTTACCAATGCACCTTCTACATTTCAAGGTTTAATGAATTCCATTTTCAAACCCACCCTTAAAAAAATCGTGTTAGTATTTTTATATGATATACTAATCTACAACAAGTCTTGGAAGGATCATGTTCAACATGTTGAAAGGTTGCTCAAGCTATTGGAAGAGAAACAATTATATGCAAAAACCTCCAAATGTTTCTTTGGAGTACAAGAGGTGGAATATCTGGGTCATATTGTATCTCATGTGGGTGTTAAGGTAGACCCTAACAAAATTAAATCCATTAAGGAATGGAAAATACCCACATCCATAAAGCATCTGCGAGGATTTGTCGGGTTGATGGGGTATTATCGCAAGTTTGTTAAGAATTATGGGAGAATATGTTGGGTCCCTATAATACTAGTGATTACCCCATTACTATTGTATTTATACCCCTTATTTATATTTTTGTGCCCCTATTACCCCCATGTTGTTATTTTTGTGCTCCATAGAATCCCTCTATTGTTATTTTTGTGGCTTTATATTATTATTGTTAGGTCGGCTGGATTATAGTGACTCCTTAGACTCCTATATATAGAAAGGAGGTTTTTTCATTTGTATAATCCAAGAATTGTTCATTTATGTAATGTAAAGGAGGTTTCCCCCTCGAAGAGGCTGAATTCTAAGGCGTTGATCTATCTTTTCTTGAGCTGGTTTCATAACATTTGGTATTGGAGCTTTGGATTCTAGGGTTTCGCTGCTCCAAACAGGTCATCGTGGCATTTTTGCTATAACTTTTTTTCTGTGACGTTTCAGAAGTCACAAAAAAAACCCATTTGAGAAGAAATCGCGCTGAACCTTGGATCCAAATTTCATAATGTTTCGCACGATATTTGTGGAGATATGATCTGAGCAAGTTGGTCTTTTTGTAGACTCCTGAATTACCTTCAAAACAGGTGACCTGGGGAAAATCGTCATAACTTTCTCTCTGGGGATTGAATTGAAATTTCATAAGAAGGTACATAAAGAGGACGGACTGTAGTTTCTTGTATGTCTATTTCAGATCTAAAGGTTGAAACAGTGACTCGTGGCACGTCGTACAAGTTCGCTCTACTGAACTAGTATAAAAGCAAGTCACTGTGGGAGATTTCACATAACTCTTCCTTGGAGAATCCAATTTGGATCATACTTGTGGCATTGGAAAGAGGACGCATAAGGCTACTACAAATTTCAATTTCAGAACTGGATGATTCGAAATTACAAAGATACATCAGATTCAATATCAGGCTTCTATAAAGTGAAAAAAGGTGTGTAGTTTTTTTTAAATTTTTGTGTAAGCTTGGTTTAACGGAATTCAAAGGGCATAGTAAAGCATTATTATCGGTAACTGATGCCCCGAGGAAAGAAAATTCAAACACCTAGTAAGGAACCTAAAAGCTCTAGCATGACTCATGAAGAAGAGGAAGAAATGCTACATGATATATCAAAATTACAAGAACAAGTGCAACAAATGTCACGCTCACAAAAGCTAACAGAAGCTAAGATAAATGGCGTGGAATCTAAGATAAATGGCGTGGAATCTAAGATAAAGGGCATGGAAGCTAAGATGGATGATTCGAAGACAGGCTTGAAGAGAGACATGGCAGATTTGAAGACAGATTTGAAGACAGACATGGCAGATTTGAAGACAAATTTGACAAATTTTCTACAAGAAATACTTACTAATGGTGAAAAGGTTGTAAAGGAAACTCATGATGTGAAAAAAAGTAATGTTAATCATGATTCCATAGACTCTAATGTTGGATCGAAGACCCACCATATTCCAAAAATCGATATGAGGAAGTTTGATGGCAAGGATCCCGCCACATGGATATTACAGATGGAGCAGTTCTTCGATCTCAATAATGTGCAAAACACACAAAAAGGTACGTATGGAAACTGTATATTTGGAACCAAATCAGTTTGTATGGTATCAATGGCTTTGCTCTCGTAAAAAATTTATCCCTTGGGTAATTTTTACGGAAGAATTGATAGCACATTATGAAGATACAAAAAGCAACACTTTTTTTAGCCAATTGATAAGTCTCAAACAAAAGGGTTCAGTAATGGAGCACATTGAGGAGTTCCAAAAATTGAACATAAGGGTAAAAGATATTCCAGAGGAGCATAGGATTGATGTGTTCATAGGGTCTTTAAAGGATAATATCCAACATGATGTTCGCCTTTGGGATCCTGATTCATTAGAGAAGGCATTCAAGTTAGCAAGAAAAATGGAAAGCAAAATTATGGCAACCAGGAAGCATACCACTCACAACTATAAAGACGGAAGTGTTGTTGCCCCTAGTCTTCCACAACCTATAAGGTTGACACTACAACAATTGGAAGAAAAAAGAGAAAAGGGGCTTTGTTACAGTTGTGATAGCAAATACACTAAAGGTCATAAGTGTGCTGAGAAGAAATTATTCTACATAGATTGTGAAGAGGAAGAAGAAAAGGAGCAAGAAAGGTCAAAAGAAGAAGATATACTCCAGGAACAAAGCCTAGATGAAGAACAAATAAATCCGACCATATCTTGTAATGCATTGGCGGTAATTACCACTCCTCAAACCATCAAGATAGAAGGACAAATCAAGAAGAAAAAGGTAATAATGTTGATTGATTCAGGAAGCACCCACAATTTTATTCATTGTAGGGTAGCAAAAGAATTAAATTGCTTCCTATATCCAGCACCAGAGTGTCAAGTGATGATTGCAAATGGAGGAACAATAAATTTCTCTGGAAGGTGCCATAATATCAAGCTATCCATGGGAGAATATGTATTGACTAGCGCAATGCTTTCCATTCCAACGGGAGGTGCTGATGTTGTACTAGGAGTCCAATGGCTACAATCCTTGGGTACAATAGCTTTTAATTTTCAAGAAATTTTCATCAAATTTTCTACGGAAGGAAAGGAAGTTGAATTAAGGGGTATTGCAGGGAAACCAGGAAAGATAATCAGCTCTAATGGTATGACAAAGCTTCTAAAAAAGGAGCAAAGAGGTGTAATTGCACAATTATGTTCGCTAGATGTTTCCACATCAGAATCATCTATTTCTCCAGATCTCCAAAAAGTCCTGGACAATCATTCCAAGGTATTTGAGACTCCCAAAGATCTCCCACCTATGCGTGATCATGATCATGCTATTCATCTGATTCCAGGAAGTGTTCCTCCAAACATCAGGCCGTACAGATATCCCTATGTCCAAAAAAGTGAAATTGAACGTATGGTTGCAGAAATGCTAGAGGCTGGTATAATTCAACCAAGTCAAAGTTCTTTCTCTGCTCCAGTGGTATTGGTGCACAAGAAGGATGGATCATGGCGCATGTGTCCAGATTATAGGGAGCTCAACAAGCTCACTATTAAAGATAAGTTCCCCATTCCTATCATTGATGAATTACTGGATGAATTGCATGGATCAATTTACTTCACCAAGTTCGATCTTCGTTCGAGATATCATCAAATCAGAAGGATCATGTTGAACATGTGAACAGGGTGCTACAACTATTGGAGGAGAAACAATTATATGCAAAAAGATCCAAATGTTTCTTTGGAGTCCAGGAGGTGGAATATTTGGGTCATATTGTATCTCATGAAGGAGTTAAGGTAGACCCTAGCAAAATTAAAGCCATTAAGGAATGGAAAATCCCCACATCCATAAAGCATCTGCGAGGATTTCTTGGGTTGACAAGGTATTATCGCAAGTTTGTTAAGAATTATGGGAGAATAGCAGCACCTCTAACAACATTATTGAAGAAAGATGCATTTTCATGGACTTCGGAAGCAACAAATGCCTTTGAACATCTTAAAGAGGCAATGTGCCAAGCACTGGTCTTAGCTACACCGAACTTCACAAAAACCTTTATTGTGGAATGTGATGCTTCAGGAAATGGAATTGGTGTTGTTCTAATGCAAGATGAAAGACCCATTGCTTTTGAAAGTCGTCCAATCAAGGGAAAGTTTTTAAGCAAAGCTATTTATGAGAAGGAAATGTTGGCAATAATCCATGCACTTAAGAAATGGCGACCCTACCTAATGGGAAGACACTTCAAGGTAAAAACAGATCATGATAGCCTTAAATACTTTTTAGAACAAAGATTATCCTCTGAAGAGCAACAAAAGTGGGTCACAAAGATGTTGGGTTATGACTTTGAAATCATCTACAAAAAAGGGAAGCAAAATGTGGTGGCAGATGCACTCTCAAGAAAGGATGAGGATGTGGAAGCATTGTTGTGCGCCATTTCTATTATCCAACCAGATTGGATAAACGAAGCAAGGGAGGAATGGAAGAATGATGAAGAAGTGTGGGCACTTATTCGAAGGTTACAACAAGATTCCAGTACGTCTGATACATTTAGCTGGAAAAATGATTTATTATGGTACAAAGATCGCTTATACCTCTATAAGAATTCCCAGCTAAAACAAAAGATTCTTATGGAATTGCACACTTCTCCCTTAGGAGGGCACTCAGGATTTTTAAAAACTTACCACAGGGTTAAGAAGGAATTTTTTTGGGATGGCCTTAAATCAGATATTCAAAAGTTTGTGGCGGAATGTTTGGTTTGCCAACAAAATAAAGTTGAAACAATTAAGACATCGGGTCTATTACAACCTTTATCCATTCCAAGCCAACGTTGGGAGGAGGTTTCAATGGATTTTATCACAGGTTTACCCAAGTCTGAGGGAAAGAGTGTCATCATGGTGGTAGTTGACAGACTTACCAAGTATGCACACTTTTGTGCATTATCACATCCATTTAAAGCCAGTACAGTTTCTACTGCATTTATGGAAACAATTCAAAAGCTACATGGAAACACAAAGATTATTGTAAGTGACAGAGATCCCATTTTCACTGGAAATTTTTGGACAGAATTATTTTCTTGTCTTGGTACTCAGTTAGCTCATAGCTCATCTTATCATCCTCAATCTGATGGGCAAACTGAGATAGTAAACAAATGTTTGGAAGGATATCTTCGTTGCTTTGTATCTGATAAACAGACACAATGGGTCAAATGGTTGCCTCTGGCTGAATGGTGGTATAACACTTCCTTCCATACAGAAACAAAAATGACCCCATTTATGGCACTTTATGGGTATCAACCACCATCCATCACATCATATTTAAGAGAAAATTCTAAGGTTCATGCAGTGGAACATCACATCGAACATCAACAACAAGTCCTCCAACTCTTAAAGGATAACCTCGTGTTGGCACAAAATAGAATGAAACAACAAGCAGATCAACATCGCAGTGAAAGAAGTTTTGTTGTAGGTGATTGGGTATTCCTACGGCTACAACCATATAAGCAAATGTCCCTAAAGTAAGCTAAGAAGGATAATAAATTATCACCAAAGTATTATGGTCCATACAAGGTGTTGCAAAAGATTGGTACTATGGAATACAAATTGGAGCTTCCTGCAGCTTCTCGATTGCACCCAGTTTTCCATGTTTCATGTTTAAAGAAGGTTATAGGCAACAAGCTCCCAGTTCAAACAATATTGCCAAAACTTGACAAGGAAGGAAAAATTATATTGGAACCGGAAGCAGTCATAGAAACAAGAACTCGACAACTACGAAATCGATCAATTTCAGAGTATCTTATCAAGTGCAAGAACTTATCCGCTGAAGATTCCACATGGGAGGATGAGAATTTTATGCAGAAGTATCCAGAACTACTCAAGCGTTGAGGACAACACTTTTTTGAAGGAGAGGGGCATGTTGGGTCCCTATAATATTAGTGATTACCCCATTACTATTGTAGTTATACCCCTTATTTATATTGTTGTGCCCCTATTACCCCCATGTTGTTATTTCTGTGCCCCATAGAATCCCTATTGTTATTTTTGTGGCTTTATATTATTATTGTTAGGTCGGCTGGATTATATTGTGACTCCTTAGACTCCTATATATAGAAAGGAGGTTTTTTCATTTGTATCATCCAAGAATTGTTCATTTATGTAATGTAAAGGAGGTTGCCCCCTCGAAGAGGCTGAATTCTAAGGCGTTGATCTATCTTTTCTATCTTTTCTTGAGCTGGTTTCATAACATTATAAAAGCACCTCTAACAATATTACTAAAGAAAGATGCAGTTTCTTGGACTCCAGAAGCAACTAGGGCCTTTGAGAATATTAAAGAGGCAATGTGCCAAGAACTGGTCTGTTTGCTGCGTGGGGCCTGACCCAGGTTCAACGTTAGTTAGCCAAACAAATCCCTACACTATTGGCCCTTTCGGCATTAGCCCATAGAGCACGGACAAAAGTCTCACTGAAGCAGAATGGGGGGATGCTAGAACCAAGTTTCCGCACCCTGAGATGGTCGTGATGTCAGTTTATAACCCTTGTTCCTGCTTTCACATGGGTTGCTAAGCTCTCAGGCTCTGTCAGTCTAGCTCTTTACTCCGTCCTTCAGTACCTCTGTGAAAGAGTATGATCGACCTTCATGCATCCCTAGCCTACGGTCCAAGTACTTTTGCACTACTATAACAGTGTATTGCACCAGTTCCCAAGTTATCTTAAGTGTTTTCTTAGCTTGCTAAACATTCACAATTAGCACCGCGTAAACAGATATTCTTACTTGCGTCTAATTAACCAACATAATTACATACATTTGCACATCACATAAGCATTGTAAATGAATTCCATACACAATATGACAAGATGTATTAACGGGAAATAAATACATAAGAATTGCAGAATACTTCTCTTTATTGATATCTTCATATTATTACAGACTTTATCCACCCTGCGCACACAGCTGCAAGGGTTCACGCACTTAGCTGCAGAATTCTACCCTAGGCCTCTGCGCACTCAACTACAGAACCTCTACTTACGTTGAGACCCGAAACACTTAGACTTCGCTATCAAGACCCTTCAATCCATTCTTAGCTAAAGACTTCTTCACTACTTAGAGCTTACTTACTTAGCTCTTTTTATACAATCCCATGGTTCGCAGACCATGGATGGATCTTTAAAACTGACTTTTCACTTTACAAAATAATGGAAGATAACCCTTTATGACTCATGACACCTTTGCGCTCCACGACCACAAAATGCAGAGACTTTACAACTTTATTACAAAACTTGACCCTGTTGGCCGGATAAATCGATCTTGCAGACAAGACCGATCTCCCTAGTATCACAAGATAATCTAGCAAAAAACAAACAAACAAATCTATCTTTCTCTAGACATATGCAATTTACAAATAAAGACAATAGAGGTGTTATGATC
Organism: Pinus tabuliformis; assembly: GCA_031772625.1. Taxonomy (NCBI): domain Eukaryota; kingdom Viridiplantae; phylum Streptophyta; class Pinopsida; order Pinales; family Pinaceae; genus Pinus; species Pinus tabuliformis. The sequence goes on along the minus strand of CM062805.1, from coordinate 95,865,286 downwards.
CTACCTCGGATCCAACGCTTGTTTGTTATAGTTATCCCTCGATTGTCCAAAAGAGTTATCTTTTAAAACCTGATCACAAACAAGCAAACATCAAATAGCACCTGCATAGCAAATATCATAAATCATGTCTATTATGGTGATCAAGGAATCCATAAAATAACCATTAATGAACAGCTTATTGAGAAAAACAAACTTGTTTGTATTAAATTTGAAGTAGAAGAACCTTACAACCTTTTCAGCCTTGATGTTGAACAAGCTCTTCCTGGGGTCCAAAAGAGGAATTTCTTTTACTTTGACAAGCCTTGTACTCTTCCAAATGAGATCTTAGAGGTATGTAATCTCTCCTCATAAAAACTCAACTAAAGAAGACTAAGTTCCAGCAACATTTCACCTCAAAAATATTCAACTTTCAACCTCTCTAGCAACCAGCCCAATGCTTCATTTTATAGTGCAAAGGAGGAGGTTACAGGTCCATCTATGAAGGGATAGAATCCTCCTTCAAAGGGATAAGCTCCTCACATCAAGGGGTTAGATCCTTAAGGTATGGGATGCATGAACCTTAAGAGAGTGAACTTGCCACCTCAAGATTCCTTCCAGAAGCTTCTAGAAATGACTGAAAGTGAGTTTTTTAGAATGTACTCGCGCCTTTTCAACTTTTACAGGGGTTCGCACACATAACACAAGGACAGAGCGGTCAAGTGTTCAGGGGACATGACCTTTAGGTGCAGGACCACAGGTAATGCAAAGAGAAAGTGTGGAACTAGAGTTTTAGAGACTTTTAGGGCTTTTCTCTTACTTTCAAGGCTTGATATGAAGAACTGAGGCTTTAGACTTGCAAAGGAGGAAACTATGAGTGGTAATGGACTCACACAGATTGCAGAATGTCAAGGTGACAATGTTTAGTGCAACAGATTGCCCTCTAAAGTGTGAAGTCTGTAATAGATGAAGATGAAGTCTTTCATGTATGAAGAGTGAAGTACTTTATCATTTCAAGGATCATCCTATGGACACCCAAGTCGGAACCTGTAAAAACATTCAATGCAATATATATATATATATATATATATATAGACATATCATCGCTGAGGTAGGCATTCCCATACTCAGATCAAAACTGACTAGAAAAATAACTAAAATGTTCCGATACAGGAATGATTTTGTAATACATCAAGAGTATAGACATGTGTAGACACAGTATGGATGCAGCCATCTGTTTATGAATAGTCCACTGTATAATGAATAACAAAACTCCTTGCAGCCTGGATGGTAGAAACTAGATCTAGGGTCTTGATTTCCGCTTCCCGAACTAGTACGATTCTATCCATGTGAATGAATGTGTCGAAGTCAAACATGGTAGAAACCACTTGATTACCACTCAATGATGTGAACTGTTAACAAGTGTGAGAGAAACCACTAGTAATATCAATGGCTCTCAAAGTACCCAGTACAATCCATGAAATGTGAATAAATGATTCGAAGTCAAACATGTCATAGATTCATTCGATCAAAGGTCAATGATGCAACCTATCGTCGAAAGCGAGAAAATTGCCATTAGGGTATGTAGCTTTCAAGGTACTGACGATTTCTAGGTCAACTTCCTAGATAATGAGCTGAAGTCGATAGAAAGTGATTCGCCATAAGCAAGCCCATAACAAGAAATCATAGATCAAGTTTTGAAGAAATATATTGGCAAGGACTGACTCAGGGATGGTCAAAATGGATGACAGATATTTTGCAAATGAATGGTTTGTTTGAACTGATCTCTTGAACACATAATGACACTGCAGATGGTTTGGTGACAATTGACCCAAAGCTAATACCCAGAAACCGGCTGAAGACTTTCAATATGGTTTGATTAACTGTTAGGCAAAGGATTTTCCCAACCCAGGTGAACAAAAAGTGTCGTGTTCAAGAGTGGTTGACAGGTTTTTATAAAACAAAGTGTAACAAATAGGTTCATTTTTCTCTCTTTTCCCCCACCATTTCTGGCAAGTACCTCTTTATTTTTGACAAGCTTGAGGAGGATAACATTTGCTTGTTTATAAACTCATCCTTCAGATGAGTCAAACTTAGTTTAAAATTCGAACCCTAAGAAGGAGTGGTTCGTTCTTGTTTGAAATTGAACAGGTCCTTTACTGTTAAATTTTAACGAGTCCAATATAGGAAAAACTCGGTGTTTTTCAATTTTAGGGAGTCAGAAGAAAAACTTAAGAAAACTCCATGGGGGTACTTTTTCGTAAAATAATCCCTTGGGCCCGAAAAAGGATAAAATAATACAAAAGGAATGAATTGTCAATACTTTAACGAGCTGAAAAAGACAAGCGCTCGACAATCTTTTCATATTTAACGAGTCTGAAAAGGGTTTAAAGAGGACTCTATTGACCGTATTTAGTCAACGTGTACCTTTTTCGTAAATAGTCCATTTCAGTCCGTAAAAGGGGTAAACTTACACTAAAGGGACAATTATTCATTTATTTTAACGAGTTCGAACAATCAAGTGCTCGACAATCTTTTCAATTTTCGAGAGTTTGAAAGGAGCTTAAAGAGGACTCCAATGTTTCGCTTTTTTGTAAATTCTTGAAAGAGTACGAAAAAGTGATAAAAGTATGCTCTTTGTTGAAAAATGATCAATTTTCCCGAAAAATCCAATATTCTGCACAAAAACTAAAAGCATTACACATACTTGTTTAAGATAAATAAAAATGATTTAGCAATTTACCTTTTTAAAGTGAAAAATAAATAAATTAAAAATTCATTTATTCGAAAAAACTTATAAAACGGGGTTTTCCAACTTCATTTTTACCATTTGAGTTCAGAGTGAAAAGTGAGAGTTTTTGGGTAAGAAAGTTCCTATAAAGATTTTGGAAAATCCGTTCGTCAGAATCGAAAACCGTCAGCTCCAGGTAATCCACAACCTCCTTATCTTGCATTTCATCCATTTACATTTTGATTTTAGGCTTTATATTTAATTTTAAAGGGAAAAATTGGTTTAAAAATTCGTTCGCGGGGGTCCGCAGGCACAACATGCGGCCCCTGTGAACCCCAACTTTTTTCTACAAAGAAAAAAGTCATGGGTCCACACCTGTTTTTCACAGCCTATGCAGACCTACGCACTGTCTGTAATTGGCAGGTGCGGACCCCGCGAAAATGAATTTTAAAATTAATTTTTCTCCATTTTTTCCCAAATTTTTTTGAACTAGCTGGTTCTAATATGTCTTTTATGCATTGTAGGACATTCAAAATTCTTATTTGGTGAGAACGCGAGCATGAGGATGTGGATTTTGCTGCATTAAACCATATGCCCAAAATGCAAGCATTGAGAGCATGTGGATCGCTAAAGTTCTGGGGCATACAGGGTATGAGGGCTGAAGTAGACCTCTTACAATGGCTGGTAGATAGGTGGAACACACAGGACTAGTGTTTCGTCATTGGTGGCCACCGGCTCGAAATCGAGCTGGAGGACATATATTTTTTGACTGGTTTGTCCAAGAGGGGTGAACAATTATCTCTTTTCGGGACTAGACTAGGTGGCCAGTCTATCGCTAGTCTCCGATTGGAGTTTTGCGATGATCAAACAAAGGACAAATGGATTGATATTAAAACTATCAGCAGTCCTGAACTTAAGGTCATTGCATTCACTGTTACCAGGTTGTGCGGGACCGCAACATTGCATGTGACTACAGGATCCTAGATGCAGATGGCAGTAGACTGTTTTCGAGGCAGAATATTCAACTGGTGTGAGGCTGTGTTGGCAAATGTGAAAGGCCAACTAACCAGAGCAAAGAATGGACAACTGAAAAATTTTGGATATGGATTCATCGTGATCAGCTTTGCTCTAGAGAGGATCCCCATGCTAACCCCGTAGCACATTCCTTTTGATGCTGGTTTTCCTCGAGAGCCTAGGATAGTTCGTTGGGTTGCTTTGATGGTCCACCACCCTAAGGAGGGTACAGAGGTTGTTCGATTTCCACCTAAGTATTTTCGTTGGTTAAACAACCAAATTTTTGCGATTCAGGATTTTCCATACGCTGGGATGGATTATCGTGGTGACCCAGACATGATTCTTCCACCAGGAGAACAATGGGATGATTCAGGTAAAATCATTTTCAACACTTTCTAAGTTCTAATTTTTTTATTTTTAAATCGTCCAAAACTGATAATCAAAAGTTTAAATGCAGATGTGGGTCCACGATGACCAGCCACTCTCCAGCCTTTTGAGAGGAGACACCCAGCTGCAGCAGCACCAGCCCCACAAGACCAATCAGCAGAGATCCTGACCGATTTGGAGCATCATCTAGAGCACTTGACACTAGATATTCCAGAGACGGATATAGATGATATTCCACTTAGGTTGCAGAGATATGTGATTGGGGTCCCAGGACCTTTTAGGAGGTTCCTATGTAGGGTGGCCCGAGCAGTGGTTTCTTATCGTGATCATCACCAGGGATAGGATGATTGATTTTGTAGACTCATGACATTTTTGACTTTTGTATTATCATTTTTGTTGATCATAAGGTGTTTTTCAACCTATGATCGAAGACGATGTATATTTTGAAACACTACTTCTATGCTATGATATATCATTATTACCAGCTATCTTGTGTAACATGTCGTCGAATGTTTTTAAATTTACTATTTTGAATATTGCAAATGTCTACTTATCATACCTGAAGCAACTGCATCTGCTAATGTATTTAAATGTCTTGGAATATGTTGATATTCAATGTGGTCAAATTCACGTTCCAAGAGACGAACTCTCAAAAATAACCTTAATAACACTGGATTTCTAATGGCATAAACCCTGTTAAGTTGTAATACAATGAGTTCAGAATCCAACCTAACAATCAAACTCTGAATCCAAAATGATACGGATTTAGATAATAACTCATTCACTACACTATACTTTGCAATGTTATCCGTTGTTTGACCGAGGCTTACCCCATGCATAGATACTAGCTCATCAGAGGGTGAATAGATAACACAAGTTGCAGAAGAAATGTTCCATGTATTACGACAAGCACCATCATCAAAACCAATGTATGTTTGAAGAGACGTCGACATCTGCAATATCAAGAGTAAAATCAAGATAAGTAGGAGTAATGATAAGAGCACTCTCTAAACTAGGCACACTTTTCTAATCTAAAACACACTAGCAGTAAAGAAATTAATCTAACAAAGAATCTCCACACCAAATTTAAGCATAATATCTCTTCAGATAAAGCCCATTTCTGGGTTTACCCAAAGAGACACCGTCAAAATCTATCAATTCATAAGCCCCTTTTGCTAGCTTTCGCTTAACAATGTAAGGACCATGCCACATAGGTACAAATTTTCCAGCCCCTAGCTTATCGTTTTCTTGATCATATAGTAAGACTAGGTTTCCTTCCGAAAAATTACGAGGTGTAATATTTCTATCATACTGAGCTTTCACTTGTTTCGCATGAGTCTCGTTTGCTATTGCAGCAGTGCGTCGATTCTCATCTAGCTAAGCTAAGTACAAAAACTATTTCTCCTCTTCAGAAGTAGTGTTAGCGCTCAAATCTGCCTCAGGCTGAGGAAGGCAAAACTCGAGGCCACATCAAACCACGCTCAGCCTCATAGCTAGCCCTACGAGGATAGGAGAGGGCTCTCTCCGAGTCCATCTCGGAAAAAGGTCTTCAAAAGGGCTGAGATTACTCAAAATTAATACTGATTTTAGGCTAGTAAAGAGATAGGAAAGTTTGATTTAGATTTTTGGGTTTTTTGTTGGAGAAACGGGAAAAACAATTTTGGGTCCGGGGATAAGGCCAGATCCTTGTAGAATTCGAGTTGGGGCGAGGTAGGCAATAGTATTGATGCCTTTGAGAAGGTGTATGGATGGATCAAAACAACAAGGAGCTGAAGAGGGCAAGGGAGAACATGGATCCTCTCCAAACTGGCGAAAACATGTCAAACTAAACAAATTTAAAGGCAGAGCACTGTAAACAATGGATTCAACCTCATTTACTCATTCATTTAGTTTCAGAAGCATAAGAAGGGAATGGCATAGATTAAACATGAATAAACTTACAATAAACTGAGAGATAACACCATCAAGAACTTAAAGCCACAAGAATCCCAATAGGTGCTGCAAAACCTCTGATCTTTCCTTAGCCAAAATATGAAAAATATGTACAATAGTGTGCCAAAATCTTCCCAAGAGTCCAACCCTTGCTACTGACTGAAAATTTACATAATATAGACCAAGCCAACCCATTCCCTAACCTCTAGGGGTCGATATCCTCCTTCTAGGAGCAGTTTGAACTAATTCCAAACATAGAGCTGAAAACTAGGCATCCAAACAACTAACCCCTATATGCTAGGAAACTGATTCATTACATTAAATTTTTGCTATTTTGTGAATGAATCATCTAGAATAAGGTCAATAAGTGCCAAGTTACCTCATACACATCAAATTACATCAAGCTAGGTCAAAAATCACATCAAGAAGTGAAACTAGTGAAAACTGGTCGAATTCCTGAGCTGGAGGATGAAAATTTGACCAAAAACCTCTATGCGTAGCGCCCTGATCTCTATGCGTAGTGCACTTTTCATATTGTTTTTGGGTCACTTCCCAACATCAAAATAAAGCTCACAATATCTAGTTAGAAAGCCCTGGATGTCTGCTATCCAGCCCAAGTGGAATTTCCCAATTTGGAGCTCATTTTCCCCCTCAAAATTGCATTCTCCCATAAGTACTTCCTGCTGTTGCAAAAGGTGGCAGCAAGGTGGTTTTCATGGTGTTTTTGGGCCTTTTGATCATCCAGAACTTGATGAAATGCTTCGGAAATAACTAAGAATGCATAAATTACCATGAAAAACCCAAAAATATAAATTTTTCCTCCAGCAAGTGTCCCAATCATAAACGAGCGCGTCGACGCGCTACTCGTATAGCTAAAAAATCTGTTTTGGGACCAAAAAATTTCAAAATGACAAAAATTTCTCCGAATTTGCTCAAATTCGGAGCGAAGACCCTTCATCATGTATCATGCCCAGCCAGCAAAGCCTCGGCCAAAATCTGGAACGGATCAGGTGTTTCACAACGCTTCAGTGTCCTCCTGGTGTATGCAGTTCAGTGGTGCAATCTGTGTCTTGGTTGTATGATGTGTTGTTTTCCGCCTCCATGATGTTGAAAAATATGTGTTGGCTTAAATGAGATGAAGAATGAGGATTTGATGCTTTTGTTTCAAACGCCAAATGTGGGAGGAACTATGGGAAATAGGGCCGTGTGAATAGTGGACTGCAAGAGAGTAGGGTTTGTGTTTTTCAACATTTATACTCTTACAACCGATCTTCAAACAACTCCAAACACTGACCAAAGATAATAGCAAGATGATTTAAACTTACAGGAGGCAAAGGAGACTGAGAGAATTTGAATTTTGAAGAGCAGTGGCAAAAAATTTTGTGTTCTGGCCCAATGCGTAGCGCTCCTTATATGCATAGCGCCAGTGTTATTTTACAAAGGCAGGGGAAGCTATATGTGTAGCGCTCCTTATATGTGTAGCGCCATTTTGATGGAGGCTTTTGGAGGCCTTCCAGGTGTCCAAATTGGGCGTAGGATAGCTCGTTGGAAAGGTATTTGAATATACTTTCCAAAAAAATTTGAATTTTTCAATTTGGAGTTCATTTTCTTTGTCGAAAATCAAATCTCCCAAGACTGGTCAAAATTTGCCAAATGAGGCTGCCTCAAGGCAGAGTGCTGTTGCAGTCAACTTTTGAATGCCTTCCTCAACTCCAAATTGAGCTCATGATAGCTCATTGGAAATGTATTTTTGTATAGTTATCCTTTGAATCATCAAGAAATTTATTTAGCCAGCCAAGCTAAGAGAAAAATTGATTTTCCCAAGGTCACTTCAGAGGTGCATCAATTCTCCCGAGGCGATTGTATTTTTGACATTTCTCCAAAACCATTATACCTGTGTAAAAATTGAAGGAGTTTTTTCTTCCTTGGCATGTTTTGAACAAAAACCTCTCTCAGTTTTCCAAAATTCATCTTTTATTTCTCTGAAACATCATTTGAGTGAAACCTATCCCGATGTGTGAAACAAGGGATTTTGTCGAAATGAAGCGAAATGAAGGGGATAAGGGGCTTCTAAATTCTTGGGGAAATTTTTGGAAGTAGGGAGGGATTTTAGGAAGCAGGGGAAAGTGGAATCTCAGAGATCGAGTGAGGGGAAGGGGTCCAAAAGGGCAAAACACAAGCCTAGCCTATAAAATTGCCAAGTTGTGGCAAGAAACTAGGGTTTGTGGAAAAATGAGGAATTTGGGGAATCTCAGTGATGAGAAGTGTTTAATAAGGTACACTAATGATAGGGGAAGGTGTATGAACATCAGGATACAAATTTTGCTAATGATTTGACCATCCAAGAGAAATTACCTCCAAAACCCTAGGAGAGGGAAATGGACCTTACCAAGGCACAACTGAAGCATGAACAAGGTGTAACATGACCCAATGGAACCTGATATGATGATAAAAACCATATGAATGATGATAGACTTAGCTGAATAGTGACATAGACTGACATTTGGGCAACTTTGAAAAGAGTGAAAGCAAACCCTAGACCTAATGCCTAGTGACCAAATTTTGCTTGAAGACTCTTTGAAATGACAAAATTGACCTTGACACCTTAAAATCACTTTGTAAGAGCATATTTGATCACTGGAGGAAGGCTGCAAAGACTGACACTAACAAGTAGGTGGGAGTAATTCTATGGCTAATTGCAATGACGGAATTTCACATTTAATAGGTAACACTGCTTCCAAACCGTAGACCAGTTTAAAAGGAGTGAAACCAGTTGATGTTTTTACTGAGGTTCGATATGCCAAAAGTGTTGAAAATAGCATGGTATGCCAATTCAACTTATGAATACCAATGATTCATCTGATCATATTGACTAAAACTTTATTGATAGCTTCAACCAGACCATTAACATGCGGGTAATATGGAGTAGAACTATCGTTGCATAGGCCAAGTTGATCTGTTAGTTCAATCATCATGATGTTTCGAAAGTGACTTCCATGATCAGTAATAATAGCTTTAGGAACACCGAATCTAGCAATTATATGATTGAATATGAAAGTTGCAGCAGTCTTGCCGTCTGCCGAAAATGTAGGCATCGCCTCAACCCACTTAGTAAAATAATCTACCACTAGGATAATATACGCATGCCCCCCAGCCGAGTGAGGGTTACATGTAATAAAGTCAATACCCCACTTTACGAAAGGACCGATAGCAATTATAGGGTGAAGAGGAGTGGGTGGAGCGCACATCTTACGATCAAAAATTTGACAACTGTGGCATTTTCGGACTGCATAGATACAATCTTTGAATAAGGATGGCCAGAAATAACCATCACACAATATCTTTTGGGTTGTGGCATACCCAGACATATGACCGCCACATGCTCCAGAGTGATAGTCATTTAGAACCTTTTCAGCTTCTTCATGAGTTAAACAACGTCAGAAAACGGAATCCGCTCCATGCCGATAAAGTGTATCACCAGTAATATTGTACTGTTGGGATTGGAAACGTATTTTCCGTCGCTGAGATCCTGAGATTTCAGACCGAAAAGATTGGGTTTGGAGATAAACAATAATATCCCCATACCATGGATCAAGAGTACTGATAAGAAACAAGGATTCATCAGCAATGGGCTCTTCCGCCACAGTTTCAGTATCAGTACGCGGGAAATCACACATCAGTTCGGCAAAAACCAAAGATTTATTTGCCTTGGATTTTTCAAATTCCAAGTCAAATTCTTGCAGGATAACTATCCATTTGGAATACTTGCCCCCTAGCAATTGTTTGGTCAAGATATACATCATAGGCTTACAGTCAGAAATTACTGTGGTTTTGTGTAATAAGATGTAGTGACGAAATCTTTGGACAGCTTGAACAGCTGCCAAGGCCAATTTTTCCACATGCGAATATTTAATCTCAGTCAGATGCAGAGTTCGACTAAGATAGTAAATCACATGTTCACTGTTGAATTCATCTTCCTGAACTAAAACCATCCCAATGGTGGAATGAGAAGTGGCGAGGGACAAAAAGTAATCCTAGTTGTAATTGGGAAGATGCAGTAACGATGCATGGGTCAACGCGTGTTTGAGTGCATCAAAAGATCGATCAGAGATCTCATCCCAAAAGAATGGAATATTCTGTTTTGACAACTTGATAAAACATTTCGTTATCTCGGCGTAGTTAGGAATGAAACGACGTAAAAATTTTGCTTTCCCTTGCAAACTTTGGAGTTGGCGAAGAGTCGAAGGAGGAGGTAAATTGACAATAGCTTCCACCTTCGAGGGGTCGACATGAATGCCTGCCTTGGATACTATAAATCCCAGTAAGCGACCCGTCTCTACACATAAGACACATTTGTGTGGATTCAGCCGAATTCAATAATGCTTACATCTCATAAAGATAGCTCGTAAATGAATGAGATGATCAGCTCTACGTAATGAATGGGTAGGTAAATCATCGAGATAAGGCTACACAATGTGCTTGATGTCATGAAATGCGTAAGACATAGCCATTTGAAAAGTTGCTCTAGCATTCTTCAATCTAAAAGGTAATTTGAAATAAGAAAATGTCCCCCATGGACAAATGAAAGCTTTTTTAGCTTGATCAGCAGGGAGTATGTTGATTTGATTGTAACCAGAAAAACCATCCGTAAAGGAAAACATTTCACTGTCGGCACAATCATCAATAATTTGATCGATATATGGTGTTGGATAATTGTCTTTAGGACAAGCTCGATTAATATCCCTATAGTTGATACATACTCTTATCATTCCTTGTTTTTTGTTGACAGGAACAATATTCGATACCCAATCGGTTAAAGGAATTGGATAAATGAAACCTGCACAAAGTAATTTCTCAATTTCAGCTTTGATAGCAACAACTTTTCGCGGATGTATCTGACGTAAGCGTTGTCGGACAGGTTTAGCATCCGGGTATGTTTTAATTTCATGGACAACAATTGACGGATCGATTCCTGGCATTTCTTCATATGACCAGGCAAACACTTCATGGAATTCTTGAAATAGGGCTTTATAAGTTTGGATTTCATCGTCCATACAACAAGCACCTATATGGATGTTTTCAATAATTCCAGGCTTAACTGAAATGTCAATAGAAACCATTCGAGAAATATTTTCCAAATTTAACTCAAAATCAGAATTTTGCAATGGATTCTATGGTTCTTTGACATAGTCAGTCGTAAAAATAGAAGAGAAATAATTTTCAAAATGATCAAGCTCAGGTAAAAATGAAGACCAGTGATTTAGATCTTCCCATGGTAAATCATCAACAGATAATAGTTCACGAATCTGCTCATCAGAATGAACAGGATCAGAAAGTGTTGATGAAGTTGGGTTTGATATTGAAAGTGACTCTCCATGGATCACATTCATTGGATCAGTTTCGGTTGAATAGGCATCAGAAAATGACTGTACGGCCTGATATGCAATTTCAAAGGGACTCAGAGGCATCGTGCCACCAAATGAATCCAACTCAGAATCGAAAGGTACGATCCAAGGATCATCAAAATTAAGAGTATTCAATGAAATCATATGAATAGTTGCAATAGAAGGCGATACGTTAGGAGGAGGGAAGGAAAATGTTCCTAGTAAACCAGAATATTTGATCAAACCTATGCCAACATCCTTGTAAGGGATAGTCGTTTTACCGATGTGTTGAATATTATCTGTAGAGGCTGGGTCGGATGAGAAATAAGTCAACTGGCCTATCGTAATGATCTTTCCATTATGAGGAAACTTGATAAGCTGAAAGACCAATGAAACCACAGCAGTCATAGCATAAGACCAACTGTGACCCAGGAGAAGGTTGTAATCTATAGGGGCATCAACCACTTCCACATCTAGATTCACGATTTTTCCCTCAACCCCTATAGGTAAATCCTGCAAAATGTCAAAAGGATGGAACCCGCGGCCATCAAAAGCCTTTAGAATTGTCGGAGATTGATTGAGTGTGGGAGAACCAAGCGATTTCCAACACTGGATCGACATAATACACATAGAAGCCCCTTCATCAATCACAGTCCTGAAGCAAGGTCTATTTTTTACTAACACTCGAATCTGGAAAGCCATTTGATGAGGGAGGTGGGGTGTACTATTCTCTAAATCGAATGTTATTAGGTTCAAATCCTGAATATCGACAACTCCTATAACAGAGAATAGTAATTTGCGTTGTGTCGGGCACGATTGCAGCACCTCCAAAGCCAACATTGCTGAAGGGGAAATAGCTAAGTCTTCAACAATGTTATAATTATGAGCAACTCTCGCATGTGGCTTGAAAGCTGATTTCTGAAGTATTCCTTTAGCAGGCGGTTTGATTACTAAGTCAAGGTTAGGTTTCTCGATCTGTAGTGGACCGAAACTAGGAGAAGGTTTAGTTGATATGTTTGGATTAGAAGATTCTGCTTCTTTACCACCAACAGGATTTTTACTACCATAATCTTACGATCGCGTCACAATCTTGACATGAGACATCATCATAATGGGTTCTTCTGAGGCATTCGAGGAAGAACCAATCATCTTACTATCTTGAGTAGGAAAAGGATCCTTCAAGATAGCAGGCGTTTGAGAACCTTTAACGATTTTCGAAACCTCTACTTGATGTGGGCAATGTTTGGTAAAATGATCCTCGTCGCAAATGAAACAAGGATAACAAGGTTTTCGTTTTTCATCAGTAGATTCATTTTTATCTGTTTTGTCTTTTTAATTTTGTTTATTTTTCTTCTTCCCCTTCTTTTTACTACCGGATTTTGATTTGGCCGTAGATGATTCTACGACATGGATGTTGGCAGAAATTTCATCGGAAGACTCTCATGTCGGGCAATAAGGTAAAGTTATTATAAGAGAAGAATTCTTTGTAGATTTCTTCTTACTTTTAGTGCTAACTAAACCAATCATACCATCAATGGCATGAGACCCTGAAGGAGTTGCAGTTATTTGACCGTGTTTTGGAAGATCAGGGATTTTTTCATGTAAAGTACCTGACTACGTATAAACAAGGTCGAGGTACTGAGCTACATCTTCAGTGATTTTAGGTAATAATGATTTAATGAACCATTCCGCTAAAATTTGATCCGGAATGAAAACTTTCACTAAACGCCTTCTACGTCGCCATTCATGAATGTGATTATAAATATATGTGGACGTGGATTGTTTCAGTGAAGTTAACAGTTCCATGCCATTGTCATATTTGACAAGCAACTGAAAATGAGTTAAGAAAGTAGTGGCTAACTGATTGAAATTATAAAAAGAGGCTCGTGGTAACTCAATGTACCATTTGGCTGCAAGACCAATAAGAGTTCGTTGAAAAAGACACAATCGAATTGAATCATCAATGATGGAATTAGATGCACACTAGAGGTGATAAGTCATAACATGATTTGACGGATCCTCTCCTGACTTACCTTCGAATTTTTGGATATCACTAGGCAACTTATTAGGCATTGGCGGCCAATACGGAAGATAGTAAATTGGATCGTTCGTAAGGTGCGACAAATCAGGTAAATCCAAAGTTTCAATAAATGGTAACTGACGGTTAGGATCGTGAAAACCTTGAGTAGCAAGACCAGTTCCAGGAGGAGGATATCCAATATAACTTGGAATCGGATTTGCATTAGGAATATTATAACCTCATGGGAAACCAGGATTAACCGAACCAAACTCGGGTTGTTGAGACTGTTGATAAATATAGCCAGGATACGATTGATACTGATAAACTGGGTTTTGTACAGTAGTACCAAATTGATACTGCCCCTGGTATGGTTGATACGTAAATTGTGGTTGACTTGTAGCAATTGTAGCAATCGTACTAGCTCGTCCCACAGGCATCTGGATCGAAGTCTAAACCGTAGGCCCTAACTATGGCACAGACAATTGAGGAATTTGCACTGATGCAGGGGTAGTAGAAACCGAAGCTGTTGATACTCCAGAAACAGGTGTTGTAGGCTAAACAAAAGTTGCAGTAGTTGCAGCAGTTTGAGGCGAAGTACGAGGTAAACTAGGCCCAGGCTGCTGAACTGTACCAGATGCAGGGGTTTTAATAGTAGGTTGGACAGGTTGCTGTGTGGGACTAGAAACCAAAGGCTATCCAAGTTGATTAATTAACTGCACATTAGGTTGCAAAGTCTGTTGAGTTTGAGACGGATCCCACACCATGTTCATTCCAGAGTATGGACCTACAAAAGGTTGTGCATATGGAGGACCATAACCTGGTTGAACATAGGGCTGATAATTAGGCCATACATTTCTAGCTCCTTGAAAAAATGGTTGACCAGAAGGCAGCTGGAAACCTTGAGTTGGGTACTGACCTTGGGGTTGATAACCCTGAGGCACGTACTGAAACTGGGGTTGACCTTGAGGTATGTACTGAAACTGGGGTTGACCTTGGGGTATGTACTGTCCTGAAGGTTGATAAACTTGAGGAAGCCCTTCAGGTGATAACTGACTACCTTGGGGTTGCCCCCCAGGCGGTAACTGACTACCTTGGGGTTGCCCCCCAGGCGGTAACTGACTACCTTGAGGTTGCCCCCCAGGCGGTAACTAACTACCTTGAGGTTGAGGATTTGGAATACTACTAGACATCATAAGGATTTGTTCTGTGTTCAACGCTTGAGTTCCATTACTTCCAGATGATAACACTTGTTCAATCGGTCGAGGAGATGCTCCTGAAAAAGTACCAGAGAGTGACTGGTACCCCGAAGGAACAGAAGGACCACCAGATAAAAATGTTTCCGATGTTTGGGAAGACATGGATGACTGTCTTGACATAATCGATGAAGGATAATAACCTCTTGGTATAGGATGAAAAGGAATTTGAGGTGGTGAAAAACTAAGACCCGGGTTTTCTAAAAAAATTGTCAATGAAACATACCAAGCATCACTCCTAAAAGGACTATATAATATTGATTCACGCTCCCTAAGATTTAAATCTGTTGGTTTTCGGAAAGAGTTGCGTCTTCTTCTGGATTAACAAGTTCTTCAATAGAAACGAGGCCAGAAGGAAGATTTTGAGTAATGATATTGCTTACCCTAGGTGAACAAGGATTACTAGAAGTTGGAGAAGCAAATCCTGAAGTTGGAATAACAGCAGGTTCAGTGTCAGGCTCAGAAATTCAGGTTCTTTAGCTAATTCACTGGAAGGAGAAATACTACTTGTAACTTCGGAAAATGAAATTGGCTCTTGAATAGACTTTGTTGTTTGTATTTGGTAATTAGAAATGAACAATTAAAGATGACTCTCTGGCTTCTAGTGATCCAACTCTATTGTCACTAGGTGATACAAGAGCTCGTAGCCCTTCAAGCTGGCTTGGTGAATACTCAGGAGGTTTCCCCTGAAGTCTACGAGATTGTCTCGGTAATTCAGCCACGATTAAATATTAATTACTCACGCGCAAACAAAGAAAATTTCAATAAAACTACCTAAAGTCTCTAAAGAAACAAACAATTGAATCACACACCTAAAAAATCTAAGAGTTCAAACCACACACAAACAGTAACTTCCCGTACTAAAAACACTAGTTGGTGATGAAATCCAATGTAGTAGAAGTTTAATACAGAAAGGGCGGTTGGAACAGTTACCTCGACAACCTGTTTAATGAAACAAACTGGCACAAGTTTCTTCACAAAACCATCTCGAGTGAAGAAAACCCCCCAAAGAGTCCAAGTGATTCTATTCGACGTCTGCTCTAGGTACAGTGAAACCCATCCTTCACCATCACCTTAGGAAATAATCTTAAGTTTAAGGACACTAAGGTTACCAACAACAACAAATACAACTGGGGGAACAATCTACGATCTTATCTATGCGCAAGGGCAGAGTAACAAAGCTCAATCCCCAGTTAGTCTCCGTACTAACTCCGGGGTCCACACAATAGGACCGTCAAGTCTCCACCTTCCTTGGCTATCCGCTAGCTTTGCAATCCACTCGTATAACTCAACCAGAAATGAACATAAAAATATCTCATGAATTTTTGTATATATGTACCTATCTAGCCACTGTTCCTTTGTTAGTCGTGGATTTCTATTCTCCTATGCTGCGAATTTGTGGATCTTCCTATCCAACCAGTCTTCGATCTCTTTCTTAGTTGGATTCCAGTGATATGACATCACACATCTCTTATGCAGATTTCGGTCCCAGCAATAGAACCATTTGTTGGCTGCGTGGGAACTGATCCAAGTTCAACATTAGTTATCCAAACACATTCCTACACTATTGGCCCTTTCAGCGTCAGCCGTGGAGCACAGACCAAAGTCTCACCCGAAGCAATATGGGGGGATGCTAAAACCAAGTTTCTGCACCCTGAGATGATCGTGATGTCGGTTTATACCCCCTATTCCTGCTTTCACATGTAATGCCCTACTTAATCTTATCATGCAAATTTTACTAGTGTTTAAATTACCTTAAAATATTAACTTATAATTATCAAGAAATATTGGTACATACCTACATTGGTGAAACTACAAATTTATTACTGATATAGATTTTGTTATTATTCAATTCCAAACTTACCTCCCTAAATTTAAATTTTGATAGGATATGATCTCCTTCCATTAATTACCAAATTATATATTCATATCTCATCCCCAAAAGTCCTCTCAAATTTACTTGGGAGAAGACATGGTCCTCTCCAATTAATTACCAAACTATATATTCATATCTCATCCCCAAAATGTAATTTCAAAATACTTGGGTGAAGACATGGTCCTCTCCAATTAATTACCAAATTATATATTCATATCTCATACCCAAAATTTCCTCTCAAATTTACTTGGGAGAAGACATGGGCCTCTCCAATTAATTACCAAATTATATATTCATATCTCATCCCCAAAATATCCTCTCAAATTTACTTGGGAGAAGACATGTTCCTCTCCAATTAATTACCGAATTATATATTCATATCTCATCCCAAAAATGTCCTCTCAAATTTACTTGGGAAAAGACATGGTCCTCTCCAATTAATTACCAAATTATATATTCATATCTCATCCCAAAAATGTCCTTTGAAATTTACTTGGGATAAGATAAGTGAAATGTAAGGATGAGGGGGTAGTTATGACATTAATGAGAGGTGGTTGAGGTGGAGATGAGAAGGGGGCATAAAAGGGGAAGGATGAGGGGAGGAGAGGGGATCCTTGGTCTTGCTTTCGGTTTTGGAGGATTTGTGTGAGAGTAAGGTGAGGAAGAGAGGAGGGAGAGAAGGAGAGTATTGTTTATCTTGGACACACTACATCTGGTTGGACTTGGGCTCAGAGGGCTAGGGAACCTGTGGAGGTTTCCTGGGCTAGGAAATACTTCCTAGTTGGCTGGGAGGTAAATCCAGTCGGTAGTCAAGAGGAGCATCCCAGCAGGATCAGGAGCTCAGGGGCATCTCAACCAAGCTATCGAAACAGGTATTCCTCTATTTATAGATTACTCATGTAAGTGGTTGAAATGAAATGCTCACTATTTAATTGTAGGAAATAAATTTTAATGGTAAGTTATCATCGATTAAATGTTTAGTTAGAAATAAATTATTTCCCGTTTTATTGTATTTGAAATTAGAGAAATTTAGTTATGTTAGAGGACCCTAGGATGGAGTCCTTAGATGTGGTATTAGAGCTAAGTTAGAAATCTAAACCTAAAACCCACCTACACTCCCAATATCCAGATTAAATTCACACCTAACACCCAATAACTAGATCCCAAAAGTGGGCAAACGTCTAATTCCAAGAGATTTAAACCATGTACTAATAGAAATTCTAATAGGAAAAAAGCAGGGTTGTCCTGTTATAGGAAAATGCTAATGTTTAGATTTGTTCAATATTTGTGTCTCTCCTTTCAATGCTTAATGTGTTGTCCAAATGAAATGAATAAATAAAAGTAACCTTGGACCTCCAGAAATGTGGTGCAAACTGTTATAGACAATTTTGTGCCTTGCAGCATCAGGCATGAATTGTCAATAATCCAAGGGATCCAAAGTCCCTAAACATGATGTTCCTACCCCTAGAGGAACAAGGTCAGCAAACCAACAGCTCTCAGATCAGTTCTCCACCTGAAAACACTCAAAAACAAGCAATCTTGAAATCAAAGCAAGTGCTCCACTAGGCTTCTGCGCTGAAACTCAACTCCTCCATGGTGTACCTGCGTTGCAAAGCAGGTAGAACAAAGGCCACCTGCGCTGAGCGAGATGGGACAAGTGGCACACTGAGTCATTGCTCTGGAATCTTCCAAAAATGACACTTGGATCAGGGATTTCGCCTTGTGATGAGTCAGAGGCTCTGTTTCTCCAAGTGGAAGCAAGGTTCTCCAAGTGGACTCAAGAACTGAAGATCAACTGAAGAGAGAGAGGACACAAGGCAGCTACACATCAGTTGCAAGCTGACTCATCCTTTCTCAATTCATCTATATATTGAGCTCTCCCCTATGAGCTCAGGAGGCTGGAATTTTGTGCAAAGTAATGATATGCTGTTGGTTTCACTATAGAACTATTGGGTGATTGCTTGAAGGAGGTGAAGAGGAGAAATTCTTTCTGCTGGGAGGTGTTGCTGGATTGGGGCCTTCAATGGTTGTAACACTCTCAGAACTTTACTTCTTCCATTAATAAAAGCTATTGAGGTTCTTCTATATGCACTTGTTTCAATGATGTGTTGTGATAATTGTATATTTGATTTATGCTAATCCTTGAATCAGTTATGATTGCATGCTTCTTGTAGTTTCCTTCTTTGTTATTTTGCAGGATCTCATTGTAGCTGGGCCAGCAAAAGAGCAAGGAGCTGGGAGCAAGCAAGCAAAGAGAAGAGTCTGGATTCGACATTAAGCGCAAGGCAACGGTTAGTGCATTTCTTCATTCTCTCTTGCTTTCATAAAGAAGTAAACCTTAAGTAGTTTTCTTTACAGTTGTTGCTGAGGTACTATCACCCTTAGAGTGGGATAGGGTCATCCGAATCGGATACTTTTCCCTACAACAAACTGGCGACTCCGCTGGGGATCGTATCTGTTTGATTGTTTGTAGTATTTTGCTATTCATTTCCTGAACAAAAGAGTACCAAATCGAAAAGCTTTTGACTATATCAAAAGCGAAGTAGAGGGCAGCTACTCTAGCTCAGTTCTGAGCATGTTCATGATTTGAAGAGCTGATCTACAAGGATCCTTGTAAGCTCTTAGTGATAGCTTTTCATCCTCCTTGTCATCCCTTAGTGTGTGCTTGACTGATAGCTTTTGATTTGAGCAAAAACTGTGAATTTTTGAGAAAACTGTGACCCGGAAACTGAGAAAACGTAAGTCTCGTTTTCCAAAGCAGGCTGTACACAGGCTACCTGCTTTGCAACGCAGGTAGCCCCTTCGGGCCCTGCGCTGAATGTCAAACAGGCAGTGTACTACCTGCTTTGATCCAGTTTTGCCTAGTGCTACTGGGGTTTCCTCCTGTTTCTTGCCCTGTTTTCACCATTGTTTTGCAGCCAGTTACCAGTCCATGTACCTATCTGAAACCAACTTTACTTGCCATTATTCCACCTCAGTTATATAAAGAAACTGTACTTGTTCTTTTATATTTCTTACATCATTTACAGTTTCCCATAACGAAAAGTGAACTAGTCTTGCTGTGGCCTCTTAGATCCAAACCTGTGTTAGGCATTTTTGCTGATCTTAAGAGTTAGTTTGTTTGCTGTCCATAGCTGATTGGTCTTTTGCTTTCGTCGTATGGTTTGATTTCATATATTTCTAGTGTCGAAACAAGTGAATCTTAAGGTGTCTTTTGATTTTGGACAAGCTTGTTTGTTTTCACTTGAAATTGATCTCAAAGTTATATAACAGCTTTCTTTTTGTAATACATCAACATTAAGAAAGAGAAAAGAAATACTTGCATTGTGCATTTTGCATCTGAAAATTTTGCATGTGATTTAGGAGAAAGTGCATTAGTTTGTGCTGTATGATCTGTGTGAAAAGATATGTCTTTCTTTTCCTTCAGTAGTTAAGATTTTCATCAGTCAAAAAGATTTGAAAAAAAGCTTGCTTCTCATCTTAGGCTGCATTTAGGAATTTGTCATATACATCTCGTGGTGAACCTTGAAAGGCAAACTTTAAAAAGATCAACTTAAAATATACTGAATGAACCTAACAACGCTTTGAAACATAACGCAAACACATAGAGGTCTAAGCTAGAGACGTGTTCTGGCGTCGTTAAACGTAGTGACTGTCGATCTCGAAGAAGGTGGGTGATTCCTCCTGAGAGTCGGTGGCACTAATACGGACTTGTGCTCCCACGTACCGTCGAGTATATATTGGGAGACCCCTATAGGCATATATCCTTTATCCTTAGGAAGCCGTGTCGGCCGCCCTACTGATCGCAATGCAGTGAACACAGCATTCACGAAGATTGACCACACGTACCGTAAAACGTATTCCGTGGTTTTGCGAAAGGTTGGGCACACCCTCTGCCTAGATCTCCAGAGCAGTTTCTTTTGGCCTTTTTCAAACTCTATAACTGAAAAAGTCCATCCGAGCATTTGTCACTTCGGGCTCGTTAAAACATCGAAGGAGACTAGAGTCATCTTTAGCTTTTTCTCGACTCTTTAAAACTGAAAAAGCAAGTTGTGTCTAAAGCGTCGTTATAAAATTTATTTTAAGCGGAATAATCATCACCCTTCCCTCGTTGATCTTCGAAGTTAGTCCACCACAAGTGGAAGTACCTGTAGAATCGCTAAGAAATCTTTTGGATAGACTAGATATGTCTGAACAACCGTCGACATCTAGGACTGTGTCGTCCGACACAGCAGCAGCAGAGCCTCCTGCTGCTACTCCAACGATGTTCGCTGGTAAACCATCTGTCCCGGCAAATTGTCAACAACAACCCGGAGTCCAATCAGGGACAACGACATGGTTAGTCCCTATTTCTTCATCCGGATTATCATCTGGTGTTTCTTATGTTGAAACTCGCCAAATTGATCCATTTGGAGGTCAATCTGGGCAATCAATCCCCTTGAGTTCCGGATTGATACCGTATGGGGGGCAGTATGCCCTTTCATTACCTCATCCGGGAGGATACCCATACGTGAGTTCACAACAAAGTTCAGGTCAAACTGGAATTACATCTAGCGGTTGGGTACCAATACTGCCTCAACAACCAGGAGTTGTATATTCGTTGAAACCAGTACACCCTGTGTCGAATATTACCACTACATCTGCTATGGTGAATGCGTCGCAAGTACAAGCGCCACCTGTTGTATGTCAACCCCAATCTCAAGTTGCAATACAACAGAATCTTGTCTCAACGACTCAATCACAATCTCAGGGTAGTGCCTCCTTATCTGGAGCGACTCAGGCTCAAACAACTACTGTGACTCCTCATCCTGGTCAATCATCCAGTATTGGTCAACAACTGCCATTCCAGCAATCATATCAAGGACCTGAGCAACAAGTCTTTGTAAGTAATGGGCAACCATACTATAATGGTTATGCCCATCAACCTTGCCAAAGTTGTCGGCATTATGCTGGTCTGCAAAGACCCATTGCTCAGGCAATCCCATCTTATCCTGGATATGCTTCGCCTAACCTGAATCAACAGTTGCCCTTTGTAGCAACTCTAGAATTACCAGATCTAAACCGGCTGACGAATGATCCAATTGCTTATGCCCCTTGGTGGCCAGCGATTCCACATAAACTTCCGTCAGATATTCCTAAATTTAATGGAAATCCGGGTGAAGACCCGTCGAATCATGTGATGACATTCCATCTATGGTGTTCATCGAACACCTTGAATGATGATTCGATAAGACTTCGCCTCTTTCAGAGGACGTTAACGGGTCCAGCGGCAAAATGGTACATTGAATTGCCTAGAGCTTCGTTTGACAACTTCAGTACCTTAGCTACAACCTTTTTAACCCATTTTCAATTACCGATAAGGTATGAAACGGGAACAGAACTCCTTACCAACTTCAAGCAGACAACGGCCACTCATATATCTGATCATATACATGAATGGCGACGTCGTCGTAGGATGGTAAAAACATATGTTCCCGATCAGCTATTAGCTGAATGGTTTATAAAGTCATTACTTCCGGCCATAACGGAAGATGTGGCCAAGGGGGGGGTCGTAACAGAAGAGCAAGTTATAGCTCGTGCGCAATATCTAGACTTGGTTTATACTCAGTCTGGCACGCTCTACGACAAAATACCTGATGCCCCTAGACCGGAATTCTCAATTCCTCCTCCTCCTAAATCAAACAATGACTCTCACGCCGCAAATAAAAAACTTCTTGCCTCAGAAGTAAATTCCATGTCGACCGACAAGGGCAAACAACTGAAACAACCAGGGGGCAAGAAGAAAAAGACAGGGAGAAAAAGGAAACCCCCGGCAGGGTGTCATATATGCGATGAGGATCATTGGACGAAATATTGTCCACATATAGCTGAAGTTAAGAAACTCTTCAAGAGTTCAAAAACCCCAGCAGTATTGACTGATCCGTTTCCTAATCCAAGTCAAAATCTGGTTGCTAATCAAAATGCTTCCGGATCCCAAGTGCTTATGTTGTCTACCTCAAAGCAACAGAATAATGCTTTGACAAGGAATAAAGATTACAGGAATCCAAAGTTGTCGAACAACAAGGTTAATGAATGGCCTAGTAGTTCAACAACAACTTTGACTGAAGTTGTGCCACCCATCGTTCCTAAACCAATGATAAAGTCGCCAAAGGGAGTAGTACACAAATCGACATTTAATCCTCGTGCCAAAGGAGCACATAATTATAATATAGTAGAGGACCTGGCCCAATCGCCGTCCACTATGTCGACACTTGAAGTACCACAAAATTGCCCCTCCCAAGAGCAAGCTTTATTATCAGCAATAGGTGGGATTGGCCCAATGGATTCCGATCTTGTGGCCTTTGATCATAAAGGATATGACCCTCAGTTACCAGCTCAACTAGCTTTCCTTATTCAAGTGAAAGCCCTCAACAAAACTGTTCATCGAACAATTATTGATGAGGGGGCATCTACATGTCTTATGTCGATGAGTTGCTGGAAAGATTTAGGCTCACCACCCTTGTCGAAATCGTCAACGACGTTAAAAGCATTTGATGGACGATCATACACTCCATACGGGATTTTAAGTAACTTGCAAGTTGAACTGGGGGGAAAAACAGTAGGAATAGATGTTGAAGTAATTGATGGAAACCTCAATTACAACATCCTACTAGGAAGGCCCTGGATCTATGCCATGGCCGCGGTTGTGTCGACCTACTTCAGGAAGATTGCATTTCCCTTCCAAGGAGGAATTACAATCGTCGACCAACAAACTTTTCTCCCCAACAGTTCACAAGTTACGGGAAGCATTCCAATGATCCATGGAAACAATCATTCGCTCCAAAATATCGGAGTAGGTCTCCTAAAAGACCCTGCCTTAATGGGTACTTTCGCCCTACCGCCTCCAAGTAATCTAGCGGGAGTGGCCACGGTGGAAACCTACAAAATGAAATCTAATCCAATCTTCTGGTTGGATTCGGAAGATTCCTAAATATTTTGTCGGCATGGATCATCGCCCTAATAAAAATACTGTAAATACAGTGGGCTCCGAGGACGGTTCTTATCTTGTGTCAACCTCGTTAAAAAATGAAACAAGGAGTCGAGGATAGTTCCTATCTTGTGTCAACCTCATTAAAAAATGAAACAAATCCCCGAGGCAAACCTTCATTCCAACCACCGAGTTGGATGCAATGAAGCTTGGGGGGCATGCACCTCGAAATTGCATTATTATGCTGGGGGCATGCAAACTAAGATCCGAGCAGTTTTAGCACATAGTTCATGCTCGTTAAAAAATAAACATAAGTTGTGAGCAATCTTCCCCTAGAGTTCAAGCTCACCCAGAAAAAATGAACCGGTAAATAACCTTGGTAAATGTAACCTTTGACAGCCATATTAAAACCCTTGGTCGTGTTCTTGCAGTCTCACCTCCATCCGTTCATTTGGCCAATCGTTCATCTCCATATGTTTTTTTACCCATTTTGAGGAACAGCTGCGAAGAGTGATTTCACTAAGCCATCCTTGTGACACTGCCGTGATTGGAATATTCCAACCTGTACCTGGAATCTGCTGCTGCCCTGTTCATCACTCGTTCCTCAAAAGACGAGTCTTCTTTGAGCTCTTTTCACTGACTCGTAAAATATGAAAAGTTTGTCGAGTTTTGGCCTTCCAGCTCGTTAAAGCGACCGGAAAGCTATCCCTCCTCTAGATTTTAATCTTTTTTGGACCTGAGGGATTATTGCACAAAAAGATCGAGCGCTTGTCTTGTTCGGCTCGTTAAAGCAATCGAAAATTCATCCCTTCTGTATTGTTTTATACTTTTTCGGACTTAAGGGATTAGATGACGAAAAAGGAATTTTGGAGTTGACTTTATGTACCTTTTCAGACTCTCTAAAAATGAAAAGGACCGAGTTATCCTTGTCGTTAGACTCGTTAAATTCATTAAATAGCGACAAACTTGTCTTTAGACGAGAACGAGTTTCCCTATCGCTAGGCTCGTTAAAACATAGCGATGGGCTTGCCCGAAGGGCAGGTTATAGAACAAGCATATGTTATCCTCCTCAAGCTTGACAAAAATAAAGAGGTACTGGTCAGCAATGACTGGGGAAAAATTGGGAGAACCTCACAGCTTTAATGGTAGCAAGTCGCTCTTGAACATGACACTTTGTCCTCCGTATCACATCAGGTTGGGTTGTTTCATTCACCGGTCTCATCACCATGGTCCTCGCCACACCATCCACATTTGGGGTAATGCTACCGATCCATCACATCAGTGTCGTTATATGTTCAAGAGATGTTGTTCTGCAAAGAGTCAACCGTGTCCCATCCACTACCATACATTGTCCTTCATCCATTTCATGACCGCCACCCTGAATCATATGTCACAGTTTGTTTTCACCTCATCACAATCACTAGCTCCGTTCCGTGTCACTGATGTGGGATTCATTAAGGCCCTCCTTTGACGGATCGCTCCTTGTCGACATCAGCTCATTATCCAAGGAGTTGATCTAGGAACAACCCCTTCAGTACTTTGAAGCTTGCATGCCTCAATGGCAAGTTTCTCACTTCCGGCGACAGGTATACATCAATGACCTTCGACCAGAAGATTTTGCATGGTGGTCGACGCCAAGTCCTTTATTCCCACCATGTGAATTGTACTGCCGTACCTTGAGGGTCATCATCCTTATCGGTGATTCCTCTCGCGCTTGTTAACGGTTTACATCATTGACCGGTAATCAAGCGATGTCTTTCCATGTTCGACTTTAAGAAATTCTCACATGGATCGACTTGTACATCGAGTGAAGATCGGAAGAGATTGAAGACCCCGGATCTAGTTTCATCCATCCGGGCTGCGATATATATTCAGGATATAAAGACATTTGATGTGTACATCATTGCAGCAGATGACCATCCTTCTCAAAGGATGATAATTTCAGCAGAGAATTATCAGTCTACCATCAGACGATCGTCTGTTCTATGTACCAAAATGAATTTATAAAGCTGAGCATGGGAATGCCCGCCTCAGCTAGATCATGAAAAAGTATGAAAAATAATGTATTGTATTGTATCTTATTACAGGACACTTCTCAGCAGATTGAATGAACTTCGGATCCTCCTAATAAAGCATTTCACCCGATAAACGACCTCATACTTTAGGGGGCATCTGTTATAGACAATTTTGTGCCTTGCAGCATCAGGCATGAATTGTCAATAATCCAAGGGATCCAAAGTCCCTAAACATGATGTTCCTACCCCTAGAGGAACAAGGTCAGCAAACCAACAGCTCTCAGATCAGTTCTCCACCTGAAAACACTCAAAAACAAGCAATCCTGAAATCAAAGCAGGTGCTCCACTAGGCTTCTGCGCTGAAACTCAACTCCTCCATGGTGCACCTGCGTTGCAAAGCAGGTAGAACAAAGGCCACCTGCACTGAGCGAGATGGGACAAGTGGCACACTGAGTCATTGCTCTGGAATCTTCCAAAAATGACACTTGGATCAGGGATTTCGCCTTGTGATGAGTCAGAGGCTCTGTTTCTCCAAGTGGAAGCAAGGTTCTCCAAGTGGACTCAAGAACTGAAGATCAACTGAAGAGAGAGAGGACACAAGGCAGCTACACATCAGTTGCAAGCTGACTCATCCTTTCTCAATTCATCTATATATTGAGCTCTCCCCTATGAGCTCAGGAGGCTGGAATTTTGTGCAAAGTAATGATATGTTGTTGGTTTCACTATAGAACTATTGGGTGATTGCTTGAAGGAGGTGAAGAGGAGAAATTCTTTCTGCTGGGAGGTGTTGCTGGATTGGGGCCTTCAATGGTTGTAACACTCTCAGAACTTTACTTCTTCCATTAATAAAAGCTATTAAGGTTCTTCTATATGCACTTGTTTCAATGATGTGTTGTGATAATTGTATATTTGATTTATGCTAATCCTTGAATCAGTTATGATTGCATGCTTCTTGTAGTTTCCTTCTTTGTTATTTTGCAGGATCTCATTGTAGCTGGGCCAGCAAAAGAGCAAGGAGCTGGGAGCAAGCAAGCAAAGAGAAGAGTCTGGATTCGACATTAAGCGCAAGGCAACAGTTAGTGCATTTCTTCATTCTCTCTTGCTTTCATAAAGAAGTAAACCTTAAGTAGTTTTCTTTACAGTTGTTGCTGAGGTACTATCACCCTTAGAGTGGGATAGGGTCATCCGAATCGGATACTTTTCCCTACAACACAAACTATTAGAGAGGATTCATCCAAATCTGATTTGATGCTCTGCTCAACTATCCTCTGAGCATCCAATGTTCACCTCCCATCATCAGAATCTCATAGATTGTAATGCTCTCACTGAAATAGACTCTCATCAACACAGTGACAATTACAAATGTTCTTTCACTTCCAAACTTCATCATTTTGTAGCTCTCAGACTTCAATAATGGTGCAGCCTCTTATATGCTCTCACAACTGTGTGAGAGCAATGTTGTCTTAGTGGCTTTGTATGGTGATTTTATAGTTGTCTTAGTTCCATTGTGCAGTCATTTAATGCTTATTACATGTGAAAACGATATTACATTCCCTAAATTGTTTCAACATTGCTTTTAACTACTCCAAGAACTTTGTAAAGTTAAATCAATGGTGTATTGATGATTTTTTTCAGTGAAGGAGTCTAATTCTGGTTTCAAAAGCCTTGAGACACCTAATAATATTTTGAATGACCAACTCTAATAAGATCCTCGTCTGTGCAGAGTGCAGATAAAATCTTCGTTGTTAAGAAAATTGGAATTTATTGGTCGCAATTTGCCTTGGTAGTAACACAATGACTAATAAACATAGGCTATGTGACTTTCACATGTGGTTGTCTCACATGTTCGAGCTCATTTAATCTATGATTTCCCACTGCATATTCAAAAATATTATTTGTGGTTCCATATCTCTAATAGTTTCATTCATTTTCCAATGCCTTTATTCATCGAAGTTTCCTTCCATACAATGGACAGCAATTAAAACTATTAAACATCTCTTCATCTGCTCAAGACCTTTCCGGCCAAGTCCCAGCTCCTTCATAATTTATAAGAGGCATCATGAACTGATAAAAGGCTCTCAAATTATCATCATTTTCCTTTAGGCATATGGTTCAAGTGACGGGACTCTTACAGATACTAACGTCAACATTGGCTAATTGTCCAATTGGCCCCCTCATTTCTCAGCTTTCCATTTGCTTGAGCAACATCAATGAACCACAATCAATTTTCCAGAATCACTCGCCTGGAAAGAATTTTCCTTATTGACTTCAAAGGAAGGAAAACTTGGAATAACTGAAATCAAATGGAATTGACCATATATATAGATGAAAAACAACGAGGCTAAACTTCAGATTTCTCTGCAAAATAATGCTTGAATTTTGCATTCTTGATCTGTTTGAATATATATTTCTTTCCATTATTCTATTTGAAAACTACAGGCCCCCAAGTACATCAACCCATCCCAATCAAATTTCTCAAAAACACTGCACAAGAAATGAATAAGAAGAAGATATCCATTCAATTGTCGTGTTCTCTCTTCCGTTTATTCATTTTTTCCAGATTTTGGGAAACCAAGTCTGTCAAATTTGGGTTCTCTACTCCAAGATTCGCACCTTTTGGCTCCAATGTCAATTTCCGAATTTCTCTCATTGTTGAACTCACTACACAGAGTACCACTTTCTTTACCTCTAACTTCTCCTCCTTGGCCTTGTGATTTTTGGAAGCAAGTGGAACTCCTCAGTCAAGCGAATGCATTCTTGGACATTATCGGGTGAAACAAAGTCAAGTTCCACTTTTATATATGACTTCAAGTTTCTAACTTGGTGAGGGAATCTAGCTGGAATTAGAACTGCTTCACCAAGGTGTTGTTGAAATGTCCACGGTTCCACAGAAAATTCTTCCTTCAGCTTTTCTTATGCTCCTCATTCAAGAAAAATGATTGATCATGAATGGGATGTATAATCGAATCAATAGGAAGGGCACTAATATTTCTAAATTCCTTGCAATGCTTCCTCAAATAACATTTCAACTTTGGAAAATCTTGTCTACAAAAGATGCCCCAGATGGCTCCCCCCAACCATGGCATCTGTGTTTTCCTCTTGTGGGAAATATTTTCCACGACTTTTGACTTCATTGTACCAATTTCCTTCCAATCATCACTATGGCCTTCATATTTTCGCAGACTATCAAACTTCACTGAATTCATATCCTGGAGATCATCTTCCATGTAATGAGTAGTGTCTCCAGTGACTTTAGACTAAATTTCATTGGGCATTTCAACGTCCTCTGGTGATGGAGAGTTATAATTGGTAATACTATCAAACCCTGATATATTAGATGCTTCTGCTTTTGATTCCACTCTATTGGCTGCCTTTCGTGAATATTCTACCCTAACTGTGTCACAAACTTTCTTAGAATCTGCAAAAAGTTCTTTCAAATCTAATGATCGAAAGGATTTCTGCATCTTTTCTATCTTCCCTTGTTGCCAAATGGGGAACTTGACTTCAGCAGTGTGTGTCAAAATATTCACCGCATCAGACATATCACAATGAAACCTTGTTACTGAATCACCTCTACCAATTTCTTCACGCGTGCCATAAGAAATGTACGTTTTGGCCCTAAGTTAGGCTTCAAACAATGATCAGGAATCTTTGAAGCCAGATTGAGAAGGGCACACTCAAGTTGGGAATACTCCTAAAAAGGCAATACACTGATAAATTCAGCTCCATGTCGTGGTAAAATCTCTTCAAAGAAATTTGAGGGAGGCCAATCCTTAAACTTCAACATCTTAGTTCTGTCATTCTTATGCATGCGACCTTCTATATACCCTTTAAAGAAATGGTGAATGTTGATCTCAACCTCACACCAATCCAGGCAATCAATGGCTTTCACTGTTTTGTATCAGCATTAAAATGGCCACTAGAATCCCGAAAAACTCGCCACATAACCATGGGCTCCCAACCCAGACCTGATGAACCATCTAATGCATTATGAACTATGACTGGCTCACCTCTGAGCCAATGTTTCTAAAAGTGTTCAATAAACCCTTGGACCATAACTAGGGTTTTGTTTCTGGTGCGAATCTCACCACTTCTCTATAACCCTAGATAAACCATCCCTAGACATCATCTCGAAGAATGTGTAAGAGGCTGTCACACTATGATTGTAGCCACTCTGCTTCCCGGCCCACTCAAAGAACATGATGCCTAGTGCCACATCCTTAATGAAATTTGGTCTTTTAAAAAAAAAAATATTCTCATTCTTTTAAACAACTACGTTTTAGTTAAGCAATCATAACTAAAATTTTTATTTACAAACTTCCACTGTGTAAAATTTCCTATTCCTAAATCACAACATTTGTCTATAAATAAAATTCTTTCATTTATATATAAAACATTATAATATATATATATATATATATATACATACTTACATGGAAAGGCTCTCCAATTTTTTTTTGAGATGATATAAAGATGCTCACAATTGGTATATATATAATTTTATCTAATATTATAAACTAATATACATTAAAAAAATATTTTATATATTATTTATGAAGCTAGTAAAAAGTCACATTTATTTTGGCAATGTAATTTTTCTTCTTTAAACTAATTATTGCAAATAGGTATATATATATATATATATATATATATATATATATATATATATATATATATATATATATATATATATATGCGTTCATGGACAATTGCTTAGGAACCTTGCTTCACCAATTGTTTATATGTCCTATAGGGGGTCCCAAGATTCATAAAATGGACATAAAGGATTTTAAAAACATAATATAAAAGGGTGGGAAGGAACAACTAATGGCCATAGAAGGAAGACATGACTAAAAAGGGTATTATTCACATTAGTATTTGACTTAATTATTTGAATATATTAAACCAATTTATTAATTAGCTCAATATTAAATTATAGCTATGGTACTAAAGAAAACAATTTGTGTTAGAGCGTGACTTATAAGTACATTGCACCAATAGCCTAGTGAGTCTCAAGAGAAAAATTGTAAGTTATATAGAACTCACACATGAGAGGATTTGGTAGATACTTGGGAATCTTCTCAGTACTAATAATGCTTGTTTATGAGCATAGTAAAAGGAAAACTTATGACTATTATTATACACATATATGTGAGTTAGCTAAGAGGGATAAGTCTTAAGAGGGACTAATGAGTCTTGCGCATCATGTAGATATTTGGACAATTCAAAATGGTGAGGATGCAAAGAAATCAAGGTCAGGGAGAGTCATCACAAGGACCTCCTACAACTAACCCATTACCTTCACCAAAATTGACTCTCATCTTGCAATCCCTAGAAGCAATTAATGAGACTTTAAAAGGGCGCCAAACAAATGAAGTGGAAGTAGAGCACCCTCCCTCAGGGTTAGGAAATCTTGAGGGATCAAGAGACTCTAATAGAGGACCTCCAATCGAGGACATTACTAGGGAAATCCAAAATATTAAGCTCCCGGAGTTTGCAGGAGGTCGTGCCAGCGAACGTGCAGAAGCCTAGTTAGAAGGAATGAGAAGGTGCTTCACACTAAGGGATTATAATTCCAATTCAAAAGTTGAAATAGCAATATTCCAACTCAAATATAGTGCTCTAAATTGGTGGGGTACTTAGAGCATCAACTACACCTCACTCTGAACACATTTACTTGGGATTTATTTGAGAAGAGATTCAGGAAAAAGTACCTACCAGCATATTATGAAGAATAATAGGTAGGAGCCTTCCATGCATTGGTACAAGGAAATCGTATGGTAGAAGAATATGAAATAAGATTCATGGAATTGGTCAAGTATGTCTCCTACATGGATACTGACCAGCACCAAGCAAATCATTTTATTTATGGATTGAACCCTAAGAATAGGGAAATAGTGTGGATGTGGAAACCATCTGTTGGGCCGCCAAATTAACCTAAATTTTCACTCCATTTTCACATTTTATCCTCATTTTTTCATCTCATTTCACCATATTATCATTACATAACCCTATATTTCCATCACCATATGAGTTTATATTTTCATTTTCCAAAGTTATTAATTTCATGTATTTAGAGTGAATTTATGATTAAAAGTTAGAGAAATAACATGTATTTGCTTATACCTAAAAGTGGCTTGAGTTTGATGACATGTGTAGATCATTTGGAAGCTTCCAAGGCACCCTTATGTGGCCTCCCAAGATCAAATTCGAATTTTAACCATATTCCAAGGAGAAAGATCATGGAGATTTTGATGTGTCATGGGATTTGTATCTAGTATTTAGGGATAAGTTGAGACAAGTGTGGGTCTAGTAGATATTTAAGGGATCTACATTTATTGAGTAGATATCCCTAATTCATGTATAAATAAGAGGAGCATCCTCCAAATCATGTTATGATGAAGGAGGGAGAGAAAACAATTATCAGCTATTCATTAGCACCAAATTTATGATTGTTCATTCAACATGAATAATATCATCTTCTCCAAATCATGAGTTATGAGTGTTGTTTGATTCTTAAGGTGTGATAGTTGTTCATGTGTGCTCATTGAGGAATGGAAGGATCCCCATACTGAGATAAGTGCACTTTGTTGTAAAGTAATGTTGTGAATATACTAATGATGTTCATCTTATTTCTTTCTTGTAAATACTTGTAGATGATTTTAGTATGAATTCATGTTGTGGCCATGTTTTTTTGTGTGAAGGTTGATCTCCTTTCAGTAGCTAGTTTTGATGTGAGAAGGAAAACCAGGAACTCCTAAGTTAGGAGTCTCTTCTCCATGATCTAGATTAAATTGAAATAAGATTTACTTTCTCATATGCTTTCCTAGATTACATTTATGTGAATATTGATTCCCTTTCAGTATCTAGAGAAATCAAGTCCTCCTAAGTTAGGAGACTCTTCTCCATGAGTTAAGAGCTGAACTAAAAACAATATTTACTTGCTTTCATTTATATGCTTTCTTTCATGCTTTCTTAGGTGTTTGGCAATGTTATTATAGAAAGACGGTAGAAGGACAATCAGGACTCTTGAACAAGAGACTCTTCTCTATCTTCTAAAGTAAAATAATTCCATTGATCAAACATTTTTTATGCTTTCATAAAATAGATCTGATAGTTTAGATTTGTAATATGCATTTCCATTCTAAACAAACTTCCTACACCTGTTTCATCTAAGTTCCCATATATTTTAGTTTGCTTCTAAGTTTACGATTCCCCGGATTGATAAATTAAATGACAAGGATTTAGCAGACAACTAAATCGCCCAACATTTTGGTGCCGTTGCCGGGAAGCAAACTTAGATGTAAGCTAGTTAGGAAGATTTTTTAGGAAGAACTTTTATTTAGGATCATTTAGGGTTAATTGCATTTAGGAATTTTCATTTAAGTTTATTTTCATATAGAAAACATAGAAATAGAACACAAATAAGAAAACCCCCCATTCACTAAAAAAAAACAAAAACACAATAAAGATCCATATGTGTATATGGAAAAACGATGAGTATAAGTTTGGAACAACTCGCTCAGATCCTAGCAAGTGTTAGGATCTCCTCTTCTTGTGAAGAAGAGATCTTGACAGCAGCCAAAAGCTTAACTACTCCTCTAGAAGAAAACAATGAATTAACATTTGAAGAATCATCCTGTATATCTAACGATGAACAATTATTTGAACAGGAAATTGAGGAGGACGAAGAGAAGTTGCAGCATGATCTGAATCAGAGTGGAAATCACGCCTATGAAAGCCTTATCGACAAGTGGTTTCGATGGTTTCAAACAAGTACAAGGTTAGATCGATTTTTCTTTTATTTCATTAGATCATACTCACAAAAACTAGATTCGATCATCCTTGTATATTTTCATTTTAAAATTGGGAAATTGAAAATGAATATATTTTTACTACTATTGCGTGAATGGTTACATTGGAAATTTAATTACACGTAATAGTTTGTAATTTTCAATTAGCATAGAGTAGGTAGGATCATATTTTATGTTTCGAATAAGTATGCTCTCCTCCTGCGTTTTCACACGATCTCGAGGATCAGAAAGTAGAATGTTTATAAATGTTTTCAGGGTTTGCAATATAGTTGTCTCCATTTGCTAAAAACAAATCATCTTAAATCAATAAAAGATCCTAGGTTGTTTTAGGATTAGAATAAAAACTAAATTAAAAAAAAAAAAAAATGATTTTAAAACAATATAAAAATTAAAAAAAAAATAGAATAAATTCAATTTAAAAAATAAAAAAAAAAAACATAAAAAAAAAAAAAAAAAAGATTTTGATTTTAACATGAAATTCTTGGGGAATTGGAGGTATCGAAGGAGCTCCGAGAAAAGTGGATCGGCGAAACCCTGCTGCGCGTTCGTTCGGCTCATGGCCCTCATGGCTCCTCCGAATCCAATGTTCCAACTCCACACACAGACGCAGGCTAAGGCTCAGAGTCAAGATCCAGGCATTCCCCAAACCCTTCATCAACGTTTATTTGACAAGCGTCCCACGGAGACTTTCGAAAGTGGCAACGTCTTCCCGTTCGAACTCTGCGAAGATGGCAAGCAGTGGAGCATGGTGTTGTCCCGCAATGCCACAGTCAGGAACTCCAACGACTTCCTCATAGATCAAGCGTGGCCCTTCCGGCCCCCAGAAGCTCGTAAGCAGGAAATCTGGGTCTGCGACAATGTTAGCGGTAGATGGGCCATCCCCTTTATCAGATCTGCTACCTCCGCCCCTGGGAGATCGCTGCAAGGAGCCGGGATGTTCCCCTCTAGCGGGGGAAGGTATAAAACCCCCAGATCGGCCATTGATCAATCAGATCGGGCTTTTAATAGACAGATCGGCCAAGATCTGGCAGGTCTGATACCCCTGACGGAAAATAGCCATGACAGATTTGCTCTTGGAAGCACAAGAAGCCCTGGCACTATGTCCAGGCACTTCTTCGACTCCTTTCAGATCCAAATTTCTCAGCCTACAGGCAGAACCATCCTGCAATGGATCAATTCCTCAGATCTGGTGATGAATCTCAAACTAGATCTAGAACGGCGGATTGGGATCCCTTCAGGCCATCAGAGACTTCTCTTTCAAGGCAAGCAACTTGAAGACCTTCTTCCCCTCTCTTCTTACAGCATTTCTAGGAACAGCTCTTTGGTGGTTACCCTTCGTCTGAGAGGAGGTGCAGCGGGACAGTCATCCTCTGCTCCTCCCTTCTCATACAAGGATGCAGTTCACTCTGAGATCCCCAAACCCCCGGAGGTCCTTAAATCTAAGCCCTTTTTGGTTGATAAAATAGATGAAGCCCCCTCTGTTGAAATCACCCATGATGATCTTGCAACCCATCTTCAAGATTTTGCAGAAAGAGCCATCATTTGCAGATTTAACGGACTGTGGCCACGATCTCAAGATCTCTATGCATGGATCCATGCAAACTGGACTCATCATTGTAAGATCAGTTTCTGTTCAAAAGGTTATTTCATTGTTCTATTTGACAACAGCAAGCATTATAAAAAGGCTTTAGAAGAAGGCCCTTGGTTCATGGGAACTGCAGGGCTCTTCTTGACTCCTTGGTTCCCAGATTTTGATCCAACAATTGCAGTCATTACTAGGACACCTGTATGGATCAGGCTTCCAAATTTACCTGCCCACTTATGGCATACTGTTGTATATAGAGCCATAGGCAACACCTTGGGCAGTTTCATTAGGGGAGATTTCTGGCGGGAAACAAAAGGTCTCTACACATATGCCAGAATATGTGTGGAGCTGGATTTAAGCAAAGGACTTCCAGACCAAATCATTCTCAAGATCAATGACTTTGTTTGGACCCAGAATCTGGATTACGAAAACACTGCCTTTCGCTGCCGCCACTGTCACCTAGCAGGGCACCTGCAGAATTCTTGCCCATCTTTGCCTGCAAAATCGAAAAAGGGCAACTTTGCAAAGACCAAACCCAAGCGTTGGACCCCTTGTCCCCCGCCGCCAGCAATGAGTTCTGATTCCTCAAGCTCGGAAGATGAGGAGAGCAATGCAGAACCGAACTAGGCGCCTCAGTCGATGGATCCGTCCACTGATACACCTGCGCTCACCACTGTCACAGCAATCTCCCAGAAACGCATCCATGAGACCTCCTCTTCTGAGTCAGATAAGGAGATCCCCGTGTTGGAGAACTCTAGTCTTCAAGTTGTTTTAGCTCATACTCCCCAGGACGGTTGGATAAAAGTCAATAAAAAGAAAGGGAAAAAACATCGTGTTGAGAATACTGCCCCTGTGGGGTAAATGTCAATTTCTGCTCTCAAGTTATTTGATGCAGCTCCGTGAATGGTTCACCCCTTCTTCGGGACCGAGGTTGATAGTCTCATCATTTCCGGTCGGTGGATTTCTTGTCTCTCTTGATTGTACTATATTTTACTCAATAGAAATAGTTTAATTTTACTGAGAAAAAAAAAAAACATGAAAATTATTAGGAATAAATTTAACTTCTGTTTATTTTTATTTATTTATTTTCATAGTAACATAAACAAATTAGGAATAGAATTTATTTTATTTTTTTTAAGTTTAAAAAAAAAATTGGTTTACTAATTTAAAAAAAAAAAAACAAAACAAAACAAAAAACAAAAACAAATAAATCAATTTTATTTTTTTAAGTTAGAAAAAAACATTAGGGAATAAATCAAATTAAAAAAAAATCTTTTTTCTTAATAATAAATCAAATTAAATTTCTTTTTAGAGATTTTAATTTAAAAAAAAAAAAAAAAAAATTAAAAAATAAATAAATAAAAAATAGGATTTTTTTATTTTTTTTAACACAAAACAAAATACAACAATTTTAGTTTAAAAAAAAAATCAATTTTAATTTAGTTTAAAAAAAAAACAAAAAAAATAATAAAAGATTAATGTAACATAAAAATTTAAAAAAATAAAAAATAAAAAAATTTATTTTAGAATAAAATTTCATTTTTTTTTTAGTTTTTAACACTACAACATAAATAAATTAAAAAAATTAAAAAAAATAGTAATAATAATTTTAAAAATTAAGTATAGGATTAAATTCGTTTTCTTGTAGTTTGTTTTACCATAAAAAATAAAACATTTTTGTTTTTCAATTAAAAAAAATAAAAATAAAAAAAAAATAAAAAAATTTTACCGAGCAAGGAGTCACTGTGAACAGCAACCAGTGATATTTTCTTGCATCCCGTCTCTTGCAAAGCTTATTCCCAAAGCTGGCTCGGGAAGTTCAGGAGGCACCTCTTCTGCAGTGAGGGCTTTGATTAAGCCAGCTCGACGCGCTTTGAAATCTTTAAAAACGTGGTCGACAGTGCACAGATCACCATTATTTCGCATTTGTTAACTCATTGTGAGTGACAGTATTACGAGTTGCAGGTGTTGTCGATCTTGATCTGCTCCTGCCCCTGCTGCGCCCTTCCGCTGATGTTGATTTGCTCCTGCTGCATCGTTCTCCTGATCTGTGTGTTTCGTTTTTCATTTGGAAGATAAAATGAAATGAAAAGAAAGTTGCTTGGTACGTGATGCGATCAGCGCCGAGCCAGAAACTTCTGCAGCAAAGAAGAAAGTTAGTGAAGAAAAAGGAAACCAAGTTCACCCAAAGGTCTGGATTCAGTTTGTGTTCAACTAGTGAAGTTAGAAAAAGAAAGCCGAACTCAATCCGCAGGTCTTAATTCGCCCAGTCTTTTCAACCCGCCATGACTTCCTCTATTTGACCAAGGATCTCTATCCAGCGTTTCTCCTAGGATACTCTTTCCACTACTCTACCTGGCCTGGAAAACGACCTCGATATAGTTTCTTTCTTGGATAGAAGAAAGTTGGGAAGATCCATCTTTTAGGGAAATCATGGGCTCAATCACAGAGAAAATCTCGGGCATGAGGCAGAAATCCGGCATGAATAATCTCCAGAATCGATGATGTATGTGAAGTCGCTCTAACCAATGAGGAAAATCAGGGTTCTGTTAGTAAAATAGGGAAAATATCGTGCCAATTCCTCATGAAAAAATCGAGCTTTGGTATTGATTGAGATTCTGGAGCCACGTGTTTTATAGCTACAACGAACGGGTCTCCAACTGTAGTTTTGAAAACTACGTGAAGAGGGCATCTTTCGTTGGAAACATATTTTGTAACGGGTGTTTTGACCAGACATACTGAGAATGGCCGTCACCAAGATTGTGATGGTCGTGGTTCTTGTGGCGGTAGTGATGAGTGCAATGGAAGTGGGAACATCAGGTGCCATAGATTGTGCCACAATGCTACAAGCTCGGGCTCCATGCTCCTTGTACATGATTTTCAAGGATCTTACACCGGCGTGTTGTCTAAATATTCAGAGTATTTTCAAACAGGGCTCTCTTAATGAAGTCTGCGCTTGTTTGGGTCAATCTCTGCCTGCAAAGTTCGTTGGCTACAGGGCTGCCTCTTTGCCTCGTGTTTGCAATGTCAGCACGACAGATTGTCCCTAATTTCTCAATAACAGAGATGATGGAACTGCTTGTTGTTGGCCACTTTTATCCGTCTCATCTCACAATGTTTTCAGGTCTATTCTTATGTCGTCTCGTCTTTTCTTGCTCCAATGACATGTTGCAAAATAGAATTTACATTAGTGAATGAATTTGTTTTATAATACTACAATGGGCTTTGGCTTTGCTGCTGGAACAATTGATGGTCCTGGAGCATTCGATTTCACGCAGGGGGATGACAAAGGGAATCCATTTTGAAAACACCAAATGCAGAACAGGTTGAGTGTCAAAAGCCAAAACCCATCCTGCTCGACACAGGGGAAATGACTCAACCTTATGCATGGGCGCCATCTATTCTTCCGCTTCAGATTCTAAGGATTGGTCAGTTTGTCATCCTTTGTGTACCTGGAGAGTTCACAACAATGGCTGGAACACGTTCCAAATGAGTGTCTGTGGATTATGAAAGAATAGCTAAATTTGGTATAATAAAAAAGAAAACAGTTATGGGTAGTTCATCTGAGACACTTGAAACCAGATCTGATTTCCTTTCAGTTTGTTCAGTCTTGACATGTTAATTTCGTCAGTATCTGCTGCTAGCCTGTGTACATATGATTGCCACTTCATTTTTTCAGTTCATCGCATCATTGGGTCGAACCATGCAAAGCACAATGCTGTCTCCTTTAACTCCCTGGCTTTATCAAGGACAGAGTCCTGAGGAATTGAAGCATCTTCTGTTCTACACAACATTGGAGTTGGAAACCACTCGCTTAGGTGCAAAAGATGAAGTCAAACGACATGAAGAGAATGTGAGACAACTATTGAATATTATTCATGTAACTTGCCGAGAAAGAGACGAGGCCAGGGAATAGTGTCAGAAACTGTAAGAAACGATTCAGCAGAGGGGCTTTAGTGATTTCCATTTTGGTCTTTCAAATGTGCAGCCAGATAGTCCAGCTGGAAGATCATTCAAGGGAGACTCCAGCATCACAGAATGTGATAGTATTTCTGGCACATATAAACATCCTTTCATATCTTCACCTGCTCAATCCATGTTTGATACTGTCTCGTCGATACAAGGGCCTGCTAAACTAAACTTTGCAGACTCCAGTAGCATGGACTTATTGCCGCAATCATACATTGAATTCTCTGAAGAGTATCATCAATCTTCATTTCCTGCACAGAATATGCAACCAATGCAGCAAACTTCAGGATGCAATACAGGCAGTTCCATTACGTCAAAAATGTATAAGGAGTTCTTCCGATCTATCTGAAACTCACCACTGCTCTTATCTCTCCGATGAAATGAAAAATATGGAGCCACATTCTCTTTTAAATGTTGAAGCCGAAAAGGATGCGAAGAACTTGGTTTTGCGGGAGCTGATGGTTCAGAGTACGGGGTAAGAAAGTTGAACTTCTTTTCGTTAACTCTTTGCTTGCCTCACTATCACTTTTCTTGGCATGAATGGATAGAAATTTTGGTAATGTTGGATTTAATTATCTCCACTTTTGATTCGTTATGCTGGAGATAACGAACACGCAATGGAGGACAAGTTTCTCCAGTTGGTCTTTTCAGTCGTGAAGGAACAAACAAGAATTGATGATGGCCGACGAGTTCTCTCCATCAAAGTGATTAAAGAGCACGGGTTGATTCTCAGGGTGCTCGTGTTTAATTAATAAAATTCCATGCATAGTGCTCACTGCACTTTGTTTTCAAAAAAAAAAAAAATTAAGAGATTTGATTTTATTATGTTTTTTTTATTTATTTCTAGTTTTTAATAACCATACAAAAGAAATATTAATTTTAAAGTTTTTTTTTTTTTTTTTAAACCAAAATAATAAAAAAATAAAAAAAAAAATAAAAAAAATCAAAACAATGCAAAATATTTTTTTTTTGTTGTTTTATTTATTTCAAGTTTTTTAATAACCATACAAAATAAATATTAGGTTTAAAGTTTTTAATTCAAAAAAAAAAAAAAAACTAATAAAACAATTCAAATAAAAATAAAATAAAACAATCAAAACAATGCAAAACAATTTTTTTTTTAATAGCCATCGAAAACAAATTTTAATAAAACAATTAAAAACAAAAAATCAAAACAATTAAAAACAAAAAAAAACAAACAAAAAAAATCAAAAAAAGAAAACCAATTAAAAAAAAAAAATTCAAAATAATTAAAAAATTGCAAATGGACATTTCATAAGAGCTGAAAGCATTTTATGCTAACTTGTCTTGTTGGAGTTAGGAACTAGCGCGCAAAGGCAACAGGTAAAAAATTTATTTCATTTTATATTGGTTGCTAAGCATTCATACGCATACTTGAATTTTATGTTCTTCAAAAAGCTCTCACAATTTTCATGCAAGATTTGTACTGAGCCTTGACAGGTGCGCGATGATCCAAGTCCATGAAGATGTGATTTCTCGAAATCACATTCATTATTGAAGCTTGAAGGAGTTAAATACAAATGTTGTGACATTTGTGGCTACAGAGAAATGTTTTGTTGTAATGATTTGTTTCCCACACTTCTCTTTCAAAGCCTCATCAGTCATCCATGTTAAAGTCCATTGATTCATTGCCTTATCCATCATGACTTCATACATGTCTACTTTTCTGAGTCGCATACATTTTTGCCTATCTTTCAGTTCATCTTTTTGCATCATGAATAAACCATCCATCTCTCTACATTGCCTTGTTTTCCTTGCCATAACAACAGTTTGACCATAACATCTTGTATCTATAGTCCTACCAATCATTTGTACGAACTCGCGTTGACCGATGTGGGATTCCTTAAGGCCCACCTTTCAACAAGTCTTGACCCATCGACCTCAACACCTTATCTGGAACAAAGACTAGAGTCATTATTAGTACCTTGAGACTTGCATGCCCTAACGGCAAGTCTTCTCGCCAACGAACAATGGGAATACATTAATGTCCCTTGTCTGTTGGATCTTTCAAGTGGCTCGACATCAGCTCATTCATTCGCACTTCGCAAGATGTACTTGGGTACCTTGGCACTCATTGACATTAATGGTGAGTTTGCCTCGCATTGGTTAACGACATTCATCAATGGTCGGTAATCCAATGACTTCTTTCCATGTTCGACATCGACACATTCATTCACATGGAAAGAATTGTGCCACGATATGGGACGAGACGAAGACTATATGATCCAGGAGAAGATTCAATAGGTTTAGTAATAGTAATAAAAGATCCACATTCGCAACTTCAGCCATCATATATGCAACCAAGACACAAATCACATTCTTGTATTCTTCATTCCATAATTCAACAGCAAGAGCTACAAATTTCTACATATACACAGTTTGTCCACTCAGGTAAGTAAAGGTATGTTCTTTTCTAGCTTTTTATCATACAATTCCTTTAATACTAAAATTATAATTTTTGGAAAATGTTTCACCATGTTCATATTCACATCCATACTCCATTATCACCTTCCATATGTCATATATGTCCTTTCTACACATATCATCCTAACCAACATACTTTTTCCAAACAACTACTATTGCATTATGATTCAAATGTTACATGTTTTTCAAATAATGATCAAAGAAATAAAGGTTGATTAAATGTTTTCAAAGACTTTTGATGCAACACAAAAAACAATGAAAGTATTGTTACACAAGAACCAATACTAAACAAATTTTGGTTGTCACACAAGAACCAACCAAAATAATATGTTGCAAGCAAATGTTTTTAAGAGAGAAGACTTTGCAAAAAGGAACAAGGTTGTCAAAAAGAAAATTATGTGAAGTTAAAAAAATCGATATCAGCCAAAGTTCATGTAAAAGCAAGACAATTCAAAAGTCAATGTAATAGATTGCATGAGGACATGCAATAACTTAAGTTGGGGGGTATGTTGGGCCGCCAAATTAACTTCAATTTTCACTCCATTTTCACCTTTTATCCTCATTTTGTCATCTCATTTCACCATATTATCATTACATAACCCTATATTTCCATTACCATATGAGTTTATATTTTCATTTTCCAAAGTTATTAATTTCATGTATTTAGAGTGAATTTATGATTAAAAGTTAGAGAAATAACATGTATTTGCTTATACCTAAAAGTGGCTTGAGTTTGATGACATGTATAGATCATTTGGAAGCTTCCAAGGCACCCTTATGTGGCCTCCCAAGATCAAATTCGAATTTTAACCATATTCCAAGGAGAAAGATCATGGAGATTTTGATGTATCATGGGATTTGTATCTAGTATTTAGGGATAAGTTGAGACAAGTGTGGGTCTAGTAGATATTTAAGGGATCTACATTTATTGAGTAGATATCCCTAATTCATGTATAAATAAGAGGAGCATCCTCCAAATCATGTTATGATGAAGGAGGGAGAGAAAACAATTATCAGTTATTCATTAGCACCAAATTTATGATTGTTCATTCAACATGAATAATATCATCTTCTCCAAATCATGAGTTATGAGTGTTGTTTGATTCTTAAGGTGTGATAGTTGTTCATGTGTGCTCATTGAGGAATGGAAGGATCCCCATACTGAGATAAGTGCACTTTGTTGTAAAGTAATGTTGTGAATATACTAATGATGTTCATCTTATTTCTTTCTTGTAAATACTTGTAGATGATTTTAGTATGAATTCATGTTGTGGCCATGTTTTGTTGTGTGAAGGTTGATCTCCTTTCAGTAGCTAGTTTTGATGTGAGAAGGAAAACCAGGAACTCCTAAGTTAGGAGTCTCTTCTCCATGAGCTAGATTAAATTGAAATAAGATTTACTTTCTCATATGCTTTCCTAGATTACATTTATGTGAATATTGATTCCCTTTCAGTATCTAGAGAAATCAAGTCCTCCTAAGTTAGGAGACTCTTCTCCATGAGTTAAGAGCTGAACTGAAAACAATATTTACTTGCTTTCATTTATATGCTTTCTTTCCTTCTTTCTTAGGTGTTTGGCAATGTTATTATAGAAAGATGGTAGAAGGACAATCAGGACTCTTGAACAAGAGACTCTTCTCTATCTTCTAAAGTAAAATAATTCCATTGATCAAACATTTTTTATGCTTTCATAAAATAGATCTGATAGTTTAGATTTGTAATATGCATTTCCATTCTAAGAAAACTTCCTACACCTGTTTCATCTAAGGTCCCATATATTTTGGTTTGCTTCTAATTTTACGATTCCCCGGATTGATAAATTAAATGACAGGGATTTAGCAGACAACTAAATCGCCCAACATTTTGCCCTCCTTCATCATAACATGATTTGGAGGATGCTCCTCTTATTTATACATGAATTAGGGATATCTACTCAATAAATGTAGATCCCTTAAATATCTACTAGACCCACACTTGTCTCAACTTATCCCTAAATAC
This sequence comes from Pinus tabuliformis, assembly GCA_031772625.1. Classification (NCBI taxonomy): domain Eukaryota; kingdom Viridiplantae; phylum Streptophyta; class Pinopsida; order Pinales; family Pinaceae; genus Pinus; species Pinus tabuliformis. Next base: position 95,821,921 of record CM062805.1, on the reverse strand, counting down.
TAGATACAAATCCCATGACACATCAAAATCTCCATGATCTTTCTCCTTGGAATATGGTTAAAATTCGAATTTGATCTTGGGAGGCCACATAAGGGTGCCTTGGAAGCTTCCAAATGATCTACACATGTCATCAAACTCAAGCCACTTTTAGGTATAAGCAAATACATGTTCTTTCTCTAACTTTTAATCATAAATTCACTCTAAATACATGAAATTAATAACTTTGGAAAATGAAAATATAAAGTCATATGGTAATGGAAATATAGGGTTATGTAATGATAATATGGTGAAATGAGATGACAAAATGAGGATAAAAGGTGAAAATGGAGTGAAAATTGAGGTTAATTTGGCGGCCCAACACCATCCTTAGTTGCAAAAGTTGTGGAACGAGCTCGTTATGTCAAAGAACACTTAGACTTAAAGGGTGGAAACAAAACCATTTTTCCACGCCAACCAAGGTTTATGGGGAAGGCCCCTCGTACCTTCCCCAGGGGAGGAAGTCTAAGGCCACCACCATATGGAAATAGGGTTGTACCCAGAGCACCGACAGCAGAGATTTCAATGGTTACTAGTGCAGCTTCACCCGGAGCTTCAAGGGCACATGCAAATAAAGGTCATGGGCGAGGAGCAACAAGTAGGGGCAGGGGTCCCAAGGGAAGGAACTCTTTCCAAATAACTCCCCAACATTTGTTCCAAGGTTTACCGCGCATCACTTGGTGGGGATGCGAGGGACCTCATTACCAGTGTGACTGCCCTGAGTTACAAGCTGGTAACAACCGTAGAGAAGGAAAAGCACCAATGTGGGGGGCAAGTAGCCACCATCGAATCTATGCAGCAATTGATAACCAACAATTTGAACACCAGTCTGCCATGGTAGAAACCTCAGGTATGATAAACAAAGTAAAAGTTAAAATTTTGTTTGGTTCGGTGCTACATATAGTTTCATTTCACTAGTTGCATTAGAAAAATGTGGGTTGGCAGCCTATGAGCACAATGACTTTAAGCAAGTTGAGATGGCTTCTGGGATAAAACAAGCAGTAGGACCTAGTGTTGACCAATGTCAGGTAAACCTTGGGGTGTGTATGACTAAGTTGAAGGCATATGTCATAGTGTTGGGGATGTATGGTGTAATTATTCAAATGGACTGGATAGAAGCTCATCGAGCTTTGGTAGACTGTTTCAAGAAGAAGGTGATTTGTTTAGATGATGAAGGTATGCCAATTGAGATTTTTGGAATCAAGAGAGGAGTGTCGCTATGATTCATATCCATGATGAAGGTAAAACGTTGTCTCCGACAAGGTTGCAAGCTATATGTGGTCGAGGCTGTAAGTGACCAGAAAGGACCCTCCCTAGATCAACACCCAATTTTGTCAGAATTCAAGGATGTTTTTCCTAAGGAATTTCCTAGATTACCTCCTGTAAGGGAGATTGATTTCACAATCGACCTAAAACCTAGTGTAGAACCAATATCTAAGACACCCTATAGGATGACAACTCTAGAAATTTGTGAGTTGTAGATGCAGTTAAAAGAGCTCTTAGACTTGGGATTTATCAGACCTAGTATTTCACCTTGGGGTGCACCAGTGATTTTTTTCAAGAAGAAGGATGGTTCCTTATGGCTATACATAGATTATAGGGACTTGAATAGAGCCACAATAAAGAATAGGTACCCAATACCTCGAATAGATGACATATTTGATCAAATGAAGGGAGCAATTATTTTCTCAAAGATCAATCTACGATCAGGATACCACCACTTGAGGATTAAGGAAGAGGACATCTCAAAAACTACATTTCGAACTCGGTTTTGGCACTATGAGTTCGTAGTTGTTCCATTTCGTTTGACCAATGCAGCAACATTATTCATGAGCCTCATGAATGGTGTGTTCAAGAAGTATTTGGACCAATTTGTGCAATTCTTTCTGGACAACTTTCTTGTGCATTCGAAGAATGAAAAGGAGCATGAAAAGAACCTAAGGGTTGTATTGACTTGATTAAGGTAAAGTCAATTGTATGGGAAATTGTCAAAATGTTCCTTCTTTCAGAAGAAGGTTCATTACCTTGGGCACATCATTTCAGGAGAAGGGATTTCAGTTGACCCGGAAAAGGTGAAGGCCATAATGGATTGGCCAGTACTGAAAAATGCACATGAAGTACATAGTTTTATGGGGCTAGTAGGGTATTATCGCAGGTTTGTGGAAGGGTTTTCGAGGATTGCAAAACCCATCACCACATTACAACGAAAGGGGGTTAGGTATGAATGGGCATATGAATGTGACACTGCATTCACAGAACTAAAGAGGTTACTAACTAGTGCATCGGTCCTTCAAGTACAAGATATGGAAAAAGACTTCACTGTATGCACTCATGCTTCGAAGCAAGGATTGGGCGTAGTATTGATGCAATAAGGTGAAGTAATAGCTTACACATCTAGAAAATTAAAGAAACACGAAGAGTTGTATGCTACCCATGACTTAGAATTAGCAACAGTGATGTTAGATTTGAAACTATGGAGACACTACCTCGTTGGGAGAATATTTGAGTTAAGAACAGATCATCAAAGCCTAAAGCATCTCTTCACTCAAAGGGATTTGAATGCTAGACAAAGGCGGTGGAGCGAATTCATGAGTGAGTATGATTTTGAGATCTCATACATCAAGGGAAAGGAGAATGTAGTGGTTGATGCACTAAGTAGTAGACCACGAACCTTCTCCCTAGTAGCCTTAAAGGTAAATTTGAGGGAATGTGTGTTGGAGAAACTCTTTGAAGATGGTTGGTATCTAAAGGTTATCTCAGCACTCCAGAGCGGGAAGCAAATAGAACCAAAGTTTGAGGGATATGTCCTTGAACCAGATGGACTATTGAGATTTCAAGGGAGAATGTACATACCTAAGGAAGGGGATATAAGAAGGACCATCCTCGAAGAGTCACATAGAGCACTCTATTGTGCACATCCTGGCGTAAAGAAGTTGTACGCGGACACTAAGAAAATCTTCTTTTGGGCATGCATGAACCACGACATAGTCCAATTTGTCACCAAATGTCTTGAATGTCAACGAGAGAAGGCTAATCATCACCATCCAGCAGGACTCCTACAACCACATGACATCCCTATGTCTAAATGGGAGGTAATTTCCATGGATTTTGTTATGGGTTTTCCACTGACATCTAAAATGCACAATGCTATATTGGTTATAGTTGATAAATTGACCAAAAGTGTCCATTTCATATTGGTAAGAGACACTTACGAGGTTACTTATGTGGCACGAGTTTTTATAAGTGAAGTTATTCGACTACATGGGTTACCCATGAAGACCATTTCTGATAGAGAATCTCGATTTACATCTAGGTTTTGGACAATTTTACAGTCATCACTAGGGACTCAGTTGAATCTGAGCACTGCATATCATCCAGAAACAGATGGGCAGACTGAAAGAGTAAATTAGGATATGGAAGACATTCTTAGGATGTATGTCATGGATATTCAAACTCAGTGGGAAAGGTACTTACCATTGATAGATTTTTCCTATAATAATAGTTACCACAATTCAATCAGGATGCCTCCTTATCAAGCTCTATATGGAAGGCCATGTAGGACGTCGTTGAGTTGGGAAAAGTTGGAGGACCGAGTAATAGTTGGGCGAGAATTAGTTCAAGAAATGTGTTAACACCCAAGTTGTTCCCTTTGACTCCTGAGGGAATACGGCCGGGGTAACCACTAACCAAACTTTGGATCACAGGTTCTAGCCAACCTGTAATCAGAGAGGGCTCTCTCTTTGACTGTTTAACTTTGTTCTTAAGAATCCTAGGCTAGATATGAGGTGAGGGTTTGGTTGTAATTTTGGTTGAATGATGTCTCTCAGTACTTAAGGTGATATCTTCAGACAGTTTTAGACCATTGGGTAATGGAGTCTGTGGTTACAGGTTGTTTGAAATGTTGAGTGGGATTGTTGAAACAACGGGGCCATTTAAATATTTCATGAAACAGACTTGAAATTGTAATGATGAAGTGGTTTAACCAGTGGAAGGCATTTAAGAAATTTCCACTAAGCTGGTGATGTGAGAAAGAGATGTATTGACCAGGAGCAGGTTTGAATTCCTGAACAATAATCACTGTGAAAGGTATAGTTTTAGAAGTGCAGCAATTAAGAATTACACTCTTATAACTATAACTGAGGAAAACATACATAATAGCTTAGATTGAGTTCAGGGTATTCTATGAATAAGTCCTGAAACTATTCTTTTTCTTTGCCATTAAACTGTGAAACAGAACATGAATGGATTATGAAGAAAATAACAAACATAACGAATAGGTCAAAGAAACTTATTCTTCCATGAAATACGCAGGAATCCTGTAGCATTTAGCAAGCACACCAAAACGCATCAGACAACACAGAACTTTGGAAATTCCATCAGCTTTGTTGTATTAAAACTCTGAACATTTACAGCATAGTATCTCCTGAAGGGAAAATCAACAACCCCTGCAAGCTTATGCGAGGGGGAATATATACAATCGGTTATACAAAAATATCTGAACCGCTGAGTCACTTGATAAATAAATGCGCTCACCAACTTTACAAAACAGCAGATAAGGAAGTTATTACTGCTCTAAATACAAAATGAATACTCTTTAATTCTGTCAGAAGTCTTTTTTACCTTTGGAGGCCACTGAGTCGGTTGAGCATTCTGCATTAATGCTGAATGATGTGTCTTTATGGCTTTGTCATGCTGTAGCTTTCTCGGCCCTGTCATCTGTGGCTGTCAGTGTTGCTTTAGTGGCCGAATTGGTTTGCTGAGCTGGCTCAGTCCATTCTTCTCCAGACATACTGAATGCATCAAATTTTCCTGCACATGATGGCTTATATTTTTTTTGATGAAAAAACTTGATGAAAGCCTCTTGTTTACAGTAACAACTGTATCATTTTGGTCCACCATTCCTGTGTAGGCAGCTGATGTCTCAAAATTGCATCTAAGGTTTCATCTGCCTCTGTATATTTGTAGAAGTTTGGAGGCACTTCAAACAAATGTTTGATCTCATTCATAATAAAAAATAAGTTCTCTACTCTGTCATAGAGACTTTGCCCAGATGTTGGTCCTGTTTCTTCTGAAGTACTTGCTCCTGCAGTGATCTCGTTAGTGGCAAATGTATTCACCCTTTTGGCATAATTTTCATGTGATAGTAGCCTCCCTGCGCTGTTCAGCAAGCCAGGAAGGCCTCTGCTCTGTAATGCTGCAAACTTATCCATGAATCTGTTTACTTCTGTTTGCATGTCCTGGCTTCTTCTATCCAGTGTTTGTACCAGGCTTCTCAATGTAAGGACCCTCTTTATCAGCAGGATGGTTTCAGTTCTATTGGGGATTCCTATTGCTGCCAGCTGAGGACCTGTACGGTTATTGAGAACGTTGATCATTCTATTGGCTATCTCAGGCATATTGCCTAGAGATGCCCTTGCCCTTTGGACTTCCCTGTGTGCTTTGGCTATGAGCTCCATTTGTTCATGAATTGTCTCTATATACTGCCATTGATCTGTGATTGATTGGCCAATATTGGCCCATAAAACTTTCTTGATTTCAGTTACAACCTTGTCAAGGGTGAGCTCTTTCTCCAGCTCCTTTATCTTCTCCTTGAGAGCCTTTATTTCCCTTCCCTTTTCAGCTACACTTTGTTTGGATTTGTCATATTTTTCATTTAGCTTAGCTAAATTCTCCTTGGCCTCATTTAGCTCTACCATTTGGGCTTCCAGGGCTTGAATCTCATTCATCAGCTTCTGCATGTCCAGGCTTGGAGCCTGCTCTGATGTTGTTGCTGGTGCTGATGTTGATGGAGCTGTCTCGACTGTTTGCACTGTAGGAGGAGTGACACTTTGAGGGGGTTCCTCAAGGTTGATTACTTGTGGAGGGGGCTGAACTATTTGGCCTCCTTCTTTCTGCTGTAGGGCTGCCTGCAATGCAGCCTCTGTTTCTATTAATTTTTCTTCAGTCTGCACCAACTGTTTGTGCAGTGTTACCAGCAATGTTGCTGTATCCTGGTCCTTCCTTTGCTGGGCAATCTCCTCTGTTTGAGGGTGAAGAGTTGTTGGGACCTTTATCATCTTCCTTAGAGCTGCAATGTCTGCATCTCTTGTCTTTAGCAGTGCCTGCACAGCTTTAGGGTCCTTTGGGTCATGCCCAAGCTCTATGATTATATCCTCCAAAGACCTTATACTGTTGTCTTTAGCCTGGGAGGATGCCTTTTCTAACTCCAATTGTGAAGTGGTATTATTCAAAGAATTCTGCAATCTATAATTTGTCAATGTATTATCTGCTAGGGTAGCATACACCATCTCACCCGTCTGCTTATGCAATTCAATTTGATCCATTGGGTGGATTTCCTTGGACAAGATTTCCAAGTTTGTTCTTATATAATCAGCTGCAGACTGTGGTTGCAGCGCTGTGGGCTTGAAATGGCTCATTATCATTTTTCCCTCTTGCACATCATATGCAGACATCAACCTCTGCTGGTTTGTAGGAGCCATTTTCAACAAGTGGTTGTATAGTTGTAACCTCAATGGCTCATTTCTAGTCTTGATGTCTATGAATTGTTTCTTTATGCTAGACTCACCCTTTCTTTGTTGCCCTGAGGAGCTGACCTCTCCTCCAAGTGTTCTTTGCTACTCTTGTTGTAATGAGCTAGCTGATACCTCTGTGCTGGGGGGACCCATCTACGTTTGACCAAAAGGCATCTCCTCCTCTGAGAAAGGATCGAGCCTTTGTCTCTTTTCCCCTTGTTGTGATGCTGCGGTGCTAAGGGGAGTCTGTTCCTCTCTATCCCTCTTCTTACCCCTCTCTTCATTTATAGGGGTTTGGAGCACCGAAGTCTCCACTGTAACATTCTGCACTGAGGCCTCCTTCTCTTGTGTTTGCTCATCATTAGGACCAGGAGCCTCTGCCATTTCTTCCTGTTGTTCAGGATGATTTTCAGGCTGTTGATCTTGGGCTGATTGCTGCTCTTCAGGGGCCTCTTGTTGTTCTGTTTCCTTGCCTTTATCCTTTGCTGAAGTTTCTGCTGTGATTTGGGCTTGGACTGTCTTTTGTGGAGCTGTAGATGATGAGGCTGATGCTCCCACTTGAGTGCCTGGAAGAGAAAATACCTGTGAACAAAGCTCCAAGTCAGCCAACTTTTGGAGATTTATTATTCCTCTTTGAGCTAGTTCTTCTTGTGTTGTAGCTTCTTCTAAGGTGCCTTCCCTCCATTCTAGTTGATTTGCATATTTTTCTATGTGAGGCAACCTTACGTGACCATAACTGGCCAGCCTATATCTGATCCTTCTTAAGCTTATGAAATGAGTTGGGTCGTATGGTTTCCAAAGGAAACTGGTTTGTAAGCCAAGGCTTTCTAGCATTCTATCTGCCTCTTGCCAACCTTCCTCCCTTTTATTGTAAATTAAGTGGCCTAATTGATTTCTAACTTTAAGCTGTGCTTTCTTGCCCCTGCTTGAGAAATGGAGCACATCAGCATTCCCAAATTGCCTGAAGTACTCGAGGGCAAACAATCTCATAGGCACATATCTGGGCAAACTGTATGGGGGCAACTCACACCCATATATTCTAATAACTGTGTGGTTTTGGTAAAAATACCAATCCCCAATGCTGTATACCTTGGACAACTGAAGAATCCTCTGCATCTCATCAGTCAGTCTTGGAGGAGGTGAGCTCATAAGCAGAGACATGGCTGGGTGGTTGAAGAGGTCTATAAACTCACAATAAGTGTATGGGGAATAAGATATACAGTGGAAAGCAGAGGACCAATAGACCACTGACCTGGGATTTCCTTGTGCATCCACTCTTTTCACAGGAAAAGGAAATTTCTCATGCTGATAGTATAGGATTAAATGGTAGATATAGGAGGTGTATCTGAACAGCCTTTCTCTTGCCAAGTCTATCAATTGCTCATGTATTTTATTGGAGATTTAAGTGGCATAGTCATAACAGATTGGGGGCTTACCAGGGGAAAACATGGCCATCATCACCAACACAGTTTCATCAACAAATTCTATTGAATTATAGCCCAGTATGGGACTAATCATATCTGCAAGGTCTCTGCCCAATTGATTCAGGTACACATGAGAAATGGGAGGGTACTTCATGGTATCAGAGGTTGAATCAATGAACAATTGATTTATCTTAGTGATTTGAGCATCTGTCAGTTTAGCTCCTTGTTTTATCAGATCCAATAGTGACAAAGGGACTAATTTCTTATCAGTCTTGAAGTTCAGCATCTCTTTGATGGCTTCAGGGGTGACATAAAAAACAACTGAGCCTGAAGGGTCAAGCACAGCCCTCTGAGTGGGTTCATAGCAGTCAGCACATTGGTGGATTAGGTCAGGGAACTGGTTGACCTGAGGGAGCTTGAAGATGGGGAGGAAAGAGTCCCAAATGCCCAATATATCCATTCCACTATCATGCTTGAGTTTCAATTCATTTAGCAAGTGAATGTGATACTTGCTATGCATTAGCATTTCCTCTGATATTTGGTAATCCTGATCTGCTAATGGTTTCCACTCCAACTCTCTCTGGGGGGCATTCAATGGAGCAACATTCAGGGCAACAGGTGCTACTGGTGTATCCATGTTTTACAAATGAATTTGGTTTGAATTTCGACTGTTTCTGGAAGAAATACCATCCTGCGCGGTAGGTTAGGTAATTTGCTGAATTACAGCCCGTTTCAGAGAAACAGGGGTGTAATTGGGCACAATTGGCCGGTTAGAAAGTGATGAAATTGGTTTTAAGGCGTAGCAGGCCTATTTCTCCAGGGAAAATGGTCAATTTTTAATGGTTTCTTAACAATGCAGGACGAAACAGAGCGTGCAGTCGGAGAATTGGTAAATACCTGGTGTTATAACGATGGAGGAGCTTGGTTGCAGTCAAACGCTAAGTGGCAGCAGCTCTGGAATGGTCTTGGTAGGTTGGCGGCAGCAAAGGACGTAAAAATGCATGCAGGAGGCAAAGCAGAAAAACGTATGAAAATGCGCAAAAACGGCAAAATTCGGCCAAATATGGACTTTTGGGCATTGGCGCGAAAATTTGGATGACATCAGCATGACGTCATCAGGTGGGGTCAAGGTTGGGTGACGTCAGCATGACGTCATTGGGTGACGTGGCGGCCTGTGAGTGGTCCACGGGGACTGCATAGGTGGAGGACATGTCGGAGCGATGGCGGGCGGGGGTGCTGACACAGCGGTGGAGTGGCGTGACGCTGGCATGACAGAACAGCTGAAAATCGGGAGTGGTAAGCGGTATAATATCGCACCGCCCTTCATACGGAAGCGGGATTGTCAGAAGGCGGCCCGATAAGATTTGGGGGCGACGCGTGGCAGAGGCTTGACGTCACCCTCTGACAAATTTCGGGAGGTAACGGCAGTACATCGGGGCCGCTCCGAAATTGATAAGGGCCGTCAGATGGGAAAGCCCAGATCCGACGGCTGGCGGGAGGGCAAGTTGTCAGGGTGATACGGCAGCGGACGGGAATATTTTAATATATTCTTTGAAATGCGCGCCCGGGCGGAACTTTGGGTTTTGGTAGATTTGCGGGTTTTTCCAATGTTTTTTGTGGAAAGGCGCATGGCAACAAAACTTTGGATAACGCGGAAAAAATGGTTTTTTAGTGTATTTTGCAAATAGCGAGAGTTAGGAGTAATAGTGGGTTTTTACAAGGCCTTTTGCAAATGAAGTGGGTAAATGATTTCAAAGGTTTGTGAAAGGGAAAGGGGTGTAGCTTAGGTTATTAGACTGACCAGGGGTCAATATAATCCCTGCTTTTAGGCATATGGCTATAATTGCCAGGGGGAGGGAATATTTATACATTGCTTGGGGTTTATACACCATAGTGTTTATAATAGTAGGGGAAAAGGGGGAGATAGGGGATTTAGATAATAAGAAGTTAGGAGTTAATATGAGTGGAGAAGGTGGATAAGGGGGAAAAACCACTAAGTTTATATGAAATGAACTTAGTTTAGGAAGTAGATCAAAATGAAAAGAATTTTACACAAGAAATGTGGCTTTTGAAGAACCAAGAACCAACACAAGACTTTGACTCTTTCCATGAACATAAGTAGTATTGGGATGTTAGTAATGAATATAATGGGGGGTATTAGGGAGTTAGACATGCTTCATTGTACTGTTGCAAAACTGTTGAATAGGAGACCTGCACTGGCACCATGTTTTTCCTTTGCTTGAGCCAGTGATAAAGGAATCATGCTTCTGCAACCCCATCTACCTACCCACCTACTGCCTAGCATTTTTTGTTACTCCAAGGAGGTTGCACTTAGACTTGCAAACCCTTATGTGCCTTTTCTTTTCCTTTGGCTTTTTCTTTTGATTTTCTATCTACAACTAACCTTATTACTTCCAAGGCCCCAGATTAAGCAGTTGGGAACCTTAATTCTCTACCTAACTACTAGCCTGCCAAGATTAAACAGTTTGGACAGGCTTCTTTCTCTATTCTAATGACAAGAAATTGAAACATGGCATGATCCAGATTAGGCTGTTGGACCATCCATCCAAAATTCAGTCAACATCAAGCTATGTACACATATTGCATTCTCTTGGAAATATGGGATCTTTGCATCACCAAAGCAGAGCATATTTGGAACTTCTTTTGCCAATCATGAAATATGAAACCTATTGGTATAGGTATCTAACAGTGGCTCCACATGGGGATGGTTTTTCTTCTTGAAAGACCAAGAACAGCAAGTCAAAATGCCTTGGCCCTTTGACTTCTTTTTACCAAAACCTAGAGTTTTCCTCCTTGAAATCTCAAAATTGGAATCTGTCATACCTGTGGAACTTGTTGAACTAAAAGCCTTTTCCTGATTCTGAAAGACCTTTCAAACTGAGCTATTCACATGCTGAAAGCAAAAATTATATACAACAGATTATGTACAGGGGAACAGCCATGATATGTACATGGAAAGTAGTCAAAATAGTGCTTCAACATCCTGCCATTCACAGGACCTTCATCCAAGTCAGTTTCATCCAGATTTTTTAGGAAGTAAGTGTTGTTTCCTTGCACTGCTTGGATGACAAATGGTCCTCTCCAAAGGGAATCAAATTTTCCATGTTTTCTCGGTTGGTTGACACGAGATTTACAATTATATGAAATCAATATATGCTATAAATATTCTATTTATTGGGATAAAACAAAAGGGAGAGGTAAGGGGGGGGTTTCAAATAAATGAAAAAAAGAACTCGTTCCAAGCATTTTATTCATAAGATAGATGCCAGATTCGAGTTGAAGTACTGATTTGACATTAAGTAATCCAATTATGAACGTGGGATGTACTATCACGGCGCTCGTTTCTCCAATTATGAAGCATGGCTGGCTGATCCCACTCACATCAAACCCAGTGCCCAAATAGTTTGGCCAATACCTTTATCTTCCCTTCTTGAATCCCACTTGAGGACTTTGTCACCCATGTTGAAATCTTCAGCCTTAGTTCTTCTATCAAAAGCTTTCTTTAACTTTTCTTGTAAAACTTGAGCTCTACTATAAACTTGGTCTCTAGTTTGCTGCAAACATATTATTTGATTGATCCTTCTTTGCATATCATTTGGTTCAGCCTGACTTTCTTGAAGAAGTTTCATGACAGGGATCCCTAAGGATGAAGGGAATTTGGCTTCTAATCCATAGACTAACTCATATGGGCTGACCCCAATGGATCTCTTAGTTGTTAGTCTATCTGCCCATAAGGCATTCACCAGTTTCTTATGCCAATTCTTCTTATTTTCTTCCAACACCTTCTTTATGATGTTTACAAGGCTTTTATTTGATGATTCAGCTAGGCCATTTCCTTGACGGTAGTATGCAGTGGAATGGCCCAAAGTAATATGAAATCTGTGGCAGAAGTTCACCATCTTCTTGGATCTAAAAGCAGCAGCATTGTCTGTTATAACGTGAGGACAGCCAAATCTAGCAAGAATATTAGTCTCCAGAAACTGAATGATAGTAGAATCATTTGCTTGTCTACATGGAACAGCCTCAATCCATTTGGTGAAGTAATCTGTGGCTGTCAGAATCCATCTATGTTGGCCTGAAGAAGAAGGATGAATTTCCCCAATGAAGTCCAGGCCCCACTGCCGAAAGGGCTTCTCTGTTGCAATAGGCCTCAAAGGAAGGGGCAGTAATTTTCTCTTTCCCTCAAATACTTGACACTTGTGACATGAAGTGGTAAATTTTTTAACATCAGAGAACAGGGTTGGCCAATAGTAACCTGCTCTTAGTATCTTGTCCACAGTGGACTTCCACTACAAATGTCCACCACAATCACCTGCATGAAATTCTTTCATAACATTATCAGTTTCATTCTCAATTAAGCAGTTTAACAATATACCCTCATGGTTTTTCCAAAGCAAATTGCCATCCATGACACAAAATTTTGAAGCTTTCGTTTTTAGGAATCTAGATTTGGTTCTGGACAATCCTGGGGGAGCACACAGGTTTTGCAATATATAACAGATATTAGAATACCACTGGGATTGTTCAAAGGCTGCATTGATCTTTGGAGTCGCCAGCTCCGGTTCACTGTCCAGTTGGTTAATGTCCAAGGTTTGAAAATTTGTTTCAGACATTAATTTGGCCAAACCTTGCCCTTTTATCAGTTTTGTAGGTCTTATCTCAATATCAAATTCTAAAATGTTGGCAATCCATTTTCCTCTTCTGCCTTCTAAGTTTTCTTGAGTAAGTATGTCTTTCACAATGGGACTTGGTACATAAGCTATAACATGGGAGTACAAGATGTAGATCCTGAAATCTTTGATGGCTTTGACCAAGGCATAAGCTTGTTTCTCCATGATCTGATATTGTAGAGGTGCATCTCTAAGAGCTCTACTAAAGAAGGCAATAGGTTTCTCATTTCCTTGGTCATCTTTCTGCAATAAGACAGCAGCAATGGTATGCTGGGAGGCAAAAGAGAAAATGATAAACTCTTTGTCAAATTGAGGATTTGTTAAGACTGGAGTTTGGGTAAGGGCCAATTTGATACCTTCAAAAGCTTGATTTGCCTCTACTGTCCACTTTACTTTTGAATCCTTTTTTAGCATGTTGTTTAGTAATCTGATTAATTCTGCTAAGTTTGGGATGAACCTCCTTAAAAAGTTGATCTTTCCCAAGAAGGCTTGTAATTCTTTGATGTTTCTTGGATGGGGCATTTGCAAAATGGCCTGTATTCTGTCCGGGTCAATTCTAATGCCATCTTTAGAAATGATGTGACCTAACAACTTACCTTCTTCCAAACCAAATAGAGACTTCTTAGGATTTAAGGAAATCCCATATTTTCTACATGTTATGAATATCTGTCTCAAGTGTTTCAGATGTTCTTGGTCAGATTTAGAGAAAGGTGTGAGGTCATCTAAGTAAATGACAAGAAAGTCATGGATCTCTTTAGCAAAAGCAATGTCCATTGCTCTTTGAAATGTAGCTCCTGCATTTTTCAATCCAAAAGGCATTCTAACATATTTGAAAGTTCCCCATGGGGTTGTGAATGTTGTTTTATCTTGATCATCAGGGTGGACTAGGATCTGATTGAAGCCTGAGAATCCATCAAGTAATGATATTCTTGAAGCCCCCACCACTCTTTGGAGAATGTGATCCATTTTAGGTAAGGGATAATTATCTTTGAGGGATACTTGGTTTAAATTCCTTAGATCAACGCAAAGCCTAATCTCACCGGTTTTCTTTCTTGTGGGCACCAAATTTGAAATCCAGTCTGAGAACCTGATTGGGGCTATGATACCAGCTTTAAACATTTTTTGTACCTCTTTTTCAATTGAAGGGAGAAACATAGGATTGATCCTTCTCAATTTCTGCTTGAATGGCTTTTGATTAGGCTTGAGAGGGATTGTGTGTTGGATAACAGAGGTGTCATAGGATTTCAAATCCTCATAACTCCATGCAAACACATCTTGGAACTTTTTAAAAAGGTCAATGTATTTAGGCTTCTGGTCAGGAGGTAAAGATGCAGACAATTTTATTATTTTGGGTTTTTCAGGAGTCCCAATGTTGCATTCTTCAATGGCAGCATTGAGGGGCTGCATTTTCGGTTTTCTAGGGACATCATTTGAATCAAAAATGTCCTCCAATGGAGTTAGGCCTGTTGGCAGAAAGTTATCCTTTAGCTCTATTATTTCAGCCTCTGCACCAGCTATTTCATCCAAATGCAGTTGTTAAAGTTCTTGTATTTGTTGCTTGTCAAAGCTTGTTGAACAAAGCATTTGACTTGCTGTTTTGGGTGATATAGCTATTTGGTCCTGTTCACTCAATGGTTGCATGTCTTTCACCGAATCCACATTAATGTTCAAGCCTGAAAATTCGTGCTGCAAGGTTAAGAAATTATTTATCTGTGTGTCATCCTCAAATACTTGCCAGTCTTTAACATTGTTTGGGACAGAAGGCCTGTGTTTTATCTCGGCTGTAAAACAATGGTTAGGTTCAAAAGGCAATTTGCACGTACTAGCAAATGTGGCTAAACTATGTGCATGAAGATTGTGGGCTCTAGCTATCTTGGTTATCTAAAATTCAGTGAAAGTTTTAAGCATTTCAATAGCAACAGACCTATATGACCTTAGTCTTTTGTCATTGGTGACAAAATTGCCTTTCACTTGTTGGATAATAAGGTCTGAATCTCCCATGATTGAAAGTTTTGTGGCCTCTAATGATTTTACCAGTTTGAGGCCTAGCAAAAGAGCCTCATATTCTGCCATATTGTTGGTACATCTGAAATTAAGCCTATAGGCCCGACCTTGTGCATGATTGCTTTGTCAGTTATGAATCCACACTCCAGCTCCTGCCCCTAATTTGTTGACTGATCCATCAAACTCAAGGAACCATAAGATCTCCTGTTTTAAGGGATTTTCAACATTCTTTCTATAATTTGGGATTATAAGTTGGAGTTCTTGTTTTTCATCTGGTTTATCTTTTAGGAGTGACTCATCAATTGGTTTCTCAATTTTGATCTCTTGGGGACTTGGTTGCTCACTCTCATGCATATTTTGTTCAAGTGTGACCGATTTATTATCACTCCCGGGGCTTGTATCATCATTGAACAGAATAAAGGAATCCATATCTGAATGGATTGCATAAATGGGGAAATTTTGAGGCTTTTCTTCACTGCTCACCATGTATTTCATAAGTGACTCTCTATATAGCCTCTTGGGTTGACCAAAGACTAAGATGGTGGCATATGACATGTCTAATTGCAGGGAACCTTGGAGTTTAGCCCCCCATGATCTTGATAACAGCATTCCATATTTGGGTGGGATATCAGCAACTACCACATCCATTAAGATTGTTTTGTTTGGATACTGGACAAGGGACACACATAGATCTTTTATCAAACCTAAACACTTAACTTGGCTGGAGTCAAATGAAAATAGGTCCTTATAAGGTCTTGTAATGTCTAGGTTAAGTCTCTCCATCACTAATTTAGGCATAAGGTTATGAGAAGCACCTGAATCAAACATTGCATTGTGTAATATTTTATCATAACATGCAAGCTGACATAAAAAGGTAAGATCCCTGTAACTGTTGTTTTTCCATCAACCTCTGGACCGAAAAGTAGTTCTGGGGTGTCATCCAACACATTGACATCACCTTTATTATGGGTAAGTTGAAGGGACTTTTTGATTTGTTGTTTGTAAATGTCATGCTTGGCTAGCTCTGAAAGGGGAATGGCTATCTTCAATTTGCCAATTTCGGCTTCTAAGTCAAAGGGTTTTTCAGATTGGACCTTGGTATTGTGGTTGACAACCCTTTCTTTGTTGTTCAAATTTTCTTGTTGGTTTTGACTCTGATCTTGAGGCTTGTCCTTTTTACTCATCTTTTGGGAAGTAATGCTTGGATTCAGCTGCAAGGGTGATGTAGCCATTGATTGTTGATTTGGGGAAGATGCTTTAGTTATTTCTTCAACTGTTACTTCATTTGTAATTGAATCAGTTTTGTCAATTGGCTCTGTGACAATGGTTTTCTTAGGTGGTAGAGTGTCCTTTGTTTTCTCAGGTTGTGTCACATTTATAGTTCTGCTCCTTAGCTTGTATTGTTTATGAACTTCATAAACAGCTGTGTCATAGCCTTGTTTAAAGTCGAATGACTCACCTGACTTGGTTTGAAACTATTTAATATCATCATCCTTATGATCTTCTTGACTCAGGAAAACTTGTTGATCATCATTCAGGCCCATTAGGTTAATGTGGGTGTCATCTATTTGTTCATTAGAAGTGGATGCTTCTGTATAATTTTCTTGGAACGGAGGTCTAATCTCTGGTTCAGAATTTTCTTTACCAATATTAGGATTTTGGTTTCTTCTGAAATTGGGATTCCTAATAGGATTATTCTGTGGTGCTTCCCATGATGACTTCCTCTCAACTAATTCTACTCTGTCACCTAATCTCTGCATACCAGTGATTATTGCATCCAATTTTTGATCCCAGCCTGAAGGCTCTTCTTTAAAGGTAGTCTTTCTCTCAGTTCTTGTCCTATTTCTCTTGGCTATCAGGTTAGCTTCTACACTTACTACTATATCTTGCATTTCAGCTAAAGTTCTGGGAGCCCTTTCCCTTAATTGATATGCCATATCTGAATCAAACCCATCAGGAAAGGTATATAAGGCTAGATCCGGTGGGGGTCTAAGATTTTGGGGAATAGCATTGTAGACATTGTTAAACCGAGCACAGTAGTCCAGGACAGTTTCTTGTGGACCTCTTTTGATAGTATTGTATTCAGATAATATATGAAGTGGGTCCTTTTTCTTCTCCCATCTGTTGATAAATGTTTGATAGAGGGCTTCAGGGTCAGCTATTGAGTTTGGTGTAAGTGACCTAAACCATGTTCTTACATCCCCCGTTAAGCTTTGCACAAAAAATTTCATCCTAACCCCATCATCATCTATTTCGTAGTTTTCAAAGTAGTCCTGCATTTTCTTAGTATGTTGAAGGGTTGGATAAGAGCCAGTACCATCAAAGTATGAGATCTTGCTTTGGTACTCTTGAGGCATAGGAGCTGGATTGGCCGGTAACTGCAGTGGGGCATATCTATTAGCCATGTTTGGTGGGACAACAGGGATAATAGGGATGAATGGGACAAGTGGAGGAAATGGGATGAAAGGGGTGTGTGTAGTTGATGGAGTGGTTGAAAGGATACCTTGTGAAGTGGATGAAGAACTAGGAGATTGTGGGCCAGTTGTATGAGGATGTAGAGAAGCCTTAGCAGGGGTTGGAATGTCAGTTTGGAGACCTGCTTCTGAACTTGAATCTGATAAAGTGCCTTCTGATTTGTGTCTCTTGAGGATTCTTGCAATCAAGTTTGGATTTTGAAACTCAGGTGCTGGATCAGGATCTGGGTTTGATCTTGTGTAATGAGTTTTCTTCTTAGGAGCCAGCTTCTATGACTTTCTTTGTGAGAATTTCTAAGGAGGTAGTGATCTTTTGACAAGGACTGGTCAATTATAGCACAACTATATGAAACCTAATACTGAATAAAGATTGACTGAGGCAGCTTTTATATACCCCTGCAAATGCAAAGCAGAGGCAGTTTCTAAGGCTATCTGGCTGTCACTTAGGCTTTATCTACAGCATTAAGAATCAGATAGGAGGCTGCAAAGTTCATCCAGGTCCCCAGTGGAGTCGCCATTTATGTTAACACCTAGGTTGTTCCCTTTGACTCCTGAGGGAATACGGCCGGGGTAACCACTTGTTATAGACATTTTTGTGCCTAACAGCATGGAGCATGAAATGTCCATAATCTAAGGGATCCAAAGTCCCTAAACATGTTGTTCCTACCCCTAGAGGAACAAGGCAAACCAACCACAGCAATTCACAGAAGTTCTCCACCTGAAAACACTCAAAAACAAGCCAATTCTGGATCATGTCAACTGCTCCACTGAGCATCTGCGCTGAATGTCAACTGCTCCACTGTCTACCTGCGTTGAATTTCAACTCCAACAAAGGCTACCTGCGCTGAGCGTAATTGGACAAGTGGCAGGCTCATTCCTCAATGTGTCAATGCCCAGGAAGCTTCCAAAATGACACTTGCATCAAGGAATTCGACTAGTGATGAGTAAGAGGTTCAAAATCTCCAAGTGGAAGCAAGAACCTCCAAGTGGACTCAAGAACTGAGAGAGGGAGAGGACACTAGTCAGATCTCAAGCTGACTCATCCTCTCTCCAAAATAACTATATATAGATCTCTCCTCCATGGGATCTAGAGGCAGGAATTTTGTTATTGCAAAGAATTGATGTTGGTTTGAGACTGGAAACATTGGGTGCTTAATGCTTTGAAGGGAGCTGAAGAAGGAATTCCATTCTGCTGGGAAGGAGATGCTGGATTGGAGCCCTCTGGGTTGTATCTCTTCCTGAACCTTATTATCAATCAATAAAGCTATCTTGGTTTGCTCCTATATACTGGTGTATTTGTATGATTACATTAGTGTATTTGATTTATTTCTAATCCTGAATCGTTTATGAATATGTATATTTGCCTTTGTATTGTGTTCTTCTCTTGTCGCAAGTAGTTGTTCTATTGTCACAGGTAGTTGTTCTCTTGTGATCTCGTGGGAATCAAGTAGCTGTTCTCTTGAGCAAGCGAGGAGGCAAGTAGCTGTGAACACCCAAAGAGAAGAGGATCTAGATCGAGGGACAAACGGAAGACAACGGTAAGTCTATCGATCTCCCCTCTTTCACATTTCATAAAGGAAGAAACCAGTGTAGCTGTATTCGTTTGTTGCTAAGGCACTGTCACACCTTAGGTGGATAGGATCGTCCTGCATAGGCATTTTTCCCCACAACACCACTAACCAAGCTTTGGATCACAGGTTCTAGCCAACCTGTAATCAGAGAGGGCTCTCTCTTTGACTGTTTAACTTTGTTCTTAAGAATCCTAGGCTAGATATGAGGTGAGGGTTTGGTTTGTAATTTTGGTTGAATGATGTCTCTCAGTACTTAAGGTGATATCTTCAGACAGTTTTAGACCATTGGGCAATGGAGTCTGTGGTTACAGGTTGTTTGAAATGTTGAGTGGGATTGTTGAAACAACATGGCCATTTAAATATTTCATGAAACAGACTTGAAATTGTAATGATGAAGTGGTTTAACCAGTGGAAGGCATTTAAGAAATTTCCACTAAGTTGGTGATGTGAGAAAGAGATGTATTGACCAGGAGCAGGTTTGAATTCCTGAACAATAATCACTGTGAAAGGTATAGTTTTAGAAGTGCAGCAATTAAGAATTACACTCTTATAACTATAACTGAGGAAAACATACCTAATAGCTTAGATTGAGTTCAGGGTATTCTATGAATAAGTCCTGAAACTATTCTTTTTCTTTGCCATTAAACTGTGAAACAGAACATCAATGGATTATGAAGAAAATAACAAACATAACGAACAGGTCAAAGAAACTTATTCTTCCATGAAATACGCAGGAATCCTGTAGCATTCAGCAAGCACACCAAAACGCATCAGACAACATAGAACTTTGGAAATTCCATCAGCTTTGTTGTATTAAAACTCTGAACATTTACAGCATAGTATCTCCTGAAGAGAAAATCAACAACCCCTGCAAGCTTATGCGAGGGGGAATATATACAATCGGTTATACAAAAATATCTGAACCGCTGAGTCACTTGATAAATAAATGCGCTCACCAACTTTACAAAATAGCAGATAAGGAAGTTATTACTGCTCTAAATACAAAATGAATACTCTTTAATTCTGTCAGAAGTCTTTTTGACCTTTGGAGGCCACTGAGTCGGTTGAGCATTCTGCATTAATGCTGAATGATGTGTCTTTATGGCTTTGTCATGCTGTAGCTTTCTCGGCCCTGTCATCTGTGGCTGTCAGTGTTGCTTTAGTGGCCGAATTGGTTTGCTGAGCTAGCTCAGTCCATTCTTCTCCAGACATACTGAATGCATCAAATTTTCCTGCACATGATGGCTTATATTTTTTTTTTGATGAAAAACTTGATGAAAGCCTCTTGTTTATAGTAACAACTGTATCATTTTAGTCCACCATTCCTGTGTAGGCAGCTGATGTCTCAAAATTGCATCTAAGGTTTCATCTGCCTCTGTATATTTGTAGAAGTTTGGAGGCACTTCAAACAAATGTTTGATCTCATTCATAATAAAAAATAAGTTCTCTACTCTGTCATAGAGACTTTGCCCAGATGTTGGTCCTGTTTCTTCTGAAGTACTTGCTCCTGCAGTGATCTCGTTAGTGGCAAATGTATTCACCCTTTTGGCATAATTTTCATGTGATAGTAGCCTCCCTGCGTTGTTCAGCAAGCCAGGAAGGCCTCTGCTCTGTAATGCTGCAAACTTATCCATGAATCTGTTTACTTCTGTTTGCATGTCCTGGCTTCTTCTATCCAGTGTTTGTACCAGGCTTCTCAATGTAAGGACCCTCTTTATCAGCAGGATGGTTTCAGTTCTATTGGGGATTCCTATTGCTACCAGCTGAGGACCTGTACGGTTATTGAGAACGTTGATCATTCTATTGGCTATCTCAGGCATATTTCCTAGAGATGCCCTTGCCCTTTGGACTTCCTTGTGTGCTTTGGCTATGAGCTCCATTTGTTCATGAATTGTCTCTATATACTGCCATTGATCTGTGATTGATTGGCCAATATTGGCCCATAAAACTTTCTTGATTTCAGTTACAACCTTGTCAAGGGTGAGCTCTTTCTCCATCTCCTTTATCTTCTCCTTGAGAGCCTTTATTTCCCTTCCCTTTTCAGCTACACTTTGTTTGGATTTGTCATATTTTTCATTTAGCTTAGCTAAATTCTCCTTGGCCTCATTTAGCTCTGCCATTTGGGCTTCCAGGGCTTGAATCTCATTCATCAGCTTCTGCATGTCCAGGCTTGGAGCCTGCTCTGATGTTGTTGCTGGTGCTGATGTTGATGGAGTTGTCTCGACTGTTTGCACTGTAGGAGGAGTGACACTTTGAGGGGGTTCCTCAAGGTTGATTACTTGTGGAGGGGGCTGAACTGTTTGGCCTCCTTCTTTCTGCTGTAGGGCTGCGTGCAATGCAGCCTCTGTTTCTATTAATTTTTCTTCAGTCTGCACCAACTGTTTGTGCAGTGTTACCAGCAATGTTGCTGTATCCTGGTCCTTCCTTTGCTGGGCAATCTCCTCTGTTTGAGGGTGAAGAGTTGCTGGGACCTTTATCATCTTCCTTAGAGCTGCAATGTCTGCATCTCTTGTCTTTAGCAGTGCCTGCACAGCTTTAGGGTCCTTTGGGTCATGCCCAAGCTCTATGATTATATCCTCCAAAGACCTTATCCTGTTGTCTTTAGCCTGGGAGGATGCCTTTTCTAACTCCAATTGTGCAGTGGTATTATTCAAAGAATTCTGCAATCTATAATTTGTCAATGTATTATCTGCTAGGGTAGCATACACCATCTCACCCGTCTGTTTATGCAATTCAATTTGATCCATTGGGTGGATTTCCTTGGACAAGATTTCCAAGTTTGTTCTTATATAATCAGCTGCAGACTGTGGTTGCAGCGCTGTGGGCTTGAAATGGCTCATTATCATATTGCCCTCTTGCACATCATATGCAGACATCAACCTCTGCTGGTTTGTAGGAGCCATTTTCAACAAGTGGTTGTATAGCTATAACCTCAATGGCTCATTTCTAGTCTTGATGTCTATGAATTGTTTCTTTATGCTAGACTCACCCTTTCTTTGTTGCCCTGAGGAGCTGACCTCTCCTCCAAGTGCTCTTTGCTGCTCTTGCTGTAATGATCTAGCTGATACCTCTGTGCTGGGGGGACCCATCTGCGTTTGACCAAAAGGCATCTCCTCCTCTGAGAAAGGATCGAGCCTTTGTCTCTTTTCCCCTTGTTGTGATGCTGCGGTGCTAAGGGGAGTCTGTTCCTCTCTATCCCTCTTCTTACCCCTCTCTTCATTTATAGGGGTTTGGAGCACCGAAGTCTCCACTGTAACATTCTGCACTGAGGCCTCCTTCTCTTGTGTTTGCTCATCATTAGGACCAGGAGCCTCTGCCATTTCTTCCTGCTGTTCAGGATGATTTTCAGGCTGTTGATCTTGGGCTGATTGCTGCTCTTCAGGGGCCTCTTGTTGTTCTGTTTCCTTGCCTTTATCCTTTGCTGAAGTTTCTGCTGTGATTTGGGCTTGGACTGTCTTTTGTGGAGCTGTAGATGATGAGGCAGATGCTCCCACTTGAGTGCCTGGAAGAGAAAATACCTGTGAACAAAGCTCCAAGTCAGCCAACTTTTGGAGATTTCTTATTCCTCTTTGAGCTAGTTCTTCTTGTGTTGTAGCTTCTTCTAAGGTGCCTTCCCTCCATTCTAGTTGATTTGCATATTTTTCTATGTGAGGCAACCTTACATGACCATAACTGGCCAGCCTATATCTGATCCTTCTTAAGCTTATGAAATGAGTTGGGTCGTATGGTTTCCAAAGGAAACTGGTTTGTAAGCCAAGGCTTTCTAGCATTCTATCTGCCTCTTGCCAACCTTCCTCCCTTTTATTGTAAATTAAGTGGCCTAATTGATTTCTAACTTTAAGTTGTGCTTTCTTGCCCCTGCTTGAGAAATGGAGCACATCAGCATTCCCAAATTGCCTGAAGTACTCGAGGGCAAACAATCTCATAGGCACATATCTGGGCAATCTGTATGGGGGCAACTCACACCCATATATTCTAATAACTGTGTGGTTTTGGTAAAAATACCAATCCCCAATGTTGTATACCTTGGACAACTGAAGAATCCTCTGCATCTCATCAGTTAGTCTTGGAGGAGGTGAGCTCATAAGCAGAGACATGGCTGGGTGGATGAAGAGGTCTATAAACTCACAATAAGTGTATGGGGAATAAGATCTACAGTGAAAAGCAGAGGACCAATAGACCACTGACCTGGGATTTCCTTGTGCATCCACTCTTTTCACAGGAAAAGGAAATTTCTCATGCTGATAGTATAGGATTAAATGGTAGATATAGGAGGTGTATCTGAACAGCTTTTCTCTTGCCAAGTCTATCAATTGCTCATGTATTTTATTGGAGATGTAAGTGGCATAGTCATAACAGATTGGGGGCTTACCAGGGGAAAACATGGCCATCATCACCAGCACAGTTTCATCAACAAATTCTATTGAATTATAGCCCAGTATGGGACTAATCATATCTGCAAGGTCTCTGCCCAATTGATTCAGGTACACATGAGAAATGGGAGGGTACTTCATGGTATCAAAGGTTGAATCAATGAACAATTGATTTATCTTAGTGATTTGAGCATCTGTCAGTTTAGCTCCTTGTTTTATCAGATCCAATAGTGACAAAGGGACTACTTTCTTATCAGTCTTGAAGTTCAGCATCTCTCTGATGGCTTCAGGGGTGACATAAAAAACAACTGAGCCTGAAGGGTCAAGCACAGCCCTCTGAGTGGGGTCATAGCAGTCAGCACATTGGTGGATTAGGTCAGGGAACTGGTTGACCTGAGGGAGCTTGAAGATGGGGAGGAAAGAGTCCCAAATGCCCAATATATCCATTCCACTATCATGCTTGAGTTTCAATTCATTTAGCAAGTGAATGTGATACTTGCTATGCATTAGCATTTCCTCTGATATTTGGTAATCCTGATCTGCTAATGGTTTCCACTCCAACTCTCTCTGGGGGGCATTCAATGGAGCAACATTCAGGGCAACAGGTGCTACTGGTGTATCCATGTTTTACAAGTGAATTTGGTTTGAATTTCGACTGTTTCTGGAAGAAATACCGTCCTGCGCGGTAGGTTAGGTAATTTGCTGAATTACAGCCCGTTTCAGAGCAACAGGGGTGTAATTGGGCACAATTGGCCGGTTAGAAAGTGATGAAATTGGTTTTAAGGCGTAGCAGGCCTATTTCTCCAGGGAAAATGGTCAATTTTTAATGGTTTCTTAACAATGCAGGACGAAACAGAGCGCGCAGTCGGAGAATTGGTAAATACCTGGTGTTATAACGATGGAGGAGCTTGGTTGCAGTCAAACTCTGAGTGGCAGCAGCTCTGGAATGGTCTTGGTAGGTTGGCGGCAGCAAAGGACGTAAAAATGCATGCAGGAGGCAGAGCAGAAAAACATATGAAAATGCGCAAAAACGGCAAAATTCAGCCAAATATGGACTTTTGGGCATTGGCGCGAAAATTTGGATGACATCAGCATGACGTCATCAGGTGGGGTCAAGGTCGGGTGACGTCAGCATGACGTCATCGGGTGACGTGGCGGCCTGTGAGTGGTCCACAGGGCCTGCATAGGTGGAGGACATGTCGGAGCGATGGCGGGCGGGGGTGCTGACGCGACGGTGGAGTGGCGTGATGCTGGCATGACAGAACAGCTGAAAACCGGGAGTGGTAAGCGGTATAATATCGCACCGCCCTTCATATGGAAGTGGGATTGTCAGAATGCAGCCCGATAAGATTTGGGGGCGACGCGTGGCAGAGGCCTAACGTCACCCTCTGACAAATTTCGGGAGGTAACGGTAGTACATCGGGGCCGCTCCGAAATTGATAAGGGTCGTCGGATGGGAAAGCCCAGATCCGACGGCTGGCGGGAGGGCAAGTTGTCAGGGCGATACGGCAGCGGGCGGGAATATTTTAATATATTCTTTGAAATGCGCGCCCGGGCGGAACTTTGGGTTTTTGCAGATTTGCGGGTTTTTCCAATGTTTTTTGTGGAAAGGCGCATGGCAACAAAACTTTGGATAAGGCGGAAAAAATGGTTTTTTAGTGTATTTTGCAAATAGCGCGGGTTAGGAGTAATAGTGGGTTTTTACAAGGCCTTTTGCAAATGAAGTGGGTAAATGATTTCAAAGGTTTGTGAAGGGGAAAGGGGTGTAGCTTAGGTTATTAGACTGACCAGGGGTCAATATAATCCCTGCTTTTAGGCATATGGCTATAATTGCCAGGGGGAGGGAATATTTATACATTGCTTGGGGTTTATACACCATAGTGTTTATAATAGTAGGGGAAAAGGGGGAGATAGGGGATTTAGATAATAAGAAGTTAGGAGTTAATATGAGTGGAGAAGGTGGATAAGGGGGAAAAACCACTAAGTTTATATGAAATGAACTTAGTTTAGGAAGTAGATCAAAATGAAAAGAATTTTACACAAGAAATGTGGCTTTTGAAGAACCAAGAACCAACACAAGACTTTGACTCTTTCCATGAACATAAGTAGTATTGAGATGTTAGTAATGAGTATAATGGGGGGTATTAGGGAGTTAGACATGCTTCATTGTACTGTTGCAAAACTTCTGAATAGGAGACCTGCACTGGCACCATGTTTTTCCTTTGCTTGAGCCAGTGATAAAGGAATCATGCTTCTGCAACCCCATCTACCTACCCACCTACTGCCTAGCATTTTTTGTTACTCCAAGGAGGGTGCACTTAGACTTGCAAACCCTTATGTGCCTTTTCTTTTCCTTTGGCTTTTTCTTTTGATTTTCTATCTACAACTAACCTTATTACTTCCAAGGCCCCAGATTAAGCAGTTGGGAACCTTAATTCTCTACCTAACTACTAGCCTGCCAAGATTAAACAGTTTGGACAGGCTTCTTTCTCTATTCTAATGACAAGAAATTGAAACATGGCATGATCCAGATTAGGTTGTTGGACCATCCATCCAAAATTCAGTCAACATCAAGCTATGTACACATATTGCATTCTCTTGGAAATATGGGATCTTTGCATCACCAAAGCAGAGCATATTTGGAACTTCTTTTGCCAATCATGAAATATGAAACCTATTGGTATAGGTATCTAACAAAATGGAGGAACTGGTAAAGCAGATTTGACAAAGGTTAAAGGAAGCACAAGATAAACATAAGAGTTATGCTGATTCACATAGGATTGATCGCAATCATGAAGTAGGGGACCAAGTTTTTATTCGTATCTGACCCAACAAAAGCACCATTCAGTTTGGGAAAGGGCTGAAGTTATCACCTTGGTTCGTAGGACCTTTTAGGATCAAGGAGAAGATTGGACCAGTTGCCTATCGTCTTGTACTGCCACCCCATTTGCATAAAACTCATGATGTTTTCATGTATCTATTTTATGACATTATGTTTCTGATGAATCTCACAAACTGGATTGGAGGGAATTGCAGGTCTCAGACATGGGAACCATAGTGGTCGAACCATTACGCATATTGGACCGTAGGGTTCGACAGCTCAGACGTCGCACGGTGGACCAAGTTAAGGTCTAGTGGGACAAGTATAGCCCAGGATCTGCTACCTGGGAGGATGTAGAGACTATACATCGTGACTACCCCTCACTTTTTGAGCATCTGTGATGCCCATTTTTTACTTAGACAACTACCTATGCTAAGGTTCTATTTTGCAGTTCCATGTTATTTATTTATGAACGTTATGTAATATTGATGCATTTAGTTGGACACGTGAAACTACTTATATAAATCATTTGATGGATTTGGTATTGATGATGGAAATTTTTTATGTATGGCCTAATGTATGACTCACTTAGTGATGAATTATCTAGTGCGTGACTTATCAAAATTATTGTTGTTTCATGTATGGCTCAAATGTATATGATTTATTTAATGAATTACTTAGTGAAATTATGATTTATTTCCAGTATTAATTTCAAGATTGACACGTGGATACTAGACATAACATGATGTTTAAAGATCACTTATCAATATATATCTTGTTGTTATATAAATGCATGAATGAGAGCTAACCCGCAGATTGGAAAGAACTATACGATAGCCAAGATCTACTCTTCCATTGGGGGAAGGTCGAGACATCTCATGGGAAAAGGTATAATGTACATTATTCTATTACATTTGTATCTACTGGATATGTACTCTTATGACATGGGTAAAATTTGAATGATAGGTGACAAGACTACCTGACTGGATTATTCGATGACAAGTATCCAACCAACACTATAGTGTGGTCCATATTAGGGTGTTGACCCTATTTGTGAGGAGGGGTGGAGGTATTTCCCACCATGTAACCTCCAAACCTAGAATCGTGGGAGGGCAGTGGTGGACACGCTCCCCTAGATGTGTGATGATGATTGCCAGTTGCCTGCTGGGGAAGTTAGGTCGATATAGTCGACGCTTCCGCCATATTGGTTTTATCAGTGGTTAGATTGGTATAGCCGATGCCACCATATATAGCAGTAGAGGATGGATAGGGTGGGAACAGAAGTAGGTCAGGAAGGATAGGAGGATATAGATCAGTTGGAGACTCTTGATGGAATGCGATGTCATTGTCTGACTTATCAAATTTTACTACTATAACTCTCTCTCTATTTTGTTTTGCCTTATTGCCAAACTGCTTCGAACTCCTTGTATCTTTTACACTCTAACTTCGGGACGAAGTTTTTTGAAGGAGGAGAGTATGTAATTCCATACTTAATCTTATCATGCAAAGTTAACTAGTATTTAAATTACCTTAAATATTGACTTATAATTATCAAGAAATATTGGTACATACCTACATTTGTGAAACTATAAATTTATTACTGATATAAATTTTGTTATTATTCTATTCCCAGCTTACCTCCTCAAATTTAAATTTTGATAGGATATGGTCTCCTTCCATTAATTACCAAATTATATTTTCATATATCATCCCCAAAATGTCCTCTCAAATTTACTTAGGAGAAGACATGGTCCTCTCCAATTAATTACCAAATTATATATTCATATCTCATCCCCAAAATGTCCTCTCAAATTTACTTGGGAGAAGACATGGTCCTCTCCAATTAATTACCAAATTATATATTCATATCTCATCCCCAAAATTTCCTCTCAATTTTACTTGGGAGAAGACATGGGCCTCTCCAATTAATTACCAAATTATATATTCATATCTCATCCCAAAAATGTCCTCTCAAATTTACTTGGGAGAAGACATGGTCCTCTCCAATTAATTACCAAATTATATATTCATATCTCATCCCCAAAATGTCCTCTCAAATTTACTTGGGAGAAGACATGGTCCTCTCCAATTAATTACCAAATTATATATTCATATCTCATCCCCAAAATGTCCTCTCAAATTTACTTGGGAGAAGATAAGTGAAATGTAAGGATGAGGAGGTAGTTATGACATTAATGAGAGGTGGTTGAGTTGGAGATGAGAAGAGGGCATAAACGGGGAAGGATCAGGGGATCCTTGGTCTTGATTTTTGTTTTGGTTTGGTTGTGGTTTTGGAGGATTTTTTTGAGAGAAAGGTGAGGAAGATAGGAGGGAGAGAAGGAAAGTATTGTTTATCTTGGACACACTACATCTGGTTGGACTTGGGCTCGGAGGGATAGGGAACCTGTGGAGGTTTCCTGGGCTAGAAAATACTTCCTAGTTGGTTGGAAGGTAAATCTAGTCGGTAGTCAAGAGGAGCATCCTAGCAGGATCATAAGCTTAGGGGCATCTCAACCAGGCTATCGGAATAGGTATTCCTCTATTTATAGATTACTCATGTAAGTTGTTGAAATGAAATGATCACTATTTAATTGTAGGAAATAAATTTTAATGGTAAGTTATCATCGATTAAATGTTTAGTTAGAAATAAATTATTTCCCGTTTTATTGTATTTGAAATTAGAGAAATTTAGTTATGTTAGAGGACCATAGGATGGATTCCTTACATCGTGCAAGTCGCTAAACTCTCAGGCTCTGTCAGTCTAGCCCTTTACTCCACCCTCTAGTACCTTCGTGAAAGAGTACAATCGACCTTCGCACAACCCTAGCTTTCGGTCCAGGTACTTTCACACTGCTATAACAACGTATTGCACCAATTCCCAAGTTATCTTAAGTGTTTACTTAACTTACTAAACATTCACAGTTAGCACCTCGTAAATAGATATTCATTCTTGCATTCAATTAACCAACATAATTTCATACATTCACACATCACATAAGCATTGTAAATGAAATCCATACACAATATGACAAGATGTAATAACAGGAAATAAATACACAGGAATTGCGGAATACTTCTTTTTATTGATATCTTCAAATTATTACAGACTCTATTTTCCATACCCACACAGTTGCAGGGGTTTGCGCACTCAGTTGTGGACTTCTACCCTAGGCCTTTGCACACTCAGCTGCAGAGCCTCTACCTACGCTAAGACCCGAAACACTTAGACTTCACTATCAAGACCCTTCACTCCATTCTTCGCTAAAGACTTCTTAACTACTTAGAGCTTACTTACTTAGCTCTTTTTATACAATCCCATGGTCTGCGGACCATGGGTGGATCTTTACAATCGACTTTTCACTTTACAAAATAAGGGTGTACAACCCTTTATGACTCATGACACCTTCGCGCTCCACGACCACAAAATGTGGAGACTTTAC
This sequence comes from Pinus tabuliformis, assembly GCA_031772625.1. NCBI lineage: Eukaryota > Viridiplantae > Streptophyta > Pinopsida > Pinales > Pinaceae > Pinus > Pinus tabuliformis. Next base: position 95,792,575 of record CM062805.1, on the reverse strand, counting down.
AACTTTATTACAAAACTTGACCCAAAACATGGGCTTTTAGCCCCAAAACTGTCCTTGGGGGATCACGTTCCCAACATGGTCTTAGCTACACTAGACTTCATAAAAACCTTTACTGTGGAATGTGATGCCGCAGGAAATGGATTTGGTGTTGTTTTAATGCAAGAAGGAAGATCTATTTCTTTTGAAATTCGTCCAATCAAAGGAAAGTATTTACACAAAGCTATTTATGAGAATGAAATGTTGGCAATACTACATGCACTTAAGAAATGGAGACCTTACCAAATGGGAAGGCACTTCAAGGTAAAATTAGACCGTGATAGTCTTAAATAATTTTTAGAACGAAGATTATCTTCAAAAGAGAAACAAAAATGGGTCACAAAGATGTTGGGTTATGACTTTGAAATCATCTACAAAAAAGGGAAGAAAAATGGTGTTGCAGATGCACTCTCAAAAAGGATGAGGATGTGGAAGCATTGCTTTGTTCCATTTCTATTATCCAACTAGATTGGATAACCGAAGCAAGGGATGAATGGAAGAATGACGAAAAAGTGTGGGAACTCATTCAATATTTGTAGCAAGATCCTAGTACATCTAATACATTCAGCTGGAATAATGATTCATTATGGTACAAAAATTGCTTGGACCTTTGTAATAATTCCCAACTCAAACAAAATATTCTTTGGGAATTTCACACCTCTCCCTTAGGGGGCACCCATGATTTTTAAAAACTTACCATAGGGTTAAGAAGGAGTTTTTTGGGATGGCCTTAACTTTGATATTCAAAATTTTGTGGCAGAATGTTTGGTTTGCCAACAAAATAAAGTTGAGACAATTAAGACCCCAGGTATTTTACAACCTTTATCCATTCCAAGTATGCACACTTTTGTGCATTATCTCATCCATTTAAAACTAGTATAGTTGCTACTGCATTTATGGAAATAATTCAAAAGCTACATGGAAACCCAAAGATTATTGTAAGCGACAAAGATCCTACTTTCACTTGAAATTTTTGGACGAAATTATTTTCTTGTCTTGGTACTAAATTAGCTCATAGCTCATCTTATCATCCTCAATCAGATGGGAAAACTGAGATAGTGAACAAATGTTTGGAAGGATATCTTTCTTGATTTTTATATGATAAATAAACACAATGGGTCAAGTGGTTACCACTGGTTGAGTGGTGGTATAACACTTCCTTCCATACTGCAGCAAAAATGACCCCATTTACGGCACTTTATGGACCGTCCATCACATCATCTTTACGAGAAAATTCTAAGGTTCAAGCAGTGTAAGATCACATCAAGCATCAACAAAAAGTTCTCCAACTCTTAAAGGATAACCTCACTTTGGCACAGAATAGAATGAAACAACCGGCATATCAACATCACAGCAAAAGAAGTTTTGATGTAGGTGACTGGGCATTTTTACGGCTACAACTATACAAACAAATGTCCCTCAAGCAAAGTTAATAAGGATAATAAATTATCACCAAAGTATTATGGTCCTTACAAGGTGTTGCAAAATATTGGTACTATGGCATACAAATTGGATCTTCCTACATCTTCCCAAGTACACCCAGTTTTCCATGTTTCATGCTTAAAGAAGGTTCTAGGTGACAAGCTTCCAGTTCAAAAAATATTGCCAGAACTTGACGAGGAAGGAAAAATCATATTGGAACATGAAGCATTCATGGAAACAAGAACTTGATAACTACGAAATCGATCAATTTTAGAGTATCTCATCCAGTGGAAGAATTACCCGCGGGAAATTCCACGTTGGAGGATGATAATTTTATATAGGAGCATCTACAACTACTTACGCGTTGAGGACAACACTTTTCTGAAGGAGAGGGGAATGTTAGGTCCCTATAACATTAGTGTATTTCCTCATTATTACTAGTGTAGCCCCTTTATTGTCATTGTTGTGCCCACATAGTCCCCATATTGTTCTTGTTGTGCCCTTACATTATTATTGTTATGTCGACTCTGATTATATGTTGACCCCTTAGACTCCTATATATAAATAGGTGGTTTTCTCATTTGAATCATCCAAGAATTATTCATTTGTGTAATATAAAGGAGGTTTCCCCCTCAAAGAGGCTTATTTTGAAGTCATTTATCTATCTCTTCTTCTATTTTGTGAGCTGGTTGCATAACATAAATTTGCCTCACAGAGATAGCTCTCAGCACCCCTTTGACTATACAATATTCTCCTTCATCATTAATGCAATTGAAAGACTTTTCTAGGCAATTTAAAATTAGTCAGTGAGGTTCCAAACAATCCATCCCAACAAGAATGTCATATGACCCTGTTGACGGTGCTAGACCCGCCAACATGTCAAGGGGATCTCCCCGGTAAGAAGTCCCAATTATACCTCAGACTGTTTGGTGTAGGAGTCCTAGAAGTGGGTCGTAAGGTAATGCCTTGACCATGATGTCGTTGTTGGCCAGATAAATCGATCTTGCGAACAAGACCGATCTCCCTAGTATCAGAAGATATTCTAGCAACAAAGAACAAACAAACCTATCTTTCTCTAGACATATGCGATTTATAAGTAAATACTACAAAGGATTCAAGATCCTACCTTAGATCCAATGCTTGTTCGTAGTAGTCATCCCCTAATCGTTCAAAAGAGTTACCTTTGAGGACCTACAATCACAAACAAGCAAACATTAAATAGCACCTACATAGCAAATATTATAAATCATGTCTATTATGGTGATCAAGGAATCCATAAAATAAACCATGAATCAAAAGCTTATTGAGAAAAACAAATTTATTTGTATTAACTTTGAAGTAGAAGAACCTTACAACCTTTTCAGCCTTGATGTTGAACAAGCTCTTCCTGGGGTCCGAAATAGGAATTTCCTTTACTTTGACAAGTCTTGCACTCTTCCAAATGAGATCTTAGAGGTATGTAATCTCTCCTCATAAAAACTCAACTAATGAAGACTAAGTTCTAGCAACATTTTACCTCAAAAATACTAAGCTTCTAACACCCCCAGTAATCAGCCCAGTGCTTCTTTTTATAGTGCAGGGGAGGAGGTTACTGGTCCACCTATGAAGGGATAGAATCCTCCTTCAAAGGGATAAGCTCCTCACATCAAGGGGTTAGCTCCTTAAGGTATGGGATGCATGAACCTTAAGAGAGTGAACTTGCCACCTCAAGATTCCTTCTAGAAGCTTCTAGAAATGACTGAAAGTGAGTTTTTCAAAATGTACTCACGCCTTTTTAACTTTTACAGGGTTTTGCACCCTTAACACAGAGAAAGTGCTGTCAGGTGTGCAGGAGACATGACCATTAGGTGCGGGACCTCAGGTAATACAAAGAGAAAGTGCGGAACCAAAGTTTTAAAGACTTTTGAGGGCTTTCTCTTATTTTCAAGGCTTGATATGAGGAACTGAGGCTTAAGACTTGCAGAGGGGGAAAGTATGAGTGGTAATGAACTCACACAGATAGCGGAATGTCAAGGTGACAATTTTTAGTGCAACAGATTGCCCCCTAAAGTGCGAAGTCTGTAATAGATGAAGATAGAGTTTGTCATGTATGAAGAGTGAAATACTTTATCATTTCAAGGATCATATTATGGACACCCCAGTGGGAACCTGTAAAAACATTCAATGCAAAATATATATATATATATATATATATATATATATATATATGTAGACATACCATTGTTAAGGTAGGCATTCCCATACTCGCATCAAAACTGACTAGAAAACTGACTAAACTGTTCTAATACAGGAATGATTTTGTAATATATCAAGAGTATAGACATGTGTAGACACAGTATGGATGCAGCCATCTGTTTATGAATATTCCACTGTATAATGAATAACAAAATTCCTCGCAGCCTAGATGGTAGATACTAGATCCAGGGTCTTGATTTCCGTTTCCTGAACTAGTACGATTCTATCCATGTGAATGAATGTGTCGAAGTCAAACATGGTAGAAACCACTTGATTACCAGTCAATGATGTGAACTATTAACAAGTGTGAGAGAAACCACCAGTAATGTCAATGGCTCTCAAAGTACCCAGTACAATCCATGAAATGTGAATAAATGAGCTGAAGTCGAACATGTCATAGAATCATTCGATCGAAGGTCAATGATACAACCTATCGTTGAAGGCGAGAAAACTGCCATTACGGCATGCAATTTTTAAGGTATTGACGATTTCTAGATCAACTTCCTAGATAATGAGCTGAAGTCAATAGAAATTGATCCGTCGTAGGCAAGCCCACAACACGAAATCATAGATCAAGTTTTGAAGAAATATATTGGCAAGGACCGACTCAGGGATGGTCAAAACGGATGATAGATATTTTGCAAATGAATGGTTTGTTTGAACTGTTCTCTTGAACACATAATGACACTCTAGATGGCTTGGTGACAATTGACCCAAAGCTAATACCCAAAAACCGGCTGAAAACTTTCAATGTGGTTTGATTAACTGTTAGGCAAAGGATTTTCTCGACCTAGGTGAACAAAAAGTGTCGTGTTCAAGAGCGGTTGAAAGCTTTTTTACAAAACAAAGTGTAACAAACAGGTTCATTTTTCTCTCTTTTCCCCGCCATTTGTGGCAAGTACCTCTTTATTTTTGACAAGCTTGAGGAGGATAACATTTGCTTGTTTATAAGCTCATCCTTCGAATGAGTCCAACTTAGTTTAAAATTCGAACCCTAAGGAGTGGTTCATTCCTGTTTGAAATTGAACAAGTCCTTTACTGTTAAATTTTAATGAGTCTAGTATAGGAAAAACTCGGTGTTTTTCAATTTTTAGGGAGTCAAAAGAAAAACTTAAGAAAACTCCATGGGGTTACTTTTTCGTAAAATAATCCCTCAGGTCCAAAAAAGGATAAAATATTATATGAGGGATGACATTTCCAATACTTTAACGAGCTGGAAAAGACAAGCGCTCGACAATATTTTCATATTTAACGAGTCTGAAAAGGGTTTAAAGAGGACTCTATTGACTGTAATTAGTCAATGTATACCTTTTTCGTAAATAGTCCATTTCAGTCCGTAAAAGAGGTAAACCTATATTGAAGGGATGATTATTCATTTATTTTAATGAGTTTGAACAATCAAGTGCTCGGCAATCTTTTCAATTTTCGAGAGTCTGAAAAGAGCTTAAAGAGGACTCCAATGTTTCGCTTTTTCGTAAATTTTTGAAAGAGTTCGAAAAAGTGATAAAAGTATGCTCTTTGTTGAAAAATGATCAATTTCCCCGAAAAATCCAATATTCTGCACAAAAACTCAAAACATTACATATACTTGTTTAAGATAAATAAAAATGATTTAAAAATTTACCTTTTTAAAGTGAAAGATAAATAAATTAAAAATTCATTTATTCGAAAAGACTTATAAAAAGGGCTTTTCTAACTTCATTTTTACCATTTGACTTCAAAGTGAGAAGTGAGAGCTTTTGGGTAAGAAAGTTCCTGTGAAGATTCTGGAAAATCCGTCTGTCGAAATCGAAAACCGTCAGCTCCAGGTAATCCATGTCCTCCTTATCTTGCATTTCATCTGTTTACATTTTTATTTTAGGCTTTAAATTTGATTTTTTAAGGAAAAATAGGTTTAGAAAATCGCTCGCGGGGGTTCGTAGGTGCAACACGCGGCCCCTGCGAACCCCAACTTTTTTCTACAAATAAAAAAGTCGTGGGTCTGCACCTATTGCTTACAGCCCGTGTGGACCTACACACTATTTGTAAGCAGCGGGTGCAGACCCCCGAAATGAATTTTAAAAATTAAATTTCTCCATTTTTGCCCAAAATTTTCCGAACAAGGTTGTTCTAATATGTCTTTTTATGCATTGTAGGACATTCAAAATGCTTATTTGGTGAGAACGCGAGCACGGGGATGCAGATTTTTCCGCATTGAATCATATGCCCACATTGCAGGCATTGAGAGCATGCGGGTTGCTTAAGTTCTGGGGCATATAGGGTATGAGGGCCCAAGTAGACCTCTTGCAATGGCTGGTAGACAGATGGAACACACAAGACCAGTGTTTCGTGATTGGTGGCCACCGACTCTAAATCGAGCTGGAGGACATATACTTCTTGACTGGTTTTTCCAAGAGGAGTGAACAATTATCTCTTTTCGGGACTAGGCCAGGTGGCCAGTCTATCGCTAGTCTCTGATTGGATTTTTGCAATGATCAAACAAAGGACAAACGGATTGATATTAAAACTATCAACCGTCCTGAGCTTAAGGTTATTGCATTCACTATTACCAGGCTATGCAGGATGTAGCATTGCATGTGGCTACTAGATCCCAAATGCAGATGGTTGTAGATTGTTTTCAAGGCACCATATTCAACTGGTGTGAGACTATGTTGGCAAATGTGAAAGGCCAACTAACCAGAGCAAAGAATGGACAGCTGAAGAACTTTTGATATTGATTTATTGTAGTTAGATTTGCTCTAGAGAGGATCCCCATGTTAGCCCCGCAGCATATTCCTGTTGATGCTGGTTTTCCTCGGGATTCTAGAATGGTTCGCTAGGTTGCTTTGATGGCCGGTCACTCTGAGGGCACAGAGGTTGTTCGATTTCCACCTGAATATTTTCGTTGTTTGAACAACCAAATTTTTGTGATTCAAGATTTTCCATATTCTGGGATGGATTACTGTGGCAACCCAGACATGATTCTTCCACTAGGAGAGCAATGGGATGATTCAGGTAAAAATCATTTTCAAAACTTTCTAAGTTTTAATTTTTTTTATATTTTAAATCGTCCAACATTGATAATCAAAAGTTTAAATGCAGATGTGGGTCCATGATGACTATCCGCTCTTCGGCCTTTCGAGAGGAGACACCCAGCTGCAGCAACACTAGCCCCACAGGACCAATCATCATAGATCCTAACTGACTTGGAGCATCATCTAGAACGCTTGACACTAGATATTCCAGAGACTGATATAGATGATATTCCACTTAGGTTACAGAGATATGTGATTGGGGTCCCAGGAGCTTTTAGAGCTTGTTCAACATCAAGCTTGAAAAGGTTGTAAGGTTCTTCTACTTCAAAGTTAATACAAATAAATTTGTTTTTCTCAATAAGCTGTTGATTCATGGTTTATTTTATGGGTTCCTTGATCACCATAATAGACATGATTTATAATATTTGCTATGCAGGTGCTATTTAATGTTTGCTTGTTTATGATTGTAGGTCCTCAAAGGTAACTCTTTCTAACGACCAAGGGATGACTACTACGAACAAGCATTGGATCTAAGGTAGGATCTTGACACCTTTGTAGTATTTACTTATAAATCGCATATGTCTAGAGAAAGATAGGTTTGTTTATCTGTTTGTTGCTAGACTATCTTCTGATACTAGGGAGATCGGTCTTGTCCACAAGATCGATTTATATGGCCAACAAATTGGTGACTCCACTGGGGTCCAAAACAGGAATTTCCTTTACTTTTACAAATCTTGCACTCTTCCAAATGATATCTTAGAGGTATGTAATCTCTCCTCATAAAAACTCAACTAAATAATACTAAGTTCCAGCAGCATTTTACCTCAAAAATACTAAGCTTCTAACTCCCCCAATAACCAGCCCAATGCTTCTTTTTATAGTGTAGGGGAGGAGGTTACAGGTCCACCTATGAAGGGATAGAATCCTCCTTCAAAGGGATAAGCTCCTCACATCAAGGGGTTATCTCCTTAAGGTATGGGATGCATGAACCTTAAGAGAGTGAACTTTCCACCTCAAGATTCCTTCCAGAAGCTTCTAGAAATGAATGAAAGTGAGTTTTTCAGAATGTGCTCGCGCCTTTTTAACTTTTACAGGGGTCCGCACCCTTAACACAGAGAAAGTGCAGGCAGGTGCGCAGGAGACATGACCATTAGGTGCGGGACCTAAGGTAATACAAAGAGAAAGTGCAGAACCAGAGTTTTAAAGACTTTTGAGGGCTTTCTCTTATTTTCAAGGCTTGATATGAGGAACTGAGGCTTAAGACTTGCAGAGGGGGAAGTATGAGTGGTAATGAACTCACACAGATAGCAGAATGTCAAGGTGACAATTTTTAGTGCAAGAGTCGCACAAAGGCAAGTAAGATAACTCTGTCAGTAGCAAGGGTGTGACCAATGTAGTGAGTCAAGGAAGGTAAATGAGGGGATCTAACACATGCGGGGTGAGATGAGTGTGCCCCTTAGAAACCTATAGTAGTGCTCAGCTGAGAAGGGAACACACGAGCGAAGATGCATCACAAGCTAGAAAGCAGTTCAGTCGACAATCCAAAGTGATGGTTAAACCAACAGCACATTTGCAACAAGATTCATATAATTGTATACGAAGTAGTTCATACACAAATACGTAAGTTAAACAACATATATTGCTAAGAAACTGAAGCAGTCCAACTACAATAACAACATATGCATGAAAATGTGCTGGCTCTTATTATATAAAGAAGTGTAAGTCCCAATCATACAATACATCCATGTAAACCTGCTAGCCCCAAAAGTGAAGTGTTACAGCCACATTCACCTGCTCCTCCAAAGAGATGAACTAGCTCCATGCAGTGGAGAAGCCAAGGCACGTTACAATATTGTCCAAGCTTTCTTCAATATAGTCTTATCAAAAGCTTGGCTGACCAAAAGCCCTTACAATGAGTTATGAGGGACTATTTATAGCAAAGGGTGGGGTGGCCCTTGACATTCCCCTTTGTGACTGTTCAAATACCCTCATGACTCTTCACCTACTCTATGACTGTTACATCCACTATTGACACTTGACATGACTCAACATTACAATGCACATGTACCCATGTGAACACAATGGCTTCAGCAAGCCAAACTAGACATCACTCTGACTTAGACAACTATAGAAGTCCAACTGCTCAACATCCTCATGCTAATCAATAGTAAAATATTGATTCCAAGCTCTATAGTCTTGATAGTGTCTCTGTGTTCCGTGGTGACATCCATCTGAAACCTGACCTTCACCTCCATAGAATCCGAGTACACTACTCGAGCTCCTCTGTCCAACTCGTCTAAAAGCATGTGCATCATTGTCTTCAAAGTGGCCAGACCAACAACATAATTTTGCATGATTTCTGCACTAATATGCAAGTCTGGGCTGGTGGTGATGCACATCAACTTGTCGAAGTACGAGTCAAGCTCTTGTCAGACCTGCTTCTTTGTCTTTGCCTGGGTGAGAGTTCGGATTGATGGGATCGCTTGTGTGTGCATTACAACATCCAAACTCTTGAATACTTGTGCATGGGAAGCCTGAATGCTAGTGATGAGTTACGGGAGCTCATCATAGTTCTGGATCTAACTCCAGATACGTGCCTTTAGCTTAACTGCATTGACCCTCATCATCTTAGGCAAGTGAAGTGGGGATCCCTTGTACTTCATCATCCATGTTTGCATGTCATCAACAACAGCGTGCACGTTTGTTAAGATATGTGCCCTTCTAGTGCATCGTTGATGACATCCCTTGAGATGGATGACTTCTTTGTGCATGGTACCAAACTTGGAGTAAAATGCTCGCATAACTGTGTCAAGGGAAAATACTTCATCTAGTATTGCCTTCTTCAGTTCAGCTTGGGCAGACATTGTCACCAAGTCTCCTCCTTGCTTGGTCGTTTGTAGTTCCTTTTCCATTCGGTCATTCTCAACTATTAGGAAGTGAACACTTGGACCAGTGGCTTCGGCATACACTGGTTGCATCGGCCAAGGTAGTTGGATGCTTGTGCACATCAGTCACGATCACTTGTTCTTCAACTTGCATAGGATATGTTTGATCCTCTGGAGTTGACACTCTGCAAGATTGCACAAATCTATGTTGGTATTCATCAAATGAGACATTATGCATCTCTTCTTCCAGCTGATCACCAAGTATCTCAGTGCCTCCTTGGTCGTCCGACAGTTGCTCATCATCTAGATGCATTGAAGTGGGTGAGTCGACCTCTTTGTGGTGAGGCATGGGGACGGTGTCATATTCCAACTCCTGCTGCTCCATGTATGCATCCAACTATTGAAGTGTTTATTCTATCTTATGAGCAAAGCCTTGCCCTTACGACAGTTCATCTTATTCACCTGATGCCAGTTTTTCATATGAATCAACTACTTGTACGGGCACTACTGCGTCTATCTACACATGATGCACCCCCTGCTATAACTGTTGCTTCTGCGCTTCCCTCTCATATTTGCACAACTCTTGTTCCTTTCAAAGTTTCTCTCTCAGCTCATGCAACTCCTTCTCTGCTTATTCCATTCTCTTCTTATCCTTCTCCCTTCTTGCGATTCGCTTGTCACACTGCTACCTCTTTGCCTCTATAGCCATAGCTACTTTCTCTACAAGTGGATATGCTTGAAACTTGCAGCTTTGCGCCTCCTCCATGTGATCGAAAATCTTCCTCTTCCCTTTGTCGTGCATTGGGTATGCTAGACTCTACTACCACTACTGTTACTGTTGGTGTTCTCGATGATGTTGCTTCACGTTGCTTCTCTAACCACTCCACAGCGAATCCAACTAGTTCATTGGGTTTGGAGAAGCTATAATAATATCACCATGGGTCCTCCTCGGTCCAATGAAATGCCTCGTAGATCCAGTTGAACTAAACTCTCGTGCAGTGATCCTTCACAATGCAATGTGGGTAATATGGATTGTAGCTTCGGAGGTCGAATGGGTATTTCTTCATCAGTTTTGCTTCGACATCCACTTGCTTGATACTCAGGATCTCATATTACCCAATCTGCAACGAAAGAGTGGTCCAAGGTGCCTTCTTCTTCCACTGCAGTCTAGCTATAAATCCTACCGAGAAGTGATAGGCTGCTTCATGCATGACAAGTACATCCAAGGCAAACTTTGGCAGAACATGCAGAGGCTTCTCCGCACTAAACATTCGGATGAAAGTGTCGGATGGTGAGGCATACCAATCTACAATACCTATCAATGCCTTCATTGCTTCCTCTGACATGCAGGGTGGATCTTGTTCGAATATCATCTTAGACAAAGGGACAAAAGAATGATTGGACAGCCGAGCGATTACTCCTTTGAAGTTGCATTCAGACAACAACTTGAAATATGTGTTCACAGTAGTCTCCGTCAGTGACCATGCCCACACCAAGCCCGAGAACTCATGTTAGGCACATAATACATCTAGGATGTAGGCAGACATGTAAATCTCTACATGCATACCTCCAGGTGACTGTCGAGCCTTCGTGACTTGCTCCTTCAGCTGATGAGCCAGTATGCCAGACCAATTACATGGTCTTCCTTCTCTAGCCACTTGGTCCAATGCAACTACCCAACTCTATGGGAAGGTTTCTGTGCTTGCTTGGCCATACAGTTGACAAGAAAATATGATAAAGTATTGGTATGCCTTCCTCAGTATCTTTGTATTGTAGACCTGGTTGGGTGTCATCCTGAAATGAGCTGGCTCCTTCGCCCAATCCTTTAGAATGTCCCTAGAGTTAGCACTGTTGTTGGGTAAGCTGAATGGAGTCTCCATGACAGTCATGGCTTTGACATCTAATACATCTCATCATAATCTTGTTCCCAAAAGGTCGCAAGCTTCATCCCACTGTCACTACTCAAGGTCATTGTCTCAGGATCAGTGTGAGAGACGATCCAGTGTATCATGTCCGCGCATGGGAACACGAGATATCTACATGAAATCCAGTACAAGCCATATTTGTGAATGTTCACATACACCTGACTGCCTTTGAGGTGTTCCCCAAAAGTGCCTGCAAATGTTTCATTGAGTTATTGCCACTTTAGTTTGATGTCCTTTTCTAGATACAACTTTGTATCTTCATAGATCGGCAGACTAGAGGACATTTGTTCAACTTCTGCTCCAGCTACATTTCCATCAGTGTCCTGAGATCATGTTCTCTTGGAAGCCATTGAGACAGATGAACACATGAAAGATCTAGAGACAAGCAACATGCATGGAAAGAAATCTATCAGTGAAAACAAATCAAATTCCAAGGAATGACACAACACATACCTGGGAAACTGATGAGAAGGTTTGCGCAATTTCTTCTAGGAGGCTGGGTGACTGGCTACCAGAACTACGCAAAAGGTAGTCTGGGCTATTAGGGAGGCAGGACTGGCTGTTGGATCTGCGCAATGCACAATCTAGACTGGCTGCTGGGATTACGCAATGTGAAATTCCAACTGGGAAGGACTACAAGCCCAAGGACTGATTTGCGCAATTTCCTGGGCCAATAGCTACTATCCTCTAGAAATGCACAAAACAGTCCTTGAGGCCAGTGCTAGGAAAACATGCGCATTTCTAGAGAGGAAGGCAGAGCCTTCCTTCCCCGGATTGCGCAATGCAATCTCAATGTGGCCAAATTCGAGCCAAGGTTGGCACGACTCGCTGATGGGAAACTGAAACTAAGTAAGACAGTGAATGCATGGCGACACTAAGTGATAGCAGAAGTGATTTCTAGTGCATGTAAAACATGAATGAAATGTTTAGCAAACAGATCAAGGCGAATGTCCATGCAAAATAGTTTCATGCATGCGACAACAATGAGATAGCAACGAAAACTGAAGCAGAGCTTAGACAATCTAGTATACATGTAAATGACAGCAAGCATTCAAAGAAATCAAGCAAACAACACTCATACAAAAGAATACACAAAAAGTGACAGAAACGTTGAAAAAGACAAGTTGAGGCCACTTACCCGTGAATAGATGAGCCGAATGTGTCAAAGAGTCCTGGAGGTGCTGTGGGATGTTAGAGCTCCAAGTTTGATGTGAAATAATGAACTTTAATGCATCGAATAAATAATTTTGGGTTAATGACGCGCATGCCACAAATCTAGAAAAAAGCAACACTTGGTGGGAAAATTCTAAAACAAATTTGCATGTAACCCCCAGCTACTAAGAATAGCTCCCTGAATCATGGGATGCCTTTTTCATGTTGCCTTTTGCTATTCCAGGAAGAACAAGTCATGCATGCATGCAAGTCAAGTTTCATTGGCCCAGGTGGAACTGGTCAACAGAACTGCTCATGCATGCAATTGCTTAACTACTTGGGAAAAATGTGTATTTATGGCTAGGAGATGGGTTGACTGCCTAGGAGGTTTGCGCAATTTCTGGGAAAAACAGCTGACTGCTGCTCAGATTTGCGCAAATTCTGGGCTGAGAAGCCCTGCTAGGGAAATTTACGCAATTTTTGCTAGGAGTGTTGGTTGGCAGAATTGCGCAGTTTTTGGAGGGAAGGTTGGTTGCCCTCCAAAAATGTGGAATTTTCTTGGGGAAGATGCTCAACCTACAGCTGGACCAAGTCCAGGTGAACAGCCTATGAGGGGAATGCATCAAGTTTTGTTCGACAGGCTACCTTTGTGCATGAAAAGCACTGGAGCTTGTGTACTTGACAAAGCGAGACAAAGTGATGTGAAAGGTTGGCAGGGAGGCTCCAAAACGGGATAAGGAAAAATTTTGGAGGGTGGTTGTAGCCGCTACAACACTTCGTGACACACTAGTAGAAATCTACCTCTCTAAGTGGACCTTGTTCATGAAAAGCAAGTCTAACACCTCTGGAAGTATTGTTCAGTTCTCATCTCATCTTGGTTTCACACTAGCTTGATTGTAAGATTTAGCATCTGCCAAGCTCTTGGTCGATTGACATGCATTCCAAGCCAAGGCAACACAATTGTTTCGATTGGGGTTGAGGGGTATATAGGTGCACAAGCAGTATAGTCGTCAAAGTCTTAGTTTCATCTCTGGTGTTGCTCAAATGCCAGCAGGCCTGGACAGTACCCCGGTGGAGTCACATAGGAACACAAGCATGGTTCTGTTGCCAGCAAGCCTGGTCATTACCCCAGCGGAGTTACTTGCATTACCTCCCTATGCAGGAAGCCTTTCTCTTCTTTCACCTTATTCATTTTTCATTTTAAATTTTTTTTTACTTTTCATTTTTTCATTTTTCATTTTTTCAACTGTGCATAACACTTATTCATTTAAGAGGCGAAAGAGGGATCTTGACTTATTGAGAGAAAAAGAATTTGTTCCAGTAGAGAAGTAGTTTATTGTATCTTTGACATGCCTATTAAGGTTTTCCCCCTCACCTTAATCTACTTGAATGGGATGACAAGGGTTAACCCAAAAACAACTGACTAGAGAAAGTGACACTAGTTAGCGCACAAGCATTGTGTTTTCACCAAGGTTCACTTCGAATAGTACATATTTTCTTTCGACGTATCATGGAATAAGAGTAACAATCTCTTCATACAGAGGCAAGATGGCAGATAACCAAGTAGTGATAGTTGTAAAATCCCTCTTATACTTCACACATCTCACTTCAAGAGTCAGACATGGTTTCATGCAAAACTAACCTACGAACAAAACAAGCGAACTATACAAAGCAAATAAAAAACAAAGAAAAGCAAGAGTAGGAACAAAAGTGAAAGCAAAGCGAGTAAGCAAACAAGCAAGTAAACAAACAAGAAAACGAAGTGAATAATCAAACAAGCATGTAAGAAAACTAACCGAAAGCAAACACTACTCTTACTCCTACACTAACGATGCATGGGCCTGATTACATGAAGTGATATTTCCAATGCAACCACCGGTGCATTGGTAGACCCATGTTGGTAAATACTTGGTCCGCGAGCAACCCAGTTATGCAAACCAGCAAGCAAGAAAGATGTAACAATGAAGACAACCACACTTCGTGTTTCAAAGTGCCCACAGGACATAAGTGAGTGTAAGTGCATGACGAGCAGCCTATGGACTTATCATGGTGCTGTGTGACACCGCGTGCAACTTTGAAGCACAAGCACACTCTTGACTGAGACATGCAAGCAAATGAAAGAAACAAAGATAACTTGCGTCTTGCATGAGTGCATGCAATGTATGATTCCTCCAGTGTATGAGTGATGGGATCATGCAGTTCAATTGGAGGAGATGTGATCTGTGTGTGAGATGGACTTTCAATTCATACCAATGAGTGATGAGGAGCCTTAGGTGATTGAATAGTTTCATGATCGGAAGTGAGACTAACCCCAAGAGAGTGAGGACCTGACATAACCATCAGCTCGAGTTGAAGTGCCTCGAAAGTCTTGGGTGTTTCAACTTCATCATCAGGTAGATCATCATAAACTGGTGGCTTCAAAAGATCAACTGTGATAGATTCATGATTGTGATCAAATATGGAAACAAATGGATCATAACCGCCATGATCAGAAAAATTAATGAATTCAGCAGCATCCTCCTGTTTAGATGAATCAAACAAAGGGGTAGATGAGAAGTGAACAAACTCATCCTCTGTGTTTTTGGAAAAGACGGATGAAATATCACGTGGATTTTCAACAAATAACTTATCCTCTCTATTGTTGAATGATGGCCCAACATCCGGCGAGTCCTGCAAGTGATCAACAATGAGTGCATCTGTGGATAAATACACACATGCAAAATCATGGATGGCAGGTTCATCAAAGATGTTAGGGAAGAATGGAGGGGGCTCGGATGGAAGGGAGTCATCCTTCACCAAGTGTTGATGTTCAAGCTCCCACTCATACTCTTTATGAATGAGAGCTCATGTTGGTTGTGCAACACTAACTCCGTCAATGGGTTGTTCCTCGTTCACAACAAGTGAAGAGTCCGGAATGGACAAACACAAGACAACATCATCCGGAGGAACACATGAGTGTGAAGATGGAGTTCATAGAACATAATGAATATGAGAACTCGAAGAAATCACAACCAAATCTAGTCGAAAATTGAGTGAAGTTATGTTGGGAGAAAGTGAATGATGAAGATGTGTGTGAGCATGATCTTCAACATCACTAGGCAGTGGTGGAGCTGTTGAATGAGAGGAAGGTGGATATTCAATCGAGATAGTGCCTGCATCCACATGAGATTGTGCAACTCCATCAGTGAAGAATGTTCAGCGAGGCTTGATTTCAAAATTTCTCTTGGGACAGGCAGATTTCTTAAGGCAATAATCAAACCGGTCCCAAAGAATGGCAAATTTCATCTGGCTCCTCATAGCTTAAAACTGCAAATCACGGAAGCGCTGCCAAAAATCAGTAACTGATTCATGCAGAGCCCTCCATTGCTATAAAAGTTTTCGGTCAAGATGGTCTAGATCAAAATGATAGAATGTGTCTTCAATAATATCACAGAAGTGCTCAAGTGAGTGCACAGTGTCAGTTGATAGGTTAAGCAATCAACAACGTGGAGATTCGCGAAGTGTGTGTGCAAGCAGAAAACTGGCCTGTTTGTCAGAACACCCCTCTTCCTCATGAAGCATGGAAAGAAAATCATGTAAGTGCTTAGGCTAGGCCACTTCGCCTTCACCATCATATGTGAAAGTGGACAAGAGATCGAAAAACTCCCCCATGATGAAGACACCTTCACAATTCGATAAACACTGCGGGGGGGAGAAGAGTGCAAGACTCCATTAAAGATATGAAAAGGTTCAAAAATAGATGAGAGGACACAGCTTCTCATTTGGCCCTCCTTCTAGCACCAGAAATGTTGATGGTGTTGGACCCTCCAACATGTGTTGGGAACGGGTCCCCTAAGGTCAACTTTGGGGTTAAAAACCCAAGTTTTGGGGCTAAAGGCATAAGTTTTGTATAAAGAATGTAAAGTATCCACATTTTGTGGTCTTGGAGTGTGAAGATGTAAACAGTCAAAAGGGTTTTCCACCCTTAGTTTAGGTAGCTTGTGTCGGCTTGATGAGATCCACCCTTGGTCCCTCGACCATGGGAATGTATAAAAAGGGAGCCTTAGAAGAGTCTAAGGCAGTTAAGTTCTAAGAAAGTTTTTGGGAAATTAGTTGATGTAATAGGTCTATGAGAGCTAATAGCGATAGTCTTAGCATAGGAAGAGGCTCTGCAGCTGAGTGCGCAGAGGCCTAGGGTAGAAGTCCACAGCTGAGTGCGCGGACCCCTGTAGCTGTGTGCGCAGGAAAGTTAGAGTCTGTACTGGAGATCTAAACCATCAATAAAGAGAATTATTCTGGAGATATTTGTGTATGAGTTATTTTACTTCTGTTATGAATGTATGTGATTATGTTATGTTGAATACTAGGTTTATGATTTAATGTTGTATTGATGCACGAATCTATATGTTTTACTTTTCCATATGAACGCAAATAATAATATATGTTTACGTGAAGGTAATCATAATGCATGTTGAACATAACCAATATTTAAGCTGATCTAGATAGACACAAAATTAAGAGTAATTACAAAGGCACGTAAGCATCTGAATTTAATATTTAGGGTCCGCGAAGGACGATCGCAGACCTTCACGAAGGTCTCAAAGCCGAATAAGAGAAGTGCATTGATAAGCCCTAGGGGGCTCATCAGTCTGTGTGAAGGGTTAGGGTATAAAATGACATCGAAACTATCTCAGGGTGAGGAAACTTGGTTCCTGCATCACCTCATACTACTTTGGGTGACACTTCAGTCCGCACTCTGCGGATTCATGCTGAAAGGGCCAATAGTGTACAGATTTGCTTGGCTAATTAACGTTGAACCTGGGTTAGGGCCCATCAAGCCAACAAATGGTTCCATTGCTGGGACCAAGATCTGCATAATGAGATGTGTGATGTCATATCAATGGAATCCAACTAAGAAGGAGATCGAAGATTGGTTGGATAGAAAGATCCATGAATTTGCGGCACAAGAGAACAAGAATCCATGATTGATGAAAGGACGGTGGTTGGACAAATACCTGTACAAAAAAATACATGAGATATTATTTTGTTCCTTCTCGGTCGAATTGTATGAGTGGATCGCAAAATTGGCAGATGACCAAGGAAGGTGCAAGCTTGACGGTCCAATAGTCTGGACCCCAGAGTTGTTGCGGAGATTAGAAGCCTTTGAAGATAATATTGCACATGTTATCCATCATTAGCTTGCTCATATCATAGGAGGGTTTGTGACCAAGTTCACAGTTGATACCTCAGTCAGTTACAGCGAAGCAAAGCACCGCTTCTTCAAGGGGTTGTGAGGTAAGTATTTAAAATCATTAAATACCTAGATTAAGATGCTCTTGTGTGAAAAGAGGGTTATGCGACTACCTTGATGTTTGGTGCTACGCGAAGTGGAGGGACATTCAGGAACAAGGGGAAAATAGGCACGGAATATAGCATGCTAATTGAACCCCCTCTGAGTGACGATGAGGAAGAAGAACAAGCATCTTCAGAGAGCGTTTTTTTAGTTGATAAAGCAAGGGTTCCTGCGAATACCCCATCCACCCACACCGCCTCCATCTTCACCTCCACCGCATATAACTTTGCCTACACCACCGCCACCTCTGCCACCATTCAATATGGAAAACTCAGTAAAGCTACTTGTGTTCAAGGGCGTGGGAAATTGTTGGGAACGGGTCCCCTAGGGGTCAATTTTGGGGTTAAACACCCAAGTTTTGGGGCAGAAGGCCCAAATTTTGTGTAAATAAATGTAAAGTCTCTGCATTTTGTGGTCACGGAGTGCAAAGATGTCTAAAGTTAAAAGGGTCTTCTGCCCTTACTCTAGATAAGCTGTATCGGTTTTGGAGATCTACCCATGGTCCGCAGACCATGGGATTGTATAAAAAGGGAATTCTTAGAAGATCTAAGGGAAGAAGTACAGTGAGTAAGTTAGAAGTCATGAGTCATTGGTAAGTTTGGGTGAGCTAAGAGTGAGAGTCTTAGCATAGGAAAAGGCTTTGCAGCTGAGTGCGTAGAGGCCTAGGGTGGAACTCCGCAACTGAGTACGCGGACCCCTATAGCTATGTACGCAGGGTGGATAGAGTTTGTACTGGGGACTTGAATCATAAATAAAGAGAAGTATTGTAGAATCACTCTGTTTTTTGTCTCTGATTATTGCATCCAATTATTATATGTTAAGTTCTCTGTTTACATTATAATGTTAATTTGATGCACGAATGTATCTGTTTCTATCTATTATTTGAATGCAAGTAATAATATATGTTTAGGCAAGGGTAATCTTAATTGCATGATAAAGTTGGCTAACCACTAAGATAATTAAGGAAATGAGACAGTAACATAGTTACAGAGGCACGTAAGTGCCTGAATCATTGTTTAGGGTTGCACAAAGGACAATCGGATACCTTCGCGAAGGTTCTGAAAGTGGAAGAGGAAATACATCGATAAGTCCTAAAGGCTTATCAATCTGCGTGAAGGCAGGGATTAAGGTAGAAATCCGACATCACAACCATCTCAGGGTGCGGAAACTGTTGGAAATAATACTGAGAGGGGGGGTGAATCAGTATTATCAGATCAATAAAACTTTTCAATTTCATACTCAGAAACATATACGCTACTTCAGTTAAGTGAACCCGCGTGTACACGCTACTGTGTCTAAAGCAACTAGCGTATATCCAGAAATCTTATGATTCAGTTAGCTTATCTTCAGTAAATGCATCAGAACATTATTAACCATATTAACAGTAAACAGGTGCAGTATAACAGAACAGATCATCACACAAAAGCCACACACATGAACACCATGATATAAGGTGGAAACCCAATGTGGGTGAAAACCACCTGCTGCAATTCGTCTCTTTCTTCTTTAATAAGAAACTTCTTTTACAATGTACTGGTACAGTCCTTTACCAGCACGCAGGCTACAACCTGCAGAGGGCTGCAACCCTCATAGCTCTTGTACTAGCCGATCCATTTACTAGTACGTAGCTGCCAACCCTACAGAAGGCTACAACCTTCATTCGTTTTCCAGCTGTTCCTGGAAGGGAGCTACAACCCCCTGGATCTTGTACTGGCTGATATGTTTACCAGTACGTAGGTGCCGGCCTACAATCTTCCCGGGACCACGTTTCATACATTTTCATACTAGATCCATAAGACAATCACCATTGTAGTACAACCTGCATCATCAATCACTGAAACACCCAATACTGAATCACTGAAACCCTGTCAACAACATCATAACAACAACCAAATCCAACTCCATCTTCAAATATCATACTTCACATTGTATACGCTACTTGGATGAACCCAACCTGCGTGTATACGCTCTTTTACCAAAACCAACCTGCGTACAGATCTGCAAATTCAAGCTTAAAAACTCCGCAGCTATATCAGACATCAAAACATACCCAGATCATAATAATAAACATGCGTCAGTAGATCTAGTCTATCCACAGTCAAACCATATGAAGATAATCATTCCAAGCCTTGAGATCTCGGTCCATCATCCTCCACATGAGTGAAACCTTGGTTCAGATCACCAACCCATAACCAGCATTTGGATCTCACACTTCCTCAGATTTTCATCACTCACACACACTCTCTTCATGATCTGGCCTAATGATCTTCTCCTTATATAGGCTTAGGCCCTTCACAATACCACAGTCCAAAACCATAGTAACACAATACCATCAACTTCAAATCTAGGGATCAACACGTCCATCGAGACACCATGGTCCAAAACCATAGGCACAACTTCCAAGGACTAACCGCCACGGACCAAAGATAAATTTTCCACATGTACGCGCTTTTACTGAAGCCAACCTGCGTGTACACGCTGATTTTCCTTACTGAACCTGCGTATATCGCTTTCTTGTCCTGTTGTGCTAAGATCTGTCCTCTGATTAAGTTGCCATCACCTGTACCTTCCTCTGAGTGAGTTGCCATCAAGGACAACACTTGTATCATAATGCCAACAATCTCCCCCTTTGGACTTGATGGTAACCACCACACCAAGTCACTCTCCCCCTTTGACATCAAGGGCAAAGGGCGGACCAAGATATTCTCCTCTTTTGTATACCTTTTGCTGTACATACTCCCCCTGAGTACCTGCTGAAATCTCCAAATGTGCTCCCCCTTTGTATATGCCAAAGTGTACCAATCTGTCCATGCTCCCCCTGAGTACATGCTGAAGTTTCTGATTTGGCTCCCCTTTGTATTAATCCATCCATGCTCCCCCTGAGCAGATGCAGGTTCTAAGACTAGCCATTCATTCAAGACCATGACTATCATTCATTATATATGATCTGTACCATAAGCAACAGCCTGCAATACCATTCCTTTGATCAAACAGCAAGATGTATCATTTAGCTTCATAGAATTTATCAACAACTTCTAACCATAATGCCAACAATGCATTATTTGAAGTATATGCTCCCCCTGAGCCTGTGCCATCTGTAGTTAGATCTGCTCATGCATACATCAGTAATAAGCATCAAGATCTCATCATCATCAAGTTAGGATTAAACACTTCTAACATCTTACAAGTATCAAAACATTTCCAAACATCCTCAGCAGACTGTAAACGTTAACCAAGAGAGCAGATATTGGACTGAATCATATCAGACCCCTTTTCTGAGCCTATCCCCACTGCATTTCTTCAGACTGACATATACGCGATTTTGCAGTGTGAAACTCGCGTATATACGCGATTTCCCTTCATTAAACTTGCGTATGAGAATTAGAACACTGAAGTTCTATACCTTTAGCTCCCCCTGAGTCTGTTATGTCTGTGATGTGCTGAGTACCCTGTGCTGTGCCACATCTTTCTGACTGAACTTCCTTCTTCTTCCATATCTTCAGGCATGTTGATGATTTCTTCTTATCATGAGCTTTGTTCCTGCAATCCTTTGCTCTATGTCCAAACTTTTTACATGCATAGCATCTTACATGTTTCATATTCCTCCTATAGCAATCAGCAGCTTTGTGGCCAAACATATTGCAAGAAAAGCAATATCCATTAAAGTACCTTGAATGTGATGATCTTTCTGCATGATGGTCTTGAAACCTTCTTCTTCTACATATGGTTGCAACATGTCCAAGATTATGACATACATAACATTCAACATTATTCATGGGAGGAGTAAAAGATTTTTTTTGAGGAGTCTCTTTCCTTGATTGTTGATGGGGTTGTCCTTTCATCTCCTTGTAGAGCCTTTCAGATTTTTCATTAGAGATTCTTGTCTTACTTTGTGAACCAGATTCACCTTCAATAGACTCATGAAAACCAAGACCAGTTTTGATAGCAGGGGACCTTTGACTACTAAGAATATCATCCAAGATCTTAGTACTATCTTGAAATCGTAATAGTTTATCTTTTTCTTCTAATTTACTTTTCAAGATATTTACCTCAACTTGATGTTGTTCTTCTTTTTCCAGACATTGCTTCTTCAAGGTCTCTTCAGCTTTCCTTCCTTCATCCAGTTGATGCCTTAGTTTGAGGATCTCGTTTTCTTGCTCTTTATTCAGCGCTAGCAGCATTTGTCGAATTTTGGAGGCACATTCCAATTGATCTTCTAATCTGATGATTTCTTCTTTGAGGGCATTCTCCTTTTTTCTAGGTAGATCTTGCTGATCTATGGTTTGATCTGATGCTTCATTTGCTTGTCCATCTTCATTCTGAGGTGATTCAGGATCTGAATTCTTGCTTCCACTCAACGGCAGGTTGTCATTGTTCCTTTGAGTTGTCTTCTTCTTCTGACGCGCTTTCTTCCCCATTGTTCTACGAATCTCCTTCAAGCGATCAAGCTTCTCTGAAGGACCGGCTCTGATACCAATTGTTGGAAATAATACTGAGAGGGGGGGGGTGAATCAGTATTATCAGATCAATAAAACGTTTCAATTTCATACTCAGAAACATATACGCTACTTCAGTTAAGTGAACCCGCGTGTACACGCTACTGTGTCTAAAGCAACTAGCGTATATCCAGAAATCTTATGATTCAGTTAGCTTATCTTCAGTAAATGCATCAGAACATTATTAACCATATTAACAGTAAACAGGTGCAGTATAACAGAACAGATCATCACACAAAAGCCACACACATGAACACCATGATATAAGGTGGAAACCCAATGTGGGTGAAAACCACCTGCTGCAATTCGTCTCTTTCTTCTTTAATAAGAAACTTCTTTTACAATGTACTGGTGCAGTCCTTTACCAGCACGCAGGCTACAACCTGCAGAGGGCTACAACCCTCATAGCTCTTGTACTAGCCGATCCATTTACTAGTACGTAGGTGCCAACCCTACAGAAGGCTACAACCTTCATTCGTTTTCCAGCTGTTCCTGGAAGGGAGCTACAACCCCCTGGCTCTTGTACTGGCTGATATGTTTACCAGTACGTAGGTACCGGCCTACGATCTTCCCGGGACCACGTTTCATACATTTTCATACTAGATCCATAAGACAATCACCATTGTAGTACAACCTGCATCATCAATCACTGAAACACCCAATACTGAATCACTGAAACCCTGTCAACAACATCATAACAACAACCAGATCCAACTCCATCTTCAAATATCATACTTCACATTGTATACGCTACTTGGATGAACCCAACCTGCGTGTATACGCTCTTTTACCAAAACCAACCTGCGTACAGATCTGCAAATTCAAGCTTAAAAACTCCGCAGCTATATCAGACATCAAAACATACCCAGATCATAATAATAAACATGCGTCAGTAGATCTAGTCTATCCACAGTCAAACCATATGAAGATAATCATTCCAAGCCTTGAGATCTCGTTCCATCATCCTCCACATGAGTGAAACCTTGGTTCAGATCACCAACCCATAACCAGCATTTGGATCTCACACTTCCTCAGATTTTCATCACTCACACACACTCTCTTCATGATCTGGCCTAATGATCTTCTCCTTATATAGGCTTAGGCCCTTCACAATACCACGGTCCAAAACCATAGTAGCACAATACCATCAACTTCAAAACTAGGGATCAACACGTCCGTCGAGACACCATGGTCCAAAACCATAGGCACAACTTCCAAGGACTAACCGCCAAGGACCAAAGATAAGTTTTCCACATGTACGCGCTTTTATTGAAGCCAACCTGCGTGTACACGCTGATTTTCCTTACTGAACCTGCGTATATCGCTTTCTTGTCCTGCTGTGCTAAGATATGTCCTCTGATTAAGTTGCCATCACCTGTACCTGCCTCTGAGTGAGTTGCCATCAAGGACAACACTTGTATCATAATGCCAACAGAAACTTGGTTCCTGCATCCCCCCATATTGCTTCAAGTGAGACTTCGGTCTGCTTTCTACGGACTGATTCCAAAAAGGCCAATAATGTAGGGATTTGCTTGGTTTCCTAATGTTGAACCTGGGTTAGGGCCCAACAAGCCAACAAATGGTTCTGGGCCCGAAGAAGTGAAATATTATATTTGAAAAGAAGTCGCTCTGCGTAGTGGTGCCACTAGATCCTGTGGAGGGACCACACTATACAGAACCAATCCGAGATTATGAAAGTGATGATGATCTAGACCATATTTACAAGATAATGACACGAGACTAGGATTGGGTAAATACGACAGTGGAAGGATGTATTGCATGGGACCGCGAGAACTCCTTCACATCAAATTTGGATGAAGAATTAGAGAACTGGCAGAACCAGTTGCATGAAGTATCTACGCTGCATTGTAATATGTTGACCAACTCATTGTGTTGTGTGTCATCTGAAGTCAAGTAATTTCCTATGGTAGATCTATGTCCCTGCATGGATCTGTATGCTCTTCCTTACCTGTGTTCACCGATTGATCTGCTCCTCCCGACTGATATGTGCTCCGGATGATGTTTGGTTGCTTAGGGGTGTCCATTCGGTTGTACTTCCCCCCGTTGTCAATATGTGCTTCCCTCTGTCTCTCTATGTGTGTTTACGACTTTCGTGTTTCTCCCAATGTGTATGATTGGTGCTATTTGGAACGAGGTGTGAATGACGTGAACTTAGTGTTTGGTTGGTACCATGGATAGATTTTCGTAGCAAGTGAGCATTGCGATAGGATTTGCTTGTAGGTTCGATTGCTCCAGTAGCGTAGGTTCTGGGCGTCATAGGGTGCGCAAGCAGGCTCGCTAGGGTTCAGTCCAACCTAGAATCATTTCCTTTTGTTAAGTCGGTTCGATGGGGGGTACCCACCTACATCCGCTGGTACTAAAGGTAGTGCCTCATCCATTAGGTGAGTGTCAGTCAGTCCCAAAGGGGTAAGAGCCCAATCCTTATCGGAGGTGACTCCGTGCGTAGCGTCGCCGGAGCGGCGTAGGTATCTTAGACCGGAGCCGTCCCATCGTCTGCAATTTCTTCAAGCTCTGGATCGAAGTTCTAATCGGACCTTTCTGAATTCTTTTGTCGGGCCTTTCATCTTTGAAGTCGGACCTTGAAAGTCGATGCATCAAATCAGCGAAATCTTACCAATCATACCACTATCTCTATCGCTCCCCTCCCTATGGTCC
Organism: Pinus tabuliformis; assembly: GCA_031772625.1. Lineage (NCBI taxonomy): Eukaryota > Viridiplantae > Streptophyta > Pinopsida > Pinales > Pinaceae > Pinus > Pinus tabuliformis. Next base: position 95,767,402 of record CM062805.1, on the reverse strand, counting down.
CTGCAACTGCAATGGTTGGTGCAATGTGAGCCATTAGGTTAGGCCTATTCCAAGCGTACCTACAATATCTATGCTTCTAAATGGTACGCAACGGGCGAATCGAGCTTTGTGTCCTAGTAGGGGTACCTTGATAGGTAGAGGTGCAAATAGAAGTCAATGCCCAAGTGTAAATGTTACGTGCCTACGTATCTGTACAGGTAGAATGCTAAGTGAGGATACTACTGACCAAGGAGGTAGCTTCCTGGGGGTTCCTAGTACCCGTAGAAGGGGCGGGGGTGAGGACCCTTTAGGGGGCTCGACTGTTAAGGAGAGGAGTGGAGTGCCTGTGGGTGCCTGTGAGGGGAGGACCAATAGATCTAGTGTGATTGGGTAGATAAGGCTTGGCTTGGATGATTTGCATCTGATTGGTTGCTGCGGTTCCTATGGTTTCTGCCTGTCCCTATGCTGGAAAGGGAAATGATGTGGGTAAGAGTTAGGGTCTAGTGACGAGTTGAAATCATTGTATATGGCATCATTTGATGGTCCTGACTCCTACCAATGGGCTGTCCCACCAATCATATTTGATCCTGCCTTTCCCAAGTGACGGAGTAGCCGCGATGATCCGTGCCGCGGGGGTTGGCCTATCTAGCTTCCCTGCCCTAGAAGCATGGTTTGGATCCATACAGGACCCTCACCAATTTCGTGATCAGCGATGATGTACTGATCCAGCAATTGGAAAGCGCCATTTCTCTTTTCCTTCTGCGCTTCAGTATGCCGCGGTGGGTTCACCGACTCTTTCGATGCGCAAGCTATTGATACTTGAATGCATCGTGGAAACCAGTCATTCATTATATATGTCATTGGTTACTTTTTCCTTTTTGTTTGTTCTGTAATATGATGTTACCTGCTGGAGCTGATTCGGGAGCGTCTACCTCGGGAGATGTCAACAATTTCGTCTTCGCGGTTGATAGTTTCAGTTATTCTCTTAACTATTAGCTATTAGCTCGTAGCTCTCTTCTTGTTCTTGTAGAAAATGGGTTCAGATGAGTCAAGACCCACCTACATGTACCAAATCTTTATCTCTGACAATTAGTAGGCTGACTTTCCGGATGGCCTTATGTGACGAGGGATCCGATCACTTCTACCTTTCTTGAGCCCAGTCCCGACTCTACATGCTGCACAAGCCTGCCTGCCCCTGAGAAACCTCCTTTCCTAGCCAGCCCTTCCAAGTGAGCCTTCCCAGTCCGCTACCTGGCCCAGTCGAAAGCGAGACTGAAAAAGGTAGAGGTAGGAAGAGTCGAACAAGTAGTACAGTCACAGTCTAGTAGTTCGATCCAAGACAACTCTCAGGCAACCGTCATTGAGAAGGTCAACTGGATATGACACTGGATCAGATGAGTTCATAGAAACCGGGTCGAACTATCAGCAGTGGAGAAGGAAATAAGAGCACCACAAAAAAGGGCGGAGATATCACCAGCGGCAGAGGTAGCATCATCTAAGCCAGTATTTGGACCAGTTGGCTTCGTCGACTCAGAAATGAAAGATGCGGTTCCCATTGCCAACCACATCTTTCATTTTCCCTTTCGCCAATTCTCCGAGGTGAAAGCCAAGCATCTAACGAAAGTAAGATTCGGGTAACCGGGTCAGTGTCCTCACTTTAGGAAGAAATGCAAAACTTTGGATAAAACCCTAGCTATAGAGGCTGAGGTAAAGGCCGGACTCTATTCCTGACTTTAGAACACCGTTGACAATCACTACGTTCCTTGCTTTCCTAACGTCAAGCAAGCCCTGCCGGACCTTGCTTTCCTAACGTCAAGCAAGCAATAAATTCCTTGCCCGGTGCGGACAAGCGACTACGTACCTCTCCCTTTGGTCGAGAGTTCGACAGGCTCACCCTCACCCATATGATGGATGAGCGATAAATCGCTGGCCGCCCTTATGGTCGAGCCCCTACCGGTCCTTACTGACTTCGATCTCTGAGAAGCTGAGCTATCAATTAGGTACGTTAGTGACTTTTTTAGTTACTTATTTGATAGGGCCACCCAATAAGTAAATTGAAGGGAATGAGTCAAATGAGTCAAAGCAGAGTGTTTTATATACGTAATTACGCCATCTCGCCGAGGCGCACATCTCTATTTTATGAAGCTGCCAGAGAATAAATAGGAGGGGTATGGTTGTAGTTAGTTATATATGAGCATGTGGTAGTTTAGGTTCAGTCAGTTCCTTGCCCTCCTAACTTCAAGCAAGCGGGTTCATTTGACTTATTGGGTGCCCCTCTCAAATAAGTAACTAAAAGGCGTTGGTCGAGTCACTAACGTACCTTGCCCTCAGAAGCGCAAGCCCTCCGGACCTTTCATGGTCTGAAATGACGTATATAATGATGAAATGACGTATATAATGATGAAATGACGTAGATAATTCAGAAATGACGTATATAATGATGCTTGGAATCTCATTCATCAGAGTGGGATGGGCAAGATATTGAGGTGGATATTGACGGATTCCCCCTACCTCCAGACTATGGGTGGGGTGTAGAAATGCGGGCACGCTGCTGGGAGGTTCAACCCTAAGAAGCTTACTTCTCTTCCCCTGCCAATGACAGGGCATTGCGTTCTATCCGCAAGCACACATTGCTCCTCCTCCATCAAAGCTCCTCCTTAGACGTTATCCTACGGAGGACGGACAACGAACTGCAAGAGGTGCTAGGAATAAGGAAAAGCTATCCAAAAGATACTGAAAGAGTGAGAGGTTTGAGGCATTCCTTATACCTTATACCTTATCCCTTATCAAGGCGTGGGCATTCGTTAGCAAGGGAGTCCGATTCGGTATGGGTCCAGGATCAAGGGCACCGGGGCATTCGCATTATCTGCCAGGGCCCATATTTCTTAAGTAAGTTGAAGGCGATTGGTTCGAAGGGAAATAGTACTTGGATGTTGGGTTGCAAAAGCAGGGATGGAACTTCATAATCAGGGTGGGCGAAATCAGGGATTGCAATCAGGGTGGGGCATGGTGGTTTTATAATGTATATAGATAGAGGAAGGGCGATAGTCGATAGTGAGGGCACGGGCACTTGCCGATGGATCAATACCCGATCCAAAATGGTTATAGCGTATATAGAGGTTCCAGGACACGAGAGAAATCAGTAGTTTGGGTATAACCTTCCCTTCACTAACCTGGATTGGTGGGGCTAATGGTTGGGAAGGGGCACGAACGCTAGTGAGGGTCCCGGGGTAGTTCGAGCTAGAATTAGTTCTTTGCTTTAGCTCATGGAACTAAGGAGACAAAAATTCTACCTCCTTTTTCGCTAGAGCTCTTAGAAGTAAGGCTTATTGAAATGGAAAAGTGACACGTATATATATATATGGTATGGCAAGACCCTATGACAATGTGACTGGCGATGAAACACTACTTACTGGGATTCAATGAGAAAAGCTCTCGATAACCGATAACGTACAAGTACCGAGAGGGAAGAGCAGTCTCACTGAGATATTGGTGTAGTAGGGGCACCCACCCCATTAGTTCGCTACGAGCAATGACGAGCTGGAGGTGGGCTTGGAAGCAGTAGGAAGACGAAGACGAGTTCACTGGTCTCCATAGTACCTGCGTTCCTCGTTCTGTCGTTTTGTGCTGCTGCTGTGAGGGCCTCGACCTATTCTAATTATATAGGACTCGACCTATTGATAGGTCCGAAGGTCATTTACGCGCTCTCTGAAAATGGTCAATAGAATGACATTCGTTCCTCCATTGGTTGATTCGGGAACAACTAAGCTTTCAACCCCTTTCTTTATAGGTGCGAAAGGTGAAACCAGATACTATTTCTTTTCATCTACGCGAATCTCTTATTTAAGGCTAGACCCATTGATTGGGAGAGGGAATTGATCGCACTCTTCCCTTTTCGTTGTTCCCATTCCTAGTGAGCTAGTACCATTCCAGCTGGAGTTAGCTTCCATGCCCATTCAAGCTAGCGGTTAGTCAACTGGATGTTCCCATTCCATAGCATTAGCATTTATGTGCCTAGAGATGCGGTCGAGATAGGGATACTAAACCCGGCACTATTATTTAAGGGGTAAGAAGGCATATCTCGAACGAAGGCACTCAACCGACTACAGGTATGTCATCACTAAACCATACGCAATATGATTTGATTGATCGACCACTCAAGCGACTACAATCCAAGCACTCAACCTTTCATAGCACAAGCAAATGATAGAGCATTATATATGTGCATATCCAAACACGATAAGTTAAGCACCATCCACCTCACTCACAAACTCGGTTTCTGTCTGCGAACTTCCTATGGCGAACTGACTGCGGATGGCGAACTGCGGCTGTCATAGGGAAGGTGTAGTAAAGGTTGGTTCATAGGTATTAGGTCTGAGGCATGGGTTTCCCAAAGGTCCCAATGAAGAACCCAAAGGAGGGCTGAGTGTTAGTTCCCAAGAGGTGGACGAGGCGTTCCCAAGTCAGAATGAAAGGTTGATACATCCTTACTGAAAGAAGGTTCAGGCCATCCCCGGACCCAGACTGCTTTAGATCAGAGTTGACATTGAATGACGGTTCCGACACGCACGACAAGGTTTGGTTACATACCCTTCCCTTCTTTCTCCATTTCACTTTTGATGAGGCGGGTGACACTATCCCCTGCTGTCCTGCTGCCGCCATCCCTCCCTGGAACAGAAACAAGATCAACCGTAACTGAAAAGACCACCCATCTAATAATAGGAAAAAGAGCCATCACTTTCTTGCCATTTTAGGAGGCGGAGGTTTTGATGCGTAATGACATATATAATTCATTCATGCATAATGACATAGAGAATATATGCTTTGGCGGAGGTTTTCACATCTTTCGATGGCGGCCCGGTGGTCGAGCGTTCGTTGCCTCACCCTATGGAGGTGAGCCGCACGAATCCTCTCCTCTCCCTTATGGTCGAGCACCTAAAGGTCCAACAGTCGAGCGGTCCTTATCAGTCGAGCACCTAAAGGTCCAGGTTGGTTCAGAGAGGGAGAAAAGCGTGGGGAGTGGATCCAGTCGGTTCCGCACCCTAATCTTATCAGCGCTCAAGTCGGTTCAGAGAGAAAGCGCTAGCGTCAGCGCCTTATCAGTTAAGCGGGGGAGTGGATCTAGTCGGTTCAGAGAAAAGCGCGGGGGAGTGGATCCAGTTAGGCTGAGAGAGAGAAATGGGAATGGATCCTGATCAGTGGACCCGTATCTGTCTCATCTCCGTCCTCCGTATCCGTCCTCCGTCTCCATCCTCTCCTCTCCCTTGGGGTCGAGTACCTAAAGGTCCTCTCCTCTCCCTCTCCTCTCCTCTCCCTAATGGTCGAGCCCCCTAAAGGGACGAAGTCACTCACTATTCATATGGTGAGGGTCCTCTCCTCTCCCTCTCCTCTCCTCTCCCTAATGGTCGAGCCCCCTAAAGGGTCCTCTCCTTAACAGTCGAGCCTGCTTATGCGTCCTTATCAGTCGAGCCCCCTAAAGGGTCCTTATCAGTCGAGCCCTTGACGAACCTTATGGTCGAGTACCTAAAGGTCCTCTCCCTATGGTTGAGCCTGCTTACGCATCCTTAACAGTCGAGCCTGCTTACGCATCCTCTCCTTATCAGTCGAGCCCCGTTGCCGGTCCTTATCAGTCGAGCCCCCTAAAGGGACGGAGTCACTCACTATTCATATGGTGAGGGTCCTCTCCTCTCCCTAATGGTCGAGCCCCCTAAAGGTTCCTCTCCTTAATAGTCGAGCCTACTTACGCATCCTTATCAGTCGAGCCCCTGACGGACCTTATGGTCGAGTACCTAAAGGTCCTCTCCCTATGGTCGAGCCTGCTTACGCATCCCTAACAGTCGAGCCTGCTTACGCATCCTTATCAGTCGAGCACCTCTCCTCTCCTCTCCCTTATGGTCGAGCACCTAAAGGTGATGGCGGCCTTAACAGTCGAGCCTGCTTACGCATCCTTATCAGTCGAGCCCCCTAAAGGGTCCTTATTAGTCGAGCGTGCTTACGCACCCTAAAGGTCCTCTCCTTAACAGTCGAGCCTGCTTACGCATCCTCTCCCTCTTGGTCGAGCACCTAAAGGTCCTTATGGTCGAGCACCTAAAGGTGATGGCGGCCTTAACAGTCGAGCCTGCTTACGCATCCTTAGCAGTCGAGCCGATGGCGGCCTTATTAGTCGAGCGTGCTACGCACCCTGCCGGTCCTCGCCCTCTTAATTACTTATTGGTTAGTGGGGGTCTTTAGAGCGGTTCGTCCCTCACCCTCACCCTTGCCTTTTCTTATCTTATCAGTGCGGGCAAGCAATCAATTCCTCAATTCAATTGGATACGCCTTCACTTGGCCGCGAGCTCGTATCCTTCCTTGATGTCGGTAACGAGAGCCAGGGAGATAAGTATAAAGCCAAGGAGATAAGCACATAACTCTTTTCATTTTCCTTATTTCATTAATAAGGTTGGTTTCCAGGCCAAGGTTATACCTTACTTTAATAAGATGAAAGTAAGTAAAGAAAGACTTCGAAGATAAGGCTCTAGAGGGCAGACGGTCCTGGGCCTTAACCTAAAGTCTTTGAGGGGAATAAATAGAAGTGTCCTGTGCCGGTGTGGGCGGTAAGATCCTGGCCTTTTCTTTCTTCCCCTCAAGAGCCGAAGGTAAGGGAGAACCTTACCTGAGCATGAAGGTAAGGTCACTTACCTTAGCTCTGCTCAGGAAGATAACCTGACCTGAGCTACGGGAAAGAAAGGGGATAACCTTCTCTCTCTTTTTTCGGTATGCCGCTCCGCAAGCAAGGAGTGCCACGAGCGGAGCGAGGAACAAAGCGCTAGGATCGAATCATTATATGTACGTATCCCATGCGGAATCCTATCGGTTATACCTCCCCCCCCCTATAGTCAGTCGAGTATAACCTTGCGGTATAACCTTAGATAGATTATGTATTCCATATACATGCATGTATCTTTCGTTCCACTAGCTAGGATGAAATTCTAACATGTTCGTCCCGTTATTACAACCTTCTTTCTTTATGTCAAAGACCAGAAGCTACGCGCAAATCCCCATTGGATTCCGGTGGTTCTTAACAGCGATGGCTATTCATTTGAGTATTCGGGTGGCACCATCAGATTCTCAACAAGGTGAAAATCATCGAATCACCCATGTACATGTTCCTGCAGCTCGGATGAGTATACCTGTTCATATTGCAGTGGCTATCAGCAGTTTCTTGCTCTCATTAACAAAACATCCCCTTTTTCCCCGCTCTCCCGGAACCGGTACAGAAATAGGTGCTTTCTCCACATTGTTGACCTCAGTAACTGGAGGGTTTCGGGGGAAACCTATGTGGGGCACCTTTCGGGTGTGGGATGCTCGTTTAACCCCTGTATTCATCTCGTCTCTTATTTACCCGGGTGCATCGCGTTCCCAAAAGCTTCCTGTCGAACCGGCTCCTATTTCAATCCGTGTTGGACCGATAAATATACCAATAATTAAGTCCCCCGTCAACCGGTGGAATACATCGCATCAACCTGGGAGCATTAGCCAATCTGGTACATCGATACATGTTCCTATGCTCATTCCAATCTTGTTCAACTTTGCTAACTTCCTCTTTCCAACCCGTATCTTGCTCGTTTTGGAAACACGTCTTCCTATTCCATCCTTTCCCGAATCTCCCTTAACGGAAGAAATGGAAGCTCGAGGATGGGATGCCAAAACCTAGTTCACTCGCTGTTCCGAAACCCCCTTATTATATATAATAGTAGCATAGAATGTACAATTCGCTGGGTCCAGATCCCAATCCTTTGTTAGCGCCCGTACCAACCAAGCGGGCATCCCAACAACTACTTATTGGTTGGTTGGGGACTCCGAAGGGTTAAGAAGATCTCATTCATCGGACCGAGCTCATCTTATTTCTTCATTTCATAGGGGGGGGGCGCAGAGCTTAGAGAGAGGTCCGCTCACTTTCTAAATCAATAATCGAGCACAGCCTTGAGCAATATATAAACCCCAAAATGGTTCGTTCGGGTGCTGCAGGCAATAGCATGTGTAGAGGGGGGAATGAATTGTAGGGTCAGGCCATGCATGATAGATATGGCGACGTGAGATTGATTTGACCTAAAATGATCGGCTGCAGAACCCGCCCTATTTGTTCGTTCAGGCAGGGGAAGAAGCATTGCGCGCCATCATGCATGATTGAGCAAGCAAATATAAGTGGGGTGAGGTTAGTAAGGCTGCTCTATTGCTAACTATTTACCCACCCACCCCAATCCCCGAAGAATTGCCGACAACGGAGGGTGAGGAAGAGGTGCCGTAAGGCCGCTCGACCAACCTTTAGTTACTTATTTGAGAGGGGCCCACCCAATAAGTAAAATGAAGGATGGCTCACCTGACAACGGAAGGTGAGGAAGGATGGCGAGGAAGGTTATACCTATTGGTCCCCCCTCCCCTATAGTAAGTAGCGAGGGGAGGGTCTAACCTTGCGAACCTTCCAGCCAGTGAATAAGCCAACGACGATCCCGAAGGAGGGAGAAGGAGGAGCCCAAAAAGGAGATCGGGGGAAGGAAAAATTGGACAATTATGCCATTCGGGAGAAGTATTCTACAGAGGAAAACCCAGGACATCGGGAAGAGATCTCCAGAGATTCTTATCTCATTCCATTCCAGTGGCTCGACCAGTAACCAATGGCGAAAACCCAAAAATCCATGGTTTCCCGGTAGAACCCTATTTCGACCAAGTTGCAGAACCGACGACGGCGAACTAATGGATAGAAAGGAGAAGCAAGGTTGGTTCTCCGCGCAGCTTGCTCATAGTGCAGGTCCCACTTGTATATTGTATTTGACCGAGAAAGCACCGGGCAATATATGGTCGGAGTTTATACCTTCTCGGGACTCCATGAGCCAAAATATTATTCCATCATACGGGCAATACCAATATACTTTAGTAGATCATATGGATGTTGAAAAAGCGTCTGATTTGGAAAACGAATCGGAATTGGAAACATCTCTCTTCCATTTCCATTTACCCAGTTCATATCCTTGTTTCGTGTGTTCCCCAATCTGATGAGGGGGTTAAGGATTTATATCCCGGGAATGACTTGACCGAATTTCATTTGTGGAGGCCAGAATGAAAATTCTGTCACTCTAGATCTAGCCTACACAAATTCTTTCTGTTATCCCGGGTGCAGAGCAGATTTGTGAATTTGTTACGGCAACTACGATCGATCCATAGTGCCTTCCCTTCTACCTTCGCTAGCTAGATTGAGGGAAGAAAATAGTATCCTGGTCTTACCAAAAATAGCTAGCGATTTATATAAGAGTATCCTGGCCCTTGATTTCTTCCCCTCAAATCGCTAGCTAGAAGGTTATACCTTACCTGAGCTATAAGTGATGACCTTACCAGAATGGCCTTGCAATGCCTTCCTGTAACATGTAAGGGCCTTGCCTTATGTTTAGAAGTATTCGCCTAACGACTTTTCTTGATGGGCTATGAAAAGAACAATTTGCTAAATCAAAATAATAGATACATGTTGCAATTACCAAGCTTGAGATAATATTGAAATAACTAATTGCAATTACCAAGTGTTTTTGAAATAAGTCTTTGCACATTTTGCTCCTACAATCAATGTATACTCCTGACTGAGGATGCGTAGCTCCACCGATGTTATGTGTGCTTCTTCTGATGGATCTATGTCCCTGCATGGATCTGTATGCTCTTCCTTACCTGTGTTCACCGATTGATCTGCTCCTCCCGACTGATATGTGCTCCGGATGATGTTTGGTTGCTTAGGGGTGTCCATTCGGTTGTACTTCCCCCCGTTGTCAATATGTGCTTCCCTCTGTCTCTCTATGTGTGTTTACGACTTTCGTGTTTCTCCCAATGTGTATGATTGGTGCTATTTGGAACGAGGTGTGAATGACGTGAACTTAGTGTTTGGTTGGTACCATGGATAGATTTTCGTAGCAAGTGAGCATTGCGATAGGATTTGCTTGTAGGTTCGATTGCTCCAGTAGCGTAGGTTCTGGGCGTCATAGGGTGCGCAAGCAGGCTCGCTAGGGTTCAGTCCAACCTAGAATCATTTCCTTTTGTTAAGTCGGTTCGATGGGGGGTACCCACCTACATCCGCTGGTACTAAAGGTAGCGCCTCATCCATTAGGTGAGTGTCAGTCAGTCCCAAAGGGGTAAGAGCCCAATCCTTATCGGAGGCGACTCCGTGCATAGCGTCACCGGAGCGGCGTAGGTATCTTAGACCGGAGCCATCCCATCGTCTGCAATTTCTTCAAGCTCTGGATCGAAGTTCTAATCGGACCTTTCTGAATTCTTTTGTCGGGCCTTTCATCTTTGAAGTCGAACGTTGAAAGTCGATGCATCAAATCAGCTAAATCTTACCAATCATACCACTATCTCTATCGCTCCCCCTCCCTGTGGTCCCTGCAACTGCAATGGTTGGTGCAATGTGAGCCATTAGGTTAGGCCTATTCCAAGCGTACCTACAATATCTATGCTTCTAAATGGTACGCAACGGGCGAATCGAGCTTTGTGTCCTAGTAGGGGTACCTTGATAGGTAGAGGTGCAAATAGAAGTCAATGCCCAAGTGTAAATGTTACATGCCTACGTATCTGTACAGGTAGAATGCTAAGTGAGGATACTACCGACCAAGGTGGTAGCTACCTGGGGGTTCCTAGTACCCGTAGAAGGGGCGGGGGTGAGGACCCTTTAGGGGGCTCGACTGTTAAGAAGAGGAGTGGAGTGCCTGTGGGTGCCTGTGAGGGGAGGACCAATAGATCTAGTGTGATTGGGTAGATAAGGCTTGGCTTGGATGATTTGCATCTGATTGGTTGCTGCGGTTCCTATGGTTTCTGCTTGTCCCTATGCTGGAAGGGGAAATGATGTGGGTAAGAGTTAGGGTCTAGTGACGAGTTGAAATCATTGTATATGGCATCATTCGATGGTCCTGACTCCTACCAATGGGCTGTCCCACCAATCATATTTGATCCTGCCTTTCCCAAGTGACGGAGTAGCCGCGACGATCCGTGCCGCGGGGGTTGGCCTATCTAGCTTCCCTGCCCTAGAAGCATGGTTTGGATCCATACAGGACCCTCACCAATTTCGTGATCAGCGATGATGTACTGATCCAGCAATTGTAAAGCGCCATTTCTATTTTCCTTCTGCGCTTCAGTATGCCGCGGTGGGTTCACCAACTCTTTCGATGCGCAAGCTATTGATACTTGAATGCATCGTGGAAACCAGTCATTCATTATATATGTCATTGGTTACTTTTTCCTTTTTGTTTGTTCTGTAATATGATGTTACCTGCTGGAGCTGATTCGGGAGCGTCTACCTCGGGAGATGTCAACAATTTCGTCTTCGCGGTTGATAGTTTCAGTTATTCTCTTAACTATTAGCTATTAGCTCGTAGCTCTCTTCTTGTTCTTGTAGAAAATGGGTTCAGATGAGTCAAGACCCACCTACATGTACCAAATCTTTATCTCTGACAATTAGTAGGCTGACTTTCCGGATGGCCTTATGTGACGAGGGATCCGATCACTTCTACCTTTCTTGAGCCCAGTCCCGACTCTACATGCTGCACAAGCCTGCCTGCCCCTGAGAAACCTCCTTTCCTAGCCAACCCTTCCGAGTGAGCCTTCCCAGTCCGCTGCCCGGTCCGGTCGAAAGCGAGACTGAAAAAGGTAGAGGTAGGAAGAGTCGAACAAGTAGTACAGTCACAGTCTAGTAGTTCGATCCAAGACAACTCTCAGGCAACCGTCATTGAGAAGGTCAACTGGATATGACACTGGATCAGATGAGTTCATAGAAACCGGGTCGAACTATCAGCAGTGGAGAAGGCAACAAGAGCACCACAAAAAAGGGCGGAGATATCACCAGCGGCAGAGGTAGCATCATCTAAGCCAGTATCTGGACCAGTTGGCTTCGTCGACTCAGAAATGAAAGATGCGGTTCCCATTGCCAACCACATCTTTCATTTTCCCTTTCGCCAATTCTCTGAGGTGAAAGCCAAGCGTCTAACGAAAGTAAGATTTGGGTAACCGGGTCAGTGTCCTCACTTTAGGAAGAAATGCAAAACTTTGGATAAAACCCTAGCTATAGAGGCTGAGATAAAGGCCGGACTCTATTCCTGACTTTAGAACACACAATCACTACGTTCCTTGCTTTCCTAACATCAAGCAAGCCATGCCGGACCTTGCTTTCCTAACGTCAAGCAAGCAATAAATTCCTTTCCCGGTGCGGACAAGCGACTACGTACCTCTCCCGTTGGTCGAGAGTTCGGCAGGCTCACCCTCACCCATATGATGGATGAGCGATAAATCCCTCTCCCTTATGGTCGAACCCCTACCGGTCCTTACTGACTTCGATCCCTGAGAATCTGAGCTATCAATTAGGTACGTTAGTGACTTTTTTAGTTACTTATTTGATAGGGCCACCCAATAAGTAAATTGAAGGGAATGAGTCAAATGAGTCAAAGCAGAGTGTTTTATATATGTAATTACGCCATCTCGCCGAGGTGCACATCTCTATTTTATGAAGCCGCCAGAGAATAAATAGGAGGGGTATGGTTGTAGTTAGTTATATATGAGCATGTGGTAGTTTAGGTTCAGTCAGTTCCTTGCCCTCCTAACGTCAAGCAAGCGGGTTCATTTGACTTATTGGGTGCCCCTCTCAAATAAGTAACTAAAAGGCGTTGGTCGAGTCACTAACGTACCTTGCCCTCAGAAGCGCAAGCCCTCTGGACCTTTCATGGTCTGAAATGACGTATATAATGATGAAATGACGTATATAATGATGAAATGACGTAGATAATTCAGAAATGACGTATATAACGATGCTTGGAATCTCATTCATCAGAGTGGGATGGGCAAGATATTGAGGTGGATATTGACGGATTCCCCCCACCTCCAGACTATGGGTGGGGTGTAGAAATGCGGGCGCGCTGCTGGGAGGTTCAACCCTAAGAAGCTTACTTCTCTTCCCGTGCCAATGACAGGGCATTGCGTTCTATCCGCAGGCACACGTTGCTCCTCCTCCATCAAAGCTCCTCCTTAGACGTTATCCTACGGAGGACAGACAACAAACTGCAAGAGGTGCTAGGAATAAGGAAAAGCTATCCAAAAGATACTGAAAGAGTGAGAGGTCTGAGGCATTCCTTATACCTTATACCTTATCCCTTATCAAGGCGTGGGCATTCGTTAGCAAGGGAGTCTGATTCGGTATGGGTCCAAGATCAAGGGCACTGGGGCATTCACATTATCTGCCAGGGCCCATATTTCTTAAGTAAGTTGAAGGGGATTGGTTCGAAGGGAAATAGTACTGGGATGTTGGGTTGCAAAAGCAGGGATGGAACTTCATAATCAGGGTGGGCGAAATCAGGGATTGCAATCAGGGTGGGGCATGGTGGTTTTATAATGTATATAGATAGAGGAAGGGCGATAGTCGATAGTGAGGGCACGGGCACTTGCCGATGGATCAATACCCGATCCAAAATGGTTATAGCGTATATAGAGGTTCCAGGACACGAGAGAAATCAGTAGTTCGGGTATAACCTTCCCTTCACTAACCTGGATTGGTGGGGCTAATGGTTGGGAAGGGGCACGAACGCTAGTGAGGGTCCCGGGGTAGTTCGAGCTAGAATTAGTTCTTCGCTTTAGCTCATGGAACTAAGGAGACAAAAATTCTACCTCCTTTTTCGCTAGAGCTCTTAGAAGTAAGGCTTATTGAAATGGAAAAGTGACACGTATATATATATGGTATGGCAAGACCCTATGACAATGTGACTGGCGATGAAACACTACTTACTAGGATTCAATGAGAAAAGCTCTTGATAACCGATAACGTACAAGTACCGAGAGGGAAGAGCAGTCTCACTGAGATATTGGTGTAGTAGGGGCACCCACCCCATTAGTTCGCTACGAGCAATGACGAGATGGAGGTGGGCTTGGAAGCAGTAGGAAGACGAAGACGAGTTCACTGGTCTCCATAGTACCTGCATTCCTCGTTCTGTCGTTTTGTGCTGCTGCTGTGAGGGCCTCGACCTATTCTAATTATATAGGACTCGACCTATTGATAGGTCCGAAGGTCATTTACGCGCTCTCTGAAAATGGTCAATAGAATGACATTCGTTCCTCCATTGGTTGATTCGGGAACAACTAAGCTTTCAACCCCTTTCTTTATAGGCGCGAAAGGTGAAACCAGATACTATTTCTTTTCATCTACGCGAATCTCTTATTTAAGGCTAGACCCATTGATTGGGAGAGGGAATTGATCGCACTCTTCCCTTTCCGCTGTTCCCATTCCTAGTGAGATAGTACCATTCCAGCTGGAGTTAGCTTCCATGCCCATTCAAGCTAGTGGTTAGTCAGCTGGATGTTCCCATTCCATAGCATTAGCATTTATGTGCCTAGAGATGCGGTCGAGATAGGGATACTAAACCCGGCACTATTATTTAAGGGGTAAGAAGGCATATCCCGAACGAAGGCACTCAACCGACTACAGGTAGGTCATCGCTAAACCATACGCAATATGATTTGATTGATCGACCACTCAAGCGACTACAATCCGAGCACTCAACCTTTCACAGCACAAGCAAATGATAGAGCATTATATACGTGCATATCCAAACACGATAAGTTAAGCACCATCCACCTCACTCACAAACTCGGTTTCTGTCTGCGAACTTCCTATGGCGAACTGACTGCGGATGGCGAACTGCGGCTGTCATAGGGAAGGTGTAGTAAAGGTTGGTTCATAGGTATTAGGTCTGAGGCATGGGTTTCCCAAAGGTCCCAAGGAAGAACCCAAAGGAGGGCTGAGTGTTAGTTCCCAAGAGGTGGACGGGGCGTTCCCAAGTCAGAATGAAAGGTTGATACATCCTTACTTAAAGAAGGTTCAGGCCATCCCCGGACCCAAACTGCTTTAGATCAGAGTTGACATTGAATGACGGTTCCGACACGCACGACAAGGTTTGGTTACATACCCTTCCCTTCTTTCTCCATTTCACTTTTGATGAGGCGGGTGACACTATCCCCTGCTGTCCTGCTGCCGCCATCCCTCCCTGGAACAGAAACAAGATCAACCGTAACTGAAAAGACCACCCATCTAATAATAGGAAAAAGAGCCATCACTTTCTTGCCATTTTAGGATGCGCAAGCAGGCTCAACCGCTAGGGAGAGGAGGCGGAGGTTTTGATGCGTAATGACATATATAATTCATTCATGCATAATGACATAGAGAATATATGCTTTGGCGGAGGTTTTCACATCTTTCGATGGCGGCCCGGTGGTCGAGCGTTCGTTGCCTCACCCTATGGAGGTGAGCCGCACGAATCCTCTCCTCTCCTCTCCCTTATGGTCGAGCACCTAAAGGTCCTTAACAGTCGAGCCCCCTAAAGGGTCCTTATCAGTCGAGCACCTAAAGGTCCTAACCGGTTGGTTCAGAGAGGGAGAAAAGCGTGGGGAGTGGATCCATTCGGTTCCGCGCCCTAATCTTATCAGCGCTCAAGTCGGTTCAGATGTTTCTATGCCTCATTATGATGGCCTAACTATTGTTGATTGGTTTTTGGATGCATTTGAGAGAAGTGCCAGAGAAACATCGCTTCTAGGCCTTGGACTGGTACTACATGCTACACCAAAAAGATGATTGGGTACGCACAAGGATAATTTCGGTGATTGGCACGACTATAGGAGGATGAAGGGAATACGTTTTGGGCAGCCAAAAGTGTGGATGGCAGATAAGTACGATGGAAGGGATGATCTACGTGATCACCTAGCCAAATTTACTAAGGCTTATGGAGCGAAGCCCTAACCTGAATGGGTGCATCTGTTTTGTCATACCCTGGGCGTCACACCAATGAATTGGTACTTGAAAACCAAGCTCTGCCATGGCACTGAAGAATGGGAGATCTTGCAATAGGGATTTATAATGACGTTCAACTTTGAGGATGGGTTTTATTGTATTGATGCGACGCTACAAGAGGTTAAAGCAGTGATTTTTAGGATACCGCAAGATCCTTTGGCCCTGGTCCAACCTGATTGGACTACCTAGCTGAGTCACGCGCTGGAATGTTATAACATGACCACAAAAGAAGAAGATGGCGATCCCAAAAAGATTAATATTCTGGAAACTAAAGGTCACTGCGAGGTTGAAGGTCTGCAAATAGAGGATCCAGACATAACCGCACCACTAAAAACTAGGCAGGTCAATATTGGCACAGAGGCGGAACTGAAATTTTCAAAGATTGGGGACAATTGGGATGATGTGACAGTAGATAAGGTCACTGAACTCCTCCACAAATATCAGGATTTGTTCCCCACGAAGTTTTTTGATTTAAAGGGGATAATAAGAGACCTGGGTGTCATGAAGATCACCTTGAAACCAAATGCGAAACCTGTAAAACAAAGACCTTACCGCCTTAATCCTAAGTTTAAGGAAAGGGTTCACGCTGAGTTAGATAAGATGATCGCGGTAGGAATTATTGAACTAGTGGAAGAATCTGATTAGGTAAGCCCGATAGTGGTTCAAGAAAATAAACATAAGGAAGAAATAAGGACATGCGTGGATCTATGGAAGCTAAATGACACTTGTGTGCATGATCCCTTCCCGACCCCGTTCACTGACGAGGTCTTGGATAATGTAGGTGGCCAAGAAGCATATTCTTTCACTGATGGGTTCTCTGGGTACCATCAGATTAAAATCACGTCTAAGGATAAAAGCAAGATGATCTTTGTGACTGAATGGGGATGTTTTTAGTACACCATAATGCCTTTTGGGTTGAAAAATGTGCCAGCAATATTTTCGCGCGTAGTCATTGTTGCATTCAAAGACTTCATTCATAAGTTTCTGGAGGTATACTTTAACGATTGGATAGTGTTTGGATCGGTCAAGCGTCATGTGGTAAGTCTACGCTTAATGTTAGATACATGTCGGAGATACTAGATCACGCTCAATCTAAAGAAGTGTTTGTTTTGTGTCCCTTTTGGGATCTTGTTGGGTCATGTGGTATGGAGACAAGGATTAATGGTAGACCCCGCGAAGATCACAGTGATAATCAACTTGGAGGTGCCAAGGAATGTGAAACAGCTGCGCGCAACTCTAGGGCATACCGGATACTATAGGAATTTCATCAAGAGCTATGCCCAGATCACCGTGCCCATGGAGAAATTGTTGAAAAAGGATGCTACATTCTGTTGGAGTGATGAATGCCAGAAGAGCTTGGATGTGCTGAAAGAGAAAATGGTCACCGCGCCAATCCTAGTCTTCTCGAGCTGGAAGAAGGAATTTCATGTGCACATGGACGCCTCATGTATTGCACTGGGGGTTGTGCCAACACAAGCGGGTGAGAGGGAATTGGACCATCCTATAGCATTCGAGCAGGAAGCTGTCCAAAGCTGAGAAGAATTATTCCACTATAGAGCACGAAGGACTAGCCATGGTGTACGCACTCCAAAAGTTCAGGCATTATTTGTTGGATAGAAATTTTAAGATGTATACGGATCACTCTGCATTGAAATACCTCGTAAATAAGCCTGTGTTGGGGGGAAGATCTGCAGATGGTTTTGGTTGTTCCAGGAGTATGACTTTGAAGTTATTGTGAAGCTAGGATGACTGAATGTGGGACCTAATCATATTTCACGCATTGAAACGCGAGAGGAACCTAATAATTTGCAAGAGGGGTTGCCTGACGCACAACTCTTTGCAGTGCGCATCGTGGACATTCACTTTGAAGATATCATACATTTCTTGACGACGAGAACTGCTCCAGAAGGTGTTGGGTGTGGATCCTGATTATCTCCTTTATTCAGAGGTATCCCTACATTGGACCCCAGTTTGTAATGGGGCGGCAACACTGCCCGTAATATTTGCATTGCAGGGAGGTCCAAAGGGGGGCGATTGTGACCTTTGGGAACCCCCCCCCCCAGCAGGGGATCGAGGGCAGCATCCCCGAAACTAAAAATAGATGTAAAATTTCCTTGTAAAATGTTCTAATTTTGTAGTCAATCTGGGCCATTCATTAGGTGGAGATCTGACGATAGAAGTTATGTTTAATTTAGGGTTTTTTTCCCTAGAAGGCAACCCCCTTGCTATACATGAGGGAATTCTATTGCGTCTATGTAGATCTGCATTCTGAGTGAGAAAGAGAGAGGAGATTGTGTTAGAGCAAAGAGGGAATTACAATGGATTTGTTGTAGGCTATATCTTTTTAGTTTGCTGGATAATATACAAGGAAGGACTGGTTGTTTCTCCGTGGACGTAGCCTAGATTGGGTGAACCATGTATATCTGTGGCTCTCTTGTTTTATGTGTTTTCTGTGTTTGTATTTATGAAATATATTTTATGTGTTTGATTGCTCTATAATATATAATTTTCTAACAACTGGTATCAGAGTCGAAGGTCTATTTGGCTAATAAACTTGTAGGAGAAAAGGGTTCCTGGTTCAGGTGGGAGCAATGGCAGAAGATGGTAGGTTTAGGGTCGAAAAATTTAACGGCCAAAACTACCAGCTATGGAAGATGCAAATGGAAGATTATTTGTACCAGAAAGATTTGTACCAACCATTGAGCGGAAAGGCAAAGAAGCTAACGAGTATGACAGACACAGAATGGGATATTCTCGACAGAAAAGCAGTTGGAACAATACGGTTGTGCCTAGCGGAATCGGTAGTGTTTAATATTTCAAAGGAAACGACAACAGAGGGTTTAATGTCAGCATTGGCCAAACTATATGAAAAACCCTCGGCCTCAAATAAGGTATTTCTTATGAAGTGTTTATTTAATATGAAGATGTCAGAAGGTGGATCTATTACTGATCATTTAAATGAATTTAATATAGTTCCTAGTCAATTAAGTTCTGTAGGGGTAGCTTTTAATGATGAAGTTAGGGCTCTATTATTTATGTGCTCATTGCTAGAAAGTTGGAATGGTTTAGTTATGGCCATTAGTAACTCTGTCTCTGGATCTAGTACTTTAAAGTTTGATGATGTTGTCGATGCAATCCTTAGCGAGGAAATGCGATGGAAAAGCTCCAGTGAGACATCATGTAATTCTTTGATTGTAGAGACTAGACGAAGAAAAATGGGAAGAGGAAAGAGCCCTGGATATCACAGTAAGTCAAGAAAAGGCATATCCAAGTCCAGATCAGGGATAGTGTGCTAGCAATGCGGGAAGAAAGTAGACCTGAAGAAAGACTGTAAGTCTTGGAAGAGAAAAGGAGATGCACAACAAGAAAACAATCATGAAGCGAATGTGACAGGTGATGTGTTGCAAGATGCTTTGATTCTTTCATTAGAAAATATTATTGATGCCTAGGTGGTAGATTCAAGGGCCTCATTCCATGCCATACCTGATAGGAAATATTTTCATGATTATGTTCAAGGAGATTTTGGACAAGTTCGATTGGGTGATGATAAACCTTGTAAAATCATTGGAATGGGTACAGTTGATCTGATAATGAGATCTTAGAGAATTATTAAGGTATTACAGACTCGTGCATGTATTTTCCTATGTTACTTTGTGCAATGGATTGATAAGATTGCAAAATATATAGACAATGAAGTAGTTAAAGAACATAATAGACAACCACACATAAGCACAACAAGTTTAATAAGGAGTTCACCCAACACTCCTGGGCTACATCTCCTGGTCCAACCTTCAGCGATTACCTCTCTATTATGTCTTCAAAAGCAGATTTTTTACAGAAGTGAGCTCAATTTGAGTTTCACACAACATATACAAAACAACAAGGCTTCACTTGGATCCCCCAAGTCTTTCTGAGTACACAGACTGTTTTCGGGAAAAGTGTCTATTCAAAACGACCCTATCCCACTGGGTTGTGACAGAGACCTCAGAAACAAACAGGGAAAACTACTCTTGTATTCTCCTTTATGAACTATAAAAGAAGATGAATAGGATGAACCAACCTGTGTCTTGTGCTAGTCCTTTGATCCAATCTCTCTTCCCTTTGACAGCTTCCAGCTACCTGCTCCCTTACTTGCCCAGCGTCACCAAGTTCCTGCAAGTTCACAGAAGAAAGAAACTACACAAAGACATGGATTTATGTTCATAAAAAGCTTAGGATCAGATTTAAGCTAAACATACAAATATAACAAACATCAGTGATATACAAGCATGTAGGAGAAACTCAAGTAGTTTTATTGATAAAACAAGAAGATCCAGGAGGATTTACAATCGATGATTCTTGATCCAGCATCAACCTCCCAGCATAGAATCCCTTCTTCAACTCTAACAAAGCATAAATCACCCAATACTCTGATATCTATCACAAAACCAACAGCAATTCTCTGCAATGTACAAAATTCCAGCCTCTGGATCTCTTGGTGAGGGATCCATATATAGATGTATGCAAAGAGGATGAGTCAGCTCATGAATTGATTAGTGGCTTCTCTCTGTCAGTTCTTGCTTCCACTTGGAGACTGAGAGCCTCTTACTCATCACTGGTCGAATTTAGTGAGGCAAGTGTCATTGGAGAAGATTCTGGAAGCTTCCATTGTCTCTCCACCTCGTGGAATGACTCTGCCACTTGTCATTTCCCGCTCAACGCACCCTGGTAGTGCATTCAAGTGCGTTGCAACGCACCTAGCCAGTGTATTTGGGTGCTTTGCAACGCAGCTAGCCAGTGGAGCATCTGAAATGATCCTGATTTGACTAGTTTTGAGCAGTTTCTGGTGGAGAACTTCTGGGAAAAGCTGTAATTTGTTGACCTTGTTTCTTTAGGAGCTGGAACAACACTTTTAGGGACTTAGGATCCCTTGGTTTATGGACATTTCATGCTTATAGCTGTAAGGCACAAAAATGTCTATAACACAGACTCTCCTCACTGACTCTCTGTCTCTATTTGCTCTCTGTCTCAGCACTGCTTGTCTCTATTTCTAGCAGTCTGTGCCTTTAAAGCCAATTGGCGCTATCTGTTTGTTTCTCCTTCTCGGCTCTCTGGCTTCCCAGCCTCTGTCTGCTCAGATCCCCTTCTGAGCGTTAGCAATCATTGCTAAACGCCTTCAAGGATGGTGGCCACCTATTCTGTAACAGAATGGGTCATCGGCCCTCTGAAATTCCCAGAAATAACATTCTTTGTTTACACAGAGAAACACACTAAAAACTGTGAAAATCCGCCAAACTATCGCTTATCGGATTTGAATTATTATAGATTCTGCCTTATAACACCTATCGAGTCCACCTTTATATCACTTATCACAACTCCACCGTTGATCTGAGAGATCTTGATCCAACGGTTGAGGTTCATTTCGGGCAGCTCATTTGTATGGGGGTTAACCGCTCGAAAAGGGTGGTTTTCTCTCTCCAGGGCCTGGACACATGGCAGCCAGTGTATGGGTTCAGGCGGAGCCCAGCCAAAGCCACTTACCGCCTATGGCCCGCCCAAAATCCCGCTTGTTTCGTGATTTCCTTTTGTATTTTAAAAATACATGAAAGAATTGAAAAACTCTGTAAAATGGCTTTAGACGAACTTGAAACATTATATATTTGAATTCATAAACCTTTTCGGGTCCGGTTTCATCGCATTGGCACATTTCCTTCGTATTTCGTTTATTTAACAAAAAATGCAAATACAAAGGAAAATGTCGTTTTCTGGATCTCAAAATATATGAAATGTCACCTATTTCTCCATCAGGTCTGGCTATCGCGAGTTAGGTCTATATCGGCCCTGCTCCATTGTAATGCTCCGATGTGATGTTGTGATGCGATTGATCGCAATCGCATATCGCACATACCCCCGGGCCGTTTGTAAGCGCTCCTCTATGGTTTGCCAATGCAATATTGCGATTCAACTTGGGTCGTCGATATGCGCGCTTGATCGATGGTCCTCGTTGACCCCGTTGATCGCTATCACATATTCCATGTGGTCTCCGCCGATAGCCTCCACTTTGCACCGCTGATTGCGATTTGCCGATCGGATTTGGACCGTTGATCAGCCGGATCCAACAGCTCCTGTGCATTGCTCCATTGACCCCTGATAGGCTTCATTTCACTATTTTCTTTATGTTTTTGCCTCTCGATAGTGTTATTCGACTTTTCCAAAAGTTCTTCTCATGTGATAGTTTTGATCTTTAGAAGACTTAGAGGGTTTTCTAGGATCACGCTTTCCGACTGAAAAAGCTTTTAGACCACCAAAAGTTGATTTTTAAGCATCAATCAAGTGAGGATACAACTTCCTCACTTGTCCAATCTCTACCCATCTTGCACTGCTTGGTTTTGAACCTTTGAGTCTGATTCTAAGGTACTCAACATCCCCTCTGCGCGTAGTTCTCACCTTCCTATCCAGAACTGTATCTTCCTGCAACTCATTCAGATATTTAGGCAACAGACTTTGCTCTTTGGGATCTTCAATCAATGAAGGTTCATATAGTCTTAAGTTCCCTGCATTAATGACTCAATATATATGCATATAAGCTGGCAAATCAAGGCGAAAAGCATTCTCACCAATTTTCTCAAGTATCTTGAAAGGCCCATACCTTATTGGGTTCAGCTTCTTACCTTCACCTTGCATTCTATCCTTGCTAATGTACAGCCAGACTTGATCACGAACTTGGAAGATATGCTCAATTCGATGCTTATCATGCCTTGCCTTGTACTTGGCCTAGCTTCCTTTCAGTTGTTCCTGCATTGCCTGGTGAATTTCTTGGATCTGTTCAATGAACTTGGTTGCTTTGTCCACATCACTGTGTCCATCAACTGCTATGTATTTACTAAAGACAAAATCCAAGGGAGACCTTGGTATAAAACCAAAACAAGTCTTAAAAGGAGATCTTTGTGTAGAAGAGTGTTTAGCACGGTTGTAAGCATGTTGAACATAACATAAATGTTCATCCCAAAGCTTGGGATGCTTGCTGCAATAGCCCCTAAGCAATTGGATCACTATCCTGTTGACCACCTCTGCTTGGCCATCTATTTGTGGATGAAATGTTGTGCTCTTCTTCAATCTGGTGTCCATTAAATCCCATAGACTTGACCAAAACTTCCCAACAAATCAGGAATCTCGATCAGAGACAATAGAAGTGGGTAACCCAAAATGAACCCATACATGCTGAAAGAACAACTTTGTTGTTTGTTCAGCTGTAATCTGCTTATTATAAGGTATTAAAATACACATTTTGTTGAACCTGTCCATAATAACATATAAATAGTCATGACATTTTCTAGATTTTGGCAATCCCCCAACAAAGTCCATGGAAACACTTTCCCAAGGATGAGAAGGAACTGGAATTGGAGTGTACAAGCCTAGTTTTCTATTGTTTGGCTTTCTTTTAGCACACATGGTACACCCTCTAATATATCTAGAAATTGTTTCATGCATTCTTGGCCAATAATAGAACCTTTGTAGCTGTGAAACTGTTTTACTTACACCAAAATGACCTGATTTTAGAGAAGTATATGCTTCTCGGATTATGTTAGCTCTTTTAGTTTGAGGAATGCATAAATTTCCCAAATGATACAAGAGTTGGTCCTTAACATGATAAACCAATTCTTCTACTCATTTTCCATGACTTAAAGTTGCATAACATCTTTAAAATCTACATCTTGAGCATATTGTTCAATGTAGCTTTCATGCAATACAGAATTATGCTTAAGTATAGTAGATGCATTTATGATTGGTCTAGATAACATATCTACAACCTTATTGAGTATGTCTTTCTTATATTTGATGACAAGATGAAACTGTTGTAGAAACCCCATCCACCTATAGTGTCTTGATTGCTGCAATTTAGTTTGTGAGTGCAAATATTGAAGTGGTTGAAGATCTGTATGTACAATTGTTTCTTTGCCCAATAGGTAATGTTTCCACTTTTTCACACTCTGCACTAATGCATACAATTCTTTATCATGTGTGGGATAATTAACTACTACAGAATTAAATGTCTCAGAGTGATAACATATGGGTTTACCATGTCACATCAACACTGCTCCCATGGCATAGTCACTGGCATCTGTTTCAATCTCAAATGGTCTTTGAAGATCTGGCAATGATAGTACTGGTGTTGTACTAATTTTTTCTTTCAAGGTGTCAAAGGCTTTCTGTTGTTTGCCTCCCCACTGAAACACCTTGTTAAATCTTGTTAAAGCATGTAAGGGAGCTGCAATCAAGGAAAAGTTAGCAATAAACTTTCTCCAATATTGTGTGTTCCTAGGAAGCTCCTAAGTTCTATAGAAAATTTGGGTTTAGGCCAGTTCACAATGACTTCAACCTTAGAGGGATCTATCTTCAATTCACCACCCCCTACTATATGACCCAAATAATTTAAAGATGTATTTCCAAATTCACATTTTGATAATTTAACTTAGAGATTTTCTCTTTTCAAAACATCTAGAGTCTACTTTACATGCTTCAAATGTTCTTCCCATGTTTTACTGAAAACAAGAATGTCATCTAAATATAGAATTACAAAATCATCAATAAAAGGTCAGAGTACATCATTCATAACTCTCATGAAAGTGGCAAGAGCATTAGTTAAGCCAAAATGCATAACTAGTCATTCATACAGCCCTTGCTTTGTCTTGAAAGCAGTCTTCCATGCATCTTGTTCTGCTACTCTGACCTGATGATAGCCACTACGCAAGTCCAACTTGGAAAAGTAAACAGCTTCTTTCAGCTGATCTAATAGATCATCAATGCGAGGAAGAGGATAACGATTCTTGATCGTTATTTTATTCAATGCTCTCTAATCAATGCACATCCTCCATGAACCATCTTTCTTTCTCACCAACACGATTGGATATCTGCATGGCGATGTGCTTGGTCTTATGAACCCTTTATCGAGCAGCTCATGTACCTGCTCCTTGATCTCTGCATTCTCTAAAGCAAATAACCTGTACATTCTGATGTTAGGCAATGGAGCATCTTGCTGCAAATGAATATCATGTACTATTTACCTTTTGGGTGGCAAACCTTTAGGTTCTTGAAATAGGATATCATATTTTGAAACAACTTTTTCTAAATCAGCTTTCTATTTAGCATCACAGCCTTCAAATACATTGGTTTTATCAGGGTTCTTTTCCTTTACAACCATTATTAAAAATCGCTTGCATGAATTTACAATTATTTTCATCTGCCTTGAGTTTATGAGAGTGTAGTTATTTTTGAGCTGATGAGCTCTTACAATATATTCTATTCCATCTTTTGTGAGTTGATACTTCTTTTCAATTCTATAGAAAATTGCTTTTCTATCATACAAGTAAGGACTTCCTAGAACAATACCACATATATCCAAGGGAACTATATCTAACTCAACCTCATCTACAAATGTTGACCCAAAAGCAAACCTAAGTTTACATTGTCTAGTCATTTGTAGCTTTGCTTTATCACATACCCAACCTAATGGATATGGCTTCTTGTGAGGTGTGGTTAGTAGTCCCAACTTCTTTACAATTGCTGCAGAAATCAAGTTTACTTGTGATCCACTATCAAATAAAGTATCAATCTTTTGATGCTTGAAAATAACTCTAATATGAAAAAGCTCATGTCTTTTCCTCTCATTTTCTTCATTATCAGTAGATTGTGCAGAATTACTAGTAGATGCTTTAGAATTTTTACCTTTTATACATGTGGTTGTGACTGTTGTTTCATCACCTGAGTCTGACCCAAAATCTTTCTGAATAGCAGCAGTAGTCTTCTTCTTCTTTCCATCGAACTTCTTGGGCTTCAGCTCTGGATGCAAAGACCAACAATGTGCATCATCATGTCCATCCTTCTTGCAGTGAGTGCATGAAGGTTTTTCTTTCTGTACAGTGTTTGCCTTCCTCTCTTTCCATTTCTGCTTCTTCTTTTCCTTGTTCTTGCTTCTAGTAGGTTTTGATGATCCCCCAATCTCTGGGTTCACATTCTTGCCTCTAGCCTCTAGATGTATAGCCTGAACCGATACCTCATCTATGCTAGTAGGGTTAAACATGAGAATGGTGTGCCTCAAATAGCTATGTAGACCACCTATATACTTCAACAAAGTTTCAGGTGAGTCTAGAGAAATGCCTAGAATTAAAGCACTTTTTATAAATTCCTGGGTATAGCTTTGTACACTTTGCCCCTTTAATTGGTGAAGAGTTTGCCAACTCATCATTGCTTGCTACATATAAGCTAGAGGATAGACTTTTTTTTAATGGCATAAACAAATTCACTCCAGGTAGAAAGAATTTTACCATGCTTCTTCAAATCAGCTTATGTCCTGTTTTCCCACCACACTAGAGTAGTTTCTCCAAGTTGAAGGCTGGCCAGCTGAATGTTTCTCCTTTCTGAATCGATGTTCTGCACCCTGCAATATACATCAATCTGTCTAATCTAGTTATCTAGCTTTTCTGCATTTAATTCTTCATCATATATTGACAAATCAAATTTTACATCTAATTTAATCAAAGATGTTTTCTTCTTTTTATTTTTAGGGCTAGAAGGAGGTGTTGATATAGGAGGCTCTTCCCTTTTCCCTTTGCCTTCTAAATGGCCATCTAGAAGAGGTTTCTCTATTCCTTTGTCTTGGTTGGAGGTTTAAGTACTTTCACCTCGACCTTTCTTAAATTATCGATACATCTCTTCTACCATGGCTCTCATGGTCATGAAACTGTTCAAGAACTGAGAGTCTGATTCCAAGGGAATTTCTTCTGCCATTTTCCTCCTAGGATAAACTCTTCCAAATTCTAGGTTAGCCTCAACTAGTTCTCCTTCTCCTAATTTGAGTTTTGACCTAGTTAGCATTCAACAATGCAGCACAAGCTTGTCTAACCTTGGCAAACCTAAAGCTCTGATACCACTTGATCTGATAATGAGATCTTAGACAATTATTAAGGTATTACATACTCATGTGCATGGATTTTCCTATGTTACTTTGTGCAATGGACCAATAAGATTGTGAAATACATAGACAATGAAGCAGTTAAAGAACATAATATACAAACACACATAAGCACAGCAAGTTTAATAACGAGTTCACCCAACACTCCTGGGCTATGTTTCCTGGTCCAGCCTTCAGTGGTGACCTCTCTATTATGTCTTCAGAAGCAGAGTTTTTACAGAAGTGAGCTCAATTTGAGTCTCACACAACAGATACAAAATAACAAGGCTTCACTTGGATCCCCCGTGTCTTTCTGAGTACATAGACTCTCCTCACTGACTCTGTCTTTGTTTGCTCTCTATCTCAGCACTACTTGTCTCTGTTTCTAGCAGTATGTGGCTTTAAATCCAATCGGTGTTGTCTGTTTGTTTCTCTTTCTTGGCTCTCTCGCTTCCCAGCCTCTGTCCGCTCAGATCCCCTTCTGAGCGTTAACAATCATTGCTAAACGCCTTCAGGGATGGTGGCCACCTATTCTGTAATGGAATGGGTCATCAGGCCTTTGAAATTCCTAGAAATAGAGTTCTCTATTTACATAGAGAAACACACTAAAAAATATGAAAATCCACCAAACTTCCGCTTATCGGATTTGAATTATTATAGATTTCACCTTATAACTCCTATCGGGTCTGCCTATATATCGCTTATCGCATCTCCACCATTGATCTGAGAGATCTTGATCCAATGGCTGAGGTTCATTTTGGGCAGCTCATTCGTATGGGGGTTAACTGCCTGAAAAGGGTGGTTTTCTCTCTCCAAGGCCTGGACACATGGCAGCCAGTGTATTGGCTCAGGCGGAGACCAACCAAAACCACTTACCACCTACGGCCCACCCGAAATCCCACTTGTTTCATGATTTCCCTTTGCAACTTAAAAATACATGGAAACATTGAAAAACCCCATAAAATGGCTTTAAACAGACTTGAAATATTATATATTTGCATTCATAAACCCTTTCCGGTCCGATTTCATCACATCAGCATATTTCCTTCGTATTTCATTTAACAGAAAACGCAAATACAAAGGAAAATGTCATTTTCTGGATCTTAAAATATATGAAATGGCACCTATTTCTCCATGGGGTTCAGTTATCGTGAATTAGGTTTATATTGGCCCCACTCCATTGTAATGCTCTAATGTGATGTTGCGATGCGATTGATCGCAATCGCATATCGCACATACCCCTGGGCCACTCCTCTGTGGTTTGCCGATGCGATATTGTGATTCAACTTGGGCCATAGATCTATGCGCTTGATCGACGGTCCTCATTGAACCCACTAATCATAGTCATTTATTCCATGTGGTCTCTGATGATAGCCTCCACTTTCCACCGCCGATTGTGATTTGCCAATCGGATCTGGACTGTTGATCGGCTAGATCCGACAGCTCCTGTGCATTGCTTCGTTGACCTCTGATAGGCTTCATTTCACTATTTTCTTTATGTTTTTGCCTCCTGATAGTGTTATCCGACTTTTCTAACAGTTCGTCTCATGCAATAGTTTTGATCTTTAGAAGACTTAGAGGGTTTTCTAGGATCCATTTGGATCACGCCTTCCCACTAAAAAAGCTTTTAGACCACCAAAATTTGGTTTTTAAGCATCAATCAAGTGAGGATACAGCTTCTTCACTTGTCCAATCTCTATCCATCTTGCACTGCTTGGTTTTGAACCTTTGAGTCCAATTCTAAGGTACTCAACATCCCCTCTGCGCGTAGTTCTCACCTTCCTGTCCAGAACTGTATGTTCCTACAACTCATTGTGATATTCAGGCAACAGATCATCAATAGAAGGCAACAGACTTTGCTCTTCAGGATCTTCTATCAATGAAGGTTCATATAGTCTCAAGTTCTCTGCATTATTGAGTGAATATATATGCATATAAGCTATAAAATCAAGGCGAAAAGCGTTCTCATCAATTTTCTCAAGTATCTTGAAAGGCTCATACCTTATTGGCTTCATCTTCTTACCTTCACCTTGCATTCTATCCTTGCTGATGTACAACCAGACTTGATCACCAACTTGGAAGCTATGCTCAGTTTGATGCTTATCATGCCTTGCCTTGTACTTGGCCTGGCTTCCTTTCAGTTGTTCCTGCACTGCCTGGTGAATTTCTTGAATCTTTTCAATGAACTTGGTTGCTTTATCCACATCACTGTGTCCATCAATTGTTATGTCTTTACTAAAGACAAAATCCGAGACGTTGGTATAAAACCAAAACAAGTCTTAAAAGGAGATATTTGTGTAGAAGAGTGTTTAGCATGGTTGTAAGCATGTTGCACATAACATAAATGTTCATCCCAAAGCTTGGGATGCTTGCTACAATAGCCCCTGAGCAACTGGATCATTGTCTTATTGACCACCTCTGTTTGGCCATCTGTTTGTGGATGAAATGTTGTGCTCTTCTTCAAACTTGTGTCCATTAACTCCATATACTTGACCAAAACTTCCCAACAAATTGGAAATCTCGATCAGAGACGATAGAAGTGGGTAACCCAAAATGAACCCATACATGTTGAAAGAACAACTTTGTTGTTTGTTCAGTTGTAATCTGCTTGTTACAAGGTATTAAAATACACATTTTGTTGAACCTGTCCACAATAACATATAAATAGTCATGACCTTTTCTAGATTTTGGCAATCCCCCAACAAAGTTCATGGAAACACTTTCCCAAGGATGAGAAGGAACTGGAAGTGGAGTGTACAAGCCTAGTTTTCTATTGCTAGGCTTGCTTTTAGCACACACGATACACCCTCTAATATATCTAGAAATTGTTTCATGCATTCTTGGCCAATAACAAAACCTTTGTAGCTATGCAACTGTTTTACTTACACCAAAATGACCTAATATTAGAGAAGTATGTGCTTCTCGGATTATGTTAACTCTTTCAGTTTGAGGAATGCATAACTTTCCCAAATGATACAAGAGTTGGTCCTTAACATGATAATCCAATTCTTCTACTTGTTTGCCATGACTTAAATTTGCATATACATCTTTGAAATCTACATCTTGAGCATCTTGTTCAATGTTTCTTTCATGCAATACTGAATTATGCTTTAGTAGATGCATTTATGATTGGTCTGGATAACATATCTGCAACCTTATTGTGTATTCCTTTCTTATATCTTATGACAAGATGAAATTGTTGTAGAAACCCCATCCACCTATAGTGTCTTGATTGTTGCAATTTAGTTTGTGAGTGCAAATATTGAAGTGGTTGATGATCTGTATGTATAATTGTTTCTTTGCCCAATAGGTAATGTTTCCACTTTTTCACACTCTACACTAATGCATACAATTCTTTATCATATGTGGGATAATTAACTACTGCAAAATTAAATGTCTTAGAGTGATAACATATGGGTTTACCATGTTGCATCAGCATTGCTCCCATGGCATAGTCACTGGCATCTGTTTCGATCTCAAATGGTCTTTGAAGATCTGGAAATGATAGTACTGGTGTTGTACTATTTTTTTCTTTCAAGGTCTCGAAGGCTTTCTGCTATTTTCCTCCCCACTGAAACACCTTGTTCAATCCTGTTAAATCATGTAAGGGAGTTGCAATCAAGGAAAAGTTAGCAATCAACTTTCTCCAATATTGTGTTGCTCCTAGGAAGCTCCTAACTTTTGTAGCAGGTTTGGGTTTAGGCCAGTTCACAATGACTTCAACCTTAGAGGGATCTATCTTCAATTCACCACCCCCTACTATATGACCCAAATCATTTAAAGATGTTTTCCTAAATTCACATTTTGATAATTTAACTTAGAGATTTTCTCTTTTCAAAACATCTAGAGTCTGCTTTACATGCTTCAAATGTTCTTCCCATGTTTTATTGAAAACAAGAATGTCATCTAAATATACAATTACAAAATCATAAAATAAAAGGTCGGAGTATATCATTCATAAATCTCATTAAAGTGGCAAGAGCATTAGTTAAGCCAAAAGGCATAACTAGCCATTCATACAGCCCTTGCTTTGTCTTGAAAGTAGTCTTCCATGCATCTTGTTCTGCTACTCTGACCTGATGATAGCCACTACGCAAGTCCAACTTGGAAAAGTAAACAGCTTCTTTCAGCTGATCTAATAGATCATCAATGCAAGGAAGAGGATAACGATTCTTTATCGTTATTTTATTCAATGCTCTCTAATCAATGCACATCCTCCACGAACCATCTTTCTTCCTCACCAACACAATTGGAGATCCGCATGGAGATGTGCTTGGTCTTATGAACCCTTTATCGAGCAGCTCCTATACCTACTTCTTGATCTCTGCATTCTCTAAAGCGGATAACCTGTACATTCCAATGTTAGGAAATGGAGCATCTTGCTGCAAATGAATATCATGTATTATTTCCCTTTTGGGTGGCAGACCTTTAGGTTCTTGAAATAGAATATCATATTCTGAAACAACTTTTTCTAAATCATCTTTCTGTTTAGCATCATAGCCTTCAAATACATTGGTTTTATCAGGGTTCTTTTCCTTTACAACCATTAGTAAAAATTTCTTGCATGAATTTACAAATCTTTTCATTTGCCCTAAGTTTATGAGAGTGTATTTATTTTTGAGCTGATGAGCTCTTACAATATATTCTATTCCATCTTTTTTGAGTTGATACTTGTTTTCAGTTCTATAGAAAATGGCTTTTCTATCATACAAGTAAGGACTTCCTAAAACAATACCACATATATCCAAGGGAACTATATCTAACTCAACCTCATCTACAAATGTTGACCCAAAAGCAAACCTAAGTTTACATTGTCTAGTTACTTGTAGCTTTGCTTTATCACATACCCAACCTAATGGATATGGCTTCTTGTGAGGTGTGGTTAGTAGTCCCAACTTCTTTACAATTGCTTCAGAAATCAAGTTTACTTGTGATCCACTATCAAATAAAGTTTCAATCTTTTGATGCTTGAAAATAACTCTAATATGAAAAAGCTCATGTCTTTTCCTCTCATTTTCTTCATTATCAATAGATTGTGCAGAATTACTAGTAGATGCTTCAGAATTTTTACCTTTTATACCTGTGGTTGTGACTGTTGTTTCATCACCTGAGTCTGACCCAAAATCTTTCTGAATTGCAGCAGTAGTCTTCTTCTTCTTGCCATCGAACTCCTTGGGTTTCAGCTTCGGATGCAATGACCAACAATGTGCATCATCATGTCCATCCTTCTTGCAGTGAATGCATGAAGGTTTGTCTTTCTGTACAGTGTTTGCCTTCCTCTCTTTCCATTCCTACTTCTTATTTTCCTTGTTCTTGCTTGTAGTGGGTTTTGATCATCCCCCAATATTTGGGTTCACATTCTTTCCTCTAGCCTCTAGATGTGTAGCCAGAACCGATACCTCATCTATGCTAGTAGGGTTAAACATGAGAATGGTGTGCCTCAAATAGCTATGTATACCACCTATATACTTCAACAATGTTTCAGGTGAGTCTAGAGAAATGCCTAGAATTAAAGCTCTTTTTCTAAATTCTTGGGTATAGCTTTGTACACTTTTCCCCTTTAATTGGCGAAGATTTTTCCAACTCATCATTGCTTTCTGCATATAAGCTAGTGGATAGAATTATTTTTAATGGTAGAAACAAATTCACTCCAGGTAGAGAGAATTTTACCATGCTTCTTCAAATCATCTTATGTCCTTCCTTCCCACCACACTAGGGTAGTTCCTCCAAGGTGAAGGCTGGCCAGCTGAATCTTTCTCCTTTCTGAATCGATGTTCTGCACCCTGCAATATACATCAATCTTCTAATCCAGTTATCTAGTTTTTTTCCATTTAATTCTCCATCATATATTGGCAAATCACATTTTACATCTAATTTAATCAAAGATGTTTTCTTCTTTTTATTTTCAGGACTAGAAGGAGGTTTTGATAGAGGAGGCTCTTCCCTTTTCCCTTTGCCTTCTAAATGGTCATCTAGAAGAGGTTCCTCTGTTCCTTTGTCTTGTTTGGAGGTTGAAGTACTTTCACCTCGACCTTTCTTAAATTCTCGATACATCTCTTCTACCATGGATCTCATGGTCATGAAACTGTCCATGAACTGAGAGTCTGATTCCAAGGGAATTTCTTCTACCATTTTCCTCCTAGGATAGACTCTTCCAATTTCTAGGTTAGCCTCAACTATTTCTCCTTCTCCTAATTTGAGCTTTGACCTAGTTAGCATTCAACAATCCAGCACAAGCTTGTCTAACCTTAGCAACCCTAAAGCTCTGATACCACTTGATCTGATAATGAGATCTTAGACAATTATTAAGGTATTATAGACTCATGTGCATGGATTTGCCTATGTTACTTTGTGCAATGGATCGATAAGATTGAGAAATACATAGACAATGAAGTAGTTAAAGAACATAATAGAGAAACACACATAAGCACAGCAAGTTTAATAAGGAGTTCACCCAACACTCCTGGGCTACTTCTCCTGATCCAACCTTCAGTGGTGACCTCTCTATTATGTCTTCAGAAGTAGAGTTTTTACAGAAGTGAGTTGAATTTGAGTCTCACACAACAGATACAAAACAACAAGGCTTCACTTGGATCCCCCACGTCTTTCTAAGTACACAGACTCTCCTCACTGACTCTCTGTCTCTGTTTTCTCTCTGTCTCAGCACTACTTGTCTCTATTTTTGGAAATCTGTGGCTTTAAAGCCAATCGGCAATGTCTGTTCATTTCTCCTTCTCGGGTCTTTGGCTTCCCGACCTCTGTCAACTCAGATCCCCTTCTGAGCATTAACAATCATTGCCAAATGCCTTTATAGATGGTGGCCACCTGTTTTGTAATGGAAAGGGTCATCGAGCATTTGAAATTCCCAGAAATAGCGTTCTCTGTTTACATAGAGAAACGCACTAAAAGCTATGAAAATCTGCCAAACTGTCGCTTATCGGATTTGAATTATTATAGATTCTGCCTTATAACTCCTATCGGGTCCACCTTTATATCACTTATCACATCTCCACTGTTAATTGAGAGATCTTGATCCAACGGTTGAGGTTCATTTCGGTCGGATCATTCACACGGGGGTTACCTGGTCGAAAAGGGTGGTTTTTTCTCTCCAGGGCCTGGACACATGGTAGCCAGTGTATGGGCTCGGACGGAGCCCGGCCAAAACCACTTACCGCCTATGGCCCGCCCGAAATCCTGCTTGTTTCATGATTTCGATTTGTATTTTAAAAATACATGAAAACATTGAAAAACCTCGTAAAATGGCTTTAGACGGACTTGAAATATTATATATTTGAATTCATAAACCCTTTTGGGTCCAGTTTCATCACATCCGCACATTTCCTTCGTATTTCGTTTATTTAACAAAAAACGCAAATACAAAGGAAAATGTCGTTTTCCGGATCTCAAAATATATGAAATGTTACCTATTTCTCCAT
Source organism: Pinus tabuliformis (assembly GCA_031772625.1). NCBI lineage: Eukaryota > Viridiplantae > Streptophyta > Pinopsida > Pinales > Pinaceae > Pinus > Pinus tabuliformis. Next base: position 95,733,219 of record CM062805.1, on the reverse strand, counting down.
CGATTCTGACTATCGCAAGTTAGGTCTATATCAATGTCGCTCCATTGTAATGCTCTGATGCAATGTTTCGATGTGATTGATCGTAATCGCATATCGCACATACCCCCGGGCCGTTTGTAAGCGCTCCTCTGTGGTTTGCCGACGTGATATTGCGATTCAACTTGGGTCATCGATCTGCGCGCTTGATCGACAGTCCTCGTTGACCCCACTGATCATTGTCGCATATTCCATGTGGTCTCCACTGATAGCCTCCACTTGCCACCACTGATTGCTATTTACCGATTGGATCTAGACCGTTGATCGGCCAGATCCGACGGCTCCTGTGCATTGCTCCGTTGACCTCCGATAAGCTTCATTTCACTGTTTTCTTTATGTTTTTGCCTCCCGATAGTGTTATCCAACTTTTATAAAAGTTCTTCTCATGTGATAGTTTTGATCTTTAGAAGACTTAGAGGGTTTTCTAGGATCCATTTGGATCGACAATTTGTTGTGTGTGGAGCATGATTGTTCAGAGGTCTTTGTTTCAACCGGATGTATACCCAAGGAAATTTGTACACCCCTCCACACGGGGGGGTGCGGGGGGGACTTGTCCCCCCTGCGGGGGTCTGGGGGGGCCGATCCCCCCCAGCTGGGGGGTCCGGGGGCCAGCAGTCCCCCAGCGGGGGCTCGGGAGCAGCGCCCTCGAAGCTAAAAACAAATGTAAAATTGCCTTGTAAAAGTATAGTAATTTCTAGTCAATCTGGGTCGTTCATTAGGAGGATGATCTGACGGTAGAACTTATGTTTAGTTTAGGGTTTTTTTGCCCTAGAAGGCAACCCCTCTCTTTGTATGAGGGTATTGTATTTGAGGCTGTGAAATAGATGTGTATTCTGTGAGCGAGAAACAGAGAGGTGAGACTGTGAGAGAAAACAGAGGATATTACAGCGGATTTGCTGTAGGTTGTGTCTCTTCATTTTGCTGGATAATAGAAAGGAAGGACTAGCTGTTCGGGGTGGACGTAGCCCAAACTGGGTGAACCACATATATCTGTGTCTCTCTTGTTTTGTGTGTTTTCTATGTTTATATTTCTACAATATTTTGTGTGTTCCATTGCTCCGTAATATATAATTTTCTAACATAGTTTTCATAAAACAACAAAATAGAAATCAATGGCTATTGAAAGAGGTAAGGCATGTTTCAGATCTAAAGAAAAATCTGATTTCAACAGGGCAGATGGGAGGTGAAGGCTATGTAACTACTTTGACAAATAAAACCTGGAAGGTCACAAAAGGAGCCCTGGTAATAGCAAAAGGAGAAAAGGTTGGTACATTGTATTTATGCAATGGTATTTCTAGTTCTGTTAATGCTTTAACCTCTACAGGAGAAGATACAACATTGTGGCATCATAGGCTCAGGCACATGAGTGAGAAGGGGATGCAGATTCTTCACTCAAGAAATTTGTTGCCAAGTTTGAAGCATGTTGATTTAATATTCTATTAGAATTGTGTTTATGGAAAACAGAAGAGATTCAGATTCCTCAGAGTTGGGAAAGAAAAGAAGAGAGAAAAATTAGAGCTTGTGCATAAATATGTATGGGTACCTGCTCAGGTATCATCTCTTGGTGGCTTTCATTATTATGTTACTTTTATTGATGATGCAACCAAAAAAACCTGGATTTATTGTATTCAAGATAAATTTGATGTATTTGATACTTTCAAGAAATGGAAATCTTTGGTTGAAAATGAGACAGGAAAAAGGTTGAAGTGTCTTAGAGCAGACAATGGAGGTGAATATTGCAGGAAAGAGTTTGATAGGTATTGTTCATAGAATGAAATTCGCAAAGAGAAGACAGTTCCAAGAACACCACAAGAAAATGGTGTCTCAGAAAGGATGAACTGGACAACCATAGAGCGTGCAAGGTGCATGAGATTGCATGCAGGATTGCCTTTACAATTTTGGGTAGATGATGTAAATATTGTTGTTTATCTAATAAACAGAGGGCCTTCAAGTTCCTTGGATGGTGGTATTCCAGATGACGCATGGACAGGTAAAAAAGTAAACTGCTCATTTTTAAAAACTTTTGGTTGTGAAGCCTTTGTCCACATTAATAAAGAAAATAGAACAAAGCTTGAGGAAAAATCAAAGAAATGTACTTTTATTGAATATGGTGTTAATGATTTTGATTATCACTTTTATGATTATGAAAAACACAAAATCATTAGGAGCAGAGATGTCATACTCAATGAAAAGGTTTTGTATAAGGATCAGCTACAGGAAAAGAAACAAGAAAAAGAAAACAAAGAATACACAGTTCTTGATGAGATCACAGAAAAAGTGATGGTGCCTGAAAATCATAATAATCAATGGCTAAAACAACAACCAAAACAGCAACAAGCACCTCAAACACCTGAAATTGGTGTTAGAAGATCTACTCGGATAAGTAGATCCCCTGAACAATACTCTCCTTCATTATATTATGTACTATTGACTGATTCTTGTGAACCAGAATGTTATGAAGAAGTAGTGCAGTTAGAAACCAAGAAGAATAGGGAGCAAGCCATGAAGATAGAGATGGAATCCTTAGCACATAACCAGACTTGGGACTTAGTCAAGTTGCCTGCAGGTAAAACAACATTACAGACTAAATGGGTTTATAGGTTGAAGGAAGAAGGAGGTAGAAAAAGGTATAAAGCTAGACTTGTGGTGAAGGGGTTTGCACAAAAAAAGGGTATAGATTTTGATGATATATTTTTTCCTGTTGTTAAAATGACTTCAATCAAAACTATTTTAATTCTAGTAGCAGCTAAAGATTTACATCTTGAACAGTTAGATGTAAAGATAGCCTTTCTCCATGGGGATTTGGAGGAAGAGATATATATGCAGCAGCCACAAGGATATGAGGTAAAAGGTAAGGAGAAACTAGTGTGCAGATTGAAGAAGAGCTTGTATGGCTTAAAACAAGCTCCAAGGCAGTGGTATCTAAAATTTGACAGGTTTGTGTCTGAACAAGGTTATACTAGATGTCACTCTGATCATTGTGTTTATCTCAAAAGGAAAAATGATGGCAGCTATATTATATTGTTATTGTATGTAGATGACATGCTTGTTGCAGGTTCTAACATGCAAGAAATAAATGTGCTCAAAAGAAAATTGGAAAACTCATTTGCAATGAAGGATTTGGGTGTTGCAAAACAAATCCTTGGTATGAGAATAACTAGAGACAAGAAGAATCGTAAATTAACATTGTCTCACAGTGAGTACATACAAAAGGTGTTGAAAAGGTTTAATATGAAGAATGCAAAACCAGTTAGTATACCTTTGGCTAGCCATTTCAAACTAAGTAAGGAAATGTGTCCCAAGAATCAAGAAGAAATGATTGATATGTCTAAAGTTCCATATGCATCAGTAGTTGGAAGCTTAATGTATGAAATGGTCTGCACAAGGCCTGATATTGTACATGCAGTGGGAGTTGTAAGCGGGTACATGAACAATCGAGGAAAAGAACATTGGATGGCAGTGAAGTGGATTCTCAGGTATTTGAGAGGTACCACAAATCAATCATTATGCTTTGGCAGTTCAAACATTTCTCTACAGGGATATCTTGATGCAGATATGGCGGCTGATAGAGATAACAGGAGGAGCACCACAGGGTATTTGTTTACTATGGTGGAACGGCTATCAGTTGGGTCTCAAAACTTCAAAGTTTTGTTGCACTCTCAACAACGGAAGAAGAGTATGTTGTTGCTACAGAGGCTAGTAAAGAAATGATTTGGTTACAAAGGTTTTCGGATGAATTGGGTAAGAAGCAGGAGTTGGGCAGGTTATACAGTGACAACCAGAATGCCATATATCTTTCAAAGAACTATGCATTTCATTCCAAGACTAAACATATACAGCTCAAGTACCATTTCATACGGTCAGCATTGGAAGATGGACAATTGAAGCTAGAAAAGATACACACTAGCCAGAATCTTGTAGATATGTTAACAAAAGTTTTAACCGGGGAGAAACTGAGAGTCTTCTCAGTTTCAATTGGTCTTCAAGTATGATGAAGAATATCAGAAACAACCGGGTCCATAATGGAGTCATTGTCGAGCAAATGAAGTAGCGGTGGAGTTGCTATAATTAGTCTCCAAGTGGGAGATTTTTGGGTGTGGAGCCTGATTATCTTCTTTATTCAGAGGTATCGCTGCATTGGACCCCAGTTCGTAATGGGGTGGAAACACCGCCCATAATATTTTCGTTGCAAGGGGGGTCTAGGGGGGGCGACTGCGACCTTTGGGAGCCCCCCCTGGCGAGGGATCAGGGGCAGCATCCCCGAAGCTAAAAATAGATGTAAAATTGCCTTGTAAAATGTTCTAATTTCGTAGTCAATCTGGGTCGTTCATTAGGTGGAGATCTGACAATAGAAGTTATGTTTAATTTAGGATTTTTTTCCCTAGAAGGCAACCCCCTCGCTATATATGAGGGAATTGTATTGTGTCTATGTAGATTTGTATTCTGAGTGAGAAAGAGAGAGGAGAATGTGTGAGAGCGAAGAGGGAATTATAGTGGATCTGTTGTAGGTTGTATCTCTTTAGTTTGTTGGATAATATAAAAGGAAGGACTAACTGTTTCTCCGTGGAAGTAGCCCAAATTGGTTGAACGACGTATATCTATGTCTCTCTTGTTTTATGTGTTTTCTGTGTTTGTATTTCTGCAATATATTTTATGTGTTCCATTTCTCTGTAATATACAATTTTCTAACAGAAGGGTATACAAGCCAGCAGAAGAAGTAGTTAGTAGTGCGCACAAAAGACTTCTCTATTATTGCAGGGCAGTTGTACAAAATGGGGTCAGACGAAATATTGTGACATTATGTACCTGACTTTTAATGAAGAAGCATTCTTGTAGAGGCTCATGGAGGAGCTGCAGGAGGACATTATGCAGGAAAAGCAACAACGCAGAAGGTTCGCGTGTTGGGTTGTGGTGGCCAACTCTGCATAGGGATGCGAAAGCATATTGTAGGGCATGTGACGCATTTCAAAGGACTGGCAGGCCATCGTAGAGGGATGATTTTCCTTTGATTTTGTAGGTGACGTTACAACCATTCGAGAAATGGGTGATTGACTTTGTGGGTCCAATTCAGCCTCAAGGAAAGAAGACATGTGTGTGGTACATCATCGCCGTGACTGAGTACTTGACCAGGTGGGCGGAGGCATAGCCTATGAAGGATTGTACAGGCACGGCAATGGAAAATTTTATTTTTGAATACGTATTGACAAGATTTGGTTATCTAAATATCTTGATGAGCAATCCCGGTACGCACTTTCTTAACGAAACAATCAGTGCGTTGACAGAATAATTTCAGGTGTATCATTAGAATAGTATGCCTTATCACCCGTAGGCCAATGGGATGGTGGAATCATTCAATAAGATACTGGAGAATGCACTGATGAAGGTCTGCAATGCTCAGAGAAATGACTAGGATGTGCACGTACCAGCAATGCTATGGGCCTACAGAACGACTTACAAGAAGTTGACTGGGCAAACGCCTTTCAGACTCATGTATGGCATAGAAGTTGTGATGCCAATGGAATACATTGTACCTAGTCTTCACATAGCGGCACTCACAGGAATTTCGGACTATGGAGCCCTGGAAGAGAGGCTCGTGCAGCTAGAAGAGCTTGAGGAGGACCGATTTCTAGCTGGATTTCATCAACCGGTTCAAAAGGAGCGCGAAAAGGCATGGCATGATTGGCACATCAAACTATGCACCTTCAAGGTAAATAATCTAGTCTTGTTATATGATAGTAAATTTGATAAATTTCGAGGGAAATTTCGGATGCACTGGCTAGGGCCATATGTTATCAAGGAGATTATCGATGGTGAAACAATTCAGTTGGTCAAATTGAATGGAGAACCCTTCCCAAGGAAGGTGAATGGAAGCCGATTGAAGCCATACACCGGTGATCCAACTAGGTGACTATATGATGGAAGTATAGTCTTAGCACTCTAGGTAGCTAAAAGGAAGCGTGGGACTATAAACTACACTACCCAGGTCAGAGAGCTGCGCAATCGGGGAATTGCACAGAATGAAGATATGTCACAATCCCCACATAAGCGCGCAGGGGGATTCACTAGCAAGGAAGCAACCACGCAGAGCAGCCAGAAAGTGATTGTTAAAGTCAGTGCTCATGATTTGATGATGAAAAATGGCCAAATGGAGTGGGGGGAAGTATTTAAGTCAGACTTTATGGACCAAATCTCTGAAAATCTACCACCAATCTAGCATTAATGAACCGATTTTGGGGGGGACAGTTGGATTTGAATTTGAAAGTGCCTATAAATTACAGGTGCCTTCCCAGCGAAAAACACTTGGCATTTTGAGAATTGATTCGTTGATCTCTCAAGCACACATGAACCATGAAACCTTAAAGATTTTTCTAGCAAGTCCTGTGTTTGAGACATTTCCACATGCAAATTAGGAGTTATTACGTAGCATTATGTTGACGCCCACTGAATCTATGAGCATGAAAGTAGCGACAACCGAGGGAGCTGTCCCAGAGGTGGATATGGCAGCAGAAGGAGCTGCCCTAGAGGGTGCGCCTACAAAAATACCAGCTAAAGTACCAAAGTCCCCACGCACGCCTAGGCCAAGGCCTACCCCAACCACGGAGGGTCCCAAGATCAAGAAGGGCAAGCAGGTTGAGCCACCGTAGCTAGTGATCGCATCTCCTAGGAAACACCCGCAGAAGGTTAAGCCCACTGCACAGGAAAAGGGCAAGATAATTAACCTACAGGCGGAAGAAGAGGAGTTTGAGGACATCCCAATGGATGATGAGGATGTTGGGGTGGAAACGAAGGATGTCGAAATTGTGGGGTATGATCCCATCACTAAGCTTCCTGAGTATGTTCCTCTGCATAAGGGAAATACCAAGGTGCCCAAATACATTGACAAGAGTAAGGTCACCCTGCATACACCCCTCTTGGCGGACCAAATTGTGCTTGAAGGACCGCGCTTGGGGCATGTCCCCCTTTTGAAATTAGAAGACTGGGATTCAGCGTACACAGAGCGGTTTCCTCACCTAGCAATGGATCAACTCATGCACTGCGTGTTCCACAAAACCATTAGAGTCACCGCGTTGGAGCCAGGAAAGTGGCTGAGAGGCGTGGGTAAGACAGGACCGCTCAACCTGTCGTGGGTGCCACCTTACAACCATGCGCCCATCACAATGGTGGTAATCAAGCAGCTATTGTGCTTGGTACACGATGGGTGTTTGTGCCTGGAGGAGCCAATACCCATCACTGATAGGATGTTCCATAGGATCACGTGACTGCCATACATATGGGAAAATCCGGCCATGGCGTTTGGCAGAAAGACTGGTGAGCATGTCCTTGCAGAGGCCATGAAGGAAAAGTTCAAGTTAGTGAAGAAGTAGCACGGTTATTCCATTTCGAGTATCTGTGACCCAACAGTCAAAGTATCCATACAACTCTTCACAAGGAAGGTCATGTGGAAGTGTCGCACAGACGAAGTGTTAGCACCAGTCGTAGTTTTGGTGGCCCAATATGCAGAGGGAGTTCAATTTAAATGGACATGCTACCTCTGTGGTGAGTTCCTCGCGAACTACAGTGAGGCACGGGATCTCAGCAAGACATTTCACTATGCATGGCTCTTACTTTCCATAGTGTTGGTAGCATGGGAGCTACCCAAAGATAGTCAGTTTCCTTCGGTTCCACCAAACCTAACAAAGGTTGTGAAGTATGCTTTGTTGTGGGTGACTAAGGATCCTTAGTGGATAAAGGACAACAAAATATTTTGGACCCTAATGGAGATGAACATGCACATGGCCATCAACCGCAAGCCGCGGTTGTCCCCTACCAATTTTGAAATATTGCAGGAATACGTGGAATTCAAAGCTGATTTCCACCACGTCTCAATAAGGGCATGGAAGGAACCCGAGTAGAAATGGAATGAATTGCTCTACCTAGTGAAAGATGATTCGATCGACACGGTCCTTGACAGCCAGCCGGTAGAATGGTGCACTACCTCAGACTTGGTTGCAGGATCTAGCAACACTGCCACACAGCAGAAGAAGGAAGAAGCCAAGCTGAAGATGGAGCAGCTAGCCAAAAAACGAAGAAAGAAGGCCGATGTTAAGGCTAATGTAGAGCACATTACCACGCAGGAGATAGGTGGACAGGCAGGAGGAAAGGAGCATGGTTCTGACAAAGAGAAATCGCCCTCACTAAAGATAGAGGAAGAAGCGAACAAACAAACAGAGCAGAGAGGAGTGGACCTGGAAATGACTTTGTTCCGTATTAAGCGCACCAAGGGTCCAGAAAAGATTGAGCCGTGGAATAATTCCAATGAGAGAAAGACATATTTAGATCTGATCACCCTAACATATGGGGATCTGAATGATATAAGGGATACGGTGTGAGATGCCACCACAGAACTACTGTAGCAGTTCGAGCAATAGTAGCAGCAGGCACTAGGTGTTATTCAAACGGGTCTGCAAGAGTTGCATATCCATGCCTCACACATGCAAACCAGCGTGGTGCCCACCAGTGTGGCCATTGGCACCTCAAAAGCTGCAGAGATGTTGCGCACTAGGGACCCTCTAGCCATAGTGCTGTTAGACAAAGCATTGACAACGACAAAGACTGACGCTGACAGACCCGCTTTCAGTGCCCTCAAGGGCATGGGAATTAATCTGGAATTGCTTCCTAGCGAAGTCCTTTACCTTTTGCAGGATGTTGTGATCGCTAAACTTCGGACCCGCAATCACCGCGTTTTGCAATTGATCAGTGAGAAAAAGTTAACCAATGCTTAGATGGTTGTACAGCACGACTCCGCCATCAACCTTGTATCTGACCTAACAGATAAGGATCAGTGCCTCACAAAGGTTGTGGATGAAGCATGTCGGACTGTCCCGTAGTTGGACATCCCTAAGGCTGAGCCAGTTGATGTGCGGGTTCAAAAACTCGTTGCGGGAGTGTGTGACGTAGTCACAGAGTTGGCCAAGGTTTAGCTGGAGCTGAATCTCAAGATCGCGGAGTTACAATTAAAGGCCCAGCCTTTGACTCCACCGAAAATCATGAGGTAGCGCGTGACTACTGTGGTAGATGCGGTAGCAGTGGTAGCAAGTGCAGTCATGGACTACACGACACTTTTTGATCAGATGCTCGAGGTCCTCACCAGCCTACAATAGGACCCCAATGTACATAGGCTGGAGACAAAAGCGCAGGAACTGCAGCAGCGCTACGACGAGGTTAAGGCAACAGTGTGAACTGTTGTCATTACGTAAAGGCTCACGAAGCTGCAGGAGGCTAAGGCACTAAAGGAACAAGTAGACGCAGTGTAGCACAAGGAAGCTGTGTTGAAGGCTCACTTGAAGCCTTGGTTAGATGAGGCCTATGAGATTATGACTACCATTGAAGGCAAGTTGGTCAGTCTGCAGGTGTTGGCTTATGGGGGACTGACCCAGGTTCAGTTTTATTTAGCCAAACAAATCCCTACACTATTGGCCCTTTTGGCATCAGCCCGTGGAGCGTAGACTGAAGTCTCACCCAAAGCAGTATGGGGGGATGTTGGAACCAAGTTTCCGCACCCTTGATATGGCTGTGATGTCAGTTTAATCCAACTATACCTTCCTTTGCACAGGTTTCTTCGCGCTTTGTTCTAATCTTCAGTACCTTCGCGATCTGTTACAATCAGCTTTCGTGTAGCCCTAACCAGGGGCTGAGATGCTTTCGCACTGTTATGGCAGCAAACTGCGCTATTTCCCAAACTAGACAAAGTATCTTACTTATCTTATTAACAGATATTGATTATCTTCGTGTAAACAGATACTCTAACTTGCGTCCACTTAGCCAATACAGTTATACACATTCACGCATCATATAAGTATTATAAGTGAAATTCATACCCAATATAACAGATCCATAAACAGGAAATAAATACACAGCAATGATAGGAAACTTCTCTTTATTAATTCTTCCAAATGATTACAGACTCGACTTGCCCTGCGCACTTAGTTGTAGGGGTCCACGCACTTAGCTGCGGACTACTAGGCCTCTACACACTTAGCTGCATAGCCTCTTACTATGCTACAACCCAAAAATAGACTTTACACTTCAAAATTATCTCGCATACATCATTATTCCTTAGACATTTTGTGATGCCTTAACTACTTAGAGCTTTCGCTCTATTTATACAATCCCATAGTCTGTGGACCATGGGTAGATCTTATACAGCTGACATTACATTATCAAAATAAGGGCAGATAACCCTATGACTCTTTAATAACTACGCACTCCATGCCCACAAAATGCAGAGTCTTTACATTGGAATTACAAAATCGGACCAAAATATGGGCTCTAAGCCCCAAAACTACCCTTGGGGGATCCCGCATCCGATAGGCCCCCAAAAAAAACACTGTGACTTGCCCTCGAGTCACTCTATAGGTGCAAAGATCTTAGCGCGAAGACCTCCCAACTCTAATTGGATCACTACAAGTTCGACAACACACTAAGCGGCTGCCTGCTGAACTTCCTCTGCGCGTTGTTCTGTGATCATTGTTGTTGAACTGCTACCCTGAATCCTCTCCTGAGTTGCTTGCAGTTGCACGAGATTTTCTTTAATGGAGGTTGTAATGGTATAAGCATCGTTGATCCATGGTTGTAGGCACGCTTTCAAAACTGGCTCTTTATGCCAAGCAGCATCCATCTGCTCCTTGAGCGCCTTTGCCTACTACATCCTTGCAAGCCTCTGTGTAAGGGCAACCGTTCATGTGGTCCCTTTTACCTCGTCGTACCTTTGTTTCAGCTCATGCGCCTCTGTCTCTAGGTGCTCTATGTTTAGGTCCTCCTGCAGGGTGTTGAGGACCTTAAACAACCGCTCAAACAGCTTCATGCAGTTTGTCACTGCACTGTTAACCGCTGCCATTGCTGTTGTGATCGCAGTGGTACGTTGTTCTCTCACCTCTGGCGGAGTTGAAGGTTGTGCCTTCAACTATAGTTATGTTATCTGAAGGTTCAACTCTAGCTAAACCCTGGCCATTTCTTCTTTGGCATCGCGCACCCCTGTGGCTAAATTACATACGTGCGCCTCCACCAGTTCCTCTTCTTGGATGGCAAACTTCGGGACCATATGGAAGGCTTCCTCCATAACCTACACTATCTGTTTGTTCTACTCCATGACCTTGTTGCACTACAGGCTCAATCGCTCAATTTTGATGCGTTACTTGCTCATTACCTATAAAACGTAACTCTCCCTGGCCTAAAGTTCTGTGGTGACTCCATCCTGTAAGAGATAGAGTGTCTCCCTGTTGAAGCCTCCAAAATCGTTGCAACAACATGGGGGATGACCACCCGGTCCGGACCTTAAAGCAGCTCTTTTTCCATTTGAAATGGTGGTTCCAACTGGTTCAACTAGGTCCAGTTACCTTCTCTCAATCTCCAATGGCTCTAAAATATGACTTTCATTCACCAATGGAAAAGAGACATCAGATCAACCATCTTGCTGATCAAGTAAGAAAGTGAACCTTAAGTTGATTTAGGGCTCAGCCAATCCACTACTAAAGTTTGCCTCTTTGAGAAGAGGACTTAAAAGAATGTATAATTTATTCTAAATGCAAACTTGTTCTAAGATGCAAGCAAAAGAAACTATATTAATCCTATCTCAATTAGGCAGATATAGATATAACCTAACCAAGAGCAGGTGTTTATAATATTGGGATTGAAATATGTCTTGTTTGTAATGAATATCGTGTTAATGAAGTAGTTCAATTAACTGACATTATGGATAGCAAAACACATCCTATTGAGATCTTTTAACTGAAATAATCAATCAATCAACACTCAGGAAGAAGTTCTCAAAATGATTTTGATCATTTAATCAATAACTAGAATAATTAAACAATAATATACGGAAGAAGTTCACAACATATCACTATTTATTCATCCAATATTAAAAGACAGATTTATGAGTAAATAGTTACTCAGAAATCAGAATTCAGCCCATAAGAGCATAGATAAATAACAACACAAAATAGAAGCAAATTACCCATACCGAAAAAAGTGCACAAATATGTAAGTAAATTGACACAATTCTTGTTATCAAAAATGAAACCAGCATTTAAAACAATAGTATTCGAAATATCAGTTTCTTAAATCCATTTCTCCAGCTCAGGTCTCTAATAGTCCTTTACAATGCCTGGGCTTCTGCTTTCAAAAGCAAAGCTACAATAGTGCAGCTCTGTTCATTATACATAACTCAGGATGTAAAAGAAAAACCTCAATAATCTCTAGATCTGAGATTCTACTCCTCCCATCTACAACTCTAAATCCCTATTACAAAAGTGCTTTTAGAATTCTAGAATTGCAGAGGAGTGCAACCCCTATTATATTCTGCAATCTGTTATTTATAATATTTGCAAATGAATTCTCGAGAGGAAAGTTTATTGAAGAGAAATCTGCCCAATCCAATTTTATTTGCTCAAAATTCTCATCTTTAATTGCTGGAGCACCCTCATTGATTAAGATCTTTTTCTCCATATCTCTTCTACTATTTTCCTGCAAAAAGAAATCAAAATGAATTAAGATGTAACAATAAAATCAGAATACCATTTCTGGCATTTAAAACAAATCCAATCAAATTCAATTTAAATAAATAATTGAAAATAAAATATAAACTCTCTATTGATGCCTGTGATAGTTTAATTGGTCAAAGATATCATTGATGAGTGAATCTGCAATTAGAAAAGGCTTGGGCAAATGAAAATGCAGAAAATAAAACTCAGAAAATTGATTTTGTTTTCAAAATTCGGAGCTTGATCTTATGTATGATTTTTGACCCAATAAATGACTAAATCTATTAGTGAAACCTCCTCATAAATGTTCTCCTTGATTTTATCTTTCTAATGAGTCGTTCTGGGCCTCATTTGACCAAGTATAACTCAATCTCAATCTATGAGCTTCCAAAATTGATGAGTCAAATCTAGCATAAATCTGGAAATTCTATTGCTAAATTAAAAATCAGAAGTTTAATTAAAAATCTAATCTTAAATTAGAATTCTAATTATCTAATAATTAATTCTATTTTAATTATTAATTATGAACTAAACTAATTAATTAATAAACTATTTATTAATTAATATCTAACTAACTAAAATATTAACTATTTATAAACTAATTAATATTAATATAAATAATATTTAAATTTTAATTTAATTAAATTTAATTAAATAATATATTTAAATTAATTAATATAAAATTAATTATTTAAATTAATAAATATTAAAACTAACAAAAATAAAAAACTAACCTACCTTCCTACCTTTACTCATACATATGAATTAGTTTTTTGAAACTCAAAACAAAGATAAAAGCTTTATAAAAAAACCTTCGTTCATGCTTTAAGCCTTTTAACTACCGCATATCGCAAGAACTTTGGATCAAGGTTTTTCAGATGTCCTTCCTACCTTTACTCATACATATGAATTAGTTTTTTGAAACTCAAAACAAAGATAAAAGCTTTATAAAAAAACCTTCGTTCATGCTTTAAGCCTTTTAACTACCGCATATCGCAAGAACTTTGGATCAAGGTTTTTCGGATGTGCATGTTATAAAAATTGCGATGGATATGTGATGTAAATTTTTTTATTTATTTATTTATTATATATATATAATTTTATTTTAATTAAATTAATTATATTTTATATAATAATTAATTTAATATTAAATATCAATTTTTTTATTTTTGGTTTTATTTTGATTAGGTTCATTTAAGTTATGAAATTTTCTAAATTATAGCCATTTTGAGTTTTAGAGATTAATAATTTATTTGAAAATTGGAGTAAATTACTAAAATCTTGATGTTTCATAATTTGGCTATACAAGTAAAAAAATGAGAAATGTTGGTAATAACTAACTAAGGGTTAATATTTAAAATAAATGCATTATTGAACTAATTTATTTACATAAATGGAATATTTACATTTTATGCATTTTTAACCCAGGGTACATAAATGATTAGACTTCAAAGGAGTGTCATTTACAAACCAATTATCCAAATAAGGTAAAACAAGTATCAATGGGAAGCTTATGAAAAATCAATTTTAACAAAGTAATCAAAACAAGAATCCAAAGAAAATGAAAAATTATCAAAAGCGTAGGATAATCAACTAAATAAAAATCCTAAAAGGTGTTTAGCCAAAAATTTTATAGAAAGAGTCCCCATTATTTGAAGTGAACACATCAATAATGGGGGGTTGTGTTTTTTACCACAATAATGGCGACACATGGGAGAAGCACCAGTTATCTCTGTTTGATATGAATGAGATTTTCCTAAAATTAAAGTAAAAATAGTTAAAGAAGGGAGAATTATTTTTTGGAATGTTTGACTAGGTTCATTAGTCTAAATAAAAGCAAGAATCATCTAACTGTAATTTTTCTTAAAATTCCTCATAAATTAAAATATTTCAAAACTCTATATCAGTCCTTAATTAGTTGTAGAGATAAAGCAGTGGTCACTTTACAGCTTAGCTTTTAAAATATACTCATTTGTCACAGGTAGAGCCACTGTTGCCAGTAAACATCTATAGTCTCAACAAGGTTACCTTTTAATCTTCAGTGATTCAAAATCCCATCTCTTTAAGAATTATTGACCTAGAGATAAATCTATTTATATATGTATTATTTTTTTTATTTTTTGTTATAAATCTTAAAAGCCATTGTCCTGGTTTGGTGGCCAGATAGTTGACAATGCCATTCACTGGTTATAATTGGACTGAACAAGCTGGCTCGTGATGAGATCCCTTGTCTTATAATTGTTTGCAATCATAAGCCATTACCTTGATTTGTTTAGCAGTGTTGGTAATGTCAGCCTATTTTTCCCCTATGATCATGGTAAGCAGGCTCATGATGAAACCTCTTATCTTTTAAGTTTAAATATGTCTCTGGATTATACTTTAGAAAAATAAAACTCTTTGGGACACGAAGAATCATTGACTCCTTAAGAGTTAAGAATAACAATTTCAGAGTTAAAAGGTGATTTGCTGTAAAGTGTCTTTTACTTGGTTAAAAATAACTTTTCTTGACTAATAATAAAACTTTGAAAGATCTTAATAACATATTGAAATCTCAAAATGATTACAGTTTTGATAAAAGAGAATTTTTTTCAGATTTTATGATACTTTGTCAACTTCTCTTGTTTTGTAATCTCTTCCTTAAGTATGTCCACCTTTATAATAAGAAAATCAAACTTTATTAAGAGATTTTAAAAGAAAACTAATAGGTGACTATCAACAATTTTTCCCTATGTATTCCGACCATTGTTAGGTAACAAGAAGGCCTTCCATATAAATCATGGCGAAAACACCAAAATCAAAACTGAATTTAACCAAAGGAAAATAATTCTTCTGCTAAAATGAGAAAGAAATCAACAAACAAAAATAAAAATGAAGAAATTTTAAAAGTGGAAAGGAAAATCCAAGTTTCGTAAGATAAACTCAAACAAAAATGTTTATATCAATATCTCAACAATATGAAGAAAAATAAAATAATCGTGTAATCATTCCTTCTTATGTCGAGAATTAGAAAAATCATACCTTGCATGGTTGTAATTGTTTTAGGCTTTTTGGATAGCAGTGATGATAAAATTCAGCCACAATGAAAACTTTTTATCTAATATCAATTTTCTTGTTTCAAAGCATCATCTTAATCATTTTCTAATAAAATGAATGCTTAAAGAAACAAACTAAAAGTTCAGAAACTTCCTAGTGTAGTTGTTTCGATGAAGATTATCGCTGCTTATTGAAATAAAGCTAGGAGAAGAGTATAGAACTTCAAAAATATGATCCGGCAGAGAATTAAAAGCTTCAAATGGAGAACTGCAAAACAGATCTTTTATATCAGCATATTTTAAAAACAAAACTAAAGTAATCAAATAGAAATTAATGAAAGTGGGTACATGGATCTTACCATTGGATAATTGCATTTGATCTTACCTGAAAGGTATCAGTTTCTCCAAACTAGCTGACTTCTTATTTTAATTAACATTAAAAATATGAAGAAATCCAACTAACCAAAATCCTATATCCCAAAATCATTATTTATTTTATTTACACTAAAGCAAGCAGTAAAATGTAAAAATGGAATGCTTAGTGCTTAAGGGAATTGAAATTAAAAGAAATGCATCAGAAATGAGAATGAAAATTTGTAGCAACGAATGTTTCTCAAAATATTATAAGTTTCATATAAACTCCATTATTTTATATATTGTTTAAAATCAAGACCAAATCCAAGATAATAAAATCTAAATATGAAGATAGAGAGGTCTTGAATTCCATTTTTAATTATGGAATTATATATTTAAAACTAAAATATATGAGAAATCAAAATGATTTAAATATACTGCAAATTGGTCATTAACTGTTTTCTTATGAAATTGGTTACCCAAGCTCGCTTTTAAAATAAAACATTGTCGTAACGGATGATTCGCATCACATGTTTCTTCACCATACTTCAAGTTTAATTTGCAAGGCTTCACCTTTGTTGCTATGCCATATATCGATTAAATGTTAATGGCTTAGAGGCATGCATTGGAAGCTATCGCATGGGAGATTGCAATGGCAAATTTGTCGATATGAAAACATGCAATGAGAAAATGTGCGATGAGATGGAGCGATCGCATCATTGGAGAAATATTATATCGAAGATCGGGGAATATTCACATTGTGCTTCCCACATCGCACAACACACATCGCAGATTTGAAATTGTGATGTGAGCATAAATAAAAATGTGATGAAGCGATTGCGATATCGGCGATGCGATAGATGACATGGCTAATTGGCGATCAACAATCTTAAGCACATGAGGTAACAATTCTCGATACGTCGATATGCGATGAAAAGTGGACCCGATAACTTTTATGATGAAAATTTAATAACATAACAGATCCAAGACATCAGTCCTTTAAAATTATACCCCTACTTTTATTGTGATTGAATGGACGCGATATTTTATAAACTTGATTTGAATTTCATATCGGGTCTGGAATTATGTGGTTATCGCAATATCAGTAAAGTCGTCTATCGGAGATTAGAGATTCATGATAATGGAAGTATATTCAACTGCAAACCTCCGATATGCGAAATGTGGTATGACATATGAGCGAGGTAATACATCGGAGGTCTTTTATGAACAATTTGTTATCAAAAATGCTAAAAACTACTTCCGATGAAGTATTTCGCTACAAATGGTTGTGAAGTGGATGATGTGATATCAGAATGAAATGATTGATGAAGATGAGCAGGATGAGAATATTGCAAACATTTTCACTGAAGTATCAGAAATATGAAAATCAAGTTGAATCTTATGATATTGCTTGAAATTTCCATTGGGTTTTCTGATGGTTGAAAGCAAAGTTAAAAATGTTCAAATTCTAATGAATCACAAAATAAAATTTCCCTGAACATGTTGCAAATTTGAAATGATTTGCTGCTTACTTCAAGTTTTGAAAACAAATGAAAACCTACAAATAAAACAAAACAAAAATCAAAAATAAACTAAGGAAAAAGAAACTAATAGATGAAAATGAACTTGTAAAGGCGTACTTGGAAGGAAATTGTCTATAGATTTTACCTCATGAATCTTCAAATTCTTCCTTCGATTTATTAAAATTTTGTCTTTGTTCAAAATCATCTCATTATTTATTCTAAATCGAAGTGTGCAATCAGCTTAAATAAAATCTGCTTATTCATGTTCATGAAATATAAAATTTACTAAAAATAAATATGAAAATAGTCTTCCCTTTTGAATTGAAACAACAACTTATTACCTCTGCTCATTCCGAATTAACTTGAGAAAAAACTATATTGTTATAGTGACTGTTCAATAATGCCTTTAGTAAATAAATATGATGCGTATTGCAGCATCAAATAATAAAATAAAGATCAGATGGGATAAAGCCACTAATTGTAAAAAATATCAACACAGATTTAAATGTGTGCATATAGCAGCATAGACACCCTTAAGGCCATTTTAACAAATTCTGAGGAAGATAACATGAACTTCATGTGATTAGAGCAAAAAGTAAGACTGACTAATAATGATTGAATAGGAATTAAGCTTATAATAGACAGTCATATTTTCCACAGGATAATGATGTCATGAAGCTTTATGTCATCAAAAGCTTCAATATATAAATTTCAAAATAAAATCTTAAAAGGAAACCTCGAAATGAAGAAAAGTATCTTTAAGGCGATCGGTGCTAAGTGCAAACTTAATTGAATTTAGTCAAGACATTATTCAAAATAGGTAGAGTAGAGGTATTGCTGCAATAGATTTCGATTTAAAAAGTTCCTGATGAGAAGAAAATGTTTCACTGAAAATGTAAATGATATTAGAAGGGTTGATCGCTTGCTTTATTTATATCTGCAAAACTATTAAGAATAAATTAGCTACATAAAACAAACTAACTAAATTAATTATACTCCTATTCTAACCATATGATGAAAATGACTAGGTATAGTCATATTTCCAATGTAACTATTTTCTCATTTTAATCCCTGCATGTATGTACAATTTAAATGTTAATAATAAAAATAGAAATCTTATTGAACTAAGAAAATTAAATCTGTAAGTAAAATGCACAGTTATTGTTAGCAACTTAATGAAAATCTTTTTCTCTTGAAATTTCTTTTTCAATTGAATACCAATTGGATCATAGAAATCTGGATGGATTTCTATTAATAATTGGGAAATGTTCAAAAGAGGAGATGAAAGGCCAGATTGTGGATATGAGCTTTTAGATTCAAAGGCCTGGAAAAAACTGTTAGTGTTATGTGTAAATGTTAAGCTATTGACAATCTTCCATGAAGGAAAAGTTCCCAAATATTTTTTAAATGAATTAATGAAAAAATGATGGAAATATTTCAAATGAAATGGAAAGTTATTAATTAAATTGGATTGCTGACAGATTTCTAAAAATACATTCTCTTGTTGATATTGCCTTTGAGAAGATAGAAGCTTTTGATAAAACATTAGCATTGATTGAAATTGAAATTGAAATAGATTTTGATGCTCTTGATTATAATATAAAACTTCAATTTTCCAACAGGGCAATGCATCAATTGAATGTTTGATGGTAAAGTGCTCAATATGCCAGTGTAATGTATGAAAAATCTGAAAAACAAAATCTAAAAATAAATCTGATTTTATACAAAATAAGTGAGAAAACAAAAATAAATGAAATCACTATTTGTACAACTAATGTTATAGCACAATTGGGATCGTTTTGAAATAATTTATTTTTCACAAGGATTGGCCAGAATTATGGAATTTGAGTAATTTTGAATTCCAACTTGTGAATTAGAAATAGAATTATGATTATGAACAGAAATGAAAGCTTGATCATGATATGAATCATAAATTGGAATATCTTCTCGAATAGTGAAATCATAAAGATAATTTTCTACTTTAGAATGAGGATTAGCTGGAATAATTTCTAAATTGAAATGTTCCTCATTCTCAGATGTTATTTGAATCTTCTCGTGAGGATTATCTTGAGAAAAATAGAAATCAACATCCTCAATGGCAGAGTAATTATCATAAATGACTTCACAAGATTCTTTGGAATTCCCTTCAATCTTATCCAATATATCCAAACAAGGAGGAACAAGAATTTATGTTCATTAATGGCAAAAGAATGATTAATTATTGTTTCTCTATCTTGTTAAAAATTTATTGGTAATTCATTTAAATCATCTTCTTTAATTTCTTAAATATTATTAATATCAAGAGGGGAAAAATTATCATCATTAAAAATATCAAGATAAAGGGAAAAATGTGAATCTGAAATAATGCATTTAAAAATGTCTTTGTTTGAGAATTCTTGTACATTATGCTCATTGTAAATTTTAGATTCTAAATCATTCTTTTGTGTGCTCATGCTTTCTTGAAGAAGGCTGTTTTGCTGCTCTGATTTCGGCATTTGTTTATCATGGAAAAATTCACAAATTTGTACAGTAGTTTGCGTTTTATTATTTACTTTGACTGCTGCTTGCTGATTTCCTGAATTTACCTCAAAGTAGCTTTCAGATTTCAAGGCGGCTCTTTCTCCAAAATTGCTGCTATTGTCTTCTTGTATTTGATCAGAAATATTTTCCAAGCTTTGTGAAACCTCTTCATCACAATTTATTTGCACATCCAAATTGGAATTCTCATTTATGTTGGAAGGGGATGGAACAAAGCTTGAACTAATTTCATATGGATTGGGAATGGGAGGAAGAGAACAAATATATTCAAACCAATCTAGTGATTCTTCTTTCATAGGTTTATCTTTGACATTAAATTTTAAACAATTCAAATGAAGTCGAATATTAAAATCTCTAACAGACTCATTTTCATTTCGTAGATATTCAATTTCATCACATACCTGATCATTATCATAGCGTCAAATTTACAAATGAAAATTGTAACAAATTGATCCCAGCTGTGAATTGAGGCAACCTGAAGAGTTCTACACCAGTTTCTAGCTTCTGCCGCAAATGTGAGAGTAAAAATTCTGCATAAAATGCCTTCATCAATTATTTGAAAAACATAATTTGAAACATTCTAAATAAATTGAAGGACATGATTAAAAACAAAAAAATCTCTTACCATTGAATTTTACCTGAAACAAGAGTCTTACCATTTCGGGTGGAGTATTGGAAGATACACGTCCATGGATACAACTCCAAATTGGAAGTTTATGAGGAGCCATCGTGATTAGGTTAAAATGTTAAAATTTAAAAGACTCCAAAAGACAACAAGATTCAGGCCTTCCTTCTAACGCCAAAATTTTGAAGCCTCGAAAATCGTTGCAACAACATGGGGGATGACCACCCGATCTGGACCTTAAAGCAGCTCCTTTTCCATTTGGAACGGTGGTTCTCACTGGTTCAACTAGATCCAGTTACCTTCTCTCAATCTCCAATGGCTTTAAAATATGACTTTCATTCACCAATGGAAAAGAGACATCAGATCAACCTTCTTGTTGATTAGGCAAGAAAGTGATCCTTAAGCTAATTTAGGACTCATCCAATCCACTACTAAAGTTTGCCTCTTTGGGAAGAGGACTTAAAAGAATGTAGAATTTATTCTAAATGCAAACTTGTTCTAAGATGCAAGCAAAAAAAACTATATTAATCCTATCTCAGTTAGGCAGATATAGATCTAACCCAACCAAGAGTAGGTATTTATAATATTGGGATTGAAATATGTCTTGTTTATAATTAATATCATGTTAATGAAGTAGTTCAATTAACTCAAATTATGGATAGCAAAACACATCTGATTGAGACCTTTTAACTAAAATAATTAATCAATCAACACTCAGGAAGAAGTTCTTAGAATGATCTTGATCATTTAATCAGTAACTTGAATAATTAAACAATAGTATACAGAAGAAGTTCACAACATATCACTATTTATTCATCTAATATTAAAAGACAGATTTATGAGTAAATAGTTACTCAGAAATCAGAATTCAGCCCATAAGAGCAGAGATAAATAACAACATAAAATAAAATCAAATTACCCATACCGACAAAAGTGCACAAATATGTAAGTAAATTGACACAATTCTTGTTATCAAAAATGAAACCAACGTTTAAAACAATAGTAATCGAAATATCAGCTTATTAAATCCATTTCTCCAGCTCTGGTTTCTAATAGTCCTTTACAATGCCTGGGCTTCTGCTTTCAAAAGCAAAGCTACAATAGTGCAAACTCTGTTCATTATACATAACTCAGGATGTAAAAGAAAAACCTCAATAATCTCCAGATCTGAGATTCTACTCCTCTCTTTTACAACTCTAAATCCCTATTACAAAAGTGTTTTTAGAATTCTTGATTGCAAAGGAGAGCAGTCCCTATTACATTCTGCAATCTATTATTTATAATATTTGCAAATAAATTCTTGAGAGAAAAGTTTATTGAAGAGAAATCTGCCCAATTCAATTTTATTTGCTCAAAATTCTCATCTTTAATTGCTGGAGCACTCTCATTGATTAAGATATTTTTCTCCATATCTCTTCTACTATTTTCCTGCAAAAAGAAATCAAAATGAATTAAGATGTAACAATAAAATCAAAATACCATTTCTGACATTTAAAACAAATCCAATCAAATTTAATTTAAATAAATAATTGAAAATAAAATATAAGCTCTCTATTGATGCCTGAGATAGTTTAAGTGGCCAAAGATATCATTGATGAGCGAATCTGCAATTAGAAGAGGCTTGGGCAAATGAAAATGCAGAAAATAAAACTCAGAAAATTGATTTTGTTTTCAAAATTCGGAACTTGATCTTCTGTCTGATTTTTTACCCAATAAATAACTAAATTTGTTAGTGAAACCTCCTCAGAAATGTTCTTTTTGATTTTATCTTTCCAATGAGCCGTCCTGGGCTTCATTTGACCAAGTATAACTCAATCTATGAGCTTCCAAAGTTGATGAGTCAAATTTGGCATAAATCTGGAAATACTATCGTTGAGTTAAAAATCAAAATTTTAATTAAAAATCTGATCTTAAATTAGAATTCTAATTTAATTATTAATTATGAACTAAACTAATTAATTAATAAACTATTTATTCATTAATATCTGACTAACTAAAATATTAACTATTTATAAACTAATTAATATTAATATAATAATATTTTAATTTTAATTTAATTAAATTAATTATATTTAAATTAATTAATATAAAATTAATTATTTAAATTAATAAATATTAAAACCAATAAAAAAAAATTAAACTAACCTACCTTCCTACCTTCACTCATACGTATGAGTGAGTTTTTGAAACTCAAAACAAAAATAAAAGCTTTATAAAAAGACCTTCGTTCATGCCTTAAGCCTTTTAACTATCGCATATCGCAAGAACCTTGGATCGGGGTTTTTCAAATGTGCATGTTATAAAAATTGCGATGGATCCGATATTGCGATATGCGATGTAAAATTTTTTATTTATTATATATATATATATATATATGAATTTTATTTATATTTTATATAATAATTAATTTAAAATTTAATATTAAATATCAATTTTTTTTATTTTTGGTTTTATTTTGATAAGGTTCATTTAAGCTATAAAAATTTTTAAACTACAGCCACTTTGACATTTTGAATTTTAGAAATTAATAATTTATTTGAAAATTGGAGTAAATTATTAAAATCCCAATGCTTCATAATTTGGCTGTATAAATAAAAAAATGAAAAATGTTAGTAATAACTAATTAAGGGTTAATATTTAAAATAAATGCATTATTGAACTAATTTATTTACAAAAATGGAATATTTATATTTTATGCATTTTTAACCCGGGCGACATAAATGATTAGACTTCAAAGGAGTGTCATTTACAAACCAGTTGTCCAAATGAAGTAAAACAAGCATCAATGGGAAGCTTATGAAAAATTGATTTTAACAAAGCAATCAAAACAAGAATCCAAAGAAAATGAAAAATTATCAAAAGCGTAGGACAATCAACTAAATAAAAATCCTAAAAGGTGTTTAGCCAAAAATTTTATAGAAGGGGTCCCCATTATTTGAAGTGAACACATCAATAATGGGGGGTTGTGTTTTTTACCACAGCACTCTCAAGGGAGCGCAGCCATGTTTAATCCGACCCCTTTCAAGCGTCTTCCCATATGCCTATCGGCCTCGTTCTCTGTCATGAGTGCTCCATCTGGTAGCACTAATGTGTTGGTCAACCTGGCACGCAGCATTTCCTCAGCAGCTGAACTGCCGCCTGCGAGGCTGGTGGACAATGTGCCAGCCTGTGGAGAGAGCACCTGCAACTCATGTATCTGTGTCCGGAGAGCCCCTAATACCAACTGGTGTTTCTCCTCAAACTATTGGAAGGCCTCTGCAGTGACATCCCTCACCATTTCACTGATATCATGTAAATCCCCCTCAGTAAGGGTGATTGGGTCGAACGAAGTCTTTGAGGCCTTTTTCTTCTTTCGCGACCCTACCTGCTCTCTTGGGTGCGAACGTTTTAGCTGGGTGGACATTTTCTATGGGTCTGCGCCACCTTGTTCTATATCTGTCTCCGGTTCGGGCAAAGGTGACTTCTCTCCTTTGTGCTCTTCTTCTGTTGTTTTATGCTATTGTTCTGCCAACTTTGTAGCATCGCACGCTGCCTGGGCCTTAGCCGTTGCTTCTTCTTTCCGGCGATTTTCCTCCAGCTGTGCCATCCATAGTTTTGTCTCTTCCTTCTTCCGCTGCGTGGCAAACTTCTATGCTTCCACTGCGAAGCTAGTTAGAGTGCGCCAATCCGACAGCCAAAACTCAAGGACTACGAATATCACATCGTTAGTCGCCAAATATTGTAATTCATGCCACGTCTTCGTAGGGTCCTTTCGCGCCCTACTGAAGACATGGTGGAAGTCTGCTTTAAACTCCGCGAAGCTCTGCAGACTGTTGTAGACATTGGGCGATAACCGTGGATTGTGATTGATCCCCATCCTGATGTTCATCTCCATGAGCACCCAAAATATCTTGCTCTCCATTATCCTCTGTGTGTCCTTGGTTTCCCACAGCGAAGCGTACTTTGCTACCTCTGGAAAGTCCTGCGCGACCGTAGCGAACTGGCTATCTTCGAGCAACTCCCATGCCACTAGTACTATCAACAACAGTGTTAGAAAATTATATATTACGGAGCAATGGAACACATAAAATATTGCAGAAATATAAACACAGAAAACGCATAAAACAAGAGAGACACAGATATACATGGTTCACCCAGTTTGGGCTACGTCCACCCTGAACAGCCAGTCCTTCTTTTCTATTATCCAGCAAAATGAAAAGACACAACCTACAGCAAATCTGCTATAATATGCTCTGTTTTCTCTCACAGTCTCACCTCTCTATTTCTCGCTCAGAGAATACACATCTATATCACAGCCTCAAATACAATGCCCTCATACAAAGAGAGAGGTTGCCTTCTAAGGCAAAAAACCCTAAACTAAACATAAGTTCTACCATCAGATCATCCGCCTAATGAACGGCCGAGATTGACTAGAAATTACTATACTTTTACAAGGCAACTTTACATCTATTTTTGGCTTCGGGGGCGCTGCCCCTGAACCTCCGCCGGGGGACAGCTGGCCCCCGAACCCCCAAGCCGGGGGGATCGGCCCCCCCGGACCCCCGCGGGGGGGACAAGTCCCCCCCACACCCCCCCGCGTGGAGGGGTGTACAAACTTCCTAGGGTATACATCCGGCTGAAACAAAAAACCTTAGAACAATCATGCTTCACACACAACAATCTCCCACTTGGAGAATGATTGTAGCAACTCCACCGCTGCTTCATTTGCTGGAAAATGACTCCTCTTTAGACCTGGTTGTTTCTCATCTTCATCGTCATCCTTGAAGACCAATTGAAACTTAACATGTTCTCAGTTTCTCCCTGGTTACAACTTTTGTTAGCATGTCTGCAGGATTCTGGCTAGCGTGTATCTTTTCCAGCTTCAACTATCCATCTTCCAACACTAATCATATGAAATGGTACTTGAGCTGTATGTGTTTAGTCCTGGAATGAAATGCTGAGTTCTTTGCAAGATGAATGGAACTATGGCTATCACTATATAACGTGCCCATATCATGCCCCTTACCCAATTCACCCATAAACCTTTATAACCAAATCATTTCTTTACTAGCCTCTGTAACAGCAACATACTCTGCTTCTGTTGTTGAAAGCGCAACAACACTTTGGATTTTTGAAACCCAACTGACAACTATTCCACCAACAGTAAATACATATCCTGTAGTGCTCCTCATGTTATCTCTGTCACCTTCCATATCTACATCAACATATCCCTGTAGAGAAATGTTTGAACCACCAAAGCATAATGCTTGATTTGTGGTACCTTTCAAATATCTGAGAATCCATTTCACTGCCATCCAATGTTCCTTTCCTGGATTGTTCATGTACCTGCTTACAACTCCCACTACATGTGCAATATCAGGCCTTGTGCAGACCATTGCATACATTAAGCTTCCAACTGTTGATGCATATGGAAATTTAAACATATAATCCATGTCTTCTTGGGTCTTTGGGCACATTTCCTTACTAAGTTTGAAATGGCTAGCAAAAGGTATACTAACTGGTTTTGCATTGTGTATATTAAATCTTTTCAACACCTTTTGTATGTACTCATTCTGAGACAATGTTAATTTGCGATTTTTCTTGTCTCTAGTGATTCTCATACCAAGGATTTGTTTTGCAGCTCCCAAATCCTTCATTGCAAATGAATTTGCCAATTTTCTTTTGAGCACATTTATTTCCTGCATGTTAGACCCTGCAACAAGCATGTCATCTACATATAATAACAATATAATATAGCTGCCATCATTTTGCTTTTTCAGATAAACACAATGATCAAAGTGACATCTAGTATAACCGTTTTCAGACATAAACTTGTCAAATTTTAGATACCACTGCCTTGGAGCCTATTTTAAGCCATACAAGCTCTTCTTCAACCTACACACTAGTTTCTCCTTCCCTTTCACCTCATATCCTTGTGGCTACTGCATATATATCTCTTCCTCCAAATCCCCATGGAGAAAGGTTGTCTTTACATCTAACTGCTCAAGATGCAAATCTTCAGCTGCTACTAGACTTAAAATAGTTCTGATTGAAGTCATTTTAACAACAGGAGAAAATATTTCATCAAAATCAATACCTTTCTTCTGTGCAAACCCCTTCACCACAAGTCTAGCTTTGTACCTCTGTTTTCCTCCATCTTCTTCCTTCAGGCTGTAAACCCATTTATTCTTCAATGTAGCTTTTCCTGTAGGCAACTTGACTAAGTCCCAAGTCTGGTTATGCATTAAGGAGTCCATCTCTTCTTCCATGGCTACCTCCCTCTTCTTCCTGCTTTCAACCTGCATTGCTTCTTCATAACATTCAGGTTCACCAGAATCAGTCAACAATAAATAATATAATGAATGAGAGTATCGTTCAGGGGGTCTACTTATCCTAGTAGATATTCTAACACCACTTTCAGGTGTTTGGGGTGCCTGTTGCTGTTGTGGTGGTTGTTGTTGTTGTGGTTGTTGATTATTATTATTTTCAGGCACCTTTACTTTTTAAGTGATTTTGTCAAAAACTGCATATTCCTTGTTTTATTTTTCTTACTTCTTTTCCTGCAACTGATTCTTATACAAGACCTTTTCGTTGAATATTACATCTCTGCTCCTAATGATTTTGTGATTTTTGTATCATATAAGCGATAACCAAAATCATTAACACCATATCCAATAAAGGTACATTTCTTTGACTTTGCCTCAAGCTTTGTTCTATTTTCTTTATCAATATGGACAAAGGTCTCACAACCAAAAGGCTTTAAAAATGATTAGTTTACCTTTTTACCTGTCCATGCTTCCTCTGGAACACCACCATCCAAGGAACTGGAAGGCCCTCTGTTTATTAGATAAACAGCAGTATCTATAGCAGCTGCCCAAAACTGTAAAGGAAATCCTGCATGTAATCTCATGCACCTTGCACGCTCCATGATTATTCTGTCCATCCTTTTTGACACACAATTTTCTTGTGGTGTTCTTGGAGTTGTCTTCTCTCTGCGAATTCTATGCTCTGAACAGTACCTATCAAACTCTTTGCTGCAATATTCACCTCCATTGTCTGATCTAAGACACTTCAATTTCTTTCATGTCTCAATCTCAACCAAAGCTTTCCATTTCTTGAAAGTATCAAATACATCAGATTTATTCTTAATACAATAAATCCAAGTTTTTCTAGTTGCATCATCAATAAAGGTAACATAATAACGAGAGCCACTGAGAGATGATACCTGAACAGGTCCCCATACATTTGTATGCACAAGCTCTAATTTTTCGCTCTTCTTTTCTTTCCCAACTCTGAGAAATCTGACTCTCTTCTGTTTTCCATAAATGCAATTCTCACTGAAGTCCAAATCAACATTCTTCAAACCCAGCAACAAATTCCTTGAGTGAAGAATCTTCATCCCCTTTTCACTCATGTGTCCGAGCCTATGATGCCATAATGCTGCATCTGCTCCTTCGGAAGTTAAAGCATTAACAGAGTTAGAAAAAACATTGCATAAATACAATGTACCAACCTTTTCGCCTTTTGTTATTACCAGGGCTCCTTTGGTGACCTTCGAAGCTTTATCTGTGAAAGTTGTGATACAACCTTCACCGCCTAACTGCCCTGTTGAAATCAGATTTTTCTTTAGATCTGGAACATGCCTTATCTCCTTTAGTAGCCATTGGTTTCCATTCTGCTGTTTTACAAGAACCTTACCCATTCCAACAATTTTATAGGGTTTATCATCACCCAAACGAACTTGACCAAAATCTCCTTGAACATAGTCATGAAAGTATTTCTTATCAGGTGTGGCATGGAATGAGGCCCCTGAATCTACCACCCAGGAATCAGTAATATTTTCGAAAGAAAGAATCAAAGCATCTTGTAACACCTCACCTGTCACATTTGCTTCATGATTGTTTTCTTGATGTGCATCTCCTTCTTTTCCCTTCCGAGATCTACAGTCTTTCTTTAGGTGTCCTTTCTTTCCACATTTCCAGCACACTATCCCCGATCTGGACTTGGATCTTCCTTTCCTTGATTTACTGCGATATCCTGAGCTCTTTCCTCTTTCTAGTTTTCTTCCCCTAGACTCTGCACTCAAAGAATTACCCAATGTCTCACCGGAGCTTTTCCGTCACATTTCCTCGCTAAGGATAGCACCGACAACATCATCAAACTTTAAGGTACTAGATCCAGAGACAGAGTTACTAATGGCCATTACTAAACCATTCCAACTTTCTGGCAATGAGCACAAGAATAACAGAGCTCTAACTTCATCTTCAAAATTTACCCCTACAGAACTTAACTGACTTGTAACTGTATTAAAATCATTTAAATGATCTACAACAGATCCATCTTCCAACATCTTCATATTAAATAACCGTTTCATAAGAAATACTTTGTTGGAGGCCGAGGGTTTTTCATTTAGTTTCGACAACACCTGAATCAAACCCTATGTCGTTGTTTCCTTCGAAATGTTGAAGACGACTGACGCAGCGAGGCACAACCGTATTGTTCCGGGTGTCTTTCTATAGAGAAGGTTCCTTTCTTCATCTGTCATAGCCATCAGCTTCTTTGTTTTTCCGCTCAATGGTAGGTACAGATCTTTCTGATACAGATAATCTTCCATCTGCATCTTCCATAGCGAGAAGTTTTGGCCGTTAAATTTATCGACCCTAAACTTACCATCTTCCGCCATTGCTCCCACTCGAACAAGGAACCCTTCTTTCCTATGAGTTTATCAGCCAAATAGACCTTCAGCTCTGATACCAGTTGTTAGAAAATTATATATTACGGAGCAATGGAACACATAAAATACTGCAGAAATATAAACACAAAAAACACATAAAATAAGAGAGACACAGATATACGTGGTTCACCTAGTTGGGCTATGTCCACCCCAAACAGCCAATCCTTCCTTTCTATTATCCAGCAAAATGAAGAGACACAACCTAGAGCAAATCTGTTGTAATATCCTCTGTTTTCTCTCACAATCTCACCTCTCTATTTCTCGCTCAGAGAATACACATCTATATCACAGCCTCAAATACAATGCCCTCATACAAAGAGAGGGGTTGCCTTCTAGGGAAAAAAACTCTAAACTAAACATAAGTTCTACCATCAGATCATCCGCCTATTGAACGGCCCAGATTGACTAGAAATTACTATACTTTTACAAGGAAATTTTACATCTATTTTTATCTTCAGGGGCACTGCCCTTGAACCCCCGCCGGGGGACCGCTAGCCCCCGGAAACCCCAGCCGGGGGGGATCGGCCCACCCAGACCCCCGCGGGGGGGACAAGTCTCCCTCGCACCCCCCCACATGGAGGGGTGTACAAACTTCCTGGGGTATACATCCAGCTGAAACAAAAGACCTCAGAACAATCATGTTCCACACACAACAAACAGGAGCCATGCATAATGAAATGTTTTTCCCTGCTCCTGTGCCTCGTGACATTTCGCAAGGAACTCACTGCATAGATAGTTTTTCTAGTTGAACTGGACCCCTTCTGTGCATTGCACTACTAGTGCAACCACTGGCGCGGGCACCTCATCTGCACGGCACTTTAGCATCACCTTCCCTACCAATATCTATGTCGCAACCTTAACTAGAGGGTTGTTAATTTTGGAGATGGCATACCCTCGCTTCTTCTTCTCCAACTTAAATTTCTTTTTCATGGCCTCCGCGATGGCCAAGTCATCACTTTTTCCGTCTGAAATTTTTGATGGGTCCTCCCCTATGCAAGGTAGCCATGTGATCCGGTGAATCAGATGGTCTGTGATGGGGATGGGCTCCTCCATCCACAAGCACCCATCATGCACCAAATTGAGCAGTTGCCTGATGACGAAAATGGTCAGTGGGTTGTGGTGGTAATGCAGCACCCAAAGCAAGTTTAGCAACCATGCTTTCTCTACATCTCTCAGCCATTTGTGTGGCTCCAATTCAATCATTCCATCCAGCGTGTCCATATTCTGGCGCATTAGCATTGCAGTCGCTAAATGCGGAAACTTCTCATGGTCCGCGAGGTCCCAATCATCAAAATTTAACACGGGAACCCATCCCAAGTGCGCTCCTTCAAAAATAATATCATCTAGGAGCAGCGGAGTTTATAAAGAACTCTTGATCTCATTTATATCCTTAGGAACCTTGGCTTTACCCTTCCGTGAAGGAACATATGCAGGCAGCCTGGTGATAGGGTCCGCACCCTGGGTTTCGACTTCCATCTCTACATCCTCCTCCTCCACCAGGATTTCTTCAAACTCTTCCTCCTCATCGGCCTCTAGAATAATGGCCTTCCCCTTTTCCTCCATTATGAGCTTAGTCCTTAGTGGATTTCTGGGCGAGACGTGCACCGATATCATGGCCTGCTTATACTTCTTAGGTCTCGGTGTGTGCGGTGATTTAGGAACCTCTGCAGTTATTCCGGCGCTCTCTGGGGCTTATACTTCCTAAATTTCTGACGGCTACCTCGACCGTCACTAAACTTGTTTCCATGGCTTCTTCGAGTGCTAACATAGTGCGATTCCACAGTTCTCTTAGTGTCTTTGGTAATTGCTCAAGCAACAAATTCTCTTTCATAATATCAAATAAGTCTCAGTTCATGAATATCTGAGCGCACAACAACTCAGTTCTAAAATTGCCAAGTGTTGTTTGTTGGACAGCCATTTGCAATTTATATTGCCTTTTGAATTTTAATTCAACCATTCCCCCCACATTTGGTCCATTAATGCTAGATTGGTGGAAGATTTTCAAGAATCTAGCCCATAAAATTCGCCTTAAATGCCTGCCGCCCGCTCCATTTGGCCTCAAACCAAGCATCACATCGTGAATAGTGACTTTGACGGTCAATTTCCAGTTGATCCGTGCGGCAGCACAGCTATCCTCGCGCTGTCGCGGACCATATGACACTTCGCTACTGCGCGCAGTCCTGACATCGTGCAGTTCTTGGGCAGAGTAGTTTAGAGTCCCACGCCTCCTTTCAGCTGCCTAGAGCGCTAAGACTATGCTTATGTCACTAGTCAGATGTCCAGGCCACCTATGTATGGCTTCAATTGACCACCATTCACTTTTACTGGGAAGGGATCTCCATTTAACTTAACCAGTTGGACCGCGCCACCCATCGGCAATCTCCTTAATAACATATGGTCCCAGCCAATGCATTATGAGTTTCTATGTAAATTTATCAAACTTACTATCTTACAACAGCACCAAATCATTCACCTTAAAGGTGTGCAGCTTAATATGTTGATCATTCCATGCCTTTTCGCGTTGCTTCTGCAACTGCTGGTGAAATCCAGCCAAAAATCATTCTTCTTCAAGCTCATCTAGCTGCGCGAACCTCTCCTCCAGGGCTCCGCGATGCGTCATACCTATGAGCACTACTATGCGCAGACTAGGCACGATGTATTCCATAGGAATTACATCTTCCACTCCATAAACAAGCCTAAAAGGTGTCTGTCCTGTCAGTTTCTTACACGTCGTTCGATAAGCCCATAACACTGTTGGTATGCATAGGTCCCAATCACTTCGCTGCTCATTGCATAGCTTGGTCAGCGTGTTTTCCAGTACTTTATTGAATGCCTCTGTGCATAGAATATTCTACGCGATTTCTCTTCCTACATACTGTCTTCCTAACATTAAGAGCCATTTGCAAGTTCTCCCCCCCAACACATGTTTATTGACCATATATTTTAGCGCGGAGTACATGTGCCTCTGCGCAGATTGGGGCTCTTCTCCATAGGCTTGCATCCACCTAGCTACATGCACGTGCGGTTCATCCTGTCCATCATACTTGTCTGTCAATCACATCTTAGGCTTCCCAAATCATACTCGCATCATTCTCCTACATTCGTGCCAATCATCAAAACTCCCTTTGTGCGTACCCCACCATCTCGCGGGCATAGCGCGTAGTACCCAGTCCATGGCCTGGAAGTTTTTTTTCTCTAGCACCTCCCTTTCAAATGCATCCAAGAAGATGTATACCTCATTTATACCATCATAGGTAGGCAGATCTCTTACTTATGTCAATACGCAGCACTGCGACCTGGTCATCATATTGAAATTTAGCGTAGTTACCTCATGTAACTGATTCTACCATTGTTCTATTTCTTCGTCAAAATATGAAGTGCAGGAGCTCTCACACTCCCATGTAATTTTCCCATCCACAGTGGGATTTACCCAATCTTGGTCTCACACTGTTATCTTATAGATGCAATCCAAATCATCATCACTTTCATACTCGCGAACCGGTTCCGTATAGCATGATCCTTCAGCAGGGTCCAGGGGTACAATTACACACAGTGACTTATTCTCAAATATCATTTTTCATTTCTTCAAATTAATTACCTCGTTCATATCAATGGCCCAGTCAATTCCCAAGAGTGTAGGGTAGGGATTGTTGTCATCAACAATCTCTATCACTTCGAAATCTGCGAGCGCGCTCGCTCCCTCAATATCCACAGTTATTCCCTACAATCACCCCATGGGTATTATTTTCTGTTGATTCACCATCCTTAGCTGAATTGGAGACCATTGCAGCATGGGTTTCCCCATTCGTTCCCATATGTGTTTTGGCAGAACATTCACATCCGATCCAAAATCCAGGATGACTTGATCCATTTTGTATTCTCCAATCTACGCGGTAAGTCTCATTTCACAACCTGTTTTTTTCTTATGCTTTCCTATCTTCTAGACTACACGTAGTTCTCTTGGCACAGTCCCAACACATCTATTGATAAGTTCCTGTAACCCTTTCACAGCCTTACTGTCGCGCAGTAACTTCATACAACTTTCCAGGAAAGTTGTGAGCATGGATGGGTCCATTTCTGGCTCTGATTTATCTTTGCTTCCTGAAGTCGAGGCATTAGCAAAGCTCTTCTTAGCTTCCATGAAGGTTTCCTCAACGCGCTCCAAATAAAACTCTGCTTCTTTTGCTGGGGCTTTACGAACCCATGTACTATCTTCCGGTTGTTTCCCTTTGTCATATCCTGTCATGATTCCACTTCATAGCACAATGTCTACGTTCGGATCTTCCTTGCGCAACTCAGACCTCATCATCTACAGGTTTTGAGTCGGGGGAGGCGGTAGCACTCCTTTGTTGCGTGTCCTAGCTATCAGCGTAGGAAAATATTCTGTCTCATGATCAAACATCATGCAATACTTGCACGGTGTCCACGTTGGATTAGTGCAATCGCGGGCATAGTGTCCTGGCCCTCCGCAATTGTAGCAAATCAACTATTTGCGACCTCTACCAGGTCCTCCTCTGCCTCGGCCTCATTCGCGCCCCTAAAATCCTGTCCGCGCCATTCCTGCATTCTGGTCAAGGGGCCGTGTTTCGGCCTAAACTTTGTAGGTGGGTGCTCTATCCATCATCAATTCATAACTCCTATACATACGCTTTTCATGTCGCACCGCCCTACAAAAGTTGCAGAACAACTATTGCGAAGTTTGTGTATACTTCTGTAACAAGTGACAATTGTCTGTGGCATGTTTTCTGGCTATTTGACAGATCACGCACCACAAAGCAGGATCCGCGCTAGGTCCTTCTTGAGCTTCCGACCTTAAAGGCATTGGTCCTCCTCTTGCGAGGTAATTTGTAAAAATCAGGCAGTGGTCTTTGTCATGACCCTAACCCTTGTATTTCACACACCATACTTCTTCACGCACTTCTGGTCGAACTGTCCTATCCTATTTCAAACTCTGCATCTCAAGACATTGATTCTTTAGCTACACATGGATCTGCTGAACTCCTAGGTTAGGATCTTGCATCATGGTCTCATGGAAATCTCTAAGGACTCTGCCTAAGTTGTTATCTTCTGCTATGATAGCACACTCCTTAAATGTGGTAGTAGTGAAGCTACAAAACACTTGCGATGTTGTACATCCATCAGATTCATATTGGCTTCGTGGATCGTACATTTCAGCCTCTGATCCAACTCCCAGGGGTCTCGCCTGGTAGCATCGTGATATCTTTAAATCCTACAATCAACTGCGCTTCAGACTTAGGCCTGCTAAATTCTCTACTTAGCGTTGTTTGGATATCCGCGACTCTCGCATTCGGGCTATCATTGGAGTACTTAATATAGCAGGTCAGCGCGTGATCCTGCAGAGTGCTAACCAGTGTTTCTTTCTTTATATGGTCATTTGTAACACCTTGCACTTCCCATACAGCGCTTACAACAAACCAGAATTGGTCCGGATCTTCATTTCCCAAACCTCTGAACACAGGAAAATTCATTGTGTTTGCCATACTGAATCACGGTGGTGGTGGAGTTGGTACGGGTGAAGATGGATGTGATGGTGGTGAAGCCGGTGGTGGTGTGGGTGGAGGTGGTATTCGCGGAATTCGTTGTCTTATCAGTTGAATAGCACTTCGTAGAGAAACCTTCACGAGCTCTTCCTCATCTCCTTGTAGAGGTGAAATAGAGGGGCTATTTTCTGGACCCTTATTTCCTTCGTTCCTGTAAACATTTCCGCTTCGCATAGCTCCAAACATCAAGTTAACTGCATAACCTGCTTTTCGCTCAACAGCATTTTAATCCAAGTATTCAAAGACTTTACGTACTTACCTTGCAGTCCTTTGAGAAAGCATCCTTCTGCCTCACTATATCTGATTGAGGTGTCAACTGTGAACTCAGTAACGAATCCTCCTATAATACGATCGAGCCAATGATCATTCGATCGCACTAGCTCTAGGGTCCACACAATAGGACCGTCAAGCTTCCACCTTCCTTGGCTATCTATTAGAATCGCGATCCACTCGTATAGTTCAGTAGGAAGGACACGAAAAATATTTCATGGATATCCATATATAGGTAGTTGTCTAACCACTCTTCTTTTGACAGTCGCGGGTTTCTGTTCTCCTGCGTCGCGAACTTGTGAATTCTTCTATCCAACCAGCCTTCAATGTCTTTCTTAGTTGGATTCCAATGATACGACATCACACATATCTCATGTAGATTCTAGTCCCAGTAATGGAACCATTTGTTGGCTTATGGGGGCCTGACCCAGGTTCAGAGTTATTTAGCCAAACAAATCCCTACACTATTGGCCCTTTCGGCATCAGCTCGCAGAGCGCAGACTGAAGTCTCACCCGAAGCAGTATGGGGGAATGTTGGAACCAAGTTTTTGTACCCTTGAGATGGTTGTGATGTTGATTTAATCCAACTATACCTGCCTTCACGCAGGATGCTTCGCGCTCTACTCTAATCTTCAGTACCTTCACGATCTGTTACAATCAGCTTTCGCACAACCCTAACCAGGGGCTGAGATGCTTTTGCGTTGTTGTTGCAGCGAACTGCACTATTTCCCAAACTAGACTAAGTATATTACTTATCTTATTAATAGATATTGATTATATTTGCGTAAATAGATACTCTAACTTGCGTCCACTTAGCCAATATAGTTATACTCATTAGCGCATCATATAAGTATTAGAAGTGAAATTCATACCCAATATAACAGATGCATAAACAAGAAATAAATATGCATAAATGATAGGAAACTTCTCATTATTAATTCTTCCAAATGACTATAGATTCGACTCGCCCTGCGCACTCAGCTGCAAGGGTCTGCGCACTTAGCTGAGGACTACTAGGCCTCTGTGCACTTAGCTGCAGAGCCTCTTCCTATGCTACGACCCAAAACTAGACTTTACACTTCAGAACTATCTCGCATAAATCATTATTCCTTAGACATTCTGTGATGCCTTAACTACTTAGAGATTTCACTCTATTTATACAATCCCATGGTCCACGGACCATGGGTAGATCTTCTACAGCCGATATTACATTATCAAAATAAGGGCAAACAACCCTATGACTAGAGTATTATGATCCGGATTATCCACAGTATTATGTTCATTATGTCGACGTTTCGAACCCCAAAGGGGGTCCATCATCAGGACCAAGAATGATAGATTGAGAGAAGAATCTTCCTACCAGAATATATATAAACCTAAAGAATGATAAATAGTA
Source organism: Pinus tabuliformis (assembly GCA_031772625.1). NCBI lineage: Eukaryota > Viridiplantae > Streptophyta > Pinopsida > Pinales > Pinaceae > Pinus > Pinus tabuliformis. The sequence continues at coordinate 95,696,650 of CM062805.1, read as the reverse complement.
GAAGCCGACTAATTGAAAGAGTAACCTACATATATGAATTATTCAATTTTTTAATTATTTTAGTTTTAATTATTCTAATTAATTTAAGTTTAATTTTAATTTCTAATATAATTGATTTTCATTAACCTAATTAGTGTATAATAATAAAACTAATTAAATCTAATGAGATAATGAATAAATAAAATAATTGTAATAAGTTTATTTATTCATTATCTCATTAGAAGCTTAAAGTCTAAAACAACCCTATGACTCTTTAATAACTATGCACTTCGCACCCACAAAATGTAGAGTCTTTACATTGGAATTACAAAATCAGACCAAAATATGGGCTTTAAGCCCCAAAACTGCCCTTGGGGGATCCTGTGCCCAAGAGCGGGAGACTTAGCAGAAGCTACAGACTACTAGCGCAGGGTCAGTGACATAACAGTTGGTTGAGGAGCTGAAGCAGGCAGCAACGTAGTGTGCAGCCAAGGTAGCAGTTGTTTAGATCGAGCTGGGAGGTCTTCATGACAAGATCTCAGTGCCAGCCGAGTGACTCGAGGAGAAGTCACCATGTTTGTGTTGGGGGCCTGTTGGGAACGAGTCCCCTGGGGGTCAATTTTGGGGTTAAATACCCAAGTTTTGGGGCAGAAGGCCTGAATTTTGTGTAAAGAAATGTAAAGTCTCCGCATTTTGTGGTCACGGAGCGCAAAGATGTCTAAAGTTAAAAAGGTTTTCTGCCCTTAGTCTAGATAAGTTGTGTCAGTTTTGGATATCTACCCATGGTCCGTGGACCATGGGATTGTATAAAAATGGAAGTCTTAGAATATCTAAGGGAACGGACCATGGGATTGTATAAAAATGGAAGTCTTAGAATATCTAAGGGAAGAAGCACAGTAAGTAAGTTAGAAGTCATGAGTCAATTGTAAGTTCGAGTGAGCTAAGAGGAGAGTCTTAGCATAGGAAAAGGCTCTACAGCTGAGTCCGTAGAGGCCTAGAGTGGAAGTCCGCAGCTGAGTGTGTGGATCCCTGCAGTTGTGTGCGTATGGCGAATAGAGTCTGTACTGGGAACTTGAATCATAAATAGAGAGAAGTGTTCTGGAATCGCTGCATTTTCTATCTCTGATTATTGCATCCAATTATGATATGTTGAGTTTTGCGTTTACATTATAATGTTAATTTGATGTGCGAATGAATCTGTTTCTGTCTGTTACTTGAACGCAAGTAATAATATATGTTTATGTGAGGGTAATCTTAATTGCATGATAAAGTTGGCTAACCACTAAGATAATTCAGGAAACAAGACAGTAACATGGTTATAGAGGTGCGTAAGTGCCTGAATCATTGTTTAGGGTTGCGCGAAGGAAACATGGATACCTTCGCGAAGGTTCTAAAAGACGGAAGAGGAAATACATCGATAAGCCCTAAAGGCTTATCGATCTGCGCCAAGGTTGGGATTAAGGTAGAAAGTCAACATCACAACCATCTCAGGGTGTGGAAATTTGGTTCCTGCATCCCCCCATACTGCTTCAGGTAAGACTTTGATCCGCGCTCCACATACTGATGTTGAAAGGGCCAGTAGCGAAGGGATTACCTTGGCTACCTAACGTTGAACCCGAGTCAGGGCCCAACAAGCCAATAGAAATGAAGATCCATACCAGCTTTGGTTCTTCATGAAGGCTGTATGGGAAGCTCAGGGTATCACGGATGATCAAATGAATAAAGCAACGTTGGTTAGTGCTTTACAAGATTACGTGCTAACGTGGTACATTAAGTATTGCGTTGATAACCCAATGTTCACATTGGTAGATATCCAGACTGCGCTGAATAAGGAATTCAGTAGACCTAAGTCTGAATTGCAATTAATTGTGGGATTCAAAGAGATCATGATGCAGCCTGGTGAGACATCCTAGGATCTGGATCAGAGATTGAAGTGTACAATCCGCAAGGCTAACATGAATCTCACTGATGGATAGCACTGCGAATGGTTTTTGGCTTCGTTCCTATCTCATATAAGGGTTGCGCTATCACAACAGAAGATTGGGACCCAGGCGGAAGCCCTGAAAATTGCAATGAGATTGCATGAGACATTGATGCAAGATGTTAATCTGGGGGTTCAGCATATTCATGCGCAGTTGTGGAACCTTTTCCTCGAAATGCAGAGTCTGAAGAAAGATAGAATAGCTCGGCCCTAGGTGCGCGAAGAAGTTTGGTGCCTGAAGTGCAAAAGCGAGGGGCATGACAAAGATCACTGTCCAATTTTCGAAAATTATGTTGCAGCAGGGGGACCAATGTCTCTGAGGTCAAAAGCTCCAGCAGAGCCAAGTACAGGACTCGTGCTATGGTGTGCTATCTGTCAGGTAACTCGAAAACATGTGACAGACAATTTCCACTTGTTGCATAAATTTGTACAGACACCACAACAACTCTTCTGCAACTTCTATCAATCGATGGGTCATGATGAGCGCAATTTCCATAGTTACGAATTAATGATGGATAGAACACCTGCATATAGCGTTCAGGAAGAAACTCGGCCTCCGGACCAAGGCACTGGGGGAGCATGAGGAGAGTATCAAGGGCACAGATGAGGTCGAGGTGGAGGAGGACCTGGTAGAGGTCGGGGGTGGATCATATGTTACAACTGTGGGGGACCAGGACACTACTTGTGAGACTACCCGAATCCAACGTGTCTGTCCTGCCACTATTGTACTCTATTTGACCACGTGACAGAGGATTTCCCTATATTATTAGCTAATATACGCGAAAAGGAGGTGCAGCCTTAGCAACCGACTCAGAACCTACAAATAATGAGGGTTGAGCCTCGTGAAGAATATCCTAAGGTCAATATTGTGTTGTGGAGTGGAGTGAAGACTAGTGAAGATAAGTGGGAGAAACCTGAAGAAGGTGAGTGGGTCCACAAAGCACCAGAAAAAGAGACCGGGTTTGATCTAGAATGTGCAAGAGAAACGTTTATGGAAGTGAAGAAAAGCTTCGTTGAGGCCTCTACCTTAGGAAGTCAAGAGAAGCCAGCTGAAGAAATGGACCCATCCATGATTACTACTTTCTTAGAAACATGTATGAAGCTGCTGCACGATAGCAAGGCTGTGAAGGGACTGCAGGAGCTGATCAATAGGTGCGCTGGGAAGGAAAACGCTACTAATGGACCACGTGTAGTCAGGAATATTGGCAGGCATAAGGTGAGAACGGGGCGTGAGATGAGGCTCACTGCGTAGATAGGAGAATATGAGATGGATCAAATTATTCTAGATCTGGGGTCGGACGTGAATGTTTTGCCTAAACAAACATGGGAAAGGATGGGGATACCTACACTATAATGGTCTCTGATTCATCTAAGGATGGCGAATCAGCAAAAAATCATCCCCATGAGAAGATTGCAAGGTGTAATGGTTGATATTGAGGGCGCGAACGCACTAGCGGATTTTGAAGTAATAGAGATTGTGGATGAAAACAATCCCTACCCCGCACTCCTTGGAATTGATTGGGCCACTGACATGAATGGGGTAATCAATTTAAAGAAGCGGAAGATGATATTTGAGATGAAATCTCTCTGCATAGTGGTGCCCCTAGACCCTACAAAAGGACCGCGTTGAACATGTTCGCTATTATGAAAGTGATGAATATTTGGACCAGATTTACAAGAAAACGGCACGAGATTAGGATTGGGTGAATCCAATAGCAAATGGGTGCATTGCATGGGACCGTGAAATTTCCTGCACGTCAGATTCAGACGAAGAACTGGAGCACTAGCAGAATCGACTGCATGAAGTATCTACGCTACGTTGTAACATGATGACCAAGTCATTGCACTGTGTATCATCAAAGGTAAGAAATCTGCCTTACTATGATGGTTTAACTGATGTTTATAAATTTTTGGATGCATTCGAGAGGGAAGTGCTAGAGAAGCATCACTTCCAGGCATTGGACTGGACACTGCGCGCTACACCCACGAGATGGTGGGGCACACACAAGGACAGTTTTGATGATTGGCACGTGTACATAAAATGATGAGAGCGCGGTTTGGTCACCCACAAGTGCGGCTAACAAAAAAATATGATGGGAGGAATGACCCGTGTGACCATTTGTCTAAATGGACTAAAGTGTATGGAGCAGAGCCTCAACCCGAGTGGGTACATCTGTTTTGTGATACCTCGGATGTTATACCACTGAATTGGTACTTGGAGATAGCGCTGCACCATGGCACCGAAGAATGGGATGTTTTGCAGCAAGGGTTTTTTATAACATTCAACTTTGAGGATGGTTTTGAATGTATTGATGAAGCGTTGCAGGAGGTCAAGGCAACGATCTTCAAGATAATGTAGGATCCTCTAGATTTGATTCAACTTGATTGGAGTACCCGGCTGAGCCACACGTTGGAGTGCTACAATGTCACATCAGAAGAAGAAGAAAAAGACCCAAGGAAGATTAATATTCCAAAGACTGAAGGTCACCGCGAAGTTGAAGGACCGTAACTAGAGAATCCAGACACCACCGAGCCGCTCAAAACTAGACGGGTGAACATTGGTACGGATGCAAAGCCAAAGTTCGCAAAGATTGGGGACTACTGGGATGACGCAACAGTAGATAAGGTCACTGAATTGCTCCGCAAATATTAGGATTTGTTCCCTACGAATTTTTCAGATCTGAAAGGGATAATAGGGGATTTTGGTGTCATGAACATCACTCTAAAACCAGATGCAAAGCTAGTTAAGAAAGGACCTTACCGCCTCAATCTGAATTATAATGAAAGGGTCTGCTTGGAATTGGATAAAATGCTTGCAGCAGGCATCATTGAACCAGTAGAAGAGTCTGATTGGGTAAGCCCAATGGTAGTTCAGGACAAGAAATAGAAAGATGAGATACGGATATGTGTAGATCTCAGGAAGTTGAATGACACTTGTGTACATGATCCTTTCCCAAATCCGTTCACTGATGAGGTGCTAGATAATGTTGGCAGCCAAGAAGCGTATTTGTTTACTAATGGGTTCTCAGGGTACCATCAGATCAAGATTGCTACGGAGGATAGAAGTTGTTATCTCAAAATCAGGTCCTGGAAGGCTGCAAACTAGGAAGACTTCAAGTAACTATTTCAAACCTACTTTAGGCTGAGGTTTAGCCTCCCCAAAGTGAGAGGGCTCTCTCAAAGGATTAAAGGTTTTTGATTATGATCAAAATAGCTAACTCTTGTGAAACAAATAAAAAAATGAAAATGGTGGAAACACAACTAACAAGTATCCATTGGGCGTATGGAGTCATATATGATTCAGTATTAACAGTAGTGTTGGCTTTGCATAGAAGTCAAGGCATTCAGATTTCAACACACCAAACATATAGAAGACAGTTTACGAGTATATGAAGGAAATTAGAGCACTGTTAATGATTTCTAAGTAATCACATACTCATAACACTGTAGATAACATGAAAAGGCAACAAAAGAAACTCATTACATTGAACTCTTTATGATTCTTGAGAAGCATAAGCCAGTACTGTATTACCAAAAAAACAGAGTCTTTACATAAGCCAAATATCAGAGCTTTTTTCCACAAATTTCCAACCCTTGATACATTTCTCTTTCTCCTATATATAGAATTCTTTTACAAGGCTGAGATTCCTCCTCCAACATGAGGGGAACTTGAATTCTACTTCTTATGACACTTATTCAACTTTTAACTACCTATTAAATGTAACAAACTGCTAACTAGACTTTCTAGAGATCTAAGTCAAATAGGAGTCTAACTCCATATCATGCTAATAATAGCCTTAATTACAATCAATTCTCGTTCTTTGACAAGTGGTATTTTTTAGTTTGGATGTGGTAGGTTTTTGTAGCTGCCTTCTGGCCCTTAATGTCACATCTTCTCCATTGCTCCTGAAAAGTAGGAAACTGCCCCTGTTTACCTGCTTTTGGTTTTCCTCAAAGATACTCGAAACCAATGAACCATGCCCTTCTTCTTTTATTATACAAAAATATATTAGGATGCCACGTCCTTGATGTGTTTTCAACCTTTTCCATTTGTGAAGACAAGACCTCCTCCAAGTTGTCTGATATATCATGAACTATAGTAACTCTGATCACTTTATAACAAAAAGTTTAGAGTTTGAATATAGGTCTCTTCCACCTGTTTCTTCCTTTGTTGAATGTTGACACCTGTTACATGATCCTTTGAAAAGATTCCTTTTTCAAAAATTTCCCCTCATTCCCTCAAAATTGGTTGACTGGGTTTTAATTATGTAGCTACAGCAGTTTCGTAGCGCGCTACGAAACAGCAGTAGCGCGCTACGAAACTACTGTGTAATCACCAAAACACAGCCTAATACCAAAAATCTGCTATCTTGAGCTTCTTTATATTTAAACATCCTTTTCAATTGCTCCAAAGCTTTTCAAAACTGAGTGGAAATGTATGATTCTTCAAGAAAGATTATAACAAGGAAAACCATCAAAATTTGAAACATAACCTTACTTGATGTGTGACTTCCTTAAGGTGATTCTTTCTGTTGGCTTAGCTGTATCTTTAAGTCCTCAATTTGTTTTTTCATGACTCTGATCCCAGCTCTCAGGTTTGTATTGACCTTTCTGATGAATTGTGCTTCCTTTATTGCAGGGACAGTCCAGCTACGGAATTGAACATTACAATCAACCACCTCGGGTATTTGAAATGTTTTGTCCTCCCACCGAGCTTGCATTTGGTTAAAATAAGCCTCCTTGATTGCAAATTTCCTGGAGGCTTTCTTCAGTCTAGCAATTTCAAAGTTTGCCAATTCCAACCTCCTTTTCAACTCTTCCACACTATCTTCTTCTTGAAGGGTAACTGCTTTGCCTTTATCTTTTCCTTCATGAGGCTGTGTTACCTCCCCTATTTCATCTGCTCTTGGCAGTACCTCCTGTATGTGTTTAAAATTCCTCGTTATGGGTCTTCTTGGCTTAAAGACAAATTGATCAACCTGATCATCAAACTTGAGTTTTTTCGAGGCTTTGACTCTCTTAGCCTTGTCTTTTCCTAACTCTATCAAATCTGCTTGAACCAGGGGAGATTCTTCAATATTAATGGCTTGCAGTAAGTCATTCAAGTCTCCCTTTGAAACAGGGCTTTCCTCAATAATCACTGACTTGCCTTTTTCTTTAGATACCTGGCTCGTAGTCCTTCTTCTTTGGACTCCTTCACCTATGTTTGATTCATGTGCACCTTCTTTGACCTGAGTTTTCTCTTTAAGGGACTGCTGGGGTGTATCTTGGATAGTCAGTGGCTTGGTGGATTCCCTTACTTGTTTCCTAGCCTTCAACTTTGCAAACCTCCTGGATCTTGTTTCTGCCTGATGACCAGTTGCTGTCAGAAGATCTTTTGCAGCTTGAGGACTGAGACCGGTCTCGTTCTTGAAACCATACATGAATATGAATGTGGGCCAGTCCCTACCTACTCTCTGGAGTTCATGCAGAACGATCAGCTTAATTAAACTGTGGTGAAACAATGAGGTCTCACAGGCTTCTTTCCTTAGCTGCACCTTATCACACATTTTGCTTAAGCTATGAAATAAGTAAAAAGGTAAATCAAGGGATATCTTTCCTGTAAAATGTATCAGAAGCTTGAAATGATATGAATACACATTATTATATCTCCCTTCACAGGTAAGGTACCTCTGTATACAGGTAAGCAGATTGGCATATGAGTCCTTGACATAATTTCTAGGCACAGACTTGTTTAAATCTGAGTCAATGTACTCTGGCTTTAGAAATTCTTTGCAGGGGGTCATATCAAATTTGAAATTCTTAAACCAAGTTTTTTGTGCCCTTGGAATCTCAGTTACTGTGGATATTACCTCTAGTGAGACTTGCAATTCGAGCATCCCAACCTTTGAATTCAGCCCTGTGAAATTCAAAGCAAATTCCTTGGTGATTTGTGCATGACCTCCCTGGAGTTTCTCACAAAAATTACAACATCCAACCTGCTTGAATGCATGCTCAACTTCTTCTTTTTTCAAGATAATGTCTACACCTTTAGGTTCATTTCTCAAACATCTGCCTGATCTGTGGTCTTTTCTTTCTGCAGATCCCTCCATGAGACTTCAGCGTAATGAAGGTTTGAAATACTAGCGCTGCTCAATCTTCAATCTCTACCTCGCTTGAATGGCTGCCTCGCTTGATAACTGCCTCGCTTGATAACAATGCATTCAAATTGAAAACTTGCAGACTTGTTCCTCATGCAACGAATACAATCATAATTAAGACTGTGAATACCTAGCTTTTCTTGGAACTTGCAATCCGAGCGTACCAAGGTATCTAGTGGCTGTAATGATGGAGATAAGCGGTTGGACATGATATGTGGAGTGTATAAACTGACAATGAATGATGCAACCATAACTGAACTTGCAGATTTGACAGTTAGTAAATATTTGCTACAGATTGTACGAATCTCCGATTTCGTAGCGCAGCCAGTGTAAAATCTGAATTATGCGCTACAAAATCACCTAAAACATGTTGCGCTGCGAAACTGCTTAAAAGGATTTATGCGCTGCGAAAACACTTCAAAATGATTTATGCGCTACGAAATCACCTAAAGAGCTTTGTGGCACATAGTAACCTTTGAACAAAGCTGACACATGGTTATGAGACCGGTGATGAATGAGAATGCATAGTTGACCTTTATTTAAGTATACCATCAAGACTCCTAAGACTCAGACTCTAAGGCAAACAAAAATCAAACTTAGACTAGCACCGACCTTTACCATCAAACTAATGTGAAAAATTTGGGCATTAGAATTCTTAAGTGATAACAGAAGTAAGACAACCTTTGCAACTAAATGGGGATGCTTCCAGTATACGGTGATGCCTTTTCGACTGAAGGACACATCGACAATCTTCTCATGCGTAGTCATCGCCATGTTCAAAGATTTCATTCACAAATTTTTGGAGGTATACTTTGATGATTGGACAGTGTTTGGACTGGTAAAGCGCCATGTAGCAAGTTTGTGCTTGATGTTAGATACATGTTGGAGATACCAGATCACACTCAATCTGAAGAAATGTTTGTTCTGTGTCGCTTTTGGGATCTTGCTGGGTCACGTAGTATGCAGACAAGGCTTGATGGTAGACCCTACAAAGATCACGGTTATAATCAATTTTGAGGCACCAAGAAGTGTGAAACAATTGCGCGCAACATTGGTGCATACAGGGTAATATAGAAAGTTCATCAAAAGCTATACCAAGATCATTGTGCCAATGGAGAAACTGTTAAAGAAGGACGCTACATTCTGTTGAAATGAGGAATGTCAGAAGAACTTGGATGTGCTCAAAGAGAAAATGGTCACCGCACCGATCCTAGTCTTCCCAGATTGGAAGAAGGAATTTCTTGTGCATGTGGACACGTCATGTATTGCGTTAGGAGCAGTACTGACACAGGCCAGTGAGGGAGAATTGGATCATCCCATAGCATTCGCAAGTAGGAAGCTATATAAAGTTGAGAAGAATTATTTAATGACAGAGCGCGAAGGTGTGGATATGGTAAATGCGCTCTAGAAGTTCAGGCATTACTTGCTAGGCAGACATTTCAAGATGTACATAGACCATTCTACATTGAAGTACTTGGTGAACAAGCCTATGTTGGGGGGGAATACGTAGATGGTTGTTGCTATTTAAAGAATATGATTTTGAAGCTATTGTGAAACCAAGACAACTGAATGTTGTACCGGATCATCTATGACGCATTAAAACAAGAGAGGAACCTACTAATTTGGAGAAAGGACTACCTGACACGCAGTTCTTTACGATGCGCATCGCAGACAGTCACTTTGAAGATATTATACACTTCCTAACGATGGGAACGGCTCCAGAAGGATATACTAGCCAACAAAAGAAGGAATTGGTGGTGCACGCGACAGACTTTTCTGTCATTGCAGGGCACTTGTATAAAATGGGATCAGATGAAATACTGTGACATTATGTGCCAGAATTTGAACGAAACAACATCCTCACTAAGGCTCATGGAGGAGCCGCGGGAGGACATTATGCGGGCAAAGCAATAGCATAGAAGATTCTACGCGCTAGGTTCTGTTGGCCAACACTGCATAAGGATTCAAAAGCGTATTGTAGGGCATGCGATGCATGCCAAAGGACTCGAAGACCATCACGGAGGGATGAGCTGCTGTTAAATCTGCAAATATCATTACAGCCATTCGAGAAGTGGGCGATTGACTTTGTAGGACCAATTCAGCCTCCAAGAAAGAAGATAGGTGCACGTTACATCATCGCGCCACTGATTATTTAACGAGATGGGCAGAGGTGCAGCCTATGAAGGACTGTACAAGCATGATAGAAGAAAAATTCATCTTTGAGTACGTGCTGATGAGGTTTGGTTGTCCAAAAATTTTAATGAGCGATCGCAATACGCATTTTCTTAATGAAACGACCAATGCTTTGACAGAGGAATTTCAGGTTTACCATCAGAAAAGTACGCCATATCACCTGCAGGCTAATGGAATGGTAGAAGCGTTTAATAATATACTGGAGAGTGCGCTAACGAAGGTGTGTAATACACAAAGAAATGAATGGGATGTGCGCATACCCGTGGTGCTATGGGCTTACAGAACAACTTGTAAGAATATGACTAGACAAACACCTTTTAGGCTAGTTTATGGCATTGAAGCTGTGATGCTAATGGAATACATTGTACCTAGTCTGCGCATAGTGGCATTCACAGGAATGGCAGATTGCAAAGCCATGGAAAAAAGGCTCTTGTAGCTGGCAGAACTTGAAGAAGATAGGGTTTTGGCTGGATTCCATCAGCAAGTACAAAAGGAACGCGAAAAGGCATGGCACGATCGGCACATCAAAATACACGCCTTCAAGGTAAATGATAGTGTTATTATATGACAGCAAGTTTGATAAATTCCCAGGAAAATTTTTAATGCATTGGCTGGGGCCCTATGTCATTAAGGAGATTACCAATGGTGGAGCAATTCAGTTGGTGAAGTTGAATGGAGAGCCATTACCAAAGAAGGTGAATGGTAGTGATTGAAGCCATACACCGGGCGTCCGACCAGATGACTATATGGAGGAAGCACAGTCTTAGCGCTCCAAGCAGCTGAAAGGAGGTGCGGGACTATGGAGGATTGTCATAGTGTCAGTAGAAGCATAAGGGGAGTTGCACTATTGAAGGAGAGATCACGTAGGGCAGTCGAAAAGTGACCGTTATGGTTACTGTTCATGACTTAACAGTGGGAAAACGACTAAATGGATCGGGGGGGTGGCAATTAAGTCAGAATTTATGAGCAAGATATTTGAAAATCTACCGCCACTCTAGCATTTATGAACAGATTTTGGGGGGAACGGTCATATTCAAATTCGAAATTGCCTATAAATTATAGATGGTCGACCAATGAAAAACACTTGGCATTTTGAGAATTGAGGTGTTGAGTTATCAGGTGCGCATGAACCTTGATTATTTCGAGGCTTTGGTAGAAAGTTCATTGTTTGAGAAATCACCGAAGGAAACTCAAGAGCTCTTAACTGGCATTATGTCGACACTCGTGGAGGTTGTAAGTGTTGGAGAAGTGATGGCGGCTAAGGGAGCTATCCCGGAGGTAGAGAGTGTAAAGGTACCTGCAGAAGTACCCAAATTTCCGAGGTCACCCACGTTGAGGCCTACGCTACCCAAAGATGGTCCCAAGACAAAGAATGATAAGCAGAAAGAAACACAGTCGATGCGTGAGTCGCCAAGGAAACACCAGAAGAAAGAAAAGCCTACTGTACAAGAGAAGGGAAAGGTATTAGACGTGGAACCTAACGAGGACGTAGAAGGCGTTGTTGTGGGCATGGAAGACATTGAGATGGGGGCAGAAGACATTGTCATTGAGGGGGCAGATCCTATCTCCAGGCTACCAGCATATGTCTCTCCGTGCCGAGGCAAGGTGAAGATACCAAAAGGCATCGATGAGAACAAAATCACACTTTTCACACTGTTGCTGCCAGACAAAATCACATTTAAAGGACTGCACTTGGCACACATCCCCCATTTGAAGCTGGAGGATTGGGATTTGGTAGATACAGAGCACTTTCCCCACTTGGCGACTGATACATTCATGCACCGCGTCTTCTATAAAGACTCTAGTGTGACCGCACTAGAGCCAAGACAGTGGATAAAAGGGGTGGATAAGGCAGGACTGTTGAACTTGCTATGGGTGCCACATTACAACTGTGTGCCCATAACTTTGATAGTGATCAAGCATTTGTTATGCTTGGTGCACGATGGGTGCCTGTGGTTAGGAGATATGATACCAATCACTGACATGATGATCCACGGGATCACTTTGCTCCCGCATTCAGGCTTGAATCCTACCATGGCATTTGGTGGAAAGACGGGTGAGCGCGACCTCATCGAATGAATCAAGAACAAGTTCAAGCTTGCCAAGAAGTCGTGTGGCTACTCCATCTCTTGCATAACTGACCCTGCGGTTAAAGTAGCCACCCAGATATTAGCGGGGAAAATCATGCGGAAGTGTCACGTAGATGAAGTGTCGACAACAATTGTATCTTTAATGGCCCAGTGTGTGGAGGGCGTACAATTTAACTGGGCATGCTACCTCTACAGCGAGTTCCTCGTGAACTACAGAGAAGCATAAGACCAAAGCAAGGCCTTCCACTATGCATGGTTGTTGTTGTCGATTGTACTAGTTGCGTGGGACTTACCGAAGGACAATCAGTTTCCTCCAATTGCACCAGAGCTGCCAGAAGTAGCGAAGTTCGCTTCGCTCTAGGCCATGAAGGACCCCCAAAGGGTCAAGGACAACAAGATATTCTGGATTCTCATGGAATCAAGCATCTACGTCACAATCAATGCAAGTCACATCTCTCACCGACTGTATTTGAGCATTTGTCTGAGTATGTGGAGTTCAAGGTGAACTTCCACTGCATTTCCATAAGAGCGTGGAAGGACCCCGCACAAAAATGGTATGATATTCCATACCTGGTGACGGATGATGCAATCGCCACGGTTCTAGAGAGTTAGCCAACAGATTGGAGCACGACCTCAAACTTATCAACTAGGTCTACTAAGTCTACCACGAAGTAGAAGAAGGAAGAGGCTAGATTAAAGATGGAACAGCTCGCCGAAAAATGGAGGAAGGAAGCGAAGGACAAATCCAAATCAGAGCGCGCTACCAAAATGTAGGCGGAATGGGAGGAGGAAGAGGAAGAGCACGACTCATATATGAGTCATAAGTCACCTTCTTCACAGACAGACGAGGAGGAGCAGACCCGGAAACTACTCCATTCCGAGTTAAGCGCACAATGGAGTAGGAGAAAGTAGGGCTGCGGAAGAATTCCAAGGCCAGCAAATCATCCCTTGACCCAATCACCTTGACAGAGGGTGATTTGAATGATATCGGTGATACAGTGAGGGACGCGACCATGAAACTACTGCAGTAGTTCGAGCAGCAGTACAAGTATGCCTTGGTCACCATTCAAATGGGTCTGCGTGAGATGCAAATCCAGGCTACTCAAGTACAGACCACTGTAGCGTGAGGCAGTGCAGTGTCAAGCAGTTTGGTGCCAGGAACCTCAGATGCAGCAGATATGGTCCGTTCAATGGATCCTCGGTCTGTCACACTACCAAATGGCGCATTGACTGCAAAAACAGAGGCTGAGAGGGCCACAGTCAATGCCCTCAAGAAATTTGGGTTAAGCTTGGTCGTGCTCCTAAGTGAATCCCTTCACACCCTGCGAGATGGTGTGATCATGAAACTTCGGTCTCAGGAACAGCGTGCATTGAATGTTATCAATGAGAAGAAGGTGAAAAATGCCCAGATGTTCATATAAAAGACATCCGCAATTGATCTTCTTAAGAAGATCACAAAGCAGAATGAGCGCACAGCAGTTGTGGTTGTTGAGGCATGCCAGATTGTTCCAGAGTTGAACATCCCAGAAGATGTGCCAGTCGATGCAAGGATCCGAAAGCTCGTTGCAGGTGTGTGTTAGACACAAATAGAGATGGCTAAGGTTTAATTTGAACTGAACCTTAAGATCATAGAACTTGAGTTGATGGCCCAGCCTTCGACTCTACTAGAAGTCAAAGAGCAGTGCGAGACCGCTGTCAAATATGTCGTTGCAGCTGTCGATACCACAGTAAAGGATTGCACTGTGCTCTTCGAACAGGTGCTCGAAATATTTACCAATCTGCAGGAAGATCCCAACCTGCAAAGGCTAGAAACCAAGGCATGGGAGCTGCAATAGAGGTACGATGAAGTCAAAGCAACAACGCACACCATCGCCATCATGCAGAGGTTGGCGAAGTTGCAGGAAGTGAAGGCACTAAAGGAACAGGTGGACACAGCTCAACAAAAGGATGAAGTACTAAAGGCCAGATTGGGGCCTTGGCTAGAGGAAGCCTATGTGCTCACGGCCTCCATTGAGGGAAAATTGACTAGTCTGTAGGTGACACAGCTGAAAATACAGGCAGACAGTGTAGAAGCAGTGACAAAGCAGTTGGTCGAGCAGGCTAAGCAAGCAACGACGTAGTGTACTGCCAAGGTTGCAGTAGTACAAGTGGAGCTAGGAGGTATTCACGATAAGATCTCCGCACCGGCCAAGTGACTCAAGGCAAGTCACCAAATTTGTGTTGGGGGCCTGTTGGGAACGGGTCTCCTAGGGTCAATTTTGGGGTTAAAATCCCAAGTTTTGGGGCTAAAGGCCCAAGTTTTGTATAAAGAATGTAAAGTCTCCGCATTTTGTGGTCACAGAGCATGAAGATGTAAACAGTCAAAAAGGGTTTTCCGCCCTTAGTTTAGGTAGCTTGTGTCGGCTTGATGAGATCCACCCTTGGTCTGCGGACCATGGGAATGTATAAAAGGGAGTCTTAGAAGAGTCTAAGGCAGTTAAGTTCTGAGTAAGTTTTCAGGCAATTAGTTGATGTAATGTGATGCAGGAGCATCCTACTCAGAAAATCATTGTAGTCAATGGTTAGATTATCTTATCCAAGGTAGTTTATTGTTTAAAGGTAACAAGTTGTGCATTCCCAAATGTTCTATGAGAGAAATGATCAAGGAGTATCATCGAGAAGGTTCATATAAATGTCAAATAAATAATGAAGAGTGTGAGCTTGTAGTGATGAGAGCATAGTTAGATATACTAGAGGAATGGCTACAAGAGAAAGAGAATGAAGACCGAAGACAAGGGTGGAGAATGAGGAAACGGGTCAAATGGAACCTATTGCAAAAGAAATGGAATGCCAAGCTGATAAACGAGTTCAGAGAACTTGAACACAGACACATTGCTTTGTCGGAGAAGGAGAGACTCAAAGGAATTGAGTCACAACAAAGAGGATTTGCTGGAACCCAGAAAGTTCATGGTGAAAGATTGGTGCTTGAAGCATCAAATGAGGGCGAAAGGCCTTGTAATTTTAAAACTGATAGCTTGTTTGTGTATGAAGGTACAGGGTCAAATGAGGAGTTTGTTGCTATGAAGGAGAAGAAAACTATGATAGATAATGACCATAGCAAAGGTCCAGAAAGGAATTGTGATCAAGAAGAAGTTTTTTGTGAACCTGAAGGGAATTGGGATGATTGTTTTTCATTCCATGAAGTGGAGTATTTAACTCAAACATAGGTAAAGGATGGCGATGATGTGCAATGGGCTACTGATGTTTTTATTGAAGCCACACAACAAAGTATTAGAGAGCAGTTGACTGCTGCTACAAGTGAAATGGTCATGTTAAATAGCCAGGAAGGACAAAAGTCAAAATCACCAAATAAGTCTTCAGTGAAGAATGAAAAGGTTGAGCTTGATAAGAAATCTCAAGCTAGAAATAGTGGTGAGGTATTTGAGGAGCCTGTGAAACAAGATTCTGAAGAGGAGATTGTTCTGAACAAATTAAACATATTGAGCATTCATGATGAGGTTGTCTTTGCTTCCAAGGAGCGCTTGAAGACGGGAGATTCTCCGAAACAATTACAATCTTACATACAATTTTCAAATGGTTTTCCACAGGAAATCTTTGAAGCTCTTTTCGAGGAGGTTGGAAAAGGATTTTCAAGAGAGGAAATTATGAAGAAAGGCTATCTATCCAGAGTTGTGCAAGATGAAAATTCTCAGTCGATGATGTTTGGTTCTATTGAGCCATTTTGTAACTATGCACGCACTGAAGCAGTCAAAGAGGTTGCTCTAATTCTTAAAGTTTTATATGATGAGGAAACCTTGGAGGAAGTCATCATTTTCCAATGGTACGATAAAGGCTCAGCTAGAAACACCTCACAAATATGGAAAAATTCCAAACCATTTGTGGAGTTGCTGAAAAATGCACAAGGCTTGTTTCCAAGGAATTATTGGTTCTGCAACATATGTGAAATGCAGCCAGAGCGAGTGGTTTATTTCCTACGAGCTTGGTTATTTGAGCATTTCCTTCATCCGTATCCCAAAGATGCTGACATACATATGCTGGTGAGGTAGGCAGGTTGGACAAGAAGCCAAGTCTCAAATTGGTTAAAAAATGCACGTGTCCATTCGTGGAAGCCCAAGGAATTTGTTATGCAAGTTAATTTGAACACTTCAAATAGATGGAGTATTGTGAAATTGATTGTCGATCTCTGTCTTAAACCGAATGAAGGAAAACATGTTTTTGAGAAAAATCCTTCAAAGCCTCAGCTGAGAATATATGAGGTTCCTACTGATGCATTTGAGAACGATTTTGTGGAGAAACCTCTTCCCAAGGAAGAGCGGGTACCGCCTGCAACAGGGGAAGAAACTACCACAAAGCCATATGAAAAGAAGGATGCTGATGCAGGAGTACGAAGTCAATTTCTAGCGGCTGTTTCCTCCTGGTGTCTTGAGATTCTTTTGTTTTATTTTACAGATCATAGAAGTTGACCACAGGATAATGGCATTGGATATTTTAAAGGGACTCATCAAGTTGATGTCATTGCTTTAAGAAAGGTAATTTGCTTGGTGCTAAGTCATGAACATACAGAGTTATTTTCAGCAAAATCAATATGGGATGCAGAGCAGAAAATGGGCTCATGTCAGAAAGTGGAGCATTTACTACAATTAGAAAATATTGTAGTCAACATATTTCGAAGAATAACTTTACTAGATGCCCAAATGCTTGAGAATGTTTTTGGGGAACAATTAATTTTCCAGGCACTCGCTACAGTAAGAAAATCTGTGGATTCCCTTATGATCGCTCATAGCCTACATTCATATTTCCTTAGGATTGGAGATATAAACTTGCCAATTATATATCATATTCATCGGATTCGTGATGGAACCAGTTTTTCAACACGAAATGTGGTAGCAAAACAAAGAGGGCATGAAATATTTAACATGTTTGCTTCTTTCCAGAAGCCTAAAAAGGATTACAAGAAAAGTGGTGACAGCAAGGGTGATACAAAGTCAGAGGAAGGATCTGGAAACAGTCAGAACAGTGAAGATCAAGAGCATACCAAGACAACACAACTTGAAACTGATGTGGAGGATGTTGTCTGTGAGCAACAAAATAGAGTTTGGAATCCTAGAGGTAACAAGTCATTAAGACTTGTAGCTATCACATTATTACAGAAAAGTGACAGACCTCATAGACAGGAGTCTATGGAATTTTTTTCTACATCGGGAGTCTGATGCAGGAGCATCCTGCTCAGAAAATCATTGTACATTTGATTGATTTAGGAGGGTGATTTTTTTTAATTTATTACGAGAATTTCATATATTTTTAATAATTTGAGTGAGAACAGGTGTGTGAGGTTTTTAATTGTAAATATTCTCAAATATGTGAGAATATCAGGGATTTTTTATTTATAAAGATCTCATAGAGATCTTAGGGATTATGAGATCCTAGAATAAGGGATTAGTTGAGTTAAAAAAGGAATTAGAGGATTTCTAAGATTTGGTTGAGTAGATTGTGGATCTGAACCAGAAATGGTTGCAGAATCCTTTTGTATATGTTGCTAAGTTTCAAAGTGATAGGAGAGTATGTGTGAGAATGATTAGAGGGTAGACGGCCGATTTAATGTTGAAAATCAGGTCATGGGGAGAGAGGGTGAAAAGACCAGTATTCGGTCTACCCACATGTTGTATATCGATCCTTTTACGATTGAATCTGATATATA
The DNA here is from genome assembly GCA_031772625.1 of Pinus tabuliformis. Lineage (NCBI taxonomy): Eukaryota > Viridiplantae > Streptophyta > Pinopsida > Pinales > Pinaceae > Pinus > Pinus tabuliformis. The sequence goes on along the minus strand of CM062805.1, from coordinate 95,678,569 downwards.
GTTGTTGTTGTATATGCTTTGATTAGTGAACATGTTAGTTATCTTGGGTATAAATCTAATATAAAATCTTTAGTATCACAACACTGTCGAAATATTTTGTGAGGTTTTTGTTAGCGCAAAGGGGTTTGTTTGAAACATTAAATACTGAGTGATCTTAGCATTGAAGGTAATCATAATCAAGAGCTATTTGCATTATTTGGTATCATTGCTTCAGACGAAAGGGCCTGAAGACAGTTGTCGTGCGATTGTATATTATCATTATATTATTGTATGTGTGCCATAAGTCAGGCTTTGTAGGAACTATGCTCAAGAATAGTGATAGCTTGGTCCTGTAGTGAAATCCACATATACTCACATGAGAATATCATTGAACAGAACTAGAAGGCGATAAAGGGTAGGACTGCATTAGTTATAGATTCTTTTTGAGCGAATGTTTCCTCAGGGGAGACCATTGATGAATCAATACTATGCAGTAAAGCACTGAGTAAAAGTTCTCTGCGATTGGAAAATTTTGGACTACCTGTAGAAGACCAAATTGAACACGGAAGGAGGTGGACCACTCTGTAAAGAGAGTGTATTTACAAGGAGATTGACTATTGAACAATGAAGGTGTGATAAGACTGTTGAATCAAATTCCAAAATCGAATTGCCTTGCAGATTTCGAGATTTTGTTCTACGAAATCGTGGAATGGTTTTGTCTCAGTGATGTGGACAAGGGTACATGAGCGAAGTCCATATTTATCTTATGATTGTGCAACCGGGAATACATGAAGCCCCTGACAGAAGATGATCTCGAAGCATTGTCTCTGTTTTTGAATTCAAATCTTTGTACATGTGTGATCAACATAATAGTCCAGCAATTGGACCAAGTTCCTATAGTATTCGTTTAATAGAAAAAGTTGTTATATGAATCGAATGTGATGTTTTGACTGAGAGAAGGGCATTTTCGTGAAACGTTATGTTTTGTTTTACCATTTTGGTTTGTCAGCTATAAGGTTCATATTTCTTGAATGACGCACATAGTGCAGTCTTCATTCTTAAGTCTATTGTTTTTTGGGATTTAAAGACCTGTAGCTGCATCATAATGGGTCTGTGAGAGCTAAGAGCGAGAGTCTTAGCATAGGAAGAGGCTCTGTAGCTGAGTGCGCAGAGGCCTAGGGTAGAATTTTGTAGCTAAGTTCACGGACCCCTACAGTTGTGTGCGCAGGAAAGTTAGAGTCTATACTGGAGATCTGAACCATCAATGAAGAGAATTATTCTAAAGACATCTGTGTATGAGCTATTTTACTTATTTTATGAATATATGTGATTATGCTATGTTGAATACTAGTTTTATGATTTAATATTGTATTTATGCACAAGTCTATATGTTTTACTTTGTCGTATGAACACAAATAAGAATATATGTTTACGTGAAGGTAATCATAATGCATGTTGAATGTAACCAATATTTAAGTTGATCTTGGTAGACACAGAAGTAAGAGTAATTAAAGAGGTGCATAAGCGTCTGAATTTTCTATTTAGGGTCCACGAAGGATGATTGCAGACCTCCATGAAGGTCTCGAAGCCGAATAAGAGAAGTGCATTGATAAGCCCTAAAAGGATCATTAGTCTACGCAAGGGAAGGGTTAGGGTATAAAAAGACATCACAACTATCTCAGGGTGCAGAAACTTGGTTCCTGCATCCCCCCATACTACTTCAGATGCGACTTCAGTCCATGCTCCACGGATTGATGCCGAAAGGGCTAGTAGTTTAGGGATTTGCTTGGCTAATTAACATTGAACCTGGGACAGGGCCCATCAAGCAAACAACATGTCAAGGAGATCTCCCCGATAAGAAGTCCTAATTAGACCTCAGACCATTTGTTGTGGGAGTCCCAGCAGTGGGTCGTAAGGTAATTCCTTGACCGTGATGTCGCATAGAGGCAAGTAAGATAACTCTGTCAGTAGCAAGGGTGTGACCGATGTAGTGAGTCAAGGAAGGTGAATGAGAGGATCTAACACATGGGGGGTGAGATGAGTGGACCCCTTAGCAAACTGTAGTAGTACTCAGCTAAGAAAGGAACACACGAGCGAAGATGCATCATAAGCTGGAAAGCAAATCAGTCGACAATCCAAAGTGATGGTTAAACCAACAGCACATCTGAAACAAGATTCATATAATACATACGAATCAGTTCATACACAAATACGTAAGTTAAACAACATATATTGCTAAGCAACCAGAGCAGTCCAACTACAATAACAACATATGCATGAAAATGTGTTGGCTCTTATTATATAAATAATTGTAAGTCTCAATCATACAATACATCCATGTAAACCTGCTAGCCCCAACAGTGAAGTGTTACAGCCACATCCACGTCCTCCTCCAAAGAGATGAACTAGCTATGTGCAGTGGAGAAGCCAAGGTGTGTTACAAAACTGTCCAAGCTTTCTTCAAGATAGTTTTATCAAAAGCTTGGCTGACCAAAAGCCCTTACAATGAGTTATGAGGGACTATTTATAATAAAGGGTGGGGTGGCCCTTGAAATTCCCCTTTGTGACTGTTCAACTACCCTCATGACTCTTCACCTACTCTATGACTGTTGCATCCACTATTGATACTTGACTTACACTTGACATGACTCAACATTACAATGCACATGTACCCATGTGAACACAATGGCTTGAGCAAGCCAAAATAGACATCACTATGACTTAGAAAACTATAGAAGTCCAACTGCTCAATATCCTCATGATGATCAACAGTAACATATTGATGCCAAGCTCTGTAGTCTCTAATAGTGTATGTGTGTTCCGCGGTGACATCTGTCTGAAACATGACCTTCACCTCCATAGCATCCGGGTACACTACTCGGGCTCATCTATCCAACTCGTCTGAAATCATGCGCATCATTATCTTCAAAGTGTCTGAACCAGCAACATACTTGTGCATGATGTCTACACTAATAGGCAAGTCTGGGCTAGTGGCAATGCACATCAACTCATTGAAGTACGAGTCAAGCTCTTATCGGACCTGCTTATTTTTCTTCACCTGGGTGAGAGTCCTGATTGATGGGATCACATGTGTGCACACTAAAACATCCAAACTCTTGAATACTTGTGCATGGAAAGCCTGAATGCTAGTGATGAGTTGTGGGAGCTCATCATAGTTCTGGATCTTACTCTAGATATGTTCCTTCAGCTCAACTGCATTGACCCTCATCTTCTTAGGCAAGTGAAGTGGTGCTCCCTTGTACTTCATCATCCATGTTTGCATGTCATCAACAGCAGCATGCACATTTTTTTAGATATGTGCCCTTATAGCAAATCATTGTTGCCATCTGTTGAGATGGATGACTGCTTTGTGCACGGTACCAAACTTGGAGTAAATGCTCGCATAATTGTGTCAAGGGACAATACTTCATCTAGTATTTCCTTCTTCAATTCAGATCGGGTGGACATTGTCACCAAGTCTCCTCCTTGCTTGGTCATTTTTAGTTCCTTTGCCATTCGCTCATTCTTAGTGATTAGGAAGTGAACGCTCGAGCTAGTGGCTTCGGCATACACTCTGGTTGCATCGGCCAAGGCAGTTGGATTCTTGTGTACATCAGTCATGATCACCCATTCTTCAACTTGTGCATGAGATGTTTGATCCTCTAGAGTTGACACTCTATGAGACTGTACAACTCTATCTTGGGATTCATCAAACGAAATGTTGTGCATCTCTTATTCTGGTTGATCACCAAGGATCTTAGTGCCTCCTTGGTCATCCGAGACTTTCTCATCATCTGGATGCATTGAAACTGGTGAGTCAACCTCTTTGTGGTGAGGCATGAGGTTGGTGTCTTATTCCAACTCCTGCTACTCCATGTCTACATCCAACTATTGAAGTGCATGTACTATCTCATGAGAAAAGTCTTTCCCCTACGACTGTTCACCCTGTTCACCTAATGCGAGATGTTCAGATGAATCTGTCTGCACATGATGCATCCCCTGCTGTATCTGTTGTTGTTACGCTTCCCTCTCTTGTTTGCGCAGCTCTTGTTCCTTTCTAAGTTGCAACTCCTTCTCTGCAACTCCTTCTCTGCTTCTTCCATTCTCTTCTTATCCTTCTGCCTTCGCGTGAATCGCTTGTCATGCTACTACCTCTTTGCCTCTATAGCCATAACTGCTTTCTCTACAAGTGGATCTTCTCAAAACTTACAGCTTTGCTCCTCCTCCATGCGATCGAAAATATTCCTCTTCCCTTTGTCGCGCACTGCTATGATAGGCTCCGCTTCCACTGCTGCTACTGCTAGTGCTCTCCATGATGATGCTTCACATTGCTTCTCTAACCACTCCACAATGAATCTGACTGGTTCATTGGGTCTGGAGAAACTGTAATAATATCTCCATGGATCCTCCTCAGCCCAATGAAATTCCCCGTAGATCCAGGTTAACTGAACTCTCATGCAATGATCCTTCACAATGAAATGTGGGTCATACGGATTGTAGCTTCGGAGGTCAAATGGGTATTTCTTCATTATTTATGCTTCGACATCTACTTACTTGATACTGTAGATCTCATATAGCCCAATCCTCAATGGAAGAGTGGGCCAAGGTACCTTCTTCTTCCGCTGCGGTCTAGTTGTCAATCCTAGGGAGATGTGATAGGCTACTTCCTAGATGACAAGTACGTCCAGGGAAAACTTTGGCAGAACATGTGGAGGCTTCTCTGCACGGAACATTCAGATGAAAGTGTCGGACGGTGAGGCATACCAATCTACAATACCTATGAATGCCTTCATTGTTTCCTCTGACATGCAAGGTGGATCTTGTTCGAATATCATCTTGTACAAAGGGACAACAAAATGATCGGGAAGTCGTGTGATTACTCCTTTCAAGATTCATTTGGACAACAAATTGAAATTTGTGTTCACAATAGCCTCCGTCGGTGACCATTCCCAATCCAAGCCTGAGAACTCATGTCAAGCACAGACTGCATCTAGGATGTAGGCAGACATGTAAATCTCTGCATGCATACCTTCAGGTGACATTTGAGCCTTCATGACTTGCTCCTTCAGCTGATGACCCAGTATGTCAGGCTAGTTATATGGTCTTCCTTCTCTAGCCACTTGGTTCAGTGCAACTACCCAACTCTATGGGAAGGCTTCTGTGCTTGCTTGGCCATACAGTTGACAAACAAATATGATCAAGTATTGGTATGCATTCCTCGGTATCTTTGTCTTGTAGACCTGGTTGGGTGTCATCCTGAAATGAGTTGGCTCCTTCACCCAATCCTTCAGAATGTCCCTGGAGTTAGCAATGTTGTTGGGTAATTTGAATGGAGTCTCCATGATAGTCACGGACTTTGACATCTGATGCATCTCATCATAATCCTATTCCCAGAAGGTCACAAGCTTCATCCCACTGAAACTGCTCAAGGTCATCGTCTCAAGATCAATGTGAGAGACGAACCAGTGTATCATGTCTGCGCATGGGAACATGGGATATCTGCATGTAATCTGATACAAGCCAGACTTATGAATGTTCCTGTACACCTAACGGTCTCCGAGGTGTTCCCCAAAAGTGCCTGCAAATGTTTCATTGACTTCTTGCCACTTCAACTTGATGTCCTTGTCTAGATACAACTTTGTATCTTCATAGATCGGCAGACTAGAGGACATTTTCTCAACTGCTGCTCGAGCTGCATTTCCATCAGTGTCCTGAGATCCTATTCTCTTGGAATCCATTGAGACAGATGAACACCTGAAATATCTAGAGACAAGCAACATGCATGGAAAGAAATATGTTAGCGAAATCAAAGCAAATTCCAGGGAATGACACAGCACATACCTGGGAAACTGATGAGCAAGTTTGCGCAATTGCTTCTAGGAGGTTGGGTGACTAGCTGACAGAACTGCGTAAAAGGAAGTATGGGATATCTGGGAGGCAAGACTAGTTGCTAAATCTGTACAATGCACAATCCAGACTGGCTGATGGCTGCTGGGATACAATTCTAGCTAGGAAGGACTGCAGGCCCAGCAACTGATTTTTGCAATTTCCTACGCCAGCAGTCACTTTCCTATAGAAATGCGCAAAATATTCCTGGAGGCCAGTTCTAGGAAAACATGCACATTTATGGAGAGGAAGGCAGAGCCTTCCTTCCCCAGATTGCGCAATGCAGTCTCAGTGAGGCCAAGCCCAGGCCAAGGTTGGTCCGACTCGCCGACGAGTAACTGAAAGTAAGTAAGATAGTGAATGCATGGTGACATTAAATGATAGCAGAAGTGATTGATAGAGCATGCAAAATATGAACAAAATATTCAACAAACAGATCAACATGCATGTGGCTGAGGTGATTCGATGGTTCAGCGAACGTCTATGCAAAATAGTTTCATGCATGTGACAGCAGTGAGATAGCAATGAAAACTGAAACAGAGCTAGGACAAGCTAGTATACATGTCAATGACAACAATCATTCTAAGAAATCAAGAAAACAGCACTCACATAAGAAAATACACAAAAATTGACAAAAATGATGAAAAATACAAGTTGAGGCCACTTACCCGTGAATAGATGTGCCGGATTTGTTGAAGAGTCCTAGATGTGTTGTGGGATGTTAGAGCTCCAAGATCGATGTGTAAGAATGAGCTCTGATGGGTTGAATAAATAAGTTTGGGTTCATGACGTGCATGCCACAAATCTAGGTAAAAGTGACACTTGGTGGGAACTTCTAAAACAAATTTTCATGTAACCCCCGGCTGCTAAAAATAACTCCCTAAATCTTGGGATGCCTTTTGCTATTTGTTGGCTTGTTTGGGCCTGACCAGGGTTTGGAGTTAATTAGCCAAACAAATCCCTGTACTACTGGCCCTTTCGGTAACAATCCGCAGAGCGCGGAATGAGGTCTCACCTAAAGTAGTATGGGGGGTGGTGGAACCAGGTTTCCGCACCCCTTGAGATGTCTGAGGGGTTGATTTGGTCCAAATGCTAGTCCCTGCACACAGTTTGCTTCGTGCACTTCCCTGCACTTCGCGCCCTGATATATTCACCTATGCGCAGCCCTAACCAGGGGTTGTGGGGCTTCCGCGCTACTGGAGCAGCGTTCTGTACTATTTCCCTAAATCACACCCGAGATCTTGCTTGCCTTCTTGCACCAGTTAGTTATCTTCGCGTAAGTAGAAGCCTTGTGTTATATTTATTTATATAGTACATACATATAAGTTCACGTAGAAAATAAATAGTAAACTTGCAAATTATACCCAATAATACATAAAGTAGGAAAAGATACACAGAAATATGGTAAAATTCTCTTTATTAATTCTTCTCACAGTTACAGACTCGACCTGCCCTGCGCACTTGGTTGCAGGGGTCCACGCACTCAGCTGCGGACTACTAGGCCTCTGCGCACATAGTTGTAGAGCCTTCTCCTACTCTACGACCCAAGACACACTTTTCACTTCGACTCAAGCTCTTAGACTCATCATGCTTCTTTTCTATTATATTTATTTTATTCTCTTCTACACTTAGAGCCTCACTCTATTTATACAATCCCATGGTCCACGGACCATGGGTGGATCTTTCATGTCGACATTACATTAAAAAAACAAGGGCAGACAACCCTGTGACTCTATTATGACTTTGCGCTACGCACCCCCAAATCACGGAGTCTTTACAATGGACTTGGTCAAAACTTGGGCTTTAAGTCCCAAAACATACCTTGGGGGGATTCCATGCCCAAAATTCCCCCAACACAAACATCGTCACTCACCCTCGAGTCACTCTGTTGGTGCAGAGTCCCTCCAACTCTACTCGAACATCTGCAAGGTCGGCAACGCACTGAGCGACTGCCTGTTGGATCTCTTGTACCCGTTGTTCCGAGACAGCAGTGTCAGAACTGCTTCCCTAGACCTGTTCCTACATCGCTTGCATTTTTTTATAGTCCCGCACCTTCGTCCGGCTACTTGGAGCATGAAGACTATGCTTCTACCAGCTAGTCAAATAGTCAAGCCACCCATGTAGGGCTTTAATCGACTGCCATTCACTTTTCCTGGGAAAGGTTCTTCGTTCAGCTTTACCAGTTGTATCACGCCTCCGTCTGTGACCTCCTTAACAACGTATGGTCCCAGCCAATGCATTCTGAACTTTCTCGGGATTATATCTTCAAAGCGGCCATCTGATACGTTCACGCCAAATAGTTGTGCGTCAGGTAATCCTTCCTCCAAATTAGTAGGTTCCTCGCCCGTCTCAATTCGCAACAAGCGATCTGGCCTTGCGTTCAGGCATCTCGACTTCATAATGACCTCAAAATCATATTCTTGCAACAATAAGAGCCACATGCATATGCACTCCCCAAACACAGGCTTATTGACCAATTATTTTAGCGTGGAATGGTATGTATACATCTTGAAGTGTCCCCCTAGCAAATAGTGTCGGTATTTTTGGAGTGCATACACCATAGCCAACCCCTCACATTCATTTGTGGAATAGTTCTTTTCCACTTTAGACAACTTGTGACTTGCGAACGAAGCCCTCTCCACCCTCCTGTGTTAATACTGCTCCGAGTGCTATACACAATGTGTCGACATGGACATGAAACTCCACATCCCATTTTGGGAAGGCCTAGGATTAGCGCGGATGTCATAATTCCACTTTGGAGCACAATATTCACATTGGGGTCTTCCTCACGTGGCTCGGACCACATCATTTGTAGGTTCTGAGTCGAGGGGGGTTGGAGTGCTCCTTTATCGTGCAACCTTGCTATCAGTGAGGGACAATCCTTCGTCTCATGATCAAACAAAGTACAATACAAGAATGATGGTTGCATTGGATTCGTACAATTGCAGGCATAATGTCCTGGTCCTCTGCAATTGTAACATATCAGTTGTCCATGCCCTCTTCCAAGTCCTCCTCCACCTCGGCCTCATCTATGCCCCTAAAATCTGGTTTGCATCATCCCTGCATTCTGGTCAAGGGGCCGTGTTTCGGCCTGAACTCTGTAGGTAGGAGTCTGATCCATCATCATCTCATAACTTCTACAGGTGCACTCATCATGTCCTACTGATCTACAGAAAGTACAGAACAACTGTTTTGAAGTCTATGTTTGGTCAATTTAGTGTGTCCTAAATTGCTACATTAATTATCAATCCGAGAGTCGTAAATTGATGAAGTGTGGCGCACTATATGTGCAAGATAGCCTCTTCCTTATATTTTTGTTGTTTTTCAATTTTTATTTTGTTTTGGGGGTTTTTATCTTCATTTATCTCCTAATGTGAATGGAAATCCTATTTCTGAGTCTTTAGAAGGCAAGCATGGATATGGATTTTAGACAATTATGTCCTCTATAATGGTTTCCAGCACTTATCACTTCAGAAGGTCTTAGAATATACTAGTGATGACAGTAATACTAGAACAAGAATGAAAAATGTGTTGCTATTTAAAATAAGTAAGTAATGAACTACTGATCATGAAACTATCATCTCTGCTGCTGTCTAAATACAAAAAAATGATTTAAGCTACTGCACTCAAAGAAATCAAAAAATTGCAAAGAAAGTAAAACTAAAATCAAATTACATCATTCATAATCCGATTTCTCGCCAGTTAGTCTAGCTATGGCTTTCGGAGATAATCGTCAATAACATGAGCAATATGATATCTAATTGCAGAAAAGTAAAACTAAAATCAAATCACAACATTTATAATCTGATTCCTCGCCAGTTAGTCTAGCTATGGCTTTCGGAGGTAATCGTCAATGACATGAGCAATCTAATATCTAATTGCAGAAAAGTAAAACTAAAATCAAATCACAACATTCATAATCTGATTCCTCGCCAGTTAGTCTAGCTATGGCTTTCGAAGGTAACCGTCAATGACATGAGAAATCTGATATCTAATTGCAAAAAAGTAAAACTAAAATCAATTCACAACATTCATAATCTGATTCCTCGCCAGTTAGTATAGCTATAGCTTTTGGAAGTAATCGTCAATGACATGAGCAAGTTGATTTCTAAAGTAACAAACAAAGCAAATGAACAAGACTGAAATCAACAAAACAGAACTGGAACTAAAAAAAAACTAAGAAAAGCAAAGTCAGCAGAGAAATAATCCCATGTCATTAGTCATTGCGAGAACTATATGCAGATGCCCAGGCTGCCTACTCTATCTTGAAACATACATACACTGATCAGCGTCATACAAAGCTTGTAAAATCATGAACAGAAGTGAAATGTTAATACCATAACAATTGAAATATACACAGGTGGATAACTATGGAATATATGCAATGGAAATAAGGAAACAATGCATAAAACTTTATAGCAACAAGGAAAACGAAACCTCAGCGTACAGGGGCCCTCTACATAGCCTCGGTCAACAGGCTATCAATCCAAAATTATGTTCACACAATCATGTAGAAACAAAGTCTTCTCATATATTTCAAAACACAGTTACAGCAATAAAACTAGTGTCACGGCACAGTGAACTTTGAACAGCAAAATTACATTAACAAAAGACTAACTCTATGCGTATAGAAACACGTTATTTATAACAAAGGTTACATAACTGTTTTCCTGTGAAACTACGTCAACAGGAGACACGTAAAAGACAGCGTCCATGGATTTAGCGTAATGGTTTCCGAGACTATTAAATCTACCAACTGCGGCTATTGGATTCGCATCATGGGGCAGTCTACAGGTGGCAACATGACCCCAGAGATTTAGGAACGACCACGCATCCTTCAGAATCCTTCACGTGTTTGAAAACAGAGTCTCACTACTGTAGGACTCTTACGTTGGACCACCGTTTGACCACCGTTAACCATAGCTTCCCTTGATGAATCCGACTGAACCAATAGGACCTAATCCATGTCCAGGTCATTTCTAACTTTCCCATGTGGCTTGCTTTTCCTGGTGACACCTGCAATCTAGATTTTAACAAAAACAGCTGCGGAAAGTTGATTTAGCTATGGAAAGTGACTGGATTCTGCAGCTAATGAGAAAAATCTAGTTCAAACAAAAAACACAAAAACATAGTTATAAAACCACTTAAATGCTCTTTTAGAATCAATATGAAATGATTTCTGGCAGCTTATGGAGTACTAGTGAGGGGAAAAAGTCTGGGAAAATGTGTAGGAGAGGTGTAATTTCAAAGCTCTACATACCCCCACTGTGAAGGTGTTGCATGTCCCCATGCAACCAAAATTTTGATCACCCTCCTTTCAGCTCATGTGTTCTGAGACCTCTGCCAATACATCCAGCCTTCTTTTCTTCTTTCTTGGGACCACTACCATCCTCGGCTTCCTCATTAGACACCTGAACTTGAGGTTGATGAGAGCCCTGTTCAACCTTCTGTTCTTTTTCTTTAATTTTCTATTTTTCTTTTGCCATAGCCCAAGATGCAACATGGTGTTGTCATGAATAATCTTATCTAATCTGCCATGTTCCTTCAATGTTTCATTTTCTCTTTTGATGTGTCTATTTAAGACCTCCAGCTCAAAAACTTCTTGTTTTAGTGATTGGATTTGAGCTTCTTGAGCTGTATTAGGTTGGGTAGATGAAGTGCCTAGATCTGTGGCCGTTTTCTCCAAGGACTCTATATAATCATACATTTCTTACTGGTTCGGGTCTATCTCAGGTGTGGTCTTTCTTGGGCTGACCCCAAAATCCTGTTGAGAAGGACTGATTTCAAAATCTGGCCAAGAAGGACTCATGTCAAAATCTGGCTGAGAAATAGGAGTATGGTGGGGACCACGGCCAGGAGGAATTGCTGAAGGTTGTTCCGGTGTTTCCCCTCCTAAATCAATAAAATGGGGCCCTTTAGTTTGTATTTTTCTCAACTTCCCTTTAAGTCTGGAACTTCTCCTCAAATTTTGTGGGCTAGTGTCCTCTTTCTCCCCACTCTGTTTTTCTTTCCCTTTCTTCTTTGCTGCAGCTGACTGTTCCTGAAGGTAAACTAGTCTTTCAGACAGTATTTGGTGGTCCTCTTCTGAGGAAGGTTCTGGGGTTTGATGGACAGCCTCAATATTTCTTTTCCTTTTTTATTTTCTTGGCTTCTTACCCTCAGTCTTTTCCTTCCTACTTTCAGACAATTTTTCTTCCCTACTAGTTTCTTCAACTATGTTAGTAGGAGTGTCCTGAATTCTATCACTTGTTTTCTTTCTTCTGCTTCTCCTTGATGTGCTACTTTCAGGGGTTTCTTGTGGATCTTTAAAGAAATTTCTAACTAAAAATTGCTCCCAGGTGTCCTTCTTTTCCTTTAATTGCCTTTCAATCAAGATTTTCACAAGGCTATGGTGATACAAGTGAGGTTCTACATCCTGCAGATTCTTTTGGACGGTGGTGAACATTTTCTTCAGGCTATTTAGCAAGAAATAGGGCAAATTAAGAGTTTGGTTTCCTAGAAAATTCATCAGCAACCTGGTGTGGTACATGTACATTGACCCGAATCGTCCCTCACAGGCAATGAATTTTTGGATTATTAATAGTAAACTAGCCCATTTTTCTTGTAAAGCAGAGACAGGGATTCCTCTATTAAAGATGGTTACATCCATACCTGGATTTCGTTGGATAACCCTCCATGCTCTCTCGTCAAAGCTCTTATTTTTGAACCACCGTCCTCCCTCCTGTGGGAGTTCAGTTGCAGCTGCTATGTATGCCTCTGTAAATGAGAATTTAAGGTCTCCAACCTCAGCTTCCACTCCGTCAAAGGACCTCGCAAAAGTCTTTGTAACTTCCTTGTTGTAGCCTCTGAATTTCTGAATAAATTGTAACCACCGGGTCTTCCTTAGCATGCTTTTCACTTGTGGATACCCTTCCATAAATTTGGGCCCTTCCAATTCTGCTCTCAACAGAGGACCCATTCTTTCCTCCTGTCTTAAACATGTCTGCATGGGTATTGGATGAACGGAGGTGAGATGGCTAGGTTAGCGGAAAATGGATAGGATTTATGGAGAGAAACCAGTGACTGTAAATGGAAAATTGAGAACAGGTAGCGAGAGTGAGTTTATGGAGCATAGCAGAGGCTTATGTAAACTAGGTAGGAATGCAAACGCGACTTCAATAGAATAGTAGGGGAGTAAAGTGAGCCCAGCAGAGTTTTAAACTAGATGTCTACGAAGTAGATGCAAACATGCTCAAGAATGGTTGCGGAATTTGTGCGGCGGAGAAGAGTCGTGATCAAATCAACCACGTCCCCATAATTACAAGTGGAGTGTCAAAGTATAGCCAAACATGATTTAAATCTGGAGGCTTGATCATGAGTCTGTTTGAAAAATAAATACAAGGTTCGTGGAGGAATCATAGGTCGTGAAACGGTTATGCGCTATCAATGCCAATCATTGCATATAATGGAGCCGTGGTTTCATAACTATATAAAATGTGCTCTAAATTCTATTTGAAAAAAATTTTACTCATACCTTGGAATTTTTGCCACTTTTCGTCCATTAACCTTTGATCAGCTGCTCCTTGTTGATGATTTTAATTGCCTCATGTCTTCAAAATATGTGCTTGGTCATACTTGCATTTGATTTTCATGATCATTTAACTAACATCTGACTGTCAGTTTTGAAAAAAAGAGTGATGGCTGCGGAATCAGCCTCTGGCTGCGGAAACTGGGTTCAACTGTGGAAACTGACACAGTAATCATATGATTGAATGGAGATGGATAAATGATGACTGAATGAATGAAAATGGTCATGAAAAAAAAATATTGGCGAAATGAAATGGAATGAATGAAGTGGAGTGGAATGAAATGAAGTGGAGTGTTATAAATTGTGAAATGAGAGAGATTTTTTTTGGAAAATATAGGGCATCAGGAGTTCCTAATTTTCACCCTATATTTTCTGTATAAGACTGCCAATCAGTGATTGGTTTTCAGGCTTATACATATTTTATTTTACTTTATTTTATTTTTCTTTTTTATTTTTTTTATATAAACAGAAAAGAACAAAGGTTAGGCTGGTGGAGAAGAAGGATTCCTCTTCATCAGCCTTATTGCAGAACTATCTTGAAAGATTTTGACAAATTCCTCTTTTGAGAGTGGCTTATGATAGATTTTTAATCTGTGGCCATTCACAATAAGAGGAGTTTGATGTTCATCAATGGTTTTGATTCTTACCGCTCCATTGCTAAATGTTTTGTCAATCTCATATGGCCCAAGCCAATGAGTCTGAATTTTCCTTTAAAATATTTAAACTTGGAATCAAATAGTAATGCCCAATCTCCTTCTTGAAACTTTTTCTCCTTGATGTGTTTGTCATGCCACTTAGCTCTTTGATATTGAACTAGATCAGTTCTTAGGATCGCCTCTTGTCTAATCTCATCTAGCTCATTCAATTGCTCCATTCTATGCTTTTGGGCTTCTGATAGATCCATTCCCAACTGAACTGCCATCTTGAAAGTTTTGACTTGGAACTCAATGGGGAGCAGGACTTCTTTCCCATAAACAAGTTCATAGGGAGAATGTCCTGTTGTATTTCTCCATGTAGTTCTATAGGCCCTGTTGGGTCCCTATAATACTAGTGATTACCCCATTACTATTGTAGTTATACCCCTTATTTATATTGTTGTGCCCCTATTACCCCCATATTGTTATTTCTGTGCCCCATAGAATCCCTCTATCGTTATTTTTGTGGCTTTATATTATTATTGTTAGGTCGGCTGGATTATATTGTGACTCCCTAGACTCCTATATATAGAAAGGAGGTTTTGTCATTTGTATCATCCAAGAATTGTTCATTTATGTAATGTAAAGGAGGTTGCCCCCTCGAAGAGGCTGAATTCTAAGGCGTGGATCTCTCTTTTCTATCTTTTTGTGAGCTGGTTTCATAACAGGCCCACAAGGCTTCAGGAAGCCTTTCTACCCAATCTCTTCTATGTAGATGAACAGTTTTGGTGATGATGCCTTCAATAACTTTGTTTGTAGACTCCACTTGGCCATTTGCTTGCGGATGGTAAGTAGTAGATTTTTTGTGCTTGATTTTGTATTCTTCCATCAGCTTCTCCACCGGGTTGGATGTGAATTGACTTCCCTAATCTGTCACAATTTCTTTTGGAACACCAAAGTGAGTAAAAATATCCTCATAAAGAAAACTAACAACTGAATTTTCTGTAGCATAAAATAATGCTTTGGCTTCTACCCATTTAGTGACATAATTAGTACATACCAATATATACTTTCTTTGTTTAGATGGTGGGTTAATAGGTCCAATGAAATCTAAAGCCCATTTTTCAAAGGGTTCGATTAGTACCTGTGGCTACAATGGCATTTCATTTGAAAGGGTAGGTTTCCCTACTCTTTGGCAGCTGTCACACCTTTTGACATATTGTTTTGCATCCTTGAAGAGCGATGGCCAACGATATCCTAAAGAGAGGATTTTATAGGCTGTCCTTTTGTCAGCAAAATGTCCACTGCATGGTTCATCATGACATGCTTTGAGGATATCAGGCATTTCATCTTCCCTAACACATCTTCTGATCACAACATCTGGCCCTGTTTTAAACAATTCGTTAGAAATCCATGAATATTTTGAACTCTCCTGAATAATCTTTCTTCTTTCACCAGGAAATAAATGTGGAGGTAATTTCCCTGTAACCAAATAGTTAGCTATATCTGCATACCAAGGAGTCTTATTAGTTACTACAAATAAATATTCATCAGGAAACTTATCCTCTACAGGAGAATCTTCTTTAGTATTTTGAATCCTAGGCAAGAAATCAGCTACTGTATTTTGTTTCCCTGGTCTATCCAACACAGTAATATTGAATTCCTATAAAAGTAGGAGCCACCTTGTAACTCTGCCATTAGTAACAGGTTTGTTCATTAGATATCTAATCGCATAATGATCAGTATGAATAAAAGTTTCATAGCCTGTTATATAATGTCTAAACTTATTGGTTGCATGAACAACAGCTAAAAACTATTTTTCAGTTACAGTATAGTTCAACTCAGTGGGAGTCAAATTTTTACTGGTATAGTAAATGGCATAAGGAACTAAATCTTTTTGACCCAACACAACTCCTAAAGCTGTATCTGAAGCATCTATAGAAATATGGAAAGGGAGTTTCCAATTTGGTCCTCTCAAGATAGGCGCTTCAGATATTCTTGTTTTCAAAGTTTCAAATGCTGATTGACAATCAGGATCCCATTTGAATTTATAGTCTTTTGTAAGCAGTTTGAAGAGTGTAGATGCTATTTTAGTGAAGTTTTCTATAAATCTTCTATAATATCCAGTAAATCCTAGAAAACTTCTAACATCTTTTTGACAATTTGGAATAGGCAATTTGGAGATGACTTCAACTTTTGATCTATCAACTTTAATCCCATCCCCTGAAATATGATGTCCTAAAACAATACCTTCAGTAAACATCATAAAGCATTTTTCATGGCTTAATGAAAGGTTTGTCTCTTTACATCTTATAAGGACTTTTTCCAAATTTTCTAATGCCTCTTCCAAAGAATTACCATAAACTGTAAAATCATCCATATAAACCTCTACACAATCATGGATTAGATCAGAAAAAAATCCTAGTACTACTCTTTGGAATGTTGCGGGTGCATTACATAATCCAAAAGGAAGCACTCGATAAGAAAAATTTCCCCATGGACAAGTAAATGCGGTCTTGTCCTGATCCTCAGGTGCTACCTGAATTTGATTATAACCACTAAAACCATAAAGAAATGAAAAGTACTTTTTGCCTATTAATGTATCTAATACTTGATCGATAAAGGGTAAAATAAAGTGATCCTTCAAAGTTGCTTTGTTCAATTCCCTGTAATCAATGCATACCCTCCATTTACCATTCTTTTTGGGTACTATAACCAAAGGAGAAACCCATCGGCTATCTGAAATTGGATAAATGAAGTTTACATTGAGTAGTTTTTTAAGCTCTTCTTTCACTATCTCCCTAAGATTTGGATTCATCCTTCTCTGAGGTTTTCTGATTGGTCTACTATTTTCCTCGATATAGATATGATGGATGCAAGTCTTAGGATCAATACCTTTCATATCAGTATACTCCCATGCAAATGCAGTAGAATGTTGTTGCATGATTTTGGTTAGCTCTTCCTGTTGTGATTTTTCCAAATTTTTGTTGATATTCAATGTCTTACCTGGAAAAAATTCAATGGTAGAACTACCAAACTCTTCCATAGAGTAAAGAGACATTTGTCTTGATGATAAATACTCAATATCAGAATCTAACTAAAATTGTGTGTGGTCATATTCTGAAGATGTTTCAAAATTTTCTAATGTGTTCAGAATTTCACTATCTTCACTGATTTCAGAAATGGTAAAGATAGGTTGTATACTGTCCTCATCATCGACCCATTCATTGTCTCCTACTTCTGTAACTGCTTTTGCTGGAGGATACAAATTGAATTTCTTTGTCAAACTACCATCAGAAATATACATATCCCCATATCTACAACTAATGAAAGCATCGGCTATGGCTAGCCAAGGTCTTCCTAAGATGAGTGGATTCCCTCCTAAATTACTCTTGGGGGTCAAAATCATGAAATCTACTGGATATTCCCAAGAATCTAAGGAGACTGAAATATCTTCAAATACACCATTTGGTTTGATTATTGATCTGTCTGCAAGTTGCAATAAGGTAGGTGTAAAAAGAAGATTAGGAAGTTTAAGTTGTTCCATAGTCTGTCTACTCATAATGTTGATAGCAGCCCCCAAGTCAATCAAAGTATTTGGAATTTCTATCCCATTTATATGTGTCTTGACAATTGGACTACCTGGATCTACATATTTCTGCATGGTAATTTTTCCCATCATGATATCTGCCATTTTTCCTACCAAGTGGATTCTTCTTGTATCTCTTGGTTTCCTGCCTGGTCTTTTAAGACTCAACTCCTTTATTGTTTTTTCTAGAATAGGAATCTCTCTAATGGCTTGTAGCAAGGGAATCTTGATACAGACATTTTTTAATTCATCTAGGAAATCATAGTCAGGCAACAAGATTTGTTTTTCCACCCCTTTGTCAATTTGTAATCTTTCAGGGAAAGGAGGTGTGGATGAAGATGCAAGTTTCTCAACTACAGGAGTTGTGGGGGTTGACTCTTTTTCTTTTTCTTTTTGAATGTTTGGGTTTTGAAGAGATGCTTCCTTAGAACCTTTATTAGCTTTAAGAGAATCCTCCTTAGAGGTATATTGCTCTTGAACATATATAGAAGTTTTTTCTAAAACTCTACCAGACCTGAGTTGTACATCATTGAGAGGAACAATCATATAGGTAGGAAATGGTTGTCCTTCTACCATGTAAGCATTCTGAGGATTTTTGTTATTGGGATTTGGCAATGGTTGGGCTGGTAGTTGATTTGTCTTTTGTTGAACTGGAAGCAAGAGTTGAGAATTTGGATGTTGTTGAGAAGGTTGTTGTTGCGGAAATGGTAATGAGAGCTGTGGGTTGTGATTTGGAATTTGTGGATTTTGTTGATTTTGAAAAGATGGAGGATATTGATAAAATTGAGCAAATCTCCCATAAGTATTTTCCATCCCTTATGCCCATGATTGGTATGGATTTTGATATTGGGGCCAAGGTTGTTGCCAAGAATTCCAATTTGGTGGGAGCTGAAAGTTCATAGGATTGTTAAATCCTTGATTTTGTGGCCCCTGCCATGGTCTTCTTGAAACAAAACAAAGGGACTCTACTGAATTTGGATCCTCCTGAAAGACAGCTTTGAGCCCAGGAATTGAAGGAAAATCCTTGGTCTCATGGCTTTCTGAGAAAATCACACGTCTCTACAACTTTTGCATCCAAGGGACATTCCCTTAAAGCATGTTTCTTTCTACATTTTGGACAAAAGATGGCTAAGGCTTCGGCTTCTACTTTCTGTTTGTTTTGTATTTTAAGGGTGTCTAGTTGTTCACTAAGGCTCCCTATAATATCAGTTTTGAACTCATCAAGCGTATTGCCAATCTTTGCCCTACGTACTGATCTAGTTGCAGATTTGTTTGCTCTAATAAGAGAAGGATCTCTAGGCCCTTTTCCAGTTTTAGAATTTCCCCTTGAGAGATGGACACATAGTTCTGCTATGTCATGGAGTGGAAGTTGAGAAATATCTCCCTTCCCCATCATGTTTAAAATATCTATCCATTCATCTCTAATGGCTTTTAATATAAGGGCTTTCAAGGTTTCCTCATCTAAATTACTCATTTTTTCTCTCTTTAAGTTGTATTGAAATCTTTCAAGTAAATCCTCCAGGTTTTCATTTTCTTTTTGCATCATCTTGAATACCTCATCCTTATGATTGGTGGGCATGCAATAATCCAGGTATCTATCCAAAAATGTTTGTTTCATATCATTCCAAGTCCTAATAGATTGGGTGACTAATCCCATGAACCATTTCAAAGCATCTCCTTTCAATGTTGAAGGAAACAGTTTGAGTTTTTGAGAGTCTTCCATATATTCATAGGTTCGGCACAACACTTCAAACTCAAATAGAAATGTTTCAAGATCCTCACTTCGCAACCCATAAAATTTTGGGAGGACAGATGGTGAAATTTTTTTCATTGTTGTATGGGTTTCCTCATCGGCTATAGGGAATCCAAATGAGTTATCTCCATCCCTATTTCCCCCATTGTTACCTTTACCTCTTCCATTGTTTCCTCCTCCTCTACCTCTACCTCTACCCCCTCCTCCAAATCCGTTTACTACTTCCTCTGTCATGATAGTTTCCTCAGAGTTCTCAGAGTCCTCTGGTTCTTCTATTAACGGCGAATGAGGAAGAATTTCTCCCTCTTCTTCTTCAGGTGATTCTACTTCTTTGATTACAATATGTTCCCATGTAGAAGTGAAGAAAGGTTATTCTCCTATGTCAGATTTGATGGATAGTGTGGGAGAGTCTCCTAATTCAGTTGCTGCCCCTTGAATTCCAGGAATCCTAAGGCTGGGAGTGTGAGTCGTAGATGATGGAGGTGTATCTTGTCTATGCCTTTAAGTAGCTGGAGTTGTGAAAATCGAACTTTTGGCCCTAACTATAAACCTTCCCCTAGAATCTCTTGCTCTATGCATGTCATTTTTTTTTATTTTATTTTTTTTCAAGTCGAGCTAATAATTCTCTTTCTGATCTTCCAGGTCACACTAGGTGCAAGAAGAGAGCATAATCAAGAAATTATTAAACTAGCAACTCTCTTTTCTGATCCTCCAGATCACACTAGGTGCAAGAGGAGAGCATACTTCAAGAAGTTATCAATTTTTCCCTTCTTCTTTTTTTGTTTTAAGAGATTGGCTACCTAGTTACACTTCCCCTGCAACGGCGTTGAAATTTTTGGTCAATTTAGTGTGTCCTAAATTGCTACATTAATGATCAATCCGGGAGTCGTAAACTGATGAAGTGTGGCGCACTATATGTGAAAGATAGCCTCTTTCTTATATTTTTGTCGTTTTTCAATTTTTATTTTGTTTTGGGGGTTTTTATCTTCGTTTATCTCCTAATGTGAATGGAAATCCTATTTCTGAGTCTTTAGAAGGCAAGCATGGATATGGATTTTAGACAATTATGTCCTCTATAATGGTTTCCAGCACTTATCACTTCAGAAGGTCTTAGAATATACTAGTGATGACAGTAATACTAGAACAAGAATGAAAAATGTGCTGTCTAAATATAGAAAAATAATTTAAGCTACTGCACTCAAAGAAATCAAAAAATTTCAAAGAAAGTAAAACTAAAATAAAATTACATCATTCATAATCTGATTTCTCGCCAGTTAGTCTAGCTATGGCTTTCGGAGATAATCGTCAATAACATGAGTAATCTGATATCTAACTGCAGAAAAGTAAAACTAAAATCAAATCACAACATTTATAATCTGATTCCTCGCCAGTTAGTCTAGCTATGGCTTTCAAAGGTAATCGTCAATGACATGAGCAATCTGATATC
The DNA here is from genome assembly GCA_031772625.1 of Pinus tabuliformis. NCBI lineage: Eukaryota > Viridiplantae > Streptophyta > Pinopsida > Pinales > Pinaceae > Pinus > Pinus tabuliformis. Next base: position 95,657,713 of record CM062805.1, on the reverse strand, counting down.
TAATTGCAGAAAAGTAAAACTAAAATCAAATCACAACATTCATAATCTGATTCCTCACCAGTTACTCTAGGTATGGCTTTCGGAGGTAATCGTCAATGACATGAGAAATCTGATATGTATTTGCAGAAAAGTAAAACTAAAATCAATTCACAACACTCATAATCCGTTTCCTCGCCAGTTAGTCTAGATATGGCTTTCAGAGGTAATCGTCAATGACATGAGCAAGTTGATTTCTAAACTAACTAACAAAGCAAATGAACAAGACTGAAATCAACAAAACAGAACTGGAATTAAAAAAAAAACTAAGAAAATCAAAGTCAACATAGAATTAATCCCATGTCATTAGTCATTGCGAGAACTATATGCAGATGCCCGGGCTGCCTACTCTATCCTAAAACATACATACACTGATCAGCGTCATACAAAGCTTGTAAAATCATTAACAGAAGTGAAATGTTAATACCATAACAATTGAAATATACATAGGTGGATAACTATGGAATATATGCAATGGAAATAAGGAAACAATGCATAAAACTTTACAGCAACAAGGAAAATGAAACCTCAGTGTATAGGGGCCCTCTACACAGCCTCGGTCAACAGTCTATCAATCAAAAATTATGTTCACTCAATCATGTAGAAACAGAGTCTTCTCATATATTTCAAAACATAGTTACAGCAATAAAACTAGTGTCACAGCACAGTGAACTTTGAACAGCAAAATTACATTAACAAAAGACTAACTTTATGCATATAGAAACGCGTTATTTATAACAAAGGTTACATAATTGTTTTCCTGTGAAACTACGTCAACAGGAGACACGTAAAAGACAGTGTCCATGGATTTAGCGTAATGGTTGCTGAGACTATTAAATCTATCAATTGTGGCTGTTGGATTCGCATCGTGGGGTAGTCTACAGGTGGCAACATGACCCAGAGATTTAGGAACGGCCACACATCCTTCAGAATCCTTCACGTGTTTGAAAACAGAGTCTGGCTGCCGTAGTACTCTTACGTTGGACCACCGTTGACCACAGCTTCCCTTGATGAATCCGGCTGAACCAATAGGACCTGATCCATGTCCAGGTCATTTCTAACTTGCCCATGTGGTTTGATTTGCCTGGTGACACCTACAATCTAGAGTTTAACAAAAACAGCTGTGGAAAGTTGAATCAGCTGCGGAAAGTGACTGGATTCTGCAGCTAATGAGCAAAATCTAGTTCAAACAGCAAACACAATAACATAGTTAGAAAACCACTTAAATTCTCTTTTAGAATCAATATGAAATGATTTATGACAACTTATGGATTACTAGTGAGGGGAAAAAGTCTGGGAAAATGTGTAGGAGAGGTGTAATTTCAAAGCTCTACAGTCTACGTGTACTTCTGTAATAAATGGAAATTATCTATAGCATGCTTTCCTCCTATCTGAAAAATCACGCACCATAATGCAGGCATCGTGCTCAGTCCTGCTTGTGCCTCTGGTCTCAATCACATTGGTCCTCCTCCTGTGATGTAATTTGCAAACACCAAGAAGTGGTCCTTGTCATGTCCCTAACCCTTGCACTTTATGCACCATACCTCGTCGTGCACTTCTGGGCGAGATGTCCTGTCTTGTTTCAGACTCTACATCTCAAGGCACAAGTTTTTCAACTGCGTGTGGATCTGCTGAACTCCCAGGTTGGGATCCTGTATCGAGGTCTCATGCAGTCTCATCGCGATCTCCAAGGCCTCTGCCTGAGTTGTTAGCCTCTATTATGACAGCGTGTTCTTTAAATGTGGCATTAACGATGCTACAAACCATTTGCGGTGTTGTCCATCTGTCAGCATCATGTTAGCTTTGTGAATTGTGCACTTCAGTCTCTGATCCAAATCACAAGGGGTCTCACCTAGTAGCATTGTGATTTCCTTGAACCCAATGATCGACTACGCCTCTGACTTCGGCCTGTTAAATTCTTTGTTTAGCGCAATTTGAATATCTACGATCCCCACATTCGTATTGTCATTGGAATGCTTAATGTACCAGGTCAGCGTGAGATCCCGCTGAGCACTGACCAATGTCACTTTCTTTATATTGTCATTCATAACTCCCTGCACTTCCCATACAGCTTTTATCATGAACCAAAACTGGTTCAGATCTTCACTTCCTACTCCCTTGAATTCTGGAAGCTTTATCGTGCTTGCCATGCTGACTCGTAGTGGTGGCGGAGGTGGTATGGTTGAAGATCGGGGTGAAGATGGTGAAACTGGCGGCGGTGTGGGTGGGGGTGGTATGCGCGGAATCCTATACCTTATCAAATTGATCGCACTTCTTGGTGAGACCTTCGCGAGCTCTTCCTCATCCCCTCATGGAGGTGAAATCAAGGGGCTAGCTTCTTGTTTCGTACTACCTTTGTTTCTGTAGATTCTCCCACTTTGCGTAGCCCCAAACATCAATCTATTCACATAACCTGCTTTTCACACAGTAGCATTTTAATCCAAGTGTTCAAATATTTAACATACTTACCTCGCAGTCCTTTGAGGAGGCGTCGTTCTACCTCGCTATAGCTTACTGAAGTATCTACCTCAAACTTGGTGATGAACCCTCCTATAATTCGATCGAACCAATGACCAACAGCGCGCGTGATCTTATCCTCTGATGCTTCCAATCTGCGCACCAATTCTGGAGTCCACACAATAGTTCTATCGAGCTTACACCTTCCTTGGCTATCTGCTAGCTTCGCGATCCACTCGTATAGCTCAGTGGGGAAAGATGCGAAGAAAATTTCATTGATCTCTGTGTATAAATAGCAGTCTAACCACTCTTCTTTTAATAGTTGCGGATTCCTGTTCTCTTGTGCCATGAAATCGTGAATCTTCCTATCCAACCAATCCTCAATTCCTTTCTTACTTGGATTCTAGTGATACAACATCAGACATGTCTATGTAGATCCCGGTCCCGGCAACAGAACCATTTGTTGGCTTGTTGGGGCCTGACCTAGGTTCGGAGTTAATTAGCCAAACAAATCCCTGTATTACTGGCCCCTTCGGCAACAATCCGTGGAGCGTCGACTGAGGTCTCACCCGAAGTAGTATGGGGGGGTGTTGGAACCAGGTTTCCACACCCTTGAGATCTCTGAGGGGTTGATTTGGTCCAACTGCTAGTCCATGCACGCAGGTTGCTTAGTGCACTTCCCTGGCCTTCGCGCCCTGTTAGATTCACCTTCGCGTGACCCTAACCAGTGGTTGTGGGGATTCCATGCTCCTCGAGCAGCATTCTGCACTATTTCCCTAAATCACACCCGAGATCTTACTTGCCTTCTTACACCAGTTAGTTATCTTCATGTAAGTAGAAGCCTTGTGTTATATTTATTTATACAGTACATACATATAATTTCATGCAGCAAATAAACAATAAACTTGCAAATTATACCCAATAATACACAAAGCAGGAAAAGATACACAGAAATGTGGTAAACTTATCTTTATTAATTCTTCCCATGGTTACAGACTCGACTTGCCCTGCGCACTCAGCTGCAAGGGTCCACGCACTCAGCTGCGAACTAATAGGCCTCTGTGCACACAGCTGCAGAGCCTTCTCCTACTCTATGACCCAAGAAACACTTTACACTTTGACTCAAGCTCTTAGAATCATCATGGTTCTTTTCTATTCTTTTTATTTTCTTCTCTTCTATAGTTAGACCCTCGCTCTTTTTATATAATCCCATGGTCTACAGACCATGGGTGGATCTTTCAAGCTGGCATTACATTACAAAAACAAGGGCGAACAACCTTGTGACTCTATTATGACTTCGCACTCCACGCCCCCAAATCGGGGAGTCTTTACAATGGACTTGGTCAAAACTTGGGCTTTAAGCCCCAAAACATGCCTTGGGGGGATTCCATGCCCAACACTATTCTTGGAAGAAGGAGTCATGCATGCATGCAAGTCAAGTTTCCTTGGTCCCGAGTGGAACTGGTTAACTAGACTACTCATGCATGCAACTGCTCAACTGCTTGGGAAAAATGCGCATCTATGGCTGGGAGTTGGGCTAACTTCCTAGGAGGTTTGCACAATTTCTGGGCAGAGAAGCTAACTGCTACCCAGATTTGTTCAAATTCTGGGTTGAGCAGCCCTGCTGGGGAAATTTACACATCTTTTGCTGGGAGTGTTGGCTGGCAGAATTGTGCAATTCTGGAGCCCAGCAGGCTGCCAGATAGAATTACATAATTTCTGGAGGGAAGGCCAGTTTCCCTCCAGAAATGCACAATTTTCTTGGGGAAGTTGCTCAGCCTGCAGCTGGACCAAGTCTGGGTGAACAACCTGTGAGGAGAATGCATCAAGTTGTGCTCGATAGGCTGTGTTTGTGCATGAAAAACACTAGAGCTTGTGTACTTGACGAAGTGAGACAAAGTGTTGTGAAAGGTTGGTAGGGAGGCTCCAAAACGGGCTAAGGAAAAATTTTGGAGGATGGTTGTAGCTGCTACAACAAACCCCAAAGGTAGAATTATCAGATTTAAATGAACATTCATTCCATTCATATCTAATAAAGAATATTTTCTTATTTATGTAACTTATATCTTAGCTCCTATGGCCAATTGTATTAACCAGGGTTTACTTTTCCTTTCCTTTTAAGTCCGCACTTTTCAATAGTAGTAGGGGAATTATAACTTAAAGTAGAACCAGGGTCAATTAGTATTGTGACATTTTTCTCAGAAATTTTACCTTGGATTTCCACCATAGTGGACTAGTAATCTACTTGTCTCCCATCCCACACTACTCTAAATAGCCATGGATTTTTTTTTGTTTTCTATGTTACCTAAAACTTATGTTAATTTTCCAAATATGGTTTAACCCTACAAAGGCATGTATACATAATTTATTCACATACCGCTGTATAGATGAGTTAGATTTTTGGAAAAAGAAACCCCAGATATGAGTGCTCACAAGTGATTCAAGGCTTTCCACAATGATGGTTATGGCTGGAAGGAGAGGATGCAAGGGGATTTTTCACAAGTTTTCATTGGTAGTAGTGTGATTCGTTAGGGGTAGCTGTGTCAGGCGTTCCATACCAAGATGGCTATTGAACATCCTTCACTTTACATGTAGGGATCTTAGGCCTTCAAATTTTCATGGGATATGAATCTACCTAAAAAGAAGTACCCAGTGGTTGATGTGGGGTCTACGGATTTGAGGTACATGAGGGAGCTTGATCATATGGTTATGGATTCACATGTGCATTTTGCACAGTCAGATATGGGGTTGATGGCTATGAAGTGGCCTGCATATAAGAGGGATTTTTCCCTCCAAAGGAATTCCCATAGCTTATCTTCTTTAATTTGTCCAAAAGACTGGCAAAGATGGAAGAGGAAAATTTTCATATTTTCCTGAAAAATATTAAAGTGAAGACCTCCATTTCTTGAATCGGGGTCTCGAATCTGGTGGAAAAATTGAAACAAAACATACAAAATAGTCTTGGTATACATACACACTTTCAAAGTTTGTTATTTGATGGGAAAATGATATAGGTTTCCCACTAGATGGAGTATGTTAATGTGTTAAACTCCACCATTTTTTTAAATATGAGGTTGTGGCAAAGCTCAGGATTTTAGAAAACCCAGTGGATTTGTTTCTTTCATGGATGTAGTGCAAGGGGAGGCTCACATCCCATATGATTTATTCAAAACCTACAAGGATCCTACATATTAGAACAAATGGAAAAATAACCAACCATGGAAGTTAATCATCCAAAGATAAATTCTATTTTTTCTAATCTCCATTCCAAGGATGTTATATGAAAATTCAATGGTTTATGGCCCAAATATGATGCATTACACCAATGGGTATTCTCTACTTGGACCCTCAATTGTGATATCTATTTATGTTCTGATGGTTTCTTCATATATCAGTTCAAAACACAGAAAGATCTAAAGTACATCCTAAACAAAAGGCCATGGTTTTGGGGTAGAGTTTGACTCTTCATTACTCCATGGTTCCAAAATTTTGATGCTACAACTTGTTGTTTCAAAAATGTCGGTATGGATGAGACTACCCAATCTCCCTGTTTATTTCTAGCACCATCAACTCCTGAGGATATTGGAAATGCTATGGGAAAATTAAAAAATATGGACCTCGATAGAACAGAATAAGGTATATTTACTTTTTGTAGAATTTGTGTAGAGAAAAACCTAAACAAAGGTCTACTTGACCAAATTCAACTGAAACATAAAAAGATTCAGTGGATCCAAGTATTAGATTACGAGAACACAAAATTTAGATGTCAAATTTGTTTTCAAATATCACATTTGTAGAACACACACCCTTAGGCATAAAATATCCCAAAAAAGAAAAAGAGGCAAGCCGAAAAGAATAAGGGATGGAAGATATCTGACCCTCAACTTTCTAAAATATAAGAAGAAGATACCATGAAGAACCATCCAAACATAGATGCACAAGATCAACATGGTAACCAAGCAGATGGAGGTGTTGTGGATTAGTCGAGAACCACAACCGATATCGATAAGGATACTAAATAAAAAGAGATATAAGCATTAGAGAAACCGAAAGAGGAAACACACAATGAAAATGGAACGAAGTGTATAAAGAGAACTCATGTCTTTGAGATCTCTAACTCAGACAAATGATTTCCTTTACAGACAACTGGAAATGAATTAGCAATGGTAACAATTGATCCCAACCATGAGGTTTGGAAAAAGGTTCAGAAAAAGAAAGGAAAAAAGGAAAAGTTAAGTGATTTTTATCACACTTAACTCTAGTATAAATTTCTTATTTTTTTACAATTTTTCTTTTTATTTCTCATTAGTCAAAGGGTTGATATGACCGAATGCTTTCAGCATCTACAAAATGTAATTTTGTTCCTTGTTTCAGGTTCAATAAAATTACATGTTTTTCCTTGAAAAAGTATATATATATATACAATGGACGGTTGGAGAGGTGTAAGATCAATGTCTTGGCCAAATGCCTGAAATCGGTGGTCATTTCAATCTTACATTGTGTCAGTCAGAAGGGAAACATAATATCGACATTCTAACCCAATAACCGTGGCGTCAAGACCATTCCCATATTGTTGAGCAACATAATATTAATGTCTTGGCCAGATAAGCCATAGGAATTAGAGCCATTGCCATATTGTTGAGTGGTGTAAGATTAATATCTTATCCTGATAGAGTTAAGTCGTCCAACAAGTATAATCGTTGATTTTTGACATGGACCCAAAGGCTACATGTTAGTCACACCCACAAATAATTAGTGAGATTTCTATTAACATGAGTTTTAACAAAATACATGGATTGATTTATTAACACACTCGAAAAATAGTTTGGTCTTTCAAATTATCATGAGGCCATATTAATTTTAATAATGGCCCAAATGCTTCATATATTCACGATGGGTGCAGATGAAAATATGAACAACAAATAACCTTAAACAAATTATATAAAAATATTGACAAATAGTCATATACATATAGATGGAAAATTATACATTCACCCCCAATCAGTTTACATTATTTATGTTTTCATATATATATATATATATATATATATATATATATATATATATATATATATATATATATATATATAGATATAGATAGAGAGAGAGAGAGAGAGAGAGAGAGAGAGATAAAGAGTTCTTACAATTCTAGACTTAGATTTAACAGAACTTCAATCAATCATACAAAGATATGGTAGGGTCGACTCACAACCGCCCCATGATTGTCTTGACTCGGCAATGCGTAAATTGGCAGAGTGATAGAAAATCACCCATTCGGCAATGTTGAGACGAGGGGGAGCCGGCACAACCCAAATGACTATCAAGACATGTGTGTGTTTGTGTGTGTGTGCAATACATATGCTTCCTGAGTCACCCATTCATGATGGTTATTCATATGGATCAATTCAACATTTTTACAAAGAAAATATATGTGCCATAATTACTTAATTTAAACTAAAATGCAAAGAAATATGGTTGAGAAGGCTACAACTTGCTAAATTCATAACTATAACGGTCAAGTAATGAGAGAGAAATTGGGATTGCACAGGATATTTTTTTCAAGTATTTATTGATCTTACAACATGGAATATCCAAGTATTTCATGAATTAAAGTTCAACTTCTGGGATGTCCATCTAGTAATTAAAATACATATTTCTTACATGAATAATGTACAATACAACTTTAACAACTACTCAACACATGATTTTGACTTCATTTTTGAGGATATGAGGCATAATTTGTACCATTAAATATCCATAAACATATAAAATTTCTAATAAGTAAAATCATATACATCATATACTATAATCACCTCCACCAGTGATCCATTAAGCATATAGAGAGAGAAAATTAAGTGTTCCAATAAATTTCACACAAAGATGTATAAAGAAGAACTCAACATTCACAAACAGTACTCATACCATGTTACTTATCTTCTTAAGTTTATTCTTGTTGGAGACTAAGAATGGATTATGACTATTCTCCCAACTGTAGGTTGGTTATGATTTTTTCCCCTATAACTAACCACCGCCGCAATAGGTCAAATTAGTTTGAGAGTTGATTTCACATGGAAATATGCCAATCAATCTGGGAGATTGATATGATTTGTAGGTGGTTTATCAATATTCTATAAATAATTGGTGGTTTCATTATCGTAGCAAGAACTAGTGCTTTCATAGCCAACCACAAGCACTAAATATTCATAGTATGGGTGATTTCACAATCTAAGACAAGCACTAATGGTTTCGTTTTCATAGAAAGAACCAATGATTTCACAATATCAGCAAGCACCCAATATCTCTTAATTCAGTCTCCCTTTGTGCCAAAACTGGAAACCCTGAGTAAAATTGGTGATTGAGAAACAGCCTTGGACAAGTCGAATTTTCTCCATGAGCTTCACCAACCTTTATTTCCACAAATCTCTCTCCCAATCTAGTAGAAACCCCTATCTATATTGGCAAGCCTCTTTTATAGTCATCATGTTGCATCTCAGGTATGGCCAAGATGGTACCCCTTGTCCCCCAAACGATGCCTTCACCCAAACTTTAATTCTTTAAGGTGGTGGAGGGACTTGGTATGGGCATTTCCCAGCCAATTTTCCCTTTCACGAACCTAATAGTCGATGGTATTCCCACTCAACATATATTTTACTAGTCATAATAATGATATAGGTTTAATATTTAATTTCCTAGGGTGCAGTTGAATTGAAAATTCTCTCTCAGACTTTGTCTATAATTTCTTCTCCATTAGGTTTTAATATCAATTAAAATAATGTTTATGATCAATCATTTTCATCATGGAAAAAATAAAAAATTAACTCATAATCATTTTCGTCATTAAAAAAATAAAAAAATAAACCCATAATATTAAGACATGACATATATAATATATTAGATATATATGTAATATTAAAACATTAATATTATGACACACACACACACACATATAACATTAAGGCATGACTAATAACCTTAATATTAATTAAAACATCAATATACATTGGCACCACAATTAGGGCATAATATATTTCAACATAAATAATTTCATTATGCTTTAAACAGATATTTTACCAGCAATAGATATCATGCTACGATGAAAAATTATATAAATTGCTTACAAGTATAATTGTCAACATAGGGGATGTTACACTTGGGGGGACCATGGAAGAGAGGAAAAAATTTCCCTTATTTTACTTAGAATAACTTGCCAAATGAAGTATGTAGAGACACTAATGTTCTTGAGTGTCTTTCTGTTTCATTCCTTCCAAATATCCTAGTAGCATGAATCTTGGGATAAGTTGTCATGCTTTATTTACAATGGGATTAGTAAAAGGGAATTCATGCTAGTTTTGTAAAGTGGAGAGGACATTGTTTTGGATTTTTTCAGTCTGTCTAAAAGGCATGGCAAGGTGATCCCAAATTGAAGCAAAAAGGTAATGACTGCAAAGAAGATCAATGATATTTTCTAACCTAGAGAAATAGAGGAGACAGATTGAGGAGACCTAAAAACCATGGCTTTGAAGCTTGTCTCATGTTAGAGTTTTGTTCCATAATTAGAGTCAGAGAAAAAGAATTATTTTGGGCAAGTTCTTAAGGTTCCATATCTTATGCCATTTGCTTTGATCACGCTCATTTTTCATTCTTATAAGAATAATGCAAGATTTAGAAAGGTTGAAAATACTTGATGGAAAATGACCCCAACAAAGAATATGTTGGAAACCTTTGAGCACTACTGGGAGGGGGGGTGAATCAATAGTGTGACTTCTTAATAATTTTTACCAATTAAAACTTCTATATCGAATTAAACATGAATAATCCATTACTTCCACCATTAACTAGTAGCATATCATATCAACCATAACATGAATATAAACCATGTAAGAAGCTAAATCAAAATAAACATGAGAGCAATGGTAACCAACACATCAGAAACACATCCACACAAGAGACACAATATCTAGTGGAAAAACCTTCACCGGGAAAAAAACCACCCTTTCTATTATTGCATTTCTCTAAATCTTCTATTAAGAAAAATGTGTCTTTTACATAGATTGTTGAATCCCATTAGCATGGAGACTCGACCTCATATATAATCAGCTAACTCGCATCAGCCAGGAGACTCAATTCTACTGATGAGCTCAGAAGACTATGTTCTCACATGGATCTATGGACTACCATCTGCTGAAAGTCACCACGATCAATGATCCTCGCCCAACTCCACTTGGACTATCCAACTACCATTGGATTGATAAATTGTTCCTTTCTTTGACACTTTGCAATCATTTCTCCATGCCCATGAAGTCACTACTCCTCTACTCTATGTGGACCTCATTTCATCTATTTTCATACTGGAACCCGAGACTATCTTCTCAACTTGATTCAAATTTTCAATATGATCTCCAACAACAAGACAATATCGTCAAATCAAAATAACACCAAAAATATGATCTAACGTCCAGAAAAATAGTGGTTGCAATGCAACCATCAAATATGAATAACGTAATCACTAGCAGCTGAAATAAAACTCATAGTCAACCATAATAACAAACCCTCACATTGAAATATGAATGCTACATAATACAATCAACAACATAAAACGCAATGGATATAATCCAAATGCATTAGCAGCTCCTGCAAAAAAAAATGTGGGAATCTCAAATATGGAGCTATATCAAGCTCTCCATCACTACCAACACCTCTGCTATAATTCTATGCTGCTTTGATCTACAAAATGAAGTTCTAAATCAAAACATTGCTTCAGCAAATAAATATGCTCATTCTTCCTCCATTAGAACTCGTACACTAAAGAAATATTACTCACCAATAGATCTAAAGCATACTCACTCTATGCATCCTTCTCTTACACACATACACACACCATCAACCCTCACACAACTCCAAAGTAAGAATATAAAACATGCAGGGTGAATTGCACTTTTGGACTGGGATCAAGAGTGCACAAAGTTGACAAAATCCAACCATAATCATCACTACTTGTGCACTAAAGGTGTTCACACCCAATGGAGGACTTATTCAACCATTACCGACCTTAACTAATTAATTTAAAATTTTCCACGAATTACCATGTAAAATTTCTCCCAATGTGCATGAGGAATGCAGAGAAATTCGCTTCTAGGATGTATACATGACTTTCCTTCATAAAACCTGCATATACGCAGGTTTCCTTCACAAGACCTGCATATGCCCTTAAAAATTCAAGTTTTCAACTCTACTTGGCTCCAAAATTCCTGAAACTGATCCTCTTCTTCTCTAAGCATCTGTATAAGCCTCCAAACCTCTTTCAAGCTCTATGACACCTTGTTGGCTTGAGGGGGCTTGGACCCAAGTCTAGAGTTAGTTGCGCTAACCAAAAACGCCCTACACGACTGTCCCTTTCGGCAATAGTCTGCTTAGCTTATACTACATTCTCACCCAAGGCAGTATTGGGGGGTGCTAGAACCAAGTTTCTACATCCAGAAGGCTATGTGATGGAGCAGCGAGGCGATTTATTAATCCAGGGCCTGATTTGACCTTTGCAAACCCTTTTCTTCATAATCACAGACTTAAATCAGTTTCTACTTCATTAGATCTATGAACTTTGCCTAAGTGTTCTAACATGCATAATTTAGAATACAAAAGTAAATCTGAACCTTTACAATGCAATTAAGGCAATATCACAGAGAGTCAAATCATAACTGAGCATAAAACACAAAAACATATAAATATACAAAGAACGCATATATTTGCTCCAAATATGCTTTATTACTTCATATATTCAATACATACACTTCTTCTAACCATGTGCACACAACTACAGGGGCCCATGCACTCAGCTATAGGAGCCTTCCCATTTGCCAGAATACAAACTCAAAATATTAATTATCAACTATCCATAAGCTTAGAACTTAACTTCCTAATGACTCCTAGATGACTCCCTTTTATATCTTTTACATCACATTACCATGGTCCGCAAACCATGAGAGGAGTTTATTGTATAATCAAAACAACCCATCCCTTTACAAAATAATGGGCTTTGACCTTCCTAAAATCCCCTTTGACTCTTAATGTTCTGCACGCTCCCCTCCTCAAATTGCGAAGAATTTACAATATTACAAAATTTGACTCAAAACTTAGGCAAAACATAGACCTGGGGGTACCCATCCCAACAAGCCCCCAACATAAATATGTGACTTGTCTCGAGTGACTCTTTTGGTACGTCCTCACCATGCATTTTTAGGCCGCTGTACTCTATCTTCAATGCTTGAAGCTCTATTGTACACTGTGCGACAGCCCGTCGAACCTCCTTGACCAACTTCTCAGTAGTTGGCCCCACTACTGTTAAGTTAATGGTCCTATACGTCTATTTCATTCCTTTAAGTTTACTTCCGAAATACTGCGAGAGTTAACTAGCTTCGTTGACCCAAGGTTTCCTTCTTGCTGAAATGATTGAGGTTTTTTGTCGCAACTCATCTATCTCATTCTGAATGGCATTTCCTTCCTGGAGTCTAGAAAATTGTTTCACAAGTGTTAAGGTCCTCGATGTTGCTCTGATTTCATCAAACTGTAGTTGTTTATCTTGTATGTCCACCTCAATCTTCTACACATATGGGTCCTCCTACAGTGGGGCCCACATATCCATGGTGTTCTAGAAAATCTGGATGCAATCCTTAACTGCAGCTTCTAGGACTTCCATGTCAGCCTTAATAGTAGCCTCGCGCTGCTCTTGAACTTATGGAGGTGTTGTTGGCTATAGCTTCATCTACAACTCTACAACCTGCATCTACATCTCAAACTTGACTTGTTCAACCTCCACTTTGGACTCCTTCACCACGGCTACTAGATTGTGGAGCTTCTCTTCATAAGCTAGTTCAGTTTGTATGAGGAGCTCTGCCAGCTCAATGCAAGTCTGAGTGATGGCGTCCTCCAACTCCTGTTTGTGTGCATCGTCTGCGTCAGTATCCTACATCTCCATGAAAACTTCCTCATCTAACTGATCATTATGGCTCTTGATGTCCTTAATTACGAAGAGCACCCACTCTTCTCAGATTTTTATTCAGTAGATACTCCCTGGTGGAGTTCATGCAATGCTTGAATGGGCAACGTTGCTAAGTTCAGCGTTGAGTTCCTTCCATATGGCATTTCTTCCTGATTCACCATGGTAGGAAAGCATAATGACCCTCTTGGAATGGGCATTGTGTACATATCTGTGGTTACCACCAACGTTGAAGGTAATGATGGTGTCGCACTTATCGTTTCCATGCTCGCTTGCTTCTCGCTCACCTCAACCACTCTCGATTGAATCGTGCTCGCTTGCACTTGTATCTCTTTGAGGCCCTGTTAGACCTGCGTCAATACTGACTTGTATTGATCCTCTATGTGTCCCCACATATCCTCTATGATAGAGCACATAGTGTCACCAATCTCATCGATGTCCCCCTCAGTGAGGACCATCGAGTCAACGTTGGAAGTCTTGTCGGAATTCTTCTTCTTGCGTGCACCTCCAGTAGTGAATTTCTTGCTCTTCTTTAGTATGAAGGGAGACTGAATATCTTATGTCTCCTTCAAAGGGTTGGCTCCACCCTGTCTGGTTCCTTCATTTCTGACTCCTCTTCATCTACGCTCTCTGGCTCCTACGCAGTATTCTTCCCAAGGTCCATAGTGACCTTCTAAGGTAACTTCTTAGGGTCTTCCTTCGGCATACCTTTTGTTTTGTTGGTCCTTGCTTGGTCTCCTTCAACTTCCTTGATGGGGTCTGTTCAAAGGCGATTAACACTCATACACAATTTAGCCCCCCCCAGGCGAATGAGGGGGAAATTTTTTTGCAAAAACAAAAGCAAAAAGATGCAAAATTGTGAAAAGATCGAGACAAACCTCCAAGTAATGATCAAAGGAAATCAAATTAATAATTTGCCAGAAAAAGACTCAAAGCCAGTCAACAAAGACTCTGATACATTCAGATGATTGAACAAAACAGGAAACCCAAGCTTGGGAGGTTGTAAACAAGCAAAACGAACAAGTTCACAGGGTTGGCGCGACTGTCAGGAAGAAAACTGCGCTAATTAAGGATTGGCGCGGTCTGTCAATGTGAAACCTGTGCCAACTGGCGCGACTGTCAGGCCTAAAAACGTGCTAATCAAATTTGCCGACTAAAAAAAAAAAAAAAAAAAACCAACAGTTCACGGCTTGACCAACAGTCCACGGCTTGACTAACAGAAACCAGACAGATCAAATATACAGACAGGCAGACCAAGCATAAAAATCCAGCTCAGAAAACTCATCTAAGCAAGCAAAAAAGAGAGATCAAGGTGCATGAAAAACTCCAAGCTGTTTGTTTCGTAAACCAACCCGGAGATTGACTGAAGTGGCGTTGATCTACTTCGCTAATGCAGAGCAATAGCGTTTCGAAGGCTACCTAGCCGTACTTCAGGCTCCGTCCAAAGTTTACAAATCAAACAACAAATAGCTCTCCCCAGTGGAGTCGCCAAATTGTTGTAGAGGTATCCTAGGGGCATTGGGTCCTGACTTCCGAGATGTTATCCTTCCACCGGGAGTGGCACTCATGGAAGACCCGACTTCCTGTTCATTATGATGAAGTTTGGGCCGAGGATAGTTTCGATATTGTGGCAACCTCGTTAAAAAACGAAACAAGATGTCGGAGCATAGTTCATTTTCCTATGTCAAGCTCCTTAAAAAATGAAACTAGGTCTGGCAGAGCATAGTTCGTTTTCCTATGTCAAGCTCCTTAAAAAATGAAACTAGGCATCCGAGGATAGTTTCGATCTTGTGGCGACCTCGTTAAAAAACGAAACAAGATGTCGGAGCATAGTTCATTTTCCTATGTCAAGCTCCTTAAAAAATGAAACTAGCCGAGCATAGTTCCTGATCTTCTGTCAAGCTCATTAAAAAATGAAATAAGGGCTATGAGGATAGTTCTTTTCCTAAGTCAACCTCATTAAAAAATGAAACATCTCCTCCTTTCCAAATCGAGTCTTTGATTAAGATCTCATAAAATACAAGTCGAGTCTTTCATAGATCTCGAGAGTGAACCTTCATTCCATCCACCTCGTTGAATACAATGAAGCTTGGGGGGCATGTACCTCGATTTGCGTTATTATGTTGGGGGCATGCGAACTTATAACAAGCATAGTTTTTCGTTTCAAGCTTGTGTAGACATGAAACCGAATCCAAGCAGAGTTCTCCATGGTTCAAGCTTGTGTAAAAATGAACCCATACCTGATTTACATCTCGTGATTGCCTTTTATCTGCTAAATTCTGTTAGATGAGCCTTGGTTGTTTCATTCCATCGCCACCATCTCTTTGGCCGATCATATGTTTTCACTTGGTTGTTTTTCCTTTCCTGAGGAACCGCAGTGATGAGTGGTTTTATTAGCCAGCTTCCTGACCATTACATGTTTTGAGCAGTTCCACCATTGCCGGAACCAGTTGCTACCTTTTATACCACTCGTTCCTCTAGGACGAGTCGCCTTTACGCTCTTTTCTGACTCGTAAAATATGAAAAGATTGTCGAGTATTTTTCTTTTTTGACTCGTTAAGGAAAATAAAAATGGAGGTCTTCTTTCAGCTCTTTTCCGACCATTTAAAGACGAAAAGATTGCCGAGTTTTCCCTCTTGACTCGTTAAAAGTAAATAAGAGGCGGTCGTTTTAAGTTCTTTTTGTTGACCGTTAAAACATAAAAAGATTACCGGGCTTTTGTCGTTTCAGACTCGTTAATGGTTACGAAATGACGTGATTTCGATCGCTTTTTTACTTTTTCAGGTCAAAATCACTACTTATGAAAAGTACTCCTCGATCGTAATGGTCGGGCGGTTCTTTCGAGTATTGTTTTACACTTTTTCGGGCTCGCGAGACACAACTCTACGAAAATGGACACCCCTGGAGTTTCCTTTTCTGCTCTCTTTTCAAACTCTCTAAACATGAAAAGACGTCGAGTTCTTCCTTTGTCAGACTCGTTAAAACCTGATGACATCGGATTCTGTCGAAATGACGCACCACAAGCATATGCTATCCCCATCAAGCTTGTTAAAAATAATTGGGGTACTCGCCAGAAATGGTGGGGGAAAATGGAACCATAATTATTGTCGTGTCGGCAGTATGTCACTCTTGAACATGGCACTTGTCTGCTTTCGTGTCTGGGTGGGGATATCTCATCTCATTTTTCACTTGCCTCCGTGGATTTGGATAATCCTGTTTGACCTCTCATCTGCTCATTGCCTCGTCACCATGACCTCTGATCCATTGATGTCAAATACTGCCGATTCCACTATCGTGCCGCCAATATGTTCAAGAGAAGTTGACCTCTGCAGAAAAACAACCTCCCTCTGATAGCTCACACAATTTTGATCCATCACAATATTTTTTCTCTGTCTCGTGTCGATGATGTGGGAAACACTATGGCCCACCTTCGATCAAGGTCACTTCCTGTCGACTTCAACTCATTATCCAGGAAGCTGATCTAGAGACTCCCTTCTGGTGCCTTGGAGCCTGCATGCCTCAATGGCAGGTTCTTCGTGTTCGACGTGAGGTTTTCATCATTGGCCTCCAATCGAATGATTCTACGGGTGTTCGACGCCAGCTCACTAATTCGCACGCCGTAGATTGTACCTATAGTACCTTGAGGGCCATTGTCATTATTGGTGGTACCTCTCGCGTTTGTTAACGGTTTTCATTATTGACTAGTAATCAGACGATGTTCATGCATGTTCGACTTTAGCTCATGTATTCGCATGCTTGAACTTGTACTTTTTGTTCGGGTCGAGATGGAGCGCAAGACCCTGGATTTTGTCTGTTGCAATCCAGGCGTGATTTTATGGATTCTTGTTACATGACTCATTCACTGGATGGCTGCGACCATACCTGAGTCTATTCATTGATCCTAACCGGATGGCTGCGCCCATACCATGGATCTAGATTATTATGTACTCTGTTATGGATGGCTGCGACCATACCACATATATCATGTACTTGAGCTATCAGTTGTATCTCTCTCTATGCAGATTCTCCGGCGGCAGCTGCATGTGTTCTTGTAAAGCATTTCACCCCTCTCTCTCTCTCGGGCTTCATGCTTTAGGGGGCATCTGTTACACAGTAATTTGTCACCGTCCCTGTTACCCCTTTCCCGTACTTTGGAGGACTCATTCCAGGACCTGTGAGCAGTGACATAACTTAAAAACACTTGCATTATGTTCCCCTAAGTATGGACTTCATGTGCCCTGAAGACACCTCCTGCAAAATATCCCTGAAAAGTGCCCTTTTTCCATTAGCGCGGGTCCACAATGTACTACCCACGCCAATGAACGAGATCCTCAAAAGAAGGTGCGCCCATTGGCGCTCTGTCTTAGAGTAACACCCCCGCCAACCGAGTTTGGAAAAGATTTTTAACAAACGCGCGCCCAGATTTTTTTTCCCTTCAAGTCATGAAGTCTTTTGAGGATAAAGCTAATCTTCTAGATGTCGAGATTCATCATCTATCCCTTACATCTATCCACAGCGGCTTTTTGGAGATAATGCCCATCCATAATGGGTGTCTTGATGCATTGTATCTTCCTCCCCTTCTCCATCTATAAAAGTCTATCCTCATGCATTTGACAAGCTAGTTTTGGAGTAGTGATAGTGCTAGTTTTTCAGTGATAGTAAGAGTTTTGGAGCATAGGGAGATTGTACTGTCAAAGTCTAAGCTTTGCATTCATAATCAAAGAGAGAGAAAGGCTTGTTGCAAGACGTATGTAGCTGTTCACCCAGCCAGAGGAGGGATTCAACATCAGAATCTTGGTTGTACTTTTCTCTGTTGATTACCATTAATAAACGACTATCATTATGGTTCTGATCTTATTGTTCATTATGATAATGTTTGATCTATATCTTTTCTGACCAATATATGGTTGTATTTAGTGGATTTTATGCTTGTATTCGCTTCATTCTTTGCATGTGCAGGTATCCATTCGCGGAGATCGTGAGGATCGTGACCTGCCGGAGCAAGGGAACGAGAGTATCAACTCTTCCTCGACACTAGCGTTGGACTCCAGGTTGGTTCTCATAATCCACTTTCAATTTGCAACTAGGAACTTGCATGGTAGCATTGATCGATTGTTGCTAGACCCATGTTGGGCTAGTGGGATCGCCTCTGTCCGCAGAGGGGATTTACCTCTCCAACAAGCCATGGTATGGGCATAGCCATCCGGTTAGGATCGATGAATAGACTCAAGTATGGTCGCAGCCATCCAGTGAATGAGTCATGTAACAAGAATCCATAAAATCATGCCTGGACTGCAACAGACAAAATCCAGGGTCTTGCGCTCCATCTCGACCCGAACAAAAAGTACAAGTTCAAGCATGCGAATACATGAGCTGAAGTTGAACATGCATGAACATCGTCTGATTACCAGTCAATAATGAAAACCGTTAACAGACGCGAGAGGTACCACCAATAATGACAATGGCCCTCAAGGTACTATAGGTACAATCTACGGCATGCGAATTAGTGAGCTGGCGTCGAACACCCATAGAATCATTCGATCGGAGGCCAATTATGAAAACCTCACGTCAAACACGAAGAACCTGCCATTGAGGCATGCAGGCTCCAAGGCACCGGAAGGGAGTCTCTAGATCAGCTTCCTGGATAATGAGTTGAAGTCGACAGGAAGTGACCTTGATCGAAGGTGGGCCATAGTGTTTCCCACATCATCGACACGAGACAGAGAAAAAATATTGTGATGGATCAAAATTGTGTGAGCTATCAGAGGGAGGCTGTTTTTCTGCAGAGGTCAACTTCTCTTGAACATATCGGCGGCACGATAGTGGAATCGGCAGTATTTGACATCAATGGATCAGAGGTCATGGTGACGAGGCAATGAGAAGATGAGAGGTCAAACAGGATTATCCAAATCCACGGATGCAAGTGAAAAATGAGATGAGATATCCCCACCCAGACACGAAAGCAGACAAGTGCCATGTTCAAGAGTGACATACTGCCGACACGACAATAATTATGGTTCCATTTTCCCCCGCCATTTCTGGCGAGTACCCCAATTATTTTTAACAAGCTTGATGGGGATAGCATATGCTTGTGGTGCGTCATTTTGACAGAATCCGATGTCATCAGGTTTTAACGAGTCTGACAAAGGAAGAACTCGGCGTCTTTTCATGTTTAGAGAGTTTGAAAAGAGAGCAGAAAAGGAAACTCCAGGGGTGTCCATTTTCGTAGAGTTGTGTCTCGCGAGCCCGAAAAAGTGTAAAACAATACTCGAAAGAACCGCCCGACCATTACGATCGAGGAGTACTTTTCATAAGTAGTGATTTCGACCTAAAAAAGTAAAAAAGCGATCAAAACCACGTCGTTTCATAACCATTAACGAGTCTGAAACGACAAAAACTCGGTAATCTTTTTATGTTTTAACGGTCGACAAAAAGAACTTAAAACGACCGCCTCTTATTAACGTTTAACGAGTCAAGAGGAGTAACTCGGCAATCTTTTCGTCTTTAAACGATCAGAAAAGAGCTGAAAGTAGACCTCCATTTTTATTCTCTTTAACGAGTCAAAAAGGGAAAAGTACTCGGCAATCTTTTCATCTTTTACGAGTCTGAAAAGAGCTTAAAGGAGACTCGTCCTAGAGGAACGAGTGGTATAAAGGGTAGCAACTGGTTCCGGCAATGGTGGAACTACTCAAAACATGTAATGGTCAAGAGGCTGGCTAATAAAACCACTCATCGCTGCAGTTCCTCAGGAAAGGATAAACAACCAAGTGAAAGCATATGATCGGCCAAAGAGATGGTGGCGATGGAATGAAACAACCAAGGCTCATCTAACAGAATTTAGCAGATAAAAGGCAATCACGAGATGTAAATCAGGTATGGGTTCATTTTTACACAAGCTTGAACCATGGAGAACTCTGCTTAGATTCGGTTTCATGTTTACACAAGCTTGAAACGAAAAACTATGCTTGTTATCAGTTCGCATGCCCCCAGCATAATAACGCAAATCGAGGTACATGCCCCCCAAGCTTCATTGCATTCAACAAAGTGGATGGAATGAAGGTTCACTCTCGAGATCTATGAAAGACTCGACTTGTATTTTACGAGATCTTAATCAAAAGACTCGATTTGGAAAGGGAGTTGTTTCATTTTTTAATGAGGTTGACGCAGTAAAAGAACTATCCTCATAACCCTTGTTTCATTTTTTTAACGAGCTTGACACAAGACAAGGAACTGTGCTCCAGCAGACCCAGTTTCATTTTTTAAGGAGCTTGACATAGGAAAGCGAACTATGCTCCGACAGACCTAGTTTCAATTTTTAAGGAGCTTGACATAGGAAAACGAACTATGCTCCAACAGACCTAGTTTCATTTTTTAAGGAGCTTGACATAGGAAAGTGAACTATGCTCCGCCAGACCTAGTTTCATTTTTTAAGGAGCTTGACACAGGAAAGGAACTATGCTCCAACAGACCTAGTTTCATTTTTTAAGGAGCTTGACGTAGGAAAGCGAACTATGCTCCGACAGACCTAGTTTCATTTTTTAAGGAGCTTGACACAGGAAAGGAACTATGCTCCGACCAAACTTCATCATAATGAACAGGAAGTCGGGGCTTCCAAGAGTGCCACTCCCGGTGGAAGGACAACATCTCGGAATTCAAGACCCAATGCCCCCAGGACACTGTGCACGACGGCGGCATCACTGGATATAGGCACGGGATAAGTGGCCACGTAGTTGATCTGTGCTGGGCCAAATGCAACTGGTGGATGAAAACTAGGAGGGGATGATGACTACGCAGGAGGGACTCGTGGACGAACGAACGATAATTGATCGATAGTCACAATTCTTCCATCGTGTGGAAAGCAAACCACACAGAAAAGTGAAGAGACAAGGGCCCCCATGGCATATACATAGTCACGACCAAGGAGAAGATTGAAATCTAAAGCACCTTGGGTAACCGATACGTCTATATAGACGGTTTTGCCTCCCAAAGTAATAGGGAACTTTGGAAGGATCCCTAATGGTTGACTAATTCCTCCGTCAAAAGCTGTCAGATTCGGTGCGACTGGCACAAGCTGTGGGGAACCCAAAGCTTGCCAAGTAGTAGCAGGCATAAGACTGACAGATGCACCCTCATCCAAAACAGTGTCAGGTGTCGCTTTATTATAGGCGTGTACCGTGACCTAGAAAGGCACATGGGATGGGAGGCGGGAGGTAGTCAAACGACTCCAGTCGAAGGAAACGACTGAACTACTTGGTGGGGGAATCGTATGATTGCCCCCCTGCTCTAAAGGAACCGAAGCAGGACTCTCGGGAACAGCTGGGATAGGAGAGTCATTTCCGGATTCAGGAGAATCTGAGGAGACGAGAAGAACATGGGAATTATGCTCTTCCGAAACAGAGTGGTCGACAGGTGGTGAACTCAAGTCGACACTCTTTCCGACCAATGGTTGGTCTGGAACAGGCTTGGCAGAGCCAGGTTCAGGAAGAGGAGGCTGGACAAGAGAGGAATCTTGGTCGATCTCTTTGTCAGTAGGGCAATGATCTGCGGCTGCAGAGAGACGTTGATAACCAACGGGAAGTTGGGGTGAGGGAGCTGTAAGACTTTCCAAAACAGCGGAGGCTTTATCCATGAGCGGACAAAGGTGAAGGGGATGATTGCCTTCACAAAATCTACAGGGGATTCGAATCTTCCCTTTTCCCTTACCATTTCCAGCTGATAGGGTAGCATCGTCGTGACACCATACTTCTAAGACCTTGGGAATGCCAGGACAAGCACGAAGAAGATGGTCCTCCTTGCACAACCTACAAGGAAATTTGACCTTCCGCGGAGGAGCAGAAGGTGGCTCGACTTGAGTTGTACTTTTAACCTCTCGTTTAGGAGTCTTCTTCTTCTTCATCTTCTTCTTCTTCGTCTTCTTCTTCTTCTTCTTAACCACCTGGTTACTTGAATCCATACTTTCTCCAGGCGAAGTAGAAGATGAGGACGCAGAAATAGGCGAAGAAGGGGAGAGGTCCACCTTGGAATCAACATGATGTTGTTCGGGTGGAGGAGACGGTGGAACAAGAGTCATCACACTCGGGACTACCGAGGTCAAAAACAACCATACGGGCAAACCGATGGTTAACCCAGGCAAAGACAAAGTTGCCATATACGGAGCACTGACATTTCCAAACGAAGGAAATGGACTAGGGTTTCCATCCGGGGGAACACCTTGGCCGGTAGACTCAGGGAAGGATGCCATTGAAAACGAGAAAGAACCCTACTCAAGCTAACGCAAACAAGATCTAACTGGGTAAATGTGAATCGTGGTCGAATAAATTTTAAGACGCACGGACTTCACTTGACCTTTTCATGTTTTAAGAGTTGAGAAAAGGACGAAAAGATGACTCTAGTCTCCTTCGAATATTTAGTGAGCCCGAAGTGACAAAATGCTCAGGTGAACCTTTTCTTTTAGGGAGTCTGAAAAGGATCAAAAGTGACTACTCTGGAGAACAAGGCAAAAGGTTTACCAAACAATCCGTAAAACTGCTTATACACCTTGGCAATCATATGAAAACCAAGGACTTCCCGTACGGCAGTCAATCTTCCCGAATGTTGTGTTGAGTGCATTACGGCTTGTAAGGCGGCAGACACGACTTCCTGTGGATAAAGGATGATAACCTAGCGGGGTCTCCACATATACTCGACGGTACGTGGGAGCACAAATCCGTACTAGACCACTATCGAGTCACAAAAGGAGGAATCACCCAACCATAATGTGAAACAACAGTGACTAGGTTTAACGACGCTGGAACACGTCTCTAGCCTAGACCTCTAAATATGTGCGTTAAGTTCCAATGCATTGTTAGATTCATTTAGTTCATTGTATGGTTGATCTTTGATTAGGTTTCGATTTTCAGGCCTTACCGTATGTAATATCTCAAAATTTCCTAGATGCAAACTATATGCCAAAATATATCATTTCATTCGATGAATGCTAACTACGAGAGAGTTGAGATCTTTCAATCGAACAAAATGATCATAAAACAAACAATGATAACTCTAATGCAGCTAATGGCAATAAAATAAACTTTTCTTTAAAGTCATTAATCACTAACAACAACGAAAAACTTTAACATTAACTAATATAACGCAAAGAGATTGTTCGTTTTTCTTTTATTGGCAAAATGCACTAAGTAAATTTTGAGAAACAATAACAGAGAGAAAAAAAGCAAATTTCACTCAATGGACACAATCAAGTCTTTGAAAAGAAAGGCAATCCTTCAAACCAAGAAAAACTCCAAAATCTCAATGAGCCATGTGATCTAGGCTCAAAACGAAGCCATATGGAAATCAAGCAAAAAGAACTAAATTGCTCGAATAAGCCAAAAACAAGCTTCAACAACCACCAAACAGATGCAAAAGAGTATCCAAAAAGTTGACTGGATCAAGAGAAGACCGAAACAGAAACTGGCAAACACCCAAAGTATGCAAATGTAATCTATGCACACTTTTCATTCATATCCTGAAAATGAGAATTCTAATTATCCAAGTGTGATCTATGCAAGAGAATTCTCAAACACACAATGATTCTAATGTAATCTAAGAACCAATCAAGTGCAAACCAAGAAAAACGGGTGAGAGTTCCAAAGATCATAAACTAAAAACACTCAAAGGCGATTAACACTCATACACAATTTAGCCCCCCCCCCCCCCCCCCCCCCCCGGCGAATGAGGGGGAAATTTTTTTGCAAAAACAAAAGCAAAAAGATGCAAAATTGTGAAAAGATCGAGACAAACCTCCAAGTAATGATCAAAGGAAATCAAATTAATAATTTGCCAGAAAAAGACTCAAAACCAGTCAACAAAGACTCTGATACATTCAGATGATTGAACAAAACAGGAAACCCAAGCTTGGGAGGTTGTAAACAAGCAAAACGAACAAGTTCACAGGGTTGGCGCGACTGTCAGGAAGAAAACTGCGCTAATTAAGGATTGGCGCGGTCTGTCAATGTGAAACCTGCGCCAACTGGCGCGATTGTCAGGCCTAAAAACACGTTAATCAAATTTGCCAACTAAAAAAAAAAAAAAAAACCAACAGTTCACGGCTTGACTAACAGAAACCAGACAGATCAAATATACAGACAGGCAGACCAAGCATAAAAATCCAGCTCAGAAAACTCATCTAAACAAGCAAACAAGAGAGATCAAGGTGCATGACAAACTCCAAGCTGTTTGGTTCGTAAACCAACCCGGAGATTGACTGAAGTGGCGTTGATCTACTTCGCTAATGCAGAGCAATAGCGTTTCGAAGGCTACCTGGCCGTACTTCAGGCTCCGTCCAAAGTTTACGAATCAAACAACAAATAGCTCTCCCCAGTGGAGTCGCCAAATTGTTGGAGAGGTAAATCCCCTCTGCGGACAGAGGCGATCCAACTAGCCCAACATGGGTCTAGCAACAATCGATCAACGCTACCATGCAAGTTCCTAGTTGCAAACTGAAAGTGGATTATGAGAACCAACCTGGAGTCCAACGCTAGTGTCGAGGAAGAGTTGATACTCCCGTTCCCTTGCTCCGGTAGGTCACGATCCTCACGATCTCCGCGAATGGATACCTGCACATGCAAAGAACGAAGCGAATACAAGCATAAAATCCACTAAATACAACCATATATCGGTCAGAAAAGATATAGATCAAACATTAGCATAATGAACAATAAGATCGGAACCATAATGATAGTCGTTTATTAATGGTAATCAACAGAGAAAAGTACAACCAAGGTTCTGATGTTGAATCCCTCCTTTGGCTGGGTGAACAGCTACATATGTCTTGCAACAAGCCTTTCTCTCTCTTTGATTATGAATGCAAAGCTTAGACTTCTGACAGTACAATCTCCCTATGCTCCAAAACTCTTACTATCACTCAAAAACTAGCACTATCACTACTCCAAAACTCGCTTGTCAAATGCATGAGGACAGACTTTTATAGATGGAGAAGGGGAAGAAGATACAATGCATCAAGACACCCATTATGGATTGGCATTATCTCCAAAAAGCCGTTGTGGATAGATGTAAGGGATAGATGATGAATCTTGACATCTAGAAGATTAGCTTTATCCTCAAAAGACTTCATGACTTGAAGGGAAAAAACATCTGGGCGCGTGTTTGTTAAAAATATTTTCCAAACTCGGTTGGTGCGGGTGTTACTCTAAGACAGAGCGTCAATGGGCGCACCTTCTTTTGAGGATCTCATTCATTGGCGCGGGTAGTACATTGTGGACCCGCGCTAATGGAAAAAGGGCACTTTTCAGGGATATTTTGCAGGAGGTGTCTTCAGGGCACATGAATTCCATACTTAGGGGAACATAATGCAAGTGTTTTTAAGTTATGTCACTGCTCACAGGTCCCGGAATGAGTCCTCCAAAGTACGGGAAAGGGGTAACAAGGACGGTGACCAATGGTGACAAATTACTATGTAACAGGGTCCAGCCACACACTTGACGAGTTAGAGACTGCGGAAAAAATATCTTGCTCTGTGACCTAATAGGGAAACTCATACCATATGCCATCTGCATCTTTCTTTGCTTGTATGTGTACATTGTGGAAATCTTCTTTGAAGTTTGAAACAACGCGATATTGGGAAAATAACACTGGTGATAGTCGTGGCTTCTAGCTAACCATGGTGCGCAAATCCATCTCAAACAACACCGAAAATTGTTTATTCTCTGCCACCCGAATTGTATCCTTTAATGCCCATAGAGAAGCATACCTCGCAGCTTCACACAAGTCTAGGTCAACATTAGGGAATTGTGATTCATCCAGGATTCTCCAATCTTTCAATGTAATCAACAACAACAACCATGCATAATGGAACGATTTCCCATCTTCCTGGGCTTTGCGATAATCATCCAGAAATTCCTTTCAGATGTATCCTTCCCAATTAAACTGTATCCCTTGGCTGCACTGCGTATCCAACTGAATGAATGGAGCGGGCACCTTGTCTTCCCTACACTTCGTCATAATTTTACCGACCATAATGGACGCGGAAAAGGAAACAGCTTGATCAATAATTGAGCTAACAACGTAGCCTCGTGACTTCTTGACAACATGGAAATCCTTCTTCACTTAGTCTACAAGTTTCATTTCTTGAGACTTACCAACAAAAGCACTGGCAAGGTCTACCCCTGCACATGGCAGCACGGTGATCCTTCTGATCAGCATAGCGTCACTTGGGATCCTCTCCCCCAGCCATAAAGCTCTGTCATGCACCAAAGTTAGTAACTGGTTCACACATATTGTATTGATGTTTTTGCGCCCAAAATGAGGCATAGTCAGCATGTTCAATAGACCGGTGTGCCGAATCCCAACTGCCCATGTCATTGGTTCTACTTGTGTTACACCAACCTCCTCATAATATACCATCTTTAGGTATTTTCTTGGCTCAAATGAGGGAATTTGTCCCTGTCTACCAAATCCCAATCCTCCATGTGCAGTTGTGGTACCTGCACCAGCAACGCTCCTTCAAAGGGCACATCTTCGGGAAGCAAAGGTTTACAAATGGAAAATTTCACTACATCAGAGTCCTTGGTCACCTTAGTAGTCGGCTTTCTGGCAGAATATATGGAGGTAACTGCAAAATTGGTTCGACCTCATCGACATTTATATCCTCAAATCCTGTCCCAATATCTTCCTCGTCTAAGTCAACCGGTTCCATTGGTTTCTTCTTTTTCTCTTTGTCAATCTTTTCCTTGCTCTGCTACTTAGCAGTTACCTTTCCTAGGCGGCTGTGGCTTCTGCAGTTTTTTATGCTTCTTCACTACTATTTCTTTTATTGGTTCTACCGTTGTTGCTTCCTCTCCTTCAACTCTGGGCTTTCGTCTCGGTGATCTAGGAGTTGTGGTGTTGTAGGAGGAGTAGCAGTCATTCTGCCTATTAATCTGTGTGCGAGAAATTCTGAGTAGATATCCTGCCAATCCTCACCAGACATACAACAATTCTCTCATCTCAGACTTAGGCGCAAAATCCCACAAGAGTTCTTCAATAGGAAAAGTGTATGAAGGAACAGCAAGATGCCATATGTATATCCAAATTCAAATTCCAATGCCTTGAATGCCTTCAGATCCTCCCCATAAATGCAAATTTGGTAGCAGATTTTCATAGATATGCTTCTTAAATGCACTTCCCCCACTCCCTTTAATGGAAAAATCGCAGTCAAATCAACTATAGCTTTTCCAATGGTTACATTTTGGGCAGACTACGTGGGATCCTCCCTTATGGCACAGCTACATTGTCACAAATTTCTCCACCTGTGCCATCTCCCTAACCATCACGAAGTCCTTCTGCTTTGACGGAACCATTTCTCGACAGAGTTGTTTATAGTCCTGCTCTTTCTTCCAACTGCCTGAAGTAGTAAGACTTTCTTATTGTCATATAGTCATTGCAGCCTTGCAGGGGCGGGGTCGTCTATGTATACCTCCAATCTGCTTCCATTAGTTCTGTGAGGAAACAACTCCTCATTTAGATTTGCACACTAAACTGCGCCACCATCCAAAATATCGTTGATCACATAGGATCCCAGCCAATGCATCTGAAACTTCCCTAGAAACTTGTGAATTTTTTATCACACATCAAGACCAAATATCCATTCTTAAAAGTGCACTACTTAATGTGGTGATCATGCCACGCCTTTTCCCTAGCTTTCTAAACCTGTTGATGAAAACCATCCAAAAATTGATCCTCCTCCAGTGCAAGCAGTTGCGCTAAACATTCCTTCATGCAGTCACAATCTGCCATCTTAGTTATTGTTGTGATCCTTAAGTTAGGCACTATATATTCCATTGGCATCACTACTTCTTGTCAATATACCAGTTTAAATGGTTTTTTCTTGGTCAGTTTCTTACAAGTGGTCCTATATGCACATAGAACCGCTGATATGCGTACATCCCAATCATTTCTATTAACCTTACAGATCTTCATTAAGGAAGTCTCCAAAATTTTATTAAAATATTTGTTAGTGCCATTTGCTTGGGGATGATACGATGTACTCTTCTAATGATTCATTTGGAACTCTTCTTTCAATGCCTTAATTGTTTCATTTAATAATTGCAAACCTTGGTCACTCATGAGGATCTTTGGGCATCTAAATCGTGACAAAATGTACTCCAATATAAACTTCATAGAAATTTCCACTCTATAATCCTTCACAGGCTGTGCCTCGGCCCATGTGGTCAAGTAGTCTATCGCAGTGATAATCTAACGTGCACCCGTCTTCTTTCCTAGTGGATTAATTGGTCCAATGAAGTCAATTGTCCATTTATCAAATGCTTGCAGCATGACCTATGGATTTAAAGGAAGTTCATCCCTTCGTGATGGTCTTCCCATCCTCTAACATACATTGCATGCTCTCTAGTATTCGTTAGAGTCTCTATGTACTATAGGCCACCATAGGCCTGCTCACAGAATCTTCTACGTGGTTTTCTTACCTGCATAGTTTCCTTCTGTGACACCACCATGCGCTTTAGCTAGAATACTGTGTCGTTCATACTCAGGTACATATCGATACATAATTTCATCTGATCCCATCTTATATAATTTTCCTACGATCACGGAAAATCTGCAGCCCTTACCACTAGTTCTTTCCTTTGTTGCATTGTGTATCCTTCAGGAGCTATGCCAGTAGACAAAAAGTAAATAATGTCCGCAAAATGTTCATCAACAACTCTTGACAGTGAAGAGTCGTGCATCAAGTAACCCCTCATCAATATTAGTGGCTTCTTCGTTGTTCTTGATCCTAAAGAGGTGATCAAGTCCAACATTTAACCTCCCCGGCTTGACTATCACTTCAAAATCATACTCCTGGAAGAGAAGAAACCATCTACAGATCTCCCCCCCCCCCAAACACAGGCTTATTAACCAGGTATTTCAAAGCAAAATGATCCATATACATTTTAAAGTGTTCACCTAGCGGTAACTGCCTGAATTTATGTAGTGCATAGACCATGGCTAACCCTTCTTGTTCTATGGTTTAATAGTTTCGCTCTGCCTTAGATAGTTTCTTGCTTGAAAAGGAAATTAGACGGTCAATATCTCGTTCACTTGGTTGAGTTAAAACAACTCCCAATGCTATACAAGATGCATCTACAGGCACATGAAATTCTTTCTTCCAATCCAGAAATGCTAGGATCGGTGCAGTAACCATCTTCTCCTTAAGAACATCCAAGCTCTTCTAACAGTGGTCATCCCAACAAAATGTAGCATCCTTCTTCAATAATTTTTCCATTGGCACAGTGATCTATGTGTATGGATTTATAAACTTCCTTTAATACCTTGTATGACCCAAAGTTGCGCATAGCTATTTTACATTCTTGGGTGGATCCAAATTGATAATTACAGTGATTTTGGCATGGTCTACCATCAATCCCTACTTGCATATGACGTGTCCCAACAGTGTTCCATAAGGTACACAAAAAATACATTTCTTCAAATTCAAGGAAATCTGATACTTCCAGCATGTATCTAACATTAGGCACAAACTAGAAACATGTTTCTTAACTAGCCCAAATATTGTCCAATCATCGAAGTAGACCTCCATAAGCTTGTGAATAAATTCCTTGAATGCTACGATTACCACCCTTGAAAATATTGCAGGGGTATTTTTTAGTCCGAAAGGCATAACTGTATATTGGAATGATCCCCATTCTGTAGCGAAGGTAGTCTTGCTTCTATCCTCTGGTACAATCTTAATTTGGTGATATCCTGAAAATTCATCTATGAATGAATAAGCCTCCTATCCACCAATGTTTTATAGAACTTCATCTATAAAAGGCGTAGGAAAGGGGTCATGCATGCATGCATCATTTAACTTCCGTAGATCTACGCAGATCCTTATATCACCCTTTGTTTTCTTTTCTTAGACCACCATCAGACTAACCCATTCTGACTCTTCCACTAGCTCAATTATACCTGTCGTGAGCATCCTATCTAGCTCTTCTCTTACCTTTTCCTTGTATTTTGGGTTCAGTCGATATGGGCACTGCTTAATCGGCTTTGTATTTGGCTTTAAATTGATCTTCATCACACCCAAATCACCTACTATACCCTTCAATTCAGAGAAATTGTTGGAAATAGGTCCTGATATTCATGCAATAATTCAACAACCTTACCTACCGTGTCTTCATCCCAATAGTCACCAATATGCGCGAACTTTGGTTCTTCTTCTGAGCCAATATTTACTTGTTTTGTCTTTACCGATTGTGATATATCAGGGATCTTTGCATCAAGTCCTGCAACCTCGCGTAGTCCTTCTGACTCAAGAATACTAATATTTAGTGAATCCTCATCTCCTTCTTCCGTAGTAACATTGTATCATTCTAACACATGTTGTAGCTACTCGCTCTAGTCAGGCTGCATCCAAGTTATAGGTTATATTAGTGTTTGGAAGATCTCTACCTTAATCGCCTAAAGCACCCCATCAATGATTTTGAACCCATATTCAAAGCTGAATGTAAGTATAAAAATCTCCTTCATTTCATCCCAATCAGCAGTCCCCTGTCGCATATCCGTCTCCAAATACCAGTTCATCGGTATAACATATAAGGTATGAATAAATATATGTACCCACAATGGTTGAGATACCTCACCCCAAGCCTTAGTCCATCACACTAGATGTTCGTGCGGGTCATTCTTACCTGTGTAATTTTCACTGAGCCATGTTTTTGTGGAGCCAAATCATAGTCTCATCAGTCTATGATATTCTTTCCAATCATAAATATTATCCTTGTGGGTTCCCCACCATCTGGCAAGCGTAGCTCTTAAAGCCAAATCTAGAGCCTGGAACCTATGCTCCTCTGGTACGTCTCTTTCAAAATGTTCAAGAAAAATATTGACATCATCTAGCCCATCATAATAAGGTAATTTACGTACCTCAATTTATATACAACGCATATACTTTGTAATCCTATTGCATCGTAGTGTAGAGACCTCATGTAACTGATTCGGCTAGTTTTCTAATTCTTCATCTGAGTCTGGTTAGCACGAACTATCCTTCTCCCAACTGATTCATCCATCTGCAGTGGGATTAATCCATTATTCATCTCACGCAATGAGCTTATATATGTGGTCAATGTCTTCGTCATCATAGTCATCATGGACTGGTTTTGTGTATCGCACACCTTTAGCTGGATCCAATGGAACAGCCACTCTAAGTCCATTCTTTTCAAACACCATGCTTTGCTTCTTCAAATTAATAATAGCATTCATGTAGAAATTCTGACTGTAGATTAACCTGATAATGCAATATAACTAAAGAAAAATACTTTAATCTACTTCTACAATCAAACTTGCGAAAGCTTAATAGATTTGAGTTGAATCAAAGCTGAACACATATAACCATAAGAAGAAGAATCAATCACATGAAACACAGAAAATACTCAGGGGAAAGCCTCAGCTAAAAACCCCACTATCTATATTACAATACAAGGTGGAAATACATCAGAATTATACAAAGCCTTAGCTCTCACAGCTAGCCAGCTCTCAGTACAATCCTCCTGGATGCTCACAGGCAATCACAGCTTCTCACAAGCCTTCTCCTCTGCCCTCCAACCTCCTATTTCCTTGCATAGTTTCTCCTGGGTGATCCTCATGTTACCAAGTGGAAGACTGATCACTCACACTGATCCTACACCCTGTCATAACCGTGCAATCCTCAAGGAACCTTACCTTGACTGCATGGATGAGTTTCCTTTTAGGAAAACACGTGCAACTGATAGTAACATGTCCTTGACATTTAGCTCAACTGGGTCTTTCTCAAAATAGACATGCATGATTTTCTGATGAGAGAATCTTCAGTTATCTGGAGTACACTTGTTGACTGCATGCATGCATCAACTAACTGATAACTCGCAATTAGTTCCTCAAACACTTTGGAACTAATTTAACTGGAATTAACTCAATAAACTAAGCTAACTAATTACAACCCAAATATAACTCAATCTTATCTCCTCAATTAAGGGATAATCTCCTTAATTTAAGGGATAATTGTTGCATGACTTCAAAAAGACGTCTAACTTGAATTTCTCCAACTAATTAATCCATAATGAATTAATTAATTAATTCCAAGCAGCTGGTGAGACTAAATTCGATTTTAATTCACACTTCTAATTCAAGGACAAATTAAAATTGGAATATTATGGATTCTATTTTTATCATTTTTTGTTGCTATTTTCAACAATTCATGTCGAAAGCCCGATCAATCCCAAGCAAGGATGGATATGGATTACTGTCATCTACTATTTCAATAACTTCAAAATCTACAAGCATGCTGGCTCCTTCAATATCTACAGCCACTCCATGTAGGCGACCCATTGGAATTATCTTTTTTTGGTTTGTCATGCGCAACTGGATTGGTGACCACTGCAACTTAGGTTTCCCCATATGTTCCCAAGTCTGTTTTGGCAGTACATTAGCATCATATCCTAAGTCTAGAATTATCTAGTCCATGTCAAAATCACCAATTTGTGTTGTCAACTGCATTTCCCTACTAGTCCTCTTCTTGCTTCAGTTCACCTTATTTACTACATGTTGTTCTGGTAACGACTTTTCCTTGCTAGCACAGTTATCTAGTTCACCAATTTGTGTCTTCAACCGCATTTCCCTACTAGTCCTCTTCTTGCTTCATTTCACCTTAATTACTGCGTGTTGTTCTAGTAATGACTTTTCCTTGCTAGCGCAGTTATCTATTGGTTCTTGGAGTCCTTCAACTACCTTTTGATCCCTCAACAAATTCATGCATGACTATAAAAACGATTTCAGCAATGTGGGATCAAAGTTCTTTGTCACATTAATTCCTTCAGATTTCTCTCTTCGTGGGACTATTGGTATATGAGTTTTAGATGTAGAAGCACCTAGATCCATAAAGCTTTTTATTTCCTCCATAATTGTCTCATTTTCTATGTTAAGTCAAATCCAACATTCTTCTCACCAGCCCTACAAACCCATGTATCTGACACCCACTACTTTCCTTCTACCTTGTCTTCACCAATGGCTATACCACTTCAAGTGACTATATTGACACTAGGATTGTCTTCTTGCGGCTCAGATCTCATCATCTGAATGTTCTACGTGGGCTGTCGGTTCTTCTTTTCCTGAATATTTGCTATTAATACAAGACACTTTTCTATAACATGATCAAATTGCTTATAGTATTGACAAGAGGGATGATTTGGATTTTGACAGTCACGCACAAAATGTCCTGGTTCTCCATAGTTGTAGCAGATGATCTGGCCCCGACCTCTTCCAGTGCCTCCTCCACATCATCTTCCACATCCTTGGAATCCTCTGTGAGCCGCAAGTGAACCTTGGTCGTTTGGGTTTCAGCCTGCATCCTATACATTGGGTTTCTTTCTATCATCAAGTCATAGCTTCAGAAATCTCTTTCATCATGGACAACCGATTTACAAAATTTTCAAAATATTGGCTTTGGTGACTGCACAAACTTTTTTAACAAATAAAAATTATCTGTCGTATGCATTCTTGATACTTGGCAGATACTACACCAGTTGCTTGAACCAACACTTGATCTAGCAGGAGACTTTGGTATCGGTAAGTTGGGACCTCCTGTAGCTATATATTCCTAGTACACAGGGCACTGGTCCTTATAGCGGCCTACAACCTTGCACTTCATGCACCAAAATTTAGGGTGTAGTCTTGATTGAACCTTTTTTCCATTCTTCGGATACTGCAACTCCATATGCATGCTTGTTTACTGTGACTGGATATGTTGGAATCCTATATTCATATCCTATATTGACAAAGCCTCCAACTTCATTGTGATATTTAATGCTTCAACCTGACATCCAATCTTCTGTTGAGACAAAGGCAATCTCAAGTGTGGCAACAACAAAGTTATGTACCATTCCTTATATTTTTTGTTTGAAATCTAAATATTAGCTTGTCTCAGTAAGCACTTCAACCTCTGATCTATATCCCACAGAGACTCGTTAGCCATCTGCTTGATCTGCTTTATTTCAGTAACACACTGACCTTTTGATTTTGGCTTTCTAAATTTTGCATTCAATGCAGTCTTTATTTCAACCAACGTATCATTCAGATTGGTTGTACTATATTTGATATACCATGTAAGTGCTCTATCCTATAATTCTCTAACCATTTGTGCTTTCTTCATGTCATTATCATTGATCTGCTATGCCTTCCACATAGCTTCGGTTACGAACCAAAACTGATCACGATCCTCTGAACCCTGACCCTTGAATACAGGAATTTTCACTGTATTTGCCATACTGAATAATGAAGGTGGAGGTGGAGGTGGAGGTGTATGAGGTGGTGATGAAGCTGGAGATGGGGTGGATGGATGTAGAATCCTAGAAATGTCATGGCCTTCTGTGTGCGGCGCACCTCTAGTTGTGTTTGGGTTGGTCCTTTCTTCTTCGTTGTCTGATTCACCCAATAATGGACTATATGCACCTTCAGTGTATTTTTCCTAATCGGATCTGAATATTTTTCTACTTCACATAGATAAGGTATGACCTATTTAAAACATCAATCAAAGGAATAGCACCCTTTTTGCACAAAAACATTTTAATCCAAGTTTTTAGTGATCTTAGGTGCTTACCTCTCGGACCCATAAAGAATCAGCGTTTAGCTTCGCAATAAGATACAGACATGTCAACTGCAAATTCAGTGATGAAACTGCCCAAAATACTATCAATCTAACAGTCAATATCCCTTGTAACCTTATAATAAGACTCTTCAAGGCGCTTGATCAGTTCAGGAGTCCACACAATAGGATTGTCATGTTTCCAAGTAGGTTCATTGTCGCTAACTTAGACAACCACTTGCGTAACTCACAAGGGAACAATGAAAATAAATCTTCGTGCTCTTCTATGTAGAGGTATCTCTGTAACCACCTCTCTTTTGACTAGCCCAAATTCTGATTTTCCTTAGCCACAAACTCGTGAATCTTCTGATCTATCCACTTCTCAAGTTATTTCTTAGTTGGTATCCACAGATGCCACATCATACATCCCTCATATAGATCTTGGTCTCGGAAATGGAACCATTTTTTGTCTTGAGGGGGCTTGGACCCAGGTTCAGAGTTAGATGTGCTAACCAACAAAACCCTACACTACTGGCCCATTTGACAAGATTTCACCCAGTGCAGACTGCAGTCTCACCCAAGGCAGTATTGGGGGATGCTAGAACCATGTTTCACCATCCAAAAGGAAATGTGATGTAGCAGCGAGGCATTTTGTTAATCGAGGGTCTAATTTGGCCTTCACGAACCCTTATCTTCAGAATCATAAACTTAAATCGATTTCTACATAATTAGATCTATGAACTTCACCTAAGTGTTTTAACATGCATAAGTTAACATACAAAAGTAGACCTGAACCTTTGTAATGCAAGTAAGACAATATCACAGAGAGTCGAATCATAATTGAGAATGAAACACATAAACATATAAATATACAAAGAACACACAGATTTGCTGCAAATATGCTTTATTTCTTCAGATCTTCAATACATACACTTCTTCTAACCCTGCACACACAGTTGCAGGGGTTCGTGCACTCAGCTACGATCTTACCAAGGTCTTTGTGCACTCAGCTGCAAGAGCCTTCCCCTTCCCCAGAATACAAACTCAAAATATTACTTATAAACTATACATAAGCTCAGAATTTAACTTCCTAATGGCCCCTAGATGACTCCCTTTTATATATTTTACATTACATTACCATGGTCTGCAAACCATGGGTGGAGTTCATTGTATAATCAAAATAGCCCATCCGTTTACAAAATAAGGGGCTTTGACCTTCCTAAAAGCCCCTTTGACTCTTAAAATTTTGTGCGCTCCGCTCCTCAAATTGCAGAGACTTTACAATATTACAAAATTTGACTCAAAAATTAGGCAAAACTTATACCTGGGGGTCCCCATCCTAACACACATCTGGAAATATGGTAAACATCACGAACAAGTTGTAGGTTTTAACCCCGTAGAGAAATTACCTGCATATGAATTCTAAGACACAGAAAATAAACAATGGCGAGAGCATAACACATAAAACAAATATACACAGATATTTTCCCCTGGATCCCAAAACTGGGACTACCAAATTGATTTTTCATTATATTCCTTGCAATGTTATAGTACATATATATACATGTTGAAGCATACATAAACCCTAATCCATTAACCTTGTATTAGAACATAATCGTAGTTCCCTTGACCGGATCTAGAAAATACCATGGACCAAAAACCATCACACCCAAAACCATGTGCGAAAACCATGCACAAAAACATTGCATACCCCCTGCATGTTGTCCCCCCCCCCTTGTGACCCCCACGCTAGTTGTGGAAAGAATATAACATAACCCAACATTCTAACACTTTTTGTTTTCTTTCCACAGGGGGCCATAGGAGAGCTTAGTCATTTATCTAGCCCCGCAATGCCTATTGTTTCTCTACACCAAGAGAAATTCTTAGAGCTCACAGATTTTGTCAATGCATCAGCAGTATTCTTCAAAGTGTCCACCTTTACCACCAACACCTTTTTGTCTTCTATCATATCCCTCACAAAGTGATACTGAACATCAATGTACTTTGTCTTTGAATGATAAGCAGGGTTCTTTGCCAAGAAAATTGCACTTTGGTTGTCACAGTCTATCCTTATAGCTCTATGTACTAACCCCATACTTGAACAAAATCTCTGCAACCAAACTACTTCCTTGCTTGCATGAGTGGCTGCCATGTATTCTACCTCTGTAGTTGACAGTGCCACTACAGATTGTCTCTTACTCATCCAACTGATGATACCTCCAAATAGGTTAAATACACACCCACTTGTAGATCTTCTCTGATCCATATCTCTAGCCCAGTCTACATCAACAAAGCCACGGATGTCCAAAACTCTGTCCAATCTTGGTCTTCCTTGGTAGCACAGACCATAATCACTAGTGCCATGTAAATACCTGAAAACCTGTTGCATTGCTCTCCAATTCTCCTTCCATGGTTTTGACATAAACCTTCTCAATACTCCCATTGTATTTGCAATGGCTGATCTAGTACAGACCTTCACATACATCAAGCTACTGACTACACTTGTATATGGAACATGGGACATGTCCTCTTCCTCTTCTTGTGTCTTGGGACATTGTTCAACAGATAACTTTACACCTACAGGAATAGGAACCTTCATTGGTTTACTATCCTGCATATTAAACCTCTACAGTATTGTCTTGACATACTTCCTCTCGTTTAACCAAAGCTTCTTCTTTGCCTGATCTATTTTAATTTCCATGCCCAAAATATGGTTTGCAGCACCAAGATATTTCATGTCGAATTTGGAGGATAATTGGGTCTTCAAATCCTGGATAATTTCTTTGTCATTTCCAACCAGCAACATATCATCCACATACAAGACCAGATAAATAACACGGTCACCAATTAATTTAAAATACACACAGTGATCTGCCTTTCTTCTGGTGAAGCCAAGTCCCCGTATAAATGTATCAAATTTCTGATACCACATCCTTGGTGACTATTTTAACCCATACAGAGACTTTTTTAACTTGCATACCAGTTCTTTCTTACCCTTCACTTGTTATAGACATTTTTGTGCCTTACAGCATTGAGCATGAAATGTCCATAATCTAAGGGATCCAAAGTCCCTAAACATGTTGTTCCTACCCCTAGAGGAACAAGGCTAACAAACCACAGCAATTCACAGAAGTTCTCCACCAGAAACTGCTCAAAAACAAGTCAATTCAGGATCATTTCAGTGGCTACACTAGCTGTTTGCACTGAATGTCAAAGCCAACACTGGCTACCTGCGTTGAATGTCAAAGGGAACACTGGCTACCTGCGCTGAACGAGAATGGACAAGTGGCAAGCTCATTTCTCAAGGTGTCAAAACCCAGGAAGCTTCCAAAATGACACTTGCCTCAGGGAATTCGACTGGTGATGAGTAAGAGGTTCCAAATCTCCAAGTGGAAGCAAGAACCTCCAAGTGGAATCAAGAACTGATAGAGGGAGAGGACACTAGTCAGATCTCAAGATGACTCATCCTCTCTCCAAACATCTATATATGGATCTCTCCTCCATGAGATCTAGGGGCTGGAATTTTGTTATTGCAAAGAATTGTTGTTGGTTTGAGATTGGAATCATTGGGTGCTTAATGCTTTGAAGGGGGTGAAGATAGGAATTCCATTTGCTGGGAAGGAGATGCTGGATTGGAGCCCTCTAGGTTGTATCTCTTCCTGAACCTTGTTATTCATCAATAAATCTATCTTGGTTTCTCCTATATGCTGATGTATTTTTGATGTATGAATGCATTAGTGTATTTGGTTTATTTCTAATCCTAAACTAGTTATGAATGTGAATATTTGTCTTTGTGTAGTGTTCTTCTCTTGTCGCAAGTAGTTGTTCTCTTGTGATCTTGTAGGAACCCGGTGGAGCTGGATAAGCAAGAAGGCAAGTAGATGTTCTCTTGTGATCTTGCATGAACCTGTTGAAGCTGGGCGAGTGAGAAGGCAAGTAGCTGTGAACTCCCAAAGAGAAGAGAGACCGGATCGAGGGAAAAACGGAAGACACCGGTAAGTCCATTTATCTCTCTTCTTTCACATTTCATAAAGGAAGAAACCAGAATAGTTGTACCTGTTTGTTGCTAAGGCACTGTCACACCTTAGGTGGATAGGATCGTCCTGCATAGGCATTTTTCCCCACAACAAATTGGCGACTCCGCTAGGGACATTTGTCTAGTCATTTTATTTGTGTTTCTATCATTGTTTGTTTCATAGACTCGACAGCAACAATCGAACTGCATCTGCTTTTCCCGGATGCAAAGTAGACAGTTGCTGCTTTGATCCAATCACTAGACTTGTCTATGATCTGAACAATGGACTCACAAATGATTTGATGATCCTTTGTGATAGATCTTAGTAGCCCCTCAAAGAATCCCTTTGATTGCACCTTGCTTGTTGCTTTTATTTGGCCTAAAACAGTGAATTAAATAGCAATCTGTGACCCAGAACCTGTGGGAAACGAGAGTTTCTCCTTCAGCGCAGACCCAGTGAAGGGATTCTGCATTTCAACGCAGGTCCCATGAAGGTTACCTGCGCTGAATGTCAAAACCCCTGTGTTGAGGTTGCGCTGAACCAGTTTGCCCTTGTGCAGCTGGGGTTCTCTGCTCTGTTTTGCCTTGTTTTGATCTCTGATTTTTGCAGCCTGTAACCAGCATAGGTACCAATCTGATAACTCATTTTCTCTGCTTAGATTCCGCCTCCTTTTGTACAAAAAGACTGTGAGTTTTTTAATGTGTTTTTGCGTCATTTACAGTTTTCCTTTGCATGAGTGAAATAGTCATCCTGTAGCCCTTGATTCAGATCTGTTAATTGTGATCTTAGGAGAGAGTTCATTGGCTGTTTGCAGATTGATTATACATTTACTTTTGCATTTGGTTTGAGTTTGTCTCTTTTAAGTGTCGAAACAAGTATTCATTTCGAAAATCATTAAGTGTTGTAATCTCTTCTACCCTCTCTGATTTCGAAAAGTAAACTTGTTTGTATTTGTCATTTAAAAGCAAATTCAAAGTTGTACAAAAAGCTTTCTTTGTAGGCATCAATACTAAGAAAGCGGAAAACAAACACCTGCATTGTGCATTTGCATTTTGATAGTTTGCATGTTGGATTTAGGAAAAGTGCATTAGAGTGTGCTGATTGCTCTTTGAGAAAAGATGGTGTCTTTCTTTTCCCTTAGTAGCTAGGATTTTCAAAGTTGAAAAGATATAAAGCTTGCTTATCATCTTTAGACTGCATTTAGGAATTGTATCATACATCTCGTGGTGAACCTTGAAAGGCAAACTTCTAAAAAGATCAACCTAAAATAAATTGAATGAACTTAACAACGCTTTGTAACATAACGCACAACATAAAGGTCTAGGCTAGAGACGTGTTCCGGCGTCGTAAAGCCTGGTGACTGTCGATCTCGTGGATGGTGGGTGATTCCTCCTGAGGGACGATATCGCCAGTACGGATTGTGCTCCCACGTACCGTCGCGTATATATTGGGAGACCCCTATAGGCATAAAACCTTTATCCTTAGGAAGTCGTGTCGGCCGCCCTACTGATCGCAATGCACTGAACACAGCATTCAGGAAGATCGACCGCCCGTACCCTAAAAAGTATTCTGCGGTTTTGCGAAAAGTTTGGCACACCCTCTGCCTAGAACTCTAGAGCAGTTTCTTTTGGCCTTTTTCAGACTCTATAACAGAAAAAGTCCATCCGAGCATTTGTCACTTCGGGCTCGTTAAAACATCGAAGGAGACTAGAGTCATCTTTAGCTTTTTCTCGACTCTTTAAAAGTGAAAAAGCAAGTTGTGTCTAAAAGTGTCTAAAAAAATCATTTAATTCGGAAACACACTTTCCCCTTTTGTATTTTGGTTGATCGAGTAATCCGCAATCGTGGAAGAAAGTCAATTGAAACCCCGTCGTTCGCGGAGGCTTACGAGTCAACCGTCTTTGTCTCCGGAATCGAAAACATTACGGACAAAGCGAACTCGTTTAACCGGTTCGAAATCTCCTATCAAAGTCAGAACAAGTGTTCCAACGACATCTGAGATTCCGGTTACTCCAAACATTTCTGGAAACCCTGCCTCTATAGAAGAAGTTCAACAGCCACAGAGGGACAGTAACACTGATCCTAGTCTGGGAGCAAATACTTGCGTTACTGAACCAGTTCCATCTGTAACCGGTTTAGAGAGTCTTGCTCCTCAAACAACTGTCGTTGTCGATTCAACCCCTTCTTCGGCACCAGAAATATTTTACGGACCTGACGGTCTTCCTCTTCCACCGGGTTTGATTGCGATAGAGGAAATTGTAGAGGATCCGCAAGCAAGTACTCCAACCCATTTTGGAGTCGGGGTCACTCTATTTCCTTCATCAGAAGTTAGTCCACCACAAGTGGAAGTTCCTGTAGAATCACTAGGCAATCTATTGGATGGACTCAAAATTTCTGAACAACCGTCAACATCTAGGACTGTGTCGAATGACACAGCGACAGCAGAAGCCCCTGCCGTCACTCCGACAATGTTTGCCGGCATACCATCTGTCCCGACTAGCTCGCAACCGCTAGAAGGAGTCCACCAAGGGACTATTTCGACAGTGTGGTCCGTTCCAGTTTGTTCGTCCGGGATAATATCCGGCAACTCTTATGTTGAGACTCGCCAGATTGATCCATTTGGAGGTCAATTTGGGCAATCCAGTCCCCAAGGACAATCAATCCCCTTGAGTTCTGGATTGCTACCGTATGGGGGGCAGTATGCCCTTTCATTACCCCCTCCGGGAGGGTATCCATACGGGAGTTCACAACAGTATTCAGGTTATACTGGAATTACATCAAGTGGTTGGGTACCTATGCTACCTCAACAACCAAGGGTTGTATATTCTATGCAACAGTGTGTACCCATGTCGAACATCTCGACCACAACGGCTATTGTGACAGTGTCGCAAGTTCAAACGTTGCCTGTTGTATGTCAACCTCAGATTTCTCAGGTTGTAATGCAACAGCCCCTTGACCCTGTGACACAACCACAATCGCCAACTGGTGGGGCGACACAGGTCCAAACGGGTACAATTACCCCACACCTTGGTCCAACAGTTAGTATAGCACAACAGAACATGGCTTCACAACCATGATTGGTGCAATACCAACAACCACAATTCCAGCAAGTGTACCAAGGTTCTGAGCAGCAGATCTTTGCGAACAGTGGACAACCGTATATTCAAAACGGTCAAAACCAACCGCTTTACAGTGGTCAAGTCCACCAACCGTATCAGTCATACCAACATCAATTACATTATGTTGGTATGCAAAGGCCCACTGCTCAGGCAATTCCATCGTACCCTGGGTATGCTTCACCTAACCTGAATCAACAGTTACCATTCGTGGCAACTTTAGAGTTACCCGATTTACACCGGTTAACCAACGATCCGATTGCTTACGCCCCTTGGTGGCCAGCGATTCCTCACAAACTTCCATCTGACATTCCTAAATTCAATGGAAATCCAGGTGAAGACCCATCGAATCACGTGATGACTTTTCATCTGTGGTGTTCATCAAACACCCTAAATGATGATTCGATAAGGCTTCGCCTTTTCCAGAGGACATTAACGAGTCCAGCGGCAAAATGGTATATTGAATTACCTAGAGCCTCGTTCGACAATTTCAGCTCCCTAGCCACGACTTTCTTAACCCATTTTCAATTACCGACAAGGTATGAAACGGGAATAGAAATGTTAACCAACTTCAAGCAGACAACGGCCACTCATATATCCGATCATATACATGAGTGGCGTCGTCGTCGTAGGATGGTGAAAACATACGTTCCCGATCAGCTGTTAGCTGAATGGTTTATAAAGTCGTTACTTCCTGTTATAACAGAAGATGTGGCAAAGGGGGGAGTCGTAACAGAGGAGCAAGTTATTGCTCGTGCACAATATCTAGACTTAGTTTATACTCAGTCTGGCACGCTCTACGACAAAATACCTGACGCCCCTAGACCGGAATTCTCAATTCCTCCTCCTCCTAAATCAAATAGTGACTCTCATGCCGGCGATGGTGTGATTGGCACGGCAAACGCGAAATCGACAAAGGCTTCGTCTAAGAAAGCCCGTAAGAATTCGGATCAAAATGCAAAAGATGAAATTCTTGCTTCGGAAGTAAATGCCGTATCAGCAGATAAAGGCAAAGAAACCAATCAACCAGGAAGCAAGAAGAAGCAAAACAAAGGGAAGAAGAAGAAACAGGGTGAATCATCCCCTGGAAAAACTTCTTCAAACCCTCCTGGGAAAGGGAAACCAAAAAGTCCATGCATGATATGTGACGAGGATCATTGGACAGGCAATTGTCCATACAGAGCTGAGCTTAAAAAGTTCTTCAAAAGTTCGCAAACCTCAGCTGTGTTAACTGATCCATTTCCCAATCCAAGTCAAAATCTGGTTGATAGTGGAAAGGCTTCCCCGTCGCAAGTGCTTATGTTGTCGGTTTCAAAACAGCAGAATGATGCTTTGATTTCGACAAGGAACAAAGATTACGGGAATCCGCAGCTGTCGAACGACAAAGGTAAAGATCAACCGAGTAGTTCGACAACAACTTCGACAGAAGCTGTACCTCCCATCATTCCTGAATTAACAATAAAACCGCCAAAGGGAGTAGTACACAAGTCGACATTTAATCCTCGCGCCAGAGCGGCGCAGCATTATAACATAGTGGAAGATTTGGCCCAATCGCCATCCGCTATGTCGACTCTTGAAGTACTACAAAATTGCCCATCCCAAAGGCAGGCTTTGTTATCGGCTATTGGTGGGGTTGACCCTAAGGATTCCAATCTTGTATCCTTCGATCACAAAGGATACGATCCTCAGTTACCAGCTCAACTAGCTTTCCTTATTCAAGTGAAAGCCCTCAACAAAACTGTTCACCGAACAATTATTGATGAGGGGGCATCTACATGTATTATGTCGATGAGTTGCTGGAAAACTTTAGGATCTCCAACCTTGTCGCGATCTTCGATGACATTAAAAGCATTCGACGGAAGGACATATACCCCGTGCGGTATCCTTAATAACTTGAAAGTTGAACTGGGAGGAAAAATAGTAGAAATAGATGTTGAAGTCATCGATGGGAATCTGGACTACAACATCCTACTGGGAAGACCATGG
Organism: Pinus tabuliformis; assembly: GCA_031772625.1. NCBI lineage: Eukaryota > Viridiplantae > Streptophyta > Pinopsida > Pinales > Pinaceae > Pinus > Pinus tabuliformis. Next base: position 95,613,517 of record CM062805.1, on the reverse strand, counting down.
ATATATGCCATGGCAACTGTAGTGTCGACTTATTTTAGGAAGATCGCATTCCCTTTTCAAGGAGGGATTACGATCGTCGACCAACAAGACTTCCTCCCTAATGGTTCACAAGTTACAGGAAGCATTCCCATGATCCATGGAAGCAACCACTCGCTTCAAGACATCGGAGTAGGCCTACTGAAAGACCCCACATTAATGGGAACTTTCGCACTTCCACCTCCAATCTATATAGGAGAAGTAGCATTGGTAAGAACCTGCAACATGATATCTTCCACGAAGATCTCAAAAGACGATATCGACATGGATCATGCAATGGTTTTGCCCCCAAGCCCTATAGAAATATTGTAGCAATCAATGTTTCGAGCATGGGAGGCGAACTCAAATCAACGCTCATCAAGTGTTTGGGTAGATAGGTCTAGAGAATATGGTACCCCGTTAGATCCTTGGTCGAAAGTACATGGGACTGACGAAGGAATCCTACAATCAATGTTGATTGAGGGGGCACCATGGAATGATTGCCACCATCGTTCCCTTCTTCCAGAATATGAAGAAGATACTCAACATGACCTTTATCACCCTTCAGTTTTTGAATTCCTATCAAACACTGTAAACACGGTGGATTCCGAGCAGTTTTAGCACATAGTTCATGCTCGTTAAAAAATAAACATAAAATCGAGCAAATGTTTCCACCCGCGTTTAAGCTCGTTAAAAAATGAACTATCCCGGTAAATAACCACTGTGAATGTAATATCATTAGCCATTAAAGCCTTGGTCGTGTTTGCACCGTCACCTCCACTTTTCATTTGGCCGATCGTTCACCTCCATATGATTGTTTACCCATTTTGAGGAACAGCTGCGAAGAGTGATTTCACCTAGCCATCCTTGTGACACTGCCGTGATTGGAAAATTCCAACCTGTACATGGAATCAGCTGCTAACCCTGTTTATCACTCGTTCCTCAAAAGACGAGTCTTCTTTAAGCTCTTTTCGTCTGACTCGTAAAATATGAAAAGATTGCCGAGCCTTGGCCTTCTAGCTCGTTAAAGGGACAGGAAGAGCTATCCCTCCTCTAGATTTTAATCTTTTTGGACCTGAGGGATTATTACACAAAAAGATTGAGCGCTTGTTTTATTCGGCTCGTTAAAACTATCGAAAACTCATCCCTTCTGTATTGTTTTATACTTTTTCGGACTTAAGGGATTAGATGACGAAAAAGGACTTTTGGAGTTAACTTTATGTACCTTTTCAGACTCTCTAAAAATGAAAAGGACCGAGTTATCCTTGTCGTTAGACTCGTTAAAATCATTAAATAGCGACAAACTTGTCTTTAGATGAGAACGAGTTTCACTATCGCTAGGCTCGTTAAAACATAGCGATGGGCTTGCCCGAAGGGCAGGTTATAGAACAAGCATATGTTATCCTCCTCAAGCTTGACAAAAATAAAGAGGTACTGGTCAGCAATGACTGGGGAAAAATTGGGAGAAACTAAAGAAAACTTTGATGGTAGAAAGTCGCTCTTGAACATGACACTTTTCCTCCGTACCACAATCGGGTTGGGTTGTTTCATTCACCGGTCACATCCATGGTCTTGCCATACCATCCATATTTGGGGTAATGCTACCGATCCATCGTATCAGTGTCGCCATATGTTCAAGAGAAGTCGTTCAGAAAAGTCAACCGTGTCCCATCCACTGCCATACATTATCCTTCATCCTTTCATGATCGCCACCCTGAATCATATGTCACAGATCGTGTTCACCTCCATTAAAATCATTAGCTCCGTTCCGTGTCACTGATGTGGGATTCATTAAGGCCCTCCTTTGACGGATCGCTTCTTGTCGACATCAGCTCATTATCCAAGAAGTTGATCTAGGAACAACCCCTTCAGTACTTTGAAGCTTGCATGCCTCAATGGCAAGTTTCTCACTTCCGGCGACAGGTATACATCAATGACCTTCGACCGAAATATTTTGCGTGGTGTTCGACGCCAAGTCCTTTATTCACACCACGTGAATTGTACTGCAGTACCTTGAGGGTCATTATCATTATCGGTGATTCCTCTCGCGCTTGTTAACGGTTTACATCATTGACCGGTAATCAGGCGATGTCTTTCCATGTTCGACTTCAGAACATTTCTCACATGGATCGACTTGTACTTAGAGTGAAGATCGAACGAGTTTGAAGACCCCGGATCTAGTTCCATCCATCCGGGTTGCGATATATATTCAGGAAAGATAAAGACATTGACATGTACATCATTACAGCAGATAATCATCCTACTCAAAGGATGATAATTTCATCAAAATTATCAGTCTACCACCAGACGATTGTCTGTTCTATGTACAGAAAAATGAATTTATAAAGCTGAGCATGGGAATGCCCGCCTCAGCTAGATCATGAAAGTAGTATGAAAAATAATGTATTGTATTGTATCTTATTACAGGTCTCCTCGCAGCATTGGATGAACTTCGGATCCCCCTGATAAAGCATTTCACCCGATAAACAGCCTCATACTTTAGGGGGCAACTGTTATAGACATTTTTGTGCCTTACAGCATTGAGCATGAAATGTCCATAATCTAAGGGATCCAAAGTCCCTAAACATGTTGTTCCTACCCCTAGAGGAACAAGGCTAACAAACCACAGCAATTCACAGAAGTTCTCCACCAGAAACTGCTCAAAAACAAGTCAATTCAGGATCATTTCAGTGGCTACACTAGCTGTTTGCGCTGAATGTCAAAGCCAACACTGGCTACCTGCGTTGAATGTCAAAGGGAACACTGGTTACCTACGCTGAACGAGAATGGACAAGTGTCAAGCTCATTTCTCAAGGTTTCAAAACCCAGGAAGCTTCCAAAATGACACTTGCCTCAGGGAATTCGACTGGTGATGAGTAAGAGGTTCCAAATCTCCAAGTGGAAGCAAGAACCTCCAAGTGGAATCAAGAACTGATAGAGGGAGAGGACACTAGTCAGATCTCAAGATGACTCATCCTCTCTCCAAACATCTATATATGGATCTCTCCTCCATGAGATCTAGGGGCTGGAATTTTGTTATTGCAAAGAATTGTTGTTGGTTTGAGATTGGAATCATTGGGTGCTTAATGCTTTGAAGGGGGTGAAGATAGGAATTCCATTTGCTGGGAAGGAGATGTTGGATTGGAGCCCTCTGGGTTGTATCTCTTCCTAAACCTTGTTATTCATCAATAAAGTTATCTTGGTTTCTCCTATATGCTGATGTATTTTTGATGTATGAATGCATTAGTGTATTTGGTTTATTTCTAATCCTAAACTAGTTATGAATGTGAATATCTGTCTTTGTGTAGTGTTCTTCTCTTGTCGCAAGTAGCTGTTCTCTTGTGATCTTGCAGGAACCTGGTGGAGCTGGATAAGCAAGAAGGCAAGTAGCTGTTCTCTTGTGATCTTGCATGAACCTGTTGAAGCTGGGCGAGTGAGAAGGCAAGTAGCTGTGAACTCCCAAAGAGAAGAGAGACCAGATCGAGGGACAAACGGAAGACACCGGTAAGTCCATTTATCTCTCTTCTTTCACATTTCATAAAGGAAGAAACCAGAATAGATGTACCTGTTTGTTGCTAAGGCACTGTCACACCTTAGGTGGATAGGATCGTCCTGCATAGGCATTTTTCCCCACAACATCACTGCAAAGCTTTCAGGTTGCTTCATGTGGATCTTCTCTTCTAGATCCCCATGAAGAAATGATGTCTTCACATCCATCTATTCTACCTCAAAATCAAAAGCAGTAGCAACAGATAAAAGTAATCTAATAGAAGCTACCTTGGCAACAGGAGAAAAAATATCACCAAAGTCAATTCCCGGGACCTGGGAATAACCTTTTTCTACCAATTGAGCTTTATATTTCTTCACCTTTCCTTCTACATTTTCCTTATTCTTGAACACCCATTTGCTGCCAATGGGTTTCCTTCCAGTCAACAACTCCACTAGATCCCAAGCCTCATTTTTGTGCAAATATTCCATTTCATCAACCATGGCCTCTTTCCACAGTTTTCCATCCTTTGAATCTACTACTTCCTTCACAGTTCTGGGATCATCATCAGTAATAGATAAAGCAAAATTTGAACAGAAATTAGATGGACTATACATTTATGGCTGCCTTCTTTCTCGAACTGATCTTCTCACACCCGGAGTTTGTGACTCTTCATCTTCTGATTCCTCTTCTGCTGTAGAGTCTTATTCTTCCTCCTTTAGCTCAAACTCTATCTTCTCAGGCTCCTTTGGTTGGAATTCATGTTTAATAACATCTTTCACCTCTCTAAACACCACATCTCAGTTGTACACAACCTTCCTTGTTACTGGGCTCCAAAGCTTATAGCCTTTTAAGCCATCCTTATACCCAATAAAGATGCACTTTTTAGATTTACTATCCAACTTTGTTATTTTCTCCTTTGGGACATGTATAGATGCATCACATCTAAATACCCTCATATGTGAAAGAGAGGGTTTCCTACCATTCCATACCTCTTGTGGAGTCTTATCCTCCAACGCTGATGAAGGTGATCTGTTGACCAGGTAACATGCAGTCTCCACCGCCTCTGCCTAGAATTCTTGTCCTAACTCGACACCACTAAGCATGCTTCTTGCCCTTTCCATCAAGATAGACCATGTGAAAGGATGTTGATCTCATAAGTAAGCAGAATCCAAAGAGGCCATCATATTGAGGTAATTTTGATATTAATGTCTTCTTTTTGGTTATCTAGTCAATATATGTTTTGCTACCTGGAAGGAAATTGCATAAAATCATGATGGAAATTGAGGAAAGTATATCTACAACTGTTGGTTTTGAACTCAATTCAATGAATACATAGATTGAGTGGATGTTTTTGGTATTCCTTGAAGGATTGTACGGTCAAGATGCTTACATCATCTTAGGATTAAGAGGTAGTAGTACAAAGAGATAATATGATGTTCATATGAATAATGAAGAACACTCTCATGTATAAAGGGAGCTATGATTAAGCTCTACTTTGATTGGCTAAATACAATGCCTTTGTTGATTATGACTAGAGGAAAGTGACATGAAAGGTTAATGGCCTGAATCTTGTCAAAGTTTTTCTCCAAAGATGAAAGCTCAATTTCATAAAGATACAAAGAAGAGAAGGAGTCATATAGATACTTGAAGATCTCCATGAAGGACAAGTAGTTGATGTATTAAGGAAGGCACACTAGAAAGCTTCCCAATTGAAAGGAATTAAAATAATCTCCTCTATGCTTTAGAGGAAGTAAGAAGTCTCCTTAAATGTTTGAGAAGGAGATAGGATCTATTCTTCAATCAAGAGGGAATGAGGATCCCCTCTCTAGGTTGAGAGGGAATGATGTTGAAGACATCATATTCTCCATGTGTCATGCACTAGACCAGGACTAACAGCCATAAGTCTTCGTGAAGGCACTAGGAAGGAGAATGGAGGATTAGATAAGCATCTAATATGAATATTCCTTGAGGATATAGAATCCAAGATAGGTAGTCTTGTTGACCGACACTCTTTGAGGATTGGTTAGGTATCCAAGAAGAGAGTGGTCGAAGAGGATCGATATTATTTGAGGATTGGGAATCAAAGATAAGAATAGTCCTAAAAGGACATACCTAGTGAACATTTGGATGGGGTATGTGCCTTTTGAGGTAGTGTGGTGTCTCACGTAAAGCCTCCCAGTATTATGCTCTAATATAAATAGAGCTTGTCTATTTAAGGCCTTACTATGTTGACAATGTTGGTTATGATGTTTATGCTTAAATATGGCTTACCAATCCGACTCTTCTTATGAGAACGCTTCAGTTTGAGAAAATCCTTGTACCGGTTGTAAAATTATGAATATGTCACTAGTTAAGAGGGAGTGTTGGAAAATGTAACTAGTTTCGGTCTTCATAATTGTTATTGTACTATGTCATTATGTATATCTCATGTTACAAGAAAAAGAAGAAAGATCAATATTATTTTTAAGCATGGGTTTTATGCTCCATTTTGTTGGTCAACTAGGTCAAGCATGCATTTCATGCTCCTAGGGTTTTTCATCTCAAAAGAATACTTTTCTTGAGTCAAGAGAGTCTTTATCATTTGTATAATACCCTATTGGGCAAGTTGTAACATGTAAAAGATATTATTTTTTAGCCTAAGAAGTCAAGTTTGACCTCTAAGACCAAGTCAGCCTTGCCAGAGGAAGTCGACCCAACTTAAGGTAATTCGACCTCATGAGAAGGCTATATTAAGGAAGCAAGTTCGATTCATTTAGACATACTGATGTGGCTTGATCTAAAGCAAGAAAAGGAAGACAAGAAGAAGTGAATGCCTAGAATAAGGGAACAACTTAAGAAGAAATCGAAATCTGAATTTTGTGACCATCTTCTCCCACACGTGCAAAGTTTTAGGGATTTTGCAATTGTTGTAGGGCTGAAAATTATAGGTCGAAGTTGCAGAATTGAATAAGGGGGTTCAAACTCTCTTTTGACCTAGTTTGACTCTTGTTGAATTTGAAGAGCTTAACTTGCTTGAGGGAGGATATCTTGGAAGGTTGATACATGCTAGAAAGAATGGTCTCTACTATTCCAAGGGACCGATGTTGCAAATCTAAAGTAGAAGGCAGAAATTCTGAAGTGGAGCAAATTTGAAGAAGTTTAACCTTTGTTGACTTGGTCAAATTTTGACTTGTTTGGAAGTGATTCTTTAAGGATTGACTTTGTGCTTGGAGGTGGTCTTGACTTTGGTCTTAGGATCTTGGAATTTTCATTTGAATTGATTATATAAGAAGAGAAGAGATTATTTTTGGGTGTTCCCCTTGGAGGGGTTTTTCCCAAGCTTGGAGTCTATATCTTGTCTCCTTTGTCTTTATGATCTTTATGATTTATGCTCTTGATAATTATTTGATGAAGAGAATATAATAAAGAACACAAAGAAGCTAACTAAAAGTTCACAAGTAATTATTAAGGATAAGGAGAATTGTTTAAATAGTTGCCCTGTTAGATTCTCCAAAAAAAACAATAGATGAAAAAAAACAATAGATTTAACAAAATAGTAAACATTTCCAATACGAATCACAAAATACAATAGAAAAATCAAATAGAACAAACAAAAAAAATGAGAAACTAAGAGTGATAGTGCATGCCATCATATTATAGTTGGATATAATCAATGTCTCACAAAAGAAGATGATTTGTTATTTCTGGTGAAAACCCAATTTGTATGTAGTAGTGTGCAGAGCTAGAAATAGTTGATGGAAAAATAACTTGATGGCCAAGCTATTGGTTGTGGTAGGTAATAGATTATTTTGTCAATTCATTTTGTATACAATTGAATTGCTAGGCAAGTTCTTAAATTTGCATGCAATTTTAAAATATCTATTAACAAGTTCTTCCTGAGCTACCATTTTCCTCATTTTGAATGATCAGTATAAAAATATTTTACGCTAGGGATGAACTCTTTCCTATAGCTTACTTCCCGCTTAGCATAGTGAAATTAAAAACTAGAATAGTCCCAACCTAAGTAATTAGGTTGAATTTGAGAAACCAAAATATTATTATTTTATCCAACTAATTAGGGGAAATTTGAGGTTTGAAATAGGTCTCACGACGAAAATAATAAAATGAGAGTTATACTTTTATTTTATTTTGTAGATTATATTGTATTGCCTCACAAAATTAGAAAATTCATATACAACAGTGAGCCATCCATTTTAACCATGTTTATCAATAGGAGGTATCAATCTGACAATGGGAAACCAAATATTTTTTACCACCAACATATGGAATAATTAGTTCAAAATTCTAACATTTTTTTCAGTATTAGAAAAATTAAAGTATCTACTACCAACTCATAAAACAAAAACTAAAAGCAAACATTTTGCAACTTCAGAGACTAATGAAGTAACAAGTGTCAGATATTTGGTACTTCAGCTTGGAGGCACTGAGGTGGTGGCGACACACTAGATGTGGTGCTCAATATGTTCCAGCCGGGAATCTATTCTTTCAAGGCACGCCTATTGAGTTTTTTGAACCCGTTTGACATCTTCAAGGCTTTCAAAGATGTTATATCTATCAGCCTGCTTCCTTGTAACGACCTTGCCCAATAGGGCTTTCATTTGCTAATATAAAGAAAGAGCTCCAAAACACTACTTCCTCCTGCCCCTCGTATGACCAAGCTCAGGAATCCATTGACCAACATCTTCCATAATCTTAGAATGGGAGAAAGATTTCCTATCTCTAGTAGCCAAATTTTCAAATTATCGAATTTCATTGCTGGCCTCAAGTGGGATAGCCAAATGGAAAGTTGTAGTAGCCTCCTAGGCCCGCTACTAGGCTCTATTTTGACCCTAAATGGCATGACCTCCCTCCTCGCCCTCCCCCCTAACCAACGCTAGATTCTCATCCTTTGTCTTTGCATAGTGACTAACAAACTGGATGACTTGGCTCCTATACAAGTTGGGTTGTTATCAGCGACAGAGAGAAAACAAAGCATGGGACAATAGTGATATGGACCTGAGGGAACACCAACGGGCCAACGACTAGCTAACACATAGGGAAGCCCACCTCCAAGCAGAATGACAACACAAAAAAAAAATGCAAGGGAATTTAGAATTCAAGGAGAAGTCAGGGCAATGTTATGGTAAGGTCTCATTGTTAGTATTATGCAACAAAACAAAAACAAACAAACCAATATATATATATATATATATATATATATATATAATCATGTTTTGAATTATCTCCTTATTATAAAATTATTACATGTATTAAGTGTACATATTGTTGATAGTGAAACTAAACTTAAATATAACAAATATGCATAGTGCGTGCTTTTTTTTTTCTGAATAAGTCTACTCCTATATTGATACAAAATATTTTTACAACAAGGCAGCAGCCTCAAGAGGTCTAGCCTTGAAGATGGCTTACGCACATTACAAATCTGAAAATTGACCCAAAAAAACTAGCAGAAGACTGACTAGAACTCAAACTATGACCGGTACATTGAAACAGGAACCACATTGTCAAAAATGTAGGCTAACCGGAGTGCCAAAACTGATTGACTGAGTTGATACATTTAACCCGAACTGTAAACATAGACAAAAACAACTGAACATTTCCCCTTGAACAGACACGGAGACTGCAAAAGAGAACGACAACCTAATTATGCATCTTGAGCGATGGAAGGCACTTCTTCCACAATCCGACAACCGAAGCTGGAGGAGTCATCATTGTCTGATGGATGGCCCTCTTCTTTTGGCAGGCCAACTTCACTCGGAACATTCGAACATGACAGGGCTTGCTTATCCTGAGAAGCAGAACTCCTTGGGACATCGCCCTGCTGTCTCGGATTCTGAGAGGTGCCTTGCAATTCTTCCGCCCTCGGCATCGAAGTCGCATTTGGAATTGCCAGAACCAAGCCAACTACGCCTTCACTCAGCTGAATCGTAACATAAGCAATGAAAGAGTGATTGCTGAGAGTGTAGGGGATTTGAAAGCAGGCTGAATGCGCATGAGAATGGTGTGGGTTCGACATTGCAGCTTGGTTCCCCCGGCCACGACCACGACTTCGCCTGGTAGTAGGATGGCTTTCAGTGCCACCTCTTGAAGAGCCAGAGAAGGTATCCGAGGAAGAGGAAGAAGCCTGGCAAATGGGACGACCATGGGCGTCGCCCCTTCGGCAGCCCATTCTTTGGCGCAGGATAGGCATGCTGCTCAGAGAAAAAAGAGCAGGACAAGCAGCAAGTCTTTGCAGACCAGGGGAGACTGGAAGGGGGAGAGTTATCCCACTCATCGGTGATCTGAGAAAGCTGTAGGACAAATGACAGAAGAAAATGATGAATGGACTTTGGAGAAGCAGGAGATCCAGCAGAGAAACTACTCCGCGTGCTTGAGCGCAATGGATTCCTGGATTATCCCAAGAGCAGAGCACTACAGCTGCAAGGAGGCTAGACATTCGCAAAAGAGGAACAGAACAGAATTGGAGGAGCGCCATGGGATTAGAGCGAGGGAGCCTGTGTAGAATGTCGTGCCGCATTAACGCAGCCATGAATGAACTTGCCAGGAGATTGAAGTCTGGCAGCAGGTGAGGCCAGTTGTCGTTGAAAGTGCTCCATGCGCCTGCCCCTCCCGCCGACTTTGTACCTCTACCTACACCGTTCACCCACATCCGGGACATAGTGCGTGCTTTTAATAAATCCAACATAAAATAAAGAAATATACATTAATTTTTCAATGCACTTCAACACAAAATCATGTCTATTTTATCAAAATAATATTTAAAAAATTATGAAATGACTAAGATCAAAAATTTGAAAAAATAAAATTCAGATTAATAATGTCATAATGTAACCTTGTACATTGCAAACCTTCTTTAACAATGGTACTCTGATGCTCAATTGGTTTAAAATCATTCCAAACATTGTGAAAGTAAACTCCACTAAATTTAGATTCTTTAAGATTCTTCTTGCTTTGGTGATGCAGTGTAACCTAATAAATTGAAAAAATATATTATTCTATATTATTAAATGAAAAAAAAAAAAAAAACTTTCCAAAAACGAGAGATATTTGTTTAAGGAAAGTAAACCATATACCCTTATTCAGCATGTAAAAGTAAAAATTGTATATTTACTCAGAAAAACAGGCTCTGACAATTCGAGTGCTTTTTGCTAAGTTTGAATGTCATCATAGACAAAATCCTTTCATCTACTTATCATGAACATCCTTACCAAGTACCCTCCCATATGCTATATGTGACAATCTTTTATTTTCACTATTTAAAGAAAAGATGATTACCTATGTCCATTTGTCAATTTTTTTGTGGCACACTAGCATAAACACAATATGTATGTAGCATAGCCTTCACCATTAATCCTCCCTAACTCCCTTGTTAGAAGCAACCAATTATTAGAAAATGATGACCACGGAAGACTAATTCTTTTTGGGATAAACAGTGTATGAAACAGCGTCTATCTTTGGGGCATTTTTTGGAGTGTAATCATGCTTAACACACATAGCTTCATGCTTTGCATCAATAAACTTTGACCAATTCCCTAATGTTGGCAAGGTAAGTGATAATGAAGATAGATTTTCTTGTTAGAAGAGACTCTACTCCTTGTTTGATTAAAATCTTAAACTTTTTAGTAGGTATCTTATTGCTTTAGTTACTACCTTGGCATAGCTATAGGTGTTTGATTTCCATGTAAATATTTTTTAGTTAGCTATTATTTCCAATAAAGTATAAAATATACTTTACTTGTTTTTCTCCATCCTTTAGAGTTTATTTTAAGTGCCAATATGGAGAAAGTAGATATAGGCTTTATTGGTTTCCCCAATTAACATATGACCACATTGGTTACTCACCAACCATTTAGATATATAGTGATACTATTGACTAACAGTTTCTGATCACATGGAGGTGAAATTTGCGAAACTGGAAGAGGTTGTTTTCAAGGACGGGCCAAACAAAAATAGCCTCTTCCATTTTTTTCACAAGTGTCATGGATAAAGGGATTCGAATGCATCTTCAAAGCATATTTTTCGGACTATGCAAATTGTCTATTTTAATCATTGTTTTGTAGAGGATTTTCCGAGGAGATGGGGAATAATTTGAAGAAACTGACTTCAAAACAAAAGCATCTAAAAAAACCTATCTCATGATGATGATGATGATGATGGTTAACATCCGCTGAGACCAAACAATGGTCTATCGGACCTAAAGAAACAAATTATTTATTTTGATTTAAGATTTTATTCCTATGCTCAAAAATCTTGGAGAGAAGCCTCCTGAGCTCACTATAATTTTGACATTGTAAAAGGCTAGGAAGGTCAGTATTGTAACAAAGATTGTGAAACTGAGATCTAATGTGGTAGTACGCGGGGCACTCTAAGAGGAAGTGGTTTTCATCCTCGATGTTCCTATTCTCACATATATGGCAGATCCTTTCCATCCATGGCGTTTTAGGAACTGCCCAACGACCTGTTTCACTATGGAGCTCATGAGAATTCGTTCTAATCTTTGCTATATTAATTTTCTTCTTTGAGCTAGTTAAAATAGAGAGATACTTCTGATCTTCTAGGGTGGGGTTGATGACCTTCTTATAATAACTTAATTTTCTTTTAGCTGCTAAATCTTTCTCACACCACATTTTTTCTTTGAACTTAGAAGTGACAATATCTTTAATGTTATTTATGTTTTGCAATGCATCATTTTCATTGATCTCCCAATAGTTTAACCAGGCCCTTATGTCTTTATGCCACCCATATTTTACAGTAGTGATACCATTTGGGAGTTACGAGTGTTACTTGGAGACCCATTTTTACATTTCTTGCTACCATAATTATTAAGTTTTTTGAAATTCGATTTGTGAATTCGAATTTTTAAAGGTTTGAGACATCATGTGGGTCCCACTCCAACTCGTCAAATTTCTACCTTGCTATTGTGATGCCAGCAATAAAGAAAAAATGAATGGAAAGGTCATTAGATAGGAGATAGGATAAAGTACTTTGTGTTTCTTTTAAGATAAAAACTGCAGGTTTTATGTTAGCTTTGTTTAGTTTTTCTTGTACCAAAAAAACATGATGCTGCTAAGTTAGTTTGATTCAATCCACTCAGTGGATAAGTGATGCAATGTATCTAGTCATATGGGCTTGTTGTGTTGAAAATGTATTTAAGACCACCAAAAACTATGAAGAAAGGATTGATTGGAAAATACAAGAGATAGAATTTAGTGTATGTTGTGATTTTTTCAGTGATTAATGAAGAAGACCAGAGCTATCTCTTTCAAGGATTAATGTGTCAACATATGTTGGTGATGTGTTTTCCTTTGTTCTTATATGTCCTTTTGCTTTCAATTACTCATACTCTATTTCTTTCATCTATTCATAAATCGACTGTCAACAATGTAAACTTTGAAACGGGAACTGATACTGTTACCCATTTTGTAGAGATAGCAAAAAAGTGACCTGATTTTGAAAAAGGGTGATGTAGAACACACGTTTTTTTTAGAGCATAGTTTTTGACACTATAATTTTTTTTATGTACAATACGTTTTAAAATGGTAGTGATTTTGATGTTGATTTTAAAAAGTGGTAATTCTACACCATGCCCTTTTTTTAAAACGCTTTTTTTTTTTACTGTTAATTTTATAATGTATGAAATGTAAATAATTATTTTGTAAATTTAATAACTGTGGAAGTGGTCTTCTTCTTCATATTTTCTTGTTTTTATTTTTATTTTTATTGTAGTGAGGTTTTTATTGTTTTGTATATTTAAAGAAGAAAGTCGATATTTTGCATTTTTGATATTCTACATATTTATACATCGTTAATTAAATTTCCACATAAAATAATTGTCTCTAAAAAACATATATAAAAATATATTTATATATATAAAAGACAAAAATAAAAAATGTTAAAAAAAAATTATCTCATAAACCATAAAAGAATTTGGAAAAATAAGAATATATATATATATATATATATATATATATATAACATTAGCAAAAAAAAGCAAGCTAGTTATTAAAAAAAAAATTAACGGAAAAAAATTAAAAAACTAGTAAAATTAATATTAAAAACAAAAATTAACTCAAACTAATATATATATGAAAAAAAAATAAATAAATAAATAAATTTCAACATTTACAATTTTTTTATTAAAAAAAATATTATTATTAACTTTTTTTAAAACAAATTTTCTCCCCATTTAAAAAAAAATAAATAAATCATTAAAAAAAAATTATATTTAAAAAAAAAAAAAAAAAAAAAAAAAAAAAATATATATATATATATATATATAAAAACATTTTTTTTTATTTAAAAATTTATTATTATATTAATTTTTTTTTAAACATTTTTATTTTTCTTATTTCAAAAAAAATTATACGTATAAAAAATTTAAAATTTAAAATTATTATTTAACCCAGAAAAAAATATATACATATAAAAATTTATAATTTTAAATTTTAAAATTTATAATTATTGACCTTACAAAAATAAAAAATTTAGGTTTCCCGCCCCCCGGCCGCCCGTGGTGGCGCCGCCGTGGGCAGAGGGTCCTGCACGCAGGCCCTCTCGCCCAGGGCTGGAATCGAACGCCCGCCCCCCGGCCGCCGTGGGTGGAGGGCCTGCATGCAGGACCCTCTGCCCACGGTCGCTCCACCATGGGCGGCCGGGGGTGGAAACCTAAATTTAAAAAAATAAATAAATAAATAAATAATTAAATTAAATTTTTATACGTATAAAAAAAATTTAATGTCTTTTTAAAATAAGAAAATAAAAATGTTTTAAAAAAAATTAATATAATAATTATTTTAAAAAATAAAACAAAATGTTTTTAAAAAAAATCCATAAAAAAAATTTTGAAATAATTTTTTAAAATTTTTAAATTAAAAATTAAAAATTTTAATTCGTTTAAAAAAGATATGAAAAAATTTTAATGATTTTTTTTAAATAAGAAAAAATACTTGTTTTAAAAAATAATAATAATAATAAATAAATAAATTGTTTAAAAAAATTATATTAATAATAATAAGTGTTAAAAAAAAAATTGGTTTTTTTTGTATTTTAATATTTTTTGGTTTTTTAAAAATAATTTTCATATTTTTTTTATTTATTTTTTAATAATTTGAGTTAATTTTTGTTTTTTTTAATATTAATTTTACTAGTTTTTTAATTTTTTTGTTAATATTTTTTTTTTTAACTAGCTTGTTTTTAATTATTATTTTTCCTAGTTTTTGCTAAAAAAAAAAATTTAATTTTTCTATTTTTTACTTACTTAATTTTATATTTATATTTTTTTAATTTTATTTTTTTTTCAAATTCTTTTATGGTTTATGAGATAATTGTTTTTTAACATTTTGTATTTAAGGAGTTTAGACTTCTATGATCTATACTTGATTGTGAGAATGATTTCGTCAAAATCACATAGAGAATCATTTGTCGACGCGTTTCGAACCAACTAGTGTGGTTCATCGTCAGAACAAGTTGAGGAACAATTCTAAGCGATCCATTAAATAGAGCATGGAGACCCTTCAACGACTATATGAACAGGGAACGGTTCAAAAGACCCTTAATGGTTATAATATATATATCATTATAATTTTTTTATTTTTTTTTAAGTTGCAATATTATTATATTAACTCCAAGCTAATATTATTATATTAATTTCAAATCAATATTATTAATAATATGATTATTATTATTATTTAATAAACTAGGGTAAATTAATTAATTAATTTATTTATTTATTTATTTATTATTATTATTATTTTTTATTTATTTTAATTCTATTATATATATATATATATATATATAATGTAATATTATTGTATTAACCTTTAGCAATATTATAATATTAACTCCAAGCTAATATTATAATATTAATTACAAATTAACATTATTAATAATATTATTCCAAGGTAAAAAAATAAAAAATAAATAAATTTAATATATGAGTAAAATGAATAATATTACAAAGGTTAATTACTAACAATCTAGGTATAGGGTGAATAATTAAGAATATTAATTACTAAAGAGACTCAAGTTATTAAAATAGTGATATTATTATTATTAAACCAATGATATCAAGAGAATACAGCGACCAGCTAAACAAACTGAGAGGGGTCAGGCGAAGAAGAGGCTAAGGGAAGGGCTGGGATCCAACACCTAATAAGTTTCCAGCGGTCATCCCTATTGAGATTCAAAGGTCTTTTCTCAATCTCAAGGGCTTCCCTCAATTTACGATGGTGAAACTGTGCCACTCTTGCGATAACTTGAGCCTCTTCGATACAGACTTGATGTTTAGTTTTCTCGGCATGCTCAGCAAGGGCTGAGGACTTGGCCCTACCCTGCCTCAAGTCTGTTGAGTGCTCACTAATCCTCTGATTAATCGAGCGACCAGTTTCACCAATGTATGGGGCCCCACAGGAACAGGGAATGACATAGACCCCTTTCATGTCTTTAGGGTCGACAAGATCTTTAACAGATCTAAGAGAGCTACGGATGGTGTTAAGAGGTCTAAAGGTCGAGGGAATATTATGCTTCTTAAGAATTTTGGTGATCCTATCAGTGGTTCCTTGGATGTAGGGGAGGTGTACCCCCAGGATCCGGTCTTTAGGATCTTTATGGACAGAGTGCTCCTTCCGGGCCTTGAGGAAGGCTTTCTGACCTAGGTGTCTACTGTAACCATTTTTAACGAAGACATCCAAGAGATGAGCCTTCTCCTTTGCCAAGTTTTTCTCATCAAAGATTCTTAATGCACGAGTAGCCAGCGTGTTGAGAATGCCTAACTTCTGAGCAGGGAAATGATGAGAGCTGGCGTGGAGATATTAATCGGTATGAGTCTTTTTTCGAAATATCTTTATATATATTTTTATATTTGTTTTTTAAAGTAACCAACATTTTAATCTTAATTTTAGTAGTTTTTTAATTTTTTTTGGGTTAATTTTCTAATTTTTTTTAAATCTAGTTTGTTTTTAATTTTTAATTTTTAATTTTTATTTTTAATTTTTTAATTTTTTATTAATTTTTTTTTTATTTTTCTATTTTTACTTACTTAATTTTTAGTTTATTTTAAATGTTATTTTTTTTCCATATTTTTGTTTTCTTTTTTCTTTTTGCCAAATTTTTTTATGGTTTAAAAGATTTTTTTTTTTGCCCTTTTTGTTAATATTTTTTTATTATTTATTTGTTTATAATGTTTTCTTTTTAGTATATATTTTAATATATGTTTTGTTATTTTTTTTCAACTTTTTTTTGTTTTGTGTTTTTTTATTGTTTGTTTGTTTTTTTTTTTTTTTTTTTTTTAATGTTTTTGAGGGTCATGATAAAATATTTTACGGCATTATTTTGAAATGTTGAAATTTTACTTTTGATTAAAAAAAAAAAATGTTTTCCCAACGTTAACACTTTTCGTTTTGAGGGTGTTTTTTGAACAATTTTTGTGCAAAAATTGTCTTTTCACCTAAAATAACAGAAGAGGAGGAGACTGTCAAATAGCCTCCCATCTAGACCGTTTCCTTCTTTCTGAGGCTTCCTATCTCACCCCCTGGGAAACGGAGGTGAAAATCCTCCTGCAAGTAGGCTCTGATCACTGGCATATCTCTCTCAAGTTTCAATTTTCCATGTGTCCGAAGAATGAGCCTTTTAGGTTTGAGGCCTTTTGGGTGAACCACCCGGAATTCATGGAAAAAATGAAACAATGGTGGACCTACTCTCCCCCCAGAACTAAAAACAAAATGTATACTTTCCAACAAAAATTAAAACATCTCAAAGAGGAAATCAAAAAATGGAATAGAGATACTTTTGGAACTATCATTACGGACAAAAAAAACTTGGAGCATCAACTGGAACTTCTTCAACAAAATATTATTAAAGAAGGGCTATCGGAGACTAGTAAGCAAGAGGAACAACTTCTTCAACAAAGATGGGATGAAAGAGCCATTCAGGAAGAAAATTTGTGGCAACAAAAATCCAGAATAAATTGGCTGAAACGTGGTGAAAGAAACACAGCTTTTTTCCATAAAACAATGATACAGCACAGGAGGAACAATAGAATTCTAGCTTTGAAGAACCAAGAGGGTCATATCATTCACTCTCAAGAAGAGTTGGAAACTGAGCTCACCAACTATTTTAGCTCTCTTCTCAAAGAGCCAAGGAATGATCAGGATCAAGATATCAAAAAGATCACCAAGAATATTCCCAAAATCCTCACGAAGGAACATAATAAATTGCTCCTAAGGAAAGTCTCCCTCCAAGAAGTGGAGGAGGTTGGAATGGGAATGCCCAATGGAGAAGCTCCAGGGCCGGTTGGGTTTACCATTGATTTCTACAAAGCTTGCTGGCCTATCATAAAGTTGGATGTCCATAACCTAGTGGAAGAATCTTGAATTCAAAATTCTTTCCTTCAACCCCTAACTCCACCTTTCTGACTCTGATACCTAAAGGAATCTCTATGAATTCCCCGAACAAATTCAAGCCCATAGCCCTTTGAATGTCATTTACAAAATAATCTCCAAAATTCTGGGCAATCGCATTAAAGTCATCCTCCCTCTCCTCATCTCCCACCAACAGTCTGGATATGTGGAAGAAAGACAAATGATGGACAACATCATCCTCTCTCATGAGCTTATTCATTCTCTCAAATCCCAAAAAAAACCTGGTATGATGATTCAACTAGATATGTCCAAAGCTTTTGACAAAATAAGCTAGAACTATATGAGACAGATCTTGGATGCGTTCGGTTTCCACAAGGAAAGCATCAAGTGGATCATGGCTATGGTGTAAGGAGCTTTCTTCTTCATCCTTGTGAATGGCTCACCTTCGCAACCCTTCCATCCTTCAAGGGGTATCAGGCAAGGGGATCCTATCTCTCCCTTCCTCTTTGTTATAATGGCGGAAGTTTTAAGTCTCTCTATCACTGCTGCCCTGCATGAAAATAAGCTCTCTGGTCTCCAGCCCCATGCCTCTACCCCCTCTACTACTCACCAGCAATTTGTAAATGACACGCTTCTCATGGGCCTCCCATCCATCAAAGAGGTTGCCTCTTTGATGACCATCCTGTCGAAATTCTCTGCTGCTTCGGGCACCTCCATCAATCCCCTCAAATCCAAGTTGTTTTTCTTTAACACTCTGTTGCCCGTCTGCGGAACATCGCCAGACTCTTGGCCATCCCTATCATCTTTCACCCCTCCACCTACCTCGGTGTTCCCCTTACTGATAAGCCTCTCTCCCTGGCCACTTGGGAGAACCTGCTAAACAAATTGGAGAAAATATTGGCCAATTGGACCTTCAGATCTCTAAACTTGGCCGGTCGTCTCATCCTAGTCAAATCTGTGCTACAGGCCATCCCACTTTACATGTATTTGGCTCTGGCAGCCCCAAAATTGATTTCAAACAAAATCAAGAACCTTTAGAGAAACTTCCTTTGGAGAGGTGTTGAAGACAAACAGAAATGGGCTCTTGTAGCATGGGATAAAATATGCAAGCCCAAAAAATATGGTGGCCTCAGTCTCAGAGATATAGACCTCCTGGGAAAGGCCTTGGGAGACAAAAACTTATGAAAATGGATTGCCAACCCCACCTCCCCTTGGGGTACCCTCTAGAAAGTAAAGTACAATTCCTCCTTATCGCAAGAGCAAATCATCAGGCTCAATGGAAACATCAAAGGTTCTATTATCTGGAATCAAGCCTGGGAGAATAGGGACATCATCCAAAGACAGTTTCTGGGAAATAGGCAGACGCAACAAGGCTCTTTTCTGGGAGGATGCATGGCAACAAAGGTCGAAACTTGATCAAGATCACTATCAACATATCAAAACTGATATGCAAAACAGAGGCAAGATCAAATTCAACCAGTACTGGAGAAAAAATGAAGAAAATGACAGTTGGAGAAATTGGATCAATCAAGAGGAATGGGCTCTCCATATGCACCCCCAAACCTGGTCAGACCTCTCCTCAGAGTTACAAAAAAGACAAATCCTCCTTGACCTTGCTGAGGATAAGCTTAGATGGGGGAAAAACTCCACAGGACACTTCATCTTAAGCGAAGCCTACAAATACATAGAAAAGCACGACCAACTCCAACTAGATCCGAAATGTAATGCATCTGGGACAGGAAGCACTGGCTGAAAATATCCATCTTCCTTTGGTTAATCATGCACAGAAAAGTTTTAACATGGGACAATCTAAGAAGAAAAGGCTTTACAGGCCCCTTGAGATGCCCCCTCTGCCAGCAAGATGAAGAAACCCCTAATCATATGTTAAATGTCTGCCCTTTCCCATCCAATGTTTGGAATTGGATTTCCTTGGTCTTTCAAAGCTCTAATCGAGATCCCTCTTCCATTCAAAGTACCATCGCGAACTGGAGAACAGTCTTTTCCCCCCATCCTCTGGTTAACCGCGCTTGGAATTCAATTCCTGTTTGATCTGCTAGGCTTTGTGGAAGGAACGCAATGCAAGAATCTTTCGCGGCCTCTACCTCCAAGAGGAACTCATCATCACGAAGATCAAAAGCGCGCTCTGCAAAACAATAACATTTATACCCACTCAAACTGTCAAAACCCCTCCCACTCTTCGCGAAGTGCGGATCCTCTCAATGTTGGATCTCCTTCATATCAAGGTCCATGCAGTCACTCCCCTCCCCAAGCATGATAAAACAGATAACACGTGGCAACCACCAGAGCAGGGGACTTTCAAGCTCAACTATGATGGCGCAGCTAAAGGGAATCCGGGCCCAGCTGGTTTCGGAGGGGCCTTCAAAAACTCTAAAGGTGAGATAATCTAGATTTATGAGGGCAATATCGGTTCAGCTACCAACAACGTCGTGGAACTTCATGCATTGGAACATGGCATCACCATAGCGCACTACCTCAACCTTAGTCCTATGATTGTTCAAGGAAATTCCATGCTGGCTACCCAAATTGGCAAAAAACTTCAACAAGGCATCGAGGTGGATAAGATCTCAGAAAATTGGTGCCTAAACAAAATAATACAACGAATCAAGCAGGGAATTAACAGTATGGCAGGCCTTCACTTTCAAGCAATCAGAAGGAAAGGAAATAAACTCACGGACAGACTGGAAAATGAGGGTACGGCTGGTACCCTATGCCTGAAGTCCCGAGCGTGGCAGGATTTGGAGGACGGGGAACTCTGTCAGCAATGCGCATCTATCAATGAAGAAGACAACAACTTTAACAAACAATAATTGTTTGAGTACTTTTCATCATTATAAGATGGATTCTCTGCTCAATGAGGACAGGTGGCAGGCAATTGAGTACAGTGCCTTCCTTGGCTCGCCTCTCTCCAAAGCCTGCGACGCCACCTCCCCTCCCCCTTGTGTGACCGTCGTCTCTCAGTGTCATCCTCCCTACTATGCCATTACTCCCCCGCCCCTCCTCAGATCTCTGCATGCTTTCCCTTCCCCCCCCCTCCCTCATCCCGATCTCTCTCCTCCTCTCGGCTTCTATAAATTCACCCCTCCCCCTTCTCCCCCTCATTCTCCTCACTTTCGTTCTCCTCCTCTGTTTACCCCTCAATCTCTGGCTCCCCCTGCATTCCAACCCCTCTATTTTTCTCATGGCTCCGAGGATTGGCTCCACTTCTAGTCCTAGTAGGGGAGGAGCGCATGGTCGCGCAGCCTCCCGTTCACAATCCTTGGGACCTGCCCCCACCACTCGCGTAGAGACGCTGTTAGGCGCGCTGCCTTGGGCTACTCTATGGCTATAAACCCAGAGACTAGGCAGCGAATTTCAACTTTAGAGGCCTAGGCCAATACTCTTCGTAGAGAGGTCACCACGAAGGAGGTCGATGCAGAATTTGCTTGGATCCCTGACCCTGTTCTCACCCGAGCGCGGGAAAACCTTTATGCGCGTACTATAGAAACTTGGTGGCAAATGAAGACCATTATGGCGCTTGTTTTGCAGGAATAAGAGGAGCGTACCAAGATTGATCGGCTTACGGAAAAGTTTGTAGTGTATGTTGAATCCATCCATCACTATAGATTTATCACTCGGGACGCCCCAGATTACTCTATCATTAAGAAGAAGTCTATTGTGAAGGTTCATTCAACCACTGAAGGAACCCCGAGCATAAAGAAAGAGGACCTGGGGGCCTCCGCGAGTCATCGGGCCATAACCCGCAATAGGAGGGAAGCTCACAAGAGACTCCATTCGCCTGGATGAGGATCGGGTCACCACCAACTAGGAGTGATGCAGTCGGTCTCCTTCCGGTTTTCTTCCTGTCTGGTAGTCTGTCAGTTGGTCTGTCGCGGCGGTTCACAATTTCTGTCTGTCGCGGACAAGGTGCTCTTCTCCCTTCTCCGCATCTAATTTCTCAATTTTGCAATGTAGTAATGAGAGCACCTCTCTGCTCCTCCTTTGTACTTTGTTCCCTCTTTTGTCTAGTTCGCATTGTAAACACTACCTATGCTTTCGCCAGCTCTAGCTTTTTGGCAAGCTCCTGTGTCGGGTTCTTTCCCACACAACCCTTTTTTGTAATCTGTCAGTTTATCAAGTAATATACTATCTTATTTACAAAAAAAAAATATGATCCACAGAGATGTCTATGGCCCTGTGGTGCCTAGACTTCAATCCAGAGCAAGATATCTCTGCAACTTATGGGTTAGATTATCTTATCTCCCATTAATTTTCTAGGATGATTGCAATATCAAAATACTAGAAAAAAGAACTAGGTAGATTCATTGAACAAGTAGAATCAAAGGAAATCTGTTTTCTTGTGCAAGAATATGTGTAGAGGTGGATTTCGACAAGGGACTCCTAAAGCCTTTACAAATCAATATAAATCAATGTTGCATTAATCGTTATTGGGATATTATCGGCGAGGAGAAAAAATCGGAAAAAAAATCAGTGAAAATCGAAAAAAATTGTAATATACAAAAATATTCATCTTTTTTCAATTTTTTTAATATCTAAAGCATCTACAACATAAAATAAATACATTGACACATAAATATGATAAAAGAACTAATATATAAGATGTATAATATCATTTCTAGTGTTACATCACACACAACAGTGAATCATGTCCTGAATAGTAAGTCTTGACTCCTGAGTCCCAAGTCAGCCTCAAAATATCAACAAAAAATATAATAATGTATCTCATATCATGAGTCATAATGTCATATACAATGAAATGAACCAAATAACTAAAGTCCAATACTATTGATTTCCTCCACCCCTCTAGATGTAGATGTCGGTGGAGTTGGCAGTGGACTTTGTTGTGCTCTAGAAGCTGAAGAACTAGGAGGTATAGGAGGTAGACCACATCCTCTACTGGTGACAAGGGTAGCTTGGGTAGGTTGTGTCACCTCCTCCTCCTCATTAACCAAAAAAAAAATTTCCCCCCCCCCAGCGATTTTGATTTTTTCCAAAAAATCGCCGAAAAAAATTTGTTGTATTTATCGGGCGATAATATCGTCGGTTTTAAAAAACCGCGATTTTACGATAAAATCGCGAGTACTGCAACACTGATATAAATGAGTGGAGCCATCAACCGATCATGGATTATGAAACATTAATCCATTCAAATGCAATACATGTCATCTTTATGGACATTTACCAAAAGCTGTCGAAAGAGGGGCAACCTTCGCGAAGCAAAAGACAAGAGAAAAGCCTAAGTTCAAGATGGTCAAGAACCTGGAAAGGAAGCAATAGAACCTAACCCAGATCAGCATTCCCCAATAATGGCACAAATCCATTCCTTGAGGGTCTTGAGACTAAATCTCTGGTGGTGAAAGAAAGCAAAAGATAATAGAGAGGAAGAAGAGGTTGTAGAGGAAACAAAGTAGAGGAAGAGGGGGCAAAGCAAATAGACGAAGAAGGGGATGAGGAAAAGAACTAGAGCCAAAAGCAAATGTTCACAATGAACCTTCTAGAGCGCAAATGTTCACAATGAACCTTCTAGATCCTTTGCTGAAATCTTGAAAAAAGCATCAAATCACTCCCCCTCTCACAGAGGAAAGGAAATTCAATCAAGACCAAAGAACTCACTTTGGGCCAATCCTCTCAGACTGTTTTGGAACTCACTTTGTGCAAGGGAGCAAATTCAACTAGCAAGTGATAGATATGTTTTGTTTTTCTACACTCCTTTGTTATCAATTTGTATGGATATACTCTTGTGATTCATGAATTTGGCCTACAGGAGTACGCTATAGGAATACTGCGAGATTGACAAAAGATTCCCAATCAGCAACATTTGTATGTTGATTGTAGCTATGCTACAATTCCTTTTAAAATAAATATCTTCCAGTTACAATTAAAAAAGGAATATATATTCATGTGTGTCAATTGAATTTATTCCTTTTAATATAAATATCTTTCAGTTACAATTGAAAAAAGAGTATATATTTATGTGTGTCAATTGGATTTATTTCAAGTAGTTGGAAGGAATGATTGGAATCCTCCCAACCCAGTTTCAATTCTCACAAGTGACATGATGAGCTTTGATATGATGGCTTCAAAGCTTTTGCTGAAAATGAAAATGAATAGTCTTCAAGAATAGTCCCTTGAAGACTGTGTTGTCCCTTGTAAACAGTTTCTGGCTGGGAAACTGCGTCAAAGCATCAGGATGTGAAGGCTGTGTTGTCCCTTGTGAACAGTTTCGGCTGTGTTGTCCCTTGTAAACAGTTTCTGGCTGGGAAACTGCATCAAAGCATCAGGATGTGAAGGTTGCTTGAAAGATAGCTACTCATGATTAAAATTGTTGCTTAAAAAGTAAAAAACAATCCCCCGAAGGTTTAATCAAAAGGCCTGTTCTCAACCCTGACATATACCGAAGGTCTAATCAAAAGGCCTGTTCTCAACCTTGACATATACCAATAAACTGTAGATGATGAATCAATACTACAGGAATATAGCAGGTGGTCTTACACCCAACCTGAATATATCAGCAATCAGTTATTGAAAGAAAACTTGTGGAATGGCATTCAATGGCTCAGAATAACATATCTAAATCATATGAAATCAGGGCGATAATTTATGAGAGCAGAGAGATAACATAAACAACCTATCTATATTATAGTCTCAAGTATCAAACATAACATCGCCAAAAGAAATAAGGAAAGCCGATCCTCGGCATGGCCTCTCTCATGTTCCATATCATCTAAATAGATGATGACAATCACAAAATTATCTAAATAGATGATGACAATCACAAAAGAAAAACAATCTGCCGCAAGCTGAAATAGGAATCTTCTGATTAAATCTACTGAAAGTAAAGTGCTCAAAATTACAGATTACAAGCCTTCTCCAAAAGCCAACCCCTCTCTCATCTACAGCTGGCTTCTTTATTCTTTTACAAAGCTAGGCTACTGCCTAGAATCATGAAACACATTTCTAAGAATAGAAATGAACTTTACACCTACAGCTATGTGCTGTCTCACCTGCCCAATAAGCTGGGAAAACTCGGTCTCCTATTCTAACAGTTGTTCTGTTATTCTATTTTTGAGGAATATATCTTTCTTTAAACCTTTCAGAAAGAACATGGATTAATATATAACAATATTCAGGTAAACTATTGCCATGTCCCACAAAAAGCTAAGTGAATTGGAGTCGACAAGTTTCCATAATTCCCTTGCGTGTCTTAATATGCACTCTGGATCATCTGCTTTTGAATATGTAATTTCAATCAATCATCGACCCGGGGACAGACCTGGGTCCATACACAATTCGCTCTCTGAGCATGGACAGATTCTGGTCATCTGCGATTTAGATCATCCATCACCACATTTGGGAAGCTGAACAAAATCCTTCTCTCTCAAGCAAAAACTTTTGTGGCCTGGTATTTTAGTGAATCTATGTTTCAGGTCTTGATCCCTCACTGTCCCACCTCTGCAGAAAAGCCTTTGGATACCGCTTCAAGTTGTCATTGAAGTCCACATAATGAAGACCAAAACGCCAAGTGTAACTAGTCAAAACTTCAAAGTCATCCAGCAGAGTCCATATAAAGTATCCAGAAACGTCGGACACATTCCTAATTGCTGCACGTATATACTGAAGAACATCTCAATGGAGATCAATCCTGTATTGGCCATTTAAAGCCTCAGAGAGGGGAATAGAAGAATTATTAGGCTCTGCAAATCTATTTTCATACACAAGAATGAGGGAATTATGAGAACGGTCCTCAATATATCCAAGCACTGCCTGTATACTTTGTGGTAAAACTGGAAAACCATGTAATGTTGTCGCATTCCTGATGGGGGATTCCATCTCGCTCCAATGCAATTCCAATGGACATATCTTGAGGATAGTCTCTTGAAATAAGGGCACCTTTTCTTGGAACATCGAAACAATACAATGTAAAATAGTGATTGACACCAATGAAGTCCAACGACCCTTTTAATTTTTCAGCCTGTTCTTCAAATGAAGGTAATCGAGAACCTACTACATTCATTATACCCACTGGATAGTTTCCCAAAACAAGCGGGTCTAAAAACCAACCCAGCATAAAATCATTTGCTCTTTGAGTTGCAGCTACATCTGTGGATTTATTAGCAAGAGGTATCATCCAATTTCCTAAAATTTCTAATCCAATCCATCCCTTTTCCTTTGCCTTATATTTTTTTCCTGTACAGCTCCACAGCAGCTGAATGTGCTAGCAAGACATGATGACCAACAATATAAGGCTTTCCAGCAGTACAATTTCCCAAGGGTTGGGAGCATCTTTGAGGTGGGAAAAAGACATTATCATAACCTATAAATGCAAAAATATTGAGCTCGTTGAAAGTGGACCACTACTTCACTCAATCACCAAATTCTCTGAAGACTGAAACACACATCTGCACACGCTACAAAACCCTCCACAGTGATCTTCCAGAGCTTGGGGCAGATCAAAGTGGTCTAATGTAATATGTGGTTGAATGTTGTTGTAACTCCTTGTGATTATTTTGGTGGTAGAGCACAGTTTTCATGCCATCCCACCCAAAGAAGGAAGGTGGTTGCAGGGGGGTCCCTGGTGGTTTTGGAAACCACTATGGGGGGTCCGCAATTAACAAGCTGCTGCGACGTCAGGAACGTGGCTTCCACTAACAAACAAAATGAGGAACCCCCCCTCCTCCCCGCCTCTGTTAAACAACGGCATGCAAGGGGGGTCCACAATGCTCCTCCCCCATCTCTCTCCATAGCTATATTGTCTGAGTGAACCAGGGAAGATCAACACCATTTATATGTTTGACCTCATATCACTCATCCCACTTTGTGGAGTGCCTGGCAAGCTTTGCTGCCCCATTAGATTCACGGATCTTGACTGAGATATTACTTGATTTGAAGGCTGATAATTACTTGGCTTTGGAATACCTTGATCATAAATTTGCTGACCCAAGTGGTTAACATTCGGAGACTAGCAATCCAAAATCTGAGAGGAAATTTGACCAGAGGAAGAAAACCGTACCCGGCCTAAAAGCTGTCCTTGGAAAGATGAGTGTGCCTGACTGTGTTTGCATCAACCTTTGATGGCTCAAACTGATTTCTTAGCTGTACATGCAACTGATTCATGGCTGAAGGTGGCTTTGTTAACAATAGATCATTGCCTTGAAGAACAGAGGATGGTGTTGCCTGTAAAACAACTTTCAAAACAGTTAATGAGTATAAATGAAATGTCAAGCTTTTGCAGCAGGCTAGGCTGGCATCTAATTTATCTTCTTTTGTTTGCTTCTGTTCCTTCAATCAGCAGCATCTCATGCTGTACATACCATAAAAAGTTGAAAAACAGAATGGTATTCAAGCATTTATCATCACAATGACTGCAACTGGAAAGCGTTTCTTCTCAGTTAACCAGTTACATGCACATGAAGAACTTGGCGTGATCAAGCAATCCTTTGAAAGTTTTCCACATCCCGATACCAGCTTTAAAACGCGCGACACCGTGTTATATATTACAAGCCAAGTTGTGTCATCTTTTGTGCCATTATTATTAAGAATGGCCCAATTTGAGAACTGGTTTGACTTCATTATCTAGACCTTCAAGTAATATGTTGTGTCTCTCATCATCTGGAATGTACCCTTGCCCTGATGTCTCCATAACCTGCACCTTTCCTTTCCTCTCAAGACTCTCAATCAAGAAAATATGAGTAACTGATCAGGAACACAACCATTTTCTAGCATCTTGTCTAAAAGTTTGGTGGCCTCCTGTACATTATCTGCTTTACAGAGACCAGTGATGCTCATATTATAGGTTGTGGCACTCAGTGAACAGCCCTTGTGAACAGGGTTACTCACAGAGTGGGCCAATTCTTGCAATCTTTCTCCATGGCAATGACGAGATAAATGTATTCAAAGTCACATCATCAGGGGAAAAGCCTTCAGCTAAGATTTGATCCAACAACCAAACAGCCTGCTGAACCATGTGTTTCTTACACAGACCAACTATAAGGACAGAATATGCACTTCCATCAGGAGCACAACCCTGACCCAGCATTTGAGACATGAGCATCAATGTGTCCTGCACTCTGCCCATTTTGCACAGCCCATGTAACAATGTGGTATAAGCGATAACATTGGGGCTTCCGACTTTGACTTCAACTGCTTTGCACAAACAGTGAACTTTCTTAATATGCGATCCAAGCGCCAGAACTCTAAGAGAGTCAAGCACTAAATCAAGTTTAATGAGGAAGGATTCAAATACATTGCCCTGCAACCAGATCCCTTTGATGCCCAATATATTGCAAGGTGAAGAATTTTAGTTGAGTTAATTTGAGCTACAACATCGGCTCCACCTGGGGATACTATCTCCCCGTGAGATGCAAAGAACAACAAACTTTGTGCCTTTATCGATTTCTGTCTTTGAAACTTGTAACCTGTTCTGTTCAAAATGAAACAATCCACACACTACAAACCAAAACTGAGCTTTGTATGTTGAAGCAAATTGAAAACCAAATGATCAATTTGAAAACGAAAAGACATGAATCTGTAACAGTGCTTTTCTCCATTGGGCCATAAGTCATTATTCCCCAATCAACTGCACATGAAATGCTTGAAATGCGAGCTTATTCAATCACACCTCCTACTCTAGTCAGCTGAAAGTCTGCTCTCTCAAGTGTAATCAAACTTCCAGTGTAAACAGGTAAGAAGTGGATTGTCTAACATAAAATCTTGCATGCAGCTGAAAACATGGAAAGAGTATACAAGATGGAACAGAAATTCCATGGACAGCTTATACTTACAGCTGCAAATTAGTAGAATGTTGAATCTTGCACCATTTAAGAACTTTGAAAAAGAAGACTCCATCCTCTATTGTTAAAATTGGAAACTAGGGCCAAACTCCATGTGATTCATCTTATTTATGGCAGCTGATATTTTTCTTGGATCCCTCTCACTAAGAGGTGTAGGATTGATCTAAATATCATCCAATTCCGATAAGTATTCATGGAGTTATGAATTTATTTGTGTTACAAGGCAATTCATCAAAGTCGGCCAGCGACCAAATAAACTCCACATGTGCTCAACATTTTAGTATAAAAGGAGATGACTTGAGAGTCATTTCTCACACACACTTCTATCTTGATTTCTCTCCACTTGTATTGGGTTTTAGTGGAAGAGAAATCTAGAAGTGGAAGCCCTAGTTGTTGGAGGAAAGAGGGAGTACTAAACACAGATGGAAGGCAGCCCTAGACACAGACTAAAGGCTGCCCTAAATGCTGGTCTAATCCAGCCCTAATGCAGTCAAGTTTATAGGCCACAATGAGGGTTTGTTGTAGGTGACAGTGTGGTAAGTAAGGGCTGTTCCAAGTGCATAATGCTGGGCAGATTAGGCCAAGGAACAGCTGTGTGGACAATGTAATGAGCAGGAGTATTAGCCGTTGTTTGGAGGGGTCCGAAGTGTTGGAGAAGGGGCCAAGTTCCCTTGTTATCATGCCGCAGCAATAAAGGATTGTTGGAAGGGCAGCCGCAGTCATAGGGACCGACTTGTGGGCAGTTTTAGTGACACATTTATAGGGCCGCAGTGAGGGACTGCTACAGCAATTGGGACGTGAAGTTTGGATGGCTGAGAGACATAGAATGGACCTCCTAACCAGGCCGCAGACACCTCTAAGGACAGCAAGGCAACTAGTACAAATAGTGCTGCTAACATGCATGGGACAGCAAGGACATAGTGCTGCTAACATGCATGGGACAGCAAGGACATTGTGATGCTAACATGCATGGGACAGCGAGAACATAGTGTTGCTAACATGCACGGGACAGCAGTGACATAGTGCTGCTAACATGCATGGGACAGCAAGGTGAAATGGAGCTGCTAAGACACATGGACAGAAGCCAAGTATGCTGACATATGGGACAGCTGCTAGGTATGGCAAGGCAAAGTGGGACAGCAGCTATGACATGGCAGAAGGCACATGGTACAGCAGCAAGCATGGTACAACAGCGAGCATGGACAGCATGGCTATCATGGACAGCATGGATAGCAGTGGCAAGCATGGTGCTGCAAGCACATGAGACATGCAGTATGACAACATGGTTCAACCATGGCACATGGGACAGCAGTCATGAGGTTCAACATTGTGATGATGGGTGCAGCATGGTGCAACATGGTGAGGTGCAGCATGATGACGAGATGCAGCACAATGAGAGGTGAAAGAGTCACCTTGGAGAATCAGTTGAAACAGCATGTCTTCAACTGATCTCATGTATCATCTTCTTAGAGATGATCTCTGCTTTTATCTAGATAAGTCAAAGTGTTGACTTCTGCTGTAAATGTACTATCTCTCTCTCTGCTGAACTATTGAAGAACATATAAGAAGAATTGATCAAGGGTTCCCCACATTGGGGTTTGTCCCTGGTTGGCGCCACATCTTGTGTCCTCTTGTCTTGGCTTGTCTTCTGCGATTTATGTTTATGTTCTATCTGCAGTTTACTTTAATGCTGATGTGATTGCTAATATGGAAAAGATATTGAGCTAACTGTGAAAATTGAAATAAATTGCTCTAAGCATAGAACATACCTAAACTTAACATGGTATCAGAGGTGAGGTGAAGACAAAGCCCAAGCAAGAGTGAAAGAGCAATCACCGAAGACAATTGGGAAAGGACAATAGGATCAGTGGATTCCTCATCCCTCTTCAAATTCACCAAGGGTGAAGCCAAAGTAGATTATATTATGAGAATGGCATAGCGGAAGCTTCTGATGGCCTACCTATAGATCACTTCAATGGGAAGTCTGAATCTCAAGGTGAAAGGAAAGGCAGATGCCTTGTTTGTAATAAGTTCGGCCATTACGCGAAGGAGTGTCCGAATGGCAAGGACACATCACTTGATGATGATAACAATCATTCCAGGGACATCTTCAATGATCAGAGGAATGATAGGTAATGCAGATCATCAAGGATATAGTTGACTCTTCGTAGAAAGCAAGGAACCCCAGGTATGAAGAATCAAATGTTGTTTCTGATATGATAAAGAAGCATTATCTTATATTGGCCCTCTCCTCCAAACTTTGTGGGAATCTAGCTTATTGATTATAGTGCTTGAAGGCACTTCATCGGATAGAAAGGTGCTCTCTCGAATTTGGTAAGAGATGGAAACAATCGTGGGATTATACTTGGAGCCGATGCCACCTATCCCGAAAAGGGTGTGGGAAATGATACCCCTCAATTGAATGACGGTAACTCGATTCATTTACAGAATCTCTTTTATGTACCTGATAGCGAGAAGAACCTGGTGTTCATTCCGGCAATGGAAATCAAAGGTTTCTGGGTGGTATTCATGGATGGAAATGTATGTGTTTGAAAATAGAATTTTCAAAGATGCTTTTACTCATGGGTTCAGGGTTGTCAATTTGTATCAAGTTGCAGGATGGTCCATTGGAGATCATGTCAATTGACATATCTCATCTATAGCACCGAAGGTCTACTTATTATAGGACCCTACCCGATGTGAGTCTGATGGTGACCAGGATGCCTGAATTCAAAAAAGAGCATGAAGGTACATGTCTAAGATGTACCGAAAGAAAATCTTACAAGGGGACCATTCCCCTCATGTAGTAGGTCCACAGGTTTGGAACAACCTGAGGGGTTTGAGATTCATGATCAGGAATCTCATGTATGCAGGTGGAAGAAAGCCCTCTATGGCTTGAAGCAAAACACACGGGGTATAGTATGAGAGGATTGATAGCTGTCTGATGAAGCTGAGATTCACTAGGAGTGAAGCCGATCCAAACCATTGCTTGAAGGTTGTGGATGATAGACCTCTCATATTGGCACCTTCTAAGGACGACCTCTTTCTGACAGGTGCAGACCCTCTCATTTGCAAAAGTAAGAGGGAGTTGGATTCCGGATTTGGAATGGTAAACTACAAGCCCGTGACTACCTCGAGGATCTTAACTTTCAGAAGTTATATGGTAGTGATGCCAGACAGAATTTGGGATATGCCTCTGAGTTTCATAAACTCATTCGCATTGATGTTCTCGGTGAACTTCCGTCTGGATACATGTTTTGCAGTTAGCATGTTGGGCCCATATTTTGGTTGAGCCTCACTAGATTGGTGACAAGAATCTTCTCAGATATCTTCTGGGCACAATCTCTCATGGATTGAGATACACTACCGGAAATATGAAGCTACATGATTATTCGAATGTTGATTGGGCAGGCAGTGTGGAGGATCTCAAGAAGCACTTATGAGTGCTGACTCTCTTTGGGTTCTGCTCGATATCCTAGATGAGCAGGAAACAGAAGACGGTTGCTTTGAGCACCACTGGGACTGAATACATAGCTACGAGTATGACCTCGTGTGAAGTTGTTGTTGGCATTATGACACAGGTTTGGCACTATGACACAGGTGTTGTCCTTGATGGCAACTCACTCAGATGGCAGATCACTGTTCAGGCTCTCGGAATGAAAGAAAAAGAGGTATACGCAAGTTCCCTTTGACGAAGTCGCGTATTTACGCGGGATTGCTGATAAAAAGTCATGTATGCATATGCATGCACGAAAAAGCGCGTACGTGTGGGAAAAGTTAAAACTTATTTTTGGTCCATGGTATTTAGTCCTTGGTATTTGGACCTATGGTTTTGGACCATGGTATCTCATCTGAAGTATTGAACCCAGGGATTTGGTCCAAGGTATTGATTCTTTATGGTTTTGGACCATGGTATTGTGTAAGGCCTAAAACTATAAAAGAGGAAGGAGATCATTAGGCAAAGGCATTGACACAAGGACTGAATATCTTATGAAGAACTAGATCTGGAACACAGGTCATTGGGTTATTGTGCATAGCTGGATCTGAATCAAGGAGGAACCTGAGCGCAAGAAGAAGGATAAGTACTATTGATGGATCAGGATATTAAGGCTTGAATAGTAGTATCTTTGAGTGAATTTGATCTATTATTTTTGGCGCATGGCTTGATCTATAAATCTGATAATCTGGATATAACTGATGTCTGAATAAGTGAAAAGGATAAATTATCTTTTATAGATCTGTACGCAATTTCAGCGAAGCAAAGGCGCGTATACACGCTCCTTCTGTAAATCAAAATAGCGTATACGCAGGTTGGCCTTAATTCATCAGCATATGCACGCATGTTGTACACATTGAAGTAGCGTATGTCTCTTGAAATATGTTTTAGCTACTTCTGGTTATTGCTGCAATGTTCTGGGTTCAGAATTGGTGTCTGGTTCAGTGGTTACTGTTACTGTTTTCTAGGTACAGCATTCAGAGAAGTGACTATTTGATTCAGTTTTTGTTTGGTGCAAAGGAGATTGGTTGATACAGATATACTTGATATTTGATTAATGTTATCCATGGATCCAATCTGAAAATTTATGAAACGTGGTCCCTGAAAGAAAAGAGAAGGTTGTAGCCTTCTGTAGGTCAGCACCTACGTACTAGTACCTCAGCTATTACAAGAGCTAAGGGTTTTGTAGCTCCCTTCCAGAAGAAGCTGGAGAACAAGAGAAGGTTGTAGCCTTCTGCAGGTAGCAGCCTGCGTACTGGTATAAGACTACACCAGTACAGAATCATTGTAAAAAGAAGTTTCTAATTAAAAGAAGATAGAGACGAATTGCAGCAGGTGGTTTTCACCCACATTGGGTTTCCACCTTATAACTTTGTGTCCATGTGTGTGATGATTTGTTCTGTTTTACTGCTCCTGTTTGCTGTTCTTATAATTAATAAAGTCCTGATGCACTGATTAAAGATCAACAATTAATGAATCTTAAGCTTTCTGATATACGCTGGTTTCTTTAGACACAGTAGCGTATATACGCAGTTTCCCATAGCTAAAGTAGCGTATACAAATCTGATTGTGAAATGAAAAATAATTGATTTGATAATACTGATTCACCCCCCCTCTCAGTATTATTTCCAACAATTGGTATCAGAGCAGGTCCTTCAGAAGAAGCTTGATCGCTTGAAGGAAGATCTATCATCATGAGCAACTACGAAAAGGAGGCATCTATCAGGCCACCAATCTTTGATGGAAGCAACTTCGTCTATTGGAAGGTAAGAATCATAGCCTATCTTCAATCTCTTGGTATAGAAGTTTGGGATATCGTGGAAACAGGATACACATTTCCATCAGCAACTCCTACAGATACGGCTGGTAAGAAGCAGTATGAAACAAATGCAAAGGCTGTCAATACTCTATTAGGGAGTTTATCTCAATCAGAATTCGTCAAGGTTATGCAGCTCAAAACCGCAAAAGAAATATGGGACAAGATCGTTCTGAGCTATGAAGGAGATGATCAGGTAAAACGTGCAAAACTACAAACTCTCAGAATTCAATATGAAAATCTCAGAATGCACAATGATGAAAGTGTGGCTAATTATTTCTTACGTATAGATGAGATTGTTAATTGTATGAAAAACTTGGGTGAAGAGATAAAAGAAGTTACTTTGGTTGAAAAGGTTCTAAGATCTTTGTCTTCTAAGTTTGAATCAAAAGTTTCGGCCATAGAAGAAAAGCAGAATCTTCAAAGCATTACCATGTCACAGCTGCACGGAATTCTAACTGCTTTCGAAATGAGAAAAGGGGGACCATCAGACATGAGAGAATCTGCATTCAAAGCCTCAGGAAAAGGAGAATACAATGAGTCAGGACATGTCAGAAGAAGAGAAAAAATCAAACTTTGTCAAGAACCTTCAACGGGGTTCTGGAAGATTCAGAAGTAAGCTACCTTTTAAATGCTTTGCTTGCGGAAGAGTCGGTCACTATGCAGCCAAGTGTCCACATAAAGATAAGCTTCACAAAGGTAAGGAACCAGTTAGATGGAACAGAAAACAGAATGTAAGTAAGAAGAGTTATTATACACATGAAGAGAGTGATGGATTTTCAAATAGTGATGAAGATGAACAAGGTAATGATTATAGACTTTTGATGGCTTTTGAAGATGATGATTTCTTGGATGCTATAGATGAAGAAGGTCTTTATGAAGAAATTTCTAAAATTAAAATTTGTTTAGAAGAAAAGAATATGATTATAGATACTCTGACATTCCAACTTGCTGAAAGGGAAAAACACAATGAAAAGTTAGAATGTGAAATTGTGGGACTTAGAAAAGATATTGAAAAAACAAAAGCTCTTAATCTAAAATTTGCTAAAGGATCTGAAACTTTAGATGAGATTATCAAAGTACAGTGTTCTCTAATCAAGACAGGTCTTGGGTATACTGAAGAAGCATCTCAAGCACAGAAGCCATCTACCTCCAAAAGTTATCTTGAAGCAGCAAGGAGGAGTGAATAGGTTGACAATCGACAGCAAAGGCACAATGCAGATCACCAAGGAAATCAGGGACAATTTACTTCAAGAATGAACAGAGATCACCAAGTAAATCGAGGGCAATCTACTTCAAGGATGAACAGAAGCTACAACCAACCGCAGGTAAATCATTCTCAATTTGCCTCAAGAACGAATGGCTATGGAAATTACAATCACCTGGACGAAAGGTTTGATAATCGCAGGGATTTCTTCAATGGGAAATGTTTCTCTTGTTGAAAATAATACTGAGAGGGGGGTGAATCAGTATTATTAAGTCAAATTCTTTTTCAATTTATACAAAGATTTGTATACGCTACTTCAGTTAATGAAAATGGCATGTATACGCAACTCTAACTAATGAAACTCGCATATAAATTCCAGACTTCTAATTTAATTTATTCTTCAGATGTTGATCATTAATCTGTGTGTCAGAACCATATAACAGTAAGCAGGAACAGAAAAGTAGAGCAAACAGTCACACAAAAGAACACAAGATATAAGGTGGAAACCCAATGTGGGTGAAAACCACCTGCTGCAATATGTCTCTATCTTCTTTCAATTAGAAACTTCTTTTTACAATGATTCTGTACTGGTGCAGTATTATACCAGCACGCAGGCTTCTACCTGCAAAAGGCTACAACCTTCTCTCGTTCTCCATCTTCTCCTGGAAGAGGGCTACAACCCCCTTAGCTCTTGTACTAGCTGAGGTACTAGTACGTAGGTGCTGACCTACAGAAGGCTTCAACCTTCTCTTTTCTTCCAGGGACCACGTTTCATAAATTTTCAGACTGGATCCATGAATATCAATCAAACATCAAGTAGATATGCAACAACCAATCTCCTTTGTACAAATACTGAATCAACCAATAACTTCTCAGAATGCTGTAACCAGAAAGTAGTACCAGTAACCAGACACCAATTCTGAACCCAGAACACTGCAGCAATAAACAGAAGCAGCTAAAACATATTTCAAGAGACGTATGCTACTTCACCAATATAAACATGTGTACATACACAGATATGCCAAAGCCAACCAGCGTATACATAGTCTTCACTTGCTTAACCTGTGTGTATACGCGCCTCTGCCGTGCCGAACCTGCGTACAGATCTATAAAAGATAATTTATCCTTTTACTTAATCAGACGTCAGTTATACCCAGATTATCAGATTTATAGATCTAATCATGCGCCAAATATAATAGATCAAAATCACACAATGATACTACTATTCAAGCCTTGAGATCTCGACCCATCAATAGATCTTAACCATCGTGTAATGCTCAAGTTCCTCCTTGATTCAGATCCAGTTGTGACTCACCAACCAATCACCAGTATTCCAGATCTTGCCCCTCACAAGATATTCAACACATAAGTCCATACCCTTGCCAAATGATCTCCTTCCCTTTTTATAGTCTTAGGCCTTACTCAAACCATGGTCCAAAACCATTGAGAACTAATACTTGGGTTCAACACTTTAAATGCAATACCAAGGACCAAAACCATAGGTTCAAATATGTCGGACTAAATAGCATGGACCAACCATAAGTTTTCCCACATGTACGTGCTTTTCTTTGCATGAAAGTGCGTGCATACGTATACGCGCCTTTTGATCGGTACATCCGCGTGTATACGCGACTTTGTTACGAGGAACCTGCGTATACCTCATTTTCTTTCATTCTAAGAGCCTGAACTGTGATCTGCCATTTGAGTGAGTTGCCATCAAGGACAACACTTATGTCATAGAGCCAAACCTATTCCAAACCTGTGTCATAATGCCAACAATCTCCCCCTTTGGACTTGATGGCAACCCAAAGTCACTCAAAGTCATTCTCCCCCTTTGACATCAAGGGCAAAGGGTTATGCTCCCCCTGAGTCCATGCTGAAATCTCTGCTCTGCTGAGCTGTCCAAGCTCCCCCTAACTTGTAGGCAAGGTCTGCAAGAAGATGTTCTATAAAAGAAACATGACTTTATACATCATAAATGACCTTCCTATCACCAAAGACTCATACATACATCCATCTCCCATCCAAATGGGAATATACCAGTATTGACTCGTCCACCCAACCAAGAGGGGATACATGATAAAAAAAGAACATTACATCATTCATCCCAGGCATAGTGGGGAAACCAAAGTAGGTCGTTACATGACCTTGATAAAAGAAATATAAGACATAGAGACAAAATATCTATAGCAAGACTATGACAGTTATCAACAACAAACATTAGCAGCATTTGTCAATCATTATTCAGACCAGCACCCATGTTCTCCTTCTGCACCTGTTCCACGTGAAATTAAACCAACTGTGAATTTGAACCAAGATCTTCTAAGATAATGCCAACAATGCATTATTAGAAGAATATATGCTCCCCCTGAACCTGTGCCAGATGGTCTCTGTCAGACCCATATCAAACTCTTTTCATCCTGAGCCTGGCCCCACTGCTTATCTTCAAACCAACATATACGCAACTGTATGTTGATAAAACGGTGTATGTATGCGGATCCTCCTTATTCAACTCACGTACCACCACTTTTCTCTGAAACAAACAAGATTCAACAACAAGATGATGCATCAACTACCCCCAGCTTCTGTCTAAGGTATTCAAATGTCTCCCTGGGCAGTGGTTTGGTGAGGATATCAACAACTTGTTCCTTAGAGGGAACATACTCCAATTTGACCTTTTGTTCAAGCACTTGTTCCCGGAGAAAATGATACTTGATCGGTATGTGCTTAGTCTTTGAATGCATGACAGGATTCTTTGAAATACTGATTGCACTTGTATTATCACAAAAAATGGAGATAGGTGGAGTACAAGTGATTTGAAGGTCTTGCAATGTTTGCATCATCCAAAGGAGTTGTGTGCAGCAAGATGCAGCAGCTACATATTCTGCTTCAGCTGTAGATAATGCAATAGAACTTTGTTTCTTGCTGAACCAAGATACTAATCTAGGACCCATGAAGAATGCACCACCACTAGTGCTTTTTCTGTCATCCATGCTTCCTGCCCAATCCGCATCTGTATATGCATGAAGTGTGAGATCTATACCTCTAGGATACCATAAGCCATAGTTTTGAGTTCCTTGAAGATACTTGAAAATTCTCTTAACTGCCTGAGATGAGTTTCCTTTGGATTTGCCTGAAACCTTCCAACCATTCCCACTGCATGCATAATGTCTGGTCAGGTACCGGTACCTGTTAGATAGAGCAGACTACCAATCATGGATCTATAGGTTGGTTGATGTACTGCTGCTGATTCATCATTTGCGCTGAGGCTGCATCCTGTCACCATAGGGGTACATACTGGTCTCGAATCCTCCATCCCATATTTCTTCAAGATCTGCTTGAGATACTTGGTTTGTGATAGAAAAATGCCGTCTTTGTTTTGTTGGACTTGTAAACCAAGAAAATATGTGAGTTCACCAAGCATGGACATTTCAAACTCTTTCTGCATCACCAAGGCAAAATTTTGACTCATGTCTTCTTCGTTGCTACCAAAGATGATATCATCAACATACACAACAAGTATTAGCAACTTATCATTGTCAATTTTTATATATAGATTGCTATCAGTTGATCCTTTTATAAAACCTTGTTGATGGAGGTACTTATCCAACTGATAATATGAAGCCCTTGGAACCTGTTTAAGGCCATAGAGAGCCTTTTTGAGTCTGCATGCAAGTTTTGGATCATTTCCAAGAATAAACCCATCTGATTGTTCAATATATACTTCTTCATCCAAGTCTCCATTCAGGAAGGCAGACTTCACGTCCATTTGAAATACTTTGAACTTCTGAAAGCTAGAAAGAACAAGGTACATTCTTATGGCCTCAAGTCTAGCAACTGGTGCAAAAGTTTTTTCAAAGTCTATCCCTTCTTGTTGAGCATACCCTTTGCAAACAAGTCTAGCCTTGTTTCTAATCACATCTCCATTTTCATTCAGCTTATTTTTGAATATCCATTTTGTTCCTATGGCATTCTTATCTTTTGGTCTAGGAACCAACTCCCAAGTGTTATTCTTTTCAATCTGCTCAAGTTCTTCCTCCATGGCCTTGACCCAGCATTCATCTTTGCATGCCTCTCTTACATTTTGTGGTTCAGTGGAGGAGAGCAATGCTAGATAGCTTGAAGCTTCTGAAATGGTTCTTCTTGTCTGTACACCTGCCTCTTTCTGCCCCAAAATTTGAGATTCTGGATGATTCTTCTGAACGTACCTGGATGG
Source organism: Pinus tabuliformis (assembly GCA_031772625.1). Taxonomy (NCBI): domain Eukaryota; kingdom Viridiplantae; phylum Streptophyta; class Pinopsida; order Pinales; family Pinaceae; genus Pinus; species Pinus tabuliformis. Next base: position 95,574,112 of record CM062805.1, on the reverse strand, counting down.
AGTCTTTTCTTCTATCCTTATCTGTTCTTCTAGTGCCTCATGGGTTTCTTCTTCATCATGAATCTGATTTGATGTTGATGGATAGTCCTCATCATCTTCGAAATCTTCAGATTTTACCTGCCTAGGAGTGTTTCCTTCTTCATCAACCACTACATCAATACTTTCAACAATTTTTCCAAGTCTTTTATTGTAACACTTGTATGCTTTGCTGTGGGGAGAGTAACCAAGGAGAATGCCTTCATCTGCTCTAGGTTCAAACTTGCCAAGATTTTCATCAGTCTTCTTGATGTAGCATTTGCTTCCAAAAATTTTGAAGTATTTTACCGTGGGAGTCTTACCATACCAAAGTTCATGAGGAGTCTGAGTGTTGTTTACCCGAATATTTGTTTTGTTGAGAATAGTAACTGCAGCAAATGCGGCTTCACCCCAGAAGGTTGCGGGAGTTCCAGACTCATCAAGCATAGCACGAGCCATTTGTTGAACCATTCTGTTCATCCTTTCCACTACTCCATTTTGTTGAGGAGTTCTAGCAGTAGAGAATTCCCTTCTTATTCCATGTTCTTCACAAAAATCGAAAAACTCATTCGAGGTAAATTCCCCTCCTCGATCAGACCTGAGGCATTTGATTCTGCGATCTGATTCGTTTTCCACCAAGGCTTTGAATGACTTGAACTTTTTGAAAGCTTCATCTTTATGCTTCATAAGTCCTATCCAACACATCCTGGAAAAGTCGTCAATGAACAATATAAAGTATTCTTCTCCTCGAGGTGACCTTTTCCTAGATGGACCACATACATCAGTATGGACAAGTTCAAGTGGCCTGCTAGCTGATCCTTCCTTTTCAGGGAAATTAGTTCTGGTTTGCTTACCAAATTGACATGATTTGCATATTGTATTGTCTGGAATTCTGATGTCAGGTAGATCACGAACCGCCTGATATTTGCATGCTTTCCTTATCTGTGAGAAGCTTAGATGCCCCAATCTTCTGTGCCATAGCCAGTGTTCATCATTCTTGCTTAGATAGCATTGTTGTTGTCCTCCCTTGAGTATATATAAATTATTTGGAGTTCATATGTCTTTGATCACTGTTTCTCCTGTATCAAGCTCACAAACAATGCATCCATTTGATCGAAATATTACTTCATTTCCTTGATCACACATTTGACTGACACTTAATAAATTATGCTTTAAGCCATCAACAGACATAACATTTCCAGCCTTGACCTTTTCTTTCAAAAGAGCAGAACCTTTACCTATTATGAGTGCAGGTGTGTCATTTCCAAATGAGACCTTCTTTTCCTTTTCTAAGGCACTATATGACTGAAGTTTATCTTTATCACATGTCATATGTTTTGAGCATCCACTGTCGATGTACCACTGATTCCCTTGTCCTTCCGCATATAAGGCTATCCCACATCTTTCTGGTAGTGGTTATTTCTTTCTCCATGTTTTGGGACTTAATGAAGCTTGCTCCTTCTGAGTTATTTGTCGAAACCTACTCCTGCATTCAGAATCTTCATGACCGAAGTTGTTACAAATAGAACATTCTATTTCATTTTCAAGAGCAGAAAAGTTATTGTAGGTCCTTTTCATGATCCCAGTCATACTCCTTTGTTTTTGAACTTCTCTAGTCATGATTGTCTTGTAGGCAACACATTGAGCTGCTTTGTGACCAAAGTTATGGCAAGAGAAACATTGGCCATTGAAGAAACTCCTGCAATTATCAAATCTACCAACCAAATGATTCTAGTTTCTATTGACATCCATTCTTGAGGCAAATTGAGAATGATTTACCTGTGGTTGGTTGTAACTTTTGTTCATCCTTGAAAGAGATTGCCCCCGATTTACCTGGTAGTCTTTGTTCATTCTTGAGGTAAATTGTCCCTGATTTACCTGATGATCTCCATTGGGCCTTTGCTGTCAATTGTCAACCTGCTCACTTTTCCTTGCAGCTTCAAGATAACTTTTGGAGGTAGATGGCTTCTGTGCTTGAGATGTTTCTTTGGTATACCCAAGACCTGTCTTGATTAGAGGAGAACGCTGAACTTTGATAATCTCATCTAAAGTTTCAGATCCTTTAGCAAATCTAAGATTAAGAGCTTTCGTTTTCTCAATGTCCTTTCTAAGTCCCACAATTTCACATTCTAACTTTTCATTGTGCTTCTCCATTTCAGCAAGTTGGGATGTCAGAGTATCTATAATCATATTTTTCTCCTCTAAGCAAATTTTGAGTTTAGAAATTTCTTCATAAAGACTTTCTTCATCTATAGCATCCAAGAAATCATCATCTTCAAAAGCCATCAAAAGTCTATAATCATTACCTTGTTCATCTTCATCACTATTTGAAAGTCCATCACTGTCTTCATGTGTGTAATAGCTCTTCTTACTTACATTCTATTTCATGTTCCATCTAATTGGTTCCTTACCTTTGTCAAGCTTATCTTTATAAGGACATTTGGCAGCGTAATGACCGACTCTCCCACAAGCAAAGCATTTGAAAGGCAGCTTACCCCTGAATCTTCCAGTTCCCCGTTGAAGGTTCTTGACAAAATTAGATTCTTCCTCTTCTTCTAACTCATTGTAATCTCCTTTTCCTGAGGCTTTGAATGCAACATCTCTCCTGTCTGATGGTCCACCTTTTCTCATTTCGTAAGCAGTTAGGATTCCATGCAGTTGTGACATGGTAAGGCTCTGTAGATTCTGCTTTTCTTCTATGGCAGAAACTTTTGAATCAAACTCAGGAGACAAAGATCTTAGAACTTGATCATCTCCTTCATAGCTCAGAACGATCTTGTCCCATATTTCTTTTGCGGTTTTGAGCTGCATAACCTTGACAAATTCTAATTGAGATAGACTCCCTAATAGGGTATTGACAGCCTTTGCATTTGTTTCATATTGATTCTTACCAGCCGTATCTGTAGGAGTTGCTGAAGGAAATGTGTATCCTGTTTCCACAATATCCCAAACTTCTGTACCAAGAGATTGAAGATAGGCAGTGATTCTTACCTTCCAATAGACGAAGTTGCTCCCATCAAAAATTGGTGGCCTGATTGATGCTTCCTTTTCGTAGTTGCTCATGATGATAGATCTTCCTTCAAGCGATCAAGCTTCTCCTGAAGGACCTACTCTGATTCCAATTGTTGAAAATAACACTGAGAGGGGGGATGAATCAGTATTATTAAGTCAAATTCTTTTTCAATTTATACAAAGATTTGTATATGCTACTTCAGTTAATGAAAACAGCGTGTATACGCAACTCCGACTAATGAAACTCGTGTATAACTTCCAGACTTCTAATTTATTTATTCTTCAGATGTTGATCATTAATCTGTGTCAGAACCATATAACAGTAAGCAGGAACAGAAAAGTAGAGCAGACAGTCACACAAAAGAACACAAGATATAAGGTGGAAACCCAATGTGGGTGAAAACCACCTGCTGCAATATGTCTCTATCTTCTTTCAATTAGAAACTTCTTTTTACAATGATTTTGTACTGGTGCAGTCTTATACCAGCACGCAGTGTTCTACCTGCAAAAGGCTACAACCTTCTCTCGTTCTCCAGCTTCTCCTGGAAGGGAGCTACAACCCCCTTAGCTCTTGTACTAGCTGAGGTACTAGTACATAGGTGCTGACCTACAAAAGGCTTCAACCTTCTCTTTTCTTCCAGGGACCACGTTTCATAAATTTTCAGACTGGATCCATGAATATCAATCAAACATCAAGTAGATCTGCAACAACCAATCTCCTTTGTACAAATACTGAATCAACCAATAACTTCTCAGAATGCTGTAACCAGAAAGTAGTACCAGTAACCAGACACCAATTCTGAACCCAGAACACTGCAGCAATAAACAGAAGCAGCTAAAACATATTTCAAGAGACGTACGCTACTTCACCAATATAAACCTGCGTACATACGCAGATATGCCAAAGCCAACCAGCGTATACGTAGTCTTCACTTGCTTAACCTGCGTGTATACGCGCCTCTGCCGTGCTGAACCTGCGTACAGATCTATAAAAGATAATTTATCCTTTTACTTAATCAGACGTCAGTTATACCCATATTATCAGATTTATAGATCTAATCATGCGCCAAATATAATAGATCAAAATCACATAATGATACTACTATTCAAGCCTTGAGATCTCAACCCATCAATAGATCTTAACCATCGTGTAATGCTCAGGTTCCTCCTTGATTCAGATCCAGCTGTGACTCACCAACCAATCACCAGTATTCCAGATCTTGCCCCTCACAAGATATTCAACACATAAGTCCATACCCTTGCCAAATGATCTCCTTCCCTTTTTATAGTCTTAGGCCTTACTCAAACCATGGTCCAAAACCATTGAGAACTAATACTTGGGTTCAACACTTTAAATGCAATACCAAGGACCAAAACCATAGGTTCAAATATGTCGGACTAAATAACATGGACCAACCATAAGTTTTCCCACATGTACGCGCTTTTCTTTGCATGAAAGTGCGTGCATACGTATACGCGCCTTCTGATCGGTACACCCGCGTGTATACGCGACTTTGTTACGAGGAACCTGTGTATACTTCATTTTCTTTCATTCTGAGAGCCTGAACTGTGATCTGCCATTTGAGTGAGTTGCCATCAAGGACAACACTTATGTCATAGAGCCAAACCTGTTCCAAACTTGTGTCATAATGCCAACATCTCTTGTCATAACTTTGGACACAAAGCAGCTCAATGTGTTGCCTACAAGACCATCATGACCAGAGAAGCACGAAATCAAAGGAGTGTGACTGGAATCATGAAAAGAACCTACAATAACTTTTTGCTCTTGAAAATGAAATAAAATGTTCTATTTGTAACAACTTCGGTCATGAAGATTTTGAACGCAGGAGTAGGTCTCAGCAAACAACTCAGAAGGAGCAAGCTTCATTAAGTCCCAAAACACGGAGGAAGAAAAAATCGCAACCAGAAAGATGTGGTATAGCCTTATATGCAGAAGGACAGGAAAATCAGTGGTACATCAACAGTGGTTGCTCAAAACATATGACAGGTGATAAAGAAAAACTTCAGTCATATAATGCCTTTGAAAAGGAAAAGAAGGTCCCATTTGGAAATGACACCCCTGCATTCATAAAAGGAGAAATAGTGATCAAAGACATAAGAACTCCAAATAATTTATACATACTCAAGGGAGGACAACAACAATGCTATCTAAGCAAGAATGATGAACACTGGCTATGGCACAAAAGATTGGGGCATCTAAACTTCTCTCGGATAAGGAAAGCATGCAAATATCAGGCGGTTCGTGATCTCCCTGACATCAGAATTCCAGACAATACAATATGCAAATCATGTCAGTTTGGTAAGCAAACCAGAACTAATTTCCCTTAGAAGGAAGGACCAGCTAGTAGGCCCCTTGAACTTGTCCATACTGATGTATGTGGTCCAACTAGGAAGAGGTCACCTCGAGGAGAAGAATACTTCATATTGTTCATTGATGACTTTTCAAGGATGTGTTGGATAGGACTTCTGAAGCATAAAGACGAAGCTTTCGAAAAGTTCAAAGCATTCAAAGCCTTGGTTGAAAACGAATCAGATCGCAGAATCAAATGCCTCAGGTCTAATAGAGGAGGGGAATTTACCTTGGATGAATTTTTAGATTTTTGTGAAGAACATAGAATAAGAATGGAATTCTCTACTGCAAGGACTCCTCAGCAAAATGTAGTGAAAAGGATGAACAGAACGGTTCAACAAATGGCTCGTGCTATGCTTGATGAGTCTAGAACTCCCGCAACCTTCTGGGGTGAAGCTGCATTTGCTGCGGTTACTATTCTCAACAAGACAAACGTCCGGGTGAACAACACTCAAACTCCTCATGAACTTTGGTATGGTAAGACTCCCACGGTTAAATACTTCAAAATTTTTGGAAGCAAATGTTACATCAAAAGGACTGATGAAAACCTTGGCAAGTTTGAACCTAGAGCAGATGAAGGCATTCTCCTTGGTTACTCTCCCCACAGCAAAGGATATAAGTGCTACAATAAAAGACTTTGAAAAATTGTTGAAAGTATTGATGTAGTGGTTGATTAAAAAGGAAACATTCCTAGGTAGGTAAAATCCGAAGATTTTGAATATGATGAGGACTATCCTTCAACATCAAATCAGACTTATGACGAAGAAGAAACCCATGAGGCACCAAAAGAACAAATAAAGATAGAAGAAAAGACTCCATCCAGGTACGTTCAGAAGAATCATCCAAAAACTCAAATTTTGGGGCAGAAAGAGGCGGGGGTACAAACAAGAAGAACTATTTCAGAAGCTTCAAGCTATTTAGCATTGCTTTCCTCCACTGAACCACAAAATGTAAGAGAAGCATGCAAAGATGAATGCTGGGTCAACGCCATGAATGAAAAACTTGAGCAGATTGAAAAGAATAACACTTGGGAGTTGGTTCCTAGACCAAACGATAAGAATGTCATAGGGACAAAATGGATATTCAAAAACAAGCTGAATGAAAATGGAGATGTTATTAGAAACAAGGCCAAACTTGTTTGTAAAGGGTATGCTCAACAAGAAGGTATAGACTTTGAAGAAACTTTTGCACCGGTTGCTAGACTTGAAGCCATAAGAATGTTCCTTGCTCTTTCTAGCTTTCAGAAGTTCAAAGTTTTTCAAATGGATGTGAAATCTGCCTTTTTAAATGGAGACTTGGAAGAAGAAGTGTATATTGAGCAACCAAATGGATTCATCCTTGGAAATGATCCAAAACTTGTATGCAGACTTAAGAAGGCACTCTATGGTCTTAAACAAGCTCCAAGGGCTTGGTATTATCGTCTGGACAAATACCTCCATCAACAAGGTTTTTCAAAAGGATCAGTAGATAGCAATCTATATGTAAAAATTGATAATGATAAATTGCTAATACTTCTTGTGTATGTTGATGATATCATCTTTGGTAGCAATGAAGAAGCCATGAGTCAAAACTTTGCTTTAGTGATGCATAAAGAATTTGAAATGTCCTTGCTTGGTGAGCTGACATATTTTCTTGGTTTACAAGTCCAACAAAATAAAGATGGTATCTTTTTATCACAAACCAAGTACCTCAAGGAGATCTTGAAGAAATATGGCATGGAAGATTCGAAACCAGTATGTACCCCTATGGTAACAGGATGCAGCCTCAGCGCAAATGAGGATTCAGCAGCAGTTCATCAACCAACATATAGATCCATGATTGGTAATCTGCTCTATCTGACTGGTACCCAACCAGACATCATGCATGCAGTGGGAATAGTTGGAAGATTCCAGGCAAATCCAAAAGAAGCACACCTTCAGGGGGTTAAAAGAATTTTCAAATATCTTTAAGGGACACAAAACTATGGCCTATGGTATCCTAGAGATACAGATCTCACACTTCATGCATATACAGATGCAGATTGGGCAGGAAGCGTGGATGACAGAAAAAACACTAGTGGTGGTGCATTCTTTATGGGTTCCAGATTAGTATCTTGGTTCAGCAAGAAACAAAGTTCAATTGCTTTATCTACAGCTGAAGCAGAATATGTGGCTGCTGCATCTTGCTGCACACAACTCCTTTGGATGATGCCAATTTTGCAAGGTTTCAAATCACTTGTACTCCACCTATCTCCATTTTATGTGATAATACAAGTGCAATCAGTATTTCAAAAAATCCAGTCATGCATTCAAAGACCAAGCACATACCTATCAAATATCATTTTCTCCGAGAACAAGTGCTTGAACAAAAGGTCAAATTGGAGTATTTTCCCTCCAAGGAACAGGTTGCTTATATACTCATCAAACCACTGCCCAGGGAGACATTTGAATACCTCAGACAGAAGCTGGGAGTAGTTGATGCATCATCTTGCTGTTGAAACTTGTCTGGTTCAAATAAAAGTGGTTGTACGCGAGTTTAATGAGGAAAATCCGCGTACATATGCCGACTTATGTGGATACAGTCGCGTATATGTTGGTTTGAAGACAAATAGTGGGCCAGGCTCAGGATGAAAGGAGTCTGATATGGGTCTGACAGAGACCATCTGGCATAGGTTCAGGGGGAGCATATATATTCTTCTAATGATGTATTGTTGGCATTATCCTAGAAGATCTTGGTTCAAGTTCACAGTGTTTTGATTTCAGGGGGAACAGGTGCAGAAGGAGAACACGGTTGCTGGTCCGAATGATGATTGACAGATGCTGCTGATGATAATTGTTGATAACTATCATAGTCTGGTTGTAGATATTTCATCTCTATGTCATTATTTTCTTATCAAGGTCATGTAACGGCCTACTTTGGTTTCCCCACTATGCTTGGGATGGATAATGTAATGTTCTTGTTTTATCTTGTGTAAACTTTTGGTGTATCCCCACTTGGTTAGGTGGATGAGTCAATCCCCACTTGGTTGGGAGATGGATGTATGTATGAGTCTTTGGTGGTAGGAAGGTCATTTATGATATGTATCTTCTTGTAGAACATCTTCTTGCAGACCTTGCCTACAGTCAGGGGGAGCATGGACAGCACAGCAGAGCTTTCAGCATGAACTCAGGGGGAGCATAACCCTTTGCCCTTGATGTCAAAGGGAGAGAACGATTTTAAGTGACTTGGGGTTGCCATCAAGTCCAAAGGGGGAGATTGTTGGCATTATGACACAGGTTTGGCACTATGACACAGGTGTTGTCCTTGATGGCAACTCACTCAGATCGCAGATCACTGTTCAGGCTCTCAGAATGAAAAAAAAAAAGAGGTATACGCAGGTTCCCTTTGACAAAGTTGTGTATACACGCGGGATTGTTGATCAAAAGTCGCGTATGTGTATGCACGCACTTTCATGCACGAAAAAGCACGTACGTGTGGGAAAACTTATTTTTGGTCCATGGTATTTAGTCCTTGGTATTTGGACCTATGGTTTTGGACCATGGTATCTCGTCTGAAGTATTGAACCCAGGTATTTGGTCCAAGGTATTGATTCTTTATAGTTTTGAACCATGGTATTGTGTAAGGCCTAAAACTATAAAAGGGGAAGGAGATCATTAGGCAAAGGCATTGACACAAGGATTGAATATCTTATGAAGAACTAGATCTGGAACACAGGTCATTGGGTTATTGTGCATAGCTGGATCTGAATCAAGGAGGAACTTGAGCGCAAGAAGAAGGAAAAGTACTATTGATGGATCAAGATCTTAAGGCCGAATAGTAGTATCTTTGAGTGATTTTGATCTGTTATTTTTGGCGCATGACTTGATCTATAAATCTGATAATCTGGGTATAACTGATGTCTGAATAAGTGAAAAGGATAAATTATCTTTTATAGATCTGTACGCAGGTTCAGCGAAGCAAAGGCGCGTATACACGCTGGTTCTGTAAATCAAAATAGCGTATACGCAGGTTGGCCTTAATTCATCAGCGTATGCACGCATGCTGTACACATTGAAGTAGCGTACGTCTCTTGAAATATGTTTTAGCTACTTCTGGTTATTGCTGCAGTGTTCTAGGTTCAGAATTGGTGTCTGGTTACTATTACTATTTTCTGGGTACAACATTCAAAGAAGTGACTATTTGATTCAGTTTTTGTTTGGTGCAAAGGAGATTGGTTGATACAGATATACTTGATATTTGATTGATGTTATCCATGGATCTAGTGTAAAAATTTATGAAACGTGGTCCCTGAAAGAAAAGAGAAGGTTGTAGCCTTCTGTAGGTCAGCACCTACGTACTAGTACCTCAGCTATTACAAGAGCTAAGGGGGTTGTAGCTCCCTTCCAGAAGACGCTGGAGAACGAGAGAAGGTTGTAGCCTTTTGCAGGTAGCAGCCTGCGTAATGGTATAAGACTGCTCCAGTACAGAATCATTGTAAAAAGAAGTTTCTAATTAAAAGAAGATAGAGACGAATTACAGCAGGTGGTTTTCACCCACATTGGGTTTCCACCTTACATCTTTGTGTCCATGTGTGTGATGATCTGTTCTGTTTTACTGCTCCTGTTTACTTTTCTTATGATTAATGAAGTCCTGATGCACTGATTAAAGATCAACAATTAATGAATCTTAAGCTTTCTGATATACGCTGGTTTCTTTAGACACAGTAGCGTATATACGCAGTTTCCCATAGCTGAAGTAGCGTATACAAATCTGATTGTGAAATGAAAAATAATTGATTTGATAATACTGATTCACCCCCCCCCCCCTCAGTATTATTTCCAACAGTTGTCTGGTTGTGGAAGCTCTTCAATGAGCTTTTTGTACACATGATGGATACCACCATGATCTTCTGTGTCAACCAGGGGAGATTCGATTGTTGAGGAATCCCATATTGCTCCAGCATATAGACATCAGATACTACCTTATCTAGGATATGGTACATCAATCAGCGAGGAGGTTTCGTTGCATTGAGAGTGATGTACAAGTCACAGACGTTCTGTCAAAGCCCCAGGGAAAGGTCAAATTTGTGACTTTCCCAAAGGACTTGTAGTCGTTAAGAGACCTTCTTATAAGGGTCTTGCATGTTGCATGCATTGAGCTCTGGGAGCTCCGGGCGGCTTGGGGTACTTACTAGAGCAACATGCGACCATAGGGCGACTCACCCTCCCTCAATGGTGCATTGTGTACAGGGTGAATGGCTCAGCCTTCCCTTGTGATACCCCGAGGCGACTTAGGGACAAGATGAATGGTTCTCCTGTCAAGGCATCCTACCCATGTAGTCTGGGACTCATGGGAAGTACCTCTCATCTGGCTAATGTGCGGGGAAATGGGGTTAGGGACCATAGTAGTATTATCAATGAACCTATCGTTGTATCTACCGTACTCCCTGTTATCACCAAAATAGGACCCTGATAGGCTGCTGATCAGACTATCTCGGTGTAACTATTTCAAACCAATCTTTTAGCTAAGGCTTAGCCTCCTCAGCCTGAGAGGGCTCTCTCAAAGGGTTAATGATTTAGATTAAAGATAAGAATAGATGGCTAACTCTATGGTTTGTAATTGTATATGTTTATAGGTTGAAAGATGAAGGCTGGCTACCATTGGGTTATGGAGTCAAAGTATGTTTCAGTACCACATCAAGATCAGCTTAACATGAAGTTAGGGCATAGAGAGTTTTTATGCATCAACAAAACAAAGATACAATGCAAGGAAACACATTTTATAAATACATGAAGGAAGTTAGAGCATGATTGATGAGTTCTAAGTAACATGTATTCATACCACTACAAGTAAGTGAAAGAGGAAAGCCATGAGACAATATGACATTAAAAACTCTCTTTGAATCCTGAATAGTGAAGCCAAAGCATTCTATCTAGCATGGAAGTCAAGGCATTATAGAGTTCAAGTGCAGAAATGAAAATACAAAACAGTGAAACATAGTTAGTTTATCTATGAAGGAAGTCAGAGCATCATTGATGAGTTCTGAGTATCATAACTAAACACCACTGCAATGTAAGTATTGGAAGATGCCATCATAACAAGAACATACAAGAACTCTTCATGAATCTTGAGTTGTCTAAGTAGAAATCTGCATTAGGTTAAAAATATACACAGTCTGCACATAGAGCAGCAGTTGAGCCAAAAAGTCTCCCTTTTTTTGCTAATTCGACCTCTTGCTCTATATAAAGCATTTACAATTAGGATTCCATTATCCCTCATCAAGAGAATTCGAATTTGCTATCAGTGACACCTATTCTAACCATAAAACAAACCATTAATTAGAACTAGCTGTTAACTAGGAGTGCTAGTGACCTAATACAACTAGGAGTGTAACTCCTTATCATGATTACAACAACCTTATCTAAGCATTTAAAGCATTATTTGACAAATTGCAACCTCAAGAAGTCGAATTTGATGAAGCCTCCCACGTGGTCATCTGACTGCTGAAGACAAACCCTAGAAATTAGGGAACATGTTTCCCTGTTTTTAGGTTTAGGATCCCTGAAAATGGCACATGGGACAGAGCCTTTATCTCCTCATCCATGACACATTTTTCGAAACTGAAGGAGGTTTTTGTAGTCCATGATGTCTAGAACAAAAACCTTTCTCGTTTTTTTAAAATACTTCTCCAGCTGTCCCGAATCTATCCTTGAAAAACACATGTCAAACAGGAAAAATCCATTCTCTGAATTTTGGGTTTCAAAGAAAGCTTATTATCTCCCAACTGAAAACACTTATGAAGAAAGTGAGATAGGTTATTTTAGCTGGAGAGTTGATGAAGAGAAACCTCCTTCATAATTCCAAAATACCTTTTCATGTGACCAGAAACTGATCTTGAAAAAGACTGCTAAAACCAAAAGACCAAGCTTGACTTTCAGCAATTTCGTAGCGCAAGTTTAACCATAAATTCCTCCCACCTCAGAATGAATTTGAAGAAACTGAAAGAGGTTTTTGTAGTTCAGCATGTTAGGAAGAAAAGCCTCTTTCAGTTTTCAAAATTGAGTTCTCAGCTGCTCAGGAAACCTTCTGGAAGTTAACTAGTAAAAACAGTTTTTCTGCTGAAACAGGCTGCTTCAGGGGTTTCGTAGCGCGCTACGAAAACTCCTAGTTCAGTGATTTCGTAGCGCAAAACTAGTTTTTTACACTGTCTGCGCTACGAAAACACCTAGAGTGAGTTTTTCACTATGAAAACCTTGACACAAGTTTGACACATGGAATTTTAGGTGATGTGGGACCAATGATGGGCAAGAACGGAGTGTTGACCCTATTTGACCATACCAACAAGACTCTTTTATAGATCTTAGACACGAAAACAACCATGGAAAGACTAGACCAAGACTAACATGAATCCTTTGGAATCAAACTGATGTCAAAACACATGGTGAGGCTTTAGGACATGGAATGAGGCTATGAAACTTTTTGGAAAAGAGAATGACACTTGTTGAGATGAGATGACTCAAAACCTATAAGACTATGACTAGAAACAAGGCAAACTTTCCAAAGCTTAGAAACAAAAATTTTAGGGTGATAACACTCCCTATGCTAAGATGACCTCCATTGATCTAGGATCAATGTGAGTGGTTTGAGACACTCTCTTGTGATATTGATCTAGGATCAATGAAACTGACTTCGGGTCGGTAAGACTGATATGACTCACTCTCTTGAAACTGATATGGGATCAATAAGAGTGGAATGACACACTCTCTTCATATGGAATTGACTTCGAGTCAGTATAGAATGGTATGAGACATTCTCGATCAATTCTTCTTCTTCATGGTTCAGCAAAGTAGAGCAGAGCAAGGCACAGTTGGCAGAGATAGTACAGCCTGGCTGATGGATCGGCAGATAGAGTCCTCCCTAGTTGAGAGGGAGTGTTAAAATTGCAACTAGGGCCAAACTCCATGTGGGTAATCTTATTTATGGTAGCTGATATTTTTCTTGGATCCCTCTCACTGAGACATGTAGGATTGATCTAAAGATCATCCAATTCCGATAAGTACTCATGGAGTTATGAATTTATTTGTGTTATAAGACAATTCGTCAAGGTCGGCCAGCAACCAAATAAACCCCACATGTGCTCGACGTTTTAGTATAAAAGGAGATGACTTGAGATTCATTTCTCACACACACTTCTATCTTGATTTCTCTCCACTTGTATTGGGTTTTAGTGGAAGAGAAATCTAGGAGTGGAAGCCCTAGTTGTTGGAGGAAAGAGGGAGCCCTCGACACAGAGGGAAGGCAGCCCTAAACGCAAACTAAAGGCTGCCCTCAACAGTGGTCTAATCCAGCCCTAAACGCTGATCTAATTCAGCCCTAATGCAGTCACGTTTATAGACCGCAGTGAGGGTTTGTTGTAGGTGACAGCGTGGTAAGTAAGGGTTGTTCCAAGTGCATAATGCTAGGCAGATTAGGCCGAGGAAAAGCTGCGTGGACAGCGTATTGAGCAGGAGTCTTAGCTGTTGTTTGGAGGGGTACAAACTGTTGGAGAAGGGACCAAGTCCCCTTGTTATCATGCCGCAGCAATAAAGGATTGTTGGAAAGTCAGCCGCAGTCACAGGACTGATTTGTGGGCAGTTTTAGTGACACATTTATAGGGCCGCAGTGAGGGACCGCTACAGCAATTGGGAGATGAAGTTTGGATGGCCGAGAGACCTAGAACGGACCTCCTAACCAGGCCGCAATCACCTCTAAACACAGCAAGGCAACTGGTACAAATAGTGTTGCTAACATGCATGGGACAGCAAGGACATTGTGCTGCTAACATGCATGGGACAGCAGTGACATAGTGTTTGCTAACATGCATGGGACAGCAAGGTGACATGGAGCCGCTAAGACACATGGACAGCAGCCAGGTATGCTAAGACAGATGGGACAGCTGCTAGGTATGGCAAGGAAAAGTGGGACAACAGCTGTGACATGGCAAAAGGCACATGGTATAGCAGCAAGCATGGATAGCAGTGGCAAGCATGGCGCTGCAAACACTTATGACAACATGGTTCAACCATGGCACATGGGACAGCAGTGCAGCATAAGGTGCAGCAGCCATGAGGTCTAGCATTGTGATGATGGGTGCAGCATGGTGTAGCACGGTGAGGTGCAGCATGATGACGAGATGCAGCATTGTGATGATGGGTGCAGCGTGGTGTAGCACGATGAGGTGCACCATGATGACAAGATGCAGCACAATGAGAGGTGAAGGTGTCACCTTGGAGAATTAGTTGAAGCAGCATGTCTTCAACTGATCTTATGTATCATCTTCTTAGAGATGATCTCTGCTTTTATCTAGGTAAGTCAAAGTGTTGACTTATGTTGTAAATGTACTATCTCTCTTTCTCTGTTGAACTATTGAAGAACATATAAGAAGAATTGATCAAGGGTTTCCCCACATTGGGGTTTGTCCCTGGCTAGCGCCACATCTTGTGTCCTCTTGTCTTGGCTTGTCTTCTGCGATTTATGTTTATGTTCTATCTACAGTTTACTTTAATGCTGATGTGATTGCTACTCTAGAAAAGATATTGAGCTAACTGTGAAAATTGAAATAAATTGCTCTAATCATAGAACATACCTAAACTTACATATTTGAAACTTACCTAACAATACTGAACTTCGAGCTAAAATAGCAACAAATGCACTTGACATCTCAAAAACAGTTAAATCTTCAGCCCATGGAATCACCGGGTGAAAAATATTAACCTACCTATTTCTTGGTCACCATCAAGAAAGAGGGTTCAGTGATTGGTCGAGGGAAAATTAATTTTACTTTTTCGATTCTCAGCAACGGCAGTCCATTTCTAGCTAAGAAACTGTGACAATTTGATGTTGTCCGTTTCTAGCTGAGAAACTGACAAAGCTGATGTTGAAAGATGGTTGTTAATGGTTAAAATTGTTTCTTAAAAAGTAAAGAACAAACGCTCATAATTTTAACCAAAAGGCCTGCTCTCAACCCAGAGAGATACCAATAATCTGTAAATTATGAAGACTACATGAATATAACAGATTCTTACACCCAACCTGAATATATCAGCTATCTGTCAAAGTGCATGGAATGACATTCACTGGTTCAAGTTTCAACAAATAACATATCTAAATCATATTGAATCAGGGCGATAATCTATGAATGCAGAGGGCTAACATAAACAATCTGTCTATATTATAGTCTCAGTGTAAAACATAACATTGCCAGGAAAAATAGGGGAAGTGTAAAACATAACATTGCCCCGGACAAATAAGGGAAGTTGATCCTCAGCTAAAAACGCACAGATAAATAGAATAGATTGACCATCACAAAAAATAACACTCACACAAGAAAAACAATCTGCCGCAAACTGAAATAGGGATCTTCTGATTAAATCTACTGAAAGTAACATGCTCAAAAATACAGATTACAAGTCTTATTCGAAACCCAACCCCTCTCATTTACAGCAGACCTCTGTATTCTTTTACATAGTTAGGCAGCAGGCTACTGCCTAGAATCATGAAACACATTTCTAAGAATAGAAATGAACTTGACACCTACAGCTATGTGCTGTCTCACTCTCGAGTCTCAACTGCCCAATAAACGAGGAAAACACTGCCACCTATTCTAACCGTTGTTCTTTTATTATATTTTTGAGGAATATATCCCTTATTAACCCTTTGAGAAAGAGGGTTCAGTTGTTGGCCCAGGGAAAATTAATTTCACTTTTCGATTCTCAGCAACGGCGCCAATTTGATGTAGTCCATTTCTAGCTAAGAAAATGTGCCAATTTGATGTTGTCCGTTTCTAGCTGAGAAACTGACAAAGCATCAGAATGTGGGGTTGTTTGAAAGATGGTTGTTAATGGTTAAATTTGTTGCTTAAAAAAGTAAAGAACAAACGCTCATAATTTTAACCAAAAGGGCTGCTGTCAACCGTGAGAGATACCAATAATCTGTAAATTATGAAGACTACATGAATATAACAGAGTCTTACACCCAACCTGAATATATCAGCTATCTGTCAAAGCGCGTGGAATGACATTCAATGGTTCAAGTTTCAACAAATAACATATCTAAATCATATTGAATCAGGGCGATAATCTATGAATGCAGAGGACTAATATAAACAATCTGCCTATATTATAGTCTCAGTGTAAAACATAACATTGCCCGGAAAAATAGGGGAAGTGTAAAACATAACATTGCCCCGGAGAAATAAGGGAAGTTGATCCTCAGCTCGGCCTCTCTAATGATATAGTCTAAAAACGCACAGATAAATAGAATAGATTGACAATCACAAAAAATAACACTCACACAAGAAAAACAATCTGCCGCAAACTGAAATAGGGATCTTCTGATTAAATCTACTGAAAGTAACATGCTCAAAAATACAGATTACAAGTCTTCTTCGAAACCCAACCCCTCTCATCTACAGCAGACCTCTGTATTATTTTACATAGTTAGGCAGCAGGCTACTGCCTAGAATCATGAAACACATTTCTGAGAATAGAAATGAACTTGATACCTACAGCTATGTGCTGTCTCACTCTCAACTGCCCAATAAACGAGGAAAACGCCGCCACCTATTCTAACCGTTATTCTTTTATTATATTTTTGAGGAATATATCCTTTATTAACCCTTTGAGAAAGAGGGCTCGGTTGTTGGCCCATGGAAAATTAATTTCACTTTTTCGATTCTCAGCAATGGCGCCGCCAATTTGATGTAGTCCATTTCTAGCTAAGAAACTGTGAAAATTTGATGTTGTCGGTTTCTAGCTGAGAAACTGACAAAGCATCAGACTGTGGGGTTGTTTGAAAGATGGTTGTTAATGGTTAAAATTGTTGCTTAAAAAGTAAAGAACAAACGCTCAGAATTTTAACCAAAAGGCCTGCTCTCAACCCTGAGAGATACCAATAATCTGTAAATTATGAAGACTGCATGAATATAACAGTCTTACACCCAACCTGAATATATCAGCTATCTGTTAAAGCGCATGGAATGACATTCAATGGTTCAAGTTTCAACAAATAACATATCTAAATCATATTGAATCAGGGCGATAATCTATGAATGCAGAAGGCTAATATAAACAATCTGTCTATATTATAGTCTCAGTGTAAAACATAACATTGCCCCTTAAAATAAGGTAAGTGTAAAACATAACATTGCCCGGAGAAATAAGGGAAGTTGATCCTCAGCTTGGCCTCTCTAATGTTCCATATAACCTAAAAACGCACAGATAAATAGAATGGATTGACCATCACAAAAAATAACACTCACACAAGAAAAACAATCTGCCGCAAACTGAATTAGGGATCTTCTGATTAAATCTACTGAAAGTAACATGCTCAAAAATACAGATTACAAGTCTTCTTCGAAACGCAACCCCTCTCATCTACAGCAGACCTCTGTATTCTTTTACATAGTTAGGCAGCAGGCTACTGCCTAGAATCATGAAACACATTTCTAAGAAAGAATAGAAATGAACTTGACACCTACAGCTATGTGCTGTCTCACTCTCAACTGCCCAATAAACGAGGAAAACGCTGCCACCTATTCTAACCGTTGTTCTTTTATTATATTTTTGAGGAATATATCCTTTATTAACCCTTTGAGAAAGAAAATGGATTAATATATGACAATATTCAGGTAAACTGCCGCCATGTCCCACAAAAAGCAAAGTGAATCGGAGTCGACAAGTTTCCATAATTCCCTTGCACGTGTCTTAATATGCACTCTGGATCATCTGCTTTTGAATATGTAATTTCAATCAATCATCGACCCCGGGGACAGATCTGGGTCAATACACAATTTGCTCTCTGAGAATGGACAGATTCTGGGCATCTGCGATTTAGATCATCCATCACCACATTAGGGAAGCTGAACAACATCCTTCTCTCTCAAGCAAAAACTTTTGTGGCCTGGTATTTTAGTGAAATTTGTGTTTCATGTCTTGATCCCTTGCTGTCCCACCTTTGCAGAAATGTCTCGTACAATTGAGCAGATAGCTTTAGATACCGCTTCAAGTTGTCATTGAAGTCCACATAATGAAGACCAAAACGCCAAGTGTAACTAGTAAAAACTTCAAAGTCATCTAGCAGGGTCTATATAAAGTATCCACGAATGCCAGACCCATTCCTTTTTGCTGCAAGTATATACTGAAGGACATCTCAATGGAGATCAATCTTATATTGGTCATTTAAAGCCTCGGAGAGAGGAACAGAAGAATTATTAGGCTCTGCAAATCCATTTTCATACACAAGAATGGGGGCATTATGAGAACGGTCCTCAATATATTCAAGCACTGCCTGTATACTTCGTGGTAAAACTGGAAAACCATGTAATGTTGTCGTATTGCTGATGGGGATTCCATCTCGCTCCAATGCAATTCCAATGGACAAATCTTGAGCATAGTCTCTTGACATAAGGGCACCTTTTCTTGGAACATCGAAACAATACGATGTAAAATAGTGAATGATACCAATGAAGTCCAAAAACCCTTGTAACTTTTCAGCATGTTCTTCTGTAAATGAAGGTAATCGAGAACCTACTACATTCCTTATACCCACTGGATAGTTTCCCAAAACAAGCGTGTCTAAGAACCAACCCAGCATAAAATCATTTGCTCTTTGAGTTGCAGCTACACCTGTGGATTTATTAGTAAGAGGTATCATCCAATTTTCTAAAATTACTAATCCAATCCATCCATTTTTCTTTGCCTGATATTTTTTCCTGTACAGCTCCACAGCAGCTGAATGTGCTAGCAAGACATGATGGCCAACAATACAAGGCTCAACAGTTGAGTTTCCAGCAGTACAATTTCCGATTGGCGGGGAGCATCTTTGAGGTGGGAAAAAGCCATTATCATAACCTATAAATGCAAATATATCGGGCTCGTTGAAAGTGGACCAATACTTCACTCGTTCGCCAAATTCTCTGAAACACAAATCTCTACAAAATCCCCCACAGGAAGCTTAATGTAACATGTGGTTGAATGCTGTTGTAATTCCTTGTAATTATTTTGGCGGCAAAGCGTAGTTTTCGTGCCGTTCCGCCCAAAGAAGGAAGACTTGCGGGGGGTTCCTTGGTGGTTTTGGAAACCACTAGGGGATCCGCAATTAACCAGCTGCTGCCACGTCAGGAAAGTGATTTCCACTAACAAACAAAATGCAGACCCCCCTGTCAAACATCGAGCATGCGAGGGGGGTCCGCAATGCTCCTCCACCGTCAATCTCTGCATGTCTATACTGTCTGAACGAACAAGGGAAGATCAACATCATTTATATGTTTGACCTCATATCACTCTGCGCCGTTTTGATCCAAGGATCTTGACAGAGAAATTACTTGATTTGAAGGCTGATAATTAATCTGTTTTGGAATAACTTGATCATAAATTTGCTGACCCAAGTGGTGCAACGTTCGATTCAATCTTGACTGAGAAATTACTTGATTTGAAGGCTGATAATTAATCTGCTTTCGAATAGCTTGATCATAAATTTGCTGACCCAAGTGGTTAACATTCAGAGACTGGCAACCCAAAATCTGAGAGGAAATTTGACCCGAGGCAGAAAACTGTACGCGGCCTAAAAGCTGTCCTTGGAAAGATGAGTGTGCCTGACCGTTTGCATCAAGCTTTGATTCGGTGGCTCAAACTGATTTCTTAGCTGTATATGCCACTGATTCATGGCCGAAGGTGACTTTGTTGACAATGGATCATAGTCTTGAAGAACAGAGGATGGTGTTGCCTGTCAAACGACTTTCAAAACAGTTAATGAGTATGAATGAAATGTCAAGTTTTTGCACTGGCATCTAATTTATTTTCTTTTGTTTGGTTCTGTTCTCAGCAGCTGCGCATACCATAAAAATGTTTAAAAACAGAAGGGTATTCAAGCATTTATTCCAACTGTAAAGCATTTGTTCTGAGTTATATATAAACTAACTTAGATTCATCTTAATATCTTAACTCCAGATAAATACTAATATGATAAATCTTAATATCTTAACTCCAGATTTATCAATAAAATCCGTCTTAATATCTTAACTCCAGATTTATCAATAAAATCCGTCTTAATATCTCAACTCCAGATTTATCAATAAAATCCGTCTTAATATCTTAACTCCAGATTATCAAGAAGAGAGGGATCAAATCTCTCTTTTCCGAGTACAACATACAAACTAGCTTAAATCCATTAACCCATCTTAATTCCAGATATGTGGAGCTAAGAAAGGATCAAATCTCTCGGAGAGATTGCTTAAATCCATCAATCCATCTTAACTCTAGATATGTGGGGCTCAGAAAGGATCAAATCTCTGGGAGAGATTTATATCTAGCAAGTTGATAGATCAAGAATTAAAATGGACCTAAGCTAATTTAATTATTAATTTTTTTGTTTCATATTTTTTTAGGTAATTTCACTAATTCAGAATGTTTTAATTAATTATTTCAGTATGTAATTTGATTGGGCCAAAATGTTTAGAGAACATAATATAACAAGATATTACAACATGAGAGTATTTCTGGCCCAAAAATGTAATAAAATTAGAGTAAAAAAATATACAGGTTTACAAAATATTTTGATTGTGAAATAAGAAACGGTTTTTCTGCATGTGATATTGATGAGCCATGGTATTGGCCCATGGTATGGTATGGTTAATGATATACATCTAAGGTAAAGTGGTTTGATTATCCATGGTTAAAAATCTTGTTATATTGTAAATATTATTTTGATTGTGAAATTGAAAATGGTTTTTGAGCATGTAATATTGATGAGCCTTCATATTGGCCCATGGTATGGTATGGTTAATAATACCCATGATAAAATGGGGGTGAATATACATGGTTAAAATATTTTAAGTATTAAGTTTTTATATACTTATTAATGAAATTAAAATATGATTACAAAATTATTATTTTAATTCATATGGTAAAATGGATCTTAATTTATAGCTACTATTTATATGTGATTTTTTTTCTTTTAGATTTAATCAAAACAAAATATAAAAATAAATTCAAATAAAATATTTATAAAATATTTTGATTGTAAAATAAGAAATGGTTTATGGATATATTGTATTAATGAAAGATGGTATTGTAACAAAATGTATTTACAAATTAATAATATCTATTTACAAATTAATAAATTAAATTTAAATAAAATATTTATAAAATCTTTTAATTGTGAAATGAGAGATGGTTTATAGATATATTGTATTAATGAAACATGGTATTGTAACAAAACCTATTTACAAATTAATAATATCTATGGCAAACATATTGTTATATTGCAAGTTTATTACAAGTATTAAATTCTATTATATAAAATAAAATAGATCTTAATTTATTGTTGCTACTTATATATATAATGATTTTCTTTTATTTAAAAACATATTCATAATTTTATTGATAAAAACAAAATTACAATTTTATTATTTTTATTACTTTTAATTTTTTGAATTGTAACTACAGTAGGTTATAAAGTACCTCGAGTAGGTTATAGAGTACCTCGAGTACCTCTCTTAACTGTGCTAAGAACTCGACAGGATCGAACCATCTTTGAAAGTTCTCGAGTTCTCCACATCCGGATGCCAGCTTTGAAACACACAACGCCTTGTTATATATTACGAGCCAAGTTGGGCCTCTTTTGTGCCATTATTATTAAGAGTGGTCCCATTAGAGAACTGGTTTGCCTTCATTATCTAGACCTTCAATTAATATGTTGTACGTCTCATCATCTGGAATGTACACTTGCCGTGATGTCAGCATAACCTGCGCCTTTCCTTTCATCTCAAGACTCTCAATCGAGAATTGCCCTGACGATTTTCTAGCATCTTGTCTAGAAGTTTGGTGGCCTCCTGTACATTGTCTGCTTTACAGAGCACGATAACCTGCACCTTTCCTTGCTTCTCAAGACTCTCCTTGCTTCTCAAGACTCTCAATCAAGAAAGTATGAGTAACTGCATCAGAAACACAACGATTTTCTAGCATCTTGTCTAGAAGTTTGGTGGCCTCCTGTACATTGTCTGCTTTACAGAGACCACAAGTAACTGCATCAGGAACACAACGATTTTCTAGCATCTTGTCTAGAAGTTTGGCGGCTTCCTGTATATTGTCTGCTTTACAGAGACCAGTGATGAGCATATTATAGGTTGCGGCACTCAGTGAACAGCCCTTGTGAACAGAGTTACTCAAAGAGTGGGCCAATTCTTGCAATCTTTCTCCATGGCAATGACTAGATAAATGTATTCAAAGTCACATCATCAGGGGAAAAGCCTTCCGCTAAGATTCGATCCAACAACCAAACAGCCTGCTGAACCATGGGTTTCTTACACAGACCAACTATAAGGACAGAATATGAACTTGCATCAGGAGCACAACCCTGTCCCAGAATTTGAGACATGAGCATCAATGCGTCCTGCACTCTGCCTTTTATCCACAGCCCATGTAACAATGTGGTTTAAGTGAACCTTCTTAATATGCAATCCAAGTGCCAGAGTTCTAAGAGAGTCGTGCATTAAATCAAGTTTCCTTGCTGAAATGAGAAAGGTTTGGTATACATTGCATTGCAACCAGATCCGTTTGATGCCCACAACTAATATTGGGAGAGAGGTGAAGACTTTTAATTGAGTTAATTAGTGCTATAACAGACTGGAACATGTGTGTTTCTCATATGGAATATCAAGGTATTCTCTACGTGAATGAAATATACACACATATTCTGATTGTCAATTGGGTCTAGCTCAAGCAGTAGAATTGTTATCCTCCCCAAAAATGTTATCCTCCCCAACCAGGTTCAAATCCTACTAGAAACATGTTTGCTTTCCACGAGCCAATTAATAACTGGGGATCTTCCAGGCTTGACGCTGGCAAGGTACTGGTAATTTTATTCTCATTTATGGAATGGAGGGTGTGCGCGCTGGGCATTATGGAAAGAAAAATAATATTCTGATTCAACAAAATGGAGACAAATTTACAAAAATATGATTCCACGTTAATTTTATTCTCATTTATGGAATGGAGGGTGTGCGCGCTTGGCAATATGGAAAGGAAAATAATATTCTGATTCAACAAAATGGAGACAAATTTACAAAAATGCGATGCCAAGTTAAATGGCAGTCTGCTCAAAAACCATGATTTACAAATGTCAGAATTGGACATACAATGCAGGTTAAAACAAGTGTCAATCAGACTCAAATCCACATGCATGCTAAAAGCAGAATCAATAACGGCCCAATAATAACCTGCACCTTTCCTTTCATCTCAAGACTCTCAATCGAGAATTGCCCTGACGATTTTCTAGCATCTTGTCTAGAAGTTTGGTGGCCTCCTGTACATTGTCTGCTTTACAGAGACCACGATAACCTGCACCTTTCCTTGCTTCTCAAGACTCTCGATCAAGAAAGTACGAGTAACTGCATCAGGAACACAACGATTTTCTAGCATCTTGTCTAGAAGTTTGGTGGTCTCCTGTACATTGTCTGCTTTACAGAGACCACAAGTAACTGCATCAGGAACAGAACGATTTTCTAGCATCTTGTCTAGAAGTTTGGTGGCTTCCTGTACATTGTCTGCTTTACAGAGACCAATGATGAGCATATTATAGGTTGCGGCACTCAATGAACAGCCCTTGTGAACAGAGTTACTCAAAGAGTGGGCCAATTCTTGCAATCTTTCTCCATGGCAATGACGAGATAAATGTATTCAAAGTCACATCATCAGGGGAAAAGCCTTCAGATAAGATTCGATCCCAACAACCAAACAGCCTGCTGAACCATGTGTTTCTTACACAGAACTATAAGGACAGAATATGAACTTCCATCAGGAGCACAACCCTGTCCCAGAATTTGAGACATGAGCATCAATGCGTCCTGCACTCTGCCTTTTATCCACAGCCCATGTAACAATGTGGTATAAGTGAACCTTCTTAAGTTAATATGCAATCCAAGCGCCGGAGTTCTAAGAGAGACGTGCATTAAATCAAGTTTCCTTGCCGAAATGAGAAAGGATTGGGATACATTGCATTGCAACCAGATCCGTTTGATGCCCACAATATTGGGAGAGGTGAAGAAATTTAATTGAGTTAATTAGTGCTACAACATACTGGAACATGTGTATTTCTCATATGGAATATAAAGGTATTCTCTACATGAATGAAATATACACATATTCTGATTGTCAATGAATGAAATATACACACATATTTTGATTGTCAATTGGGTCTAGCTCAAGTAGTAGAATTGTTATTCTCCCCAAAATTGTTATCCTCCCCACCCAAGTTTAAATCCTACCCAGGTTCAAATCCTATTAGTGACATGTTTGCTTTCCACAAGCCAATTAATTATAAATAATTGGGGATCTTCTGGGCTTGACGCTGGCAAGGTACTGGTAATTTTATTCTCATTTATGGAATGGAGGGTGTGCGTGCTTGGCATTTTGGAAAGAAAAATAATATTCTGATTCAACATACTGGTAATTTTATTCTCATTTATGGAATGGAGGGTGTGCGTGCTTGGCATTATGGAAAGAAAAATAATATTCTGATTCAACAAAATGGAGACAAATTTACAAAAATGCGATGCCAAGTTAATTTTATTCTCATTTATGGAATGGAGGGTGTGCGCGCTTGGCATTAGGGAAAGAAAATTAATATTTTGATTCAACAAAATGGAGACAAATTTACAAAAATGCAATGCCAAGTTACTGGTAATTTTATTCTCATTTATGGAATGGAGGGTGTGCGCGCTTGGCATTATGGAAAGAAAAATAATATTCTGATTCAACAAAATGGAGACAAATTTACAAAAATGCGATGCCAAGTTAAAAGGCAGTCTGCTCAAAAACCATGATTTACAAATGTCAGAATTACATACAATGCAGGTTAAAACAAATGTCAATCAGACTCAAATCCGCATGCATGCTAAACGCAGAATCAATAACGGCCCAATAATAATTGAATGTTGCAGTTAGCATTTTACCTCTCTATAGCCCCTTGATTAAACCACTGTTTCCCTGCAAACAAATAGAAGACTACCTGGAAAGCTACCAGTCTAAATGCAGTACATACAACAAATACAAAAGAACGAAAACTATCTGCAAATGTAGCACATGCATAATATACAGCCGAGATGTTCTAAAGAATGAAGCTGAAAAACATAGTAAATAATATTTTCCATGAAATAATTATATGTAACCTTACCTTCTTCAAGTCGAGCAATGGCCATGTACTTTTTTTTATATGAAATGAGACCCTTATCTATGTTTAATGTCAAAATCACAAAATATCACTGAACAATACAAACTAAACGATATTACAAACTTTTGGTTTACTTATCAGACTCTATTAAGGTGAAACAAGGTGGTTTTCCAATTAACATTCACTGCTGCCCAAAAAGGCAAGATAGCATCGAGATCCTCACACTTAATATAAGCCATGAAAGCAAGCAAAACTAGCATCATAGTAAACATTTATAAAGGAGTCTCCAAATGCCATTGAATCAGATTTATTTCATATTAGTTTGCCATCATAAGGAACTACATGAAGGGATGTTTTAGCATTGGGTTTCTTGCATGCTCCTCATTACACCAAGAGTTCCTAACCCCGTGACTAACATATAACCAATAGTTTATGGGAGTTCCTAAGATGCACGCACAATTGAAGATAAATCCAGATGTCACTATGAAGACAAAAGCAACCTAAAAGGAAGCTAACCAAAATCACAGATGCTATGGAAAATAAATATTCTAAAAGAAATTAACATGTCATTGGAGTTGTTTCTTTCTTCCCCGGATAAAGATGAGTAGCACCATATGTTCAAGCATGCATACAAATGCATTCTAGAATGTCAATGAAGTAATATTCTACAGCGAAAGCCAATTAAAAACCACTGCAGATATCAAAATGAGTATATTTTGAGAATATTAACACACACAACATTCTAGGTATGCTTTATTGAATGTCGATTCCAAGGGAATCATGGAATATCAATTCCAAGTAAATCATCATCTTACAGTGCAATGTCCATTGAGTCAACCTGGTTTACACTGACCCCTTTAGAAGAAATGCAGTTAATCCAGCATCTTTGTCCAATCATAGTGTTCCCATTTTCTTCCAAAGTCTGACACAGCTTTGCGTTGCATTTCTAATGAGTCCCGTTGTCTATGCCTATACATGTCTTCTTCTCGTAGCTGTAGCATACCCCTAATCACATTGAGACCAAACTGACTTTTGAAGTTCTTTTCATCATCAATCACATGAACAAAACCCTTCTGCATGCCAAATTCTACATGAAAATAGGGGAAATTTTTTGGAATGGAACCTCGCAACCCCTTGATGCTAGTATCAATCAACTTCTTAGCATTGTGCTGACTCCATTCTGATTCAGCTTCATCAATTGCCTGCATGAGAGAAAATATGTCCAGCCGTCAAGAATGCTATATATCAAAAATCAAGCGAAGTAAAAGACAAGGACTTGTAAAAATATTTGGGAAATCATTGCCAGCTGGAAGTTTTGCCATGTTCCCTGGCATATAGTTTCATCTGCCAAAGCAGATCATGCAAAATAATAATACAAAAGTTGAGATGGAACAAATGGGTCAATAAACAAATTCAACCAGGCAAAAAGGCTATCATCAAATTGGCAAAGGACAACAATTACAGTTCTAATAAAGTACAAACAAAAAGGAACTATAATGACTATATTGACCCCCTCTATACCCCAATTCTTACTCATTGCACATGTGGGCCCTTTATTGGGCTGACCACTATTAGATGTGCATTTAAATTTTTAATCCCCTATATACCCCCATTCCTTAGCTAGAAATCTATACATTGTGTCATTTATCTAAAATTTTAAACCGAATCAAGATTCAAGGAGAATTAGTGATTTGGAATGCATTACCAAAAAGCCCAATCATGATCAAAGATGCTCATTAGAAAACACCAGACTAACCTTCTTGAAATAAAGTGGTGCTTCCTTTGCAATATCATGGGGCAAAGGGATGCATTCAACCAAGCAATGACGACGCTGTTGCGCAAGGCCCATTGCAGTTTCTATAAAAACTACATCCTTGCCCTCTTCTCCATACATCCTCAGAAGACATTTTTTGAAGTTGCGAAGCTCCTCCCACTCATTATCATCAAGATTTCTAGTTGATGCTTCATGCTGTAAAGAAAAAATTGACCGCTTAGATCACTCATCATTTCTCTTCCCCAACTAGATAATAATAGAAAAAACTATAAAAATATGGCAATTGATGGTATCAAAACAGAACCAGCTGCATGATAACTGTACCTGCATTGGTAAAATATAGCAGTGCCCAGTCACAACTGGTTCCCATGAAGGCAGCATTAAGTAAGTGAAATTTGCAATTGAGATTGTTAGATGCTTCGGTCTTGAAGGACTCTCAAAACAGAGTTGGCAACGCTCTTGTTGAGTTATGATGCGCTTTTGAATTTCCATTGGACTATTCTTGCCCATCTGTTGTTTTAAATTTATCTTCTTTTTTCTTTCTCTTGTATCAGCAATGTCATAGTCATACTCATCATCTGCCTGAGTAACAGTTTTGTATTGTTTGTTGCGTATAATCTTTGAAGCCAAATTTGCATCTGCATCATCCTCTTTTCTTTGCTTAGACTGAGTGCCAAGCTTCCGCGTATCAGATCTGAAAAAACACAGGTTGTCACTTGTGTACACTTGACAATAGGATTTGTAAAGATGGAAAGCAAATGATAGATTGCCCATTATAAATGAACATACCTGATGATGTCTGCTTGAGATATAATTTTTTCTTTGCCAGTGTTGTTCACCTTTGCCATATCTTGTGACTCTTTCTGTAACAGGTAGATGAATATTTTACATTAGACCAGATACGTAAGAAATTTACATGAGATAGCTCCAAGAAAAGAAGTATTATTTAAACAAACAGACATACTATATAGTAGACATATAGGTATTTTAACAAAAGACATAATATATAGTAGGCAAATTCAACACAAAAGAATCTTAAACTCATCAACTGGGAAATAGAAGTTGCACTAGGCTAGGAGACTTTTCTAAGCACCCAACATGACAACTAACGAGATTATAA
This sequence comes from Pinus tabuliformis, assembly GCA_031772625.1. Lineage (NCBI taxonomy): Eukaryota > Viridiplantae > Streptophyta > Pinopsida > Pinales > Pinaceae > Pinus > Pinus tabuliformis. Next base: position 95,545,654 of record CM062805.1, on the reverse strand, counting down.
CTCACACAGGCGAATGAAAAAGACAGATTCAAACATTACATTAGAAAAACCTTGAGCCATTAGTCATTAGAGAATTTTAATGTAGCTACTACATTCCTCATCTGAATAAGATTAAGACTCCAGAAACAACAGAGCACAAAACAAACAGATATAGAAGATACATGAATGAAAGCTATCCATTATGCTGTTTACCAAAAGTTCATCTGCCTCTGCATGCTTTCCCTTCAAGCGTAACTGCATTGCCTTTGCTGCCAATTGATTTGCAGTCATGCCTTGTACATTTGATGTACGATCAACAGCACTCACCTCATCTTTATAAGAATCATATGCTCTAGCATCTTGATGATAAAGTGGATTTGGTATAGGCATCTCATCTTTGGAACCAACTGACTGTGAACATTATAATTCAAATGACAGAGAAACATAGGCGAATGAAAAAGACAGATTCAAACATTACATTAGAAAAACCTTGAGCCATTAGTCATTAGAGAATTTTAATGTAGCTACTACATTCCTCATCTGAATAAGATTAAGACTCCAGGAACAACAGAGCACAAAACAAACAGATATAGTAGATACATGAATGAAAGGTATCCATTATGCTGTTTACCAAAAGTTCATCTGCCTCTGCATGCTTTCCCTTCAAGCGTAACTGCATTGCCTTTGCTGCCAATTGATTTGCAGTCATGCCTTGTACATTTGATGTACGATCCACAGCACTCACCTCATATTTATAAGAATCATATGCTCTAGCATCTTGCTGATAAAGTGGATTTGGTAGAGGCATTTCATCTTTGGAACTGACTGACTGTGAACCTTCACTGAAGCCTCTTTCTCTTTCACTAGAGCCTTTTTCCATCTCAAAACCTACTGCCGTTGAGGAAATATCATGGTCTTTGTTTTGCAGCTTATTCATACTCTCAAGAAAACTGCCATCATTTGAAAATTTATTTAGGCAAGATGCTGCTGTTCGGATAATCTCTGCATCTTCTGGACGGACAACATTACCTTTCTTTTTGTTTCTCCAAGATAAGGATTCATTTATTTTAGGTGCTTTCATGTGTGATTCACGAACAGAAACATCCCTCAAATAATCTCTGTTGTTATCCCTTATCCTCTGATCATCCTTGTCTATTTCATTATAAGTACCTTCATGGCCTCCATTTCCATGTTCACCTTTCTGTTCTCTTTTCCTGTCTCTGATTGCATGCAAATGAGCACGACCAGAAGCTGCTCTAGTAGTTGATACAGATGCAGTTATTTGCGCCAGTGAACCCCATCGCTCTTCAACTACCTAGAAAATTTAAAAGGGGAAATAACTCATAATGTTTATATAGATATCTAGTTCCAGAGATTTTTAGCAAAACTAAAACCCCTCATCTAGATATTCTGCAATGCAAAAATATCATTCAATATCAGTTACCTCATCAAGCTTCCGACCTTCTCGAGCTGCCTGTTCTTGTGCTCGCTTCAAAGCTTTTAATCGCCAACTTGCACCTCCATCACCAACAGCAGGTGGTGGTGGCAACTTTTCTGCTCCTGCCTTTTGTGATTCATCCTCATCGTCCTCTGGATAACCTGAACCCCCGCCTTTGAAAAATGGATTCAATTCCTTCGGATTTATTTTGGGATTCTGCAAAACAGTGCTACAAAATGTCTAAGAAATCCACGAGGGCACACAATAAAAATTTGAAACGGTATACATCTTTGAATAAATTCTACAACTAGTAAATAAGATATATTCCTCTGGAGGAAATTAGTTTGTCAAGAATAAAATGTATTTGGTGTCAGCTGATCTTGCATACACAAGTCTTTTCGTATTAATTTCAAACACCTTTGCTTTTTTTGTGTATAGTTCTTTGGGTAATAATGAGAGGGCTGTTGGCAAATTATATGGCTTGTCCGTTTCTATCTTATAAAATTACATAGACATTCAAAACATGTGTTTAATAGTATTTCCGTCCTTTTGTACATGATAACCCCAGTCTGTTCCAATTTTCAATTCTCCCTCTTTGACCCTGATATTCCCTTTATAATTTTGCATTGTGTCCATTTCCATATTTGACCTCACCTTCAGTTAATTTTTTCTGTTCAGCAGCCAATTAAAACACAATAGTAGTTTTGAGACGAAAATCAATGCTCAATCATCTTTTTTGAACATGGTGAAAAATATGGATAGGTGATAGCAGGCATTGAAATATCTGGCAACATACAATTTCACCAAACTACCTCTGGAGCCCCTGAAAGAAATACTTGTAACTTAATAGTGGACAGATGGATGCTTGAGTGGATTTTGGAGCATGATTGGTATAGATTCACAAGCGATTGTATGAAGATGGGTTATAAATTATGATTCCCCCATTTTAGATGACTCGTTTAGCCCTCATTAAGGGGGATGGCATGGCCAGCACAAGCAGTCCATGTGTGGTGATGGACAAAGATCCTAGCCCCGAGTGCCCCAGGCATTTTTACAATTGAAGTGTTGATTGGGCAATCTCTCAATACTTAAATAGGAATTATTCAAACTAAAAACCATTCTTTTGATAACAATAATCATATCAAACTTGGGACTGTGTATTGGTGTTTTGTTTAACAATGACTTGCACAAAAGTTTTATATGTTTATGTTTGACATTTATTTAGCTTCACACTAATACAATACTTATTTAATGTGGGAAAAGTTTCTGCATTTAGAACAGGTTTGGCTATTTAAATTTTAGCCAGGATTGCCATTTTTAGAAAAGATACAGATGCTTTTTAAGTTGGAGCACATCCTAGCTTTCTTTTCTTATGAACGAAGGGGGATTTTGTGTGACTGCTCTTTGGCTTTTGGGTTTTGATAATCTTGATGTTCGCATATATCGATTGTGATGAAATATATGATGCATTTTCAAAGAGAGTAAAATATAAAGAATGCTACTCAATGAGATATGTTAGAATGCCTGCACGTGCATGTGTGAGAACCTCTCCAGAGTCCAGACTATTAATAAAATAACAAGACAATGGAGTCCAGATATAAATGCAAAAACTAGAAAGGTAAATCCTTGTTATAGAGGCAGGATTAAGAAGCAAAAATTCTTCAAAAAAATGGAATGAAGACACATAAAATTGGCAAATACATAAAGAACAATCTATGGAAGCAGTGGCGAAGGGCACATGTAATGGTTTACCTTTATGCCCCTCCCACACCCTCCACAAAATGGATTGGGGTAAGTAAATATGCAAGTGCAATTTTGATAAGAAATTTGTTGTTTTAAGTTTACTTTTTATCAGTCCTACTTCATGGATCTTGTAATTAGTAAGCTATTGCAACAAGGTGAGATGTATGCTTTCATTTATTACATCCGAAAATATTAAGTGACAACTCTCCTTGGAGTCTGGACCCTCTGTTGTTCAATATGGTACTTACGACTAAAGGTCATGGATGAAACTTAAGACTTAGAAGCAACTGTTTGCATAATCATAAGCATGAACCCACAAAAGGGGCCTACTGTAGCTAAAAGAAAGATGTGGAAAAGACTAGAACAACATAAACAAGATTCCAAAAGACTGAAAAGAGGAAAACATAAATCAATGGTTTGAAGGTGAATTGGTGGGACCTAAAAATAAATAAATCTAAATGACATTTGAGCTGCTACAAATGCACTCAAAGGTTCACCTTCAAGGCCTCAGGCTGAAGAGAAACAACGTGTAGAGGATGGCTTGTGAAGCGACAGGAATTCAAATATTTGAAGCACATAGAAGATGGCTTGTGAAGAGACAGGAAAAGAGGCTCCTATCTAGCAGTAGAATGAAAAAGGTGAATTAACAGGTAATTGTGGGCTTTTGGTAAGGTGAAAGCTTTAATTATCAACTATTCCCTTTATAATGGCTTGGACAACCCGTTTGTTAGTTGTCTGGTAAAGGGGCTTGCATTTGTTATTGTTCAAAGGCTGCCATCTGAAGGCTTAAAATATTACAAGTGGCTTTGTCTACAATCTTACCTCGTTTTAGTGAATTCATGTACTTTATATAATTGCAATTTGTTGCATTATTTCCTTTCCATGAAACTTAGACTTAGGAGCAAGTGTTTGCATAATCATAAGCATGAACCCACAAAAGGGGCCTAATGTAGCTAAAAGAAAGATGTGGAAAAGACTAGAGTAATATAAACAAGATTCCAAACGACTGAAAAGAGAAAATTCAAAAAAATAATTCAATGGTTTGGAGAGGAATTGATGAGACCTAAAAATAAGTAAATCTTAAGGACATTTGAGCTGCTATAAATGCACTCAAAGGTTCAACTTCAAGGCCTCAAGTTGAAGAGAGACAACGACTTTGTTCAAATATTTGAAACAAATAGAAGATGGCTTGTGAAGAGACAGGAAAAGAGGTTCCTATCTAACAGTAGAATGGAAAAGGTGAAATGCAGGCTTTTTGGAAGGTGAAAGCATTAATTATCAGCTATTCCCTTTATAATAACTTCGACAACCCATTTGTTAGTTGTCTGGGAAAGGGACTTGCATTTGTTATTGTTCAAAGCTGCTGCAGGCAGCCATCTAAAGGTTTAAAAGATTACAAGTGGCCTTGTCTACAATCTTACCTCATTTTAGTGAATTCATGTACTTGATATATAATTGCAATTTGTTGCATAATTTCCTTTCCATGCATAGTTGCTATTACCAGTTGCTAGTTGGTGTTATGATTGAATTTAACTGATATGGAAAGCTGTTTCTTATGAGAATTCATGCAATTCTTAAGCTCTGAATGTGGCCCCAATGTAAGGTGGCCATTTGATTTGGGATTATGTTGAGAAGAAAGTGAAAGATAACATTAACACAAATGAATCATAAAGATACAATGAACCAATTTCTGTCAATGAAACAATTGTGGAAAACAGTGTACATTTTATAATAATACCAAAATGTTAAGATTCAAAAACTCTAATCCTCATATCAAATTAGGGCTGAGTATGATGTTGAGCTAGACTAAAATAAGTCGTACTAAAAAGGTGGACCCTTGTCACTTGTAATATCTATAGCCTAATATGGAAGAGATTGTAATATCTATCCCATTCATGAAGCATATGTGGACCAAAAAATAGTAAATAGAAGTATTCTCATTTGCGTTTAATAAATAACATAACAATAATAATAATTTTTCACACAATTCTTTTATAAGCCATTTTTGGTTGAATCAAAGGCTTATTATTAGCTCGAAGGCTATCAATGGCCCCCAAGGTTCATAATCGTTACCTCGGAGCACTCCCCCTTCTTCCCTCAAATTGTCAAATGGAAGGTAGATCAATTGCCAGCCTTATCAACTAGTAACCTTGTAAGACTCAATCAGATTGGAACTCATGACCTCTCCATTGGAAACATGCCTACTAGTGGGATGGTCCCAATCAACTGCATTAACTCTCGGGGCTATAACACACTCTCTTAAACCAATGTAGATCCATCTCAATTCTTGATTTATCAAGCAATAATGGGATGGATTAAACCCCTTATTTACCAGTAACCTCGTGGGGCTCAATTAGGTTGGAAATTGTGACGTTCCCATTGGAAACATGCCTTAGAAGGGATGGTCCGAATTGATTGCAACAATTCTCAAGTCTATAACACACACACAACCTCTTAAACAAACTTAGATCCATCTCAATTCCTAATCTATCAAACAATGATGGGATGGATTAGGACCCTTGGGGTGCAAACCTCTCCTCCTCAAGTTCTTGAACAATGAAAAGATTTGCATATCAAAGGCATTGGATCCCATTTGGTGTGTTGACAAGGGAATGTCAGAGTTTACACAAACCCAACACCCAATATTTAATTCCAAGCAATAAATCATTGAACAAATACACAGCTAAGTTCCTAACACATAATATTAAGCGGAAGCAAATTATGATTTGAATCCCATAATCACAAACAGATTTTTGCCCAACAAATCAATTATTCATTCATAAAAACTCAGAACATACTTGGGCTCCCATCCTAGGATAATGGCCTTGTTGACCCTACCGCCTACACCTACCTACAAGTCAGTGAGAAAAGCCTTCAACCCCACAAGGTGTGGTTGGTGGCAGGGAACTCAGAGAAGGGTTATCACACTAATCCCAACTCTCTCCGTTTGAGCTATCTCCTAGGTTAGCTAAGGGGTGTGGTCCCTAACGAAAAGTTAATTTAAAAAGGATGCAAGTTTCTAGGAGAATTGTTAGAGTTAAATAGATTATCTCTTTAAGATTTATAAGCAAAAAATTGATATGAGCAATAACCATCATAAGATAAGCATCAAATACATAAACAACCAGTGCCTTCCAAGTATTTGCTCTTTAAGAAATGAAATTGTATTTTGCTTAAAATGAAGTGAAATGCTTTCAAATAGAAAGCAATAAACCTGAAAACTTAAAAGTGAAACACTAAATTGTTAGCACAAGATATTATAAATGCTTTCAAGATGAATAAGTCTACAAATCAAAGCATGGAAACTATCTTGCTCAAAAGGATACAAAAATAACTCAAATGTTAGACCAAGATGACAACAAAGTATGTTACAAAAATAATCTACAAGAGGCTAGGCCAAAGAGTATGAGCAAGCTCTCATCTTTGACTAGCCATGACTTAGCTCTTTGAAATAGTTAGATATTGATAAATGAAGTACAATACGTAAAAAATAAAATTTTCCAAATTTGATATTTTGATACAAGAAATAAAAGATTTAAGAAACTTGAAAGAATCCCTGCAAGACACAAATAAGATATAGATGAGACTTAGCCTCAAGGGTTAGTTCAATTGGTCGAATCCCCATTGTTAAGTACCTCGCCGATAGGGAGGTCGCACAGTCAATTCTCCTCGACGCCCTTGGGGTTAGGCTCTACTAGTCTGGCTAACATGCTTTAAAAGATTCCCTTTGGAGTTGATCTGCCCAGATTTTTCCAAGGGAAAAATAAAAAATAAATGAACAAACAAAAAAGATATAAATGAGACTTTGGAATTCAAAACATGCGGGTTCTCCTTGAATATTTTTCAAGAATGGGTTGATTCCTCCGAGAATTTCCCCTCACGCTTTAAAAGCTTGACCAAATTATGATTCATCTACAAAACTTCACCACAAATCATTAAATCGACATGAAATTAAATAAATGCAGTGGAAAGAATTCCTACAGATACATCTATTATCCACTAGAAGATTTCGTTTCCTAAAGCAAATAATTAATTCTTATGCTAATATGAATAGCTACATACTAACATAACTTGAAACAAGCATGAAAGAAATAATGACATGAGAAAATAAATATAAGCATAACAACAATTCAAGAATTTACCGCAAATGCAAGGAGAAGAACACCATCATGCTTTACCCCAAAGACTGTTGTATTATATTGCAAGTATTGAATACAATCCCGCAGAGTCTCCTTAAGCACAATAGCTCGTATTACATGATACAATGTGAGAGCCCGTGGCTCTATTATATAGAGAGTTAGGAGCAAATCCCAATGAAGAATGACAATGACAAATGGCATTGGAGCCAATCCCAATGTAGAAGTGATTAAACAAGTGGCATGAGATGACAAGCCCAAAGAGAAATTCAAATTTTTTGGATGGAGCTCCAATGTCAAGTGTAAAAATCGAATTCTAGCAAGTGGACACTATTTTCTTCTTCCCTTATGTGCCAAATTCGAATTTTATGATAGAATGACAAGTGTATATGGGTGGTAACCCATGAGGGGAAAATTTCCTACAAAATCCTCTAACAAATATTCTCTCAAATCCTCTCAAATGTGCATTAACTTTACAAATTCGAATTTCCACGTAAGTAACTTTCTCATTTAATGCCAGAAATTTGATTTTATTTGAGCACATGTCCTTTCCTTGATTTTAGGAGTCCACATCACCTTGGGACTTCACTATAACTCCCCCATAATTTTCCACTTCATTTCCACAACATTTAGCATGTGTGGATATTTATTTTTTTCCATTTATTTAATTTCTGGCTTGATTAATTACGAAATTTCCCACTACAATTAAGAAAAATGGGTTTTGAGGGTTAAAAACACATTTTCAACCCCTCAAAATGTGTCATAGTAGAAAGCTGAGAGTGAGAGGTGTAAATTTCATTACTCATACCCCATAAAACTTCTCTAGACATCACTTATTACATTAAAAGTACAGTTTTTATTGCAATTTCCGTAGTGTGAAAAATCTAAAAAAATTAAAAAATGACCACCTAGACCTAACCAAATTCCACAAAACTTTTTGTGTGATCTAGTATGGTAATATACATCGACCCTAGACACTAAGATGTGTTAGGGGCTCAACCTTCAAATCGTCACCCCGGCTTTGGGGTAAAAAGTGAGTGAAAAAACCCAGGAATTTATCCGCCTCTAAAAAAGAAGGGATAATTAACCAGATACTAGTCCCAACATCCTAAGCTCGTTACAGAGTCAAAACTCATCATTACTAGTATCAGTTATTATAATTCCCCGCATGGTGTGAAATCTGGGTACAAGAAAGATGATGCGAAAATAATAATAAAGTTAAAAAACTCTGTTGGCTGATGATATCTGATGCTACAAGTGTCCTCTGGATCATCCTTGGGCATGGAGTCTTCATATAATCATCAGGTGCCACCCCAATGGTCAACAGGCCCAAGTAAGAAATTACAGATTACAATATGACGGATCTGATCCAGCAGATCTGCTCTCTCTTACAGATCTAGATCTCCAACCCCTCTGCACTCTCTCGGACCCAACACACGATCACTTAGATGTCGCTCTCAACCTTGTGTGTCTTCTCCTCACCTTAGCCCTGATTTTATAACTTTACATTGAGCCAAAATCCTAATTCTAACCCTAACCCCAATCTCAAAGTGATTGACAACTGAGATTAGATCTCGCCTCACTTGAGATCAACGACTAAAATTGAAATCTATGTTGCAAGAAACATGATGATAAACATCCCAATAACCGAAATGGACCAAAAAGCCGAAGCAACTTCAAAATGGCTCAAAAACTCTACCAGCCATTTCAAACAGCGTATCACGATTTCAAAAATAAAGACGTTTCGGCCACAGGCCACATTTCAACCAAAATTTTCCTTTTCTTTATATTTTCCAGCTGTCTCAAGGGGTTAACCCAAGTTGGCTTGGTGTCTTAGGTTGTTTCCTGTCTTTTTTGATCTCTAGCTTGCGAATCCCATACTTTGGTCCTTCGGACTTTTTGGGAATTGCTCTCAAGTTTATTAGTATTGTTGGTTCTAAGGTTATAAAAGCCATGGACAGTGGAGATAATAGAGAAATAAATTCAACGAGTTATCCATTAACATGAGGAGAATACACAAGCTAACATCATTGTTTTGTTAGTAATTTCTTCCAAATTTTTGGATCTAGAGTGGGCTTGTACCACCCATAACACCAATGTTATGAGTATCTTGTTGCTTCAGAAGCAAAGATTGGATGCTCTGAAAATGGAATGCAATAAACTTTGCAATTTGTTTCTTTCTCAGCGAGTGGAAAATCCTTCAATGACCTCTAGGCTCTAGCAATTAGAGAACTAGAAAATTCATTTCAAGCAGTTCTAAAGGAAGAAGAATCGATCCACCAGCTCCGTGATCCTAAGGAAAACGAAGGCAAAGAAAGTGTTCAATGTCATCTTTAGCATTTATTATTGGGTTGTATGTGTGATCCCAAGGAAAACGAAGGCAAAGGAAGTGTTCAATGTCATCTTTAGCATTTATTATTGGGTTGTATGTGTTTTGGATCAAATTGCAAGGGGAAAGAAGGCAAAGGAAGTGTTCAATGTCATCTTTAGAATGTATTATTGCGTTGTATGTGTTTTGGTTGCATATGCTAGAGTGGCCACATGTAGGCCAACACGAAACCCCTGTTTACTTAAGACTCTTAAAATTTTGCCTATTCTATAAAGGCTAATTTTGCATTACTTTTGGATTTTTGCATCATGTAATCATCTATCATCTATGAGAGTTAGTATAGACTCAGTTTTCCTTCTATAACTTCATTTTATGTGGCATTTATGTGTCACTTCTTTCTTTTCTTGCAAGATAATTTGTTATATATATATATATATATATGGGGGTCGAGCCATTCCCGTTTCATTCTTTCTTTTCTTGCAAGAAAATGTGTTATATATATATATATATATATATATATATATGCCGGCGTTTCCATATTATGGGGGTTGAGCCTTCCCCATTTCCATTTTATGGGGTCGAGCCGTCCCCGTTTCGTTCCATTTTATGGGGGTCGCATTTTGAGCCGTCCCCGTTTCAGAAACTTCTAGAGGTTTTGGTGTTTTATGCAACTTAGCTTGTAAGCAATGGCATAGATTCTGCTGAAGCCAATTTGTGATTTCTAGTGAAAACCTTATGTCAGTGAAAACACAAGTGTTTGCCCCTAAATAATTGCCAAAGTACACCAAGTTCTCTGTAACATTCTTTTGGATTACCTTTAAAACTAATAGCATAAGTTATGATGGTGGATTTTCTTTTTGAGTGCTTCCTGATCATCTCAAAGATTTTGTATTATTGTTCTTAGCATAACTTACGGAAATTGTTCTGTATATAAGTTTTATTTTGAAAAATCCGCTCAAAGTCTTTCTGGCAAATACAGAGAATGATTTCATTTGGTCTTCCAAAACTTTCATCTGGACCAAGAAGGACTATCATACTAATTAAACCCTAGTGCATTTGTGTATTGCGGTCCTGTAATCTCTTATCTCTCTTATTAGCTTCCATAGTTCCGTGAGTCCCTTTGCTATTCGTCTGTGCTTGAAGACAGGCGATTATGGACACTTTGGCATTGAAATAGCAAGATTATAAATAATGCCTTACTTTTGATTCACTAGCATATATGCTCACAGGAAAAGAGGAACTACGATTTCTCACACTGCATCAAACCCATTTTTAGGTCCCTTGTACAACTGATTGTAAGGTAACAAAAAAATATCACAGACTGGAATGCTCACCTCTACCTGCACGTCCTGTGAAGGTTCTTCATCTTTTAGTATCTGTTTTGCAGAAGGTGGTCTCTCTGAAGGCCTGACCATCCACTCCAACCCCATCTCTTTTCTTGCTGACTCCATCTCTTGCCGGGCAGATTTTGTCTTATCAATTGCCTCCTCTGCAACAACATAAATGTTGAGGAGAACAATTCTAGGATTAGGGAAAATGAAAAACAATCAAATGAACAAACCCAATAGAGTTGAGTATACAGAACGACATCAAACCTCATAAGGGTATGCAAATTAACAATCAACTCGGAGCAATATTCACATAACCAACAGAATAGAATAGGTGGGAATGAAATAGCATAAAGGACGGACAGTGAAATCAACAATACCTGCTGAAGATGTGACTTCTCCTTCGCTACTTTTCCTTGAAGACTTTCTAGATTTATGTCTTCTTTGTCTGGGGTTATCATCAGATGATGATGGGGATGATGAAGATGGGGTAGATTCCCATTTGGGTTTTTTCTTCGATCTTCTCCTCCTATGTCTTCTGTCTTCTTCTTCATCGTCGGAGATATCAGAAGAATTATATCGCTTCCTGCGTTTCGAACGGGATTTGTGATGCTTCTTCTGCTTCGGTGATGGGGAATGATCTGAATCTGAACTGAATTCTGCCTAAAATTTAAAAAAAAAAAAAAAAAACGAAAAACCCTTTTAAGAAAATACAACTCCACGAAATGAAACAAAACATGGGAGAAGGGAAAAGAAAAACCCTGGAGATACAGATTGAATACGTACTCGGAGTTCCTCCCTGGGGATGAACTTTACACCGCTCAGCATTTCTATAACTCGCAATCTTCGATTGACTGCTGATATATAATGCTGTTCAATTGAAATGGTAACATCAAAGTTTATATGTGTGCACTCTGTATAGATATATGCTTCGCCGTCCTCCCTCACTTCAATCTGTCTGCATATTGTTTCGGGTGCGAGACAACCATTTCAATACACCAGTTTTCCCGCTTGCGCAGATGCCGCCCCAATTGCCATTGATTGGGTAAGAAATACAGAGTTCCCCAGAGACCTATTTCATCAAACTGGTTACGCCGAAGGTGTTATTTTAATGGGAGGTTCCTCTGGAGCCCTTCGTCGTCTTTGCGGAACCTATGAGTGAGTGAGTGTAACGTGTTCAATACATGTCATTTGCGTGTCAGCAGCGACAGGAGGTTCTGTCTCGGGCTTCGTAGGGTGACTTTGACGCGTTTACTACTCCTGAAATCGCTCATTTAAAACCAGTTTTTTCTCAGATGAAATAATTGGTGGTCTGTCTCTGCAGATGAGTATACATATCTGTCTGTCTCTGGATCGATTCCCTGCTGGATTATCGTCCAGGAGCTCACAGGCGCTGCAATTCTGTTTCCGATTTCTATGAATCGATGGAATATTATAGCACTATCTCCGGAATGCCGAGATTATTAGGTTCCGCAGTCGAGCCCCCTGCTTCCTATTGAAATTCCCTAACATGTTGCTGTGAATATGAGGCTCGGGAGCAATTATTCGCTTTCACTAATATAGATTGATAGAATGATTTTTAGTTTAGGTTAATTCAGATGGGGAATCGATTGTTGGTTAGCGATGTGTTTACAATAACAATATTAGTAATTTAAAATATATATATTTTAATTGGTTTTGTGTTTAGTTCTAAAAAAATATTTTAGATTTATTTTAATTTTGGATTTATCATATTTATATAGGTTCCAAAATAAATATAAATATTTATTTAGAGTGAAAAAGAGATTTTAATATATTATAAATATTTGTTTAGAGTAAAAAGAGATTTGAGAGGGTTTAGAATTAGTATGAATCTAGGTTGATTTAGTTTCCCCTTTTAAATAGGCTATATTCCACATAAATATTATGACATTATTTTTATTTTAACGTTAATTTTTTATTATTTTTATTTTATTTTGATCCAATAAAAATGTTTTTTAATTATTATTATTATTTTTATTTTTATATAATTTGACCAGTGAAAATGTTTACAGGGCAAGACATTACAACATCTCTACCATATTGGGTTGGAGATTTAGTTGATAAAAACTATTTTTTTGGATTGATTTGTTATGAGAATTAACTCTTGGAAAGTAAATTTGATTGAGATTTAGTAGATGGAAATTATTTTTTGGTTTGATTTGTTATTGGAATTAACTCTTGGATTGTATTTTCATTATGGGATGCTTAGTAAATTATACAAAAATATGTGGGTTTAAAAAGTCATTTTTATTTGGGTTTAGTAAATTTGGTAAGTCCCCAAAAATGTAAAATAAATATGAGTACAAGGCCCATGTTCAAATCCCCAAAAACCACTTAGGAGATGAGGACTCACCTAGGTGGCGATTATAGTGGTAGTCCTTAGAATCAACGTCATGATTCCCTTATTAAAAAAATAATAAATAAATTTTTTCGCGCGCGCAACAGCCCAGCCCGAGCCTGTGCTGACCTAGCCGTCGCTGCCCCTGCAGATCCATCTCTCGGCAGCCTCCTGCTACTGAGGCCAACCAGACCATGCAGCCCTCTGAGGAGGGAGATCCTCACTCTTCCACACAGACAGGGAATGAAGAAAATGCAGAAGCTTTCGCATCTTTAATCGCAAAGAATGGAGCTCCAAGGAACAGGCCATCAGTCAATAAGTTTGTCAAGAAACTTGAAAGTATCCCAGAGATTTCCCTCCCTCTAGCACTTCCAAGAAGAGCAGCCATCTCTTTGGCAGAACGCGGACTTGTTGGGCAATTCACCGAGCTATGGCCCTCACCCAAATCAGTGCAAAAATGGGTGGAAAGAAACTGGAAAGCAACCACGCAGGGGAAGATAGCAATACAATTCTGTGGAAGAGGTTACTACACCTTTCTCTTTGAAACAAAGGAAGACAGAGATCTGATATTTAGAAACGGACCTTACTTCATGGACTTCAGAGGTTTATACCTGAACAGGTGGATGCCAGATTTTGATCCAGAGATTGATGTCCCAAACACAGTGCCTGTGTAGGTCAAGCTCCCGCATCTTCCTCTTCACTACTGGGTAGATGAATCTGTAAAGGCTATATGAAACTCAGTGGGCAAATATATTGACAGATGTGACCCAAAAGACAATATGCACACATGTGCACGAATATGTGTGGAAGTAGATCTCGGAAAACGCCTCCCAGAAGCAATAAAGATCAAGGTCGACTAGTGGACACACATTCAGCAGCTAGACTACGAGCAAATACCATTTAAATGCAAGGTATGTCACGAGTATGGTCATTTTACAAATAGGTGTCCTAAAAAAATAGAGAATGAAATTGTAGAAGAGCAAGAACCTACATGGGAACAAGTGAAAAGGAAAAAACCTACCAATAAGCAGACTGCGCCAAATATTAATCATTCCCATGAAGCAAATGAAACAACCTCCCAGCCTCCAGCGAAGGTTACCCCTCCTGATCACACAACTCTGAATCCTTTTGAACCATTAGAAGACTCCTTTGATCCACCCTCTCCTAGATCCACACCCTCAAACCCTATCATATCCACCCCGAACCCAATATCCTCCCCTCCTCCCTCAGTGGACCGCATTCTAACTAGAAACAAAGCCAGACAAATCCCCCAAGCCTGGGATCAGCAAAAAAAAGTAGGAAGGAAATCCAATAAAGAAATCAGAGATGAGACAGCAGTAAAAGAAATGGCCCTAGGAACGCAACAGCGAATGGATTCATTCATTGGGAAACAAACAGGAAGTCATGAAAAAACTCAGCAAAGAGGAAAGGGAGGACCACACCAACACAACAATAAATAATGATAGTGGTCTCTTGGAATTGTTGCGGCCTTGGCACCTCCTTCAAAGTCAATGCAACTAGAGACATTTTAGCCAAGGAACAACCAAATATATACATGATCCAAGAGACCAAACTAAACAAGCAAGAAAATCAAAAAATGATTTAAAAACTAAAAAATTATGAAGAAGTAGTGTTAGAAGCCACAGGAGTATCAGGAGGAATTAGCACCATCTGGGCAAAAGAAAATGGGAATTAATGACCCACAAAACCAGTAGACATTGGATTCGAACAGAGTTGAGGAATCTCAATACAAAAGAGTAGTATAGCATTATAAATGTGTATTCCCCAAATCACTATAGAGAGAAAGAACAATGCTGGAAATCAGTTAAAGAAGAAATAGTAGAGAGACAAAGTGGGCACTTAATCCTGGGAGGGGATTTAAATCTGATAAGGAACACAGAAGAAAAATTTGGCGGAACCTTCCACAATGATCCGTCAAGAGAAGCTCTTGAAGAAATAATAGAAGATTACAAATTAATAGACATTCCACCAAGCAATGGCAAATACACTTGGAACAACAAAAGAATTGGAAAAAACAACATAAAAGAAAGGTTGGACAGAATTCTTATTCATGAAAGCATAGCAGCTGCTTACACTCTTGTGAAAAGTAAAATTGTCCACAACTCAGCTTCAGATCACAAGCCGGTGGTGCTAACAATGGGAAAGCTGGAAAATCAAGGACCCCTTCCCTTCAGATATAATCCAATTTGGGACAACAAGGAAGATTTTGGCAAACAAATAAAGGACAACTGGAAAAAAAGTGTCACGGGATCTCCCCAGTATGTTTGGGAAACTAAGCTAAAGAACCTAAGGATGCACTTAAAAAACTGGGCAAGAGAAAATGATCTTCGAGACAAAGCTAGGAAGGTCGAACTGCAAAAAAAGATGGATAACCTTTGCAAGGAAAAAGAGAACAAGGAAGAAAGTAAGCAAGACCAAATACAAGAAAAGGAAATATATAAGCAAAATAAGCAACAAGAAGAGGAAAGCAGACTGAAATCAAGATGTCTTTGGCTAAAATCTAGAGACAAAAATACAGCCTTCTTCCACAATGCAATGAAAATAAGGAGGTCAAAAAATCAGATAGAACAGATATAAGTAAATGGTCAAGAAATAAAAAGAGTAAAAGCAGTAAAAAATGCAACACATAAACACTTCAAAGAACTCCTCTCAACAATCGACCAGCAAGCAGCTAATGAAGAAATTTTGCAGCATATAAAGAAAAATAAGCGACTAGCAAAATAGGGAATTAGATAAAGAAATTATTAAGGAAGAAGTCAGAGAAGCTGTGTGGAATATCCACCCTGATAAGTGTAGAAATTTTGAATAATATTACACTTATTCACAGAGATTATCCCGATTATACACTATTGCAAATACATGCATAATACATAACCTCCTCTACTTTGATCATCAATTTAGCAGCATTAAAAATAATGAAACATCAATCACATGCGCACATTAACACAGTATGTAACCCGGGGAAAGCATACAGTTGAAAACCCCACACTATCTGTATATTATAATGATTGAGAACATGTAACAATACATAGTACAATACTCCTCACAAGTACTCAATACTATCTCCACCTGTTACACACAAAACTAGTTCAGATCCGAACAAGTCACAGGTTCAAATCTCCTCTACTGCTTTGCCTACCTCCACTACACAATCCAAAGTGAAAATCACGTGAGCACAAGCTACAATTGCCTTGGTATTGGCCCACACTGCGCAGTCCTCATTGGCATAACTCAATCCCATTGATTGTGCAAGATCTCATGCACAACTATAGTCACAACTGATAACAATCTCAACCTCTAACACCTATCTCCACTGAACTGTCCATGCACTGAGTTAACTGATGTATTCTTTAGTTGCTTTATGAGTTAATAATAAGTGAATTAATTAACAATTAATTCACATCACTCATCACTAGTGTATTTGCAGTTAAACTAAATACAACTAGTTTAACCAAGTCAAACTGAACACAACTCCATCAACTCCACCGAAACTCAACCACATGAGTTCTAACTGAAGTCCTGCATGCAATAGCTCAACTGACCCACAAAGAAAGCATATTTCCTTCTGACAGCTGCATGTGCCACATCTGTAGCTCAAACTGAAGTGCTCCAAGAGGATAAGATAATGTTTATAGTCCAAATATTATTATGAGACAATAATATTCGACTGTTCTATTTTTAGCCTGGCAGTCTAAAAATAGACTCCGCCCATATGTTTAAAAATAGAAGTCCATCTATTTTTACCAACATGACCAATCATCCACAAATAACATCCTGCAACTCATAGACCATGATCCATATGTCTAAAAATAGACATAGTCTAAAAATAGACTTTGCGCCAAAAATAGCCTGCGGCCCACTTAATGAAGGCGACTTCTTTCCACTAAGTTCCATCATCTTGTTGCATTTTCAACACTCCCTCTCAACAAGATATGGATTATCTGCAACCCCTATCCAGCAACTCTGAAATGTTCTGCATGCAACACATTTGCCCAGTCCACTTGCTCCAACAACAATTGGAACAAAAACATTCCCAACTGACCACTTTGTTGGGCTAGGAACATACTCTGATGCTGAAGCTCTACATGCTGCTGACAAGTGCTCCCTCTCTGAAATCTGTGCTACTGCAACATCTCCATGCATCTCGCACCATTGCACACTTCTCTGTGCCACCTAGCACTGTGCAAAACACTTGTGCCTCTCGCATTGCTGCAGCCTGCTAGCTATGCGTTGTCCTGGGATTCCCTACATTGTCGCTCTCTCTGCCGCTCCATCCGCATCTGTCTCTACTCAATCAGTCAGATCCTGCTACTCCACATCGGGGCTCCCATAGCAAGGTCTCATCCAAGAGGTTGGGTACCTCAAGGATCCTACCCCTCCTCCTTGGGACGATCAATCCACATCACCCCACCTCCTACCTGGAGGTATGGCTGCATGTAATCCCTCAGCCCACCTGGCTCGAAGTTTCCCCCTACTGGAGGTCTCTGCATGAGTAGATGTCTCTACTTGATCTCCTCTCATCTTCCCTTGTTGTGGCTGCTCCACAACCTCTTGAAGTTGTTGCACCAATCGTGGCTCCGCCACAATCGTCTAAGACTTCTTCTGGCTCTGCATGTTGAGCGGTAATATACGCTCCCTCTCAACCACCAAGTCTCCATCAGTTGCCTCGCTGCTCAAGGCTTTGCATGCATCTTGAACCTCAAGAGCATACAGGTTCTTGACCCGTGAACCAATCTGCTTCACCTATCTAGTAATGATGTGTCTAAGGAAAACCTTTCCCTTACTAAAGACTACATCACAGCCTCCGTCTTCCAGCATCGTGATCGACACCAAGTTTCTCTTCAGTCCTGGTACATACTTGACATCGGTCAAGGTAAGGCGAGCTCCATGCTCCCTCTGAAAAATAACCGTGCCTACACCTGAGACACTATACTTCTCATCATTACCCATCGCTATGAGTATCTAGAGATCTTTCTCCTCCAAAGTACTGAACAAACTTTTGTCACCGGTCATGTGGAAATAAGCCCCACTGTCAAGAAACCAACCACTTCCCATCATGGATGACACCATGCATGCAAAGAGTGTGAAATCCAACTTGAACTGTGAAGCAAGTGCCTCACCTTCAGATCCTTCCCCAGATCCCTTCTTGGATTTCTTCTTTGGGCAATTAGTAGCATAATGGCCCAACTCATGACAACGAAAGCATCTCACCTTCGACTTATCAACCTTCTTCCCATCATTGGAAGAACTGGATTCGAAAAGAGAACCCTTCTCCTTCCCTTTCTTCACCTTACTCGCTAAGGCACAATTCTCCTCATCATGCATGGATGAAGAACTGTCTTTGGTGCTCCATCTGATCTCCTCTGGCACAAGATCCGACCAAAGTCCCTCCCATCCTGGCAATTTCTCCCGACCATTGACAGAGTCCTGATAGGAATGCCAACTCTTTGGAAGACCAAGGAGAGCCAAGCTCACCAAGTCCTCATCATCGACAGTCACCCCCACACTTCCCAGCTCATCCCTGCATTGGGTGAACTTCGTGAGATACCTGGGCATACTATCTCCATTCTCACACTTAATATTTCTGAGTTTATCCTTGAGCGCCAGCTTCCTCTGATCGCTCTTGCATTGGAATAAATTTGTCAACACTTTCCACATCAAGTATGGAGAAGCCTTTCCATGGAGGCTGGATACAATGTGATCCTTCACGCCCTCCAACAGAATCCTTCGACACTTTGCTGTCTTCTTTTGCCAAATCACAGCTTCAGCAGCATCAGTAAGCTTTGGGACCTCAGCCTCTATGAACTCCTTCAGGCCATTGTCATCTAACACCGCCTCCATCCTGTCTTTCCATGCAATATAGTTCGAGTTGCCCTCAAGAGCATACTCCAATCGCAATCCGTTGAAAGACATTTCAACTTTGACACCAAGAAAACACTGCTGCAAATTCGAATTCCACCAGCTCAAAACTCAACTGCTTCTGATCTAAAATTCGTGAGAACAAAGTATTTCTCGTACAAAGATTGACTGTATGGGCTTTTACCGGATATCTCACCTTCCAAAGGAAGGATGAATCCAGAGGCTACCTGGCTCGATTACAGACTCTGCCTGAAGAAATAAAATGTAAACACTTTCTGAATAATAGATCTAATGATCAACAGCTCTAATACCATGTAGAAATTTTGAATAATATGACACTTATTCACAGAGATTATCCCGATTATACACTATTGCGGAATACATGCATAATACATAACATCCTCTACGTTGATCATCAATTTAGCAGCATTAAAAACAATGAAACATCAACCGCATGCACACATTAACACAGTATGTAACCCGGGGAAAGCATACAGCTGAAAACCCCACACTATCTGTATATTATAATGATTGAGAACATGTAACAATACATAGTACAATACTCCTCACAAGTACTCAGTACTATCTCCACCTGTTACACACAAAACTAGCTTAGATCCGAACAAGTCACAGGTTCAAATCTCCTCTACTGCTTTGCCTGCCTCCACTGCACAATCCAAAGTGAAAATCACGTGAGCACAAGCTACAATTGCCTTGGTATTGGCCCACACTGCACAGTCCTCATTGGCATAACTCAATCCCATTGATTGTGCAAGATCTCATGCACAACTATAGTCACGACTGATAGCAATCTCAACCTCTAACACCTGTCTCCACTGAACTGTCCATGCACTGAGTTAACTAATGTATTCTTTGTGGAAATTTTGAATAATTTAACACATATTCAATGGAGATTATCATGATCATGTACTATTGCAGAAAACATACACAATACATAAGCTCCTTTACGTTGATCATCAATATAGCAGCATTAATAACAATAAAACATCAAGAGCATTCACACATTAACACAGTATGTATCCCGGGGAAAGCATCTCGCTAAAAACCCCAACTATCTGTATATTAATGATTGAGTCATGTAACATTACACAGCATAATACTTCTCACAAGTATCTCCACCTCTGTTACACACAATACAGCTTAGATCTGATCTCCAAATCTCTTCCACTGCTTGCCTGCCTCCACTGCTCAATACCTGCTCAAGAACTGATGAGAATGGCTCACCAAACTCGTTTTTCACCTGCAAAATAGTCACTCACACTTTGTTGGACGTGAGCACAAGCTATAATGTGGGCAAATACGTTAGCAAACTCATTGGCATACTCAATCCCTTGATTGTGCAAGATCTGGTGCACAACTATAGTCACAACTGATAGCAATTTGATTCTCTACCACCTGTCCCTGTTGAACTGAACATGCACTGACATGCAACTGAGTTAACTGATGTATTCATTAGTTGTATTATGAGTTAATAACTTGTGAATTAATTAATAACTAATTCACCCAACTCATCTCTAGTCTATTTGCCAGTTAGACTAAATACAACCAGTTTAACAAAGCTAAACTGAACACAACTCCATCAACTCCACAATCAACTCCACCAAACTCAACTGATTGAGTTCTAACTGAATTCATGCATGCAATAACTCAACTGACTCATAAGAAAAGCGTATTTCCTTCTGACAGTTGCATGTGCCACCTCTGTAGCTCAAACTGAAGTGCTCCAAGAGAATAAGATTAAGTTTATAGTCCAAATATTATTGTGAGATAATAATATTTGACTTTTCTATTTTTGACAGCCAGTCTAAAAATAGACTTTGATCACTCACACTGTGATCACTCACACTTTCATCAAAAATAGAAGTCCATCTATTTTTCCCAACTTGATCAATCATCCATAAACAGCAACCTGCAATCCATAGACATGATCCATATGTCTAAAAATAGACATAGTCTAAAAATAGACTTGCGCCAAAAATAGCCTGCGGGCCCACTTAGTGAAGGCGACTCTTTTCACTAAGCTCCATCATCTTGTTGCAATCTCAACATTCTTTAGTTGCTTTATGAGTTAATAATAAGTGAATTAATTAACAATTAATTCACATCACTCATCACTAGTGTATTTGCAGTTAAACTAAATACAACTAGTTTAACCAAGTCAAACTGAACACAACTCCATCAACTCCACCGAAACTCAACCACATGAGTTCTAACTGAAGTCCTGCATGCAATAGCTCAACTGACCCACAAAGAAAGCGTATTTCCTTCTGACAGCTGCATGTGCCACATCTGTAGCTCAAACTGAAGTGCTCCAAGAGGATAAGATAATGTTTATAGTCCAAATATTATTATGAGACAATAATATTCGACTGTTCTATTTTTAGCCTGGCAGCCTAAAAATAGACTCCACCCATATGTCTAAAAATAGAAATATATCTATTTTTACCAACATGACCAATCATCCACAAATAGCATCCTACAACTCATAGACCATGATCCATATGTCTAAAAATAGACTTTGCGCCAAAAATAGCCTGTGGGCCCACTTAGTGAAGGCGACTTCTTTCCACTAAGTTCCATCATCTTGTTGCATTTTCAACAATAAGGCACCAAGTCCAAATGGGTTTACAATAGCCTTTTACAGACAACATTGGGAAATTATCAAAAAAGACCTAATGAGAATGTTCAAAAATGCTTTCCAAAAAAAAAGATTGGAGAAAATACAAAATCCTTCTTCCTAGCCCTCATTCCCAAAGAACCCAATCCTACAACTTTTAACAGATATAGGCCAATCTCCCTGTGCAAATCGTCTTATAAGATTCTTACCAAAATTCTAGCAAACAGAATGAAGAAATTACTTCCGAAAATAATCTCATAAAACCAAGGAGGATTTGTCCCCAAGAGGCAAATCACAAACAATGTAATAATTGTTTAGGAGGCTATCCATAGCAGTATACAAAGAAAAGAGAGAGGAATGATTGTTAAGTTAGATATGGCTAATTCTTTTGATAGAGTTAACCATAACTTTCTTGCAGCAGCCCTCGAAAGGTTTGGTTTCTCAATAAACTTCATAGAGATTATCCAGGCATGTATTTCAAATCCTTGGATAGCCCCTTTAATCAATGGTCGGCCCAGTAAATTTTTCCAAAGCACTCGAGGGTTGAGGCAAGGTTGTCCGCTTTCTCCATTCTTGTACATCATCACGGCTGAATTGCTGAGTGCTATGCTGGAAAATCAGAGAAAAGGGAAAAAAATAACAGGGATCCAAATATCGAGAGGAGTTAAAGATATAAATCATTCTCTCTTTGCAGATGATACCCTTCTCATAAGCAGGGCAT
The DNA here is from genome assembly GCA_031772625.1 of Pinus tabuliformis. Lineage (NCBI taxonomy): Eukaryota > Viridiplantae > Streptophyta > Pinopsida > Pinales > Pinaceae > Pinus > Pinus tabuliformis. The sequence continues at coordinate 95,523,103 of CM062805.1, read as the reverse complement.
CCTGCATTATAGCAAAACAATTCAAAAAAGTCATGGATGAATTTCTTCTAGCTTCAGGAGGAATCTTAAACAACTCCAAATGCATAATATACTACTGGAACACCCCATCAAAAACAATGCAATGTATCTCTCAAATCCTGGAAATACCTTTACAAATAAATTGGAGCCACTTCACTTATCTTGGGTTGCCCTTAACAAAGGAAGTTGTAAAATCAGAAGTCTAGAACAAGCAAGTAGAGAAAATGAAGGGAAAAAATTCATAATTGGGGAGTGATGTGGCTCAACCTGGCAGAAAGAGTGACACTAATTAAAGCACTTCTCTCGGCCTTGCCTATATATCATATGCAATCATTATGGCTCCAGCAAGCGCCCACAAGCAAATGGAACTGATAATTAGAAGCTTTCTCTGGCAAGGAGGAAAACAAGATGATAAAAAATTCAGCCTTGTTAAATGGGAGTAAGTCACTCTTCCCTATGAAAAAGGAGGTATAACAATTCGTTTTCCAAGACTAATGAACATTGCTCTAGGGAAAAAAATTATCTGGAGAATGATAAATGGGAATGGCCACTGTTGGTCAAAAGTACTAAAAATGAAATACTTAAACTGTCATAGAAAAAAGTTGCTCACTGAAACTATTCCAGACAAGCCATGCATCCAAATCTAGAAATTGGTAAAAAGGATAATCCCTCTCATTAGAGATCAAATATCCAAAAATCTAGGGAATGGCAGAACAATTTCTATCTGGGAGGATAGAATAATGGGGAAAAATCCCTTAAATTAGCAACAAAACTTAAGAGGACTTCATAGAAAGTTTTAACACTCTTTATTCTATCTTGGATTGGGATCAAAATAACTGGGTAAGATGGAAAAAGCTGGCAACACCACCAAAACTAAAAAGTAAGTGGGAAATTTTAAAAGCCCATCTGGCAGGGGTCACCCCCATCAACATAGAAGAGTAGGATGACTTTGTTTGGGATCCAAATGGAGGGGATTACACAGTGAAATTGGGGTACAACCTCCTCCAAAAACTCCACAATCAAAATGACTGGAGCCTTTGGAAAGCAGCTTAGAATTCAGAGAGTTTTCCCAAAATTAAAATCTTCACATGGACACTTCTCAAAGGTAAAATTCTTACCTCTGAAAATATAAAACAAAAAAAAAGGAATACAAGGACCCTCAAATGTGTCATGTGTCAAAGGAGGAAGAATCAATCCAACATCTTTTCATTAACTGTATGGTGGCGAGAGAGTGTTGGAAACAGGCAATAAGTCCTTTGGAAATAAACATAAATCCAACAACTCAGTTGACAACTCTTCATAAAAATTGGGATAAAAGCTACCCATATACAAAGAAAAAAAGGCAACAATAAACAGGATATGGAAATGCCTCCCTTCAATCCTGTGTTGGCAAATTTGGTTAACCCGAAACAAATGCATTTTCAAAGATCAAAAACCAAATCTAGGCAAGATCCTAGCAAAAACTTGGAGCCAAGTTGCAGAGATAATAAGTACAAATGGAATCTCAAAAATGGACTAGAATGACCTACAACAAGAAGAGAAAGACTGGTACAACAAAGCAATGCTAGAAAACAAAGCAAAAGCAACAGTTACAGCAAAAAATAAAGAATTTCACACAAACAAGAATTGGAAATTAAGACTGGATGATAAAGAATTCGCATAATGGATAAAAGAGTAGAAGAGACACATTCTCTTTTTTGATGAAGCTGCAAAAAATAACCCAAGTAAAGCAGGGGCAGGAGGAGTCATTCTAGATCCAAATGGGAAAAAAACAATAACCTATGAATGAAGCCTTGGAGAAATGACAAACAACAGGGTTGAAGCATATAGCCTTCTCCTAGGCACAAGGCTTTTAAACAAAAATGCAATCAAGGACCCTATAATAATAGGGGACTCAGCTATCATAATAGCAGCTTTGGATGCCAAAAGGGACTTCAAAAGCATAGCCATCAACAAAATCTATCAAAGGATCAAAAAAAGCTTTGAAACCCTGGGAAAAATAACCATAAAGCATGTCCTGAGAAATCAAAATAAGGACGCTGATAGTCATGCCAACAAAGCAACTGGCAGACCAATTGGGATTGTCAAAGAGAATAATGAAGTTTATGAAGAAAGTATACCTTGATCATACAACTAGTATGAGGATCGAGAAAGAGGATATAGATCCAAAAAATCTCACAAGAACCTTTATAGGGGGGAAAATATAAAATAAGAATCAAAATACCAACTAAAATTGGAGATTACATGAAGAAATAAGAGAATATAAGTCAGCAGAGGTTCTCAACTGTAATCAGCATTGCACAGAGCACTCGACTCTCAAAATCCCAATTTGTTGCACTTTATGATAAAACAAGATTCCAATTGTCCTCCTCTCGTGGGCAAGGCCGGCTTTAGTCATGTCACCCATGATCACCTGGACAGTAACAGTCAAATCTCCATGTTCGACTGCGCAAGCTCCCAGGCGATCCGAGATAGTAAGACATTCAACAACAGCATGTCTCCCCTCATCCGAGACCAATACATTAGGACAAGAAACCACAAAAATTTAAAGATTTGCCGCAAAGAAAGCGTGAGGAGACTGATGAAGAATCCCTGAACAAGAACTGTTGGATCCGGGGATCAACGGATAAGGAGTGCCAGCAGAGGTATCGGGAGAGGAATCAGATGGAGGTAGATCAAGGGTCATTGGGCACTAACTTGCGCGAGACTTAGTCAAAGCGAAAAGGCGGGAATTCATAGGAGCGGTTTATTAGAAGGGGATTAAGTGGTAAGTAGTTTCTGGAGGGAACCCCCCGATTCCACTCACCGCTGGACACGTAGCAAGCTGGTGGGGCAAGAATACTGCTTTATCGGGTGGGTATTCTCTGCGCAGTTTGCCCACCCGATATCATTGCCCGCCGTTGGATCTACTGCGTGGGGATCGATGGCTGTGGAGAGACGTGCAGTTTGAACTGATCAGCATTAAGTGGTGTCCGTCAGATTTGACAGAGGAATCCTACGGTGGAGATTGAGTCTTTCAAAGGCCAGTTTTGATATTTGCGCTAAGTTTGTGGAAAAGCAGATCTATAGTCCCGTGTGTTTGTTTATTGCCTACCTTTTCCAAAGTTAAGTGCGGGTTCTTTGGTTAAGACCGTTGTTTCATTGCTAAGTGTGGGTTTTTGTATTTTTTGAAGTTTTTAAGAAACAAGATTATTAAAGTAGCTGTGGGGACTGCGCTCCCTGTTGTGCACTACTTTGATCTAGCCCTCCTCGGATTGTATAAGGAACTAGCTTCCTTTCCCCTTTTTTTTTTGCAATATATAAAAAGTAACCGACAGTGTTAAAATATATATATATATATATATATAATTACTTCTATATTAACTTTCATATATAGTTAAATTATTCTACGAACTAACTTGTGGGTTGGATTTTGATCATTGGATGATTTGTGAATAATATGAATTTTCATTGGGGTGAGTGGATAGTAGTGATTTTAGGTTACATTTTCACTTGTGAAGTTAACTCACTGGGGAAGTTGACTTATGGATTGGCTTTTGATCATCAAGTGAATGTTAATTAAATGATTTTTCATTCGCGGTTGATTCATTATGGGAATTAACTCATGGGTTGGATTTTGATTATGGAATGTTTAGTAAATTATATGAAGATATATGGGTTTAAAGAATCATCTCCATTTGGGTTTAGTAAAATGTGTGTTTTTTAATTAACTTTTATATGAGGTTAATTCAATGGGATGAATTGTGAATGATAAGAATTTTCATTGGGATTAGTTGATAGTAGTGATTTTAAGTTGATTTTTCATTTGTAAGGTTGACTTGTTTGGGGAATTAACTTGTTTTTTGGTCATTGAATGATTTGTTGATTAAAGGAATTTTCATTAGATTTTGGTTGATATTAGTGGTTTTAAATCAGCGTTAGTATGTTGATTCATACAAGACATTAACTTTTGGTGTGGGTTTAGATTATGGGATGATTTGTTATCACTATAGAGGCAATGTAGAAACTGGACCTACAATACTATGATGTTGCACAAAGGGGATCCTATCCAAAGAAACTAGGAGGATAGGTGTTTGTAGTTTTGGCATGAGTTGCCAAGATCATATAATCCTTACAAAATGATCATGATTTAGAATTGTATCTAGCTCAATAACACTTTACAATTCTAAATCATGATCATTTTCTTTACCTATTTCTAGGCCAGAATGTCACGATTTGGTAAAATAATGTTTTATTACTCTTTATTTAAGGCCCTCTTACCTATGCTTCCAAATGAGTAATCTTACAAGACATGCAATTATTGCCATTTCAATAATTATAGTGTTGTATTTTGTAGGTGGCATATTTTCCATTTAATTAATATGTATAGACTTATATCCATATCCATGTTTACAAAACTTGGATGAGATATGTGTAAGTAAAGGATAAATCTTACTTTTTCTTTGGCCTTAAGGATATATATAATAAAAAATGTTATAAGAGTAAGTTGTATCTAAGCCACACTCTATGGGGGATTTTCCCATATTAAATAGAGAAAAAAAGAACACATCTCGTTGGTGTATTCTAGCATGGATCAATGAACCTGAAGTTTTGATCTGTTATGATTTGGGAAGGGACTTTGGAAGGGAGACATGATTAGAATGGTATGTTGAAAACGTAACTATATTTTGTCTTCATAATTATTGTACTCATGTCATTAAGTGTATCTTATGTATCTATCAAAAGAAGAAAGAAAAATATTATTTTTCAAGCATGGGTTTCATACTCCATTTAAGTGGTCATCTAGGTCAAGCACGCATTTCATGATCCTAGGGTTTGTTAAGTCAATGAGAGATGTGTCGTGAGTCAAGAGAGTATTTTCCCTATGTATAAGACCCTATTGGGCAGTTTGTAACAAGAAAGAATAATTATTTTTTATTCAAAATTGTCAATATTTACCTCCAAGACCAAGTCGGCTTAGAATAGGTTATTTGACCCCTTGAAAAGGGTATAAATATGACCTCATTAGAAACCATCAACACAAGAAGTTTGATCTGCAATAGAAGGGTGCAAAATTCAAGGAAGAAGCCAGAAAATTCAAAGAAGAGAGAAGTTGAAGCAAGGAGGAAGGAAAATCAAAGTTCTGACCTAGTTTCTGGACTATTTCTCTTGCATGTGAGAAATTTTGAGATGTTACAGGGGTGCGAAGTTGCAGACCTACTGCAGGTCCAAAATTTAGATGTTTGGGGGCAAAATTATGAGTTTGCAGCAGTTCTGGAAGGGTTTGACCCTTGTTGACTTGGTTTGACTTTGACTAGTTGGAAGGGCTTTTGTTGGAGGGTTGACTTGGTGCTTGGAGGAGGTCTTGGTCTAGGGTTTTTGGCCTTGGATTTCTCATTTAAAGCTATTTTTATAAGAAGAAGAATTCTAATTGTGTTTTCCCCTAAGAGAGGGGTTTTGCCCTGGCTCAGAGCCTACATCTTGTGTTCATTATTTTTGTGATCTTCACTGTTTTATGAATTTGGTAATTGTTTGATGAAAGAGAACATAATAATAATAATAAGAAGAAGGTAATATAATATCACAAGTAATTATCAAATAAGAGAAATCACCCTAAATGTTGCCATATATATTTCTCAACAGCGTATCAAAGTTAAGGTGAAGAAGGAAGAGGTTTGGAGATCACTCTTGAGGATATAAGAAGAGGACATGTGTTCTAATCATCTCGGAAGGAAAAGAAAGGACAGAAGAGAGTCACGAGGGAGAACATAAGGAAGGATGCAAGGAGAAGCTCTAAGGAAAGAAGGCTCATTATTCATCTTGCAGGAAAGCTTATAGGCTAAGAGGCTCTTATTTACTAGAGAGCATCTTGAGAAAAGACTTTTGAAGACATATTTGAACATCTTGAAAGAAGCATCTTGGAAGATATTTTGAGGACTTTGGAAGACATCATTTGCAAGGTAGAAGGAAGAATATTTCTCTCTCTTTAATTACAAACTCTTGATTGCAGGTCATTATCTTGAAGAAGAATCTCTCTCTATTAGATCTTTTAGAAAGTCTTTGAAGAAAACAAGAATCTTGGGACCATCATTGAAGCAAGTTTGAAGAAATATCAAGAACCTTTGGAGCATCATTAAAGAATGATTAAGAAGTGACAAGCACCTTGGGAATATCATCAAAGCAAGGAGGATACCTCCTGAAGACATCAAGGAATATCTTATTCAAGTATCTATTGACAAGCATAGTTGCAGAACTAAGCAAGAATAAGACCGAAGAATGGACAAAGTACTTTAAAAGTGAAGTGAGGATTAAAATGATTCTCATTGAATCCATCAAGGATCATCTAGTTCTAGTTATGAAGAAGTATAAAGTCACATATGAAAAGTCTCAAGCCTTTGCTAATAAAGGAAAGAAGTAGAAGAAAGGGAGGTTTGGAAAAGAATCAATTTCGAGGAAGATAAGATATGTCCAAAATGAAATGTTATGGATGTAATTGTCCTAAGAATCCTCAAAATAGAATGAACAGTAAGAAACAAGAAAGGGATGGAGCTCACACAGCTGTAGATAAAAAAGAACCTTAAAAGAAGTCAAAGGTTGTAGATACCAAGGATCTATTCTTTTTAAGTCTCATAACATCATGGATAGAAGTATATGGAAATAAAATAGTTTGAGTGTTGCATTGGAAGCGGTCATCTAGCAAGAATAGAAGGTTTTGGACCTATTCATGTAGTAGTAGAAGGTTTTGGACCTATTCATGTAGTAGCACTTTGGCATCATAAGAATCACAAGGATCCTCTATAATAATAGAATCATGAAAATACTTTTCCATGAAAATACTTTTCAAGAATCATTGTGACATGGTAAGAGTATAAGAAGTTTGTAGGTATAGTTATAACATGAAGGAAGTCTCATCTTCAAGAAAAGAGACAAACTAGATGGTTGTCAGGAAGAAGAAGAATATGCTTGATAACTTGAACATGAACATGGTATGGATAAGTTTTGGATAAATTTTGGAACTCTTCCAGATGGAAGACATGATAGTTGAAACTAAAGATAGTGATCAACATCTGATATAGTCTCTTGAAAGACAACTGATGACAAAGGGAATTATTGAAATATAAGTGCTTCATCTCTTCTTATACTATTATTTTTATGTAACTTGGTCCTTTGTTTTTTATATACATTGCTTGACTATATTTTTTTCTCTTTATGATCTCCCTTAAAAGGATTGTAGGTATATTCTAAAGACTGTCTGTGAAAGAAGAAGTCAAAAGTTTGTGGCTAGATTTAGAGGGAGCCTCGAAGGGAGATTTAAATCTTGGAAGAACTTTGAATTTAAAAGAAGCTTTGATTCATAGGGAGTAGTTCAATCTTAAAGTAAAAATCAAAAGGAGGTACGATTATTTAGTTAATAATGCATAGTCTTTGCATGTGAGGTATGTTAGGGTTTTGCAGTTTCTTTATGATAGGTCTAAAAGACAATGAAAGTGTTAGGGTTTGAAGATGGCATATTTTGCTTGATTAGAATCTAGGGTTTGTAGACTTTACATTTTTGAAGGTTTTTGGTATCTAGGGTTTGTAAAACCTAGATGGGACTTGAATTAGAAAAACCCTAGAATAGTGAAAATTGTAACCCTTTTTATTTGTTCCTTCTTTAAGCCCTATCTTTTGATTTATAGGGTTTGCAGATAGAATCTAGGGTATGTGGTAAAATCCCTAATAAGGGTTAGGTCATGGGATATATAAGGTTTGTAACCAAAACCCTAGATGCACACTTTTGAAGTCATGATAACCCTAGATAAATAGAATTAACATCATGCTCTATATGTATATATTTTGCTTGTTTGTACTTGTTGATGAAAATTGCAGGTACATGAAGATGGTTTTCAAAATTGTGAAAACTAGATGAACAAAAATCAAATCTCATGCTTGATGATGACCTCGTGATAATGATGAACATAATGGAAAGAAGGAGCTACAAAAACCCTGATGATATCATAATTTATGTCCGGTAAGAATATTGATGATTGAAAGTTGAAGCCAAACTTTATTTCCATATGAAGATAGAATGCACAAAGGAATGATGAGGGAGCCTTGAATCTTTAAAGGGTTGTGGATTTCGAAAAAGCAGACTAACTCTCAAGTTTTAAGATATGTCTTTAAGTTTTAAGGTTTCAAGTGTTAAAGGATGGCTCCATGATGTTCAGGAAGGTCGAGGTTCTCAAATGACATGATGATACTAAAGAAAGAGCCTATGTAGTTACTACTACTATGATCTCCATTAGAAGAACAAAGTAGTTGATGTTGGACACATCTCCCTAGTTAAGGGGGAGTTTGGATATATTCCCTATGTGTGTAATGGAATGTGTATATCCTCCTTGGTTGAGAGGGACTGATGATGGACATGATTATCTACTTCATGTGTCATACACTAGGCCAGGGCTAACAATTGTACCTATAGTGAAGGCCATGAGGAAAGAATGGGGACCAAAGAATTGGGCAAGCATCTAAGACTGGTACTCCTTGAGGATAAATGTTCCTTCAAATTTGACCTTGATGATGATGAATTTGTACTAATATGTATAGCATAAAGATTGAGGTGTCGGCCAGATCATGATGATGAGTTGTTGTACCTTAGGATAATTAGCCCGTATGATGGTACTTAGGGTTGATAACTTAATTGATGGCTTTGATGGTACCTAGATCCTTGTTGGTGTCTTAGCAGGTAGCCTAGATGGCATTTAGGTCCTGTTGTGCTTTACAACAACCCCCCCATTTCTAATCATTATTTCTTTAGAAAAACTATCATATGAAATGGGTCCCTTTTCATTTTGATTGGTATCAATATTATATTGTTCAAAAAGGTCCGAAAACAAAATGAAAAACATTATGAAAACCTTTTCGATAAACCCATTTTGATCATAATATAACAAATAATCAATCTTTGATCATTGCGATAAAGCGATCGCAAGATCGCATATCGCAATGACATAGGGAGTATAAGTGGATGGCCCATTGATTTTCGCCGATGCGATATCGCTATCGGCTATCGGCAATATTCTATGCATGTTCTTAAAGCGCCCCACGCCATTCACCCCGATGCGATGCGATTTCGCTATCGGCGATCGGCGGTATGTTATCCATATTTTCATAGAGCACCCATACTCCCGATGCGATGCGATATCGCTATCGGCGATCGGGGATTTCAAAAGGTGCCAACATAAGAAGTTAAGCTTTCCCCGACGCCCGATTGCGATAAAGCCAAAAGCGCAGATTTCAAAAAAGCCGTTAAGACAGAGGGATATTACGATCAATTCATATTAAAAGCTTGATCTGTCGAACAGTGATTTACCTCCGCTCAACCGCCAAAACATCCAAGGCACGCTTAAACGAATCATTCGGCCGATTAATGATATGATGGGCATTTAAAGGATTGGCAGGTTTAAACGGCCATTTAATGTAATAATAAGTTCTGAAATCTCCCATAGATTGTATTCACGGCCATTTTGAAAGCTAGTCCCTCACCATGCATTGATCAATTTATCTTTCTCATATTGGGTTTTCATTGTCAACTCTCTGTGTTACGTTCATTTTCACCTCTATGCAGAATTCATCCAAAGAAGAAAACTCAAGCAGAATGGGGAAGAAATCTAAGAAAACCACGGTCGCTTCTGTTGCGCCAGCCACAGGACAAGCCGTCGCTGATCCAATAAACAAAAAGAAAGGATTGATATATGATATTACATGTTCTGGTCTTGGCAGAACTACTTGGCAAAGTACCTACAACCTGATTGAAATCGAAGAACCCAAAGTGACAACAGTACAAGCTTCTGCAGATTCAACTCGGAAATCTGATGGTACTTTAAAGGACCTGGCTGACTCCTTCCTTCATCGGATAGCAGCTCGGGAGCAAATTCTCCCATATACAGATGTAGTGCGATGGGCAATTGAAGAAATCCCGATCATGGACAGAACCTTCTGCACCAGAGACGAGAGGATTTTCGGGCCATTCAAGGCTGATGATTTAAGGCAAATGCATCATTTGCCTGAGCCAGAGAAGAAGTACAATAAGGCGTTTTTGGAGAAATTCCGAAAAGAGAATGAGGTGGAATCCGAACCCATCAGGGATTGGAGACAAAATCCAGCAAAACACAAACATGAATCTTCCAGTAAGTACTCGGTTGATTCCCTATGTCCTCCTTATTGTTATGCTAGAATAATGATGTGTAGATTGTGGGGATTGCACGACTCTTCTAATTTCACTATAGAAATGGTTCCCTTGATGGAAGCGGCATGCAACAGTGAAATAATGGATTGGGCCACTATTCTCTCAGATAAACTAGCAACTGCTGTCCTTGAGTTTAGAAATAAGACTCGTATTACTGAAAGGGTAATTCCCCCATTCTATTACAGTGCCTATATTTTAGACACCTTGTGTTTTAACTCTGAATTTCCGGTGCTCGGCTGGAGGTGGACTCCACAAGACCCCATGTCGATTCATATATACCATCAGAAATTGTGGAAATCCTCGTATAAGCACCATTTATACAAAGTATGAAATGGCTTTATGTTACCTATTCATTATTCTATTTTTGATAAACCTGCTCCCAAGATTTCTTATCAAGCCGGAATTGACTTAACATCAGTAGGAAGATGGTTCGGGGAGGAGAAGTTCACTTATATAAGAGTTTTTGGAAGCCAAGCCGAACCTCACGTCCTTCCTTTGTACATACCTGATAAACTGCTGGCGAGGGAAATAGCTTACCAGATTATTGCTGAGAGTGTTACACAGACTCTCAAGAAAAATAAAAAACAGGGCTGGCCCTCTTTTCCTTTGAGATGCGGTGTTTATACCTTGCATGATCTCAAACATGCAGAGAAAGAAGCTACTAAAATGAAATCATTAACTCTAGCAACTCTCCCCAATAGGCAATTTGATCCAAACAAAGTCGCCTATAATGCACTCGAACAGGCCAAATTGTCAAAATTTGATCATAAAGAAGATATGTTTGACGACCTGTTCTCTTCAGCTGAGTCAATAATGCAGGTTAAAGCATTTGCCAGAATGAAATATCAAGATGAAGGGTTGATTGAATTTAACAGACTTAGAGAACAGAGGTTGCAAACTCTGCCTCTAGATCTATTAGCAACAACCCCAACAACATCGTCAAGCGAGCCTGAACGACAACAGTCAAAGGAACCTCCGGTTACAACAAAAGAACAAGAGAAGCCACGGGAGGAAACTCAGGAGAAAGAGCAGGAGAAAGAGCAAGAGAAAGTGCGGGAGGAGACCCAGACTAAAGAGAAAAAACAGACCAACATTGAAATAAATGTGGATACCCATATCGATCCTAAATTGCTCCAGGAATGGCAGCAATTTGATTATATTATCAGTGGTCTGAAGTGTTCCAAGAACACTGAAACTTCTAAAGCAACAAACACACAGGAAACCACTTCACAACAGGTTCTAAGTGGAACCAGCGGCCCACCCATTTCAAAAGAAGTAGAGATAATACCGAAGGACCCCTCCGATCAAATCATTTTGCAGGTAGAAGAGATTCCTCCCTTGGATGTCTTCTACAGCCCAAGACATAAAGCTGTAGTAAAACGACAGAGGAAGAGAAGAAGGCCTGATCAACCTTCTCTTTTCCCAGAACAGACGGTCACGGGCAATGTGGTTTGGAAGGAGGAATTTGACCCCTCTGATGACCTGACAAAACTGTCACAATATGCCGGAGCCTATTCGGCAGCAACAATAGATAAGGCATCGAAGGTGAGTCTTTTACTAAAAACAAAAGACCAGGAAATCTTCTCATTACAGGCACAGCTAACTGAGGCAAAGGAAAAAGCGGAGCAGGCAGAACAGCAATTGTTGACACAACAACAATTAAACAATCAACTAACTCAACAATTGCAGGCGGAAAAACAAAGGACTGACCACAGTGCAATCCAGAAGCAGAAAGAATTATCAAAGGCCTTGGCACAGTTGAAAGCAACAAATGAAAAGATGCTAAAAACAGAAGATGAGCAAATTGCTCAACTATCAGCACAGGTCGAGAAAACAAAGGGCGTTCCACAAGTAACTGAATTCAGAATAGAAGCGCTACAGATAAATACTGCATTGATAGCCCAAATTAAGCTTCTATGTCAACAAATCGCCTAGGCAGAGCCACTATGTGAATTAACGGCATCCATAAGCGAAAAAGTAGAAAAGGCTAGGACGGAATTGGATCAAGCTGAAGAAATGATAGCGGCATTTCTTGACTGGCAAGATTCTGATCAAGGACAAGCGACAAATTTACCAAGAATTTTAGAGTCACATAAAGATATACTATTTACAGAATGACAGTCCCAATTAATGAAAGCAGAGAGGGCAGTTTCAAGATGCAAATCAACTTCAAGCAATCTAGTTGAATTAGTCAATAACACCCTCTACTTGTCAAACATGATTTCCCAATGCACACCAGGAAAATTGACCGCGATGAAAACATTGGAGCAGTCATGTTATCCGGATCTAGAGGAAAAGGGAAGGTTAATTGCTGGAATTAACAGTTTAACGTGGGACACCTATTGGTTCTTCTTGGTAAAACCACACACTCAGAGTGCCGCCCTCAAGTGCCTTACAGATGCAATCGGGTATATTATCCCCGATATTCAGGATGCCACCTATGCCGCCCAGCTCAGCACTCGCCTCAACAAACCACCCGAAGTGGAGCCAATGCTTGCGATAAGTCAGCTCAGATTTAAAGGCAAGCAGCCTGCTTGATGATTCATGCCGCCGAATGCCAGATTGCTGAGGAAGATATTATCAAAATCAATTGATACCAATTAAGTAGGATTTCAGTTTCATAGATAGCTTAATTAGGTATTTATAGACCCTTTCATGTTTTTAGAAAGGGTCGTAAAGTTTTGTACTTGACTGAAAGACTGAAGTTGCACTATTGTGCTTCAGCCATATTCTTTTATAAAACTGGACCAGTTATTCTAATTTCGACAAGGAAGCTTTTATGCAAATGTGCACTACTGTCTTTGTTTGGAAGTATTTCTGCGTTGAAGGAAGAATCATAGATAGCGATTGATATTGGGAGTGTTTATCAGCTCATATGGTACTATTATCTATGTCTGTTATCCATTCTTTTCATATGAATTGTTATTTAATTACCTTTGCTATTATCGAATATATGTATGTGTTTTAATAGCATTTCCGTATTCCTTCCACTATTGGATGTTTATGGTATGCCTTTCCTTTGATCATATATGTGTCGATGATATAAATAGTGTAGCAATATTGCGCTAATCCTTTGTTTAACGATTTAAGCAGAGTAATTCTGAATGAATAAATTTCATGTTTATTGAATAGAGTCATCTACATGCCTGTTTATAAACATAGATCATCAAGCGCTACACTTTAAAAGTACAATAGTTCCCGGGATTAGTAGTAGTTCCTTTATTTCGTCAATAGATTAAGCTATTCGCCTATCATATAATTAGTTAACCAATCATTCATTTATCCCGTTTATCCATTTACTGGGAAACTGGTCCCATTATCCCCAGTCGGAGCCACCATTCCAAACGGAAAAGGAGCTGTACTAAGGTCCGGACTGGGTGGTTATCCCCCAATGTTGATACAACGATTTTCGGGGCATCAACATTTTTGGCGCTAGAAGGAGGGCTTCAACTGTGAATGGCAAGCAAACCTAAATCTGTAGGCCATTCTAAGAGTAATTCTCCCTCCGTATCTCCTCGTACTTCCCAATTGCATGCTGGTTCTCCAGTATTCAAACAAGAAGAAGAGGAATCCACTACCACTGCTCACACCCATCATACTCCAGAACAATTAAGTCTTGAATCCCCTGAAGTTCAGTCTCTTATCCACAAACTTCAGAGCTTCTCGATTTCACCACAGAAATCTGAGGTATCACAAAGCAGTGCGACTTCGCAGTTTAATCTACCTCACCCTCTCACCAGACTTCAGAGCGAAAAGCTCGGTATTGAACCTACTGAGTTCCCTTTACCCAAAAGGAAAAAGGCGAAGAAATATACTGAAGGATCTGACAGTGAAGAGCTCTCATCCTCAACCTCCATCTCACTTTCCCCTGTGCGAAGTCAACCATCCACTCCCTCATTACATACTGTTGTTCATCAGGGACTAGGAGCTTTAACATCACCATCTGCTCACTCCGCAACATTATTTCCTTCCCAGACATTTGGAATTTCAACAGTAGCATCATCCGCTACTGCTGTTATAATGGCAGATCCATGGACCAGGCCTGGTGCAGTCAACATGGCTGCACCATTGCATGCATTACTTGATGCTCCTGAAAAATGGATACCCAAGTTCAACCCAGATGATGGGACCCAAGCTGAGGAACACATTAATAACTTCATGTTGGCAGTCAACTTGAAAGGAGTAACAGAACAAGATGTTGTTGTTAGACTTTTCCCTTATACCTTGCAAGGATCAGCAGGGTCCTGGTATTTTTCTTTACCCTCTGGTTCCATTACCAGTTGGAACACTTGCCAAGAGCAGTTTCTTACCAAGTATGGAGATGATAGGTCTTTGGCTACACTAATAAACGATCTCTCCAATCTTAGGATAGAGCATAGGGAACCAATTAAGGAATTTAATGCCCGATTCAATAAACTCTTAAATAAAATCCCGACGGCCTCCAAACCAAGTGAACAAATTCGAAGCGAATGGTATATAACCGCCCTACCTGCCAATATAGCTATTTTTGTAGACAAGGCTGGGAAACCTACTTTATCTGAAAACATGAAAGAAGCACTTGCTGTGGAGAAACACATTAATGCTCTGGAAAAGAAAGCTGCTCTGGAAGACAGAAAAGCCAAAAAAAAAGTTTCTTTTAAAGATGATTCTAGGAAGAAAACCCCAAAAGATCCATATGACATGGAGGGTTTGCAAAAGGTCCTCAAGACTTTGTCAAACGAAATGGTTGAAATCAAGAAACAGGTAGCCAAAACCTCAACCAAAAGACCCTTTAGAAATTATAAGAAAACTGAATCAAAGCCACCAAATGTTATATCAAATGCGGATTCAGATCTTGAAGAAGGAGAAGAAGAAACAGCTACACCTACTGATGAAGAAGAGGAGATTGTTGAATGTCACGGGATGTGGGATTTCATACTACCCAACTCCGATACCGATAATGAAGAAGAAGCGTTCCCTGTCACTACTAGGAGTAAAAGTACCTCCGAACCTGTTCAGGCAACTTCAAAGAAAAGGAGTGCAAGTGCTGCTACAACAAAGGAAAAAGCATCTACAAAGAAGCCACCTACAGCGGTCCCTCAAAACCAACCTTCAACCTCTAATACTCCTTCAACATCTAAAACTCTGGTAGTATCCGATTCGATGGATTACAATATTGTTGATGATATGAAGAAAACTAAGGCAAACATTACCATGTTTGAACTTAGCAAATTAAAACATCAGCAGAAATTGCTTCTCAAAGAATTTAATGTTGTTCCCACTTCACCTCTTCCCAGTGCTAAAGCTGCTGGTGATACAGGTCATCCACCTTCTGGTATGGTTGAAGCTACTGATGCAGTCCTAATAGGAGATAGATCAAACTCTCATACTCCACCTTTCCTTCTAACCTATGAGATCTACAATAGAAACCTGCACAACTGTTTGATTGACTCAGGGGCATCTTCTAACATAATGCCAGCTTCAGTTTGTTCCAAACTGAACATTGAACCCCAGAAGTCTGCTATTCATATTGTACAGTTGGACAGGACCAAAGTACAGGTTTTAGGAGAGATTAATTCCGTAACTATCAGGTTATCTGCTGATCCCAGAATAGTACAAAGGATTGATATCCTAATAGCCGATATACCTGAATTTTACGGTTTGATCTTGAGCAGGGATTGGTCTGAGAAACTACATGGGTATATTTCTACTGATTGGTCACATATGTGGCTTCCCTATAAGGGTAAGCCAAATCAAATAAGGATTGATCGAGAAAAACATATGACCCATACAGTTACTGAGTTTGAGCAAGAAAACCAACCAATAGCATTTAATAATAACATTTTGGGGAACTATTCATCAAAGTCATTCTTTGGCAACTTCGCCGCCCAGCCATCCCCTTTCTCAGTAAACCATTTTGCATCTCAGATTGAGAATTTTTCACAAACAGATAGGTCTAGATGTTTCAATGGTGCTGAGAAAACTGTAAATAAATTTGTTAATACTTCTTTATTTTGTTCGTTATATTTCGATGGGTCCAAATCTAGTGAGGGCTCAGGAGCAGGATGTATTTTGATTAGCCCACAAGGGGAAAAAACAATGCTGTCCTGTAGGTTAGAATTTGAATGCACAAATAACACAGCAGAGTATGAAGCCTTAGTCCAAGGGCTATATAAAGCCATCGGCCTCAAGGTCCAATATTTGAAAGTGTTCGGAGATTCTGAAATTATTATCAAACAGGTAAGGAATACAATTCATTGTCTTTCCACCCATCTCAAGCATTATCAATCGCTGACACAAGAACTTACCTCCCACTTTTTGGCATTCAATATTTCTTCTATTCCCAGGTCTCAAAATTCGGCAGCCGACCTACTAGCCAATGTCGCTTCCAAGCTCCTACCTTCCGAAGACTACAGCCCAGATAGATTTTCAGTAGAATTGCTTTTTAGGCCATCAATTCCTGACAATGTCACAAATTGGAGAGTATTTAACCATGATGAAGACATTTTGCAGTTCTTAACTTTCGAAAAGTCCTATGATGATCAAATCATCGAGGAAAACGAGCATGACCTTCAAATGAGAGGTAAACCTGAGGAAAATTCAATCCCTAAGCCTGTGGTAAAGCTTGAGGATCTGTATGATATTAAAGACAGGTTTAAACCTGTGACTAATGCAAAGCTCCATAGTTCTACCCTAAGGTTTGAATTGATAAACCTAGGCACTGAGCAAACTCCTCAAAACATTAATTTAGGATTGGGACTTTCCTTAGAAGAGAAGGAGGCATTCATTAGACTGTTAAGGAAAAATAAACAGGTTTTTGCTTGGAAATATGATGATTTAAAGACATATGATACATCCATCATCCAGCATACCATTCCAATGCTTCCCAATCAGAAACCAATTCAGCAGAAGTTGAGGAAAATACATCCGAACTTAGAGAGTCAAATAAAATCCGAACTTAACAAACTCTTGAAAGCTAAGATTATTTTTCCCGTTCGGCACTCAAACTGGGTCTCCAATATGGTGCCAGTCAGAAAGAAAAATGGCGACATTAGGATTTGTATTGATTTCAGAAATTTGAACAAGGCAAGCCTAAAAGACAATTTCCCATTACCTACCATGGAGCAGATACTCCAATCAGTGGCAGGCTCTGAGTTAATGTCCTTTCTAGATGGTTTCTCAGGATATAACCAAGTTCTGGTTCATCCTGATGACCAGCTTAAAACCACATTCAGAACAAAATGGGGAACATATGCGTATCAGAAAATGCCTTTTGGACTTATCAATGCAGGAGCGACGTTCCAAAGAGCAATGGATATAGCTTTTAAAGGGTTGATTAATAGAACAGTAGTCGTCTATTTAGATGATATTACTGTATTTTCCAAAGAGAGGTCAAATCATTTGCATGATCTAAATCAAATCTTTCAACGCTGCAAAAGATATGGCATTTCTCTTAACCCTAAAAAATCTTTCTTCGCTCTTGACCAAGGAAAGCTTTTAGGCTTTATCGTGTCTAAAGATGGTATTTATATTGATCCTGATCGGATCAAAGAAATCTCTGAAATCCCTTTCCCTCATAATAAAAAATCCATGCAGTCATTTTTAGGCCAAATCAATTTTGTCAAAAGATTTGTTCCAGATTTTTCTCAAATTATTTTGCCACTTCAAACTATGATTAAGAAAAATTCAATCTTTAAGTGGGGATCAACAGAAAAGGAAGCGTTTGATTTAATCAAGCAATCAATAATCAATGCCCCAGCCTTAAATACTCCAAATTTTTCTAATCATTTTACATTGTATACTATCGCATCCAACTTTTCTTATGCAGCAGTACTCATGCAACTCAATGATCACAATGTGGAAGAACCCATTTCATTCTATAGTTCAAATCTTCAGGGTGCTGAATTGAATTACTCAGAAGTAGAAAAACAAGCCTTTGCTGTGTATAAAGCTGTCAAACATTACAGACCCTTCCTTTTAAAAGCTCACACAAAAGTTATAGTTCCTTTCCCCGCAGTAAGGCAACTATTGATCCAAAGGGAACTAGGTGAAAAAAGGGCAAATTGGGTTACAACACTTCAAGAATATGACTTAGAAATTAAACCAGCAAAGATTGTTAGAGGTCAAGGTTTTTGCAGGTTATTGGCAGGAGCATCCAACATTCCAGAATCAAGTGATACAGATCAAACCAAAGATATCAACCAGATAAGTATTACTGATTCTGAGTCACAATATGCTGACTTAATCTTTTATTTAAAAAATGGATATGCACCTCCTAACCTGTCTTACAAAAACAAAAGGGCCATTAGATTGAAAGCTAAAAATTTTACAATTATTGATGATGTGCTTTTTAGGCGAAATTATGATTCAATCTTATTAAGGTGCCTAGAAAAACCTGAAGCACAAAAGGTTTTGCAGGAATTACATGATGGACCAGCAGGAGGACATTTTGGAGCTGACACAACAGCCCATAAAATCATTCATGCTGGCTACTATTGGCCCACTCTATTTAGAGATGCTCATGAATATGTGAGGAAATGCCAAAATTGTCAAACTTATAGTGGAAGACAAAGAAAATCAGCTTTCCCTTTACAGCCGGTCAACATTGAACAACCATTTGAACAATGGGGATTGGATATCATTGGGGAAATTACTCCACATTCTTCCAAACAACATAAGTATATCCTTACTGCTACCGATTATTTTACTAAGTGGGTTGAAGCAATTCCTTTGAAGACAACGAATTCTGATGCAATCATTGAATTCATAGATCAATTCATCATTACCAGGTTTGGTGTCCCAAATGCTCTTGTTTTTGATAATGCATCTTATTTTTCAGGTAATGCTATGTTTGATTTTGCTATTAAAAGAGGATTTAAATTAAAATATTCCACTAATTACTACCCTCAGGGTAATGGTTTAGCAGAATCTACAAATAAAAATCTGATTAAAATTATTAAGCGAACTATCGAACAGAACCATAAAACATGGCACAAATCCTTAATATTCGCACTATGGGCTGATAGGATAACACAGAAGGCTTCTATAGGATCATCTCCGTTTAACCTTGTGTATGGAAAAGAGGCAGTGGTACCAACTAATCTTGTCCTACCTTCCTTAGCCCTAGTTCAGTTTATTGAGGAAAGCCCTTCTTCTTCTATTCAGTTTAGACATGACCAAATTCTAAAATTAGAAGAGGAAAGGGAAAAAGCCAAGGTTATTCATGCAAAACATCAGCAAATCATCAAGTCATCCTTTGATTCAGTCTCATCCGGTTCAAAACAATTTCAAGTCGGTGATTTAGTTCTGAAATGGGACAAAGCCCACGAAGACAAGGGAAAACACACCAAGTTCCAGAAGATGTGGCTTGGGCCATTTCAGATCTGTGAGAAGATAGGCCATTCGACCTTCATATTACAAGATTTATCAGGTTTGAGAGATTCTCTCCCTGTTAATGGCCTTATCTTAAAGAAATTCTTTAATTGAGGAGGTAACCCCTTCTTTTTAGTTTAATAGAGTTTTGTAGTTTGTAGGACCATTAGAAAATAAAGTTATAAGGTATCTTCCATTGACCTTTGCTGTATTTAAAAGTTGCTCAACAGAGGTAGTCTGGATATTTGCTTTTAGATAATAGAAGTCTTACATAAGAGGAAAAATTTCTAGGAAACTAGGTATACTTGCATCCCAAAATCACAATTCAATTTTTGTGAACCCCTCTCGAAGTTTAGAAGTATTGTAAATCATTTTATGTTTTCAGATTGGCCACAAAAGGGTTATCAATATCAAAACAGAAACTAATTCAACTTCAGCATCTTTAACTCTTATCTTGTCATCCATTTACTCTTAAGGAGAAAATTGTCCATCCCATTCACCAAAGATTATTGTTACTCAGAGTGTAATTCTAAAAAATCTGATATTAAAGATATGAGGTCTTATTACAAGCCTGCTTACCATGTTCATAGGGAAATAGTTTAACCAACATTACCAATACTGCATACCAAAACAGGGTAATGGCTTAGAATTCTAAGACAAGGGGTCTCATCACGAGCCAGCTTGTTTGGTTAAATTACTACCAGTGAATGGCATTGTCAATCGCTGGCCACCAAACCAGGACAATGGCTTTTTGTCTTAGCAATAACAGAAAATGAAAGGAAATACAAAATATGAAAACATGTTTTGAATTCATTCTGTTAATCACACTCTTAAGTGGATGCGACCGTGGACAATAATATGGTTAAAAGGTATCCCTGTCGAAACTATGAACGTTTGCTGGCAGCAGAGGCTCTACCTATGACAAAGGAGTCAATTCTAAAAGCTGATTTGGAAAGGTTCTCTATTTTATCATTATAAACCAAGAAACGCCAATTTAAAACTTAGAATGTATCTAATTTTAAACAAGAGAGGAAATTAACAAAGATAGTTTTATTTTATTTAGAATGCAAATATACCTAGTTATATTAGAATCTTTTCCCTTTAATGAGAACTCTATTTTGGAAAAGTTTAAGTATTCCCATACTTTTCAGAGATAATTGTTTCTTCCAGCGAATCGCCAATTGTTGTGCTTTACAACAACCCCCCATTTCTAATCATTATTTCTTTAGAAAAACTATCATATGAAATGGCTCCCTTTTCGTTTTGATTGGTATCAATATTATATTGTTCAAAAAGGTCCGAAAACAAAATGAAAAACATTATGAAAACCTTTTTGATAAACCCATTTTGATCATAATATAACAAATAATCAATCTTTGACCATTGCGATAAAGCGATCGCAAGATCGCATATCGCAATGACATAGGGAGTATAAAGTGGATGGCCCATTGATTTTCGCCGATGCGATATCGCTATCGGCTATCGGCAATATTCTATGCATGTTCTTAAAAAGCCCCACGCCATTCACCCCGATGCGATGCGATTGCGCTATCGGCGATCGGCGGTATGTTATCCATATTTTCATAGAGCACCCATACTCCCGATGCGATGCGATATCGCTATCGGCAATCAGGGATTTCAAATGGTGCCAACATAAGAAGTTAAGCTTTCTCCGACGCCCGATTGCGATAAAGCCAAAAGCGCAGATTTCAAAAAAGTCGTTAAGACAGAGGGATATTACGATCAATTCATATTAAAAGCTTGATCTGTCGAACATTGATTTACCTCCGCTCAACTGCCAAAACATCCAAGGCACACTTAAACGAATCATTTGGCCGATTAATGATATGATGGGCATTTAAAGGATTGGCAGGTTTAAACGGCCATTTAATGTAATAATAAGTTCTGAAATCTCCCATAGATTGTATTCGCGGCCATTTTGAAAGCTAATCCCTCACCACGCATTGATCAATTTATCTTTCTCATATTGGGTTTTCATTGTCAACTCTCTGTGTTACGTTCATTTTCACCTCTGTGCAGAATTCATCCAAAGAAGAAAACTCAAGCAGAATGGGGAAGAAATCTAAGAAAACCACGGTCGCTTCCGTTGCGCCAGCCACAGGACAAGCCGTCGCTGATCCAACAAACAAAAAGAAAGGATTGATATCTGATACTACATGTTCTGGTCTCGGCAGAACTACTTGGCAAAGTACCTACAACCTGATTGAAGTCGAAGAACCCAAAGTGACAACAGTACAAGCTTCTGCAGATTCAACTCGGAAATCTGATGGTACTTTAAAGGACCTGGCTGACTCCTTCCTTCATCGGATAGCAGCTCGGGAGCAAATTCTCCCATATACAGATGTAGTGCGATGGGCAATTGAAGAAATCCTGATCATGGACAGAACCTTCTGCACCAGAGACGGGAGGATTTTCGGGTCATTCAAGGCTGATGATTTAAGGCAAATGTATCATTTGCCTGAGCCAGAGAAGAAGTACAATAAGGCGTTTTTGGAGAAATTCCGAAAAGAGAATGAGGTGGAATCCGAACCCATCCGGGATTGGAGACAAAATCCAGCAAAACACAAACATGAATCTTCTGGTAAGTACTCGGTTGATTCCCTATGTTCTCCTTATTGTTATGCTGGAATAATGATGTGTAGATTGTGGGGATTGCACGACTCTTCTAATTTCACTATAGAAATGGTTCCCTTGATGGAAGCGGCATGCAACAGTGAAATAATGGATTGGGCCACTATTCTCTCAGATAAACTAGCAACTGTTGTCCTTGAGTTTAGAAATAAGACCCGTATTACTGAAAGGGTAATTCCCCCATTCTATTACAGTGCCTATATTTTAGACACCTTGTGTTTTAACTCTGAATTTCCTGTGCTCGGCTGGAGGTGGACTCCACAAGACCCCATGCCAATTCATATATACCATCAGAAATTGTGGAAATCCTTGTATAAGCACCATTTATACCAAGTCTGCAATGGCTTTATGTTACCTATTCATTATTCTATTTTTGATAAACCTGCTCCCAAGATTTCTTATCAAGCCGGAATTGACTTAACATCAGTAGGAAGATGGTTCGGGGAGGAGAAGTTCACTTATATAAGAGTTTTTGGAAGCCAAGCCGAACCTCACGTCCTTCCTTTGTACATACCTGATAAACTGCTGGCGAGGGAAATAGCTTACCAGATTATTGCTGAGAGTGTTACATAGACTCTCAAGAAAAATAAAAACCAGGGCTGGCCCTCTTTTCCTTTGAGATGCGGTGTTTATACCTTGCATGATCTCAAACATGCAGAGAAAGAAGCTACTAAAATGAAATCATTAACTCTAGCAACTCTCCCCAATAGGCAATTTGATCCAAACAAAGTCGCCTATAATGCACTCGAACAGGCCAAATTGTCAAAATTTGATCATAAAGAAGATATGTTTGACGACCTGTTCTCTTCAGCTGAGTCAATAATGCAGGTTAAAGCATTTGCCAGAATGAAATATCAAGATGAAGGGTTGATTGAATTTAACAGACTTAGAGAACAGAGGTTGCAAACTCTGCCTCTAGATCTATTAGCAACAACCCCAACAACATCGTCAAGCGAGCCTGAACGGCAACAGTCAAAGGAACCTCCGGTTACAACAAAAGAACAAGAGAAGCCACAGGAGGAAACTCAGGAGAAAGAGCAGGAGAAAGAGTAGGAGAAAGAGCAGGAGAAAGTGCGGGAGGAGACCCAGACTAAAGAGAAAAAACAGACCAACATTGAAATAAATGTGGATACCCATATCGATCCTAAATTGCTCCAAGAATGGCAGCAATTTGATTATATTATCAGTGGTCTGGAGTGTTCCAAGAACACTGAAACTTCTAAAGCGACAGACACACAGGAAACCACTTCACAACAGGTTCTAAGTGGAACCAGCGGCCCACCCATTTCAAAAGAAGTAGAGATATTACCGAAGGACCCCTCCGATCAAATCATTTTGTAGGTAGAAGAGATTCCTCCCTTGGATGTCTTCTACAGCCCAAGACATAAAGCTATAGTAAAACGACAGAGGAAGAGAAGAAGGCCTGATCAACCTTCTCTTTTCCCAGAACAGACGGTCACGGGCAATGTGGTTTGGAAGGAGGAATTTGACCCCTCTTATGACCTGACAAAACTGTCACAATATGCTGGAGCCTATTCGGCAGCAACAATAGATAAGGCATCGGAGGTGAGTCTTTTACTAAAAACAAAAGACCAGGAAATCTTCTCATTACAGGCACAGCTAACTGAAGCAAAGGAAAAAGCGGAGCAGGCAGAACAACAATTGTTGACACAACAACAGTTAAACAATCAACTAACTCAACAATTGCAGGCGGAAAAACAAAGGATTGACCACAGTGCAATCCAGAAGCAGAAAGAATTATCAGAGGCCTTGGCACAGTTGAAAGCAGCAAATGAAAAGATGCTAAAAACAAAAGATGAGCAAATTGCTCAACTATCAGCATAGCTCGAGAAAACAAAGGGCGTTCCATAAGTAACTGAATTCAGAATAGAAGCGCTACAGATAAATACTGCATTGATAGCCCAAATTAAGCTTCTATGTCAACAAATCGCCTAGGCAGAGCCACTATGTGAATTAACGGCATCCATAAGCGAAAAAGTAGAAAAGGCTAGGACGGAATTGGATCAAGCTGAAGAAATGATAGCAGCATTTCTTGACTGGCAAGATTCTGATCAAGGACAAGCGGCAAATTTACCGAGAATTTTAGAGTCACATAAAGATATACTATTTACAGAATGGCAGTCCCAATTAATGAAAGCAGAGAGGGCAGTTTCAAGATGCAAATCAACTTCAAGCAATCTAGTTGAATTAGTCAATAACACCCTCTACTTGTCAAACATGATTTCCCAATGCACACCAGGAAAATTGACCGCGATGAAAACATTGGAGCAGTCATGTTATCCGGATCTAGAGGAAAAGGGAAGGTTAATTACTGGAATTAACAGTTTAACGTGGGACACCTATTGGTTCTTCTTGGTAAAACCACACACTCAGAGAGCCGCCCTCAAGTGCCTTACAGATGCAATCGGGTATATTATCCCCGATATTCAGGATGCCACCTATGCCGCCCAGCTCAGCACTCGCCTCAACAAACCACCCGAAGTGGAGCCAATGCTTGCGATAAGTCAGCTCAGATTTAAAGGCAAGCAACCTGCTTGATGATTCATGCCGCCGACTGCCAGATTGCTGAGGAAGATATTATCAAAATCAATTGATACCAATTAAGTAGGATTTCAGTTTCATAGATAGTTAGCTTAATTAGGTATTTATAGACCCTTTCATGTTTTTAGAAAGGGTCGTAAAGTTTTGTACTTGACTGAAAGACTGAAGTTTCACTATTGTGCTTCAGCCATATTCTTTTATAAAATTGGACCAGTTATTCTAATTTCGACAAGGAAGCTTTTATGCAAATGTGCACTACTGTCTTTGTTTGGAAGTATTTCTGCGTTGAAGGAAGAATCATAGATAGCGATTGATATTGGGAGTGTTTATCAACTCATATGGTACTATTATCTATGTCTGTTATCCATTCTTTTCATATGAATTGTTATTTAATTACCTTTGCTATTATCGAATATATGTATGTGTTTTAATAGCATTTCCGTATTCCTTCCACTATTGGATGTTTATGGTATGCCTTTCCTTTGATCGTATATGTGTCGATGATATAAATAGTGTAGCAATATTGCGCTAATCCTTTGTTTAACGATTTAAGCAGAGTAATTCTCAATGATTAAATTTCATGTTTATTGAATAGAGTCATCTACATGCGTGTTTATAAACATAGATCATCAAGTGCTACACTTTAAAAGTACAATAGTTCCCGAGATTAGTAGTAGTTCCTTTATTTCGTCAATAGATTAAGCTATTCGCCTATCATATAATTAGTTAACCAATCATTCTTTTATCCCGTTTATCCATTTACTGGGAAACTGGTCCCATTATCCCCAGTCGGAGCCACCATTCCAAACGGAAAAGGAGCTGTACTAAGGTCCGGACCGGGTGGTTATCCCCCAATGTTGATACAACGATTTTCGGGGCATCAACAGGTCCTTGTTGAGTTGGTATCTTGGCAAGTGGCCTAGATGATACCTAGAACCTTGTTAGGGTTGGTGTCTTCGCAGGTAGCCTAGATGACACTTGGATCCTTGTTGAGTTGGTATCCTGGCAAGTATCCTAGATGATACCTAGAATCCTATTAGGGTTGGTGTCTTATCAGGTAGCCTAGATGACACCTGGTGTCTTGGTAGGTAGCCTAGATGGCACATGGTGTCTTGGCAGGTAGCCTAGACGACACCTGGTGTCTTGGAAAATAGCCTAGATGACACATGGATCCCTATTGGGATGGTACCTTGGCAGGTAGCCTAGATGGTACCTAGATGGGTTGATACCTTGGAAATTAGCCTAGATGGTATCTAGACCCCTAGCATTATGCATGTTGTTTATGATACTCTTCTTATGAGAAATCTTCAGAAAATCCTTGTACTGATTATACAATTATGGATAGCTCTCTAGTTTAGAGGAAGCGTTGAAAATGTAACTATGTTCAGTCTTCATAATTGTCATTGTACTCATGTCATTATGTATATCTTATGTGTCTATCAAAAGAAGAACGAAAAGAAGAAAGAAAGTTATTATTTTTCAAGCATGGGTTTCATGCTCCATTTAAGTGGTCATCTAGTCAAGCATGCATTTCATGCTCCTAGGGTTTCTCAAGTCAATAAGAGATGTGGCATGAGTCAAGAGAGTCTTTTTCCTATGTATAAGACCCTATTGGACAATTTGTAATGATAAAGAAGAATTATTTTTAAGTCGAAATTTTCAATATTTACCTCCAAGACCAAGTTGGCCCTACTAGTCCAAGTCGGCCTAGAAGAGGTTATTCGACCCTTTGAAAAGGGTATAAATACAAGTGATTTTGACCTCATTAGAAACCATCATCACAAGAAGTTCGATATGAAATAGAAGGGTGTGAAATTCAAGGAAGAAGCCAAGAAATTCAAAGAAGAGATAAGTTGAAGCAAGGAGGAAGGAAAATCAAAGTTCTGGCCTAATTTCTGGATTATTTTCTCTCACACATGCGAAATTATGAAATGTTCTAGGGGGGCGAAGTTGCAGACCTACTGAAGATCCGAAATTTAGATGTTGGGGGCCGAAATTCTGAGTTTGTAGCAATTCTGGAAGGGTTTGACCCTTGTTGACTTGGTTTGACTTTGATTAGTTGGAAGGGATTTTGTTGGAGGGTTGACTTGGAACTTGGAGGAGATCTTGGTATAGGATTTTTAGTCTTGTATTTCTCGTTTAAAGCTATTTCTATAAGAAGAAGAATTTTGACTAGGTTTTCCCCTAAGAGATGTGTTTTGCCCTAGTTGAGAACCTACATCTTGTGTTCATTTTTTTGTGATCTTCATTGTTTCATGGTTTTGGTAATTGTTTGATGAAAAATAACATAATAAGAACAAGAAGAAGAATTTAATATAATATCACAAACAATTATCAAATAAGAGAAATCACCTTACGTGTTGCCATATAGATTTGTCAACATAGTAAACTTATTAATAATAAGTCCCCTGAGATGAGTTTGGAGGGAGGAATCAATCATCCTCTTGTGAAAAAGGAGATGAGAAACTCAAGTTTATCAACAATGAGTGGAATGAAAAAAGAAGGCAAGTAATCCAATTAAGAGGGAGACCAAAGGATTGTTAATAGGCAGGTGCAAGATGAAACAAGTTTAGACAATTTAGCTATTGGGCAAATGAAGCAACCAAATAGGCCCAAGTATCAGGAGACAAGAATGCTTAATTCTACCATCTATGCACTAAGAAATTGACTTAATCCAAATTTGGACAAAAGAATAGAAGACATATAATCTGGTTTTGATGTCAAATATTTGTAGGAGGATCAAAATGTAGAAATTTCTCTATAGATCAGCTAGCTCCGATACTGTTAGAGTCGGTATTTTCGTCCCTCCGTCAGAGATCAAATCCTCTTGTTGCATTTCATGTTAGGTGTCCCGCCCAGTCATTTGCATTCCATTAGGCACATAGATCATCTGACGACAGTGGCATTCCTCCAGTTTCCCTCATGTTATCTACCTACTGGCTCATGTTTGTTCATTTAGAAACATACACAGTCTTATTTTTATCCTGAAAATTGCAAAAGTTGTCTTTAGGGTTTCATGGTCAATTAGGTCTAGCATTTCATTAGGGTTTCGTCAAAAAATGTGTTAAAATGTCCAATAGTTGCCAGCAGGGCATGAGGAGGTTGCAACATCAATAAATTTATTCAACAAGCATTTGAAAATGTGTTTTTCCTCAAAACTCTGTTTTGAGGAAAAAACAGAGTATTTAGTATTTATTGTACAAAATCATGAAAGTTTTTGCTTTCCTCATTGTAAATCCATTCGTCTGCATCCTGGTTTCTTTCCTTAGCCCCGAAAGCTCCATTACCTGCAAAACAAGCGAAGCTCAAGTCATTAAATTCATCACAAAGTGAAAAAGTAGTGAAAAAGTTCAAAAATAGAGTTTAAAGATAAAGTCAAATACAAAACATTATAAAAGTGGATTTCATGAGCCAAAATTTCAAAAGCTCTTGGTTTATAAGCAATGCCTTCATTTGTAAAGTTCATTTGCAAAAGACAAGTAAGACAAAGTGATTTCGTTGAGAAAGAGGAAAAAATTGGGTGAAAATTGCTCCTGGTGACCGGCGCGGCGCACTGGGCCTCAGAACACAGTGTATTTTTGCACTGGCGCGGCGCACTGGTGAGGCGCGGCGCATACAGCCAGGAAGTCCGAAAAACCTCCAAACTTGCTCCAATCACCCGAAATCACGTGGAACGGTCTTGATTCAAGTAGGTAGCATCTTCAAAGCTGTATTTCATCTAAGTTTGACGATGGTTTGATGGTGTGTTTTTTATGGTGCTTGTGAGAAGCAATCAAACCCTACTTAAAAAAAAAAAACTTGCTACCTAGGGTTTGAAAACCTATTTTGCTACCAAGTTCATCATCCCTCCATTACTCCCCTATCCCATTTATTCCTGAATTTCATTGTTCCCTAAGTTCCCCAACCCCCCTAAATTCACTAATCCCTTATCCCAAGTTCCCTTTCCCAAAATCCTAATTGTAAAATCCCAAACCCTAACCCTATACAAAACACCCATAATATCCCATTTTTCCCTAGCTAACTCTGTCCCAACAGTCCCTAAATTCCCATTATTTTTCCCTCTCCTAACAGTCCCTTGTTTCACTGTTTTCCCTTGGTAGCAGAGGTCAAACAATCATCAAAGGCAGTCCAACACAGTTTCAGCACCTATTTCTCCAAGCCAATTTGTCTATCAGCAGTTATGGCATCTGATCCTTCATATGATTATGAAGAAGAGACCCAAAGTGATTCACCCATGGAGGGACATGCACCCAGGAGGCCTCATAGAGGTGGCAGACATATCAGAGAAGAACCTACCACTCTTACTGAGTTGTAGGCCTGCCCTCTTGCCCTCTTTTGTTTCCAGCATCAGTCATGTTATGAATTTTGCGAGAAGGTTGCTCATATTCAGTTTCATCGTGAGTTGGCCCGCTTATTTGTGTTGCATTTGCATGGTGATCAAGCCACTCTTGCCAGTGTTACTTTCACATTAACACCAGAAACCATTTCATTGGCAACCGGCATACCAAACATTGGAGAACCATGGAACAAGAGACAGAAGATTGACCGGCAACACTATGAACCATACATCAAACCTGGTTTTCTGAGGCAGCTTAAGAGAGTGTTTCCTTTTCGGTTTCTCAAGGATGAGTATGCTCCTTTAATGAAACTCATCATGAAGTATTTCACCTGTGAGGGCCAGTTCTCCCGCTTGTATGCTTATCACATCAGGCTGCTGATGCATTTCACTCGGGTGCGAATGATGAACATTCCTTATTTCATATGCCGAAACATAGAAAGGATGACCACTCTTGCGTAGCACAAGACCCCTCAGCAGCAGTTTAACAGTCTTTATCATTTTTCTCTCATCAAAATTGTGGTCGTTCATCAGCTTGGTTTACAGGGCATCACTTGGGATGACTTCATCTCTCGTGAGTATTTCAGAGCTTCACAGGGACCTTCAGAGGTTGGGCATGAGATAGGTGGACCTTCTTATCAGCAGGGCCATGAGACCGCTAGTATGTCGGTGTTCATCTCCTATCAGAGGGGCACTAGACGGTTGTTTGCAGCAGCGAAGCGAGTGTTATCTCCACCCGGGGTGGAAGGGGCCTCGCTTCCTCCATCAGCACAACAGGTTTAGGACCGAGGCAAGAGGCCTCTACAAGAGGAAGGACCATCAGGTGAGCGAGAGACTGGTTTCATCCTCATTGAGGGTGATGATACTGACATGGGTCCACAAAGTGCAAACCTTAGCAGATCATTAAGGAGCAGCAGGCGGACATTGATGCCTTGTCCACCAACTTGGATAGAGCCTAGTGCACTATACAGTATTTGGAGCAGAGGAACAAGCAACTTGAAGATCAGCAGGTGGTGATGGAGTTACAGAACATTCGGCAAAACCGCCAAAGTGCCCGAAGGAGGAGGATAGAGTTCACTTCATTAGAGCAAGAGATCAATGCTGATCGAGAGTCATGGCTTGAAAGAGTCAATACCCACTTGGAGAGGAAGCTAGAGAAGGCAATAAATGAGAAGAACATGCTTAGAAATTTGTCATATCATTATTTGTCTCGGAACTTGGTGTGCCAAGCAAGAATCAGGAATTTGAAAGAAAAGCTAAAGAGAGCATCAAAAAGGAAAAAAGAGGATGAAGGACTTCAAATCTTGGCTGAGGCTTCCTTGGCCCATCAAAGCACTTGATAGAGAAGACTCAGCCCAAATTTCAAGAAATTTGGAGCAATTTTTGCATTTTTGTAAATTTTGGCACAAAAAATAGAGTTTTCCTCCCTATGCGTCGCGCCACGTGGCGCTCGCTTTTGCTAGAGGGCTCTAAATCACAAAAACTTTGCATTTTTGGATTTTTCATGGAAATTTATGCTTGCATACCTACGGCCAAGAAGTTTGGGCAGGTTTTGAGCCTTCAAAATGTCAAAAAACACTCAAAAAATGACCTCACTGCCCCTATTTTGACACATAGGAAGCAGTGTTGGGAGAATGTACTTTTGGAGTGGCAAATGGAGGCCAAATTGAAAAATTCCACTTGGGTTGGAAAGTAGACAGGAACTTTCTAACAAGCACACCTGGAGCTCATTTGGACACCGGGAAGGCCTCCAAAAGTGGGTCCAAACAGGCGCTACGCATAGAGAATCAGGCGCGGCACATAGAGGAAAAATTGCTAGTTTGACCAAATTTTGCTCTGTTTTTCGCCCAGTTTCGCCTAGTTTGACTTTTTCACTTTCCTAATGGCAAATTTATGATGTAATTTGATGGAATTTGATGGATTATGATTTAAATATGTTGGATTTTCACTTGTAGAGGTAGATTCATCAGTTTAGAGGTTGTTTCAAACTGAATGGATCAGTTTCCTTGTTTTTAGAGGCATCAGTTTAGAATCAGTTGGATCAGCTCCTAAACTCATGAGCTCGACCCCTAGAGGCAAGGATGAGCTATGTTTGTCTATGTTATGTTGTTTTTCAGTCATTAGCATGGTTGGACTCTTGAGAAAGCCTTGAGCTTCATTGTACATTCACTTACAGTATTTTGGCTAAGGAATTGAGACCAGGATTTGCAGTACTCTTTGGGATTCATGTGGAAATTTGTATTAGTACAGTGCTTCTCTTTGTAATTGTGAATTTTGTTAATGTATGCCATCATCTATCTTATTTCTTCTGAACTAAACAAACAAGAGTGTAAGTAGAATTCATTGAAAATGCAATGCTCTACTTGAAGTTTGCTTTAGTTGTTTGATGTTTTCAGCTGTTTGGGGAGGATTCATGATTTCCCTTGCCCTCTTCAACGCCTCACCTGTCTTTTCCCTCCATCTCATTAAAATTTAAGTGCCAAAACGATCGCCTACCTTTCTCCATCGAGATCTCTACAGAACTGAGCCTTAATCCCCGCACCCAAAATTTGCTTTCCCCTTGATTCCAACAAAACCCCCCAAAAAATCAAATCAAAGCCTTGTACTTCATACCTAGCCTAAAATCAGCTTTTATTTCAGTCATCTCAAGCCCCATCGATTATCTTTTGCTGAGATTGACCCGGAGAGAGCCCTCTCCTGTCCTCATAGGGCTAGCTACGAGGCTGAGCGTGGTTTGATGTTGGTCCTGGATCCTACCTTTTCAGCCTAAGGTAAATCTAGGCACTAACAGATACCATGTAGAAATTCCCACTGTAGATCACCTAATAATGCAATATACTAAGGCAAAATACTAGATCTACTTGTACAACAACTTTGCGGAATCTTAATTGAATATGAGCAAGATCAAATAGAACACATATAACTGAGAATGAGAATTCAATCACATGAAACACAGAAGAATACTTTGGGGAAAGCCTCAGCTAAAAACATCGATCTTTGTAATATCATACAAGTGGAAATATCTCATGATTACACAAAGCTTTAGCTCACAAGCTATCCAGCTCTCAGTACAATCCCTCACTGTTGCTCATAGGCAGTTAAAGGCTTCTCACAAACCTTCTCCTTTGCCCTCCAAGCCTCCTATTTCCTTGCACAGTTTCTCCTTGGTCCTCAAGCTGCCACCTGTGTGTAATAATCCCTCACACACTGCTCTGACCTCTGAAATAACTGCACAAACCTGAAGGAGATAAATCCTTATGCATAGATGAGTTTCCTTTATAGGAAAAATCCATCCAACTGATAGTACATTGTCCCTCCTCTGATCTAAACTGGGTCTTTCTCTGAACTAACATGCATGAGTTATTTATGAGAGAATATTCAGTTATCTCGAAAGCAACAGTTACATGCATGCAAGCATTAACTAACTGAACTTACATTAATTCAACAAAATGTTTGAATTAATCTAACGGGACTTGACTTAGTTAATTGAGCCAACTAATTACAACTCATCCTTATCCTTTAACTAATGGATAAATCCCTTAATCAAAGGAATAATTGTTGCATGTCCTCACATAGAGTTCATGTTTATTTTTCCTTAACTAATTAACTCAAGATGAATTAATTAATTATTTAAAAACCGCTGCTAAGATCAAATTCGAATTTTACTTCACTATTTTAGTTCAGGGACTAACTGAAATAGGAATCTATCCTGAACTGCTATTTTTAGCAATGCTATTTATAACACTTCCATTTTTCATTCCTTGCTGCTATGTCGAACACTCGTACCCGAACTGCTATTATAGAAGTGCTATTTTTATCATTTCTTGTTGCCATTTTCAACACTCCCCTTCAATAAGAAAGGCATTCAACTCGAACCCGATCTTGAACCTTTGGAATGTTCTGCATGCAACACTTCTCCCAAGTGTTATTGCTCCAGCAACTCTAGAAACAAAAAATTTCCCAACTGACCTCTCTGTTGGCTAGAAACATACTCTGATGCCGAAGCTCCTTCTGTCGTTGACAAGTGCTCCCTCTGTGACCTTTGAGCTACTATAATGCTCCATGCATCTCGCACCGTTGCACACCTCTTTGTGCCATCCTGCACAGGTGCAACACTCCTGTGCCTCTCGCATTGCTACAACTTGCTAGCTCTACACAATCTTGGGACTCCTGCACTGTAGCTCTCTCTGCCGCTCCATCTGCATCTGTCTCTACCCACTCAGCTAGTCCTGCTACTCCTCGTCGGGGCTTCCGTAGCAAATTCGAATCCAAAAGGTTGGGTACCTCAAGGATCCAACCCCTATTTCAGCCTTCGTTGGACGATCACTCCACATCACCCCACCTCCCACCTGGAGGTATGGCTGCATGTGATCCCTCTGCCCACTTGGCTCGAAATTTCCCCCTACTGGAGGTCTTTTCATGAGTGGATGCCTCCACTCAGTCTCCTCTCAACATCTCCAATTATGGCTCCTCCATAATTGTCTAGAGACTTTTTCTCGGACTGCATGTTGAGAGGTAATGTACTCTCCCTCTCAACCACCAAGTATCTAACCTTTGCCTTGCTCCTCAAGGCTTTGCATGCATCTTGTACCTCAAGTGCATACAGGTTCTTGGCTAGCACACCGATCTGTTTCATCTTTCCCGCCATCATAAATTTTTTTGGAAAAAGAGTTGATTTTAAATCAGTGATATCTCCCTCATCGGAACTCTGATTCAGCCAATTTTTTTTTTGAATTTGGGTCTTTTCCGCAAGGAATCCAGATTTGTTAGTTGTTTTTGAAAATTTTGCACAAAAAATTTCATATCTTCTCTGAAAACTCGTGGCCCAAAAGTCAAAACTTTGAATTCTCTTTGATCACCTTTGCTCCGATACCATGTAGAAATTTCTCTATAGATCAGCTAGCTCCGATACCATGTAGAAATTCCTACTGTAGATCACTTGATAATGCAATATACTAAAGAAAAATACCATATCTACTTCTACAACAACTTTGCGGAAGCTTAATCGAATATGAGCAAGATCAAATAGAACACATATAACTGAGAATGAGAAATCAATCACATGAAACACAGAAGAATACTATGGGGAAAGCCTCAGCTAAAATCCCCGATCTCTGTAATATCATACAAGTGGAAATATCTCAGGATTACACAAAGTTTTAGCCCACAAGCTATCCAGCTCTCAGTACAATCTCTCACTGCTGCTTATAGACAATCAAAGGCTTCTCATAAACCTTCTTCTCTGCCCTCCAAGCCTCCTATTTCCTTGCGCAGTTTCTCATGGGTCCTCAAGCTGCCACCAATGTGTAATAATTCCTCACACACTGCTCTGACCTTTGAAATAATTGCACAAACCTGAAGGATATAAATCCTTCTTCATAGATGAGTTTCCTTTATAGGAAAAATCCATCCAACTGATAGTACACTGTCCCTCCTCTGATCTCAACTGGGTCTTTCTCTGAACTGACATGCATGAGTTATTTATGAGAGAATATTCAGTTATCTGGATAGCAGCAGTTACATGCATGCAAGCATTAACTAACTGAACTTACATTAATTCAACAAACTGTTTGAATTAATCTAACTGGACTTGACTCAGTTAACTAAGCCAACTAATTACAACTCATAATTACAACTCATCCTTATCCTTTAACTAATGGATAAATCCCTTAATCAAAGGAATAATTGTTGCATGTCCTCACATAGACTTCATGTTTATTTTTCCTTAACTAATTAACTCAAGATGAATTAATTAATTATTTTACAAACAACTGCTAAGATCAAATTAGAATTTTACTTCACTATTTTAGTTCAGGGACTAACTAAAATAGGAATCTATCCCGCACTGCTATTTTTATCAATGTTATTTATAGCACTTCCATTTTTCATTCGTTGCTGCTATGTCCAACACTGGTACCAGAACTGCTATTTATAGCAGTGCTATTTTTAGCATTTCTTGTTGCCATTTTCAACACAAAACGTAATGATGCAACAAACCCCACAGGATCATGACTATATGGCAGTGCAATATGGAAAATAATAGGTTTCACCTCACTATGTCCATCAAGGCCAACCCATATCATATTATTAAGTGCATCATGATCCCCTAGCAAGGTGACCAATCATATCCCATCTATTTCGTCCCTGCTTATCATGCTTTTCCAATGTCGCAAAAAATGAATATAGTTGTTAATTTAGGCTACAAAAAAACAGAGTCTAGTATGCCCTTCCAAAGAAACATGAGTATTATGTTTTCCAATGCTCTAGTTGTTTACAATAATGGTGTTCTGTCATCAAGCCCATTACAACAACAATGCAACCGCCTATAGTGTAAGATAAATTTTTTATGAGTTTTTATGTAGTGGTTCAGTGCGGTATTTTTACAAACAATTTGTATATTGAGTGTCGTAGGTGACTGTTTTGGGGTTTTAACTCCAATAAGAAAGCACAGTGAACATTTATGCCAAACAAAACTTCAATATCACATAAATAACATAACAAACATACAATAGCAAGGCTTTTGAACATGCCAATACCACTTGTATTAAAATTGAAAGTACACATACCACTCATAGCTCATGTGCCAACCAACAAATGTGAGATAGATTGAGAGATGCCAACAAGAAAATAAGAGATATATGAATGTATATGAGTTTCGTTTTAATATAGATAAGATATCAATAGTATCGTCACCTCTAGCAAGGACTATATATATAAACATGCCAATAAGTAATATAGTAGCAAGACTTTTGAACATGGCAATACCACTTGTATTAAAATTGAAAGTACACATATCATTGATAGCCCAGGCGTCAGCCAAAAAATGTGAGATAGATTGAGAGATACTAGCAAGCAAATAAGAGATATATGATTGTATATTTGTGTCGCTTTAATATAGACAAGATATCAACAATATCATCACCTCCAACAAGGACTATGTGTGTGTGTGTGTGTCCCTTTCAAATGTGTGAATGTGCCTAGAAATAATGTACATGTCCAACAATTTGTTTTAGCATAAATTACCAAGAAAATGATAAGTCGTGGTCTTGAGTACAAATATAGTGCCTACGCAGTTGATAGTCCACTAAGTATTGATTGTGGTGGCTCGTACGGTCAATAAGAAGGCAATTTCGACCTTTGTCCCATTTACACCAACAAATAAACTCATTCTCAATTCTAACTGATATGCAAAGGTTCCCTGGGTTGCCACAACTCATCCTTTGTAAGTTTGAGACAATTGCAACATAAAATAAATGTGTGTGTTTAGCTTGAGAGAGGTCACATGTACAACAAATCAACTAGAGCGAAATCGACACTCTCTTAAGAGCCTTTGGACCACTCATTTATGAACACAATTGTAACACCCTCCTCCCACACTTACCCAAGTTCACTAGTCCACCAGGGAAAATATGTGACGAAGAGTTACTATGATATGACTCAACCTCTTAGGTACAATTAAGGAAGTGGAATTGATGGACTAAAACCTTGCTGACCTTCATCAGGAGCTATAAGACCCCTTAGAGACAAACAACCACTCCAAGTGCCCAACCCTTGAGCTAACTTGCTTTTTCATTGACCTGGACTTCCAGTGACTTACATAACAAGGCAATCCAATGAATGTAAGCCTCTAGTCGCATGGATAACCCTGTCTCCCAGCAACTGCAATCTAAATTACCCAACTTTGTGCATGTGACCTGTTAGAGTCGGTCTTGTCAGTCCTCCATCGGAGATCAAAACTCTTTCTGCATTTCATTTTTAGGTGTCTCGCCCCATTCGCTCAACTACATTCCGCTAGGGGCATGCCAAAATCCGACGGAAGGGTCTTGTCAGTCATTACCCCCCATGTTTTGTACTCGCTGGCTCAAGTCTGTTCATCAAAGTTCATTAAATGACAGTCAATATTTGGTATTTTAATGGGCAAAAAATCATAGTACCCAAACACGCCAGCAAGCTAGAGGGAGGTTCAACAAGTTTCATCTCCAGGTTTTCATCATCCATAATGCTCAAGGGTGATTCCTCTTCAAAAGTTCTCCAACATGAATCACTTGAAAACTGGTTCTGGTCATCCTTTGCCAAATGCCATGACAACTACTCCTGCAAAAAATTGCCAAAAATTTCATTATTTTAGTCAAAAATCGAAAAAGAGAATGTGAAATACAGAGTTGTATTAAGTTGTGGAAAAAGTGCCAAAATGAAACATTGCAAAGTGGGTTGTGAAGAAACAAAAATCAAACCCATGACTCCATGCCTTTATATAGATTTTCTCATAAGAATCAAAGTCATTTTACATGCCAAGGGTGGAGAGAAATCATTTCAAAGGAATTTGCTGAGCCAGCGCGCGTTTTGGGTGAGGTTGAAGGTGTCTTGACAGGTGCGGCGCATACAGTGGGTGGCGCGGCGCATCGGGCCAGCGCGGCGCATTGGGCACGTTCCTCCAATGCTAATTTCAATGGGCGTGGTGCACCGATAGCATGCGGCGCATAGAAAGAGCGGCGCGATGCATACAATATAACACCCCAAAAACACCCGAAAATCCTCCAAATCGCCATTGAATTGCTTGAACGAGCCAGGTAGGGTCGACATCTCATGATTCATCCATTTTTGTGTGTCATATGATGGTGGTTTATGGTCCCAAATATTGAAACAAAATCTCCAAACCCTACCTCTAAAAACCCTTATATCAATTGTTGTTAAGGGTTGCAAATTCATCATTTTGTCACCAAGTTTCCCCTTTCATCCCATCTGTCCCTTTTTCCTTCATTCCCTTTTTCCTTATACCATATCCCTTTGAAGGTCATTGCCCCCATCCCCTAAATTTACTAAACCCTTATGCCCAATTCCCTTTCACCCATTTGCCCAATGCAAAAACCCCAGACCCTACCCTATGCAAAGTTCCCAAACCCTCCTACACTGCCCTAAATAAAATCTATTCTAATACTCCTAATCCCTTCATATTTTCCCTCCCTAACAATCCGTGTTACATTGCTCCCTTGGTGACGGATTTCAACATATCACAACAACAGTCCAACACAGTCTTGCGACCAACATTCATTTCTCCAAGCAGTTTTCATAACATCAATTATGTCATCTGATCATTCATCCGGCTATGAGGAGGAAACTCACAGTGACTCACCCACGGAAGAACGTGCACCCCGAAGGCCTCACAAAAGTGGTAGACATGTTAGAGAAGAACTGACTACCCTCACAGAATTGCAGGCCTGCCCTTTTTCCGTCTCTTGTTTTCGGTTTCAGTCATGCTATGAGTTTTGTGAAAAGGTTGCAAATGTTCAATTACCATGAGTTGGCTCGCCTATTTGTTCTACATTTACATGGTGCTCAAGTTACTGTGGTAGGGGTTACTTTCACACTTACACCGGACTCTATCTCATTAGCTACCGACATGCCTAATATTGGAGAGCCATGGAATAAGAGACAAAAAGTTGACCAACAACATTATGAGCCATATGTTAAACCTACTTTCTTGAGGCAACTTAAGAAGGTATTTCCCTTCCGATATCTTAAAGATGAATATGCCCTTCTAATGAAGTTAATTATGAAGTATTTCAGTTGTGAAGGCCATTTCTCCAGGTTATATGCTTATCACATCAAGTTGCTCATGCATTTCACCCGGGTACGCATGATGAACATCCCATATTTCATATGCCGAAACATAGAGAGGACGACCGCCCTTGTGCAACACAAGACCCCTGAGTAGCAGTTCAACAGCATTTGTCACTTTGCTCTCATCAAGATTTTGGTGGTGCATCAACTTGATTTACAGGGTATCACTTGGGATGATTTCATCTCTCGTGACTTCTTCCGAGCTTCACAGGGACCTTCAGAGACTAGATTTGAGACAAGGGAACCTTCTCATCAGTATGAGCACCATGAGATCGCCAGTATGCCGGTATTCGTCACATATCAGAGGGCCGCTAGACGCTTGTTTGCAGTAGCAAAGCGAGTGTTATCTCCACCCGGGGTGGAAGGGGCCTCGCTTCCGACATCAGCACTACAGGTACAGGACAGAGGTAAGGAGCCAATGCATGATGAGGGGCCATCAGGTGAACGAGAGACCGACTTCGTTCTCCTTCATGATGATGATACAGATACAGATCCGCAAAGTGCACAGCTTAAAGAGATCATCCAGGAGCAGCAAACAAAGATTCAGGCCTTATCCCTTGACTTGGAGAGAGCCGAATGGAATATGAAATATCTAGAGCAGAGGAACAAACAACTTGCGGATCGGAAAGCTGAGATAGAGTTGCAATTGATCAAGGAAAACTGGCAACACATCATGGCAGCACAAGGTAGACCTATGGAGCAAAGAGATGAGGACCGAGAGTATATTTTAGAGAAAGTGAACGTTCACTTGGGGCAGCTGTTGGATAAGGCTAATAGGGAAAAATCCATGCTGAGGCGCATGAATCACCATTACATGGCCCAAAACATGAGCTCCAAAGCAAGAATCAGGAGCCTAAAGGCGAAATTGAGGAAGGTGACAAAAAGACAAAAGAGGAAAAAAGAGCAAGATCGGCTTCGAATCTTGGCTGAGGCTTCATTGGTTCAGCATGACATGTGATAGAGAAGGTACAACCCAAATTTCAAGAAATTTGGAGCACATTTTTGCGTTTTGAAATTTTGTGCACAAAAAACAGGTTTTTTCTCCCTATGCGCCGCGCCACCTGGCGCGCGCTTTTGCCAGGGAGCTCCAAATGACAAAAAGTTTATATTTTTGGATTTTCCATGGAAAATTACGACTGGTGGTGCATGGCCAAGAATTTTGGGCCAATTTTGAGTCCTCAGGAGGTCAAAAATACCCAAAAAAATGAACTCTCTGCCCCTATTTTGACACACAGAAAGCAGCCTTGGGAGATTGCAATTTTGGAGGGGAAAATGGCATCCAAATTCAGAAATTCCACTTGGGTTGGAAAGTAGACAGGTAGGGCTTTCCAACAAGCACACTTGGGCTCAATTTGGACTGTAGGAAGTGCCTCAAAACCCGCTCCAAAGTGGCGCAACACATACATCTTTCGGCGCGGCGCACAGAGACCCAAAGGCCAAAATCACTTCCGCTCCGCGAGAATTCGATTTGCAATTTTCTCCAAGTGTGCCCGTTCATTAAAAATACATTTTTCCTGGCATCAAAGGCAAAGTTTAAAAGACATTTTCATTAAAGGTTGGCTTCTATCCAAGTGGCAAAGGAAGGCGAGCAGTCACCCAAAAAATCTACGCTACAGTTTTGTTTTTTTTGTAACGCTGCACCTGTCACTAATGGTTGGCTTTTCATTTCCAGTTTGTAATGATTTAAAAAAATCCCCAACTTTGGGTTGATCCATTTCCTAATGGCAAAGTCTATTTATTGTATGAAAAACCATTTGTAAAGGGTTGGTTGGAATTTCTGGGAAAAGGTGGGAGAGAAACTCAGTTACTCACTGTACATTTTGACAGAGAATAAATGAAAGATTGCAACTCTGGTTCATGAGATTCCTGTGGCGTGAGTTTAGCAAATGTATTTTCTTTTTGTTTCATATTTATTTCGTTATGTTTCATAGTTCATTCATATTCATTTCCAGTGAAAGCTTCTAAGTAAGAAAAGGTAGAATTCAGTTTACTGCTCTGCCTTGGGAAAGTTTTCACGTTCTATGTTTTCTTCTGTTGAAAAGGATTCATGTATTTATGCCCTTTTCACCCTCTTAAACAATCTCTCCACTTCATATTATTTCAAATCTAATTGCTAGACTTTCTGCCTGTCTTGCCTCACGAAATAATCTGCGTCTTTGAGTTAAATTCTCTGCTCATGTTGTTCCTTGGTCCCATACATCCCAGAAAACTCAGTCATTCATCAAAATACCTCTTTCATATTTATTTACCTAGCCTAAAATCAGTATCCATTTTTAAGTCATTCTCAGACCCTATTCGTTTATTTTTCACTGAGCGTGACCCGGAGAGAGCCCTCTCCTGTTCTGGTAGGGCTAGCTACCAGACTGAGCGTGGTTTGTGGTTACCCTGAATTTTGCCTTCCTTCAGCCTAAGGCAGATTTAGGTGCTAACATAGTGGCGACTCCGCTGGGGACGAAATTCTTTGTTTGTTAGTCTTCTTCGTTGCGTAAACGGCAGGCTTAACCTACAAACACCCCATACTTCTGATAATTCTAAGCTTCCGGATGATAAGTTTAGGATTTGATAGGCTGAGTAAGTTGTTCATGTCCTTTTGATTTTTTGAAAATAGCACGCTGGCTTCAAGAAGATATACCAGAGCTAATCCAGATCCAGATCCTCCTCATATCTACGAAAATCCCAATTTGATTCCAAGACTTCTTCGTCAAGAGAGCTCTATAACTCCCGTGTTCAAATCCCATTCATGTCCTGACATTTTTGAGTATTTTGAAGAGATTGATTTTGATGAGTAGTTTGAATTATCATTGTTCGAGACCAAATCCGAAAGGGCTGTTGACTCTATTGTCCCCAATCCACAGTTTCTTGTAGACCTAGAAACTGAAAGGGCTAATCGGTCAATTGATAATTATATTGCGACACAGCTTCAAACTCCAATTGTTAATTCCCTACAAACTGCACACACTCCTCCAACACCTCCAAGACCAAATCCACCAAGAGTGATGGCTGCTCGTTTTGCACCTCTTGTGCTGCCTCAAGTTTTAGATGACATGCCCGCAGATTATCAAAGCAAAATCCCTTTGTTTGATGGCGCTCCTAACAGCATTACTGCTCAACAACATGTGGACAGAATGGCAGATTTCTATGACCTTCATGAGATCGATGCAGAGAATGTGACAATGAGACTCTTTGTACAGACATTTGCCGGTGAAGTTAGGAAATGGTTCAGAGGTTTTCCGGCTGCACGTATCGCTACCTTGGCCGAACTGCAAAAACAATTTTTAGACCGCTGGGAAGTGAAAAGAATCCTCTTCAAATTCTGGTTGAATATGAACAAATCAAATGAAACGCTGGTGATTCGGTCCAAGACTACTGCATTAGATTCAATTCCGTTTATAATGAAATTCCCGATCATCTAAGGTCACCTGTGGGACTAGCCATGATGAAGTTTCCTGATGGTTTTGATGTTGACATGGCTTATCAATTGAGAGAGAGAGAGCCGGCCACAATGGAAGACATGCAAAAGATCGCGGTCAGCGTTGAAGCGAATCTGCTGACCAAGAGGGCTA
Source organism: Pinus tabuliformis (assembly GCA_031772625.1). Classification (NCBI taxonomy): domain Eukaryota; kingdom Viridiplantae; phylum Streptophyta; class Pinopsida; order Pinales; family Pinaceae; genus Pinus; species Pinus tabuliformis. The sequence continues at coordinate 95,480,793 of CM062805.1, read as the reverse complement.
GAGCAAAAGCAGAAAAGAAGGTCACAGTAAAAGAAGAGTCTTCCTCGATGGATCAATTACTCAGGAAGGTAGAGCAGATGCTTGAAAGGGTGAAACTCGACAAACCTGAGCCACAAGTTAGAAATCCTAACTTCTGTGGCAAGCTGCAGTCACAATATAGAATAAGGCAGAGAGATCAACGAGCCCAAGATCAAACAGCATAGCAGGAAGTACAACGACCACTTCAGCAAAATTTTGTGCATGGACCGGAGTTTGATGAGGAAGGGAAGATAATAGGGGAAGAGAACCACTTCTTTACTCCTAATGATTTGCCTATTTACATTACTGGAGAGGAGGAGTATGCAGAAAGTTCAGCTGCACACAAAGATGCAGATTTCATTCTAGCAAGTGACACAGTTTTGGAAGAAGAATCAGATGAGTATCAAAGAGGCTATATGAATGCTCTGTCCGCTCAGCAGTGGCAATATTCACTTAGGAACAGAGATGTGCCGGTTAACCCAATTCAGAAAAGGAAGGAAGTTTCAACATCAAAGAATGATTCATCAGTTACACAAAAGAAAGGCAAAGAGGCACTCGATCCTGATAGCAACAAATCACCATCAGCGGAAAAATCAAATCAACAAATTGTATCGAGAGAAAAGGAAAAGAAAGAAGTCCCAGTCAGAGAGGTAGAAAAGACTTCCGCTTTTAGTTTAGAGAATGAAATTTCTAAATTGAAGGTATCCATTCCCTTGACATAAATAATGAAGAACAACAGTTATAGAGGGCAAGTTTCTAAATTTTTGAATTGTGATCGAATGTCTGATATGGTGAATGTCGAAGATGATCAGCCTGAAATAATTTTTGGGCTAGCGTTGAATGGTGAGTCTCTAGATAGTGATGTGCCACCTTTTTATATCAGTTTAAGATTGCATGATTTTGTGTTACATAATGCCATGTTCGATTCCGGAGCTTCTCACAATCTCATGCCCAAGGCTATCATGGATAAGCTGGGTTTGGACGTCACCCGGAAATAGCATGATCTCTATTCGTTTGATTCCAGCAGAGTAAGATGTATTGGGCTCATCAAAGACTTGGTTGTGAGTCTGGATCAAATCCCAATGAAGAATGTTTTGATGGATATTGTTGTAGCAAATATTCCTCCCAGGTTTGGCATGCTTCTTTCCAGGTTTTGAGCAACAAAATTGAAAGGGACACTACAACTAGATTTCTCCTATGCAACGATTCCCGTGTTTGGCCAAATGAGGAAACTGTATCGGGAAAAAAAAATGAAATACATGATTACAAGCAAGGAGAAACCCATTAATCATCCAATTAATTATGTACATATAGATCTAGAGTCTTTTTTTTGTATTCAGATAGTTTTAATGATATTGATAGTCAGTTAGTAGAAGCATAAAGTATTCCAGAAATAGTAGAATATTTCAGAGAAGTTTTGAAGAAAGAAGGACGAGAACAACAAAACACCGTTGAGAAATCAGCCGAAGGTAATGGACAGCAAACAGTAAAAACAGAGCCAGCAGAATTTCAGCACTTGGAAGAAGAGGAAGAAGGTTTGTGGACCATGGATTTCGACGGTGCAGTGGGAAATGATGGTGTTGGAATTGGTATTTGGGTACGCAGTCCTTTCTCCGCCCCGAACAAGGTGCCTAGTAATGTGCGGGTATGCTCCTACAAATTAGCTTTTGATTGTTCAAACAATGAGGCTGAGTATGGAGCTCTGATTGCTGGCCTAAAAATTCTAAGAAAGCTGAATGCTAAGAGGATTGCAGTATATGGCGACTCCGAAGCTTACCGGAATGCAGTCCTAGACATCCTGAAATTATTTTCAGAATATACCTTGACATGTGTGCCTCGTGTTCAAAACAGCATTGCTGATGCTCTTGCTAAGGCAGCCAGTAGTTTGAAGATTCCAATGAACTCCAGTAATAAATTCGAAATCCATGTCAAGCATCATCCGACTGTCCCCGACAATCAGAGATATTGGCAATTTTTCCAAGATGATGAGGAGATTGATGATTTTCTGCAAAACAAAGGTAAGTTCAAAGAGACCTCAATTGATGTAGAAAATGATGATGGTAAAGATGAGGTGCAGATCAATCAAATGGACGTGTTGCAGCTAAAGGATAAAATTATTCCTAAAGGCTTGATACCATTACAAGAACTCTTTGATCAAGATGATGTAGCCCGCAAACCAACATTGCAGCCAACAGAGAAGGGTGTTGAAGAGGTCATCGGAACAGCTGCTAATCCTAAAATGGTAAAACTGTCTAAAGCATTGCCACAAAAGATGAAAGCCAAATATATCAATTTGATGTCTTCATTTGCTGATGTGTTTGCTTGGGACTATTCTGACTTGAAGACATACGATACCAATATAATTCAACACACTATACCCATTAAGCCTAATCAGAAACCTTTCAGACAGAAGTTAAGAAGGCTAAATCCAAAACTGCTGCCATCAATTGAAAAGGAGATAAACAGGTTGTACAAATCAGAAATCATTGTTCCCATCAGATTTTCGAACTGGATCTCTAATTTGGTGCCCGTACGGAAGAAGACAGGTGAGATTCGCTTGTGCATTGATTTTAGGAATCTCAATAAAGTTTCATTGAAAGATAACTATCCACTGCCCAAAATGGATCATATACTTCAGCGAGTAGTTGGAGCATCTCGTATGTCACTACTCGATGGTTATTCTGGATATAACCAAATTTCTGTCCATGAAGATGACTGAGACAAGACAGCATTCACCACTCCGTGGGGAACTTTTCATTACGCTAAAATTCCTTTTGGTTTGAAGAACGCGGGTGCCACATTTCAGCGGGCAATGGACTTGGCTTTCGCAAATGAGAAGGATGTCTTTTTGGTTGTATACCTTGATGATCTGACGGTGTTTTCCAAATCTGATGAAGAACACATGTATCATCTGAAAACTGTCTTTCAAAAGTGCATAAAATATGGTCTATCGGTAAATCCGAAAAAGAGCTTGTTTGCCATGGAGGAGGGCAAACTACTTGGGCACATTATCTCAAAAGATGGCATTCGTATCGATCCAGCACGTGTACAAGCTATTCAACAAATCGATCTGCCCCGGAATAAGAAGGAGATTCAATCTTTCAATGGTAAAATGAATTTTTTACGCCACTTTGTACCTAATCTTGTTGAACACCTAAGAGAGATTACAAACATGCTTAAGAAGGACAACCAAGTGAAGTGGACGGAAGAGGCTGTAAAATCATTCAATTTAGTCAAATTGGCTCTTTCTTCAGCTCCAGTTCTAATCAGCCCGGAATACACTCAGGATTTTATATTGTTTTCATTCGCTTCGGAGCATACTATGGCAGCCGTGTTGATGCAGAAAAGAGATGATCACGAGAGACCAATTGCTTTCTTCAGCCGAACTATAAGAGATGCAGCCTTAAAGTACAACATCATTGAGAAACAAGCCCTCGCACTTGTGAAAGCATTGAAATATTTTCGGGTATACATTCTGCATTCTCATATTTCGGCTTATGTTCCTAACGCTGTTGTCAAAGATGTTTTAGTGCAGACAGATCCGGAAGGGAGACGAGTCAAGTGGATTGCAACTTTTTTGGAATATGATGTGGAAATAAAGCCCACGAAGCTTGTTAAAGGACAGGGATTGGCAAAGTTAATGGCCGAATCAAACTTGCACACCTTAGACATAAATCTGATCGCTGCTATGTCCGATGAGAATGAGGAAGGTTCGTCAATTCAGGTATCTGAAATGTTTGCTCTTTCTCCGTGGTATTCAGATATCATATATGTGCTTCAAAATTTGTCACCACCACCTGACATGACTAGAAACAAAGCTAGAACTCTCAAATTAAAGGCTGCCAAGTTTTGCATTCTAAATTCTGCACTTTATTGGAAAGATCTCGGTGGCGTTTTGTTGAATTGTTTGGTGGAAGAAGAGGTAAAGCAGGTCATGGAGGATTTCCATGAAGGAGATTGCGGTGGCCACCTTTTTTGGAAAACAACAGCAAATAAAGTTCTGAGAGCGGGATACTATTGGCCGACATTGTTCGCTGATGTATATAAGGTTGTCAAGAGCTATCATAAATGCCAGATTTTTGAAGGAAGGCAGAAATTACAGCCTTTTCCGCTTAAGCCCATTGAGGTGAGCGCCCCTTTTCAGCAATGGGGGTTGGATTTCATTGGTGAAATTCATCCCGCTTCTTCCGGTCAGCGTCGGTGGATTCTCACGGCAACAGATTACTTCACGAAATGGATCAAAGCAATTCCCACCAGACAAGCTATAGATGCGGTAATTATCTCATTCCTTGAAAATAACATCTTGTCTCGCTTTGGTTGCCCGAATAAGTTAATCACTGATAACGCAGCAGCTTTAAAATAAAAAAGGATGGTAGAGTTTTGTCATAAATACCACATCATTTTGGGTCACTCAACTGCCTATCATTCGCAAGGCAATGGATTGGTAGAGTCTTCTAACAAATCTTTAGTCAACATCATTAAGAAGCTGCTGGAAATCAACAAGAAGAGCTGGCATAAGAAGTTGGTCAATGCACTTTGGGCAAATCAGGTCAGTCAGAAGAAATCCATTGTTATGTCCCCCTTTGAGCTTGTGTATGGAGTTGATACATTGTTTCCTACTTCTCTCGCAGCCCCGGTAGTCAAACTTCTTCAGGAAGCCTGCAGTGAAGATGATCCTATGCAGAGAAGATTGAATCAAATGATTCATTTGCAGCAGACCAGAGAAGAAGTTTTCCAAAACACATCCAAGTTGCAGGAGAAGATTAAGAAAATTTATGACAGAAAAGCAAAGGTGGACAAATTTCAGTTGGATGATGTGGTGCTGAAGTGGGATGCAAGGAATGAGGAAAAGGGTAAGCACGGTAAATTCGAGAATCTCTGGAAAGGTCCCTTCAAGATCGCAGCATATCGGGGTTAGAATGCCTTTCTTCTGAAGGAAATGAACGGGGAAGATTGCCCAGGAGGGCCGATCAATGGTCGGCTGCTCAAGCGGTACCATTTCTGAAAAGTTTTCTGCTGTTTCCATTGTCATTGTAAATACCATTTTATTTCAGTTTTGGTTTGAGTTTGTCTAGTCAGTCTTTGAGTCCGTTTAAGTCCAAATTTGAGTCAGTTTGAGTCAAGTTTCATGTTAATAAATGAGTCGAGAGTTTCGTGTCGTTTGTCGAAATAATGACTCCATAGCCCAATGGACGAAGGCACTGTCTGCTCTCCCAAAGATCTGCCATCCTTGGCACCTCCAAGGAGCTACCATCCCCCATTGGAGCCAATGTTAGAGTCGGTCTTGTCAGTCCTCCGTCGGAGATCAAAACTCTTTCTGCATTTTATTTTTAGGTGTCTCGCTCCATTTGCTCAACTACATTCCGCTAGGGCATGCCAAAATCCGACGGAAGGGTCTTGTCAGTCATTACCCCCCATGTTTTGTGCCCGCTGGCTCAGGTCTGTTCATCAAAGTTCATTAAATGATAGTCAATATTTGGTATTTTAATGGGCAAAAAATCATATCAGTCATAGGTCTAGGGTTTCATAACTTGTGTTTTCAGAGTACCCAAACACGCCAGCAAGCCAGAGGGAGGTTCAAGAAAGTTTCATCTCCAGGTTTTCATCATCCATAATGCTCAAGGGTGATTCCTCTTCAAAACTCTGTTTTGAAGAGGAAATCGTCAAATTAATGTTTATGATAAATATGTAAAGTTCTCCAGCATGAAGCACTTGAAAAGCTGGTTCTGGTCATCCTTTGCCAAATGCCATGACAACTACTCCTGCAAAAAAATGCCAAAAATTTCATTATTTTAGTCAAAAATCCAAAAAGAGAATGTGAACTACAGAGTTGTATTAAGTTGTGGAAAAAGTGCCAAAATGAAACATTGCAAAGTGGGTTGTGAAGAAACAAAAATCAAACCCATGACTCCATGCCTTTATATAGATTTTCTCAGAAGAATCAAAGTCATTTTACATGCCAAGGGCGGAGAGAAATCATTTCAAAGGAATTTGGTGAGCCAGCGCGCGTTTTGGGTGAGGTTGAAGGTGTCTTGACAGGCGTGGCGCATACAGTGGGTGGCGTGGTGCACCGGGCCAGCGTGGCGCATTGGGCGTGTTCCTCCAGTGCTAATTTCAATAGGCGCGGCGCACCGGTAGCGCACGGCGCAATGCATACAGTATAACACCCCCAAAACGCTCGAAAATCCTCCAAATCGCCATTGAATTGCTTGGACGTGCCAGGTAGGGTCGACATCTCGTGATTCATCCATTTTTGTGTGTCATATGATGGTGGTTTATGGTTCCAAATATTGAAACAAAATTTCCAAACCCTACCTCTAAAAATCCTTATATCAATTGCTGTTAAGGGTTGCAAATTCATCATTTTGTCACCAAGTTTCCCCTTTCATCCCATCTGTCCCTTTTTCCTTCATTCCCTTTTTCCTTATACCATATCCCTTTGAAGGTCATTGCCCCCATCCCCTAAATTTACTAAACCCTTATCCCCAATTCCCTTTCACCCATTTTCCCAATGCAAAAACCCCAAACCCTACCCTATGCAAAGTTCCCAAACCCTCCTACACTGCCCTAAATAAAATCTATCCTAATACTCCTAATCCCTTCATATTTTCCCTCCCTAACAGTCCCTGTTACATTGCTCCCTTGGTGACAGATTTCAACATATCACAACAGCAGTCCAACACAGTCTTGCGACCAACATTCATTTCTCCAAGCAGTTTTCATAACATCAATTATGTCATCTGATCATTCATCCGACTATGAGGAGGAAACTCACAGTGACTCACCCACGGAAGAACGTGCACCCCGGAGGCCTCACAAAAGTGGCAGACATGTTAGAGAAGAACCGACTACCCTCACAGAATTGCAGGCCTGCCCTTTTTCCGTCTCTTGTTTTCGGTTTCAGTCATGCTATGAGTTTTGTGAAAAGGTTGCAAATGTTCAATTCCACCATGAGTTGGCTCGCCTATTTGTTCTACATTTACATGGTGCTCAAGTTACTGTTGCAGGGGCTACTTTCACACTTACACCGGACTCTATCTCATTAGCTACCGGCATGCCTAATATTGGAGAGCCATGGAATAAGAGACAAAAAGTTGACCGACAGCATTATGAGCCATATGTTAAACCTACTTTCTTGAGGCAGCTTAAGAGGGTATTTCCCTTCCGATATCTTAAAGATGAATATGCTCCTCTAATGAAGTTAATTATGAAGTATTTCAGTTGTGAAGGCCGTTTCTCCAGGTTATATGCTTATCACATCAGGTTGCTCATGCATTTCACCCGGGTACGCATAATGAACATCCCATATTTCATATGCCGAAACATAGAGAGGATGACCGCCCTTGTGCAACACAAGACCCCTGAGCAGCAGTTCAACAACATTTGTCGCTTTGCTCTCATCAAGATTTTGGTGGTGCATCAGCTTGATTTACAGGGTATCACTTGGGATGATTTCATCTCTCGTGACTTCTTCTGAGCTTCACAGGGACCTTCAGAGACTATATTTGAGACAGGGGAACCTTCTCATCAGTATGAGCACCGTGAGATCGCCAGTATGCCGGTATTCGTCACATATCAGAGGGGTGCTAGACGCTTGTTTGCAGCAGCAAAGCGAGTGTTATCTCCACCCGGGGTGGAAGGGGCCTCGCTTCTGAAATCAGCACTACAGGTACAGGACAAAGGTAAGGAGACAATGCATGATGAGGGGCCATTAGGTGAACGAGAGACCGACTTCTTTCTCCTTCATGATGATGATACAGATACGGATCCGCAAAGTGCACAGCTTAAAGAGATCATCCAGGAGCAGCAAACAGAGATCTAGGCCTTATCCCTTCACTTGGAGAGAGCCGAATAGAATATGAAATATCTGGAGCAAAGAAACAAACAACTTGAGGATCGGCAAGCTGAGATAGAGTTGCAACTGATCAAGGAAAACCGACAACACATCATGGAAGCACAAGGTAGACCTATGGAGCAAAGAGATGAGGACCGGGAGTATGTTTTAGAGAAAGTGAACGTTCACTTGGGGCAGCTATTGGATAAGGCTAATAGGGAAAAATCCATGCTGAGGTGCATGAATCACCATTACATGGCCCGAAACATGAGCTCCAAAGCAAGAATCATGAGCCTAAAGGCGAAATTGAGGAAGGTGACAAAAAGACAAAAGAGGCAAAAAGAGCAAGATCGGCTCCGAATCTTGGCCGAGGCTTCGTTGGTCCAGCATGAAATATAATAGAGAAGGTACAGCCCAAATTTCAAGAAATTTGGAGCTCATTTTTGCATTTTGAAATTTTGTGCACAAAAACAGGTTTTTTCTCCTTATGCGCCGCGACACCTGGCGCGCGCTTTTGCCAGGGAGCTCCAAATGACAAAATGTTTATATTTTTGGATTTTCCATGGAAAATTATGACTGCTAGTGCATGGCCAAGAATTTTGGGCCAAATTTGAGTCATGAGGTCAAAAATACCCAAAAAATGACCTCTCTGCCCCTATTTTGACACACAGGAAGCAGTCTTGGGAGATTGCAATTTTGGAGGGGAAAATGGCATCCAAATTCAGAAATTCCACTTGGTTTGGAAAGTAGACAGGTAGTGATTTCCAACAAGCACACTTGGGATCAATTTCAACTGCAGGAAGTGCCTCAAAACCCGCTCCAAAGTGGCGCGACACATACATCTTTCGGCGTGGCACACAGAGACCCAAAGGCCAAAATCACTTCCGCTCCGCGAGAATTCGATTTGAAATTTTCTCCAAGTGTGCTGGTTCATTAAAAATACGTTTTTCCTGGCATCAAAGGCAAAGTTTAAAAGACATCTTCATTAAAGGTTGGCTTCTATCCAAGTGGCAAAGGAAGGCGAGCAGTCACCTAAAAAATCTACGCTACAGTTTTGTTTTTTTTTTGTAACGCTGCACCTGTCACTAATGGTTGGCTTTTCATTTCCATTTTGTAATGATTTAAAAAACTCCCCAACTTTGGGTTGATCCATTTCCTGATGGCAGAGTCTATTTATTGTATGAAAAACCATTTGTAAAGGGTTGGTTGGAATTTCTGGGAAACGGTGGGAGAGAAACTCAGTTACTCACTGTACATTTTGACAGAGAATTAATGAAAGATTGCAGCTCTGGTTCATGAGATTCCTGTGGCGTGAGTTTAGCAAATGTATTTTCTTTTTGTTTCATATGTATTTCGTTATGTTTCATAGTTCATTCATATTCATTTCCAGTGAAAGCTTCTAAGTAAGAAAAGGTAGAATTCAGTTTACTGCTCTGCCTTGGGAAAGTTTTCACGTTCTATGTTTTCTTCTGTTGAAAAGGATTCATGTATTTATGCCCTTTTCACCCTCTTAAACAATCTCTCCACTTCATATTATTTCAAAACTAATTGCTAGACTTTCTGCCTGTCTTGCCTCACGAAATAATCTGCGTCTTTGAGTTAAATTCTCTGCTCATGCTGTTCCTTGGTCCCATACATCCCAGAAAACTCAGTCATTCATCAAAATACCTCTTTCATATTTATTTACCTAGCCTAAAATCAATATCCATTTTTAAGTCATTCTCAGATCCTATTCGTTTATTTTTCACTGAGCGTGACCCAGAGAGAGCCCTCTCTTGTTCTGGTAGGGCTAGCTACCAGACTGAGCGTGGTTTGTGGTTACCCTAAATTTTGCCTTCGTTCAGCCTAAGGCAAATTTAGGCTCTAACATGACCCTGAGATCTGAGCCACTTTTTCAGGGCTAGGATCCATACCTCTGCCCAAAATGATAAATGACACATGGACAAGTACATTAATGCAAATCTTAGACAAGAACTTGACCTAACAAGGCCTAATCATGATAGGTATTTTGTCAAACACATAGTGAACATGTAGTCTACAGGTCATGATTACATATCTTAACATAAGGGTCTCATACTTATATGAGAATCTTCAATAAGGTTTGATGCCCTTTCAGAATAGTTGCATTATCATCTATTAGGTCATAGTCAAAGCATGATGAGAGACATAACTAAATCATTTCATAAAACCATGCTTATAACCAATATAAAACCAAAATAATAACAATGATAGAACAACCATCAAAGCCACATAATAACAAGTACAAATACTCATGAAACACAAGAGGAAAAGAGCCCTTATTAACATATGCAAAACCAACCAAGTTAGGGACTTCCATGTACCACCTGAACATAAATTAGGCTGAACCAAATCTCTCTTTTAACCAATCACCCTTGTGCCATATTCCAAGCATGAATGTGGGATCTCATGGAATAAACCAACCAAAACCAAACCAGGGCTTCTAGAGGCCAAACCACCTCAACCCTCAACCAATGATTCCACCTCACGGTCAGACATCACTAACCATCACCAGATTGGTCTCTACCCAAGTTGTCCAGGGCTCTAGAGCATTTGTTCCAACCCAATGCTAGGACTAGTAACTCAACCCATAGTTGTTGCAGGGCTCTAGAGAATTTTTCTAACCAAGGCTCCAAGATTAGTAACTCAACTTGCCAAGGGATCCAAAGAGTTTTTCCAACCAAGGCTTCCAGGACTAGTAACTCAACCCAAGTTGTTCTAGGGCTTCCAAAGCATTTGTCCTACCAAGGTTCCATGAACTAATAACTCAACCCACAACCATAAGGAATGTGAGCACCAATCAGAAACAATCAAGTGGGAAACCCACAACGCCATGGTTATCCAGGAAATGGCGAGGTTAGGAACACCATTGTCAATCCAAGTAACCCTCAATGCCAGTGGTAGGTTATAACCAAGCAACCACATGCATATGCCATGCATGCCAAAACTAACAAGGAAATCATACATGCAACTTGATACCTACAAAGCAAACCCATTGTAGTTGTTGATCTTGTTGTCCCCTTGCACTTTCTTGCTCTTCCTTTTCCTTGTTTCTCCAAATCCAAAGTATGAAAAAAAACCCTCCAAGAGTGCTCCAAGAAAACTCTAGGTGTGCAAGAGTATGAGTCAGTGAGTGAGAGAGAGAAAATATATTAGAGCTCTAAGCTAAAACTGACAAAAGGATTAAAGTGACAAAGGTTGTGAACTGATCCTCATAAGCCTTTTTATCATTGAGGCCTCTATTTTCCTTCAATTTTCCTCCTCATGCAATTACGTGACCTTTCACCTTTCCTTTCTCCTAATTTCCATTATTTTCATAAATAAAATGCCAATTAATGCCACTTTGACTTTGCCAATTTCCATAGCCATTTATTAATCACCAATGATCCCCATCATTATGTTTTGCCCAATATTCATCTTGGAATACATGTCCCATGACCTTGGTTACTATTTTTCCTTTATTAACTTTATTACATGGATTTTTAACTAGGGTTGTTACAGGATCCTCCCTCTTGGGGGAACACTGTTCTTGGTGTTCAATGACACTTAGAAACCAACAAACACATGCTGCCTATGAAGCTTTATAACACAACTCAATGCAACATTTACATCATATCCATCTGCTGAAAGCATAACCAACATATCATGAACACCATACGACTTATTGGAGCTTTATAACACAACTTGATGCAATATTTACATACATATGCATATATACATAGCCAAAACACAACATCAAAACATATATCAAAAGACATCCGCTCAACCAGCAAATAGAGAATGATACATAGGCTACATATGATCAGTCATCTCCCATGTAGCTTCATCGAGCCCAAAGTGCTTCTACTACACTTTAACTTGCTCGATTGCTCGTTTCCGGAGCATGAGCATCTTTTGCTGTGGTATGCACTAAGGTTCCGACTGAAATTCTCCTTCTGGTTCCACCAACAATACAAACTAGTCAATCACATGATCAATATATTTTACATGCTTCTTAAGCAATGACACATGGAAAATATCATGGACTTTCACTGTTGGAGGCAGTGTAAGTTAGTAGGCTACTGGTCCAATACTCTTAAGAATACTGAAAGATCCACAATACCGATGTGACAACTTGGCACATGATCCAATCCTCAAGGATCTCTTCTTGGGCTTGTTGCACAAGTACACTTGTTCCCCAACCTGAAACTCCTTAAACAACCTTTGTTGATATGCATAGCTCTTTTGTAGGTCCTATGCTACCTTAAGATTCTTCTTGATTACTTGCATTTCTTGTTTCATCTCTGACAACATGTCCGGTCCAATCAATACCATGTTCACTAGATCACTCCAACTGATAGGATTATTACAACTCTGCCCATAAAGTACCTAAAATGAACTCATCTTCAAAGATTCTCGATACCCATTATTATACGCAACTCAACCAATGGAAGATACTCTTCCCACTTTTGTGATTGATGCATAACATACATTCTCAACATCCCCTGCAAAATCTTGTTGACCCTCTTTGTTTGTCCATCTGTCTGCGGATGATAAGATGTATTGAAGACCAACTATGTACCCAAACCTGCAAATAACTCTTTCCAAAACCTAGAAGTGAAGTTGGCATATGTGTCTGACACAATATTCTTAGGAATACCATGCAACGTCACTATATCTCTAATGAAGACATGTACTTTCTCAATAGTTGAATTCATTGACTTCACTAGAATGAAGTTAATTACCTTTTTCAACTTGTCAACCACAACCATGATAGAACCATGATGTCTAGATGTCCTCAACAAACCTATAATGAAGTCCATGGAAATGACCTCCCATTTCCACTCTGGAATCAGAATCGATTGTAATAACCCACCGGGATGCTTACACTCTACTTTTACCTATTGATAATCCAAGCATCTTGCAACAAACTATGCCACCTCTTTCTTCATATTTGGCCAATGGTAGAACTTCTTAACCATTGTCAATGTCTTCTGATATCCCTGGTGACCTGGCTTCACATGAAATTCCTGCAAGATAAGCTTCTTGAGATCATTGTTGTCTGGCACATAGATCTTGTCCCTAAATTTGACCAAACCATTTGTCACGGGATGATAGTCCATATCTTGTTCACTTGTACCCCGCTATTGTACCCTGTGCTTAAGTTGTTGGTACTTGTCATCCTGTTGTCCTGCCTGCAAGATATGATCCTACAAATATGTCCCATATGAACTTATAGTGCTATGTGATTTACTTGTACTCTCCTATTAAGAGCATCTGCAAGCTTTTTCTCTTTTCCTTTAACGTACTTGATCTCAAAGTCAAACTCATTGATTGTAGCCAACCATATAGCTTGCTTGACATTCAGATTCAATTGGTGAAATAAGTATAGCAATCAATTGTGATCACTCATCAAGACGAACATCTTGCTAAGAAGATAGTGCCTCCTCATCTTCAATGCATGAATGATTGCTGCCAACTCAAGACCACGTGTCACATAGTTCTGCTCGTGCTCATTTAGTTTCTTTGGTTTGTAGCATACCACCTATCCCTCGTGCAATAGGACTCCACCAAGTCCTCTTTTGCAAGCATATGTACACATTGTAAACTCTTTATGTGGATCTACAATCTTTAGAACTAGAGAATTCATAAGCAACTACTTCAACTGCTCAAAACTCATTGCACATTCCTTTGTCCATTCAAATTTCTTTCCTTTCCTCTGCAATTATGTAACAGGATAGGAAATCTATAAGAAGTTCCTGGTGAACCTCCTATAATAACATGTTAACCCCATGAATGATCTGACCTCATACACATTTCTACGAGTTGCCCATTCCATAATAGCTCTTATCTTTCCTGAATCCACTGTTATGCCTTCCTTGGAGACCACATGGCCAAATAATGAACCTTTATTTAAAAGAAGTTGCACTTACTAAGCTTTGCATATAACTAATGCTCTCTTAGCAACCTTAATATTGTTGCTAAGTGTTTGACATGCTCTTCCCCAATCTTATAATATTTCAATATATCATCAATGAATTCAATCACAAACTTGTCTAGATAAGGACGCAACACGCTATCCATCAAACAAATGAAAGCAGTTGGAGCATTATTCAAACCAAAAGGAACTACAACAAACTCATATTGTCCATACCTGGTCCAGAAAGTAGTCTTATAAATGTCCTCTTCTTTAATGCATACCTGATGGTATCCTGATCTCAAATCAATCTTCAAGAACATTGTTTCTCCATTCGAGTGGTCAAACAAGTCATCAATCCCTGACAAAGGGTACTTGTTCTTAATCCTCACCTTGTTCAGCTGCCTATAATTGATACACAACCTGGGAGTGCCATCCTTCTTCTTCGCAAACAACACTGATGCACCCTAAGGTGACACACTTGGCCTTATGTGCACCTTTTCAAACATTTCCTTCAACTGCAACTTCAATTCCACTAACTCTGGTGTGCTCATCCTGTAAGGTGCCTTTGGTGCTAGTGCTGCCCCTGGTACCAACTCAATAGAAAATTCCACTTCCTTGTGAGGCGGTAACTCTAAAATCTATGCTGGAAACACATCCTAGAACTGCTGCAAAATCAGATACCTCTTCAAAATGCCTGCATCCTCAACATTCTTACCTTTATCACCAGAAATATCCACAACAAATAATACACACCCTTTCCTATGACTATGCTTTGCCTACATAGTTGTAACCATTCTAACTGATGTTTCTTTCTTCTTACCCTACAATTATCTCTGTTCTCCATTGTCATCCAAGCACTCAATATCATTTTCATAACAATCCACCTTAGTCCTGTGAAGATACAACCAATCCATACCCAAAAGCATAATGTATGATCCCAACCGAAGCACATTAAGATGTGCTGATGTGGACATACCATTCAACTCAAACAAGCTCTCACCCAATGATGAACCCCTTTCTTAGTACCTGTAGCCAATTGCACTAACCAAGACTCTGCATGCACTTATTTATTCAAACTACACTTATCCACCAGGTCAATATTAACATAACTATAATTAGATCCAAGGTCAATCAAAATAAAAATAACTTGATCACAAAGCTTATTGTCCATCTCGATAATAGATGCATGGTGATCCACCTACCTATTATCCAACACTACATAAATCCGAGGAATACTCTGTCCAACATCCCCCATTGTTTGTGCCTCTTGAGCACTATAAAATTGCATTCTTCCACCCTAATGTTGTGGACAATCTCTCATGCGATGATCCTCGCCACAAGTCCAACACTGTAAAGGCCTCATAGCATCACCCTTGTTACTTCTCCTCACACTGAAATCTCTGTCCTCTGCTCGATGCATTGAACTTCTTATCCAGTGTTACATTCTCCTTGTCATCTGTATCATGTGGTTTTCTTCTCTTCTTAACCCACTTTCTTTTATCCTTCTCATTACCCTTCCAATCCTACTTAGTCTCATATTTGCGCTTTGATTGCTCATAACAATGTTTCAACTTTCTGATGGCTTCTTCCAATGATCTAGGGTCATCAAACTCAATCATGTCTTTGAATGACATCAGCAACCCACAAATGAATTTTTGAATCTTCGCTTTCTCCTCAATATAAGGCACATATCTCAACAACTCCAAGAATCTGCTAGTATACTCCTCTTTGGTCATAGATCCCATCTTCAGCTCATATAACTCTTTTTCCCTATCATCATAGTATCCCTCAATAGATACTTATTCCTGAAAAGTCTCTCAAATTAGCTACAAGTCATCTCCTCTTCCCAAATACCTCTGACATTCTTTACATATTCCCATGTATGCTTTCCCTTTAAGATTGAAGGTAGCTATCTTAGATTTCATGTTCTCTGAGTAATCATGCAACCAAAAAAACTTATTCATCCCAAGCAACCACGCTTCTACATCCTGTGACTTCTTCATTTCTCCATCAAATGTAGGTGGTTTGGCTTTCTTGAACTCATCCGACAAATATCCGCTGTCACTCCTCTTGTACGAGTGATAGCGATGATGACCATGATGCATGTCTAAACCAGAACTAGAGTAAATCCCATGTCCATTGCCTCTCTAATCAGGTGTATCCAAGAATTTGCCATCTTTGATCATGTCATCTCTATCTTACTTGTTCCCACTATGATACCTTCTTCCATATGCTCCATTAGTCCTGTCATCCAATCCCTTATTGATCCTAAGCGGTTCCTACTTCTGCAAGTCCGACAAACTCCTTTGAAGGATAACTACATTGAACTTTGCTTGTTTTTTCTATGCCCTGGGCCTTGGCAAGTCTCTCTTGTGACTAAATGATCCTGTCATTATTTGCTTTACAGATTCTTTTCTCTATCTTCAAATTTCTCAAAGTGTATATTATGCCAAGAGAGTACCCATCACCATGTTGCTCATATGATATGTAGGGATAATCACGTGAATTGTAGTCCACCATTTTGCTTGTCATCTTTGATCCTCTATTCTCTGCAAACATATCGTGTCAGATAAACCAAATAAAAACATAATCAACATACCTCAGTGAAGTTCAGGGGAGGTTGTCTCATCTGTAAGATCAATCCAGATTAGCATGATACATGTATATATACATAATCATATCAATATGTCGACATCATGCATGACAATACCAACTTCATACCATGATCTCATGCACAACAACCATGACCATAACAATGCATGCATAACAAACACATAGACACTGACATGCATAAAACACATATAGACACTGACATGCATAACAAATACATATACAACTGACATGCATGCATGACAAACACATTCTGCCCATCCAGACCAAGTGTTGAACCTAGGAGCTCTGATACCACTCTGTAGCAACCTCCTCCCACACTTACCCTAGTTCATCGGTCCACAGGGGTAAATATGTGACGAAGAGTTACTATGATATGACTCAACCTCCTAGGTATAGTTAAGGAAGTGGAATCGGCAGACTAAAACCTTGTTGACCTTCCTCGGGAGCTACAAAACCCCTAGGCGCCAAACAACCACTCTAGGTGCCCAAACCTTGAGCTAATGTGCTTTTTCACTTACTTGGACTTCCGGTCGTTTGCATAACAAGGCAAACCAATGACTGTAATCCTCCATTCAAATGGATAACCCTGTTTCCCATCGATTGTAGTCTAAATTACCTAGTTTTGTGCATGCGACCCCAAGATCTAATCCAATTTTTTAGGGCTAGGATCCATACCATTGTCCATAAATTATAGAACTTTCCAGAATGACGAATGACACAAGGACAAATCCATTCATGCAAATATTAGACAAGAAATTAACCTAACAAGGCCTAACCATGACAAGCACTCCATCAAACAAATAGTGAACATGTAGTCTACAGGTCATAATTACATATCTGAACATAGGGATCTCATACTTATCTGAGAACCGTTAAGAAGGTTTGATTCCCTCTCACAATAGCTGCACTATCATATGTTAGGTCATACATTCATTAATCATTCATTTACTGGTCAAAACATGATGAGAGCCATAACTAAAGTTTGTCATAAAACCATGTTTATAACCAGCATATAACCAGAATAATAACAGTTATAGAAAAACCATAAAAGCCACATAAAAACAAGTATAAATACTCATGAAATATAAGAGGAAAAGAACTCTTATTAAGATATGAAAAACCAACCAAGTCAGGGACTTCCATGTACCACCCGAACATAGATTGCGCTGAACCAAATATCTCTTTCATCCAATCACTCTTGTGCCATATTCCAAGCATGAATGTGGGATCCCATGGAATAAACCAACCAAACCAAATAAGGGCTTCCAAAGGCCAAACCACCTTAACCCTCAACCAATGATTCCACCTCACGGTCGGACATCACTGACCATCACCAGATAAGTCTCTACCCAAGTTGTCCAGGGCTCCAGAGCTTTTGTTCCAACCTGGCTCCAGGACTAGTAACTCAACCCACAGCTACCGGAGGGCTCTAGAGCATTTTTCCAACCAAGGCTCCAGGACTAGTAGCTCAACCCGCCAAGGGCTCAAGAGCATTTGTCCAACTAAGGCTTCTAGGAATAGTAACTCAACCCACAACCATAAGGAACATGAGCACCAATTAGAGACAATCAATTGGGAAACCCACAACACCATGGCTATCCAAGAAATGGCAAGGCAAGGAAAACCACTATCAATCTAGGCAACCCTCCATGCCAATGATAGATCATAA
The DNA here is from genome assembly GCA_031772625.1 of Pinus tabuliformis. Lineage (NCBI taxonomy): Eukaryota > Viridiplantae > Streptophyta > Pinopsida > Pinales > Pinaceae > Pinus > Pinus tabuliformis. The sequence continues at coordinate 95,462,742 of CM062805.1, read as the reverse complement.
CAAAACAACCACATGCATATGCCACATGTTGTAGCATCCATTGTCCATTGTTATTTAAGTTTTATTTTCAGTGTTATTACAAAATGGAAGAAAAAAAATGAAAATATGAAAGGAATGATTGATTTTATATTTTCAATGGTTTTGAAAGTGTCAAACCCACGAGAAGATCTAAGCTGTCTGATCAACAGGCCACAGATCCAACGAAAATCGCATCATTAACTAGAATGGATTCATTTCAAAGATCAAACGCGACGGTGTATCAAACACAGTTTAAATTTGCTGAAGTCTGGGTTAATCTCAGCCATCCATCGGAAGAGGCGGGATCCGTCAGATATCGGGTTGAAAAGTGATCAATTTTCATCTTTTGATCGGACCCGATAAATCATCAAATCCAGTTTTATGCCATATCGGGTCCACAGATCGGGTCGGCAAAGTCATCGCGTTTAGTCCTTAATATTGGACACGATGAATTATTAAATTCAGTTTGATGCCATATCGGGTCGGCAAAGTCATTCGGTGCAATCTTTAAATGTCGGACCCGATGAATTATTAAAAACAGTTTTATGTCCTATTGGGTCCGTAAGGGAGTCAAAGGCGCATTGAAAAGACGGATGCGACATGTTTTATGAACTAGTGTTAAGTCTTTTTACGTTTTGTGGACCCGCCATCATTTAAATGTCATACAAGTTCGACAAGTGCGATCAAGAGATAGTTTGATAAGTCTTTTAAGGCGCGCTGCGGGGAAGCAATGAGCACGAAGGTTAAAACAGAGCTCTACCTCCGCAGTTGATAGTGACGTTAGCTTGGGGGTTCAACCTCGTTGATGCTCCCACACACTCTTTAACCCCCACGGTGCTCCCAAATCCTTTCACTCTTCATCCACTGCTTCGTTAAGGCTCAAGAAACTTCGAACAGAGAATGACCATAATCTTCTAAGTTCCGTTATTTCCTGTTATTTTATGTTCTTTGAGGTGTCCTTTACCCTCTGTGTAATATTATATAATAGTTTTTACTTAGACAGTTAGGGAAACAGTTGAGTAGTTTGATAGTTTCGGAGACAACCAACTGTTTCATAATGTATAAAAAGAGGAAAATTTACAAAGAAAAGGTTCGAATTTTGGAGAAATTGGATACTAGGCCATTGAATTCTTGATACTGTTGGGTATGATTTTGTGACCTCTCTGTTATGTGTCATCTTTTGTTTGCTTCCTTTAAGTATAGTAATGAAGCTGCAGGTCTTTATTTGCTTATGTAAAAGAAGTTAAAATCCCTTAAAAGAGCGCTCCTATACTTGAAGTTCACACCTTTGCAATTCTTCTAAGTTACAGATAGTAGTTTCTGTGTAAGACAACATATTATTTATAACTTCTCCAAGTGTCACAGATAGTAGATCCTATGTAAAACAACATATTGTCTATGACTAATTCAAGTTTTCTTCATTCATCATTTATATTCAACAATCAAATGGCATTCTGATATTTTCTGGTCACTTAAGTATTGAGGGTTAAAAACCAAGTCTTCCAGGTCTTTCATTTAAGAACATAACATACAATTAAGTGACAAACAAGTGACAATAACTATAAACATTAATGTCTTAAGCACAATTTCTACACAACCAGGAAATTGGTTTCTTAAGGTACAACATTAATTGGCGCCGTTGCCGGGGAGAGAAGACAAGAACACTTTTCCCTGGGTTTTCAATAGTTTCCTCTGGTTGTTCAGTGAGGAGGAATTTTTGGTTGTTTTGAATAAAAGCAATAACTCTGGCTCCAAGAAGACCCCATACAAGATCAGACACCTCACAACAGAAGGTTCAAGCCCTTTCAGATCCTGAAAGGCTAGTTTCTAAGAAGGTTGGAAGGTCTAAAACCCCACTCACACCGATTCCTACATTGTCTGCATCAGGCAACAACTCACCCAAACATTCATCTGATCAAGAGTCACCTATTACATCATCTTCATTTCAAGAACCTAATTGTCAAGAGTAGTCTTTAGAGTCTGTTACTTTTCCATTATCTGCTATAATTTTTAAACCTGAACCCATAACTACATTACCACCTTTGCACACTCCATTTACCCCTCAGTCAAGTTCCACATCTGTTGGTAATCAAGGTTCAGTAAATTTGGGAGCAAACATGGCAGTTCCTGCATTCTTGACGAATAGGTATGCACCTCTTCAACTACCACAACCGTTGGATCAAATTCCATAAGAATACCTCAAGATTTTTCGTCGTTTTACAGGGGAAGATGAACCAACAACAGAGAATCATGTGTCAGTATTTTGCAAAACCTAAATGTTGAACATTTAGATGTTGTTCTAAGACTTTTTGTTCAATCCTTGGATGGAGAAGCATGGAAATGGTTTAAAAGGCTTCCCAATAACTATATTCCTTCTTGGGAAGAGATGGAATGTCTATTCACCCAGAGATGGGGAGAAAAAAGAGACCATGGGTATTCATTAACAGAGTTTAATGCTATAAAGAAGAAATCTGATGAAACTATAGTCGGATTTGTTTGAAAATTTTAAAAATCATACAATAGTCTTCCAGTGGAGATTAAGCCCCCTCCTGTTTGTGCAAAAATAACTTTTGCAGGGGCTTTTGAGTCAAATTTTGGATTCACATTAAGGGAAAGAAGATCTCCAACCCTTGATCAGATCCAAACAGATGCATTAGAGATAAAATAAAATCTGGTGGCGGCAGGTAAAGCACCAGAGAAACATCCTATCAAAGACAAGGGAAAGGCAAAGATAGAATCCTCTCAAAGTCAAACATTAGAGGATATGAGTAATGTAATTAAAACTTTTTCAAATAAATTGATTAAGTTAGAGTTGGAAAATAAGAATTCTCAGAGACAAACATAGTATAATAAGAAGTTTAATCCCCAATACATAAGACAACCTTTACAAATCATGCAAAAGGAGAGGAAAGATCAAGATCAGATTAAAGCACCATTGTATATAGAGGCAGACCCTAGTGAAGTACTAGAGCACCCTAGGGATCATGAAGATCAAATTTCTACGTTATATGCAGTAGATGAAGATGAACTTGGTGTTGAAGGAGAAGAGTATGAATATGCTGAAACATATGCTATTTATGATGAAAATAAAATTGATGAATGTTGGAAGCAATTCTTTGATTTTATGCAGGAAGAGCTACATAAAAAATATGATTTAAGGTCAAGGAAAAGATCAAGAAGTCAGGAAAATGAAAGTGATCAACAAGTTCCAGCTTGTTCACTGAAGGCGAATCCACAAGATTCTCAGCCTGCAAAACAAGTAAATAAAGGAAAGCAACAACAAAATGCAAATGGCAGGACACAAATACTTCAAGGTGAGTCTTCTCAAGACCAAAGGGAAAAAATTCCTTTGGAGAAACTTGTTTCAATTCCCCAAGTAATTCCAGTCATGAAGAAAGGTGAAGATGAAAATGAAAGAACTGCTAAACAAGGTCATCTGTTTAGTCTTACTAAAGAGTTAGAAAAGGTAAGAATTCAAGTTCCCCTTACATAATTAGCAAAAACACAAGTTTATCAAAAGGGGATTGCTGAGTTTATTAATTTAAAAGAGAATGTGAATATAAATGACACTGTAAATCTACAGGAAGATAAACCAGTAGTGGTTTTTGGTCCCCATGTAGAGGAAGTAGACCCTTCAACACCTCCTTTTTATATTTCCTTATTGATCCATGATTTCCTCCTCCATAATTGTATGTTCGATTCAGGAGCTTCACACAATCTTATGCCATTGTCAGTGATGAAGCAACTAAATCTACAAGTTACCAAACCCTATAGAGACCTGTATTCTTTTGATTCAAATAAAGTCAAGTGTCTGGGGGTCATTAAGGATCTGGCAGTTTCACTAGCCCAAATTCCAGCTAGAAGCTTGGTCATGGATGTTGTAGTAGCATATATCCCTTCTAGATTTGGAATGCTACTATCTAGGTCATGGGGGGCTAAATTGGGTGGTGTTCTAAAACTATATTTTACATATGATGTATATTGAATTTTGGTGGGGAAGAGAGGAGATTGTACAGAGAAACTAGATTTGTAAAAACAATTACAAAAAATGGAGCAAGTAATTCACCTGTATATAGCTAGGAGAAGGATGACTTTGCTTGTTTCATGTTGCATGATAATGCAGAGTTGGTTGAAGATAATCAGAAGCAACTTGCTTCAGCCAATGTAATTACAGAGCTGCAAACTGAAGGAGTGTGGAAATGCTTCTTTGATGGAGCATATTCCAAGGAAGGAACAGGTGCTGGTTTTCTTCTAATTGCACCTGGAGGTAATATGTTCCCTTTTTCCTTTAAATTGGAATTCAAAGCAACAAAAAACGAAACAAATAGGAATTAAGTCAGTTTCTGCTTTTGGAGATTTGGAGCTGATTATCAAACAAATTAAAAATCATTGTCAGACAAAACACCCTAGGCTTAGGGCATACAAAAATGAAGTATGGGATTTGGTTGAGAACTTTTTTGAAGCTTTTAACATTCAATTTATTCCAAGGGATGGGAACATATTAGCAGATTCATTGGCTATGGCTGCTAGTACTTTCAAGCCTCTTATTAATCCAAGACTAAGATATGAGGTAGAAATGAGACACAGACCTTCTGTTCTTGATAATGTTAAATATTGGCAAGTTTTTGAAGATGATCAACAGATTAAAGAATTTTTTACTATGGTTGAAGAGTTTCAGGGCACAGAAATTGATCAGGATGAAGATGAAACAACAAAGTTGAAGGAGTTGGTGGTTTAAAAGATTCAATAGCTAATCAAAAAGTTTTTCAATTGAAAGATAATATTTTGCCAAAGGGACTTGTTCCCCTTGAGAGGCTGTTTAACCCCAATGATGTGGTTGTTGACTCAGGAAAAATTTCATAGGATGAACACATTCAAGATCATAACATTGGAACTCAAGAGGAACCCAGGTTAGTAAAATTATTCAGTGGAGTTTCACCTAATTATCAAGAGAGATATATTAAACTTTTCAAGGATTATGTTGATGTCTTTGCATGGTCCTATGAGGATCTCAAAACTTACGATGTAAATATTATTCAGCACAAGATCCCCTTGAAGGAGGGAATTAAACCCTTTAAACAGAAGCTTAGACAGATAAATCCTCTGCTTCTACCATCAATTGAAAAGGAGGTCAAAAAGTTGCTTGATGCAAAAATAATAGTTCCACTCAGGTACTCCGATTGGGTGGCTAATTTAGTGCCTGTAAGAAAGAAAAATGGAGAGATAAGGTTATGTGTGGACTTCAGAAATCTCAACAGGGCTTCTTTGAAAGATAATTATCCATTGCCTAAAATGGATCATGTGCCGCAGAAGGTAATAGGATCTTTTAGAATGTTAATGCTGGATGGATTATCTGGGTATAACCAAGTGGCTGTGTATAGGGAAGATTAGAAAAAGACATCATTCACAACTCCCTGGGGGACCTTTATGTATGCTAGAATGCCTTTTGGATTGATGAATGCGAGTGCTACATTTCAGAGGGCTATGGACATTGATTTTGTGGGAGATAAGTTTGTAGTAATATATTTGGATGATATTACTATTTTCTCAAAGTTTGATGAAGATCATTTCGACCATTTGAAAAAGATTATTGAGAAATGTAGAAGATTTGGGCTTTCCTTAAATCCCAAGAAATCCATTTTTGCTTTGGAAGAGGGAAAACTATTGGGGCACATTGTTTCCAGAGATGGAGTGAAGATAGATCCAATAAGAGTACAAGTTGTGCAAAAAATACCACTGCCTAGGAGTAAAAAGGATATTCAAAAGTTTCTGGGAAAGATAAACTTCTTAAGGAGATTTGTGTCCAATTATGCAAAAATTGTAAAAGAAATTACTAATATGCTGAAGAAGGAGAATGAAGTGCATTGGACCAAGGAAGCTAGAGAATCATTTTCCAGGATTAAAGAGGCATTGCAGGCAGCTCCAGTCCTAATCAACCCTGATTATCAAAAGCCTTTCCAAGTTTTTTCATTTGCATCATCGAGTTCAATAGCTGTTGTCTTGCTGCAGAAGAATGATGAAGAGAAGGAACAACCTGTTGCATTCTTTAGCAAGATTCTCTGGGATGCTGAGCTAAAGTATAATATTCTTGAAAAGCAGGTGTATGCTTTGGTAAAAGCCCTGAAAGCCTTTAGAACTTATGTGTTGCAATCACAGATCATTGCTTATGTGCCAAATGTTGCAGTAAAAGATGTATTAGTACAGGGAGATGTAGAAGGCAAAAGAGGAAAATGGATAGCCAAGATCCAAGAGTATGACTTGGACATAAAACCCACAAAGTTGGTGAAAGGGCAAGGATTGGCAAAAATGTTGACAGAATCAAACTTTCAGGCATTGGGAATTAACTTGCTGACACTTGTGGATGAAGGAACAACTGGAGAAAATGAAGAAAAGCCAGATCCAGGTATGAAGATCAGGTATAAATTTTTATGTTCAGAATGGTACAAGCATATAATCCATTATTTGTGTTTTCTTTCCTGTCCCCAATCCTTAGATAGAACAAAGTACAGAGCATTAAAGATCAAAGCACAACCATATGTGATTGTGGAAGGCAGATTGTACTGGAAGGATCCTGTAGGAATTTTGTTGCTATGTTTAACAGAAGATGAGTTTACAGAGGCAATCAAAGATCATCATGAGAGGTTATGTGGAGGACATTACAGTTGGAAAGTTACTGCACATAAAATCCTTCAGACAAGATTTTATTGGCCTACTTTATTTGGTGATACATATAAGTTTGTCAGAAGTTGTCAGAAGTGTCAACTTTTTGTTGAGAAGAAGAGGTTAGCTCCCTTGCCTTTGATTCCAGTCTTCATAGAGGAACCATTCAAACAATGGGGATTGGACTTTGTCGGAGAGATTAACCCACCTTCAAGTGGACAACACAAGTGGGTTCTCACAACAACTGATTACTTCACCAAATGGGTAGAAGCTATACCTACTAAGAGGGAAAATGATCAGATAGTGATGAAGTTCTTAGAGGAGAATATTTTCAGCAGGTTTGGATGCCCCATCAAAATCATAACAGACAATGCTCAAGTCTTCAATTCAAGTAAGTTTATTGCTTTTTGTCAAAAGTATAATGTTATTTTGTCCCATTCAACAGCTTATCATCCGCAAGGAAATGGATTAGATGAATCCACTAACAAAACTTTGATGAAGATCCTTAAGAAAACTATTGCAAAGAACCAAAAAGACTGGGATTCTAAGTTAAAGTTTGCTCTATGGGCTGCTAGAGTGACTACAAGAAGGTCTACAAGCAAATCACCTTTTGAATTAGTATATGGGACTCGGGCTCTGTTTCCAAGTCAACTTGTGAAGCCTGTGATTGCAATGATTCAGGAGGTGAAAGAAGAATCCAATGCTATGATAAGAAGAATGAATAAAGTAGTGGAGCTAAGTGAGAACAGGGACAAGGTAAGAGACAACTTGATTATGTATCAATCAAAGATGAAAAATATTTTTGACAGAAAAGCCAAGGAGATTGACTTTAAAGTTTCAGACTTAGTATTAAGATGGGATACCAGAAGAGAAGCTAAGGGTAAGCATGGGAAGTTTGATCCTCTTTGGTATGGCCCTTTTAGAATTGTTGAAGTAAGGTTCAATAACACTTTCCTTCTTGAGAATCTTGATGGTGAAACTCTACAGTTGCCTGTCAATGTGCAGTACCTCAAGCATGACTTCTAGCTCTGAAGCATAAGCATCTTATCATTGTAGATACCAGAGTGAAATTAGTGTAAAAATGCCATAGAATTTAAATTTATGTAAGCAATATATGACTCCATGCCTGAGGTGAAGGCACTAATCTACGGTTCTTAGTGCTTCTGTGGCAAAAGCACTATCCCCAGGTGGAGCAAGATGTTGTAGCATCCATTGTCCATTGTTATTTAAGTTTTATTTTCAGTATTATTACAAAATGGAAGAAAAAAAAATCAAAATATGAAAGGAATGATTGATTTTATATTTTCGATGGTTTTGAAAGTGTCAAAACCGCGAGAAGATCTAAGCTGTCCGCTCAACAGGCCACAGATCCGATGGCAATCGCATCATTAACTAGAATGGATTCATCTTGGAGATCGGACGTGACAGTGTATCAAACATAGTTTAAATTTGCTGAAGTCCGAGTTAATCTCATCCATCCATCGGAAGAGGTGGGATCCGTTCGATATCGGGTCGAAAAGTGATCAGTTTTCATCTTTTGATCGGACCCGATAAATCATCAAATCCAGTTTTATGCCATATCGGGTTGGCAAAGTCATTCAGTTTAGTCCTTAATATCAAAGTCGATGAATCATTAAATTCAGTTTTATGCCATATTGGGTCGGAAAAGTCATTGGGTGCAATTTTTAAATGTCAGACTCAATGAATTATTAAAAACAATTTAATGTCCTATCGAGTCTGTAAGGGAGTCAAAGGCACATTGAAAAGGCAGATGCGACATGTTTTATGAACTAGTGTTAATTCTTTTTAATTTTTGTGGGCCTGCCATCGTTTAAATGTCATACAAGTTCGACAAGCGTGATCAAGTGATAGTTTGATAAGTCTTTTAATGTGCGTTGCGGGGAAGCAATGAGAACGAAGGTTAAAACAAAGCTCTACCTCTGTAGTTGATCGTGACGTTAGCTCGGCTGAATGGAATGTGTGGCCAGAAATCAGTGCGGGGCTTCAACCCCATTGATGCTCCCACACACTCTTTAACCCCCACGGTGCTCCCAAAGCCTTCCGCCCTTCATCCACTGCTTCGTTAAGGCTCAAGAAGTTTCTAATAGAGAACGACCATAATCTTCTAAGTTCTGTTATTTCCTGTTATTTTATGTTCTTTGAGGTGTCCTTTACCCTCTGTGTAATATTCTGTAATAGTTTTTACTTAGACAGTTAGGGAAACAGTTAAGTAGTTTGATAGTTTCGGAGACCACCAACTGTTTCATAATGTATAAAAAGAGGAAAATTTACAAAGAAAAGGTTCGAATTTTGGAGAACCTGGATACTAGGCCACTGAATTCCTGATACAACTGATTGATTAATGAAAGAATCAGAAGTTTTCCATACATTGTTGGGTATGATTTTGTGACTTCTCTGTTATGTGTCATCTTATGTTTTCTTCCTTTAAGTATAGTAATGAAGCTGCAGGTCTTTATTTGCTTATGTAAATGAAGTTAAAATCCCTTAAAAGAGCGCTCCTATACTTGAAGTTCACACCTCTGCAATTCTTCTAAGTTACAGATAGTAGTTTATGTGTAAGACAACATATTATTTATAACTTCTCCAAGTGTCACAGATAGTAGAACCTGTTTAAAACAACATATTTTCTATGACTAATTCAAGTTTTCTTCATTCATCATTTATATTCAACAATCAAATGGCATTATGATATTTTCTGGTCACTTAAGTATTGAGGGTTAAAAACCAAGTCTTCCAGGTCTTTTATTTAAGAACATAACATACAATTAAGTGACAGTAACTATAAACATTAATGTCTTAAGCACAATTTCTACACAACCAAGAAATTTGTTTCTTAAGGTACAACACCATACATGCCAAAACTAGCAAGGAAATCATACATGCAACTCGATACCAGCAAAGCAAACACGTTGTAGTTGTTGATCCCATTGGCCCCTTGCGCTAACCTACTCTTCCTTTGCCTTCATTCTCCAAATCCAAAGTATGCCAAAAAATCCTCCAAGAGTGCTCCAAGAAAACTCTAGTGTGCAAGAGTATGAGAGAGAGATAGAGAGAACAAGTTGTGAATTGATCCTTAGAAGCCCTTTTATCATTGAGGCCTCTATTTTCTTCATTTTCCTCTATTTTTCTCCTCATGCAATTTGTGACCTTTCACCTTACTATTCTCCTAATTTCCATTATTTTCATAAGTAAAATGCCAATTAATGCCACTTTTCCATTGCCTTTTCCAAATTCCATAGCCATTTTTTAATCACTAGGGATTCCCATCACTATGTTTTTTCCCAACGTTTAGCTTGGAATACATGTCCCATGACCTTGGTTATTATTTTGCCTTTTATTAACTTTAGTACATGGATTTTTAACCGGGGTTGTTACAACAACCAACATAAATATATGAAAGGAACTGGATCAACCAATTAATGGGTGAGCTTAGCCTCCTTAGCAAAAGAAATCGAACCCTGTACTTGTGATGGAGCTTTCCTCTTCATGGATGGAATCTCAACATGATAAAATATATGAAATACTTGAAATCATAATATAAAATCAAATGATAATACATCTTTACCTCAATATCTTATGCTAATCATCTTCTACTTTCAATTCCCACGGTGAAATCTAAGTGATTCTACTCTCAAATCCAACTAGTGTGTCTAGTTTCAACACCAAAGCTAGCAATGGCAGCTAGGGTTTTTAAAACCCTAAGCTTCTCTCCAAAATCTCTCCAATAGCTCTTTTTCTTAGATTGCGAGTGAAAGAGTGAGGAGAGACTCCTAACTTTTCTCTTTTTATAATTGAGTGGCCACTTTGTCGTCATTTTACCCTTTTAATTTTGTATTAAGTCACTTTAGGAGACTTTCACTTTATAAAATGAAAGTGATGTTTCATTATCCTAGTATGTGTCCCCCTTTTTACCCCTTATGCAAATATGATGTTTTCCTGGGTGAATGATGTTACCTTATTAAAAAAATTCCCCACCTTAGTCTACAGGAACTTATTAGGTTATCAAAACTCATGTTATTTCTACTAAGCGGTCGGGGACATTACAATCCTCCTTGCTCGAGTTTGCTTGCCCTCAAGAAACTTCAACTCTAGGTGTTTGAGCACATGTTCACCTTCCCATATGGCATCCTATACTATTAGATCCTTCCATTTTACCAGGTACTCTCTCATAGTTTTGTTCCTCAACCTCTACTCCCTAATTTCTAGAATCTCTTTCGGAACCAGTATTAGCTCTTCTTCATCGTCCAATTGAGGGAGCTAAGTGGAGGTGACCACTTGCTTCCCCAAGGCCTTCTTAAGGCATGATACATGAAAGACGTTATGAATTTTACATCCTTAAGGAAGTGCAAGTTCATAGGACACTTATCCAACTTGCCTCATGATTCTGTATGGCCCATAGAACCCAGGTTTCAGTTTTTCTTCCCCCTTTATTTTGAGCAATGTTTATTTACATAATTGAAGAAAAAGGTATACCATATATCCCACCTGAATACTACACTCTATCCTATGCCCGTATGCATACATTTTTTTATGATTTTGAGCCATCTTCAAGTTGTCCTCAAGGATCCGTAAGATATCTTGGCTCTCCTGAATCTAGTCTTTAGCCAAAGGGGCCCAGTTATCCACAAAGATTTGATCTGTTAATGTTGGGGCATCATATTTTTATAGAGCTTTAAAGGGCGTCATACCAATGTACATGTGGAAAATGGTGTTGTAGCAATGTTCCCCATGATGCAACCACTTAAACCATGTCTTTTGTTGGCCAAATACATAATTTCATAGATAGCCCTCCAACCATTTGTTGACTATCTCGATTTGACTGTCAGTCTATGGGTCATAACTAGTGCTCGGTGTCAGCTCAGCCCTGAAAAGTATGAACATTTCCCACCAAATTCCACCCATAAACCTATCGTCTTTATCATTCATTACGGTCTTTGGTAACCCATGCAACCAGAATACCTCCCTGATGAATATTTTGGCCACTTGGGATGTTGAATATTTATATGGTATGGGAAAGAAGTGTGTGAACTTCATGAGTCGATCCACCATTACATATATATAGTTTTTTCCCTATACCAGAGGTAGTCTAGTGATAAAGTCCCTGGAGATACTCTCCCACTTTTGCTTAGGGATAGGGAGTGGTTGTAGCAACCCCATCAAATGAGTATGTTCAGATTTGTTCGACTTGCAGATGTTGCATTCCTTCATGAATCTCGACACATCCATCTTGAGGCCCTTCCAAGTGAACCTCTTCCTAATTTTCTTGTAGGTTTTTAGGTATCCCGGATATCTTGCCAATGGTTAGCTATGAGTTGCATGCATAATTTTCTCTTCAATTATCATTTTGGTACAAGATAGGTCTGGTCCTTTTAGTAAATTATGTCATCTGCAACCTGTTATATGTCATCCTGTATCAACCCCTCCAAAATTTCACATGTGAATTTGTTTTTGGAATATTCTACTAGAAATAATGACTTCTAATCATCCGTTATTTCCATGAGTGAGAGAGTGTATGGCATCCTTGAGAGGGCGTCTGCTACTATATTGTTTTTTCCCTTGACGTAATCAATCTCGAAGTCATAGGCTTGTAATTTTCTGCTCCACTTTTGTTGTCTCTCACTCAAATCTTTCTCCTCCATGAGGAATCTTAGGTTGTTATGATATGTCCCCACCTTGAACCTGTTCCCCACAATATATTGTCTAAATTTGGCCAATGCATGCATGATGGCCAACATTTCTATGTCATAAATTAATTAATGTTGTTTGATCGCAATGGATCTCGAACATTATGGGACAGTGATCCTGCATCAAAACCACTCTTATCCCGGTCCCCAAATCATCACACTCCAACACGAAAGCCTGGGTGAAATCTGGTAATGCAAACACAAAGCACAAGCTCGTCACTTGCTTCATCTTTTCAAATGTTTATTTTTCTTTCTTAGTCCAACTGAAAGCCCCGTTTTTGGTGAAGTTTGTAAGAGGCGTTGTCAACTATGAGAACCCCTTAACAAACTTTCTATAGTACGTGCAAAGGCCAAGGAAGCTTTTCAGTTCAGTTATATTTTTTAGGGTAGGCCATCCGATGATTACCCAGATTTTCTCCTGATGGACTTGAACCCCATCATTCCCAATCACATGCCCTAAGTAGAGCATCTTTATCATGCCAAACTCACACTTGGACTCCTTTGCATACAATTCTTACCCCTCAAGAATTCCCGGTACCTAGTCCAAGTGCATAAGATGGTCCTCCCAAGTCTTGTTGTAGACGAGTATATCATCAAAGAAAAACAAAAAGTACTTCCACAACTATTTATTGAACACGGGATTCATGCATGACTAGAAAGTATTTGGGGCATTAGTTAGCCCGAATGGCATAACCAAGAACTCATAGTGCCCATAGTGGCACCTGAAAGTCGTCTTCAAGATGTCCTGCTCCCAAACTCGAATATGATGGTAGCTTGAATGAAGATCTATCTTTGAAAATTATTTGGCTCCCCTCAATTCATCCATTAACTCATCTATCCTGGGGATAGGATGTCGGTTATTGATTGTTCTCTTGTTAAGAGCCCAATAGTCTATGAACATTTTCAAGGTGTCATCCTTCCTCGTAGCCATCAGTACTGAATAATAAAAGGGTCTAGAGCTAGGTTGAATATGACCCAACATCTGCAACTCCTTAATGGCCTTTTCAATTTCATCCTTGTAAACCTTGGGACGTTTATAGGTACTAGTTATGACTGCCTATACACCCTCCTCCAATTCTATAACATGCTCAAAACCCCTTTCTGGTGGTCTACTTGGAGGAATTTCATCAAAAACCTTATGGTGATTATGAAGCAATACATGAATATCGTTTGGGTGATGTCATGGTTGCTCAGGTTTCTTGTTGTTTATGATGAAACATCGGATTGTCCACTCAATGTATCCTCTATGCGACACTACTTCCATGCTATTGGATGATACTATCTTCATTGGATACTGATGCATGGACCTCAATACTACCTTTCTGCCATCCACTGGGTCTTTGAACTCCATCTCCATGTTCTGTTGATCTATAGTATACTTCCTAATGTAATAGATCCACTGAACTCCTAACACCACATTATTGTCTAACACATCTGCCATGAAGAAGTCATCAATCACTGTGTAAGTCCCCATGGTTAGCTACAACTTGGGGATGTATCTAGTGCAATCCATTTGATGGGAACCATGTACGAAAACCATAAAGCCATCAAACTCCTTTGTAGGAATCCCTCTTCGATCAATCATGTATGCATCTATGAAGTTGTGGGAATCCCCACCATCAATCAATATTGTCACCTCATGTCTTGACTCTGAAAGTATGATAATTGGGGAATCCTAACATGGATGCAATAATAAGTCCTTTGCCCTCAGCATGTGAGGTCTCACTCCCAACTTTCTGATGTATCTATCCCTAAGCCCGTTCCTGCACTGGCTCCTCTCCATCATCGATGCCACTCTCCGTGTACACCTCAATATTGTGGGCCTTGCGCACCTTGTCCTTTCCTACACACCCGTGTCCTGGTGCCCAAGGCTATTGACAACTGAAACAAAGCTTCTTCTTTCTCAACTCCTTCCATGTCTCCTCATCCACCTTTGGTTTCCTAGTCTACTCCTTTTGAAAATGTTTGAACTCTTTATTCTTCTGAGGAAAGGAAGGTGTTGTTCCCAGTCTAACCCTCCTCAAAAAATTGGACCTTCGGATGAATTTTCCTATTTCCGCCGACAATATTCAACTTCCTAGAATCACATTCGACTCCTTATAGATTACATCATGCCTATTCTTAAGATCATAATTAGCTATGAGAATATATCGATTCTCATATTATCGAAATTGAGAGTCTTACATAACAAATTACAACAATTTATTGAGAATAAAGTATTGTTACAACAATATCTACAAAAATCAGGAGATCAACAATGAAATCCCATAACTGTCATCACTGAATTGGCTATGTCATCAAGAAGTAGTTATCTTGCTGGCACAACAGTCTAGATTCACTATGACCATGTGACAACCCGTGTTGACTCCTGCATTGTTGAGAAAACATAGTACTGTGAACAAAATATCAACATTGTGACAACAATATCAACATAATCTCATCTTGGAATATCAGCAACACAAAACCTGGAGAAACAACATAACATACAAACAACAATACTCTAGGAAGCCAGATTATCCTGAAACAACTCCTTTGTCAATGTTATTAATAAAATCACTCAAAACAGTCAAACTTTATCAAAATGCAAGCAAAACTACATAAACTAATGTGACATAAGAAAATAGCATACATTAGTTAAAAATGAGATCAATATAGTAACAAGGTATGGCTACAATGGTAAAAATGGTGGAAAAGACGGACACATGAAGTTAAAACATATGTCAATTCCACGTCCCAATAGTGGCCCCTATAAATTATGGTAAAAAGTAGATGATGTGGCCTACAAAGTGCACATTCCTAACAAGGGAAGGCTTCATGATGTCGTTCATGTATCATGCTTGAATAAGAAAGTGGAAAACGGGGTTGTTACTTAAATAGAAAACCATTTATTGGTGAAGAAGACTATTTATTACTTAGAACCTAAGGGAATTCTTGAAGTGAAAATGAAAAATAGTTGTAGTACTTTTTAAAGATTATTATTAGATAAACTCTGCACCTGGTCACAAGAAGGTACATGGGAGATACATCTACAATGTTCTCATCTGACTGAGTATCAAAAACATCATAGACCCACTATCTAGATTAACAGACTCATTGAAACCATCTGAGATTGTCTCAGAACCAAAAGGCATGGTTACATATAAAGATTTGTACATAACTAACATCTGCACATACACTAACTTAATATAGATACGACCATAACCAAATACTAATTGAAGAGCTTTAAGATGATACAAAAAGACAAAGCAAACTACCCAACAAAGAGCTGACAATGTCATTCATTGATTGGAGTTGGCTTGTTTAGGTTGATGTCCCAACATTCCCTTGCATATTATGGCTTGTCTGAGATCCCTATAACATCTTTTTTCATTTGGAGATTCACTAGAATACTTCTGAGAGCATCCACAAGGTGTGAGAATTGGAATTGAAGGGACATAAGCTTGTCTTAAATCCCGATATGAGCATGTGACATATAACAAAATCTCAGTTGCAGGTCATAGTCGTCTTTGTGAAGAGTATCATGAGTTGCTAGACAGTGGGAGTGATCCGAATTGGATCCATGAAGAATTGTTAGAAGGACCATGACTGTATCAGGTCGGGACAGACGTCAAAGAATTAAGAAAACAACGGTCAAAAACGCCTCTGAACAATGGCAGTTAGCAGCCAGCGTGGAGCGACAAGGACCTCGGTCAAAGCGCGTTGATCGAGGCCCGTGAAGACCACGCAGGAGGCAAAAATAGCCCCTGGGAAGCCTGGATCGGGAAACAGAGGCAGTTTTTGATGTGCGATTAGTGCTTAAACCCCTTGAAATGGGAAGGCCCCGAGCGCTCGGTCAGCCGGGAAAACGGTGGGGAAAAGGCTAAAGGACAAGATGGGACCTGCACTCCAAAAACCGGCAGTATTGATCGGGGGCACGCTCAAGCGGTAAGCGGAATTGGCGAAAACGGAGCGATTCCACTCAGCGTCCGACGCGTGGCAAGCGAAGGAGAGAGAAAACTGCCGCTGATCGTGCGCTAACGGTCGGGCAAGTCAACTGCACGAAATGTGCGAATGGCGTCGGATTTGGAGGCCCCAGATCTAACGACCGAGATCGCGCTCGATGGGAAAACGAAATCGACAGGGGGGATTAGGCCGCAATTTATAAGAATTTGATGTCCGATTTGACTGCCAAGGTGGCAGAAGACTCATTCCACGACGTAACGGATGAACTGAACTAATGAAGTGAGTTGGCGCAGCTGCAGGAGGACAAGTGGCCACTCCTTGTGAGCCTGATGCTGACGCCGAACAGGGAACTCCAAGCGAAGCTGAAGCAGGCGATCTGATGGGAGGTGGAAAAGGAATTGAACAGCCATGAGCTCGAATGGATTTTAAAGCCATGAATAGGTAAAGCAGAAGGACACCGGAACCCAAAGAGGAAGACAGGAAGGAAAAGGAAGAAGACAAAGAAAACAAAGGAAAGACAGTGAAGCAAAGCAGAACGGAAGACAGAGGGCCGAGCTGACCAAAGGCAGCTTTGAGCACCAGAGAGCTTGAGGGATTCAAGCCATCCTAGAGAGGATCTGTCTGGACTGAGCACCACATCGGGCTCTTTCCATTAAAGACCAGAAAGGTCACAAAGCTGGTAAGGAAAATAGTTTGTGTACTCTAGTGGCTTGGGGCATCCAAGAACCACCTTGCCAAGCAAATTCTGTTCAGGAGACTCACATCAAGCTCCTTCATTGTAATTCTCTTCTTTAAGATACAATAAAAGAAGGCCACCACTGAGACCTGGACCAGAGACGTAGCCCTGGAGGATAGGGTGAACTCCTTATTAAATTCTTGTGTTCTTATAATTGCTTATTGTATTTCTCTGTTGTTTTCCATTTCACGTGTCTGTGTATTTGCAATCTGATCGATCCGTTGCCTAAATAACATAGACACACACCAGCACATGGGTCTGTAATACCTTTATTCAATAAATCTTTAATTGAGGTCACTCATAGGAAAATTATCAGATCAAGTGGTATCAGAGCTCTAGGCTGTAAAGGTTAGACAAGCTTGTGTTGGTTAGCTGTTGAATGCTCACTAGATCAAAGCTCAAATTAGGAGAAGGAGAGTTGGCGGAAACTAACCTTGAAATTGGGAGAGTCTATCCTCGGAAGACAATGTCAGAAGAAGGTTATGTAGGGCTAGACCCTCAATTCATAGAAAGCTTCCTAGCTATAAAGTCCATGGTAGAAGAAATGTATTGGGAATTTAGGAAACATAAGGCTAAAGATTCATCAAGTTCTAAACAAGATAAAGAAGAAGATGAGTCTCACTTCCAAGACCACTCCAAAGGAAAAGGGAAGGAGGAAAGCTTTCTCACACCTCTTAATAGCCCTGTGCAGAACAAGAAGGCATCTTTGATCAAGCTAGATGTTAAATTTGATTTTCCTATATATGATGGGGAGTTAAATGTTGAAAAGTTGGACAATTCAATTAGACAAATTGATGTTTATTGCAGGGTACAAAACATAGATTCAGACAAGAGCAAGATTCAGCTGGCAAGCCTACGCCTAGGAGGCACTGCCCTGGTTTGGTGGGAAGGCAGGACCCAAGCTGATATGAAAAGACATGGTAAGACTATCTCTGTCTAGAGTGAATTTGTTTCTGCAATCAAAAAGCAGTTCTATCTGTTGGCTTACATGCAACAAGCCATGATGAGTTGGCAAACTCTTCGGCAGTTGAAAGGGCAAAGTGTGCAAGGGTACACTCAAGAATTTAGAAAGAGAGCATTGATTCAAGGAATTTCATTAGCCTCATAAAAAACTCTGTTGAAGTACATTGGTGGTCTACATAGCTACTTGAGGCATACCATCCTCATGTTCAATCCCACTAGTATAGATGAGGTATTTGTACAAGCTACTCATCTAGAAGCTAGAGGAAAGAATGGAAATCCAGAAGTTGGGGGACCATCCCAACCCACTGCAAGCAAGAGCAAGGATAAAAGAAAGCAGAAGTGGAAAGAAAGGAAGGCTAATACTGCACAGAAAAGCAAAGCTTCATGCACTCACTGTAAAAAGGATGGGCGTGATGATAAGCATTGTTGGATTCTGCATCCAGAGTTGAGACCTAAGAAGTTCGAGGGCAAGAAGAAGAAGACTGCTGCAGTTATTCAAAAAGATTTGGGGCCAGACTCGGGAGATGAAACAACTATTGCAACCACAGCTATAAAGGTAAGAATTCTGAAGCATCTACTAGTAATTCTGCTGAATCTGATATTGATGAAGAAAATGACAGAAAAAGACATGAGCTTTTCCATATTCGAGTTGTTTCCAAATATCAAAAGATTGATACTTTGTTTGATAGTGGCTCACAAGTAAATCTAATTTCTGAAGCAATTGTAAAGAAATTGGGATTAACAGCTACACCTCATAAGAAACCATACCCATTAGGATGGTTGAATGATAAAGCACAACTACAAGTGACTAGACAGTGCAAACTCAAGTTTTCTTTTGGGTCAGCATTTGTAGATGAGGTTGAGTTAGACATAATTCCTTTGGATATATGTGGAATTGTTTTAGGAAGTCCTTACTTGTATGATAGGAAGGCTATCTTCTATAGAGCTGAGAACAACTATCTACTTGTTAAATATGGAATCGAATAGTTTGCAAGAGCTCATAAGCTCAAGAATAATTATACTCTCATAAACTCAGGGCAGATGAAAAGAATGATAAATTCATGAAAACAATTCTTACTGATGGTTGTAAAGGAAAAGAAACCTGATAAAACCAATGTATTTGAGGGCTGTAATGCTGAATAGCAAGTTGATATAAAAAAGGTTGTTTCAGAGTATGATGTCTTATTTCAAGAACCTAAAGGTCTGCCACCCAAAAAGGAAATAGTACGTGATATTATTTTGGAGCAAGATGCTCCATTGCCTAACATTGGGATTTACAGGTTGTCAACTTTAGAGAATGATGAATCAAGAAGCAGGTGCAGGAGTTACTCGAGAAGGGGTTCATTAGGCCTAGCACATCACCATGTGGGTTACCAATCATTTTGGTGAGAAAGAAAGATGGCTCGTGGAGAATGTGCATTGATTACCGAGCACTGAATAAGATAACAATAAAAAATCGTTATCCCCTTCCTCGCATAGATGATCTTTTAGATCAATTGAAGGAAGCTGTTGATTTCACCAAGATAGACTTGCACAGTGGATACCATCACGTCAAAGTTGCAGAACAAGATGCATGGAAGACTGCTTTCAAAACAAAGTAGGGATTGTATGAGTGGCTGGTTATGCCTTTTGGCTTAACTAATGCTCCTACTACTTTCATGAGATTAATGAATGATGTACTCAGACCTTTTCTTGATGATTTTGTTATTGTGTATCTGGATGACATTTTGATTTTTAGCAAAACATGGGAAGAACATTTAAAGCATGTTAAGCAGACACTAGATGTTTTGAAAAGAGAAAAACTTTATGTTAAACTCTCAAAATGTGAATTTGGCAAGACATCTCTGAATTATTTGGGTCATATAATAGGGGGTGGTGAATTGAAGATAGATCCCTCTAAAGTTGCAATCATTGTAAACTGGCCTAAACCCAAGTCTGCTACAGAAGTGAGAAGCTTCTTAGGAGCAACACAATATTGGAGGAAGTTCATTTCTAACTTTTCCTCAATTGCAGCTCCCTTACATGCTTTAACAGGATTGAACAAGGTGTTTTAGTGGGGAGGCAAACATCAGAAAGCCTTCGACACCTTTTAAGAAAAGATTAGTACAGCCCCTGTACTAGCACTACCTGATCTGCAAAGACCATTTGAGATCCAAACTGATGCCAGTGACTATGCCATGGGAGCAGTGTTGACACAGCACGGTAAACCCATATGTTATCATTCTGAGACTTTTAATCATGCAGTAGTTAACTATCCTACATACGGTAAAGAATTGTATGCATTAGTTCAGAGTGTGAAAAAGTGGAAACATTACTTAATGGGTAAAGAGACAGTAATACATACTGATCATCAACTACTTCAATATCTACACTCCCAAACTAAGTTGCAGCAATCAAGACATTACAGATGGATGGGTTTTCTACAACAGTTTCATTTAGTCATTAGATATAAAAAGGGCATACATAACAAATTTGCAGACATGTTATCTAGACCCATTATAAATGCATCTACTATACTTAGGCATAATTCTGTGCTACATGGAAGCTACATTGAACAATTTGCTCAAGATATAGACTTTAAAGATGTATATGCAACTTTGAGTCAAGGCAAAAGAGTAGAAGAATTGGATTATCATGTAAAAGACCGAATCTTATACCATTGTGGGAAAATCTGCATTCCGAAAACTGAGAGAGTAAAGATAATTAGGGAAGCACATACTTCTCTGATATCATGTCACTTTGGGGTAAGTAAAATAGTTGCACAGCTGCAAAGGTTTTGTTATTGGCCGAAAATGATGAGACAATTTCTAGATATGTAAGAGGGTGTGCTATGTGTGCTAAAAGCAAGCCCAGCAACAGAAAACTAGGCTTGTACACTCCATTGCCACTTCCTTCTCACCCTTGGGAAAGTGTTTCCATGGATTTTGTTGGAGGATTTCCTAAATCTAGGAAAGGTCATGATTATCTATATGTTGTTGTGGATAGGTTCAGCAAAATGTGTATTTTGATACCTTGTAATAAACTGATTACAGCTGAACAGACTGTAAAATTGTTCTTTGAACATGTATGGGTTCATTTTGGATTACCCACTTCTATTGTATCTGATCGAGACACCCGATTTGTGGGGAAGTTTTGGTCAAGTTTGTGGGTACTGATGGACACCAAACTAAAGAAAAACACAGCTTTTCATCCACAAATTGATGGCCAGACAGAAGTAGTTAACAGGACAGTGATCCAGTTACTGAGAGGATATTGTAGCAAACATCCTAAGCTTTGGGATGAACATTTATGTTATGTGCAGCATGCTTACAACAGCTCAAAATATTCTTCTACACAGAGATCTCCTTTTGAGACCTGTTTTGGTTTCACACCAAGGTCTCCTTTGGATTTTGTCTTTGGTAAAGATACCATGGTTGATGGACATAATGATGTGGATAGGGCAACTAGGTTCATTGAATAAATCCAGGAGATCCACCAGGCAGTATAGGAACAACTGGAAAAGAGCCAAGCAAGTACAAGGCTAGGCATGACAAGCATCGAATGGAGCATAGTTTTCAAGTTGGTGACCAGGTCTGGTTGTATATCAACAAGGATAGGATGCAAGGTGAAGGTAAAAAGCTAAAGCCTATCAGGTATGGACCCTTCAAGATACTTGAGAAGATTGGTGAAAACGCTTTTTGCCTTGATCTACCAGCTTACATGCACATCTACTCAGTCGTAAATGCCGATTGCTTGAGATTTTTTGAACCTTCAATGATTGAGGACCCTGAAGAGTAGAGTCAATTGCCTTCTATTAATGACCTGCTACCTGAATATCTTAATGAATTGTAGGAAGACACAGTATTGGACAGGAAGGTGAGGACGACGCGCAGGGGAGATGTGGAGCACCTCAGGATTGGGCTCAAAGGTTCAAAGCCGAGCAGTGTAAAGTGGATTGAGATTGGGCAAGTGAGAAAATAATACCCTCACTTAGTCGATGCTTAAAAACCAACTTTTGGTGGTCCAAAAGCTTTTCAATGGGAAGGCTGTGATCCAAATTGGATCCATGAAGAATTGTCAGAAGGACCATGACAGTATCAGGTGGGGACAAACATCAAAGAATTAAGAAAACAACAATCAAAAACACCTTTGAACAGTGGCAGTTAGCAGCCAGCGTGGAGCGACAAGGACCTCGGTCAAAGCGCGTTGATCGAGGCCCATGGAGACTGCGCAGGAGGCAAAAATAGCCCCTGGGAAGCCCATATTGGGAAACAGAGGTAGTTTTTGATGCGCGATTAGGGCAAAACCCCTCGAAATGGGAAGGCCCCGAGCGCTCGGTCGCATGGAGAGCCGGGAAAACCGTGGGGAAAAGGCTAAAGGACAAGGCGGGACCCGCGCTCCGAAAACTGGTGGTATTGATCGGGGGCACCCTCAAGCGGTAAGCGGAATTGGAAAAAACGGAGCAATTCCACTTAGCGCCCGACACGTGGCAAGCGAAGGAGAGAGAAAACTGCCGCTGATCGCGCACTAATGGTCGTGCAAGTCAACTGCGCGAAATGTGCAAATGGCGTCAGATCTGGAGGCCCCAGATCTAATGGCCGAGATCACGCCCGCTGGGAAAACGGAATCGACAGGGGGGATTACACCACGATTTATAAGATTTTGACGTCCAATTTGACTGCCAAGGTGGCAGAAGACTCATTCCACAACATAACGGACGAACCGAACCGACGAAGCAAGTTGGCGCAGCTGCAGGAGGACAAGTGGCCACTCCCTATGAGCTTGATGATGATGCCGAACAGGGAACTCCAGGCGAAGATGTAGCAGGTGATCCGACGGGAGGTGGAAGAGGAATCGAACAACCATGAGCTCGAATGGATTTTAAAGCCATGAATAGGTAAAGCAGAAGGACACCGGAACCCAGAGAGGAAGATGGGAAGGAAAAGGAAGAAGACAGAGAAAACAAAGGAAAGACAGTGAAGCAAAGTAGAACGGAAGACAGAGGGCCGATCTGACCAAAGGCAGCATCGAGAACTAGAGAGCTTGAGGGATTCAAGCCATCCCAGAGAGGATATTTCCGGACTGAGCACCACATCGGGCCCTTTCCATTAAAGACCAGAAAGGTCACAGAGCTGGTAAGGAAAAGAGTCTGTGTACTCTAGTGGCTTGGGGCATCCAAGAACCACCCTGCCAAGCAAATTCTGTTCAGGAGACTCACATCGAGCTCCTTCATTATAACTCTCTACTTTAAGACACAATAAAAGAAGGCCACCAGTGAGAGCTGGACCAGAGACGTAGCCCTGGAGGATAGGGTGAACTCCTTATTAAATTCTTGTGTTCTTATAATTGCTTAATGTATTTCTCTGTTGTTTTCCATTTCACGTGTCTATGTATTTGCAATCTGATCGATCCTTTGCCTAAATAACATAGACACACACCAGCACATGGGTCTGTAATACGTTTATTCAATAAATCTTTAACTGAGGTCACTCATAGGGTGATTATCAGATCAGGGAGCATGGATTCTCTAGAGATTCTGAGTTCGAATCGGAATTCATATTGTCATTCTAAACCCAAGGAAGGCTCAAACTTGAGTCATGGAGGGAAGACCTTAGCCAAAAGTCTAAGCAATCTCCAAAGATGAAGCAGGAATTAAAGAAACAAGTCTCTACCTTTAGAAATAGCCAATTTTCAATTCGAGATGGACGAAAAACCCAATTGCTCAAAAACCACTCAAGAACCTTTCCATTCACTAATTTTAAACTTGGAGAAGAGCTTATCTTTGATGAAGCACCCACCAAACACAAAAACTCAGAGTAGAATAAGTGGGAATTTATTGTACCTTCTGAGACTATCAAGCGGGCGTGCTCCAAACTATAGCATCTCAATTTCTTTGTATTTAATTTTGAATTGACAAGCCCTGGATGACAATTGATCCATGAACAACGATGCTTAGGCCACCCTGACTTCCAACTTGAAATTTTAAAAAGCCTCAAACGAATCTCCTTGCAGAGCTTTGAGGGAGGGATCTGCCTGATCGCCACAATTGGGATAGAGAGAAAATCAACACTAAATTAAGAGATAGATGAGAAGAGAGAAACTCAGAGGGAAGGAAAACCAATCTGTATGAATCGGCGAGGGTGCATCTAGTCGATTTGAATCTCCCCATTCTATCTATCTACACGAATTCAACCTCCAAAACATTTAATTTTTATGTAAAGTGATTAGAGAATGCATCACTGATCTGAGTGAAGCATAATTTCAATACTCTTGAAGATGAGAGATGAAAGCTCAAGCATGTGAGTTCAGACTTAAGGAATTTTCATGGCACTGGATGAATTTAGTGTACACGTTGCCCCTAGAGAGGATGCCCACATACCATCGTGGCAGGATCCTCCAACACTTCACTCCATCGTTACAGAGCATTGTGAATCTCAAATAGGGATAATCATAACATAGGGATAATAAATGATATTATTATGGGAGAGAACCAAAATACACCAAGGCCCACTTATGTTCTCTTTATATGTAATTGATCTATCAGGGAATTGAACATATGAAATTAGACCCATTTATTTTGGGTTATGACTATGACATAGAGCGTTGTTGATTTTCCTTCGCATCAACCTCCATATTGAAGGATCTAAGCACGTGAAACTAATTCTTTGAATGGAACAAAGTCAATATACTTATAATTCTCTGGGGTAACCAGTTTAAAGTATTGTCTTTTTTATTCCTTCCACTGATAAGATACAAAATTAGAAGTAAGGTGTCGCCAAGAATAAATACGTCCATCACACCTTTATTTTTTGCAATGAGAAGACCATTAAGAATTATGTCACTTCAACTTGATTATTTGATCTTCTTCCTAGTCCCCAAGCATATCTAATTTCAATAGTTCCCTCGGGATTGATTAGATTCCCTCCCCCTCCTGCCACCCTTTTTGTAGTAAATTTTAGACCATGAACCCGTGGAAAATCACAAAGTCGAAGATCACATATATATGAGTTGTACGCATTATCTTTGGTGAGGTGTCGTCATGATTCGTTGATGATTTGTCGGTGAGATCTAGATAGTACAATTGATGCACTATAAATTCATATTATGAGATCAATAAAATGTGTTAAAATAACAACAATAAGGCCTTTTTCATCAACTATTCTTGTTATACTTACCACTTATATATAACAAACCTATTTGAGTACAAGATCAAAGGAAAGGTTCTTCCAATAAAGATGCTACTTGGGAGAATTAAGCAATTTCACAAATATATCCAATTTGTAGATGTTGTGCCCCATTCATATAATGATAAACAAAGAAGGTTCATTTATATTTTCATGTTTCATACATCAAATTAATTTAATATGATTGGAGGTCTTAGTTTTTTTTGTGTGAATAAAGTGCTTTGGGTCCAAATATTGCTTTCTATTATTATAATGGCATAATCATGTTTTATTTTTCAAGGAAAAAAAGATGCAATTTTATTTATATATAAAAGTGAATTACATTTTGCATATGTAAGATGGCATTCCTATGGCTATTTTCCTTGTGAGAGTATCTGGATGATGTCATGTTCCCTATGCACGAGGATGTAATGTCTATTCTTTTACAAATTTTCCATACATTTACACATGTTAAATATATGTTTCTATATACATCCTTCTATACAATAATTCCCCAAAATCCAAAAAGAAGCTTTGTATTCTATGAAATATATTTGATTTACCAATCAATCCCAAGGGTCAAAAATAGATTCTTATTATTGGCCTTCTTTAGTCTTTGTGAGTTTAAATGTGTCTCTGCCCATATCCAGTCCAACTTTCAAGAGGGTGTTTGCAATGGTGTTCCCATTCCTGTAAAAATGAACAAAAGATATATGTGCAAAATGAGTAAGTTGTTGAAAGCATGTGTTTTTGCCGAAGAGGTCACATATTCAAAACCAGAGTGGGGAAGAGTATGTACTATAGAATTTAATAGTCAAATCATTTCACAAAGATGGGTCC
Source organism: Pinus tabuliformis (assembly GCA_031772625.1). Classification (NCBI taxonomy): domain Eukaryota; kingdom Viridiplantae; phylum Streptophyta; class Pinopsida; order Pinales; family Pinaceae; genus Pinus; species Pinus tabuliformis. The sequence goes on along the minus strand of CM062805.1, from coordinate 95,436,736 downwards.
CTTGTCCCACAAACAAGGGGTTCTCATACACTAATTTGGTGTCTAGCTTGGAGATGGTCTTAAAAGTGGATTATTATTATTATTACTAAGCTTCTATCTCATATTTACACCGTGAAATTTGTTATAGAGGTAAAAAATAAATCACACATTATTGATCAATTAAATCGCATATGCAAAGGTCAAATATTCATATAATTTATAGCCTTATAGTTCAAGAAGAGTGAATTTTGTCACAAATGGGATTTGAACTTAATTGGAGAAGATACAATTTTCCATTGCTAATCATTTAAGCTATACCCAGTTAATAATATTATAATTTGAATATTTAGCTCCAAGAATAAAGCCTTTTATGACAAAGAACATTTTGTGTTCTTAATTACATATTCTTTAAGCATTTATCCTTCATAAACACTTAAGCTAGACCCAATTGACATTATTATTTGAATATTTAATTCCTAAAACAAAACTTTCTTATAATAAAGAACATTTTGTTGTCTTTCTTTCTAAAAATAACTTGTAGACTATATTATAAAAATCTAGTTTGCAAACAATATCACTACATAATAATATTTGCAAAGCCAAAATTTTGATAAACCTTCCTATAGATGGCCTAATTTTAACATGTCCTCCTAACATGTATGAAAAACCAAAATTCCATGGAGGTTTGTACATATATTTCGCTATAAAAGACATCTCCATACTTGCAACATTTTTTTCTAAGGGAAATCATCCTCTCTCTCGTCCCAAGGGTGATAGTGAGGGCCAATACAACAATATTTATAGGTCCCCAACCATTACAACAATATTTCTCATCACCATGTCATTAACACGGAATTGAACCTGGATGGGGAAGATAATAGCCATTTTGCCCAACCACCTGAGATAATCCCAATTGACATACTTGCAACATTTTTCTTTGCTATTAGTTTATTAGATTACCTTACTACCAAATAAACTTCCTCTGTGTTGAGAATTACCAAGGGAGCTAGGATATTCGGATCAAATGGTGCCACAAGAGGAGAGTAGACAGAATTGGTTGAGGATGTCATAGTTGCATAAGACATGGAAGGACGAGATTATTTCAATGCAATTCCTCTAATTTCCTTCTTAGACTATCAATTTTGTTAGCCTGCCTCTGAATCGACATTTAATGTTCAACCATAATGTTCATGGTGGACGAAAACACCATTGCTAACTAGTATATGCAAAGATCAAATTCCATGTATTGCACCTTAAGCTAGAAAACCTCTACTTCCCATGTTGCAATTAACCTCTTCTTGCTTCCTTCATGAGATGCCATTCCTTTTAATGATTGCAAGTGTTATCTCTCATCTGTTGTCCTTTGCCAATTTTGGCTGGAATGCTGGATACATAATGTCGAAGTTACTTTATCCACCCAATCACAAAGAAACACCATAACTAAAAAATAAGGTATGAATATGGAGGGGGATCCCAAGTTCATGCCCTTTTAATGACTCTATCATTCCACGCGCACTAGAGAATAATGACACCATGCCTCCATGAAAGTATTGTTACATCCCAACAAGCTTCACGATTGCAAGATGTGGTCTTGTACGCAAAGCTAAAGGTTCCATAGTTCCTACTCTTGAATTAGCTCTCCCTCTGCACCAAGACTCCTAGTGTACTACCCCATATGTTCCATATATGTGAAGGGTGGTGATGCTACAAATCATTTAATGCTACCAAGGGAAGGAGTGGTTGAACCATGTGCTAAGGCCCACTTCAGATTTGATACTAACCTTGACATCTTGCAAACCCATTGAAATTTGTGTGCCTTTCCTCCTTAGTGTAATATCCCTATCTTAATCCCTAGGTTAAAATTGCAATTAATTGTAATTAAGTATGCTAATGGTATTATATCACCTATATTGGAATTTAAATATTATCATTGCAACAAATCAAACTAGGTGATTAAAAACAATGCATATGTAAATATTTATTTAATAATTAAAAATGATGAGCAACCAACTGTCGAATGTGAGCACCAATACAATGATACCAAAAGTGGGAACTAGTGAGGGAGTTACAAGAACTTAACCATGCCCAATATCACCAGGAAAACCTCATCTAGTGATCTATGCCAACATTTGAATTTAAAATTTTAGTACATTGTTTTCCCTTCAACCCATAATTCATTGAATGAAACAATGCATAGTTGAAGCAACCACCTACTGCATTTATGGAAGTTGAGTAGTGGTTGTGGAGTACACTTAGAATTTATGGGGTAGCATGGGCAAGTACCCATCTTGAAATTTGAGGATTGACCTGCGAATAGTGTGGGGAAATGGGAAAAACATGTGGATGAGACATCCATGAGTTCATCGACACCATTCCCAGAGAGAGATTAGACACATAGGTTCCTAGAGGGGGATTTCATGAGCAGAGAGTTGCCATTTTCGAGGGGAAAGTTGGCTGGCTTATTTTGAGTATTTATATAGAATATCAAGTGCCCAAATACACCCAAAAACACTACAAGGAAAATACCTACTAGCAGAGGTTATAACAAATGTTTTTAGTGTTATAAAATTGGAAAAAATTGTCCAAAAAACATTTGCTAAAACATTCGTTTGTGATAGTGGAGATTATAATGGAACTTCATCACAACTGAAAAAATCTGGGCAGTCAGAGGTTTTAACGGATGTTTTTTTTGCAATGCGCTTCATAGAACAAGTAGCACCGGTGCACTACATATATAAATGCATCGATTTGCATACATAACTAAAAGAATCAAGGTGTTGAATGCAAAGAACACCAATGCGTAATAATACATACCACATTGGTGCTAATAGATAAAAAAAAGGCCTGGGGCGTTCTTGTAAGGAACGACACTGTGGCACGCAAAAAATAATTGTTGTGTTGGTGCTTTTGTTTAAAATTGCAATGTCATTGTGTATCGTTTGTATCAATTCACTAGTGTGTTAGTTATATAAAAGGATTTGTGTTGTTAGTTTTCATAATCCATTGGGCCTAGAAATAATAGTTTGTAGGACCGGGGTGTTAGTTCTATGAAAGCACTAGGACGTTAAGTATTATAATGCACCGAGGCATTAATTGCAAATAATATCGGTGCTTGAAGAAATAAATGCCCCGATCAAGTCGTTTTCTGAAAATGCACTGATCATGCAAAAAAATGTCGTCACAATGCTTTTATATAACATAATGCACCGGTGCATTTTTATGTTATGGATGCACCGATTTTTTGTATGAGATTTTCTCTTTTTTGGAGACATCGACCTGTGACAATGCAATTATTGTAATATTTAAATCCGTTATTCATCGAAAGATTGAATATCTTATAACAATATTCAAATAAATTAAAATTTGATTAGTGCATTTGTATATGATGTTTGGATTAATTTGCTATATTATCAGATTTCACATCTCTTCATTATAATATATAATCATTCATATATTTAATTAGTGGTGTAACATTTCACAACGAAATTAGATAACACAATAGAATAAATTAAAATGTATTTTATTATATATTAATAGGAAGCTCTGTCATACAAAATGGGATTGTTATTAGTATCCCCTTGTCTTTGAATTATGACACTATGTCCATTATAATAAACAAAATGTATGATTTTCATAGACAATTATTTCAAAAAATACAACAAGTTGCACTGCTATCCAAATAGATCATCATTCTTCGTTGGAACTGTTGTCAGTGCTCGAGCTACTTTCATGACTTGGGTTATTTGGAGGAATGTTTTGTTGATTACATTGATTGTTTTCGTCTTCTTGATCTTGTTTCATGTGCAAACATAAAAATAAAGTGTAATGAGTGTATCTACAATGGTAAGAATAATGAAAATTGAAATAAATAATATATATCAATGTAAATTGAATAGCAATGTATCATAGCAAGAAGTGACTCATAATTTGTACATATTGTTTCAAAACCAAGTCTCATGCCTTGTTGCAAAAAGTATTCTACTGGCGTAGTTCCATACTTTGTTTCCTGCATGTTTTAAATCCTATTATAAATCATAGATTTAAGATAATAAAAAAATTTGTTCTATTAATTATAAACTGAGAGAAGTAAAACAACATAGATACTTACAAATTCCACAATTAAGTTTTGATATCCCAACATATACTCACAACCCTTATTTAACCTAATTTCAATCAATTTTCCGATGGCTCTTCTTTGTATGTTAGCACCTATTTAAAGACATTCAAGGATGGTTGTTGTAAAACAACATAAAATATACAAATGAAACCTTGAGTTGTTATAAGGAATATTAACAATTACTCACAAACTTTGAAATCAACTTTTTTCTTCCTTGTTGTCATGTTTTATGTGTTGAATGAGTTCCATTTTGTTTTCTTTTCTGCAAAAAAATACTTGAAAATTAATATTTAATGCTAAATTAATTTTTTTATATGTACAAAGTCAATCATGATTACATACTTTTGAAGCATGTTGTTATTGAGATGGCTCCTCCTGTGATGCAATTATGTCCATTTCTTTGACCGTCTTCTCGTGCACTTTTTTGGACATTCCTACTTACATGTTTCGCATATCATCTCATTGATCATTCGAGATTTGCATAATCTTCCTGAAAAATAAAAGTAATAAACTATTTTTATATTTATATGAAAACTAAATATAACAAAATTGATATTAATAAATGAATTGTTTGTAGTAATATATACATATAATTCAAGAAAATCATTTTAATTAGGAATATTACCTTTTGAATGATTTTTTTGTTGTTGTTGTATGTTTGCTATTGCAAGTCCGACATGTTTTATTGACCATTTCTCTAGAAACGCTTCCTGTAGTTGCATCGAGAGGCGCTCTACAACCCAATATAGGGTAGATGTGTAGGTGTAATGTAAGAAAGTTTGTCAACGTCTTTACATGTCGGCTCAATATATTGAATTTATATTAACATGTTCAATTTATAAAAGGTAAAAGATTTGTAAACATTGTTAAATTAAATAATGATAAAATGTTAAAACTAATATAAAACTCAGTATGGGCTAGATGTTGCAATGTCGTAAAATGTTGAAAGTAATAAAAATAATAAAATTCAATTTTTTTATATTGTAATTTTGTTTTTACTCATAAAATTATGAATAGCTTTTTAAATAAAAGAAAATCATAATATACATATCACATTAATATATATAATATATAAATAGTCGCTATAAGTTGGTAAGATCCGTTTATCTTATAAATTAAAATAATGATTTTCTAACCATATGTAAATTTAATTAATAAACACAAAAACATCAATACTTACAATATAATAATATTTTTAACCATGGATATTTATGCCCACTTTACCATATATATTATTAACTTGCAAATAGGCTTTGTTACAATACCATGGACCAATACCATAGTTCCCCAATACCACATACCCAAAAACCATCTGTGGTTTCACAATAATATTTTATAATTACTTTCGAGATATATCTAAACCCTTTTTCACATTAAATTCTATAAGATATAAATAATAGCTATAAATTAAGATCCATTTCACCATATAGATCAAAATAATAATTTTATAACCATATTTAACTTTCTTTAATAAGCACTTAAAAACTTAATACTTACAATATAATAAGATTTTTAATCATTGATATTCACTCTCATTTCCCATTGATTTTATTAACTTGTAAATAGGCTTTGTTATAATATTGTAGGCTAATACCATGGCTCATCAATACCATATGCCCAAAAATCTCTCATTTCTACTCAAAATATATTATATTTAAAAAAAAATTATTACATTTTTGCATAAAGAGGAACTCTAGCCCAGTTTGGAAGAGATGTTGTAATGATCTCTTACGTTATGTTATCAAAACATTTTGACTTGGTTAAATTACATAAAAAAAATCAAAATTAAAATAAACAACGACATGCTTCAAATGTATGTAATCATGATTGACTTTTTACATATAAAAAATTAATTTAGCATTAAATATTAATTTTCAAGTATTTTCTTGCAGAAAATAAAATAATATGGAACTCATTCAACACATAAAACAGGACGACAAGGAAGAAAAGGGTTGATTTCAAAGTTTGTGATTAATTGTTAATATTTCCTTATAACAATTCAAGATTTCATTTTTGTATATTTTAAGTTGTTTTACAACAACCATCCTTGAATGTTTTCAAATAGGTGCTAACATACAAAGAAGAGTCATCAAAAGAATTAATTGACATTGGGTTTAATAACAATTGTGAGAATAAGTTGGCATATCAAAAATTAATTGTGGAATTTGTAAGTATCTTTGTTGTTTTACTTCCTTGAGTTTATAATTAATAGAACAAAAAAATCCTTTATATTAAATATATGATTTATTATGGGGTATAAAACTTACAGGAAACAAAGTATGGAACTACGCCAACAAAAGAGTTGTTGAAAGAAGACATGAGATTTTGTTTTGAAAGAATGTGTATAATTCACGAGTCACTTCTTGCTTTTTTTTTTCGGGAGAAAAAATCGAACTTTTTATTAACAGGTATAAAAAGTTACATAGTATATGCGTTGAGCATTCATTTTAATGTATGATTTTCTGATCATAGAGTTTCCAGGATGATGTAAAGAGCTGTCATCCTTCAGACCTGAAGATTTCACTGATCAGTTGTTAATCAGGCCTCCTCTTTAAGAGGAAAATAGCCTCTTTGATCAGCTTTTACAAAAACTCAAAATATGTCCAAAAGTTTCAGCATCATATCTGTTTGTTGAGTCACCCCCGGACCTCCTCAATGAGGAAAACAGCCCAAACAGGAGTGTCATCAACTATAAGTCTAAAAAGTAAAAGCAAAATAATAGTAATGTTTTGAGCATACATATATGAAAGTAAAACAAAATCGATGTCTGATATAAAGACAGTGTGACAGCAACAAAAGACTATGCATATGGTGGTTGATCCGACACACGGATCTCGCCCTGGTCCTCATCCTCTATCCTCCAACTACCCAAATCTTGTTGCAAACCCGTTTTAGAAAGCTGGTCTGCTGCAACATTGCGTTCCCTGTAGATATGGCATAAAGAAAAAACATTAAAAAAATGCTTTAAGTGTTTTGTTTCTTCTAGTAAGGGTGATAAAATGTAATTCTGACATCTACTCTCTCCATTGAACCATTTAATGATATTCAGAGAGTCCCTGAAGATCTGAACCATGAGAATGCCTAAATGGGTAAGCCAACAGAGAAGTAGTTTGAGCGTTGATAATTCTGCAAAATTGTTTGTTCCATTCCCCAGTCCCACCGAGGCTTTAAGACATCTGTTCTGATTTATGTAGATTACCAGGCCCGCTCCACTGCTATTATTTTGGGATGCCCCATCGAAATATGCCCAGGGGATTCCTTCCTTAATATACTCCTCTCTTACTGGTCGTGGGATGTTCTCTCTATTTGGCTCGGGAATACTTGTGTAGACTGACGCACATTGAACTGCAATAATCTCACAAGGAGAAGTCTGATCCATAAATATACAGTTATTCCTTGCTATCCAAATGCCCCAAGCAATAATAAGAGGAAGGTTTCACATGTTTCCTTCAGGATATAGTTGCCACCATCTTTGCCAAGCTTTCGGAACCGAGCTCCCTTCCCATGTTATTGACTTCTGAATCAATCTTCCTACCTCCATCCACACCTTCTTAGAAAAAGGGCATTCAATAATTAGGTGCCGGATTGTTTCTAAATCGTTTTTGCATAAAGCGCATCTCCCTGGGGCTGACTTATATCTAGCCTGTAAGATGTCCCAGGTTGACACCTTCCTCTTGAGTATGCACCAGAAGAAAAGTATAGTTTTTGTTGGGCATTGTAACTTCCATAATAGTTTGGCTCACTAGTCTGGATTCCCCCATCCTTTCTTAGACATGAGGAACTTGTATCCATGTTTTGGGGAGTAGGATCCTGAATCGACGTGTGCCCGAACTAGCTAATCTAGTCTCTCTCTCAACCGCACATTGGATCTGGATAGTTCCTTGGTAAAGACATTCCATTCTTCCCACCATTTTGGCATTAACTCTAGGTCCATCCCTGATAGCTAGGCTTGTCCCCAAATGGTGGAGTGGCCTTGTTTCCCAATCTGGTTGAGAAATAGGATGCCTTTGGATTCGAGCTGATTGATGAGAGCTAAGGATAGGGCAAAGTTTTTGTTGCATCCTACCCATGGGTCCTTCCCTATCCTGATTTGCTCCCCGTTCCCTACTTGCTAGGACAACCCCTGTTCTATGATCTTGAAAGCATCAATGGTGGCCTTCCACACTACTGAGGCATTCCCTTTCTTTTTGTTGGGGCTTCTTATCCAATCTTCCAAAGGAATAGGGTCGATGTATTTCCGCTTGACCACCATCGTCCACAAGTTCTCCTTCTTAATAATCCTCCATCCTGATTTCGCTGCTAGCGATGGCCCAAAGGCTGTGAGATCTCTGATACCCCAACCACCCCATTCCTTAAGCCTTGCCACCTTCTCCCATGCCACCCATGGGAGAACTAATTCTTCCTTAGATCCTGTCCATAGGAATCTGCTACATATTGTCCTTATTCTTTCAAGAATTCCTTTTGGTACCCAAGTCAAAGCTGCCCAATAAACTGGAATAGCCAGGATTACAGATTTTATGAGAGTCAACCTTCCAGTGCTTGAGAGCCATTTGAAGCTCCAATGAGTAATCCTCACTTCAATTTTTGCTAGAACCCAATGCTAATCCTACTTCCTATAGGTGTTTGGTTTCAGCCAAAAGCCTAGATATTTGAAGGGATCATCGAGCTTCCGGACTTCAAAGGGCAAGGCTACTGAAATTTGATTTATTTCTTATCTGTTGAAGCCTTCCAAAATCAGTTGTGATTTGTCTTTGTTCACTTGCATTCCTGTAGCCTTCATAAATAGGTCCAGAATCCTCTTTAGTTCCCTTATTTCACTGTTACTTCCATTGTTGAAAAGCAAGATATCATCTACAAATAAAAGGTGAGATATGAACAAATTTACAACTACTTCCAACCCTTTTATGGCCCCTTTCCTTCTGGCTTCTAGCATTAGCTAACTGAGTCCCTCAGCTGCCAATAGAAAAAGGAGAGGTGATAGGGGGCACCCTTGTCTCAGCCCTCTTTGCCCTTGGAAAAATGTAGAGGCAGCCCCATTGATGATCACCGCAAAACTTACGCTAGTTAAACATCCCATGATCCAATTTATGAATTCAACTCGAAATCCCAGGTGAGTAAGCAGCATACGGATATACATCCAACTTATTCTGTCGTATGCCTTTGAGAGATCTATTTTCACTACTACTCCTTTGCCCTTCCTCTGCTTAACACTGTGGATCGTTTCTTGAGCCACCCTGATTGCTTCATGGATCTGTCTCCCATCCAAGAACCCAAACTGTTCTTTTGAGATATTCCTGGATAATATTGGTTTTAATCGGACAGCTATCACCTTTGCAATTATTTTGTAAATGCAATTGCACAGGGAAATTGGTCGAAAATCCTCGAAAGAGACTGGTTCTTCCTTCTTTGGGATGAGGGCTATGAAGGTTGCATTAAAGGGGGCATAGATGACCCCTTTCCTTCTGGATTCTTCGACCACATCCGCCACCTCTTGTCCAATTTGTTCGAAAAAGTGTTGAAACAACTCTACTATCCATCCATCTGGGTCGAGGCTCTTGTCCCTTGCCATAGATTTGATGATGTTCTCCACTTCCTTCTTCGTGACTTCTTCCATGAGTTCCACTGAATTTTCATCATCCACATAACAAGGGAAGCTTTGGGTTGTCCTGATTACTTCAGCCAGGGAAGCTTCCACTTGTCTTGTGAAGAGGTTTTTGAAATGACTTATCCCCATTTGTGACAAGTTCTCAAAGGAACTAGCTTCTCTTCCTTCTTCATCCCTCAACTTCCATATTGTATTAACATTCTTCCTTCCTCTTGCATAATTTTGAAAAAACTTAGCGTTCTCATCCCCTGCCCTTAACCAGATGGCTCTACTCTTCAAGCGCCATTGTTCTTCTCTTGTTAGGAGGATTTTTCTCCTTTGACCTTCCAATAATAGTATTTTATCCCCTTTTTCCTGTGTTTCATAGCCATCAGCTTCAGGACTTTCTAGATCTTGTAACTCCTTCCCAATTTTGATTAACTCTTCATCTTCTTTTAGTCTCTTTGCCTTCGCCCATTCCACCGTTGATTTTTTCAGGCATTTTAGATTCTCCATGAAAAGGAAAGCTTTTTCCTCCATATCACTAGCCCTCATAGGTCTCCAGGTTTCTCTGAAGACGGAATTATATCAATCCTCCAACAGCCAGGCAGGGTTGAATTTGAAAGGGGCTGCCGGCTTTTTGGGAGGTTTGGTGATTTCTAGCAAAATTGGTAGGTGGTCCGAGTTCCCTCCAACACCCACCCACTGCTAGAAAGCTGGAACCTTTGCTGCGACCTCTTCACGTAAAAGAAATCGATCCAATCTTTTTGCTATCTAATTTTCCCCTACTCTTCGATTACTCCTAGTGGGCCTTACTTTCAGCATGTTTATATCCAAAAATTTGTTGCTACTGGTGATGTTAGAGAAAAAATTAGATAAAGAGTCTTCTCTAGCAGAGGGACCCCATATTTCAGCCGATCCAATAGAGCGTTTAGGTCTCCTCCTATCACTAGGTTTGGATTGTTCATTAATGATTTGGAAAACAAGGATTTCCAGAACAATGCTTTCCCCTAGCAAGGCCCATATATGTTTACAGTCAATAAATTGGAACAATAATTCTAAGGAATAGACTTCCATTCCCATTACTTGATCCATCCCCCATGAGTTATGGACTTTAAACTTTCCTTCTCTGAACCCCGTAGCTAAGCCCCCAGAGTGACCTTTTGCGTCCATAGCCTGAAAGCTCCACCCCGGCAAAAGGATTGACAGGGAATTTGTGACTTCAACTCCCCCACCCAGGGTTTCTTGAAAAAGGAGGATATCTGGGTTGTATCACCGAATTACCTTTTTTAGAGCCAGTTTTTTATGTTTACTAGCTAAACCCCTACAGTTCCAGGATAGAATTATCATTTTTCAACCGCAAGGGAGGGCTTCACTGCTCTAAGCGCCCCAGAAATTGACATTTGTTTCCCAACTGCGATATCTAATTTGGCTCGTAACTGATCCTTTGATAGATTAGTTTTCCTTCCTCTCACTAATTTGTGATAGGTGCATTTCAAGTCCCCCCACCGCCACCCAAGGAGGTGGTTTTTTCTCTCGTGGTCTGAGGTTATAATGGTTTGAAACAGAAGGAGTGTCTTCCTTCCTACAATCCCCTTCACCCCTAGCCAACTCACAGTTCAAATCCACGTTTGGGATAGATGTAATAATACTTTCCATTTGTGTGTTATCAGTGCAAGAAATAGGAATTACAATATTCTGAGCTCTGGAAGGACTAGGCAAAAAACCAAGAGATTTTAAAGAAAAAGCAGGAGAAAGAGAAGGTATGGTTGGGTCCAGACCCATACCCTCAATGACGACTGTGCGGAGTTCAGCAGTGTTCTCTGAAGTAGCCGGGACCTGTGCTTCCTTTTCTTGCGACTGAACTGGCAAATTTTCAGGCATAGGTTCTTCCTGCATCTCCTTGCCTTCATTCGTGACCTCCTAAAGCCGGTCAATATCCATCTGGTCTATCCCCTTGTCCTTCTTCAACTGTTGTTCCTTTGTTACCTCCATCCCAGCAATTCCAGGTTCAGCCTTCCTTTGCTTCCTTCGTCTTCTATACCCCAGTGGGCACTCTTTTTCCAAGTGTCCATATACGTGACACCTGTGGCAGCGAAAAGGTAGGTGTTCGTAGTCTAACTGCTGAACATATGAGTACTCCTTATACTAGAGCTGGATCTCTTCTGCCAGTCCAGCCCGCGGAGTTAAACTTACCAGTATTCGTGCCATCCCCATCTCCTTCGACTGCACAAAAGACATGTCTGTCTCCAGATATTTGCCCAGATGGTTCCCAATTGCTTTGAAAACTGATTCCACCCAAAGGAATGGTGGAAGCCCTGGCATACGAACCCAGACCGGGATCTCATCCACCCTCTCTCTCTGCGCGTCAAATAGTGGGTTCCATCTTTTGAGCAGTATTGGATGTTTGCCAAAGGCCCAATTCCTTTCTAGAACCCAATCCGCTGCTTATTTCTTTGCAAACTTCACCATGAACCAGCCTTTTGCCATTGATGTTACTTGGAATTCCTTATCTGGTGCCACTTGCCAATGTTGAGAGGCCCAGTCCTGTATGAAATGAGCTGAATATTTTTTGCCCCTTGCCCTTCCAACCAAAGTTAAATCAGCCACTTCAATGGCTTCATCAATTTTTACATCCATACCCAGAACCAGATTTGCAACTACCTCCTTCTTTTTAATTATTTTAGGTTTTTTCCTCTTCTCCCCCGCCTGCCTCTTGCTTGGCCCTTCCTCCCTGTACTGTGTGGTTTCTTCAACATTTGTTGGATCTTCCTGGAGTGTGTTGGCACTCCTCCTTGCTACAATGAGTCGTATTCCTCCTTCTTCCTCCCTTCCTTCTGCTACCCCTCTGCCATTCCCTTCCTCTAATCATGTCGGGTTTACTGTTGTTCCTTCCTTTCCCCCTCGTCTAGGTCTTCTTCCAGACTCCGTGGTATCCTCCAAATTACCCAAACCCCCTGCAAAGTCTGAACCACATACCAGGGATTAGTGGTTTTGCTCGCTAGGTTTCCCTAGGCCCTGAGATTCCTTCTCCTGTCCTGGTACCAGGAACTGCTCCACCTCAGCAAACCCTAGATCTGCCACTGGCCCAAACCCTAGGCTCCGCTTCTCAGGATTCCTCAACCCACAACTTATTACTATGTCCTCAAGCCCTCCAGAGTGAAAATGACTAAGGAGGTGAGGAGGATCTGTACTTACTTGAGAGATTCTCGCTGCCTCCGCTTCCGGTGCCGCAACCGTCTGAGGCGACTTCCCCTGGTTTTGAAAAAGAACTAGATCTTTCTGGCTGCTCAGAAACGACAGCCCTAGACTCTCCTCCAGCAACCCTAGGGTTTTCCTATGCTTCCAGGCCAACTCCGAGCCTCCTTTCTCCTTCCCTGAATGTCCAGCTGGATGAATATACTTCTCTATGTTTTGATTTGTAACCTTCAGGACCCAAACCGACAGAATGTCACCAGGTTCGGGATCTAAATCGACGACATCGTTGGGTTTGACCATTTTTTAATCTGGTTAGAGCTTGGTAACTGTTGGATCCGCCTTGGTAAGTGTTGCCCATTCCCTTCTCCTTCCACTGTGTTGTTAGCTATCGCGTGTTGCGCAGTAGAAGCGACAACGCATCTAAGCAAGCAACAAAACCCCATAACTGCTCCGGCTTCCATTGAGTCACTTCTTGCTATGGTACATTTTTTTTCGATTTACATTGATGTATATTGTTTATTTCAATTTTCATTATTCTCACCAATGTAGATACACTCATTACACTATATTTTTATGTTTTCAGATGGAACAAGATCAAGAAGATGAAAACAATCAATGCAGTCAGCAAAACATTCCTCCAAATAACCCAATTCATGGAAGTAGCTCGAGTGTTGATAGCAGTTCCTGCAAAGAATGATGACCTATTTGGATATCAATGCAACCTGTTGTATTTTTTGAAATAATTGCCTATAAAAAGCATACATTTTGTTTAATGTAATCATGGACATAGTGTCCCAATTGAAAGACAAGGGGTTACCAATAAAAATCCCTGTATGACAAAGAGCCTCTTATTGATATATAATAAAATACATTTTAATTTATTCTATTGTGTTATCTAATGTCGTTGTGAAATGTTACACCACTCATTAAATATATGGGTGATTAAATATTATAATGAAGAGATGTGAAATTTGATCATATAACAAATTAATCCAATCATCATATACAAATGCACTAATCAAATATTAATTTATATTAATATTGCTATAAGATGTATGTCGATTTCTCAATGAATAACGAATTGAAAAAATTACAATAATTGCGCTGTCACAGGTCAATGTCTCCAAAGAAGAGAAAATCTCATATAAAATCACTAGTGCATCCATAATATTAAAACAAACTGGTGATTTAATTTAAATAAAAGCATTGTGACGTCATTTTTTAGAATAACTGGTGCTTTACTTTAAATAAAAGCACCGTCACATCATCTTTTAGAATAACCGATTCTTTTTCGGAAAATGACAACACCGAGGCTTTCATGTCTTCAAGCACCAGTATTGTTTTTAATTAATGCCCCAGTGCATTGTAACTCTTAATGCACCAGTGCTTTCATAGAACTAACACCCCCCGGTTCTACAAAATATTATTTCCATTCCTGGTGCACTATTAAAATTAACAGTACTAGACCCTCTATTTAATAAATGCACCAATGCATTTATGTAAACATGACATGTCAGTGTTGCGTGTTTAAGAGAAAGCATCAGAACTGCAATTATTTTTTGCATGCCCCAGAGCCATTCCTTCATCAAAGAAATATTGGGGCTTTTTTTATATAAGCACTAGCATGGTATACATTTCAAGGTCCAGTGCTCTTTGAGTTGAATGCACCGAATTTTTTTGTTGTTGTAAGCACCAGGGTGGTATACATTTCAGGTTCTAGTGCTCTTTCTATTAAACGCCTCGGTGCTTTTAATTATGTATGAAGCCTGGTGCATTTCAATAAGTAGCGTACCAAGGCTTCTTTTTTGCTGCTAGTGAAGGGTAATTGAGTTAAGATGTTGTTTCCATCTTCCCCTAGTATGGCCAAGGTTAGGAACCCAATGGGAAATTTCTTTAAGGATGTTAAATTCAGAGAAAACTTTACGATCATCAACAGAAAGGGACTCAAGATGAAAGATATCAACAAAAATATCAGAGGGGACAACAAGTTGGTAAATGTCTGCAATCTTATGTGCCCGTGTTTTGGCACAGGTTCTACCTTGAGTCCCATGGCCAACCCCCTCCTCGGTGACTGCGCATGCACTGTCGAGGCATGGAGCTCAAGATAAAATGGCGTTGGGGGTAGAGGTCGAGAATCATAATTCTAGTGGAAGAGAAAAAGAGACATAGGTTATCCTGCAAACTATGAAGGAGAGAATTGGTGGGAGGCCTAAGATCAAGGTAAAGGTAGCAAGTCAAGAGGGAAGGTAAAGGATGATTGACAATGCAAGACTTCAAACCATGTTTATCATGCCAAAAATTTTGAAGTCAACATTCAACAGCTACAAACCACCTATCAGAGATAAAGCCAACAAATATACCATCAAATGAAAAATGAACAGAGGCATTAGTCAACGAGAGTGCCACCAATAATGTAGCGGGCAAAGACCTAGGGTTTGAGAGGTGGAAAACAATAGAAGGCGTGGTTGCTATATCCGAAGGAAAAGACAACTCCAAAGGAAATCACAATGTCACAAATAGTTGACCAACAACACAAGCAACAATGCTCCTGAAATATTAACCCCACTCTCGCCTTAATTGCCCAGCCACATGATAGACATTTCCCAAATCAAATAGTGCATAGAGGCAAACCATCGCAACTTGATTCACTAGAGAAGGTTAGTCCAAGTTAAAAAAAAAACTGAGGAAATATCTCGAATAAAGCAATTGAGTTGTCCTTCAAAGGTCCCTTGATGTCGTAAGACTTCGAAATAAATCCCACCTACATTAGGGAGGGAGCTGAATCACGCCATTTAATTCACAACATTGGTGATCTGAAAATAGAATGAAGTTCAAAAGGGTAGCTTGCCATATTCATAATCGAAGGAAGAAGCATTCACATGCATTTGCATGTGGGAGGCATGCCACACCATCCCCCTCTTAAATGTTGCATTAGGTGGTGGGGTGGCGGGGTTGCCCCTCAACAACCTACATGCCCTTGTTCTCCACCCCAATTCGGAATTTTGATAGTGAAATATATATATATATATATATCTATATTGAGAGAGAGAGAGAGAGAGTTGTCGTTTATTTAATGGATATCAATCCATGCTCACGAAGTATTTTGATGTTTGAAGTAGAGAAATTAATTTCATAATTCTTCTACCTAAATTTATGCAAGGAAGGAAATAAATTTTGGTGGGGAGTAACATTTGACAATTTTTATTTTTATTTTCACTTCATTATTCTTACCTATCTTTGTGCATAAATTTTATTGGGCAATAACTCCTGGTAAGTATGTTCATCTACATTCAAAGGCTTGCTTAAATTATGGTGAACAATAACTCTTGGTAATTATGTTTGTTTACCTGAGTATGAAGAATCTTTTAAGTTTCTGTATTCCTAGTATTTGAAATTAAAGCTTCAACTATCTAAGTTCTTATGTGTATGAAGCAATGTTTGCATAAATTTTAAGGTTAATATATGTTGGTAAAAATATTGTTTTACTTAATTTTTATCCAAACAATGATTGTTTTAAACTGGATGCACAACATGCTCTTAGTAAATTTGTTTGATTTATAATCCTCTCTAATATATAATGTAAATACTATTAGATTTGTTGCATAGTTTGTAAAAATTGACTCTATTTGGCTTCGAGAGAACTTGTGAAGATTTTATCAAGTAAAAATGTTAGATTTTGTATATGGTCGATAATATCGTTGGGGATGTGTGATATTTTGGGTTTCACTTTGGTAACCCTTTGGATTTCAACAATGGCCAATGAGTCTATAGGTGATCGACTAAATATTTTGGGTTTTACTTTGGTAACCATTTGGATTTTACCAATTGTGGCGATCAACTAAATATTTTGGGTTTTACTTTGATAACCCTTTAGATATTACCAATGTTCATGAGCTTATTGGGGTTCAACAACAAAAAGTTGGGAGTTTGACTCCATCGTTGATAGACAAAAACTTTTGGGTCTCACTTTACTAATGGCTAATGAGCCTATAGGGTCAATGAAGACATTGGCTCCATCAAGGCCATGAAATCTTTACATCGGTAGGTTTTGGATTTCATCGAGTGTGATGAAACATTTAGACTTTTGAAATTGTGTACGTGGGTAAATTATTAAATTAATGATGTTTTAATTAAATGTATTGTATTTATTATTAACACTAACCAATATGATTACTTGAACTTAAATATATTAAGTTATTATTAAATATTAGATTAATTAAATGTAAATTGGTTAATTCCTGGTGCCAAGGGTGAAAATATTCAAACAATAACATCTCAATGATCGAGACTTCGTTTTAAATAAAATTTATATGGTCAAAAAACTCTTAATGAGCATGAGGTGATTTAATACAAAATTTCGAGTTGATTAGAAAGGTGGAAATTTGATACCCCACACCCTCAATATGGTACAAAGGGAATCAGATATTTGCACTCAGATCATGGGATCAGGTGGGTTTGATTAGAACCACTCACTAATAAGGTTCTAGGGACCACCTAGTGCCTTGGTTTGCTAGTGCACATGTTGTTGTATTTCAATCACAAAGAATATGGATGGATTTAAACTATGGAATTATGCTTAGGCTAAGATTGATCCTCTTGTAAATTAGTTGTATCTTCATGTCATATGGATTAGTTGCTAGGTTTATGTGTCTGATAATATTCTTTGAATCCCCTATTATAAATAACTTATGCACTTAAGGTTTTTAGATAGCTTAATACCTTGCAATAAGGTATATTACTTCGCAAAATAAAATAATAAATATATATATATATATATATATATATATATATATATATATATATATATATATATATATATATATATATATATATAGTTGTGGTTTATTTAATGGGTATTAATCCTTGCTCACGATGTATTTTGATGGATTAGGTGGGTTTGAGTAGAACCACTCACTAATAAGGTTATAGGGACCACCCAGTGCCCTGGTTTGCTAGTGCATATGTTGTTGTATTTAGATCACAAAGAATATGGATGGATTTAAACTAGCGAATTATGCTTAGGCTAAGATTGATCCTCTTGCAAATTAGTTGTATCTTCATGTCGTATGGATTAGTTGCTAGGTTTATGTGTCTGATAATATTCTTTGAATCCCCTATTATAAATAACTTATGCACTTAAGGTTTTTAGATAGCTTAATACCTTGCAATAAGGTATATTACTTTGCAAAAAACAATAATATATATATATATATATATATATATATAGCGAGAGAGAGAGAGAGAGAGAGAGAGAGAGAGAGAGAGTTGTGGTTTATTTAATGGATATTAATCCTTGCTCACGAATTATTTTGATGTTTGAAGTAGAGAAATTAATTTCATAATTCTTCTACCTAAATTTATGCAAGGAAGGACATAAATTTTGGTAGGGAGTAACATTTGACAACTTTGCTTTTGTTTTGTTTTTTTTTTTCCCTTCATTATTCTTACCTATCTTTGTGCACAAAATTTAATGGGCAATAACTCCTAGTAAGTATGCTCATCTACACTCAAATATTTGTTTAAATTATGGTGAACAATAAATCTTGGTAATTATGTTTGTTTACCTAAGTATGCAGAATCTTGTAAGTTTCCTTATTCCTAGTATTTGAAATTGAAGCTTCAACTATCTAAGTTATTATATGCATGAAGCAATGTTTGCATAAATTTTAGGGTTAAAATATGTTGGTAACAATATTGTTTTACTTAATTTTTATCCAAACAATGATTGTTTTAAACTGGATGCACAACATGCTCTTAGTAAATTTGTTTGATTTATAATCCTCTCTAATATATAATGCAAATCCTCTTAGATTTGTTGCATAGCTTGTAAAAATTGATTCTATTTGCCTTCGAGAGAACTTGTGAAGATTTTTTCAGGTAAAAATGACAGATTTTGTCTATGATCGATAATGTCGTTGGGGATGTGAAACACTTTGGGTTCACTTTGGTAACCCTTTGGATTTCAACAATGGCCAATGAGTCTATAGGTGATCGACTATATATTTTTTGTTTCACTTTGGTAACCCTTTGGGTTTTACCAATAGTGGTGATCGACTAAATATTTTGGCTTTTACTTTGATAAACCTTTAGATCTTACCAATGTTCATGAGTTTATTGGGGTTCAACAACAAAAAGTTGGGAGTTTGACTCCATCGTCGATAGACAAAATCTTTTGGGTCTCACTTTACTGATGGTTAATGAACCCATAGGGTCAATGAAGATATTGGCTCCATCGAGGCCATGAAATCTTTACATTGGTAAGTTTTGGATTTCATCAAGTGTGATGAAACATTCAGATTTTTGAAATTGTGTATGTGGGAAGATTATCAACTTAATGATGGTTTTAATTAAATGTATTGTATTTTTTTTTGTAAGCTTGGTAGGACTCTCCATTTTTGTGTTTTCATGTCCATTATTCACCCCATTACGGGGGGAGGGTAGCACAAGATTTGAACCCAAGACTTCCGGTTCGGTGAGACTTCATTTCCACGACCACTGCCACTTGAGCTACCCCACACGGACAAAGGTATTGTATTTATTATTACCACTGACCAATATGATTAATTGAACTTAAATATATTAAGTTATTATTAAAGATTAGCTTAATTAAATGTAAAGTGATTAATTCTTGGTGCCAAGAGTGAAAATGTTCAAACAATCACATCTCAATGATCCAACCTTCGTTTTAAATAAAATTTATATGGCAAGAAAACTCTTAATGAGCACAAGGTGATTTAATAAAAAAATCCGAGTTGATTAGAAATGTGGAAAATTGATACCCCATACCCTCAATATGGTACAAAGAGAATCAGATATTTGCACTCGGATCACGGGATCAAGTGGGTTTGAGTATAATCGCTCACTAACAAGGTTCTAGGGACCACTTAGTGCCCTAGTTTGCTAGTGCATATGCTGTTGTATTTAGATCACAAAGAACATGGATGGATTTAAACTATGGAATTGTGCTTAGGCTAAGATTGATCCTCTTCTAAATTAGTTGTATCTTCATGTCAAATGGATTAGTGGCTAGGTTTATGTGTCTGATAATATTCTTTCAATCCCCTATTATAAATAATTTATGCACTTAAGGTTTTTAGATAACTTAATACCTTGGAATAAGGTATATTACTTTGCTTGATTATCTGCTGCCATGCCCAAACTCTAGGAGTGTGAAATTTGGACTTGTACTCCAAGCTAAAGCTCATTCGGGTCAACAAAAAGTTGGGAGTTTGACTCCATTGATGATAGACAAAATATTTGGGGTTTCACTTTGGAAACCCTTTAGATTTTACCAATGGATGATGAACCCATCGAGGGTCAACTAAGAGTTAGGAGATTGAATCCATCTGCAATGAAATGTTTTACATGGATAATTTTGGATTTCATGGATATTTGTGTTTTGAAATTTTCTATGTGCGTATATTATCAATTTAGTGATGGTGTTAATTAAATGTATTATGTATATTTTACCATTAATAAATATGATTATATGAACTTAAATATATTAAGTTATTAATTAAAATTTGACTTAATTAATTAAAAGGTGGTTGATCCTCGGTGCTAAGGGTGAAAATATTGAAATGATTACATCTCAATGTTTAAGACTTCGTTCCTAATAACATTTATATTGTTGAAAGGCTCTCAGCAAACATAAGGTGATGACAATCCCATAATAGAGTTTCACGTTGAATTCGAAAGGTGGAAATTTGATACCCCATATCCTTAATATGGTACAAAAGGAATAGGCTATGCTACACTCAGATCATGGGATCAAGTTGGTTTGAGTTGAACCACTCACTCACAAGGTTCTAGGAGGTTACCTAGTGGCTTAGTTTGCTAGTGCATCTATTGTTGTTGATAAATTGAACTCTAGAATTCTGCTTAGGCTAAGATGGATCCTCTTATAAACTAATTACAAATTTTAGTTAAACTAGTACCTAGGTTTCTATGATAATTAACTTGTACAATAAAAGTCTTTAAATAACTTAATAATAGAAATCTTTAGATAACTTAATACCTTACAACATGGCACATTACTTTATTTAATTGTTTAACGCCATGCCTAAGCTCCATGAACATGATATTTCAACTTGAGACAAAAAAATCACACACCTTTATACCTAACACCTTGAAAACTTTTGACTTTCTTAAATATATATATTTTAAATATTTGCATAAATTACATGTAAGTTCATAATTTTATATTAATATTAAAATCATAAAACTTTATTAAATTGCATAAAATTATTTCCAAAATAATTTTTTTTGTTAAGTAACAATATTCATTTTTGTTATAAATCCCCTTTCCCCTTCTCGTCTCATGTGTATTATTTACCATTTTAATAATACAATCAATAAATTTTATCGGAGAAATATCTTTGCATAATTAAAATTGATTTTTGTTATAAATACCCTTTCCTCTTCTCGTCTCATGTGTATTATTTACCATTTCAATAATACAATCAATAATTTTTACGGGAGAAATATCTTTGCATCAATAATTTTTACGGGAGAAATATCTTTGCATAATTAAAATTCAATTATATATATATATATTAAAAATTTTTGTAGTTATATTTATTCATATAGATTATGATATTTTTTTTTCAGAGGAAAAAAAGCTATATTTGTTATATTGAGATCATATAAGCTGTCATAAGATTACAATTTTCCATGATAAATTCGTGAATGGATGGCCGGTAAGAGACCAACCGGCATTTTGGATCATCATTGTGCGATATAAGAATAGATCAAAATAGTAGAAAACATAGAGAAAATATACACAGGATCTGTGCAAAATGTAGAGAATATAAACAACATGTAGATATATGGCGATCCAAAAACTAGCGCAAACCAGAGAAAAAGAGCCAGCATCCGGAGGAGCCATCTATAGATGATGATTAGTCAGGAGGCAAGAAGCTGCAGATCATTGAAGAGATGGACTGTATATGTGGATGGAGATCCCGAAAAACGCATGCGCATCTGGACTTCCATACGTGCCAAACCGAGAGAAGGAAGATAGCCTGCCAGAGAGGTCGCTGTGATGACCACCAGAGAAAAGCATCCGAGACCGAGGAGAAGGGGGGAGCAGTGAAACCATAACAGTTTGACAACTCAAGCCAGATGGAGGAGGTGAAAGGGCAGTGAAGGAAAATGTGAATATTAGTTTCCAATGCCAGATGGCAGAAAACACATTGACTCGGACCCTGCCACCCCTTAGATTGAAGGACATCCCAGACAAGATTCCTGTTATGATAGAGTAGCCAGCCAAAAAGAATGGATTTTAGGGGGCAATTGGCTTTCCAGAGGGTAAGGGGATAGGGGGAGATGTTGGACGGAGAGATTGTGGGGAGGGCGGAGTAAAGACGTCTAACAGTAATGGGATGGATGTTAGAGTCAGTGGAGCATATAAGAGCGTCATGTGTACCCATCTGTAGGATGTTCAGAGAGGAAAAGTTCTGGGTGGCGGTGGACCAAAAAGGACGGAGGTGTGGAGGAATATGAAGCTGTTGCTCGGTCTTCCAAATGGGCGAGAGAGAGGACCAAGATTCTATGAGCCTGGACCAAGTAAAAATGCCCCTAGAGTGTAGGAAGGCGATCAGGATCGGGGAAATGTGGGATTCAAGGTTGTAGAGAGTGGGGTCAAGGCCAATATAAACAGATGATCCCGAATAGAGAGTCCATTTGAGAATGCTGAACAGAAACCTCTGATTCTTACGAAAGCAGTACCAGATAGGCGATCCATGACGAATACCAAGAGACGATCTTCTGAGCCAGAATTCCAATTTCCTCCCCTTTAAATACTTCTGCCTGATAAGAGATGACCATGGGCTGTTCCCAAAGAAGGCTCTGTACATTGATTTGCAGATAAGAGCGTTGCCAAAACGCCGCATATGAATGAGCCCCCATCCGCCAAGCTTTTTAGGACAGGTGATGAGATCCATCTTGGCTAGATGAATTTTCGAGGGAGAGGAGTGGCCTCCCCATAAGAAGTTGGCGGCCGTAGATTGAAGAATATGGTGTACTTTGGCAGGGAGGACAAAGAGGTGTCCCCAATATACAGCAAGTTGGGAAAGGACCGCTTGTACCAGTATAAACCGGCCAGCCAGTGATAGAAACCTCATCTCCCATCTGGAGATTTTGCTGTAAAATCTATCAATGAGCCATAACCAATCATTAAATTTGTTGTTTTTGACCTTTAGACGGAATCCCAGATATGGGAGGCCATCAGAAAGCAAAGCAAGGTTGATGCCAAATCTGTCCGCAACCCAACGGGCTGTGTCGGGGTCGGTGTTGTTATGATAGAGCTTAGTTTTATCATCGTTGATGGTTAGCCCAGTGGCAGCATGAAACTTCTGAAAGATAATGAATATACATGCCCAGGAAGATTTGCATAGCATAGCAAAAATGAGAATGTCATCAACAAAGAAATTATGAGAGAGGGATATATTCTTACAGATCTGGACCGCCTTACACCTTCCCTGTGAAACAGCGAGATTGATATGAGAACTAAGAGCATTCATGACGAGTATAAAGATGAGAGGGGACAGTGGGCATCCTTGTCGGAGACCTCTTTCAGCCTGGAAGAAGGTGGATGGGATGCCATTTATAATGACCGAGAAGTGAACTGACTCCACACACGCCATGATCCAGCTGCATGCGCGCGGAGAGAGCCCAATCTTTGCCAGAAGGACACGGATGAAGCCCCAGCTGACGCAGTCGAAAGCCTTAGTTAGATCAATTTTGAGAGCAGCCGCGTCAATATGTTTAGAGCCTATGGCAAATAAACCTTCTTGTGCAAGGGCAACAGCATCTAATATTTTTTGAAAAATGTTTATAGTATAAAAAAGATTTTAAAACAAATTTTATTGTAAATCAAATTAAAAATACCAAATAAAGTAACATGATGGGATTATTTTAAATCAATTCCAAATACCAAATTTCTAAAGGCTAGAATTGATAATGAGACTTGTTTTCATATTACTTGTATCTTCTTACATTATAGGGAAGAGATTTGAACACAAGTAAGATTACTACAAATCAATTCCAAATACCAATTTTTTTGAAATTGGTAATAGAACTTACTTTCATATTACTTGTATTTTCCTAATTAATTATTATAAAGCATCACTCCCTCCTAATTATCCATTTATGTAACTTCTAATATCTTTATATTAATGCATTCTAAACCCTACAATAATAAAAAACACCAAACCAAAAAATATATTTTGATATCTTATCAACAAAATTTAAAGCTAAACATTACTTCATATTATTGAGCTTTCACTTTGTTATGGTTTTTTTACTTCATATTTATTGAGCTTTCACTTTGTTATGGTCTTTTAAGGATTATGATATTCTTATTATGGTTTGGCCGATTTTAAACCAATTTTCAAGGTCTTTATGAATTTGTGAGATTTATAATATATTTGTTTGCACCTTCTTTATATTGATATGAGGTTACATTCGGCTATGTTCTAGTATATGCACTTCACTTATGTTTTAATAAACATAATATATAGATTTCATGTATGGTTAAAGGCCCATTATTTTTTAAATAATGTTCCATGATTATTTTAAAATGAAATAATGGTTGAAATCGTAAAGTATGGTTTAAAAATATTTTTAATTAATTATTATTATAAATTTTTCCAATATTTTTCCTTATTTAATTAATTTGATTTGAAGACCATAATTTTTTATATTTTTTATAAAATATTTATTTACTAAATTTATAAGAGACTTAAAAATCCTTGAAACTTCAGTAGATTAATTGTAGACAATTATTCTAGTACCACTTCTTTTATATATATGTTAGAAGACCTTTAATATCACTATATACTTCCGTAACATATATAAAAACTAAAAGAAAAAACTAATCTTCAACCATTGCACTAAGAGCTACAATGTCTACATTTTCATTTCCTTCCCGTTGTGGAAGGAGGATAATGAAAGCCAGATCCTCGCATATCTATTCAATTATCATTGCTTGCTGCTTTGAAACCTCAAGCTGGAGTGCCTCAGTCTCTTCAAACCATTCTTTGTTCTCTTCAAAAATTGGTGCTTCATGTAGAGGGATCAATTTATCAAGCTTAAGAATCAAACGATCCCAAGCGACTTGTAGGCGATCCATTTTGGTTTGTAACAGACCAAGTTTCTGATGCAATAGGGAAAATTGAGCTCACTCTCCTACCTTCCCCATTTCCCCTTGTCTAGAAAGCAGAGAAAGGATAAATTCCATGGTTTCCATCTTGTGGTCCAACGGACGGCTAAATACATCATTCCTTGCTCGCAATGGGAGCTCCATTCGAAACCAACACAACCATCCTCTTTTAATTCAAAACTTATGAAATCCACACCCAATTTTCCAGGGAGACAATGGTGCGCAAGTCCTCTTTATAACCTTGCATGCATGGTCCTTTTGAGTACTTTCACCGCACATTAACTTCAAAACGACCATTATCCCTATACATTCTCTGTGTCAACCACTCCCTTCCATGTTTAATTCCTCTGCAACATAAGGCCAACTCCATTGAAGCCCAAAGCACTAGACGAGATTATAGAGACTCGAAAATACCATTAAAAACTATCCACACCCTTCTAAATTTAAAATGATTGTAGATCTAAATCCACCTATCTAATACCAGGTGGTGGACACGTGATCCCTCCATATGGGCACATGAACCCAACACTCAATAGTGAATGCATACCACCATATCAATATTAAGAGTATTGTTAATCCAATTTGAGGTCTGATAGCTTGCCATTGGGTTTCCATCCAAATCATTATGCTTTTAATGCCCTTTAATAAATTTAATTCCCCCATGTAGATATTAAATTCTCCCATGATCTGCATTAGATTTTGATTATTCATGGAATATATTGAATTGCATAACTTGAACCATCCTATTCCATCACACCTTGCTTGAGGTCGACTCCTCGATCTGCAAATGAGTTTGCCCTAGAGTTAAGATGCTTTTGACGTGGAAGAATTTGACAACCTCAAATTTAAGTATTTGCAAGATTATTCTATGAAGAATAGGAGATTGGATTAACGTAGGATCATCTTTAATATTGCACACATATTGACTAACTAACATTGAAACGCCAAACACCATTAGTTGCCGATTTTCCTTGTTATTGCCAATTCTGAATCTTGCTACAGAGCTAAAAATTCGGCCCAGTTATTGGTTGAGATCCCAAGACCCCATGCAAATTTAATATGTGTTTCTTCATTGGGGTGAAAAATAACCTCTCTTGCTCCTGCCTCCCCCAATTAAAAATTTATATTATTCGATAATAATTTTTTTATTAATAATATAAAATTTATAAATATTTAGCAATACCAAAATTTTAAAAAATTATTAATAATATAAACTTTATAAATATTTGGCAATACCAAAATTTTATATATTTATTATTATTTTTATTTTTATTACAATGAGACTTTTGTATTCATGTAAGTTTGCACCTAGGTTGCAGCAAATACATTCGGTAGTACATAGCTATATCTTCAAAAGAATTTTCCTAAACTCTCTTATCCAACAAAACTATTAATTTTTCCAGAGTGACTTTAAATTGAACAACAAAAAGAGGGGGTTTTATAGGTATATACTTTACAAAACTGACCCACAAAAAAACAAAATTTACATGTCATATTATTTATTTATTTTCTCGGTAAAACTATGCTAATATATTATGTACAGAAGACAAAAATTACATCGGATCAAAACAGAGAGAACCAGGCACCGGGAATATCTTCCTGGAGCAGCTGAGATCATTCAAAAGAGCTAGCCCACGCAGGGGCGCCAACCAGAAAATCTAGACCATTCAAAAGAGCTAGCCCACGCAGGGGCGCCAACCAGAAACCTAAATTATCCCACGCAGGGGAGACTGACATTATCCAGCCCATCAACAAAGTTTCTAGGACACAAACAAAAAGCACAGATGGCAAAACTAAGCTAATACAGACAGCATTAGAGACCAAAAGACCAGACAGAAGAGCCATGTAGACCTTGAGCTCGGGCATCGCTATTCTTCCAGTTGCACCTCCTCTACCCGGCACCAACCGTATGCCTCCCTCTCTGCAGCAGTGGGGGCAGTGTCCATATGGATATCTTCTGCTTCGCTGGTCCTCGCCCTCTGATCCAGCATGCTTTTCGAGACATTCTCCAAGTCTATGGCAGGATCCTTGATTTCTTTCTCCGGGCCAGTATCAGGATCCTTTGTTTCTTGCACCGTGCTGTCAGCTTTCCCCTGCCCACGATCATCCAGAGAGTCATTGTCTTCCTGGGAAGTTTCAATGAACAGAACTGAAACGTGCGCATTGATCTGGGGGCTGTTCATGGAACTGTTAAAGTTAAAAATAGCAGAGCCGAAGGCGGGCAAGGAAGCGAGCTTGAAGCACCAACGTCCATGAATTGACTTGAATGAAGGGGATTAGCTCCAGTGGAGCGAATGCTATGGCAATGAAAACAGTGGGCGGAAGTATCAACAACGGGAGTGCGAGAGGTTCCTCCCCTAGAGGTGCCTCGACGGCTAAGCATGCGCTGTCGAGGTCTCACCATCCTTGCAGGGATCGAGGGGAGGAGATCCAGTTCCCGAGCGTGATACAACTCCTTCCTCTGAGGAGAGCGAACAGACTGCAGAATAACCCAAACAGACAGCGTGAGGATCCCAGCGGAGACGGAGAGGCAGGGCATCTGAGGTTGCAGAGACCTGCCAGAAGGAAGAACCAGCAACATTCCCTGACCTGACGCAACGACATGGTTTATAACCTCAACTACCTCATCTTGGAACGCGCCCGCCATAACTGCAACCTCCAAGCGAGCCGAATAGTTGTGCATGGCAGTTACTCTGCTCTGCTGAATAGACTTATACCAGCTACCATTTACGCCTGTGCCAGCATTAGCCCCAACGTCTGCCACGTGATGGCATGTGGCCTGCGGCATACTCCCATCCCATCCTAACTAACACCCGCATCTGAGGTACATGTCATATTATTACTTATTGATAATTAAATCATTCGTAAGTGTGTAATAGCAATTCATTTAGCTCTAAGGAATAAGAGAGGGTCTCATTTCAACATTGATTTTTAAATGTCTCAATCTTAATTTACACCTTTCATTAGCACATAAGTTTGCATCTTTATTGAGATCATGGAGAAAATGGAAATATGTTATTGAAGAGAACCATTTTGCTACTTTCCTAATTCTTTTCATAAGACTTTCTAATGTTTTGTTCCTCAGAGAGGAGTCTTTCACCAAATGCCAAATAAGGAGGGAGTTTCCCAAAATAGTGAGAGAAGCTACTTGATTTTCTTGGGCTAACTGAATACCTTAGCAGAGGATATAAGCTTCAACTTGGTTGCTTGTCATGCATCCCAAGCCCGTTGAATACTCTGCAACTTAAATTTCCTCGAGGCCATAAAGCACCCCTCCCATCCTGCCACGTCTTCAAAACTTTAGCTTCTTATAAATCGCCATGAAACCATTTAAATTTGATTAAAATTTATTGTGTCGAGAGACGCTCTCCAACCCAGTATGGAAGAGATGTTGTAAGGTTATTGTGTTGATAGAGACACTCCAACACAATATGGAACAAATGTTTTAATGTCATGTCTTGTCCTATTAAACATTTTGACTTGCACAAAGTACATAAAAGTAAAATAAAAAATAATAGTTATAATTATTAATAAAGCATTTGACTTGGTCAAATTATATAGAAATAGAAATAGAAATAAATAAAATATAATAGTAACACAGAGGAATCGACAACTCGGTTAGTTTCATACTTGTGCAACACAAGGTTGATTATGACTGCTACCACTATACCTCTAGGGGCCTACAACTTGTCCTCCTTTCTATTGATTGGGTCATGATCAGGGGGTATGAACCTCAAATCTTTTAGTTTGTACGATTTCACATCACTTTGATCACCAATTGAGCTGCCCCATGGGACATAATTATAATTATAATTAATTGCATCGATAGGTGCTCTCTATCCCAGTGTGGAAAAGATGTTGTATTGTCCTTCTTGTCGTGTTATGTAAACAAAAATAATAAAATAATAAAGATAATCACGTTAAAATAAAAACAATGTATTGGCCCATGGTATTAACACATGGTATTCTTGTGGAATATAGCTTATTTAAAGGGGAAAAGACCAACCTACATCCATCTTAACTCTGGATCTAATAAGTGCTAAGAGGGATCAAATCTTGTTTCACTCTAAAAGAGGTTTGCACCTCAAGAATTTGATCCTTCTTGGTGCTTGGTAGATCTAGGCTAGTGATTACACCGACCTAGATCCATTTTAACTTTGGATCTACCAAGCGCTGAGAGGGATCAAATCTCTTGAGGTGTAATCACCAGCCTAGATCCATCTTAACTCTAGATTTACGAAGCGCCTAGATGGATCAAATCTCTTGAGGTGTAAGGTTTTTGCGTTGAGAAGCACTCTCCAATTGAGTATCATAGAGATGTTGTAAAGTAATGTCTTGTTTAACATTTTGACTCGGTGAAATTACATAAAACTAAAACTAAAAGAAAATAAAATAAAATAAAATAAAAAACATAAAATTTATAATTATAATTAATTATAGTTATAGTTATAGTTTTTTTTTTGTAAGTAAGCTTTGATATTAACAAAAAACAAAATATAGTACAAAACTTCTGCTGAAGCAGATTACTGGCCGTTAAGCTGCAGGCCTTACCCCATGATACCAGAAGAGAACAG
Source organism: Pinus tabuliformis (assembly GCA_031772625.1). Classification (NCBI taxonomy): domain Eukaryota; kingdom Viridiplantae; phylum Streptophyta; class Pinopsida; order Pinales; family Pinaceae; genus Pinus; species Pinus tabuliformis. The sequence goes on along the minus strand of CM062805.1, from coordinate 95,407,121 downwards.
ATTGACTGATGACTAGAAAAGACATAATAACAGTAAACTGAGAACAGGCACACCACGCAGGGTGGCGATTAACAAGAGTGGACAACAGACAAAGACAGAGGAAACCTGGACAGAAGACATAATAACCCGCTGAGAGGAGGAAAGCAGGGGTGGCAAGCCTCGAGGCAAAAGAAGGCCGTTGGGGACGAGGGGCCTGGTGGACTGCAAAGTCAGAGGCGCTTGAACATTTCCATGACCGGATTAGATCTTGACATGTAGATCTGCCCTGGCCTGGGCGAGTTGCCCTGCTGGTCTCCTGACGGTTCACCCTTCTGCATGTCGGAGGGCTTGTTGTCTTGCCCAATGGTTTGTTTTAGAAGCTTGATCAGCACAGTGAGTTTCTTATCCATGGTATCGACTTGTTGGTGAATCGCGCTTAATTTGAATTCGCTGCTTTCCACCACCGCCATGTGGTCATGCGACATAGTTTCTGCAAATTGCTTAAGCTTACGCAGCTGCTCTGCGTGTTCACCTTGGACGTCCATAGCTTTGGCGAGGAGGGTCTTCATGCGCCAACTTTCCGCTTGAGTTCTTACGAACTGAGTGGCTCGAGTGCTGGGAGTTCCAGGGTCCTGGAGCCAGTCGACTTCTTTCCCGATTTGCTGATCAGAGAGCTTGCTTTCCTCGTCCTGGACAGTGGCTTCTAAGTCAATGATTTTGCGCTTGTTCCGTTGCGAGGTTCGCCTCTCAAACATCTCTCTTGCTTGTTGCAGATCATTGTTGGCGGATTTGTTGCGGCTGCTCTCCCCTGCCATGGTGTTTCTATCTTGCCTAGCTTTATCCTGAGCACTGTTTGCAGAGTGAGGAGGATTAGTTTTGCTGCACACTGAGACAATGTTTATCGTTTGGCAATTGAGAGTGGTTAAATAACAAATTTCGGGGAGATTTCCGGTGTGTGATCGATTAACTTTGTGCAACTTGCACGTCAGATCACCATAATTGCTGCGTGATGGAGTTTTGGTTGGGTTGTGGAATAATTGAATCCGTCTACGGTCACCGCGCCCTGCTTGCTCCAAATTGTGCCAAGTGTCCCTTTTCCTTATAATGTTTCAGCGGCTCATATCACCACAGATTGTGACCCTGCACAAATCTTTGTCACCTGCTTCTGTCATGGTTGCCCTCATCCTGTGTGTCCTTCGCAGCCTGCTGGAAATTAAAGGAACGCGCCTAGTCAGCCTGTTCATGCAATTATGGCATTGGGCTATTCGATCCTCCGGTCAGACTCCTCTGCCGTCACCATATCTAACCGTGAGAGTTGGATGCATTTTCCCCTTAATTGCTGGTTGTCAACCTGCTGCCAACAATTGTCCCATATTTCGTTGGGGTGTTCAATCCCATGATTTGCCAAGTGGTCAGCAACCGCATTGGCATTTCACCTTACCGCATGAAAGATGAGGCCTTTCATTGCTCCTATCAGCTTGGCTGTTATGCTCCTAACCTGCAAAGTAATACCCAAACATAGAATTTGCGAAGAAAAGATACCGAGAACACAAAATATGCGAAGAAAATATACCCAGAGCACAGAATAGCAATGATTTTATTATTCAGAGAGAAATGTTCACAGGCCTCTTCGAGGGGGCAACCTCCAATAGAGCAGAGCTCGATTACAAAACAAGACACGATGCTCCTCGCAGGGAGTCTCTATCCTTTATATATGACTCATACATGCAATAACACGGGCCAATATTGTGGGTTTTATTAATACCATCTATCTAATACTACCGCCCATTTACCATCTATCTAATACTTCCGCCCATTTGCAACTAACTGTGGTCCCGTCATTAATTGCGGGTTAACCACTTACAAATATTAATATGGGCTTTATTGACTCTTGACTATGACGTGATCCCAAGACATAAATAAGGGGGTTAGGGTGGGACCCTAACATGCCCTCCCCCTTAAGACTAGCCTTGTCCTTAAGGCTGAAGCTGCGGAAACTGCTGAAGAATAGTGACTGGTTCCCAAGTTGCATCTTCCGGAGAGGTGTCTTTCCATTTGACGAGGACCTCCTTAATCATGCGGTCGCGCAGGTGCTTGTCTCGTGTGTCTAGAACCTGTTCAGGTTGAAGCCAGATTGACCCTTCTTCGTCCAATTCAGGTAGACTGGTTTGAACTCGGCAATTGTTCCCAATCACTTTCTTGAGGCACGATACATGGAAAACTGGGTGGATTTTTGCTGTAGGTGGTAAAGCCAACTTGTAAGCCACTTCTCCAATGCACTGAAGTACTTGGTATGGTCCGTAGAATTTTGGGGAGAGCTTTTGACAACCCTTGTCTTTGAGTGATGTTTGCTTATATGGTTGCAGCCTCAAAAAGACCTGATCCCCTTCTTGAAATTGGCGCTCTGAGCGATGTTGGTCAGCCTGTTGCTTCATACGGTTTTGAGCTTGATGAAGATTCTCGCGCAGATGGGCAAGCATGGTTGCGCGGTGTTGTAGGAGTTGATCCACGGCTTGTACTTTGGAGCACCCCGTGAGATAAGAAGTAGGGAAGGCGGAAGTTGTCCATAGACTGCTTCATAGGGAGTCATTTTGGTGGTGGCATGATAGTTGGTGTTATACCACCACTCCGCCAGAGGTAACCATTGTACCCAAAGGTGTTTCTTTTCTGAAGTGAAACACCTAAGGTAGGTTTCTAGACATTTGTTGACGGCTTCGGTTTGACCATCTGTTTGCGGATGATATGAAGTACTGAGTTTGAGTTGAGTGCCTTGTATTCTGAAGAGCTCCTGCCAAAAATTACTGGTGAAGATTGGGTCACGGTCGGACACAATAGAAGTGGGCATGCCATGCAATTTGAAGATCTGATCCATGAAAGTTTGAGCAACCAAGGTTGGTGTAAATGGGTGGGGTAGGGCACAGAAATGAGCATACTTCGACAGTCGGTCCACTACCACCATGATGACTGACTTGTTCCCAGACTTTGGAAGACCTGTAATGAAATCCATGGAGACCTCTGTCCAAATTGACGTCGGAATGGGCAATGGTTGTAATGTGCCTGGTGTGTTGACGGTTTCCCCTTTGTGGCATACGTCACATTCTACTACGAAAGTAAGGATGTCCTGTTTCATGCCGGCCCAAAAAAATGATCTTCTGGTGCGAGCATACGTCTTCTGAAAGCCCGAATGTCCTGCAATGGGAGATGAGTGCAATTCTGCCAAAATGCGACTTTTGAGGGTGGATGTTGGCGATATTACGACTCTGTCCTTGTAGCGAAGAATATCATTCTGCCACGAGTAGCCCTTGCTGGAATTAGGATCTACCTGTAATTGAGAAATGAGTTGGGAGAGCCCGGGATGTGAAAACCATTCCCTGCGAGCCTCTTCAATCCAGTCGGGAATGGGGAGGGAAATTGCTAGCAGAGTACTTTCCTCCTCAAATTGGCGCGACAATGCATCTGCTACCCTGTTGTCTTTCCCTTTCTTGTAAATGATCTCATAATCATATCCCAGCATTTTGGCTAACCATTTATTTTGTTGTGGGGAAGATAGGCGTTGCTCCAAAAAATATTTAAGACTGTGATGATCTGTGCGGATTTGGAAACGTCGCCCCAACAAGTAAGGTCGCCAGGTCTCGACTGCATGTAAGATGGCCATCATTTCCTTCTCGTAGGTAGATTGGCCCAGATTCTTCCCACTTAGTTGTTGGCTGGTGAAGGCCAATGGTCGCCCTTCCTGCATTAAGACCGCTCCAATACCTGTTCCCGAAGCATCACATTCAATGACAAATGATTTGGTGAAGTCCGGTAGTGCTAAGACAGGAGTGGAACACATGGCAGTTTTGAGAGCGGTAAATGCCTGTTGTGCTTCCTCGTTCCAGAAGAAGGAATTTTTCTTTAGGAGTTGCATTAGGGGCTTCGCTATGCGGCCATAGTTGCGGACAAATTTACGATAATAGCCTGTGAGACCCAAAAATCCTCTCAAGCTTTTCAAGGTCTTAGGTTGAGGCCATTCTTGCATTGCCTGGATCTTTTTGGGGTCCACCTTGACACCTTCACGCCCCACAATGTGGCCCAAATACTCAACTTCGTCCATGCCAAACGAACACTTAGACATCTTGACAAATAATTTATGCATTCAGAGCAGTTGCAAGAGTAGATCTACATGCTGAAGATGTGCCGCCCAAGTGCCACTATAGATGAGGATGTCATCGAAGAAGACAAGGACAAATTTTCTGAGATATGGTTTGAGGATGTGATTCATAAGGCTCTGAAAAGTAGAGGGGGCATTACAGAGACCAAATGGCATGACGAGGAACTCATAATGGCCTTCATGAGTTCTGAAAGTTGTCTTGGGAATGTCGACTTCCTTCATGCGAATTTGGTGATAGCCTGAGCGAAGATCCAACTTAGTGAAGAATTGAGCCCCATTGAGTTCGTCCAGCAAATCGTCAACCACTGGGATGGGAAATTTGTCTTTGACTGTTAACTTATTGAGGGCCCTGAAGTCGGGACACATCTGCCACTCCCCATCTTTCTTGAGGACCCTGACCACTGGGGATGAATAAGGACTAATGCTGGGACGAATGACACCTGCTTCCAACAATTCCTTGATGATTTTTTCTATTTCATTCTTTTGGGTGAACGGATATCTGTATGGCCGCACATTTGGGGGTTGGGCCCCTGGAACCAATGTGATGCTATGATCATGTTCCCCTCGCGAGGGTGGAAGCTCATGAGGCTTGTCAAAGACCGTCCGATGTTTATTTAAAATCTGTTGCATCTCAGGATGAATTGGCGGAGACATGGTGTCTACTACCTGGATGGCATTAAATTGAGCTACCACTCCATGATGGCCCTTTTTTAACAATTTTTCCATTCTATGCGAGCTGATGATAGAGGGGGCTCCCGCCTGTAGTCCACGGAGGGTATGTGTGGAGTTGTTCTGCTTAAAACTCATATATAACTCCTGGAAATCCATTGTGATTGGCCCAAGAGTGCGGAGCCATTCCGCGCCTAGGACAATGTCGCAACCCCCCCATGTGTATTGCAAACATGTGGGTTTTCAATTGATAATCCCCATTTGAATTTTGACATTTTCACAGCGACCTTCACATTTCATTGTGCCCCCCATCTGCAATCTGGACTTGGAAGTTAGAAACTGCCCGGACGAAACAATGTGCTGCTTCAGCGATCTTTTGATGGATGAAATTATGGGTACTTCCACTATCAATCAAGACTACTACTGGGCGATGTTTAAGAAAACCCCTGATTTTGAGAGTTTGAGGGGAAGAAATTCCTGCCAATGCATTTAGCGAAATAATTGGTTCATCAGATACAATTTCCTTTTGGTTATCTTCTTTGATCTCCTCCGGTTCCTCAAGTGGTGGATCTTCCTCGGTGGAGCTATAGTCAGTGGCATCTATTTGAAAAAACTTGTGCTCTTTGCATTTATGACCCGGGGAATATTTTTCATCACAGTAGTAACATAGTCCTTGCTTCCTTCTTTCGGCCATTTCCGCAGGTGACACCTTTTGAATCTTAAGTGTCTGAGTCGTATTGGGAGCCTGTGAGGGACGACCTTTAGCGGGGAAGTTGGGGCGGCTGGATTGGGCTGTTAATGTATGTTCCACCTTACGGGCTACCTGGCAAGCCTCTGTCTATGTGGGAGGGTGGTGGAGTAGAACCTGAGCTTTGATGGCTTCTTTAAGACCGCTGATAAAGCATTCCATGTAGAACTCATCTGTGAGACCCCTAGTGCGAAAGGCTAAGGCTTCAAAAGCAGTAATATATTCCTCCACTGTACCCGTCTGTCGGAGCTTAGTGAGACGCCCCAAGAAAGAGTCTTCCTGTTCAAAGCGACTGCGAAGAGTTTTGGCAAATTGGGCCCAATCCCGAAACTGTCCATTGCAACGCTGATGCCATTCCTTCCATTGCCATCGTTCATTGTCCAAGTACATGGTGCCCACCATAAGCTTAGTCCCCTCATCTATGATATGATTCAATTGGAAATACTGCTCCATTTGTGCTAGCCATGCGGACGTGTGAGAACCGTCAGATTTAGGCATATCCAACTTGGGAGGTCGCTGACTAGGTGGTGGATGGGTGTGCCAGACGTGATGAGAGTGGCTAGACTCACCCTCATGGTATTCATGGCCATTATACGCCTCCTCGTGGGCTGGCTCCTTGCCCTTTGGGAGTGCATCAGCTATCTGGTTACTTATTCCTTTAAGCTCAAGTTCGATAAGCTTCACCGCCGATTGGAGGGAGTGCACATGCTCTTCAATTTTGTCGATCCTTTCATTGGCCATCGCTTGGGCGCGAGTTTCTACCATACACCAACCTGAGGACAAAAATTGGGACCGCCTAAAATTTTTTTACTAAGAAATTGAATGGTACCACCTTGCTCAGCTCGTCGTCCTGATTCTGATGGGCTAGGTCACCAATAAGCGCCCCGGAATATCTCAGACTCGTTTTTTTTTTTGGAAAACTCCTAACGGAGTTTTACTCCTCCCTGATCAATACTGCAGTCGCCAAATCCTCAGAATGTCAATGCCGCCAAAAGTCCTGCGAAAATTATATCCAGGGACAGGAACCCTTCACAACTACTCCGATCTGGTGGATCTGAGAGATCTGAATGGTGGAACAACTGCTGCTGCTGATCTGATGGAGCTGCGGGACTGATGTCTGCTGCTGCTGCCCTTGCTGATCTGGAATAGGTGATGTGTGATCCCCCGATAGAAAGGGAACTATGGTCTTGAGGAGTGTCAGGTGCTACAGATCGCAATATACATAAGGGTCTGACAGTAGTACTCGACCCAATGTTTCAGGGCTCTAACTAAGGAGGATCAACCGTACCCATAGCCGTACAACCCGACTACCCTATCGTACGGGCGAGTAATCTCTCCGAGTGCTGTTCTCGGTGTACTGTAGCCACAAGACGGCCGAAGGTTTATCTATGGCGAGGTTTCAAGGGAGCAGGGAGTCTCTATCCTTTATATATGACTCATACATGCAATACCACGGACCAATATCGTGGGTTTTATTAATACCATCTATCTAATACTACCGCCCATTTACCATCTATCTAATACTTCCGCCCATTTGCAACTAACTGTGGTCCCGTCATTAATTGCGGGTTAACCACTTACAAATATTAATATGGGCTTTATTGACTCTTGACTATGACGTGATCCCAAGACATAAATAAGGGGGTTAGGGTGGGACCCTAACATTGGCAATGTTGTCTGTGACCTTGGACAATCGCCAGTGTTTTGTGACTCTGCTGGCTGGCGTTCCTCCATGGATTTTCCTGGCTACATTAATGGCTACCTCTGAATCTCCCTCAATTACTGCTTTTCTTGTTTGGTTAATTTGGAGGATTCTTAGCCCTTTTTCCAGAGCTGCAAATTCCATTTCATTATTTGTGCCTTCCCCAAGAGCTTTGTTGTAGATGTAAAGTATTTCTCCTTCATGGTTTCGGATAATTCCTCCAATGCCTGCTTGGCCGGGATTGCCTCTCGAGGCACCGTCAAAGTTTAGCTTTAGAAACCCTTCCGGCGGACGCTTCCAGCCCTTCGGCTCCGTGTTTAGATTTTGCTGTTGCCTAATAGATCCCAGTTGTTGTTCGTTGATTAGGTTGAAGGCATTCAGAATTCGCTGGTCCTCAGCCGAAGGATGGTTATCAGGGTCTGCCTTGCATTTTACGAAGATTAATTGGCTCATGTTTTGGATTAAGGTGCTTTGCAGGTACTCTATATTTCTGTGCTCATTTGAAAGATTTTGCGATTTCTTTCTTTCCATAAGGTCCAAGTTATGAAGCCTGGTAGAATTTTCCATATGTTGTTGATTCTTATGTTGTTGGAGTATTTGCTAGGCCAATTCGTGATGGTATTTTGTATGGATTCCCTGTCTCTATTTGTTTGTTGCAATATAGTTTCCATCCCTTGCCATAGGTGATCGGCCCATTCACATGTATTGAAAATATGGTTCACGGTTTCTTCTGCTTGATTGCACATGGGGCATATGGAGGGGCCTTCAAAACCTTTTTTGCGCAGGTTCTCCCATGTGAGAGTTTTTCTTATCATGAGGAGCCATAAAAAGGTTTTTATTTTAGGCCAGAACATGGCATCCCAAACCTTGTTGCACCATTGTATCGCCTCCATTTGCTCCAAGAGTTCTAGCTGTTCTCTGGCCTCTTTGAGAGTGAAGTTACCGCTCCCTTTCATACCCCATCTCAGTATGTCGCTTTCTGTGGTCTTTCTGATAGTTCGATTGTTTATGCATTTCAGGAGGTCCTTTGTGTTGTTGTTTTCTTCAATTGGGTTCTCAGCATCCTGGAGTGCCCATTCTCTCCATTCCTGGTCGCAGCTGTTAGGGTTCCAGTAGTGGTGGACTGTAAATTTTCCCCTGTTCTGGCATTCTCTTTTGAACTCTTCTAGCTCTGGTTTTTCCAGCTTTGGGAGCTGCTGCCATGCGTCTTCCCAGAAGAGGGTCGTTTCCCCATTGCGGATCTCCCAGAAGCTGTGGTCCTAAACTAAGTTGCGGTTTCTTCTAGCTAAGTTCCATATTGGAGAACCCCTCGGTGTTTCCTGTATCCTGATTAGGTCCTGATCATTGTAGTTAGGAGTGTATTTCTCCTTCCAGTGTCTAGCCCAAGGTAGGTTGGTTTCCTTCAGCCAACGCCACCACAACTTGGCTCCACATGTCATATTGATGGTGTGGGGGTCAATTAAACTTAAACCACCTGCTGCTTTCGAAGTGCATAGCTTGTTCCAGGCTACGAGTGCCCATTTCCTTTTCTCCGCATTGCCACTCCATAGAAAGGATCTTTGAATATTTCTAATTTTCTGCAGGATACCGCTAGGGGCCGGCATGATGGATAGCAAATATTGCGGGATGGCCTGCAGTATTGCTTTGGTGAGGACAAGTCTCCCAGCAAAGTTAAGAGCCCTGTGAGTCCAATGCTTGCATTTTTTCTCCAGTTTCGCTAAGATGTTTTCCCAGTGAATTTTTTGCCAAGGCTTAGTAGTGAGAGGGGCTCCCAGATACTTAGATGGTAGAGTGCCTTTTCGGAAGCCAAGAATGCTGGAAAGATGGTTTTGGATGGCGGGATGAGTGTTAAAGAAGAAGATAGTCGATTTAGCATGGTTAATCTCCATGCCTGAAGCTTTGCTAAAGAGATGTAGAATGTTTTTGAAGGCCATAGCTTCTTTGACAGTTGGAGTGCCATGCAGCATTGTGTCATCGACAAACTGCTGGTGCGTTGTTGCAGGAATGGAGGGGAAAGGGTGTAAGCCTTTAAGTTTCCTTTCCTCTCTTGCTTTGTGAATGAGCCTGCTGAGCCCTTCCATAAGGATTACAAATAGGAAGGGGGAGAGAGGGTCTCCTTGTCTAATGCCTCGGGAGGGGGAGAAAGGAGCAGAGGGGGAGCCATTAACCAGAATGGAAAAATTGGTAGATTTGATCAGAGCAAGGATCCATTTGGTCCATTGCTTGTCAAAGCCAAAAGCATTTAGAGTGGCCTCCAAGTAATTCCAGTTGACCTTGTCGAATGCTTTGGAGAGATCTAGCTGCATTAGCATGCCTGGAAGTTTCCTTGTCTGCAGGGTGTGAACCATCTCCTGTGCTAAGAGGATGTTGTCTAGAATTTGCCTGCCTTCCACGTAACTTGACTGCTCTTCTGAGATTAAGTCAGGTAGAATAGGCTTAAGTCTGTTGGCTATGACTTTAGAAATGATTTTATATATCACATTGCAGAGAGCTATAGGTCGAAACTTATTAGGGGAATTGGCTTCTTCTTCCTTAGGGATTAGTGCGATGAAAGTGGAGTTCAGGGATTTGAGAATGGAGCCTGAACGTCTGGAGTCTTCGACAACTTCCCACACCTCTGTTTTGATGGTTGGCCAGCAAGCTTTGTAGAAGTTGATTGTAAAGCCATCAAGCCCCGGTGCCTTATCATTTGGCATACTTTTGACCGCGTCTTCCACCTCCTCCATTGAGACCTTTCTTAGCAGAGCAGAGTTTTGCTCAGAGGTTATGATGCGGGGTATAGCTTGAATTAGTTCCTCTATGGCCTCAGATCTTTCTTCCTGCGTTTCCTGAGCTATATGCTTGAAGTGCCTGGTAAGCAGCGTTGATATGTCCTTGTGGTTTTGAAGAGTTTCCCCTGCTTCATTTTTGAGCCTGAGGATTTTGTTTGCCCCCCTGTAGTCCAGCGTCGATCTGTGAAAAAACTTTGTATTTTGTTCTCCCTCCTTCAGCCATTGGATCCTTGATTTTTGTTTCCACAATGTTTCTTCCTGTTGGCAGCGGAGTTGCCATTGCTGCATCAGAACCTTCTCCTGTTCTTTTGAGTCTTCTCTATAGTTCCCGGAAGCCCATTCTTTGTGAATTAGATTTAACTTACCTTCAATGATGTTCTTTTCCTGGAAGATGTTTCCAAACTCTGCTGTATTCCACTCTTTAATTCTGTTTTTGATGTGTTTTAGTTTGCTTTGGAGCTTGAACATTTTGGTTCCTCTTAGATCTAATGGTTCACACCACCATTCCTTCCGCAGGTTTGCAAAGTTGGGATGAGTAAACCAGAACTTTTCAAATCTGAAGGGCTTATTTCTAGGGGTGCATAGGCGGGCTGCTTCCAAAGCTATAGGCCAGTGATCTGATCCTCCACTGGGAAGAATGTCAGAGTCCACTGTTGTTCCTTCGAGTAAGATACTTTCCGAGATCAGAAATCTATCCAGTCAGGAGGCAATCCTATTGTCTCCTCCTCTTCTGTTGTTCCAAGTGTAGGAACCATTTTTGGGGAGAATGTCTACTAGCTTGGCAGCTTCTATGAAATCAACAAAGAGTTTTGTATCCTTGTTAAACTTTCTGAGACCTCCTTTCTTCTCCAGTAGAGAGGTAATCATGTTAAAATCTCCCCCCATGATGATCTTAGAGGTTGGGTATCTTAACTTTAAATTCATGAGAGAATTAAGAAAAGAAAATTTGTCATCTAATCTTTGCGGTCCATAAACATTTATGCATAGGTAGGTTTCAGAGTTACCTGTTATTTGAACTTCTGTGGCAATAAACGATCGTGCAGCTTCCATTGAGATAATGTTTATTACTCGGGTGTCCCAAAGTGTAGCTATGCCTCCTTCCCATCCTTGACTGGCTACATCTATATATTTGATAGGTTTGCCTAGCCTTTTGCTGATGTTCTCCATTTGGTTAGTGGCGCATTTGGTTTCCTGTATGAACATAATATCTGGCTTTTCTTGTTGGAACTTTCTCTTGAGCAGTCTTTGCTTAGCTTGGCTATTGAGCCCTCTTGCATTCCATGAAATGACTTTCATTGATAACTAAAAACTTATTGGTAGGACGGGAAGGCGTGAAGAGCCTTCATTTTACCAGAGTTTATCATTAGAATCCCCAGATCGTGCAGCACCTCCCCACTGGTTCTTCTGCCTCTTCTTTTATTTTGCTTCCGGCCTGTTGGGTTAAGAGATATGCTCTTTGACTGATTACCTGTGCCTTTTGCAATTCCTAATCTTCTGTTTTGCCTATCTAGTTCCGCTTTTTGTCTTGCGATGAAGAGATCACTGATCTTCCTGATTTCTTCTTCCGGAATGTTGTCCAGCCCTTGGGTTTTCCAGTTTTTTTCCATATCTGGGAGGTTGACTCCTTCCTTTTCTAGGACTGCATTGAGCTCTAATTCCTCACTACCTCCGTCGCTGGTTATCATATCAGTGTCTTCATCGTGTTCGTCTTCGAACTCTTGCATTTGAACTTCTGTTCTGATTATATTTTCCTCCCCGTCCTTTGTTGTGTGTTCTGGCTTGTCTTTTGGTGCTTCAATAAGTTTTGTTTCCCTATTTGTGCCTTCTGAATCTGTATCAGTTTCCAGAATGCTGAAGGTGTTGCTGATGATGCCAGGTCCTGCCTCTGCTCTGTATATTCTTTTTCTGTTAGCTCTCTGTCTTATTTTTGGCTTTGTGAAGGCCTCTTTACTCTTTGCTGCTTGCTCTTGTTTGTGTTCGTCCCCTGTTCTGTTTAGAGGGCATTCTCTAACAAGGTGTCCGTGTTCATGACACCTTCTGCAACGGAAGGGGATTTGTTCGTAGTCGATGGCTTGATAGTAATCCTCATCTCTGAATTCCAACCACAGACCTTCATGCAGGGCTCCTTAGACGTCCATTTCGACACAAATTCTTGCGCAGGAAGTATATCTTCGTTGCACCATTGCTTCTGAAGATTTAATGAAGGTTCCTAGCCGGTCTCCTATCTGCTTAAGCGTCGCCAGTCCCCAGTAATCTATAGGAAGGGAGAATAAGCGGATCCACACTGGAACCTGTGTGAATGTCTCTTTTTCAGGTACAAAGTTTGCCTTCCAGGGTCTCATGTAGAGTCCAGCTGAGGCAAAGAAGTAAGGTCCACCATCGAAGACTCTATCCTTGTCTTCCAAGTTTGTGAAGACAACAGTAAAGAAACCTTTTTCTCCAAGGTGGAGTTTAACATCACCTTTTGGTTTCTAGTGTTGTTTGATCCATTGGCAGAGTGTGCGTTCTGTTGGCCACAGTCCCATAAATTTGCAAATAATTGCATGTTCCATCATGTGGTTTCTATAGGCCTGAATGTCCGGATCTGAGAAGACCACTCGAAGGGTTTCCTTTTTCTTTGGTTTACATGCTCCTTGGGTTGCTTGTTTGGAGCCGGGGTTTGCAGTCTTTGCTTGCTCCTCTTCCTCTTGTGAGTGCTGCTCTGTTCCATTTTCTTTTTCGCCTTCTGTTTGGGTTATTATTGGTGCTGTGTTTCTTTGTTCTGCATCTAGTCTTTTGTCGTTTTTCTCCTGTCCATTATTGGCTTTACCCGTCATCTTTTGGTTTTTTCTTGTCTCTTTCTGCAGCTGCTGTGTCCTTTCTCCACTGCTGCCGCTACCATCCTTATGATCTCCATAACCATTGATTTTAAATCCTTCCTGCGTTTTCTGCTTTTGCATGACTGCCTGCTTGAAGGATGGGGTCCCAGTGGACCCCTCGTTTACCATTTGTCGGGTCAGTCCTCGACCTCTGAGAAGTAAATCTGCTAATCTGTCTCTTTGTGCTTCCAGAACTGTTGCTGAGCCTGCAAGTTGCGGCCCCAAACCCTAGGTCTCGAAGCTTTGCTCTTTGCTCATGGATCGCAAAAACGTCTAACATATTTTTGGTTATAGTTATAGTTATAATTATAGTTAATTATAATTAATAATTAAACGAACATAAATTCATCTTAAATTCGGATCTACCAAGCATCGAGAGGGATCAAATTTATTGAGATGCAAACCTCTTTTAGAGTGAAAATAGATTTGGTCCCTCTTGATGCTTGGTAGATACAAAGTTAAGATGTATCTAGATTGATGTTATGTTATGTTATGTATGTGATGTTATGCAAACATTTTGACTCGGTCAAATTACATAAAAATATAAATAAAATAAAATAAATCATTATAATTATTAATTAAAACATTTTACTCGACCAAATTATATATAAAATAAAATAACTCATTATAATTATTAGTAATTAAATTAGTATAGATCCATCTTAACTCTAGATCTATCAAGGACAAACCTTTCCTCAAAATTTTGCACTCAAAAAATAGGTTTTCACCTTGAGAGATTTAATCTTGCCCACTCTCTACATATCCTTCATGGTGTAGTTCATGGCAACTAGGCTTATTTGGTGAGATGGCCATATATTGGGATAGTTATATACATATTTTTATATATGGCATGCATATCCTTAAATGACGAGGAAGATACCTTCTAATGGGATGGCTTTACTAAAAATGGGTAGATTTCAATTAAGGAGGCTTTTAGCTATATTACCTCTGTTAATCATCATTTTGAGGCTCCCGGGTATATACACAAAATCTGGAAATGGAATTGCCCTCTAAAACTCAAGTGTTTTGGCTGGTTACTGTGGAGTAATAAGACTTTGATGTGGGATAATTTATGAAGACGGGGGTTCAATGGGTGGGGGAGACATGTCTTGTGTGCCTCAGTTTGTGAACACCTGATGCATCTATTTTTACAATGTCCATTTGTGGTTTCCATTTGCACAGGGGTGCTGGATATCATTAAGTTGCCCGCGACATGGAACAATAACTCTATTGATGCATGCCTACATGATTGGTTCACAGGTTATATGACGTGGAGCTCACTTTAATTATTTATTGGGGTATTTGGCATAATAGGAATGCTCATATCTTTGAGGACTCCTATTTGGACATCAAGCAGAGGTGAATTTCAATTACTGCACATTTCAATGAGTTTGGTCCAACGGATACACAAAGACCTAAGAGACGAGTTCAACACATAAACATTTGGGATTGGTATCATGTGGGTTTCTTCGAGTGGCAACCAACAATGGAAATTGTGGGAGTGGGGCATATATTGTCATTAATCCTTGTTATTACTATCACTTTATATGGAACTATGGGATGGGTTCAAATACATGTGTGAAGGTCATTGCACAGTGGGGGGTTATGTTTTATGCTAGATGTCTCTCCATCAACACTTTGATAGTATATGGAGACTCAAAGATAACTCTAGAGTGGGTTCAAGGTCGATCTTCTCTTGGGCCCACCAAGCTCATAAATTAGATGAAGAGAATCTTGTTGATTATGGATAAGTTACGAGATTTGACCTTCTCCCATTATATCTGGAACATAATTCAATTACTAATGAGTTATCAAAAGAAAGACTCCACAAACCACTAAAGGTATCTATTACTCTACCTTTTTCAATAACAAATTACATGGATCGAGTTATATTCAAATAATCTAGTCATTTACAAAAAAGAAACCTGTGCAATTATACTTATTATCATTATTTTGTGCATTTTGTCTTATAAAAATATATAATTATGAAACAACCAACAACCATATAGAGATGCTTTTAATGATATGTTTTAGATAATATGTTACGAGTACTTAGGACATTTATTTATTAGATATACATTAAAGTTATTAGATGGACAACGAACAATATAAAATTTTATGATGGTAGAATAGAATCATAGACATTGATAAATGCTGATAGATATGTATATACTATTTTTTTCTCCAAAAAAATTCTCAAAAAAGTTAATCCCTCTCAATCACACTTAATAAATCCCAAATTAAAATAAATTTAAACCGATCTAAATACGATCATATTATTTCAAACTTGCGAATCATTTAAATTTAATTTCCACACAATAATGATGCACATCTCCCATGTCCTTAAGTAGACCCTATCAAACGCCCACTCTACCACATAAAACTGTGGAGTAAATGCCTCTGATTTCATTAAATTACATTTGCTCCACCTTAGTCATCACGTATATCAACTGTTGAAGAATTACTGGAAACGATTACCATGCAGCATGAAGAAAGTTAAAGTTGCAGAGGTATGCGAATCTCGATGATTTTTTCGTTTTCATGTTTAATTAATTAATAACATAGAGTTTCTTCTGATCAATTTTTTTCTTTCTTTCTTGCTTACTGTAAATCTGCCCAACATCATCATAGGGAGGTGATATCAGCAAAGTTTGAAGTTTCGAAAACAATATACATAATTTACAGCATAGAACACAATCTGAATTCCGATGATTCAAGAGAGGAACCTAAATCCTTACCAGAGTTCGATACTCGGGAACGTCTACAATGCCAGAAATCACGACGAAATGGGTACTCATTCCGCCATGTTACACAAATCCAGCAACAGGTTCAGTTGGAACACAAGAAATGGCAAACACACAAGGATGTTAACCCAGGGTTATCCCGAGACCTCCAGCCACATGGGAGGTTTCCAGGCCATGCACACCCAAAATCGTCTCAAGGTCAGAAGGGTTTTCCACCAGAGGAAATTCAGAGCCCCCGCACCCTACGCTCCTCGCAATACTACTTCCTTCATTATAAGGGCCAAGAAGGCAGGCGGTATTGCTTCCCTGGTTTCGCCGTGCCCCCTCACTCCGGCGGTTTTGCCCACCCCGGTTTTGTCCCCTGCAAGGGAGGGCTTGATCGACATGGCCAAGGAAGAGTGGGGTGTCAATGGTTACGGTTCCATGAAGGGCTTCATTCGACTGAGGGCCAATAATGCAAGAGGAGATGATGACGTGGATGATGACGATGACGATGACGTGGATGATGATTCTGAGAGTGACATCGATGTTGATCAGGCTCAGTATTCTCCTCACAGTGTTCAGCAATTTGAGAGGAGATTGGATCAGGATCTCAGCCGGTTTGAGATGATTTACCCTTCTGTTTACTCTGCTTATAATTATAATCATAACAGTAATTACAATTATATTGATGACAGTGATGGTGCTAATCTGTTGGAGACCAGGGTCGATAATCAAGAGAGCCACATTTTGCATCTGGAAGAAGAAAATCTCATTCTAAAGAGAAGGCTGCTCTTGATGGAACAAGACATGGCTGATTTGCGCTTTCGCTTGTTACGGCTTGAAAGCAGGAGGAATGCTGCTGCTGCAGAGGATGAAGCGGAAATTTTTTCGGAAAAGAGTACCGGCGAAGCATCTTGCTGCGCCTTCTATGACTAAATTGTTATCAGCATTGATCTGCTCAGCGTGCTGTTGACAGCGATGATGACTGGTGCTACTCTTTTTCTTACTCGTTTAGCCTCTGTACAGCTTAAACAATTTTTTGTTGTTGTCTTTGTTTCCATATAACTGGAAGCGTGAAACCTCTTACACATGGATATGGATCCTTAACCAAAAGATCAAGCCAGGGTCTTCAGAAAGGTCCTGGCTATCATTAGTTTGTAATTGTACTAGCTTGCTAACTTGACAGACTGCAGTTATGCTCTGGGGTCTATGTTTTTACCCTGTATGTACATTTTATCTCTAGATGTTAGCAGATACAGTTTTATTCAAGCCATCTTATGGCTAAGCCATTCTCTTTAACTGAAAAACCAGTTGGGTTAATTTAGAAATTTGCATTTTTAATTGTTCACTTTCTTTTTTCCTGTTTTTATGAATAATAGGTTTGGTGGTATATAAAGAATTATATTAACTTAAAATTCCAAAAATTGCATAATGATATATTCAGGCCTGCGTGTTGCGTCTCAGGCAACAGTTGCCCCAGAGACACATCAGTATACAATTTAGTACATAAATTTGGACGAAGCAAATTAGAACATGAACTGACCTCATGGTACTTGAATTAGCACACATCTGCGTAACAGATTTGTTGTGGAACTTGGTGCTTTTGTAGGGTCTGAATAAGATGTCAGGATGCCTCATACACATTATCAGGACAAATAACGTATATTGACATCCTATGGCATGATTAACCTTGTTTGAAGACGACCTTATATTATTGCTTATCAAATCACTTAATTCTCAGGTACTTCTCGTGGCCGTTGTCCTTTAACAATTTGTATACCCACCATGGGTATTAACACCCATATTGACCAATTCATTTGCAACCAGATTTTCTATGTTTGATTTCAGTTCAAGTTTTATTTGTCCAAAACATATTTGTCAGTTAATTAATCTGGATTAAGGAGAAGTTTACGGTTCAAGTTTTTGTTGTCCCTAATATTTTAATAATTTATTGTTACACGATCTGGCTTAAGGAAAATTGCTAGAGGTTCTCAGGATTGTAGCAAGCAACGTTAGTGTCAACAATTAAACATTGGAACTCCACATTGTGATTCTGAGTAGATTTATTGGTTAGTTTAATGTCATAGCGGTTGAAACTTTTGCACAATGTACATGTTACCATATTAAAGAAAGTATATTTACCGCAACCTTTTAGTTGAGGTGAGCTGTAGAATAACCTCCCTTTTTTTATAATGTTGCAACTGAAGTTCTTATAGGGATTTGTATTATTTCATTAAATGCAGAGGTTTACAGCAGGAAATAAATTATTTTTTGTGAAAGAGACCAATTCATGCTGTATAACGTGCAAATTTAAGGATGGCACTTATGATGTTTAGCTAAAATGCAGATAGTCGGTATTCAGTGGAGTTATTGTTGTTGCCTTTGCATATTTTACCTTATGATAACTACGTGTGTGTCTAAGAGCGAGAGAGCAGTAGTGTATTCTTCCATACAAATTATGTCTATATACACTTTTAAAGTGTATTAAAACATTTAAGAGAAGCTGCTTCCATTTAGCTGAGTTCTTCAAAAACACCATAAAGAATGGTTTTTTTTAAAGTTAAAATTAAATACTTCTTTTGACTAGAGTTTGGCTACTGCATAACTATTAATGTGTCTCTTTTGGAGTGCAGAATCTGCATAACTATGTTGGGAGAGAGTAATTTCATGGGTAAGTGAAACATCTGTTAAAGACACCTTTTTTTCATGTAAATAGTTAGATGAATAGATTGCATTTCTCAAGCAAGAAAAAAGAGTTGGTAATATATGTGGTTCATTATCTGTGCCATTTGTAGCTGTGACTTCAGATTTTCTTAATTCTCAAGGTAATAAGTCTAGCATTTTTTTTCAAACGGGGACCCCCCCAATCAAGCTTGGGAATGGAGGATTTTATTGTTTTTTTTTTCAAATTTTTGGTGAGTTTTTAGGAAAATGTTTGCACTGGAAATTAGAATATAGTTTCAAAAATTTAAAACTACAATTTCATATCACAAAAATACTGGGATGCTCCAGTTCAGGATTTTTCTAGCTGGAGATCATTTAATGATACGTACCTTTCAAAATATTTGCTTGACTAAAATCCATACAGAAGAACAAAAATAGAAGCAAAGACAAGAAACTAAGAAAGCAGGGAAGAGTTCAAGATTTCTTCTTGTAAAATGCCCCATACCTTTTCTTGACAAGGGCAATCAGTTTTTTGCTTTTCTTTTGTTATACCTGATTTCCTGATACTGTTTCTCAGTTGTTGTTGTGAAGTTTCTCTCCACTAATTGGAGTTATGCTGTGTGTTTTGAGTCAAGAGTTTCTAACTACGCTTTGGTTTGTGTATGCCTATACTCTTTAAAGTTTTTATACACATTCAAACTTCTAACCGGGTTTCCTTCTAAGTTCTGAGTTCTGAGTTTGTGCCTGTTCAAGATACAATCGGGCTTTGGACCGGTATTCCAAATTTTGTCAACTTTTTGTCTTTCTTGGTCATTGTATTTTCTGGGGTTCTTCCTTCAGCGATATGATCAGGCATTTTTTTTGGGGTGTGTTTCTCTTTAGCAGGCTTTGGGTTTTGGTTATCTAGTGTTTAAGTTCTGATAAAACATCAATGCTTAGCTTCTTGCAATGATGGAAAGTTGTGTCTTCTACTACAGCTTCTGCTACTAGGTTTCTGATAATTCCTGCAACTTGAAGGTTCAAAAGCTAAGAAATGCATGGCATCACTTCCACGAATCTCTTTGTTACTTCATTGATGTTTATCATGATCTTACAACATCATTTTCTCCAATAGACCATTTCTTCTCTGGAGCTGTCAAAGCACACCACTGCCTTTGGATAGTTTTTTCAGGCATACATAAATTCTCTGCTGAATTATGGGTTAAATTTACTCTCTCTTCTTTAAGTAACAAGCTTACGCTCTCCTATTCCCCAAGGTGCCCATTGATTTGTTTTCGAAGTTTCAACCAGAGTAATGTTCCTTGTCAGCATAATTGAATCCATGATTTTGGAATCTCATCTTTAATCTTGCTCCAACAAAGGAGGGTGCTGTCTGTTTACAACTTATACAGCAGAAGGGTCTACCTATGGGCTGACAACATGAAAATAAGCATAGATCACACTCTTGCATTTAAGCAAGTTACAGACAGACTTTTAAATTGAAGATGAAAGCATTATATTTATTTAAAACATCTACATCATGACAGAGTGCAAGAATGAGTCATCGACTTTGCCACCCAGAAATGGGTGTTATTCAACACCACCCCCGAGCTAAGGTGGTGACATAACAGAGGAGATGTAATATGTGGTGCAGTGGCTTGCCATTTCTGGCTTTTCTACTTAGTAAGATTGAGCTTAGAGCAGCTACTAGCCTGGTGATATCAGTGTCAGGCCCTGAACTGTCTAGCTTCTGCAGTAAACTTCTGCACTCAACACCCACTTGCTGGTTGACCGGACCAAGGAAACATTACAAAACCGTTCTGGTCTTCCAGACACAAGGTTACATTACTACTGTTAGCCTTGAGACCAAATATAACTACTGAAGAGTTCTTCGTGGAAGGAACTTCTGTGAACAATAAATATATAACCTCACTAGTAAACTTCTGCACTCAAGGTCTCCCCTTGTTGGCACCGATTAGACCAAAGCAAAGCATGGCCAACATCCCCCTCGTTGGCACCAACCAGAATAAGGTGTTAATGCCCAATCAAAAACTGACTTTTATAGAAATATTTCCAGTGAATATATCTACCAGCAAACCTAATGCAGCAAGGCATTACGGGTCACCAAATACAAGACCTTAGCAAGCAAGCATACAAAGCATAAGCTACAGCTTGGCTGTGCACCAGCGTGATGCTAACAAAGTATCAACACCCTCATCGCTCTTCCAAAGGTGGTCAATTTATAGACACGGGCTAACAGAAGGAAAGAGTAGAATGCTTTATGGCGTTGATTGGGATATCTCAACCTATGAGGGTATCTGCCCCACCCCCCAGGCAACTTCCTTGGGTGATTTGTCTCAAGACATTCTATCTGCTCCATCTTTCTAATTATTGCAAATTGATCTTCTATTCAATGAAAAGTACTATCACATATGACTTGTGCTTTCTGCTCTGAATGGGGTCTTCACACTTGAGCTTCAATCCATATGATAGTGGCATACTTTTCATGGATCATTCCATTGAAAATGCAAATTGAATCATATCTTTGCTCATGTTTATATATTCAAAATTTGAAAATATTACACTTCAATGTTCAGCAGCTGCCCATCTGCGGTCTTCCAGACCTCCAATGCTTGACCCACCTTGGTGAGGTCTTTTTCTATTTTCCCCAACAGACTATTTACCTTCAACTCCTTCAGGTTTGTGTTGGCTCCAAATGGTTTCTGCCCACTTGACCTGTTTGGCTTGTTTCTTGTGCTTAAATCCTTCTATACATATCTTATATAATTTTGGGCCTTCTCAAGCATAGTTGCAGGAACTGGCCCCCCTGCTTCTGGCCCTGGAACCATGCTCCCAAAATTCAGGAGCATGTTCCAGACCTTTTGGGCATGCTCCCTGCCAATTTGAGAGTGTCACACTCCCAAGGACACTCCTAGAGCCAAGGAATGTGCTCCCAAGGTGCTCCCTGGACGCTCCCTAATGGCAATGTTAAATTCTGAAAGTGAAAGGATAAAAAAATACTTTTACTGAAATTTTTAACATTACCATTAATTGTTTCAGGATGTTTGAAAGTGGTTCCAACCTCATTGGCTTCATATGGAGAAAACAGACTTTCATATCCCATTCAAAATTCAGCAGACTTAACAGTTTTCAGGATTTCGGGATCAACGAGATTGCAGCATTTCATTGGATTCTATCATGTATGAGAGTATGTAATTAGCATTTAATCAAGGGCATCATGCCGTATATGTACGGGTACCCCAGTGTTGGTGGTTTTGATTGTTGAGCTCTGTTGTCATGGCCTTAGCAAAAATGCATCCTTTACTTAAACCAAAATCATTGATCAGGCACGTTAAGCTTTTTTTCTACCATATTTTAAGGCTTGGATTATGTAGTGTGATCAAAATCGGGTAGTGTCAATTGATGTCCCTAGAGAATCGAGGTAGAGGCAAAGGCTAGACAAGAGGAAAATAATGAAGGATGATACTAATAATGAGGATCTCAATATAAGTAATGGTGCAACATTGTTTGCCAAAGAGTGGTGGAACATGCATGGTGATGCTACCCCACAGCTTCAACATTTGGCAACATGGGTGCTTTCACAATTGGTGAATGCTTCTTCTGTAGAGAGGTGTTCAGCAACTAGCTTAGTTTATTGTTTTGGACCTTTTGGTATTCATATTTTGGTGTCTAGATGGCTTTTTTCTGTAAACATAACTATTTGGTCATGTTATTATTGACAGTTGCTAGCTAACCTATTTCATTTCATAAGTTAATGGTGTACTTTCTATTATATGGCTTAAAAAATTGTATGTTTGTTTGTAATTAATATAATCTAGATTCTAGATGGTTGATGCTCGAATGATTAATCATTAATGTACCATGGATACCATTTCTATCTTCATTGATGTACAAATATGCTCATATACTCCGTAACTAATTTGGTATTCTAGATGGTGTTTTTTTAATACAAATGCTATACACCCACACACACACAATAGATGCTCCCGTGATGCTCCGCTCCCAATGATTTTTTGAAAATGATGCTCCTGCTTCGTGTAACCTTGCTCCCAAGTTCATGAAGTTGGAATTTGTGTGCTGCTACCTTTTGCAATAGCTGACAGGTGACCCATTAAGATAAATCCATGTTATCACTTGCCTCTGCAATCATATTCCACACTTACATCTTGGCCACTAGAATGCATACATTCCTTTTTATGTCCCTTACGCGACTAGGATTTCCGCTTTCTTGTTGCTTGCTGGCCTTCTACTTTTCCTTGCAGCTGTCATTAATCTCTTTGGTCCTCCATTCAACTTTCAAGTTTACACTCTGCCGCTTACCCCTGTGGATGAGATTTCTGAGCATCATGCTTTCATCCAGCTGGCAGCCCAGTCCTCTGGTGATTCCATATCTTTGTAGAATTTTTAAATTTATAAAAGTCTGCTTGCAGGCATATCCAAATCAAAAAGATGGAGCTTTCAATTCTTGTTGTCATTACCATGTCTACGGAAACAAAGCATCTTCAATTTGGGTGGCTTCTTATGTGCTGCTTCCTATAATCTTTTTCCTTAGAGCTCATTTACCCTTATGTTTATTCCCTGGTTGGTTAACTTGTATATGAAACTATTTAGTTTCCTAGCAATATGCTTGAAATGCCTTTTACCTTTTTCCTTTTTTGGGAGTACTTGGCCGACTCAATTAAATCCTTTTTTAGGGGTTGTGGCAAAAATTCTTGTTGCCTTACCCGTACAGCATTCATAGAAGTCAAAAATACATCTAACAATAAGCTAAATGATGGGTTAGAGTATCATTAGACAATGGTCTTCCAGACATTCAGAATTCCAAAAATAATGAGGTATTTTCACTTTAAAACTTAAAGATGCATTGTATTACAAGCTGACCTAACAAACGGAAAAACTTACAAAACATAAATTAATAGTTTCACCAGTTAAAACTTAAAACCCTATTAGATAGAAGCTTCCTAATCTACATGGGAGTCTCCCGAGTTTTTGTGATGTGCAGAGGCAACTAACTGACATCTCACGAGGGGGAAGATTAACAAAGCTGGCCATGTGAACAAGGAGGTTCTACATTATGATAATGGGGCTGGAGCTCTGGGATATCTATTCCCAAGCCCTCAATTTGAGAATATGTTTCCCAGACTCCAGAGTCCAGACAGATGGTCTCTAGCTTTAATGCCTTCCTGAGGTTTTGCTTCAAATTGTGTCAGCCATAACTTCGAGTTCAAAGATGCCTTGGACAGATTGCCATGTATACCCCTGATCCCCTGACCACATATCAGCAGATGCTTCCCTAGTTCACGAAAATCTTCCACCATTGTGTAGCAACAATCATAATGCTCCATTTCGGAGCTAGAGATCTAGTACCTTCTTTGACCAGACAGTCTGACCTCTGACCCTGAAAACATGCAAGAAAAGAAGAAAAAGGGAATATTGAAAGAGAAGAGATGAGCAATGTCATCTTTCTTTACTCCCTATAATTTCCCATAGTTTTTGAGGAGAGTGAAAAGAGGTCATACACGTTGACGGATCTCCCATGCCTCAACTGATACAAAGTTTGTGTAAGGCATCAAAGCCTTGAGAATGTTGTGAGGGTGATACCTTGGGGGCTGATGTTAGGAAGAATAAACACAAACCCGCCTTAGAATAAATGCTTCCTTCATATGTGTTGTGAGAGGGATAGTATAGCTGCCAACGTACCCCCTTTTTCCAAACAAATGTTGTTCTTCATCTTGAGATTGGGAGGGTACAACTTCATTCGTTGTGCTTTGACCAAACCCATAAACATACCTCAGTTCTCAGGGCTCCTGCATTGGCCATTTCACCTGCCTTTGAGTTATAGACTCTGTTAACTTGAAAGAGTGCAACATCTCAAAAACTTTGAAGTAATGGTCCTATTCTCTGGACTAGTTGGGCCATGTATGCAGAGAGAGCCTTTCCCTGGATCAATTATCAAATGACAACAATAGAATTGTCAATGATAGCTATGTTTTCGTGGTTTATTTCTTTTAGAAGCTTGATTCCCCTATAAGCCACAAGTGCCTTACTGCGATTATTAGTGTGTCCAAACCCCCAAGAAAATCAATCTCCTGTTTTCCTTATGGACCCAAGATGATCCCCTCCTGAACTGGCAGTCTGGCATTGCTCTGTAAATTGTCATGGATATTCCAGTGGATAGTTCATCACAACAGATCTGATAAAATTATACTTAAAAATTCTGAAATCTACACTATTAGGGGGCTATTTTCTCTTTAGATTTTTGGATCTGTAGATTATTATTTATTGTGTATGCATGCAAATTAAAATTAATGCAGAAAATAGAAAACAACGAAATAGAAACTCACAAACCACATTTGACACAATATATATCCTGGGAAATCCTTTCGGGAGAAAACCTAGCTAGAAGGTGAGGTCGCTCTGCGTTCTTCTCTGAATAGAAATTTGCCCCAAGTACACAAAAGTAAGGCCTGTGGCTTGTGGGCTACTACAGTGCACAAATCCTCTCTGTGTTCTTTCTCCCTCTCACTCTTGGTGACTTTGCTTGTCTATGGAACAAATGCACTCGAAAAGAATGGAATCCCTTTTCTTCCTAGTGGCTCGGTTATAACACAACCCGATAGCCTACTAGTGGTTAGGTTTGACTCCTCAACTCTTAACTAGAGTTACAATATGGACTCTTGTAGAGTTTTCTTCAGCATGATCACGTGGCTAGCCCCTTTTCCATAAGTAATGGGGATGACGTGGTTTCCTCTTGAATTATGGTGGAAAAAACAGTAAGGTCAACTTTTGAGTGGCATAACTTTTGCATACGGACTCCAATTGAGGCAATTCTTGCACTGTTGGAAAGGTCTTTGTGTGTAGAATAGGAAAAAAAAGTGTTGTGCTAAGGTGGAAAAAATTTACCCCCAAAAAACATCGTTTGATAACTCAAAATGCTCTTTGAAGGTTTCAAACCCCAATTTGCCAAACTAGGCCCCATCGGTAAAATGGTCTTGTGCGCTGATTCCTCCATTTTTTCCACTCTAAAAGCATCGAGATGGATGAAAAACAATATAATGATACAATCCAGATCATGCACCTCCCACCACTGGGCCACCTCAATTAAATCATAAAGGGAGGGATTTCAAATATTCCCTTTTCATTCACCATATTAATTTTAAAACTGGAGTTTCTGTCAACAACTAGATTCTTGTGCCTTCTTCAGGGGTATATTTGGGACTATGGATTAGAGCTGTTGCTTCTAATTCATTGCTTGAAGCTTTCCCCAAGTGTATTTGATAATTTATTAAATTTTTTTTTTGGAGTTCACGATGGTCGTTCTGTACCTGCACTTGGTTTTCCCAAGATGCTCTCACAAACCCCATGAAATATTTGAAGATATTGAAAAATAAATGTGTAACATCTGTTATTTCATTCTGAGATTTTCTAGTAGTCTGCACTTTAATGGAATAGCAAGCAAAAGTTAACTCTATGTTTTATGTTGTTGTAAATTGTAATATGGCTGCATATTAAATTATCTAGTCTGAAAAATTTATACTGGCTTTATTAGCGAACAACAATGCCATTAGATTGTCATAATTGGTTCTGCTGATATAATATATAGAAGACTTTTGGCTGATATAATATAATATCTTAGGAACCTTGTTATGTCACAACACAAGTAGGTACATTTGCATTCGCTGTTGAAAAACATACCAAGTTTTTGCAGTCAAGTGAAACTACTTGCACTTTGAGAGTTTTATGAGGTTAGTAACTCCACATTTAAGTTCTGAACAGGCTTATTATTATAGAAGTAATTTAATTTACATTTAGAGTCAAACCTACTGACTTTTACCATCATGTGAAAGTATCTGCCAATTGAGTTGGAGGTTGTTAACTCCACTTGTAGTTCGGATGAGTATATAGATTAGTTAACAATGTATGTATAACTTTATTTTGCACATTTAGAGCCGTGGATATTTGGACATTATTTTAGCAATATAATTTGTGAACACTTTTTGATGTCCTTATGGTTTGAGATGAGGTTCAGGTAATAGTATTACACAAACAAATTCTTACACAATAATATGTTCTAGATTTGTTTCAATAAGCTTGTAAGTTATTGCCTCATCAAGCTGCATGTTACTGATTTATGATACAAAATAGAGAACTTGTTAGCTTTTGCCTGTTTGGTGATATCTGAAACTCTTGAAATTCTTACCTTTTCCCCACATACATCTTATGATTGATGGCACAGGTATTTTTTTTAAGATTACTTCCACTGTTCTTTACATGTTTTAAGAATCAACTTTCTTTTTGAGAGCATTACCAAATCCTTTACTGAAACAGGATGTTTTAAATATTGATTGAACACATTGGCTTGCAATTAAAATAATCGTTACTTGAAATGTTCATGATTTTCTAGAATATGTTATTTTCTGCATGATTTTGTGGATTAGCTAAAATGCAATTTATTTTCCAATACATTTCATTCGCAAGGTTTTGAAAAATATGTGTGTTTGTTTTGTATATAAAACAGGGGGAAGAATTTTATTCAGTACAGATTCAATAAAAATAGTTGGTTGTATAAAACAAGCAGTTTGAGGCAACCTAGAGAATGATTTGGAAGGAAAGCAAATAGGGGTTGTAGAGATTCTTTTTTTCTTTTTAAAGAAAACGATTAGAGTTTGGAATTAATGGTGCTGTGGCTTTACCTCTAAAACAAAGGAATACAAAAAAAATGAGGTCCTCTGTCTGGGACATTTCCCCTCCCAAAATGCGAGGGGGGAGCGCCCAGACAGTGAGCTTCCTTTTCCTTCCTAAAGTCCTTTCATTCCCGAGTGAGCATGGGAAAATCCTAACAAACTGATTACATAGTAATTCACATAAGCAATGCATACTAGAAAAGGTTCTCGTGTTAACATCGAGGCATATAGTCCAATACTTGTCGGGGTTTTTACTTCTTTTTGGTGACCTCTATTCATTCTTCTAGCTTTTCTGGGAGGGCGTCACCAGCTCTTGCAGGATTGTGATATCATTTTGCAGCACCACTTTGACGTTTCATTGGGGGTTTCTCTTCCAGGTCTTCTTCCTTGACTGACTGAGAAAGGGATTGGTCCTCTACATTTGCAAGTTTTGCCCAACTATCTTGACACTTGGGGATCCGGGTGTGCCCTGGGGTGAGTTGGGTTTGGTATAGCAACTCGGATATTTAGTGGAATATGTGGCTTCTTTTCTGGTAGCGAATCACCAAGATGTGGTCTGTCATGTCTAGTCTCTCTTTGATGGGCTTTGGCCATGATCTTTTGGAAGCCAATTTTCTTCCATTGGTGTTTGTTTGTGCTATAGCGACTCAGATATTTAGTGGAATATGTGGCTTCTTTTCCAGCAGTGAATCACCAAGATGTTGTCTGTCATGTCTAGTCTCTCTTGGATGGGGCCTGGGCTTTGGCTATGATCTTTTGGAAGCCAATTTTCTTCCATTGGTGTTCGTTGCATGTTTGTGACCTCTACTTCCTTCCCAGGGCATCAAGAGTCAGATCTTTCCCTTGATGTTCTTTCATCAATAGTCAGATCTTTCCCCTGATGTTCTTTCATGGGTTCTTCTTTGCTGATCAAATGATCTTGCTTGGATGCTTCCATCCACCAGGTGGACCTTTTCTATGATTTCTTGGAGGGCTGGAGGCTTATTAGCCTTATGGCAGTGCTTTGCTATGTGCCTAGTACAGAAATAGGGTGTGCATTGGTGCCACATTCTCATAAGCCAAATACCAAAACCAGATGTAGTGTTTAGCTGGTGGCGACTAGGTTTATCTCTATCGGGAACCCATTGCAAAAGTCCATTTCTACGTCTATGTGGATATAAGGGGATAATATGCCTCCAGTCAGTTTCCTCACCAGTGGGGTGGGATTTGTTGAGTGTGCTTCTGACATCTCTCAAAGAATTGAAGCTCCATAATTAGAGAGGGAGGTTAGAGAACCTTACCCATATTGGAGTTGTAGAGAGGGAGTCCAAAGAAGGACTGAACGTTGGGAACCAGGACATCATTCACACTATGACTACCCAAGAACCATGGGCATGTGTTGAGGATGAGGTTTTGACTTTTTGTTGAATCAAATTCTACCACAGAGCCCTTTGGCACAGGGATATATGAAAGCCTCTTGGATTTCTGGTTTCCAAGTTGCGGAGATCCAATGATGAAGTTCATTCAGCGTTCTAGAGAGCCTGTGAAATCTCCAAATTAAATCATGTCACTGGAAGAATTTAGCTTGGATGATGGCATTCAAGTCTACAACTATGGAAGGTGTTGGAGCCTTCTTGATCATATGGATACATCGTGGGAGATAGTGCTAAGAGGGTGAAGACAAATCATCAAGTGGTCTCGAGGTTCGAGCATTGTTGAAGGTTCTTTGATTCTAACTGATGTTGGATTTGGGTCTCCATGAGACAATGTGGCACTCATTGGGGTTGATTTTCCAAGGGAAACTATGTCAGGTTCAGTAGCAAAGGTCATATCTCCAGATGGGGTGCGTATGGCCATGATTGTTGCTTAAGAGTGGCTAGGACAAGAACCCTAGCTACGACATCCCGAGTGAGAATTGCATTGCATAAAGAATGAAAAATTCTTTAGAAAGTTACTTGTCTTAGGGGCTCTTTAGGGACTCTTCTAATGTGGTAAGAAAACATATAGGAATGAATATGTATATACATGGACATCA
Source organism: Pinus tabuliformis (assembly GCA_031772625.1). Classification (NCBI taxonomy): domain Eukaryota; kingdom Viridiplantae; phylum Streptophyta; class Pinopsida; order Pinales; family Pinaceae; genus Pinus; species Pinus tabuliformis. The sequence goes on along the minus strand of CM062805.1, from coordinate 95,378,156 downwards.
CCATTGTTTTTTATTCACCATTGATCTACATTGTGTTCACAACAAAGAAATTGATGATATGCATATAATATGGTAACGCCATGAGATGAAAAACACCATTATGTGTTTGAATTTGACATGTGTAAGTAGTTAGTATATTCTTGTGATATTCTCGGTAGAGGCATAAGAAAGAGCCTTAAGTACGATTCATGGGATTCATGTCTTGTAAATTTGTCTTAAGAGAAGTTTGGGCATTGTGGCCCTGTTGTCGCACATAATGTCTAGGCATCACGACAACGGTTCAGATCGGGGATTGTCACCTTGATCCCCAATTTCTCTGTTTAAGTTGTCTCCCAATAACAGACTAAGGGGAGTAGACCCTACGGAAATGGAATGAGGGAGAACTAATTGGGAACCAACCAGTTCGGGAGACACAGTTAAGTGACCAAGTACTTGTTTTAGATTTAGCAAGACTTATAGGATTCGATTAGACTTAGACGATTGATACCTGCGCCTTATGGAGTCAAATATCTTGCTAGGAAATTCAGGACCAAGTAATTGATGAACAATTGTTGCTTGGATGAATAACTATGTTATATGAAATGCAGATCCTAAAATTAATGTGATATGCAAGAATCTTAGTTAATTTTAATTAAATTCCTATTTAAGTTTTAACTATTCGATCCTTTCTATATTGACCATGATTCTGTAGTAAGTGGTAGAGAGAAGATAAGGTGAAGCATACTAAGGTGTGATTAACGATACCTCTCCTGAAAATCTAACATACCCAGTGCCTCTAATGCTATAGAGAACTATGGCTTTGACAACTGGAAGGTCGTTGTTTTAAATACTAAGAGAAATGGGTTTTCAAGCAAAGATGGATGGGTACCTATCTTTCTATCGACCAAGCTTATGCTTGGAAGTAAATTTAATTATGCAGAAATAAATTAATATGCAAGTGCACGAGATGATTAGAAGATGGAGCGAGATGAAGCTAGATCAAGGATTGAAAGCGCTTATATCACGATTTATTTTTGAGCTTTATGCCAAAGCCATAATTGCCAAAATAAATATTCATTTCACAAGACAGTGACTGAGAGATAAACTTCTTAAAACATTCAGCTCAACAATGTGTTTAAAATATCACAGTACAATGCCTAATATGAAATTAAATCACAAACTTATCACTTTAATTTATCTAAATTCTTTCCAATGCAATTATACCTCAAAGGGAACAAAAATTTCTTCACAATTCTTTAAAATCACCCTCTCCTCAAGAATGGCAATTTATATAGATGTTCAAAATACTTAAGAACTGAAAGATATACAATTTTCCACAAGTCCACGGTAGAGAAAATACATTGATCACAGTTGAAAAATTCCAAACTAAATATGCAAGAAATATCCACTAGTTCAAGTAAATAAACCCACACTTAGAACAATTAATCAATGATCATGAAACTTAGTTGAAGCATGCAAAAGGCATGAGCACTTAAATTTAAAAAATTAATTACCAAGAAAGACCATGAAATTTAAATGCTAATCAAATAAATACTTCCAAGCAATTCCAGAATTAAAATGATTTTCTTAAGTAATCCAAACCTAGAAAGTTTTTATCTTTCCTTATAGTCAAACTTAGAGATTAAAAAAAAGATGCTTTGACTATAGAATTTTTTTAAATTTTTTACCATTTTTTTTTTTTTAAAGTTTGTGGGCCCCAAAACTTTTATTACATAAACTCAAAAGGACTTAGATTTTTTTAAACAAATTTATGTCACTCTTTTAAAAATCCTTTAAAGGTAAATGTGATAATGATTGTGAATTAGAAATTTTTTTTGAAAGGGCCAAAATAAATCTAATGTGCAAAAATAAAAAATTTATTTGTTTTAAAGCGCCAAAGGCCACTTTAAAATATAAAATCTAAGTATTGAAACAAAAAAATTCGAATTAAATTTTTGTGTGGGCCAAAGGCCACTTAAATTTTTTTAATCGAATGAATTATGTGGGAAGTCTCAACACGGTGAGGAAAAGTGAAGTCGAGGAAGGCGTGAGGATAGGTTAGAAATAATGCAATGGGAGAGGGGGCGTTGCATGTAGGTTGGATGGACAGGCAACGAAGGAGAAACCCGCGCGCAAGCAAAAAAGAGATGAAGGACGGGCGGAAGGAGAGGAGCTCTGGCAGCGAGGAGAAGGGACGAACTAGGGCCGCGGATGGGAAGAGCGAGGGAAAGGAGAAGGGCCGTGGGATGAGAAATTCACGCAGGCAGAGGAGGGCCCATGCACTGGCTAAGGAAGAGCTGCAGAGGAAAGGCAACACGTAGAGGGAGAAAGGGCCGTGAGGCAGAGGGATCAGGGCTTGAAGAGGGATTAAAAATGCAGAGAAGAAAGAAAACACAGAGGAAAAGAAGCTTCAAAGAAAGAAAACATAGAGGAAAAAAAGCTGCAAGGAAAGAAAACGTAGAGATTGGAAGAGGGGAGGAAAAAAATTGAAAATGCAAAGGAGGAGATAGTTGGAGATTCAAGGCTGCAATGGGAGAAAAAATGGTAGCCCAAGGGCCTCAAAAAATAAATCCAGAATTTTTTTATCTCAAACTGATGTATTTTTGCTTCAATTATTTTATGAGAAAAACCCAGATTTGAAAAATTTAATTTGAAGATTCAACTGAAACTTTTCCTTGCAAAAACTTGTTTCTGAGACAAGGCCCTCTAGAGCCTAGATCTGTCTCAGATCTTGAAAAATCTCCTTGTATAACTTTAGATTTGCTCCTGCACAAGCGAAAAACATAAACCCAAGACCCAATATATATACAAAAATATGAAATTAAACCCAAATCCCAAGCTAGAAAACAAAAAATAAAAATTTTGATTTTTTGGATCTATACACTTAAATTACAGATCTATCAGATCTGAGGAGTATGAATCCAACTTTGCTCCCAGATCTGTAGATTTGAGACTCTTTCTAGTCAGATCTAATAATTTAGCACAATATTTTGAAGATAAATAATTTTTTAAGTTTTAGGTATTAGCCCAAGACACCCTTGCAAGATATAATTCATTAGATAATCTAAGAATTTTAATCTAGAAGGCTCTCCAGATCTCAAGTTTCAGGAGTTGTCTAGTTCAAACGAGAACTTTCCCAAATGCCCAAAATTTCTAAATCAAATGATTTCTGCACACTTATAAAATAAGTCGTTAAACCAACAGAGGTATAAAATAACTATGAAATCTTTAAAGATTAGATATACTTGCTAATCAATTAAAAATCTTAATGATATCTTAAAACCCAACAACCTAAGTAAGATATTTAAGCAATAACTTAATCTACAAGAACTATTAACGAGCAGCTTATAAATAAGATAAAAAAAACTTTAAATACAAGTTACAATAAAACACTGGAGAGGAATAGTGCCATCAAATAAAACCCCAAAGACTTTGCGTTGTATTATTCCAGAAAAGTTTACAATAGCTTCAAGAGCTAGTACACGATTCAATGATCAAATCATTTTGAATGACAAATGACCTCTAATTTATATTAATTCTCCAATGACTAGTTGGCTTGATCCTTGTTAAAGTAATCTCGACTGTTAAATATTTTGTTAATTATCTTTTAATTTCTTTTGTCGAAATTATTTTATTTTTTGAAGAAATTCGAATTTTTTATTTAATTGACTTTTAATCAACTCAAAATTAATTATTTTGAGTTGATTTTGTCAAAAAAATGACTTTGGCTTAACTACCAAGGCCCAAGGGTCTAAAATCTCTTGAAATTTTCAATATTCCCTTGGTCGTGGACCTCCAAAAATTAACTCTTCTAGAACCTACGAATTTTTTAATTTTGAGAATTATTGACTTGTGATTTTTATTTATTTTTTGCCAGAAAATTTAATTAATTGACTCATGAGAGGATTAATAATTTTTCCAACCCTCAAATAATTTAACCATGGTGTTTAAATATGAGAGACCACACACTAAAATATTTTTTACATCAAGATATTACAATTTTTATACATGAAGGGGGAACACCTGATTGTTATAGACCCTTAATCATTTACCCAATTTTGCGACTCAAATATGCTCTAGTAGACCAAGTAATTTATAATAAAACAATTTAGCCAATTAGCTTAAATTACTCTCAAAATACTTTACAGAAGATTCAACTAGAATCTCGTTCGGGCAGGTCGGGTGAGGTTGGAGGGAAAAACTCTGTCGATCATCCGTGTTTAAAAATACACATGAATTAGTGAAATAAAAAACTTCATACGATAGAAATCGTCACCAAAAATGTAGGATTACCTAGGTTGTTACATACATAGATGGTCTTACTAGGATCATTTACATTATAAACTTGTAGAATGGGTTGACAACTTTTACAAAAAGATCACTGAAAATGATGATGAAATTTGGATAATCTTCATTGCCCGAGCATGATGGAATCTGCTTGCGAAAATGTACATTGTTGTAAGGTAGTTGACGCGGAGTGGTCAACAGGCCCTATTGCTAGGAAGCACTGTCTCGCTAGTTTTACAAGGGACTTTTGAGTCTAAGTCAACTACTGCAGTTGACAATGCTCTTTCAGAAATCCAAGTTGAGATACAACTCCTTTGAGCCCAGGAAAGTGTGCAGTTATGCTCATGATTTTGACTCACTACCCTAACTTGGATTCAGAATTCAAATGCATGTCAAACTAACTTTGCATGTTTGACTTGTGAGGCTTGTTACCACTCAAACTAGTAGGGGACCTAAGGGGAATCCCTAAAGGGCAAATGCTAGGTCAAGGACAACAAATGGAGTCTTAGCCCACTGTCACCTTAGCTAAGGCTCCCTTCTATTTACGGACTTTCACCGATAGGAGGAGACTCGATATGTATGGAGTCACTAATGAATGATAAGTCAATAGATATGAGTGACCCAGACCCTTTCGGAGAAGGTTTTCAAGGATGAGACTTGCTTACTTTCTAAGCAAGGTATTATGTGCTTCTAGGAAAATGAAGAGGATTTTGGGGGTTAGGTGTATGAGAATAGGCTTTGAAAGGAGTTCCCCACACCCTAAATCATTGTTAAAGTTGGTATCCCGAATGGTTATTGAAGAATAGTCCTTTGAAGGAGTGGGACCACACGGGGCCAAGTCGACCTAGTCTAGCATATGAGGAAGGAATGTAGCAACCAATGATATTCTTACCCTAAACAAGGTGGAGAGAGAGTCAAAGAAAATATAATTACTCAAAGATGTTGGTTTGACCCTGAAAAGTGTTAGCCTTGGGGATGGCATAACAAAGTTTGGTCCCGGAGCTAAGGCTTGGTTTTTATCCCAACTCCATAGTCAGAATGTCTTCAAATCTGGAAGAGGGATAGAAGAAAGGCCAACACAGGGGACTTTAGGAGATCAAATTTTTTTAGTGGCTAGTTTGGCGAGAAATTAATGCCCTAGGCATCCCAATGTGGCTAGACTTGGGAGAAGGTGAAAGAATAGGATTTTTGGTGACCACCCTTGGTAGATCAGTGCCTTAATACTTGGGAGAATGGAGTCTATGTTGATTTTGTGTAAGATTTATTGGTTTCCAGTCAAGGAGGCCTCAAAATTACTTCACAAAACCCTTTAGGTCAAGTGAAAACAATATTGCAGCTTTTATACTTCAAATGCACAAGAGGAATGGCTTGTCAAGGTCAAATTTTACCTCTAGGAGATTTCGCTCATGCTAAAGGGGCCAATACATGGAGAGAACATTATAATAGAGACAATCCCACAATATTAAGCAATAATTTGCATGCAACAATCAACCTTAAAACAACGAAAATCCCATCCAACATATATGACAACAAGAATAACATCAAAATTTCGTATTTTCATGCAGTAGAGTATATCCAACCATTCACAAATGACAATAAAGAAGCTCCAAGAGAAGATAAACCAATAACCATACATCAAAATTCATCCATAAATGCTCCAATTCATCATCCAACAAAATGTGTGAAATTCTCTAAAGAAGAGAGAGATCCAATCCAAAGTGATGACGAGAAATGATCTCACCTCACTTGTATTTATACACATCGAAGGAGTTCGAATTAGCCTCCTTAACCTACATAAGCCCCAAAAATAAAATAATGTGTTAATAATACAACTTTTTGGTGACAAGCCTGCCAAAGGAGCTCACAAATGAAAAAGTAAGTCTCTCAAGAGGTCAAATAATAATCTATGCATGTCATAGGGCTCTTTAAGAGGCCTAATGAGGTCCATGGGTGCCACAATGAAGAATAGGACCCTCAAAAGCAATGGACAAGGGGTTGGTCCCTTGTAATAACCCGTGGTGCTCCAAATGACTGTGGGGGCACACAAGTGTCCCCATGGGTCTCCAAACAAATCGAAGATGCATGTAGGTTGCCCTCGAGGGCTAGGATGATAATGAAGGTGATGCCACATCATCGTATAAGTCCTGGATCATATGCTAAGTGTATGGTGTAGATCTGGGGTTGGCTGGACATGATGGATCAAGTGCACCCTCTTCGTCCAATAAGTGAACCGCGAGCCATCTCTAAATGACTGTGAGGATCCATGAAGTGCAGTTTGCTATTGTGGAGGCCCATGGCTCTCAACACCCACCCTATATGATCTAGAATTGATCCAAGACAATTAATTAAGGTATTACAGACTCATGTGCATGGATGTGTCTATGTTATTTTATGCAACAGATTGATAAGATTGCGAAATACACAGACACTGAAGCAGTTAAAGAAAACACAACAGGCAAACATATAAACGCAACAAGTTTAATAAGGAGTTCACCCAATACTCCTAGGTTACGTCTCTTGGTCCAGCTTTCAGTGGTGGCCTTTCTATTATGTTTTCAAAGCAGAGTTTTTACAACAATGAGCTCAATTTGAGTCTCACTCAACAGAGATAAATCGGCAAGATCGAACTTGGATCCCCCAAGTCTCTGGAGTACACAAACTCTCCTTACTGAATCTCGACCTCTATTGGTCACAATGGTATGAGTCCAATCTGAGACTCAATACATGACAGGCATATACAGAGGAGCTCGCTTGAACCTCTCAAGCCCTTTCTGGAGTACACAGACTCTTTGTCTCTCTCTCTGTCTTTGTCTTGATGCTGCCTTTGCTCTTACAGGTCAGCTCGACTTCTTCTCTGTTCTCTGCTCTTAGCTTTCTCAACTCGCTTACTGTTTTTCTGCTTGCTTCTCTCTCTGTCAGTTTGTGGCTTTAAAGCCAATCTGCTTTCTGACTGTTCGTTTCTGCTTCCCGGCTTTCTGGTTCTCCTGCCTCTGTCCGTTTGAATTCCTCTGTTTTGCGTCATCATCACTGTGTAACGCCTCACAGGGAGGTGGCCACCTGTTTCATAACGAACTGAGTGTCAATTCTCTTGGAAATGTTTGAATGGTCGTTATTTCTGTTTGCTCCAAGATTTTCCCGCGAAACACGAATCTTTGCCAACTCATCGTCCATGCCAGACTTCAAACCTTATACAATTCGGCCTGTTTACCCCATTGAATCCGACCATCCATCGGATCGCATTTCTGCCGTCGATCTGGGGCCTCCAGATCCTGCGGTCATCGTGCATATTGGGTGGTTAAGTAGCTTGATGGTTCCCCGTCCGATGTGCGCGGTTTTCTCTCTCTTCCGCCGGACGCGTGTCACTCGCTGTGTGGCATCGGGCGGGACTCGGTTGAAACCGCTTACCGCTCGAAGCCCTTCCGATATTCCGCCGGTTTTTGTGGGACCTGCCTTTGACGGAATTGGCGCGATATCCGTATGGTTTTATGACTTTTCGGGTCCGGGTCGCTCGGGGCTTTTCCTTCACTAAGGGGTTTGCCTGGCTTGTCACTAATCACATATCAGAAACCACCCCCGTTTCTCAAAAAGACCTCCCGTTTTTCCAATTCGTGACAGCGCACATTACCATGGGCCAACGGTCTGCGCGCTTGACCGAGGGTCCTCGTTGCTCCGCGTTGTTCACAAATTACAACTGTTTCGAGGATATTTCTGATAAGCTCGTTCTTTGTAAGACTTTGAAACTTTGGCATGAATTTTACAGAGTTCATGAAAACTTAGAGAGTGTTTTAGGATCCAATTCGGATCACGGCCTTCCCACTGAAAAAGCTTTTGGACCACCAAAAGTTGGTTTTTTTTAAAGCATCCATCAAGTGAGGGTATAGCCTCGCTTGTCCAATTTCTATCCATTTCACACTGTTAGGTTTTGAACCTTTGAGTCCAATCCTGAGGTACTCAACATCCCTTCTGCGCGTGGTTCTCACCTTCCTGTCTAGAACTGTATCTTCCTGTAATTCATTAAGATTTTTAGGCAACAGATCATCAATAGAAGGCAATTGATTATGCTCTTCGGGATCTTCAATCAATGAAGGTTCAAATAGTCTCAAGCTATCTGCATTGACAACTGAGTAGATGTGCATGTAAGATGGTAAATCAAGGCGAAAAGCATTCTCACCAATTTTCTCAAGTATCTTGAAAGGTCCATACCTTATTGGCTTCAGCTTCTTACCTTCAACTTGCATTTTGTCTTTGCGGATATACAGCCAGACTTTATCACCAACTTGGAAACTATGCTCCATCCGATGCTTATCATGCCTTGCCTTGCCTTTGGCTTGGCTCTTTTCCAGCTGTTCCTGCACTGCCTGGTGAATTTCTTGGATTTGTTCGATGAACTTGGTTGCCTTGTCTACATCACTGTGTCCATTAACCGCTATGTCTTTACCAAAGACAAAATCCAAAGGAGACCTTGGTGTGAAACCAAAACAGGGCTCAAAAGGAGATCTCTGTGTAGAAGAATGTTTAGCTCGGTTGTAAGCATGTTGCACATAACATAAATGTTCATCCCAAAGCTTGGGATGCTTGCTGCAATAGCCTCTAAGCAACTGGATCATTATCCCGTTGACCACTTCTGTTTGGCCATCTGTTTGCAGATGAAAAGCTGTGCTCTTCTTCAATCTGGTGTCCATCAATTCGCACAAACTTGACCAAAATTTCCCAACAAATTGGGTATCTCGATCAGATATAATGGAAGTGGATAATCCAAAATGAACCCATACATGTTGAAAGAACAACTTTGCAGTTTGTTCAGCGGTAATCTGTTTGTTACAAGGTATTAAAATACACATTTTGCTGAACCTATCCACAACAACATATAAATAATCATGACCTTTTTTAGATTTAGGCAATCCCCCAACAAAGTCCATGGAAACACTTTCCCAAGGATGAGAAGGAACTGGTAGTGGAGTGTACAAACCTAGTTTTCTTTTGCTAGGCTTGCTTTTAGCACACATGATACATTCTCTTACATATCTAGAAACTGTCTCATTCATTTTTGGCCAATAACAAAATCTTTGCAGCTGTGCAATTGTTTTACTTACACCAAAGTGACCTGATATTAGAGAAGTGTGTGCTTCTCGAATTATCTTTACTCTTTTAGTTTGTGGAATGCATAACTTTCCAAAATGATACAAGAGTTGGTCCTTAACATGATAATCCAATTCTTCTACTTGTTTGCCGCGACTTAAAGTTGCATATACATCCTTAAAATCTATATCTTGAGCATACTGTTCAATGTAGCTTTCATGCAATACTAAATTATGCTTAAGTATAGTAGATGCATTTATGATTGGTCTGGACAACATATTTGCAACTTTATTGTGTATGCCCTTTTTATATCTGATGACAAGATGAAACTGTTGTAGAAAACCCATCCACCTATAGTGTCTTGATTGCTGCAACTTAGTTTGGGAGTGTAAATATTGAAGTGGTTGATGATCAGTATGTATAACTGTCTCTTTGCCCATTAAATAATGTTTCCATTTTTTCACACTTTGTACTAATGCATACAATTCCTTATCATATGTGGGATAATTAACTACTACAGAATTAAATGTCTCAGAATGATAACATATGGGTTTATCGTGTTGCATCAACATTGCTCCCATGGCATAGTCACTGGCATCTGTTTCAATCTCAAATGGTCTTTGAAGATCGGGCAGTGCTAGTACTGGTGCTGTACTAATCTTTTCTTTTAAGGTGTCGAAGGCTTTCTGCTGTTTGCCTCCCCACTGAAACACCTTGTTCAATCCGGTTAAAGCATGTAAGGGAGCTGCAATCAAGGAAAAGTTAGCAATAAACTTTCTCCAATACTGTGCTGCTCCTAAGAAGCTTCTAACTTCTGTAGCAGATTTGGGTTTAGGCCAGTTTACAATGACTGCAACCTTAGAGGGATCTATCTTCAATTCACCACCCCCTACAATATGACCCAAATAATTCAAAGATGTTTTGCCAAATTCACATTTTGAGAGCTTAACATAGAGATTTTCTCTTTTCAAAACATCTAGAGTCTGCTTGACATGCTTCAAATGTTCTTCCCATGTTTTACTAAATATAAGAATGTCATCTAAATATACAATGACAAAATCATCAATAAAAGGTCTGAGTACATCATTCATTACTCTCATGAAAGTAGCAGGAGCATTAGTTAAGCCAAAAGGCATCACTAACCACTCATACAATCCCTGCTTTGTTTTGAAAGCAATCTTCCATGCATCTTGTTTTGCAACTCTGACCTGATGGTAGCCACTATGCAAGTCCAACTTGGAAAAAGAAACAACTTCTATTAACTGATATAATAGATCATCTATGCGAGGAAGGGGATAACGATTTTTTATCGTTATCTTATTTAGTGCTCGGTAATCAATGCACATTCTCCATGAGCCATCTTTCTTTCTCACCAAGACAATAGGAGACCCACATGGTGATGTGCTAGGTCTTATGAACCCTTTCTCGAGCAGCTCCTGTACCTGCTTCTTGATTTCTGCATTCTCTAAAGCGGACAACCTGTACATTCCGATGTTAGGCAATGGAGCATCTTGCTACAAATTAATATCATGTACTATTTCCTTTTGGGGTGGCAGACTTTTAGGTTCTTGAAATAGTATATCATATTTTGAAACAACTTTTTCTAAATCAGCTTGCTGTTTAGCATTACAGCCCTCAAATATACTGGTTTTATCAGGTTTCTTTTCCTTTACAACCATCAGTAAAAATTGTTTGCATGAATTTACAATTCTTTTCATCTGCCCTGAGTTTATGAGAGTATAATTATTCTTGAGTTTATGAGCTCTTACAATATATTCGATTCCATCTTTAACGAGTTGATACTTGTTTTCAGCGTTATAGAAAATAGCTTTCCTATCATACAAGTAAGGACTTCCTAAAATAATTCCACATATATCCAAAGGAACTATATCTAACTCAACTTCATCTAGAAATGCTGACCCAAAAGAAAACTTAAGTTTACATTGTCTAGTCACTCGTAGTTTTGCTTTATCACATAACCAACCTAATGGATATGGCTTCTTGTGAGGTGTGGTTAGTAATCCCAGCGTCTTTACAATTGCTTCAGAAATTAAATTTACTTGTGAGCCACTATCAAACAAAGTATCAATCTTTTGATGCTTGGAAATAACTCGAATATGAAAAAGCTTATGTATTTTCCTCTCATTTTCTTCATTATCAATAGATTATGCAGAATTACTAGTAGATGCTTTAGAATTTTTACCTTTTATACCTATCGTTGCGATTGTTGTTTCATATCCTGAGTCTGACTCCAAATCCTTTTGAATAGCTGCAACAATCTTCTTCGTTTTGCCATCGAACTTCTTGGGTCTTAGCTCCAGATGCAGGATCCAACAATGTTCATCATCATGTCCATCATTCTTGTAGTGAGTGCATGAAGGCTTAGTCTTTTGTATAGCATTTGTCTTCCTCTCTTTCCATTTCTGTTTTCTCTTTTCCTTGCTTTTGCTTGCAGTGGGTTTTGATGATCCCCCAACTTCTGGGTTCACATTCTTGCCTCTAGCCTCTAGATGTGTAGCCTAGACAGATACCTCATCTATGCTAGTGGGATTAAACATGAGAATGGTATGTTTTAAATAGCTGTGTAGACTACCTATATACTTCAGCAGAGTTTTAGGTGAGGCTAAAGAAATTCCCAGAATCAAAGCTCTTTTCCTAAATTCTTGAGTGTAGCCTTGTACACTTTTCCCTTTTAATTGGCGAAGAGTTTGCCAGTTCATCATGGCTTGCTGCATATAGGCTAGTGGATAGAATTGTTTTTTAATTACAGAAACAAATTCACTCCAGACAGAAAGAATTTTACCATGCTTCTTCATGTCAGCTTGTGTCCTGCCTTCCCACCATACCAAGGCAGTGCCTCCAAGGCGTAGGTTGGCCAGCTGAATCTTACTTTTGTCTGAGTCAATGCTCTGCACCCTGCAATACACATCAATCTGTCTAATCCAATTATCCAGCTTCTCTGCATTCAACTCTCCATCATATATCGGCAAATCAAACTTAACATCTAATTTAATCAAAGATGTTTTCTTTTTATTTTCAGGGCTATTAGGAGGTGTGGGAAACTTTTCTTCTTTCCCTTTTCCTTTAGAATGGTCATGGAGGAGAGATTCTTCTACTCCTTTATCTTGTTTGGAGTTTGCTGAATCTTCTTCTCTACCTTTCTTAAATTCTCTATACATTTCCTCCACCATGGCTCTCATGGTCATGAAACTATCCATGAATTGGGAGTCTGATTCCAAGGGACTTTTTTCTGACATTTTCCTCTTAGGGTAGACTCTTCCAATTTCTGGGTTAGCTTCAACCAATTCTTCTTCTCCTAATTTAAGCTTTGATCTAGTTAGCATTCAACAACAAAATCCAACACAAGCTTGTCTAACCTTAGTAACCTAGAGCTTTGATACCACTTGATCTGGAATTGATCCAAGACAATTAATTAAGGTATTACAGACTCATGTGCATGGATGTGTCTATGTTATTTTATGCAACGGATCGATAAGATTGCGAAATACACAGACACTGAAGCAGTTAAAGAAAACACAACAGGCAAACATATAAATGCAACAAGTTTAATAAGGAGTTCACCCAATACTCCTGGGCTACGTCTCCTGGTCCAGCCTTCAGTGGTGGCCTCTCTATTATGTTTTCAAAGCAGAGTTTTTACAACAGTGAGCTCAATTTGAGTCTCACTCAACAGAGATAAATCAGCAAGACCAAACTTGGATCCCCCAAGTCTCTGGAGTACACAGACTCTCCTTACTGAATCTCGACCTCTATTGGTCACAATGGTATGAGTCCAATCTGAGACTCAATACATGACAGGCATATACAAAGGAGCTCGCTTGAACCTCTCAAGCCCTTTCTGGAGTACACAGACTCTCTGTCTCTCTCTTTGTCTCTGTCTCGATGCTGCCTTTGCTCTTACAGGTCAGCTCGACTTCTTTTCTGTTCTCTGCTCTTAGCTTTCTCAACTCGCTTACTGAGGACCACCTTGGAGAAATTTTTTTTCCTAGGATATTATCCATAAAATGGTGGGTAACAAGGCTCATGTGTTATCTTGGTCGTTTGTTTACAAAAGATGGGAAGAAATGTGCTCTCTTGCTTGTTACTCTGAGCCAATTTCATAGTGAACAAGTAGCAACATTGCCCACTATCTAGAATCCATGGTGTTTTATTAATATGTAGTTTCTTCGTTGCACTGTGAAATTATATATATATATATATATATATATATATATATAGTCTTATGATTCTTTTTAAAACTCCAAAGTCAACAACTGAGATTTTCTAGAGTTTGAATCAATTATATAATCGTCAATTTGTATTTCACATCGTTTTGAGGCCTACAATCTCTTGGATTGTGGTCTTTGTTAGATTAACTTGGTTGCTCAATAGCCGTCTCCTGTGCCCGAGTGCGCTGCAGCAATGGGACACCTTAAACACTCATGAGTTGAAGCATTGGCAATAGTGTTTTGGAAGAGGGAAAATCAATGTTTTTCCCTCTTCTTCCTCTAATTTTGGTTTGTAGGAGTTACTGTGCATTTACTAGGTAGGGTGTACTTCCTTGGGTGGGTGCATTAATGATAGGAGTCACCTGCAGGGGGTAAACCTAATCTTTTGTACTTTTAATGTAAGTGGGACACACTCTTTGTTGGCCCATTTATTGTTGGGGTGCATTACTACTTAGTGGCATGTACTTCATGAGGACACACTCCTAGACAATGTTAACTCTCTATGAGGGCACATTCCTTGAGGAAATTTATGGCATTTTTAAACTCCTCCTTCCTTATATTGTAAAAGGAGGGTACATTAATTTAGTGAATCAATCTTGAGAGTTGAAGTGTGTTTCCATGAGAGCAAGTGTAAACATCATGTGTATGAGTTGCAGCAATATTATTTTATGACTAATATTGAGCTGATGTGATCTATTGTAGTTTGCATCATTCTAGAATAGAAGAAGAGGATGCATTAGTTTAGTGAATCGATTTTGAGTGAGAGTTCTAGTGTGTGGCCATGAGAGCAAGTGTAAGCAACTTATGTATGGGTTGCGTTAGTATTCTTTTATGAATAATAATGAGCTGATGTGATCAATATTGGAGTTTGCATCATTATTGCTAATTTCTAGATTGCACAGATAGGTAGAATAACTTCCTTCTAGTTGTGCTTTTGATTTAAGATATAGAATGCAACGTTTACACTTTCGAAATCAATTTACAGAAGTTTTAGTATATATGCCGATCTAGGCTTTGATAGGTGTAAACTAAGTTTCAAGTTTAAGGTCCTATAGATTTTGTTATTTGAGTGCATCACCAAAATATGATGTAAAGGTTGACATGGTATAAAAATTGTGCATTTGGAATTGTTTAGGAATCCATGTATGGATGGCATTATTTACTGTGAGAGAGAGCTTTCAAAATATTTTGGTGGGTGTGATACCCTTGCTTAAGTGATTGATGTTGATACATGCCTAAGATAGGCACTTGGACATTTGAGAGGTTTGAGGGTGAGATATGCATGTAACTCTAGTAAATGGAGTGTTACTCGTACATGAGAGGTTGCTAATCTAATATATTTTTGATGGATCTATTGCTTGAGTCATTTTGTTCATAGAATGACACATTGACATCTCTTGATGATAGAAATTGTGACAAAGTAGATGTTTCTTCCAATTTTACACCTTGGAAGTGCACAATGCAAATGCTCTTGGAGGAAGTTGATCTTTGGAGTTTTGTTGAGAACAAGGTTACACTTCTCACCAATCCCATTTAGTAGGTTGAGCATTATAAAAAGGTGACCAAAACAAAGTGAATTGTCCTTGATTTAGTGAAGGACTTCTTGATGTTCATTTCTGGTAGCATCAGATGTGCTCTAAGTCTCAAATTTTGCAGGGAGGCTTAGACACATGCATTCTCCAATAACTAGAAATCATTTTGGGAAATTCCATCCGGAGACAGTTTTATTAAAATAATTAATTATTTTTAATGGGACCCTAAGTCTAAACTTAGGAGATTAAAATAATTAATGGGTATTAATCTAAACTGTTGGTGTAACTTCTAAAAGAAGGCGGAGATCAAGTCAATATGATTCTAGCCATTAATTAGAATCTAATCTGGGTCGTTGATAGATCAACGAGAGGATTATAAGAGAAGGTTTGATGGGCACTTGGAGGACATAGAGAAGGGAGATCAGAAGTTCGATTTTCTGAAGCAGAGCAACTGCCGAAGAAATTTTCGATAGTGATATTTTGCATTGAGGGGCAGGGATAATATCCGAAGGGAAATCTTTACCGGTTGGAGAATACTCAGGAGAGAAGATAGAGGGAGATCCAGCAAAGGCAATGCATAGCCAAAGGGGTTGACGTAGAGCCACGCAGAGGCAGTGCAGAAGCCGAGAGGAATTCCGAAAATTTGCTAAAGGAATCGATTGTAGAAGCCGAGAGACGGGGTGTAAGACCGGGAGGCAGAAATTGAAGTTCCTGGGCAGAAAATCGATCAGTGGGAGGAGTGACGTTGTTCTGAGAGGGTTTAACGTTGGGTTGACACAGAGGCAACACAAAGGCACCTAGGGACACTGATTCAGGGGTTGGATCAACGAGGATTTCTAGTGATAGTGTGAGGTAATCTCACAAGATCTCTCTGTCATTGGTTTTCTCTATAACTGGATTGCCAGAAAGGCATCCAGAAGTTGTATTCAGAAATTACTATTGCATAATAATAAAACCCTCAGAGTTGTTGCACCGGTTTTCCCGCATTGGGTTTTTTCGGGGACATTTGTCCAAAAATAACTGTGTAGATCTGTTGTATCATTTTCCTGTTCAGTGTCTTGTTTCGGCATATTATTTTAAATAGTGAATGTTGTAGTGGTATTTACTTTGATATTTACCGTAGAACATAGTAAATAACTTTTATGGATTAACAAGTAGAAGTAACATTAGTTTGCTCCAGTAGGGATTCCGAGTTTAGAAATTTTCACATGGTATGAGAGTTGCAAGTGAAGCAAAAACGGCGCCGGAAGACCCAACGTTGAAGGAATGAGGAAGTTCGAAATTCTTGCAAAAGCAGAAATTCGAATCCCCTTAGGGTTTGCGCAGTTCTGGCAAAGAGGGCTAGATTTTCGTGGTAAATCTCTCTCTGAGTGAGTCGACAGAGAGAAATCTGTCAACGACAGAGGGAGCAGCGCAACAAAAGCTTCAGTGAAGAGGGGTTTTTCTGGTGGGATGCATTTTTCTGCAGGTAGTTGCTGGGCAGAAAAGACGTCAGAGGGAATAGTTAGACATGGTTAAGGGAATTTCTTCCTTAGAGAATTCCTAGCCAAGGAATTCGAATTCTCACGAGCTGAGTAGCAGCAAGGGGCAACAGATTTACTGACTCTGGCAGGGAGTGCACAGGCTAGCCCAGAAGCAACTCAAAGGAGAGAGGTCATTCGACTTTCTATTTGGTAGAGATGGCAGCGAGTGGACTGAGAGACCAGGACAAGTTGGATGGGGCATCCAACTATGTGATCTGGAAGGCAAGGATGTCGTGCCTTCTAGATGAGCATTTTCTCAAAGTCTATGTTAATAGCGTGGTGGTTGAGCTCGCAGATCCAAATCCACTCAAGAAGTACAATGGATATATGACAAAGACGAAGAGGATGACCCCAGAGTGGGTGAAGGATCATGTAGTATGTCTGCTAAGGAGATGTGGGATGCATTGTCTACGTTGTATCAGGGATCTTCCGAGCAGCGAAAGATTCACCTTGACCAGAAGATGATATCTACGTAGATGCAAAAGGGGGAACACATTGATCCGTTCCTCACGAAGCTTCAGGAGACCCGAGATGAGTTAACAATTGTGGGGTGAACACCCTATGGTTCCGATATGGTTAGACTGGCTCTCAATTCAATCTCAGAGGAGTGGCAAGTCTTTATCCAGAGCATCCTGAGCAGGGCAACTTTTCCAAACTGGGATGAAATGTGGGCAACTCTTAAGCAAGAGGAGCTGAGAAGGGACTTGGTCAAGTGTAAACTTGAAGAAAGTAGTAGCAGTGGGTCGAAGCCTAAGGAGGAGGAAGAGAATGCAACCCTCACATCCAAGGGGCAGCAGGAGCAACGAAGGCGGAAGAAGGACGTCTTGAAGATCAAATGCTTCAGTGTGGTGAACTTAGTGACTATGCAACACAATGTCCTCTAAGGAAGAAGGACAAAGATGAGAAGCATGATTCAAATGTTGTAGCCGCGAAGATCGAGGAGGATGAGTTTTCCATGACAGTCGAGATACCTCCAAGAGGGAGGTGGGTTGATTTAGAGTTGTAGTTCGAAAGAGCTATGGATGGGAAGGATCCTTGAGAAGCCCACATCATGGATCAATTCCTTGCTACGAGAGCCCAGAACAGAGGTAGCGGGATGGACTAGGCCAGTGGATGCAGAGGAGTGTAGGAGTGATAGTTGCAGTGGCTAGTAGTGCCAGAGACTGAGCAACGCAGAGTAGAGTTGGCAGTAGTGCAGATAGCACAGAGCAAAGGTCAGCAGCAGCGCAGAGGCTTCAGAGGGTCAGTGTAGAGACTAGTAGCAGTCAGACTCCAGCAACGAAATACATCATATTGAACATCAGTTCAATAATTTGGGAGACTTTTCCGTTGTTGATGCAGTAGCGATTGGAGAAGGTTGCAGTGAAGATGCAGTTGGCAGTGGCAGTGCCAGCGACAACATGGATGTAGAATTAAGAGGGAGTTGCAATATGGATGCAGTGTTGACAATGGCAGGGTCGAAAATAGTACATATGCAGCATTTTCGTAGTAGTTGGTGGACAGGATGTCATACATCAACGACGCATAAGGAGATGTTAGTGATGCTTTAGCAGGTTGCATTGCCAGAGCACATTCCTTGCTAAGAGGGAGTGTTGATTTATGGTAGCATCGGATGTGCTCTAAGTCTCAAATTTTGCAGGGAAACTCAGACACATGCATTCTCCAATACCCAAAAATCGTTCTGGGAAATTCCACGCGGAGACAATTTTATTAAAATAATTAATTATTTTTAATGGGACCCTAAGTCTAAACTTAGGAAATTAAAATAATTAATGGGTATTAATCTAAACTGTGGGTGTAACTTCTAGAAGAAGATGGAGATAAAGTCAATATGATCCTAGTCATTGATTAGAATCTAATCTGAGTCATTGATTGATCAACGAGAGGATTATAAGAGAAGGCTTGATGGGCACTTGGAGGACACATAGAGGGGAAATCAGAAGTTCGATTTTCTGAAGCAGAGCAATTGTTGGAGAGATTTTCGATAGTGATTTTTTGCAGCGAGGGGAAGGGATAGTATACGAAGGGAAATATTTCTCGGTCGGAGAATACTCAGGAGAGAAGACAGAGGGAGATCCAACAGAGGCATCGCAGAGACAAAGGGGCTGACACAGAGCCACACAGTGGCAGCGCAAAAGCCGAGAGGAAGTCCGAAAATTTGCGGAAGGAATCAATTGTAGAAGCCGAAAGATGGGGTTGAGACCGGGAGGCAGAAATCGAAGTTCCTGGGCAGCAAATCGGTCAGCTCGAGGAGTGATGCTATTCCCAGAGGGTTTGATGCTGGGATGACGTAGAGACTGCGCAGAGGCAGCCAGGGAGAGTTATTCAGGGGTTGGATCAGCCAGGATTTACAGTGATAGTGTGAGGTAATCTCACAGAATCTCTTTATTAGTGATATTATTTGTAACTGGATTGTCGGAAAGGCATCCAAAAGTTGTATTCAGAAATTACTTCTGCATAATAATAAAACCCTCAACGCTGTTGCACCTGTTTTCCCGCATGGGGTTTTTCCAGGGACATTTGTCCAAAAATAAATGTGTAGATGTGTTGTATCTTTTTCCTATTCAGTTTCTTGTTTCGGCATATTATTTTAAATAGTGAATGTTGCAGTTGTAATTACTTCGATATTTACTATAAAACACAATAAATAACTTGTATGGATTAACAAGTAGGAGAAGTAACCTCAGTTTGCTGTAGTATGGATTCCAGGTTTAGGAATTTTCACACTTGATCGCACACATTGTAGAGAAGACAACAAATATGTATGATGCCTTGTTCACTTTGCGTTAGAGAGTGAACATAACTTGTAGGATGCTTTTGAAGAACACATTCATTAAGACCCACATGAGCAACACTGATATTGTTATGAGCTATTCGATGAAGATCACTGAGTTGAGAGTTTTTCTCACAAACAAGGGAGACAAGGTTGACGAGGATGAGTTAATTTAGATTTTCTCCTATGTGATTTTTACGAAATATTTTTGTCAAACTTCGTATTGATTCATACCATTACGACTTAGCTTTGTGTAGGATGACTCTCTGGGAGGAGACCAAAATAGATATTGTGTAAATGACATTGGAGGAGACTCAAAACCTTGCACTCATTGGGGGGATGAAGAAAGGTATGAAGAAGAAAGGAGGACCCAAGAAGGGTAAGAAAGAAGAGGGTTGTTTATCTCATTTTGTTGAAAGAAATTTGTAGCGAGGAAGAACCAATCCATGATCCAAATTGTAAAAGCCATGAATGACATAGATCTGTGTATGTGTCTTTGGGTGGAAGCACGTGACATTATTGTCTACGTCCTAAATAGATTCGTTAGAAGAATTTAAAGGGCAAGACAATAGAGAAAGATTTTATCGGTGAGAACCTTAAGGTATCACATTTGTGTATTTTGTTGTCTTGTCTATACTTATGTCCCTAAAGTGAAAAGGACTAAGTTGGAAACTTTTGGTATCAAAGATGCTTTTGTTAGTTACAACAAAACTCCCAAAGCCTATTGGATCTTTCTTCCAATGCAATGAAAGACAATGGTGAACAAAGGTGCGATTTTTTGTGGAGGGTAGATGGTACTCCAAGTCCTAGGAACCTTCTCTAAAGAGTCGAGGAGGATAGAATGTTTATCCACTCACTAATATAAAATAATAGGAAAAATCATACTTTGTCTAGTTCTAATGAAGGAATTGAGACTTCTAAATCTACCAATAAAATGAAAAAGTTGAGATGTCTCTCATAGACATTATAAGAGGCACAAGAGCGAGTAAAAGTGCCAAATTCTTATTTTCAAGTGAGTCACCTTGTAAATGTTTATGACTTATGTTGCACTGATGTCTTTCATTCTTGAGATAGAGCTTTCCATCTTTGAGGAGGCAAATGGGGAGAAAGTATGGTGATATGTCGTGATAAAGAAGTATAACTCCATGATAAAAAATGACATGGGAAATTGCTCCAAGACAAATAAAAAAGTCATTGATTTATTCTTGATTTCTATACAAAATAGTATATCCCACTAATGGGAGTAGTGAGAAGTTTAAGCCCAAATTTGTAGCTAGAGGGTTCTCACAAAGAGAGAGAGTAAATTATGATGAAACCTTTGCTCCTATCATTGGGTATACTTCTATCTGTACCATAATGTCTATTCCATCTTGTTTGGGTTGGCTTCTTTACTAGATGGATGTAAGCACTAAGTTTTTAATGAAGTAATTGAAGAAGTATACATACGCCCGATCGAGAGGGTTTGAGGTGTGTAAGTGAGATACCTATGTGTGCTAATTAAAGAAGGGCCTTCATTTCTTTTAGTTGGGGCCATGCACTTGGTACTTTAGGATAGATGAGTACTTGTTGAATCTAAGCTTCGCCAAGATTTATGCAGATTCAAATTTTAATTATTTGTATGATGAGATTGCTTTGCTTGTCTCGGTATTAAATATAGATGATTTGATTTCTATAGGGAGTTTTGAGAAGTTGATTATGTTGTGCACAGAAATTAGCTAGTGCGTTTGATATGAAGAACATTGGTCTTTGTTACTCCTCTTTTTAGTAGAGGTATTTACATGCATATTGATAAGCATGAGGGTTTGATGACATGGCCTAACACTTCTTCAACAATTAGCTCCATTATGAGTTTTTGGGAATTTTCAAAATTTTTGGGGCTTTTCACACTTACAGAGGCAATGGTCACGCCCTTTGAGGCATTGTGGGGCTATCTGCGCATGCATGGAGTTCTTCTGATGTGCCACATGGAGTTCCCTTGAGTGTTATGTTCATTGGTCAATTTATGAGTTGATTCTCATTTATTTATAAGGTTGATGCACATGTTTGGACATCATGACAACATTAGGGTTATTTGTGCATGCGATGATGTGGAGGGGGTCACTTGCGTGTCTTTTATGTTGAAGAAATGATATGTTATTCCATTGGAATGTTTTGGGTGATGTGGACATAAATTGAAGGTACAACTTAAAGATTAGTGGGATGAAATTGCAGGTTGAAACCATTGCATGTAGATGTTAATATGGTTTTTTAGGGGTTTTATGGCTAATTTTTTACTTAGAAAGACATCCCCATACTTTATGGAGGTATGTGGACCTAAGATATAACTATGGGCACTCAATATAAACCTATTTAGAAGGTGATGGGGCATCATATTACACCTTTTATGGAGCTATTTGAAGGAGTTGTCCACTTTCGAGGATTTATGTCACCATTTGGGAGGATTGATTTACACTTTGGAAACCATCTACACATGTTAGGGGGCTTTGAGGCCAACATGGAAACTTGGGACATCATTCCCCTTTTTTTGGAGAAGAAAACTTCTCTTTAGGGCTTTGCTCCATCTTATTCATTATACATGTGGTTTGAACACTTTTTTTTATTGTTGTTTTAGAATTAGTTAGTTAATTTTAGTTTTCTTAGGTTAGATCAAAGGAATCACATGAGGTATTATTGTAAAGGAATTTTTGCATCATCTATATAAAGAGATGCATTTTCTCATTTTCACTCATTGTTGGATGTTTAGAGAACTCTTTCTTTTGGAGCTTATTTGATATATCTTCCTTGGAGAATTTATGGTGTTAAGGGTTCTTTCTTTATGGATGAATGTTGTCAACTTTTTAAGCTCTTCCTACTTGGTTTTTATTTTTAGTGCATGAAGATTAATGGGGGAATTTTGTCAAGTTCACTACAAACCTTTCAAGATTGGTCAATTAAGGGATAACCATTATCAGATGAAGGGAAGAAGCTTAGAGTTTGTCCTCATTCTTGTTGATTTGGTGAGTTCTTGATACCATGCTTTGTTCCTCCTTATGGTTATTTTGGATGGTGAAATTTGTCTTCCATTAAAGCCCCTTACTTTAGACCTTGAAGTTCATTATTGCTCTATTTGGGTGAGGGATTACTCTACCTTTTGGTGCTAGTCTCAAATCCTAATCTTTGAAGGAAATAAGCCAACTCCTTGGAGGGTTTTCTTTTTTACCTCATCTACCATATGAATCACCTTGACTCCTTTGACCTAGCTGGATTTGGCATTGATCTTAATGGTTTTCCATCACTTATTCTAAAAAATCCTATGATCTCCAAGTTTCATTTTAATAAGGCTACTTTCGACATCACTTTGTGCTTTATTGCTTGGTTGTAGTAATCCTAATAGGGAATCTCCCCTTGAGCCAAAGGAGAGTTGGCGTAACGCTATAGAGGATAGGTTGCTAAGGTGAACTTCCTAGAGAGTTCCCTCGAATTGTACCTTGTGGATAAGGGCTTTCATCATTGTGTACAATTTGGGTGGTAATAATGTTCTGTGATACTTTTTAGGTTTGGAGGTATAACAGGGCACAAGCGAAGTCTTCCTTAGGCAAGGGAAATACACTGTGGAGAATTTGAAGAGATTTCAATTTTTTTGATTGTGAACCCTTGGTTATGCCCATTGTACTACATACCATGTTAACTTGTGTTGAAGACATTGATTTGGTTGATAGTACTTTATACATGGAGTTGATTGGGTCCTTGATGTACTTAGTGGGTACTAGGTTGGATATTTTGCCATGCAATGAATACTTTCAGCGTATTTATGGCAGAGCCCCATCAATGCCATTGGAATGTTTGTAAGCGTGTGCTTAGATATCTAAAGGGTATTATCCATTATAGCATAAAGTATTTAGGAGATGGTGTGTTGTTGCTACAAGAGTTTGTAAATTTAGAGTGCGATGGAGATGTTGATACTCGAAATAGTGCTTTTGGGTTTTGTTTTAGTTTGGGATAAGGCATGGTTTTCAAGTTCAACAAGGAAGTAGGTAATTATTTCTCTAAGTTCATTTGAAACAGAGTATATGGTAGCATCATTTGCTTGTTGCGAAGCCATTTGGCTTCAGAAGTTGATTATAGAATTGACCAATCAAATGTTGAAGCCCATTGTTATTCACTATGACAATTATAGCTTGACAAGTGTAGAGTTGACCAATTAAATGTTGGGGCTCATTGTTGTTCATTGTGACAATTAGAGTTGTATCAAGATTTTTGAGGATTTATTGTCCCATGACCACTCCAAACATATTGATATCCAATATTATTTCTTGAGAGATCGAGTTTAGCAGGGAGTTGTAGTGTTGTACTACATTCCCACAAATTTGCAAGTTGTTGATATTTCGACGAAGCACCTAGCTAAGGGGAAGTTTGAGAAGCTGAGGAAGACACTGGGGTTATTGGAGAAGTAGTAAGACAACTTCAATCATCATGAGTTTAAGCGGCAACAACAAAGTTTGTGAGGAAGGGAAATAATTTTTTTGCTCTCTTCCTTCCCTGATATTGGTTTGTAGGAGTTATTGTGCATTTACTAGGTAAGGGATACTTCCCTAGGTGGATGCAATAAGTAGAGGATTGATTTTCATGTGGGATACACCTTTCCTTGTGTGCATTCAATGCTAAGTGGGGCACACTCCTTGTTGGTTCATTCAATGTTGGGGCACATGGTGGCATGAACTCCATGAGGGAACACTTCTTAGGAGCAATAACTATCCATGATGATGCATTCCTTGAGACCATTTATGGGCTTTTTGTGTATACATTTTTGCACCTTTTGAATTTTAATGCAAAATAGAAATTTCATCTCTTCGACTATAGGTTTCTTGGATCTTATGAATTTTCAAACTGAGTATAAACAACAATGGAAAGGGTACACTATATGACTTTCAAACAACCTAATTTTCTATGCAAGCCAATGAGAAAAGGTACAACCTGAAAAAGTTTCAACCCTTTATGGCAATCTATTCTACATAAATTAAAGCTCAATGTTCACTTTTACAACAATTATAACAATATTGAAACAATAGGTATGTTGATAAAAAAACAACACTTTATATGTTCAATGATGATGTCAAATCACTTAATAATTGTCCTTTTACTTATGTCAAATTATCAATACACATATTACTGTAACTATCAATATATGAACACATATGGCTGAAAGTCACAAATCTAGAAATTGAATAGGTTTTGGATAAATGAAAACTTCATAAATATGCTCAAAGACCATAGTGTTCTCTCAAGGGTAATACAAGTCTACTAGCTCTCCAAAACCCCAACTAGGGAAAATATGAAACTCTACCTCAATGAAGTAGCTCCAATATGCAGGAATCACTCCAACACATTGTTCAAGGCAAATGCCCCCTTCTCTTCTTATTTTCCACTAAAGATGCCATATAGTTTTATTTCAAAACAATAATATAAAACCTCTAAGGGTTAAACCCTGACCCTATACTTTGAAGATGCTCCAAGATACCCCAAGAATACTTATAAAACTTAGCAACTCCAAGAGAAACAAAGATCAAGTACAATTGAAGAGTTGAGAGAGAGAAATAGAGGGAGAGTGAGATTTGTAACCATCAACACCATCTCCTCCATAAGACAAAAATCTGAATTAATATATCTCCTTTAGACTTCATAACTCCATCTAGGATTCATGAGGAAACCCTGGTGACTTACTTTGAGAAACTAAATACAAAGTTACGAGATACAATGATGTGATGTGATGAGTGGGAAGGAATCTTTCCTTTACTTATATGAGAGGCAAGAGAGGCTAATAATACAATGTGAGCCTAAGCCCTTACAAGCAAACTACACAAGTGAAGTGCTCAATTTTAAAGGACATGTCATTCTCCAAGGTGATGATGTACACAATAGGGGTTTCAAAATGATTTAGTTACATGCAGTGAGTCCACATCCCTCCAACACAAGCCTTCATAGATTCCATCGATCCTCCTAATAAATGTACTCCACTAAACCAATTACCCCTTGCAAAAACATTATTGTAGCCCATGTGTCCTTGAGCCAATTACAAACCTCTAAACATGAATATAGATAAACACCATACTATCTAGATCTTGATGCCCTGCTCCAAGATGCACAACACTCCTCCCAAGTAGGGAATTTTCAGAGTAAGCAAACTCTCCATTGTGCAAATCCATTATAAACCATCTCACATGCACTAATCTATCTAGGACCATCCAAGGGCTAAATATACACCATGCACCTCAAAGCTCATGAAACACATTAAACATGATGTAAAAAATTTCACATTAACTTGAAAACTAACATTCCCTCTTTATGAAAAATGTGCTTACATCTACACTTGTTGACCTCATTTGCAACTTCGCCAAACCTTCTACATGCATATTTGTACTTATTGCAGTCCCAAAATCAACCATTGCCATTCGTAAATAACTTCACCAATGCTATCACAATATTTTGACCCAAAGATCAAAGATCAGATGTGGATATGAACGTATCTTTGGGACATAAGCAACTTGCCAAACTCCATTATCCTTGGCATCCACATCATGGGTGAAGATCAAAGGAAAACATATCATGGGTTGTTAAGAAAATATTGTAGGGAATGTCACACCTCCATACAAGATCAACATAAGTGCATTAGATCTATCAAAGTCACAAAGATATGAATCTACATAAGTGAACTTCTCAATCTTGGAATATAAAGCTTGTGGTATATACAACAATCCATGCATTGTTAGGTATCTGTTATATTGTTTGCACTACCCCCACACATGATTTATTACACTGGGTGCAACAAGGGTGAAATCCCCCTTTGTGCATACCACCCCTTGCATTGCTTTCGGAAAAAAAACTTGGATGATTTTTTGCATCTATTTTTGGCGATTTTTGGCACATGGGCTTAAATTTTAGTGGTTTTGTGGCACATGGTGGTTCAACCCATGGTTTTGTAATTTTGGTTAAAGAACTACGGTTGTTTTTTAATTCTAACAAATTGGTTGTTTATGAATGTCATGGGATATACACTTTGTATTTTAACATGTAAAGAGAACATATACCAAAAAATATTTTTTGATTTTCCTAGTTTGGGTTTCCAAGGTAGAATCTTTGTGTTAATATGTGTGTGTGTGCGCGTGCCATTGCATATTTTTTTTAAAGAGTTTACTTGCAACAATTAATTATACAGGGTTAGAACCAACATGCATTGCTACCAACAACATATCAACATGAGAATCCCTCTCATGCACCTCAAATCCTCCAACCATTAAAATATCAACTTGAACTAAGTCAACTCCATCCCAAGGGAATATTGAAACAAGAGTATCATCCATGGGCAACTTCCTCTATTTGATAGAATCCATTAACCTAGTCCATGTACTCAACAATGCTCCCATTAATTGCAAACTCGGATATGTTATAAACCTTGTGCCTTAATAATGACAAGGGATCAATAATTATAGTACTTTTTGAGGGGGAAACCTTCTTTTACAATTAATACAATGTAAAAGGCAAGATTTGATGATCCTAAGACTACGTCTCCTCTCTGCACGCGCGTGTGTGTGTAGGACCCTGTTGATGGCCCAAAATGACCATTTCAACATTATAAGGGAGACCACCCAATCGGAAAATTAAAGCATCTCCTTTTCCGTTTGGAATGGTGGTTCTGACTAGTTAAACTAGGTCCAGTTACCTTTTCTTTATCTCTACTAACTTATAATATGTCTATTACTTGCCAATAGAGAAGAGACATCAGATCTTCCCTCTTGCAGAGATCATGCAAAAAAGTGATCCTTAAGCCGAATTAATGGCTCAGCCAAACCACTATAAAGTTTGTTCCTTGTGTAAGAGGACTTCTAGAATGCAATAGTTAAAGCTAAATGCAAATATACTCTAATTAACAGAAAATAAATCCTAAATCTATCTCAATTGAAAGAAGGATTAGTGCCCCTCTCAACTAAGAGCAATGTAAAAAAAAAAGATTTGGATCAACTTTAAATTTGGAATAAAAATGAAGTCAATAAGCCAAGGAAATAGTTCCAAGACTTATTACTAGTTCAAGCAAGTATATGCATTTAATGATCTGATGATTAGTCATCAGATCTCTGATTCACATACATCCAAATTTAAGTAAAATTAATTCAAACTAAAAAGATACGATTGCATTAAGGAAATAGTTCTCATAAAACAATAATTATTAAAACCAAGATAAAATTGACATGAATTTGCTAAATAGTTAACAAGTATGTCATGTTTATCTATTCGAATTCATAATCTAATTTTACAACAATTAGATCCATCAATAAAAGATAGTTTTTAAATGATTAAAACAAGCATGTATTAAATGAATTCACAATAGTGCAAAATTTCACAAACACATACTTATTTGAATCAAAAATTGCCACAAATTTTATTAATTGCAGGCCACCAATCAACCTCTATCTCTAATAGTAGTGTACAAGAATTAAAGATCTGATTACAGACTTTGAGTACACGAAATTCTCAGAAATTTCATGATAACATGAAATTTTCAAAGCTGAAATACATCTCTTTTAATCTCCTCAAGTCTGGCTCAAACTTAGCTAATTCTCTACAAAAACATTGCTCCTTACATTAGTGCAAAAATCCCTTTCTTTGCAGAGAATTGTCTCCCCAAGTTTCAGATCTAGAGCCTCCACTACACTCAACAAAAGTCCAATTTATAATTACAAAAGGGAATTAAAATGAGAGAAATGTTAAAGAATAAATTTGTTCCAATAAATTGATTGGCCAAAATTTTATTTCCTCTCTTCCTGGAGCAATTCTATTGATCAAAATATTTTCTTCCTCAACTGCTCTCCTACCACAATCAATTGAAATTCAGAAATTAAAACATATTTGATGAACAAAATAGAAAACAAAAACTCATTCTCAACAAATTGTTAAAAATAAAACAATAAATTAAAATCCAAATAAATTTCAAGATGTGATTGCTTCTGTTGAGTCTAATTTGCTTTTGAGAAATGCTGGAGGAGGAATTGGTAACAACAATTTTCCAAAGCTAATAAAATTTGTCCAAATCAACATAAAAAAATTAATTTTGTTTCAAATTCGTCACTTTTCTTTCCGTTGGATTTCTAGGTCATTAAATGATGAGATTTTTAAATTAACCATCCCAGATTGTCCTCCTTTGTCTTAAATTTCCAACGAGCTATTGTGGGCTTAATTTGGTTGAGTAAATTTCCAGATAAGCTTCTCCATATATGAGATGCCAAAATAATCTGAATTCTCGAAAAATATCTACTTTAACTAAAAGTCAAGAAATTTAATTAAAAATCTAATTCTAATTAAATCCACAACTAAAACTAATTAATTACCATTATTAATTAATTATATACAATTAATTAAAATCTCAAATTATTAATATAAAATTTGAATTAATTAAATCAATTAAAAATAGAGTTATATATTAATTAAAAATTCAATTAAAATTAATTTAATAAACAATGAATTAAATATTATTAAAATAATATCAAATATTATATACAAAATATTAAAATAAATAACAAATGTTAATGAACAAACTTTATATTGAGACTTGATGTCATCATAACGTTTAATACATTGGACATCGGAGGTGTTATAACGAGCCCATCAGAGATTTTATAAGATAGGCCATCGAAGATCTTATAATGAGCCCGTCAGAGGTTTTATAACATGGCCCATCGGATATTTTATAACGTAGGCCCCGATAACATAACATGGTGAGGTATAAGGTATATTGGAGGTGAGGACTATTGTAAGTCTTTTAGATATAAAAGTTACAATAAAACCAAAACTCTGAGGTCCTATGTATTGACTAATGTTTATAGATATAAAAGTTACAATAAAACCAAAACTCTGAGGTCCTATGTATTGACTAATGTTTATATAGCTCCAAAATGAACCTTTGTTTATTCTATATAACCACGTTTTTTGACTCGTCGAAATTTATAATAAGCCCATCGAAGTTATGCGAGGCATTGGAGGTTTTATTTAAAAATTTTGATATTGTGACAAGGAATGGTTGGAGTGGGGGCTATAAGGTGAAGTGGAGCCCGCGTAGAGTGGGTCCTTTTATTATGAACTACAACCACTTTATAAATTCAAGTCCCAACATTAAAAATTATAGCCACTTTATATTAAAGTATTTCGAATCTCAGAATTTTATTAAAATTGAAATTTGAATTAATTTATGAAATCCATAACACAATTTTAATTGTTCTACAATTTGATTGCGGTGATTTTGTAGGACTATTAGTGAAAACAGAATTAATTGGTAAAAATTAATTAAAAATCAATATTTACAAATAATTTACAAAAACTAGCATAATATACATTTTGTATATTTTTTAGCCTTAGCGGTAAAAATTATCAATCTTCGAAGAAACATCATTTGCAAACCGTGTAAGCAAATGAGATGAAACGAGAGTCAATGGAAAGCTAGCGGAAAATCGAACGCAATGAAGCAATCAAAAGAAGAATCCAAAGAAAATGAAAATTTGACAAAAATTGTAGGACACTTAACCAAATGAAAATATTAAAAGGAGATTTAGCCAAAATTTATGGAAAGAGTCCCCATTATTTGAAATAAATAAGATAAAAATGGGGGTGTTGAGTTTTCACCTCAACAGACCCAAAGGGTACAGGTATAATAAAATGACACCATGAAATGTTCTAGCCTACCTAACAATAAAAATGTCATCACTCAATATGTTTTGCTTAATATGTGATCTTGCATGAATAATTCATTTTCCCATGTTACCTCTTCCACTAATAGGTTTTTTTATTT
This sequence comes from Pinus tabuliformis, assembly GCA_031772625.1. NCBI lineage: Eukaryota > Viridiplantae > Streptophyta > Pinopsida > Pinales > Pinaceae > Pinus > Pinus tabuliformis. The sequence continues at coordinate 95,347,941 of CM062805.1, read as the reverse complement.
CATAATGTTCTTCACAATTGCTGGATTACTTGACTGCTTAATCATTGTTTTAGGGATTGTTTCTACTTCTAGTATATTTTTTCTTTTCATTTATCTCTTGTACACTTCCAAGCTACAAATGAATAACATAGTCATGATCTCAATTTGGTGGAAAACACTTAGGCATTACTCCAAATACCTTGGAATGATTGTTGATAATTTTATGGAGATCCCTTGGCATAGATGCTATTGACATTTGAATATTTAGTGAACACAATTGTGCAATTATACCTCGGCGCCCCTTTCTGAATAGTTTTATCATTCCATTTGATCTTATCACTTTAGGGGTTTCCCTTGGATACCCCGAAGCTCATTTTCCTTGCCTTTGAGGTAAATTTTATGAAGAGATATTGAAAATTAAAGGTCATTGTTTCCAATGATTGTAACCATTGGACCCCTAATACAAAATCAACACCACCTATTTGTATTATGATCACGGGACTATTCAATAAAACCTCCTCCATATTGAGTTGAATACTATGGCACTTCCGTGAACAATTTATGGTACCTCCATCTATGATCACTACTTGAAACTTTGGTGTTGAATATATGAAACAATTGAGAAGTTTTGCTAATTTGTGATTGATGAAGTTATAAGTATTTTCCAGAATCTATCAACATTATTACCTTTTTCGTTTTGATATATCCTTGTATCTTGTGGATTTGTGGAGTATTGATGTCGGCCAATGCATACCAAGATATTGTTGGAATAATCTTTTCTAGCTCTAGACCTTGTGATGGTTTCAGTTCTTGATATTCTTTTGCTTTAGAGTTTATGTAGAATGATTTATTCTTACCACATTTATGCCCATTATTAGACTTGTTACAATTGAAACATAGTCCTTTTGCTCTTCTTTCATCCATTTGTTGAAGTGACAACCTTGTTGGCTGAGTGAGGTTAGGAAAGGGAGCATGATTTTCTCTATAGTTGGTGACCATTTTTATAGTATTCGTATTTTTGCTTTCAACTTTCCTTTCTAAACTAAAATCGCGCTATAGGGATTTAGGTTCAAAGAGATGCACCTCAAGTTAGATGTTTTTCTATAAAGTTTCCATAAAAGTCAAACAAATTATTCTTTGAAATGTTGTTTACAGTGGTACTCAACTTTTGGAATTCTTGCTATGCAATTGGACCTTCATCTCAAATATTTACCAATTTACTAAATAATGTATTGCTCTTAATATCTTCACAATGTGCTATCAATTCCTTTGTAAAAATGGACCAACATATTGCAAAATCATTTTTTCTTTCACAAAGCCATTGATACCATACATGTTGGTCTTGTTTTAAAAACATCGATGCGATATTTAGCTTTTGTAAGGATGCCACTTGGTGTAGATTAAAGTACTACTTCATATGGAATATATCCACATTATAAGATCGTTACCATCAAACTTCCTCATACCGATGTTCAAGATGTAGTAGTTCCTTGGTGTTATCTTGAAGCTCTGATGATGTGGATCTTGGATTGAAAATTCATGATTATGGTTTTGTAATTCAATGTTTGTTCTCTTCAATTGTTATAAAATACTTCCCATATGCAATTGATTCTCAACACCGTGATTTTCCTTATGTTCATGATTTCCATGGATCTACATATCCTTTTTTGAGAGATTCTTTAATAGAATCGTTTGTAATTCTTTTATGGATTTTTGTATTTCTTATTTATTTTCATTCTCTTCCATTTCATCCCTCATTTCTTCTTTATTTTCATTCATCTTCTTTTCCATTTCATACATCATTTTTGTTTTAAGGTTTTCTTGAGAACGTGATAAAACCACCTTTTTCAACATAAACCATCCATTTAATTAACTTTCTTCTCTAATTTAGAAAACCTAAATTATGAGTCTTATTTTTTCGTAAGTCTTGGATGAACCTTCAAGAGGTTTAATTAGTGTAATAGCTTTGGGATTGTTCTTTGGAGCCATGTAAGAAAATAATAATAGTACTATTTTTTATCACAATTTCCAGTCACCCGAAAATGGATCTTCTAATCAAAATTTATGTTAATTGAAAGTTACATACATTTAAAACCTTCATTTGAAGAATATCTAAATCGTTGAACTTTGTCTTGATATTTCTCTAAGATTTGAGCTCTTCTAAATCTGAAACTTTGGTTTGCAACATCTTGATATGTTTTCTATCTAATTCCATAATTCTAACTAGAATTTGATGTGCCAAGCGAAAGTTACGGTAACTTTCTCAAAAGTTGCTGATTTTTTGCCTTTTCTCAAGAGAGAACTTGTATAGTGTGCCACATGTACAATTATTTAAATATAATTTTGCAATTTTTATTTAAGGTACTTATATATGTCTCCTAAGATCTCTCAAAATTCCATAGTATGAAAAGTCCTATAAAAAATTTATAGCAAAAATAGCAAGATGACATGCTTAACACTGATTTCAGGACCATTTAGGAATCCTCACTTCCATAGAGCACATGTATGAAAGTATAGTGAACCAAATTCTAAATTTTTTACCACTAGTACCTAGAAATCTCTCTTTTGTCTCCTCGAAATTTCACGACATGAAATATCCCTAAAAATAAGGTATAGTGAAAATGCAAACTGACTTGTTTGAAACTGATTACAAGAGCATTTAACAATCCTATATTCCCCGGAGCATATCTCCAAAATTATAGTGAATCAAAGTCTAATTTTTTTATTCTGATTTCATCTCAGTCTCTTTAGAGTTTCGCAGACTGAAACATCCTTTAAAAAAATTATAGCAAAAATGCCAAACTGATATGTTTGAAATTGATTTGACGAGCATTCAAGAATCCTAACTTCCTCGGAGCATATCTCTTAAAATATAACAAACAAAGATATGAAATTTTAACGAGATAATCCTTGAGATCTCTCCTCGATTTTCTCTAAATTTCACCATTTGAAGCATCCCCGAAAGAAAGTTATAGGGGAAATGCCAAGATGGCAACAAAACTATAGGGTCATAAGCTCTGATATCAAATGTTACAAATCTTGTGCCTTTAAAATGTTAAGAAACCAATGATTACAATCATATTCAAGATGAAAATTTCCTTTTATAATGAATACAATGTACAATATAAGATTTGATGATTCTAGGACTAGGTCCTTTGTGTGTGTGTAAGACAAATAGTACAATTATAATAAAATGAGACCATGAAAAGTTCTAGCCTACATAACACTATAATAATAAAAATGTAATCACTCAATATCTAGGGCATAATAAGGAGTTTTAGGGTTAACATTACGCTTATATATGACTTAACAAGATTTTATCTAAACATCATCCTTCATAAACTTATTCTCCTCCAAGCAATTAGAAGGTTCGTGGATGGAAGAAACCAATGCAACATGACTAGCATATCTCCTAGGAAGTACTGTCACCCTTAATGAAGATTATGGCACTCCTATATTCTCTTGAGTCTCCTACGAATTTTGGAAAATCCATATTGGTTTCCTACAAGCTAGAGTAGGTGAAGGCATTTGCAAAACCAATATCACCTCAATTTGACTTGTTGCAACTCTCTAAATTTGACTCATCTCAAGTCTCTAAATTTCGAAAAATAGCATGCACATTCTTCTCAGTAAATAAAGAAGAATCCTATGAATTAGATGACCTCACATTCTCATCCAATATTGCATCTTTGCTCACCACAATGCCCCATTGTCCAAGGATATCGATCCTGTGAATTGTATAAGTATCATTATATCCATCAACACAAGATGTTATTATATTTATAGTAAGCTTTGAACCTATTGTTATAACCCTATTTGTCACTCCATTATAGTAAGAGAGACCCAAGTTCAACCAATGTCAGTTGTTGGCTAGAATGAATTCTCTTTCACCTTTTCTTTTACTTATGTGAGATTTATTCCATGTTAAAATGGTGGAATTACATGATTGAGTTATTTCTCATAATTATTTTGTCAAAATTTTATAATTTTGAGATCATAATTATTTCATAATTGAGATAATTGAGAAAAAACTCATATTGTGAAAAAAAAATCTAGAGTTTGGTATTCCCAAGGAGATCAACTTTACCCACTTGTGTATGAGTTGGCTATGGGTCTATTATTGTAGAAGTTTCCTAACTTTTTGAGGCCCTGGGTGTCTAGATACATTCTCCAAGAGGATAAAATGAACCTATATAATCTCACCAAGAGAAAAAGGGGTTAGAGGAAGTATCCATATTATATTGTGAGAGTTTTGTTGCATTAGGAGAAGGAGAACAAGTTGCAAGTTGGAGGAGAGACCTCTCTTGTTTGGAGGTATACACCTTATGTATGATCATTTTGGATTAATAGACATATGTTCATTTTCTATATCCATGTTTTGAATATGTTTTATGCTTGCATATGTTGGTTTTAAGCTAATCGACCCTCTTCGGAAAGGCCATTGTTTGATTGTTTAATGGTGTTGTGTGTATAGTCTTGTTTTATTGCAGGTGGAACAAGATCTTCAAGTGTAAGCAGGCTTCCTCTGCATTATACCTAAGAGACTCCACCAACCTACGAGGATACCAGGTTTCAACTTTTAATCTTCACTTATCATGTTAAAGTGTTGAATGCATTTGTTGTGTAGGAAGGGGTTGGGGTTTTACTCTTTGATCTTGTTCACGATCACATACACACAAATATCGGTAGGTCATTGTAATATCCCTCCCCTTAATAATATAATAATATAATAATAAATAAATCACTTAATAATAAATAATAAAAAATAAAAAATCATAAATGTTAAATAATAAATGATATTAAAAATATATACAAGAAAATAAATAAAAATAAAAATAGTAATAACCATACTAAAGCTCTATATAAGAATAAATAAAAATAAAACAAGAAAACTATCAAAAAGAATAAAATAAAACAAGAAAGCTAAAAATCAAAAGAAAAGTAAAGAAATAAAACAAGAAAGCTAAAATCAAAAGAAAGTTGCATGTAGACACATGGAGTGTGTACATGTGGTTTCCCATCCAATGTTTGTTCTATTTATTAGATGGTGAGGATGTTAGAAATACTAATTCACCCCCCCGTCAATATTTCCAATAATTGGTATCAGAGCAGGTTTCTTCATACTAGCCTAACAGCTTGAAGAAGGATCGCAGCCATGATGAGAAATCACGAAGCATCAGGAAGACCTCCTTTGTTCAATGGCACTGACTTTGGTTTCTGGAAGAAAAGAATGACCTACTACTTAATGTCCCTTGGACCTGAAGTTTCACATTTTGTTCAAAATGAATACAAAACTACTTCCACTATTCCAACAGACCAAGACGACAGGAAAGCCTACATCGCAAATGCAAAGGCCATGAACTCCATCACTAGTGGAATCATTGATTCTGAGTTTACAAAAATCATGCACTGTACCTCTGCCAAAGAAATGTGGGAGAAGCTAGTTGGCTTGTACGATGGAGACTCAAAAGTAAAAAAGGCAAAGCTTCAAACTCACAGAAGACAATTTGAAAGTTTGAGGATGGAAGATGAAGAAGATATTGCCGCATACCTCCTCCGAGTAGCTGAAGTGGTAAATTCCCTGAAAGGATTGGACGAAAAAGTGGAAGAAAGTACCATTGTTCAAAAGGTATTAAGGTTTCTTCCAGACAGATTTGACTCCAAAATAAGCGCTATAGAAGAAGCAAAGGATCTAGATACCCTCAAAATGGATGAACTCCATGGAATTCTCACTGCCTATGAAATGAGGAAAGGTGGCCCAAGCTCCAAAGATGCAGCATTCAAGGCCTCAAAGTCAAAGAAGGGGAAAGAAAGGAATGATTGTAGTGATGAGTCAGATGTGGAATCCGAATTGGCTCAATTTGTACGAAAGCTGAAGAGAGGATCTAAGCTTAAAGGCAAGTATCCTCTTATCTGTTTTAAATGTGGTAAAATAGGTCATTATGCAGCAAAATGTCCTCATAAACATGACAGTGATGATGAAGGAAATTCTAAAAGAATGGCACATAAAAAGAAAGGGTTCAATAAGAAAAACTTCTTCTCCAAGCAAGATGAGTTTATGGTCATCAAAAAGAAATCAGATGAGGAAAGTGATCATGCTGAAAGCCAAGAAGCATTATTCATGGCACTCGCAGATGATGATGACTCAGAGCTGGAAGGAAATGTAGATGAACTGTTAATAAGTGCCATTGAAGAAAATGAGAAACTACGGAACAAAATCATTTCTCTCAAAGTGGAAAACGAGGAAATAAGAAGGAGAGAAGATCTCTTAGAAGCAAAGCTTAAAGAAAATGAAGAGACTTGTGAAGAACGCAAGGCCGAAATAGTGTCTCTGAGAAAGGAGTTGGAGCAAATTAAAAAGGGCTGTAAAAGCTCTCAAATACTTGAGACTATTCTGAAAAATCAAAAACCTCAACATGACAAGTCTGGAATAGGCTTCAAAGGAGAATCCTCAAGCACTAAGAATAATGCGAAAAGCTATGCCGATGCACTTTCTTGCAATCCAAAAGATGAAAAATTATGTCATCAAAAGTGCATCCCAGATCCCAAGAATGAAGAGAGAATTACTCCAAAGAATAATGTGGAGTCGAATCATGGACACTACAGCAAATACAAACCTGTACTCCACCAAGGGCCCATCGCAAATCCAAAGAACGAGGGAGGAGTAATTCCCAGGAAGGAAATCGACTCAAACCGTGGTTGCTTCAACAAGTACAAAACCATCTTTCTTGGACACTGCTTTCACTGTAGAAACTTCGGTCATCAAGCTAGACATTGTATGGCTCGCAGAAGTGAAAAGACAACGCTAAAGGACCGAATAATCAACTCATATGCCCCTAAAAGGCAGGGACAAATCAAAACCTTCAATTCATTTGATCCCTTGACCAAATTTGATCTGATTTGCTCTTTCTGCTATAATAATGGACACTATGAACAAGACTTTCCACTCAAAGGAAGAAAGACGAGTAGCAAGAACTCCAGCATGGATAAATGCGGCCTGGCTCTATATGCTCAAAATAATGGAAACCAGTGGTTTGTAGGTAGTGGGTGCTACAGACACATGACAGGAGACAGAAGGAAGTTTGTCTCACTGAGTAAAAAGGAAGGGAATGTGTCCTTTGGAAGTGGATCAGGAAGAATTGCAGGAAAAGGAACAGTTACTCTGATCAATGGAAAAGGAAAAGCTCAAGATGCTCTGCTAGTTGACGGGCTCAAACAAAACCTCCTGAGTGTCAGCCAAATCTGTGATCAAGAACATAAGGTCGTTTTCAGCACCAAAGGCTGTGAAATAAGGAACTCTGCCTCAGGGAAACTTGTGGCAAAAGGGGTGAGAACATCAGACAAAATTTACATTCTGAACAAGATTCAAGAAAATAAATGCTACTTGAGTCAGACAGATGAGAGTTGGTTGTGGCACAAGCGACTTGGACATACAAGCTTCGAAAATCTGATCAATATCAACAAGATCAAAGTTGTACGAGACATCCCAAGGCTGTTCAAACCAAATCAAGCAGTGTGTGGTCCATGTCAACATGGAAAGCAGACCAGAACTAGCCACAAGACAAAGGAGCTCTATACATCGAAGCCCTTGGAGATCATCCATGCTGATGTGTGTGGGCCAACTAGAAATCAAGGACTCCAAGGAGAAAGGTACTTTGTGTTATTTGTTGATGATTATACTAGAATGATGTGCATATATTTCATAAAGTATAAATCTGAAACTTTTGAGTGTTTTAAGAATCTAAAAGCCCTTGTGGAAAATGAAAAAGATTCAAAAATTAAGTGCCTCAGAACAGACAGAGGAGGAGAATTCACATCGAACGAATTTAGTGAGTTCTGTAATATTCATGGAATTAAAAGGGAATTCTTGGCTGCCAGAGCACCTCAGCAAAATGGGGTAGTTGAAAGAAGAAACCGAACAGTCCAAGAAATGGCAAGAACTATGCTATTAGCAGCAGACTTACAACCTAAATTTTGGAGAGAAGAAGTAGGAACAACCGTCTATACACTGAATCGAACTCAACTAAGACCAAATTGTGAAAAAACGCCTTATGAGCTATGGAAAGGAAGACCTGCTTCGGTGAAGTACTTCAAGATCTTTGGAAGCAAGTGCTTCATAAAAATAAATGATGGCTCACCCGGAAAGTTTGATTCTCGGGTTGATGAAGGGATATTTCTTGGATAATCTACACGGAGCAAGGCTTACAAGTGCTACAATTATCGACTGAAGAAAATAGTGGAAAGCATTGATGTAAAGGTTGATGAAGATCTTCCAGAAAAGGAAATTGAAGAACATGATGATGACTCTCTCATTGAAGAAGAAGAACCTAAAGAAGAAGAAATAGATAAGGAAGAAGAAGAAGAAGAAGAGGAAAGAGAACCACCTAATACCCCTTCAAAGATGAAGTATGTCCAAAGACATCATCCAGAAGAGCAGATTGTTGGCGATAAAGATGAAGGTGTGCAAACCTGAAGAAGGATAACAATCACACCCAAGAGAAAAGTCATTGCCCTCCTATCTATGATATAACCAGAAACATTTCTAGAAGCAAGTAAGGATCCTCATTGGGTAAAAGCCATGGAAGAAGAAATGTCCCAAATTGAGAAGAACAAGACATGGGAGCTGGTACCTCATCCAAAGGACAAAAACATAATAGGAACCAAATGGGTGTTCAAAAATAAAATGAATGAGGAAGGACAGGTTATTAGAAACAAGGCAAGACTTGTCTGCAAAGGCTATTCACAAATTGAAGGAATTGACTTTGAAGAGACATTTGCACCAGTGGCCCGTATGGAAGCTATCAGGATGTTCTTGGCATTTTCTTGCTCAAAAGGATTCAAGATCTATCAAATGCACGTGAAATCAACATTTCTAAATGGGGAACTCAAGGAGGAAGTCTACATGGAGCAGCCAGAAGGTTTTGATCTAACAGCAGGAAAGGACTTAGTTTGTAAGTTGAAAAAGGCTTTATATGGGTTGAAACAAGCTCCTAGAGCTTGGTATGCAAGACTGGATCACTATCTACAACAACAAGGCTTTAAAAAGGGAGTGGTTGGAAGTAATCTATACATAAAGACAGATCAAGGTAAGTTACTAGCTGCTCTTGTTTATGTCGATGATCTGATTTTTGCTAGTAATAATGATGAAATGAGCCATGAATTTTCTCAAAACATGTCAAAAGAGTTTGAGATGTCAATGATAGGAGAGTTGTCCCACTTCCTTGGACTTCAAATATCTTAAACCAGAGCAGGATTGTGTATATCTCAAACCAAATATCTAAAAGACATGCTCAAAAAATATGGAATGGAGGATTGTGCACCCATGAGCACACCTATAACCACAAACTGCAAACTGAGCAAAGATGATGACTCCCCTCTAGTAGATGCAACTCATTACAGGTCAATGATTGGAGCCCTTCTATACTTAACAGCTACACGACCAGACATAATGCAAGCAGTAGGAATGGTGGGAAGATTTCAATCTACTCCCAAACAATCCCATTTATCAGTTGTAAAAAGAATTCTCAGATATCTGAAAGGAACTTCTGATTTCGGTCTTTGGTACCCAAAGAACTCAACACTGACTGTAACTGCATACACCGACACTGATTGGGCTGCAAGTATAGATGATAAAAAAAGTACTAGTGGAAATGCATTCTTCCTAGGAGACTGTTTGGTATCCTAGCTCAGCAAAAAACAGCCATCCATATCATTATCCACAGCCGAAGCCGAGTATTGTTGCAGCAGACTGTTGTACTCAGATATTATGGATGAAGGAAGCTCTAAAATATCTCGACATATGTACAGATCAACCAATTACCGTTTATTGTGACAACACAAGTGTTATCAGTCTCAGCAAAAATCCAGTGATGCACTCAAGAACCAAACACATACCAATCAAGTATCATTTCCTCCGTGAGCAAGTAGCTGAACAAAACATCATCCTGGAATATATCAGTACTAAGGAGCAGATAACTGATATTTTCACAAAACCTCTTCCTCTAGAAGCATTCGAACATCTGCGTCAAAAGATGGGGGTTATTTCTTTATCATCACTCAAGTTCATTCATAAAGATGTAGCAGGACAGGGGGAGTCCGTATGCATTCCTTTGCCATTGATGTCAAAGGGGGAGAGAGCAGAAGAATATTGCCATCAATAACAAAGGGGGAGATTGTTGGACACGCATTGTCATTGATGTCAATATGGCAATATTCAAGGAGTAGACAGAGCCACCAAAGGAGTAGATGGAGACGAGAGGAGCAGACAGAGCCAAAGAAGAGGAGCACACAGAGCCATCGGAGCCATAGAGGAAGCAGACAGAGTTATCAGCAGCTATCGAAGGAGCAGTGGACGCGTTTAACAACAAACAAACATGAGCCGTCAGATTTCCAGTCAATTCTAGAAATGAGGCGTTTCAACATATCTATATATATATATATATATATATATATATATAGAGATATATGACTTCCTCCTATCACCAAAGAATGAAAAATATATATGTCAAAGAATCTTTTATTCACAAACTTATTACTTCACGGAAACCATATAAACCATCGAGTCCATACCTCTATCGCAATCAGCACTCGGGAGAGTGTAATTCCTTTGTGTATTGTTGTGATGGGCGGATACGATAAAGCATTCAATCATAACACAATGCCGCATCGGGTCCGCGTACATTCTCGCAATCAGAGGTTTCGTCGATATACATATATATGCCGATATATATATAAACTTCTCTGCCAATCTCCTGTCACATCAGTAAAAAAAAACACGTGAAGTTAAACCTACCGTCCGATCATTCATCAGGCGATCCGACGACGTTCGCTCCTCCTGATCCTGCAAACTGCCTGCGCATTAACTCGCGATAAAGCGGTTTTTGCCCTGTCCCATCTGCCACGCATCGCCCGGTGATTGTGATCGCTCGCACGTGTACGATTACCGCGCACCCTCCAAAGGCGGCGTGAACAATACCGTTTACCGCCGTCCCCACTCGCTATCTCCCCTGCATCTTTATCGCCCGATAGCCGTCAGATCTTTTTGCTGGAAATCTGACGGCTCATGTTTGTTTGCTGTTAAACGCGTCCACTGCTCCTCCGATAGCTCCTGATAACTCTATTTGCTTCCTCTATGGATTCGATGGCTCTATGTGCTCCTCTTCTTTGGCTCTGTCTGCTCCTCTCGTCTCCATTTGCTCCTCTGGTGGCTCTGTCTACTCTTTGAATATTTCCATATTGACATCAATGACAATGCGTGTCCAACAGAGGAGGATGGGAGGCATTCCATCATTCTGAGATTCTGTCTTTCATCCTCTTGCGAGAATGGTGTTCTAAGACTTAGGAGTCACTGGTAGTAGTACGTTGATTGAGGGCTCGGGGGTGGCTAGTTGTAGCAAATCCTTGCGCAATTGAGTCTACGGTTGGGTGGAGAGTCATCCCCAAAACCTTGTTGCGGTAAGCCTACTTCTACCACAGGTGAGCACAAGTAAGCACTATTCATAGTTTGAAATTAGTTAATTAATTACATGTTTATTTGGCTAGGTAAGTGCCACTCTGATTTAAATTTAATGTTAATAAGTTAATTAGATATTTATTTTGGGTTGTTACATATGGTATTAGAGCAAGGTTCAACCCTTAGGGCATATAAGTTAGTCGTTCCACACGATCTTGTTTAATCTTTTTGATGTGATTATGATTTAATTGTTTTATGTCAATCTATAATAGAAAATTATAATATAATGAGACTAGTATTTATTTTGTGGATACGGTACGTAAAAATAAGGTCTCTTTTTCTCACCTTTCCATTCAAGGTATTTAAGATGGAATAAATTTCTCTCTAGGTTTATTCTTTTGGTACTCCTGCTTTAATTCTCTGTCTCTCTCACACACAAACGCAGATCTGGCTTTTGATATTTGAGAAAATCTAGCTCTCTGGCGTCAGGCCCTTGAGCAATCTTGTTTTTTTAGTTGTTTCATGGAGAAGTCTTGTTTTTCTTGTTTGGGTAGCTGATTTAATTTGTTCCTCTCAACTGGGTAGCTTATGTAGCGCATTTTCTGTATTCTGTAAGGTAAAAACCTTGATTTTCATGGTTAGTGTGGCCGAGATCATGGTCCTTTCGATTTGGTCATTGGAAAATACCGTGCTTGGGTGCTTTGCGGTCACTGTTGTGATGACACCTTGTGATGCCAAGTTATTAATGCTCTAGCTAATGCACCTAGTGGTGCCATGCGGTAAATAAATATCAACTTTGAAAGGGTCGTTGAGGAATCTCGTTTTCTGAAGTAAGTTATTGAGAATCTGGATTTCCCTTCTCGTTGATTAGGTATCTGGATAATCTCATTTTCTGGACTGGACAATTGGGACATTTATAGTTCAACTTTAATTTTAACACAGAGTACAAGTTGAAAAGCAGTTGCAATTTTTTGAAGTCAATCTAGTGGAATCCCCAAGCAATTCTGTAATTAAATTTCGAGCTAAAATCCTTTGCAATGAGGATCGATTAACATTTAATTTTTTCTCCATTCGTAAGGTTTTTCCCTTTTGGAGAAAATCGATTTGGGGAAAAATTTCATCATCATAAGTTGCATAATCTAAGGAGCGTTTCTTCCCTTTAATTCAAGTCCCCTTGGACATCTAGTAGTTTCAGCAAGGAAAGTCTATTTTGAAAGCGAAAGTAAAATTACCTTAAGCAGAGGTTTAATTTCTTTTGGGAGAAAATATCTCATTTTAAATATTGTAAAACTATTATATTTTTATTACCTTATTTAATTATCTGTGTTCTATTCTCACTGATAATTGCGTGTGAAATGCTGATTGGGGGTTGGGTTTTCTTTCCCCACAACCATATCCTTTGCCAGCTTGTTGGAAGGAAACTGAGGTGTTGGATGGATTGAAGACCTACATAATTTATAAATTATTTTATTTTCCAATTTAAATTAAGTTTTGTATTATATATTAAGGTTTAAGTTTATCAGAAAATTTGGGAAAAATGATTTTTATATTATTGTTGTTGTTTAAGATAAAATAAACTATTTTAGTTGAGACAACTCATCGTGGGACCACTAGTGGACGTTTTGGCCGCAAATGGCTAGGAGACATTTGGTTGCTGGATACTGATATCTGGCAGTGGACAGACATAATTATCAGGCTACGGGGATTTACCACCACCTCATGATTTTGCTGCTGGTGCAGCTATGAGTAACCAAAGGATTGTTATGCACTATGGTTGAGAAGCGCCTTCTCATTATAGCTAAAATGTATTATAGCCAATAGGTTTGTTCAGAGTTTCCTGGTGTTGTTTCGATCTTTATGTTGTAATTAATGTAAAACCTGGTAGCTATTAAAGCTTGTTAAGGGTTTGATATGGTGTTGCCTTCGCAGGTGCGCTTGCAGGCGAGCCATCTTATTAATAAAATGATTTTTATTTTTGGGAGGGATAACCTTCTCAGTCATCCGATTCCGTTTTGGATTGGGTGGCGGTGTCTCTTCTTTATGGTGTGGATATTTCTTCGGTTGTTTGATTTCTTAGATTCACTTAGAGTAATCATTTAATAGCCATAAGAATCTCAAGATATATTCAATAAATTTCTTTAACAATTTATTTTGTTAAAAGCAGTCCATTTAATTCTTCTAACATAAGTTATGATTGCTTAAACAGATACTTAAATATTTCACTCTAGAGCACAAAATTTCAATTTATCTTTATCCTTAAAAATCATGAATCTGTAGAATTAATATTGGTGTGACATATAATAATAAATAAATTTCTTTCCATTCAAGTACCTTCTTAACACAATAATGCTACCAATATTCTTAAGCTTTAGTCATTCGAATTTGGATTTTACATTGAGACAATTCTCTAAGTTTTATTCTAACATCATTATTACCTTCTAACTCATGTTTTCCATGGTTTTAAACTACACAATTTGTGATTGTTGATAATTTATGGTTTAAGTATTGTGATTGTTGATGATTTATGATAAAAATATATCTTATTAAACTCATAAACTCTGATAATAAGGATAACTTATTAACCTTATTAGACTTTGATAATAATTATTATTGAGTAAAACCACTATCTCATTTTTTTTGAGTTGTTTGTGCTTGCATAGCTCTCTCCATTACAACCATATAACACAGCGAAATTCTAAATGAGTCACATAAATTAAGATATAGTTTTATTATGACTCATTGATTCATTGGAAAAGTATATAATCTTCTAATCTTGATGGTGATAATCTACCCATAATTGACAATGTATAATTCTCTGAAAGATCGCACTATTGATATGGTATACTGGCATGTTTTTGTAACAAATCTTTAATGCTGGTGTAACTACTCACCACCGGTTCATTTTACAACACAGTTTACATAGCACTTGAAGTAATTGGATAATTGAAGTTGAAATTGTCTCCAATTAAAGTGCTCTAAAATAGTGAAATTTGTTCCAATTCAATGGATAAACTCTGATATCTTATTACCTTTAGCTGATCGTTGTTCACTTGCATCTGTTCATTATTTTATTGTTCAATCTGATAAAAAAAACACAGAGATAACATTCCTTGAATGTTGATCATACTATTCACTAATTATTTTGTTTGGATTGTTGTTCTCATTGTTCTTTAGCGATAACAGTTGCTTGGCATTTCTCTGGTCTATATGATCTTCTAATAAAGCATTGCAATTGCCATTCAGATTACATGTGTCTGCTCATTTACTACTCATATCATTTATTAAACATCATCAAGCTACCATTGAAGTCCCCTTCATTCTTGAGTAATCAGTTGGGTTTGCAGTATATATATATATATATATATATATATATATATATATATAAACCACCAGATGGTATATTTTAGTCTCAGTGGCAAATCATACAGATTTGGATTTCAGTTTAGATGATGAGTATAATTGCATATAATGGATAAAGTTGTCTAAGGAGAAATGGAAAGAAGAAACTTGCAATTTATCTAAAAGGATGATAACTAATGATAGTTCATGTGATTATGGCCAACTTGGGTCAGATGCTTAAGAAATCAATAAGAAGAGACAACCTATTTTAGAACTTAATGGAAGAATTTGGTATAATCATAACTTGGTACTTTAAACATATCACCATAAGAGGATGATGCTCATAAAGAAGAAAATATTGACAATCAACTAGTGAAGTTGAAAAATCATGGAGGTCATTTTTAGGAACCTGTAAGGTATGATAAAATAGAATGGAGAAGATAAGTTGTGTGCGTAACAACATCTATAACAATTTTCCCTCTAATGGGAGAACCACAGTGAAAGGTTCCCATAGGTGACTAACTATATGAATGAATTATGGATAACAAGACGTATGATCAGGTAATTTTATTATGTTGATAAGCGGATTACATTTGGTAGCTATCTTAATGAATTTATTTTCAGGTATTACCCAAGTTGGGAAAGAGTAATGTATGAAGTTGCATGATGACCAAGTAATGATAAACGAGGAAGATATAGGAAGGAATGTTGCTAGAAATTTTATAAGGATACCGTGAGAAGGATTATGTACATAGTGCACAATTTCAGGTACATAGTGACAAAGAAGTAAAAGTCAATTAATAGAGGTTGTATTGACTAACTTTCACTCATTGTTTCATGAGTAGGACTTTCCATAACGTTAAAAGAGGTTGTTTCCACATAACATCTCACATTTAAATTTTTCATGGACAATGATGGTATTAGTGTTTCCAACTGTTTCAAAATCTCACATAATGATACTATTTAATAAGAAAGAGTCTTTTGCCCAACTTGAGGAAGGGGTGAATTTATGATAAAGCAATCAAGTGGTATTGAGATACGAACTTGACGAACTCGACAAGATAAGAAAATATTTCTTTGGATGAAGTGCTAATTGTTAAATAAGTCAACATGGATCAACAAATCCTCGTGCAAGTAAATTAAGCATGATATAAAATTAAATCATGATGAGTACCAAGGGATTTTAATTTCAATTTAAATAATGATGGTATAACGAGACATTAAGACTCAAGATCATGAGGTTCATGTACTTAGATGATTATACCGATGGGGTAAATGATCAGCTACCTAGTAGAAAGAAGTGGAAATGATTATTGAAAAGTAATTGACAACTTGATGAAAACACATGTTTCATGATATCATGGTAGGGAGATAATGATGTACATATGGTTCTTATAGTGATAATGTATCCATATAATAATAGCGATATGCATAGGTATTATGACGTTATGTCAAGGTATATTGACATATTCATTTACTACGTAATGATAGGTATTTAGTGTTCAATACTCATGATGGATATGATATGCATAACGTGGCATAGGAATTGTGATGCTATAATATGAGGATTATTGACATGTGGTTCAATTATGTGAAGTCATGATATGTCTTTGATATAATTATGTTGATGGTATAATTAAAGCATGCGATAGTTGCGTACAAATCTATGACATGCATGAGCATGCAGTTCATTATTATTCATAATGTTGCGATTAACAAAGATGAACGTTTTCATGATGACATGCAAGACTTGGCATGTGGATTATTTCCTATAATACTATGATGTTATAGTTAATGCATTGGATGCATGTTGAGGTGTGATGATTCACAAGACTCCATAAATAGGCTGAGAGGGCTGGTTTATTTGATGATCTCGTGCGAGCCCATACGCACGAGGGAGAATAAGTAACACCATATGGGCTGGGGACAAAACTCAATCAACACTACATATGCTAGTGGTTTCTTTGTCTTGTGTATAGCTCTTGATGGATAACTCTTTAAGGGCTATGGGACCATCTTGAGGAGGCCAAGTGCCTGATGTTCTAGGCTAGGTGCCTATTATTGGATTGGAATGCCAAAGTCTAGAAAGGATGTAAAGGACTTCGATGCCTGGGGCTGTGCGCCTTAGTAGTTGTGGAGGGAGTGGGCTAGTCTTGCGAGATGCCCGGGGTCATTGAGTACCGGACTGGATGTCTGCCTTGGGGCAGATGAGGTCTGAGTGAGGCGCGAGCCTTGGACTAGAATACAGACCGGGTCAAGCTTATGCCTGGTGCCGAAAGTGGGAAAAAACACAGAGATTCCTTGAGATTTCTTGGGGTGTTGGGGACTTTCGATGCCTGCTGGTTATACTAGTTTAGTAGAGCGTGTTGGCAACATGAAATAAATGAAATAATAAATAATAAAAATAATAAATAATAAATACTACAAAATAATAAATAATAAATAAATTAGTTAATAATAAATAATAAAAAATAAAAAATCATAAATGTTAAATAATAATGATATTAAAAATATATACAAGAAAATAAATAAAAATAAAAATAGTAATAACCATACTAAAGCTCTAAATAAGAATAAATAAAAATAAAACAAGAAAACTATCAAAAAGAAGAAAATAAAACAAGAAAGCTAAAAATCAAAAGAAAAGTAAATAAATAAAACAAGAAAGCTAAAATCAAAAGAAAGTTGTATGTACACACATGGAGTGTGTACATGTGGTTTCCCATCCAATGTTTGTTCTATTTATTAGATGGTGAGGAGGATGGGAGGCATTCCATTATTCCAAGATTCTATCTTTCATTCTCTTGGGAGAATGGTGTTCTAAGACTCAGGAGTCAGTAGTACGTTGATTGAGGGGTCGGGGGTGGCTAGTTGTAGCAAATCCTTGCGCAATTGAGTCTACGGTTGGGTGGAGAGTTGTCTCCAAAACCTTGTTGCAGCAAACCTACTTTTACCACAGGTAAGCACTATTCGTAGTTTGAATTTAGTTAATTAATTACATGTTTATTTGGCTAGATAAGTGCCACTTTGATTTAAATTTAATGTTAATAAGTTAATTAGATATTTATTTTGCGCTGTTACATATGGTATTGGAGCAAGGTTCAACCTTTAGGGCATTTAAATTAGTTGTTCCACATGATCTTGTTTAATCTTTTTAATATGATTATGATTTAATAGAAAATTATAATATAATGAGACTAATATTTATTTTGTGAATAAGGTACCTAAAAATAAGGTCTCTTTTTCTCACCTTTATAAGATGAAATAAACTTCTCTAGGTTTATTGTTGTGGTACTCCTGCTTTAACTCTCTGTCTCTCTCACACACAGACGCAGATCTGGCTTTTGATACTTGAGGAAATCTAGCTTTCTGGCATCGTGCCCTTGAGCAATCTTGTTTTTTTAGTTGTCTCATAGAGAAGTCTTGTTTTTCTCGTTTGGGTAGCTGATTTAATTTGTTCTTCTCAACTGGGTAGCTTATGTAGCGCGTTTTCTGTATTCTGTAAGGTAAAAACCTTGATTTTCATGGTTAGTGTGGTCGAGATGATGGTCCTTTCAAGTTGGTCACTAGAAAATACCGTGCTCGGGTGCTTTGCGGTTACTGTTGTGATGACACCTTGTGATGCCAAGTTATCAATGCTCTGGCTAATGCACCTAGTGGTGCCATGCGGTAAATAAATATCAACTTTGAAAGGGTCGTTGGGAATCTCGTTTTCTGAAGTAAGTTATTGAGAATCTGGATTTCCCTTCTCATTGATTAGGTATCTGGATAATCTCATTTTCTGGACTGTGCAGCTGGGACATTTATAGTTCAACTTTAATTTTAACACAGAGTACAGTATTTCAGGCAAATGTCAAACTAGGATACAAACTGCTAGGACAGCTTGCGTTGCAGTAAAACAACTTCTTCTTCTTTTTTTCAATGCAGGAAAGTTTGAACCCTCTTCTTGAAAATGCAAGGGTTTGTCGACCATTTTGCTGCTAAATCATTTTTTTTTTCTCTTGGATAGTTAGGGTTCTAGCTGATCAAATTGAATTTCATTGAGTCGTCCTTTCTTTTAAAGCAAATCGAAATTTATGAGGTCATTTTCTCTATTGAAGTAAAGTCAATATTTTATTTTTTTTGGGACGTTATCTGCATTTTCTGAAGCTTATATCTCTAAGCCGCAAGTTTGGATTGATTAAACTTTAAATTTTGAAGTTCAATTGGGAGAAAGGTAGCATTTACAGCTTGGAAAACTCAGATCCAAAACTTAAAAAAAAAAAAAAAAAAGCCCCTTCATTTGTTGGAATTCTTTCTCCTTGTTGTGAGCATGATTGAAGCTTTTCATCTTCGTTGGGCCATCTACAGTATCTGACGTGAAATAAGTCGAATTTTCTTGAAAAGCAGTTGCAATTTTTTGAAGTCAATCTAGTGGAATCCCCAAGCAATTCTATAATTAAATTTTGACCTAAAATCCTTTGCAATGAGGATCGATTAACATTTAATTTTTTCTCCAGTCGTAATGTTTTTTCCTTTTGGAGAAAATCGATTTGGGGAAAATTTTCATCATCATAAGTTGCATAATCTAAGGAGCGTTTCTTCCCTTTAATTCAAGTCCCCTTGGACATCTAGTAGTTTCAGCAAGGAAAGTCTATTTTGAAAGCGAAAGTAAAATTACCTTAAGCAGAGGTTTAATTTCTTTTGGGAGAAAATATCTCATTTTAAATATTGTAAAACTATTATATTTTTATTACCTTATTTAATTATCTGTGGTCTCTTCTCACTGATCACTGCTTGTGAAATGTTGATTGGGGTTGGGTTTTCTTTCCCCACAACCATATCCTTTGCCAGCTTGTTGGAAGGAAACTGAGGTGTTGGATGGATTGAAGGCCTACATAATTTATAAATTATTTTATTTTCCAATTTAAATTAAGTTTTGTATTATATATTAAGGTTTAAGTTTATCAGAAAATTTGGGAAAAAGGATTTTTATATTAAGGATTTTTAAGATAAAATAAACTATTTTAGTTGAGACAACTCATCGTGGGACCACTAGTGGACGTTTTGGCCGCAAACGGCTAGGAGACTTTTGGCTGCTAGATACTGATATCTGGCCGTGGACAGACAGAATTATCAGGCTATGGGGATTTACCACCACCTCATGATTTTGCTGCTGGTGCAACTGTGAGTAACCGAAGGATTGTTATGCACTATGGTTGAGAAGCGCCTTCTCATTATAGCTAAAATGTATTATAGCCAATAGGTTTGTTCAAAGTTTCCTGGTGTTGTTTCGATCTTTATGTTGTAATTAATGTAAAACCTGGTAGCTATTAAAGCTTGTTAAGGGTTTGATATGGTGTTGTCTTCGCAAGTGCGCTTGCAGGCGAGCCATCTTATTAATAAAATGATTTTTATTTTTGGGAGGGATAACCTTCCTAGTCATCCGATTCCGTTTTGGATCGGGTGGCGGTGTCTCTTCTTTATGGTGTGGAATATTTCTTCGGTTGTTTGATTTCTTAAATTCCCTTAGAGTAATCATTTAATAGCCATAAGAATCTCAATATATATTCAATAAATTTCTTTAACGATTTATTTTGTTAAAAGCAGTCCATTTGATTCTTCTAATATAAATTATGATTGCTTAAACAGATACTTAAATATTTCACTCTACAACACAAAATTTCAATTTATCTTTATCCTTAAAAATCATGAATCTGTAGAATTAATATTGGTGTGACATATAATGATGAATAAATTTCTTTCGAAATTCAAGTACCTTCTTAACACAATAATGCCACCAATATTCTTAAGCTTTAGTCATTCGAATTTGGATTTTACATTGAGACAATTCTCTAAGTTTTATTCTGACATCATTATTACCTTCTAACTCATGTTTTCCATGGTTTTATACTACAAAATTTGTGATTGTTGATAATTTATGGTTTAATTATTGTAATTTATGGTTTAAGTATTGTGATTGTTGATGATTTATGATAAAAATATATCTTATTAAACTCATAAACTCTGATAATAAGGATAACTTATTAACCTTATTAGACTTTGATAATAATTATTATTGAGTAAAACCACTATCTCATTTTTTTTGAGTTGTTTGTGCTTGCATAGCTCTCTCCATTACAACCATATAACAAAGCGAAATTCTAAATGAGTCACATAAATTAAGATATAGTTTTATTATGACTCATTGATTCATTGGAAAAGTATATAATCTTCTAATCTTGATGGTGATAATCTACCCATAATTGACGATGTATAATTCTCTGAAAGATCGCACTATTGATATGGTATACTGGCATGTTTTTGTAACAAATCTTTAATGCTGGTGTAACTACTCACCACCGGTTCATTTTACAACACAGTTTACATAGCACTTGAAGTAATTGGATAATTGAAGTTGAAATTGTCACCAATTAAAGTGCTCTAAAATAGTGAAATCTGTTCCAATTCAATGGATAAACTCTGATATCTTATTACCTTTAGCTGATCGTTGTTCACTTGCATCTGTTCATTATTTTATTGTTCAATCTGATCTAAAAACACAGAGATAACATTCCTTGAATGTTGATCATACTATTCACTAATTATTTGGGTTGGATTGCTATTCTCATTGTCCTTTAGCGATAACAATGGCTTGGCATTTCTCTGGTCTATATGATCTTCTAGTAAAGCATTCAATTTCCATTCAGATTACATGTATCTGCTCATTTACTACTCATATCATTTATTAAACATCATCAAGCTACCATTGAAGTCCCCTTCATTCTTGAGTAATCAGTTGGGTTTGCAGTATATATATATATATATATATATATATATATATATAACCGATGGTATATTTTAGTCTCAATGGCAAATCATACAGATTTGGATTTCAGTTTAGATGATGAGTATAATTGCATATAATGGATAAAGTTGTCTAAGGAGAAATGGAAAGGAGAAACTTGCAATTTATCTAAAAGGATGATAACTAGTGATAGTTCATATGATTATGGCCAACTTGGGTCAGATGCTTAAGAAATTAGTAAGAAGAGACAACCTATTTTAGAACTTAATGGAAGAATTTGGTATAATCATAACTTGGTATTCTAAACGTATCACCATAAGAGGATGATGCTCATAAAGAAGAAAATATTGACAATCAACTAGTGAAGTTGAAAAATCATGGAGGTCATTTTTAGGAACCTGTAAGGTATGATCAAATAGAATGGAGAAGATAAGTTGTGTGCGTAACAACATCTATAACCTCTAATGGGAGAACCACAGTGAAAAGTTTTCCATAGGTGACTAACTATATGAATGAATTATGGATAACAAGACGTATGATCAGGTAATTTTATTATGTTGATAAGCAGATTACATTTGGTAGCTATCTTAATGAATTTATTTTCAGGTATTACCCAAGTTGGGAAAGAGTAATGTATAAAGTTGCATGATGACCAAGTAATGATAAACGAGGAAGATATAGGAAGGAATGTTGCTAGAAATTTTATAAGGATACCGTGAGAAGGATTGTGTACATAGTGCACAATTTCAGGTACATAGTGACAAAGAAGTAAAAGTCAATTAATAGAGGTTGTATTGACTAACTTTCGCTCATTGTTTCATGAGTAGGACTTTCCATAACGTTAAAAGAGGTTGTTTCCACATAACATCTCACATTTAAATTTTTCATGGACAATGATGGTATTAGTGTTTCCAACTATTTCAAAATCTCACATAATGATACTATTTAATAAGAAAGAGTCTTTTGCCCAACTTGAGGAAGGGGTGAATTTATGATAAAGCAATCAAGTGGTATTGAGATACGAACTTGACGAACTCGACAAGATAAGAAAATATTTCTTTGGATGAAGTGCTAATTGTTAAATAAGTCAACATGGATCAACAAATCCTTGTGCAAGTAAATTAAGCATGATATAAAATTAAATCATGATGAGTACCAAGGGATTTTAATTTCAATTTAAATAATGATGGTATAATGAGACATTAAGACTCAAGATCATGAGGTTCATGTACTTAGATGATTATACCGATGGGGTAAATGATCAGCTACCTAGTAGAAAGAAGTGGAAATGATTATTGAAAAGTAATTGACAACTTGATGAAAACATATGTTTCATGATATCATGGTAGGGAGATAATGATGTACATATGGTTCTTATAGTGATAATGTATCCATATAATAATAGCGATATGCATAGGTATTATAACGTTATGTCAAGGTATATTGACATATTCATTTACTACGTAATGATAGGTATTTAATGTTCAATACTCATGATGGATATGATATGCATAATGTGGCATAGGAATTGTGATGCTATAATATGAGGATTATTGACATGTGGTTCAACTATGTGAAGTCATGATATGTCTTTGATATAATTATGTTGATGGTATAACTAAAGCATGCGATAGTCGCGTACAAATCTATGACATGCATGAGCATGCAGTTCGTTATTATTCATAATGTTGCGATTAACAAAGATGAACGTTCTCATGATGACATGCAAGACTTGGCATGTGGATTATTTCCTATAATACTATGATGTTATGGTTAATGCATTGGATGCATGTTGAGGTGTGATGATTCATAGGACTCCACAAATGGGCCGAGAGGGCCGGTTTATTTGATGATCTCGTGCGAGCCCATACGCACGAGGGAGAATAAGTAACACCATATGGGCTGGGGACAAAACTCAATCAACACTACATATGCCAGTGGTTTCTTTGTCTTATGTATAGCTCTTCAAGGGCTATGGGACCATCTTGAGGAGGCCAAGTCCCTGATGTTCTAGGCTAGGTGCCTATTATTGGATTGGGATGCCAAAGTCTGGAAGGGATGTAAAGGACTTCGATGCCTGGGGCCGTGCGCCTTAGTAGTTGTGGAGGGAGTGGGCCAGCTTTGCGAGATGCCCGGGGTCATTGAGTACCGGACCGGATGCCTGCCTTGGGGCAGATGAGGTCTGAGTGAGGCGCGAGCCTTGGACTAGGATACAGACCAGGTTAGGTTTATGACTGGTGCCGAAAGTGGGAAAAGGGATAGAGATTCCTTGAGATTTCCCAGGGTGTGAGGGGCTTTCAATGCCTGCTGGTTATACTAGTTCAGCAGAGGGTGTTGGCAACATGAAGTAAATAAAATAATAAATAATATAAATAATAATAAATAAATCACTTAATAATAAATAACAAAAAATAATAAATAATAAATGATATTAAAAATATATACAAAAAAATAAATAAAAATAATAAAAATAAAAATAGTAATAACCATACTAAAGCTCTAAATAAGAATAAATAGAAATAAAACAAGAAAACTATCAAAAAGAAGAAAATAAAACAAGAAAGCTAAAAATCCAAAGAAAAGTAAAGAAATAAAACAAGAAAGTTAAAATCAAAATAAAGTTGCATGTAGACACATGGAGTGTGTACATGTGGTTTCCCATCCAATGTTTTTTCTATTTATTAGATGGTGAGGAGGATGAGAGGCATTCCATCATTCCAAGATTCTATCTTTCATTCTCTTGGGAGAATGGTGTTCTAAGACTTAGGAGTCACTGGTAGTAGTACGTTGATTAAGGGCTCGGGGGTGGTCAGTTGTAGCAAATCCTTGCGCAATTGAGCCTACGGTTGGGTGGAGAGTCGTCCCCAAAACCTTGTTGTGGTAAGCCTACTTCTACCACAAGTAAGCACTATTCATAGTTTGAATTTAGTTAATTAATTACATGTTTATTTGGCTAGGTAAGTGCCACTCTGATTTAAATTTAATGTTAATAAGTTAATTAGATATCTATTTTGGGTTGTTACAGTCATCTTTTGATCTGTTGTGTTAAAAGTAGCCTATTGACTCAGGCAAAATTCTCTTGTAATAGAACTGGTGACTCAATTGGGAAAAATCTGGTTTGGAGGCATACTTACTTTGTATTGCCATATTTTGATTAATAGATCAAGTTCCCTTGTAAGATCTGTCAAGGTGAGCATTTGAGTCACGAGTTCCCTTGAATGGATGAAGTCCGCTGAAATCTTGCACCAACACCTGGTACTCACAAACCATTTGTCTTGACTCATCCATTCCCTGCACAACCTCAACAATAAATGGTTTCCCAAGCTCCTCAACCTCTGCAAGGGGGTAATGAAGGGCCATATTTTCATCCTGCCATAATGAGGGGCCATATTTGACTCCTAAGTCTTACCATACTCCTGAGTCGAGTTCTTCCTCTAAGGGCTCAACCACCCCAGCTAGTTCCATTAGACCTCTCATACTAGATAATCATGTGGAGCCAGTTTATCGCCAATCTAAGGGTGTCATTCTCCAATCAACATAGAATCCATCTTTACGGGTTGCCCAACATTATAGTATTATCGGGGATTTAGCCCAAGTTCCTTGTGCCATGTCTGCATTGGAGGTTTTGTAGAGCTTCCCTCAGCAACACAAAGCCTTGCTTATTGCGATGGGGGGCAGGGTGGTGGATTCCTCAGAGTCTAATCTCATTACTTTTAATGTTAACACTCCTTGTTATAGGCTTTCCCACCAAATTTCCTTCCAAATTTGCGTGTGAATCTTTCACAAAAATATTCATCGCACTTTGGTGGATGAAGGATCTTCTACCTATGTTATGTCTACATCATGCTGGAAAGATCTCGACTCTCTAGCACTCGCTAAGTCTACTACCACTCTTCAGGAATTTGATGGACATCATTTTCTACCTCAAGGAGTTCTTCTTAAGTTTGCATCGAGCTAGGGGGCAAGACTGCCTACGTTGATGTTGAAGATGTTGACACTCCCTTGGACTATAACCTACTCCTTGGTCGTAGTTGGTTTTATGCTATGTGCATTGTTGTGTCTTTGGTATTTCGTGTTCTTTGCTTTCCCCGTGAAAGCAAGATAGTCACGACCAATTAGTTGGACTATCGTGCATCGTCAACCTAGCTTACCGCTGCAAGGAATTCTATCCCACTTGTTGGAGATAACCCTGGGAGTTATGAGAGTGTTGGTGCGGGTTTATTCAAAAGATCATCCCTTATTGGTGTCTTTCCTTTACCCCCGCCTGACATTCTTTCATCTTCTATCGATGCTCTTATGCACACAGTCTCTTATGTCACCTGTGGACCCCATGTGTCACCTGAGCCTTGGGTGGTGTCTTCTTCTATAGATGTAGATTGACATGGTAAGCATACCCCGCCTTTAGTGGAAGAGATTGCCTCCTTGGTAGTCCCGTCAATACCTCCTGACGTTGGTAAAAAACTCCATCCCAATATAGAATATGACTAGGATCATTTTCCCACATGGGTTGTCACTGCCCGTTCCACGTGACTCCCTTGATGACAAGTCTTCTTCTCAACAAGTTATCTTGGAGGTCATGGATTCACCTATTGATCATCCTAGGGATATTATGCCTCCTGATGCCTCCAATCTCTTTAATTTGGAAAAGGTAGAGATTGGTAAACAAAATCTTGAATCGACCTAGGGGGCATCTCCTTGATCCTCCTTGGAAATTCCACCCCTAGACCAAGTCAAGTCTTGGGTTTGTAATGCTAAACTTACAAATAAATTGTCCAAATCCTCTCCACCTATTGACGAGTGCCTTGTATCCCCTTTATGTCTTGATAGTCCTTGTCAAGAAGCTCCACTAGCTCACTAAACCACTCACCTTCTATGTCCTCGGGTCATTCAAGATAACACTATGGTTTTAGGTGTTCCTTGGCATTATCGACCGTTAGGAATCAGATAATTCAACTTTCTATGGCATGGCCCCATCATGGTGTGCCATATGGTACCTCCACTCCACGAGTTCATGTATGGAAATCCTTGGCATGTGCCCAATAGTGGGCACACCTTGATGTGACCTATTACACTGAGTTACGCTTGTACATATTGTACATAGAAACATGTGTGATATTTTTCTCTGTTTTTTAGTTTGGTGTGTGATGCGAGCTCTTTTCTAGTACATCATATATGCCAAAAATCCAAAAAAAATATAAAACCCAAAAAATAAAAAATAATTATGGTCATGTTTTTTCCTAATCCATGTTTTATTTCTTTCATTATGTGATTTAACCATGGGTCTAGTCTTTCTGGATGGTTTTTACATGTTTTTGCCTAATCCATGTTTTATTTCTTTCATAATGTGATTTAACCATGGGTTTAGTCTTTCTAGATGGTTTTTACATGATAGGGTATTGTTTTTCTTGCGACATCCCTTGGACCTTAGGTGTGTTTCTCTTGAACATAACATGTAGGATAGGTCATGTATCATCATCTTTGTTGCATTATTGATTGTCATTGCCATATTCATTGTGCCTTAGGTATGACCCCATCAAGTTGTGACATTGACCCTATCTTGTATGCACATCGTAATTTGACGGTAGAGCATACCTATACATGGATGCCTTACTTTAGCACCTCTTTGTCGTCTTGGTGTCCATGCAGTGTCTCGTTTATTTTATTTTCGGAATCCCTTCCTTTGACCAACCATGCCCTAGAATTTGAGCCTCATGTCCTCTTCTTTTTCATGTTTCTGGCCTTACCCTGGGAGGATTCGACGGTCTATCCCTCGTTATTGCCACATTCTATCAGCCTATTTATGCACGATGAGCCTTGGTTTCCTCATTCCATCTTCATCCTCTGCTTGGTCTATCATTTTATTTCACTTGGTGCTTTACCCTTTCCTGGAGGGGCTGCTACAATGAGTGGTCTTATTAATCCAACCTATTTGTATCCTTATGCTTTGAAGCAGTTATATCATACCGGAACTAGCTGCTACCTTTTATACCACTCGTTCCTCTAGGAAGAGCTTCTTAGTGTCCTTCTTATGATCGTTAAACATTGAACGACATCGAGCTCCTTTTTGCCTTGTTTTCATCCTCGTTAATCAATGAAAACACCGAGTTCATTTTGGCCCCCTTTTCATGACTCGTTAAACTTGTGAAAATCCCGAGTTTCTTTCTCCATATTTTCATGCTCATAAAACCTACATGAAAATGTTGAGTTATTTTCGTCTTTTCCTTCTCATTAATTAAATTGAAAGTCAACAAGTGATCTCTTTTCCATTCTCAAAGATTGTTAAACCATGAGAAGGGAACGAGTGTACCTTTATCCTTTTTCGACCTCGTTAAACTTTATGAAAAATGAACCTATTGAGCATACTTGTCTTCTCTTTCGTTCTCAATAAACCATGAAGGAGACTAAAAAGAGAAAATGGGAAACGAAGATTCATTTATGTTATACATCAAAATGACAGCGTCAATCGCATCACCTTTGAAATTTTAGAAATACTAAGAGGGTGGGTGAATCAGTGTTTATTTTACAATTGTTATTTTATACCAGTTAATATCACTTAATAAACCATAACACAAATTGTACAACAAGAGAATCATTTTACTAACAATAATGACGAGGACTCCAATTCTCTTTACAACAAATCAAGTATAATGATACTTTGGGGCTCCAACCCTAGATGAAGACTCCATTCTTCAAATCAACTAGGCTCCAACCTGTACTATACCAAAAAGCTCCAACTTGGTCTATTTGAGGACTCGAATCCTCTCAACAGTTCAGGCTCCAACCTAGTTTTCCACAAGGTTCCAACCTTGTGTAAGGAATTTAATCCTCTAGGTCTCCAACCCTTTGCTATAATGCTTCAAAATGGTTTTAGTACAGCTTCAGGACTTCTAATATTATCTTCAACAGGTCACGAATGATCTTCTCCAACAAAGCTCCAAAGATGTCTTCACGAAATCTACGAGATTAGCTTCAAAGCGTCTCCAAAGTTGTCTTCAATATGTCCTCCTCGGGTCCTTTTCAATCTAGCTCTGTGAATGTGTCTCTGATTCTGCCTTATCATCAACTAGCAAATCATCCCCTCTTCATATCCCAAAATCTACTTCATCATGGCTTCAACAATGTTGCTCCATGATGTTCTTCAAGATGCCCTCCAAAATTGATCCAAGTCCGCCTCTGAACCTTTGATTCCAAGGCTGCTTCAAGATTAAAGACTGCTTCAACAAGTCCAAGATTAACTTTAAAGATGCTTTAAGGGTTCCCTCCAACAGTGTTCCAAGAGTGTCCTTTAAGTGTGTCTTCAACAATTCTCCAATAAGTCAACAATGCATCAAGAGCGCTTCAAGATTTCCTGCTCCAAAATATGGCTTCAATCATCCAGGTTGCTTTTAGATCTGCTCAACAAGTTTGCTTCTACAACAGTTGTTCTTCTATTCTAAAGAGTACAAGAGTGGCCTACTCCAAATCTAGTTTAGGTATGACTTCAAGATTTCCTCTACAATCTGCTCCAATAAGACTTCTCAGGTTAATGGTGGTCTTCAAGAATAGTTTTTAGGAAAGTTTTGACAAGTCTGCAAAATGAGGTTTGCTCCTAGAGACTTAAATTTTGAAGTTTCTTACATATCTGTATGCCAACTTTGTTGTTCCAATGGATGAGACTGCTCAAATTTCCATGAAAAGATCACAGAGATGATTGTTCCAAGGCGCTACAAAAGTCTGCAAATTTATCTTTGGACTAAGGTGCAAACAAAGCCAAAATATTGAGATTTTCACAGGTATGAAAAATAGCTGAAATAGAGGTCTTCACAGTACTGAAGTTGGAGCTCCACAGGGCCAAAATATTAGATGCTACAGACATTATGCAGACCTGAAGTTGTAGAGAGATGTTGCAGGTCCAAAGTTTCAGTGCAAAGGTGTCATATGTCTCTTAAGTATGCCAAAATTCTACAAAAAGGAGGAGCTGACATCTGTGCCTTATTGTAGGGCTGAAATCAGTTCCATAGGGCATGTTCTTCAACAAATCCCAAAACTCCCACCATAGAAAATTAAAACAATCAATCAGTTCCATAGGGCTTATCTTCAACGAATCCTAAAACTATGACCATAGAAAATTAAAAAAATAATTTCCCTAACATAAGTCTTTAACCTTTGTCCTCCTTGGCCTCTCTTTTCTACTCTTTTTCTCTTTTTTCTTCTCTTCAGATCTGAAACTTATCTCTATGCTTTTTTTACCGAAATATTTTGAGCACGACTAGGTATTTATAGTTGTTTGTGTATGTTGTGAAGAGACACAACATTTGGGATATGAGTGGACATGTAGCTGAGGTCGACCTGTATATAATCTTTAACATTTTTTTTTTAAATAACATATTTTTTGGGTTTCTTCTCTACAGGTGGACGCAAATATTGAAACTTCCTTTTGTCCACGAGCTAATCCAGCGGCAAGGAGAAATCTTGTTGTAATATCTTCTACTGGAGTTTGGAATTGTTTCAACACTTTGTTGCACTGTTCCTAATACTCAACAATTTTAACATATAGGACCACTTTAGTGTTTATTTTCTTATGACCCACTCATATTACTTGCTGGTTTTTATATCGTTTGCATAGGATACATGACAACAACATATTTAACCATTTTGAGGCCATTTTACTTGTCCAACTCATTGATTCAGACTCTAGATTAGCTGGGGGATCCCCCTTGTGGTTTACTGTTTAAAAAGCACAACCCAAAGTGAGACAGGACTATAGTGAGATGACATTGGCTCTTTAAGTAGTAGTTAACCAAACACCTTCCTCGTTTTGCAACTCAAAATTTTGGGTGCTAACAGAAGCTATTCAATGTTGTTGCACCCATTGTCCAATGTTGTTATAATCAAGTATGTTTCTCTTTGGATCTTATAAATTTCTTATATGATTGTAACGTGTAAGTTAATTATTTCAGTTTTGACTATAGCTTCTCCATGTTGTAATAATGAAAATTTAAAGGTACACACTTATACCCAAAAATCTCTATATGACATTATGCTTGAATGTCGAGTGCATGCTTAATGGCATATGCTAGACTAGTGGACATCTTGTCATTCTGTGTGCAACAGATAGATAATCAAGTCTTCTTCTTGTAATATCCCCAAAATTAGGCCATGCATACTACAGTTACTACTCTTTGACATCATTAGAATGTGTGCATCATTTTTTACATCCTACTATGAACAAGAGTGACAAGTTCGAGGAGCAACACAATTTGGAGTCTTATCTTGTTTTAGTTGAATTTTATCATTCCATTCTCTCAAGTACGAATCATGTCCTTTTTAATATCTAAGATTCTTTGTCACATTCAACAAGTCTTTTTCTTACTATAAGCGAGACAAGTTAAAGGAGGAACACAATCTGGAGTCATTGTTTGCAGTCACATTGCAAGAGGTATAGAGGGATTCCACTCCATCAAAAGTGTTGGGAAATTACACCAGTATTCCAACTTAAAGGCCAGGTAAATACTAGTTGTATAGAGTTGATCATTGGTATATGAATCCCTTCTTCATCCATGCACCTAGGGTTTCATCAATGCATTTGTCACCTAGGGTTTTCTATAACAATGTTGGACATCATATTGACATCAACGACAACCTTATCCAACAATATCCCCCTTTGTCATTGATGGCAAAACTCCCCCCTTTCAAAATTATCTCCTCTTTGACATCAATGGCAAATGGGATGCTTTTCCTGACAATATTTCTATTAAGTGCTCCCCTATCATCATGCTTCTTCCCTTCCATAGTGTTGTTTGTCATAGAGTTGCTCCCCCTGTTAGTACACATGATATTCCTCTTTCTAATAGGTAGAATCTTGGTGGAACATAATTTCTGCCTGTGACGCCCAAATTTGATCAGCAACAAGAATTGATGCCTTGAACATTCGAGTCATATTCAATATGTTCCTTTTTTGGTTCAACATGCTTCCTTCACCAAAATTTTGTGACTCATCTTCCATTCTTAATTGATGACTCTTCAGATTGTCTAGGAACACAATTCAAGTTACAATCACGAGCTATATGTCCAACATTATGGCATTTGAAGCATTCAGTTCTATACATGAATGAAGGAGCATAATTTCTATTGGTGAACACCTTGGAGTATATTCCTGCAATTTTGCTTCTAGGGAATTAATAGGATTCATCATAAATGTATTTGTTATATGGCTTGCAATCCTTTGCCATGTGCCCAATATATGTACACAAGTAACAATAACCAAATAGTATTGCTTGATACCTAGAAGATGAGGATTGACTTGGTGCACTTCTGAAGTTGTTATGCCTGGAGTTTCCTTAATGATATTCATTGTTTCTTGCATCATATCTTCTTGGAGCAAAGGTTATTCCAATGTTAGTTTGACTCCTATTCCAATGTTAGTTTGACTCCTTTCCTTGCTTCTGTTGGAGCCGAGGGTATTAGCACAACTTTCAACTTTCTCCACATTCTTGTTCTTTTGTGCTTTAGGGTTTTCATCAATTTTGCTAAAAGGCTCACCTACATATCCAAGACCAAATTTGTCAAGTGGTGATTTTTGACAACTTCGAATGTCATCCAAGACTTGAGAACTCTTCAGATTCTTAGATAGCTTGTCAACTTCATTTCTTAAGAAAACAATCTCTTCTTCAAGTCTTTCATAGTCCTCTTATTTCTTTGTCAATTAGATCTTCATTACTTGTTTTGCTCTCTTTGCTTCCTCTAGTTGAATATTTAGGAAGTTGACTTCTTCTTCATGTTGACCAATTTTTGCTTCAAATTTACTCAAGTCCTTAGATCTTTGTTGAGATGACTTTTTCAAAATGTCTTTCCTTTTCTCTACTTCTTCTAATTTAGTTGTCATGAATGTGACTTCTTCAATATGTCTCTTCTCATTCTGATGCATTTCTAACTTAAGCTTGTTGAGATCATCATCTCTTTCTTGTACTTGACACTTTAAAAGACTAACTTATTTTGTTTTTTCAAGGTCATGATGTACATCTTGAAACTGATTCTTGAGTTCCTCAATTTTCTTTTTCAAACTTCTTAGTAGGGATTGTGTGTCACATCAGTCGTAGACAGTGGCATGAATTACCAAGTAGGAGCAGTAGGGATTTGGGTCACCAGATTTTCACATGGTATCAGAGGGCAGGTGAAGCAAGAGAGCAGATCGGAAAAGCCCAACATTGAAGAGGAGGAGGGAGATCGAAGTGTTGTGTAGGCAGCAGATCAAATCCTTAGAGGGATTGCGCAGTCCAGCCCAAGAGGGCAAGATTGTCAAGGAAAATCTTTGTCTTAGTGAGTTGACAGAGAGGTAAGATTTCCAGTTCGTGATTTTTCATTAGCGAAGGGAGCAACGCAGCAACAAATTTAGCACAGAGCAATCTTCAGGTGGGACGCAGTTTTCTGCAGTAGTTGTTGGGGAAGAAACACATCAGAAGAAGGAAGAAGACACTTTTTGAGGAAATTTCTTCCTCAGTGAATTCCAAGCCAAGGAATTATATTTCTTAGTTGTTGAGCAGCAGTTGTGAGGAGCAGATCTACTAACTCCAACAGGGAGTGCGTAGGCTAACCTAGTAGTTGCGCAGAGGAGAGAGGGAGTAGTTCGACTTTTTGTTGGCAGAGATGGAAGCTAATGGGCTGAGAGATCAAGATCGATTGGACAGAGCATCCAACTATCTGATCTGGAAGGCTAGAATCTCCTGCCTTCTAAATGAGCATGATCTCAAATCTTATGTCAACAGTGTGGCAGTTGAACCCGCCGATGCAAATCCACTCAAGAAGTACAAGAATGAGATGGCAAAGGCCAAGCAGTTGATCCTATATGGAGTGAGGGATCACGTTGTATGCTACATTGCTGGTGAAGGGATGACCAAAGAGATGTGAGATTCCTTGGCTACGTTGTATCAAGGATCTTCCAAGCAGCGGAAGATGTACTTGGAGGAGAAAATGAGATCCGCAAGGGATGCATATGGGGGAACACATTGATCCGTTCCAATCGAAGCTTCATGAAGTCCGAGATCAGTTGTGATCCGAATGGAAAATGGCATCAACCCATGGTATTGTAAGTGGCATCCACCCATGGTATTGTAAGTAACATCCACCCATGGTATTCATTCGCCCATGGTATTCATTCACCCATGGTATCGTGACATCCACTCATGGTATTCATTCACCCATGGTATCGTGACATCCACTCATGGTATTCATTCACCCATGGTATTGTGACATCCACCCATGGTATTCATTCACCCATGGAATTGACCCATGGTATTGTAACTGAAAAATAATATAAGTAACAAGTCACATTTTGTAAAAGGACAAATTGTCCACCACAATGTAGTCCTTACAGTTATTATCTGTTTTAATAAAAAAAAATATTTGTGGTTTTGTTTATTGGGCATTCTACTCTTTTTCTTTTGGCAATTTCAATTTTTCAGATCTTGGGGGCCTCCCCCCCCAAGATCCATTTCAATCTTTTAGATCTTGAGGGCCTCCCCCCAAGATCTGGATCAGTGGTATCAGAGCAGGTTATGATTCCATGGGAGTGAGGGTTTCATATATATTTCAGTGTCAAATTTTTGCAGCAATATTCAACAAAATTCAGGCACGCACTGCGACCTCCACAGAGCACTTTCTTGGGCCAAGCAGGAAGAATTTTTCTTTTTTCATTTTTTTGCAGGATTTTTTTTGGCGGCGAGTTTTCAAATCATATCTGAAACATTTGGTGCAATATTTACAAAAACAAATAACATATTTGGATTCCTTGCGAAAAAATACCAAAATTAAAAAAAATCGGTCGAATCAGAGTCTGGATGAGGGAGATATCGTTGATTTAAAATCAATTATGTTGTAGAATTTATTTATTTATTTATATATATATTATTTATTTGTTTTATTTTATTTTATTTTTTTTTATTTTTTTTTCTCTGGCGACAACTGGTGGACGGCGACTCTCTTATCATTTTTTAAAATTTTGTGCGGAATTTCAGAAAGAGGATTGTAGATCTTAGCTCCTCTTGAAAAATCACCCAATTTATAAAAAAATGGGTCGAATCGAAGTTCGGATGTGGGAGATATCGCTGATTTCAAATCAACTATTTCTTCAGAACTTTTGTGACGGCGGAAAAATTGCAGTGCGAATCTAAGATTTTAGAGTGTCCAGATAAGTATTTTCAACACATGGGAAGATGCAAAATGGTCCTTCTGCTTCCAAAAATAGGTTATAATAAATATTCTGAGTTATATTGACTGAGTTATGTTCATTTTAATTATGGAGCAGCATTCTGAGTGGGTTCCCATTGGAGACGTGCCCTCCCACCCCACTTTAGTAGGCACCTGCTTCATATTCATCAGTTTCAGCATAACAGCATTCGGCTTGGGTTATTTGAAGATGTACCCTCCCCACCCCAGGCTATGTCGGCACCTGTTACTTCATCAACAACCAACATCACAATTATGGATCAACCGCACAAAATCCTTGTCATCGAAGTCCATTTGCTAGGCCACACACTGTTAGTATCACAGTTGGTCACAAGTATTATAGGGTATCTCTATCTTCAGATCTTTGTTTGTCATGGTTA
Source organism: Pinus tabuliformis (assembly GCA_031772625.1). Classification (NCBI taxonomy): domain Eukaryota; kingdom Viridiplantae; phylum Streptophyta; class Pinopsida; order Pinales; family Pinaceae; genus Pinus; species Pinus tabuliformis. Next base: position 95,312,801 of record CM062805.1, on the reverse strand, counting down.
TGGGTCATCCACAAACCCACACTTCATCGAAGTCCATTTGCTAGGCCACACATTGTCAGTATCACAGTTGGTTACAAGCATTACAGGGTATCTCTATCATCAGATCTTCGTTCATCATGGTTATGGGTCATCCACAAACCCACACTTCATCGAAGCCCATTTTCTAGGCCGCACACTGTCAATATCACGGTTGGTCACAAGCATTACAGGGTATCTCTATCCTCATATCTTCATTCATTATGGTTATGGGTTAACCACATAAAACCCTTCTCTTCAGTGGCTCTTCATATTCAACATAGGCTTCATAGGAGGGAACTTCATGCAATGGGGACCATTGCTTCTTAAGGAGGGATGAATGATCCGAATGGAAAATGGCATCAACCCATGGTATTCATCCAACCATGGAATTTACCCATGGTATTGTAAGTGGCATCCACCCATGTTATTGTAAGTGACATCGACCCATGGTATTTGCCCATGGTATTTTGACATCCACCCATGGTATTCATTCACCCATGGAATTGACCCGTGGTATTGTGACATTCACCCATAGTATTCATTCACCCATGGAATTGACCTGTGGTATTGTGACATTCACCCATGGAATTGACCCGTGTTATTGTAACTGAAAAATATTATAAGTAACAAGTCGCATTTTGTAAAATGATAGATTTTCCACCACAATGTAGTCCTTACAGTTATTATTTGTTTTAATAAAAAAAATCTTTGTGGTTTTGTTTATTGGGCATTCTACTCTTTTTATTCTAGTAATTTCAAATTTTCAGATCTTGGGAGCCTCCCCGCCAAGATCCATTTAAATCTTTTAGATCTTGAGGGCCTCCCCCCAAGATTCAGATCAAGTTGGCAGCTGTAGGATTATCATCTCAACCTACAGAGCTGGTGAGGTTGGCCCTGAATTCAATCTTAGAAGAATAGAAAGTATTTGTCCAGAGTATTCTGGGCAGAGAGAAATTGTCGGATTGGGAAGGGATGTGGGCCGCTCTTCAAGAGGAAGAGATGAGGTGAGACTTAATCGAGTGAAAACTTGATGGCAACAGCAGCAGTGGGATGAAGCCCAAGGAGGAGGAGGAGAGTGCAACCCTTGTATCAAAGGGGCAGTAGGAGCAGCAGAGGAAGAAGAAGGACGTTTCTAAGATCAAATGTTTCTGGTGTGGTGAATTTGGTCACTACGCTACGCAGTTTCCTCTCAAGAAGAAGGACAAGGATGAGAAACATGATATGCATGCTGCAACCACAAGGATTGAGGAGAAGGAGTTTTCCATGATTGCCCAGATACCTCCAGGGGAGAGGTGGGGTGATCTAGTATTGTAGTTCGAAAGAACTGCAGATGTGCAGGATCCTTGAGGGGTCCACCCTTGGATCAAGACCTTGCTATAGGAGCCCATAGTTAGCAGTAGCAGGATGGACCAGTGTCAGGTGGTGCAGTTAGGTGCCAAAGTGACAGATACAGTGGCTAGTAGCATTCAAATACTGAGCATCGTAGAGCTAGGTGTTGGCAGCAGTGCAGTTGGCATAGAGTAGATTCAGCAGCAGCGTAAGGACTCCAGTGACAACACAAAGGCTAGCAATAGTCAGAAACCGAATGACGGATGCATCATATTGAACGTAGTTGGTTCAATATTTTGGATGTTTTTACGTTGTAGTTGTTGTAGAAGGCAGCAACAGCAGTTGGAGCAGAGTTGCAGTGTAGATGCATTTGACAACGACATGCAGAGTCAACAACAACATGGATGCAACACTTACGCAGTAGTTGGTGGGTAGTGATGTCAGACATCAACAGTGCAGAGGGAGATGTTGCAGAGTCAGGGTGACGCTTCAACAAGTTGCATTACTAGATCACTTTCCACGCTAAGAGGGAGTGTTGATTTTTGGTAGCATAGGATGTGCTCTAAGCCTCAAAATTGGCAGGGAGGATAGGACACATGTATTCCATAATACACAGAAATCGTTTTGGGAAATTCCACCCGCAGACGGTTTAATTAAAATAATTAATTATTTTTAATGGATGCCTAAGTCTAAACTTAGGAAATTAAAATAATTGAAGGGTATTAATTAAATTGGGGATGAAACTTCTAGAAGAAGATGATGATCAAGTCAAAATAATCTGATCCATTGATTAGAATCTAATATGGTTCGTTGATTTATCAATGAGAAGAATATAAGAAGAGGCTTGATGGGCATTTTGAAAACACATCAAGTGAGAGATCAGAGATCGATTTTCTCAAGAGAGCAATGCAACAGTTGTCGAAAAGGTCATGGAGAAGATTTCTTGCAGTGAGGGGCAAAGATGGTTTTTCGGTTGGAGAGTTTCCTGATTTGGAGATACATTGTAGAGGAGGCAAAGATAGATCCAAAAGAAACAACGCAGAGCCACGCTGGGCAGTGTAGAGCCACGCTGAGGCAACGCATAGCTTGAGAGGACATTCAAAATTTGCTTGAGAGTGGAGTTTTAGAGCCAGAAGCCGGGGTGTGAGAACGGAAGGGCATACGAGCCGAAATTCCAGAGGTAAATCGACCAACAAGAAGGGTGACGCAGAGCCTAGTAGTTGTGACATTGGACTATGTAGGTTGATGCAGAGGTAGTGTGGGGCTTGCCATCCAGAGCCTGGATCAATATCGAATTTCTAGTGATAGTGTGAAGTATTTCTCTCTAACTCTCGGCCAATCAGATTCTATGTATCAGATAACCAGTAAGGCATCCAGATATTGTATTTAGAAACTACTGCAAAATAATACAAACCCTCAACTGTTGCACCAATTTTCTCGCATTGGGTTATTTACAGTGTAACGCAGTAAATAACTTGCATGAATTAACAAGTAGGAGAAGTAATATCAGTTTGATGCAATAGGGATTTGGGTCACCAAATTTTCACACTTATCTCTTCTAGAGTAGCCACAAGTTTTGCCTTGGGATCTATTTCAACTACTACTTTAGGGTTCTCTTCACCATCATCCTCCTTTATGCAATTGGTGCCTTCATCCTTGTTTTTAAATGTCCTCTTTGGTTCTAGATTATTTTTTTTCTCTTTGCCACCATCTTCTAGATTTGAGGTCATGAGCAAAGGTACTTTTCAGTGAAGATCTAGAAGATTCTCCCAAAGTTATTTTTCTGATAAACATTTCTCCATTTTGACTTTTAAATGATCTGGTCTACCACTCAAGATTGCTTCCATTGCTTTTGTATTGGATTCTACTGACGCATATGCAGTAGTGTTTTCAGTGATAATTGATTTGCATACTTCATTGCCAAGGGCCATGAGAAAGAACTCCATTCTTGTACTCCATAGTTCAAAATTTGTTTAATTGAACATGGGGGCTTTGCCAATCTAATTTACATTTGTTTTAATAATTGGGGAGGAGATAATTTTAGGAGGTTTGGAGCCTTTCCTTCTTGATTTTTCCATTTGTGTTAGTACGATCTACCTTCCAGTTGTTAGGCTATGCTTGAAGGTACCGCTTCTAATTCCAATTGCTACAAATACTCAAGGGGGGTGAATCAATTTTTATTTTATGTTAAGATAACTTAATAAACGAAAATAAAAAATGTACAACAAAATAATAATTATACTAACAATAATGACAAGGAATCCAATCCTCTTTACAACAAATCAAGTACAATGATACTTCAGGGACCCAACCCTAGATGAAGACTCCAATCTTCAAATCAACCAAGATTCGATATGTACTATACCACCAAGCTCCAACTTGGTCTCTTTGAGGACTACAATCCTCTCAACAATTCAAGCTCCAACCTAGTTTTCCACAAGGTTCCAGCCTTGTGTGAGGACTTCAATACTCTAGGGCTCAACCCTCTACTTTAACTCTTCAAAATGGGTTTAGTACAGCGTCAGGACTTCAAATATTATCTTCAACAAGTCATGATTGATGTTCTCCAACAAGGCTCCGAAGATGTCGTCAAGAGGTCTACAAGATTAGCTTCAAAGGGCATCTAAAGATGTCTTCAATATGTCCTCCTCAGGTCCTTTTCAATCTAGCTCTATGAAAGTGTCTCCAAGTCTACCTTATCATCAGTTAGCAAATCATCCCCTCTTCATATCCCAAAAGCTACTTCATCATGCTTTCAACAATGATGCTCCATGATGTTCTTCAAGATGACCTCCAGAATTGATCCAAGCTTACCTTTGAACCTTTGACTCCAAGACTGCTTCAAGAGTAAAGACTACTTCAACAAGTCAAAGATTAACTTTAAAGATGCTTTCAAGGTTCCCTCCAACAATGCTCCAAGGGTGACCTTTAAGGATGTCTTCAACAATTCACTAATTAGTCAACAATGCATCCAGAGTGCTTCAAGATTTTATGCTCCAAAATATAGCTTCAATCATCTAGGCTGCTTTCAGATCTGCTCAACAAGTCTTCTTCTAACACAATTGTCCTTCTATTCCAAAGAGTACAAGAGGGGGTTGCTCCAAATCTGAGTATAGGTCTGGCTTCAAGATTTCCTCTATCTGCTCCAACAAGACTTCTTGGGTGTCTTTAATATTGGTCTTCAAGTATAGTCTTTAGGAAATTTTTGACAAGTCTACAAAATGAGCTCTGCTCCTAGAGACTTTAATTCTAAAGTTTCCTATAGATCTGTATGCCAAGTCTATTGTTCCAATGGATGAGATTGCTCAAATTTGCATGAAAAGATCACAGATATGAATGTTCCAAGGTGCTACAAAAGTTTGCAAATTTGTCTTTGGACTGAGCCACAAACAAAGCCTAAATTTTGAGGTTTCCACAAGTCTGGAAAATGGCCGAAATAGAGGTCCGCACAATACTAAAGTTGGGGCTCCACAGGGCTGAAATTTCAGATGCCACAGAGATTACACAGACCCGAAGTTGCAAAGGATGTTGTAGGTTCGAAGTTTCAGTGCCAAGGTGTCATAGGTCTCTAAAGTATGCCGAAATTCTACAAAAAGGAGGAGCTGACATTTGTGCCTTATTACAAGGCCGAAATCAGTTCCATCGGGGCTGTTCTTCAACGAATCCCAAAACTCTCATTGTAGAAAATTAAAACAATAATTTCCCTAAAATAATCCTTTAACCTTCGTCCTCCTTGGTCTCTTGTTTCTACTCTTTTTCTCTTTTTTCTTCTCTTCATATCTGAAACTTATCTCTGTGCTTTTTTTTACCAACATTAGGGGAATTTTGAGGTCTAAAATGGGCCTCCTAAGACAAATGTACAACCAAAATAAACTTTATACAAACCAATAGGATTCAAGATGATGATGTCAACCATGGGGGATGATTCACCATTTTTGGAGTAAAAAAGTAAAAAGATTAAAAAATAATAAAATAATAAAACTACTTTTTTAACTCGTATTTTCAACTTATCTCCCTAAGGTTTTACTCAAATTTCTAGTGGGAGTACTCGTTGGATGCAAAATTTAATTCTTCATCCAAGGAGTTCCCATGTTGCATGCTTTCGAGAAATACATGAAAAAACGTGATTGTGATCACATTTTTCATGTATTTCTCATTTTTCAGGAATTAGGGTCCATCGAAAGTATGCAACATAGGTACTCCCCATATGAGGAACCAAATTTTTCATCCAACGAGTGTTGCCGCTCGAAAATTGAGTAAACCATAGGGAGATAAGTTGAAAAAATAGTTTTTTCTTTTTTCCCTCTAAAATTTGATGATGTAATCTAATCTTATTTTATTATTTCCACTATTATTTTATACTTTCCTTAAGAGGCCCATTTTAGACCTCAAAATTCCCCTAATGATTGTTTTATGGAGCACGAGTAGGTATTTATAGTTGTTTGTGTATGTTGTGAAGAGACACAACCTTTGGAAGATGAGTCGATATGTAGTTGAGGTCGACCTGTATATAATATTTAACATTTATTTTAAAAAAAATTAACATATTTTTTGTGTTTCTTGTCTACAGGTGGACGCAGATATTGAGACTTCCTTTTGCCCATGAGCTAATCCAGCTACAAGGAGAAACCTTGTTGTATCTTTTGTTGTAGTGTAGACCTGTTTCGATACTTATTTTACTAAATTGTTCCCATTGCTCAACAATTTTAACATATAGTATCACTTTAGTGTTTATTTTCTTACAACCCACTCATAGTACTTGCTAGTTTTTATCTGGTTTGCATATGATACAGGACAACAACATATTTAACCATTAGGCCATTTCACTTGTCCAATTCATTCATTCACACTCTAGATTAGCTAGGGAATCCCCCTTGTGGTTTATCATTTAAAAGCACAACCCAAAGTGAGACAAGACTAGAGTGAGATGACATTGGCTCTTTAACTAGGAGTTAACCAAACACCTTCCTCATTTTGCAACTCAAAATTTTGGGTGCTAACAAAACCTATTCAATGTTGTTGCACCCATTTTCCAATGTTGTTATAATAAAGTGTGTTGCTCTTGGGCTCATATAAATTGTCTATATGATTGTAAATTGTAAGCTAAGTATTTCAGTTTGACTATAGCTTCTCCATGTTGTAATAACGAAAAGTTAAAGGTACACCCTTACACCCATAAATCTCTATGTGACATTATACTTGAATGTCGAGTGCATAAGGGCATATGCTAGACTAGTAGACGATCTTCTCATTGTGTGTGGATCAAATAGATAGTCAAGTCTTCTTCTTGAAATAACCCCACAATTAGGCCATTCATACTACTCTTTGACATCATTAGAATATGTGCATCATTTTTTACGTCCTACTATGAAGAAGAGTGACAAGTTAGAGGAGCAACACAATTTGGAGTCTTGTCCTATTTTAGTTTAATTTTATCATTCCATTCTTTCAAGTAGGAATACTATCCTTTTTAATATCTAAGATTATTTGTTACATTCAACAAGTCTTATCTTACTATATGCGAGACAAGTTAAAGGAGGAACACAATCTAGGGTCATTGTTTGAGGTCATAATGCAAGAGGTATAGAGGGATTACACTCCTCAAAAGTGTTGGGGAATTATGCCAATATTCCAACTTAGAGTCCAGGTAAATACCAATTGTATGGAGTCAATCATTGGTATATGAAGCCCTTCTTCATCCATGCACCCAGGATTTCATCAATGCATTGGCACCTAGGGTTCGCTTCAACAATGTTGGACATTGCATTAGCATCAATGGAAACCTCATACAATATGAATATGGCACTTGTCTACATCATTATCTTATACTTGGGTTTTAGCTTGCCTAGGAGTTGTACCATACATATGAGTTTGCCTACTCCTTCAACTGGTTACTCTTCTAGTGACTATGGAGTGTGCTTCAATTCCTCCTTTGTTGTTGTAGGATATCATGTGGTGCTCATTAGTCATGCTACCAAGTCACTTTTGTGTCATTCCATTATACATCCAAAGGAAGTCTTAGCCTTTGTCGACAATCTACAGTTTTTTTTTTACCTTTTTGAGTCGGCCATCCCTGTGTCAGTTGTACTTCATCATCTCATTACATCATCTCAGTTTGTTCCGTGTTTATTGATGGGGGATACATCAAGGCCCTCATTCGAAAGATCTTCTCCTGTCAACTTCAACTCATTATCTAGGAGCTTGATCTAGGAACCAATAGTACCTTGGAGCTTGCAAACCTTAGTGGCGGGTTTCCTTGCGATCGATAGTGGGTTTACATCATTGAATCCTAATCGGTCGAATCTTTGATTATTCGATGTCAACTCATCTATTTAGAATTAGTAGCTCATACTAGGTATCTTGGGGTCCATTTTCATCATTGGTGGGTACCCTTGCATCTATTAACAGTACACCTCATTGACCAGTAATCAAGTGGTTTCTACAATGCTCGACATCAGCATATGTATTCGCATGCTGTAGATTTGTACCATCGGGGTTATGTTGAAGACCTTGTGTTAGGGACATTTCACTCTTATATGGCACCCTGCCAAGGCTGCAACTGGAATTATGTATTATTTATGTACTTTGAGGACTACTCTAGGGAACCTCATATCTTATATGTCCATAGTCTTATTGATATATATTGTGACATAGATCCACACTGTATTTTTTGGTGGCTATGATCTATTTTGATTGGTCACATAGATCCATTGTGTATTGTTCGTGGCCATGTCTTAGCATTTCATGTCATGGATATGCGGTGTATGTTTGGCGGCCATTTTTAGTTCCTCTTTATGACCGAGCATGGGTATACCCACCTTGGGGATGTTATCAGCAGAGTTGAGACTTCAACACTTGAGTTTCTCCAATTCAGCTTTGTTGTCTTGGCTCCTTCCTCCCATTTTGTGCTTTAAATTTTGATGTCATGCATTTCAGCCATCAGTGTCTCTTCTAACCTCATGAATTAAGGGGCATCTGTTATAACCCTATTTGCCACTCCAGTATAGTAAGAGAGACCGAAGTTTAACTTACCTCAGTTGCTGGCTAGAATGCATCCCCTTTCACCCTTTTTTTACTAATGTGAGATTTATTCCATGTTAAAAGGGTGGAATTACATGATTGAGTTATTTCTCATAATTATTTTGTCAAAATTTTATAATTATGAGATACTAATTATTTCATAATTGAGATAATTGAGAAAAAAACTCAAATGTAGAAAAGGTTTCTAATGTTTGTTATTCCCAAGGAGATCAACTTCACCCACTTGTATATGTGTTGGCTAGGGGTCTATTATTGTAAAAGTTTCCCAACTTCTCGAACCCATAGGTATCTAGATACAATCTCCCATAGGATAGAATGAACCTATATAATCTCACCAAGAGGAAAGACGGTTATAGAAAGTATCCATATTATAGTGCAAGAGTTCTGTTGCATTGGGAGGAGGCCAAGTTGCAATTTGGAAGAGAGGCCTCTCTTGTTTGGAGGTATACACCTTATGTATTATCATTTTGGATTAATAGAAATATGTTCCTTTTCTATATCCATGTTTTGAATATGTTTTTTTCTTGCATATGTTGGTTTTAAGTTGATAGACCTTCTGCGGAAAGGCCATTGTTTGCTTGTTTGGTGGTGTTGTGTGTATGGTGTTGTTTTATTGTAGGTGAAATGAGATCTTCAAGTGTAAGTGGGCTTCCTTTGCATCAAACCCAAGAGAATCCACCAACCTGCAATTATACCAAGTTTCAACTTCTAATCTTCATCTTATCATGTACAAGTCTTGAATGTATTTGTTTGTGTAGGAAATGATTGGGTTTTGACTCTTTAATCTTGTTCGCGATCACACACACACACACAAATCTGGGTAGGTCATATTTTGATCTATTGGGTTAAAAGTAGCTTGTTGGCTCAGGCGAAATTCTCCATGATATCCCATTATGCATGTGTCTTATCAAAGCTAGAAGTCTTTCCAGCCTCCCACTAGAATAAAAGTGCCACTAGATCAAGAAGTAACTTGAAAAGGCCTCTCTCTCTCACCTCTTTAGCCGAAGACCTTAGACTAGACAAACTACAATGTTCATGGTGCACTATTGTTCTTCAAAAACAACTCTCCATTGTACATATGTCATACAAGAAATTGAAAGAAGATTTTTTTTCGATCCAGGGAGAAACATAACATGATCCAACCTACAAACATCCCCTAAATGCATATAAAAATAAATGGATCCAACTCCTTTCATAGGATAAGTGGCATCATTAATAAGTTCCATGTTCATGCCTCCCTCTAACCCTTAAAATTTTCCATATGTCTTGAAGCTCCATTATCCACATATTATCCAACACTATACATAAGATGAGAGGACATGTAAGCAACCAAAGCCATATCCATATTGGAAATCAACATTATCAAGAAGATCCTCCACATACCACAAAGGTTTTTTTTGCATCTATCATAACGAATCAACCATTGAAAATAAAATCATACTAGTCAATAATCCCTAGAACAATCAAACACTTATCAAAGGTCCTCTTAGACACCACACTAGAAAAAATAAATCCATAACAACCATCAATGTAGAATACCCATCATCTCCCATTACGAGAAAAATCCATCATAAACACACACTAGTGTTTCACACCCAAGTACCTCTTCTAGGTAACTTCTAGCTGAAATACAAGTTCCCTCTTATTCTAGAGTGATCTTAGCCATAACAAGCTCTAAAACCATGTATAATTTTTTGCACTTTGACTTTTAATGCAAAACATGAATTTGATTCCATTATCTAGAGGTTTCACAGATCTTAACCCTATGAATTTGTAGCCTTAGGTTGTTATGAAATAGAGTACAAAACAATCTAAATGGTGCAATATTTCAATTTATGACTTAATTTTCTAATCAATTTCAAGAGGAAAGATACCAAGCAACCTATATAAGTTATAGTAGATCTAATAAGTCACTTTTAAACTAGTGACAAAAACAACCCTTTTATTCTTAAATGATGATGTTGAATCGCTTAGCAATTGTTCATTTACTTATATAAATTCATCAAGACATATAATCCCTGAATGTATATGGTTGAAAATCAAATTGAAATTTTCAATAAGTTTTGGACCATTGAAAAGTTCATTAATATGCTCAACATGAAGTATACCATATTTTTGTCTCAAGGCTTGTACAAGTTCACTAGCTCTCTAAAACCATAGTTAGGAAAAAAACATGAAAACCCCAGGTCAACTAAGGAACTCCAATATGCAATAATCACTCCAACACATCCTCCAAGACAATAAATTATCCTCTTCTTCTTCTCCACTAAAGGTAACCTAGGCTTTTATCACAAAATCCTAATCTCAAACCTATGAGGGATGAATGCTAACCCTAGACTTCTAAGATCCTCCAATATAGTCTAAGTAGACTAACAAACCCTAGAAACTCCAAGAGAAATAGAGATCAAGTACAAGTAGAGTGCCAGGAGGGACAAAATAGTGATCATTACCAATGTATCATCCATAAGAGTAAGCTTTGGTCACAACAACAAACTCCAAATGAAGATGTTTCCTCTGGACTTTGTAACCACCTCAGGCTCATGAGGAATCCCTAGTGACTTCCTCCAAGAAGCTAAATACAAAGAGGAGATATAATGATGCCATGTGATGATTGTGATGACTGCTTCCTTGATTTATATTAGAGGTAAAATAGGCTAACAATACAATATGAACGTAAGCCCTTACAAGTGGCATGCAACTATCACTTGTAGGCCAACATAAGTGAAGCGCTTGACTCCAAAATACACATGCCATGGTCCAAGATGATGTCATACATAATAAGGGATCTAAGATGGTTTAACTACACAAGCTAATTTTGCATCCATCCATCGCAAGCCTTTAAAGATTTGATATATCCTTCTAATCAGTGTACTCTATTGGGTTCTCTTGCTCTTGTAAGAGCATTGTCATAGCTAGGTGTCCTTGAGACAATTGTAAGCCTCCAAACAAGAATTCAAAAAACCCCATGCTATATAGGGCCTGATGCACTTCTCTATTTGATATGTTTTTTATTGTTAGTATTTGTTGTGCTAATATCAATTACATATTTATAAACATGTGTTTGCTTATTGCTTTTTGTACTAAGGTTTCATTAGTTGTTTGTGTAGGTAAATTTCCTTAAGTTTAATATGACATTCATGAGAAAAATAGCTTCAAAAAAAAGTACTAAATAGCAGACATTCAAAGTACAACAAACCATCAAAGAGACACTTTAACATAGTGTTTTGATGAAGGAGTTCACCCCTCCTGGGCTACATCTCCTTGGTCCAACTTCCATGGCTTGGACCTTTGCATTAGCTCATTATGGAAAATGTTGTTATAAAAAGCTCTATGGCTCCTGATACCTGCACCAATGTGTTTAGAATGTCCAAATTAGCCAAGAATACCTCTTCCTGAGCTCAATTTGGTCGAAATTTGTCTTCTCTATGACTAAGACAGTCTTTTTCCTAGAAAAATTCCTCTAATTCTGGAATAACTCCAATTAGAACCGCTAAATGTGGAGGTGGGCCCGAAATTAGTGGCACTGCCAAAATTTCGTTGTTTTAAACTTGGGCTTAATTAATGGTTAACTGCACTTAATTAGATTTAAACCTAGATTAGCGCTAACCATAACCTTAACATCCGGCGGTTTTGGTGGGGGTTGTCACATGTGATGGTTAACATCGCATTAATCGTCAAATTGATAGACCTGCTAGAGCCATCGGAGTGGTTAATCGTTTGTTGTTATAAAATTTGCGTTCGCATGTTGGAGATTATTGCGGTGTTGGTGAACTGTCCGTCAGGTTAACACTAACCGTGATTGTAATGTTTTTTGTTGCGGTCACATGCGGAGGGTTGGCCTACGGGCTGGCCCTCCTAACCACCCGCTCCAACATCACTAAACTTTAAATGAATGTGGAAAGTTATACAATTAAGTGACAATGGATTACGGAGGCGGTTAAGGCTTGTGGTCTATGTGCCAGAGGTCGTGGGTTCAACCCCGACTTCCACCAAAATTTTGTTGAACTGCACTTTGCTTAAGCCGTTGGGAGGTGCCATGTGGCGGCCTCCGAGATTTCCATGTGGCATTCTTTCATTGGCCCAAAATAAAACCAATCACACTGTGCCAACACAGCAATCTAAAACCCAATGAAATGATGCCACTTTTCCATCTATGATTCGTTGTTGACCATCATTGACCCTGCCTAGTCACTTTCCACGTCAACAGTACGGACTGCTGACTTCGCATTGACTTTGCATTTTTTTGTTGCAAATTTCGCATGTTTAGCAAAGTGATTAGAACACAATAAATTTCTCATAGGAACTCAGTTTTCTGCGAAACGAGTTGTGTTCGGATCGTTTTTCTGAGATGGACGCGATTGTTCAGGTTTCAAGCCATTATGAAAACTTTGATTTGAGAGCTAAATCTAAGCACCTAATCGTTCCTCCCCACTAGAAGCCTTTTGGACCCCAAAATATACTATCAATTGTTCAGCAGGTGAAGGTATAGCTCCCTCACCTTCTTGATCTGCAACCATTTGGCTTGAGAAGGTTTTTGTCCCTTGATTCCCTCTCTAAGATGTTCGACATCCCCTCTCTTCGAAGTCCTGATTCTTCTGTCAAGTATGAGATCTTGTTGAAGCTCATCTAGATATTCTAGTGAGAAATCATATATTGATGGCAGTTGAACATGCTCTCCTTAATCATCAATCAAAGGAGGCTCAAATAATCTCAAATTCTCAACATTAACAACATAGTATATTTTCATATAAGGAGGCAAATCAAGCTTAAAAGCATTATTACCAATTTTTTCCAAAATTTTAAAAGGACCATAAAGAATTGGTTTAAGCTTTTTACCTTCCCCTTTAAGTCTCTCTTTGCTAATATATAACCAAACTTCATCGCCAACTTGAAATTTGTGATCAACAGAGTGTTTGTCATGCCTTGCCTTGTAGTTGCTTTGACTTTTCTCAAGATGTTCTTGCACTGTATGATGTATCAACTGAATTTGCTCTATGAACTTCCTTGCCTTATCGATGTCACTGTGACCATCGATGGAGACATCTTTCTCAAAGAGGAAGTCTAATGGCGATCTTGGCAAGTACCCATAACATGCCTCAAATGGCATGTGTTTGTGGAAGAATGCTTTGCTCTGTTGTATGCATGCTATATGTAATGCAACTATTCATCCCACAACTTGGGATATTTGTTGCAATATCCTCTAAGAAGATGAATAATTGTTATGTTGACCACCTCGGTTTGTCCATTTGTTTGTGGATAAAAGGTTGTACTCTTCTTCAACTTTGTGTCCATCATGTTGCACAAATTTGACCAAAAATTCCCAACAAATCGAGAATCTCGATCACTTACAATAGAAGTAGGAAGACCAAAATGAACCCATATGTTTTGGAAGAAAAGATGAGTTGTTTGTTCAGTTGTAATTTTATTTTTAGATGGTGTTAGTATGCACATCTTGTTGAACCTGTCTACAACTACATACAAGTAATCATGACCTTTCCTTGACAATGGAAGACCTCCTACAAAATCCATTGAGATACTCTCCCATGGACGTGAAGGTACTGGAAGTGAAGTGTATAAACCAAGTTTCCTATTGTTAGGATTACTTGTAGCACATAAAGAACATCCTCTTATGAAACGAGAAACATTATCTAATATGCGTGGCCAATAACAATACCTTTGAAGATTTGCTATTGTCTTGCCTACACCAAAGTGTCCAGCAATCGATGAAGTGTGTGCCTCCCTTATGATACTATTTCTTTCTCCCTGTGGAATACACAACTTGCCCAAGTGATACAACAAACTGTTATGTACATGATAATCCAACTCTTCAATTTGGTTTCCTTGACTCAAGCTTGCATATACTTCTTAAAAGTCACTATCATTTGCATATCGTTCTATGTAGCTTTCATGCAAAACAGAATTATGCTTGAGTATAACAAATGAATTTACAATAGGCCTTGAAAGCATATTAGCTACCTTATTGTAGATTCCCTTTTTATACTTGATAACCAAATGAAATTGTTGTAGAAAACCCATCCATCTGAAATGTCGTGACTGCTACAACTTTGACTGTGACTGTAAGTACTGCAATGGTCAATGGTCAGTATGGATGATGGTCTCCTTCCCCATCAAATAGTGCTTCCATTTCTTAACACTTTGTACCAATGCATAAAGTTCATTGTCATAGGTAGGATAGTTAGTTACAACTCCATTAAAGATTTCAGAATGAAATGAAATCGCCTTACCATGCTACAATAGAACTGCTCCCATGGCATAATCGCTTGCATCTGTTTGAATTTTGAATGGTTGTCTAAGATCTGGAAGAGACAATACCAGCACTGAACTTATATTTTGCTTCAAAGCATCAAATGCTTTTTGTTGTACATCTCCCCAATGGAAGACTTTCTTGACACTTGTCAATGCATGTAATGGAGCTGCAATGGAAGAAAAATTAGCAATAAACTTTCTACAATATTGTGTTGCCCCTAAAAAACTTCTTACCTCTATAACTGTATTGGGTTTGAGCCAATTTAGAATGACCTCTATAACTGTATTGGGCTTGAGCCAATTTAGAGGGGTCTATCTTCATTTCACCTCCTCCAACAATGTATCCCAAATATGCCAAAGAATTCTTGCCAAATTCACATTTCAACATCTTTAAAAACAAATGTTCTTTTCTCAAGACATCTAGTACTTTGTTTACATGCATGACATGTTCATCTCTTGATTTGCTGAATATGAGAATATCATCTAAGTAGACAATGAAAAAATCATCTAAAAATGGTCTCAATACATCATTCATTACCCTCATGAAAGTAGCTGGAGCATTTGTAAGACCGAAAGGCATAACAAGCCACTCAAACAATCCTTGTTTAGTTTTAAATGCAGTTTTCCAAATGTCTTCTTCAACTATCCTAACTTGATGATAACCACTTCGTAAGTATAACTTAGTGAAATAATTTGCATACCTCAACTGATCAAGCAAATCATCAATTCTTGGGAGTGGATAATGATTTTTTACCGTGATTTTGTTCAGTGCACGGAAATCCACACACATGCGCCAAGTTCCATCCTTCTTTGGCACCAAGTCAATGGGTGAACCACATGGTGTAGTAAATGGGCGTATAATACCTTTTTTCAACAATTCTTGACTTTTCTTTTTGATTTCCATGCTCTCCATAATTGACATGCGATACATGCCAATGTTTGGAAGTGGAACATCCTATTGCAACTGAATCTCATGCTGAATTCCCCTATTGGGAGGTAACCCCTTTGATTCTTGAAACATCTCTCCATGCTTGCTTACCACATCAAACAAATCAAATTTCAATTTATCATCACACCCTTCAAAATATTCATAATCAATATCATTCTTTTTCTTGATCACGAGAAGCACAAAATGTTTACTTGCATTTACTAGTCTCTTCATCTGCCCTGCATTAACTAAAGAAATGTTCAGCTTTTTGCGATGGGCTCTCACAATTTACTCCACCCCATTCTTGAGCAATATGTATTTGTTGTCATGGCAATAAAATACTGTTTTCCTATCATACAAATAAGGACTGCCCAAAATAATTGTTGATATGTGAAGTGGAACTACATCTAACTCAACTTCATCAATAAACTTTTTAGTAATGACGAACTTGAATAGACACTTTCTTGTAACATGTAAGTTTGCATTGTTAACTATCCAACCCAATGGATATGGCTTATGATGAGGTACAGTTTCAAGGTTTAGTTTTTTAAGCAAGTCTTCTGAAATCAAGTTTGATTGTGATCCACTATCAAACAATGCATCAATATTTGTATGATTTGAAATCACTCTTACATGAAACAACTCTATTCTTGACTCTTCATTTGGAGTGTTGTTTTGACTATGTGAGGAACTAGTGCTTGCAACAGTTTCTTTCCTTTTTGTGACGTGGATGAAATCTTGGTCTCATCACCAGAATCTAAACCAAGGTCATGTTGTGTGGTAGCGATCGTCTTTTGTTTTCCCTTATTGTTTTGTTTCTTAGGACTTAATTTGGGATGCAATTTCCAGTAGTGGGCTTCATCATGCCCCTCTTTGGAACAGTGTTTGCATGTGATTTTCTCCCCTTCTTCTTCATACTTGCATTCTTCTTTCCTTTCCATTTTCCACCCTTCTCTTTCTCCTTACCTTTGAATGGCTTCCTCTTACTACCCTCTTCCTAAATGTTCTTTCCCCTTGCTTCAAGGTGCGTGGCTTGCACACATACCTCATCCAAATTGCTTGGATTGAACATAAGGATAGTATGTTTCAAATAGGAATGTAAACCCCCAATATAATTTAGCAGTATATCTTGGGAATTCAAATTTACTCCTAACAACAAAGCCCTTTTCCTAAACTAATGTGTATAATCTTGGATTGTTTGATCTTTGAGCTGCCTAAAATTCTACCAATTCATAATGGCTTTTTTCATATAGGCTAAAGGATAAAAATGTCTTTTAATTGCAAAATCAAATTCAACCCAAGTAATGGATATCTTACCATGGATTCACATTTCCTCTTGAGTCTTTGCTTCCCACCAAACTAATGCAACTCCTTCTAGCCTCAGTGAAGCCAACTGGATCTTTATTTCATCTTCTTGAAGGTTCTAAATTCTGTAGTATACCTCTAATTTTCGAATCCAATTGTCCAAATTTTCAGCATTCACCTCTCCATTATACATGGGAAGTTTGAATTTTATGTCCAATTTGAGTAAGGGAGTCTTTCCTTTTGGGGTTTTTGAATGAGCATGGGCAGTTTCAGTGGTGGTAGTGGAAGATGATGCTATGTGAGATGATGAAGATTATGAGGAAGATGATGAGGATGGTGGAGATGGAGGTGGATTTCCACCATTCCCTTTTGAATCCTTCTTCTCATCTTTTTTATCCTCTGAGCTTCCTTCTCCATGTGGAGGTTTAGAACTCTCTCCAACCATTCTAGTGTTCCTCTCTTCATAGAGGACTTTAACCATCTCAGTTAAAGTGAAGAAATCTTTCTTGAATTCTTCCTCTTCTGAAGAAGGACCTTCAGGCTCTCTTTCTCCAGACATAATGGTTGTGGATTCAGGCTCAGAAACTGGTACTACTTGTACCTCTTCAATCTCAGTTGAAGGCAAAACTTGAGGAGTTTCAAGTGCAGCTGGAATTGGAACTTTGGGTGGTGGAGATTGTGGCCTTGTGGCTCTCCTTCTTCTGGGCATTACCTCAGCAGTTGCAACCAATAGCTTCCATTCTTCTTTCTGTAACTTTAACTTTGTAATCATCACAAATTTTCAACCATTAAAACCCTAATTGCACAAACTCAAGCAATCAAGCAATTCAACCTGCTCTGATACCAACTTGATCTATTTTTTATTTTTAGTATTAGATGTGCTAATTGTTAGTGTCAGTCTTTCCAGCCTTCCTCCAGTGATCAAATATGCTCTTACAAAGTGGTCTCAGAGTGTCCAGGTCAAATTTTGTCATTTCAAAAAGTTTTCAAGCAAAATTTGGTCACTAGGCATTAGGTCTAGGGTTTGCTTTCACTCCTTCTAAAATTGTCCAAATGTCGGTCCATGTCATCATTCAGCTGAGTCTATCATCATTCATAGGGTTGTCATCATCATGTCAAGTTCCATTGGGTCATTTTACACCTTGTTCATGCTTCAGTTGCGCCTAGGCAAGGTTCATTTCCCTCTCCTAGGGTTTTGAAGGCAATTTCTTTTGGATGGTCAAATCATCAGAAAAACTTGCATCCTAATGTTCATACACCTTCCCCTATCCTTAAAGTACTTTATCAAACACTTCCCATCACTGAGATTCCCCAAATTCCTCATTTTTGCACAAACCCTAGTTTCTTGCTACAACTTGGCAATTTTCTAGGTTGGGCCTGTGTTTTGCCCGTTTGGACCCCTTCCCCTCACTCAATCTCTGAGATTCCACTTTTCTATGCTTCCTAACATCCCTCCCTACTCCCCAAAATTTCCCCAAGAATTTACAAGCCCCTCATCCCCTTCATTTCGCTTAATTTCCACAAAATTCCTTGTTTCACACATCAGGATAAGTTTCACTCAAAAGATGTTTCAGAGCAATCAAAGATGAATTTTGGAAAATTGAGAAAGCTTTTTGTCCACAACATGCCAAAGAAGAAAAACTTCCCTCACTTTTTACACAGGTGTCAGGGTTTTAGAGAAATGCCAAAAATACAATTGCCTCGAGAGAATCAAATGCACCTCTGAAGTGACCTTGGGAAAATCAAGTTTTCTCCTAGCTTGGTTGGCCAAATTACTTTCTTGATGAGTCAAATGATAACTAGATACAAAGAGATTTCCAATGAGCTATCATGAGCTCAATTTGGAGTTGAGGAAGGCATTCAAAAGTTGACTGCAACAGCGCTCTACCTTGAGGCAGCCTCATTTGGCACATTTTGACCAGTCTTGGGAGATTTGATTTTTGACAAGGCAAATGAACTCCAAATTGAAAAATTCCAGCTGGGTTGGAAAGTAGACTCAAAGACCTTTCCAACGAGCTATCCTGCGCCCGATTTTGACACCGGGAAGGCCTCCAAAAGCCTCCTGCAAAATGCACTATGTTGCTGAGGGCGCGCTACGCATCAGGAAGGGCGCGCTACGCGTCAGGGGCGCGCTACGCATCAGGATGCCTTTCTCAGAACAAAATTGCTCGTGCGCTACGCGTCAGAGGGGCGCTACGCGTTGGGCAAGTCGCGCTACGCGTTGGGTTTTTCACCCAAAAACTTGCCAGCAAGCTATCAAATCCCCTCATCTCCGTACAAATTTGCAGGTAGGCTCACATCCACCACTTGTGCTTGGCTTTTGAAAGATAAATGTAATGGGTTCATGAAAAGTTTTCCGTGGATATCCAAGTTTGAAGCACTCCTTTTGTCAATATAAAAAGTGTTGTAGGGTTTGAAAACAGTGTGTTACCAAGGTTGTATTCTTCCTCGTTTCCCTTTGGCATATTTGGCACTTGAAGACAAAGACATCAAGCCTTCATTCCTCATTTTCAACAAATCTGACATACACTTGGCATAGACTTTCAATACCATGGAGGCGGGCACCAATACATCATATGACCAAGACAACGACTCTACAACAGAATTACATGCACCGGGAGGGCACTAAAATGTCAAAAAGGGAGGATAGACTCCAAATTTTGGCCGAAGCCTCTTTGACTGAGCATAATACTTGATTGGGGACCCCCAGCCCAAATTTCAAGAAATTTGGGAAAAAATTTGTCAATTTTGAAATTTTTATGTAAAAACAGGTTTTTGCTCTCAACGCGTAGCACGCCGCGCGCTACCCTGAAGATGGGGAGGTCCATTTCACAAAAACTCTACATTTTTGGATTTGTCATGATAAAATACACCTGCTCAGCCACTGCCAAGACATTTCATTAAGTTTTGGGCCCCCAAAAGGTCAAAAAACAAAAAAACATGCAAAAAATGACCTTCTGCCCCTTTTTGGACACACAGGAAGCAGTCTTGGGAGAATTCACTTTTGGAGGGGCAAATGGGCACCAAATTGAGAAATTCCACTTGGGTTGGAAAGTAGACATCCAGACCTTTCCAACAAGCACACCTGAGCCTCATTTGGATGCCGAGAAGTGCCCCAAAAGTGGGCTCAAAGGCGCGCTACGCGTTGAGAAATGGCGCGCTACGCATCAGGGAAATTTGCCAGTTTTTCATCTACAGCTCAGGACAACGCAGCTTTTGACTAGTTTTGACTTTTCATGGGATTTTTCACCCTCTTTGATGTAACTAATGTATTTTCATGATGACATGACATTTTTTTACCTATTCTAGAAGATTCATTCATAAAATAGCAAAAAATTAATGAATGAATTGGTTTCCTAACTTATAGAGGCAAGTTGTTTTGATTGCCTAGATTGTAGTGCTCAGTTTAGAATTGGTTGAAACAGCTCCTAGGATGATGAGCTCGACCCCTAGAGGCTAGGGAATGGGTTGGCATGGTCTATATTATGTATTTTCTAAATCATTTTCATGGTTGGAGAGGTTGGACTCTTGAGGGATAAGCTTAGACTGTATTACTCTTTGTATCTCTGCAATTTTGGCAAAGGAAAGACCAGGGTTTTGCAGCACTATTTGGGATTCCTGTGGTTATTTGTGTTGATGGTGTGTTTCTCTCATGTACTTGTAAGTGTGTTATGTGTATCATTTTCCTACCTCTCTTTTCTGCACATTAAGTAAATGAAGTGTTAAGGTAGAATTCATAATTTATATGCTCTGCCTTTAAGTTTGCTTAATATCTATGTTTTCCTCTGTCTAAAGAGAATTCTCGAAAGTTTCTTGCTCTCTTTAGCCCCTCACCGGTCATTTCTATCCATTCACTTAATTCAAAGGCATCAAGACAATCTCCTACCTTGCCCCAAAAAGACCTCTGCAAAAACTGTGTCTCATCCCTGCAGCCAAAATTGTTGTGCTCAGTTTTCCACCAAAACTCTAAAAACTTAAAATCAAACTTCCCCTATCAGTTTACTAGCCTAAAATCCAGTGTTCTATATTGGTCATCTCCGCCCTTTTGAAAACCTTTTACCGAGATAGACACGGAGAGAGCCCTCTCTTGCCCCGTAGGGCTAGCTATGAGGCTAAGTGGTTTGATGTTGCCTTGGATTTTGTCTTTTTCAGCCTGAGGCCAAATTCAAGCGCTAACACTAATATCAATTACAAATTTATAAACATGTGTTTTCTTATTTCTTCTTGTATTGTTGTTTCATTAGCTGTTTGTGTATGTAAACAAGTAAATTTCCTTAAGTTTAATATGACATTCATGAGAAAAATAGCTTCAAAAACAAGTACTAAATAGCAAACATTAAAAGTACATCAAACCATCAAAGAGACACTTTAACACGGTGTTTTGATGAAGGAGTTCACATCTCCTGGGCTACATCTCCTTGGTCCAACTTCCATGGCTTGGGCCTCTGTATTAGCTCAATATGGAAAAATGTTGTTTTACAAAGCTCTATGGCTCTTGATACCTGCACCAATGTGTTCAAAATGTCGAAATTAGCCAACACCTCTTCCTGAGGTCAATTTGGTCGAAAATTGCTTTCTCTATAACTCAGACAGTCATATTCCTAGAAAAACTCCTCTAATTCTGGAATAACTCAAGTTAGAGCCGCTAAATTTGGAGGCGGGCCCGAAATTAGTGGCACCGCCAAAATTCCGTTGTTTTAAAATCGAGCTTAATTAATGGTTAACTGCACTTAATTAGCTTTAAACCCAAATTAGCGCTAACCATAACCTTAACATCCGGCGGTTTTGGTGGTGTTTGTCACATGTGATGGTTAACATCGCATTAACTGCCAGGTTAATAGACCTACTGGAGTCGTCGGAGTGGTTAACCGTTTGGTGTTATAACATTTGCGTTCACATGCCGAAGACTGTTGCGGTGTTGGTGAATTGTCCGTCAAGTTAACACTAACCATGACTTCGATGTTTGTTGTTGCAATCACATGCGGAAGGTTGGCCTGCAGGCTAGCCCTCCTAACCGCCTGTTCCAACATCATTAAACTTTAAATGTCTACGAAAATCTATACGGTTAAGTGACAATGGATAGCGAAGGTGGTTAAGGCTTGTGGTCTGTGTGCTGGAGGTCATGGGTTCAACCCCGACTTCCACCAAAAATTTTTTGAACTGCACTCTGCGTAGGCCTTTGGGAGGTGCCACGTGGCGGCTTTGGGCTTGCTACCTGGCATTCTTTCATTGGCCCAAAAACAAACCAATCACACAATTCTAACACACCAATCTGAAACCCAATGAAATGATGCCACTTGTTCATCTGTGGTTTGTTGTTGACCATCATTGACCCTGCCTAGTCACTTGCCACGTCAGTGGTACCGACTGTTGACTATGCAGTCATTGGGCATTCTTTTTTTGCAAATTTTGCCTATTTAGCAAAGTGATCATAACACAATAACTTTCTCACGCGAACTCGGTTTTTAGCGAAACAAGTTGCATTAGGATCGTTTTTCCAAGACGGACGCGGTCGTTTAGGTTTCGAGCCATTCCGAGAACTTTGATTTTCGAGCTAAATACTAAGTGCCTGATCACTAATATTCACAATACTCCTCCCAAGTAGAAGATTTTTTTACCAAGCAAATATACCAATTGACCAATTGTGCTCACTACCAAAAGCATTGCAAGTTTGGTTAAGGACTCTAACTGCAAACTTTAGCAATTGAGGACATTGGTTGCCAAATTACTCCCACAAATGTGCTGTAAAAACAAAGACTATAGTTAGTTCATTGTATAACAATTTAGATTCTAAGCTTGGATAACAAAGAATTTTTTTACAGATTGAATTGCAAACAATTGAACTTAAAAAATAAAGGAATTGCTCACTTGGTTGATCCACGTGTCTTGCCATCTTTGCCAAGTTTTTGCCAAAGGTACTTGAGGCCCTAGTGAAAACATTGATTTTTTATGTATTTACAACTGCTCAAAGTCATTAGAGGGCCATGCACTCTAACCTCTCGTACAACCCATCTTTAACTTCCCTAGTGTAATATTCTCCTAGCTTATTTTTATAATGATACATTGGGTTTAGGAAATACCTAGTTGCATGTATTGGGCGATGGAGTTGATTGTTCCATCTATTGTTAGTGATCTCCCAAATTGGCCCATATTTACCTACTTTATCTTTATAGGTTGCTCATATCTTCTCCATTTCTTGATCCATAGCCTCATAAATGTAGATTATGGCCAATTTTTCCTCATCCACCACCCATAACACCTTAACAAGGGGCTCTCCAATTTTCATAACCTTCACAGATTTTTTCCAAAAAGAGTTGTCAAAAACTTTCTTTTTTGTGTCTTTTCCATCTTGTCTAAAAACCCATCGAGATGAATTCCATTCATCACAAGAAAAAAATTATGCAAGTTTTGTTGTTGAGAATTGAGAGATTGCAACATAAGGAAGTGATTTACAAATATTGTAATGGAAGTCCTAACAAGCTCCTTACCCCTAGTTTTTTTCCTTATTACGCTCAAAACCTGAGTGGTTGTAGATGTATTTTATGATATAATTGACAGGTTCTGTAGTTTTCTTTACCCGCTCCACTTTTCATATGTCCTCGAACATGGGGTCTATGCAATGTGTAACACATAGGGTCCAAAATATGGTCCTATATTTGGACTCTAGCATATTTCTAGCTAGAACATAGTTTGAGGCATTATATGTGATAACCTGCACAACATTTTTCTCCCCCACTATCCTAATCATCTCATCCAAAGCTCAAATAGAATATTTGCATCCTCCACCATATCAGATGCATCAATTGATTCTAAAAACATGGTTCCTTGAGGGCAAGAAACAAGGAAATTAATGATAGTGTGGTTCTTTCCATCAATCCATCCATCTGACATGATGGAATAGCTTGTTTTAGCCCATGAATCTATATACTTAGTCAATTATTATTCAATGGACAGAATCCCTTTTTGAAAAAGACTTCCTCTCATGCCATGCATACTAGAGCCTTTAAAGCCCTTTCCTACAGATATAATAGAGTCCCGCATAGCTTGGTAATAAGATGATCTGTTAATGGAAAACATATTATAGACTATGTGTGTAGTTGCCTATGTTACTTAGTGAAACGGATCAAAAATATTGCGAATAACATAAACACTTAAACAACTAGAAAACACATCAACACAACCAAATTTAATAAAGGAGTTCACCAGACTTCCTGGCTACGTCTCCTGGTCCTTTCTCTTCTAGTGCTGATCTCTCTATTATGTCTTCAAATTGTTGTTACAGGTGTGAGCTTAGAAACAGAGTCTCAAATACGAAAATGGATCTCACCACTATGTTCAGCTCGAGTTTTCGAGTCAAAACGAGTATACACTCAACCGTACTTGGCCACTATGACCTAAAGACCCCCTGGAACGGTTCAAAACCACACTGTCAACTTTTTTGGTGATATGGTATTAATATACCATGTTAAGTTACAAAGTACAATAAACACGGAATAATACGATTACATTAAAAATAGAGGATAAACCAAAGGACCGGCGGGCGTGGAGTTAACCCCGACTGTCTGACCTTTTCCCGGCGCAGATCCCGATACCAAGTGATCCAACAGTTATCGCGTCCCGTTTGTCAACTAATCCAGACGATCTGCACCGTCGATCTGTCCTACTTGATCCGATGACTGTCGCACAATCTCACGCTCCAACTAGCACGTCGATTAATTCTCCGAAAGCATGCGAGAAAAGTTGTTTCAAGATGCTACGTGTCGACTGCTGAGTGGAATCGCGTAGATTTCTAAAAAACCATTTCCATCCTTTGAGGCGTGCGAAAAACCGTTTACTGCTTCCCTGCCAGAACTCAAATAAGTTTAACTTCTTTTGAATAACCTCATCGCGTCTGTTTTCAAGGATAAACTGCTTGCATGTCTCGACGCGATATGCGTCAATCTCCTTTGATCGAATGATCCAATGCCTGTGGTGTGAACCAATCACACATACGCCATTCCTTCTCTACTGACATCATCCAGAACTTGTGACTCATTCTCAGGTTGCCATGTGTCTTGCTGACATAGGCATTGACTTTTGACCTAAATCTTTAATTGGCTCTAATTTCTTCATTCGAACTCGGATTTACATGTTGTTTGCACCATTGGATTCGTATTAACGAGCACTTTGACTTGAGCCTACTTTCACCTCCATTTGAAGACTTTTGATGTAGAGGAAAAACTGAATCCATTTTGGATCACTCCTCTCCACTAGAAGCTTTTGGTCCAGCAAAAGTTGGTTTTAGCTATCGAGTAAGTGGGGATAAAGTTCCCTCACTTTTCCAATATCTATCCATCGTGATTTACTTGGATTTGTACCTTTGAGTCCAACTCGAAGATACTCAACATTTCCCCTTCGCGAAGTTCTTATCCTCCTGTCAAGAACTGTGTCCTCCTGTAACTCATTGAGATACTTGGGCAATAGATCTTCAATGGAAGGTAGTTGACCTTGCTCTTCAGGATCTTCAATCAATGAAGGTTGATATAGTCGCAAGTTTTCAACATTTACGACAAAGTAGATTTGCATGTAGGCTAGTAGATCTAGGCGGAAAGCATTTTCACCAATTTTATCAAGTATTTTGAAAGGACCATATCTAATTGGTTTCAACTTTTTGTCTTCCCCTTGCAGTCTTTCTTTGCTGATATACAACCAGACTTGATCACCAACTTGAAAACTATGCTCAACTCGATGCTTGTCATGTCGAGCCTTATACTTTGCTTGCCTTCTTTCTAGTCGTTCCTATACTGTCTGGTGCATTTCCTGGATTTGTTCAATGAACTTGGTTGCTTTGTCCACATCACTGTGTCCATCAACTACTATTTCTTTACCAAAGACAAAATCCAAGGGAGACTTTGGTATAAAACCAAAACAAGTCTCAAAAGGAGATCTCTGAGTAGAAGAATGTTTTGCATGGTTGTAAGCATGTTGCACATAACAAAAATTTTCATCCCAAAGTTTGGGATGCTTACTGCAATATCCTCGAAGCAACTGTATCATTGTCATGTTGACCACTTCTGTCTGACCATCTATTTGTGGATGGAATATTGTGCTCTTCTTTAACTTTGTGTCCATTAACTCCCATAGACTTGACCAAAATTTCCCAACAAATCGAGAATCTCGATCATATACAATAGAAGTGGGTAACCCAAAATGAACCCATACATTTTGAAAGAACAACTTTGCAGTTTGTTCAGCTGTGACCTGTTTATTACATGGTGTCAAAATACACATCTTACTGAACCTATCCACAACTACATACAAATAATCATGACCCTTTCTAGACTTTGGCAATCCCCCAACAAAATCCATGGAAACACTTTCTATACAAGTGGAGTATACAAGCCTAATTTTCTATTACTTGGCTTGCTTGTAGCACACATAGTACTGTTGGAAATACTGAGAGGGTGGGTGAATCAGTATTTTCTTTCAATTTTTATTATTACCAGTTTAATTCTTCACAATTTAAATAGAGAAATTGTTGGGTTGTGTTATATTCTTTCCACGACTAGCCCACATAGTTAACCGGGGGTTAGAGGGGGCTGGAACCCCCCTTCATTGTGCCGATTGTGTAGCAAGGGGGGGTCACAAGGGGTTTGAGGCGTACCCGTAACCCCACTTTATGGGGTCCGGGGCAACGCCTCGGAAAATTTTGGTTTTGGACCCTATGTTAGGTTGGGTAGACCCACCTATGGTTTTGTGCATGATTTTCGCACATGTTTTTGGACGCGATGGTTTTCGGTCCATGGTATTGGATGCTTCGACATGTATAAATATGTATTATAACATTGAAAGAAACATAATGAAAAATCAAGCTGGTAATCCCGGTCTTGGGATCCATGGGAAAATCTCTGTGTATATGTGTTTTATGTGTTATGCTCTCACATTGTTTATTTTTTGTGTTTTAGAATTCATATGCAGGTAATTACTGTATAGGGTTAAAACCTACAGAAATGTATAAGTATAATTTTATTGAGTAAAATAATAAATACAATATAAATGTGTTCCAAGCTCCAACTTGGTTTTGATGAGGCTTCGACCTCTAGAGCTTCGACCCTATCTTGTCAAGGCACCAACCTTGGATTTAGGAGCACCAACTCCAAGGACACCAATCCTTCCAATTCTGAGGCACCAACCCAAGGGCTCCGACCCTATCTTTCAATATGAATCAGGTCAAAAGATTGTCCTCCCGCTCTGTCTTCAGCTTCCTTCTCTGCTCGGCCTTCGGCTTCTACTGTACCTTCTGCGTCTACCAAACCTTCGGCTTCTACTGCACCTTCTGCGTTTTCCATACCTTCGGCTTCTATTGCACCTTCTGCATCTGCTAGACATTCGGCTTCCTTTGTTTCTTCAAGTTCACGAATTGTGAACTTTTCTTGTTCTCTGATAGATGCTTGATACACCTCACCGAAGTGAAGCGTTTCAACTTATATAGATATATATAGATATATATATATATATATATATATATATATATCTATCTATCTATCTATCTATCTATATAGATAGATAGATAGATAGATATATATATATATATATATATATATATATGAGTTTTTCCAATGAATCGAAACGACTCGTTCAAAGGTAAAGGGGTCGACCATGTCATCACCTTACCCCCGAAATCATAACCTTCATGAAAATCGGAGTTATTCCTTTAATCTCGCAATCGCAACTTTCGGAGGTTTTCACATAATATAGCTGATTCCCCTACTGCCGATGGAGCGGATGTGATATGATATTAAACAATTGTTAATAAATCCTTCGGGTCCACAACCTTATCGCAATCAACGGTTTGACATCCTTAGAAAATAGCAATACTGTGGATGCAAAATTGTATAAAGTCATGTTATAATGGTGCAGCGGGTCCGATATTATATCGCAATCGGAGGTTTTACCGTGACAACCCTATAAGACTTGCGATATGGCAGATGTGATGTTATATTAGGGTTGCTACTATAACCTGTTCAGGTCCGCATGTATTATCACAATCGCAGTTTTAGTGTGACATTGACTTCTGACGAGGCGGACACGATATTACATTAGGGCGTGTTCTATTGGAGCATCGGGTCCGCGTATTATATTGCAATCTATGGTTTGTGGGACTTCGACTGGCACACGGATTAAAATGGTCTTAACCCTCGCAATTGACTTGTGATCTAAGAGTTGAATATGCGATCGAAGGCTAGGATTGAGTGCGGGACTTCAGCCACGATCAAGGAAAGCCGTACTTTCCTACCCCCCCGGTTGCTAATCACCGTCGATCTAACAGATCTGTCGATCTGACGATCTAGATCTAATCTATTCCTTCGCCATTCTTCTTCCGCAAGCACTTGGGTTTAATCTCCTGTGACTTCTCTTCACTCTTCCAATAGTTGTTGCTCCTATGGCTTATCTTCCTATGACCTCCGATAACTTTGTTTATGCTCCTCCGTTGTTTTCTTCCTATCGGTTCTTCTTGGGCATATATTACATTCGATACTTCCGATATGTCTCCTCCGATGTTTTCTTCTTTACTCCTCTAATATCACTGTTAACTCCTCCATTATGTTAGCTCCTCCGATATTTCATGCGATATCTCTGATATGGCTCTTACTCTTGACTTGGCTTTCCTGTGGCTTCTCTGTGATTTCCAATGGCTACTCTTTGATGGCTCTTGTTCTTGTCTTCCAATGGCTTCCCTGATGGCTTTCCTCCTTGGGTTTATTGCTTCTATTATGTCTGTATATATATATTCATTCCATATGTTGTATTCAATCCTTGGGTCCTTCATGGGCAACATTATGATCACAAGAATTTTCCATCACAAACACTGCCATATTGACATCAATGACAACCTTGATTAACAATCTCCCCCTTTTTCATTGATGGAAATATTCTTCTTCTCTCCCCCTTTGACATCAATGGCAAAAAGGTGCACAAGAACTCCCCCTGTCGAACTGCTCCCCCTTTCATGCAACATCTTTATGAATCAACTTAATGTGATGCAAGAGAAATAACCCCCATCTTTTGGCGAAGATGTTTAAATGCTTTTCGAGGAAGAGGTTTTGTGAAAATATTAGCTCTCTGCTCCTTAGTATTGATATATTCCAAGTTGATGTTTTGTTCA
This sequence comes from Pinus tabuliformis, assembly GCA_031772625.1. Taxonomy (NCBI): domain Eukaryota; kingdom Viridiplantae; phylum Streptophyta; class Pinopsida; order Pinales; family Pinaceae; genus Pinus; species Pinus tabuliformis. The sequence goes on along the minus strand of CM062805.1, from coordinate 95,283,768 downwards.
ACTACTTGTTCACGAAGGAAATGATACTTGATTGGTATATGTTTGGTCTTTGAGTGCATCAATGGATTTTTGCTGAGACTGATAGCATCACAATAGATGGTGATTGGTTGATTGGTACCTGTGTTGACATCTTTTAGAGCTTCCTTCATCCATAATATTTTAGTACAACAATTTGCATCAGCTATATACTCGGCTTCAGCTGTAGATAGTGATATGGATGTTTGTTTTTTGCTGAGCCAAGATACTAGACAATCTCCCAGGAAGAATGCATTTCCACTAGTAATTTTTCGATCATAAACACTTCCAGCTCAATCAGCATCGGTGTATGCATTCACAATAAGAGTTGAGCTCTTGGGGTACCAAAGACCAAAATCAGGAGTTCCTTTCAAGTATCTGAGAATTCTTTTTACATCCAACAAATTGGATTGTTTAGGAGCTTATTGAAATCTTCCCACCATTCCTACTGCTTGCATAATGTCAGGTCTCATAGCAGTTAAGTATAGGAGGGCTCCAATTATTGACCTGTAATGAGTTGCATCTACTGGAGGAGAGTCATCATCTTTGCTTAATTTTCAATCTGTGGTCATAGGTGTGCTCATGGGTGCATAGTCTTCCATTCCATATCTTTTAAGCATGTCTTTAAGATATTTTGCTTGAGATACGAACATGCCTGCCATGGTTTTAGATACTTGTAGTCCAAGGAAGTAAGATAACTCTCCTATCATTGACATTTCGAACTCTTTTGACATATTTTGAGCAAACTCATGGCTCATCTCATCATTATTACTAGCAAAAATCAGATCATCAACATAGACAAGAGTGACTAGTAACTTATCCACATCCATCTTTATGTAGAGATTACTTCCTGCCACCCCCTTCTTGAAGCCTTATTGTTGTAGATAGTGATCCAATCTTGCGTACCAAGCTCTAGTAGCTTGTTTCAACCCATATAATGCCTTTTTCAACTTACAAACAAAGTCTTTTCCTTCTGTTAGATTAAACCCTTCTAGTTGCTCCATGTAGACTTCTTCCTTGAATTCCCCATTCATAAATGTTGATTTTACATCCATTTGATAGATTTTGAATCCTTTTGAGCAAGAAAATGCCAAGAACATCCTTATAGCTTCCACACGAGCTACTGGTGCAAAGGTTTATTCAAAGTCGATTCCTTCAATTTGTGAATAACCTTTACAAACAAGCCTTCCCTTATTTATGATGATTTGTCCATCTTCATTCATTTTGTTTTTGAGCACCCACTTAGCTCCAATTATATTTTTATCCTTTGGATGAGGTACCAGCTCCCATGTCTCATTCTTCTCGATTTGAGACATTTCTTCTTCCATGGCTTTTACTCAATGAGGATCCATGCTTGAGTAAATGTTTCTGGTTCTATCATAGATAGGAGAGCAACATCATTTTTCTTTGGTGTACTTGTCATCCTTCTTCGGGTTTGCATCCCTTCATCTATATTGCCAATAATCTGCTCTTCTGGGTGATTTTTTTGGAGAAACTTCACCTTTGAAGGGGTTTGAGATGGTTCTTTTTCCTTGTGTTTTTCTTTATCTTTTTCCTCTTTTTTAGGTTCTTCTTCGTTTTCTTCAATGAGAGGGTCAACTTCATGATCTTCAATTTCTTTTTCTGGAAGGTCTTCATCAATCTTCACATCAATGCTTTCCACTATTTTCTGTAGTCGATTATTGTAGCACTTGTAGGCTTTGCTCCTTATAGAATATCTGAGGAATATTCCTTTGTCAACTTAAGAATCAAATTTTCCTAGTGAGTCATCATTGATTTTTATGAAGCACTTGCTTCCAAAAATCTTGAAGTATTTTACTGAAGCAGGTCTTCCTTTCCATAATTCATAAGGAGTCTTCTCATTATTTGGTCTTAGTTGAGTTCGATTCAAGGTATAAATGGTTGTCCCAACTGCTTCTCTCCATAATTTTGGCTGTAAGTTAGCTGCTATTAACATTGTTCTTGCCATTTCTTGAACTGTTCGGTTTCTTCTTTCAACTACCCCATTTTTGTTGGGTGTTCTTGCAGCAGAGAGTTCTCTTTCGATTCCATGTACTTTCCAAAATTCATCAAATTCTTTTGATTTGAATTCTCCCCCTCTATCCATTCTAAGACATTTAATCTTAGAATCCTTTTCATTTTCTACAAGAGCTTTAAGATTCTTAAAACACTCAAATGCTTCGTATTTATATTTTATGAAATATACCCACATCATTCTAGTATAGTCATCAACAAATAAAGCAAAGTACCTTTCTCCTTGGAGTGTCGGAGTTCTAGTTGGTCCACATAAATCAGCATGGATGATCTCCAAAGGTTTTGATGTAGAAAACTCCTTGGTCTTGTGGCTGGTTCTAGTTTGCTTTCCATGTTGACATGGACCACATACTCCTTGATTTGGCTTGAATAACTTTGGGATGTCTCGTACTGCATTAATCTTGCTGATATTGATCAAGTTATTGAAACTTGTATGTCCAAGTCGCTTGTGCCACAGCAAACTTTCATCTGTTTGACTTAAGTAACATTTATCTTTTTGAATTTTGTTAAGAATGTAGATGCTATCTGATGTTCTAACTCCTTTTGCCACAAGTTCCCCTAAGGAATAGTTCCTTATTTCACAATCTTTAGTGCTAAAGACAACATTATGTCCTTGATTGCAGATTTGGCTAACACTCAAGAGATTGTGTTTGAGCCCGTCTACTAACAAAGCATTTTGAGCCTTTCCTTTTCCATTAATAATGGTAACAATTCCTTTTCCAACAATTTTGGCAGATCCACTTCCAAAGGATACATTTCCTTCATTTCTGTTCAATGAGACAAACTTCCTTTTGTCACCTGTCATATGTCTGGAGCACCCACTATCCACAAACCAATGACTTTCATCACTGTGAGCACATAGAGCTAGGCCACATTTATCCGTGTTGGGATTCTCATTTTTTGCTTCTCTTCTTTTTAGGGGGAAATTTTGTTCATTATGTCCATTATCATTACATAATGAGCAAATTGGATCAAATTTGGCCAAGGGATCAAAAGAGTTGTAGGTCTTGATTTGTCCTTGCCCTTTGAGACCATATGGTTTGATTGTTGGATCCTTCAATTTTGGTGTTTCATTCTTACGAGCCATGCAATGTTTAGCTTGATGACCAAAATTTTTACAATAAAAACAATGCCCAAAAAAATAGTTTTGTACCTGTTGTAATAGCCATGATTTGAATCAACATTCTCTCTTCATTCTTTGGATTTGAGATGGGCCTTTGATGAAATAATCTTTCTTCTTTTGGGTTGCTAGAAAGTATGTCGGTATAGCTTTTCGCATTATTCTTAGTACTTAATGATTCTCCTTTAAAATCTATCCCAGATTTGTCATGTTGAGGTTTTTGATCATTTAGGATAATGTCAAGTATTTGAGAGCTTTCCCAACCCTTTTTTACTTGCTCCAATTCCTTCCTCAAAGATACTATTTCGGCTTCACGTTCTTCACAAATTTCTTCTTTTTCTTTTACCTTATTTTTCAAGAGGTCTTCCCTTCTTTTTGCTTCCTCCTTTTCTACCTTGAGAGAAATGATTTTAGTTTGTATTTCTCATTTTCTTCAATGGCACTCATTATCAATTCATCTACATTTCCTTCTAGACCTGAATCATCATCATTTGTGAATGCCATGAATAATACTTCTTGGCTTCCAGCATAGTCTTTTTCTTCATCTAATTCATCATTACCTCCTTTGGGATGAGGGAAATGATTAGTTGATTTCTTTTTGATGAGTACAAATTCATCTTCATCAGACTCATCTTGCTTAGAGAAGAAATTCTTCTTATTGAACCCTTTTTTTTGTATACCATCCTTTTAGAATTTTCCTCACCATCACTATCATGCATAAGAGGACATTTTGCAGCATAATGACCTATTCTTCCACATTTTAAACAAATAAGAGGGTACTTACCTTCTAGCTTAGATCCTTTCTTTAGTCTTCGTACAAATTGCGCCAATCCGGATTCAACATCGGAGTCATCACTACTGGTATTCCATTCTTTCCCCTTTTTTTATTTTGAGGCCTTGAATGTTGCATCTTTGGAACTTGGGCTTCCTTTTCTCATCTTGTAGGTAATGAGGATTCCATGAAGTTCATCCATCGTGAGAGTATCTAGGTCCTTCATTTCTTCTATAGCACTTACTTTGGAGTCAAATCTGTTTGGGAGAGATCTTAAGACCTTTTGAACAATAGTGCTTTCTTCATTGTTTTCTCCCAATCCTTTAAGGGAGTTGACCACTTCAGCTACTCGAAGAAAGTATGATGCAATATCTTCTTCATCATCCATTTTCAGACTTTCAAATTGTCTTCTATGATTTTTAAGCTTTGCTTTCTTAACTTTGGAGTCCCCATCGTATAAGCTAACTAGCTTATCCTATGCTTTTTTGGCCGAGTCACAACTCATGACTTTTGTAAAGTCAGAATCAGTGATTCCACTAGTGATGGAATTTAAGGCTTTTGCATTTGCAATGTAAGCTTTCCTTTCATCTTGATCTGTTGGAAGAGTGGAAGGAGATGTGTACCGATTTAAAACCGAATGCCAAACTTCAGGTCCAAGGGACATTAAGCAGTAGGACATTCTTTTTTTCCAAAAACCAAAATTTGTTCCATCGAACAGAGGAGGTCTTCCTGAAACTTCTTGATTTCTCATTGTGACTAAGAATCCTTCTTCTAGTTGTTAGGCTGATATGAAGAACATGGCTCTGATACCAATTGTTGGAAACACTGAGGGGGGGGTGAATCAGTATTTTCTTTCAGTTGTTATTATTACCAGTTTAATTCTTCACAATTTAAATAGAGAAATGTATAAGTATAATTTTATTGAGTAAAATAATAAATACAATATAAATGTGTTCCAAGCTCCAACTTGGTTTTGATGAGGCTCCAACCTCTAGGGCTTCAACCCTATCTTGTCAAGGCACCAACCTTGGATTTAGGAGCACCAACTCCAAGGACACCAATCCTTCCAATTCTAAGGCACCAACCCCAAGGGCTCCGACCCTATCTTTCAAGATGAATGAGGTCAAAAGATTGTCCTCCCACTCTGTCTTCAGCTTCCTTCTCCGCTCGGCCTTCGGCTTCTACTGTACCTTCTACATCTACCAAACCTTTGGCTTCTACTGCACCTTCTGCGTCTACCAAACCTTCGGCTTCTACTGCACCTTTTGCATATTCCAGACCTTCGACTTCCTCTGTTTCTTCAAGTTCACGAATTGTGAACTTTTCTTGTTCTCTGTGGTAGATGCCTGATACACCTCACCGAAGTGAAGCATTTCAACTTATATATATCTATATATACATACATACATACATATATATATATATATATATATATATATATATATATATATATATATATATATATATATATATATATGAGTTTTGCCAATGACTCATTCAAAGGTGAAGGGGCTGACCACGTCATCACCTTAACCCTGCAATTGCAACCTTCATGAAAATTGGAGTTATTCCTTTAATCTCACAATCGCAACTTTCGGAGGTTTGCACATAACATAGTTGATTCCCCTACTGCCGATGGAGCGGATGCGATATGATATTAAACAGTTGTTAATAAATTCGTCGGGTCCACAGCCTTATCGCAATCAACGGTTTGACATCCCTTAAAAACTAGTGATACTGCGGATGTGATATTGTATAAATTCATGTTATAATGGTGCAGCGGGTCCGTAATATTATATCACAATCGGAGGTTTTACTGTGACAACCCTATAAGACTTGCGATATGGTGGATGCGATGTTATATTAGGGTTGTTACTATAACCTGTTTGGGTCTGTATGTATTATTGCAATCGCAGTTTTAGTGTGACATTGACTTCTGACGAGGTGGATGTGATATTACATTAGGGCGTGTTCTATTGGAGCATCAGGTCCGTGTATTATATCGCAATCTATGGTTTGCGGGACTTCGACTGGCACACGGATTAAAATGGCCTTAACCCCCACAATGGACTTGTGATCTAAGAGTTGAATATGATATTTACGGCTACGATTGAGTACGGGACTTCAACCACGATCAAGGAAATCCGTACTTTCCTACCCCTACAGTGGCTAATCACCGTCGATCTAACAGATCTGTCAATCTGACAATCCAGATCTAATCTATTCCTCTGTCATTCTTCTTCCACAAGCACTTGGGTTTAATATCCTGTGACTTCTCTTCACTCTTCCACTCTTCCGATAGTTGTTGCTCCTGGGGCTTATCTTCCTGTGACTTCCGATAACTTTGCTTATGCTCCTCCGCTGTTTTCTTCCTATCCATTTTTCTTGGGCATATATTACATGCGATACTTCCGATATGGCTCCTCTGATGTTTTCTTCTTTACTCCTCTGATATCACTGTTAACTCCTCCATTATGTTAGCTCCTCTGATATTTCATGCGATATCTCTGATATGGCTCTTACTCTTGACTTGGCTTTCCTGTGGCTTCTCTGTGATTTTCGATGGCTACTCTTTGATGGCTCTTGTTCTTGTTTTCCAATGGCTTCCCTGATGGCTTTCCTCCTTGGGTCTATTGCTTCTATTATATATATATATATATATATATTCATTCCATATGTTGTATTCAGTCCTTGGGTCCTTCATGGGCAACATTATGATCACAATAATTTGCCATCACAAACATTGCCATATTGACATCAATGACAACCTTGATTAACAAGTACATCCTTTAATATATATAGAAATTGTCTCATTCATTCGTGGCCAATAGCAGAACCTTTGTAATGCAATTGTTTTACTTACACCAAAATGCCCTGATATGAGAGAAGTATGTGCTTCTCGAATTACATTAACTCTTTCAGTTTGTGGAATTCATAACTTTCCCAAATGATATAAGAGTTTGTCCTTTATGAAATAATCCAATTCTTCTACCTGCTTGCCATGACTTAAAGTTGCATATACATCCTTAAAATTTGTGTCTTGAGCATATTGTTCAATGTAACTTTCATGAATTACTGAATTATGCTTAAGTATTGTGGATGCATTTATAATTGGTCTTGATAACATGTCTGCAACCTTATTATGTATGCCCTTCTTATATCTGATAACAAGATGAAATTGTTGTAGAAAACCCATCCACCTGTAATGTCTTGATTGTTGCAATTTAGTTTGTGAGTGTAAGTATTGAAGTGGTTGATGATCTGTATGTATGATTTTTTCTTTACCCATTATATAATGTTTCCACTTTTTAACACTCTGAACTAATGCATACAATTCTTTATCATATGTAGGATAGTTAACTATTGCTTATGTGAATGTCTCAGAATGAAAGCATATAGGATTTCTATGCTGCATCAACACTGCCCCCATGGCATATTCACTTGCATCTGTCTCGATCTCAAATGGATGTTGAAGATCTAGCAGTGCTAGTATTGGCGCTATATTGATCCTTTCTTTCAATGTCTCGAAGGCTTTCTGTTGTTTCCCTCCCCACTGACACCCCTGTTTCACACTTGTCAAAGCATGTAAAGGAGATGCAATCAAAGAAAAGTTAGCAATAAACTTTATCCAATGTTGCGTTGCCCCTAAGAAACTTCTAACTTCTATAGCAGTATTGGGCTTAGGCCAATTTACAATGACTTTGACCTTAGAGGGATCTATCTTCAATTCACCACCCCCTACAATATAACCCAAATAATTCAAAGATGTTCTGCCAAATTCACATTTTGACAATTTTACATAGAGATTTTCTCTTTTCAAAACATCTAAAATCTGTTTTACATGCTTTACATGTTCATCCCATGTTCTACTAAAAACAAGAATATCATCTAAATAGACTATTACAAAATCATCAATAAATGGTCTAAATACATCATTCATGACTCGCATGAACGTAGCTGGAGCGTTAGTTAAGCCAAAAGGCATAACCAACCATTCTTAGAGTCCTGGCTTCGTTTTGAAAGCAGTCTTCCATACATCCTATTCTGCAACTCTGATCTAATGGTAGCCGCTTCGCAAGTCCAATTTAGAGAAGTAAACTGCATCTTTTCACTGATCTAACAAATCATCAATACGAGGAAGAGGATAATGATTCTTTATTGTGATTTTATTTAGTGCTCTAAAATCAACACACATTCTCCACGAACCATCATTCTTTCGCACTAACACAATAGGTGATCCGCACTGTGATGTGCTTGGTCGAATAAACCTTTGATCAAGCAATTCTTGTACCCGCTTCTTTATCTCTGCATTCTCTAGAGTTGATAACCTGTACATTCCAATGTTAGGTAGCGGGGCATCTTGCTGCAAATAAATCTCATGTTCTATCTCTCGCTTGGGTGGAAGCCCTTTAGGCTCTTGAAACAGAATATCATAATCAGAAACAAATTTAACTAGATCTTCTTTCTGTTTAGGATTACAGCCTTGGAATGCATCGGATTTATCAATATCCTTTGATTTTACAATCATCAGTAAAAAATGCTTACTTGAATTTACAATTCTTTTCACCTGTCCTGAATTTATGAGAGAGAAATTATCTTTGAGTTTATGAGCCCTTACAATATATTCAGTTCCATCCTTAGTGAGTTGATACTTATTTTTAGTTCGATAGAAGATAGCATTTCTATCGTACAAGTATGGACTTCCTAATACAATTTCACATATGTCCAATGGGACTATGTCTAACTCAACCTCATCTACAAACTTTGACCCAATAGCAAAATGGAGTTTACATTGTTTCTTAGCTTGTAGCTTAGTTTTATCACACACCCAACCTAATGGATATGGATTTTTATGAGGTTTTATTTCTAGACCCAACTTATTTACAATTGCTTCATAAACCAAATTAACTTGTGACTCACTATCAAATAAAGTATCAATTTTAGTATGCTTGGAAATGACTCTAATATGAAATAGCTCATTCCTTTTCCTCTCATCATTATCATTATCAACAGAATGCAAAGAATTACTTACATATGCTTTAGAATCTTTACCTTTTATACCTGTAGTTGTAATTGTTGTCTCGTCACCTGAGTCTGATCCCAAGTCCTTTTGAACAGTAGCAGCATTCTTTCGTTCTTTACTCCCAAACTTCTTAAGCTTCTATTCTGGATGCAAAGACCATCATTGTGCCTCATCGTGCCCTTCCTTCTTACAATGAGTGCATGAAGGTTTATCCTTCTTCACAGTGTTTGTTTTCATCTCCTTCCATTTCAGTTTCTTCTTGCCTTTATTCTTGCTTTCAATAGGTTTGGATGATTTCTCAACATCTGGGGTTACATTTTTACCTCTAGCTTCTAGATGAGTTGCTTGAACTGATATATCATCTAAGCTAGTTGGATTAAACATAAGTATAGTATGCCTCAAATAACTATGAAGACCACCTATGTATTTTAACTATGTATCTAGTGAGTCCAATGATATGCCTAATGTTAAAGCTCTCTTATGGAATTCATGAGTATAACTTTGAAAACTTCGACCTTTTAATTGATGTAGTGTTTTCCAACTCATCATTGCTTGTTGCATATGATCCAAAGGATAAAATTGCTTTTTAATGACAGAAACAAATTCATTCCAATTTGAAATGATTTTACCATGCTTTTGGAGATCTTCTTGTGTCTTGCCTTCCCACCATACAAGTGAGGTTCCTCCAAGTCGAAAGCTAGCAAGCTGGATCTTCTTCCTTTCTGAATCAACTTTTTGCACCCTGCAATATACATCAATTTGCCTTATCCAATTATCAAGCTTTTCATCATTAAGTTCTCCATCATAAATTGGCAAATCAAATTTTACATCTAATTTGATCAAAGAGGATTTCTTTTTCTTCTTATTAGAAGAATTAGTTTTATGAGAAGAAGATGATGATGAAGACAATGATGGTGATGATGGAGGAGATGGTGGAGGAAGAATTCCTCCTTTCCTTTATCTTCTTTATCTGGAGGAACAAAAAGAAAAGGTTCCTCTACTCCTTTGTCTGGTTTAGGTGATGAAGTGCCTTCTTCACCTTTACCCTTTTTAAACTCATTATACATCTCTTCCACCATTGCACGTATTGTCATGAAATTATCCAAGAATTAGGATTCTGACCCAAGTAGAGTTTTCATCTGCCATCCTTCTTTGTGAAAAGACCCTTCCAATCTCTGGATTCGCCTTAACAAGTTCACCTTCACCTCGTCCGAGCCTCAACCTAGTAAGCATTCAAATCTCCACACAAACTTGTCTAACCTTAAAAACCTTACTGCTCTCATACCACTTGATCTGTTAATGGAAAAGGTATTATAGACTATGTGTGAAGATGCCTATGTTACTTAGTGCAACGGATCGAAAAGATTGTGAATAACATAAACACTTAAACAATTAGAAAACACATTTAAAACACATCAACACAACCAAATTTAATAAAGGAGTTCACCAGACTTCCTGGCTACGTCTCCTGGTCCTTTCGCTTCCAGTGTTGACCTCTCTATTATGTCTTCAAATTGTTGTTACAGGTGTGAGCTCAGAAACAGAGTCTCAAACATGAAAATGGATCTCACCATTGTGTTTAGCTCGAGTTTTCAAGTCAAAACGAGTATACACTCGACCGTACTTGGCCACTATGACCTCCAGACCCCTTGGAACGGTTCAAAACCACACTCTATCAACTTTTTTGGTGATATGGTATTAATATACCATGTTTAATTACAAACTGCAATAAACGCAGAATAATACGATTACATTAAAAACATAGGATAAACTAAAGGACCGGTGGGTGTGGGGTTGACCCCGAGCGTCCGACCTTTTCCTGGCGCAAATCCCAATACCAAGCGATCCAACGATTATCGCGTCCTGCTCGTCAACTAATCCGGACGATCTGCACCGTCGATCTGTCTTGCTTGATCCGACGGCTTTCACACAATCTTGCACTCCAACTAGCACGTTGATTAATTCTCTGAAAGCACGTGAGAAAAGTTGTTTCAAGATGCTATGTGTCGACTGCTGAGTGGAATCGTGTAGATTTCTGAAAAACCATTTCCGGCGTTTGAGGTGCGCGAAAAACCGTTTACCACTTCCCTGCCGGAACTCAAAGACGTTTAACTCCTTTTGAATAACTTCATCGCGTCCGTTTTCAAGGATAACCTGCTTGCATGTCTCGACGTGATATGCGTCAATCTCCTTTGATCAGATGATCCAACGACTCTGGTGTGAACCAATCACACATACGCCATTCCTTCTCTGCTGACATCATCCAGAACCTATGACTCATTCTCGAGTTTCCACGTGTCCTGCTAACGTAGGCATTGACTTTTGACCTAAATCTTTAATTGGATTTAATATCTTCATCCGGACTCGGATTTACACGCTATTTTGACCATTGGATTCGTATTAATGAGCACTTTGACTTGAGCCTACTTTCACCTGCATTTGAAGACTTTTGATCTGGAGGCAAAACTGAATCCATTTTGGATCATAAGGTGAACATGCAAAATTAAAGGGGATATCTGCATCATACCACCATCTAGAAATGTGTTGAAAATCAACTTTGCATTACTTTTTCCAAAGGTTATCCAAACTGGGTTGAATTAGACTTGGTTGGGAGGAAATGGGATTAGTTGAGGAAGTGGCAGGGGAAGGTGTGAAATAATTTTTGATGTTCATCCTCTTTTTACCTTTATATTTTTGGCTTGCAAGACCCAAGAGTAGGAAGAACATAATGGAAGGGGTCATGGACATTGGTGGAAGGGATATAAGAGGAGTCTTGAATCCACACCCATCTACTCTCATGGTTTGTACAAGTTCCCTTTTCCTTGCAATTCCTTCTTGGATAACTTTATCCTCCTCAAACACCTCAAACCTCTCAAGGAATTATGCCAACTATCGATGGCATGTGGAGCTAGCGTAGCATTAACTAGTGTTCCTCAGAATTAGAAGAAGAGCTTGAAAGTCGGTAGTAGAGATTGCACGAAGTCTCTACTAGAAGGTGTGCACATATAACTCACACAGTACAATGGATTCGAATAGAGGTATGCAATCTCCTGAAATTTGATGGAGTGTCATATGTTTATTCTTTTGTAAAAGAGTTTGATTCACAAGTACCTGAACAATTAAGACTGTAAACTTTAGACGTAGCTTTAAAAGCAACTCCTACACGCTGGTGACCCACACATAAGGACAAGATGGAAAATTGGCATACATGCAAACATTTGTTGCAAATTAGGTTTGGGATGGACACAGGAGACACTGAACCAAGGTATATTGGGTTAGGTTTCCCCACCACTCATCTTAAAGGTTGTGTTGCGACATGGAATGAGAAGAAGATACCAGCGTTGAAAAGTGTAACTAGGTTTGGTCTTCATAATGACATGTGTAATTATGATTTTATGTAATTGATGTAAAGAAGAAAATAAAATTATTTTTGTAATACTTGAGTGATGGGTTTCAAGATCAAGGAATTTTATTTTTATATTTAAGCCTCCCATTGTGAGCGTTAGGGTTGGTCATAATGTCATAAAGTCTATTGAGTCAATGTCAAAGTTTGAAGACACATTTGGGCATGTAATTTATTGTAAAAGAAAATTTATTAACACTCCAAGACCATGTCACAAGCTCTCCTTGAAGTCGACCTAAGGAAGATTCTAGTAGGACATGTCGGCCTAGGCACCAATTCAAGTCGGCTTATTTTGATGGGAAAAACACTATATATAGGGCAGCTTGACCTCCATTTGAGAAAACAATTCCAGACAAGCAAGAAGAAGAGAAATAGAAGTGCAAAGATCTCAAGAAGAATCCCATCACCAAGCGAAGTAAGGAGGATCATCACCGAATTTTTTTCTGATCTATTTTTGGGTTAGTACACTCCACACGTGCGAGGATATAGTGTTTTCTACTGTAGGAAGGATCGAGATACCACAATCATATTGAGAGGGAAGATTTTGGGAGAAAACAAGGTGATTCTCAAGCCAAGTTGAAGGAGAAAGAGTCTCCATCTAGAGCGAAGACAATCAAGGTGTTACTCTCTCTCATATGTTATAGCTAAGGGTTTCTGAAGTAGAGCCAAGAATTGCAGAGTTGAATCAAGGGACTGAAATCCAAAGGATAACCAAAATAGTGGGAGCAGAAGGAAGTTTGACCATCGTTGACTCAAGGAAGAAGGATTCAATCTTGTGACTTGGTCTTGGAGAGGTTGTTGTGTCAAGGGTCTTGGTCTTGTATTCGTCAATTGAAGTCTCTATAAGAAGAAGAATTTGTTTGGATTTTCCTCTCAAGTTGGAGAGGTTTTGGCCTTGGTTGATTGGCTATATTGTGTGTGTTGGGTGTGTGCTATATTATTTCCACGACTACCCCACGCGTGTTGGGGTCACATGGGGGGCAGTGGTCTTCCCTGTACGTTGCATCAGGCGCAACAGGAGGGGGTGGTAGGCCCCCTGCACGGGGTCTGAGGTAGCGCCTCAGGATTTTTTTTTTTTTTGGACCCTATATTAGGTGGGCAGACCTACCTATGGTTTTGTGCATGGATTTTGCACATGGTTTTGGACATGATGGTTTTTTGTCCATGGTATTTTGTAGATCCGGTAAAGGGAACTACGGTTATGTTCTAATCCAGGGTTAATGGATTGGGGTTTATTTATGCTTCGGTATGTATATATATGTATTGTAACGTTGAAAGGAATATAATGAAAAATCAATTTGGTAGTCCCGATTTTGGGATCCAAAGGAAAATCTCTGTGTATATCTATTTTATGTTTTATGCTTTCGCCATTGTTTATTTTTTGTTTTTTAGAGTTCATATGCAGGTAATTTTTGTACGAGGTTAAAACCTACATTTGGTATCAGAGGTGTTTCGGCTTCAAGGGGACACCTTTGCTGCTGAGGGGTTTTGCTCGGGCCTGTTGTAGACCCTGTTCAATGGGAGATCTACGGGATCGATGCTTGTGGTGAAAGAAGATGGCAAGCATTGGAAAGATAGAGATCGAGAAATTTAATGGTCAGAGTTTTGAGTTGTGCAAACTCAAGATGGAGGATCTGCTAGTGGATAAAGATTAGTGGATCGTGGTAGATCCGAGTACTAAACCAATAGCAATCTTAGCTAAAGACTGGGTGAAGTTGGATCGGAAGGCAAAGAGCACAATATGATTGTGTGCCTCGGATTCAATATTGTTGAGTTTATCAACAGAAGCTTCAGCGAAGGCTTTGTGGGACAAGTTAGGGACTTTGTAGCAATCTGATTCTCTAGTGAATAAACTGTTCCTACGGAAAAAGTTGTATAACCTAAGGATGAAAGATGGAGACTCGGTGATAGAGCATCTGAATGCCTTTAATACTGTGGTAAACCAATTATTATCTGTTGATATTAAAATTTCAGATGAAGATAAGTGCATCAGTTTGTTGTGTTCTCTACCAAATTCGTGGGATAGTCTAGCTGTTGCAATATGTACCAATCAATTGCCTTGCAGTTTGATGAAATAGTCTCATCCTTGCTGTCTGAGGAGATGAGACAGAAAAATATGGAGGGCCAAAATGGCGATGCGTTGTTTGTACGAGGACGGTCCCAGAACAGAAACAAAAATAAGTCCTCGAGTGGGAGATTTAAATCTCCAGGAAAACCTGTAAAGGTGTGCTGGAAATGCAGAAAGGAAGGGCACTTCAAAAGGGACTATAAATATAAAGCTCTTGAGAAAGGAAAGGGATATGATGATGTTCCTTATGTAGAGGCGAAAACTACCTTAGATGAAGGTGAGGATGTGTACTTGGCTTCTTCTTCAAGTACACATGTAGATCATGAGGCATGGTTGATTGACTCAGGTGCATCCTTTCACTTCACTCCCCATAGAGAGTGGTTCTGCGAGTATGAGAAATATGATGGTAGTGATGTCTTCTTAGAGGATGACAAGAATGCTAGAATCGTTGATCGCGGAAAAGTCAAGTTGAAGTTGCAAGGTGGAAGGATTAGAACACTTCCGGGCGTTCTACATATTCCTGCATTGGCCAAAAATATGATTTTTGTAAGAAAGTTGGATGATGCAGGTGTAAAAACAGTGTTCGAGAAAGATACCTGCAAGATGGTTCGGAGAGCACTGGTATTGATGAAGGGAGTTCAGATTGGAACTTTGTAAAAGCTTTAGGGTAGCACTGTTATTGATGGGTGCAACAATTTTTTGGTTCCTAAAAGTGGAGCATAAAATCTAGTGGTCTCTGGAGAAAAGACTATGCTATGGCATCAAAGGCTTGGACATATTGGAGAGAAGGTTCTTCAAATACTTGATTATAATGGTATGGTAGAAGGTATGTCTAATTTCTCTCTGGATTTTGATTTCTGTGAAAATTGTGTATATGGAAAGCATAATCGAGTGAGTTTCCCCTCTAGTGCTAAGAGGGTGAAACAAATATTAGAGTTTATGCATAGTTATGTGTTTCGACCTGTGTCGATTCCATCACTAGGTAAGTTTGTGTACTATGTATCATTTATAGATGACTTCTCAAAGAATACATGGATATAGTTCCTCGAGAATAAATCTGAAATCTTTGATAAGTTTAAATAATTTAAGGTTGTGGTGGAAAACCAGACAGAGAAGAAGATAAAGGTTTTGAGGACAGATAATGGTGGAGAGTTTTTCAAGAAGGAATTTGAAGAGTTCTATAAGAAGTGTGGTATAGCACGGTAGAAGACTACTCCATACATAACTCAACAAAATGGAGTTGCAGAAAGAACATATAGGACATTGATGGAAAATACAAGAAGCATGCTCAGTGGTGTCGGGTTAGGACAAGAATTTTGGGTAGAGGCGGTGAACACTGCATGTTACCTGGTCAACAGATCACCTTCACCAACATTGGAGGATAAGACTCCACAAGAGGTATGGATTGGTAAGAAACCTTCTTTTTTCACATCTGAGGGTATTTGGATGTGATGCATATGTACATGTTCCAAAGGAGAAAAGAAGAAAGTTGGATAGTAAATCTGAAAGGTGCATCTTTATTGGGTGTAAGGATGGTTTAAAAGGTTATAAGATTTGGAACCCAGAAACAAGGAAGGTTGTGTACTGTTATCACCCCAAGAAACTCTCCTAGGTTGTAGCTCGGAGATGCTCAGGACATCACAAACTCAACTTGATGTTGGAAATGGATGAATGGAAGGAATGATGCATATTCAAGCCAGATAACCACTCCTACTTTGCTTGACTCCAGACATGTGTGAACACCCCCAGACTACAAGGCTTTAGACCACCAATTACTCACAATTTAAGGATTGGGTGAATATGGAGAATACTAACCAAACCAGCAAATGCACAGGACCCTGTGATGGCCGGTTGCAACCAGTAAAGAGGTCTGCAAATCTAATTCCCTAGTGCACAGACAGAATGACATCTCTTTGTCACTAAGTGAAAAGAAACCTGATTGACAGATTCACTAATACATACAAGATTATAACACAGAGGTGGGATGACAGCCCCTATAATGCTAAATGTCAAGAGTTCAGGAAGAATGCAAATCAAGCACAGCCTAGAACAAAAAAGAAGTGGAAAGTGAGCAATTAATAGCAAAAGAAGCTTGTATTAGCTGAAAATGCCGACAAGACACTGCAAGTATCAAAGCAGTTACAGTCTCCAGAAGTTGAACCTTACATCAAAACAACAACCATCAACCTCGATTACATCTGTTTTCTGGGTATATATAGAGGTTGATTACAAAATGTTCTGTTATTCTATGCGTGGAGGGGTCATAATGGACCACCAACCGCTTTAACTGTCTGGTAGAGTTTCTGATGCAATCTGCCTGCTTTAATGAACAAAATTGATCTTCTTGGATGCTCTGTTGTCCTTCTCAGGCAGGTGGAGTGTTGTGGAGGATAAAATTCCATGACTGTTAAATGCATTTAACTACTCGAGGCTTGTCCTTTCCATCTCGGCCATCCTTCCTGTTGAATGCAGTTGTTGAAGATGAAATGCGCCGGGTACTGGTAGATGATCGTCTTCGTCCTCTGGGAGCACAGAACAATCAAAGGTGGCGTACTACATGGCAAGTGTACGAGCAGGGCGGAGGAGGGACACCGGCCATTGGATCGCGCAAATGGATGGCGGGGATCGTTTTGCAGAGGGTATCGGTAGATATGGGATGGGATGGACCCATGCCGTTGGATCTCAGGTAAGCAGATCCAACGGTTATCGAGCGTCGAAGGTGTACGGGGGTTAACAAGCGGGGATGACGGTTTGGTGGTGAGCGGTATTTATCGCACCGCTTTGGAGGATGGGCGGTAAAGGTATGCGGGTGCGCAATCCCATTCAACGCGCGATGCATGGCGGCAGGGATAGTCGAAAACCGCTTTGATCGCACGTTAACGCACGGTTGGTTTGAGGGCGCGGGAGGAGCGAATGTCGTCCGATCGGGGCGGAAATGATCGGACGACATGGGTGTGATCGCACAAGTTTATGTCGGATGTGAAAGGGAAAGAGTTTGCGAAGGCACGCGGTCATGTGGTGGCGGTGCTATGAGGCTTAAACCTGGTGCTCGGGCTTACTGAAACAGGGGCTTATGTTGAGCTTTGGAGGAAGACAGAGCTAGCAGGGGGGGAATGAGAATATAAGAAGAATGAAGGAGAAATAGGAAAAATACCGCTGTGAACTTTCTTTGATCATAAACACGCGGCCAAGCTGGTATTTGGTCCTCCAAATGCTGAAGTAAGTAGCAGAGCTAACACTGGCTCCTTCTGGGGATGAGATCCTCCCTGTGAGGTATCAAGAACCGTAGACAACTGCCTTTCCTGTGAAAACCAATTAGCAAAATTCCCTAGTGTTCCGTTGGGCATAGAGTCTCACTAATTCTACACTAAAACTGGTAAAACAACATATTTACGATCTTAAGGCCAAAGACCTTAAATAATGTAAATTTTCAAAATTGCCTATTTACTGGGCCACCAAAATTGTTTCCCCTTCTCTCGGTCAACATGCTTGCCAGCCGGTTCATCAAATATTTGCAAAACCAGATTTATTTGATCATTTACCTCAAAAAGTTTAGGGCATTTGACCTTATCAGGCAAAGATGGCTTATACTTCATCCCCTCTCCGTATATTCTCATCCTTGGATGTTCTTCATGGGAGCTTTTGTACATCTGCTGAATAACAATGGTTGTTGTGTACTTGACTGTGTCATTTGTGGCCTGGAAAATTAATGTAAATGGTGAACCAATGTATTCTTGTGTGGGGGACACGAAGATTTCACTTGCTCCTGCATCTTTCTTAGAACAGTCCACATCCAAGGAGGTGTCCCAAAATTGTGCATCCTCTTCCTCTGTGATCTGGCAATCTACCCTTTCAAGCTGTGTTGAGTCCATCGGGGCAGGCTTCATGATATCAAGACTGAAATTATCAATATTAGCCTTGAGCATTGAGTTATAGCTGGCCTCAGAGCCTAGGAGGAAATTATGAGTGGTTTTATCTTGAACAGACAGAGAAGCACAAGATGATGGGGAGCTTTCTTCACCCTTTTTTATCATTGGGATGAGGATAACAGCAGGTTGGTCAATTTGCAGAGATGCATAGTCATCAGAAGCTGGGCCAGATTTAGGCTCAGGCTCTTCAAGGATGGTGGGACCTGTTGTTGGTCGTTTCTACTTATAAGCTTGTTGTTTTGCAGGTACAACAAAATTATGAGCAGGGCCTCTGCATAATGACTTCTCATAAGCAGCTCTGGTTAAGAAGGGGGCACTGCCCTTGTCTTCCATACCATGGACCCCACCCTCCTCTTCAGACTGCTCTTCTTCCATGCCTATATTCTGAAAAAGGGTCTTCACCCTTTGGTATTCATTAACATCTTTGCCCCTCTGCAAAATCTGCAACTGCTCCTGCGCTTCCCTGTATGGATTTTGATTTGGAAAAGAAAAGGCACTAGGAGCTCCTACTTTCTTAGAATGCTGCTCAGCCTTTAATTTGGAAACTTCAGAGGCTAATGACTCTATCATCCTGGCCATTTTATCGATGTTAAGATCTGAGGATGATGCAGACTCACCCCTCTGCAAGTTCCCAAATCCAGTATGATAGTATAGCAGATCTTTCTTACCCCCCCAATGCTTCAGGAACACATCATCTAAGGCTTCAATGTTAGCTATAAACCTAGGAGTTAATTCTCTGAACCACTTTCTAGCCTCTCCATCAAGGCTCTGAACAAACACTCTCATCCACACATCATCTTCATTGATGTCAAGGTTATCAGCATAACTATAGAAGGACTCAAGATGTTCTTCAACTGTCACTCCCTCTGTACCAGTGAATTTGGGCATATATTTCTAATATTCTCCTGCAGGCATGGCATTCAAAGGAACAGGCAAGACCAGGGGTCCATACCTAGCAGCTATAATTCTTTCCATCTTTATGGGAGCTTGTTGGCCTGCCATGACTGGGATAGGTGGAAGGCTACTGGAAGATTGAATGGTAGGAAGTGATGAAATAGATGACAGAAATGAGGGAAATTGATGGATTGTATGGGAGGCTTTCTTTGGACTGAGATCCAAAGGGGAACTGACTGAATAAGGAGCTGTATGAATCTCTGAAGGAATTTCTTGACTAACAATGTTGGGCTCTAAATCTTCAAACTGTATATCCTCAACTATAACTTTCTCTTTCAGATATGCATAGGATTTCTTGGGCTTACTTGATCCTGATGCTCCTTTCTGTGGTGTTTTCCTTTGCTTAGCGACCTTCTTAGGTTCAGGCACTGGGTCAACTGGTGATTCCTGAGGATTTCTCTGGGTATGCCTCACAAACTGAGCTAGAACTGAAACGTGGAGTCGCCACTAGGTAGGTTCTCCAGTAGAGTCGCCAGATAGATGATTACAACCAAAAATGTGTCCACACTTTGTCTATCATCAAAGCATGGAACTGTGTCATTTCCCCAGGGAAGCTGAGCTTCAATCTCCTCTCCCCGGCAACGGCTCCAATTGATGTTATCACCCCAAGAAACTCTCCTAGGTTGTAGCTCGGAGATGCTCGGGACATCACAAACTCAACTTGATGTTGGAAATGGATGAATGGAAGGAATGATGCATATTCAAGCCAGATAACCACTCCTACTTTGCTTGACTCCAGACATGCATGAACACCCCCAGACTACAAGGCTTTAGACCACCAATTTACTCACAATTTCAGGATTGGGTGAATATGGAGAACACTGACCACACCAGCAGTTGCACAGGACCCTGTGATGGCCAGCTGCAACCAGTAAAGAGGTTTGCAAATCTAATTCCCTAGTGCATAGACAGGATGACAGCTCTCTGTCACTAATTGAAAAGAAACCTGATTGACAAATTCACTGATACATACAAGATTATAACACAGAAGTGGGATGACAGCCCCTCTAATGCTAAACATCAAAAGTTTAAGAAGAATGCAAATCAAGCACATCCTAGAATAGAAAAGAAGTGGAAAGTGAGCAATTAACAGCAAAAGAAGCTTGTATTAGCTGAAACGCCGACGAGATGTTGCAAGTATCAAAGCAGTTATAGTCTCCAGAAGTTGAACCTTACATCAAAACAACAACCATCAACCTCAATTACATCTATTTTCTGGGTATATATAGAGGTTGATTACAAAATGTTCTGCTATTCTATGTGTGGAGGGGTCATAATGGACCACCAACCGCTTTAACTGCCTGGTAGAGTTTCCAATGCAATCTGCATGCTTTAATGAACAAAATTGATCTTCTTAGATGCTCTGTTGTCCTTCTCGGGTAGGTGGAGTGTTGTGGAGGATAAAATTCCATGACTGTTAAATGCATTTAACTGCTCGAGGCTTTTCCTTTCCATCTCGTCCATCCTTCCTGTTGAATGCAGTTGTTGAAGATGAAATGCGCCGGGTACTGGTAGATGATCGTCTTCATCCTCTGGGAGCACAGAACAATCAAAGGTGGCGTACTGCATGGCAGGTGTACGAGCAGGGCGAAGGAGGGACATCAGCTGTTGGATCGCGCAGATGGACGGCGGGGATCGTTTTGCAGAGGGTATCGGGAGATATGGGATTGGGATGGACACAGGCCATTGGATCTCAGGCAAGCAAATCCAACAGTTATTGGGCGTCAAAGGTGCACGGGGGTTAACATCCGGGGAGGATGGTTTGGTGGTGAGCGATATTTATCTCACTTCTTTGGAGGATGGGTGGTAAAGGTACGCGGGCGCGTGATCCCATTCAACGCGTGGCGGCGGGCACGGTCAAAAACCGCTTTGATCGCGCATTAATGCGTTGTTGGTTTGAGGGCGTGGGAGGTGCAAACGCCATCCGATTGGGGCGGAAATGATCGAACGGCGCGGGTGTGATCGCAAAGTTTATGTCGGATGTGACAGGGAAAGAGTTTGCGAAGGCACGCAGTCATGTGGTGGCGGTGCTATGAGGCTTAAACCTGGCGCTCGGGCTTACCGAAACAGGGGCTTATGCTGAGCTTTGGAGGAAGACAAAGCTAGAAGAGGGGGAATGAGAATATAAGAAGAATAAAGGAGATGCAGGAAAAAGACCACTGGGAACTTTCTTTGATCATAAACACACGGCCAAGATGGTATTTGGTCCTCCAAATATTGAAGTAAGTAGCAGAGCTAACATGTACAACCGAGATGTGGTGTTTAGAGAGGTGAAATATGTTATTATACATGAAGTCCTACCAAAGGAACCTGAGAAGATAAAGTTTGAGCTAAAGGAAGAAGAATTAGACTCTACAGAGAAGAAGAATCAAAAGATGAAGAGCCACAAACTCCAACTATGGGAAGATCAGCTTGAGAAATAAGGCAGCCAAAAAGGTATAGTCCATGTGCTTTCTGTTCAAATTTTGTTTTATCTATTACTGATGATGATCCCAGAACTGTGAGGGAAGTAGTAGATTCAGAGCATGGAAAACTCTGGAAAGAGGTTGTGGTTGATGAAATGGCATCTTTGCACAAAAATGAGGCTTAGGATCTAGTGGAGTTGTCGGCTAGAAGGAAACCAATTGGCAGCAAATGGGTGTTTAGGGAGAAGATGAATGTAGAAGACAAGGTGGAGAAATACAAAGCTCGGTTGGTAGCAAAAGGTTATTCCCAGGTGCCGAGAATTGTTTTTGGTGATAATTTTTCTGTTGTTTCCAAGGTAGCTTCTATTAGATTACTTTTATAAGTTGTTGCTTCTTTTGATTTTGAGATAGAACATATGGATGTGAAGACAACATTTCTTCACGGGGATCTGGAAGAAGAGATCTACATGAAGCAACTTGAAGCCTTTGCGGTGAAGGGTAAGAGAGAACTGGTATGCAAGTTTAAAAAGTCTATGGGTTAAAACAGTCACCAAGGATATGGTATCATAAATTTGATACATTTATATAGGGATTTGGCTTCACCAAAAGAAAATTAGATCACTGTGTGTATTTTTAATTAATTGGTGACCATGTTATTTATTTGGTCTTGTATGTGGATGATATGTTGCTCGTTGGAAATGACAAAGAAATTATCCAGGATTCGAAGGCCCAGTTGTCCTCCAAATTCGACATGAAAGATCTTGGTACTGCAAACTATATTTTGGGCATGCAAATTAAACGAGATCAGGCAAAGAGGAAGCTCTGGTTAAACCAGAGGAAGTATGTTGAGACAATATTGTAGAGGTTTAATATGCAGGATAGTAAACCGGTGAAGGTTCCTATTCCTGTAGGTGTAAAGTTATCTGTTGAACAGTGTCCCAAGACACAAGAAGAGGAAGAGGACATGTCCCGTGTTCCATATGCAAGTGTAGTCGCTAGCTTGATGTATGCAATGGTCTGTACTAGACCAGACATTGCACATGTAGTGGGACTATTGAGCAGGTTTATGTCAAAACTAGGGAAGGAGCATTGGACAATAGTGAAGCGAGTTTTCAGGTATTTGTGTGGCACTAGTGATTATGGTTTGTGATACCAAGGAAGACCAAGATTGGACAGAGTTTTGGAAATCCATGGCTTTGGTGATGCAGACTAGGCTGGAGATCTAGATCAGAGAAGATCTACAAGTGGGTATGTTTTTAACCTATTTGGTGGTGTGGTTAGTTGGATGAGTAAGAGACAGTCTGTAGTGGCACTTTCAACTACAAAGGCAGAATACATGATAGCAACTCATGCAAGCAAGAAAGCGGTTTGGTTGCAGAGATTGTGTTCAAGTATGGGGTTAGTACAACGAGCTATAATGATAGATTATGACAGTCAAAGTGAAATTTTCCTGGCAAAGAACCCTGCTTATCATTCAAAGACAAAGCACATTGATGTTCAATATCACTTTATGATGGATATGGTTGAGGATAAAAAGGTGTTGCTGGTAAAGGTGGACACTTTGACGAATATTGCAAATGCATTGACAAAATCTATGAGCACCAAGAAGTTCTCTTGGTGCAGAGAAAAAATGGGTGTTGTAGGGGGGTGGACCAATGACTAATCTCTCTTATGGGCCCCTGTGGAAAGAAAACAACAAGGGGGAGAATTTTGGGTGTGTGTTATATTCTTTCCATGTCTACCCCATGCGTGGGGGGTGGAAACTCCCCTTGTATGCCACCCCCTGTATGATGCATTGGGTACAGCAAGGGGGGAGGTAGATGCTCCTGCATGTTGCGTTGGGCATAGTAGGGGGTCATATGGGGGGCGGTAGCCCCCTTGGACATTGTCCGGGGCAACGCCCCGGGAAAAAAAAAATTGACCCTATATTAGGTGGGCATACCTACCTACGGTTTTGTGCATGGATTTCGCACATAATTTTGGCATGATGGTTTTCTGTCCATGGTATTTTGTAGATCTGGTCAAGGGAACTACGGTTTGTTCTAATCTAGGGTTAATGGATTAGGGTTTATGGATGATTTGGCATGTATATATATGTATTGTAACATTGAAAGGAATATAATGAAAAATCAATCTCATAGTCCCAGTTTTAGGATCCAGGGGAAAAATTTTGTGTATATTTGTTTTATGTTTTATACTCTCGCCATTGTCTATTTTCTGCTTTTTAGAATTCGTATGCAGATAATTTATGTACGAGGTTAAAACCTACAATGTGTCTCTTGTCTCTTTATTGTTTATGATTTGGTAGTCGTTTGATGAAAAACACTATAATAATATAAGTAAAGAGAAGCTCCTAATCTAATGAAGTAAAAAGCATTCACAACCAGTTATCATTGAAAGAGAAATGACCTAATCTTCATGCCCTAGACTTCTCAACATGGAATCAGAGCTAAGGTGACAAATCAAGGGAAGGGCGTCTCATCAAGGGATACACAAGTGCTCAAGGAACAAATCTTGAATGGCATCAAAGCAAAGTCAATATCTACAAAGAAGTGTCAAAAATCTAGATCAAAGAAGATAGAATAGCCTCATATTTTATGAGGATATATGAAATAAGGGATCAACTTTCTGGGAGAGATGATGTTTGACAAGGAGATGACCACTGTAGTACTAAATTCACTACCAGGGGAGTGGGGTAACTTTAGTTCAAGCATTTATGGGAAGAAAGAAGCTACTCCATTCTAGGATCTATGGTCACTATGCAAGATTGAAGAAATCAGGCTAAAGGAAAAAATTGATGTAGGAGCAAATGAGAAAACTCAACATATGTTGCTATGGCAAAGAGAAAAGGGAAGTTGGGGAAATTTGGTTCTCGGAAAAAGAAGAACATGGCTAAAATTCAATGTTATGGATGTCAAGAATACGGGCATTACAAGAGAGATTGTCCTAAGCTCAAGAAGGAAAATAACAAAAGGGGAAGAGAAGAAGCCCATATCACTGAAGAAGTGGAGGAAGCTGAAAGGAAGAAATCCAATAAAGAGGAAGTAAAAGCTCTCTACTGTGACTAAGATAGTCTTCCTCACCTAGTTCTTTTCAAGTTTCTGTTTCAAGTTTTTCTGTTGTAAGATATGGCTATCATAAGAAAGAATGATATGATGCACCATGGCATCATAGAAGCATTAAAAGCAAGAGTTCGTGACATCATAATAGAGAAACATGAAATATAGTTGAAGTCTATGGCAGTCACCTATGCCAAGGATATAGCTCTTGGTAACCTCATTAGAAGCATAAGTGGTACTTATGGAAAAGGAAAAGCTATCTAGTAAAAAGCACATCATACATCAATCAAAAGGAAAAACATTTGTTGAATAAGGATACTCAAGATTCTCTATTGAAATCTTCATTGGAAGGTTCACCAACTAAAAGGAAGCAAGTGTTTCATCAAGAATTCCAACTTGTGGGAATTCATGGGATGGTGAAATGATGTCAAAATAAGTGAAGAAAATCAAGGAATTGACGGTCTTTCAATCAAGGAAGTTATTGAAGGGAGTCTAGATGACCTAAAGGAAAAATGAGGTATGTATGCTTGTATTTGATAAAATAGATTCATGTCGTATGGTTGCAGGTAACATGAATGAATGTTCTACCTCGAGAGCATGATCAAAAGGAAGGATATCTTCCTTTGAAAGAATGTAGGAAAGCGTGGGTCACACATTGACTAGATGAAATCAACATAATATGTCCTCATATGTAATATGAGGTGGTTGACAAAAACTAAAGGAACTCTGATTGGAAGTCCCTAGAAAAGAAATGTGTGAAGAAAGAAAGGAAGAAATCATGAAAATATACTACTATCGAAGAGGCGATTAACATCCAAGGACTGAAATATTTGACTATGATATCTCCATGAAAGATATGAAAAAGAAAGAGACCCTTGAAAATATATATATCTTTGGAGATGTGTCAATGTGTTTGTAGGATGTTGATGCAAACAAGGAGATGTCATGATGAAAGACCATCATAAAGGTAATTTGGATTTAATAATCATTTCTTACTTTCGAATAATATCTAGATGGGCTTATGCAGGGCTGTCGAGGGAAGAGTTGTCGATATCTTCCACAACTTATGCTCATGTAGCAGGATGTAAGGAAAAACATTTGTTGAATAAGGATACTCAAGATTCTCTGTTGAAATCTTCATTGGAAGGTTCACTGACTAAAAGGAAGCAAGTGTTTCATCAAGAATTCCAAATTGTGGGAATTCATGGGATGGTGGAATGATGTCAAAATAAGTGAAGCAAATCAAGGAATTGAAGGTCTTTCAATCAAGGAAGTTGTTGAAGGGAGTCTAGATGACCTAAAGGAAAAATGAGGTATGTATGCTTGTATTTGATAAAATAGAGTCATGTCGTATGGTTGCAGGTAACATGAATGAATGTTCTACCTCGAGAGCATGATCAAAAGGAAGGATATCTTCCTTTGAAAGAATGTAGGAAAGCATGGGTCACACATTGACTAGATGAAATCAACATAATATGTCCTCATATGTAATATGAGGTGGTTGACGAAAACTAAAGGAACTCTGATTGCAAGTCCCTGGAAAAGAAATGTGTGAAGAAAGAAAGGAAGAAATCATGAAAATATACAACTATGGAAGAGGCGATTAACATCCAAGGACTGAAAGATTTGACTATGATATCTCCATGAAAGATATTTTAGACCATGGTGAAGTCTGAAAAAGAAAGAGACCCTTGAAAATATATATATCTTTGGAGATGTGTCAATGTGTTTATAGGATGTTGATGCAAACAAGGAGATGTCATGATGAAAGACCATCATAAAGGTAATTTGGATTTAATAATCATTTCTTACTTTCGAATAATATCTAGATGGGCTTATGCAGGGTTGTCGAGGGAAGAGTTGTCGATATCTTCCACAACTTGTGCTCATGTAGCAGGATGTAAGATCCCTAAGGAAACATGGCATGGAGAAGACAACATGGCATGAAGGAAGGTCGTATATGGTTTAATGGATCACTTTCCAATGAAAGGAATGATGACATGAATGACATGACTTGTGGATGAAAGTGATGGATGGTCTATTCCCTATGAAAAAGTCCCGAAATATGTAGACTCTATGACAAAGATGAAATTCGTGACATTAAAGGAAGGAGTTCTACAGACAGTTGGTTATCCCATGATCTCCACCTGAAGAGTTGTTGGAAGCAAGTCCCTAGTTAAGAGGGAGCTTGGATAAGTTCCTAATTAAGAGGGATATTGGGTACATTCCTTTTTGAAGGAATGGGTACATTCCTTCAATGGAATGGGTATGTCCTCCCTAATTTGAGAGGGAGAGATAAACACATCATTCTTGTCCTCACTTGGGAAGATAAAATGGAGGATTGGGTAAACATCTAACATCTGATACTCTTTCAGGATGAGTTAGGGCATCCAAGATAAGAGTAGTTATAGAGGACCGATATTCTTTGAAGATTGGGAATCCAAGATAAGAATAGCCCTGGTGGAACACACTCTGAGAACCCAAGTAGGGTATGTTATGAGAGAGACAATGATGAGGGTGTCTATATTTCATTGGTCTCACCAACATTGAGCTCTAATCTTGTGGAGAGATAGAGCAGTTAGTCAAGGCCTTGCTATGTGAAAATGTTGGATAATATGATGTTATATAGATGGGTTACCAATCTGACTCTTCTTATGAGAATTCTTTAGATATAGAATGACCAAGTACCTTGTGTAAATTATGAATACCTCCCTAGTTAAGACGCATTGTTGAAAAGTGTAACTAGGTTTGGTCTTCATAATGACGTGTAATTATGATTCTATGTAATTGATGTAAAGAAGAAAATAAAATTATTTTTGTAATACTTGAGTCATGGGTTTCATGGTCAAGGAATTTTATTTTTATAGTTAAGGCTCCCATTGTGAGCCTTTAGGGTTAGTCATCATGTTATAAATTCTAATGAGTCATTGTCAAATTTTGAAGACCCATTTTGGCATGTAATTTATTGTAAAAGAAAATGTGTTAACCCTGTAAGACCGTGTCACAAACTCTCTTTGAAGTCAACCTAAGGAGGATTCTAGTACGACATGTCGGCCTGGGCACCAGTTCAAGTCAACTTATTTTGATGGGAAAAACACTATATATAGGGCAGCTCAGCCTCCATTTGAGAAAACAATTCCGAACAAGAAAGAAGAAGAGAAATAGAAGTGTGAAGATCTCAAGAAGAATCCCATCACCAAGCAAAGTAAGGAGGACCATCACTGAATTTTTTTCTAATCTGTTTTTGGGTTACTATGCTCCACACGTGCGAGGATCTAGTGTTGTCTACTGCAAGAAGGATCGAGATACGACAATCATATTGAGAGGGAGTATTTTGGGAGAAAACAAGGTGATTCTCAAGCCGAGTTGAAGGAGAAAGAGTCTCCATCTATAGAAAAGGTAACAAAGGTGTTACTCTCTCTCATATGATACGGCTAAGGATTTCTGAAGTAGAGTCGAGAATTGTAGAGTTGAATCAAGGGACTAAAATCCAAAGGATAGCAGAAATAGTCGGATTAGAATGAAGTCTGACCATCGTTGACTCAAGGAAGAAAGTGTCAAGATTGTGAATTGGTCTTGGAGAGGTTGTTGTGTCAAGGGTCTTGGTCTTGGTATTTTTCAATTGAAGTCTCTATAAGAAGAAGCATTCATTCGGGTTTTCCTCTCAAGTTGGATAGGTTTTGGCCCTGGTTGATCACCTATATTTTGTGCCTCGTCTCTTTATTGTTTATTCTTTGGTTGTTATTTGATGAATAAGAAAACTATAATAATCTAAGTAAAGAGAAGATCCTAATCTAAAGAAGTAAAAGGCATTCACAAACAATTACCATTGAAAGAGAAGCCACCTAATATTCATGCCCTAGATTTCTCAACAACCAGAGGAGGAACGAGTACATTTTTTGTACATACGTTGGATACTATCCCAAGGAATTGGTATATTGCGTTAGAGGTGTGAAGAGGAATAACAGAATGGGGAGAAATGACATATAATTTTAAGGTAACATTCAATTTTGAATTTGACAATCCTTTAGTTGATATGGCTTTGCAAAATATCAAAAAGAAGATATTTGTTTCAAAAGGCCAAATTGTGCAAAAAGCCAGTACCCTTATGATCTGGACACAGACATTCCTAGGCAATTTAAAAATTCATGTAATGGTATAATGTCATTGAAGGAGGTGAAGAAGAAGAAAAGGATGGTTCGATAAACTTTCGAGTACCTGAAACAGGAGGAGAGTGCATAGTAGCATGTCTAGAGCTAGAGTTTGTAGACTATGCAAGGCCTATTATGACACATAAGTGAATATGAGAATTGAACACAACCCTAAGCTCACAGTTATTGGGAACTATTGGGATGAGGAGACAATTGGAAATATTGTTGATTTACTACGTGAATACTAGGACCTTTTTCACAAGCACATTTATAGAGATGAAAGGGATTGTTGGGGAGCTAGGAGAGATGAAATTCCCCCAAAGCTAGACAAGAAGCCAGTTAGATAAAGACCATACAAACTGAACCCAATATATAAGAAGAAAGTGAAAAAAGAGTTAGACAGGATGTTGGAAGCTGGAATCATTGAACCAGTAGAAGAGGTTGAATGGATAATCCCAATGGTAGTGTAGGACAAGAAGATAGGAGAAAATAAAATTTGTATGGATTTGAGAAAGCTTAATGATGCTTGTGTGCATGAACCTTTTCCCACTCCATTTATAGATAGTGTTAGAGAATATAGGAGGATAGGAGGCTTATTCATTTACTAATGGATTCTCGGGCTATCATCAAATTAAGATCATACCAAAAGACATACATATGACTACCTTTGCGACAGAATGGGCATCCTTCCAATATATAGTCATGCCCTTTGGTATGAAGAACGCACCTGCATTATTCTCCAGAGTTGTGGTTGCAATGTTTAAGGATTTCATCCATATGTTCCTAGAGGTATATTTGGATGACTTGACAATATTTAGCCTTTTAAAGAAGCATATTGAAGTTTTGCACTTAATGCTTGATAGATGTAGATAGCTATAGATCTCATTAGATTTGAAGAAATGTATATTTTTCTCACTATTCAATATTTGCTTAGGTCGTGTAGTATGCAAGCAAGGCATGTAGGTTGTTCTTGCAAAAGTTGTTTGTAATAGTGGATTTACCGCCACCAACCTCAGTGTGATAATTACATGTATTTTTAGGTCATACAAGATATTATAGGAAATTCATAAGGAGATATGGGATGATTACAACCCCCTTAGAAATTCTTTTGAAAAAGAAGGCTAGGTTCCAATGGGATAAAGAGTGTCAACGGGCTTTGGAAACCTTAAAGGAGAAATTGTTCATTGCACCAATTTTGGTTTTTTCAGATTCAAGGAAGGAGTTTCATGTTCATGTAGATGCGTCTTCCATAGATATGGGTGCAGTTTTAGCTCAATCAGGAGAAGGGAACATAGATCACCCCATTGCATTTGCTAGTAGGAAATTATCAATTGTTGAAAATAACTATACCGCTACAGAATGAGAAGGCTTGACAATGGTGTATGATTTCTAGAAGTTCAAACACTACCTACTTGTGTCACACTTCAAGATGTATACTAACCATTATGCACTCAGGTGCCTCGTAAACAAGCTAGTGTTGCGGGGAAGGATATGCATATGGTTGCTTCTCTTCCAAGAATATTACTTTGAGGTAGTTATAAAACTAGGGAGGCTTAATAAAGGACCTGATCATTTATCACGCATATTTACTAGAGAAGATGCACGGACTATCGATGACAACTTTCCAAATGCACATTTGTTCGCAGTAAACATGGTTGATGACTATGTCACTGAAATCTTCCAAATACTTAGCACATGAGTAGCCCCAACACAATATACAGTAGCTCAGAAGAAATAATTGATAGTGAAGTCGATATATTATCAACTCATAACAGGTTTCCTATTAAGGTAAGCACATATGGAATACTCCATCATTTTGTTTTGGGTCATGAAATCCCTTTGATATTATCAGAAGAACATGAAGGAGTTTTAGGAGCCCACTATGTAGGAAATGCTACCACACAGAAGATTTTGCGCACAGGACTTTAATGGCCAACTCTTCACAAGGAGGCCATAGAAATCTGTAACGGTTGTGATGTATGTCAGCGGTTTGGGAAACCATACAAAAGGGATGAAATGTCCTTATTCCTACAAGTGACATTACAAGTATTTGATAAGTGGGCAGTAGGCTTTGTCGGGCCTATCAACCCACTAGCAAAGAGAGCAGGGTCTCAGTATATAATAATTGCAAAAAAATATCTTACTAGGTGTGTTGAAGTGAAACTTGTTAACTTAGGCTGCATCATGGAAACAACAACATGATTTCTATTTGAGAATGTGGTTACAAAGTTTGGATGTCCCATAATACTTATGAGTGATCAAGGCACCCACTTCTTAAATAAGACAATTACTACCTTAGCAGAATAATTTCACGTTCATCATCATAAGAGTACAGCCTATCATCCTCAGGCTAATGACATTATTGAAACCTTTAACAAAATCCTGGAAAACACCCTGACAAAAATATTCAACGTAAATTGAAATGATTGGGATCTAAGAATTCCAATAGTCCTATGGGCTTACTGGACCACATGTAAGAAATTGACAGGGAAAACACCTTTCAAATTAGTATATGGACAAGAAATGGTGATGCCTATGGAATTTATAGTGCCAAGTTTGCACATTACTACATTGGCACACTTGACTAATTCTAGTGCATTAAAAAAGAGATCCTCAGAGTTGCTGCAACTAGAAGAAGATTGCGCGACAACAATATTTCACCAAAATGTTTAGAAAGTGCGAGAGAAAGCTTGGCATGATAGGTGAATAAAACATAAGAAATTTTAGCCAGGTGATTGGGTTTTCCTGTATGACAACAAATGTTTGAAACATCCAGGTGTTGAGGGCCCCGAAATCGGGTCAACAACAAGGGGGATACCCACTCGGTCGGGAACCTGGTTGGCGGCTCCGTGCCCGTTTGGTGTAGCGGGTCCGACTGGGGATGACGGGACCAGCTTCCCGTTCTAAGGGGTGTGTGTATGTGTAGAAAATGGTGATGTGTGTGTGTGTATGGAAATGATAGTAGAAAATAAGTAATTATTCCTTAACTAATCTAATTCTAAATTCTGAAATGACTTTATACTACTTTAATCTAACAAAAACAATACATCTAATCTACACTAACCCGGGACAGAATTTTTCCATTATGCAATCTAGAAAGATTTCACAGAATAACTGGTAATGAATATTATTCAGCTATTATGAGAATATAAATCAATTAAGATGAACCATCTTGTGTAAGAAGTTAAGCAAAACGGTTGTGAACAGCATATTGCATAATCATCTATTCATGTACTAAGCACAAATCAATGACTCCACCGTACAAAAGTGCCAAATGGTAGTCCACTCATTCATACGTTAACATATAAATAACATCAGTTGTATATTACTCTAAGAATGCAAGCAGAAACTAGTCAAGAGATAAAAGTACCATTTATGACTGATTTTAAACTTACAGACCTTAAGCAATAATGATCTATTTCTACTTGCTTCTAATGCCTACTAAGAGTACAGAAGTGCAACATCAGTAGCAGGTATTAAAATGCAAACATAAATAAATCTTGATCCGTCCATTCATCAAAAACCCCCTCCGAGGGTGCAAAAGTGCATGTTCTGAGGACAAGTTTTTTGACAAAATTTCGGACCCTTCTCCAATGCAATGAGAAGGGTTAAATACTAGTAACCGACTAATTTTACTTTACACAAATTCAGGGAACGGCTTCAAATGACCGCCCTTTTACTAAAAATAAATTTATTTCTAAAAACTGAATCTAATTTCTAACCGTTTCTGTATCTGCTCCTTAGTGATGTAAGAAATGCGTTGTTCGCCCTGAAAGAGTCGGCTGGTTGTCCTTTCCTTTTGTTCGAGCTTGAAAATTAGAAACAACAAGCGCTGGCACCTCTTTCTGTTAGATTAGAAGATATTTTCGAAAACCTTTCTCTAGCTGGGTGTATTCGCTGTGCGCACACTTAGTACAACCCAGTTTCTTTTCGAACTGATTTTGCTGTTGTTATTTCGGTTTCCGGTCGTGCGAATGACTCAATGAGTTAGAAGTCGCGCTGTATGGACAATCCCCTGTTTCGAGAATTGTTTCCGTTCTTTGTTCCAGGCTTTTCTGGAGCGTCTTTCTTCTCTTGCGCTTCTTTCTCTGCTTTACCGAGTCTGAGCTTCGGGATCTTTTGTAAACACGCTGCTTTTGTGCGCCTTTGACTCTGAATCTTGGACAGTCTATTTTCATCAGTGCCTGTTGGGCGATACTCTGGAATCCGCGGTTCTGCTGCATGCGGCATCCAATTGCGGAGGCATCTTCTCTCTGTTGTCTTATTGGCGCTCTTCCCTTCTCCTTAGATGTTTCCTGCATATAGATTTATATAAGTTGCATGTCTTGCAGTTTACGCAAAGAAGAAGGGAAATGACGAAAAGATTGACATGAAAGCATTAAATTCTAATGAATGCGAAATTAATGACATTCATCATAACTTGACTCTTCGATAAATGCGATGCAATCATTTCTGGATATTCGAGCATGCGGTCATTAATTTCCCTTAAGGCGCGCTTTCATTTTTGGATCTACCGTGTATGTCGGAGAATTCTTGCAATGATTTTTTTCTGCGATTGGTATCACAGTATCGATGGCTGCGACGTTATTAAGTGTTGTCGCAGATCGCAGATATCGCAGATCGCAACATCGCAAAGTTTTCACTTTGTCATTTTGTGCTGCTCGTGTGGCATTGCGACGTGCGACGTCGCATATCGGCCGTCGGCGTTTCTTTAGGTCCTCCTTTTTCAAACGCTCTTAATGCGCGCGATGCGATAGGTTCTCGCGTCGCTCTTTTTAGTGTATTTATGCGCTTTGGGCAAGCGCTCCTTTTTCCGTTGCGACGCGATATAGCTTTTAGGGAGCTGATACAAAAGAATTTTCAAACAAAAATATTTTTTGGATTTTGGCTAAGGGTCCCCCTTTGCTTGATGTTATTACTAATATCAAACGAAGAGGGGGGTTGTTGGTGACCACAACAATGGCGATTCACTGTGAAGAACCAGTTATCTCTGCATTTCTATTGACCGTTCACTTCCGAAATAGCAAAATTCTTATATGTCTAAATTTTGTTATGAACAGATAGAGTAGACCCCCTCACCTTGTCAACGATACTTTGTCTCAACCTTTTTAATCTCAATTGCTTGCTTCCTCAGGCTTTTTCTTGCATTCGCACCAGACATGACTTGGTCTTGATTAAAGATAAAATAAGGTCTTCTCTGCGTACTGGCTTAAAAGTATACTCATTTGTCGTAGGTAGAGCCTCTACTACCCGCAAGCGTCCATAGCCTCGACAGGGTTACCATGTTATCCAGCAATGATCCTTTTTCCTGCTTGAGGTTACTCGCAACATTCCAGAGAAAAATCCTTTTTGACACACTTTTCCTTTTTTAATTCTCTAAAGAACAATGTCTTGGTTTGGTGGCCAAATTATGACACAGTCATTCACTTGATTTACACTTTTGCTGAACAAGCCGGCTCGTGATGAGACCTCTTGTCTTTTGATTGCAACAATCTTAAGTCGTTGCCCTGTTTTGATAGACAGTATTGGCAAAGTCAGCAAGTTATAATGTCTGTGATCATGATAAGCCGGCTCGTGATGAGACCTCTTATTCTTTGAGATATAGTGTTTTACTTGGATTATTTCTCTGAATGCTGCAATTCCCTTTTAGCAGGGAGGAAGTCATTGTTTTTCCTTAAGAAAGCTCTGGACGACAATAATAGAGTTTTTGAAAACAACAGTTTTGCAGAGAGTACTTATTTTATTATTGATGATTCCTTTCATGGTGCTGATACAAAACAATTTTTTCACCAAAGGTTGCTTTCGTCAAAGTTCTTTGAGGTTGAAACTAATATCGTAATCAAGGTGAAGTTAACTCTATTTGTTAATAATAAAATTCAAATTTTTCAAAAATTTTGCTATTTATACAAGCGAAATCAAAATCTGATAGAGAATTTGGCGTGCTCTTTTCATGAATCCTTTTCACATGATCATCTACAACGGGTTTTATTCATCAAAAAGAGAAAAACAAAACAAAATAAAATATAAAAAACTAAATCTATCCTACAAAAATTAGAAGAATTTCTCTTCTATGGAAAATATAATTTAAGAATCAATCCATTGACAGGTAAAGAATCTCTCCTACCTGCCAAATCCTGCAACACGAATGTGGACGGGCCTACGACTTCTACAATCTGAAAAGGGCCAAGCCACAGCTTCTGGAATTTCGTATGTTTGCCCTTTTCTTCATGTGCCTTATCCCATTTCAAAACTAAATCACCCATCTGAAAGTTTTTTCTGGTTATGATGCTTGAGTCAAAAGAAGATTTTATTAGCACTTGGTGATGTGCATGGGTTTTCCTAGCTTGTTCTCTTTGTTCTTCTAGTTTGATTATTTCCATTTGTCTTAATTGTAATGAGGAAGTAGGTACTTCATCGATGTACTGTACTAAAGACAAAGAGGGAATGACTAAGTGAGTCGGAAGAACCACTTCCCGCCCGTAAACTAAATTAAAGGGAGAAGTGCCGATCGAAGCTTTCTTTGTGATTCTATCAGCCCATAAAGCATTTACCAGCGCTTTGTGCCAATTCTTTTGGTTTTGGTCGACTGTTCTTTTGATAATTCTGATTAGGTTCTTGTTTGTTGATTCAGCCAATCCATTACCTTGCGGATAGTAGTTGGCAGAATATTTCAGTTTGAACCCTCTTTTGAGCGCAAACTCAGTCATAGCATTTCCAGAAAAATATGAAGCGTTATCAAACATTAAGGCCGTTGGCAATCCAAACCTAGTTATGATAAATTGGTCTATGAATTCAATAATGTTTTCAGAATGGACTGTCTTGAGAGGAACTTCTTCTACCCATTTGGTAAAATAATCAGTTGCTGTAAGGATATACTTATGCTGCTTAGAAGAGTGAGGAACGATCTCACCTATTATGTCCAAGCCCCATTGACTAAATGGTTGGTCGATGTTGACCGGTTGTAGCGGCATGGACGCTTTCCTTTGTTTTCCGGCAGCAGTCTGGCAGACTTGGCATTTCCTTACGTGATTGTATGAGTCTTTGAACAGCGTGGGCCAATAATATCCTGCACGCAAGATTTTGTGTGCAGTCGCATCTCCGGCATAGTGTCCACCTGCTGGTCCATCATGAAGTTCCTGCAAAACCTTCTTGGCTTCAGTTTTCTCAAGACACCTAAGGAGTACAGAATCATAATTCCTTTTAAACAGGACATCATTTATGAGCTGGTATTGCTTAGCTTTTAATCTCAGAGCTCTTTTCTTGGTATGATCCAGACGTGATGGAGCATACCCGTTCTTAAGAAAATAAATGGTGTCAGCATATAATGATTCTGAGTCGTTTAGGCTTACCTCATACGCGTGTACCTCTTCAGACGAGTTCTCGGGGATTTGCGATGCTCCAGCTAACATCTTGCAGAAGCCTTGGCCTCTTACGACGTGTGCCAGTTTGATCTCAAGGTCGTATTCTTGTAAGGCGGTGATCCAATTCGCTCTCTTCTCGCCCACATCCTTCTGTATCAGGAGGTTTCTTACCGCTGGAAACGGTACTATGACTTTGGTATGGGCTTTTAGCAAGAAAGGTCTGAAATATTTGATTGCTTTGAAAACGGAATATGCCTGTTTCTCGACGTCAGAATAATTGAGTTCAGCACCTTGCAAGTTCGAGCTAAAGAATGCGATTGGGGCCTCTACCTTTTCGTGATTTTCTTGAGTTAAAATCGCAGCATAAGATCTTTCTGAGGCAAACGTGTATAAGATGAAAGGTTCTGAAAAATTTAGGGTAGCCAAAGATGGAGCGTTGATGATGGCTTGTTTGATTAAGTTGAATGCTTCGTGCTCGTCTAGACCCCATTTGAAATTTGAATTCTTTTTTATCATACTTTGTAAGGGTGAAATAATACGTGAAAAATCCGGGACAAATCTTTTGACAAAATTGATCTGTCCAAGGAAGGATTGCATGGCTTTCTTGTTATGAGGTATGGATATTTCGGAAATTTCCTTGATTATGTCGGGTTCTATGTGAATACCAGATTTAGATACTATGAATCCGAGCAATTTCCCTTTGCTTAATGCAAAGAAAGATTTCTTTGGATTGAGCGAAATCCCATACCTCAAGCATCTTTGAAAGATTTGCTTCAAATCTTGGAGATGGTTGTTTCGTTTTCTGGAGTACACTGTTATATCATCCAGATAAATCACTATTGATTTATTGACCAATCCTTTAAACGCGATGTCCATGGCTCTCTGAAAGGTAGCTCCGGCGTTGATCAGACCAAATGGCATCTTCCGATATGCATAAGTGCCCCATTTGGTTCGGAACGTAGTCTTTAACTGATCATCGGGATGCACCAGTACTTGATTGTATCCTGAAAATCCATCCAGGAATGACATTAATTCTGAGCCTGCTACTGCCTGTAGAACTTCCTCCATAGGTGGGAGGGGAAAGTT
The DNA here is from genome assembly GCA_031772625.1 of Pinus tabuliformis. Taxonomy (NCBI): domain Eukaryota; kingdom Viridiplantae; phylum Streptophyta; class Pinopsida; order Pinales; family Pinaceae; genus Pinus; species Pinus tabuliformis. The sequence goes on along the minus strand of CM062805.1, from coordinate 95,246,388 downwards.
ATCTTTCTGACAGGCTTTGTTGAGATTTCGGAAGTCGATACAGATTCTAATGTCTCCGTTTTTCTTCCTAACGGGCACCATATTGGATACCCATTTGGAATGCCTAACGGGGAAGATTATCCTGGCTCTCAACAACTTATTAAGCTCGGTTTTTATCTGGTTTTCTAGGTTAGGGTGTATTTTCCTGAGCTTCTGCTGGACAGGTTTCTCGTTGTCAGTCATAGGGATAACATGCTGAATGATGGAAGTGTTGTAAGTCTTCAGCTCACCGTAGTTCCAGGCAAAAACGTTTTTGTACTGTCTCAGAAGGCGGATATATGCTGATTTTTCTTCAGGGGCTAAGCCCTGGCCTAGATTAACGTTTTGCGGCTTTTCGTTGGTTCCTAGGTTGACTGATTCATAGTTCAGAGTTGAACTATAAAGCTTGGCATTAGCCGACCTTTTGAACCGACTTTTCAAGTCATATAAGTCTTCTAATTTGACCACCGATTTGGGTATAGCATTATCAGTGCTACTTTGTTGTATCTGGTGATCATGACAGTCTTCGTCAATTATCTGGTTTGTGTAGGATCCTTCAGAGGTGAGGAAACTTACGATGTCTGGGTCGTCGTTGAACACTCTCCAGTTGGTGATATTGTCAGGAATGGAAGGTTTAAAAATTAATTCTATTGAAAACCTATCAGGACTAAAATCTTCGGAAGGGATAAGTCGAGAGGCTACGTTAGCTAATAGGTTTGCGCTTGCGTTTTGAATTCTTGGAATTGACGAGATGTTAAATGCTATGAAATGTGCAGTGAGATCTTGCACTAACGATTGATAATGCTTTAAATGACTAGACAGGCAATGTATGGTGTTATGTACCTGTTTTACGACGATCTCAGAATCTCCAAAGACTTGAAGATACTTGACATTCAATCCGATTGCTTTGTATAGGCCTTGAACCAAGGCTTCGTACTCCGCTGTGTTGTTCGTGCAATCGAACTCAAGTCTGCATGTGAGCATAATCTTGTTCCCGTCTGGGTTGATCAGAACGCATCCTGCTCCTGCCCCCTCGTTAGATTTAGATCCGTCAAAATATAATTTCCAAAATAAAGAAGTATTTACAGAATTATCTAAAAAACTAAAACATTTTGAGTCATCAGTTTGGGAGAAATTTTCAACTTGGGATAAAACTGAATTCTCTAAGTATGGTGAAATATGAGCACTGAAATTGCCTAGGAAAGAATCTATTGCGTAATTGCCTACAATGCTGCTATTGTATGTGATGGCTTCATTTTCTCCTTCTAGCTCTGTCACTATGTATTTTTGGTGCAACTCTCGTTCAACCTTTATCTGATTTGGTTTACCATTGTATGGTAACCACATGTGCGACCAGTCGGTTGAGAAATATCCGTGGAGTTTCTCTGACCAATCCCTGCTAAGAATCAAGCCATAAAACTCAGGGATATCGGCTACCAGGATGTCGATAACCTGACACACTTTTGGGTTAGTCGACAATCTTATGGTCACCTGATTAAGTTCACCAATCACTTCGACCTGGGATCGATCAAGTTGAACTATACGTACTGCAGATTCTTGAGGTTGCACATTCAATTTGGCACATATTGATCTGGGTAAAATATTCGTTGAAGCACCAGAATCGACCAAGCAATTGTGCACGTTTTTGTTGAAGATTTCATATGTGAGCAGAAAAGGAGGAGTATGAGACCTTGATCTTCCTCCAATCAAGGCGATGTCATTTGGATCAATTTTATTTATCGTATTGGTTGGAGGTCTTCCCAGATTGTGGGAAGCCACAGCTGTAGGTAAAGATGTAGTAGGCACAGCATGTAATTCTTTCATCATGATTTTCTGCTGGTGTTTCAGTTTACTCAATTCATACAGAGTGATATTAGCCCTAGTCTTCTTCATGTCGTCAATGATGTTATAATCCATTTCATCCGACACTATTAGTGTTCTTGATGGAGGTGCTTGTTCAGATTGGACTGGGCTAAACTGGGTCGCTTTAGCAGTTGTCTTTTTGGTTACGACCCTTTCTTTTGTTGCAGGGCTTGCGCCCTTTTGTTTTGGGGTAGTTTGGGGAGGATCAAGCTGATTTTTACTTCTCGTGCTAACAGGAAATGCTTCTTGATCCTCTTCCTGTGGGAGGATGAAATCCCACATTCCTTGAAGTTCTACAACTTCTTCCTCGTCGGTCTGCCCTTCAATGGTATTCTCTTCTTCTTCGTCTTCTTCAGACTCAACGTTTGAGACAACACTGGGTGGTTTTATGTCCATGGGAGGATTTCTTTTAAAAGTCCTAAAGGGCTTTTTCGAAGAAGTCTCTGCTACTTGTTTCTTGATATCGACCATCTCATTGGACATGGCTTTCAACACTTTTTGTAACCCTTCCAAATCGAAAGGATCTTTCGTTTGCTTCTTCTTGGTGTCTTCTTTGAAAGAGATCTTCTTTGATTTGCGTTCTTCTATAGCAGATCTCTTTTCTAGGGCTACCACGCGTCTTTCCACTGCTAACGCTTCTGTCAAGTTGTCAACTAATGTGGTCTTGTTTGCCCTATCTATGAAGATAGCCAAGTTTGGAGGTAAAGCCGTGATGTACCATTCACATCTTACTTCCTCGCTGGGTTGTGAAGCAGCGGGGATTTTGTTGAGGATCTTATTGAACCGTAAGTTAAAGTCTTTAATGGGTTCTCTAGCCTCAGCCTTAAGATTAGATAGGTCATTAATCAATGTCGCCGTAGATCGGTCATCACCAAACTTAGTGAGGAACTGACTTTGAAAAATGTCCCAGCTTGTGATGGATCCGGAAGGTAACGAAAAGTACCATGACCCGGCCGTTCCTTGCATTGTATAAGGGAAGAGCCGGACAACAGCGTCTTCGTTAGTAACTCCGTTGAGATTAACAGAAAGCATGAAATTATTGATATGTTCTTCGGCTAGCATACCTGCTTCTGGGTTGAATTTAGGTAGCCACTTCTCTGGATGGGCCGGTATAGGGCTCAGGGGTGGAGGCATTAAAACCGCCCCAGGATTGTTCCATGGAGATTGGGCCATCGTGGAGCTGCTAGCTAATGGAAGTGCAGAAACTGACCCCTAGTGCTGAGAAGGTGAAGAAATCAGGATCTTTGATGTTCTAAGAGGAAGGTTTGTGGAAGACGGGTGAGTGAGTTGGAATGGAAAAGTGGATGGTTGACTTCGCGGTGAGGGAGTTGATATGGACGAAGTGGATGAGAGAGTCTCTCCGTCAGACTCTTGAGGTGTTTTCCTTGCTCTTTTTCTGGTAGGAAGAGGGAGTTCACTTGGTTGTATGCCAAATTTTTCACTCTTTAATCTGGTAAGGGGATGAGCAGGGTTGTACTGCGAAGTCACGCTGCTTTTAGATTTATCAGACTTCTGGTTAAAAATGGAGAATCCCTGGAGTTTACGAATCAAAGTTTGAATTTCAGGGGGTTCAATAATAGATCGGTCTGATATATTCGCATATGTAGCAGTGGTGGATACTCGAGCGACTTCAAATTCCGGGTTTAACCGTGTTGGAGAAGTCGAGGGAGTTGATGAGGGTGTATTACTCTCAGAATGGTATTTGGATATTGCTTTAGGTGCCATTCATAGTTCGGGCCCTCCTTCTAGCGCCAAATATGTTGAGGGCCCCGAAATCGGGTCAACAACAAGGGGGATACCCACCCGGTCGGGAACCTGGTTGGCGGCTCCGTGCCCGTTTGGTGTAGCGGGTCCGACTGGGGATGACGGGACCAGCTTCCCGTTCTAAGGGGTGTGTGTATGTGTAGAGAATGGTGATGTGTGTGTGTGTATGGAAATGATAGTAGAAAATAGGTAATTATTCCTTAACTAATCTAATTCTAAATTCTGAAATGACTTTATACTACTTTAATCTAACAAAAACAATACATCTAATCTACACTAACCCGAGACAGAATTTTTCCATTATGCAATCTAGAAAGATTTCACAGAATAACTGGTAATGAAGATTATTCAGCTATTATGAGAATATAAATCAATTAAGATGAACCATCTTGTGTAAGAAGTTAAGCAAAACGGTTGTGAACAGCATATTGCATAATCAGCTATTCATGTATTAAGCACAAATCAATGACTCCATCGTACAAAAGTGCCAAATGGTAGTCCACTCATTCATACGTTAACATATAAATAACATCAGCTGTATATTACTCTAAGAATGCAAGCAGAAACTAGTCAAGAGATAAAAGTACCATTTATGACTGATTTTAAACTTACAGACCTTAAGCAATAATGATCTATTTCTACTTGCTTCTAATGCCTACTAAGAGTACAGAAGTGCAACATCAGTAGCAGGTATTAAAATGCAAACATAAATAAATCTTGATCCGTCCATTCATCAAAAACCCCCTCCGAGGGTGCAAAAGTGCATGTTCTGAGGACAAGTTTTTTGACAAAATTTCGGACCCTTCTCCAATGCAACGAGAAGGGTTAAATACTAGTAACCGACTAATTTTACTTTACACAAATTCAGGGAACGGCTTCAAATGACCGCCCTTTTACTAAAAATAAATTTATTTCTAAAAACTGAATCTAATTTCTAACCGTTTCTGTATCTGCTCCTTAGTGCTGTAAGCAATGCGCTGTTCGCCCTGAAAGAGTCGGCTGGTTGTCCTTTCCTTTTGTTCGAGCTTGAAAATTAGAAACAACAAGCGCTGGCACCTCTTTCTGTTAGATTAGAAGATATTTTCGAAAACCTTTCTCTAGCTGGGTGTATTCGCTGTGCGCACACTTAGTACAACCCAGTTTCTTTTCGAACTGATTTTGCTGTTGCTATTTCGGTTTCCGGTCGTGCGAATGACTCAATGAGTTAGAAGTCGCGCTGTATGGACAATCCCCTGTTTCGAGAATTGTTTCCGTTCTTTGTTCCAGGCTTTTCTGGAGCGTCTTTCTTCTCTTGCGCTTCTTTCTCTGCTTTACCGAGTCTGAGCTTCAGGATCTTTTGTAAACACGTTGCTTTTGTGCGCCTTTGACTCTGAATCTTGGACAGTCTATTTTCATCAGTGCCTGTTGGGCGATACTCTGGAATCCGCGGTTCTGCTGCATGCGGCATCCAATTGCAGAGGCATCTTCTCTCTGTTGTCTTATTGGCGCTCTTCCCTTCTCCTTAGATGTTTCCTGCATATAGATTTATATAAGTTGCATGTCTTGCAGTTTACGCAAAGAAGAAGGGAAATGACGAAAAGATTGACATGAAAGCATTAAATTCTAATGAATGCGAAATTAATGACATTCATCATAACTTGACTCTTCGATAAATGCGATGCAATAATTTCTGGATATTCGAGCATGCGGTCATTAATTTCCCTTAAGGCGCGCTTTCATTTTTGGATCTACCGTGTATGTCGGAGAATTCTTGCGATGAGTTTTTTCTGCGATTGGTATCACAGTATCGATGGCTGCGACGTTATTAAGTGTTGTCGCAGATCGCAGGTCGCAGATCGCAGATCGCAACATCGCAAGGTTTTCACTTTGTCATTTTGTGCTGCTCGTGTGGCATTGCGACGTGCGACGTCGCATATCGGCCGTCGACGTTTCTTTAGGTTCTCCTTTTTCAAACGCTCTTAATGCGCGCGATGCGATAGGTTCTCGCGTCGCTCTTTTTAGTGTATTTATGCGCTTTGGGCAAGCGCTCCTTTTTCCGTTGCGACGCGATATAGCTTTTAGGGAGCTGATACAAAAGAATTTTCAAACAAAAATATTTTTTGGATTTTGGCTAAGGGTCCACCTTTGCTTGATGTTATTACTAATATCAAACGAAGAGGGGGGTTGTTGGTGACCACAACACCAGGGAAGTTTCAAATGCATTGGTTGGGCCAATATTTGACCAAGTATGTGACAGATGCAAGGGTTGTTCAATTGGACGAGTTAAATGCAAATCTAGTAGAAGGTTTTGTCAACAGAAGCCAACTGAAACTACATAGGGGCAACCAACCTTTCATGCATTAAGGATGTTCTACGCAGTACTAAAAAAAGAGAGAACCATACATACATACATACCTACATACGTACATACATAAATACATACACACACACACACACACACACATATATATAATGTTAGATTGGAAAGACCATTGTGCAGAACACAGGGAGGTTGCTAGGAGGAACATCACGCACAAGAGTAGGTCACAAAATATCCATAATTTATGACTACGCAGTTTCGCCAAAAAGAAAATAGTTGTTAGGCATTAACTATATGGAAAATTGGGAACAGATTGGGGAAAAAGCGAAGAAAAACATCACCATTGGTCACGTAGGTTGGACAACTTGGCTACGTAAAGGCTGAAAAGTTACTTCATTAATGATAGAATGGATGCACTTTAATGACAACATCCCACCAGATCAGTGATTCTAATAGGAGTGATCGCTGACAAGATGTCCACCTGCCCAAGTTTGCGTACTAATGTAATATTCACCTGAAGGATTCAGTGCGAAGGAATATTAGATGGTGTTTGACAGATTTTGGAGTTATGGTGTCTAGAGAAGCATGCAGTATGGTAGAGAGGCATAAGTTGCTTCAACTTAGTCATATGGGTTCATTGTGTTTAGAGCATTTGAAGTGCATAGTGGGAATGAACAGAGTCAAACCAATAGAAGCAATAATTGCAAGCCGAAAACCCAAACACCAACCAAAATGATAGCCACTAGGAGAGAAGCATATGCACCTAAAAGAAGGCCATAACAAAGACAACAGGGTGATCACAACTACCTTTGACCCTACGCAACCCACAGCAACAGGTCAAACGCTGATCTAGGTGGATATTGGTGGCCACCTGCCTATTCCACTTAGACCTCCCAGTCAGTTTCATCTGTTTCCTTGTTCATTTCAGTGTTTACTATTTTTAGAATTTTTTCGTGTCCTGAAGTTCTGGAGTAGTTTTGACCCCCTAAATGGTGATTTTTTGGGGTCTGCGACAGGCACAGTCATTGGCAGCGACAGGTGGTATCAACGCCCTGTATTCTGCGGGCTTTGGTGATATCGGTTTATGGTCTATACCAAACTGCAAAGGAAGTGAATGGCTGAGATGGCAGAAGAACCTCAAGTAGTGACGGGTGAATCTGGTAGAGATGTCGGAGATGCTTTCTTGGACAAGGTATTGGATCAAATGGAGGAGCTGGCTTCTGACATGGCTTCGATGAAGGCTGAGAACAATGAGGTTCAGGAAGGCTATGCGAAGGTGAGAGGGGAGCTTGAAGACCTCAAGGTCCAATACGATTATACTGAATGGCAGTTCATACAAACAGAGAGGGAAGTCAAAAAGATCGATGAAGCAAGAGATCAAGGTTTGGCAGAAATCTTGAAATTGCAGAAAGATCTTGATGATGCTCAAAATGAGATCGCAGTTTTGAAGAAGGTTGTTGGGCACAACTTAGGTGGAGGGGTGGCTCATGTGAAAGTCAAGGAACCAGATTCTTATGACAGTACGAGGAGTGTGAAAACTCTTGGTAACTTTCCATGGGAAATGGAACAATACTTGGAGCGTTTGGGGATGTCCGATGAGGAAACCAAAGTCAAGGTAGCTACTCAATTCTTGACGAAGGATGCTAAGATGTGGTGGCAAAGAAGGATGGACTAGATTACCAATGGAAATGCTGCAGAAATCACTTCGTGGGATGAAATGAAGAAAGATTTGCAAACTCATTTTAGTCCACAAGACGAAACATGGGATGCAAGGATGAAGATAAAATACATAAAGCAAACAGGGAGTCTACAAGCTTATCAGCGAGAGTTCTCAAGTGTAATTTTGGAAGTTCCAAACATGGCGGAAAGGGACAAGGTGTTCAATTTTATCATACGGTTAAAACCTTGGGTGCGCAATGAAGTGAAGAGGCAAAAGATAAAAGCACTTAAAGAAGAATTTGTTGTTGTGGATCACTTGGTAGAACACTATGATGAAGGAACCGAAGAGAAGAAGAAAAAGACTGACAAGCCGAAAGAAAAGTCTACGAAGGAGGAGTCTTCGAAATCGCATGATAAGGTGAAGACGAAGAAGTCGTTGAAGTGCTGGATATGTGAGGAACCACATATGGTGAACAATTGTCATTCAAGGCCAAAAGTGGTTGCCATAGCACAGTCCAATGTGAAAAAGAAAGAGGAAACTTCTGTTGGGGTCATGTAGATTCTAGGAGCTGCAGTCGCTACAAGAGCGGTCTCACGAAGAGATCCGGAAAGAAACAAGTTAGATTATGTCAAGATGAAAGTTGGGAGTGATGTTGTACTCACTATGGTGGATAGTGGGGAAACTCATAACTTTATGAGCAAGGATACTGCAAGAAGGATTGGACTGAAGTTTGTACCGGTGTAGGCACAAATGAAGGCAGTGAATTCTCCTCCAGATTCTATGATCGGTGTAGCTGAGAAAGTGGATGTGACACTTGGTGAATGGACAGGGAAGGTCGATTTCACTGTGGTGCGGATAGATGACTACGAGGTTGTACTGGGCATGGAGTTTATGAAGCAATTTGAAGCTATGGTTGTTCCCCATATGAAGAAACAGTACATTTACGACGAACAAGAAGATGTAGCCATCAGTGTTCCGACCGTAGGAGTTACAAACACCGAGTGTAAATTGACATCAATGAATATGGAGAATGAGAAGCGAGATGAAGAGGTGTATAAGCAATTGTCGATTGCAGAGGAAAAGCTTATGGAGCATTCACAGATTATCAAGATGTTGTCTGATAGTATCTTGGATCTATCAAGGAGGCTAGAGTGAGTGGAGGATGATGATGACGATGGGGATATTAGACCGAATGTTCAGAAGGAGGATCGGGAAGCATACCTGCAGAGATTAGAAGTGGAGGATCATGATAGGTGGATTGATTTTATTAGTGAGGGAGAGCCTTCAAGCTCTGCTCCCTCCTTATCTTCTTAGACTATCATGGAGATGAGGCTCATTGTTAGTTGCTCATGGCAATGAGTCTCCAACATTTTCAGCAGGCATCTAGGGGTGAGATGACACAGATTGACACATGATGATGTAGGGGCATGAGTTCTTATGGAGGCGATGCATGGTTGTATTAGCTACCCAACTAGTCACCAACATGAGGTGTATCGGCGCATGATTCCTTGCAGATTTTGACATATAAATGGCGTGAGGCAGGTCGAGAGGTGGATACATCTAGATTACCCATACACACGGTTTGTGTGGTTTGATGGTCTTGGCAACAGATGGTTGCTAGGATGGAGAGTTGTTGAGGACGACAACCATTTAGAGTGGGGGAGTATGTCAAGCCCACAAGTTGCGGATGTGATGTGCGACGAGTTCGGTGAGCGCTCTCGGTTATATGCGACGAGCCGAGTGAGCGACGAGTCGACGAGCGGGCGTGTTGGTTGCGACATTTCGTTGCGACGATGGGATGAGTTAGAGGAGAGTGACCAGATGGGATGGTTGGTTAAAGGTGTCCGGGGCACGAGCGCAACGAGGCAATGGAGGTGTCGAAAAATCGAGAATCAAGAATTTGGCTAAGTATGGCGAACTTCGTGAAGGTCACCTTATACAATGCGAGTTTGGCATGTGGACCCGACGGGGCGACAGCGTGGGCTAGCCGACATGTTTATGTGAGCGAGTTGGCCAAATCGGAAAGTCGGCCTGGGCGGGCTGACCCACGAGTTATCTATGGTGGATCGTATATATTGGCGGTCGAAGTGGATGGAGATTCATTCAATCAAGCAAGTCTTGGAGTCAAACATTGGCGAGCTCAAGTGAAGGGCGAGTTAGAGTGTTGGCGCATAAGTGAAGTGGAAAGGTGTAGGCGACCACCTGACTGAAGCACTGAGCCGAGGTTGAACAGACGTAGTTCAGGCGCACGATCTGCGGGTTGGGTGGCCGAGCTGCCGGGTATGTTTGACGAAGGTGAGTTCGGGCGCGAAGGGCGAGTGCTGAACGGAGGCGAGTTCGGCAAACGCTTAACAAAGGCCGATTTCCTCTGGGGGTGTAACTCTGTCACCAAATCCTACGGCAAAACTTGTAGTACTCGACAAGACCTTTCTAACAAGGTATCGTATGCACCAAACGGAGTTAATATGACCAAGTTACGACACCAAGAAGTTGGTTGCCAAACTAACCCCAACAGGCCCCACAAACTCTTGGTGTTACATCTCTTGCGGTTAGGGTTTTGGTTGTTTAGGGTTTTCTCATGTTTACAAATAATAAATAGGCCCTTGAGCCTCATTGTAACATAGTTCAGAGGCATATAGCAGCCACATCTCTTCTCAGAGATAAACTATCATCACCCAAGCTATCTTATTTCCATTTTGTTTGTAAGCATAATTCAGTATTTTTCTATTAATGAAATGAAGTGTTTTTCTGCTACATCTTTGTGTTTATGATTATATATGTAAGTTGTTGTGTTCCTGTTTAATTTCGAATCAGTGGTATCAGCACGATCTACTCTTTCTCTGTTTTTCTTTGCATGTAACATAGTTACTAGTCAAATGAGAAAATTACCTAGTACCTGTTTTTCTGAGGTACCAGAAAATCACTCTCCCCCTGTGCTGACCTAGCCTATGCTAACCTAGCAGATCCATCTCTCAATAGCCTCCTATTGTTGAGGCCAACCAGACCATGCAACCCTCTAAGGAGGGAGATCCTCACTCTTCCACGCAGACAAGGAATGAAGAAAATGCAGAAGCTTTCGCATCTTTAATCGCAGAGAATGGAGCTCCAAGGAACGGGGCATCAGTCAATAAAATTGTCAAGGAACTTGAAAGTATCCCAGAGATTTCCCTCCCTCCAGCACTTCCAAGAAGAGCAGCCATCTCTTTAGCAGAACGCAAACTTGTTGGGCAGTTCACAGGGCTATGGCCTTCACCCAAATCAGTGGAAAAAATGGATGGAAAGAAACTGGAATGCAACCACACAGGGGAAGATAGCAATACGATTCTGTGGAAGGGGTTACTACACCTTTCTCTTTGAAACAAAGGAGGACAAATATTTGATATTTAGAAATGGACCTTACTTCATGGACTCTAGAGGTTTATACCTGAACAGGTGGACACCAGATTTTGATCCGAAGATGGATGTCCCAAACGTTGTGCCTGTGTGGGTCAGGCTCCTGCATCTTCCTCTTCACTACTGGGGAGACGAATCTGTAAAGGCTATAGGAAACGCAGTGGGCAAATATATCGACAGATGTAAGCCAAAAGACAACATGCACGTGTGTGCAAGAATATGTGTGGAATTAGATCCCAAAAAATGCCTCTCGGAAGCAATAAAGATCAAGGTCGACCAGTGGACACACATTCAGCAGCTGGAATACGAGAAAATACCATTTAAATGCAAAGGTATGTCACGAGTATGGTCATTTTTCAAATAAGTGTCCTAAAAAAATAGAGAATGAAAATGTAGAAGAGCAAGAACCTACATGGGAACAAGTGAAAAGGAAAAAAACTACCAATAAACGGACTGCGCCAAATATTTATCAGTCCCATGAAGCAAATGAAACAACCTCCCAGCCTCCAGCGAAGGTTACTCCTCCTGATCACACAACTCTGAATCCTTTTGAGCCATTAGAAGACTCCTTTGATCCACCCTCTCCCAAATCCCCACCCTCAAACCCTATAGCTCTCATATCCACCCCCAACCCAATATCCTCCCCTCCTCCTCCCTCAGTGGACCGCATTCTAACTAGAAACAAAGCCAAAGAAATCCCCCAAGCTTGGGATTAGCAAAAAAAAGTGGGAAGGAAATCCAATAAAGAAATCAGAGATGAGGCAGCAGCTAAAGAAATGGCCCTAGGAACGCAACAACCAATGGATTCATTCCTTGGGAAACAAATAGGAAGTCATGAAAAAACTCAGCAAAGAGGAAAGGGAGGACCACACCAACACAACAATAAATAATGATAGTGGTCTCTTAGAATTGTCGCGGCCTTGGCACCTCCTTTAAAGTCAATGCAGCTAGAGACATTTTAGCCAAGGAACAACCAGATATATATATGATCCAAGAGACCAAACTAAACAAGCAAGAAAGTCAAAAAATGATTCAAAAACTAAAAAATTATGAAGAAGTAGCGTTAGAAACCATAGGAGCATCAGGAGGAATCAGCACCATTTGGGACAAAAGAAAATGGGAATTAATGACCTACAAAATCAGTAGACATTGGATTCGAACAAAGTTAAGAAATCTCAATACAAAAGAACAGTATATCATTATAAATGTGTATTCTCCAAATCACTATAGAGAGAAAGAACAATGCTGGAAATCAGTTAAAGAAGAAATAGCAGAGAGACAAAGTGGGAACTTAATCCTAGAAGGCCATTTAAATCTGATAAGGAACACAGAAGAAAAATTTGGTGGAACCTTCCACAATGATCCGTCAAGAGAAGCTCTCGAGGGAATAATAGAAGATTACAAATTAATAGACATTCCGCCAAGCAATGGAAAATACACTTGGAACGATAAAAGAATTGGAAAAAACAACATAAAAGAAAGGTTGGATAGAATTCTTATTCATGAAAGCATAGCAGCTGCTTACACTCTTGTGAAAAGTAAAATTTTTCACAACTCAGCTTCAGATCACAAGCTGATGGTGCTAACATTGGGAAAGCTAGAAAATCAAGGACCCCTTCCCTTCAGATATAATCCAATTTGGTACAGCAAGGAAGATTTTGGCAAACAAATAAAGGACAGCTAGAAAAAAGGTGTCACGGGATCTATCAAGTATGTTTGGGAAACTAAGCTAAAGAACCTAAGGATGCACTTAAAAAACTGGGCAAGAGAAAATGATCTTCAAGACAAAGATAGGAAGGTCGAATGGCAAAAAAAGATGGATAACCTTTGCAAGGAAAAAGAGAACAAGGAAGAAAGTAAGGAAGATCATATACAAGATAAGGAAATATATATGGAAATATATAAGCAAAATAGGCAACAAGAAGAAGAAACCAGACTGAAATCAAGATGTCTCCGGAGACAAAATTACAGTCTTCTTCCACAATACAATGAAAATAAGGAGGTCAAAAAATCAGATATAACAGATTCAAGTAAATGGTCAAGAAATAAAAGGGGTAGAAGCAGTGAAAAACGCAGCACATAAACACTTCAAAGAACTCCTCTCAACAAGTGACCAGCAGGCAACTAATGAAGAAATTTTGTAGCGTATAAAAAAAAATAAGCAACCAGCAAAACAGGGAATTAGATAAAAAATCACTGAGGAAGAAGTCAGAGAAGCTGTGTGGAGTCTCCACCCTGATAAGGCACCAGGTCCAGATGGGTTTACAATAGCCTTTTACAAACAACATTGGGAAATTATCAAAAAAGACCTAATGAGAATGCTCAAAAATGCTTTCCCAAAAAAAAAAGATTCGAGTAAATACAAAATCCTCCTTCCTAGCCTTCATTCTCAAAGAACCCATTCCTATAACTTTTAACGGATATAGGCCAATCTCCCTGTGCAACTCGTCTTATAAGATTCTTACCAAAAATCTAGCAAACAGAATGAAGAAATTACTTCCGGAAATAATCTCAGAAAACCAAGGAGGATTTGTCCCCAAGAGGCAAATCACAGACAATGTAATAATTGTACAGGAGGATATTCACAGCAGTATCCAAAGAAAAGAGAGAGGAATGATTGTTAAGTTAGATATGGCTAATGCTTTTGATAGAGTTAATCATAACTTTCTTGCAGCAGCTCTCAAAAGGTTTGGCTTCTCAACAAATTTCATAGAGATTATCCAGGCATGTATTTCAAACCCTTGGATAGCCCTTTTAATCAATGGTCGTCCCAGTAAATTTTTCCAAAGCACTCGAGGGCTGAGGCAAGGCTGTCCGCTTTCTCCATTCTTGTACATCATCATGGCTAAATCGTTGAGTGCTAAGCTGGAAAATCAGAGAAAAGAGAAAAAAATAACAGGGATACAAATATCTAGAGGAGTCAAAGATATAAACCATTCTCTCTTTGCAAATGATACCCTTCTCATAGGTAGGGCATCTTGCATTATAGCAAAACGATTCAAAAAAGTCTTGGATGAATTTATTCTAGCTTCAGGAGGAATCTTAAACAACTACAAATGCAGAATATACCACTGGAACGCCCCATCAAAAGCAATGCAGTGTATCTCTCAAATCCTAGAAATACCTTTATAAATAAATTGGAACCACTTCGCTTATCTTGGGTTGCCCTTAGCAAAGGAAGTGGTAAAATCAAAAGTCTGGAACAAGCAAATAGAGAAAATGAAGGGAAAAATTCAAAATTGGGGAGTGATGTCGCTCAACCTGGCAGGAAGAGTGACAATGATTAAAGCACTTCTCTTGGCCTTGCCTATATATCAGTATGCAATCATTATGGCTCCGGCAAGCGCCCACAAGCAAATGGAACTGATAATTAGAAGCTTTCTCTGGCAAGGAGGAAAGCAAGATAATAAAAAATTCAGCCTTGTTAAATGGGAGCAAGTTACTCTTCCCTATGAAAAAGGAGGTATAGCAATATGTTTGCCAGGACTAATGGACATTGCGCTAGGGACAAAAATTATCTGGAGAATGATAAAAGGGAATGGCCACTGGTGGTCAAAAGTACTAACAATGAAATACTTAAACTATCGTAGAACAAAGCTGCTCACTAAAACTATTCCAGGCAAGCCATGCACCCAAATCTGGAAATTGGTAAAAAGGATAATCCCTCTCATTAGAGATCAAATATCCAAAAATCCAAGGAATGGCAAAACAATTTCTATCTAGGAGGATAGAATAATGAGGAAAAATCCCTTAAATCAGCAACAAAACTTAAGGGGACTTCAGAGATGGATGGAAGAGCAAAGTTTTAACACTCTATTCTATCTCAAATTGGGATCAGAATAACTGGGTAAGATGGAAAAAGTTGGCAACACCACCAAGACTAAAAAGTAAGTGGGAAATTTTAAAAGCCCATCTGGCAGGGGTCGCCCCCATCAACATAGAAGAGCAGGATGACTTTGTTTGGGATCCAAATGGAGGGGATTACACAATGAAATCGGGGTACAACCTCCTCCAAAGACTCCACAATCAAAATAATTGGAGCCTTTGGAAGGCAGCTTGGAATTCAGAGAGTCTGCCCAAAATTAAAGTCTTCACATGGACACTTCTCAAAGGTAAAATTCTTACCTCTGAAAATTAAAAAAAAAAAAAAAATGAATACAAGGGCCCTCAAAATGTGTCATGTGTCAAAAGGAGGAAGAATCAATCCAACACCTCTTCATTAACTGTATGGTGGCGAGAGAGTTCTGGAAACAGACAATAAGTCCTTTGGAAATAAACATAAATCCAACAACTCAGTTGACAACTCTTCATAAAAATTGGGATAAAAGCTACCCATATACAAAGAAAAAAAAGGCAACAATAAACAGGATATGGAAATGCCTCCCTTCAATCCTGTGTTGGCAAATTTGGTTAGCCCGAAACAAATGCATTTTCAAAGATCAAAAGCCAAATCTAGGCAAGATCCTAGCAAAAACTTGGAGCCAAGTTGCAGAGATAATAAGTACAAATGGAATCTCAAAAATGGACCAAAATGACTTACAACAAGAAGAGAAAGACTAGTACAGCAAAGCAATGTTAGAAAACAAAGCAAAAGCAGCAGTTACAACAAAAAATAAAGAATTTCACACAAACAAGAATTGGAAATTAAGATTGGATGACAAAGAATTTGCAGAATGGATAAAAGAACAGAAGAGACACATTCTCTTTTTTGATGGAGCTGCAAAAAATAACCCAGGTAAAGCAGGGGTAGGAGGAGTCATTCTAGATCCAAATGGGAAAAAAATAATAACCTATGAATGGAGCCTTGGAGAAATGACAAACAACAGGGCTGAAGCATACAGCCTTCTCCTAGGCACAAGGCTTTTAAACAAAAATGCAATCAAGGACCCTATAATAATAGGGGACTCAGCTATCATAATAGCAGCATTGGATGCCAAAAGGGACTTCAAAAGCATAGCCATCAACAAAATCTATCAAAGGATCAGAAAAAGCTTTGAAACCCTGGGAAAAATAACCATAAAGCATGTCCTGAGAAATCAAAATAAGGACGCTGATAGTCATGCCAACAAAGCAATTGACAGACCAATTGGGATTGTCAAAGAGAATAATGAAGTTTATGAAGAAAGTATACCATGATCCCACAACCAGTATGAGGATTGAGAAAGAGGATATAGATCCGAAAAATCTCACAAGAAATTTTACAGGGGGAAAAAAAGAAGAATCAAAATATCAACTCAAGTTGGAGGTTACAGGAAGAAAGCAGAGAATATAAGTCAACAGAGATTTTCAACTGTAATCAGCATTGCTTAGAGCACTCGACTCTCAAAATCCCAACATGCTACATTATATGATGAAACAAGATTCTAATTGTCCTCCTCTCCTGGGCAAGGTCGGCTTTAGTCGAGTCACCCACGAACGCCTAGACAGTAACTGTATTGCAAGCAACAGTCAGATCTCTAAGGTCGCATGCGCAAGCTCCCAGACGACCTAAGACAGCAAGGCACTCAACAGCAGCAAGTCTCCCCTCGTCCGAGACCAATACATTAGGACAAGAAACCACAAATGATTTGAGGATTAGCCGCAAAGAAAGCGTGAGGAGACAGATGAAGAACCCTCGCATAGAAACTGTTGCATTCGGAGATCAACGGATAAGGAATGCCATTAGACGTATCGGGAGAGGAGCTCAATGGAGGCAGATCAAGGGTCATCGGTGCTAACTTGCGCGAGACTTAGCTAAAGCGAAAAGATGGGAATATGCAGGAGCGATTTATCAGGAGGAGATTAAGCAGTAACTGGTTTCTGGAGGGAACCCCCCGATTCCACTCACTGTTGGACACGTAGCAAGTGTTGGTCACTTTAATTGCTTATTAATTTAAACAACCAGTGCTACATGAATTGTCAACCCAGGGAAGTTTGTTTATTTCAAAGGCAATCACACACTGTATATGCTCAATCCCAAAAGCAATGAAAAGTTGCAGTATCAATTACTCTAATCACACCTTGCTTTAAACAAACTGAAGTTCTACTTTGAGTTACAGCAGAAACAATCTCTCTATTGCAGACAATGATCAAAGGAATCCTGGATTACATTTAAAAAGAACAATCTAGGAAAGGAAATCAATCTGCAAAGGAAAAGACTAGTTGTGCTCTAACAGAGAACAAGACCCTATTCCTCAAGCAGGAATATTCAGCACCTGTTTCTAATTACCATGCTTCACAAACTCACTTTGGAAAACCAATTAAAATAATCACTGATCACCTATGAATGAATTTATGGAAACAATGCAATGACCAAGTAGAAACAGAGTTTCAGTAATAAATACAGAGTTTCAATAACGCATAAGTAAATTCAGCAAACAAAGATTAACAAGGCATGAATGCAAAAATAATACTTAACACACTACAGAAATTAATGGGTGAATCTTGTGATGAAAGTGGGCCCTTCCTTCTCGCAAGATTCCCAGAAAATGGAACTTAAGAAGAAATGCTCAAAATAGTATTTTATTCATCTGTCAAAGTATCACATTACAAAAAGATTCAAGTTCCTTTACTCCCAGCTAGACCTTCCCGTAATCTGTCTATCCCCTCTAATGTTGATGTCTCCTCTTTTTAAAGAGGAGACATCTATTACAATTGATTACATTATAAATCCTATTTTTGACCTGATATGCTAAAATAGGATAACCGATTCTTCCATTAACAAAATGTTGTTACAATGGTTGTGACAATGCCGACTTTGGAATATAGTTGTTACGGCCAGTGTAACAGCTCCTTCGATGATCTCTTCCTGTTGCTGCCGAATCTAAAAATGCAAATCACGGGCTATTTCAACAACGGGATTTGCGCACTGTTCTAACTGTTTCAGCAACGTAGACCACAATGATAAATCTACAATCTTCAAAACTGTTTCAGCAACTATCCGATCAGCGATTAATCATGAAGGTAATGTAAAATTATATGTAAAACAAATCAAACATATAGTAATATATACCTTTGAAAAATGGATTAAAGTAATATCATGGGCTTTAATTATGGATTGAAAAAGGATGGAATGATAGCAAAATATATGAGCAAAAAGGGACAATGTAGGGTCCTAATAGCAAGCAGGTGGGGTGAGAATACCGCTTTATCGGGCAGGTATTCTCTGCGTGGTTTGCCCCCCCGAAAGCAATGCCCGTCGTTGCATCTATTGCGTGGGGATAAACGGAAATGGAGAGACGTGTAGTTTAAATGATCGGCGTTAGGTGGTGTCCATCAGATTTGACGGAGGAAACCTACGGTGGAGATTGAGTCTATTAAAGGCCAGTTTTGATATTTGCGCCAAGTTTGTGGAAAAGCGGAACTATAATCCCGTGTGTTTGTTTTATTGCCCGCCTTTTCCAAAGTTAAGTGCGAGTTTTTTGGTTAAGTCCGTTGTTTCAATGTTAAGTGCGGGTTTTTGTATTTTTTAAAGTTTTTAAGAAACAAGGTCGTTAAAGTAGCTGTGGGGACTACACTCCCTGTTGTGCACTACTTTGATCCAGCCCTCCTCGGATTGTACAAGGAACTAGCTTCCTTTCCCCTTTTTTTGCAATATATAAAAAGTAACCAATTGTGTTAAAAAAAATATTGTACATACCTTTGCTTTCTGCAAATGTTTTCCATATTAAAATTAAAAAATATAAAGAGGGTATATCCTAAAAGAAATATCAAAGGACAATAAAAATAAGAAAAGATCAAAAAATGAAAAAATATGAACCTCAAACAAAAAACAGATCATGAAAGTGTGCAAGTCCAAGTGCCACTACTCTTTACTTTACTATCTTAAATAATGGTTGTGTGCAGCTTGTCACATATGCCACAACTCATAATAGTCAAACTGTTTAATCTTGACTACTTCATGCTTTGAATTTCATGTTTACAGTTAGAGAATAAAAATATGACCAAATAGTTTAATCTTGGCAGATTGGTAGACATGTAGAGAAATAAAAGGAGCTCATCAGCTTAATCTGAGCCCTTGGAAGATATAAGGTTAGAAATAGATAGTTTGTTTCATAAAAGAAAAAGGAAATAAATGGGTTTGCTAGATTAAGCTCACCCACGCAAAAAATGTTAGGGTAGGTAAAAGGGTATGTAGAAGAAAGGTTACAGAAATACAAGTCATTTGAAGCATAAGCATTACTATCATGCTTAACTATGTGTTTCAGTGTGCAGGAGCAGTTATCAAAGTGAAAAGCATATTCATGAGATGATTTTCCTAACTTCCCTTTCATTGCACTTCACCCCCCACTATATACTTACTAATTTCCCTTTTACCCCTTCATGGCTTGTGAAGACACCATTTCCATTCATTTTGAATCCTACCCCTTGGTTTCACACATTCCCTAGCCTTCTACATTCATCCCCCTTCCCAAAAATCCCTTTCCCCTAGTGTGAAACCCTTTTTCCCCTTCGAAAAATCACTTTCCCTTGGTTAAATTCCCTAAAAACCTCGAAAACCCATTAAACTACTTATCCTAACTTTATTCCCCCCCCCCTCCGCATTACTTTATTAACTCCGAAAATTCATTTTCACCTGTTATATTTTATAAACCCACATTACTTCATAAACCCGCAGTTAATCATGGATTAATTGTGCTTAACCGTAATTAATCCCATGGGCCCCACTAAATCTCGCCCCCATCTCCCGTCGTGCATCTCCGCCATGCGATGACCATTGGATCATCCACCCCCAGATCCAACGACCCTCACCCATATCGTGCCCACTCAATGCCCGACCTTTACCAGCCCGAGAGCACGCAATATGGGCGGTTTTTCTCGAGCCCATTTTGCCACATGCCAGCCTCTCACATACATTGCGTTCCCTCGACAAAATACTGCCCGACCCTCATAAGCGGTGCGATGCCCTCCAATACCGTCTCCCCGCCATAAAGAAAAACCGCCACTGTTCATTTAATTTCCCCACCAATTCTAACCGCTCCCGGTTAAAAGCCCGCATACCCCATTTTTGGCCTTTTTCGTCGTTTGCACTGCTAAAGCCTCCGAAGCACACTAGCGCCCTCAGAGCTCTTGTGACCAGCTACCAAATGTCGGATACCTTCCGAAAAGCCACCACAACACACTTGAAAGCCGCAAAAGCCTCTGCAAACCTCCATTTATAACCAGTTTCCAGCCCTGACCATAAATTCCAGGTATTTAAGCAGAAAACCAAAACGCCCCTCTCATTTAAAAACATACACTAAATTCATGAAATAATTGAATGAATTTAATTGAATTCCCTTTAAATTGAGACTATTCCCCCTCCTAAAATACCAAAACCCCTACCTGCAAACTGCTGATACCCTAATCCTATTACAGAATTGTCAAAACTTCACTTCCAATAGCCATATAGCCCAAATTTCCACAATTTATTATAGAAATGGCTGCCCAGACCTCTCTAGATGTCAGACCAGTGACAACCCCTCATTTAGACATTGACCACCTGGCCCTGGCAGACAGAGACTTCCAAATCAAAGATACAGCCACCCCACGCCACCTTCTGAGAATCCACTGTTGGGCCAAAGATAGGTTCCTAAACCATGTTGATGATATAAACCTTTGGGAATCTAATCTCCCCAAGTATACATTCCCAGAAGTCCACCCATTCCCAGACATAATACATTTTTGCCAAGCCTGTTATGTTCCAAGCCATAGGGCTATTGAGGCACCAAACCATGAGATACTATTTACTATTACTACTGAATCCATCAACCAGATGCTGCAAATCCAGCCTAGTCCTAATTTGACTCCATTGTCCATTGGACACCTGTTGGACCTGTACATCACACTGGGCCCAGACAAGATCAAACAAATATTTCAGAATTTCATCATTGAGGAGTGCCATACTCCTAAAGACATTCCACCCTATGTAGCCACTATTTTTTCAGAGACTGGCAGAAGAATAATTACCATGATTTCATGCATCCTAGGATGGACATCAGACGAGTTTGTGGATGAGGTCATCATGGCCTTCTTGTCCATTTTCACTCCAGGCAAGCCTCCTGCCATTTTGTATGATTATGCCCAGTTCATTGTAGACTACCCACTGAAAGAGTGTTCAAGTACTCTTCAGTGTTGTTTCATATGTTCATCTATTACTAGGCAGATAAATTCCCTTTGAAGATCCAAAAATTGGACACCAAGGGAAAGGAAAGATCAATCATATTCTGGACAGCCTTGGTCCACAAGTTTTCCACCTCATACAAACACTTCATAGACTCTTTTGTACACCTAGTTATGAACATGCTGACTTCTAAGACTCAACCTAGAATTAGCCCGGAAATTAAAAGAGTACTGCAATTAGCCAAGAATAGCAAAGTGGGAAACTGGTACCTCTAATAGAATCACACTAAAATCAGGGTCTATGGTTGTGAGCTAGCCCCCTACAAATTGCCAAAATACCTCCCCATGAGGATATTTTCCCTTGAATACTTCAGGCAAATGATAGGTGCATATGAGGTCAACTTCCTAGCTGCTAGGAAGAAGACACAGTTTAAGATGAAAAACCAAATGGGCCCTTTCATTTGCAACACCAGAGAGGCTAGACCTAAGGCTGATAAGATGCTCCAAGAATTGAAATTCAAGAATAGTTTCATCTGGCATTATGACCCTCATGCGTTTATAAACAAGCTCAGGCAAAAGTTCAAGCTGGGACCTTACATCCACTACCCAATACCTGACATTGAACAGTATGCTAATCAGTCAGAATGGGTAGAGAATACATTGATTGACATGGACAGCACAGTGGTGGATGTGGAGAACACCATGATTGATTTAGAGAAACAATTTGACCAGAGCTCTTTCCTGCAGGTTCTAGAGTTGGGAGAGCCAATGAATATCCCTCCTGTCATTCAGACCCCTCTCAATGAGGAGAATAATCCCAAAAGAAACAGGGACGAAGCATCAAGTTCTGCCATGGATACCACTGATGAGCAGTTCAAGCTAAATAAAAGCCCAAATTGAATCCTGTGTCTGAACAGGAGGAAAACATTGCATCAGAAGACATCATTGACACTGAGGCAATGGGGCAGAGCAGTAAACAAACAACAGAGACAGCTGCATCAGCAAAAACATAGCAGCCATCTACTTCAAACACATAGATCATACAGAGACAAAAGAGTGTGGAGGTGTCTTCCTTTGTCAGACCAACTGACAAGGAAACAGATATCAAAGAAAGATTTAAGGAAATTAAAATGAGGAACGAAAAGCTGAAGGCAGACACATATGCCAAGTACCTGAAGATGACACCACCAAACCAGAATAGATTGATGTCAACCTTTGACATCAAAGAAGGAAAAATGTAGGTGTCATTCCTACAGCCCACTGTACAGCAGCCCAAAACCTCAGCAGACTACAAGAAGACCAATTTTGAGGTCTTGGCCAGGGATGTTCATCCCATAGATCAGATCAAATTCCATAAATAGGCTGGAGAAATGATCTACTCCACCCTCACAGCAAAGGCCATGGCAGCATTCAAACTGAAAGATTCATTGGACAATGTAACAACCCAGTACAAACTAGAAAAGGCCTCCTCTAGCGCCAAAGACACCAGGATTAAGTCCTTGGAGGACCTGGTTATTGAAATGGGCCATGACCCAAAGGACATCAAGGTTGTTGAACAATTAATCAAGAAGAAGAATGAGGATATTGCAGCCCTCAAGAAACAGCTCAAGCTACCTCAGTTACAGCACCCACAAACAAAAGAAGTCCTGGAAAGCTAGACAAATCATGAAGAGATGATGGACTTGGTGCTGCAACTCAATGACCAGTTGAAGGAGATGGAAAAGGAATTAGAAAGCTTGATTCAACTCAAACAAGCTAGCATTGATAGTGCTCCTCCAACTGTCATTCCAACAGTGACCACAATTGTACCTTCCACTATGGCAGCAGCATTAGCTCCCACTGGTCCAATGGCCACTGCATTGCAGCATCAACTTCGACTACATCAGCAACAACATCAACAACAACAGGTACCATAGGTGAAGAAGTGAACAGGCTGGTCAAAGCAATGGAAGAAATGTCCATTTAGACTAATGAAATGAACAAACTCAAGGAGAAAGTCAACAGCCTTGAGACAGATTACAAACTTGCCCAGATTATGCATAAGGAAGAACAACAAAAGGCTGCAAGGATGAATGAGAGGATAAAAGGCTTGGAGAAAGAACTGACCTTGACTGAGCCAATAGGAAAGGCTAAAGAGCAACTATGGGCCAATATCATTGACTCTGTCAATGATATTTGGCCATCTATCCAGGTCATTTTTGAGCAAATTGATTTGATTAAGCAGGCAACAGAAGCCATTGAAAGGGTGAAAACAGAACTTGGAGATATGCCAGAGGAAGTAGCAAGAATCATCCACTTCCTCAACTCCAAGAATAAATATGAACTACAAGAGCTTGAGATACCTGATAGGATAGGTACAATTTTGGAAGTCAGGAGAGTCCTCACCAAGAGGAATTTAATGTTGAATCTAGAAGATAAGTGTCAGAACATGCAGCTAGCCGTTGACAGGTTCATGGCTAAGTTTGAACTGTTGAAAGAAAATGGATTACCTAATCCCTTAGTTATAAATGACAAGTTAATGACATAGGCATATTACAACAAGAAGATCAGGGAAGTAGCCAAAGAACAGGTGATGACTGCATCTATGAAGGGCATGCCAACAGGCAAGGTCTTGTACCAAACTTTTGAAAACTTGTTTTGCCTCCAGCATGAGGTAAAACACATGTTTATTAATAAGCCCACTACACAGAGGCAGATGGGATATATAGAAAAATGATCAATATCCAATTACCAGATGAAGAAAGATGGGAAAAACTGAATGATTTACTATAGTAAAAACACAGTAAATTATAAATGTACAGTGAAAAGTGAAATAGTAGGGTAAAAGGATATTGACAGGTCAGCAGGGTTAAAGTGTATTAGATAAAAGAGTATCAGGTGAAAGGTTAGAGTGAAACAGAGCATCCAACATGAAAGCCAAACAGCCTAGCAACATAAAGAGATAAAAATCAAAGTCTACAACCAGCAGAACCAAAATAAAAGGGACAGCATGAAACAGTTCAATAGTTGTCTCTATCTTCTTGCAAGAAGATATTTCTTTTTTCCTAGATTAGTTCTGAATACAGTTTCAGATATTTTGTAATTCCTTTTGTATAAATACTTCAAAATTCGAAGTATTAGGGTGGATTATTTTACATTTGTAGAGTTATTGTGATCTTGAACCTGAGGGTGATTGTACCATTTTCAAGTCAACAGACTGGAGCAAGTAATAAAAGCATTTCGCTATAGGATTCATGAGATGAGCCATTTGCAATGAAGTACTTTCTTTGTGTGATTGTGTTACCTTTCTTATGTGTTTTCATAATCTTAAATGTGTTCTAAAATCTAAATGAATTAACTGGAAATATCACTCAGAATTTGTTTAATTACACTATGTTTTGCACAGTTATTTATTTACATGTTTTCTTGTGATACCCGGATTTGAGAACCCTTAATTTCTCTCCCATCCCGGTCCTTTGGTTTTTCTTTCTTCATACTTCAAAAGAAATATTAGAGTGATAACAGGTGGGAAGGGAGGGGATGGGAGAGGTAGGGTGATGGTGGGATGGGGCGAAGGTGGTGGGGTGGGGGGATTAATTTTTTTTTTATATATAATTAAAAATTTTTAAATTTTTAATTTTTAAATTTTTGTAATATTTATTTTTTAATTTTTATAATTTAAATTTTTTATATATATTTTTAGATTTTTAAATTTAATTTTTTTTATTTTATATTTTTTTAATTTTGATTGTTTTGAATTATTTTTTTTCATTTTAAGTTTAACCTTTTTTTATTTTAATTTTTTTTGTAATTATTTAAAAAAAAAAAATTAAACGAAATTTTTAGTTTTTATTTTAATTTTAAATTTAAAAAATGGTTTTTTATTTATTTTATATTTTATTTTATATTTTTTTTGCTTTTTTATTTAAATTTTAGATTGTTACAAGTTAATTTTGTTTTTTTTGTTTTTTAATCTTTTTTATATATTTTTTGATATTTGATTTATTTTTTGTCATGAATCGTCCTCTTGCCACCCCTAGCCCGCTAGGCCTCGGGTGGCTGGGGAATTTTTTTATTTTTTATAAGTTTTTAAAAAGTGCTCAGGATCTCATAATTTGCAACGGTCTAAAGAAGTGGCCCAATTCTAGCCAGATGACCTGCATCCATGGCCTTAGTAGCAGTGTCGTAGACTATGTTATCTCTGATCTCCCTCTATACAACGAAATAACAAATTTTGACATCTTAAACGACCACAACCTGACTCTGATCATAGGTCTTTACTTATAACTCTCAATTTTGTCATGCATGGAGATCTCATAGAAGATAATCCTTATAGCCAAAAGAAGTTAATCTTTGATAGAAGTAAAAAAGATCTCTTTCTAAATGAATTAAAAACTAATTCGCTTCCTTTATCTAGTATAGACAACATATAAGAGCTCTATCATAATTTTACTACAACCCTCTCATATTCTATTAACAAGTTCTCAATTGAAGTTTCAAGTAATAAAAGAAATAGCAAAACCAACCCATGGTATGACAAAGATTGTAAAAGTGCGAGGAGAGAAATTAAGGAAGTTGTTGATGGATCTCTTAAAATTGGCAAGATAAAAATATACAAAGCCCTAACTAAAAGGAAAAAAAGGCAGTATATTCGTAAAGACAAGAGAATCTCTTACACCTCTCTAAGGTAGCTCCTAAGAAATTTTGGAGGCAGATTCTAACTAGGAAAACTAAAGATAATAATAAAATTGCTTTACACGACTGGAATTCCTATCTTAAAAAGCTTTATGAATCTCCAAATGTCATGGATAACTTTGAAACCCTACTCACAACGAAAGAAGTTTTCTCATTAGAAAACATTGATTTTGGGCTTAATCGCTTGGCTAATGGGAAAGCTAAGGACATTAAAGGTTACCAAGCGGAAAACTTAAAAATTGGAAGTCCTATCCTCATCCCCCACATTCACAAGCTTTTCAATCAAGCAATCAAGCAAGGGTTCCCTAAACCATGGACCCAAAGCCTCATTATCCCTATTTTTAAAAGTGGGGATACAAATAACCCCTCTAATTATCGGACAATTATGATCAACCCTCTCCTAGCCAAGTTATATGGTATTATTTTGGAAAGGAAGTTGAGCATATGGCTTGAAAGTGAAGGTAAGCGGGCTAAAGGCCAAGCGGGTTTTAGAAAGCAGCACTCAACAACAGACCACCTCGTTACGCTTAGGATCATTGTGGAGGAATTCCGCAATGATAAATCCAATCTCTTTTGTTGCTTTGTGGACTTTAGAAAGGCTTTCGATACAGTTCCTAGAAACAACCTTTGGAACAGATTAGAAGAGCTAAAGGTTCCTTTTGAGTTGAGAGTTGTCGCTATAAGGTTATACGAGAATGTAATTGCCAAGTTAAAAAGCAATGAGGGGTGGTCGAAAGATATTAGGTGTAATATTGAAGTTAAACAAGGTTGCCCCCTCTCCCCTACCCTATTTGGCATTTACATCGACAAGCTAGAAGCATGTTTAGAGGAAGCAGGATGTGTTGGCACAATCTTAGCTGGGATAGTCATCATCCTTCTTCTCTACGCTGACGATATTGTTCTTTTCGCAAGGTGCCCATCTGATCTTGATAAGCAACTTATACTTCTTAAGGATTTCTACTCTACCATGGGTATGATTGTTAACACTGACAAAACAAAAGTTATGATTATCAAATCCAAGAAGGACACTTATGCTAATTTTATGTATGACAATAGTAACTTGGAGGAAGTGTCTTCCTACAAGTACCTAGGAACTGATATTCATCACAAGCTCAACTGGAACTATAACATTGAGAAAAGGATTAATGGGGGATGGAAAACTTATTTTGGTCTTGAAAATAATTGTAAAACGACAAACCTCGTAATGTGGAATAGAAATAAGTTCCTCTTTGAAACTTTAGTCACTCTAGTTATCTTATATGGATGTGAGGTTTGGGGTTGTAGCATCTCTAGAGAATCATGGAGAAAGATTAAGCCAATCCAAAAGCGTTTTATAACGTATAACCTCAAAATTAAAAGAAACACACCCTATCCTATTCTCCTTATAGAAGTGGGTCTTTCCCCTATCGAGAGCCTAGCTATGACTAGGCTTCTGTTGTACAAGCACAAACTCAATAACATAGGAGACCATAGACTTCCTAAGCTAGCTTTAAATTCCAGCCAAAACCACCTAAGGCTCAAACGAGGTTGGTATAAAGACATTAGGGCCTGGTTAAACCATTGGGAGATCGACGAGAATGTTGCATTGCAAAATATTAATAACATTAAAAATATTGTTACTTCTAAGTTCAAAGAAAAATGTGGTGTGAGAAAGATTTAGCAGCTAAAAGAAAATTAAGATATTATAAGGAGGTCATCAACCCCACCCTATAAGATCAAAAGTATCTCTCTGTTTTCACTAGCTCAAAGAAGAAAATTAATATAGCCAAGATTAGAACGAACTCTCATGAGCTTCATAGTGAAATGGGTCGTTGGGCAATTCCTAAAACACCATGGATGGAAAGGTTCTACCATCTCTGTGAGAATACAAATATCGAGGATGAAAATCACTTCCTCTTAGAGTGCCCCACGTACAACCACATTAGATCTCAATTTCAAAATCTTTGTTGCAATACTGATCTTCCTAGCCTTTTAGGTTGTCAAAATTACAATGAGCTCGGGAGGCTTCTCTCCAAGCTTTTTGAGCATAGGAATAAAATCTTAAATCAAACTAAATAATTCGTTTCTTTAGGTCCGATAGACCAAAATTTGGTCTCAGTGGACGTTAACCATCATCATCATTATTATTTAATGTTTTATTTTATTTTTGAAACTTTTTTTATTTTTCTTATTTTTTTATTCTTATTTTTTATTTTTTTATTTGGTCATTATTTTATTTTTTATTTTTTTTTAATTTACATGGTATGGCTACTTTTTTTTATAGTGTATAATGTTAGAGAAAGATTTCGGCGAAAATCACATGGAAAATCATTTGTCGACGCGTTTCGAACCAACTAGTGTGGTTCATCGTCAGGAAAAGGCATAGGAGATTTAAGTCTTTCGCTTTGGCTGAGCATGCGGAGAAAACCAGTCATCATATTTGTATTGAAGAAGCGAGTGTTATTGCTAAGATTCCGCATTTCCATCATCGTAAATTCAGGGAAGCGCTAGAGATTGAAAAAAGACCTAGTAATCTCAATAGAGATGATGGTTGGAAAGTCAGCAGGTGTTGGGTCCCTGCCCTCTCCTCCTAGTGGTTTCCGTCCTCGTTGGTTTTTTATTGTTCTCCTTTTTATGTTATCGTCATCATTTCGCCTCTCCTAATTTTATTTATGGACCTCGGTATAGCTTTTTTCTACTTATATTGCTTTTCTATTTTACTATTTAACTCGCTATTTTTATTCATTATTCCATTCACCTATTTTTCCCTTTTATTTTCTTACTTTATTTGTTATTATTATTATTATTATTATTATTATTTTTTATTTATTTAATTTGTTTTTATTATTATTTAATTTTATTTATTTATTTATTTATTTATACTATTATTTTTATTTTTCTTTCAGTTTTGTTTTATCCCCATTTGGTTATTCAATTTAATTTTATTCTTTTTATTTTATTTTTCGTATTATTTTATTTTAATTCACTTATTAATTTTTAGTTTTAACTAATTAATTTATTATTATTATTACTATTATTAATATTATTATTACTTTTTATTAATTAATTTATTTTCATTATTTATTTTCATTTAGGTATTTATTCTTTACCTTTGGTCCTTCAGTTAGGTTTTATTCCCCCTTTATTTATTACTTGATTACTTTATTTGCTTGTATTATTATTATTATTATTATTATTATTATTATTATTATTATTAATTTAGTTATTTTAATTTATTTTTATTATTATCTTTATTTATTTATACCATTATTTTTCAGTTTTGTTTTAGCCCCATTTGGTTATTCAATTTAGTTTTTAGTTTTATTTTTATTAGTTTTCATTTTCATTATATTTTTTATTCACTTATTAATTTATTATTAATTTTTAGTTTGAATTAATTAATTCATTATTATTAATTATTACTTTAATTATTTTATTTCTATTCTTATTATTTATTTTCATTTATTCTTTACCTTTGGTCATTATTCCCCCTTTATTTATTATTTGGTTTCATTATTCTTAGAGCTTTAGTATTATTTTGCATTACTAAGTTTTAATTTATTAATTAATTAATTAATTTATTTGTTTTAATTTTATTTTTACTATTGGTATGTGTTTTATTCCATTGATCCATGAGCGTTTTAACTTTTATTTATCTCATTTGTTTTATTCGATTTGGTTGTTTTTTATAATTTCATTCTCCCTTAATTTAGTAATATATTTTCTTACTGTATTTTGATCCTGGTCCATTGGTCATATTAGCGGCTGGTCAAACTAGCCGTTGGAGGCTCTACTCGGTCTATTTAACATGCTTCGCTAGATCTGTTCTTCACCTTGTCCTGACGATGAACCACACTAGTTGGTTCGAAACGCGTCGACAAATGATTTTCCATGTGATTTTCGCCGAAATCTTTCTCTAACATAATATGGATCACAGAAGCCTAAACTCCATTATAGTGTATAATGTTTTTTTGACCTTTTTATATATTTTTTATATTTGATTTTTTGTTATGTTTTATTATTTGTTATTAATTTTTTTTAAATTTGTGTTTTTTTTCAATATTTAATTTTTCTTTTTTGAATTTTTTTTCTTATGTATCTTTTATATATATATATATATATATTTTGTAGGGTCCGTGTCGATGCTTGTCTAGCAACCCGATCCCATTGTGTGCAATTTGATAGTTTATTTTAAATTTTTTATTATAATGAATCGAGTCTGCCCCCACAATGTGTCAATTTCATGGTTGGTTTTTAAGTTTTCATTAGGATTAGTTGAGTTCACCTACACTGCGTGTCAATTTGATAGTTGATTTTTAAATTTTTTTGTAATGTATCAAGTTGTCTTAGACTAAGATTTAAAATCGCTATACATTTAGCATTTAAAAAAAAAAATTACTCTTGGCATAATAACTCTTTCATTCATGTGTTCATTTTTCAAGTTTTTTTAGTCATAAAATTTTTCCATAATGTCACGCTTGAAATATTTTGAAAACTTAAGATTATTTTGTAGTCTTAATCTTTGATTTTAATTCAATGGTTGAAAAATTGTCAACATTTTAATGTTTTTCTATGTCGTGATATTTTATCTTTAATGCTATGGTTGAAAATAGTTATAAGTATTTTTCCTTAGCACCATGTGTGAAAGTTGTTGGAATTTTAAGGTTTTTCAAATAAGGGATATTTTAAATTTAATGTCATGCTTAAAAACTGTAGGAATTTTAAGGCTTTTCAAAGATGTGATATTTTATCTTTAATATCATGGTTAAAAATCGTTGGAAATTTAAAGTTTTTCAAAGTCATAATATTTTATTTTTAACATCATTATTAAAAAATGTTGAAAATGTACCCTGAAAAAAAAAGACGGTATTTTGGCATCAACACTTTTCGATTTCAAGTTTTTTTTTGCACCAAACAAAATGGCTTTTATTGTTTTTCACTGTTATTTTTAAAAAATATTGAAAATTTACTCTGGAAAAAAAAAAAAATGGTGATACAAAATCAACACTTTTATTTTCGGGTTTTTTTCATGTTTTTTTGGGGTTTTTGGGCTCGAGTGTCCGTTTTGAGGTAATAGTTCATGTTTGATTGGTAACTATGTTATGTCCCCAACGAGGTCAGGGTATAAGGAGTTAGGGCTTGATATGGTTGAACCATTGCAAGATCAGCCTCGCAAAACCCGACGACCTCCCATGGCGGAAGAAAAGAAAGATGAGGGGGTAGGAGATCCTTTCAAAATGTTGCTTGAGGAAGCCTCGAGTGACAGAGGGACGTGATGATGGATAACTTTGCCCATATCCTTTGACGGCTACCCATAGGTGATGCATCTTCATCCAGCAGCCACTTTGGAGGCGCCATTCCTTTTAAGGTACAAGTTAACTTCGATATTCCCATATTCGAAGGCCTGATAGATGCAGACGTCATAGATAAATGGTTAAATCTATTGGAAGGATATTTTTCAGTTCATGACTTTTCCAATCAGGAAAAAATTACTTGTGCTCTTCTTAAAGCCGCCCACACATCAAGGATTGTTGGGAAACCTACCATGAACAAAAGGACGAGAGTGAACCCTCATTATTTTCAAATGCACCCACTTGGAATTCTTTCCGAGACACCATAAAGGAACAATATTACCCTGTCGGGGGCTATGAAGACAAATACATAAAGTGGACTGTGCTACATTAGGGAAGGGACCAAGATGTGCCAGAGTTCACAAATATTTTCCATACCCTTCGCATGAAGATGGGTATCAAGGATACCGAGCGGCATTTGGTGCTCAACTACCGCAGTTGTCTACACAAGTACATCCAGGACGAGATGGAGTTCCTGGACATTTCCTCACTTGACACTGCGTATCAGTATGCTGTCAAGATTGAGCAGAAGTTTAAACAGAAGAAGCGGGACTTTGGATCTGTGAATCCAAGGCAAGGAAAAGGCGTAACCAAACCATAGAACAAAGGACCAAGCCAAGGCGAGCTACCCAGGATAGCATGTCAAAGCTGCAAGCAAAGAAAAACACCCCTAAGATGAACAAGGACATGGGAAAATGGTGTGAGTTCCATAAGAGCTCCACTCATAATACAAGTGAGTATCGGGACAAGCAGTCACTGGTGGCTGAGCTAAAAGCTTCTGAATCAGACGCAGGTTCCGACTCTAGATCAGAACTCGATAAGGGAACTAACAAAGGGAAGCAGATCATTGATGCAGAGCCCAATGCCACCGTGGCCGCAACCAAGATCCAGAAGATTGAGCCTGAAGATCCAGAGCAGGGGGGAACACCTCTTCCACTCATAGATGTGGGTCAAGGGTTCTCCGATGTAGTTCATTGTCGACAACAGGAGCCAAAAGAACCTCATTTCAGCAGAGGTCGTGAAGCGGTTGGGCCTAAAGACTATAGCACATCCATAGTCGTACACCATTGAGTGGTTTCTCCAAGGACGAGATCTTCGTGTCAGCCAACAGCGCCACCTTCCCTACAACATCAAGTCCTTCATAGATGAGGTATTGTGTGACATTGTTCTTCTTGAAGTTTGTGAAGTATTGTTAAGACAACTAAACGTGTGGAAGCGACATGGTATATATGAGTCTAGACCTCTCTCTGTGATTATTACTTTGGCTAATAAGTTGTACAGGATACCAGAGGTAGCCTTGCCTATCGCCATCTCTTTAATCACTGCAAAGCAATGCAGTAAGATCATTTCCCAAACCAAGAAATTTGTTTTCCTTATGATTCGCCCCCAGGGCAAGAAGAAGGTTGTGGCCATGGATTCCAAGTAGGGCTCCTCTGCACAATCGCAGCATATGGACAAGGTCGTGGAGGAGTACAAGGATATTTTCACCTCACCCAAAGGTGTACCTCTACACTGTTAGGTCAAGCACTCCATCGATCTGACCCCAGGCGCGTCGCTACCCAATGGACTGATCTATCGATGCTCTGTTAGGGAGAACGATGAGATCAAGAGGAAGATTCAGGAACTATTGCAAAAAAGGTTACATTAGGCCCAGCTCATCACCTTGTGGGAGCTCGATTGTATTGGTGCAGAAGAAGGATGGGAACTGGAGGCTCTGTATTGACTATCGGGCACTAAACAAGATCATTGTCTAAAATAGGTACCCAATCCCACGGATTGATGACCTTCTAGACTAGCTCAAGGGAGCCAAATATTTCAGTAAGATTGACTTGAAGTCAGGTTATCACCAGGTGCCTATCGAACCCTCCAATGTGTGGAAGACTGTCTTCAAATCCAATGAGGGCCTTTTCAAATGGTTGGTCATGTCATTCGGATTGACGAACGCCCCTGCAACCCTCATGAGACTAATGGACGAAATCTTGCCACCCTTCACCAATGCATTCATGGTGGTGTATTTAGATGACACCTTGATCTTCAGCCAGAGTTGGGAAGAGCGCCTCCACCATATTCGACAAGTCCTTCAAACCCTGCACCAATACAAGTTGTGTTCTAACTTGGAGAAATGCATCTTTGGCCTGACCCAGGTTCAATATCTGGGGTACATCATTGATGAGCAGGGTGTACATGTGGACCCATCCAAGATACAAGTCATTTGGGATTGGCCAGCCCCAACCACTCTAACAGAGCTTTGCAACTTTTTGGGTCTTACCAATTTATACCGTAGGTTCGTGTTGGGATTCTCTCATATCACTTGGCCTTTAAGTCAAGTCACCAAGGGCGAGGTGAAAGAAATTTGTTTTTGGTCAGAAACCCAACAACAAGCATTCTCTGAGTTGAAGAATCACCTCTTTTCTGCATCAGTGCTCACATTACCAACCTGCAACAACCATTTGAGATTGAGATAGATGCCTCCGACTATGCTATTGGTGTGGTTCTTACTCAGCATGGGCATCAAATGGCTTACCACAGTGAGACACATTCAGACACAGTCTGAAAGTACCCCACTTATGATAAAGAAATGTATTCCATTTTCCACGCCTGCCGTCAATGGAAGCATTACATTCTAGGGAAGGAAATGGTCATCCACATAGACCTCTGACCTCTACAGTTCATAAAGACACAAGGGAAGTTGCAGAACGATTGCCATCAAAAATGGTCCACCTACTTGCAACAGTTCCATTTGAACATTAAGTATAAGAACGTTAGCACCAATAATGTTCTTGATTTCCTTAGCCGACCACCGGCCAGGGCGCTGATCACTGAGCTCGACTCCTATGGGCACAAGGCATTGGGGTGGCCGCATCTTTACAAGAGTGATCTAGAATTCGACAGCATATACCAGACACTCCTAAAAGAGAAGCAAGTTCCAAATTTTCACCTTCAAGATGCATTGTTATTCCACCTGGGACACATTTGTGTTCCTTCAAGTGAGCGTGCCAAGATGATTTGGGAGGCGCACTACAATCGGGTCACTGGAAATTTCAGAGTAGAGAAAACAGTGGCGGTATTTTAAGAAGTATTTTTATTCACCAAAACTTCGTCAAGATGTTGGGAAGTACATTAGATCTTGCACTGCCTGCATCATTGCCAAACCAACCATCAAGAAGCAAGGCCTGTATAATCCTCTACCTACTCCTAGCTGGCCTTGGGAATCTGTCTCCATGGATTACATGTTAGGCCTTCCTTCTACTAAGCACGACAATGATTTCATTTTCGTTGTTGTTGACATATTCTCTAAGATGCCATCATGGCGGCCTGCAAGAAGAGTATCACAGCAAACGCCACTACTAAGCTCTTCTTTGAGTGAGTATGGGTACACTTTGGGATCCCACTGTCCATTGCCTCAAATCGAGACAACAGATTACAAAGTGCATTTTGGTCAAGTCTCTAGTCGATGCTGAATACAAAACTTACTAAGTCCACGGCTTTCCAACCCCAAACTGATGGCCAAACAGAGGTTGTCAACAGGATGATCATACACATTACGCGCATGTACAACTCAAAGCATCCACGCACGTGGGATTAAAGTATCTCCTATATCTAACACAACAACAATAGAGCTCTCCACAGCTCAATAGGCCAAAACCCCTTTCAGGTAGGGTTGGGATTTCAGCCATTATGCCCCATTGATGTGGCCATACCATTTGCAGCCACTCAGGCAGATTCGACTCACGTTTAGTCCAAAGCTGAAAGGGCCAACAACTTCATTGATCACATTCAACACATTCACCAACAGGGCCATGATATATTGGACAGAGCCAATGCTAAGTACAAGCAATGCCATGATCAACATCGAATGTCGCACAAGTTACAGGTGGGCGACAAAGTTTGGCTACATTTGTAGAAGGAGCGCCTTGTTGGACCCCACCACAAGCTTCGATCGCTCCGATATGGGTCATACACCATCACCAAGGTTGTCAGTGACAATGCCTTCGAGCTCAACATCCCATCGTTCCTTGGTCTGCACCTAATGTTCAATGTAGATCGCCTTCGACCATACTTTCCACCATTGTTGGACACATCTGACATTGTAGAACAACTCACACCAACAGAGCTCAACCCGAACTGCATGGAACAAGCCACAATTGATCAGATCATGGACACACAAATCAAGAACACTCACCAATAGAGGATACATCTATATCGAGTTGTCAAAGTAGGCCAACTCCTTCACCAGGGCAAGTGGTTCACTAGGGACCAGGTTCAACAGAAATTTCCTCACCTCATGGAGGCTCTACATGCAATGGGGACCATTGCTTCCTAAAGGGGAGGAATGATCTAGGTGGATATTGGTGGCCACCGGCCTATTCCACCTAGAGCTCCGAGTCAATTTCATCTATTTCCTTGTTCATTTTAGCATTTACTATTTTTAGCAGTTTTTTAGGTCCTTAACTTCCGGAGCAGTTTTGACCCCTTAAATGATGCTCTTTTTTTTTTTTTTTCTTGCGCCTAGCTAAAAGCCATGGGTGGCGGCTTGTGGCGAAACCTATAGTACTCAACGAGACCTTTCCAACAAGGTATCGTACAGGCCAAACAGAGATAATATGACCAAGTTACGACCCTGAGAAGTTGGTTGCCAAACTAACCCCAACGGGGCCAACTCTTGGTGTTACATCACCTAGGGTTAGGGTGTTGGTTGTTTAGGGTTTTCTCATGTTTTCCAATAATAAATAGGCCCTTGAGCCTCATTATAACACATTTTAGAGGCATGTAGCGGCCACATATCTTCTTAGAGATAAGCTACCATCTCCTGAGCTATCTTATTTCCATTTTGTTTATAAGCATAATTCAATATTTTTCTATTAATGAAATGAAGTGTTTTTCTGCTGCATCTTTGTGTTTATGATTATATCTATATGTTGTTGTGTTCCTGTTTAAGTTCGGATCAGTGGTACCAAAGCAGTCTGCTCTTTCTATGTTTTTCTTTGCATGTCCCTAATGAGGTTAGGGCTTGATCTGGTTGAACCATTACAAGATCAGCCTTGCAAAACCCGACAACCTCCCATGGCAAAAGAAAATAAAGACGAGGGGGCAGGTGATCCTTTCAAAATGTTGCTCGAGGAAGCCTTCGAGCGATAGAGGGATGCGATGATGGATAACTTTGCCCAGATCCTTCGGCGGTTACCCACAAGCGATGCATCTTCATTAGCAGTCACTCTGGAGGCGCTACTCCTTTCAAGGTACAAGTTGACTTCAATATTCCCATATTCGAAGGCTTGATAGATACAAATGTCGTAGATAAATGGTTAAATCTATTGGAAGGATATTTTTCAATTCATGACTTTTTCAATCGGGAAAAGATTACTTTTTCACTTCTTAAAGTTGCCCCACACGTCAAGGATTGGTGGGAAACCTACTGTGAACAAAAGGATGAGTGAACCCTTGGTATTTTTATCCGCACCCACTTGGAATTCTTTCTGAGACGCCATTAAGGAACAATATCACCCTATCGAGAGCTATGAAGACAAATACATAAAGTGAACCACGCTACGATAAGGAAGGGACCAAGATGTGTCGGAGTTCACAAATACTTTCCATACCCTTCGCACGAAGCTGGGTATCAAGGATATTGAGCGGCATTTGGTTCTCTACTACCGTGGTTGTCTACACAAGTACATCCAGGACGAGATGGAGTTCTTGGACATTTCCTCGCTTGGCACGACGTATCGGTATGCTGTCAAGATTGAGCAGAAGTTTAAACAGAAGAAGCGGGACTTTGGATCTGCGAATCCAAAGAAAGGAAAAGGCGCCCCCAAACCACAGAACAAAGGACCAAGCCAAGGCGGCGCTACCCAAGATAGCTCGTCAAAGCCGCAAGAAAATAACAACACCCTGAAGATGAAGAAGGACATGAGAAAATGGTGTGAGTTCCATAAGAGCTCCATTCACAATACAAGTGAGTGTCGGGCCTAGCAGTCACATGTGGCTGAGTTGAAGGCTTCCGAATTAGATGCAAGTGTTGACTCTGAATCAGAACTCAATAAGGGAACTGACAAAGGGAAGAAGATCATTGATGCGAAGCCCAGTGCCACTATGGTCACCACCAAGATCCAGAAGATTGAGCCTGAAGATATAGAGGAGGGGGAACGCCTCTTCCACTCATAGATGTGGGTGAAGGGTTCTCTGTTGTAGTTCATTGTCGACAACGGGAGCCAAAAGAACCTCATTTCAGCAGAGGTCGTGAAGCAAATGGGCCTAAAGACTATAGCACATCCACAGTGGTACATCATCGGGTGGCTTCACCAAGGAAGAGATCTTTGTGCTAGTTAGCAATGCCACCTTCCCTACAGCATCAAGCCCTTCACGGATGACGTACTGTGTGACATTGTCCCTCTTGAAGTTTGTGATGTATTGTTAGGACAACCATACTTGTGGAAGCGACATGTTGTATATGAGTCTAAACCTCGCTCTGTGATTATTACTTTGGCTAATAACTTGTACAGGATACTGGTGGTAGCCCTGTCTACCTCCATCTCTTTGATCACTGCAAAGCAATGCAATAAGATCATTTCCTAGACCAGGAAATTTGTTTTCCTTATGATTCACGCCCAGGGCAAGAAGAAGGTTGTGGCCAAATTGATGGCCAAACAGAGGTTGTCAGCAGGATGATCGTACACATTATGTGCATGTACAACTCGAAGCATCCATGCACGTGGGATGAAAGTCTCCCCTATGTCCAACACAACTCTCCATAGCTCAACAGGCCACAACCCCTTTCAAGTAGGGCTGGGATTTCAGCCATTATGCCCCATTGATGTGGTCATACCATTTGTCGCCACTCAAGTAGATTCGACTCACGTTCAGTATGAAGCTAAAAGGGCTAACAGCTTCATTGAGCACATTCAACACATCTGCCAACAGGTCCATGATATATTGGACAGAGCCAATACTAAGTACAAGCAGTGCCATGATCAGCATCGAGTGTAGCACAAATTCCAGGTGGGTGACAAAGTTTAGCTACATTTGTAGAAGGAGCGCCTTGCTGCACCCCACTGCAATCTTCGCCCGCTTAACCCAGATTGCATGGAACATGCCATAATTGATCAGATCATGGAAGCATAGATCAAGAGCACTTGCCAATAGAGGATATAGCTATATCGAGTTGTCAAATCAACCCAACTCCCTCGCTAAGGCAAGTGGTTCACCAGGAACCATGTTCAACAAAAATTTCCTCACCTCATGGAGGCTCCACACTCAATGGGGACCATTGCTTCCTAAGGGGGGAGGAATGATCTAGGTCGATATTGGTGGCCATCTCCCTATTCCACCTAGAGCCCCCAGTCAGTTTCATCTGTTTCCTTATTCATTTTAGCATTTACTATTTTTAGCAATTTTTCGGGTCTTGAAATTCCAGAGCAGTTTTGAACCCCTAAACAGAATTTTTTGGGGGTCCGCAACAAGCCAGCGGCCTGCGATGGAACCTATAGTACTCAGCGAGACTTTTCCAACAAGGTATCGTACATGCCAAACAGAGATAATATGACCAACTTACGACCCCGGGAAATTGGCTGCCAAACTAACCCCAACGGGGCCCACAAACTCTTAGTGTTACATCTCCTGGGGTTAGGGTTTTGGTTGTTTAGGATTTTCTCATGATTTCCAATAATAAATAGTTCCTTGAGCCTCATTATAACACAGTTCAGAGGCATGTTGCAGCCACATCTCTTCTCAGAGATAAGCTACCATCGCCCGAGCTATCTTATTTCCATTCTGTTTGTAAGCATAGTTCAATATTTTTCTATTAATGAAATTAAGTGTTTTTTCTGCTGCATCTCTGTGTTTATGATTATATCTGTAAATTTTTACGTTCTTGTTTAAGTTCAGATCAAACCCCAACACCCACACCAGGTCCATTTGGCTCAGTGCAGGGACAATTTTTATGAGTGTATGTGCCACCAACAAATCTCAAAGTAATAGTGATTCATCTAAAAAAAGGATCCAAAGTACGACACCTTTGTTCCTGCCTGGAATTCTCTGATAGGGGAACATGCTCGGTGTAGTTAAGAACTTGAAATATTCATACCAAGACATCATAGACGTCAAGAAATTATTAGATTTGGCACTAGAGAAGTATTTATAGGACATCATGAGCTCGAACGATCTAGTCGTCACCATAGAGTCGTAAGAGTGGGTGCATGGCCTCACGCAATTGGGTATTTTAAATTTTCTTGAAATTCCTCATTTTGGCCATGCTGACCACTGGACTGGCACTTGATGATTATATGAAGACTCCATTCCCAAGAATGATCCAGAGGACACTTGTACCATCAGATATCGTCAGTTAACAGAGTTTTTTAACTCTACTTCTATCTTTTCATCATCTTTCTTGTACCCAGATTCCACACCCTACGCGGAATTGTAATAAGTGATACTAGTAATGATGAGTTTTGAGTCTGTAACAGGCCTAGGATGTTGGGACTCGATCTGAAAACGAGTACACCTTGGAGTGTTTTTCTTATTTGGTTAATTATTCCTTCTTTTTCAAAGGTGGTAATTTTCTAGGTTTTTTTCACTCATGTTTTACCCCAAAGTCGAGGTGATAGTTTGAAGGTTGAACCCATGATACATCTTAGTGTCTAGAGTCGATATATGTTACCATACGAGATCACACAAAAAGTTTCGTGGAATTTGGTTAAGTCTAGGTAGCCATTTTTTATCTTTTTAGATTTCCTGCACGTAAAAAATTGCAAATAGAATTGTATTTAAATTGTAATAAGTGTAGTTTAGAGAAGTTGTATGGGGTATGAGTAATCAAAATTACACTTCTCACCCACAACTTTCTACTATGACACACTTTGAGGAGTTTATAATGTGTTTTGGACCTTCAAAACCCATTCTTCCTAAGTTTAGTGGAAAATCTCGCAATTAATTAAGCTAGAAATTAAATAAATAGAGAAAATAAATATCCACACATGCTAAATGTTGTGGAATGAGGTGGAAAATTATGGGGGAGTTAAAGTGAAGTCCCAAGGTGATGCGGACTCCTAAAATCAAAGAAAAGACGTGCTCAAATAAAATCGAATTTCTGGCATTAAATGAAAATGCTGCTTGGAAATTCGAATTTGTGAAGTTAATGCACATTTGGGAGAATTTGGGAGAATATTTGGTGGAGTTTTTTGTGGTAAATTGTCTCCACATGGGTTACCACCCATATACACTTGTCATTCCACCATAAAATTCAAATTTGGCACATAAGAGAAGAAGAAAATGATGTCCACTTGTGAGAATTCGATTTTTACACTTGGCATTGGAGCTCCATTCAACAAATTCTAATTTCTCTTTGCGATTGTCACCTCATGCCACTTTTTTAATCACTTCTACATTGGGATTGACTCCAATGCCATTTGTTATTGTCATTCTTCATTGGGATTTGCTCCCAACTCTCTATATAATAGAGCCATGGGCTCTCACATTGTATAATATTGTTACTAACTATTGTGCTTGCAGAAGTACTGCTGTCTTGTACACTTTCAGAAATATCAATAAAGACTTTGGGGTTTCATTCATGAGGTGTTCCTCATTTTCGAGTTTGATGAATTGTTGAGCATTGGTATAATTCATTTTTACTCATGCTTTGATCTAATTTGCTTCCATATGCTCTTGTAGATTTGTTAATGTAGAGCTATCTTGCTTTAACATTTGATTTAGAAGTATGCTCTAGGTATAGAATGCTCTAGTTGGTTTTAAATAAATCTCTGGAGTTTCTTATCATTGTTTATTGCTAAATCTACATGGAACTAATTCTTGATTGAAGTTTTGTCGAGGGAACATCTTGTTGGGATTACATAATCAAGCGTGAGGGGAAGTCTTTGGAGAGACCAACCCACTCTTGATACATTCTTAAAGGAGCTCTCAATTTTTCTTTGAACCTTCATAGCCTTATCATACAAAGTGGTTTTGTAGGGATTTTGGCACATAGCCTGTACACAAACTGAGAACTTCTAAATTAAATCTCTTTTAAAAAACATTGTACTTCATTTCTTTCATTTGCTATCTAAGAGCTTGAAGATGGCTAAGCAAAAATGAGAGTTTACTCTCACTCTTTAGCTTAGCCTTTTGTAAATTATAATTGTACATATACATTTTATCTTGTTGATTTTTCCATTAATACTTAACTTATTTTGCAACCATTGTTTGGATTGTTTGCTAACCCTTGTGTGGCAGATTTTGAAGAGCAACTTCTCGCAATATCTAACAAGTGTTTGCAGGACTTTTGGCAAGTGTTGGGGGTTCGATTTTTAAGGATGTCGTGAGCCCTTTTGAGGCTTATTTTGGCCAAGTCGAGTTCACTAGAGGGCTGCCCATTTTCCTCTTTAAGCTGTGGGCATTTGGAGGAAACTCACACCTTGTTTCCCTTGCATAAGTTTTATGAGATCTTGTCACTACTTTCTCAAGAAAGGAGGTCTAGTGTCTAAGTTTCAAACAATTATTGTGAGGACTCTCCTTGAAGTATAGTTGAGAACTTTGAAGGGCCCTCTTCTCATTGTAATAATAATAAAAGATCTAACTTTCTTGTGGGAGCTTGGGATTTCTCCCATGGTATCCTATCTCCCCATTTAGACGGATGTTTCTCTTGGGTGGATTGACATTTGCATGGTTTAAGCTTTCATATTTCATTCACTTGCATGCATGCTTTAATTGGGAATTAATACAACCTCACTATCACATTTCATTAAGTTAAAGTTTGTTACAATTTTATTTGAACTTTGCATTTTCTTTCTCATTGTTGCTTGGAGCTACAAGCTTACACTTTACTTTGGGCAATTCATCCTTTACATGCAAACATTTTATATTCTTAACAAACTTTGATTCGTTTCTATTTACCTTGGTAAATTGTTTCATGAGGACTTCAATACATGTTTCAATTTTTTGCTACATTGTTATCTTGAATATTGGAGCAATCTATTGTCATTGTCTATTTGAAACAAATTTTACTTTCAAGCAAATTACTTGTATCATTTTAATTCATTGATGAAACACATGCAACACTTGTAAGCTAATTTTATTCCTCCAATTGAAGTTATAATTGCAACTTATGTTGAACACTATTTCATTTTCAAGCATTGCAAATCAATCTATTTGAAGCATTTGCATGTATCATTATTTTAATTTGGGGAATTAACACAATTTGCATTTCATCTAGGCATTTTAGTGTAGCAAGGCCCCAAGCTTCATTAAAATTTTACCTCCAACATAAGTTGGTTGAAGTAGAAATCTTAGGGATCCTCTACTCCTCTATTGACTCTTCACTATGAGATCCATATCATTGGGCAAGAATAAGGTCTCAGAATTGAAGAGCTAAATTGTAATTTTGTTGTAGAGCTAGTTATTAAAATTAACCAAGAGCACTTTCCATTACATTTACTTTACTTGTCTCTTAATGGTTTGAGTTTTCAATGCAAAGTCTATTCCAAAAACAAGTATTGTAATCATTTCAAACAAATGTTTTATTCTCATGTTTCAAGTCTAATTGCATATTGATGTCTTGGTTTAGCACTTCCTTCTTTTACATTTCCAAGTTAATTACTAATTTTTGGGTTTTGGCAAGATATGTTTCACACATTTTGATTTATAAAGTTGATTATCTCAAAAGCATTTTATATCTTACATATCTTGTGCTAACAATTCTTATTTACATTTCAGGGTTACTTTGTTTTCTCTTTTGAGAGCATTTCATTTTACTCTGAACAAATATATCTTTAAATTATTGAGCAAATTCCTTATAAGGCACTGGTTTTATGGTTTTTAATCATATTAATGATTGGCATTGTTATTTCAAGTTGTTCACTTCATATTTTCCCATAAATCCTTAAAAGTAATCCATGTTCACTATAACACTCTCCT
This sequence comes from Pinus tabuliformis, assembly GCA_031772625.1. Classification (NCBI taxonomy): domain Eukaryota; kingdom Viridiplantae; phylum Streptophyta; class Pinopsida; order Pinales; family Pinaceae; genus Pinus; species Pinus tabuliformis. The sequence continues at coordinate 95,203,403 of CM062805.1, read as the reverse complement.
AGAAACTCACATCTTTTAACTTAACTTTTCATTAGGGACCACCCCACTTAGTTAACCTAGGATATAGCTCAAACTGAGAGACTCAGGATTAGTGTGACAGCCCCTTCTCTGAGTTCCCTGCCACCAACCACACCTTGTGGGGTTGAAGGCTTTTCTCACTGACTTGTAGGTAGGTGTAGGCGACAGGGTCAACATCTTTGGCGCCGTTGCCGGGGACAAGCTTTCTTGTACCTGGGAAATCAACTAACCTTTTGGTTTTAGCATTTTTGAACTTTAGATTTAGATTCTTGCTCAAGTGGCGACTCCACTCAATCCAAATTTTGCAAGAGTCTCTACTAGGAGAAATTCAAGTGGTCTAGTTAGCCCCTCTCCTGATCCTGAAAGGGTTTTTAGAGAGAGGTTGAATAGACTTTCTCATAGTAGAGCTCTTGTTAGTCTTGGGCAAGAGGCTATTTCTGATATTCATTTGTTTTTTCAAGAACAAGTAGAGCCTAGCATCATGGATGATCTTTTCGCTCCTTGTGACTTCACTAACATAAATGGCTATCCTCACAATATCCCTGACAATGTTATTGAAAAGTTGCCTTCCTTTCAAGGTAACAATGCCATTAATGCTACATCACATGTGAAAAACTTTATTGTTTGTATATTTAAATAGTGTAACACTGCTAATTATGAGGATGTGAAGATGAGGCTTTTTGTTTTATTTTTAGAAGAGGATGCTCTTGATTGGCTCATTGAGCAACCTGTTAACTCATATAACTCTTTACAATCCATTCTCACTGCATTTTTAGATAAGTTTGGAGAGAAGAAGGAAAATAGGCATTTGATCAATGCTATTAGCAACATGAAGAAAAATGAGAATGAGACCATGGAGGAGTTTAATAAAAGATTCAATGAATTAGTAAAAAGCATGGATGTTATCGTTAAACCTCCTGATGAATTTCTTTTATGCTCATATCTAGATGCTTTTGGGGTTGACACTGCCTATGAGTTGAGGAGGAATGAGCCTACAAATCTAAGTGTAGTTCAATCTTAAGCCTTGAAGATAGAAAGGGCTAGAAAGTAATCAAGAAAATCTGAAATTCCTGGTTTCAATAGAGGGCCATCAAAATCAAATGATTCCAAAGGCAAGGCCAAGGAAGAGACTACACATGATCCTATTAAAGAATTAACTCAACTCATTAAGAGCATGGAAGAAAATCACAATAAAGAAATGCAAGCCATGCAAAATAGATTGGTGGCCATGGAGAGATCACAAGTGCAAAGATTCCAACCTAGGCCAAATGATAGATGGCAAAAGAATAAAGGCCCTCAATAGGAGCATAGGCCTCCAAATCCATTGGATTCCACCAAAATGGTACATCAAATTCCCCCTTTTTGTAGGCAATGTAATCAATTCCATGAAGAAGCCACATGCCCATATGTGAAGAGAATCATGGAAAGTGGCATGTTAGGAGATGAACATGTAGGGACAACTGGTCAAATCAATATGTTCTCCATGGAGGATCAGATATACACCATTGACAGAAATCAAGAGATTGACCATATGCCTAATAATCTTGGGGTTTACAGTATGATTAAATTTTGACGAGGTCACTAAGATTTTTGGGGAAAAACCTACATCTTGACATATTCTTGCTATGGCAAAACACAAAGGGATGACTTATCAGAGAAGGGATATCAAAGACCAGAATAATCACATAAATTTTTCTCCTCCTTCTTCAGAATTGAATTCTGGCTTAGGCAATTGGTTGAATAATGCAAAGGTTTCTATTCTAGTAACAGAACTTTTAAAGATACCATCTCAAAGGGCCAAGTTACTAAGTGCCATTGAAGTTACTCAAAGGGAAGAAAAGCCTAGTGACGAACCAGAAGATGAAGAAATTGTATTGAAAAGTATGAACTGTAATGTGGGGAATGAAGATCATCTATCATTTTATGTTTCTTTGATAGTGAATGATCATCTTTCACACAACTGCATGCTTGATTCAGGGGCTTCATCAAATGTCGATATGCTACTAGTGAATTTTTGAGAAAAGAAATGAATCCGAATTTTAGCATGACTGATCCCTTAAATCCAGTACATGTGATGTCATTCTCATGACCAAGAAAATCATGGAGCAACTGAATTTAAGGGTTTCTAGGCCCTATCACAACATATTTTCAATGGATTCTAAAAGAATTGAAGTGTGTGGGATAATTAAACACTTACAGGTTTTCCTAGCTGCATACATAGATAGAATAATGACTATGGATATTATTGTGATAGATGTTCCAGATTCATGGGGAATGCTCCTATCAAGAAAATGGGCATCAAATCTAGGTGGCAGCCTTCAAATGGACTTATCATATGCCACCATCCCCATGCCCAATAATACCTTTGTCAGACTTGATCGAGATTTAGAGAAAAGATATCGTGTTGAAGATCGAAGGAAACCAAACAATGAGATTATCTATAGATCATGCTAGACAGGGAGTGATGTAATGTTGACAAATTTCCTTCCCCCCTTAACAGAACAGATTCAAAATGAAGAGATTAGGCATAGCTCAAAAAGATTGGGTACTTCAACTTTTCCATCAGGGCATTTTTTAGACAAAGTAGTAGGATTGGAATAAATGCATCATCATCACCATTGCAACTAACCAAGAAGAAAAGAAAAAGGCGAAAAAAGAAAAAAGATATAAAAAATGAACCACCAGTTTTGAGCAAGATCAAGTCTCAACGCATCAATAGTCAGAAAAGGAAAAGGAGGAGGTTTGGTATATATGATGGCCACAAACATGTTAATATTGGGGCAAGCCATAGTCCCAAGATAGTGAGAATTGAGCTAGGCACATCAAAGAAAGAACCTATGGACTTGTTTGTGAGTAGGCAGGTTCTGAAGATGGATTTCACCGAAGACCTCTGATGCCATGGGGCATCTTTTTGTATCATATTTCTAACCTTATCTCGTGTCATTTTTGTTTAAGTAGTTTTATTTCATGAATAAATTGCCATTTATGCTCTTAGAATAAATTTTCATTTCTTTGTTTCTGTACTTGATTTGTTTTCATGATATTTTGAATGGATACTGCTGATATATGTCTTTTGTCAGTGGATGCAGATTCCATGTTCTTGCACACTATCACTTCATATCTAGCATGCATCCCCATATGGAGCCAAATGTTGACCACTCAAGTGGCACCTGATGATTATATGAAGACTGCATACCCAAGGATGATCCAGAGGACACTTGTACCATCAGATATCGTCAGTGAATAGAATTTTTTAACTCTACTTCTATCTTCTCATCATCTTTCTTGTACCCAAATTCCACACTCTACGAGGAATTGTAATAAGTGATACTAGTAATGATGAATTTTGAGTCTGTAACAAGCCTAGGATGTTGGGACTCGATCAACAAACGAGTACACCTTAGAGTGTTTTTTTTTATTTGGTTAATTATCCCTTCTTTTTCAGAGGCGGATAATTTTTTATGTTTTTTTCACTCACGTTTTACCCTAAAGTCGGGGTGACGGTTTGGAGGTTGAACCCCTTACACATCTTAGTGTCTAGAGTTGATATATATTACCATACTAGATTACACAAAAAAATTCGTGGAATTTGGTTAGGTCTAGGTAGCCATTTTTTTAATTTTTTAGATTTCTCGCAGGTCAAAAATTGCAAATAAAATTGTAATAAGTGTAGTCTAGAGAAGTTGTATGGGGTATGAGTAATCAAAATTACACTTCTCACTCTCAACTTTCTACTATGACACGCTTTGAGGGGTTAATAATGTGTTTTGGACCCTCAAAACCCACTTTTCCTAAGTTTAGTGGGAAATCTGGCAAAAAATTAAGCGAGAAATTAAATAAATGGAGAAAAATAAATATCCACACATGCTAAACGTTGTGGAAATGAGGTAGAAAATTATGGGGGAGTTAAAGTGAAGTTTCAAGGTGATGTGGCCTCCTAAAATCAAAAAAGAACATGTGCTCAAATAAAATCGAATTTCTGGCATTAAATGAAAATGCTGCTTGGAAATTCGAATTTGTGAAGTTAATGCACATTTGGAAGGATTTGGGAGAATATTTGGTCGAGATTTTTGTGGAAAATTGTCTCCACATAGGTTACCACCCATATACACTTGTCATTCCACCATAAAATTCGAATTTAGCACATAAGGGAAGAAGAAAATGATGTCCACTGGCCAGAATTCGATTTTTACACTTGGTATTGGAGCTCCATTCAACAAATTCTAATTTCTCTTTGCGATTGTCACCTCATGCCACTTGTTTAATCACTTCTACATTGGGATTGGCTCCAATGCCATTTGTCATTGTCATTCTTCATTGGGATTTGCTCCCAACTCTCTATATAATAGAGCTATGGGCTCTCACATTGTATAATGTTGTTACTAGCTATTGTGCTTGCGGAAGCTTTGTTGTCTTGTACACTTTCATAAATATCAATAAAGACTTTGGGGTTTCATTCATGACGTGTTTCTCATTTTCGAGTGTGATGAATTGTTGAGCATTGGTATAATTCATTTTTACTCATGCTTTGATCTAATTTGCTTCCATATGCTCTTGTAGGTTTGTTAATGTAGAGCTATCTTGCATTAACATTTGATTTAGAAGTATGCTTTAGGTATAGAATGCTCTAGTTGGTTTTAAATAAATCTCTAGAGTTTCTTATCATTGTTTATTGTTAAATCTATATGGAACTAATTCTTGATTGAAGTTTTGTAGAAGGAACATCTTGTTGGGATTACAGAATCAATCGTGAGGGGAAGTCTTTGGAGACACCAACCCACTCTTAATACATTCTTAAAGGAGCTCTCATTTGTTTTTTGAACCTTCATAGTCTTATCTTACAAAATGGTTTTGTAACGATTTCGGCACATAGCTTGTACACAAGCCAGGAACTTTTAAATTTAAATCTCTTATAAAAAAAAACATTGTACTTCATTTCTTTCATTTATTATCTAAGAGCTTAAAGATGGCTAAGCAAAAACGAAAGTTTACTCACTCTTTAGCTTAACCTTTTGTAAATTATAATTGTACATATACATTTTATCTTGTTGATTTTTCCATTAATACTTAACTTATTTTGCAACCATTGTTTGGATTATTTTCTAACTCTTACGTGGCAGATTTTGAAGAGCAACTTCCTGCAACATCTAACAAGTGTTTGCAGGACCTTTGGCAAGTGTTGGGGGTTCAATTTCCAAGGATGTCGTGAGCCCTTTTGAGGCTTATTTTGGCCAAGTCGAATTCACTAGAGGGCTACCCATTTTCCTCTTCAAGCCGTGGGCATTTGGAGGAAACTCACACCTTGTTTCCCTTGCATAAGTTTTGTGAGATCTTGTCACTACTTTCTCAAGAAATGAGGTCTAGTGTCCAAGTTTCAAACAATTACTGTGAGGACTCTCCTTGAAGTATAATTGAGAACTTTGAAGGGCCCTCTTCTCATTTTAATATTAATAAAATATCTTACTTGCTTGTGGGAGCTTGGGATTTCTCCCATGGTATCATATCTCCCCATTTAGAGGGAGGCTTCTCTTGGGTGAATTGACATTTGCATGGTTTAAGCTTTCATACTTCATTCAATTGCATGCATGCTTTAATTGGGAATTAACACAACCTCACTATCACATTTCATTAAGTTAAAGTTTGTTACAATTTCATTTGAGCTTTGCATTTTCTTTCTCATTGTTGCTTGGAGCTACAAACTTACACTTTACTTTGGGCAATTCATCCTTTACGTGCAAGCATTTTATATTCTTAACAAACTTTGATTCATTTCCATTGACCTTGGTAAATTGTTTCATGAGCACTTCAATACATGCTTCAATTTTATGCTACATTATTATCTTGAATATTTGGAGCAATCTATTGTCATTGTCTATTTGAAACAAATTTTACTTTCAAGAAAATTACTTGTATAATTTTAATTCATTAATGAAACATATGCAACACTTGTAAGCTAATTTTATTCCTCCAATTGAAGTTATAATTGCAACTTATGTTGAACACTATTTCATTTTCAAGCATTGCAAATCAATTTCTTTGAAGCATTTGCATGTATCATTATTTTAATTTGGGGAATTAACACAATTTGCATTTCATCTAGGCATTTTAGTGTAGGAAGGCCCCAAACTTCATTAAAATTTTACCTCCAACATAAGTTCGTTGAAGTAGACATCTTAGAAATCCTCTACTCCTCTATTGACTCCTCATTGTGAGATCCATATCATTGGGCAAGGGTGAGGTGTGAGGATTGAAGAGTTAAATTGTAATTTTGTTGTAAAGCTAATTAATAAAAGTAACCAAGAGCACTTTCCATTACATTTACTTTACTTGTCTCTTGATGGTTTGAGTTTTCATATGCAAAGTCTATTCCAAAGGTAAGTATTGTAGTCATTTCAAACAAGTGTTTTCTTTTCATGTTTCAAGTCTAATTGCATATTGATGTCTTGGTTTAGCGCTTCCTTTTTTTTTACATTTCCACGTTAATTACTAATTTTTGGGTTTTGGCAACATATGTTTCACATGTTTTGATTTATAAAGTTGATTATCTCAAAAGCATTTTGTATCTTACATATCTTGTGCTAACAATTCTTATTTACATTTCAGGGTTACTTTGTTTTCTCTTTTGAGAGCATTGCATTTTAATTTGAGCAAATATATATCTTTAAATTGTTGAACAAATTCCTTATAAGGCACTGGTTTTATGGTTTTTAGTCATATTAATGATTGGCATTGTTATTTCAAGTTGATCACTTCATATTTTCCCATAAATCCTTAAACGTAATCCATTTTCACTATAACGCTCTCCTAGAAACTCACATGTTTCAACTTAACTTTTCATTAGGGACCATTAGCTAACCTAGGAGATAGCTCAAACGGAGAGAGTCGGGATTAGTGTGACAGCCCCTTCTCTGAGTTCCCTACCACCAACCACACCTTGTAGGGTTGAAGGCTTTTCTCACAGACTTGTAGGTAGGTGTAGGCGGCAGGGTCAACATCTTTGGCGCCGTTGTCGGGGACAAGCTTTCTTATACCTGGGAAATCGACTAACCTTTTGGTTTTAGCATTTTTGAACTTTAGATTTAGATTCTCACTCAAGTGGCGACTCCATTCAATCCAAATTTTGCAAGAGTCTCTACTAGGAGAAATTCAAGTGGTCTAGCTAGCCCCTCTCCTGATCCTGAAAGGGTTTTTAGAGAGAGGTTGAATAGACTTTCTCATAGTAGAGCTCTTGCCAGTCTTGGGCAAGAGGCTATTTCTGATATTCATTTGTTTTTTCAAGAACAAGTAGAGCCTAGCATCATGAATGATCTTTTTGCTCCTTGTGACTTCACTAACATAAATGGCTATCCTCACAATATCCCTGACATGGCTATTGAAAAGTTGCCTTCCTTTCAAGGTAACAATGCCATTAGTGCTACATCACATGTGAAAAACTTTAATGTTTGTATCTTTAAATAGTGTAACACTGCTAATTATGAGGATGTGAAGGTGGGGCTTTTTGTTTTATCTTCAGAAGAGGATGCTCTTGATTGGTTCACTGAGCAACCTGTTAACTCATATAACTCTTTACAAGCCATTATGACTGTATTTTTAGATAAGTTTGGAGAGAAGAAGGAAAATAGGCATTTGATCAATGCCATTAGCAACATGAAGAAAAATGAGAATGAGATCATGGAGGAGTTTAACAAGAGATTCAATGAATTAGTAAAAAGCATGTCTGCTATTGTTAAACCTCCTGATGAATTTCTTTTATGCTCATATCTAGATGCTTTTGGGGTTGACACTGCCTATGAGTTGAGGAGGAAGGAGCCTACGAATCTAAGTGTAGCTCAATTTGAAGCCTTGAAGATAGAAAGGGCTAGAAAGCAATCAGGAAAATCTGAAATTCCTGGTTTCAATAGAGGGCCATCAAAATCAAATGATGCCAAAGGCAAGGCCAAGGAAGAGACTACACATGATCCTATTTAAGAATTAAATCAACTCATCAAGAGCATGGAAACAAATAACATTAAAGAAATGCAAGCCATGCAAAATAGGTTGGTGGCCATGGAGAGATCACAAGTGCAAAGATTCCAACCTAGTCCAAATGATAGATGGCAAAAGAATAAAGGTCCTCAACAGGAGCATAGGCCTCCAAATCCATTGGAATCCGCCAACATGGTAGATCAAATTCCCCCTTTTTGTAGGCCATGTAATCAGTTCCATGAAGAAGCCACATGCCCATATGTGAAGAGAATCATGGAAAGTGGCACGTTAGAAAATGAACATGTAGGGACAATTGGTCAAATCAATATGTTCTCCATGGAGGATGAGATATACACCATTGAGAGAAATCAAGAGATGGACCATATGCCTAATAATATTGGGGTTTACAGTATGATTAAATTTTGACGAGGTCACTAAGATTTTTGGGGAAAAACCAACATCTGGACAGATTCTTACTATGGAAAAACACAAAGGGATGACTTATCATAGAAGGGATATCCAAGACCAGAATAATCACATAAATTTTTCTCCTCCTACTTCAAAATTGAATTTTGGCTTAGGCAATTGGTTAAATAATGCAAAGTTTTCTATTCCAGTCACAGAACTTTTGAAGATACCATCTCAAAGGGCCAAGTTACTGAGTGCCATTCAAGTTACTCAAAGGGAAGAAAAGCCTAGTGACAAACCAGAAGATGAAGAAATTGTAGTTAAAAGTATGAACTGTTATGTGGGGAATGAAGATCATCTACCATTTTATGTTTCTTTGATAGTGAATGATCGTCTTTTACACAACTGCATGCTTGATTCAGGGGCTTCATCAAATGTCATGACCAAGAAAATCATGGAGCAACTGAATTTAAGTGTTTCTAGGCCCTATCACAACATATGTTCAATGGATTCTAAAATAATTGTGTGGGATAATTAAAGATTTACAGGTTTTCCTAGCTGCATACATAGATAGAATAATGACTATGGATATTGTTGTGATAGATGTTCCAGATTCATGGGGAATGCTCCTATTAAGAAAATGGGCATCAGATCTAGATGGCATCCTTCAAATGGACTTATCATATGCCACCATCCTCATGCCCAATAATACCTTTGTCAGACTTGATCGAGAGTTAGAGAAAAGATATCGTGTTGAAGATCCAAGGAAACCCAACAATGAGATTATATATAGATCATGCTAGACAGGGAGTGATGCAATGTTGACAAATTTCCTTCCCCCCTTAACAGAACAGATTCAAAATGAAGAGATTAGGCATAGCCCAAAAAGATTGGGTACTTCAAATTTACCATCAAAGCATTCTCGAGACAAAGCAGTAGGATTGGAAATAAATGCATCATCATTGCCATCGCAACTAACCAAGAAGAAAAGAAAAAAGTGAAAAAAAGAAAAAGAAAAAGAAAAAGAAAAAAAATATAAAAAATGAACCACCAGTTTTGAGCAGGATCAAGTCTCAACGCATCAATAGTCAGAAAAGGAAAAGGAGGAGGTTTGGTATATCTGATGGCCACAAACATGTTAATATTGGGGCAAGTCATAGTCCCAAGATAGTCAGAATTGGGCTAGGCACATCAAAGAAAGAACTTATGGACTTGCCTATGAGTAGGCAGGTTCTCAAGATGGATTTCACTGAAGACATCTGATGCCATGGGGCATCATTTTGTATCATATTTCTAACCTTATCTCGTGTCATTTTTGTTTAAGTAGTTTTATTTCATGAATGAATTGTCATTTATGCTCTTAGAATAAATTTTCATTTCTTCGTTTCTATACTTGATTTCTTTTCATGATATTTTGAATGGATATTGCTGATATATGTCTTTTATCGGTGGATGCAGATTCCAGGTTCTTGCACGCTATCACTTCATATCTAGAATGCATCCCCATATGGAGCCAAATGTTGACCACTGGAGTAGCACCTGATGATTATATGAAGACTCCATGCCCAAGGATGATCCAAAGGACACTTGTACCATCAGATATCGTCAGTAAACAGAGTTTTTTAACTCTACTTTTATCTTCTCATCATCTTTCTTGTACCCAAATTCCACACTCTACGGGGAATTGTAATAAGTGATACTAGTAATGATGAGTTTTGAGTCTCTAACAAGCCTAGGATGTTGGGATTCGATCAGCAAACAAGTACACATTGGAGTTTTTGTTTATCTGGTTAATTATCCCTTCTTTTTCAGAGGCGGATAATTTTCTAGGTTCTTTCACTCACGTTTTTCCCCAAAGCCGGGGTGATGGTTTGAAGGTTGAGCCCCTGACACATCTTAGTGTCTAAAATCGATGTATATTACAATACTATATCACACAAAATATTTCGTGGAATTTGGTTAGGTCTAGGTACCTTTTTTTAATTTTTTAGATTTCCCACAGATCAAAATTTGCAAATAAAATTGTATTTAAATTGTAATAAGTGTAGTCTAGAGAAGTTGTATGGAGTATGAGTAATCAAAATGATACCTCTCACCCTCAACTTTTTACTATGACACACTTTGAGGAGTTAATAATGTGTTTTGGACCCTCAAAACTCACTTTTCTTAAGTTTAGTGGGAAATTTGGCAATTAATTAAGCTAGAAATTAAATAAATGGAGAAAAATAAATATCCACACATGTTAAATGTTGTGGAAATGAGGTGGAAAATTATGGGGGAGGTAAAATGAAGTCCCAAGGTGATGTGGACTCCTAAAATAAAAAAAACGACATGTGTACAAATAAAATCGAATTTCTGGCATTAAATGAAAATGTTGCTTAGAAATTCGAAATTGTGAAGTTAATGCACATTTGGGAGGATTTGGGAGATTATTTGGTGGAGATTTTTGTGGAAAATTGTCCCCATATACGTTACCACCCATATACACTTGTCATTCCACCATAAAATTCGAATTTGGCACATAGGGGAAGAAGAAAATGATGTCCACTTGCCAGAATTCGATTTTTACACTTGGCATTGGAGCTCCATTCAACAAATTCAAATTTCTTTTTGGGATTGACACCTCATGCCACTTGTTTAATCACTTCTACATTGGAATTGACTCCAATGTGATTTGTCATTGTCATTCTTCATTGAGATTTGCTCCCAACTCTCTATATAATAGAGCCATGGGCTCTCACATTGTATAAGATTGTTACTAGCTATTGTGCTTGCGGAAGCACTGGTGCCTTGTAGACTTTCAGAATTATCAATAAAGACTTTGGGGTTTCATTCATGAGGTGTTCCTCATTTTCGAGTGTGATGAATTGTTGAGCATTGGTATAATTCCTTTTACTCATACTTTGATCTAATTTGCTTCCATATGCTCTTGTAAATTTGTTAATGTAGAGCTATCTTGCATTAACATTTGATTTAGAAGTATGCTTTAGGTATAGAATGCTCTAGTTCGTTTTAAATAAATCTTCAGAGTTTCTTATCATTGTTTATTGCTAAATCTATATGGAACTACTTCTTGATTGAAGTTTTGTAGAGGGAACATCTTGTTGGGATTACAGAATCAAGCGTAAAGGGAAGTTTTTGGAGAAACAAACCCACTCTTGATACATTCTTAAAGGAGCTCTCATTTGTTCTTTGAACCTTCATAGTCTTATCTTACAAAGTGGTTTTGCAATGATTTCGGCACATAGCTTGTACACAAGCCAAGAACTTCTAAATTTAAATCTCTTTTAAAAAAACATTGTACTTCATTTGTTTCGTTTGCTATCTAAGAGCTTGAAGACGGCTAAGCAAAAACGAGAGTTTACTCTCACTCTTTAGCTTAGCCTTTTGTAAATTATAATTATACATATACATTTTATCTTGTTGATCTTTCCATTAATACTTATTTTGTAGCCATTGTTTGGATTGTTTGCTAACTCTTGTGTGGCAGATTTTGAAAAGCAACTTCCCGCAACATCTAACGAGTGTTTGCAGAACCTTTGGCAAGTGTTGGGGGTTCGATTTCCAAGGTTGTCATGAGCCCTTTTGAGGCTTAATTTGGGCAAGTCGAGTTCACTAGAGGGCTGCCCATTTTCCTCTTTAAGACGTGGGCATTTGGAGGAAACTCACACCTTGTTTCCCTTGCATAAGTTTTGTGAGATCTTGTCACCACTTTCTCAAGAAAGGAGGTCTAGTGTCCAAGTTTCAAGCAATTATTGTGAGGACTCTCCTTGAAGTATAAATGAGAACTTTGAAAGGCCCTCTTCTCATTGTAATATTAATAAAAGATCTAACTTGCTTGTGGGAGCTTGGGATTTCTCCCATGGTATCTTGTCTCCCCATTTAGAGGGAGGCTTCTCTTGGGTGGATTGACATTTGTATGGTTTAAGCTTTCATACTTCATTCACTTACATGCATGCTTTAATTGGGAATTAACACAACCTCACTATCACATTTCATTAAGTTAAAGTTTGTTACAATTTCATTTGAGCTTTGCATTTTCTTTCTCATTGTTGCTTGGAGCTACAAGCTTACACTTTACTTTGGGCAATTCATCCTTTACATGCAAGCATTTTATATTCTTAACAAACTTTGATTCGTTTCCATTTACCTTGGTAAATTGTTTCATGAGCACTTCAATACATGTTTCAATTTTTTGCTACATTGTTATCTTGAATATTGGAGCAATCTATTGTCATTGTCTATTTGAAACAAAGTTTACTTTCAAGCAAATTACTTGTATCATTTTAATTCATTGATGAAACACCTGGAACACTTGTAAACTAATTTTATTCCTCCAATTGAAGTTATAATTGCAACTTATGTTGAACACTATTTCATTTTCAAGCATTGCGAATCAATCTCTTTGAAGCATTTGCATGTATCATTATTTTAATTTGGGGAATTAACACAATTTGCATTTCATCTAGGCTTTTAGTGTAGGAAGGTTCCAAGCCTCATTAAAAATTTACCTCCAACATAAGTTGGTTGAAGTAGACATCTTAGGGATCCTCTACTCCTCTATTGACTCTTCACTGTGAGATCCATATCATTGGGCGAGGGTGAAGTGTGAGGATTGAAGAGTTAAATTGTAATCTTGTTGTAGAGCTAATTAATAAAATTAACCAAGAGCACTTTCCATTACATTTATTTTACTTGTCTCTTGATGGTTTGAGTTTTCATATGCAAAGTCTATTCCAAAAGCAAGTATTGTAATCATTTCAAACAAGTGTTTTATTTTCATGTTTCAAGTCTCATTGCATATTGATGTCATGGTTTAGCACTTCCTTTCTTTTACATTTCCAAGTTAATTACTAATTTTTGGGTTTTGGCAAGATATGTTTCACATGTTTTGATTTATAAAGTTGATTATCTCAAAAGCATTTTGTATCTTACATATCTTGTGCTAACAATTCTTATTTACATTTCAGGGTTACTTTGTTTTCTCTTTTGAGAGCATTGCATTTTACTTTGAGCAAATATATCTTTAAATTGTTGAACAAATTCCTTATAAGGCACTGGTTTTATGGTTTTTTATCATATTAATGATTGGCATTGTTATTTCAAGTTGTTCACTTTTTATTTGCCCATAAATCCTTAAAAGTAATCAACTTTTACTATAACACTCTCCTAGAAACTCACATCTTTTAACTTAAATTTTCATTACGGACCAACCCCCTTAGCTAACCTAGGAGATAGCTCAAACGGAGAGAGTCGGGATTAGTGTGACAACCCATTTTCTGAGTTCCCTGCCACCAACCACACCTTGTGGGGTTGAAAGTTTTTCTCACTGACTTGTAGGTAGGTGTAGGCGGCAGGGTCAACAGGCCAAAGCGTCGAAATTAATGTATGTGTTAAATACTTGTTGAGTTATGTCCACGAAGGCTTCCTTTGGCTGGACAAACAAGCTTCAATTGATACAAATGTCATTACAAGGATCACAAGGCTACCGATAATAGGCGACGATCCAGAGCCCTTCTTTACAAACAAAAGCAGAGAGAAAGCACTAGCTGAAGAAGTCAAGGAGAAGTATGGCACGCAAAGAAGTGTGTGTGGTTTTGATATCCCAAGCACCAATGGCGACACAATTTATTTTCACCCAAGTTATGGCGTGCCAACTACTGCGCAAATGCCACAAAGACTAGGTACCAACAATGGAAATTGTGGCAACATGGAAGTGTATAGTAGGAGTCAAAATGAACTAGGCCACTTTCATGTGGTACTAATTTTTGATAAACTGTCGAGAGGCGCAGGATAAGTACACAGAGGTCCATTATGCATGGATCCTTATCCTTATTTCCTTATTAGCATGGAGAGATCTGGAGGAGACACAATTTCCAGACGTGGCACACAAACAATTTATGGCACCTCAGTATGCCTCATTATCGCACACCTTGCATAACAAAAGATAGTTGGACAACAACCTAACGTTTTATGTTTATAAGGAGGTAGTCGGGCAGAAAATAGAAAGCATATCGCACATACTGCCACAAGTGTTGGTGGATTACAGGGGGATTGTGTGATTTAAAGCCACCTTGCATTTTATGTTTATTCAGTCGAAGATATATCCTACTAAGGAGTGACTTCAAAGTCGCTATAGGCTAACTTAACTAGAGGTCAACATCATAATCAATGATTTTGGAGCAGATTGGAAAGTCCCAGTGGATGAGCTAGATGATGTTGAAAACATCGAAAGTATTAAGGATCAGGAGCATGAGAAATATGTTCACGCTTCCACATAGGAGACAAGACAAGAAGATGGCACGGGTGAATCTCATGAAGAAGAAATTTCATAGGTTGGGGACAAGCGAAAGTAGCAACGAATTACAGAAGAAGGAGATTCACATGAAACGCTGAAAGGGAAAGTAGTCAAACCAGTGGTCACCCAACTCCAGTCATTGTCTAAAGATGACATCGGGAAGATTGGGGACCACATGATGGAGAAAACAAAAGAGGCACTTGAGAAGTTATGTAACAACACCAACAAATACAAATGAGAACTCGGGAGTGGTTGGAGCAACTACGACTATTTTTGGAGTCTAGTAGACTGTCCATAATACACCCGACACAAATATAACAAACAAAGGCACATAGTACACCTACGGTGATCAAGGCAAGAATGACGTAGTCCCAACCATTGTCAACATCATGAGAGCTCCACGCACTACAAATATCACCAAAGGGGATGGAGTTTCCAAGTGTAGACATACAACAACACACACAGGGCTTAAGCCATGTGGAACTAGTCTTGTCACAACTATCACTTACAATTTGCATCAACTACAACAAAATGTCACACAAGAATTATAGTTTCGTACAAGCACAACAACAACAGGGTTGGCACAATTGTCAACATCTCATGAGACTCTGCAGGCAAAAAAGATGCAACTACTAGTGGAAAGGGAACAAGTGGATAAGAGAGAAGAGAAGTTCAGAAAGACAATAAAAGAGGTCTACAACATTCTCTCTGAAGCCCCAATGGACGTGGACACACCAACAGAGGGGAAATTGACAATAATTGGTGAGGCCATTCAAGATCTCAAGGTTAAAGTAGTAGAGTTGGAGTTGCAAAAAATGCCAAGCATTCCCGTAGAATAAAGAGAACACAAGGAGAAGGAACAAGCAACAATGATGACCTTTAAATAGATTAAAGAATTACAGGCATAGTGCAGTAGAATCTAGAAGAGGGCACACCAATTTGGACTAGGTTGTTGGAAAGTGAAGAGTTGAAGGAGGTTGCGCAAAACATTCAAACAACGTAAGAGAAGGCACAAAAGTTCAAGGATAACTTGAACATATTACCAGTGAATGAGTGTAGGACCACAATGTTAGAAAATGCATATTTGAGCTAGTATATAAATCAAATGAGAGTATATCAACAACATTTGGCGCAAAATATCAAAACATTGTTGGATGAAGCACTTAAGGTCACAAATAAAATTAGGACGAAATATCAGATAGTCAAACAAGCAGTTCAAAAAGGAGAAGAGAAGTTGAGGACCCCTATTACAATGCAAATATTGGGGCAAACAAAGGAAGTTGAGGCAAAGGTAGATACTATGAAACAAACCTTCGAAAAGTTTGTCATGACAAGAAAGGAGACAATTCCCTCATTAGAGTGCCAGAAAGACTAAGTGGCTCAAGGACAAGCCACAAGTGAGTGTTAGGGGCTTTTTGGAGCTATGTTTTTGGGTAACCAGTTTTGGGATCTGTGCATAAGAGCATCAAGTAGGAAGGATATCGCACAAGAGGGCACCACGCAGGAAGGACAACCAAGGGATAGCATGAAAGTGTGATGAATAAGGAAAGTTGTTGGGTTAATTTTGTATGTACTAGCGCATAATAATTTTTATGAGTCCATAGTAATAATTTATTGTTAAGGGGTTTTTGGTTGGCTTGGGTCCACATGTAAACCTATAAATAGATCAAAGTTGAGGAGTAAGAGACACACCTAGACATATAGTTTTGCACTTTAATGATGAATGATTCACTAAGGCTAGTGAGCCGAGATGGGTATGAAAGTAATAGAAGATTAACAACAACAATAAAAAGATATGTTTTATGGCCTATTTTGTTTATTTGTGCATTGTTAATGGCTCATTTGCTTTATATTTTACTATTTCTTTGAAATGTATGCATGATGAGGTTAATACACAATTTCTGAAGAATTGGTGTATACTCCATTTCTTTTTACGAATAATAATAATATGTTGAATATGGGTAATTCTAGGTTAAGGTCCCAATCTTTTTCATCACTACAAAAAAAATTAGGTTCATGTTGTTCCCCTAGATGTCTTGGGTGGGATTTCACATGCTTGTAGGTGTTGCTAAAAAGATTGGTGTTTGAAGGGGCTTTGTTATCAAAAAATCTCGCGAACCTCGGGTCGGCTCCCCGTGTGCCAACACTTATTCAAATTTTTTCTCTTGTTTTTTTTTATCATCATCTACTTTTAGCTTCTCTTAATCCTCAATATTTTCCTTCAGTTGATTTGCCAACATTTCTTCTCACTTTTCAGCTTCTTGAAGCCTCATAAGAACAACTTCAGTTTCATCAATGTTATGATTCTTTTCCTTAAGATTTTGCAACTTCTCTTTAAGCCTTATATTTTCTTTTATGAGCTTCACTATTTGTTTTGGTGTGACCCCATATTCTGCTTCAAAATCAATTGTGTAACTTTCTTCTAGATTTGACTCTCCCTTCTTATTTTCTTTGTCTTCTTTAAAAGTTTTTGGATTCATGACTATGGAGGATACTTCTTTTGGGAGTTTAGAGTCATGTGTTCTTGACTTAGCCATTTGTGTTTCTACGGTCTACCTTCTCATCTGAAGGTACCTGCTATAGTACCAATTGTTGGAAATACTGAGAAAAGGGGTGAATAAGAATTTCATTATTTTGAACTATTTTTATTTTTTAAAACATTTGGTGCACAAAAATCATGAAACATAGATCTTGACATAAGAAGCACTTATACAATTTTTCTTTGTAAATGCTTTGTAAACTTCCTTGTACAAAGTAAGCACCAAATTAAAACTTTCGTAGGCACCAATATACAAGATATTTCATTCCCCTAGTTGAGCACCAACTCATCAAATTTAGGCACCAACCTACAGGAGACAACAATCCCCCCAACTGAGCACCAACACAACAAAATGTAGGCAACAACCTACATCTTCAAGTTGTTCATTGGATTTTTCATCAATAACTTTTGGTCCTCAAAAAATTCTTCAGTGATTTGTCATCTACCCATGCAACCCTTGGGTTTGCGCCTTCAAGCTTGATCACAACCACTTGACCTGTACACCTTCTAACACACGGAGGGTGAGGTGAGTGTGCCCCTTGGAAACCTATGATAGCACGAAGTTAAGAAGGGAACACACGAGAAAAGATGCATCACAACATGGAAGGAAAGTTAGCTATCAATCCAAAGTGATGTTTAAACCAACAACACATTACAGAAAGATACATACATACATATACAAAAAGTTACATATGCATGCATAAGGAAATAGATACATATATCATTTAGAGTACTCAAGATAGCTGAAATACAATACAACATATGCATGAAACGTGTTGGCTCTATTATATTAAGAAGTGTAAGTTCCAATCATACAATAAATCCATGTCCAACCACTAGTTCCGACAGTGGAACGTTACAACCACAACTGCCTGGTCCTCCAAAGAGATATACTAGCTGTGTGTAGTGGAGATGCAAAGGCTCGTTACAATATTGTCCAAGCTTTCTCTAAGATACTCCTATCGGAAGCTTGGCTAACCAAAAGCCCATACAACAAGTTATGAGGGACTATTTATAGCAAAGGGTGAGGTGGCCCTTGACACTCCCCTTTGTGACAGTTCATCCACCCTCGTGACTCTTCATCTACTCTATGACTATTACATCCAACTATCGACACTTGACAAGACGTTACGTTACAATGCACATGTACCCATGTGAGACAAAATGGCTTGAGCAAGCCATGCAAGACATCACTATGACTCAGACAACTGTTGGAAGACCAGCTCTTCGACATCCTCACGGTGGTCGACAGTAGCAAATTGATGCCAAGCTCAGTAGTCCGCGATGGTGTCCGTGTAATCTAAGGTGACATCTTTCTAGAACCTAACTCTTGCCTCCATAACATCCGGGTACACTGCTCAGGCTCCTCTGTCTGACGCGTCTGATAGCATGCACATCATTGTCTTGAGTGCGGCCGGACCAGCAACATACTTGTGCATGGTGTCTGCACTGATTGACAAGTCTGGGTTGGTGGTTATGCGCATCAACTCGTCAAAGTATGAGTGAAGCTCTAGTCGGACCTGTGCCTTTGTCTTCACCTGGGTGAGTGTCCCAATAGATGGGATCGCATGTGTGCGCACAACAACATCCATACTTTTGAATAAACATGCATGGGAAGCTTGTAGACTAGTGATGAGCTGTGGGAGCTCTTCTTGTTACGGATCTGACTCCGGATGCGTGCCTTCAGCTCGACCGCTCTGGGCTTCATCATCTTAGGCAAGTGAAGCAGGGCTCCCTTGTATCTCATCATCCATGTTTGCATGTAATCAATAACAACATGCACGTTCGACAAGATATGTGCTCTCTTAGCACATCGCTGCTACCACCCATTGAGATGGGCGACTGCCTTATGCACTGTATCAAACTTGGAATACAACACCCACATGACTGTTTCAAGAGACAATACTTCATCCAGTATTGCCTTCTTCAATTCTACTCGAGCGGATGTTGTAATCAATTCTCCTCCCTACTTGGTCATCTATAGCTCCTTAGCCATTCGCTTGTTCTCAGCTATCAGGAAGCAAACATTCGAGCTAGTGGATTCGGCATATGCTTTGGTAGCATCGGCCAATGATGTTGGATGTTTGCGCACGTTAGACACAATCACCCATTCCTCAAACTGTGTAGGAGATGTATGATCATCTTGAGTCGACACTCTGCGAGATTGCACAACTCTATGTTGAGACTCGTCGAATAAGATGTTGTGCATCTCTTCCTCCGGATTGTCTCCAAGGATTTCAATGTCTCCTTGGTCGCTTGGGACTTTCTCCTCTTCTGAATGTGGTGAAGCTGGAGGGTCGACCTCTTGGTGGTGAGGCATGAGGTCAATGTCTGCTCTAACTCTTGTTGCTCCATATCTATATCCATCTGTTCAAGTGCTTTCTCTATCTCTTGAGCGAAGTCCTGCTCCTGCAATGGTTCACCCTGTCTGCCTGATGCCAGTTGTTCTAATGAGTCTACTATCTGTACGAGCGTAGTTTCATCTGTCTGCACAAGTTGCACCCCCTGTTGTACCTGTTCCTATTGCGCTTCTTTCTCTTGTCTGCACAGCTCCTGTTCCTTTCGGAGTTGCTCCTTCAACTCATGCAATTCCTTTTATGTTTCCTCCATTCTTCATTTCTCTCTATGACTTTATGTGTTTCTCTTGTCACGTTGTTGCCTCTATTGCCAAAGCTGCTTTCTGCACAAGTGGGTCTTCTCAGAACTTGCAACTTTGCTCTTCCTCCATGCGGTCGACAATCTTCCTCTTGCCCTTGTCGTGCACTGGTATGTTCACCTCTCCTGCTTCTAGTGCTCTCCAAGATGTTGCTTCATGTTGCTTCGCTATCCATTCCACAGCGAGGCCGACTGGTTCATTGAGTCTGGAGGAGTTGTAACAATATCTCCATGGGTCTTCCTCCACCCAATGACATGCCCCGTGGATCCAGTTGAACTGTACTCTCGCACTGCGATCTTTCACAATACAATGCGGGTCATACAGATTGTAACTTTAGAGGTCGAATGGATACTTCTTCATCTGCTCTACTTCGATATCTGCATGCTTGAAATTTTGTATCTCATATAACCCGATCTACAACGGAAGAGCAAGCCAAGGTGCCTTCTTCTTCCGGTGCAACCTAGCTGTCAATCCTGCCGAGATGTGATATGATACTTCCTGCATGATGAGCTTGTCCAAGGAAAACTTCGGTAGAACATGCGGAGGCTTCTCCACGTTGTACATCCGTATGAAGGTGTCGGATGGTGAGGCATACCAATCAGCTATGTCGATCAGTGCCTCCATTTCTGCCTTCGACATGCAGGGTGGATCCTGTTCGAATATCATCTTGTAAATCGGGGTGAAAAAATGATCGGACAACTGTGTGATAACTCCTCTAACGCTGCATTCGAACAATATCTTACAATAAGTGTTCACAGCAGTCTTCGCCGGTGTCCATACCTAATTAAATCCTGGGAACTCCTGACGGGCACAGATTGCATCCAAGATGTAAGCGGACATTATTTCTGCTTGCATACATTTGGGTGGCTGTCATGCCCTTGTTACATGTTCCTTCAGCTGATGAGCCAACAGGTCAGACCAATTTCATGCTTTGCCTTCTCTGGCCAGTTGGTCCAATGCGATCACCTAACTCTGTGGGAAGGTTTTCGTCCTTTCTTGGCCATATAGTCGACATGAAAAGATGAACAAGTATTGATACGCCTTGTATAATATCTTCGTCTTGTAGACTTGGTTGGGTCTCATCCTGAACTTAGATGGCTCCTTCACCCCGTTCTTCAAAATGTCTCTGGAGTTGGCATTGTTGTTGGGTATGCTGAAGGGAGTCTCCATGATGATCACGGGCTTCGACATCTGATACATCTCATCATAATATTGTGCCCCGAAGGTAGAAATATTCATCCCGCTGACACTGCTCAATGTCATCATCTCAGGATCAGTGTGCGGGACGATCCAATGTATCATGTCCGCGCATGGGAGCACAGGATACCTGCATGCAATCCGGTACAAGCCGGATTTGTGGATGTTCACATAAAATTTGGCGGTCTTCAAGTTCTTCCTCAAATGTGACTGCAAATGCATCATTGACCTCTTGCCATTTAAACTTGATGTCCTTGTCTACAATGAGCTTCATGTCTTCATAGATCAACAGACTTGTAGATATTCGCTCAACTGTTGCTCCACTTTCACTTCTGTCAATGTCCTTTGATCCTGCTCTCTTGGAGGCCATTGATCTTGAACTGCTAAGAGGCAGATGAACACTTACTAGATCTGGAGACAAAGCGACATGCATGGCAAGAAACCTGTCAGCTAAAACCAAAGAAAATTGACGAATGACATGCAACATACTTGGGGATCGATTGGCAAGGATTGCGCAATTTTTCTTGGGAGGTTGGGAGACTAGCTGCTAGAATTACGCAAAAGGCAGTCTGGGGAGGCTGGTTGGCTGCTGGAATTGCGCAATGCGTAACCCAGGTTGGCCTGTTGGCTGCTGGAACTGTGCAATGCACAATTTCAGCTGGCAGTGGTTGCAGGCCGAGTGATTGCATTGCACAATTTTCTGGGCCAGCAGTCACTCTCCCTCAGAATTGCGCAATCAAGACAGGAGGACAGTCACTGGGCAGAAATGCGCATTTACTGAGAGGAAGACAGAGCCTTCCCTCTCAAGATTGTGCAATGTTGTCTTAGTGAGGCAAAGTCCGGGCCAAGGCTACCTAGACCCGCCGATTGGCAACTGAAAGCAAATGTGAAAGTGAATGTATGGAGATACTGAGTGTAAGCAGAAGTGAATGATCATGCATGCAAACAATGAATGAAAGATTTAGAAAATGGAACAAAATGCATGTGGGTGAAGCGAGTTGCCGAATCGACGATCGTTCGTGCAAAACAGTTTCATGCATGCGACATGAGTGAGATGTTAACGAAAACTAAAACGATGTTAGTACAAGCTAGTATGCATGTAAGTGACAGCAAGCGTTCACAGAAATCAAGCAAACAACGCTCACACAAGCAAAAACACAAAAAGCGACAGAAATGCTGCAAAAGACAAGTTAAACCGACTTACCCATGAATAATTGAGTTGGATGTGTCAAAGACTCCTGGATGTGTTGTGGGATGTTAGAGCTCCAAGATCGATGTGAATAAGTGAGCTCTTTAGCGTCTAATAAATAAGTTTGAGGCGTATGACGCGCGTGCCACAAATCTAGGAAAAAGCGACACTTGGAGGAAAGATTCTAAAATGATCTTTGCATGTAACCTCCAGCTGCTAAAAATAGCTCCCTAAAATATAGGGATGCTTTTTGCATGTTTCTTTTTGCTATTCCGGGAAAAAGCAACCCATGCATGCAAGTCAAGTTTTCTCGGTCTCGGTTGGAATTGGTTAACCCGACTGCACATGCAACAATTTTCTCAGTTGAGTAGAAAAAGTGCGCATTTCTGGGAGGGAGCTGGGCTAGCTGCCCATAGGGATTGCGTAATTTCTGGGTAGAGCAATTGACTGCTACCTAGAATTGCGCAATTTTTGGGCTGAGTAGTCATGTTGGGAGGAATTACGCAATTTTTCCAGTGAACAATGACATGCAGATTTGTGCAATTCTGGAGCCCAGCAGGCTACCAGACAGAATTGCGCAATTTCTTGAGGGAGTTGTTCAGCCTACAGCTGGACCAAGTTTGGAGAAACAACCTTTGAGGAGGATGCAACAAGCTTTGATGCACAGGCTGGCAATCTGTTAGAAAATCACTTAAGCTTGAGTACTTGACAAGGCAAGACATGCTGCTGTGAAAGGCTGGTAGGGAGGCTCCAAAACGAAGCGAAGGAAAACTTTGGAGGGTGGTTGTAGCTGCTAAAATATTATGTATGCCCTTATTCAATACTATAATGTTACGTCGTATGGTTGCATGTAACATGAATCACTACTTCTATCTTGAGAAGTGTGATCAAAGGAAAAGGATCTCCTCCTCTGAAAAGATGCAGGAATGCATAGGTCGCACTAGATGAAATCAACATAATATGTTCTCATATGAAAATGAGGTGGTTTACAGTAATTTAGAGGAACTCTGATTGGAAGTTCCTGGGAATGAAATGTGTGAAGAAAGGAAGGAAAAGATTGTGGACTATGCAACCATGGAAAAGGCAACCAACATCCGAGGACTAGAAGATTTGACTAGGAAATCTCCCGGAAATATATGAAGACTCTGATGGAAAACTGAAAAAGGATGGAAACCCTTGACAATGGATATATTTGGGATATATGTCAACATGTATGCAGGATGTTGATTCAAACTGGAAGATGTCATGATGAAAGACCATCACAAAGGTAATTTTAATTTAAGTGTTCATTTCATACTTTGAAAAAATATATGGATGGGCTTATGTAAGACTGCTAAAGGGGAGAACTATGGATGACTTCCAAGAGGACCATATAGAAGGATGTAAGATCCTTCCGAAAATATGGCATGAAGAAGGCATCATGACATGAAGCAAGGCCAGATGAAGACTAATGGATCACTTTATGGTGAAAGGAATAATGACATGACTGGCCCATGGATGAAGTGATGGATGGTCTGTGCCCTATGAAGAAGCCACAAAAGATTAAGACTCCTTAGCAAATAAAATTCATGACATCGAAGGAAGGATCTCTTTAAGCAGTTGACTGAGGAGCTACTATAGGTCCTTAATTAAGAGGGAGCCTGGAAAACAAGTCTCTTATTTGGAAGAAACTTGGAAATTCCTAAGGCAAGAGGGAGCTTAGGTACATTCCTTCTGTAGGAATGAGTGCATTCCATCATTTGAATTGATATGTCCTCCCTAATTGAGAGGGAGAGATAGACACATCATTTTGATCTTCACCTAGGAAGACAAAATGGAGGATTGGGTAATCATCTGGCATCCAATACTCTTTGAGGATGAGATAGGGCATCCAAGATAAGAGTAGTCATGGACCGATATTCTTTGAGGACTGGCTATCCAAGATAAGAATAGTCCAAAGTAGGTCATACTCTGTGAACACCCGGGTGGAGTATGTACCTTGAGAGACAATGATTATGGTGTTTATGAATCATTGGTCTTGCCAGCATTGTGCTCTGATCATGTGGATAGAACGGTTAGTCAAGGCCTTGCTATGTGACAATGTTGGTTGACATGATGCTATACAAATGGGTTACCAATCCGACTCTTCTTATGACAAATTATTCAGATTGAGAATGACCAAGTACCATTATGAATACCTCCCTAGTTAAGAGGGAGTGTTGCAAAATGTAACTAGGTTCGATCTTCATAATGACATGTAATTATGATCTTTATAAATGATGAAAAGAAGAGAATACAATAATTTTTGTAATGCCTTGCTTCATGGGCTTTATGAGCAAGAGTTTTTATCTAGTTGGTTGCCATTGAGAGCCTTTGGATTTATCATTAGAGTCAAAGAGTCAATTTCATGTATGTAGAGCCCTTCTTGGGCATGTGCCAATTGTATATAAGTCTATATAGCTCTCCAACGACAAGCACACCATCCTCTCTTCATGTCGATTTCAAGATAAGGTGAGAAACACATGCCGATTTCTTATTATGGAGACACACCTAATCATAAGTTTATGTTGGCTTAATATGACGAACACACCACTATAAATAGGCACCTCAGCCTATTCCCCAAACACATAATTTCGATCATCTCTCTCTGAAGTTTTCGGATGGGCAAAACAGAAGATGGGTTCAGATCTCCAGTACAGAAACAAGCTCGGATGATGTAGACAACAAGGATATGTTTAAAGGGTGATCACAATAAAATATGAAGCTCAAATCTCTCCCATAATTCAGATCACATAACAAAAGACACATTAGATGTATCTTTGAAGTTCGTGTGTATGATTACAATGACATGAAGTTTGAATCTCTGTCTTGGTGCTAGGAAGAAGTCTTATATCAGTAATATAATGAAGCTACAAATATTTGGTGCTATCTTTGATGACATGACAGTGAGATTCAGTGCTGCTACAATGATCACAGTTTGGTGACATGACAGTGATGAGTTTCTGTGGTGACAGTGACATGACAGTTCGTTGCTATGATAGGAGATGATCTCAGTTTGTGTTAGTGCTATGTATCAAAGAAGGTTGAGGTGGAAGAGGAGTCAAGAAGAAGGCTAACTGTCAAGAGAGCTTGTGTCTTGGTCTTGGAGTGGCTAATAGGTCAAGGGTTTTGGTCTTGGTATTCGTCAATTGGAATCTCTATAAGAAGAATTTGTGCGGGTTTTCCTCTCAAAGAATGAGAGGTTTTGGCCTTGGCTCATAGCCTACATTCAATGTCTCTTGTCTATTTATGTTCATGCATTGGTAGCTGTTTGATGAAGAATAACACTAATAACTTAAGAAAAGGTAAGATCCTAAGTTAATGAAGTAAAAACTCTCACAAGCAGTTACTAATAAAGAGAAATCACCTAATTCGCGATGCCCTAGATTTCTCAACACTCAACAACCGTTGAATATAAATCACAAAGTTTTATTAACATGGTGATTTGATTTATTTATTTTTAAATCAATACAATAAGTCAAGCAATTATTTTATCACATGTCATCGTGTAATTGTGATCTCTCTCTCTACACAAGCACACCATGGTGAATCGATGACTCGTTGGAGTAATCTGGGCAAAGCCCAAGATCAAACCTAGCGCTGCCACTATAACACCAAGAGTATATCCAACTGATCGTAAGCCAGATACATCGAGAATTTATAACATAGCAAGAGCCAAGACTCCATGAGGGCGGGGGAGCCTACTCCTTGAGCCTCATCACAACTGGCCAAAGATACCCCATTCTCTAAGGGATTTGAAATCAGGCGAAGGGGATTGTACCAACCACTCGACTATCCCATGAGGAGACCACACACACACACACATATGCTAGGAAAGAAATGTGTAGAAATAGAAGGGATGCTTCCACATTCAAGGATGTCATTCCTAGTAAATTAGCAGGCATAGACTAACATGCCTAAGATAGAGGGTTTTGAATTGTGCAAAATAAGAGGCATTTTCAACTCGAGACAATTGGTCTAGAAGAGGTTGTTTCATATATTTCCAAGCTACAACTAGTTTTAAGGTTGTCTCCTAGTACGAGGAAAGCAAAGATAGTCCCCATGGTTAATCTTGACATGCATGAGTTCTTGGACACTTCACACTAGAGCTGTTTAGATGTCCATGAAAACCAACGTGCTTGACCCGAGCTCGTGCCTTCAACATGCAATTCTAATAGAATTAATGTAGTTTGGTCCCAAGACATCCTCTCATACCATATATATGTCTAAAGTTGAAACATTAATCAATTTTAATATTCAAACTACTTAATTAAATCATTCGAGAAAATAAAATTTTAGAGATTGGTGTCTTCTATATTTCACTCAGTATTTAGTTTAGCCAATCCACTTAATTTTGTGGCTTTGGAAAGCTTGGCTTGCTGTTCTAAAGTCCAAAATTTGTAGGATATCTTTTCTAATACATAATTCTTTTGTATATAAACATATAAAATTGTTAATTTTTTTTAATGATATTTAGATAATTATATGATAATGAAATATCATTTTAAATGATCAAAGAGATTTAGAACAGTTGGTAAAGGAGCGCGTTGTTAAGGCACTCCGTAAGCAAAGGTCACTAGTTCTAGTCTCGTCGATACCAAAAATCCAGCATGGTTTCCACTGGTGTGGCTCAAGCCGAGTGCGATCCCCGGGTGACTTTGATGGCTTAGATGCCCCTGAGTCATGGCCTCTCAGCCACAAGGTAAGCGTGATTTTCAGGATTCACCCACTTATCAGCCAAAAAAAAAGAAATATCATTTTAAATGTTCATTATTATTTATATAAATAAATAAAATTATTCATAAATAAAATGATAAAATAATATATTATTTTAGTTAAATATAAAAATATTATTTTAAATACTTGTTATTTAAATAAATAAATAAAATTATTAATTAATAAATAATTTTTTTTTCTTCGATAAAAATTGATTCTATTATTTGGTCAGAAGAGTACATACGATTTGCAGATAAAGCAATACTCTCTCGGCTTCACTCTCACCGGATTTGTTCGCCAGAAGTGATAAACAAAAACAAATAGCAAAATGCCAAACACTATAGCCCGTCCTTAACCCAAAAGCACATAGGCTCTAGAAAACATCAAGAACATACAAAACCAATCATCATAAAAAATTCCACAGAGAAGCAAGGCTGTGCTCAACATTTAAAGGGTCCAGGGGTCTCATTCCTTCATGTGTGTGGTGTCCCAGGTGATCAATTATACCTTTAATTTGGTCTAGACACTCCACCATGCACTTCTCGCTTTGCTGGATTGAATCTATCTTTTTTCAGAAGAAAAAGTTGTATAGTATTTCTATTATATTAAAAAAGGATCAGTATATACATATGAGCAAGATTATATCCCCAACATAGTATCCTAATCAGAAAGTATTTTCAGTATACATCATTTTTGTTCATAAGACAAGTATGAGGTCTGTATAGAGTTTTTATCATCATGGGAAAGTATTCATCAGTTCAAAATTATGGCAATACCTGGTCAAATAAAAACATTTAATCCTGAAAATGGGAGCATGAAGCATACCAGATTTTGACCACTTTAAAAACCCGGCATAGAGAAAGGCAGGATGACGTATGTTGTAGATTCTACAGAGATGCTCAGATGCCACTTACCATAAGGAGACTGCATACCCTTTTGTGAGAGTTCATCCGCCTGTTCGTTTTGTCCCCGTTTAATATGTGTGATAGGGAATAGTGAAGGCTTCCATAGAGAATTGATCCTGCCCAGCCATCTAGAAAGGCTGTCATTTTTTATGGTTTGATTTCCCTTCACGTGTTCTATGATTATTTTGGAGTCACCATAGATATTGATAGGGCCGATGTCCATGAATATGCAGAAGAGAAGCAGACCATGTAAAGCCATGGCCTCGGCTTTGTTATTTGTTCCATTGCCACCATTCCAATACATGAAGTATTGAAGCTCCCTTGATATACCGATATAAACGCCACATGCGCATTTGCCTTCTTTTGCAGCACCATCAAAATGTGCCCGTGGGAAGAGTAGCTGATGTGAGTCTGAGGTTGTTTTTTGATGCTTCATCTGTTGAGGAATGTTTGGGAGAATCGAATGATAGAAGGGGATAACCTTATCAAAAATATGCCCAAATTCCTCCTTACTGTTTTGAAAGATCCTTTTATTTCTCCACTTCCATATGAACCAGTTGACTATTAGCGGAATGGGACGCCAAACTGTTTTCTGAGAACCCCACCATTCATATGCATCTGTTATGGAGGGGTGAGAAGTTTCAGGAAAACCAAAATAAGATGCCATCTGCTTCCATAAATTCTGAGATAGTGGACAATTTAAGAAAATGTGCATGTTATCTTCTGTATTAGATAGGCAGATTATGCATATGGCTGGTCCATGCCAGTTTCTTTTCTGTAAATTTGTCCATGTTAGATTTTTGTTATAGTAAACTAGCCATGAAAACAGTATTATTTTTAGTGGACAACCGGTCTTCCATAAAGAGTATGGAAAAAGTTTTTGAGAGATTTCTCTTCGCTGTTCTATCAAGGATAGATATATGTCTCTCACTAACACATTGGTTCGGCCTCTCTTAACCTGCCAAACAATCCTATCTCTGTCCTCTGTTTTGAAAATTCCAGCATTTTTCATAGTCCAAATAATCTTGTCCCATTGGACAACCATTGTACCTCCCAAGCCCAGCTCTCTATTCGATTTCCATAGAGGAATAGCCCCCTTCCATTCTTTTATTACTTGTGCCCAGTAAAAGAGGCCTTTTTGGTGAAGGAGCGTGAGAAGTTGTGGAGAAATCGGGGAATCCATCTCTACCCCCATGATTGCATCCGATCCTATAAGAATATTGTTTCTTGTATGCAGTTTCCAAACTATATTCCTGATGAAGAAAGGGAGGATCTTTTGAAAACTTCTCCAGATCGCCGATCCTTGTGAGGGCCACATAAATCTGTTCATGTACCAATAATATATATCCTTGTTCCCCATATATTTCATTCTGATAGCTTGACTCCATAGGCTTTCCCCAAAGACCGCTCTCCAAAATGATTTGCATAATAGTGCCAAGCCGAACAGACGAAGATTCATTAAGCTCCAACCTCCCATTTTTTTGGGGAGGGAGATTTTTTCCAGTTTAGTAAGATGGAATTTCTTCTTATCCTTGCATCCTCCCCAGATAAAGGTAGCCATTAGACAGTTTAATTTTTTAATGATAGTTGAAGGAATATAAAACAGATGTGCCCAATAAACAGAAATCTGTGCTAGAGTCGACTGAGAGAGTATCATTCTGCCAGCTAAGGATAAACATTTAAATTCCCACCCCGATATTCTCTTGTAAAATCTGTTAATGATCCATGACCAGTCAGAAATGTTGTAACCCGTGGGCTTAAGATGGTATCCTAGATATTTGATGCCCTCTTTGATGGAAACTGCCTAGATGTTATATAGCTGAGATATATACTCCATCTCGTCCAAATTAACATTACCGAAATGAAAGGAGGATTTCCCTTCATTGATAAATAAGCCTGTGGCCCTTTGAAATGATTTTAATATCTCATGCATAATGAGCCAAGATTGTCTACATAGTAAAGCAAACAGTAGGACATCATCCACGAAAAGGTTGTGTGTAAAAGAGTTACCTCTGGAAATGGATAGAGGGCCGATATTTGCTGCAACGACCTCTCTTTTCAGATGTAGACTAAGAGTATCCATGACTAGGATGAATAAGAGAGGTGACAAAGAGCATCCCTGACGCAGACCTCTTTCAGCTAAGAAGAAGGATGTGGGATATCCATTGATGAGAATGGCGAAGTTGACCCCTTCCACACAAGCCATGATCCATTTAGTGCACAGGTCGTTTAGCCCGATTTTTATAAGTAAACATCTCATATAGCTCCAATATAAGCAGTTGTAGGCTTTTTTAAGATCGATTTTAAGGATGGCAGCTCCAATTTTTTTGGTTTGCATTGAATGTAAAGCTTCCTGAGCGATAGCCACTGCTTCTAAAATGTTTCTGCCACTTAGAAACCCATGCTGCTCTTTTGAGATATGAATTGCTAGATTGCCACGGATTCTTTCAGCTATGATTTTTGATATGATTTTATAAATGGCATTGCATAATGATATCGGCCTGAAGTCTGCGAAAGTAAGGGAATCCTTTCTTTTTGGGATCAATGCTATATAGGTGGATGAAATGATATGATGTATCTTCCCTTGAATTCTAGTTTCTTCCACCATCCCCAAGATGTCGCTTTTCATCATATCAAAGAAATGGAGGAAAATGTCTATGGTCCAGCCGTCAGGTCCAGGGCATTTGTCCTTCTTAAATGATTTCATTACAGTGAGCAATTCTTCCTCCAATACAACAGAAAATAATATTTCATTATCCTCATCATCAAACATTTTTGAGAAAGGTTTTATGCCCCATAAAATATCTTCTATTCTCCTGTTAGCATCCCGGGAATATGCTTTTTTAAAGTATTTGACAGCTTCTTTAGATATATCTTCTTGTGAGTGTAAATAATCCTCCTCTTCATTTTTTGTTTTCCATATAGAATTTGTGGCTCGCCTTTTGCTTGCAAAGCGGTGAAAGAATTTTGTGTTTCTATCTCCCTCCTTTAGCCACGTGGCTCTTCTCTTCAGTCGCCAAGACATTCTTCAATTTTTAATAAATTCTGTTTCATCTTTCCAAGCTCCCATAATCGTGCCCGAGTGCTCCATGGAATGGAATGAGACGACATACCCTCGGCTAATATTTTTAGTTCATTATCAATCTTCTTCAATTATGAACAATTTTTTTGTTTTTTTCTGGATCTGCCATTCTTTAACTTTGGATCGAAGATTCCTCATTTTATTAATCAAGTTCATTGTTGGAGAGATATCCGTTGAAGGACAGTTTGCGCCCCAAACATCGCGGACCATGCGGATAAATGATTCATCTTCAAGCCAATACCTGTTAAACTTAAAAGGGTAACTTTTCCGAGAATTTTGTTCCATCCATTGTAATGAGATCGGCCGGTGGTCCGAAATGAACACGGGGAGAGTATGGGAGCTCGGAATGCCATATTTCTCCAGCAGATTTCCATGCAAGATGAATCTATCCAGCCTTTTAGCTATGTAGGCTTCCCCGGATCTTCCATTGTCCCCCGTGGGAGACAAACAGTTTGGACAAATGTCTACCAAGTTATATTGTAGCATAGCTTCCCTGATATTTTCCCCCATAGAATCGGTCTTTTTCCCCTTCCCCCAAACTTCATCAGGTCCCAAAGTGCAATTTAGGTCTCCTGCGATGAGGAGCGTTTCAATCTCCAAAATACCAGAGGCTAAAAACAAATTCCAATAGGAGGCTTTGTCTTCGTAGGGAGCATAAACATTTAATATGTGGAAACATTCAGCGTAACCTCTATATTTTGCAACCATCAGGATTCCCCCAAGGCATCAGAATGTTCTTGCAGATATCCACCTCGGATCCCATAATATAGCTAGTCCACCAGAGAGTCCATTCGCCTCCGTTGCCGCCATATACCAGGATGGCAGCATACGCCTGAAGAACGATATAGTATCCTGTCTGTCATGCATGGTTTCCTGCAGTAGAATCAACCTGTATGGAGAAGAGAAAAACAGTTCTTTTAGAGCTACAAACTTGGGGGCAGTGCCGAGACCCCTTATGTTAATAGAAAGAATATTCATCATCTGGAATTCTTCTCGGGCAATTCTGCTCTAAGAGGCCCGGATTCAGAATAATTCGAGATGGGGATATCAATGAGGGAGGATTCCTGATAATTCAGACTGCGAGTGCCACTTCTGCCCCTAAAGTGTCTACTGCCCTTATTGTTTTTACGACGAACAGTGATGTTTTTCGCCGAATTAGGACTGATGACAGGAGAAGATGAATTTCGGGGTTTATGGATAGTCAAAGGGAGCAGATTAAGAGTATCGTTCTGTAGGAGCATGTCGATATCACTGCCTATGGAGTTGGAAGGAGAATGGAGAGGAGTGGCCGAGGGGGAAGCCATGGACATGGGAGCTTTCCCTTTAGAGGCAGAGCGATTCGGCGAGAAATGATCATTTTTGGCAGGCGACGATGAAGACGAGGGGATAAAGATGGTGGAATCCTTCTTTAGGGGTGGGCAGAAATCATTGGGCATCGGTAAGGGTGGATCAACAAGATTATCAAGAGAAGGTTCCAGGGGCGGAGGCTGGGGTGAAAATACAAAGCCACCTATAGCATTTAGATTGCCCATGGAATTCGATTTAGTTAAAGGAATGGAGGAAGATTTAAAGATCCTGGGCGATAGGAAAGGTCGATCAGTGAGGCCCCCCGATATTTGGAGAATGTAGACCATTCAGATAACAGGACTGAGAGAGGATTTGAGCAGAAGGTGAAGCATAATTGAAATTGTAGTCTTCTCCGCCTTCATTATTTGGAGACAAAGCCGTGACTTGGGAGCTATGTTTCATCTTGTAGACTTTTTTCCATGCCTTTCCGTGTGGTATTCGAGGACATCTGTCTTTTAAATGTCCCGTTTTATGACACAGGGAACACCTAAAAGGTACGCCCCAGTAGTCTAACCTTTGGCTGGCAGATAAATTACCCTAGATCAGATCGATGTGGTCGGGAAAACCTCCCCTATAGTCTTTCTCTATCAATATCCAGGCAACCCTTTTATCTTTAGCACCAAGACATCTGGGGTCGACATAAACAAATTTTCCGATAGCATTCCCAATGCAGGAAAGAGATTCCTTCGTCCACAGTTCGATGGGCAGAGCAGGTAATTTGACCCAAATGAAGTTGTTCTGAGGGGTGTTCTTGAGAGGGTCAAAACCTATATACCATTTATGAAGTGCCAAGAAACTCCGCCCGTGCACCCACGGGAGACCCCAAATGATATTAAGGTCTTTAATTTTCAAAAAATGGAAACTATACCAGTCACGCATTAGGCAGACAATGGTGGGTGTATATCCAATGAGAGGGCTCCATCGGGCAGCAAGCCATTTTCTTATCTAACCATCGTCCATGTCTGGGAAGTGCCACTTCCCAATCAGGGCTCGGGATTGTAAGCTAGCGATACGGTCCGCCAGTTTGACACCATCCAAACAAATAGCAGAGGGGGGGAATGTAATTTTAGCAGGACGGTGATTGAGTTTGCGACAGGGAGCAGAGAAAGAGTCTGCATTCAAATCATAAACGAGGTGGGACGGAAGAAGGTGCTCTGCCAACTTGGAGTGCCATTCAAACGTTTTAACAGTACCATGATAATTAGCTTCAGCTTCCATAGTTGCTTTTACCAGATCCGACGTGTCAGATTCCACATTGAGGATGTCCATCTCAGCGAAGGGAATGGACTTGCGTCAGCCACCAGACGAAAGGAAAAGGATAGACACGAGTCAAAACAGGGTGAGTTAATTCTTTCCAGAAAGGTAGCCACCTCGGGATATCGTTTGAAGTCCGAATATAAGAAAAATCTATGTAGAAGGCCGAAAGTACAAGGCAAAAACCGAGGAGATTGTACTGATAAAGCCTAGAGACCTCCAGGTATTAATAGAAAGTGGAAACGATTTATGAAGAAGGACTAAAAATAGTCAAAAATAGGACAAGTGCTGCAGCCGAGGAAGTCCTATAGCTCATAGGTGGAGGCAGAAAAGGAAATGGTGGTCTACGGAGGATGGAAATTTGAAAAGTTAATTAAGAGCTA
The DNA here is from genome assembly GCA_031772625.1 of Pinus tabuliformis. NCBI lineage: Eukaryota > Viridiplantae > Streptophyta > Pinopsida > Pinales > Pinaceae > Pinus > Pinus tabuliformis. Next base: position 95,169,428 of record CM062805.1, on the reverse strand, counting down.
TCCACGGTTATGTGCCGGAAATGGGATGGAGCCGAAACGCCCGGTGATGGAAAAACCAGCAGAGTTCAAACAGAAGGAAAATGCAGGTTATGATGAAGCATCCGGGCAGATAATACAGCAACAGACGATTTCAACAATGCACCACCAATGACACACCTTGAACCGAATATCAAAGCAAGGCCTATAAACAAAGAAGAAATTTTTGATGTACTCCAAAAACAACCATAACCTTTCAAAAGAATTGAATCTGGTCATAGGAGTAGAAAGCAAAGCAATACTTTCGCTTGTAACTGAAACTAAGATATAAACTCTCTGTGATAGCCCAGTAACATGAATAACTTCAAATGAAAACAGGAGTATATTAAAACGAAAATATATTACTTCATGTATTTCCTAAACTACCAATTTAACTCAGAATTCAATATCTCTTTATACTCTTGTAGAATCTATATAATCAGGAATTATCATATGAAACATCCACTTCATTCATGCCTACAGGGGGAATTGAAGAACTGACCTTCTACCAAAGCAAGAGCCAAGGGAGAAGCGTTGCAGTGGAGAACAGCATGCCAGATTCAATAAGTTGTGATGGATGCATACATCAAAAAGGTTCCGGGACCAGGAATAAAAAACAAAAACAGAACTGAGCTCTGTAGGAGATCAAAGGAGTGTATAGCAGAACCGAAATCTTTGCGCAAGAGTGCGCAGAGACGAAAGAAAACGAACCTAGAATGACAATGGATATATTATAGAGGATAGCTGTCACTTACAAATGCGAGGCCCGGATGACGGGAAATGCATCCAGGCAGAGACGTGGCGATAGAGAATGGAACGAGACATGCATGCGGGTAAAAAGTCACCTGTATTGTGTATATAGGTCCTCCCCACGCACCTGCAGATGATCTATTGGTTCGCCATGACATGAGATGATTGGTTGTAACGCAGTGCTCCTCCACTCAGACTCCGCTTGATCTTCCCTACTCTTCAATCCTTATCCTTAAAACAAGTAGAGCTTCTTTTGGATTGAATCTATCTTATCGATCATCACCAACTGGTTATGCTAGATGTTGTTCAAAAAAGTGATCAATTCATTTGTGTCATCATGCGAGTGTTGCCTCAATTCTTCCAAATTTACCATGACATTCTAAAACTAACCAACCATAGATTCCATAGTGGGCATAACCATAAATAATAAAAAGATTATATTAACCTCCATTTAAAAAAACCTTTAGCCGTTTCAATATGGATTAAATCCTTTTAATAATGGAAGGGGCAGAACCATAAATAATAAAAAGATTATATTAACCTCCATTTAAAAAAAACTTTAGCCAGTTCAATATGGATTAAATCCTTTTAATAATGGAAAAAACAACCAATTTTCTTCATTTAATAATAACGAAGGAAAACCAATTCTAACCATTCATAAACCTATCCTATCCCACATATAAAAAGAAGGGCTTTACACTCACTTAAATTGGAATTAAAATAAAATAAGAGTGTCAATGGTGAACGAGTAACTATAGTCCCTGTCGAGGAGGACTTATAATAAGCGTAGAGGCACTGATAAGAATCACAAAACATGGAACCTAACGGGGTGAAGTCACCAAACCTTACTGCGACCATAGAATGATACAGATACACCTTACAAATATCTGAATAGCATTTCTAGGTTTTCACGATCCCTAACTAATCTAATTTTTGCTCAATTTGCTCATTTCCCCTACACATATATATGCTGACAAACTTATTACCTCAAAATATCTTGTGGAGCCCCTCCGATTTTCTCCATGGAACCATGTTCTCGCAGTTCCTGAAGTTGGAGGCAGTGAGATTCGAGACTGGCTTTTTGATCAAAGCGTTTACTTTTGAGTTTCGAGTCTGATCGTCGTATACGCGATTTTCAAACCACATTCTCTTGCGAGAATACGATGTTGAGAGTTGTTTGGTTGCATGTAGCAGGAAGAAGAAAGGGAAGAAAATGCAAAGCTTAAGTTCGAAGAGGAACGCCATTAGTAATCCCATATTGAGTGGCCTCCGAGCTGCATTCATACACTCCACCGCACCTTCGCAAGCAAAATGGAAAAACAAATGGGGATCAGTAAGTCATATTTATTCACTTAATTTCTCTTAATTTCCCTTAAACTCTTTTTTCAATTTTTAAACTCCGGATTCCAGTCCACCGTATTCTTTAAACTCACAAATAAGGGGAAGGTATGATGAAGCATTTATTCTGACAATGTACATTTCAGCGAGATTCCCTAGCTCGTTACATGGATTTGTCATTTAACTTAATGACAGCAACAACAAATATAATTTAGCTCTTTAGGACTAGCTTCAGGAATGGCAATGCTAGTTTCTGTTTATTAACACAATATTAGGAATGCCATTATAACTGGGATTTCTCACAGCTGGAAGTGGAACCCGCCTAGGGCAATTGAAACTACCGTGGTTCCTTTTCTTTTTGATAGCAGAGGTTCTAAGTGTGGGAGGCTAATGTAACAATGAAAGGAGAGTAATACTTTTATTTAATTATTTTTGTCGAATAAGAACAAATAAATTAAATATCAATATGAGAGTTTCCAATGAAGGACATTAACATAGATGAGGACCACATGCCAAGATGGCTTACAAGGCATGGCACTGAAAACTGCGTAATGGTAGTATTGGAGAGGGGAGGATTCTAATATATAAACCTGGGACTGGCATCCCAAAGGCTGTTTCTGGATTGACAAAGCTTTTGGTACATGAAATGCCTCTCAATTTACCTGTATAAGAAAAAACGAAATTCACAACACTATGTTATTCAATATTTAATACTATCTTGCATGCTTGAGGCTCTCTGAAACCCCAGAGATTTGGTCACCCTTGAGATTTCATGGATTTGGCTTCAGGGGAGGGGCAGCCTCCCCACCTGCCGCCAACCCCCCCCTCTCTCAGGGATTGACGTATTTCAGGTGCTTGTCTCTTCCTTGAGTAAATCAACTCAGCTTACCCCTCCCATTTTGTTAAAAGATTGGAAACAATCCCAGATGTCCCAATCCCTCCATTAAATGCTCAACATAAAGCTTTGAATCTCACAAAACGGGCTTTGGTTGGTTAGTTCACTGGGGTTTAGCCCTCTCCTAGGGCCATGGTGATTTGGATCTAGGGGCTATTTTTTTTAAAGGAGCGGGTATTTTTGGCATTATAATAAACTGGTTTGAAGGCCAGAACCTTTTACAGCGTGTGCCAGAAAATTTTCAGCTATTTTCCGAAATTCCCACTGCATTACATATTGGATTTCTCCTGAACTGCATAATACTATACTAAAAACATTACATCCATGTACTTTCTAAAAAACACCATTAAACACTACATATCTACATAACATAGCAAAAGATTAAAGGTTTTTAAAGACTATAGATCCTCCATAGAAGGAGCGACTTGGACTCTGATTTCTTCCTCGTTGAGCTGCTCACGACTTTCTCCAGGGACGTCTACACCGACGTTATCCTCCTCTATCTGCTCTGCATTCACAGCCTGTGTTGCCTTCATTTAATGGGTTCCGCGCTATAGCATTCTCTTCTACCACTCTCCCTAAATTATCGACCCAAACCTCAAGCATTTCGAATGCCAACTGCAGACTATCCAATTTTAATTCCAATAAACCTAGCCGATGAGAGAGCAACTCATTACACGCCCTGGATTCTACCATGAACATTCCACCGCCCCTCCCATCCCGGCCATGAGAATGCCAAGCTCCTCATCTGCTTCTCTTGCATTGCATTCCATATCTATCAACATGCCCAGAAATTGTCGACTTAGCGCAATCATGTCTCAAATGAGGAATTGTTTGATCAAAGGTACGCTATCTCATTATTTTTGCAGCAGAGGGTTTTATGTTTTCTTTTTTGAAACTAAAGAAGACGAGGGTTTAATATTTCAAAGTGGGCCATATTTTTCTGGCACTAAGGGCTTTACTTGAATAGATGGATACCTGATTTCAACTTAAAATGACATTCCCTTTGCTGACCCAATATGGATAAGATTGCCTCATCTTCCTCTTCACTGTTGGAATAATAAGGTATCAAGGAGTATTGGGAATATATTAGGGACTTGTATTGACAAAGTCGAGCCAAGAGATGGAATGATGGCCTCTGCACGTATTTATGTTGAGTTACACCTAGAAAGACGACTACTAGAAGCAATACAATTAACATTGCATGATTGGAAGCATATCCAACTAATGGACTATGAGCAACTCCCTTTTAAGTGTAACTGTAAGCAATGCCATGAATACAAGCATTTCAGTATTGTTGATTTTCTTGAAACTCTGCAACTACTTAGATGAATCTGCTGAAAAACAAGGCAACTAAAACTGAAACCAAATTTAACTTTCACCAAGATACAAAATTTCTCAATATTCAATAAGTAGTGGAAAATACTTGTGATAAAAACACATGCACACGAAATTGACACACTTGTTTTATACCCAAGAAACCCAAATGAGAAAACCGGCTTTCTTTGTTGTGGTATTTTATTGATTTTTCTTTGAGCAAATGGATCTATTACAATTCAATGCGCTGCTACTGCAACCAACAATTTGTCTTTGAGAAAGTGCTAGGCTTTTCCTTCTTCTACTCTCAGCTCTACGATTGTTCTCGACCTGCTCTTGATCACTGCTCTTGCCCCTAAGAAGATACTCTTAGCCCTGCTCTTGATCTCGGCCCATGCACACAATTGTTCTTTGCTGAAGATAGTTTCGACTTGCTCTGCGAATCCTGATCCTTGCTCCTAAATCTATGCACACTCTTGCTCCTTAACTAATGCGCGTTCCACACAAAGAATGATTAATTATCCTGTTCCTTCATCCTTTTCTTTCTAATAGAATTAGATGCATGAAGGGGGCCTAGTCGAATACCAGTTCACATTAGTGTCACGAGTTTCCTTTGCTAGTTAATTGGAGCAAGTCCCAGTTACACTTGGACTAGGTCTTAGTTAACTAGCTCGAGTTGCTCCTTGATCTCCTCTAGTTGTGATTCGAGTTAACTGAGGACTCAACTCGTCATCTCTTCACTTACCTCTGAAGTCTTGACTCTTAACCCGTCCTAACTGAACTTGTCGCTGCCACCTCATCTTGTAGTCTAATTGAAGAAGACTCCAACGAATTGAAGCTCCAACACTACGCATGCAAACTTGATGACCATTCTAGTAAACTGGAAATCAACTCATCGTAATTGAAGTCTATCTCATGAACTCACATTCATGCTAGAGAAATATTAATTCTATGTCTTCTTTGGCTAAGGCACAAGCCAGAAGACCTTCCATCGCTACATTTTCAACACTCCCTCTTAGCGAGGAAGGGATTTTGTACAATTCCCAACTTATCTTTGAAAAACACGAACTTGCCTTTGACTAAGACCTTCTTCTAGACATCCTCATCCTGCTCATTTGTTGGAATGTATGGTAGCTTTACTATCACTTTTTGCATACAACCCTTGAGATGATGGTACCCGATCTCGATGTGCTTGGAGCGATCATGAAACACTAGATTCTCAGAGAGCTTAATGCAACTTTGGTTGTCACAGTAAATCACGGTGGGCTCCAACTCCTGGCTGAAAAGTCCCACAAGCAACTTCCTCATCTAGATGCCTTAACATATTGCTAAGCTAGTAGGCATGTATTCAACCTCTAATGAACTGAGTGCAACTGATCTCCGCTTCATGCTGAACCAAGAAACAACTGCTGATCCAATGTTGAAGACACAACTTGAAGTATTCTTTTGATTTGTGGAGCTCCTTGCCTAATCTACATTTGTGAAACTTGCAAGCCTCACTCCATCAACCTACCTGTACCATAACCCATAATTTGTTGTGCCTTTGAGATATGTCAAAACATGCTTCACAACAACCCAGTGAACTCTGGTAGGATCCATCATGAACTGGCTCAACTGGTCCATCGCAAAACATATGTCAGACCGTGTGTTGACTAAGTACATCAACGACCTGATGAGTTGCTTGTACAACGTGGCATCTACTTGCTTTGTTTGCTAGCATCCACCTTCCTCCAGTTTGTGACTAGAGGCGTGGTCACGGGCTTGCAATCCTGCATACGAAACCTCTTGAGAATCTCTGTAGTGTACTTCCAAGTTCCCCCGCCCCAAGAAGATTTCCCCATCACCCTGCTATACCTCCAGCGCAAGGAAATAGTGCATAACAATGTTGTAGGAACCGTCCCCCCCCCCCCCCCAATGATCTGGAGTTGGAACTATCTCTTGTACCGATCCGCCACTTATCCTTCGACGGAATCGCATATCTGAAAATCGGATCCGTGGTTCCACCTTTTTTTGGTGATTCTTGGAAATTTGGATTCGTGGGGGCCCAATCCGCGAATCCGAAAAGGATCGGGTGCGGATTTGTGGAGGTTCGGGCGTGTATCCACCACGGGTCCGAGAGAAGGTGGACGGTTCACACGGTTCCGCGGGGGCTTTTTTGTTTTTTGTTTTTTTTGGAAATTTCGAACTGTTATGTGAGGAACTACACTTTCCAAATACTCCCAAGGTGCCCCTTGATGCTCCCTAGACGCTTCCTAGATGCTCCCCAATGGTAATGTTAAATTCTTTAAGTAAAAGTGACATTCTCCTTTATCTTTCATTTCCACCCTTTTAACTAAATTTTTAACAGTACCATGAAATGACTTGGGATATTTGAGAGTGGTTCTAGCCTCATTAGACTTCATATGGAGAAAATAGAATTTCATATCCCATTCAAAATTCAACAGACTTAATAGTTTTCAAGATCAATGGGCTTGTGGTGTTTCATTGGATTATATCATGTATGAGGGCATGTGATTGGCATTTAATCAAGAGCACCAAGCCCTATATATACCCTAGTGTTGGTGTTGTTGTACTCCAGTACTCCTTTGTCACGACGTTAGCAATTATATACCCTTCACTCAAGTCAAAATCATTGATCAGGCATGTTAAGCTTTCTCTACCATATTATAAGGCTTGGATTAAGCTGTTTGATCAAATTTAGGCAATGTTGACAAATATTCCTATAGAATTGAAGTAGAGGCAAAGGCTAGACAAGAGAAGAGGTCTAGATTCTAGATGGTTGATGCTGGAATAATTAATCATTGATGTACAATGGCTGCCATATCTATCTCGATTTATGTAAAAATATGCATGTTTTCATGTCTTCTACAACTAGTTTGGTATTTGGATGTTTTTTTCTAATATAAATGCAATATATATATATATATATATATATATATATATATATATAGTAGACACTTCCGAGACGCTTCGCTTCTTAGATTTTTGGGAAATGACGCTTCCACGTCCCCGCTTTGTGCAACGATGGTGCATAAGCCCTATGTCCTTCATCTCAAATAGTCAAACTCTCTTGCATGATCTTCCTTGCAATCTTGGATCAAGTTGTGTGCTCCAGTCAATATAAGATTGTCCATAGAGCACTAGAATGAGCGGAAGACCTCCAACTGTGATGTAGTGCAGGTTGCAATCCACTTCACTCTTAATGAAGCCCAATCCTTGAAGGTAGCTATCAATGCGAGTGTACCATGTTCTCGGAGCCTGCTTGGGCCTGTAAAGAGCTCTCTTAAGCAAACAAACATGGGTGTCTTTGCTAAAAATCTCAAACCCCTCTCGCTGCTCCGTATAAATCTCTTTCTCAATCACCCGATTGAGGAATGTTGCCTTCACATCCATCTGGTGGATCTTCCACCCCATTTGAGCTACAAGTTCCAGAATCGTCCGGATGGATGAATAACGAGCCACTAGGGCAAACATCTAATCATAGTCGATGCCCTCAACTTGCAAGAAGCCCTTGGCCACAAACTTGGCATTGTACTTCCCCACACTCCCATTTGCTCCGTGCTTCACATTGTACACCCAATGTGAGCCTACCACTGATTTTCCCTCAGGGCGTGGCACAATCTCCCAGACATTGTTCTTCATGATGGAGGAATATTCTTCCACCATGGCATCTTGCCAAACCTACTGAGAGGTTGCCTCCTCGAAACAAGAAGGCTCTGAGTCTAACAACTCATTCATCAACACTATGTACCTGGTGTACCTTTGTGGTTCCTTGCTCTGTTTGAACATAGAGCTGGGAGCCTCAACTCACACCTGGGCCTCCTGAATCAACTTCTCGACTCACTTGGCTCTCCTCCTCCCCATGCTAGGAGTCACTGATTGAGTGGCTATCTCCACTCATCCTGGTCTCTCTTCCTCTTTCTGCAAAGAGTCCTTATCATCCTGCTGTTCGGCCTACTTGCCACTTGGCTAAAACTTAGTCTGTGGTACTGGCTGAGGCTCCTATACTTGGGAGCGAGAAGCTCCTCCTTAGGCACTCCAACCTGCTCTTGCTCCAAGGACTCCCTCAGAGCTTTGTCCTCTGCAAACTTCATATCTCGCCTGATAATTGTCTTCCTGAGTGATGGTATGTACACCTTGTATGCCTGAGGTGTCTCACAGTAACCCACGAAAATTCCCTTTTCAGCTATTGGCTCCAACTTCTTCCTACTCTCTTTGGGCACATGGCAGTAAATTCTTGTCCCAAAGATGAAGAAGTGAGAGATGTCAGGCTTCTTGCTTGTGAAAGCCTCCTTTGGTGTAACTCGTCCAAGCACCCTGTGTGGACTTCTGTTTTGCAAAAATACTGCAGCGCTGAATGGCCCAGCCCACAAGAACATGGGCAGCTCTTGGTCATGCAACATGGCCTTGGGCGCTCCAACTATGTTTCGATTCTTCCTCTCAACCACCCCATTCCGCTGAGGGTTATGGGGTGCTGTAAGCTCTCTCCTAATGCCCTCCTTGGCACACATCCCTGAAAGCATTGGAGACATATTCCCTGCCATTGTCGCTCAATGATTTTATCTTCTTCCCGGTTTGGTTTTCTAACAGGGCCTTAGACTCCATGAACTTGGAGAAGATCTCCTCCTCCTTCATAAAGAAGATCTAAGTTTTCCGATAATAGTCATCTATGAAGGTAGCATAGTACCTGTGTCTCATGAGGGATGGAGAAGAGAAGGGGCCACATACATCTGAATGTACCAACTCCAAAATCCCTTTGGTTCCATTGTCTCGGCCCTGAAAAGATGACTTGGCATACTTGCCAAGTGTGCAACACTTGCACACTTTATGCTGGTCAATACTGCACGGTGGTAGCCTTGTGGCTATCTGTTGAAGGATCTTCAATGCCCCATGATGCAAATGCCCCATACGTCTGTGCCAAAGCTCCCCCACGTCTCTGCCATGCTCAAGCCTTGCCTTGTCACTCAAGGTTGCGTCTGACTCAACCTGCTGCTTGTAAAGATTTTTCACCCTCACACCAATCTGCTTCATGGCTCCAGATGCTAAGTGCTTGAAGTAGGCCTTACCTCTACTGAAAATTGTTGGAAAATGTAACTAGTTTCGGTCTTCATAATTGTCGTTGTACTCATGACATTATGTATATCTTATGCAACAAACAAAAGAAGAAAGAAAAATTACTATTTTCAAGCATGGGTTTGTCATGTAATAAGAATAATTGTCATGAGTCAAGAGAGTCAATGTCATGTATATAAGACCCATTTGGGCAAATTGTATCATGTAAAAGAATTTATTTTGAGTCTAAAAAGTCAAAATAAGCCTCCAAGCACAAGTTGGCCCTACCAACAAGAAGTTGGCCTAGAAAGGGGTATTCGACCTCATGAAATGCATATATATAGAAGGAGATTTGACTCACTTGAACACACATCTTCACAAGTTCGATCTGCAAGAGAACAAGAAGGAAAACAAGAGCAAGGAGACTAGAAGACAAGAAGAAGAACCCTAGCGAAGGAAAGAAGCTGAAAACTTGACTTTTCTGCTCACACGTGCAAGGATTAGGGTTTCTATTCTACTGCAGGGGGCCGAAAGTTGCAGGCCGAAGTTTCTGAAGTCACTGCAGGTCCGAAGTTTTGAGATTGGGAGTCAAAATCTAAGTTTGGAGCAAGTTTGGATAAGGTTTGACTCTTATTGACTAGAGTTGACTTTGACTTCTTGGAAGGGCTTTGAAGGAGGGCTGACTTGGTGCTTGGAGGGGTCTTGGTCAAAGTGTTTGGGTCTTGGTTTTCTCATTTGATCAGATTCTATAAGAAGAGAAGAGATTCTTTTGGGTTTTCCCCTTGGAGGGGTTTTGCCCTGGCTTGGAGCCTATATTTTGTGTCCTCTGTCTTTTATGATCTTTATGGTTTATGCTCTTGATAATTATTTGATGAAGAGAATTTAATAAAGAACACAAAGAAGCTAACTAAAGTTCACAAGTAATTATTAAGGATAAGGAGAATTGTTTAAATAGCTACCCTATTAGATTCTCCAACAAAAATGACATCATAACTCTTGTCCTCTAGGGTGGAAACGTAAACAATATTCTTTTTAAGGCTTGGAACATAGAGGACATCCTTGAGATGGAGAGAGTTACCAGACTCCCTCTCAAAACTGACAAAACCTACGCCCTTGGTCAAGTACCTGCCATCGTCTTCTAGCTCAATATGCAACTGCATGTCCTTCTCTTTCAATTGGCTGAAATATTCCTTATTCCCAGTCATGTGAAAGGATGCTCCCGATCAATGTACCATATGCTGCTGCCCGCTGAGCTTGCCATGCAAGCTATCAATGAGAAATCCTTCTCGAACTGAGAATTAAACACATCTACCTCAGTTGATGCAGCCACATGGTCCTTATTAGACCCCTTCTTCCGGTTAGGACACTTAGTGGCATAGTGCCCGAACTGGTGGCATTGGAAGCATTTGATTTTTTCTAAGATCTTTCTTCTTCTTCTTACCCATTTGATTGGACTCGACTTTGCCTTGGCTCTTCTTGCCCTTGGTCTTGCTTCCTTTACTTGCCAAGGAAAAGTTCTCCTCGTCCTCTGTCTTCACTTAAATTCCAACTCTCGTCCCCCTCCAGATTTCTTCTTGAACGCAGCCTGACCATAACCTTTCCCTGCTGGGAAGGTTCTCTCTGCCACTGGCTGCATCTTGGAAATTCTCCCAAGGCTTATGAAGTCCTAGTAGCGCAAAACTCACAAGGTCATTGTCTGCTACATTCTCGCCCACTCCAGCTAGCTCATCCCAATCCTGGGTGAACTTGGAAAGGTACGTAATGATGGGCTCTCCTTTGCTCATCCGAAGATTTCTTAGCTTGTCCTTTAGGGCAAGCTTCGTGGCATCATTGTATCCCTGATACAAATCCGAGATGGCTTTTCACATCTTGTTAGTTGTCATCATCCCATGGAAATGAGAGATAATGTGGTCTTTGACCCCCTCAAAGAATGATCCTCCTGGTCTTGGTGTCATTCTTGTTATGCTAGATTAACTGTTGGGCATATGTGGGCGTTGTTTGTGGGCTCTTCGCAAAATCTAGCACTCCATTATCTTCCAACACTCCTGGGATCCGCTCCCTCCATGAGCAGAGGTTAGAGGCTCCCACTAAACAATGATCTACCCTTAGTCCTTGGAACAACATATTGCTATCCAAGATACTGCTCTTCAAACTCTAGCGCAAGCCTTCTGACTGAACTACGCTCTTCATTGAATGACAATCATGGTGTTGGTTTTTATACAAAGTGTGGCTCTGATACCATGTTGATTTTCCTGAAACTTTGCAACTACTTCATGAATCTATTGAAAAACAAGTCAACTAAAACTGAAACCAGATTTAACTTTCACCAAGATACGAAGTTTCTCAACATTCAATAAGTAGCGGAAAATACTTGCGATAAAAACACATGCACATAAAATTGTCACGCTTGTTTTACCCAAGAAACCCAAACAGAAACGCTGTTTTCTTTGATGTGGTCTTTTATTGATTGTTCTTTGAGCAAATGGATCTATTAGAATTCAATATGCTGCTACTATAGCCAACAATTTGTCACTGAGAAAGCGCTAGGCTTCTCCTTTGTGTATTCTCAACTCTACAATTGTTCTTGGTCTGCTCTTGGCCCCTGAGAAGATACTCTCGGCCTTGCTCTTGATCTCGGCCCCTGCATACAATTATTCTTTGCTGAAGATAGTCTCGGCTTGCTCTGCAAATCCTGATCCTTGCTCCTCAATCTATGTACACTATTGCTCCTCAACTAATGCGCATTCCACACAAATATTGATTAATTATCTTGTTCCTTCATCCTTGTCTTTCTCAATAAAATTCGATGGAAGCAAGGAGTCCTAGTCGAATACTAGTTCACATTAGTGTCACGAGTTTCCTTTACTAGTTAATTGGAGCAAGTCTTGGTTACACTTGGACTAGCTCTCAGTTAACTAGCTCGAGTTGCTCCTTGATCTCATCTAGTTGTGATTCGAGTTAACTGACTCAACTCGTCATCTCTTCACTTATCTCTGAGGTCTTAACTCGGCCTAACTGAACTTGTCACTGCCACCACATCCTATAGCCTAATTGAAGAAGACTCCAACGAACTGAAGCTCCAATACTACGCATGCAAATTTGATGACTGTTCTAGTAATCTAGAAATCAACTCATCGTAATTGAAGTCTATCTCATGAACTCGCATTTATGCTAGAGAAAGACTAATTCGAGATCTTCACTGGCTAAGGCGCAAGCCAGAAGACCTTCCATTGCTACATATTCAACAACCAAAAATTGTCCAAAGAACACAACAATAGAGCAAGGGCCCCAAGAAAGGAGCAACAATAGCAGCAAGTCAAAAAGAAGAGAGCTAGGAACAAGCAAATTGGCAATGTTCTGTGGTCTAAGGAAGCTCGCCATATACAGTAGCTACTCAGCCCTCTAAAGCAGGGAGAATCTCAAGGCAATCATCTAAAGGACCATCAAAGGACCAGGGGGTTGGCACTAAAGATACTTCCTCAAATGGGTCAAAAGGAACAAGATGTAGTCCTAATAAAAATATGTTTTGAAGCAGAAAACTTCTTGAAAACAGAAATATGTGTGTAAAATATCTTATTAAAAATGAATAGATAGATGATGATGTTTACAATGGGGTTTCCTGGCTTATATACCGCCATGGACACCCTTTGGGAAAGGGCATGATCTTATGATCGTGCCCTTTCATCTAATTAAACCTAAAATTAAATTATAACCTAAAATTAACTATTTTTTTACATAACATTGCCTTCCTCTCGAAGGAATGCTTTGTCCTCAAAGCATAAGTAACAATGGATGTTGTTGAAGAATGATTCATTCTCCCATAAGCATCTTCTTCGGTTAAGTCCTTCCACTTGATCAGATATTCCAAGATGATCAAGGTCTCACACTTTAAAAGATCTTGGATTAATCTCTCAAGTTCCGTTTTTTGGTGATGTGGATATTGGTATGGCTTGATGTTGACAGGGTCTGACCCTGCCTTGACTTCTATTGTATGCTCAATTTTCTTATTAGGTGGTATCTTCATAGGTAGGGCTTGAAATACTTTTTCATGCTTCCGCATCAGATCTTGTATCTCTGGTGACTCTTCACTGGTCATATTTGCAGATAACATTTCTAATTGGTGACATTGTACTACATAAGCAGGTGCTCCTTTTCGACTCAGCTTCATCATCTGAGATGATGATATAACTTGATTTTCTGGTGCTTGGAATCCGTGTAGCTTGTACTTTTGACCTCCCCATTTGAATCTCATAAATTGTACTTGATGGTTGGCGGCATAAGTACCTAAAGTTCGTAGCCATTGGATACCTAAGACTACATCTACTCCTCCTAACGGTACCGTGAAGAATGGAGACTCTAGATTAAAGTCTTGAATCTGGAAATTGACCTTATGGCATTTCCCTACCTTTTCAATCTTCTTATCATTAGCTACCATCACTTTCATGTTTGGTAAGGGAAATGAAAAAATATTGAGTCTCTTTGCCACGGTTGCATCTAAAAAATTGTGTGTGCTACCAGAGTCGACAAGAACCACTACGTTGTTCTTATTTATGTGTCCTTTTAACTTTAAGGTTTGAGGTTGTGATATACCTGTCATAGCTGATAATGACATTTGCGGAATACTTCCGTCATCTAATTCTGGTGAGAATTCTGGGGCATCTTCTGTTTCTTCTATGTCGTAATCTTCACTGTTTAAATCATTGGTTGCTTCACAATTATATAGGTTCTTTGGTTCTTTTTCTTTAGCACATCTGTGTTTGGGGTCCCACTTCTCACCACAACGTTTACATTTACCCTCTTTTATCCTTTGCATTTCCACATTAGGTTTTTCATCTTCACGACGATGTGGTGGAACATATCTTGTATTATTTGAGTCCACATACTGGGTTATCCTTCGTCTTGCATAAGTTTTTTCCGCTTTTGACCAAAATATTGGTTCGGATTTCTTTTCAGTTGTTTTTGCTTTTCGTCTTGCTACTTCTATAGATGTAATGTCATGCATCTCAAGTTCTACTTGTAAATGGGTTTTGAGTCCCGAGATGTATGACTGAATTAGACGAGATTCTGATAACCCAGGTACTCGTGTTACTAAGGTCTCCCATTCTTGAGTGTACTCGTCCACACTTCCTTTTTGTCGTAATTTGATGAGTTTTGAAAAGAACTCTTCTTCCTTTACACCTGGGAATCTTTTGAAGAATGCATCTTTAAATTTCCTCCAGCTAATGACGTGTGTTGTCTTTTTCCACCACATATACCAGTTATATGCTTCTCCCTCCATTTTCATGGATGCATGCTTGAGCTTTTCGTCATCGTCATTGATGTCATATACCTCAAAGTATTCTTCTGCTTTATTTATCCATGCAACATTGTTTTTTCGTTTCCATTGAATTTAGGCATCTCAACTTTTGCCCTTCACTGGTATGTTGCTAATGGTTGAGCGAAAAAAGGGTGTTGATTGGTAAAGTTATCCCAGAGTTGCTTGTTTGTAAAAGCTGTGTTACTCGCTTCTTGGTGGGGTGTAGCTGATTTTTTTGGGGATTCAACCTTTTCATGAGAGTCTGTTGACTTTGTTGAATCTGACGAGATGTGTTCTTGATTCTCTTCACCTTCTTTTAGTAGTTGTTCGGGTGTACAATTTGACCTTTCACACAGAATTTTCAGCATTGTTAAGACCTCTCTGATGCCTGCTTCTGTTTGGACATGGTAATTTTCCATCTTTATTTCTATTCTATTTGTCGTATCGTGAAGATTTTTGATTTCGTCAGCTTACTCCCCAAGATTGATCTAGAATTCATTTAATCTTTTACTGACTTCATCGTGGTTGCTATTGATCTTATGCTCCGAGTTCAACAATTTTTTTTGGAAATCCGCCATTGTCATTGTCGACATTGAGTGGGTTTGCGGGGGCGTGTATTTACTTGCTAGCTAAAATATTTTTCCCCTCCTTTTTTTTATTAACTAAAATAAATTTTATACATATAACTTTTAATTAATTAAAATAATTTTAATTAATTAAATTAACTTACATGTATATATATAATTTTTAATTAATTAAAATAAATTTAATTAATTAAATTAACTTTTATATATATATAACTTTTAATTAATTAAATTATATATATTATATATAATATATGATATAATTATATATATGTTGTATATATTATATATAGATTACCGCTATATATATATATATATATTTCACGTTATATATAATTAAAAGTTTTATATATATATTTGAATATATAAATATACTTGATATATATTTGCTGTGGACAGTCATGTCCCCGTAAATGGTCACGGGACACGGGAATATTATGCAGCCCACGGTAGGAGGAGACCACTGATCCGTTTGCCGCCCGCTGTTAAAAAAAAAGACCACGGCTCACACCAGGTCACCGCAGTTACCACGATGGAATTGACCGAGGTTTTAGCGTATACTAAAGAGGTCGATCCGACAACTTTAACGGATGAATCGATTGGCAAGAACCTGCGGCTCAAAAGATGTAGAATGGGAAGTACGGAATAAGTGAGACGTGCGTACACAGCGGAATTGCTGGCGTTGATGGCGTCTAAAGGTGAGCAAGGATTCAGCGGTGGCAGATTTTATGAGCAGCGGATGCAGTTGAGATAGTAAGCGTAGCAGTGGCTGGATGCGTGAAACCAGTACAGGCGGGAGGATTCGACCGCTCTGATACCAATGAAGCAGAAAACTTCTTGAAAACATAAATATGTGTGTAAAATATCTTATTAAAAATGAATAGACAGATGATGATGTTTACAATGGGGTTTCTTGGCTTATATACCGCCATGGACACCGTTTGGGAAAGGGCATGATCTTATGATTGCCCTTTCATCTAATTAAACCTAAAATTAAATAATAACCTAAAATTAGCTATTTTTTTACATAACATGTTTGCACTTGTTTCCCATGGTGAAAATATTCCCTTGGAAATAGTCAGAGTCCCTTTGTTTCATTCTAGATCTGCTATATTCAACCTAATTAGCAGAAATTCTACCTATGTTATACATATGAATTTGAAGTTCTCGGTATACAAACTTTTGGGAGAGTTCACTTCCAATCGAGAGGCCTTGCAGTTCTACATCGATAGGTTGGTCTAGCTGGATGAAGATCATTAAATAGCTACACCCGATTTACAGATTATCGTGCTTAGTTCAAAAGGGTGTTTGACTAGAAAGCGAAAGGGAAAGCATTTCAAGTTGGAGACATTGTGCTATTGTGGGACAAAAGAAATGAGAAACCAGGAGACCACAGTAAGTTTGACAGTCTATGGTTAGGCCCATACTGCATTGATGCAAGGGTGGGTCCTAACACCTTTCAGCTGGTCAATTCGGATGGAGATCATGAAGGATTGCGTGTCAATAGGCAACGTTTAAAATATTATTTCCAGTAATATACAAAAATTAAAAAAAGGAGAAGAAAAAAGAAAAAAGGGAAAGAAAGATTGAATTGTTGGGTTTTGGGAAGTAGATTTGTTGCTGATTTTTAGTGCCATTTTCTGGTTTTTGCATTGCTGATTTTTGTGTTTTAGGACAGCAAAAGAAGTCATTTCTTTGCAGATTTTTCCTTTACATTAGTAGTTATTCAGTCCTAGATTAGTAGTGTGTCGAAGTTTTTTCTGCATATCAGCATATTGTCTTATCTCCTTGCAATAAAAGCCTTCTATAAGGCTGGTTGGTATTTCATTGAGTCACATGGGTCAATAACACTCTTGTTCATTATTAGCCTTTTCTTCAACTTGTGCTTAGGTTAGCGTGCATGAGGGCCATGCATCACTTACCATTGAGTTTTGTATTTGACAAGGTGGGTAGTGTTGAAGAGGCAATAGGATGAGTCTCGAGTCATTATTGTCTTGTCTCTGTAGTGCACATTGAGTCATTCTTTGAGTTAGTTGTCCCACCTCATCCAACACTAAGGACATGATGCCGTATTTCTCATACTTATCGGTGATCACTTCATGCAGAGTGGGAGGAATTCATTATTTCCTTTCTTTTAGTAGGTTACCCCTCATTGACTCCAACACATCATCTGGTGGGTGATCTAGAAGTTGAGCACCTTGGTGGTCGTTTGCCTCACTGGCGGTCACTTTGCATCTAACAAGGTCAATCACTATTAGGCCTCGATTGGATGATCTCGCTAGTTGCTTGACTCTAACACATTTCATAGTTGGCGAGTTGTGCTCGCACCTTAGGGTCCATTAGCCTCATTGATGGGTTCCTTTGTGCTTGGTAGGTGCTTTCCTCATTGGCATTTTGTTGATTTTTGTATCTTGGGAGGTACTCCAAGCCTTGAAGATCGAGGGTTTGGAGGAAGGAGCTCTACAAATGGCCTTGTGGGCTTGAAACCCAAGCTTGGGGTTTTGCACCCGTCGATGTTGGGGACAAAAAACTATGGAGAGATTTCGACATGTGATGGATGAGGATGATAGTACTCATTGAGACGAATCTGACGCATCGAAAAATCATCCTATTCCAAGCTGTGGTTGAAGAAAAATGAATTTTTGAAGTTAAGTTGGGTAAATTTATCTAGTTGGGCAGGTCGACTTGAGGTTAAAGTAGTGCACAAAGACAAATTCGTTGGAGCCACTTGATGTCTATAAATATAGGTCAAGTGTGAGGCATTTAGGCGCATCCAAGAAGCATCTTTCATAGTCTACACATTAAGAAAGCCAACTTGAGTGCGGGCAGCGCGATTGCAGGAACGCGCGAGTGCGAGAACGTGCAAGTGCAGGAACGCGTGAGTGTAGGAACACGAGTGTAGGAACGCGTGAGTGCAGGAACGCACGAATGGAGGAATGCACGAGTGCAGGAACACACAAGTGCAGGAACACACAAGTGCAGGAACACTAGTGTAGGCAGCTTGAGAGCAGGCAATGTGAGTGAGGGTTGAGCGTGTAGCAGACTACACCAGGGTGATGCAAAGCTTGATTAGGAATAGGTATGTATTGTATTGATGTGTTAAGTTTGAATTGATGCTAGTGGATGATGTCCTAGGAGAGGACAGTTTGGAAGTCTGTTAGCAACCATGTGGAAGGGTTTCCTAGGTGTTGGATGCCCTAACTAGGAGCAGATGCTACAACAAGTATTGGTCACTTGTGCATTGTTGGAGGGCAACGTGAGAGTGGACCAAGTGTGAATGTGGATTGGACATTTATGGTTTGCTGGAGGACAATGTGATAATGTCCAAGTTGGAGCCTGGTGTGCACCATCTTCATGGACTTAGGTGGTTGCTAGAGTGGCAGTGATCAACTAGGAGTAGTTTGAGCAGCCCTAGACTTGTGTTTGGAGAAGGACGTCTACAATAGATGACGGGCAATCCTCTTAGCCCGTGTTCACTGTGGGAGATGGACATCTTGCAGTGATAGGTGGTAGCCCTCCCTGCCCTATATTAGTCTTCATTGGAGCAACACAGGAAGACCATAGTGGGCTGAACTTTGAAGTCCCTGAGTAGCAACTGTGGGTAGATCGAGAGTTGTTCACAAGTGGAGATGTGAACAACTCGACAAGAGTCTCGATGTTTTGATGGACGAACGATCAACTAGTGAGCAGATTGGAGAGTCGAGGTTCAGTGACCAAATGGACTTGGATCGTTGATAGAGGCAGTGCTGCAGATCGGGGGCCGAAGGGCTGGGTGGGTATAGGGTACAACCGAGAGGAGCTAAGAGAGTTGACTACATCAGCCAAATGGTCAGAGTATCTTGTTGAGGGTAGATTGGTTGTCGATGGACTGACACCAAGCCCCAATTTTGTATTCTTGTACTAGTGGATGTATGAGGGCCATTATCCCTAGTATGGGAGCCCTAGACTGTTGTATTATATGTTGATTAATATAACAAAGTTGGGTTGAAAATTGTAAAAAGTTGTCCATATTTTGTGCACTAGTAGATTTACTGTTGTTTATATTCCCTGTGCAAAGTAGTATCGTTGTGATTCTTGGTTTGGTAGCGTCAGAGATTCTAAGATTCTATCCTAGACCCAAGATCATGGAAAAACAACACATTTGACCAAGTGGTTGCTTCCATGTGTTGACTTTACCACATCATCTATTGGGGGGCAGTGTATAGCTTATGTGGTAGTAGTTTTTGATTTTGGACGGGCATATGTGTATGGATGAAACCCCCTTTCAGTTGCTGAGTTGGGATTCCATACCATAGTTTTAAAATTCGGCCGATTCGAAACGGAAACGGCCGAGTTGATCTGTTTCAATGCCCAGAATTGTGACTCGGTGGAGGAAACAGTTCGGGAGGCCGAGTCAGCCATGACTCGGCCAACTCGGTCGTTTCCGTATTGACTCGGCCGAGTCATAACCTGCGGGCCGTAGCCCCATCAAAATAGCGATTTGTCATTTTTTTAATGAAATTTTGAAGTGTTTTCTGATTGGTTTGGACTCCAAGGTGTTTTCTAAATTAGTTAAATGCTATTTGGGGTCCATTCCCCTCTCCTAGTATTGATATGCTATTCAAATTTCATGGTAATGTTAAATTCTTAAAGTAAAAGTGACATTCTCCTTAATCTTCATTTTCATCCTTTTACTTAAATTTTTAACATTACCATGAAATGACTTAGGATGTTTGAGAGTGGTTCCGGCCTCATTGGATTTCATATGGAGAAAGTAGAATTTTAGATTTCAATCAAAATCCAGTAGACTTATCAGTTTTTCAAGATTTCAGGATTGGAGGATTGCAATGTTTCCATTGAATTTTGTCATGTATTAAGGTATAGAACTCGTATTTGATCAAGAGCACCAATCCGTCTATGTACCTTGATGTTAGTGACATTGGTTGTCGAACTCCTCTGGGATTTGCTCCCAAACCAGGAGCTTCTGAAAATGTCGCTCCCGCTCTCGTTTTCGCTCTCGCTCCCCACTTTCGCTCCCGCTCCCAAGTAACACTGAGCCAGATGATGTTGGCAACTCTAGCAGTAGCTAGTAGTACTGGTCACAGACTTTTGTTGTAGAGGACATTTATAGCCTCCTTGGTTATGTGTTTTTGTTTTGATCTCTATATCATCATCGTGTATGTATTGGATAGTGCACTGGGTGCCATTTTGATATAATGGATATATTCATGAGCCTACTTTGATCATATGTTGTCTTCTATCTATATTCTAATGCTGTGTGTCTGAAAACATGAATGAAAATCTTTAAAATTATGTGTTTTTATAAAAAATAAATATTTTATGTATTTTTTAGCACGACCGAGTCATTGAAATTGACCCAGCCGAGTCGATAACGAGTCGGAGTCGAAGTCGGAGTCGACCCTTGGCCGAGTCGGAGTCAGAGTTGGAGTTTTAAAACATTGTTCCATACTTATTGACTCCATTGCCCATTGGATAGGCACATTTGATTAGGGTCATTCATTAGATCATATTCTTCAGTATACAAGCACAAATTATGGTCTACTGAATTGATCATTACAGGATGTCATATGTGGATACAATTGTAGAGATCACTAGGTTCTTGGCATTAAGGGATACTGCCTCTTGAGTTGCCATTATTAACCCCAAAATTTGCCCCTTAGAAATAAGGAGGGTTAAAGACCAACACATTTTCATCAAGATGGAGGTTCAAAGACAACTGTAGATATAGGATGGGGGTTGGTTCCCCATGAGACTACTTCCAAGATGGATTTGGTGATAATTTAGACAATTTACATAGATTAGAGAGAGTTGCTACTTTGATTAGGTTTTGAACATTGTAGGAGATAGAGTTCTAGGGCTTGTATAGCAATATTGTTCACTCATTTGGAGTCCTTATGAACTCAAGATTCTAGTGAGGCTTCTCTAGGTGACATGCATGGAACTTACTATTTTTAGTAGGTTTCATGATTCATCTATAGGCTTGCATGTCAAAGATAATGGTATATTTAGAATCCTTGAGAGATGTCGAGTTAGATTAGCTACTTATAGGGAACATGCAAGTGCTTGTTATTTTTAATAGTACTTGCATGATGATTCTAATTGTGGATTTGGATTCCTTACCAAAGGACGAATACATGAGTGTGGTTTCATGAGATTTTGAGCACTTTATATTTTTAGTAGTAGTCATATGTCGAGTTTGATTACATATTTGGACTCCCCATGGAGTTGCGAGTTCTGTTGTCGCACAAAGTGTCTAGGCAGCGCGACAACGCTCAGAGTAAGGGCTGTCACTCTAATCCTTACTCACTCCGTTTAGACTCTCTCCTAGACAAGTCAAGGGGGGTAGTCCCTAAGGTGAATGAATGGGAATAGCCTGTGGAACACGGGCTTTAGGAGACTTAAAGATGGACAACTTGATGAATGTAAATGAGTCCTGGTTAACTGAGATGAATAAATTAAACACTAATGCAACCAAGACACGACCACAAGATAGAAATGATTATAGACCAGTGCCTTTATGTTCAATTAACCATAGATTAAGTAAAAAGCAAGTTATGCAGAGCAAGTTACAAATGTGACGAATAGTGACAATTATGAATGATCAATGTAAAAGCCCAAAACTGCAATATGTTCTAGCAATTAAATCGCATGAAGAATTATGAAAATTAACTGCTAAGCAATGATTCTAGATTAAAAATGATTTTCTTCAATGATCCAGATCCAGAATTAATTATCTTTCTCCTATAGCCAATATAATTTTTAAAACATTAATCACACTTGTCAATAGAGAAATCAATACCACAAAAAGACACCAAGGAAATTTAGATTAATTCAATTGTTCCTTAGGAAATTAATTTAATGTGGTAAATGAAGAGATTAAATTTTATGTGACAAAAGTAAATTAAAAGAGTTAATAAATCGAAATTTTAATGGGCCATAGGCTACATTAAATTTTTTAATGTATTAGTGGAAATCGTCTTTTAATTTAATTCTTTAGTAATCTCAAGTCACAAAAATGAAGATTTTTTTAAACTTTATATATATATATATATATATATATATATATATATAAATTTGAGCAAAAAAATAAAAATAAAAATCAAAACAACAATAATTTTAGAATGAAAACAAAACAAAAAATAAAAAATGAAACTTAACCAAAATAAAAAAAAGGCTAAAAATAAAAGGAGCTCAATTGAAGCCCAAAACTAAAGTAAAAATTAAAAAAAGAAGAAGATCAAAACCTAGCTCATAACCAATAAAGCGAAAAATAAAAAATAAAAATGGAAAATGAAATTGAATTTATCTAACCTTAACACATTCATAAAATACAAATAAATAAAAGAAAAAGTCGAAAGGTTTGAGTCTTTTGTTGTGCGTGCAGGTTGACGAAGATGGAGGCTGCAAAAAAGGGAATGACGGCGGCAGGAGGGGCTCGACAGAGGAGAGGGATATGGCAACGATTGTTTGCAGGTCGATGGAGCGATGACAACATGCAGGTATGGCAGTGGAAGGGATGAGACATTGAGAGAACGAGGGCAACAATGCGGAGGAGGGCAACATGCAAATGGGAAGAGAGACGACAATGAATTTAAGGAGAACACAGGTTAATGGACGAGCTTGAGTTGCAGAAGATGGAGCTACGGGAGATATAGAACTGCGTGTGGAAAGGTTTAAGGGTGCAAGGAAGGGGATAGGGAGGACACAACAGAGAAAGGCGGAGGGTTGCAACAACGAGGGTTAAGGGACATGAAGGAAGGGAGTAGATTATGGCAGCGAGATGAGAGGGCGTTGGCAGGGGTGGAAATAACTACAAGTCGAGAGGGGATAGTAGAAGACTGGCGAAAATCAAGGTGATGGAGCAATGTTTTTGCAGGCAGGGGGTGGAAATTTATAGAAAAAGAACTCTGAAATTTTCCAGAAAAACCCCAAAACGCAGATAGTAATTTTTTTTTCTTCGAAATTTTCCAAAAAAAATGCAGTGGACATAAAGGAAAATGGTAGCCCAATAAAACCCTTAAAATTTCCTGGAAATTTCTGATTAAAATGTTATACTTCTACTTCAGATTTATCGGTGAAACCCTTATAAAAAATTTCCAGATTTAAAAAAAAATTCAAGCCCTTGGATTGCAAAATAATACCTTTGCAAATGGTATTGAGGCTAGATCTTACCCTCCAGAGCCTAGATTTGGCTTCAAATCAGACTTCTCTTTCAGATCTACAACCTGTACCTGAAAACAAAAAACACCCATAACCCAGATATACAAAAAAAAAAGTAAAACCCCAGAAACCCAAGTTAGAAAACCAAAAAAAATCTACAGATCTATGCACAAGAATGGTAGATCTATCAGATCTGAGGAGTATGAGTCCAACTCCGCTCCCAGATCTGATAATCTAAGGCTCTCAACAGCCAGATCTATCAATTTCCCACACAAAAATTAAATTTTTAAATTTTAAGGGAGGTGCTTAACTCAAAACCCTTCATGTATATACACATAAAATCTTATGATAAGCCCAGAGCTAATTTGGCTGGGCTCTTCAGAAAACACAGATCGGGAGTTGGTTGGTCCAATTGAAAACTTTCCCTAACACCCGAGGATCTAAAAATCAAGATTTTCCTGCAAAACTCAATCCAACCATTAAAATAGAGTGAGAAAATGATAATAAAATTAAGATAAATAGAGATACCTGCGAAGACATTCAAAATTTAAATTATCACTTAAACCCCAACGACTGAACAAGATACATGTACTCAAATCACTCTTCAGAAGCTATCATCAATGGCTAAAATAATTTATGAATGAAAACAACACATCTTATAGTATTCCCGTGAAGAGTAACACCAACAAAACTTAATCCCAAAGTCCTCCTTTATTATCCAGACAAAGATTACATAAGAGCTTTTCGTTAAGCACACGGCTCAAAGGTCAGATGAATTGACTGACGAATGACTTCCTATTTAAAGATAAATCCTCCAACGGCTAGTTTGAGTGATATTCGTCAAAGCAATCTCGACTGTTGATGAAGATTAAAATTCCTTTTAATCTCATCTGTCGAAATATTTAAATATTTGGGGAAATTCGAGTTTTTCAATTAAATGCTTTTTAATTAACTCAAAATTATATTTTTGAGTTAATTTCCCCAAAAAATTGACTTTGACTTAACCCCAGGGATCAAAGGTATAAAATTTAGCAAAATAATTAATTTACCTTAGTCCCTGGACCTTTTAAAATTTAATTTTTAAGGACCGACGAATTTTGCTTTTGGAGAATTTAAATCTGCCTAGGACCTAGAATTAATTAAATTTCTGGCTTAGGATTTTAATTAATTTTTTGGCCAGAAAATTTAATTAATTAACCTATGGGGGATAAATGATTTTTCCAACCCCCAAGACACTTTACATCATGATTTTCATATTTTTTTACATCATAAGGGGGAAAACCCATTTGTAAAAGACTCTCACGGACCACCCATTTCTGCGACACAAATATAATCCAGCAGGCGAAACAATTTGTAATAAAATGATCTAACCAAATAGTTAGGATTATTCCCAAATCATTTTTACATAGACTCGATCTAGAACACTAGGACTCGCCTAAGATCCTAGCGACAAAATCCATTCCGGCTTTGGGGTAAGATTGAAGGAAAACTCTGTCGACCATCCAAGAATGGATTGGTGAGACAAAAACCCTCCCAGAATGTAGATCGTCACTAGAAAAGTAAGTTTACCTAGGCCATTACATACACGACACGGATTTGCTGAGATTATTTACATTATACATATGCAAAAAGAGTTTACATAACATCTTGGAAGTGAAGCTGATGATGATAGTTGTACGGCACGAACACATCAATCAGGGGCTATCCCTTTTGCGAAAAAAGGGGGTGTACTGCTATGGGTCATTGACACGTAGTGATCAACAAGTTTGATGAGGGTGATTTTGTCAGTATTTGAGACATATCTATTTTTAGTACTATTGGCATGGGACTGCTAACATATTTGGGTTCCCCTTCTGATTCTGAGTCTAATGAGCATAATATTGTGGCGATGTGGTCATATTTCTAATTTTAAGAGTGCCTATTTTTAGGAATACTATATATGGTAGGTTCCCCCTATCTATTTTGGGCATTTTCTAACTTTTCCTATTCTTTAGGGGGACTGCTATTTTTAGCATGTTTATTCATTGTAGGGTGATGTGGTAGTCTGGGTGTGACACGTGGCAACTCATGGATTGGATAAATGGCAAGGTTATAGATGAGACATTAGTGATGTGGCAAAGCACATGGGTGTGACATGGCAATAAAGACAATTAATTTTCCTCCATTATTTTTCTCTCTCCTAGTGCATTTTGGTTTCTTCCTTTCTCTCCTAATCGTAGTCCTTCTTTCCCTCCTATTTTCCCTCCATGCTTCACTCTTTTCCTTTCCTACTTTCCCGCATTGTTTCACTCCACCTTTCCTCAACAAAAACTCACTTTTCCCTCACTAGCTCGAACTCCTAAAATTATGCCAAATTGAATTTACTAGAATTTCTTGAGGAGGGAAATAGCCTAGCTCGAGTTGCATGAGATGATATTGGCCAAGTTGACCTATGCTGAAAATTCCTTGGAAATATTTTATCATGGCGAAATTTACCAATAATACTCCATGAATCTTTTTAACCAAGTCGAATTAGCTAAATTTGTGTTCAAAGTTATTTTTGTTTCATGAAAACTTAGAGATATTTCAGTGAAACTCAAGCAAGGGCCACTTAACTAAATTTTCTTATCCGGTCTTGAGCCCAATTGACTCAACAATACACATTGATGGCAAATTTTGGAGAATTTGATCTCCTCTTCTCACTACTATGAGTTGAAGGGGCAAAACATTATAAATATAGGGGGAAAGAAGCATACAAGTTGAATTGTTTTGAGCAAACAAGTAGCATTACTCTCATGTCTTCATCATTCTTTCTTCTCTCTTCTGACTCACTCTTTCTTATGTTTGAATATCATTGTCGTCAATTCTGTAATAATCATCTTGGTGCTGCCAACTTATTCGCTTTTGCAGAATAAAGCACAGTTTTGATCCACTCAATCTCTCTAGGTTTGTTTGATGTTTCAATGGTATTTTATGCAAGTTGGTAAAGGTCTTTAAGCTCTTTTATTTGGTAAATCTGCCATTCAAATAGACTTCTTATCTACTTTCTTTCCCATACAAAGAGCTGATTTGCTAGTGATTATTCCACATATTAAACTTTAATAAATTTGCGAACTTGTTTGGCCATTAACTTGCTGGCCAAACAATAATTACTTTGCTGTTTTTCTGTGTTATGTTACAGATTTAAAGGTAAAAATAACAGGTACTGTTGACCACTCAAAATACATTTGAGGATTAGTCAACTACCCCATAAGCAGAGTATATTTTTGAGCATTCCATCATGGTCAGAATGTCAGAATTTTTAAAATTCATCATCATCATTCAGCTTCTGGTTATCAATTGTATTCCAAATTCTGCAACCCTGCGGGATGATGTAAAAATGATTCTAGTATGTTGAATATAAAGCCATGTAACACATCTAGGTAGCTTAAGATTTTTTGCTAGGGAGATTTCACTCTAGGGAGTTTTTTTCCCTTATCTAATTATTTGTGTTTATCAACACTAAATAATTGGTTAAGTTTTTCGCCCACATCTTCCCCCAAAGCTAGAGTGAGGCTTGATGGTAAAGTCTTAGGTGAGTCCTAGTGTATAGAGTCGATGTAAAATACCATACTAGATCATCTCTAAAGTTTCGCAGAATTTGGTTGTGTCTAGGGGTCAGTTTTTAATTGTCAAAATTCCCCCACTGAACGGGATTTTTATGTAATATTTGATTTAAAATGTAAAAACTGTTGTCTATGTGAAAATTCCTGTTGAAGAAAGTGTAACTAGGTTCGGTCTTCATAAATGTAATTTTGATCTTTGTACTTGTAAAAGAAAAGAATTATTATTTTTGTCATTATCAAGAATGAGTTTCTTGCCCATTTGATAGGTCAAGCACATGTTTTAGTGCTTCTAGGAAAGTCAAGGCGTCAATTTAATTGTTTAAAGACCCTTGTGGGCATGTTACCCTATGTAAATCTATGTACTAGAGTCAAAGAATGATCTCCAAGCAAAGTCATAAGCCTCCTCCATATGTTGGCCTCAACAAAAGAAGTAATTCGGTATCTTAAGGTCAAGTCGGCCTCATTCGATCAAGTTGGCCCAAATAGGAGGGACAGACTCCTATATAAAGGGCCATTTGACCTCATCAAAGAAGCAAGAAAGTAATCTCTGAAATCAGTGAAGAAGAGGGCTAGAAAAGGGTGCGAGAAGGCAAAGAGAAGATGTCTCTACTTCAGCGAAGAAGGAAGGGAAGAAGGCTGAGTTTGGAAGGTCGATCTAGGCCTAATTACAGTCACATGTGTGAGGGAGAAGAGGCTCATTCTGCTGCAATATCAGACCTGCTATTTCAGTCATAAGAAGAGGCTTGCTTGTTTGGGCCTCTTACTCAAGCGAAGGTAGAGACAACTAAAGCGAAGAAAAGAGAGCAAACAAAGCATCAATTCTTGAAGGTATCCTCCCACACGTGCGAAGAAAAAGGGCCATACTGCTGCTGTCTCAGATCTGCACCTACAGTAAAGAAAAAGAGCTCGGTTGGGTTAGGAATAAGGTCTTCTCCCTAATTAAGGAAGGCTCCATCTCAAGCGAAGGAAGAAAAGAAGAATGTCTCTTCTATGGTATGCATGACTAGGGTTTCTGCAGTAAAGCCATCAGTTGAAGAAGGACGAAGAAGGAGGTCGAGGTGCTGCAAGAGGAATTGATCTCGAATCAAAGGGAAAGGCTTGACTTGTTCTTGGAGGATCTTCTTGTCAAGGGTCTAGGGTTTGGCATTTGTCAATTGAAACTTCAATAAGAGAAATTTGTAGGGTGAAAGTGGACCCCAAGCAAGTTGCAGGTATGTAAGATTAGCCATAGCCCAAGTTCTTGAAGATCTTGGGTGGTTTCTTGGGACTTACGAGCTAATATGGGAAGTTTGTGAGGAATTATGGAAAAATTGTCACCCTCTTAACAATCCTGCTAAAAGAGAATGACTTTGTATGGAATTTTGTTGCTGAGTAGGCCTTTTTCGGCTTTAAACGAAGCCATGTGCACTACACCAATTTTAGCAGTGCATGATTACATTAATGTGATGAATCGAGTAGAGGCCCAAGAGATATGTTGATGCAACTGTGTGATAAAAACTCAGGAAGATCCACTTGTGAGAATGAGATGATGGCCATATGTTATGGAGTTGAGACTTGGAAACCCTATCGTATTCGAAGGTGCTTCCATATCAAGATCAACATCATGGTTTGAACTATTTTCTGGGCCAAGGGTTATCATCCATTGAGAAACACAAATAGGTCACTAAGATGCATTTCTATAATTAAGAGGTCATATATAAGAAAGGAAATGACGTGTCTACTTGATGAAAAAATTATGAGGAGAAAGGATTTTTCTCTTCACCTTGCCCTTACAGTACCTGTTTTAGCAGCTACAACCACCCTCCAAAAATTTTCCTTTGCTTCGTTTTGGAGCCTCCCTCCTAAAATCTCAGCAGCTTGTCTTGCACTGCCCAGGTACTTGTGCTTTCATTGAGTTTTATCTTTCGCTTTACAACTTGTGTTTGCTTACTTGCTTTGCCGTCTAACCACAAGCTGATCCCGTGACTTGGTTGCAACCCGGTTCTAGCACTACCTTGATGATCTACGCAATCCTTGAGGGCAACTAGCCTTGCTCTCAGGAATTGCGCAATGCAACCCAGCAATGAGCTTCGACTCTAGAATTACGCAGACCCAACTAGCAACTTGTCTTCAACTGGGAAACTACGCAGAGCAATCCAAGCCAGCAAGTGAGCCTTCAGCTCCAGAATTGCGTAGAGCTAGTTGACAACTTGCCTTTAGCTGGGAAATTGTGCAGAGCCTGAGTGGCAGCCAGAGCCACTTAGCCCAGAAATTGTACAAAACGTGTTGTGCTCAGAAATTGCTCAGTGCATGAACCAGAGAGTTGCACAGTCATCCTTCCCACAACTACGCAATCTTTCCAGGCAGTGCATGAAAGTTTTCCCAAAAAGCAAGAAGCTAAGAGGAAAAGCATCCCTAGGAAGTAGGGATCTATTATTAGTTTCTCAAAGGTGACACATTGCCATCTTTAGAAGTTTCTGCCAAGTGTCGTTGTTGTCCTTGATCTCAAGCATATGTGTCATGAACTCCATTTTGCTCAAATCTATGTAATGGATGCCTCTAGAGCTCACTTATACATTCGATCATCAAGCTATAACTTCCTTAGGAGATCAAGGAGCCTTCAGAGCATTGTCATCGCTTTTTAGGGTGAGTTTTTCTTTTATTGCCTTTTGCTGCTTTTTTGTCGCTTTTGTTTGTTTAGCTTGTGAGAGTGTTGTTTCACTCATTTTGTTGAACCACTGTTGGGATTTCCTCTCTAGGAGAGAGAGGTTTTGCCCTGGCTAAGAGCCAACATCTTGTGTTCTTGTCTCTTTTGTTTTGGTAACTGTTTGATGAAGTAAGAGAATATACTCTAATAATAATAAGAGAAGATAGTGTTAATAAGAAAAAGTAAAAAGTACCTCACAAATAGTTATCATCATCAGAAGAATCTCATCCTACCTAGGTGCCCTAGATTCTTCAACAATTCCAAACTTGAACCCTATTGCAGTAACTGAGATTATTTCTCTTAATTGTTAATTAATTAACAATTTATCTATTACGACAATTATCGAAAAAAATACATTGCAACCTTCACAAATAAATTAATGCGGAAAAATAAAATGCTGGAAGCTGAGAAATGCTAACACACACACATAAAATTAACACAATTATTTTTGGACAAAAGTCCCCGGAAAAACTCAACTTAGGAAAACCGGTGCAGAAAATAAGGGTTTTATTATTATTATGCAACATTGAGAAATTATGAGTACAATTGGATGCCGAAATCTGGCAATCCTATAGAGAAAAACACTGGCAAAAATCTAGTGAGGAATTTTCTTCACCCCACAGGCAAACTCTTGGCACAACTTTCCTTTAGAAACTCAATCCTCTGACCCTTTGCATCAGCCTTTGGGCAGCCTGCTGGATGTCAAGCCTTTGGCTAGTCTTTGATGAAGTCATTCTACCTTTTACTGGCTGGAAAGATGCTTCTCCGACACTCTGGGACTCCTTCTCGGCCTCTGGAATTGAAGACGTCTCTCCCTCTCAGCAAATCAAACTTGCCTCTAGAAGTTGCTGCGCTGCCCTTGCATCAGCTTCTTTGTGGCTCTTCTACCTCTTTGCAAATGCACTCACTGGATCTGGAATACTTCTCCAGCTTCACTGTCTTTGTCCCTCACACACTGCTTCGATCTATACCTCTCTCCAATAACTGACCGTTGCTACTCTGGAAATCGATCTGCCAAAAAATCGAACTGCCGGTGCTCCCATATGCGTTCTCCGTCACCACATCGATCTCCTCTTATAATCCTCGATTGGATCACCAATGGCCAAGATTAAAACATAATCGATGGCTAGGATCATCTCTGGATCGATCTGTGTGAGTTTCTAGATGATTCTCACCTTATCTCAATTAATACCAATTAATTAACCATATTCCCTAAGTTTAGACTTAGGAAATATTTAAAAAATAGTTAATAATCTAATTGAGACACTTCTAGGCGGAATTTCCAGAAACGATTTCTAGGTTTTGGAGATCTCATGTATTCTAGCCTCTCCACCAAATTTCGTGGCTAGAATACATTTGATGCTACAAAAGCGAACACTCCCTCTTAGCGAGGAATGTCTTCTAGTACTGCACTTCCTGCCACAACACCCTGTCTCTGCATCATCTCCTGTCATGCTGCTGATGTCTGGCCATATTGCCCACCAATCACCGCGCAACTCTGATATACACTGCATCTGTGCCATTGCTGACGCTGCTATACTGTTGCCAACACTGCAACTCCCTCTCATATGTTGCTGCTGCAACTGCAACATCTGCAACTGAAAAGCATCCAAAATACTGCATCAACTGTGTTCAATATGATGCATTTGTTGTTGATCTAGATTGTCATTGATGTCAATATGGCAATATTCTAGATACTAAATAATGATGTGAAGCCAAGCAGAGCAGATCCATGAAGCAACATGAGCAGGAAGAGTTCATCGAAAGCCATCAAAGAAGAGCTATCAGAGCAATGTATTAGAAGTCATAGGAGTGAAGAGAAACTATAGGAGCGACAAGCCAAGACAAAGCAGATCTATCGGAGGAGGGAATACACCGTGGAAACCTCTTAAAAAGTTCACAGCGCATAAAACAAACCAGAGGAGTTAACATATCAACATACATAATATCGGCGGGCTCTATTACATGTCACCACACAAAACCCTTGATTGCGATATAAGGTGCAGACCCGATTGCTCCATTACAAAACACCCTAATGTAATATTGCATCCACGTATCGGAATTTTCATATCACTAGGCTTAAAGGGTTGAAATGTTAAAACGCCGATTGCGATAAAATATGCGAACCCGACAACCACATTAAAATATACCTTTATGTAGTATCACGTCCGGGTATCAGAAGTTACACAAATCATAGACGATTGTCACCCCGAACCGTCGATTGCGATAGAAGCCGTGGATCCGATGGATCTATTGACAAATGTTTAATGTTATATTGCGTTTGCCTCATCGACAATATGAGTAACGGCTATGTTACATCAATAACGTTAAAGGTTGCGATTACGGGACCTCCAAAAGTTGCGATTGCGATTGCGTTTGATGATGTGGATGTGGGACCTCCATGTGGGCCTTGGATAAATATCAAAAGGGCCTCTCCAATATATATTGTGTAGCAGAAACCTCCGAAAGTTGTGATTGTGATTAGCAGTGACGTGGTATGTGGGGACCACCAATCTTCTATTATAATATGGTTATAGCCGCTCTAGTCTCTCCGTAAATAAACAAATCGGCCTGCCTCCAATAAACATGTCTCTCAAGTCATTTGTGAAACTCGTATAAGTACAAGTTAAAACGTTTCACTAAAGGCAATGATCAGGCATTGGGCACAAAGAAGAATTAAAAAGTTCACAACTCGTGAACTTGAAAAGACAGAGGAAGCCGAAGGTCTAGTAGAAGATGAAGGTGCAGCAGAAACCGAAAGTCGAGCAAAAAAGGAAGCAGAAGACAGAGTGGGAGGACAATCTTTTGACTTGATTCATCTTGGAAAGTTCAGACCTGAAGTGAAGCCATAGCGTAGACAACGACCTGTTGCAAAGACTACAAGGACAAGATTTGGTAAAGAAGTTCTTGGAAGCAATATAATACAATCAAACATTTCTTGATAGAGTAAATCTATAGGGTCAGAGCCCTTGGGGTTGGTGCCTCAGAATTGGAAGGATTGGTGTCCTTGGAGTTGGTGCTCCTAAATTCAAGGTTGGTGCCTTGGTAAGATAGGGTCGGAGCCCTAGAGGTTGGAGCCTCATCAAAGTCCAAGTTGGTGCTTGGCAAAACTCATTAGATATTGTATTCAATCTTTTTCTATATTTAATAAAATCATTTCTTTGATTAAAATTGTAAAGAATCTAAACTGGTAATAATAACAATTGAAAAGAAATATTGATTCACCCCCCTTTAAGTATTTCCAACATCTGTCTCCCGAGTCTTTGACTGCTACTAGCATCTGCACTGTCACTAAAGGATCTGTGCTGCAACTGACTCTGCATTGTGCCCACTGCACTGCTGCCAACTCTGCACTGCGCTCCCCAACATTTGATTGCTACTAATTTGCAACTGTCACTCTGGTACTGACTGCATCAACTGCCATTGATCCATCCTGCTACTGAATACTGGGGGTCCCCATAGCCAGGTAATGATGCAGGAGGTGGATTCCTCAAGGATCCTGCCCATCTGTAGCGCTCTAGGGCTACAACACCAAGTCACCCCACCTCACTCCTGGAGGTATATCGACAAACATAGTGAAGTCTTCTTCCAACCTGTAGGAAAGCCTATCAATCTCAGTTGAAGCTGCCTACTGGTCCTGCTTCTCCTCGTTGTCCTTCTTCCTGAGAGGACACTAGGTACTGTAGTGACCAAACTCACCACATCTGAAGCACTTGACCTTTGACAGGTCCTTCTTCTTCTTCTTTGCTCCCCCTTTCCCTGATTGGGACCCTTTAATGCGAGGGCCACATTCTCCTCCTGCTTCACCGTCTTCGATCCGCTGCTGCTGCCACTGATGGAGCTATTTAATAGATCTCGTCTCAACTCCTTCTGCTGCAAATCGACCCACATTCTATCCCAGTTTGGTAGCCTATCTCTGCTCAATATTCTTTGGACAAAGACTTGCCACTCCTTTGAGACACTGTTGAGTGCCAATCGCACTAGCTCAGTGGGTTGAGGCAGTTGCCCCAACAACTAACAACTGGTCTTGGACCTTCTGAATTCTAGTAAGGAAGGGGTCTACGACTTCGCCTTTCTGTATCTGGATGAGTCTCAGCTTCTCTGGGTACATCTTCTACTGATTGGAAGTACCCCGGTACAATGTGGAGAGAGCATCCCACATTTGCTTGGTAGTATCTTTGCCAGCTATATGTGAAACAACATGATCCCAGACTCCATCTAGGATCAACTGTTTCGCTCGTGCCATCTCCTTCTTGTACTCTTTCTACTGATCTGCATCTTGAGGAACCGCCACCACTGCATCAATATAGGTTTTCAGGCCATATTCATCTAGAAGAAAGGACATCCTTGCCTTCCAGATGACGTAGTTGGAAGCTCCATCCAACCTGTCCTGATCACGAAGCCCAACAGTGGCCATCTCAACGAACTGTCGAAAACTTCCTCTTTCCTTCTGCTCGGCTGCTACTCTGCTATTCGCACTCCCTTTTGGAGTGAGAAGATCTGCTCACAACTACTGCCGATCTGCAAGGAAAATCGAACTTCTTGAGACTAGAAGTTCCTTGAGGAAAATTTTCCCTCTGTGTGTGCTCTTCTCTCTTCCACCCCGACGTTGGTTCTGCTCTAGCGAATTGCTGCAAAAGCCTCTGCATCCAGCTAGAGATTTTCCCAATGAAAGTACTGAGCTGCTCCCTCTGCCTTTGGAATCACTCGATCTGGAAGGATCGAATTTCCCTGCTCCTCTCTCAGAAAAATTGAACTTCTCTCAAGCAACTCGGCCTCCTGGCAAAATATTGCGCTACCCTTGGGAATTTCGGCCTGCTGCCCTTGCTGAGTAGCAAAATTCCTTTCCTTCGTTTTTTCTAAGCTCTTTGATTGATCAACTGCGCTCTGATACCATGTGAAAATTCCAAACTGGAACCCTATTGCAGCAATTGATATTATTTCTCCTAATTGTTAATTAATTAACAATTTATTTGCTACGACAAATATCGAAATAAATACACTGCAACCTTCACAAATAAAATTCTGCGGAAAAATAAAACACTGGAAGCTGAGAAATGCTAGCACACACACAAAATTAACACAATTATTTTTGGACAAAAGTCCCCGGAAAAACCCAACTTGGGAAAACCGGTGCAACAGCTGAGGGTTTTATTATTATGTAGCAGTGAGAAATTCTGAGTACAACTGGATGCTAAAATCTGGCAATCCTACAGAGAAAAATACTGGCAAAAATCTAGTGAGGAATTTTCCTCATCCCACAGGAAAACTCTCGGCACAACTAGCCTTCAGAACCTCAGCCCTCTGACCCTCCGCGTCAGCCTTTGCGTTGCTCTGTGCAGCCTGCTGGACGTCAAGCCTTTGAGTGGTCTTTGATGAAGTCGTTCTGCCTTTTGTTGGCTGAAAAGATGCTTCTTCGACACTATGGGACTTCTTCCTGGCCTCTGGAACTGAAGACGTCTCTCCCTCTCAGCAAATCGAACTTGCCTCTAGACGCTGCTACGTTGCCCCCGCGTCAGCTTCTCTGTGGCTCTTCTGCCTCTGCAAATGCACTCACTGGATCTTGAATACTTCCTCCAACCTCATTGTCTCTGCCCCTCACACAATGCTTTGATCTCTAGCTCTCTTCGACAACTGACTGCTGCTACTCTGGAAATCGATTTGCCAAGAAATCGAACTGCTGGTGCTCTCAGATGTGTTCTCCATCACCACATTGATTACCTCTTATAATCCTCTGTTGGATCACCAACGACCAAGATTAAAACATAATCGATGGCTAGGATCATCTCCGGATCAATCTGTATGAGTTTCTAGATGATCCTCACCTTATCTCAATTAATATTGCTTAATTAACCATATTCCCTAAGTTTAGACTTAGAAAAATATTTAAAAAACGGTTAATAATCTAATTGACACACTTCTAAGCGGAATTTCTAGAAACGATTTCTGGGTTTTGGAGATCTCATGCATTCTAGCCTCTCCAAAAATTTTGTGGCTAGAACTCATCCGATGTTACAAAAAATAACAGTCTATAGAAGTTGTAGAGGGTATGAGTACTCAAAATTAGACCTCAACACCTCAACTTTGTATCTAGAGACACTTTGAGGGGCGAAAAATATGTCTATACCCCTCTAAATTCATCTTTTATAACTTTTGGCAAAAAATGACAAATAATTAGTCGGAAATTAGCCAGAAAACTAAAATGAGAGAAAAATAAAACTCCTCTACAAGTGAAACATATTTTAAAAATGATGTGGACTTTCCCAAGAAAGGAATCAAGTAAAAATCAAGGAATCTCCACAAATCAAGCGAGAAAGATCCCAAGAAAAATTCGTTGGTCCTCTTGAACAAATAATGGCCTAGAAAAAATCGATTTTTTAAAGGAATGGTCCATGGAAGTTATTTTGAATGAGGGGATTTCGAGGAGAAAATTGATAAACATATTTTTGTGGTTCGGGATCAAACCTTTTGGTCAATCCAGCTCATTCTTCAAGGCATGGAAGTTATTTTGAATGAGGGATTTTCAAGGAGAAAATTGATAAACATATTTTTGTGGTCCGGGATCAAACCTTTGGTCAATCCAGCTCATTCTTCAAGGCAAATCGAACTCCATCTTAGAGATCTGCAGAAACAATCAAGGGATAAGATTTTTTTGGAAGGAATTAGCTGTTTTTCTTGTGGGATCAAGTCAAAGATGTGCAACTCTTGGGACCTAGCCGTTTTCACTTGGAGAGGGATCTAGATATCTCTTTTTTTCTATTTAAGGAAGCTCTAAGCTCCTCATTGATCATATCAGATCAAGCTCTTTGCTCTGGAAGCTCTGCTGGTTTATGTACTTCATTTTTTTTGTTTGTTCTTTTTCTGAATAATAAAGAAAGTCTTTGGGGGCAAGGATATGTGGTGTTATTCTTGCAGATCCATGGTAATATTGTATTGATTTACTGTGCTTAATATTCTACTTGTGCTATTAACTGTTATTTCTATTTGCCTTTGTGGATTTATTAGTGTATAGTTATCTTACACTGGTATTTGGATTGGAGAAACACTTTAGATTGGGCAGATCTAGTGGGTTTTTGGTTGAACATCTAGACTTCCTTCTCACTGTGCTATCCAATCCGTTGTGGATCTAACAAATATTTTCGTAAATGTGAAGAAATCAATTTATTGAATCAGATCTTGAGCACTTGGGGACGTTCTCGGTTGAACCAACCAACTCTCATTAGATCTGGAAGAACCCATATGGATCTCCTTTGAAGGCTTATCATTCAAAATTTTGTAGGGGGTTTCTTGGCCTTAGCTTGTGATATAATCTATTTCTAATCTATTTTTCTCAACTATTGTGCTTTTACTGAATAAATTTGGCTATTTAGAGCTTGTATTTTAAATACCCAAGAGCAGAGTTGTACTCGCACTCTTTGGGCTTATAGATCTATAATTTTTGTATATATTTTCTAACCTTTTGTATATAATTTTGTTCATCTTGTCTATATCTTGTATATGTTTCTTGGTTTTCTTGAAGATCTGAAGACAGAAGCAAGGGTTTGTCTTGGGAAACCCTCATATTTTCCTTTGTTGCTGGTGAAAGCTTAGGGATCAAAGACAATAATTTTTCTGTAGCTTGACACTTGCTCGTGGATAAAAACCTTTCGTTTTTCCTTAGACAACTAGGGTTTTCGGAGATCAAATTATATCATAGAGACCGTTTTCATTGGGTTAGCAAAATCGAAAATTTTGGTGGCCGTCCCCACTTCTAAAGCCAGGTCAAATTTTCTTGAAGGCTGTTTTTCTCTCTTGGAGTAAGATTGAATAATTTTCTGAGCCAGCCACAAGTATTTGAGGCTTGGAATCTTGAGATTTAAATCTTTTGAGGGTTTACATTTTGAAAGTTTCCATCTCTTTGAGCTGCAATTCCTCTTAAGAATTCAATTTCATTCTTTGAAGAAGAGCCCTCTTAAGGCTGCAAAAGTTATTTATGGAAGCTACTTTTAATATCTGAGCTGTTCATCTTTTTCCTTGAGCGAAAAGCTTTGGAAAATTCAATGAAATAATTTTTGAGATGTTACCCAAATTTGATTTTGAATAAATTAACCATTTTGAGACTTGGGCTGTTGAGAAATTTAATTTTTGGAGCTTCCATCTCCTAGCTGCAAGGGTTCTCCTTCATCCCTTGCATATTTCCTTCTTGAGCTTGGACGTTAATTTTTTTTGGAGCAAATTTCACTTAGAGGAAAATCAATTTCATTTTTGGGAGACATTTTTTTTTGTAAGCTTGGTAGGACTACATCTTCAACATGTCCAATATGTCACCCCGATCGGGGCAGGGAATTGAACCGGTGGCTTCACGTCAAGGAGTGCTTTAACAGAGCACCCGATCACTGTCTATCCAAGACCCCGTGGATGGAAATTTTCTTAGTTTAATTATTGTAAAATCATTATAAATTTTTTCCCTCATTTTTAACTTGAGGAAGGGTATTTAAATTCCTTTGTAAACCCGTTCTCTTTGTAATTTTAAGAAAAGAAGTTTTTTTTTGTTTTTGTTTTTTTCTCTGGAGGGAGCTTAGGATTTATTCCCATGTTATCCCACCTATTTTGGTAGGAAGGTCTTTATTTGATCACTGACTTAGTAACTAGATCTCATTGCTAACTTGTTCATTTTGCATGTAATAATTTATAGCATCTAATTGTTAGATTTGGATCTCATATCTTTTGCTAATAGCTTTTGAATCACTTATTTTTGCCTTGATCTAACTATATAGTGGTTTCATTAGCTATTTAATTTAATTTGCACTTCAATAATTTGATTAACTTGAGGAGGGGTATTTAAATTCCTTTTGTAAACCCTCAAAGTTTAAAACCCTTTCTCTTGTCTAAAAGGCTCTCCTTGTAATTTTAATAAACTAAGTTTTTTTTTCTAGAGGGAGCTTAGGATTTATGCCCATGGTATCCCACCTATTTTGGTAGGAGGGTCTTTATTTGATCACTAACTTGCTAACTTAGTAACTAGATTCATTACTAACTTGTTCGTTTTGCATGTAATAATTCATAGCATCTAATTGTTAGATTTAGATCTCATATCTTTTGCTAATATCTTTTGAATCACTTATTTTTGCCTTGATCTAACTATATAGTGGTTTCATTAGCTATTTAATTTAATTTGCACTTCAATAATTTGATCTAGTTTGCATTTGAGAAGTTCTTGTCTTGATCTTATTTGCATCCTAGTTGAGATAATATTTATGACGTTTAGATCTAATTGTCATTTCTTTAATTCACATTGCTTCATTGAGTATTTTTTATTGCTTCATTGATCGTTGTTATAAGCTAATCTCATTATAATTTTGTGCCCAAAGTGGTTATAATAATCTTGATCATAAGTGGAATTGTATATTGATAAATCTTAAGACATTTCACCTTTTGAAGCATCTTGTTCTAATTGTATCCCATTGAAGCATTGTATTCACTTTCATTTCTCATTTGCATTTTTTATTTAGTCTTGCATTTCTAAAATTAACCTCCAAGTATAAGCTTGGTTGATAGAAATTTTATGACAAACTTTCCTAACTTTCATTCAATTTGATAAATTTGAGTTTGGAGCAAAGATCAAAACATGTGACCTCCCAGTTCTCTTGTGGCTGAGCCCTTGTAGGAATGAAGGCATGTAGGTTGTCTTGGAGTCTAGGCAGGTATTGTTAATGATGGACTATGCACCTCCTCGTCCTAGCCTTCTTGTAGTTCACCTCAGTCCTTAACAAGTTTTGAGAAATTGAGGGGAATTCTTACCTTAGATTAGGGATATAATTAAAATTTACCAATACCACTTGATTTCACACACTCACATAACATTCTCTCATCTTTGCATTGGTTATTGTGTCATTTAAACTAGTGTTGCGAAAATCGCGATTTTTTTGGCATGGCGATTTAATCAGCAATTTTTTCATTTTGAAAAATCGCCAAGGTTTTTTCCAAAATGTAAAAATCG
Source organism: Pinus tabuliformis (assembly GCA_031772625.1). Classification (NCBI taxonomy): domain Eukaryota; kingdom Viridiplantae; phylum Streptophyta; class Pinopsida; order Pinales; family Pinaceae; genus Pinus; species Pinus tabuliformis. The sequence continues at coordinate 95,129,772 of CM062805.1, read as the reverse complement.
CGATAAAATCGTAAAAATCATCAAAAAATCGTGGATGCTTTAGATACTTAAAAAATTGGAAAAAATGATTTTTTTTTTAAATGTTGCCGAGGTTTTGCCGATTTTTTCCTGCTTTTTACGATTTTTTCCCCTCGCCGATTTAATCCCGATCACGATGTTCGCAACACTGATTTAAACTGTGAGCCATTTCTCCTTACTTGCAAGCATCTCATTTCCTTGTACTTATTTATGTTAATGCTCATGTAATTGTCCTTTATTGTCATATTTTGTTTGAGCATCTCTTTAAAGTACAAGTATTATCTACCTTGCAAGTTTTACTTTCATTTATTGCTCATATCTCTAAATTGCACATGAATCTCATGTGAGTTTTAATTTACTAATGCCTAACTTGCAGCATTGCCATATTAGTACCTTGAAGGATCATCTTATTATTTTGCAAGTATCATAATTTGAGCATTGTTTAAAAGGCACTGGTCTCTCATCTTTTATCTCATTGAATGTCATATTGATTTAATTGAATCTATCTTGTTATATCTACATCGCTCATAAACATTTATGCTTGCTGATTAATCTTTAAATTCATATTCAAGTTATATTGAATGGTGATTGCGTTGCCTTCTATCTCCTACGGCTTGTTGTCTTCAACAAGTTTTCCTTCAATAATCATCTTTAGGGACTACCCCCCATAGCTTAGCCAAGAGAGAGCTTAAACAAAGAGAGTTGGGAATAGGTGACAATCCCTTCTTTGAGCATTGCGCCTTAAAGACCACACCTAGTGGGATTGGGACTTTGCCCACATTGAGATGTGCATCTTAGGCGACAACAGGTACTAAGACTAGGGACACCCCTCAAGGTTGGCTAACAGGTACCAAGACTAGGGACACTGCTCAAGGTTGGCATGCACCGACCCAAATGGAAAGGGGTATTTACTAGTGATAAGGGTAGATTTTCCTATATGTTCTTTGATTTCTACTGCTGATTTTTAAAGATCATATTACTCACAAGCAGTGTAGAAATTTGTGCTAACAAAACTACAGTCCACTTCACCAAGTAGAACCATTTTTTGTTAGATTCCTAACCCCCACCTTGCCCCCTCGCCGCAAAGCCTGTATGATGGCTTGACCAATACAATGCTTTACACCAACTGGAGCTAACGTTGCAGAGAACTAAAAAATGGAAGGAATTGAGAAGATATATTTTATCAGGATAAGGTGTCCAACAGTATTCAACCAATGTGTTCCCCATTGATTAAACTTGGAGTTACTTTATGAAAAATATGCTACCATGCATTTGAGGAGGGGGAGTTCCAATATATAGGGATACCAAGATACTTGAAGGGGTGCCAATATAGGTTACAAGGGCCCTCCTCATGACGAGTTGAGTGGGGCAATCCTTCAAAAAGAAAAGGCCAATAATATTGCCATACTGGAAGACCTTTAAAAATAATAGGAAAATTGAGACCACTAGATGCACAATAACGTATGATGGTTGGGCAGATGAGAGGGCTAAATCTCTCTTAAATTTTTTGGTTAATTGTTTGAGGGAGGAAATGTTAATAAATCCAATGATGCATCATTGCATATACCAATTTAAATTGCGACATTGTTATGAGAATTTGGATGACATTGTCCAATAGATAGGGGTGCGACATGTTGTCCAAGTCAATATAGATAATGTTCCTAATTTTGTTGCCATTAGCAGGATGTTAATGTAGAGGCAGCCCAATATTCCATGTGTATTTTTATTCCAGTAGTGTTAAATGTGCAGATACAGCTCATATTTTTCGAGTTTGAAACCTGATACATGAGGCTGCCGATTTATATTCCATGTGTTGCTTATTGCATTGGTTTGATTGCTGAGGACATGGGGGATTTTTTTTTTTATATCAAGGATGTGATTGATTTGACTAAGAACATCATGAAATTTATATACGATCATGGATTTATTCTTATCCCATTGAAGAAATTCACATGAAACGAGGTGTTGGTGTCACACATTTCAGCACTAGCTTTATTTCTCTGATCTCATCTTAGTTGTATGTTGTACTTAAGGAGAATGCTTATTTCAAATGAGTGTTACGCTAGTATGTTTAGCAAGAAACATGAAGGTTAGTCATTGCTATACCAGTATACCAAGGTTCCTTCTGGGAAGGAGTAGAGTTGTGTAAAGTTAGCATACTTGTGGTAAAATTTCTTCGACTAGTTGATTGTGATAAGCTCACAATGGGCTACTTGTGTGAGGGCATGGATAAGGTCAAAGAAGTTAAATTTTCTTATTTAATGAGAAGGGCAAGTTGGGATATGAAAAACATGTAATGATTTGGTATTTGATTATAAATGATGGAACAATATGCCCCGTCATTCTATTCATGTAGTACGGTTCTACCTCAACCCCATTCTCTCTTACTCATTTTACTTTAATTCTGATGGCAAGGTTATGGAAGGATTCCTTGTCTTCAGAGGGAGGATGGTGCCAAATTTGGTCTGCTTAACCATAATGCGGGAGATAGAGATGTATAAGTTGGACGATAGACTATTTGGCTTTGACATGGTAGTGTAGGAAAGGAAGATTAGAATGGCATGTAAACAATATAAATTTAAAATATGTGTTCATATGCTTTACATTGTTTAATTTGTTTTCTTTCTCTTCTATTTGCTAGTGGATGGAAATGTAATTTTAGTTATCTTATTTTTGTTGTAGATGTTTGGTGGAGGAATTCTGGTGGAAAAGCACCACTTTTAGAGAGATTTGTCATTTGAGTACTTAGCCAAACTTGGACTGCTTTGGGTTGCGAGAACAATCACAGTGTATTTGAAAATACAGATGAAGGAGTGCAACATGTTAGAATATTAGTGCCTTTATGATATAGTCTGCATTTACTACAATCTTTTGTTGTGGGTGCACCGGCTTGAGAAAACACCTGATATGGACAGCATTTCCTTGGATTACATTGGCACCATGTCCAAGTGGTTCATGGAGGTTAAGATCCCTGTTATGGGGGAGTTACCTGAATGGTTAGATGAGTATGACTAGGAGCAAGTGGCAGGGGAGGTCGAGGAGGAGGAGACTGAGGGGATTCAGGTGCGAGCTTCAACACCTACATAGACTAAGACACCCATCAGCCATCAGTATACATTGGATTCTGACCATAGGAGCTTCCCCTTCTAGAGGACGACGCATTACTTTTGCCATAAAAAAGGCAGGGGAATTGGTAGTGGATTGATCATTGTAGATGAATCACGTGATACATTTATTATATTTTGATGTAATTTTGTATTGTCTTTTAAGTTTTGAGTCTTAACTAAACAACCGTCAACAGTAAATGCATGATGTATCGTTTGACATCTAATGCATCTCATATATCAGTCTTCTTTTCATATTTATGTCACAATGTGATTTTTTTGTTGTTGTTGCTAGCTTAAACATATATATCAAGAAAAATGAAAAAAAGAAACATTTTGTATTTTTCGAGGTTGCAGATATTTTGTCAAAAATTTCCTGATTTTTCCAATATCCCGAGTTTATGATCCCCGTTGATAAATTGTGAATAATCTTATTTGCAATGCTGATAAAACCTCTGCTGACTAGTGGCCATGTGCCCTTTAGTCCTGTGACTTATAACTCTGAGAATTGTCACCTTGCAATACACCTGCAGCACAGTGTGATTTGCCTGTGAACACTTCTAAAACAGTAAAAGAGGATTAACTATGCTTAAACAAGCCTTCTAGTATGCAGCTATATTTTTCTTCAGTTTTTTCTACCTACTAAATATAATTTATCACGAGTCCATGATTTTTGAGCATATTTCTATTTACAATATCACGTTTTGGGTCCTTTGTCTGCATGCTGAGCTGAAATTTCTTTAACCTTGACTACTGGAGTGATCTGGTTTTAATGGTTATCCTAACAAAACACAAAGAGTGCCGTTTTGCAAAGATTGCATTTTTAGAGCTAATAGAATGGGAAAGGAAACAATTAATTTTATTTACTCAAGAGGGGTGATATCTTGAATAATGTTTTATAACTTTTCACATTCTCAATTGTAATGATGTAAAATGGGTTATTTTCTAGTCAGCACGTTTTCATCAAACAGTTCTCTTTCTTTTTCATGATTTTGTAAATTCTTGGGTGGTGCATACATGTTCTAAACAATATATTATTTATTTTATGGAAGAACTAAAGGTGGTCAATGATAATTTTTTTTCACGAGAAATATATTTCTTAGTTGGTGATTGATGTCCATGCTAGCTATCTTGAAGTGAATCTCCATCCGACATGGTAAAACTTATATTTAATCTTTCACATTTGATGTTTTTGGTGTAGGAGGCACATTCGAGGAACGATCCATCAAAGGTATAGAATGGCACGCAAACTTTGTCGCATGTGATTGTTTAAGCAAACTAATATGTATATTATAATTATGTTGCAGCTCATAAGGTTCTTGTTCTTTATTGTGCACTATAGTCTATGTAGTTGGGGCAATTATCCTTAAAGTACTTATTATTATATCGATGTTCTAGTAAGAAAAATAATGAGCATTATCATTCATTGCTTTCTTCTTAGCTAAATTCAAAACAAATTTTGTTTGAAGGCCTTTTCTTTTTCTTCTTCATTTCATTTATTTGTTCGAGGAAAGACACGGTTGGGGTTCTTCAGTCACTTTCTTCTGCATTGGGAGGTTTGGATGCAGAATAAGGCTTAGGATGTTTAATCCCTTAATTATGGTTTTAATATGCCAGGAATTGGTTATGAATTCCACATGATTTCTTGTGATTTCACCATCCAAACATATTCATGATTGTGACCTATGGTTATTTTCCTTAAAATTCATAAGTTTAATGATTTTACTGTTTAATTTTAGAAGAGGATGATATGGCTAGAGATTGAGCAAGTTGAGGAAATTGGAAATCTAAAACAAAGATCCTAAGTGCTAAGCCATATACATAAAGAACCTATGTATGAAAATGCAATATGGTGTTCCTTTTACTCTAGGCCAATATTTATAGTCGAAAGAAGTGTACACTTTCTTGCTAGAAAGATGGAAGTCTTTTTATAGGTGGGCTCTCTTAGACAACTGCCACCTTATGTCACTGATGAAGGAATGTCTGCAAGAGTTACAAATTATAAATGAACGTAAATGGTAGTTACATTCCATTACATGACAATCTACATGTAGGAGCTGGACTACTGACTAACCTTGTCGCAATGCACTTCCCCTCCATTTCCTTCATGAGTCATTATCTCTGGTACTGTACCTGATTGAAGGTTGAAGTGGTCCTTGCGTTGAAAATAGTAGTTTATCTTGTTTATGTTCTTTGGATCCTCCTCCTAGGCCTTTTCATTCTTTTCTTTCCTTTTCCTTCTGTATGGTTGCCAACTTCCATCCTTATCCTTTTTGCAGCCTTCTGTTTGGACTCATTTGCAGCCTTGGCTCTTCTATTATCAATTTTTTGACAGCATTCCTTGCCTTACGTATCAGGCAGTTCATGACCTAATTATCAGGTGTTTGATAAGCAGCATAAGCATGGTTGATATTCAAATAGTTTAATGGCTGCAAAATAAATATGCTACCAATTCGACAAAATCTTTTAGGGTAAATTTTCAAATCTTTGCAATATTAAAAGGACCTTAAAATTATACAAACCACTGTTGCTTTTATTGAAGATTTATCATATTTTATTAATCACAATAAATTTAATAAATTTCATTAAACAAAAAAATTGGGTGCAATTTACTGTGACATAGCCATAAATTCCAATTTATTGCAATAAATACAAATATGGTGATTTCCAATTTATTGTCAGACAGCTATAATTCATCACTGGGCTGCCTATATGGGGTGAAATTTGGACTTCTGTTTGGTATTTTGTTTTCCTCTGTTTAGGGGTTTTGAGCAAAGGAGCTTTTCGATAGACTTCCACTGATTTTTATTACGGGCAAACAAGGATTCATCTCCATCAAAAATCTTTTGTTCCCTGAAGCAGAGTTAGGGCACAATCTACCATCAAATCAATTTTCAAAAAATAGGAGAAGGAAGAAGCAAATAGGGCTGTAGGCATTTGTTTCCTAATGAGTGACATATCAGTTAGCATTGCTAAGAACAATTGGTTCTACTATAACTGAATGTTTGTTGTAGTTGTTGTTGGCCCAGCATATAAAGGCTCTTGTTATCACGTGTTGAGGGGGACAATCCTTCAAAAGGAAATTCTTGATGTTAATACCGTATTGGAAAGACCATATAAATTCGTGGGAGAATTAGACATCAAAAAGTCATGGGAAAATTGAAACCACCAGATGCATGGTAATGTATGATCGTTGGATAAATGGGAAGGATAGGTCCCTCTTAAATTTATTGGTTAATTGTGTGAGGGGGCATTGTTATTAAATCCATTGATATATCTACACAGATTAAAAATGTGGAATTGTTGGATGACTTTGTCCAAGAGATATAGGTGTGACATGTTGTGCAAGTCGTAACAGATAATGTTGCTAAAATGGGCATTTATCTAGTCAGAATGTTTTCATCAAAAAATTCTCTTTCCTTTTCATGATTTTGTAGATTTTTGGGTGGTGGGTAGATAAGATAGATAAGATAAGATAAGATAATTATCTGAATGTCCAATAAAGGTGAATTTCCATCCAACATGGAAAATATTTCATAATTAACTTAATGTAGAATGCACATTCGAGGAACGATCCATGAAAGATATGATATGGGATGAAAAATTTGTAGCATGTAATCATTTCAACAAACTATTGTGCATATTTTAATTATGTTGCGGATTGTAAGGATTTGTTGTGTTGGAAAATAAAAAAGGCAGAAAATATTTTCTTATATTGATAATTACTTGTGATTTCTTTTGTCTTCTTTTAACTTCTTTATGTTTTCTTTTATCTTCTCATCATCAAGCAACTATCAAACCATAAAAGCATGAAGATCAAAACAACAAGGACACAAGATGTAGGCTCTTAGCCAGGGAAAAACCCCTCTCCTTGGGGAAAACCCGACAAAATCTTTTCTCTTCTTCTGAAACCAAATCAAATGAGATAACCAAGACCTTTGACACAACAAGATGACCTTCTCCAACCCACCAAATCAGCCTTCCCAGACAATCTTCTTTCAAAAAGTCAAAGATCCAAGTCAACAAGATTTGACCCTCCAACAAAGTAAATCTTCTAAAAAATAGAGTCTCGGCCTTCTCTCATCTTTGCAACTTCTTCAGTCTTGATGTACCTCAGTCTTACTTGCATATGTGAGCAGAGACACAAAAATTTTGGTCTTTTTGGTTTGACAAAGGTTCTCTTCTTCACCGCTTGTATTTTCCTTTTTCTCCTCTATACTTCGCACCTTTCTTTTTGTCCTTTCCATTGCAGATCGAATTGATGATTAGATAAGCTCTCACAATAGGTCGAATACTTGATCTATATATAGTCTTCAAGGTGGCCGAGTCTCTTCAACAAGGCCGACATGAGGGAAGGGCAGACTGACTTGCTGGAGGAGGCTTACATGATCAATTACATAAAATAATTTTCTCTTTTTGACATAATGAGCCCAAGAAGTGTCTTTTACATCATGACTTAGACTTTGACTCAAGACAAAAACCCTAGAGCACTCAATGGGTGTTTTTGACCTAAAAATAAAATAAATAAGCTTGAAACCCATGCTAATAAATAATTTTTCTTTTTACAAATAATTTTATTTTTCTTTCTTTTGACAAATACATTACATCAAGACTCAAATACAATTATGAAGACTGATACTAGTTACATTTCTCAGCCATCCCTCTTAACTAGGGAGGTATTCATAATTGTTCAATTGGTACAAGGTTGACCTGAATTTGAAATGTTCTCAAGAAGAGTAGAACAACATACACAATGCTAGGGATACCCTCACTACCAAGGTATCCTTCCAACTGGGACTAAGGTGTTATCTAAGCATCTGCTGCTAGGTACCATTAGGCTTCAACCCTAACACCAACCCTCAGGGATCTAGGTGTGTTTCCCCTTAATCTTTATCCTTCGAATGAGGTAGAGAGGGCTGCAAGGAGATCCAACAAGATGAAGCTTCACTTTAATGACCACTGCCTTGATTTCACAAGTCAACTAGTTTCCGGAGATCCAACACTAGGTGAATCTAGCTCCTAGCTTGATTTCACAGGTCGACCTTTACTTTTCCCCCAATCTTAAAATAAAGACAAAGTGGTTTTAAATTTTCCCTATTAAACTAGATCAACCAACAAGCTCTTTCTGGGTATTGTGCAAGTATCAAGCTAGGCTTGCAATGACGAAGAGCATAAGAGAGATTGATGGGGTTCGTCACTGCTTGCAAAATTGAAGTCTAATCTAATAACATTAAATGAAATCTAATCTATGAAATTGAAATCTATTCTAATGTTTTGCGGTGTTAAGTAAATTTTAACCCAATGAAAGCAAACCACAAAAGATGAGACACAACACAAGAGGCACCCACTAGGTAGGGGGGGATGCCTAGGAGACTCTCCTAGCTCCTAGGAGCTTACAATGATTTGATGAGTTATGAAGTCCCTTATGAATAAAGGGAGAGAAAAAATGGTTTTGTGAAGTACAATGGTGGTAAAAATGCTTGTTTTACAAAGGGTACAATATAAGGTTCCTTTCGGGTGCTTGGATTTTCAAATTTGGCCAATTTTTGACAGCACCTTTCCCTTGTAAAATCACAGGCCTGCTAAAAAACAGCAAGCAAATTGGTGCAAAAGTTCCAAAATTCACTTTGGAACACTAAAGAATGTTAGAATACAAGAACCCAAAAACACCAAAGTGAAATACTAGAATCAAGGTATCGGATTTCTACACTATTTAACTAAAGAAAGCCAAGATGTCTGGTTTTTTCTTAGTTAATTTGACTGCTGTTAGGACAACAGCCTTTTTAGCCTTAACAAATGCTAGATATATCAATGGAGCTCTTAGAAGCAGAACCAAGAAATATATAGGAAATTTTAGAATTTTGTGAGGGCAAATAAGAGAGAGTTTTGGGGCCTTTGAGGCACTTGGAGGGCCTTGATGCCAAGTGGGAATAATGCTTTTGTTTGTACAAGAAGATGGATGTTCCAATCGAGGAGATCCCCAATCTCCAAGCTAGAGGAACCTATAAAAAACTTATGATCTTGCCAAGAAGTTAGTAGTCATAGGTGCAACATGCATAATGAGAGGAGTAGACATGCTATTCAACCGAAAAATACATGTAATATTCAATTCAAGAATGCAAATTAACAAGAAGACAACAAACAATTGCTAATCTTCTCCTTTGGGTAACAATGCCCCCATCAAGGCCTAGGATACAAACTCAAAGCAAGGAAATGGAACAACACCAAAGTTACCTCATGAAAAGCTCCAAGCAAACCACACAATTCACAACATCATTAGCCTCCAATTGCTTTTTTAATTGATAAATGATGGAACAATTACAAACTAGCAACACTTCCCCAAGCTCTCAAGCTTCAATACTACAACATCAGAGGAGAGGTTCAATTTATAGAAAAGAAAGGGTGGAGCTCTCAAGAAATTGATGATCCTAATGCCAAGTTCGAATTCCCAAGTGGTAAAGACATGCAACCAAGAGAGGGTTGCGTAGATGAGGAGAGAAGGCCACATAACACACAAGGGAGATCTCGTTGCCGACTGTGGGCTTGAGTGGGAGTGGGTCCACTTAAACCTTTAGTTAACTTCCCACTCACTTGAGTGTCAAAGTCGGATAATGTTGAGTGGTAACTCAACCTTCCGCTTGTGTAAACTCGGCCCTTAATTGCTGGAACTCGTCCTCCTTAACTAGCAGCTAAACTCGACCTCCTTTGATGACTCAAACTCGGCCTCCATGTGGGCCTTTGACTCATAACTAGCTCCCTCTTATTTGCTTAGTCACTTGACTTAACTGATTGAGAGAGAGGCTTGACTAGAAATATGTTTTTAATGTTATTTAATTTCATATTTTTTGTCTTTTTTCTCACTTTTATGAGTAAAAGTGAATTTTCATGGGAAAAATTAATATTTTCCACCCCAAAGTGGGTCGAGGGTAATGTTTGTACTTTGAGCATGAAAATGGAGTACTCACATGCCATGCAAGTCATCCTAGTGCCATTTTTTTTATTTGTTACATACAATTTAATTAAAAATTACCTTTATGTGGGAAATTTTGAATTATTAATTCCTAACAAAACTTAATGCAATTATGTGACACTCAAGATAATTCCTAGCATGGCAATATACATTGACCCTAGACTTAGAGAACACACTCAAGGCCTAGTTATTAATACACACTCCAGCTTTGGAGGATGGAAGTGAAAAAACTCAATTAATTATTTATTGCTAAAAAGCGAAAATAATTAATTAAGTGAAACAAACACTCTAGAGTGACATTCTTACTAACTAGGTCCCAAGGGTCTAAATCTATTACATAAGTTCATCATGTTAGTGTCATTTTATACAATTCCCCCATGGGGGTATAGAATTTGCATAGAGAAAGAAGATTGAAGACGATAGAAGAGAAGAGAGAGAAGAAGGAGCAGGATTGCTCTGCTGGACTTCTGAAGTTGAAAATTTTGATTGGTGCCTTATACATTGGGTCATGGGGTCTTCATTCTTTGCTAGGTACATGTTAGTAGGTAACAGAGGGCATTGATGATGCTTCTTCTACATTTCATGGATGATGATTGCAGAACCTTTGGAGGGCCTTCTACTTCACCTTGGATGTTGCACACTTGATAATGGGCATTGGGCTTGATGATGTCTTGGCCCGCACTTAGAGACACTCCACTCCTAGCACCTTGGACGTTGCCCATTGGAGTTAGGGCATTGCTCCTAGATGATAATGTGGTTTCCTATATTGTATGATGTGGTGTTGAGGAGGACGACGTTTGGCTCAAGAGCACTTTTTGATGATGAGACATGACCTTTGATAAGGAGACATGCCCCTTGGACTTTCGTTGCACCTTTTGATGGAGATATGTCTTTTGAGGATGACATCACACTTTTAAGGCCTCTACGCTCACGCGTGTGGCCTTTTTGAGGGGAAAGTTGAAACATTATATTTTCATATTTAAGGTTATATTGGGGGTTGACTTGATGACCTATCCACCTTTTATGATGGATTGGTTATTTTTAGGGGCTTTTAGCCTAATTAGAGCTAATTTGTTTGGTTGCCCTAATATTAATAAGGGAACACTTAGCTCATTTGGATCATTGCGTGACTTAAGAGACAAATCTCTTGGATCAAATCTCTTTATCACTGAGACTCATGTGAGCCTTGTCTGGCCACTCCCAGGCATCAAATGTTATCATTGGTTTTCATCGTGTCGACAGGAGACTAGATCTTGGAGAGGTATCAGTGGTTTAGCTAGAGTGGCTTGTTTGGTTAGGGATTGAGTTTCTCTTGTGGCCTTAGATGAGTTTTCTAAATTCACGTGGATTCGAATTAGTGGAGCTACCTTCCTTCTCAAAGACATTTATGTAGTGGTTTGTTAACCTACCCCTATTTCATCTCAGTTAGCTATTCACAGTGAATCAGATGGAAATCCCTATTGGGAATTTTATGCTAGCATCACCCAATACTCAACAATGGCGGATGTCATCCTATTGGTGACTTTAATGCCTGTACCCATGCTCTTCAAATTTCTTGCCATGATCGCATTGTGGACTTTGGATCCAAGAAACATATCTAGATTCAGTGGGACTCTTGTAGACATTAGATGATATAGCGAGGCCTCTCACAAGGTATGACCAACACCTATTGCACCTCGGTGGATCCTATGAGTTGTTGATACATAAGGGCCTTGCCAAATTCCTAGAGTCACTTTTTCACATGACAACCTCGTGGTAGAGGTGCAAGTGTAGTTTATGTCATGGCCAACTAGATGACCATGTACTTCTATTCTTCTCCCTCCATATTGAAACCCCTATTCCTTGATTCATCTCCTAGCCTTCCGCGAACCACCATTTTGTTTGATGAGGGGGACCCTAACATCTTTACGTCCTATCTCTGTTAGAGGTTTCGTCCTGAGTACTTTTTCTCATGTCTTGTTTTTGTTGATGCTAAATACACTTATCTTAATTTCGTTATTTGGTAAGCGACTATTTAGTCCTACCCTCATCGCACCAAATCCACCTGAGCTTCACTGAAAACCAGATCTAGCTCCATGAACAACTGGTATGACAATGATTGCAAACTCCTCTATCGTCAACTTCGACATGCCTTCACACATACTCTCCTATCCTACCCTCATCTTAAAGCTAGCTATAGTCGCTTGCTTTGTCATAAGAAACATCTCTTCATTTCCCAACAGAGATGTGAGTTGGGAGATTTCCTTATCCATTCTCCTAAACATTTTTGGCGCACCTTCTTCCCTTGCCATTCTCCTATCCTTCTTGTCCCGAAATCCATGTTTACCCATACATCCTCCCTATATGATGTCCTTGGACAACCCTCAATCCAAGTCACCTCTTCCCCCTCTTCTTGTCATCTATTCTCATACTGAGATATTTGAGAGGTCATTTGGATGTTGAATACTAGTAAGGTAGTGGATGAGGAAGGGTTCCACGCAGAGCTCTTAAAGCATGGTCTTCATGCTATATATAGCCACCTTGTTGACCTATTCAACCATGTTGTATGCACGGGTTTCCATAGTCTTGGTGACATTTTATCTCTCACTTGATCCCCAAGTCGGGCCCTAGTACAGATCCTAACAACTACCAGAAGATCATGGCTAGCCACACGTTTTCCAACTCTATGTTATGGTCCTCCATTTGCAACTTTGTCAGGGACTTGAGAGGAGGCAACTCAAAGCTAAAGGATACGCTGGATTCAGACCTACTCACCTGACCATCGACCACACCCTTACACTCTAGGTCATTATTGAGGAGGCACAACTTCTCTCTTTGAAATCCTACTACTACTTTGTGGACTTTTAGAAAGATTTTGATTTCATCGCCTACGTGGCTTTGTTCTAGAGGCTTAGAGATATTTGTATCTTTGATACATTATTGACTACCATCATGCACCTTTACAAGTCAGTTCTTGGTCATCTACTTGTTATCACTCAAACTAGCAGGGTTGGCAAGGTTCAACCAAGATTGCTATTTGGTAAGCACCATTAGGAATACACCGACTGTCACCTCAACATATTCTTCTCGCTTTAGGCCAATTCCTACAAAATGCCATGGGTGGTATCCATACACACAACAATTTAACCAAGGAAAAAATAGACTGGTGCCTAATGAAGTATATGGAAGAGGTAGGAGTTAATATGATAGCAAAATATGATCTCATTAATGATATAACAACAGACTTATATTGTAGACCAGCAAAGGAAATTACTGAATATGGCAAGGGAAAAAGTTTGAAATTGGCACAAATTGAATACTAGAACTTCTTATCACAATATAAGTTGTATTGGAGTTATTATACCCGTTCTATATATCTGTAAGAAGAAAATATACTTGCTGTTCAGACCTATAACTTTTGTATTTCTGAAGAGTGCATCAGGCCAACAAGCAAAAGGCCACTTCAACGGTTTGAAAATGGCTTTAGGTGGACTTGAAACTCAAAGGACTTGATTGGACCTATTAGCACCGTAAAAGACTTTTCCAATGAGAACAAGAACACCAAATTTAGGTAAGTAGTTTGAAAGATATTCAATTTGCAACTCAACTGTCCAGCAAACAGCTTGCAACCATGAGGGCTGAAAATTGACTTAGCCAAAAAAGATGATCAGACCTGCAAATCGTTTTGGGCAGTCAATATGTGATTTAAAGTAATAAATAATCAATGATAAACCTCTTTAGATCAAGTATGATGGATACAAAAGATTTTATTTTGAGTTTCATGTATCCCAAGGCAAGGGTTTGCCTCCAGTTACTCCCAATCATTGTAGCTTGTTTCCAAAACCTGTAATCAACCTTAAAACACTTGGAAACAATATTAGCACAACAATATAAGGTAAATTAAGTGGCGCCGTAGTACGTACAACCTTAGGGCTTGCGTAAAAACAATTTTTGTAGTGATTTTTCCATTGAAATAACCAATAAATGCAATACCACAATTTAGTGAGGATATTCACTATTGAATGTTTTTTTGGATTTTTTTATAAGAAGTAATTTGAATTTTTTGAAATATATTTTTTTTTAGGTTTTTTATTTTATATTTAATGCTAACTGCTAATTTACAAAAATACAATAAAAATTGAAAGATAACTTTTGTAGAGAAATTAATTGTAAATTGTTGGAACAACGATTTGATCCTTCTTCCACAAAAGTCAAGGACAAGGAATTATGTCCTCTCTTGATTTGGTATCTCAATGCTTGAGGTTTTGGAATACTAGGTGGAACACCAAGGATACAACCCTAGCATCAAAACAAGACAAGTAATAGAACCAAAATTCTACTAGGAGGGCCTTTCAAGAAGCAAATTCTCCAACCAAGCAACAAAAAATTAGAGAAGATAAGGTTATTCCCCTTTAGAGGGGAGAGTGAATCATGTCCCAAAAGAGAACAACAGTACCTTGTATGAATTAAGAGAAAGTGTGAGATGAACCCTAGACCTCCTCTTCCAAGTCTTCTTGGATCAATTAGCTTAGCCTTGTAGTAACTTTGCGCTGCTCCAAAAATTGCCTTTGAAAAATTTTGATCAACCAAACAACGAAAGAGAATTCACATGTAAACCCTCTTGCCTCATGAAAAAATTCACATTTTATTAGATAGCTCAACAAGTTCACAAAGATTTGCCAAAGAGGAGAAGGCCTATATTTATAGATGAGGCTTTTCAAAATATCCTCCTTGGTCCAAATTAAATTAAATTTTCAAATTTTACATTGAGTAAACCTCGAAAAAGGCAACGTGCTATAACAAAGAGGCCAAGAAGGGTTGTTTTGACTCCTAATGACCAAACGTTTCACTTTTCTCTTCATGGCTAGCTTGTTTGTAAAATTAACTCTCTTTTGATGGTGCATCAACTTCATTTGACCGTCATCTGACCTCAAATTGAATGGGCTAGGGCTGGCTGTTAGGCTAGAGAGGACGACTTCCTCGGGCTAGTCTTCTTTGCTTGAAATTGGATTAATTTTGCTTGAATAGCAACCCTCCCTTGCTTTGGACCTCACATTTGACTTGTGATGGCTTCAACCTTGCAACATCCAACTTCTTTGACCTTTTGGCACACAAAAGGAGGGATTGACATCCCTTTCTTGCAAACGACTAGCTGATGTAGAGCAAAATACTTGAAACTTGGCATGAGTTTGACTTTATAATGCTTGAAATTTCCCTTGGGAGATTTCCTTCAACAATATGCTTCGTTAACTTTTCTTGAGAAGGGCATATCCTTGCCCCAAGAGGAATCGACCCCCCTTAATTTGCCCTTAATCCTCCAACGACTACCTTCTTTGAGTGACAATGCTTGTACTTGACCTTATTTTGCTTATTTTGCTTACTTGAAGAATTTCGACCTCCTTATCTTCCTTGGAATGCTAGCGACCAACTTGGCTTGAAGGATCTTGACCCTTTCTTAGAGTAATTTGGACTTCATACTTGACAATTAGCCCTCGAGGGCTCCAATTCACACATTTAAGTTTCAACATTCCATCATTTGTCCTCTTATTCCTTCTTTACTCCATCCAATAGCCTCAATGACGATGACATCATGCCCACGTGTGGAATAAATGCTTGAAATGTCACTTTGGCTTCAGCGTTGGGCTGATTTGGCTTGTAGATATCATCTGCTTGTTGCATCTTCCTTGTCCACTTCATCACTTGCCTTCAAATCTTGTTGCTTGCAATGCCACATGGAAAGCTCCTTTGCCCCAAAAATGATTCCGTTGTTATAACTAGAGATCTGTGAGGGTGTTCTGACTGCTTGGGAACACAAGTGGTCCATCTTGGCATAGGGAATCAAATGGATATCTTCTTTGCCTCAAAAGACGTAGAATAATGTCTCGGGAGATGCAAATGCATTGGGAACTAAGAGACTATTAGGATGCAAAGCTAAGGCCCAAGGGTAGTGCAAAATACATAAGACACATGGCACATGTGGGGTTAGGAGGTGCATTGGGATAAAAAAGGATAATATTAGGGAAAAGTACATGTGGTGATCATCCTTACAAGGTTTTATTGATGGAAGTGCCCACTTAATGATCCGAAACTGGATCCTTAAACTCTCTTAAAGTTACCCAAACTCTATAAAGAAACTCATGCCGAAGTTCAAAGTCTTGTGGATGTCGAAGCTATCAGAAATAACCTCTGAATAATGGTAATTTTGCAGCCAGCACGGAGCAACGAGGACCTTTGGTCAAAGCGCTTGACCGTTGGCCCATGGAGACTGTGCATGGCACAAAAATAGTAGTTGGGAGGCTCAAACCCAGAAACGGAGGCTGTTTCTGATGGGCAAAACCCCTCGAGAAGGAAAAAGACCCGGCACCCGGTCACGTGGAAAACAGAGAAAACCGTGGGAAAAGCGCTGAAAATGACAGGCGGGTCCCGCGCTCCAAAACCGGAGGAATATCGGAGGCGTTTTAGGCGGTAAGCGGGTTTGTTAGAGGACCCAACGATGCCATACATTGCATGACGCGTGTCCAGCGGATGAGAGAGAAAACCGCTCTCATCGTGGGCTAACGTTTGAGCAAGTCAACCGCGCAATAAGAGCGATAACTGTAGGATTTGGAGGCCCCAGATCTAACGGCGGAGATTGCACCCGATGGGAGACTGGATTTGGAGGGAGAAATAAGCTACGACGCATAAAGATTTGAAGTCCGATGTGGATGATGAGTTGGCAGAGATTCGTGTTTTGCGAGCATTCTTGGAGTAAACGGAAATAATGGTTGTTTCAAACGATCGAGTGTTTTCGGTGAATCTGACACTTATCCGTTACAGAATAGGTGGCCGTTTCCCTGTGAGGTGTGATGCAGTGACTATAACAGTCGAAAGAATGGATTCAAACGGACAGAGGCAGGGAACGAGAGAGTTGAAAGCGGAAACGAACAGTCAAGAAACAGATGGCTTAAAGCCACAGATTGACAGAGATAGAAAAGAGGGGAATGCGCAGAGGGGGGAACAGAAGAAGAGAGGAGAGCGAACAACAAGAAAAAGTTGAATGCGTAGAGAGTCTTTGGGGCCACTTGGAGGTTGAGCGACTCATAGAGGCATGCAAGGGCCGAGAGAAAGAGCTTAGAGAAGCCAGAGCCAAGAGCCAGAGCGAGCGCTAGAAGCAAGAGCTGAGAGCCAGAACCAGAGTCAGAGCCAAGAGCCAGAGCAAGAGCCAGAGCCAAGAGCTAGAGCAAGAGCCAGAGCCAGAGCCAAGAGCCAGGGCTAGAAAGCCGAAGAGCTCCAAGAGCCAAGGGATAAGATGGTGTTCTGAGCCTAATGTTCCTGTGTAAAACATTGGAGTTGAGTGTGGAACTTTTAAAAGAACTGTTGCCATAATCCCAGAGAGCCTAATCGAGTTGATTAGAGCTCAAGGAGACGTAACCCAAGATATCAGGGTGAACTCCATATTATATTGTTGTCTTATGTGTTTGTTTTTACTGCTGCTCTAACTACTGTTATATGCATTTATATATCAGTTTAAGTACCTTCCCATAACAACACAAACAACAGATTTTAAAGTAAATAATCCGCTGAAAACAAATACAAGCATACACCCATATTTTCAAGCATTTCTAAATTCCACATTGGTTAATCATTAAGACTTGGGGAAAATTTTAAAGCTTTGGAAGTGGGAGAGGTTCTTGTAAGTTAGACAAGAATCCTAAGATACCCATTTTCAGATCACTTAAACCATGAGTCCTAGTAATGCCTACTCCATGATACTTGCACACCATCCCAAGATATAAGAATACCCATTAAGGTAGGGACTCAGGGAGTTATCGCCCACTAGGGGGGAAGTCAGCAATGCCACAAAGGCAGACGTATCATGAAACAAACAATATCGGGAGTAACCATGGCCATCCACACCAACGGGGATCTAAGAGTCACTTTCACAAGACAACACACACCCACGTGGCTTTACAAGGCTATAATGCACATCCATTGGGCTATATGGCGTGGCCAAAATGTTCTGGAGTACCCTTGCTAAAGGAGGGGTAACACTACGCATAACATAAGGGATTTCAAATTTTATCAAGAGTACCATTGGGGTTAAAAAAGGTTTTCCCCTGTCCCCCACATTGTTCAAGATCTACATTGATGGGTTGGAATCCTTTTTGCATGAGGGCTTCTAGGAGGCAGATGGATCCCTCCTTTGCCATGTTTTGATTCTTATCTTGCTATTCATCGATGATGTTGCCCTTTTAGTCTCATCCTCTAATGTGTTGCAAAGACAATTGGATGCCTTGGCCCTCTTTTGTGACCTTTGACAATTGATAGTCAACTTGGTTAAAACCAAGGTCGTGATCTTCAATAGGTCAAAGAAGAATTTCCTTGATCACCATTTCTTTTTCAAAGGGGAGGATATTGAGATCAATTGCTCATATTCTTGGGAGTTCTCTTCATTGGATATCGGTACAATATGTGGCACGCCCTCCATCCCCGAGTCAACAAGGGACATGGTTTCCTGGCCCTGTTGGAAAGGCAATGTTTCCAGAACCATTTTTAGAACATATTGTCCAAGATGTAGCTCATGGACACTCTTGTTCTACCCATAATTTTACATGGTTTTTAGGTTTCAGACATGGTTTATTAGAGTTTGATTGATCTCCAGTAGGGAGAGGCAACTTATCCTCCTTCGACACATCATTGGGTACATGTAGATAGTTCCTCAGTCCATCAATCTCACAGTGTTTGGTGCTTTCCCCTTCCAAATCGAGACAATGTTTGGCCTCGGCTCACGTCTACACCATCTTGAGAGCTTCACATATATAGTGAAGAGATGTGACTAGTATCCATACTTGTCCGACTATTCATCAGAGTCTGTTTAAATGGTTAGTGCTTTGACTTGATCTCAACGCTGGTACATTGGAGTTTGAGATCTTACTTTGGTTGGTATCATGTTGGATCAACTTCGTTTGTTTAGATATTCTTTGTGTGCACTTGGTCACCTTTTACTATCAAACAGGAGATGAATATAATCATATGAGAGGATATCTATTGGTTATATATGGATGTTACGCAAATAAACCTTCAGGGTGGGTTATGTCTAAATATGGCCTTCAGGCTTCTATGCTGAGCACTCCATGATAATGAGGGACAGACTCATTGTTTGGCCCCATTATACGCTTTGACATTGGATACATGACATTGAGATCCCCTTTGGATAATTTAGAGTTGGCTCTTATAGACTGCGGATTGAGATTGACCACCAAATTGATCAATCTGATAGGATGTGTAGATTGTGCCATCTTCGAGTGATTGAGAAGGAGGGGTATTTCATCTTCTATTGCCTTGTTTATAATGAGATCCATGGGAGATTTTAATTCTTGTTCAGAGGGATCCAAATTCTATCCGTTTTCTTCTGATACCTAGACTATTGATTTCCCGCCCTTCCCATGTAGGAGGTAGTTCGATTTCGTACCCGTATTCTCCAATCTCCTCCTAAACTCGACCTTTTTTAGTAGATTACTTCCTTCTTTAGGTGCTTTGATTAGCTAGGGCACCAAGAGATAGATTGATAGCAACATTGCTTCTAACTCCAGATTGATACGACCTTGAAGGACCGTTCCCCTTCCACAAAGACCTCATAGACATCGCTAGATGAGATCCCTTACCATCAGGTAGACGAGATCACCTAGACTTTAGTGGCAGATTACTTATTCTCAATAGTAATACAATAGCGGGTTCAAATCTCGCCGCTGCTTTTTAGGGCAAGATTCTATTTTGAGTTTCCTCCACTCAATCTTAGATATTAGGAGAGCGAGATCTAATGGACTGTAACCATGTCCATATATCTATTCCCTTTGTAAATCTCCCTACCATTGTGGCTGCCCGTATATGGGATCGAGGGTCCTCTAGGTTTTATCATATATACCTCATGTCTTACTTTCCATGTTCTTTATATAGGAGATATTTTGGAACTCCTCCTTTGTATTGACATCATTGTATTCAACAATACCATTGACCTACTTTTGTTGTCAATTGTTGGACATTAGTATAATTATCTTATCTAGTGCACTAGTTGGGGGACTTGCTTGGGGACTTCTTTGATGTGGATTTTATCTCTTTTCATGGATGGTTATGGTGGAGTTTGGATGAATGCATGGTAAATCTAGTAGGTTAACTTCTTTTATATTGGTTTCATATTTTATTGGATGGATGAAGTAGCATGTTAGTCATTTTCCTTAATCCATTTTTGAAAATTGAGAGCCTTGATTCAAACCCGAGGGTAGTAGGTTAACTTGCCCTAGTTCTTTTGAACCTTGCTTTTACTTAAAATTTTTCCTAAGTTTGTATGTTCTTTGACTCCATTAGCCTTAGATTGAGAAGGCACTAATCCTCTCTCTCTTGTGATAATCAATTATCTTTAAAATCATTCTTTTATTGTTTTAGGGTAAATTAGGGTATTAATAAAACAAAATCATATATTTTTAGCATTTATTGGCTTGGACATTGATGTCCTAGAGTTAGGAATTGTTTGAAATTCACTGAATAGGTAAAAGTTAGATTTTATGAGCATTTTCGAGTCATTAATTAGGGTTGATGTCTAGGGTTTTAAGTATTGTATATGCCTTTAAATCATAGAAATTTGCTCTAATATATTCTCTTGTTTACTTATAATTTTAGTCATCATTTTTATATTTTATTATCATGGTTTTCGGGGCTCACTTTGCTGCTTTCATAAACTATTCTATTGCTGCAATTTTTGTTTTATCGTTCTAGTTTATGATAACCATGTGTAATTTCTGGATTATGTGTGTTTGGGAACCTATCTTGAGCTGCAATTGGTTGAACTAGGCCTTTAGAAGAGCCATAACAACCTTTGAACTAAAATATGAAAATTACTAAATCCACCCTAAACCCTAATTTCCTATTCTTATTCTTGGGTGGAAATCATTGTGGAACCCACCCATAGGGGGCACTTTGCTTAACTTGATTGGGTTATTTGAAACGTAAGATCTACTAGCGAAGTTTCCTTTTTGTCGGATTATGTACATCACTAAAACGAGGGGAGTTGTTGCTGAGGTGATTGTGGTGACACTCCCATTGTTGCACTTTGTCTAGGTCACTTAGTGAGGCTTTGCACTAAGGTGTTAGATTTCGCTGTAACAAGGCCAAAAATGTAAAATGATCATATCTTGTGTTATATTTATTGGATTAGCTATTATGACCCCAATTACGAACTACAATGGCCTCTTTGTATCCATTGACACCAGTTTGATTGAAATTTGTGCACTCTATCAAAATATATCTGTGGGAGATTCCATTGTTTGTTTAGGGGGACCTTGATCCCATCTAGTTTCTTCTGATACCTAGTCTAGAGACCTCTAACCCTTTATGTGCAGGAGGTCGACAAACTTCATTCCAGCCTCCTCAACTGAATCCCACTGAGCATATTATTTTTGTCTTTTTATTGCTCCATTAGCTAGGGCACAAAGAGACATATTGATAGCATCATTGCTTCTTATTCTGGATCGGTATGGGCATGAGGGACCATTGCCCCTCCCTAGAGATCTCATAGACATCGCCAGATCATACCTCCTACTAGTAGGTATACGACATCACCTAGAGAGCAACAATGGGCTACTTCTTCCAGACAACTGCATAGTAGGTGGTCTAGATCTATGCTTAGATCTTCCTCGAGACATTATTCTATCTTGAGTTGTCTTTATTCCCCCTTGGATGTTAGGAAAGGTCAATCCAATGGACCATGATGTAAGTCCTGAATCCTCCCTCTCTTTATACATTTCCACGTGTTGATGTCGCCTGCACTTGGAGCGAAGGGTTTTCCATGTTTTCCATGTTTTAGCATAGACCTCATGCTTCATTTCTTGTGCTTTATACAAGAGAACTTTTTTTTCTCCTGCTTTGTATCAATATTATTGTATTCTATAGTCCCATTGACCTGCTTTTGTGGTCATTTGTTGGACGTTAATATAATTATCTTATCTTATACTATGCAATCTAGAAAATTCGTGATCGACACTAGAAACACCCAAAAAATTGTCAATGACTTAACTTCCCAGACTTTGTTTAGACATTTTGTTTTGAAATTGGGTATTTTCGAGAGGAGCTTGGATATTTGTTTGTTTTTTTTCAAATTATGCACAAAATGTTTCAGAAATCAATTTGAATGTTGTCATCCTCCATTTTCTCATCAAAATCCTACAAAAAGAAAAAAATTCTTCTACTATGTGCCAAAAGATTCTCCCGCTTTGTACCAATGAAAGAGCTCTGATACCAATTGAGTAAAACTTCAAAGATTGAAGAGAAAATCCATCATAAAACTTAAAAATAAACACTTGAACATCCAAATTCAAAACATTTACCTCAAACAACACATGAATATATAGAGAGAACCCTTAAGGTAGGGTAACACCATCAATTGCTCCTTATGGAAGGAATCACATCACATGATATGTTTGCTAAAAGATAGTACAATGCAAAACATATCTAATACAATGATAGTTATACGTATTTATACTTTCTCATGAGTATTTTTAGGGGTTCATAACAAATACTCCTCATTATCATATTATTTCTTTTTAATTATATAGTAGGCCTATCCTATTATTATGGCCACATTACACTCATTATCTCCTTGGATACCTTCTTCCACATTCTTGTTCAACTATTTCTTAAATTCTATGTTGCACACATTTTTGAAAGTTGAGATTAATAGAACGTTGGTTTGAGAGTGACAATAATTTATATTAAAAAACATACAAAAACTTGATTTGAACCATTATTAAGTCATCATGTCATAGCTTCCCCCTAGGATAAGCATGATCAATTCATGTTTTTGGTTAGATTCTTGTTTTTGAAGAATGGCTAGCTACATTATTAATGGAAAATATTTGGATAAGTGATTACAAAGTTCAGTGCCCACACTCTCACAAGACAATTTCCTCAAACAACAACCCATACATCTAAAGGGAAAATGGACAAATTGTTCATGGACAAGAGGTGAGTGACACACACTCTCATAATTAGCAGTGTACATCATGCGGGTTACCTTCTTGAAAAGTCTTATTTACTAAGTGCAAGTCTTGGGGATGATGATTGATGCAATGCAAATAATATCACTAGTTTCACCCCTGTGAGCATCACTTTGTCACCTAAGTCACCTGACACGGGGATTCGGGACACGTAGGATTCGGGATTCGTGGTGTCGGGTTCGGGACACGCTGACCCCCGGAACAGGACACGTTAGGACACGTTATATATTATTTTATTAAATATATATATATATATATAAAATTAGTTATTAGCATATTTCTTACACAAATTTTAATTAATGATACAAATTTATTGATTTCAAACATAGATCTTCATCTATAGCTATTAGCATGCATAGTACATACAAAATTCAAATAAATGTCAGTGGTACTGGTCACATAAATGATAAATCTATTAAAAATTTAAATCATGATTCATAATTCATAACTGAAAGACAACTTACAACTACAAGATAGTAAGATAAACACACTGACAACTGTAGTTTTCTCATTAAGTCATCAAATCAAAATCTGTTACATAGGTAGTGTTGGTGCAATGCCAATGGCAAATAGAAATAGAAAATATAAAACAACTATAGGTATACAAGCCTCAAGGCATCAATCAGCATCAGAATCAGCATCACTGCCCCCATCATCATGGTCCCCACTGCTCTCCTCTGCATCCTCCTCCTCCCCTGTATCCATAGTCGCCTCTGCATCTGCTGGTGTGGAGGTTGACCCCTCTAAGTCATCAAAACTAATAGGGTCTAGCACTGGATCACCGAGATCCATGTTGGCCAATGCCAACTCAACAGTGGTGTCCAGACCCATATCTTCAGGAAAGACATCCCACATCTTTGTCTTTCCCCTCAACCACTCTTCCCTCTGCCTGTAAATAAGACGAAGGTTGGTGTGCACATACACCATTGTCTCTGCCCTAGACTGCTCAAGCCTGTTCTTCTTCACAGTATGCAAATTCCCATATGTGCTCCAATTCCTCTCGCAACAAGAGGATGAAGTCACCTGAGAGAGGAGCCTCATGGCTAACTGCTGAAGAGGAGGGCTTGTTGCCCCATGATTTGCCCACCAAGAGTAGGGCTTCTTAAGCCCCCTGTCTCTAATCACATCATAACCTCCAAATCGACCAGTGCCAGTGGAAAACTCTGCAAAGGCATCCTCCACCTCAGCAAGCAATGCACTATCCTGATAAATCCGCTTCAATGCCTCTTTCCTCCCCTGTGAGATTTCACCATCCATGTGAGGAGGGAATCTGCGGGAAGGTCCACCATTCAGCCACTCATGGCTGTAGTATTTGGGGTTCAATGAGTGAGCCAAACAATGTAAAGGTGTACAATTCTTGTCCCATCTGCGGACAAGAATATCATGTATGGTATCGCAGAAGGCCTCTGGTGATGTCTCATACTGGGGGCACTCACTCTGTAGAATAATGCTCCTCACAGACTCAATCATGGAATCCCATCCCTCATAAACCTCTCCTAGGATGGGTTTGTCTGTATCTGCAACTCGAAGCAAAGAGATGATAGGGTCCATGATTCGAATAATTAGATCTACCCTCTCCCACCAATCATCATCTAGTACCGTGTCCTTCACTCTTTTAGAGGCTGCCTGATCTGTCTTTCTCCAAAAAGACCAAAACTCAGAAATAACCATGGACCCAAGAGCAGTCTTGACCTCCCTCAACCTCTTCAACATCATGAATGAAGATGCAAACCGTGTATCAACAGTCTTCAACAATGATAGATTGCTGTACTCCTTGTAGATAGTGAGGGCATTTGTATGATTTTGCACAAAGTTACGGATATGTCTTGCATCCTCAATAATGCTTCCAATCCAAAGCACATCAGAAGCAATGGATTTCAGTGCTAAGTTCAATGAATTGACAATGCAAGGTGTCCAAAACACTTGTGGATATTTAGCTTCCACAATCATGCCAACCGCCTTGCAAACAGGTGCATTATCTGTAATGATTTGCACACAAGAATCAACACCTACCTCTTCAACAACTCTAATAAATAACTCACCCATAAATTGTGCATCCTTGTATTCGCCAAGTGTATCCACTGCTTTCAGGAAAACTGGACCATTCAAGGAAGACACCATGAAGTTGATGATTGGGTGTCGTGCTGGATCTGTCCATCCATCAGAAACAATGCTAACCCCAGATGTTGGCCATGATGCCTTAATAGGCTCGAGCATTTTTTGCACCTCTTTTTTTGCCTTCGTCAACAATGTGGTTCTCAGCTTCTCTGACCCAGGAGGCACATACCCTGTTAGAGCCCCTTGAGTTAGAGCTCGGCACATCTCAACAAATAAAGGTGAACGTGCAACATGTTGAAATTTGGTATCGGAGGACAGGTGGTTCCCTAAGGCTTTGATCTTTGGCCTAGGGAAAAGTGTCCAAAAGAATTTAATTTTTCTCCTAAAGTAACTTTATAATTTTTATAAAGTTAAATCTAATTTAAAAGTGACTTTAAGTGATAAAGTTACTAAGTCTAATTTTAAAGTGACTTTTATAAAGTCAATGAAAAATTAGAAAGGAAAAGTGACTTTGGAAATAAATGACTAAGTGGGTCTTTATTAAAGTGGGGTGAATTAAAAAATAGAAAGTGAGATTTAAATGAGCATTTAATCTCTGCCATTGATCTAAATCTATTTCAGCCATTGGATTTAGGGATCACCCAAAAGTCACTTAGGGTTGGGTTAAGGGAGGAAAAGGAGGAAAAGATCATTAATTCTTTCATGAGCAGATTGAGAGAAGGAGAGCAAGAGAGCAAGGGAGATTTCTGAGCAGCTGAAAGCGGAGTTTTAGCAGCTGAGAGCGGAGTTTCAGCAGCTGAGAGCGGAGTTTCAGCAGCTGAAAGTGGTGTAACAGCAACAGCCGCGGTGTAACAGCAACAGCCGCGGTGTAACAACAACAGTCGCGGTGTAACAGCAACAGTCGCGGTGTAACAGCAACAGCAGCGGTGTAACAGCAACAGTCGCGGTGTAACAACAACAACAGCGGTGTAACAGCAACAGCAGCGGTGTAACAGCAACAGCCGCGGTGTAACAGCAACAACTGCGGAGTATCAGCAGTGGTGTATCAGCAAGGCTGAGTTTCAGCAAGGCTGAGATAAGTTGTAAAAGTCTGTTTGTTGATTTTTTGCTGAACATTTCTCCTACTGTAAAAAGACATTTTCCAGAAATAAAGAAGAGCTCTCAAACTGGTTTTCCCCAAGAGTTGTAGGGGGTTTTTCCAGGGTCACATTGACCAAAAATCTCAGTGTTTAAATGTGTTTTAATGGCTGTTTATTACTGCTGATTTTTATTTCTGCAATTTCCAGCATTCTGTAAAATTTCCGGAATTTGTGTTTTCAGCAAATTTATTTTTTCCAGCTTGTTAAATGTATGGTTATGGGAAAGGGCATTTAACTATATGGGAGAAATAAGGAGAAACTGAAAACTGGGGTGGGAAATGAGAAATTTCTACATGGTATCAGAGCTTGAGTGCTGAAGGGTAGTTTGGGACAGCAAAAGGAAAAAATTACAGCTGCTGATTTTTCACTCAGAAAATTCCAGCAAGCTGATTTTTTATAAACAACAGTTTTATCTTTACCACAGCAGTGCTAGTTTTCAGTTTTAGGACAACAGGATGTCATTGGGATTGAGGGTGGAGGATAGGTTGGATGGGCATACAAATTACAGCGTTTGGAAGGAGAGAATGCAGAGTATCTTTGAGGAGGGAGAAGTCTGGGATATCATGGTGCATACAGCATAACACCCTGTTGTTGTGCCTACTGATGCAACTCAGTTGACAACTTATAATAGAAAGAACAACAAGGGTAAGAGGTTGATTCTAGACGGAATCAAAGACCATTGCATTCCTCATGTGAGAGGAAAGAGCAATGCCCATGAGATGTGGACAGCATTGTCCAATCTCTACCAGAGTACCAATGAGAACCGGAAGATGGTCCTGAAGGAGAAGCTGAAGAACATTAAGATGGGTAATGATAGTGCAGCTGGATATCTCACAAAGATTACTAATGTGAGAGATGAGTTGGCAGCGATTGGAGAGGCCATTCCACCCACTGAGTTGGTGCGAATTGCAGTGAATGGCCTCCCCCGTTCATGGTTGAACTTTGCTGATGGGGTTTGTGCACGTGAGACCCTTCCCACATGGGAGAGGTTTTGGGATGATTGCATTCAGACAGAGATTAGGAAAGGACAGGTTGGGGCAGCCAAGCCAGTTGTGCAGGATGAGGACGTAGCACTGGTGGCAGGAGGCAAGAAAGGCAAAGGGAAGAAGCAGGCTTCCACAAGCGGTGGTGGGGGCAAAGGAAAAGGTAAAGGTAAACAGGGGAACACACAGAAGGACTATTCCAAGGTGAAGTGTTGGAATTGTCAGAAGATGGGACACTATGCAGTTGTGTGTCCGGAGAAGAAGAAGAAGAAGGGGAAGAACCAGGACGTGGCAGCTTCAGCAGAGATTGAGGACTGTGCAGGTCGTTTTGACCGGGAGTTTGCGTTCACTGCATGTGAGTCCTCTAGTGCAGGATCACCTGCCACACAGGTTCAGAGGGAGCATGCTTTTCCCTCGACTAGTGGAGCATCTTCAGGTATCTGGTATGTGGACAGTGGGGCTTCACGTCATATGACAGGAGTCCGTGAGTACTTCTCAGAGCTTTCAGAGAGTGGCACTGATATTGAGGTAGTACTCGGTGATGACAGAGTTGTTAGAGCAGTCGGGGTGGGGACAGTGACATTTCAGAGGGAGTCCAAACCTCCCTTGAAGGTGTCAGAGGTTCTTTATGTGCCAGGGATGAGGAAGAACCTCATATCCGTCTTAGCTTTGGAGGACAGAGGATATGAGGTACTGTTCAGGGGAGGACAGGTGTTGATGTATCCCAGGGGCACTCCAGCTGATTCAGCTAGAGTGATAGGTGTACGCCATGCAAAGGTGTACAAGTTTGCATTCTAGCCCCTTTTGGCATTGAGCAGTAGTACCGACAGCAGAGCTAGCAGTTCTGAGCTGTGTGAGATTTGGCACCGCAGGATGGGACACATGTATCATGGAGCCTTGAGGACATTGCGGGAGATCACTACAGGTGTGCCAGATTTCAGTACTGATCACTTTGATACTTGCAGAGGTTGTGCGATGGGCAAGTTTGCCAAATCCCCTTTTCCCAGCAGTGACAGCAGAGCGACTGGGATACTTGATTTGATTCATTCCGATGTGAGTGGTCGGATGTCTCATGTTTCCTTGAGTGGATATGAGTACTATGTTTTATTCATTGATGATCACTCCAGGAGGACCTGGATTTATTTTTTGAAGACCAAGAGTGAGGTCTTCAAGCGGTTTCAGGAGTTCAGAGCTCTTGTGGAGACACAGACAGGTCGGAAGATCAAGTCCCTGAGGTCGGACAATGGAGGAGAGTACACCCTTGGAGAGTTTGTTGACTATTGTGCGGAGGCAGGCATTAGGAGGGAGTTCACTGTTCCTTACAACCCCCAGCAGAACGGGGTTGCGGAGAGGAAGAACAGATCCATCATAGGGGCTGCCAAAGCCATGTTACATGATCAGGGGTTGCCATTGTTCTTGTGGGCAGAGGCCTGCAACACAGCTGTTTACTTGCAGAACAGGAGTCCGCATCGTGCCTTGGGGCACATGACTCCGGAGGAGGCTTTCTCTGGGAAGAAGCCTGATCTTGGTCATCTTCATATCTTTGGATGCATTGCATACTCCTATATACCCAAGGAGAAGAGGACCAAACTAGAACCCACCGCAGAGAAGGGTATCTTTGTGGGCTACAGTGAGACCTCAAAGGCCTTTCGGATTTACATTCCTGCACAGAGGAGAGTTGTTGTCAGACGGGATGTGAAGTTCGAGGAGGACAGGGCCTTTAGGAGGTCACGGGAGTTAGAGTATCTGGATTAGCCAGACCCTCAGCAGCAGTTGAGTCAGTCGCAGGGATCCAGTGGGCAGGGATCAGGAGGATTCGGAGGTACATCTATGAGGATGTCAGGTCCATCAGTGAGCAGTGGCTCGCCGAGCCAGAGGGGTGGTGCTCCGGGCAGCATGCAGAGCAGTTCACTAGGGAGTCCACTGATGGACAGTTCACACGGTACCTCAGCTTCTACAGGTTCAGGTGCAGGCAGGAGGACAGCAGACAGACAGTCAGGAGTTCAGGCTATTGATGGTGATGAGGAGGAGGAGTTTCATTCTCCTATGGGAGAAGCATGCTCAGGGAAGAGGAAGCCCAAGTGGCTTCAGGACACCTTGAGAGATGCCACATCTGTTGCTGAGCCGAAGAGGCCGGTCAGAGAGAGTAGACCACCTGAGAGGTTTTGTAGTTATATGGCGATGGTTACCAGCATCCTTGACTCTGAGCCTTCTAGCTATGAGGAGGCAGCTAGCCAGTAGGTCTGGAGAGAGGCCATGCAGGAGGAGTATTCTTCTATCATGAAGAATGATGTTTGGGAGGTGGTGCCGATGCCTGAGGGCAAATCCGTGGTTACTTCCAGATGGCTTTACAAGGTAAAGCATGCTGCAGATGGCAGCATTGAGAAATTCAAAGCAAGGTTTGTGGCTAGAGGGTTCTCCCAGGTAGAGGGAGTTGATTATGAGGAGACCTTCGCTCCCGTGGCTCGATATACTTCGATACGCTCCATTATATCGATAGCAGCAGAGATGGGTTGGAAGATCCACCAGATGGATGTGAAGACCGCATTTCTCAATGGCTTCATACAAGAGGAGGTGTACATTGAGCAGCCACAGGGCTTTGAGGTGCATGGGAAGGAGTCCCATGTGTGCAGATTGAAGAAGGCCCTTTATGGCCTGAAGCAACTCCCAGAGCTTGGTACTCCAGGATAGATACATATTTGCAGGGGATGGGTTTCACAAAGAGTGAGGCAGATCCGAACCTTTACTTTATTGTGATTGGTGAGGAGCCTCTCATTCTGGTGCTGTATGTGGATGACTTGGTCATTACAGGTGCAGAGAGACTCATAGAGCACTGCAAGAGAGATCTTGCGGCGGAGTTCGAGATGAAGGACATCGGCTTGATGCATTACTTTTTGGGTTTGGAGGTGTGGCAGGAGGAGGGGCATTTCTTCCTGGGGCAGGGGAAGTATATTGTGGACATCCTTAGCAGATTCCACATGGAGGATTGTAGACCCATGTCGACACCGATGATCACCAACTGGAAGAAGCTTCATGCTTCGGATTCCGAGTTGGTGGATCCCACATTGTACAGGCAGCTGATTGGTTCCTTGATGTATTTGGTCAACACTAGACCAGATATCTGTTTTGCAGTCAACACGATGAGTCAGTTTATGTGTGAGCCCAGGAAGGTTCACTGGGTGGCTGCAAAACACATTTTGCGGTACTTGCAGGGGACAGTGGATTATGGTTTGGACTACAGGCAGGGAGATGGAGTGAGATTGGCAGGATACACTGATTCTGATTGGGCAGGTTGTGCTTCTGATAGGAAGAGCACTTCAGGGTGTTGTTTTGGGTTGGGTTCAGCAGTAGTGTCATGGTTCAGCCGGAAGCAGCAGTCAGTAGCACTGAGTTCAGCGGAAGCAGAGTATATGGCAGCCAGTCTAGCTAGTTGTGAGGCCATCTGGCTTCGCAAGATGTTGTTTGGCTTATTTGGTCAGCCGTTGAGACCTTCAGTGATTTACTGTGATAATCAGAGTTGCATTAAACTCACGGAGAATCCAGTATTTCATGACAGGTCAAAGCATATCGGGATCAGATATCATTTCATCAGAGACTATGTTCAGAAGGGAGCTGTGAAGCTTGAGTATATTTCCACTGATGAGCAGGTTGCAGATATTCTTACCAAAGCCTTACCACGGGGCAAGCATGTCTATTTCAGAGACAAGATGGGTGTGGTGAGGAACACCTTCCTCGGTAAGAG
Source organism: Pinus tabuliformis (assembly GCA_031772625.1). Lineage (NCBI taxonomy): Eukaryota > Viridiplantae > Streptophyta > Pinopsida > Pinales > Pinaceae > Pinus > Pinus tabuliformis. Next base: position 95,098,751 of record CM062805.1, on the reverse strand, counting down.
GGAGTGTTGAAATTTGGTACCGGAGGACAGGTGGTTCCCTAAGGCTTTGATCTTTGGCCTAGGGAAAAGTGTCCAAAAGAATTTAATTTTTATCCTAAAGTAACTTTATAATTTTTATAAAGTTAAATCTAATTTAAAAGTGACTTTAAGTGATAAAGTTACTAAGTCTATTTTAAAGTGACTTTTATAAAGTCAATGAAAAATTAGAAAGGAAAAGTGACTTTGGAAATAAATGACTAAGTGGGTCTTTATTAAAGTGGGGTGAATTAAAAAATAGAAAGTGAGATTTAAATGAGAATTTAATTTCTGCCATTGATCTAAATCTATTTCAGCCATTGGATTTAGGGATCACCCAAAAGTCACTTAGGGTTGGGTTAAGGGAGGAAAAGGAGGAAAAGATCATTAATTCTTTCATGAGCAGATTGAGAGAAGGAGAGCAAGAGAGCAAGGGAGATTTCTGAGCAGCTGAAAGCGGAGTTTCAGCAGAGTGGAGTTTCAGCAGCTGAGAGTGGAGTTTCAGCAGCTGAAAGTGGTGTAACAGCAACAGTCGCGGTGTAACAGCAACAGCCGCGGTGTAACAGCAACAGTCGCGGTGTAACAACAACAGCCGCGGTGTAACAACAACAGTCGCGGTGTAATAGCAATAGCAGCGGTGTAACAGCAACAGCTGCGGTGTAACAACAACAGCAGCGGTGTAACAGCAACAGCCGCGGTGTAACAACAACAGCTGCGGAGTATCAGCAAGGCTGAGATAAGTTGTAAAAGTCTGTTTGTTGATTTTTTGCTGAACATTTCTCCTACTGTAAAAAGGCATTTTCCAGAAATAAAGAAGAGCTCTCAAACTGGTTTTCCCCAAGAGTTGTAGGGGGTTTTTCCAGGGTCACATTGACCAAAAATCTCAGTGTTTAAATGTGTTTTAATGGCTGTTTATTACTGCTGATTTTTATTTCTGCAATTTCCAGCATTCTGTAAAATTTCCAGAATTTGTGTTTTCAGCAAATTTATTTTTTCCAGCTTGTTAAATGTATGGTTATGGGAAAGGGTATTTAACTATATGGGAGAAATAAGGAGAAACTGAAAACCGGGGTGGGAAATGAGAAATTTCTACACAACATTAAATGATATGAAGTTTTGATAGAAGAAGAAGGCAATGGTGAGATCAAGCTCTTCCCGTCTCTCTTTTTGGAAAATCCTGTCCATTGTACCAAGTGATCTTCTTTTTAATGCTTGTCCCCCAGTAGAAGTAGAACTCTCAAATGGAAATTTGGTGGTGGCTTTCCTCAAAAATGGAAGGGGGTCTTCATTCTTGCCCTTGGGTGCTTTTGATTTTGAAGCCAGTGCCACATGTTCCATACCAACATTGGCCTCCTTTTCCAATTCTTTTCTCTGTTGTGAAGTAATAACTTTACAAGATCCAATCCAACAACCAGGTATAGCCAACAAATGTGATTTCACACGGTAATACGTGCTTTTGAAAGAAATGTTACAATAGTTGCATTTCCATTGCACATTGCCTCCTCCCTTTCCCTTGTTGTTTGGCCCATCCTCTCTTGTGACATATTTCCACAATGGATATTTTTCATTGTCTTTAAGTCCTCTTCCCTCAACATTACTTGCAGCAGACTCTGATGATATTGGGGGAGGAAGAGCATCTCTACCCATGACAGTCTTTCCCTTCCTTGCTGCCCCTGCCTTTGATTGAGCCATGTTACCTCAACCTGTAAAAAAAATTAACAAACTGCTGTCAAAATTTAAATGAACAAACTGCTGTAAAAATGAACAAACTGCTGTATTACGAAACTATTTACCTAAATTTATATACATATATATAACTTATTAACTTGTTATATTTGAGTGGACTCAGGACTGGGATTTGACTGAGTTATGGGCATGCTTAGCTTAGTTCATTGATGACATTGACAGCCTACAGCCACAGCCCACAGGTTATTTACTTATCTATATATGCCATATGGAGTCTGGACTAATACGTTCACGGTTCTTTGAATCTTTTCCTAATGTGCAGACATAATACTCATCACTACCTACAATTTTTTGAAGCTGTAAGACATGCCATTAAATGATTAATGTAAACAACTTCAATATGTTCAGTTCATGGTTTTTCAGTTCATTCACTAAGATAGAATGCCTTGTTAAGTTGAAGTAAGTTCCACTTGAGTTTCTGTAGCAGTAGGATTATTATGTTGCATTTGGAAATCGTCCATAAAGATTAATTTTACATTGATCAGATAAATCGATTACAACTTTCAGCATTCTGCTATGTTGTTTACTTGAATGGAATATTAACAGAGCCACAGTGTTTTGTACAGAGTTCCATTTATAACTACACGTTTTCTGTCCTGATTTGTAATAACATATGAACACGTTTATAGACCTCACGTTTCCATCGTTATTCAACGACCCTAATAAACACTTTTTCTGCCATGATTTCTGAACTGCGATTAGCCATGCCTTTTGAAAATATGTAAGCTAGTTGTTCCATAGATATGGTGGTATCGTATTATATAAAGATGACGATCTTTCTGATTTATGGTCATGACTGTTTACAACCACACGGGTTTAAAAAATCACGGGTTTACAACATAGCATTGCCACTGCTCGGGTTTTCTACCGGTGATTATAACGATTAAAATTTAAACGATGCCTGTGCGGCTGTGGCTGCTTACCTGCAGTTTAACGATGCGGCGATGCCTGACGCAGTGACGTTGGGTGGACTGTGGTCGTTCGGCGGTCCGCTCCTCGCAGCAACAAAGAATTCTGAATGAGTGAATGAGCTGAAGCCTGAGAGGGACGCCCCTTTTTAACGTTGCAGAACCCTCAAACCGAATCGCAAACCCTCAAAACGAATCGAAAAACCAGGACTCGCTTTTCAGAATCGAGACACGATTTGTAAATTATGGCACGTTGCTGGACACGACGTGCCACAATAGGACATGACGTGCCCTCCAAACCTGACACGAATCGGCATAGAATCGTGTCTGATTCGACCGATTCGGGATTCGTCCATGGTTTTGAGCGAATCCGGTTTCGTAGTTTGTCACTTTATGTAACGAGGATAAGTGGATTGTTCAAACTTATGAGAAATTGGTCATAAGGACTAGTGCTCATAGGAGACTTGTTAATTGTTGTAGTTAAACCCAAAAATGATATTCTTATGTTGGATCACGAATGTCTCACATGCTCTAAAGGAGCTTTAAATGAATGGTTTAATTGCATACTACTTGCTTGGGTTTTGTAAATGGGGTAGTGAGCTAAGTGGGATTTGTTACACCTCAGATTCATGTTAGTGTACCTTCTATATTTTTTGCAAAATGTGATGCATCTTATGAGCATATTATTTGTACCATTGTATCATGATGAGCCAAAATTGTGGTTATCTTTGTATTTAGGTATTTTATTGAGCTATGCTTAGATGATCTAATAATAGTGTTTGACCTAGATGGTATCTGAGGACCTTTTATGGTCGGTCATGGCCAACCTACTCATGTGGCTTAACTGAATTCCCCTTGGTGGCATTAAGTTGACACCATGTTAGTCATTTATGACTTGTGTTGATATGTGAGGGTCTTCTGATGGATCTACGAGGACACATTATCTAGGGGAACCTCTAGGCTCTCTGACTTCTTTATTTGTAAAAGTGTTGCTCATGTTGTAGAGATTGTCATACCCGTGGAAGCACACTTATTTCACGCCTAAATATGGACCCCAATATTATGTATTTATCACAGTTTGGCCATGGGCAATTGGAAATGATTTTGTAGTTGCTCATACAGTTTCACATTTCCCATGGTAGTTTCATAGATCTCAAGGTAGTTTATGTATCCTAAGGCACTGGTCACATTGGCCAAGGCACTTTTGGCTATTTCTATATGTATGGGTCTCCTCTTGACATGCCATGATGAAGATCCTTGAACACTCTTCTCTTTCTTCACTTTTGGAGCTACTCTTCACTTTATTTGAGGGTTGGCCCATTTGGAGGGCTTGTCTACTAGCCATTTGAGCACGTGTATCCTCTTTTTGACTTGGAGAGGGTTATTCCATCATTTATGGAGGTCACTTGCATGATATGAGGATGTGGTCTTATCTTGGAGACTTCGTTTGAGGACGTAGGAACACTTTTAGAGTATTTGTCTCCTTTTTTGGAGAATTTTCACTTTAGAGATGTGGATGTCCCATCATATGAGGCCGGGTGTTGGATTGTTCGAGGATTATTCTTCCTTGGGTGACAATTTCACCATGCTACCTAGGTTAAATTTAGTGATATTAGAAAATAATAAGGAATGAGAAGTATGTAAAAACCTCCTTTATAAATGGAGGCACTCCTCTCATTCAAAATGGTTGTTGTTGGCTACTTCCATTTTGAGAATACAACGTGTTGAATATCTACCTACTAGAGGTTTTGGTGTTAATTCTTGGAGCTCTCCCTTGGTTTATTTCTTGGTGCATCAAAGATTGATTGTAATAGTTCAAGAATTCGACAAGCTTTTGAGATCAATCCATTTGGGGGGGAGGTCTACCACTTGGAAGGAAGACATCCTAGGGTTTCATCTCTTTTTTTTCCTTTGTTAGTTTGGTAAAGTGCTCAATCCTTATCTTTGTTTTCCTTGTTAGTTCCTTGGAAAGGGTTTTTAGTATTTTATTTGGACTTAATAGTTTTTTTTCAACTGTGGTTCACGGTCACTGAGTGGCTGCTACATCCACGGGTAATAATCTGGGCAGATCCACCCAAAGGGATCTACCCACTGGCTTATCTGGTCGGGCCTAACTTTAAGGGCGTAAAGGAGATTTGACCCCGTGACCTCCCAATTGGAAAGGTACTTAGCAACGGAACTCGACCAATTGAGCTATCCCTTGGGGCTATTCAAACTTAATAGTTAATCTTGTTGGTGAAGGTGCTTTCTTTTGGACAACCCTTCTTCTAGGGCCTTTCTTTTCATAACTTAACTTGATTATTTAAGAGATTATTATCCCTTAAAGTTATAATCGTTTAACCTTAATCTTTTAAGGTAAGAAAAACCAATTCTTAGAGGAACATTCTTCTTGACCCCATAAGCCCTAGTAGTGTTAAGGCACTTGTATTCTCTCAACAACCAACCAAAAACCCTAAAGTTCAAAATATTTTATTTTATTTTGTTTAGAAAGAAATCTTATAGTGAAAAATCAAAGAATGATCATAATTTGAATCTTTTCCTAGTCTAGTGCAAAGTTCATTGATTGTTTCATTTCTTAGACTAGTTTTATTGAGGTTTTAAACTTTAAAACGACAAAACAACCCTATAGATGCTTTGGGGTCATAACTACCTTATTATTGGCTGATTTAAGGTTGCGTGAAATATGGAAAATACATAACAACAATAAAAATCAGGATTGGAAAAACCTTAATGCTAAGGTTTGATATTCAAATGTTCATTTTTTTTTTAATTTTTTTTTTTTTTTTTAATTTTAACTTTTTTTTTTTTTTATCTTGGAGGATCCCATCAGTGTGCCTGACATGTTGATCCAGGTGGATGTTGGTGGCCACCTACCTATCCCACTTGGACCCCCACAACTGTCTCTTTCAGTTTTTCAATTTCCTTATTTGTAGCACAATTTACTAGTTTTGGCAGTTTTTCGAGTCCTAAACTTTCGGAGCCATTTTGAGGCCCTAAACGACGTTTTTTGGGAAAACTGGGAGCAACATGGGTCCATGGACCAATGTTGTTCTTCCCAAAGTTGTAGTCCTTAGATAGATCTTTCTAACGAGGTATTGTGCGCGTCAAACAGAGATCGTATGCCAAAGTTACGACCCCGGGAAGTTGATGTACCAATTTACCCAAACAGGGCCCATAGTTTGGCGTTTCATCTCCTAGGGTTAGGTTTTTGGATGTTTAGGGTTTTCCATTGTTTCTCAACAATAAATAGGCCTTCGAGCCTCATTGTAACACAGTTTAGAGGCATGTAACCGCCACATCTCTTCTTAGAGATAAGCTACCATCGCCCTAGATGGTTTATTTCCATTTCTGTTTGTAAGCATATTTTAGTATTTTACATTAATGAAATGAAGTATTATTTTTGCTGCATCTCTGTATTTATGGTTATATCTTTAATTTGTTGTGTCCTTGTATAAATTCGGATCAGTGGTATCAGAGCGGTTTGCTCTTTCTCTGTTTTTCTTTGCATGTCCCCAACGAGGTCGGGATATAAGGAGCTAGGGCTTGAACTGGTCGAACCTTTGTAAGACCAGCCTCGCAAATCTTGACGACCTCCCATGGCGGATGAAAAGAAAGATGAGGTGGTAGGAGATCCTATCAAAATCTTGCTCAAAGAAGCCCTCAAGCGACAAAGGAGCGCGATGATGGACAACTTTGCCTAGATCCTTCAGCGGCTACCCATGGGCAACGCATCTACTTCCAACGGCTACTCTGGAAACGCCACACCCTTTAAGGTACAAGTTAACTTTGAAATCCCCATATTTGAGGGTCAGATAGACGCAGATGCCGTAGATAAATGGTTAAATCTGCTAGATGGTTATTTTTCTGTTCATGATTTTTCCAGTCGAGAAAAGATCACTTTTGCACTTCTCAAAGCAGCCCCCCACGTCAAGGACTGGTGGGAAACCTACTGCGAGCAGAAGGATGAAAGTACGGGCTCACTATTTTCAGCTGCACCCACTTGGAATTCATTCCAGGATGCCATCAAGGAGCAGTACTACCCTGTCAAGAGCTATGAGGACAAATACATAAAGTGGACCATGCTGCGGCAAGGAAGGGACCAAGATGTGCCAGAGTTCACAAATATTTTTCATACCCTTCGCACAAAGTTGGGTATCAAGGATTCTGAGCTGCATTTGGTACTCAAATATCGCGGCTGCCTACACAGGTACATCTAGGACGAGATGGAGTTCTTGAACATCTCCTCGCTCGACGCAACATACTGATACGCTGTCAAGATCGAGCAGAAGTTTAAACAAAAGAAGCAAGACTTTGGATCTGCAAATCCGAAGAACAAAGGACAAAACCAAGGCGGGGTGACCCAAGACAACTCGTCGAAGCCGCAAGAAAAGAACAACACCACAAAGTCAAAGAAGGACAAAGGAAAGTGGTGTGAGTTCCATAAGAGCCCCACTCATAACACAAGTGTCGGACCAAACAATTGCTGGTGGCCGAGTTGAAGGCTTCAGAATCAGATACATGTTCTGACCCTGAGTTAGAACTCGACAAGGGGAATGACAAAGGGAAGCAAATCATTGATGCGGAGCCCAGCGCCACTGTTGCCACCGCCCAAGTCCAGAAGAATGAGCCCAAAGATCTAGAGGAGGGGGAGCGTCTTTTCCACTCACAGATGTGGGTGAAGGGTTCGCCGTTGCAATTCATTGTCGATGGTGGCAGCCAAAATAACCTCATTTCGGCAGAGGTCGTGAAGCGGCTGGGACTACCAACCATACCACACCCGCAACCGTACAATATTGGGTGGCTTCACCAAGGACGAGATCTCCGAGTCCGCTAACAGTGCCACCTTCCCTACAACATCAAGCCCTTCACAAATGAGGTATTGTGTGATGTTGCACCTCTTGATGTTTGTGATGTATTATTAGGCCAACCATATTTGTGGAGGTGACATGCTGTATATGAGTTAAGGCCTCACGCTGTTATTATTTCTTTGTGTAATACATTATACAGGATATCGGAGGTAGCCCCACCTACCGCCACTTCTTTGATCTTTGCTAAGAAAGGCAGTAAGCTCATCTCCCAGACTAGGAAATTTATTTTCTTTCTGGTTCGCCCTCAAAGTAAGGGAAAGATCGTAGCCACATCCATGAACCCAGCGGAGGGTTCCTCCATGCAGCAACAACAACAGATGGATACGGTCATGAAAGAATACAGGAACATCTTCTCCTCACCCACAGGGGTACCGTTGCACTGTCAGGTCAAGCATTCGTCTGATCTAACTTCCGGAGCACCTCTACCCAACGGGCCAATCTATCGCCACTCCATTCTGGAAAATGCCAAGTACAAGCAGTGACATGATCAGAAGTTCAGACCACTCCGATATGGTCCTTACACCAGTACCAAGGCCGTGGTAAACAATGCTTTGGAGCACAACATTCCCCCATTCCTTCGCTTGCTCTGAGTGTTCAATGTGGACCGCCCTCGACCATGCTTCCCACCATTACTGGACACAGCAGAGGTTGCAGAACAGCTCACCTGGGACCAAGTTCAGTAGAAGTTTTCTCATCTCATGGAGGAACTCAACGCAATGGGGACCATTGCTTCCTAAGGGGGGAGGAATGATCCAGGTGGATGTTGGTGGCCACCTACCTATTCCACTTGGACCCCCCAACTGTCTCTTTCAGTTTTTCAGTTTCCTTATTTGTAGCACAATTTACTATTTTTGGTAGTTTTTCGGGTCCTGAACTTCCAGAGCTGTTTTGAGGCCCTAAACAACTTTTTTTTGGGAAAACTGGGAGCAACATGGATCCATGGACTGATATTGCTTTTCCCAAAGTTGTAGTCCTCAGAGAGATCTTTCTAACGAAGTATTGTGCGTGTCAAACAGAGATCGTATGCCAAAGTTACGACCCCAGGAAGTTGACATACCAATTTACCCAAACAGGGCCCACAGTTTGGCGTTTCATCTCCTAGGGTTAGGTTTTTGGATGTTTAGGGTTTTCCATTGTTTCTCAACAATAAATAGGCCTTCGAGCCTCACTGTAACACAGTTCAGAGGCATGTAGCCACCACATCTCTTCTCAGAGATAAGCTACCATCGCCCTAGCTGGTTTATTTCCATTTCTGTTTGTAAGCATATTTCAGTATTTTACATTAATGAAATGAAGTATTATTTCTGCTGCATCTCTATATTTATGGTTATATCTGTAATTTGTTGCGTTCTTGTCTAAGTCCCGATCACATGTAACTACAAATAAACCTTTGGGGGTCTACGACTTGTCCTCCTCTCCGTAAATCAGGTCACAACTGGGGGGATTTGAACCTTGGATCTCTCAGTTTTCATAGATTTCACATTACTTAGATCACTAATTGCGCTGCCCCCCGGGACCAAATGTTCATTATTATTGATACCTAGCTTGTATTTCATTTTTAGAATATTGTGAAATGTTTATATTACATTTCTAGAGTGAAATTGATCTCTAATGTGCTTACGATTGTTTATTTTTCATTTGGAGATCCTCTTGGATAAGGTAGAGTTTTAGAAACCATTCAAAAGTCAATAGACTTAACAATTTTGAAGGTTTTAGGATTGGCATGATTGGAATGTTTCCATTGGATTTCGTCACATTTGAGGGTATGGAACTAGTATTTAATCAAGAGCACCAAGCCTTTTATGTGCCTGGATGTTGGTGGCATTGATTGTTGAACTCTTCTGTCATGACCCTAGGAAAAATGCACCCTTCACTCAATCAAAATCACTGATTTGGCTTGTCAACTTTTTCTATCTTATTTTAATTCTTAGAGGTTGATATTGATGATGAAGATCCCAATATAGATTAGTGTTTTGATGATATGTAGTTATTTGTTGTAGCATGATTTTTTTGGACTCTAGAGGCAATTTAGAACCCCTTTGTTGATGTATTTTTCGTTTAGAGATGGATTGCATTCAGAGCTATTGCGTTTTTTTTTGGTAAGGTAAACATTTCTATTTCTGATTTCAAAAAACACATACATAATAGGAAAATGTCTATTCAGGCCTTGCCACTAGTGAAACCAAACTAGGTACAAAATTGAAGTTTGATAAGAAACCATTAAAATATCTTATTGATGTCCAACAATTTAGAAAAGAAACTAGCTTGTCTATTTGGGACATAACGACCATAATCTAACTGAAAAGCTATGTGTTGAACTTGAATATTAAAAGCATAGAATTGATGGAAGACCTTCATTTAGATTGATCAAATTTTGAGGCCTTAAACTGCAATAGGCTTTTTGTTTCTCCTAGGTGAGCAACTAGAGTTTAAGGGGATGCCCAATTGTGCTTCTATGTGGCTAAGTTTGTGATCTAGTGATTGCATGCTGTGTTGCATCTCGTCCAACATCAATAAGATTTCTTCTCTGGTGTCATTGTGGTCCAGTAGAACTCTGCAATAAGATTTCTTCTCTGATGTCATTGTGGTCCAGTAGAACTCTGCGCATCAGAAGCTTAAGATGCCAATAAATGTTAACAATAGGCATATGTTGGTTGTATCTACCATGAGAATGACTTGTGTCAAGAACGCAATCACCCACTTCAGTCAAGACCCCAGTGTCGATCAGGGAATGCTTGTTGATTTTTAATGTACATTGGACAAGTGGTTTCCCATGGGTTAGTCTCTACCTAGGGAAAAGTGTTCAAAATAATTCTTTTCCTAAGTGTGGCTTTATAAAGTGAAAGTGACTTTATAAGTGGTAAAGTCAATGTTAAATTATAAAGTGAAAAGTGACTTTAGACATAAAATACAAAATGGGTACTTTATTTAATGGGTGAGTTAAAAAATATAAAGTGAGAATTAAATGCACATTTATTCTCATCCCTTGATCTAAATGAATCTGAGCCATTAGATCTTAGGGTTGCCCAAAAGTCATTTAGGGAAACAAAAGGGGAAAAGAAGAGAGAGATTGCATTCATTCTTCATGAGAGCAAATTGGAGAAAGGAGGCTGAGAGCTAGAGAAAAGTTCTGAAGGAGAAATTTGTTGCAGCAAGCTGAAGGAGTGATTTATGGGCAAACCTGGGCACGAAAATCAAGGCATAGAAGACAACATAAGGTACAGAACAAACATCATTTAATGTTGTGAGCTGCATGTTGTTCGAGAGAAGTTTTTGATTTTTTTTGAAAAATCCGTACAGTCCGTACAATGGCACGGAAACCCATATAGTTCGTATCCGTACAATACATATTTTCAGCTTCAAGTGGACATGGAAATTGAGGCAAACTGGGGACGGTTTTCCCTGGAGAAGATTGAAGGGGTTTTGCCTGGGTCTAGGTTGACCAAAAATTTGTGTATTTTTATGTGTGTTGCTGGGCTGCTTACGTCCATATTTATTTTCAGCATATGTTGACAGTCCCATGTGTTTTAATCTGAAAATTTCATTTCCAGAATTCTATATGTTGAATGTATGTTTATGGGAAAGGACATTTAACTGAAAGGGAGTGATAAGGTGAAATTAAAATTGGGTTGGGATTGCAGGATACTTTTTAGTCATCAAATTTCAAAATGATATCAGAGGTACAGGCTGAAAATTGCAGTTTGAACAATCGATAGTAGTTTGGGACAACAAACAGTGGTTTGGACAACAAACTGAATTTTTGGACAACAAACTCAGTTTGGACAACACACTGATATTTTGGGATAACAAGGTGAAATTTCACATAGACTGAACTTTTGGGACAACAAGGTGTGCTGGAAAGTTCATTTCTCCATTTTCTTGGTTTTGTAAATTTTGGACAACAATCATGGCCATGTTCTTAAGGATAGAGGACAGACTGGATGGGATATACAGTTAAGTTGTTTGGAAGGAAAAAATTCAGACAGTGTTTGAGGAGGCAACAGTTTGGGACATAGTGCGGCAAGTGGTTGCACCTCTACTGCTGCAGATGAACTCGCTGAATTCAAAAAAAATAATGCAAAGGCAAAAATGATTTTGATGGACAGTTTGAAGGATCATGTGGTTTCTCAGGTGAGAGGAAACACATATGCATATCAGATTTGGATAGCTCTAACCACTCTCTATCAGAGTACCAATGAGAGCAGGAAGATGGTACTCAAAGAACAATTGAAGAACATCATGATGACAAAGGTTGAAAGTGTAGTTCATTATCTTAGCAGGGTCAAACAGGTACGTGATGATTTCACTGCTATTGGTGACGCAGCTACACCCACAAAGTTAGTCAGGATAATTGTAGCGGGACTTCCTAAGTCTTGGGAGGTCTTTGGAGATGTTGTTACCTTTAGGGAGAATCTTCCCAATTGGGACAGATTCTGGGATGATTGTGTGCAGCATGAGATACGAAACACTAACAATGGTGGGGTGAAGATAGCAGATGAGGAGGATGTAGCCTTGATAGCCAGGGGGAAGAACAGAGGGAAGGTCGAGAAGGGGGCCTCATCAGATGGGGCTAAGGGAAAGGAGAAGAAGAAGAAGAAAGATACAGATATGTTCAAAGTCAAATGTTGGGCATGTCAGAAGATGGGACACTATGCTGCTACGTGTCTTGAGAGGAAGAACAAGGGGAAGAAGGGTACTGCAACTTCAATAGAGGTGGAGCAGTTTGCTTCACAGTTTGACAAGGACTTTGCATTTATTACTTCTACATCTAGTAGGAGTACATCATCCGATGTGTGGTACATAGATAGTGGGGCTTCCCGCCATATGACAGGTGCACGGGAGTTCTTTTCAGAGCTTGCAGAGAGGGCACTTGATATTGAGATTGTACTAGGAGATGACCACACTGTGAGAGCTGTTGGTGTGGGGACTGTGACCTTTGAGAGGGAGTCTTTGCCTCCTTTGAAGGTCATGGATGTTTTGTATGTTCTGGGGATGAAGAAGAACTTGATTTCAGTGTCTGCTATGGAGGAGAAGGGGTTTGACGTCACTTTCTCAAGAGGGAAGGTATTGATGCATCCCAGGGGAGCTTCTATCACTTCGGCCAAAGTGATTGGAGTCCGCTCTAGAAAACTACACAGGTTCAATTTTCAGTCAGCAGGAGAATTGGTGAGTAGCAGATTTGGTAACACTCACACTAGTACCACCAGCAGTAGAGACTTGTGCGAGTTATGGCACTGAAGGATGGCACATATGCATCATGGAGCTTTGAGAGTACTGAGGGAGATCACTAATGGAGTTCTTGATTTCAGTGTCGAGCATTATGAGGTTTGCAGATGGTGTGCTTTGGGGAAGTACACCAAGTTACCATTCCCAGCGAGCGACAACAGATCTACATGTTTACTAGACTTGATTCATACTGATGTTAGTGGTCGTATGTCTCATGTGTCTTTTGGTGGTTATGAGTATTATGTTATATTCATTGATGACTACTCTAGGAGGACTTGGATATATTTCCTGAAGACCAAGGGTGAGGCCTTCAGTCGCTTTAAAGGGTTCAAAGCTCTTGTGGAAAAGCAAAGAGGTAGGAAGATTCAGGGCTTGAGGTCAAACAATGGTGGTGAGTACACCGATGGTGGGTTTTCTGTCATCTGTGCACAAGAGGGCATTAGGAAAGACTTCACGGTTCCTTACAACCCCCAGCAGAATGGGGTGTCTGAAAGGAAGAACATAGCTATTGTTGGGGCTGCTAGAGCGATGATTCATGATCAGGGGTTGCCTTTGTTTTTGTGGGTTGAGGCTTGCAATATTGTTGTTTATCTTCAGAACAGGAGTCCTCACAGAGTATTGGGGAATATGACTCCGGAGGACTCTTTCACTGGAGAGAAGCCTCATATGGGACATCTTCATATCTTTTGATGTCTCACATATTCTTATATCCCTAAGGAGCAGAGGACGAAGATGGAACCGATGGCAGAGAAGGGTATTTTTATGGGTTACAGCGAGACTTCGAAGACCTATCGGATCTTCATTCCTTCTAAATGGAGAGTGGTGATTAGGAGGGATGTGAAGTCCGAGGAGGAGAGGGCCTATCGAAGATCACGGGAGTATGATGAGTCACAAACTTCTCCTCAGCAGGGAGGTCAGGTACAGGGAGCAGGACCTTAGGGTTCTGGATTGATTCGTACAGGAGGTACTTCAGTGTCAGTGACATCTGGAGCACCAGTATTGAGTTCACCGAGCACTTCTTTAGGGAGTCCACTAGTACAAAGTTCACATGGCACTTCAGCGGACACAAGCACAGGTGCTGGTATAGGTTTTTAGAGGACAGGTGCTGATACAGGTACACCAGGGTCAGTTGGCAGACCTTCATTCACTAGACTGGGGGGCAAAGGGTGAGGTTCCCTATGGGGAAGCTTCTTCAGGGAAGAAGAGGCCCAAGTGGCTTCAAGACACCTTGAAGGAAGCCGAGTCCGTTGGTCCTCCGAAGAGGGTGAACAAGGAGAGTGTGCCACTTGAGCGGTTTTGCAGTTATGTAGCCAAGGCTACCAACATTGTTGACTCTGAGCCTACTAGCTATGAGGAGGCAGCCAGTCAGGAGGTATGGAGAGAGGCTATGGTGGAGGAGTATGCCTCTGACATTAAGAGCAATGTTTGGGAAGTGGTGCCTAGGCCTGAGGGCAAGTCAGTTGTGACTTCCAGGTGGCTCTACAAGATCAAGCATGCTGCGGATGGCAGCATTGAGAAATTTAAGTTGAGGTTTGTGGCTAGAGGGTTCTCACAGATAAAGGGAGTTGACTATGATGAGACCTTCGCTCCCGTAGCTCGGTACACCTCTATCCGGCCCCTTATTTCTATTGCTGCAGAAATGGGTTGGCAGATCCATCAGATGGGTGTGAAGACCACATTTTTGAACGTAGTTATAGAGGAGGAGGCGTATTTTGAGCAGCCATAGGGCTTTGAGGTACTTGGGCAGGAGACCCATGTATGCCAGTTGAGGCGAGCACTCTACGGCTTAAGCAAGCTCCGAGAGCTTGGTATTCGAGGATTGATACTTGCAGCAAATGGATTTCACGAAGAGTGATGCAGATCCAAACCTATACTACATTGTTGTAGGGGATGATCCACTCATTCTTGTGTTGTATGTTGGTGACTTGTTCATTACTGGGGCAGAGAGGCTGATTAGTGGTTGCAAGGTGGATCTTGCTATGGAGTTCGAGATGAAGGACATTGCGCTGATGCATTACTTTTTGGGGCTTGAGGTGTGGTAGGAGGAGGGGCATATCTTTCTGGGGCAGGGGCAATATGTTGTGGATGTGTTGAGCAGATTTCACATGGCAGACTGTAGACCCATGTCTACACCTGTGATCACCAATTGGAAGAAGCTTCATGCTTTAGATTCTAGTTTGGTAGATCCCACATTGTATAGGCAACTTATTGGGTCCTTGATGTATCTGGTCAACACTAGGCCAGATATATGCTTTGCTGTGAACACACTTAGCCAGTTCATGGTTGAGCCTAGGACGGTGCATTGGTAGTTGCAAAGCACATTCTTCGCTACATGCAGGGGACTGTTGATTATGGTTTGGACTATAGGCAGGGAGATGGAGTGAGGTTGGCAGGTTACACAGATTCAGATTGGGCAGGGTGTGCTTCTGATAGGAAAAGCACTTCAGGGTGTTGCTCCAGATTGGGTTTGACAGTTGTGTTGTGGTTCAGTCGAAAACAAAAGTTAGTTGCTTTGAGCTCTTCTGAGGTTGAGTATATGGCTTCTAGCCAGGCTAGTTGTGAGGCCATTTGGCTTCACAAGTTGTTGTATGGCCTATTTGATTAGGAGTTGAGACCGACGTTTATTCACTGTGATAATCAAAGTTGCATTATACTCACAGAGAATCCAGTGTTTCATGACAGGTCAAAACACATTGACATCAGATATCATTTCAGTAGGGACTATGTTCAGAAGGGGGTAGTGAAGCTGGAGTATATATTGACAGATGAGCAGGTGGCCGATGTTCTCACGAAGTCCTTGCCAAGAGGCAATCATGTCCATTTCAGGGACAAGATGGGTGTGGTGAGAAACACTTTCCTCGGTAAGAGGGAGTGTTGATTTTTAATGTACCTTGGACAAGTGGTTTCCTATGGGTTAGTCTCTCCCTAGGGAAAAGTGTCCAAAATAATTCTTTTCCTAAGTGTGACTTTATAAAGTGAAAGTGACTTTATAAGTGGTAAAGTCAATGTTAAATTATAAAGTGAAAAGTGACTTTAGACATAAAGTACAATGTGAGTATTTTATTTAATGGGTGAGTTAAAAAATAGAAAGTGAGAATTAAATGCACATTTATTCTCGTCCCTTGATCTAAATGAATTTGAGCCATTAGATCTTAGGGTTGCCCAAAAGTCGTTTAGGGAAACAAAAGGGGGAAAAGAAAAGAGAGACCACATTCATTATTCATGAGAGCAGATTGGAGAAAGGAGACTGAGAGCTAGAGAAAAGTTTTGAAGGAGAAATTTGTTGCAGCAAGTTGAAGGAGTTATTTATGGGCAAAGCTGGGCACATAAATCAAGGCATAGAAGACACCAGAAGGTACAATACGAACATCATTTAATGCTATGAGTTTCACGCCATTCGAGAGAAGTTTCTTTTTTTTTTTGAAAAATCCGTACAATGGTACGAAAATCCTTACAGTGCATACGAAATCCGTACAATACAGTCCATACAATCTATATCCGTATAGTACATATTTTTAGCTTCAAGTTGGCATAGAAATTGAGGCAAAGTGGGCACAGTTTTCAAGGAGTTTTGGGTTGAAGAGATAAGTTGTATTTTGTTGTTTTGTTTCGTCTGCAAATATATTTTTCCTGAACTTGAAAGATAAATAAATTTGAAGAGCTCTCTAACAGGTTTTCCCCGGAGAAGATTGAAGGGGTTTTGCCTCGGTCTAAGTTGACCAAAAATTTGTGTGTATTTTTATGTGTGTTGCTGGTTTGTTTATGTCCTTATTTATTTTCAGCATGCATTGACAGTCCCATGTGTTTTAATCTAAAAATTTCATTTCCAAAATTCTATATGTTGAATGTATGTTTATGGGAAGGGCCATTTATCTGAGTGGGAGTGATAAGGTGAAATTAAAACTGGGTTGGGATTGTAGGAAACTTTTTAGTCATCAAATTTCAACAATGCCATTCCTCGATAATCTCACGCTTAGCCTATTATATCTATGTTTGGATGGGTTAAGGGGTATGGTCCCTGTAGCGCTAGGTTGAGCTCACTGCTCTCGCTTGAGCTTGAGAGCCTTCAAGATTGCGCTGATAGGGAATGCCACGACAAATGCGAGCTTGTTGGCGAGGCATGGTCAACCAAAGGAGAAAGTAAAACCACGAGCGAGGAGAAAGGACTAAGAGAAACCTATGATATGGTTGAGGAGGGACTAGAATGGGACCGAGAGTGCAAGAAGATGAGGAACAACGAGAAGGCGGGGCTGCGATTCAAATTGCAGGAAGAGAAGCTTTGGGTGTAGAAGGAAAGAGCCATGAGGCCAAAAGATGATGGAGAGGGTAGTCAGGGAGGAGGGTGGAAAAAGCTGAATAGATTGCAACTTGGAGAGGAGGAAGATGAGAAAGAAAAGTAAACTTCCACAGAGAGGTTGAGAGGTCAAGATAACTAGAGATAAAACAATCCAAGATGAGTGAGAATAAATAGTTGCTCTGGTAGAATATGTTGAAAAGTGGTAGCTGAGGGAGCAATTTCCCCATTATGGAAGCCCTACAAACCCTAAAGAGACCCCTCTTCCACTTGGGAAAAATCAAATTTTCACATGGAAAAATATTATTATTTCGTTGGTTGGGATCAACATGAAAGTCAACAAGTCGGCTTAGAGAGAGAAATTGACCCTTGTATGACATAACTCCCATATAAATATGAGTTCGTTGACTTCACTTGGAGGCATCATCACAACATCATATCTTCTTCATTTGGTTCAATATCTTTTGAAAATTGCAGGGTCGAGTTCACACGTGCGAAGAGAGGAGAAGAGATTTTGTTTGACCAATGTTTACCTTATGTTTTCGGCCTACTTTGACCAATGTTGACTTTGGCTACTTTACTTGGTTTGACTGATTTTCTGATCTGTTTTGGGAGGCCGAATTTAGGGAGACTTTGACTGATTTGACCTCGGCATTTTGACCATATTTGACTGCATATCTGAGCAGGGTTTGATCGTAGGTTGACTTTGAAGGTTGATCGAATTGTTGGCATAATTTTAGGACTGTTTTGACTGAGTTTCACTAAAGAAGGTAGTCCACATTTATTGTTGCTTTGACCAAATTCTTCTGAGCTATTTGACTGGTTAGGGTTGCTATTGACTATTGTTGATTGGACTTCCACAGGGCCGAAAATTGCAGACTGGTACTCTGACCAAATTTGACTTTAGCTCTCATCATTGATTGGTTTTTGGATTGCTGATTTGGAAAGTCAAGGATTTGACTTTGACTCATTAATGGATGTACTATTTTCTGTTGAACATCTGATGAATATCAAATAGAAGAAGAATTTGGTTGGGTTTTCCCCTTTGTGGGGTTTTTCCCTGGTCTTTGACCTAAATCTTTGTGTCCCGTCGATCTTGGTTGTCTTCTATTGTGCATATTTTTTACTGTTTTATTTACAATTGCTTACTGTGATTGGGTGATTGAATCAAATTGGAAAAGTCAATGCTTCTGGAAAAAGAAATTGTTTAGTAATTGTTACAACATAGAACATTGTGAAAAATTAACATGGTACTAGAGCTGAGGTGAAGACAAGCCCAAGGGGACAAGAGTAGTCACCCCTTGAAGATATCTTATTTGCTGTTGAATATTATTTGACTTGGTCAAGATGTCTAGCTCATACTTCAAGGTTTAGGAGAAACTAAATGATTCCTCCAACTTTGCTGCTTTGAGGGCAAGGCTGGATCTGACATTGGAAGAAAATGACGTTATGGAATATGTTGAAGGCAAGGTACCTAAGCCTCTGGAGAATGCAACTGATGCTGTCAAGTCCAAGTACAAGAAAAGAGAAATCAAAGCTAAAAGGATCATTATTGATTCCTTGAAGGATCATCTGATTACTTATGTGTCAAAGATGAAGAAGTCCAAGGAAATGTATGAAAAGATGATTGGAATGCATGAGGTCAACAATTTGAGCCATATCATTACTTTGAAGAATCAACTCAGGGACATCAAGATGAACAAAGGTGAGGCCATTCAAGAATGCTTCATGAGGATATCTCAAGTCAAGGATCAACTTTTGTCTATTGGTGAAATTATACCTGATAGAGAGCTGGTGTTGGTTACACTTGGAGGCCTCCCTATGTATTGGGAGACATTTATCACAACCATTAGCAACAATGACAAGCTCCCCACATTTGATGAGCTCTTGGGCATGTGCGCTCAATAGGAGTCCGGGATGATCTCTAGAGGAAGAATTCAAAACCATGATGAAGGAGAACCTACTGCATTTTCTGCTCAAGCCAAGAAGAAGAAAGAGAAAGGAAGGCCCTCAAATTGGAAGTCAAGAAAGCAAGGTCAAGGATTCAAGAACAACAATGAAGGATTCAAGAACAACAATAGAGGATTCAACAAGGACATGTCCAAGATCTAATGCTACAATTGCCGCAAGCATGGTCACTATGCCTGTGATTGTTCAAAAGAAAGAAGTGCTCCAAGGAACAACTCTGATCGAAGAGGGAAAAGAGGAGGACCCCCCTGCCCGAGAAGAGACTCATTGTCCTCCGAAGAGATCAAGGAATTCAAGGTATGATAATAATGCAACTGAAACTCAATCCGAGTACTTTCTTGTTTCTGCTCTTTCTAGTTCCTCTCCTCTAGATTCTTTTGATAGTTGGTTAGTAGATAGTGGGGCTTCTAGACATTTCACTGGTTATAGAGAAGTCCTCTGAAACTTGGTTGAGAGGGAGTCAGATTTGAAGATAATACTTGTAGACAATTCTACATATCCTATAAAGGGGTTCAAATCTGTTTCTTTTCATTTTAATTGTGGTAAAATTATACATCTACATGATGTCCCATATGTACTGGGATTAAAGAAGAACTTTGTCTCAATTTCTGCCATGGAAGACAAGGGTTTCAAGTTTGCATTCATTAATGGGAATGTCCTTGCTTGGCCAAGGAGAACTAGTATGAAAGATGCCTTCACACTTGGGACTAGAAATGAAGGCCTATATAAAGTTTGTGGGAGCCCTATTTGAGGCTTGGTTCATGATGCTTCTAGTCAACGTGAGTTGTGACACCGAAGATTTGCACACCTTCATTACAAATCTCTAACTGATTTGGCAAGGGTTTTAGGGATGCCATGGATTCACATACACTGTGAAAGTGCCTGTCAAGATTGTGCAAGTGGAAAACATGTCAAGGGACCATTCCCTTCTAGTAGTAGCAAGTCTAATGGAATACTTCAACTTATACATTCTGATCTTTGTGTACCTATGCTTATGACCTCTCTTGGTTGCTATTTGTACTATATAATCTTTGTGGATGAATTTTCCCACAAGGCATGGATTTTCTTCTTAAAGAAAAAGGACCAAGCATTTGACATGTTCATGGACTTCAAGGCACTGGTGGAAAATCAAACTGGAAAAATGATCAAAATTTTGAGGACTAATAATGGAGGAGAATTCACTTCAAATGAATTCATAAACTTCTGCAAGGAAGCTGGAATCAAGAAGGAGACCATCATACCTTCAAACCCTAAACAAAATGGTTTAGCTGAAAGGAAGAACATGATTGTCATGGAAGCAACCAAAGCTATGTTGCATAATCAAAAGTTGCCAGTGTTTCTATGGGAAGAAGCTGCTAACACTGCAATTTGTGTTCAAAATAGAACTCATAACTGAGTCTTAGGTGACAAGACTCCCGAAGAAGCCTTCACAGGTATGAAGCCTAAGTTTAGACACTTGAGGATCTTTGGCTGTGTCATTTACTTTCATGTGCCGAAGGGGATGAGGACCGAGCTGGAAGCTTCAGGAAAGAAAGGTACTTTGTTGGTTGTTGTGAAATTTCTAAAGCTTATAGAATATATGTACCTAGTCAAAGGAATATATAGTTTAGCAGGGATATGACATTTGATGAAGATGTTTCTTTTGGGAAAGCAAGGGCCACTCCTCCCCTTGCCAATGTTGAGAGAAAGGAGGATGCCATGGATGTGCAAGAAAAGTCTCCTTTGCGTGAGCTTGAGCCTGATTTTGCAAATGAACCCATGGCACACATGAATCCTTTGGATCGCCCTCCATGCAATCCTTCCTCTAGTAAGAAGAGACCATTATGGCTTCGTGACACTTTACAGGATGCTGAGAGACACTCTGCTCCGAGAGGAACCTTAAGAGATAGCAATAAGCCATGTCGATACCAGGGTTACATTATAGCTATGAGCAACATTATATAGGCTGAACCATGCACTTTTGAAGAAGCCTTGAAAGAACAAGTTTGGAAGGATGCTATGGCTGAGGAATATGAGTCCATCATGAAGAGTGATGTATGGGAAATTGTTCTGAGACCAAAGATAAATTTGTTGTGACTTCAAAGTGGATCTACAAAATTAAGCATGGTGCTGATGGAAGTGTTGAAAAGTACAGGGCGAGGTTTGTAGCCAGAGGATTCTCCCAAAAAGAGGGAGAGGACTATGATGAGATTTTTGCACTTGTTGCCCGATATACTATCATTCGATCTATCATTGCTCTTGTTGCTAGCTAGGGGTGGACACTTCATCAGATGGATGTGAACGCTGCATTTGTACATGGCATTCTCAAGGAAGAAGTATACTTGGAGCAACCACGGGGCATTGAGGAGCATGACAAGAAGACTCGTGTGCAGGTTGAAGAAAGCCCTTTATGGATTAAAGCAAGCGCTTAGGGCTTGTTATGCTCATATTGATAACTATCTAATTAAGCTTGGATTTACTAGAAGCAATGCTGATCCAAACCTTTACTACAAAGTTGACCAAGGTATGCCTTTGATTCTGGTAATATATGTTGATGATTTATTCTTGACAGGTGGAGAGCCTCTTATTCTCCAGTGTAAGAGGGAGCTGGACTTTGAGTTTGAGATGAAAGACCTGCACTACTTCCTAGGTTTAGAGGTGTGGCAGAGACTTGGTGAGATTTTCCTTTCTCAAGGAAAATATGTTGTCAAGTTGTTGGAAAGATTTGGAATGGAGTACAAATCCATGGCCACACCAATGGCAATAAACTTCAAAAAGTTATGTGGTGAAGCTACGAGACCTAATCTGGCAAATCCTTCTAAGTATTGATAGCTGATTGGGGCATTGATGTTCTTAGCGAACACGAGACTAGACATATGCTTTGTTGTTAACACCTTGAGTTAATTTATGGTGGAGCCATTACATACACATTGGGTTGCTACTAAACATGTGCTGAGATATTTACATGGAACTATTTATCATGGATTGAGATACACTGCCTGAGACTTGAGACTTCATGGATACACAGATGCTGATTGGGCTGGAAATGTTGTTAATAGGAAGAGGACATATGGGTGCTTCTTTAGCTTGGGGTTTGACATGATTTCCTAGATGAGCCAGAAGCAGAAGTTTGTTGCTTTGAGTACATTAGAGGCAGAATACATTGCTACTAACATGGCTAGTTGTGAGACAGTGTGGTTGAGAAAGCACTTTGGAGAGTTTTTTGAGTAGGTACTGGACACAACTGTGATTTATTCCGATAATAAGAGTGGGATCCGACTTTCAGAGAATCCCGTGTTTCATGACAGGTTCAAGCACATTGAGATTATATATCACTATATCTGGGATATGGTGCAGAGAGGATCAATAAGGATCTAACACATTTCCACTGATGAGCATATAACTAACATTCTTAACAAGCCTTTTCCGAAAGGGAAGTTTTTGATCTTCAAAGAGCAACTTGGATTGGTGGATGTGACCCTTCCAGGAAGGGGTCACAACTGATCACGAACACTGAGCTTTGGGAGCTCTTGGGGGCATGGAGTACTCCTTAGAACTATAGGGTTTGGAGGATCCTTATCATTTTGATAAGTTGATCTTCCCTAGTCAAGTCCGGTACTTGACGGAGTACATACCCCAACATGCATCCTACCCACAAGCCAAACTTGTTAGATTGCCAGCAACTCATCTGGCCAATGAGTGAGGAGACTTCGGTTTGGAGGATCTTACCTATGGTAGACACATCTGGTAAATTGATCTCCCTAAGTCTGGGATGCATGGTGTTCAACCACTTGATCATTATGGATCATGTTGGATAACTATGGATCATGTTGGATATGACATAGGGTTTGGAGGATCTTTACCAAGGAGTGGTAAATTGATCTCCCCTATTGTCATTGATTCAGGGTTTGGAGGATCTATATGCTAGTGGTAAATTGATCTCCCCTATGATGATTCTTCTTCTTTAGATCGAGACATCATTGTTCAACAAAGATGAGAAGAGGTGAGTTGAGACGAGATGAGATATGATGCAGCAATGATGAGACATATGATACAGATGGAACTTCCTGCCTAGCTGAGAGGTAGTGTTGAAAATTGGCAGCTGAGGGAGCAATTTTCCCATTAAGGAAGCCCAACAAACCCTAAAGAAACCCTTCTTCCACTTGGGAAAAATCAAATTTGCACATGGAGAAATATTATTATTTCGCTGGTTGGGGTCAAAATGAAAGTCAACAAGTCAGCCTAGAGAGAGAAATTGACCCTCCTAATTCTCATATAAATATGAGTTTGTTGACTTCACTTGGAGGCATCATCACAACATCACATCTTCATTTAGTTCTATATCTTCTGAAAATTGCAAGGTTGAGTGCACACATGCGAAGGGAGGAGAAGAGCTTCTGTTTGACCAGTGTTGACCTTCTGTTTTCAGCCTACTTTGACCAGCGTTGACTTGGGCTACTTTGACTTGGTTTGACTGATTTTCTGATCTGTTTTGGGAGGCTGAACTCAGGGAGACTTTGACTGATTTGACCTGGGCACTTTGACCATCTTTGACTACGGATCTGAGCAGGGTTTCACCGCAGGTTGACTTCGAAGGTTGACCAAATTATTGGCAGAATTTCAGGACTGTTTTGACTGAGGAATAATCTTTGACTGAATTCTTCGGAGCTATTTGACCGTTGATTTTGATTGGTTAGGGTTGCTGTTGACTGGATTTCCACAGGGCCGAAAATTGTAGACTGTTACTTTGACAAGATTTGACTTTATCTCATCATTGATTTGTTTTTGGATTGCTGATTTGGAAAGTCAAGGATTTGACTTTAACTCATTAATGGATGTACTATTTTCTGCTGAACATTTGATGAATATCTAATAGAAGAAGAATCTGGTTGGGTTTTCTGCTTTGTGGGGTTTTTCCATCATCTTTGACCTAAATCTCTGTGTCTCTTTGATCTTGGCTGTTTTCTATTGTGCATATTGTTTATTGTTCTATCTACAATTGCTTACTGTTATTGGGTAATTGAAAATATATTGGAAAAGTGAATGCTACTGGAAGAAGAAATTGTGTAAGTAATTGTTACAACATAGAACATTGTGAAAAATTAACAGAATACCTATCCATAAGTGCCTTGAATAAAGCTGGCTTGCTCCATGCATTGCCATAATTCAATTTTGAGTGCACCTTGAACGAGCGAAAGTTTGCAACCCATGTGTGCACTGAATCCATGTTAAATTGTATTTTGGTTATTTGCACCCTTACTTTCTATACATATGAGAAACTTTGCCTATTTGTGTATAATGGTTTGGATTCATATGGATGCACATGAATATTTATGTTTTTTTCAAAATTTGAATATTTATGTATTTTTGGTCAACTGTATTTTTTCGGTTTGTTTTTTCAGTTCTGGTTTGGTTCACATATTTGGAGTTGATTGGTTTGATGACTGGTCTGGTTCTGATAACATTGGTTGTGATATCTGATGGTTGCACAGACGGGAAGGGCAGGACCATTACTAATTTTTTTTGTGTCCCATGTTAATAACATCAAATAACATATAAAAACATGACTGTTTAAACTTCAAATTGTGAAAAGATATTTATTGATAGCACTTGGACATGCACTTCAATAATTTGTATATGCATTAAAAGTATTGGTTGAAGGTGAAAGGATAAGGACACATGCAACAATCTTATCGTAATCTGTTATTTATATATACGAGTGCAGGAATATGGAAAATATTCAAAACGTGTAAAGAGGGCAGAAGCAAAGAGAATTCTAAGAGGACTACACAGTATGAACATGTCTGCAAAGGTTTTATTTCAGGTATTAATGCCACATTTCATTTAGTTTCATGTTTGCCTTCCCTTCAGGCTTAGGAAGAACTTTCATATTTAATATATAAGGAAATTTTCAGCTTTAATAGCACTGAGGCAGAGGATATATGACACCACTGTATATTCTTCGCTGCTTTTATTTTCAGCGTTGTAAATTTCTTCCTTTTATGATAAGACACATTTTTCTAATTTTTTTTAAGGATTTTTTTTTGATTTATTAATAACTATTGAGTAAATTTGCTGAAGTCCTCATTCCCTGTAAATTCAGGTGCTGAAAATAACTTTTATCTCACTAGGATAATTGATTTATAGAGGTACTGCATTAAGACGATGAATCGGATAGTAGTTCAACATAAAATTACAAGGAAGTGCAATGTGTATAATAAAAGAGAATAGAACATATATCATCAAAAGATACTTACCTAACATTTTTGAGCTAAATTATAAGTAATCATTGGTGGCTCAATTCTTTACACTTGAAACCAGTGTTACACATATTGCTATAATATTAGAAATATACGTTATTATTGCCGAAACCAAGGTCGTCGATAATATTGTTAGGTATCATCACGTTAATTTTCCAAAAGTGAAATTATTGTGATAATTTCCTATTTATTGCGAGATGATCTTAAATTATTGCGCTGCTGCTAAAACTGATGTGTTAAAGTTCTGGTTCAGGTTTTTAAGGGTTATTTTGGTTTTTTTTTCATGTGCTGAGATTGAGCTTTGAGGGTAGTGTGAACCTTGTGACCATTTTTCATCCAGAAAACAAGGGAAAATACATAGTTTCCTTTGCCGTTATTTGAGCATTTGTGGAGTGGAGATCTACTCCAGTATACTATAGTCTATATCCATATTTCTAGGTATGTAATTTTTTTTTTCACTGTCCTTTTCTTTGTTTTTCAAGATATAGTATAGGGTATGCATTGTTCATTAGATTTGCCTCTTTTTGCCCTCTTTGAGTGGAGGATTTGACACTTATGTAGCTAGGATATTTTAATTGGAGCATCTTTGAAGTTTTTTGTGGATTTGTATTCTAAGTACACCCCCTATTTTACCCCATAGATATACAAATGCAATCAATGCTCTAGGGTCTACACATTTCAAGAATGCCAAAGCCATTGGGTCCAATGCGGGAGTATGGTCTACCCTACGAGGTTCATTGTAGAAAGAGGGTGAATTGTAAGTTATGTGGTATGGGAATGTTTGGCAGAATCCGTTTGAAATACCACCTTGCCAAAATACTAAGGAATGAAGTAAAGAGTTGCCCAACAACCACCCCATAAATTGTCCACATTAGAAGCCAATCCATTTTTCAAATCCATAAGAAGAGAGATCAAATGGAAGAAGCGAGGCTGAGCTTGCAAATAGATCTACAAGCTTCTCAAGAGTGGGGGGAAGCGAATCCTCGAGCTCACATTCCATAATGCTCAACCCCTAAGTGTTCTTACCTTGCTTTGTGCCGAGAGTTGTGTCTAGGGCGCAACCTTCTATTTGGTCGATGTTGAAATCGAAGGACAAGGAGGAGGCTGACAAAATTGTGGCAAAATGTTTTCTATGGCGTGACATACCATTCATCATTGCCAAGAACAACTACCATTCCATGTTTGGCGCTGCTGCCATTGTTGGTCTGGGGTACAAGGGCCCTTCTTATAATGACTTGAGAGGGTCTCTCCTTCAAGGGGAAAATGCCGATTGCATAAGGAGATTGGATGAGTTGAAGGAATCATCTGAGATCATAGGATGCATTGTTTTGTCAAATGGTTGGAATGTCGAAAATTTATAGCATGTGCAATAGAATGCAATTTTCTAATATGATTTTATGTCTAATTTATTTTAATTTTTCTAAGGGCTTGATTGTTCTTTGCTTTAGATAATTGCATTTACAAACTTCTTCATTCACATATCACATTCACCCCATAACATCATAACATCAATAGCAATTATGTAGAAAGAACAATAACATCATTAGTGCAACGGAATCAATAAAGAACAAGAAAAGAAAAGTATGCACAAAATAGGGACACCCTGATTTAGGTCAGAGACCAAGGCAAAACCCCACAAGGGGGAACCTCCATCCAAATTCTTCTTTATTATATATTCATCAGTTGTTCAACTGAGATACAGAGTACATCCATAAAGAGATAGATTAATCATATCAGGGCCCCTAGGGCCAACCCAAGTCAGTTCACAACTTTGTTTGTGAACTGAACGAGATAAATCCAAGAGAGTTGCTATAATATTATATTTGTCATAGATTCACAGTCATGTCTGCCATCCACCATGATAACATTGTCATCAAACTCACTGTCATAACCATAATGGTATGTCATCAAGTATCAAGTATTATAAGCAAGGTCACTGTCATACTACAATCAAAGTTTCTGCCATATCATTGAAGTGTCACTGTTATGTGTTATATATATCAAAGATCATTCTCCATTAAGGTCAATGATATCAAGTATCATTACGCCACTAAAAAATCCTAGCTGGCTAGGTTGCTTGGAACTTATATCATGCTACAATGCGGACCATAGAGTAAAGGCCGTACACATAGAATGTTGAACCATACCTTATTGCTATGCGGACCATACCATTCACTAAGACACCATATTGCAATGCAGACCATACCATATTGAACATAGATACCATAGCAATGCAGACTATACCATACTGAACAAAGATACCATAATGCATATCATACCGTACCACAGAGCAAGTTTATACCATAGCAATGATGCCCAAATCAATGCGATGTCCATAATAGAACATAATGCAATGCCCATACAATATGTGCGATGTCCATAATATAAAAGTGATGCCTAGAACATAAACGATGCCCATACAATATGTGTGATGTCCATAATATAACAGTGATGCCTAGAGCATAAACGATGCCCATACAATATGTGTGATATCATGCAATACCATAGGATGATGCCTCTGTGAATGAATACAATGATGTACAATAGCAATGCCTCAATATGATGCCCCAAAGTATAGCAATGCCACATGATACCTCTTTGTATAGTGATGCCAAAGTATAGCTAGAGTCACAAAGAAGTGCCATATAGATGTAAGTCACTATATATGTGATATCCTAGTATAATATAGTGAAGCCCCAATCATGATCCATGGGATAACGACCTCGAAAGGTAAGTCAACGAAGAATGTGAGCCCCACAAAAGATTAAGCGAGCCACTGTTATATTGCTCCGGTCATTGCAAGCTACTATAATTATGCATGCCTTAGATAAATGCGAGGGCCACAGGGGAATAGCGAGCTTCTATAGATGCGCTGTGAGCTATAGAGATTACGAGCCACAAAGACAATTAAATCCATGCCTCAGAAGATGCCAACCTCAAAGAATGTCGAATTCATATATCAAATGTGTGCCATTTCAGAGAAAAGTGCGTGCAATAGAGACCATACGAATAGAGTACAAAGCCATACGTATTTAGCCACAAATGTGATTCGAGCGAACAACAAAAGACCCAAAAAACTTTTCTACCCAATGGAGGATGAGACGTGCCAATATATAGGTGTTTTTTCAAGCGAAGGGTCACAATTATTATGGCTAGCCGACATGATATATTTTAGGGCCGACCTGAACTATTGCATCATAAAATATATATTTTTGTTTGCTTGATTTTGTCTTATTAAATAATGATTTCATTATCCAAATTGAATTCTTCTTGTGACCAATTCAAATTCTTCTTTGGGGCGAGATGGGTTTTCCTTTGGGGAAATTCGTCCCAAAGTTGCCCCACTTTTCAACACTTTCAAATTTCAATATATTTCCTTTCCATTTATTTGTTACACACTAAAAACTTGAAATATAACTCACTATCTTTCCTTTGAAATTTGAATCCTTTCCATTTATTTGTAGATGTTTGTTGGGAAAACTATGTTAGAGGAGCCCTAAAGTTGCAAAAACTTGCCATTCGAGTGCTGACTCAAACTTGCAGCTCTTCAGGGTGTGAACGCAATTGGAGTAATTTTGAAAAGATATACATCAGGAAGCACAACAGGTTAGCAATTTTCGAATTAAAATTTAATTTTTTTATATGTTCATTAATTTAATTTATGGCATATGCCCATGGGACATCTTCCTCTAAATACAAAATGCCCCTCATGTAGGTTATATGCCCACTGCATCAATGGTATGGTCTATGTCTACTATAACCTCAGGTTATGGGCGAGGCAGATAAACAAAGTACTTGATACAAATGCCATTTCATTGGATGCACTTAACACCACAAGTTCGTGGAGGGTGGAGATAGAGAGACCTGTTACCACTCAAACTAGCAGGGGTCCTAGGAGGGATCCTAGAAGGGCAACTACTAGGTCAAGGGCAACAATTGAGCGATAGCCCACTATCACCTCAGCTATGGTTCCCTGTTCTTTACGGACTTTCACCGATTGGAGGAGACTCGATATGAAGGAAATCACCTAGATGAATTGGTAAATAGAGGGAAAAGAGTGATTCCTAAAGAGGCCTATTCATAAGAGAGGCTCAATATATGGCTTGCTTGCCTAAGAGGCAAGATGAAAGGCTCTCTAAGAAGGGCCAAGAGGGTCATAGGGGCTAGGTTTTGAAAATGAGACTCCTTAAGGAAAGACCTAGTCCTAAAAACCCTTGTGAAGACTTGGTTTCCAAATGGTCTTTGAAGAATTGCCTTCCAAAAGTTACTGGACCACATGGGACTAAGTGGACCCCAAGTTAGGTCAAGGGGATAGGATTGAGCAACCAATGATATGCTTGACCTAATTAAGGAGGAGAAGGGGATCAAAGAAAGAATTTTCAATGAAGGGTAATGCAATGATCCTAATGAGGTTACTAGCCTAAGGAAACCAAGGGAAAAATTCGGTCTTAGAGCTAGGGCTTGGGATATCTCGGGATCCAACTGTCAGAATGGCTTCAAATTTGGAGGACACTTAGGAGACTCACCAGCGCAGTAGATGCCAAGAGATCGAAATTTTTGAGTGGATGGTTTGCAAGAAATTTGATGCCCTAGGAGACCTAGTGGGGCTAGACCTAGAAAAGAGGAAGGTGAAGGGAAAATATGAGCTTTAAGGTGATCACCAGAGGAGGACCAGTGCTTTGTCCTTTGGGAGAGATGGAGTCATGGAAGATTTAGAGTTTGGATTGATTTCCACTTGTCAAGGAGGCCTAAAAAGCAACTTCGCTAGGCTTTAGGGCTTAATGGAAGCAACTTCAAGGTCATTTACACTTCATTTAGCAATATTTGGTGACTTATCAAGACAAAACCAACAAGATTGTCTCTAGGAACATTCATTCTTTCAAACATGGCCCATACATGATGCAACACTATTTAAAGATTCAGTTTCCACAATTTCATTACAAGAAAAGCAACAAATTAACCCTAGAATAGTGAAAATCCTAGCATCATGAATGCAACAACATAAATAACAAGAATAACATCGAAATAATACTTACATGTAAAAAGAATATATCCAATCACCAAGATATGCCAATCATAGAAGCTCCAAGACAAAGAAGATTATCCAAACATCAAAATTCATCCATTCATCCCAAAAATCTCATCCTCAAAAGATAGCAAAAATCTCACAAGAAGATATGATCCAATCCAAGTGATGATTATCCAAATGATTCATCTCACTTCTATTTATACACTTTTTAATGAATTCGATTTAGCTAATTAGGCCTAATTTAGCCCCTAGAATAAAATAATGTGCATAATAACAACTTTTGGTGACAAGCCCACCAAATAGCTCAATAATACATGAGTAAGCCTCTCAAGAGGGTCGAATGATCAACTGAGTGAGTCATTGGGCCTTTGAGGAGGCCTAATGAAGTCAAAAGGGTGCCATAATGTAGGAATGGACTCCCATCATAGTGGACAAGGGGGTGGCCCCTTATTCTCCAAGCAAAAACCTGTGGTGCTCCCAAGTGGGTGTGGGGGCACAAGGTCACTCTCATGGGTCTCCAAATGGATCAGAAATTCCTGTAGATATTTGTAATGGTTGGAATGATGATATAATTGTGTCGGGGAACAATCCTCTGTACCCTGGAACATCTGCCAAGTGTATGGTGCATCTGTGGAGCTGACTGGGCATGGTGAACTAGGTGCATCATCCTCATCCAAAAGGTGGAATATGAGCAATTAACGAACACGGCTGGGGATCCATGAAGTCATCTGGGCTATGGTGGAGTCCCATGGCTCTCAACGCTCACCCTACAAGTGTGAATGTTGCCCTCTAGAGGGCTAGGACCCCGTATAGGCAGACCAAGCCCTAAATGAAGACCCACCTATAATCCTACATAAGATCCAATGCGTCCCCTTGCTCTCTAGTACAACAAATCATTAGAATAATCAAGTAATAATGCTTACAAGGTATGGGATCAATAGGGCATTTCATGGTGGCATGCCCTTCCATAGTGGGCTTTGGCAAGTACAAGTGTCTCCAAGCTCAAAAGGGGGTTAACCAAGGACCCTATTAGGTGGTTTCAACCTCTAAAGGGGATGGCATGTCCATAGTACATCCTTCAAGAGGTAGGTGGCAAATGATATAATGATGGAATGGAGTGGGGATTAGGGGAAACATCCAGACCACATGTCAAGGTACATTGGGTAGCTATAACAAGGGAAGCCCACACTTGGGTATATAGGTGTAGGAGGGAGAAAATCATGGTACATGAGTTACCCCGACCTTTGTTTTTCCACCCTTCTTCATATGCCTTTTGCCTTTATTGATTTTTCTTTATAATTGCTTGGGGCTCTAGGGGATAGAGAGCATGATGTGTAATATGTAGTAGTTGGTACCCCTTTGAGGTGGGGCAGTTCATTGCCTACTAGGGCTTGGGAGTTGGGACAATCATGGGTTCCTTAATAATAGAGGAGGCTCATCTAGGTCCCATAGGAACCAGGGTGATGGCCATGGGTAAGGGGTAGAACTCATGTTTGGCTTTTGATCACGTACTAAATTTGTATGTCCCGACCATCTTTTGCATTTTGTGGTACATTTCCTGTTGAGAGTGGCCAAATTATGCTTTTTCTTTTATTTTTAACTGCATTGACCTCTGGGGCATCGTTCAAGGCCCAACCCAAGGTGTGGACAAGGGGAAGGGGACACTAACCCTGTGTGGACCCAGTGGACACATTTGGAATCATATGGGAAAATAGATGAATGGGGTTGAAATGAGTGGAAGGGGAGTGATGTAGGTGGTACGGGAAGTGGGACCACGCAACCAAAATCGGGATTTCCCATATAGTGCCAACCCAAAAGCCCAAAGGTCCATAAAGGAGATCCCACGGGACTAGAATACAAGGGTAACCGCGAAATCAGGCAATGGAGACAAGAATACAAGCCTAACCCACTCTTTCCACCGAATCCCCACACCAATCCATGCCCCAAGTGCCCATGACAAGTAAGGGAAAGCACTCAACTATACCAATGAAAAGCCATACCTTTGGGGTTGGAAGGCCCACCTTCAAACATACATTCATGACAAGTGGTTGAGGGACGAGATGGCTGGCTCAAGTGGCGGAGAAAACGACACATTGAGCTATTTAGTGGCTGCAAGGGGCTGCTGGCTGCCATCTGAGGACCATCTAGGAGAAGAAATTTCTCGTATATACACTACCCACAGGTGGTGGGTAACAAGGCCTATCATGGAAGAGGCACCTGAGTGGTTGGAGCAAGAGGATGAGGAGTTGGAGGATGAGGAGGAGGATCCTCCACTTCTAGGAGAGATGGATTTGGAGCAGGGGGGAGATATTGAAAGTGTGCCACAACCAATGCCACCATCTCCCTCCACAAAGACTAACAACTAGGGGAAGAGGCAAAAGACATTCCACCTTTATCTTCCCCCTTTTCCCCAAGAGTTTCACCTTCCACCTTGGGTTCAGGCTCAACATGTCCACCTACTAGTTCTAGAAGAAGAATGACAAAGGTGACCTTTGGCTGTAAAAAAGGTAGAGGGAATCATTGATATCTTAGTGCATCATGATTAGTCTTGTAGCATCTAGATGCCTCATGGTGATCATCTCATGATATACATTTATTTTTGTGTTGATGTAATTTTCTTTTATCTTATCAGGACTTTTGACTCGACACATATATCATATTTTAGTATTGGTGTTTGATGTACCACTTGACATCTTATACATTTTATATAGCAATTTTATCTTCATATTTATGTGACAATGCATTTTTCTGATGTTGATGTTGCTTTAGAAGTTTCAAAATTATTATTTTTTACTATTTTTCTATTATTTTGAGGTTGCTTGATAATTTATGATGATTTCCCTAATATTTCTGATAATTTAAATTTTCGACCTGCAATGATAAATTGCTGATAACGACAAATGTAACATTGCTTGAAACACAATTAGCATTCTCACTCAGTTGTGAAGGTTGTAATTATTAAACAAATGCATTTTGTAGGCGTTGCACAACTATGCTCCATTAGGAAAAACTACATAGCTTGCTCCCAAACCTCCCTATCAATACCTTTCCCCAAGGTTTTGTTGATGCTTGTCCATATTGATTAACTTCCGCAAACCATTGCGGTCATGTTTAACTAATCCTCTCCTTATCATACTAATTTTTTTTAATCAAACTGACCTAGTAGGTGGGACCCTTCCTTAAAGAGAACCCTTTGCTCAAAGGTTTCGAAGGAAGTACATGTTTAGTTGACCTGAATCAGATTGCTTGTCAAAAATATGCTACATAGATTACACATGTTTTATATGATATCCAAGAATTGAAGGTCTCTTTTGTGCTGCAACCATTTGAGCTTTGAGAAAGACATATATTATATAATGTGATACAAAGATGGTGGCATATGGAGGGTTATACATATGTATATATATTTGTGTGCCTAGCCAAATGTTTTTATGTGCAAAATGATGCGTTGGCTATATTATCTCATCCATGGCGTATGCATATGCAAAGAGAGTTATTGAGATTGTAGGAAGGCATACTTTGTGAATTCAAATGTTGGTGACATGTTTTATAAGTCTCATGGCACAAAGTATGCTATATGCACTGTGCATACGTTATGGTTACGTTCGACCACTCATTGCAACAACACTTGGCATATGTGATAAATTAGAAAGTTAGAAATCAATGAAACCTAAGGTTTGATCCATCTCACTAAATGATTTATCAATGGGTGATAGTTATATGTGTTTGGATCGAGGAGTTGTATTAAATATGTGAATATCGGTCGTAAGTTTTGGCACATCATTCTATATGCCATATTTATCGTTGACAGTGATATATGATTTGAGATTAATACAGGTCAACGCCTTGAAGGTGATTTGGCAATTTACGTGGTTTCCTTTGACAAAATTATTGGCTCAATTGAATTTTTGACACGTCGTCCCACAACAACTCATCTTCCAGGTCAGATGCATAAATCATACCACATAGAACGTATTCAATGTTTGCTCCATCCTTAGTGGCGTTGTACAATAGCCGTTTTGCCATATCACTTAGTCACCGTTCCCTTGTAGCAAATCCTACCTCGCTAGCACATTTGTATTGGCTAGTGTTTCATGAACGCGATGACTTGGCATACACTAGGAGGAGGAGGTGTAGGAGCAGGAGCAGGATTAGGAAGCAAAGCAGGAGGAGGAGGGGGAGCTGACACCATCTAGGATGGGCAGCAGTAGAGGACAAAGGCAACCTCCTTTTTTTGCTTCTAGAGGAAGACATAGTCCATTTGTAGCCCTAGGGGCAGGGCCTTCTTCCTCTAGAGGAAAAGGCAAAGCCATTCCCATATTATCGTAAAAGGGGTAGAGGATCTCAATGATTGATTACTTTATGATTTGTAGATGACTCAGGATGATGAATCATGATATATATTTATTATCTTTTGTTGTTGATATTTTGAGTCTTGAGAGTTGAGATTGAGTCAGGGCTTAGGATTCAGGACTTGATTCACTATTTATATGTGATGTAGCACTAGACTTCTTATACATCTTATATATTAGCTTTCTTTTCATATTTACATAACAATGCATTTATCTGATGTTGTGGGCACTGGATACTTTAGATGCTATTTTTTTTTTCAAATGAATATTTTTGTACTTTTTAAATTTTGTCGAGCTTTTGCCATTTTTTTCAAAAACCTGCCGACTTTAACGACTTTTTCAATTTTTGGACCCTTGCCAATTTATTCCTGAGGTTGACTTTTTCCACATTGGCGTGGAGTTCAATTTATACAGAGTTAGATTCGGACCATGTAATTTATCCATTGGATCTGTTAATTGACGTAGACGTACAAGATTTTATCACGGGAAGTATGTCATCCGGGCCTAAAGCAATCCAGTTCAACAATGATGTGGGCAGAGAAGATTTAACCAGATCCTCAGATTAAAGGGTTGCACACACTTTGAGAAGACGTGGATCCCACAAAAAGTTTCAAAGGTGTATCCAGTTGTGACATATCTGGTTGTTTGTTCAAGTGCGAAGTGAGGTATGGGGTTGGATATTCGGATCCCCAGATTAAAGACTCAGCACAAACCTTGAGGAGGTGGATCCACAACAACCTCAAGTGTTATTTGGGCCGCGAAGCATTTGGGTGGTGCATCCTAGTTTGAAATGAAGCAGGACTAGATAGCAGATTCCCATATTTTCTGAATTGGAAGAGTTATATCTGGATGAAGGTGAGCATAGCTGAGGAGATTTATCCAGACCATAACAAGGTATTCAGACCTAAACATATGCAGATGTAAATGTATTTGGGTTGCTAAGAAAGAACTTACAATGAAATTGTCTAGATCCTGGATACAAGCGAGGCTTTGGCTAAGTGCTCGGTCACAGCGCCAGTCATATGTGTTGCAATGTGTTAATTCGGGGAGTTATAAAGCACTATCCAAGGTTATTAACCGAAAATTTGTTAATTGGGCCACCATGGTCCAATGTGTTAGTCACAATGCTGTCATAAAACTTGAGTCATAAAGCGCTATCCAAGGTTATTAACCGAAAATTTGTTAATTTGGCCACCATGGTTATGGAGAAGGAGTGCATTCGGCATCGGGTGGTATTAGAACAAGGTAAGCCTGCTCTTTTGGATGTTACAAGGAATTGTTGGAGCAATGCAACAACAGAGATGGTCGCAACATTGGAGCAATGCAACAACAGAGATGGTAGCAACATTGGAGCAAAGATATTAGCCAAGTTAGTGGTCGATAAATAGGAGAATCTAGAAGAAGAATTCAAGGCAGGAGATCAGAGTTGGAGAAGACACCAACAATGGAAGTATGCAAGCACTAAAATTACAGGTATTGAGGTAATAGATTTATTTTGTTTGATAATGAATGTGAATATGTGATTGATCGATGATGGCAAAGGAGTTATATCTGAAAGAACTGAGGATTGGATAAGGAAAGAGAGCATAGAGTATCTTGTGCAAAGGAGCAGACAATTCTAACCAAGGAGTAGAGATGGGGAGAATTGTTAATGATAGTTTTGAAGAAAACTTGAGAAGACTGGTAGTAGTAAGAATCTTGCAGGAGCTTGAAACAAAAAACTTAGAAGCTTTTGGAATTGCAGATATGATGAGATCTGATAGGTAACATGGTCTTTATATTTTTAAATTAATTTGGGTAGAAAATTTGTTGATTGCAGGTAGCAACAAGTAAAGGGACAGTGTGACAGAGATTGTGTAACAGAAAGAAGTTGTAACAACTTCCAGCTAAGGTTGGGTAAAAGTTGTTGAGACAATTCCACAGTTGCTATTGTGGGTAGAATTGCCAAGAGAAGTAGTAGAGTGCAAAAGCCTAGAGGAGTAGAGGAAGCTCAGAAGGTTCCAAAGGAGAGAACTGGAAATACCAAAAGACTAGGTTGCGGAGAAGCTTGGTGAGGTATTGTGTAGCAAGGTGAAAAAGACATGCTATTGCTAAGTGCAACTTACAAGTGGACAAGGAGAAGTTCACAAAGGAAGAGTGAAGATGACTATTGATGGTCATGACAAGGGTTAAAAGAAAAGCCACAACAAAATAAAGGAAGATGTTAGAGAAATTGGCAGAAGAAAGAAGCAGGCGAGTTAAGAGGAACTTGACAAAGAAATTGCCGAGTTAAAAGAAAGTCTTAGTGTAATGATGATGTTGTTACAAGAGAGTGAGGATGAAGACCAGAGATATGGATGGAGAATGAAGGAGCATGTTACATGGCCTGCTAAGAAATTATTTGCAAGAAAGCTTAGAAAGAAGATGAGGCATAGGTTGAATGATTGGTTGAAAGGATAGGAACTCAGAGCAGCTAAGTATGAGGAAGAAGTTCACTATTGTGAGCCAGAGAAAGGATCATTTTTTGGAAAGGATGATAATGAAGATGCACTTCATAAGAGTCTCATAGATTGTTTGGAAAGTTTAGATCAGCACAAAGATATGATAACAGAGACACCAAGGGAGGCTGAAGAGCCTTATATTTTTGAAACTGATAATTTTTGTAGGAGTGCAGGTTTTG
Source organism: Pinus tabuliformis (assembly GCA_031772625.1). Classification (NCBI taxonomy): domain Eukaryota; kingdom Viridiplantae; phylum Streptophyta; class Pinopsida; order Pinales; family Pinaceae; genus Pinus; species Pinus tabuliformis. The sequence continues at coordinate 95,061,447 of CM062805.1, read as the reverse complement.
CAGGTACTGAAGATAATAGACAGTCACTAGAAACTGTCACAAGGATGGAGGAAGATGAAGAATTTTTTTTAAGGCATTGAGGAAGGACAGAATCAGAAATCTGTTTTAAGAATGGAAGAGACAACATTGTCTCATAAAGTAGATTAAGGAGGAACTTATACATATTCAAAGGATGTAGTTATTGAAGGACAAGTAACCAAGGTAAATTTGGCTTGTCAGAACAACCATAAGGAGGGCGAAGGATATGGAAGACATCATTCAGATGTGATGCTGGCAGAATTTGATAAGGAAATCAAGCTACTGGACAAATTGTTGAAGGAACCTGAGTTAAAGCAATATTCAGGAGTACTTAGCAAAGAAGAGATGTCTAAAGCATATATGGAGATAAAAGATTTTTTTCAAGCTGATTATGTAAGTATGGGTACAAAGGAAGTTGAAACAAGGAAAGAGGAGACAAAAATGTCTCATGGGAATGAAGTTCTATTTCATTCAAAGGCAGAGGACATTAGAAGAATGGCTAGTCAATCCAAGGATTGAGGAGGATTGCATAGAGATTGCAAACAGAAAGCATGAAGTGGAAGAGATGGTTAAAGCATATAATGGAATTGATGTTTTTGAAACTGATTTTTTTTTTGTGAATATGTAGATAGGGAACAACAAGAACAAGACATTCATGAGATGATGGAGCAACCAGATGCCTTGTTGGAAGATGAGAGAAAATTTGAAAGACAAAGAGGTGCAAAGCGAAGGATTTTCTTGGAAGACAATAAAAAGGGGAAAAGTAGTAAAGGTAACCAACAGGCTGCAAAAGATGAACTAGACGTTCGAAAAGAGACTGATGCACAGGAAGGAGTAGCAGACTACATATCTATAGACAATAGTGAAGACTAGCAAGTTGTACTTGCAATCATTCTTATGACGAATGATGGTATTGAAGAGTTTAATGTTTGCTGTAATAAAATTATTTTGTATGCAGATGCATATACAAGCAAAAGTTTTGAAGATGAAAGTCAATCTTTCATAAAACAACCATGGAGAAGGCAGTCAAGTGCCTTAAACATCTTTGAAAAGATGTTTGGTAATGAAAAATGGAAGCTAAGAGATTATGGGAATAGTGAAATGGTAATTGAGGCCATGAATTTTTAAAATTTTGAAGTACATATGCAGATAAACAGTGCTAAGTTGGACATTGAAATTGATGAGTTATGAAGAAATTGCCTAAGAAGAGGCATCTGAAGTAATGAGAACAAACAACAACAGAAATTAGTTGACTGTAAGAGAATACATAGGCAAGGCAAGTTGAGCATTGCAAAATAATGTATGGAAACCTGGAAAATTGAGGACAACAATAGCATATCAACAGAAAGGAAAGTGGACATAGTTAATGAGGAAGTACAACATTAGAACACAATTTGTTGAAAATGTTTATGGCAGCAATGCAAGTGGACAACAACAAACCAGAGTTTGGGATCCAGGAGGAGGAGAAAATCACAGTAGATGCACCTGTAATTGAAAATGTTAGACAATGAAGATGGAAGATACAACCAAAATGGAAGATGCAACCAGCAGAAGCAATCAAAAGACTCATGAACAGGAGTCAATGAATTGTTTTCACCTTGGGGGTTTGATGCAGTGTAAGAACTGTGAACTATTTTAATGTAAGAACTGTGAACTATTTTAATATAAGAACTGTGAACTATTTTAATAACTTTTCCTTGTGAACAGAATAAGAAAAGAATAGATGCAGAGACAGTAAAGTTTTCAAAATTACAGATCATGATTCTGTAATAAAATTTCATAAATTTTACAAATTTAATTAACAGAACAGAATCATTGAAAGTACTTACCTGTAGCCTTATGGTCGATGAAGCCTCAACTGCTTCTGCTTTAGTCACCAAAACTGCTCCTGCTTCAGTTACCAAAAGACCGAAACCACCCAGCGAAACTGAGCAGAACTTTGCTACTCAGTCCAGTAAACTTCTCAAGCGAAGTCCACTGTTTCCCCCATGCCCAGAAACCTCAGAACAAGTTAGGTCTTCCTAATCATCCATAGACTCTGTGTATCAGTTTTTCTCCTCCTCCTTTCTCCCCCTTTGCCTCCAACTGTCGCTTCCTTCTTATAAATTTCCATTACCGACATCCTCCATCATCGTGTCTCAATTATTATACGTGTCGATTTTTTTTATAAATCAAATCTGATTTGATTTTATCTGCATATCTTAATTTTGAATTAAAGTTTATTTATTAATTTTAATTTTTTAAATTTTAAATTTAATTAATTTTATTTAATTCCATAAATATTACTTTATTATAAGTGGGTCATTACATGCAGGAGCATTTTTTCAAGTCAACAAGACCTAGGAGGTCTTACCACATTTACTAAAGGGAGTGGGTTCCTTTAATTTAATATTATTTAATTTAATGTAATTAAAGTTTGGAATTTTATTTTATTAATGTAATAGGGATTATTTCTCTCATCAACATGTAATGCACTATTTGAGGTGATTTGTTGAAGGAGTTAGAGGATTTTGGATAGATTTGATATTTTCTATGTATGGATGATTTAATCCACCTTTAGTGGATCTCAACAAAACCATTCTATTGTATAGAGACAAATTTGTAATGGTTAAAATATAGAGGATAATAGAGAAGAGGTAGATTGGAGTAAGCTAGGAAGGCTAAGATGCATAATGGCTACAAAGGGCCTGTTGTTGCCCAAACTGTACAGGCAATATGCGACAACACTCAGGACGGGGATTGTCACTATGATCCTCGCCCTCTCCGTTCTAGCTGTCTCCTTACAGCAAGCTATGGGGGCTGGTAACTATGAAATGTGGAGATGGAAAATTCGTTGGAAACCAACAAATCTGGGAGACAATTGAATGGCTTAGCAACTTGGTTGATTTAGCAAGTTGAATGATTTGATTAGATTATCGTGGAAGACCAGTGCCTTGAATGGAGTCAATTACTTGCTTTAAGACAATTTATTTACCAAGTTACCGGATGAACAATTGTTGCTTAAAGGATGCTTCACTATCCTAAATGAAATGAAAATCCTATAATCTAGGTGAGATGCAAAATCTTGGTTTATTTTAAGTTATATGCCTATTCTAGATGTATCCTTCCTCTTAACTGTTTTGAAGCTAGTTTGTAGAGTAGGTTGTGAGAGAGAAGCCAAGGGTAAGCAAGCTAAGGCTTGATTAACAATACCTCCCCTTAGGTTCTAACCACTCGATGCCTCCAGTGCTGTAGAGACTGTGGCTCTGACGACTACAAGGTCACTGTGTTAACCACTAAAGAGGTGCTAAAATCCTCAAGCTAGATGAGAAAGGTGGGCCTTTCTCTCTATCGACCAAGCTTATGCTTGGAAGGAAATTAATAAATCCAAGAGGCTAATCCTAAGTACAAAATGTGAGTTCTCTTAAAGTGATATTATTACAATTTTTTAAGTACTTGATTATAATGATTTTCAATTATGAACAATAAGGTACTTAAACAATAAATGAATGACAATCTCAGCCATAAGAGGAAATGCTCAAATTAAATGATGCCCAAAAATGTTGCCAGTAATACCAATAAACAATTTCTCAAGTGATAAACAATACAAGATCAGTTCTTCTTAAGACAATTAGCAATCTTCAAGATAATATTCAACAAATCACCAATATGCCAATTAGATATACAAGAGAGAAAATTAGATGACTTATCACAATTATGATTTAAAATAACATCCATGAGATATCCAATTTAAGAATGAACAATGAATCCACTTATCCAATGATAGTAATGGCAATGATGTTGATTTGGGGTAGCATCGAATGTGCTCTAGCCATGAAAATTGGTGGAGAGGCTAAAGCACATGAGATCTCCAAGGCCTAGAAATGGTTTGGGTAGATTCTAACCGGTTTGGGAGATATTAAAATAATTAATATTTTTAATGGAGTTCATAAGTCTAAAGTTAAGAAAAATAAAATATTAATGGGTATTAATATAAAACTGGGTTAGAAGGTTCCAAAAGTCATGGATCAAACCAAATCTAATCTCAGCCGTTAATTAGAAATTTAATCTCGGCCATTGATGGACCAACGAGAAAAGTATAAGAGGAGGCTTGAGGGTCAGTTGGAGAACACACCAGAGTGATCAGTCATTCTATTCTCTAGAGCGGGGTTTGCTAAGAGAGATAGAATCAGTGATTAGCAGCGTGGGACAGTGAATACATAGCAGAGAGGCAGAGTTGGTACCAGAGAGACGACGCAGAGCTAGGAGAGGTTGACGTAGAGGCAGCTGGGTGCTACGCAGAGGCAGCTAGGAGCTGTGCAGAGCCAGGAGAGGCTAGCGTGTGAGACATAGAGGGTCTAAGGGCTGATGCAAAAGCTCCAGAAGCTGATGCAGAGTCTAGTAGAGCTGACGCAGGGCCAAGAGGCAATGTTGGAAGGATTTCATGGGACAGACTGGGTGCTGGTGAGCCGGGTAGGTTGACGCAGTCCCTATCAGAGTGACGCAGAGCAGTGGGAGCTGTAATTGTTGCTATGGGATTGTTCATCCAGTGATTGATCAGTCGAAATATCTATCTTTGAGGAGAGGTACTACTGCTGAGGGCATTCTCTATTGGGTGAGCCATTTCTGGCACCATTGTTGTATTCTGAAAACTGCATAATAATAAAACCCTCTGAATAGCTGCACCGATTTTCTCGCATTGGGTTTTTCTGGGGACATTGGTCCAAAAATAATGGTGTCATTGTAACGAATAAAATATATATAAATAATGTAAAATAATGTAAATGATAATAAGCATAAATAATGATTAGTTAACTAGTAATTAGGTTGAAGAGGCATGTCTAAATGAGACATGACTCTTCATGAAGAGACACTTGCCTAATATATAAGCAAGCCTCTCGTTCTCATTGTAAATCAATCATTCTTATTCATATTTAATAAATAATATTTGTATCCTCATGGATATCTTGATATTCCAAGTATTCTAGAGTAATTAATTTGTAGAAGGAAATTTGTTCGCTTCATTTGGTATCAGAGCCGCGTTTGGCTGATCACCGGGCCTTTGGCTATCAACCTATCGTCAACCTTGTTGTCGTTGTGATCTAGGCGTTTCGCCAGTCTTGGAGATTCTCCATTCCACTAGATTTTCTGTTAGGTCTTTGGCCATTAAAATCAAATAAAAATAAAAAAATCGCAGGCACTCCCCACGCCAACTGTTCAGATCCCTCGCTCTTTCACGGTTCTACGCTACATTTTGTTGACGCCTACTCATCAGGATTGGGTGAATATAATGTAAATAAATAAATAAGTAATATGAACAGTCATCTGGAGATGAAGTGAACAGTCTCTCCCTCATGTATATAATGAAGACCTACCTGAAGGAATTGAATATACGAATCAATTTTGCTTTGAGGAGTTACTGCTTGGCCTGACATGGTATCAGAGCCAGCTCCCAAAAGAGTTGTAACTCCCTTCTGCCTACTGCTCTTTGTCCACTGCCTGCTGCTCTCTCCCCTCCACAGTCACTGCCACTCTGTAGTCACTGCCACTGTCTAACCCAGAACCATCCGTTGAACAAAACCAGAAGGTTGAAGAACCATGCGTGAATCAGCCGTGTAATAACGCTGTGTGTCAAAATTTTTGAAGGGTTGTTGTGTGCTGTATGCTGCTCCGTTGTTTTAACGCTGGCCTGCCATGCATTGAACTGTTTTGAACGCTGCTCCGTTGTTTTAACACTGGCCTGACATGCGTTGAACTGTTTTGGTGTATTACATTGGTGTATTGAACGTTGTCTTGGTGTATTACACTGGTGGATTATATTGAACGCTGATCTATCTTTTAGATTGACTGTCCACAACTCCAATTTCCTAAATTACAAGCTTGTCTTCAATATTACTCCATACACCTCACGCTCAACTGAACTTTTTATTCCGGTTTATAAAGTCTACTTTTTCGGCTCTCACCTGAGAGAGAGAGATCCTGGTTTGGTTCATGTCCCAGCAGTAGCAGTGGAATTTATATTTGTCAAACGTTTTCACTGTATACGGCAAACGTTTCTTTCTTTCTTGTAGTTGGATATTCATGATGTGTTTGTTGTGTCGTATTAAGGGGACACTGTGTTTGTGCTGCTAGCGTTGAGCTCACTAAATTTCCAGCCATTCCAGGGAGCAGGTCGGACCAGCGAGAAGCAGAGATCTGGTATCTCTCCATGATATATAGCTGTTGTTGTAATGCAGTGTTCTGGCAGCAGTATTTTTTTGTGATTGTTCTCGTTGTTGATGAGATTTTATGGATGTATACACAGTGAATATATTTTTTGTCGCTTTTGTTGGCAATACTGTGGTTTGTAATAGGTGAAGATTGATATTTGTGTTGTACATTGAATGTACGCTCTCCCATGTATCAATGGAGTGATCTTGTTTAATGCTGCCATATATGTGCTGTTTAGAAACTGCCATATTCTATACTTTAACGTTGTCCAGATGAATGCGGATTGACATTTGAATCTGCTGTCCCATCATATCAGATGTATATTTTTTCCCATTAAGAGTAAAATTTTGCAGCAGAAGTTTTTGTTACAGAATGCATTCAATCGTATCCATTGTGGGAATAGTTCTCACTGGCAAGGAGAACTATCCTGAGTGGTCCCGGATGATAAAACACACCCTCATTTTCAATGAGTTGTGGAAAGGAGTGTGTCGGAGACGGAGACAAAGAGCTAGAACAGCCTACATCAGACAAAGAGCTCATCATTTTGGAAAACAAGAACAACAAAGCATACGCATTAATCGCAACATCTGTAAATGAAGAGGTGGGTTGCCATATTTCGCCATTTTCAACTGCTTTTGAAGCCTTACAAAAGCTGAAAGAACTCTATGACTCACATTCTGCACTTGAAGTTGTTCAACTCATGATTAAACTCTTCACTTGTGGCAAAAGGTTTTGCACAGAAGGAAGGGGTCGATTATGAGGAGACTTTTGCCCCCACAGCAAAATGGGCTACCATCCGGACACTCTTTGCCCTAGCAGCTCAGAATGGTTGGAAAGTCCATCAAGTGGATGTAGAAACTGCTTTCTTAAATGGACATCTAAAAGAGAATGTTTTTATGTCCCAGCCTGAAGGATTTGCTGTGAAAGGACATGAACATAAAGTATGCAACTGGTGAAGTCCTTGTATGGCCTCAAACAAGCACCGCGAGCTTGGTATGAAAAACTAATTGAGCATCTTCTGAAACTCAATTTCAAACATTATGATCTTGATGATGCAACTTTATTTGTCAAGAAAGTTGGAAAAACAGTTGTATACCTTGTGGTATATGTAGATGATCTTTTAATGATAGGGAACAATGAAAGCTACATTGCATCCATAAAGAAGGAATTGGGAAAAAGCTTTGAAATCATTGATTTGGGCTATGTTCATTACTATCTTGGTATTGAAGTAACCCAACATCCGAAGTCCATATTTCTTTCTCAAAAGAAATACATTGGAGATCTGTTGAACAGGTTTGGCATGACAGAATTTAATCCTGTTAGTACTCCAATGGAACAAAACTTAAAGCTCACATCTATTGAAGGAAAAGAATTTGAGGATGCATCAAAGTACAGACAACTTGTAGGAAGTCTCAACTACCTAACTACTACCAGGCCAGACATTTCATTTGCTGTTGGAATCCTCTCCAGGTTTATGCAAAAGCCTTGTGAGGGACATTAGTCTGCTGCAAAAAGAGTTCTATGGTACTTGAAGGAAACTCAAGACTTTGGAATCAAGTATACACAGGTGGACAACTTCAGCTTGATTGGATACTCTGATTCAGACTTCGATGGAGACAAAGAAACTGGGGTATCTACTTCAGGATATGCTATGAGTCTTGGATCAGGAGCTGTCTCCTGGAGATCACGCAAACAATCAGTTCCAGCAGATTCCACAACAGAAGCAGAATATGTGGCAGTAGCTGAAGCAACAAAAGAAATTGTGTGGCTCAGGAAAATTCTTGAAAATTTGCAGGTAAAACAAGTACAATCAACTCCACTCATGATTGACAATACCTTTGCAATAAAGCTGGCCAAGAACCCAAAGTTCCATGATCAAACGAAGCACATCAATACTAAATATCATCTAAGTCGACATCATGTTGAGGCCAAAACAATCCATCTCCGTCATTGTTCCACTAATGAGCAAATTGTATACATGTTCACCAAAGCGCTTGGAAGAGAAAAGCTTGAACGATTCAGAATGATGCTTGGACTCACCAACATCCCTTCAGATTAAGGGGGGGAATGTTGACACCTAATCATCAGGATTGGGTGAATATAATGTAAATAAATAAATAAGTAATATGAACAGTCATCGGGAGATGAAGTGAATAGTCTCTCCTCATGCATATAATGAAGACCTACCTGAAGGAATTGAATATACGAATCAATTTTGCTTTGAGGAGTTACTACCTGGCCTGACACATTTGAAGGAAAATCTTATATAAAAAGAAAAACAAAAAATTGCGACCAACCATTGTTCTGCCGTCCTGGTCGAGACCACTGCCGTTGTCGGAACCATTGCCCACCTTCACTGTGTTTCCTTCGCTGCTCCCTGTATGTTGTTCCTGCTTGTCAACACCTTACCTATGCAGTCCTGCTCATCATCACGAGCCACTGTGTGTTCGCATTCCAACCTCACGACAAACAAGAGGCTTGTCTTAGTGGTGTAAAAGTCAGGTATCATTGCCGCATTGGTTGACTTGTCAGACGACTGAACCCCAAAGTCTTTCTATTATGATACAAAATGTTCCCAACAGAGCAACAACTCAATACTAATGTTCAAGAATTACATCATCCAAAGATATACAATAGAAGCAAAATGACTTCCTTATATAGAGAAACCCCTCCAAGTGGAAAATAACGACTAGTTGGCTTGATCCTCGTCAAAACATTCTCGACCGTTGAAAATAGCTTGATCATCTTTTAATCTCGACTGTCGAATTTTTTATTTTGAGGAAAAATTCGAATTTTTTTTAAAAACCCCTTTTAATTAATCCAAAAATTAATATTTTAGATTGATTTCCTAAAAAAATTGACTTTGACTTAAACACCAAGGTCCAAGGGCTCAATTTTCCTTAAAATATCGATTTTTCCCTTGGTAGGGGACCTCCAAAAATTGACTTTCCTTTGACCCACGAATTTTTGATTATTTTCCACTTGGAGAGATTAATTTCTCTATAATTATTTTTGACTCAAAATTAATTAATTTTCTGGCTAAGGATTTTTATTTAATTTAGCCAAAAAAATTAATCAATTGACACTAGAGGGGACTAATAATTTTTCCACCATCAAATATTTTAGCCATGGTGTCTAAATATGAGGGACCATGCACTAAATTTTTTTTTTTACATCAAATTATTACAATATCAACCCTTGAAAGGGGAAAACACGTTTAGACTCATACCCTCAACAATTTACCCAATTTTGTGACACAATATGATCTAATATAGACCAAGTGTGTTTGAAATAAAATAATTTAGCCAAATGTGCTTAAATTATCCCAAACACACTTTTACAAAGACTCGATATAAGACTAGGGCTCACCTAAGACCTTGTCAAGGAATTCCACCCTAGCTTTGGGCTTTACGCTGGAAGAAAAACTTTATCGATTATCTGTGTTTAGAAACACACATAATTCAGTGAGGTTAAAAAACTTCCTAGGATGAAATTCTTTGCCAAAATTAGAGGCTTACCCAGGTGTTGTTACATAATTAAATGGTCATACTAACACCATTTACAATATACTTGCAAAAATTGGGTTTACAATGATACAATAGTGTTGGGTGGTGACTTTGAACTTAAAAAATAACTCTTCATTTCTTTGTATTCTGCTTCCTCGGACTGTTGACAAAGTGTGGTCAATAGGGTCAATAAATTGTGAATCAGGCTAGAATTGTAAAAACTGTAGAAAGATAGTTAAAATATCCTCCATAATATGTGTGTTGATCTCTATGTTTGAATTAATACATTTATATTTTGTGGAACATTGATTTCTGGTAATCATCACTGACTAAATATAGATCATAATGTGATTATTTTCTTTAATGCAGAAATCAAATGCAGGGGCTAGTCGATGGTTGAATTCAGATTGTTTAGTTATAGCCTAGATCAATTTATTTGCTTATGTTAGGAGGAATGAATCGTGCAAACAAGGAATGCACAACTTCAAGATCAAAGTGACAGTTTCATATTTGAGCTCATTATTTGCCTTTTGAACTAGAGGTTCTAAGTTATCGAGATTTGCAGTGTGGAGTTAAGTTTATAAAGGTTTAGATTTGTACCGGATGATTTATCCACTGGATTTGTCAATTGACGTAAATCTACAATGTTCTATTGTGGGAAGTTTGTCATCTAGGCCTAAAGCAATTCGGTTCAACAACGATGTGTGCAAAGAAGATTTGACCAGATCCTCGGATTAGAGAGTCGCACAAACTTCGAGGAGGCGTGGACCCCACAAAATGGTTCAAAGGTGTATTCGACCATGACATAGATTGTTCATTCGAGTGCTAAGTGAGGTAAGGGGTTGGATATTCGAATTCTCGTGTTAATGACTCAAACACAAACATCGAGGAGGTGGACCCACAACATCCTCAAGTGTTATTTGGGTTGCGAAGCATCGGGGGGTGGTGCATCCTAGTGTGAAAGGAAGGGGGATGGGATATCAGATTCTCGGATTTCCGGAATTGGACAAGTTATATCTAGAATAAAGTGAGCATATCCGGTTTGAGGAGATGTATCTGGACCAGAACAAGGAATCCATACCTAAACATATTCAAATGTAAATGTGTTTGGGTTGTGGACACAAGCATGGCTTTGGCTAAGCACTTGGTCACAATGTTGGTCATATGTTGCAATGTGTTAAGTAGGGGAATGAAGAAACTTGAGGCTTTACATGTATTTGATAAAGAGCCCAGTTTAACTGTCTTTGAAATGACAACGTCGAGCAAACGAGAAAGGGTCGATCCACAATTTTGATTGGGAGAAAGGATTTGTGGGATTTTCCTAAAAGGAAATCAAAGCACTATATAAGGCTATTTACTGAAAATTTGTTAATTGGGCCACCATGGTTATGGAGAAGGGGTGCATTTTGCCATCATCTTGAGGAGGTGAAATTGGGGCTTGAGAGGGCACATGTTGATGATAGGAGGTGAACTTTGGGATAAGAGATGCTCCCTTGATTAAGAGATGAAGCATTTTTTAGTTTCCAGTAGCCCTCCCCAGTTACAGTTTACTTTGCATATGGTTTAATGCCCACAACCCCACATTTTAGTTGATATATAAAACTTTAATGTAAATTTCAAAAGAAACATAACAGGACTACCTTTACTCTTTCACTTTTCCGCTGATAGAAAATTTTAACAAGCATTCACATAAGAAACGAGACACTTATTTTTAGTCAACTTTGACCTTGGAAAAACCTACAAGGGGAAAAATAGATATAAGGAGGATTTTATTTGCTTGAAATTCGTAGAGAAATGTTACAACATTAATTCCAAATACAGGGTACTTATCTCTCCCTACTGCTACCTAGGAAGCTGTGTTGCTGACATTGAAATCTGAGCATTGTGTAGCACTACTTGCTCTAGAAATGTGTCATTGGTTGACTCTCTCCGCTCATAAAATTTGTATCACTTTCAGCAGACTAACCCCTCAATTCCAACACTATCAAATGAGGAATCTCTCCTCAAGCTACATCCCATAGGTCAGAAATTTAATGTGTTGTCTGCCTCCGATTTTACGCCCTCAGACCTAAAAATTTTCCACAATTTTCGGGCTTGTGTCTCTTGAGAATGCAGGGCTGTCATACCTAAGAAAATACATTGATACTCCCTTAAAGTTTGTGTCATTGTCTCCTAGATCTACATGTTAGTCCTCGTTCCTACTTGCACTATGCCTCCTAACTTGCACTGAAATTCACACTGTCTCTACTACTAAACCTCAAATTTAGTGCCAATCATCTCTGCTTGAGAACTCGACCCTCTATTTGGTATTTCTCCTTGCTGTTAACTTGATTTCTCTCCTCCAACAAACTAGCTCTCTCAACCTTTCTTCTCCTCTTGTTCTTCTCTTCCACAAACGCACATGTAGAGTGAGCCTCTAATCTCCTTGAAGCTCTCTCAGCTTCCTAGAAGCTCTCACAACCTCCTTGAAGTTCTCTTAGCCTCCTTAAAGCTCTCACAACCTCCTTGCTCTCTTCTCCAACAATGCTCATGAAGAATGAATCTCTTTATTGCCTTTTTCCCTTTTTAGTTCTCATTAAGATGAGAGAACCCTAACCCTTTTGATCAAGGATTTGGGAGCCTTTTTCCCTTTTTAGTTCTCACTAAGATGAGAGAACCCTAACCCTTTTGATCAAGGGTATGGGATTGGATCTATGCCCTATAGATCAATGGTGTGGATATTTTCGTCACTTGACCTCCTTTCTCATGGGTCCCCCCTCATTAATGAATCTCCTTAGTCACTTTATAATTTGAAGTTGTACTTTGTACCTTTTTCACATAAAGTCACTTTAAAAACTTAAAGTGACTATAATAGTACAAGGTACCATGTACTTTTTTCTCATAAAGTCGCTTTATAAACATAAAGTAACTTTAATAATATAAAGTTCATAGTATTAAAGTACCTCATAAAGTGAATTTAAGTCACATGACTTTAACTTATAAAGTCACTTACTAAAAATGTGTTCTCATGTGTTTTCATAGGCAAAAGGAAAAAACACTAGGAAACACTTCCTTGGTACTCCTTTTCTCAACACTCCCTCTTACCAAGGAAGTTGTTTCTCACCACTCCCATATTATCTCTGAAGAGGATATGCTTACCCGTTGGTACCATGTTGTCATCCACTACCCTCGCCACATAACCACCCAACCTCTCTGCTGGTTTGCTCTCCCTCACCGACTCATGTGCTTCCTGTCAGGCCAGGAGGTAACTCCTCAAATGAACTGTGTTTATTCATTTAGATTGTTCATAGTTATATACATGAGGGAGTGACTCTTCCCTTTCCATTATTTATTATTTACATTATTTACAATTGTTCACCCAATCCCCATGATTAGGTGTCAACATTCCCCCCTTAATCTGAAGGGATGTTGGTGAGTCTAAGCATTGTTCTGAATCTTTCAAGCTTTTCTCTTCCAAGCGCTTTGGTGAAGATGTCTGCAATTTGTTCATTAGTGGAACAATGGCGTAGATGGATTGTCTTGGCCTCAACATGATGTCGAATCAGATGGTATTTTGTATTGATGTGCTTTGTTTGATCACAGAACTTTGGGTTCTTGGCCAACTTTATTGCAGAGGTGTTGTCAATCATGAGTGGAGTTGAATGTACTTGTTTTACCTGCAAATCTTCCAAAATTTTCCCGAGCCACACAATTTCTTTTGTTGCCTCAGCTGCTGCCACATATTCTGCTTCTGTTGTGGTATCTGCTGGAACTGATTGTTTGCGTGATCTCCAGGAGACAGCTCCTGATCCAAGACTCATAGCATAACCAGAAGTAGATACCCTAGTTTCTTTGTCTCCATCGAAGTCTGAATCAGAGTAGCCAATCAAGCTGAAGTCGCCCACCTGTGTATACTCGAGTCCAAAGTCTAGAGTTCCCTTCAAGTACTTTAGAACTCTTTTTGCAACAGACCAATGTCCCTCACAAGGCTTTTGTATAAACCTGGAGAGGATTCCAACAACAAACGAAATGTCTGGTTTGGTAGTAGTCAGGTAGTTGAGACTTCCTACAAGCTGTCTATACTTTGTTGCATCCTCAAATTCTTTTCCTTCAGCGGATGTGAGCTTTAAGTTTTGTTTCATTGGAGTAGTTAGAGGATTGCACTCAGCCATGCCAAACCTGTTCAACACATCTCCAATGTACTTCTTTTGAGAAAGGAATATAGATTTCGGATGTTGAGTTACTTCAATATGAAGATAGTAATGAACATAGCCCAAATCAATCATTTCAATACCTTTCCTTAATTCCTTCTTTATGGATGCAATGTAACTCTCATTGTTCCTTGTCATCAAAAGATCATCTACATATGCCACAAGATATACAATTGTTTTGCCAACTTTCTTGACAAACAAAGTTGCATCATCAAGATCATAATGTTTGAAATTGAGTTTCAGAAGATGCTCAATTAGCTTTTCATACCAGGTTTGCGGTGCTTGCTTGAGGCCATACAAGGATTTCACAATTTTGCATACTTTATGTTCATGTCCTTTCACAAAAAATCCTTCAGACTAGGACATAAAAACATTCTCTTTTAGATCTCCATTTAAGAAAGCAGTTTTTACATCCATTTGATGGATTTTCCAACCGTTCTGAGCTACTAGGGCAAAGAGTGTTCGAATGGTAGCCCATTTTGCTGTGGGGGCAAAAGTCTCCTCATAATCAATCCCTTCCTTCTGTGCAAAACCTTTTGCCACAAGCCTGGCTTTGTGCTTGTCAAGTGAGCCATCAACTTTATACTTGTTCTTGTAGACCCACTTCCAATTGGTTTGGTTCCCAATGGAGGATCAACTAGCTTCCAAGTGCCATTCTTTATCAAGGCATCATACTCATTTTGCATCGATTCTTTCCATTCATCATGAGAAGCGACTTCTTTGAAGGAATTTGGTTCAAAATCTATAGACAAATTCAATTCACAATCATAAGAAACATCAATATCAACAGGTGAATCAAAATCATCTACATCACCTCCATTTTGCCTGGTTGAATTTCTTGTTCCTGTCTTTCCAACCTCATTAGGATGAACACTTTCAAGTGTTTTTGTCAGCCACTTTGGGGGACCTTTCCGAGATGGTCCAGACTACTCAGTTGATTGAGTTGGGGCTGAATCAAGATTGAGTCTCCCAATTCTGTCAATCACACCACTCAAAGTATCATCAATGGTTGGAGTTTCATGCGGTGGAGAAAGTGCTTCAGAAGAAGATTCCACAAGTTGATCCAGTATAGGAATCCCCCTTCAAGATGTGGAATCTGATTATCAAATTCTTGAAATGATTTTGCATTTGTGAATCTATCCAAGCAATCAAGTTGTCACTCAACAACATTTTCGACTTTGGAAGATTCAAGAAAGATTACGTCTCTAGATACAACAAATTTTATATTAACTTCATCGTAGAGACCGTATGCTTTGGAGGTATTTGAATACCCCAAGAAGATACACTTATGACTCCTTGCACCAAGTTTGTTTCTATGTACTTTTGGTATCAAGGCATATTAGGTGGAACCAAAGACCCTGAGATGCTTTACCGAAGGAATGTGGCCATACCACATTTCATGAGTCTTGTTTCTAATAACATTAGATGGACATCTATTCTTTACATATACAACACATAGAACTGCATCAGCCCAAAACATCAATTTTACATTCTTGAAAAACATCATGGAGCACACCATATTTAAGATTGTCCTATTCATTCTTTCAGCTACTCCATTCTGTTGGGGATTATAAGGCACAATTGTTTGATGTTTGATCCCATGTTGGCGAAGATAGTTTTCAAATTCATTTGAAGTGTATTCTTTTCCATTATCAGTGCGAATAGAGCCAATATGAGACCGTGCATCATTTTCAATCCATGTATGAAAGTTCTTGAATGTTTGAAAAGCATCAGATTTGTTCTTCAATAAATAAACCCAACACATTCTGGTGTAATCATCAATAAATGTCATCATATATTTATTTCCATTTGCAAAAGGAACAGACATTGGACCACATAAATCTGAATGAATGAGTTCAAGTTTTCTATGTGCTCTGGAATGTGAATCATGAAAAGACTGTTTGCTATGCTTTCCTAGAATGCAAGCATCACATTGCTTAAGTTTCCTAGGAATTGTAGGCAAACCAGTAACACCATTTTTCTTCAACAAGCAAAGGTTGTCATAGTTCAAGTGTCCAAATCTAGCATGCCATAATAAACTTGATGGAAGTGTACCTTCATCATAATGAGAATTGTATGAGAAATTTTGTGCACGAGCAGAGGTGCCTTGCAGCTTGAAAAGCCTTTCTTCTTCTATCCTCATCATGACAAGTGAGTGATTTGATGCTTTTCTCACCTCAACCTTTCCATCAAACATATGAATGGAGTGTCCTTGCTGGCGGATGTGGACCAAGGACAACAAGTTTCTCCTCAGTTGTGGGAGATATAAAACATCATGTAGAAAAAATTCTGGAGGACCAGGGAATTTGAGCCTGATTGTGCCAAACCCTGATGGCTTGAGTTTTGATTTGTCTGCAAAGTATACTACTCCATCAACATTGTCAGTAAATTCTTCAAAAAGATCTCTTCTAAAAGTCATGTGGCAAGTTGCTCCTGAATCAAGCAACCAATCATTTTTCCAAGAAGCAAGTGAAGCATTAAACAAGTCTTCATTTACTCCAATATTACAATGTGCCACAACATAGTGAGCGGATTCGGGTGCTTTACCTTTCGCTTTGTCATTAGTTTCACCTTTGGGTTGATTTCTTTCCTGCCCAATTCTGTCCCAAGGCAACTTGCATGTGGATGCATCATGTGATCCATCTCTATTGCAATGTATACAATGCAAATCTGACTTTTCTCCTTGATAGTGTCTGCCCCCCCTGCCTCTGAAATTTCTTCTTCCTCTTCCTCTTCGGCCACCTCTTCCTCTGGAAGAATCTTGAGCAAGATTCTTTTCTGTATGTGCAAGACACAGCCTCTTCAGAAGACTGAGGAGCTGTCTTCTTCCCAAAAGCTTTCTCTCTCTCTAACAAATTTATTCACAAGGGAGTCAAAGGTAATTTCTTTGATGTTTCCATTTGCTTGCAATGGCTCAAGATAATTTGAATAAGTGGGATAAAGTGCCTTGACAAAAGCTATCAGAGGAATGTCAAGTTCAACATTAGTGACTTTGATATCATGCATAATAGATTTTACTTCTGATGCAAGAGCAAGAGGATCATCATTTTGTAATTCAAGGCTGAACAATTTAATCATGAGTTGAACAACTTCAAGCACAGAGTGTGAGTCATAGAGTTCCTTAAATTTTTGTAAGGCTTCGAAAGCATTTGAAAATGGTGAAATATGGCGACTCACCTCTTCATTTACAGATGTTGCAATCAAGGCATAAGCCTTGCTGTTCTTATTTTCCCAAATGGTGAATTCCTTGTCTGAGGTAGGCTTTTCTGGTTCTTTGTCTCTTTCTCCAACATAAACTCCTTTCCACAACGCATTAAAAATGAGAGTGTGTTTGATCTTCCCAACCATTTTGGATAGTTTTCCTTCCTGGTGAGAACCACTCTCGCAATAGATATTAATGAATGCATTGTAAAATCCGTGTACTGTAAAAAAATATACTTCTGCTGCCAATATGTTGTAAGAAATAGCACTTCTAGTGGTAGTTTTGTAAAAAAAAAAATTACAAATCTAATATAAATATAGCAGAGGTTTTATATAAGGGAGAGAGTTATTACTTGGGGGAGGTGGTATTATGGGAGGGGCTTATATGAGGGAGGTGGTGGAAGCCACACAGTAATATATAAAACACAATATTAAAAAGCCGTGGGAGCGAGTATGGAATAAAATCGAGTATGGTGGTATGGGGAGGTATGGTTATATGAACCGGTGGTCGATGTATGACCTGGATTGTGCGGAGTTGTTGACCGGGGGAGCGGGGTTTATATGTTATGGGTTTAGGCCCCACGGTGGGCGCCACGACAACGGAGGGTGGTGCAACGGGAGTCTGAAGCAGAGGAGCCACAAAGAGTGGTGCAACGGGAGTCTAAAGCAGAGAAGCTACAGAGAGTGGTGCAATGAGATTCTGAAGCAGAGGAGCCACAAAGAGTGGTGCAATGACGACGAAGGAGTTATAATGGGGAGGCACAGCGAGCAGTGGGAACCAAACTGCTCGCAGTGCTGATACCAAACTGCTCGCAGCGCTGACAAAACAATGCGCAAGAAATTATGGAGGGGTGGCCACTGCAGAACTCTCTCGCGCGAGCCTCCAAATTGCAACTCTAATATACATTCAACCACGGAATGACTGGACTTAATATTCCCCGTCACAAATTTTAGTTGGTGATTTGCATGCCCACCGTACTGGAGTTTCTCAAGAAGCACAAGGGATGAAGCCTGAAATGATCCAGCCTTTCAAATACAAAACCTCTCAACACATCCCGTCAAACCCCGCAGTGATGCCTCAGATGTGTTTATAATATCAACAGGTATTTTGTATACAGTCAGGCTCGTAGTGCGCTCAACGTAATGGAGGGAGGTTCAACATCGACATATGCAGGAAGCCAACACAGTCCGACCTTCACTTCATTACAATGCACACACACACCAAACTATTCGATGCAAAAAGCAAAGAATAATGGCAGGAAAATAGGAGTAAGGCAAAGGCCTTAGGAGTATGACAGAGGTGTCAGTTCTACAAAATAGGTAGAACATAGGCAGAATAGGCAGAAGGGAGTTACAAAGGTAGAGAAGCCAAAAATGGAGTTGGCTCTGATACCATGTCAGGCCAGGAGGTAACTCCTCAAATGAACTGTGTTTATTCATTTAGATTGTTCATAGTTATATACATGAGGGAGTGACTCTTGGGTTTCACCTCTCGATGACTCTTCCTTTTCCATTAATTACAGCTGTTCACCCAATCCCCATGATTAGGTGTCAACACTTCCTTCAAGGTATCATAAAGTCGTCTTGACTTCCTCTTCCCTGAAGTAGCCTCCTGAACTAGAGTGGGAACCTCATTCCTTGGAGCTTGTGATCTTGATGAAGATGCCCCTGTGGCCTGTAGTGAACCTGTAACCTTGTGTACTTGTCACCCCAGAAGTCAGTGATCCTCTCGATCCCTCTGCACCTCTTGAAGATCCTGCAACCTGTAGTGCACTCCCTTGCTCAGGAGACTGCTGCTCTACATGATCATCCTCCTGTGACCTCCTCATGGTCCTGTAGGTTAAAACATGAACCTGTAAAGTCTCCCATCACGAACACCAATCACTCTAGCAGATGCTATGCTAGATCCCTTGGGATACATAAGCAACTTTCCATCCGGGAACACCACTACATATCCCCTGTCTTCAATACTGTAAACTGAAATCAAATTCCTCTTCGACCCTGGAACATATAGGACCTTCGTCACTTTCAAAGGTGGTAATGACTCCCTTTGAAAGGATACAGTCCCCACACCTGTCGCTCTGAACTTGGAGTTATCTCTAAGCACTACCTCCAAGCCTACATCATCCTCTGTAAGACTCGTAAAGTCCTCTCTCACTCTAGTCATATGGCAAGATACTCCACTGTCTATAAACCAAACACTAGAGGATGTAACACTAGTTGTTAAACTCACCACTAAAGCAAACCCTGAGTTAAACTTGGTGGAAAACTCATCCACCTCAATTGATGATGCCACATCCTTCTTCTTCCCTTTCTTGTTGGGACACTTAGCAGCATAGTGACCCATCTTCCCACAAGCAAAGCATCTCACTTTTCTCATGTCCTTCTCGGACTCTTGTTTCCCCTTCCGTTGCTTGGCCCCACTAGAAGCCATCTTCTTGGCCTTCTTCTTGCCCTTAGCTACGAGGGAAACATTCTCCTCCTCCTCTCCCCACCACTCTGGCTGCCACTCTTGACACTCCTAATCTCCTCCTAGATGAAATCATCCCACATCCTCCTCCAATAAGGAAAATGCTCTCTGGAAACAATGCCATCTATGAATTCATCCCACTGCTCGGGAAAGCCATCCAATGTCGTCCTAACCAATTGGTCCTCAGGGATAGCCTCTACCACCACAACCAACTTATCTCTCACATGTGTGATCTTGGTGATGTTTGAGGTCACCATGTCAGTCTTGGTCATCTTGGTGTTTCTTAACTTCTGATGCAACACCTTCTTCCTATTCTCATTGGAGCTCTTGTGAAGTGTGATTAGGGAATCCTACATCTCATGGGAAAACTTCTTCCCTGTCACATGAAGGAATTTATGGTCTTTAATAGCATCGAGAATGATTCTCCTTGCCTTCACATTCCACTTGTTGAAGTCTGTCAACTGAACTGGGTCAGTGGCAGGTTGTATTGCATTCTCTACAATGTCCCACACCTCAACTTCCTCAAGCAGTAACATCATTCTCTCCTTCCAGGGGCCAAAATTCTTGACCCTACTTAGCCTATTCTCCACCCTCAAACTAGTCGCCATTTGACCTCCTCAACCAACACAAATTCTTCAATCACTGAACACTGTCAAACTCCTCCCTCTCAACCACTGTTCTCTGGTATATAAGGCAGGTTTTAGTTTACTGTTCACTATTTGAGCAGAAGGTTTTCTTGCTGGTTTCTTTTCTTATTCGCTGAAGAAACACTGCTGTAGGTTCATAGCTATGATACCATGTAGAAATTTTTAATTTCTTGTAGCCCTCCCTAGTTTCAGTTTACTTTGCATATGGTTTAATGCCCATTGCCCCACATTTTAGCTCATATATAAAACTTAAGGCAAATCTGAAAAGAAACATAACAGAACTACCTCTATTGTTTTACTTTTTAGCTGATTGAAAAATTTAACAAGCATTCACACAAGAAATGAAACACTTATTTTTGGTCAACTTTGACCCTAGAAAAACCCAAAAAGGGGAAAACCAGATATAAGAAGGATTTTATTTGCTTGAAATTCTCAAAGAAATGTTACAACATTAATTCCAAATACAATGTACTTTTCTGTCCTTGTTGCTACCTAGGAAACCATGTCACTGACTTTGAAATTTGAGCACTGTGCAACACTCCCTGCTCTAGAAATGTGTGTCATTGGTTGACTCTCTCTGCTCAGAAAATTTGTATCACTTTAAGTAGACTAACCCCTCAATTCTAGCACATCGAAGTATAAAAGCGACAAGATTTCTTCTCGTTGTCCTAGTAGTCTAGCGAGGTAGTCTTGAGGCCTCCTTGACTAAGAACCAAGGTCCTCATTCAAGTTTATCATAGACTCTATTCTCCCAAGACTAAGGCACTAATCTACCAAGAGGTGGTCACCTAAAATCAACTCTTTTTCACCTTTTCCTAGGTCTAGCCAACTTGGGTCACCTAGGGCATCATTTTCCCGACAAAATAGCCCTCCAAAAAGTTTGATCTCCTAGCCTCTCCTACGATGGTGTCTCCTCAAGGGCTCCTCCAATTTTGAAGCCATTCCGACAGTAGAGTTGTGAGAAAAGCCAAGCCCTAGCTCCAAGATCAAACTTTGCCCTAGTATCCCCAAAGTTAGTGCCTCATAGGATCAATTCAATATCTCTAAGTGAAAATTCTTTCTTTGATCCTTTCCCCCTCCTTGTGTGGGTTAAGAACATCATTGGTTGCTAAACTCTTATCTCCCAGCCTAGGTTGGGTCCACTTGGTCCCGTATGGTCCCATTTATTTGAAAATACAATTCTTCAAGAACCATTTGGGATAGAAATTTCAATAAGAATTTTAGGGATTAGGAACTCTTTCACAAGTCATGTGCCCTAAACCTAACCCTCAAATCCTCCCATCCTTCTCCTAGAAGACATTGTACCTTACTTAGAAAGCAAGCAAGCTCTATTCTTCAACCTCTTCTCGAAAGGGATTATTTAAGTCACTCTATATCCACTTATTGATTTATCCTTCAGTGGTGACTCCATAATATATTGGGTCTCCTCCTATCAGTGAAAGTCCGTAAATAGTAGGGAGCCTTAGTTGAGGTGACAATGGGCTACGTCTCCATTTGTTGCCCTTGGTCTAGCATTTGCCCTTTAGGTCCCCTGCTAGTTTGAGCGGTAACAATACCCTTTTTCCCAACAAGAGATGCACTTGAGACATGACTTTTGGGGTGCTTTAGGCGCTATTTGGAGGCACTTTTTTTCACACGCGAGTTAATTTGCAGATATTTTTTATGTTTTAGCATTGAAGAGGCTATATTGGATGTCAGTTTGACAACCTAACCACCTTGTATCATGGATTTTATGTTTTTGAGGGATTTTAGCCTAATTCGGGGTTAAATCGCTTGGTTACCCTATTATAAATAGGGAAGTGATATGCTCATTTTGATCATTGTTACACTTAGAGATCATTCATCTCTTGTTTTAGCATCTATTATGTAGTTTGCCATGGAGCACTAGTTGAGCAATTTCTCATGGGGGCTCTTGTGATGTGGATTGATCATTTTTCATGGATGTGTTGAAAATTGTAATTAGGTTCGGTCTTCATAATGACCTAATTGTAATCATGACATTGTTAATTCTTTATAAAGAAAGAAAAAGAAATTATATTTTGTTTTGGAGTATGGTTTTCGTGCTCAAGTTTGAGTCAAAAGCATGATCTTCGTGCTTTTAGGTTTTCTAGGTCTTTCTAGGATAAAGAATAATATTGGTCATGTGTCATAGTCCCATTTGGACTCATTGTAATAAAGAAAGATATTTATTTTATCAAGAAAAAACCATTTTTGTATCCCAAGACCAAGTCGGCCCAAGAGCATATCAAGTCGGCCTAAGGGAGGGCTATTCGACCCCTCAAAAAGGTTATAAATACAAGGAGCTCAGCCTCATTTGGATCACTCACTCACAACAAGTTCGATCGGCAGTAGCGAAGGAGAAGAGGAGCTAGAAGAACAAAGGAAGCAAGAAAGAATCAAAGTTTCTTGGGCTAAATCTCTCTCTCTCTCTGTTCACTTGTGCGAAGTTAGGGTTTCTATGCAGCTGCAATTGCAAGGCCGAAATTCTGAGGAGCAGTTGCAAGGCTGAAATTTTGGGACGAAGTTGCAGTAGGTTGAAGATTGGAAGTTGTCTTAGAGAAGATATTGTCGAGGGCTGACTTGGTGCTTGGTAGGGTTGCTGGGTTTGGTCTTTGGGTCTTGGAAGTTTCTTTGTAAAGCAGATTTTGTATAAGAGAAGCATTTTTCTGGGATTTCCCCTTAGAGGGGCTTTGCCCTGACTTGGAGCCTATATCGTGTGTACTCTATCTTGTTGTGATCTTCATTGTTTTGGTAATTGCTTGATGAACAAGATCTAATAAAGTAATAAAATGCCAACACATATCAGAAGTAATTATCAGGTTAAGGAAAATATTCTATAATACATAAGTCTCTTGATTTTCCAACATGATGAATGCATGGTGAAGTTTATTTGTTTTATCTTGGTTTCATGTTTTATTAGATGGATGATTCGTGTATTAAGCTAGTTAGCATGGTATTTGTTTCATGATCCTTGTTGAACAAAACATTATTCCAAGAATTTGAGGAAATAGCATGTTAGCTCCTTTCCTTAGTTCATCTAGAAAATTGACAACTTTGATTTGAAACCCTAGGGTAAGTAGGTTTACTTGCCCTAGTTTGTTAAAATCTTGTTTCTACTCCAAGGAAACCCTAGATTAGTTTGTTCCTAGACTCCATTAGCCCTAGATTGGGAACACACTAGTCATCTCTCTTTTGGCATTCATATATTATCATAAAATCATTTTATTATTATTTTGTTTTAGGATAAATTAGGGTTTATTAAAGCAAAAGCCTTATATTTACAACATTTATTGACCTAGATGTGAGTGACCTAGGCTTAGAAATTGTTTGAGAGGATTGGATAAGTAAAAGTACATTTCATGTGAAATTTCCAGCCATTAATTAGGGCTGACATATACAATTTAATTGTTATTATATGCCATTTTATATGTTGAAATTTGTTGTAATTTATTCTCTTGTTAGTCATAAAAGTTAGTCTTCATTTTACATTTTATTATCATAGTTTCCGGGGCTAAATTTGCTGCTATAATTTTGTTTTAGGGTAAATTAGGTTTTATTAAAGCAAAAAATTTATATTTATAGCATTTGTTGTCCCAGATGTGAGTGACCTAGGGTTAGGAATTGTTTTGAGAGGATCGGATAAGTAAAAATTACATTTCATGTGAAATTTCTAGCCATTAATCTGGGCTGACGTCTATGGTCTATTATATGTCATTTTATCCATTGAAATTTGTTGTATTGTGTTCTCTTGTTTACTCATAAAATTTAGTCTTCATCTTGCACTTTATTTTCGTAGTTTCACGGGCTAAATTTGTTGCTATCATAAATTGTCATATTTCCACAATTTGTTGATTGTCTAGCTAGTCTATGATAATTAGGATGTAATTTCTTGTTTGGTGTATTTGGGAAACCTATTTGAGCCTCTATTGATCAATTGAAGCCTTTAAATTGAGCCATAGTAACTTTTGAATCCAAACTTGGAAATTTCTATCTTAAGACCCTAAACCTAATTTCCTATTTTTATCCTTGCGTGGAAGTCATTGTAAAACCCTTTAGGGGCACTTAACTTATGGTAATTAGGTTATTTGATCCCTAAGATCTACTAGAGGAGCCTCCCTTGGGTTGTGTCCATCACTAAAACGAAGGGAGTTGTTGCTGAGGTGATAGTATGACACTTCTTGTTTCACTTTATCTAGGCCATCTAGTGAGGCCTTGCACTAAACTACTGAATTTGTTGTAATAATACCATCTCGAGTTTCTTCCAGTAAGCTAACCAGAGATGGTTAGTTTTATAAATGAAGAGTCCCTCAGATTTTGTTCCTAGATTATTCAAACACCACCTTGACCAATCTCCACTAGGACAATCAGTTTCTTTTTTATGATGTTCCTATTACTGCTGAAACTAGCAAGGGTCCTAGAAGGGGATCCTAGAGGGGCAACTGCTAGGTCAAGGGAAACAACCGAGCAATAGCCCACTGTCACCTCACCTAAAGCTCCCTACTCTTTACGGACTTTCACCAATGGGTGGAGACTCGGTATGAAGGGAATCACCTAGATAAATGGGTCAATAAAGGGAAAAGAGTGATTCCTGAAGAGGTCTATTCACAAGAGAGGCTCAATATATGGCTTGCTTGCCCAAGAGGCAAGATGAAAGGCTCTCTAAGAAGGGCCAAGAGGGTCTTAGGGGCTAGGTTTTGGGAATGAGACTTCTTAAGGAGGGACCTAGTCCTAAAAACCCTTATGAAGACTTGGTTTCCAAATGGTCTTTGAAGAATTACCTTCCAAAAGTTATGGGACCACACGGGACCAAGTGGACCCCAGGTTAGGTCAAGGGGATAGGATTGAGCAACCAATGATGTACTTGACCTAATTAGGGAGGAGAAGGGGATCAAAGAAAGAATTTTCAATGAAAGGCAATGCAATGATCCCAATGAGGTTACTAGCCTAAGGAAACCAAGGGCAAAATTTGGTCTCAGAGCTAGGGCTTGGGATGTCTCAGGATCCAACCGTTAGAATGGCTTCAAATTTGGAGGACACCTAGGAGACTCACCAACGCAGTAGATTCCAAGAGATCGAAATTTTTTGAGTGGATGGTTTGCAAGTAAATTGATGCCCTAGGAGACCTAATGGGGCTAGACCTAGAAAAGGAGGGAGGTGAAAAAGAAAAATGAACTTTAAAGTGATCACCAGAGGAGGACCAGTGCTTTGTCCTTTGGGAGAGATGGAGTCATGGAAGATTTAGGGTTTGGATTGATTTCCACTTGTCAAGGAGGCCTAAAAAGCAACTTCGCTAGGCATTAGGGCTTAATGGAAGCAACTTCAAGGTCATTTACACTTTGTTTAGGAATATTTGGTGACTTATCAAGACAAATTCAACAAGATTGTCTCTAGGAACATTCATTCATTCAAACATGGCCCATACATGATACAACACTATTTAGAGATTCAATTTCCACAATTTCATTCCAAGAAAAGCAACAAATTAACCCTAGAATAGTGAAAATCCCAACATCATGAATGCAGCAAAATAAATAACAAGAATAGCATCAAAATAGTACTTACATGTAAGAAGAATATATCCAATCACCAAGATATGCCAATCATAGAAGCTCCAAGACAAATAAGATTATCCAAACATCGAAATTCATCCATTCATCCCAAAAATCTCATCCTCAAAAGATAGCGAAAATCTCACAAGAAGATATGATCCAATCCAAGTGATGATGATCAAAATGATTCATCACACTTGTATTTATACCAGTGTTGAAAATATCGGTATCGGCAAAATATCAGCGAGGGTCCAGAAAACATCTTATCGGCAATATCGGTGAAAATATCGGAAAATATCGGCAAGCATAAAAAATGCATAATATATTCCTTTTTTTTTTTTTTTTTTTTCAGATTTTTAAACATATAAAACAATAACAACATGGACTAAACACATTGGCATATAAATATGAAGAAAGCACTGATATATATGATGTCAAATAGAAATGATACATCAAACTTCAAAGGCGACACCAAATCCTGTTGATCCCTGATAATTGTCCAATCAAGGACTCAAACAAAATAACATCACATATTCTGTCGATCCTTGATAATTGTCCAATCAAGGACTCAAACAAAGTAACATCACTTATATAAAAGTATTTCATCATCATGAGTTATAAACTTATATGTAGCAAACCAAATAAAACTAGCAGCTATCTATTTGAGACCAATGGCCTCTCCCTAGCAGCTATCTTTTTGTCTTGTTCAGCAATTGCTTCAAGATCTTTTTGTATAACCTCAGCACTAGAAACCATACAAGGCATTACATTTGCATCATGTGCAGGGAGTCTAGCCAGATGGTATTTCAATCGTGTAACCCCTCCTGACATCTTGGTCCCACATAATTTGCATGATATATATGCCCGATTTGCCCCACCAACAGGCTCCCCATACTCCCAAAATGGGTCCAAGGCTTTTGGCATATTTGACATTTGTATTGAACTAATTCAAACCTAGGGCACAAAAAAAACAAAAAATTGGCATTAAACCCCCCAACACAAAAAATAGTAAGTAATAACCACCTCATTTAAAAAATTTAAAAATTACTACATTATTTGCATTTTGCAATGTGAATGAAAAATGGCAATAAGAGGGTGCATAAGAAAGTTGAAAAAAAAATGAAGCTTGCTGTCCAAATATGGAGAAAACCCTTGCATTGGCTCATGGGCATGAAAATCATAGCAAATGGAAAAAAAACAAAGTAACAAAATGTTGGTAGCCAAAGAGGCAAGCAAGCATAACCCTAAATCTATGAAAAAATCATTAACATAGGGGTTTTTAAGAACATACCTATTAATGGAAGAAATGAAGTTTGTCTCACTGTTCTTCAATCTTTGATCCACAAAAAAATCTTAGTTGGTGGTGATAATCACTGTTTGATCCTCAACTCCTCCTTGACAACCACCACAAAACTCTTCCCCTTCCTTCTCCAACACTCAGAAACAGAAATGAAGAAAAAAAAAGACGAATTTCCCTTTTTTCTAGCCGCGGCATAGCCTACCCGACGATATTTTCTATCGTCTCACGATATTTTGCTGAGATATCAGCAATATCTCGGAAATATCGCGATATTTTCGGGAGCCAAAATATCGCGATAATATCGGCGATATCTCACCGATATTATCATCATTGATTTATACACTTCCTAACGAATTCGATTTATCTAATTAGGCCTAATTTAGCCCCTAAAATAAAATAATGTGCATAATAACAAAACTTTTGGTAACAAGTCCACCAACTAGCTCAATAATGTAAAGATAAGCCTCTCAAGGGGGTCGAATGATCAACAAAGTGAGTTGTTGGGCCTTTGAGGAGGCCTGATCAAGTCCAAGGGGTGCCATGATGAAGGAATGGACTCCAATCATGTTAACTTTAGATAACATGTTCTTTGCTTAGGTCAATTACTTCAATGTTCCTTATGAGCCCAATTTTAATTCCCATTTAGCAATCACATAAACCATTATCTCAATGATAGTAATTGAAGAAAGAACATAAACATCAAGAGAAAAGGACTAGCCAAGACAACTGGACACAAGATTTTGGCTCAAGACAGGGAAAAACCCCAATGTGGGGAAAACCCTTAATCAATTCTTCTTATTATTATTATCAAATGTTCAGCAGAGGAAGAGAGAGAGAGAGAATACAATCAAAGTCAAAACTGACTGACTTGAGCCAATGACAAAACGCCAAAGAAGCTACCCAGACAAGTTTGTGATTCTGCCTTTGAACAGAAGCAGATTAGATCTGCCCTAACCTGTGGTCAATAGTAGTTACAAGATGATCTTTTGAAGGAGATGGATCAAGATATGTGGCCTCCTTTGCTAAATATGATGAGCCCAAAAACTGTTTTGTGCTTGGCAAATCTTTGAGATTATGATAGACTTGGTTAGGGCAAATTCTAGCCCTAACCTACTACTACAACCTCTGCGTTCTCCCCCATAACAGGCTTCACACATCTTAGCTGATCTTTCATGTGACTGCGGTTAGGGAAGAACTATCTTCCAAGTCTTTTTGGCCTCCCTCAAACAAGAGTCCAACCAATTGAAACTCTAGGAGGGACTACGACCTACTTGAGAGAGGCTTATAGTAGTTGTGATCTTCCTAGAAGAGATTTATACACCATAGAAACACACCCAAAAACACTCCAACTCTGCGATCTACCTTAGGGATAATTCGGACTTGCAATAAGAGGAAGATACGCTCTGAACAATACTCAAATTAAGCCCAATTATTCCTTTAGCAGACTCGACCTCTAGCTTGAGGAACCCATCTCATTATATAGCCCAAACAAGACATCAAAGAGTCCCCCCCTCCTTCGCTGGAGCAATCTTTCTTTTTGCAGCCATTTCAGAGAGAGATGTGTGTCATATGATGTGTGTGAGCATCTCTGTATATACTATTCGTTGGGGTCAAGAGACGTGGCTATTGGGCTTGATGAGCTGACATATAGGAGAGGCCGACCTTAATAATTTGCATGTGAGAAAACAAATATTCAAAATCACACTTCGGCTTGTCCAAATGAGATGATCTTTATATCGATTTTGGTCCTCTTGAAAAGATGAATTTAATGCAAGCATCATCTCCATCAAATGAGCTGTCCCAAGGTGGAATTTGGCCCTAGTTGCCAAATTTAGCAAATCAAGAACCTGTGGTGCTCCCAAGTGGGTGTGGGGGCACAAGGACATCCTCATGGGTCTCCAAATGGATCAAATATTCCTGTAGACCATCTGTAAGGGTTGGAGTGATGACATAAACCCTCCATTGGCATCGAGAGGCATCCTGAAACATCTCCCGAGTGTAAGGTGTAACTGCGGAGTCGGTTGGGCATGGTGGACCAGGTGCATCATCCTCATCCAAAAGGTGGAACACAAGCAATCAATGAACACTGTTGGGGACCCATGAAATAACATCTGCTATGGTGGAGACCCATGGCTCTCAATGCTCACCCTACAAGTGTCCATGTGGCCCTCTGGAGGGCTAGGACCCTGTATAGGGAGACAAAGCCCTAAATAAAGACCCACCTGCAATCCCGCATAAGATAAGATTCAATCGTCCCCTTGCCCTCCAATACAACAAATCATTAGAATAATCAAGTAATAATGTTTACAAGTCATGGGATCAATGGGGCACTTCTTGGTGGCATGCCCTTCCATAGTGGGCTTTGGCAAATACAAGTGTCTCCAAGCTCAAAAGGAGGTTAACCGAGGACCCTATTAGGTGGTTTCAACCTCTAAAGAGGGTGGCATGTCCATAGTACATCCTTTAAGAAGTAGGTGGCAAATGATATAATGATGGAATGGAGTGGGATCAGGGGAATCATCCAAACCACATGTCAAGGTGCATTTGGGTAGCTATAATGAGGGAAAACGACACCTGGGTATGTGAATGTAGGAGGGAGCAAATCGTTGTACATGAGTTACCTCGGCCTTTGTTTTTCCACCCTTCTTCATATGCCTTTTGCCTTTGATTGATTTTTCTTCATAACTGCTCAGGGCTCCAGGGGATGAGATCATTATGTTAAGGTGGGGTAGTTCATCGCCCACCAGGGGTTGGAACAATCATGGGTTCCTTAATGATGGAGGGGGCTCATCTAGGGTCCATAGGGACCAGGGAGGTGGCCATGGATAAGGTGTAGAGCTCATGTTTGGTTTTTTCCCACGTGCTAAATTTTGTATGTCTCGGCCATCTTTTGCATTTTGTGGTACATTCCCTATTGAGGGTGGCCAAATTATGCTTTCAATTTTCTTTTTAGCTGCATCAACCTCCGGGGCATCATTCCAGGCCCGACCCAAGGTGTGGACAAGGGGAGGCTAACCCTATGTGGACCCGGATGGGAAAAGAGATGAATGGGGCTAAAATGAGTGGAAGGGGAGTAATGTAGGTGGTATCGGGAAGTGGGACCATGCAACCAAAGTCGGGTTTTCGATGTAGTGCCATCCCTAAATCTAATGGCCAGTGAAGGAGATCCCATGGGACTAGGATACAAGGCTAATCACAAAATCGGGTAATGGAAACAAGAATACAAACCTAACCCACTCTTTCTACTGAATCCCCCCACCAATTCATGCCCAAAAGTGCCCATGAAAAGTAAGGAAAACTACTTATCTACACCAATGAAAAGCCATACCTTTGGGGTCGGGAGGCCCACCTTCAAACTGACATTCATAACAGATGGGTGAGGGACCACATGGTTGGCTGAGGTGGCGGAGAAAATGGCACATTGAGCCATCTAGGGGCTGCTAGGGGTTGTTGGCTGCTCGCGGAGGACCATCTAGGAGAAAAAAATTCTCCTATATATACTACCCATAGGTGGTGGGTAACAATTCCCATCTTCTAGGGGTACCATGTGACAAATTGATTGCAACCTTGCTTATGATCCATAATCAATGAGGATGTGGGGGGGCTTCCCAACATTTTGGAGACCCTAGCAACATTGTCTTTATCATACAAGTAGTGGGATGGGTTCTTACACACCTCAATTGCGAGTTGCCTCTTCCAAACAGAAACACATTGCACAATCTAGATTTGATCCGAGTTGACTCAACTCCCGAATTTAACCAAGATCTTTTGCTTTTGTGATGTGATTAGAATTGCAATTAAAATAGCATAAAGTAACATATATGCATGCTGTAAAGAAGAAGGAACATGACAATAATTAGCAACATAAAGCACAAGACGTTGATAACAGAGTTCGTCCAAGAGGGACTATGTCTCCAGGCCCCAGTGTCAAGATGGTGTAGGCCGTTGCATTAAGTGCTGTCAATAGTGATGATGTACATAGGTGGTGACGTTGCTATCATACAAGGAAAATGCCCTCACGCAGGAGTGGCTCCAAGAGATGTTCCGCTACATGAACTCTCATTCAAAAGGACTCCTATCAATATGACCTAAACTTATGCATGATGATAATGAGCATCCCGCCAACATGGCATAAAAAGGATCTCAATGCAAACATACATGGCGACTCATGAGTATCCCATTAGCATAGCAACAAAGGGATCTCAAACAAAACATGACAAATCATGACAACAAGTACATCCCACAGATGATTCTGCATCACATCAAGCAGGAATCATGAAACAAGTAAGAAAACAAGATCCCACATCAAACATCAAACAGGGATCTATGCAACACAATGCATCTCATAGCAAAAAGAAGTACATGAACACATTGCATATACCTCACATCCTGGGGCCATCTGAAGAAAAGGATGTCAAACTGCTGAAGCTGGTTGTACCATCAATCTCGCAGCGTCGGATCTCATGGAAATGACTACTTGCACATTGAATGTTGACACCTGCACTCCACTTTGAAAAGTGGCTGAAAAATGAAATGATCAAATGGAAAATCTGAATGCACCATCAGATTTATGGCATCGAATAGGGTAAAATTGATTGTCAAATTTTTGAATTCTGATAAAGTGAAAATCTAAGGCTTAAGGAATATTTTAGATTCCCCCTAGATTCCTCTAAGATTCCCTCCTCTGGGTCATCTGAAGATCTGCTGCTCAGACCAAAATTCTGTTTGCGCCATCAGGTTCCTTGTGAAATTCTGAGAAAAATGAGTGTAAACTTGGTTACATTCTAATAAAATGAATTTTTACCTCCCAGGGAATCTTTTAGATTCCTCTCTGCATCAGGGAACATTCTGTCTCAAAATGCGTGTCAAGGTTCTGCCTCCTGGAATTGCGTCACAATTCCACCTGGGCGTGGTTCCATTGCATGGAACTTCGTTGCCGTTCTCCGCTCCATTGGCTTGCTCTTCGTTTCGTCGTTCCTCCCCATGCAAATGAAAAACAAAGGTTTATATAAATGAATGTGGGCGGAGCTTACAACAGAGCCCTTCTGGCGCGTTTGTTAGGGTGGAGGGCTTGAGGCATGGAGGTCGGGGGATCAAATCTCGACCCCTCCAAATATACGCATTAACCTTTCTTTATGCATGCGGTTTGTAACGGAGTTTGTTTTAAACGCTATATTAAATGGGTTGGTGGATTAACGTGGGACAGCCGCATGGGCGGCGCTGGTGGACCCAACCATGGGCTCAACTCCCATTGGTCTCGTAACATATATGTATGTAATATGGTGGGTTGTTGGGGGGTGGCGGCGTTGGTGGCCCGCCACCCCAAACATATATTTTTTTAAATTTTTATATTTTATAAAATAATGAGGCTTTTTGAAAATTCAGAAAATTGACCGAAGGAGTCAATTTAAGTAGGCCACAAATTCGCCCGGAATCTGGCCTAGGTTGGCTGGAATCTAGTGGCCGGATTTTGTCCAAATTGCTGCCTCCTTAACACTGCCCAGTGACCCAAGTCAACCCTGAACTTTGACTGCTCCTAACTTGACGAACCATTTGTACCACCGCGATCACGACGACGAGATCTTCAACATGAACCTAGTTCGAGTACAATCCAAACACTTTGATTTTTGGCCCTTTCTGAGCCCTCTTGGACTTCTGCATGTGTCTGGAGCCCCCTAGATCAAGATCTTCTTCCAAGTCCATCCACATAGTCTTCTATACAAAGTTTTGTACACTTGGCTTTGGATGGCAGAACCTGATATGCTTAAATTATTTGTATTCAGGCTTTCAGATATACTTTCCGGGTACATTTTTTTCTTCTAGATCTTCTCTCCACTCTTAGGGTCAAGTCTCTAGG
This sequence comes from Pinus tabuliformis, assembly GCA_031772625.1. Classification (NCBI taxonomy): domain Eukaryota; kingdom Viridiplantae; phylum Streptophyta; class Pinopsida; order Pinales; family Pinaceae; genus Pinus; species Pinus tabuliformis. Next base: position 95,028,520 of record CM062805.1, on the reverse strand, counting down.
TTTTAGCTTAGATCAATACATTACACTCTGCATCTTGCACTTCCACATTGGATTGGCACTATTGTAGTCGGCAGTCCCATTGCTCTACTTTTGTTGTAATTTGTTGGGCATTAATAAAGTTTATCTTAGCTTGGCTTATCTTAGCATGTGCCTTTTTTGTTATATGATTTACATTTGCAAGTTTATTCTGACATCTTTTGTTTGGCATATTAAATATTACAGGAGGGTGTTTCTAGTTGGGATGCTTGGAGAAAGAAGAATGGGAAAACATTGATCAATGAAAATAATGCAAAAGGTCACAATAATCAAGCACATATGAAAAAAAGGATCAGACAGAAGGCTAGCATCAATCGCTCATCACAAACTACAGAGAGGGTAAAAGAATACAAGAGGAGGATGCGTAAGTTTGCATCTTTGAGAACAACTCTCAATACTGATTAATTTTGGTTTGATCATAAATAGCAATATTATGTAGCTACTAAAGCTTATACGCCTTAGTTTTTCCTGTGTTTGTGTCAAGTTAAGAGCTTCAATAAGGGAGGTACATTAATTAAATGGAAAATTGAACTGTGTGTTTAAATCTGTCAAAATTTAGTACCTATAGGTAGCTAGGAATCAATGTTCTATCTTTGCAAATTTGCATTTATTCTGTTTATTTTCGTGGAGAAAGACATTTGCAACAACAATCTGCTTGGAATCCTATAGACTGGAGTCAGTGTCACTATATTAGTTCAAAAACAGTTTTGAATCTACTAGAAGTAACAGCTGGAACCACTGGATAGGATTTTTGTTGTGTGTAGCTATAGTAGGTTACTATCACACAAATGGATCTAAATTATTTATCCAATATTTGAAACAAGAATTTCTTCATTGAGCTTTCATGATAGGTGCTTTTTGTGATATGTTCTTGGTGAGGAACACACACATATGAATGAACATTGTTAGGTTTTACACGTTGAGGATTGTTCAACCATGAAAAATCAATTAACTAGAAAGAACTCAGTTTTAGGTGATATCCAGTTGATTAAGTTTACAAGATTATAATCATGTATGCTATCCCTGTTTAGATGGTTCAAGTTGGCAGTTAACAGAACAGAAGTATTTTACGAGTGTTCAAAGATAAAATAAACTAAACAGGATATTGATTTTGTTGCAAAAAGTTATTTATGTATGCTATGCTATTGAGATGGAAAAGGTTTTGTTAAATTATTTAAATCTACATCAAGAGTATTTGTCGAAATCATAAACTCAGAACGAGTAATGAAAGCCTTAGGTTAGCATACCTTCATCGTGTAATTTGCAGCTTGTATATTTTGGACATTTTATAAAGGTATTGTTACAATAAATTCTAGCAACCATCCCATATGATGTAAAGTCCAAAGCATTGAGGGGTTAATTTTTGAACTCTGGAAGGCTACCTGCTGTGACCACAATAGCTCTTCCTTACACTGTTGTTGTATCTTCTCCAACTAAAAGGGGACTTTCATAAAGCCAAGACTGCTAAGGCTATGGAGTGGAGGCACAAGGTGAATTTTTCAGAGTAAGCCTTAACAAAATGGATCATAGTAGCATAATGGAATAGTGAGTGGCATGAGAAGGGAAAGCTGAAGGAAAACTCCAAGACTATTGGTTATTGAATCTTAAGCAAATGAAATTGTTGCCTCAAAATATAACAGGCCTTGTGAGGCAACAACAATGAGGTGGTTGCCACTGTCATCTTAGCACTCCACCTCAAGCTCTTTAGTGGAATTTCACCACATGGGAGGCTTCCCAATATATATCACCTAAAAGATGTTCTAAGTCAATTGGTTCAAGGTGATGTAAGTGAATGGCTTAAGCAAAGTAATTCTTATTTGGATTAGGGCACAATTCTTTATGTCAGGGAGAAATGACCATAAACTAAGCCTTGAAGAGAGTACTTGAGGCCTAGGGTTTCAATATATAGTCCAACAAGAGTATAGCTAGGCATGCAAACAAGGTAAGTGAATGGCTTAAGCAAGGTAATTCTTAGTTGCATTAGGGCACAATTCTTTATGTGAAGGAGCAATGTACCATAAGCTAAGCCTTGAAGAGAGTACTTGAGGCCTAGGGTTTCAACATATAGTCCAACAAGAGTATATCTAGGCATGGAAACACAAATAAAACGTTTGCTTAGAGGTATGATCAACAGGCCCTAAATTGAAGCCTTGTATAGAACTAGGGTTTATTAGGGCACTAAATTGCCTAGGGTTGATGAAATCATCCCTGATGAGGCACTTTTCACCATGAAATATGCTAGATTTTGTGTGTTTGAGGTCAATCAAGGTGAAAACAAGCCATATTAGTTCTAATGGCTCAAGCCCTAGTTGAATTCAGCACTTGCCCTAGCCCTAGCGGCTTGCCGTAAAGGGACGAAAAAGTAAAAGGAGGAGAAAAGGGCAAAATTTTTAAAGAGTTTTGATCTTCAATAGGATCCCAGTGCCTTTACCTACTTTGGGTGATGAAGTCTTAGGGGTTTAAACTATCTAGATATCCAATTCATGCATGGAGTAAGGGGGAAAACCCTAGTTTTCACTTCCAAACCTTATCTATCTTTTTATGAGGGGAGGAATTAACTAGAAGAAAAGCTCTCTAGGAGGTCTTCTAGGGATGTCAAGGAAAATAGATTAAACATATACAACAATTCACCAAGATTTTCCAATAAAATGTTGCTTCTAGACAAGGAACAAATAGAAAACCCTAGCAATATTTCATTACATGTAAAACCATAAAAGACATGCAATAAATACTCACAAATTTTCCAAGAAAATGCCTTCTTTCAATCCCAAAAAGGTGCCTCCAAAAGCAAGGCTCCACAGCAGATCCCATCTCCACAAGTAGCGAAGTACAAGAGGTTAAGTCGAGCTCTTTTAAAGAGGCTGAAATCCAAAAGAATGATGATGAAAAGATGAATGGAGTGATCCTCCTTTTATAGGAGGTCTATCACTTCCATTAATTCAACTAAAATCCCCTAAAACAAGTTTAATTGTGAGTAGACACAAAGTAAATGGGTTACAAGCCAACCTAATAGCTCAACAAGTTTAATTTTGAGTAGACATAAAGTAAACAAGTTACAAGCCAAACCAATAGCTTAACAACATAAAATATGCCAATGTTTGTCCACATGTATGAGTTGTAAGCCCTATATAAGCATGATGTCATGCCCTTTTAGGTCTTGAAATGCTCCAAAAGTGCAATGTAAGGGTTGGATGTGTCTCTAAGCATCATGGTCAACTTCAATTTGGGGTAGGGTCCTCAAATCAAGCCTCAAAGCATCTCCATGTGTCCAAAAGCCAACTCTGGGTGCCTTGTATCATCTCCATGGGTGCCATCTAGACAATGTGGTGTACTTTGTCTCTAGTGTTGGGGCTCCATCAGGAACAACAAGCCCTCCTTAGTCATCCTAGGGGATAATCATCCTCATTTGTGCTTTGGATCAAGGCATGCCCATCAAGTAGTGTCAAGGCTAGCTGGCGGCATGTTGGGTCCACTGGTACATCACCAAGAATCCTCAATGCTAGGTAAGATGACCTCAACGTTCTAGCATTTAAGGGTGCTCTAGGGTGTCCTCAATTGCCAAGGTCATCAAAGTGCCCAATGCTCTGTCATAGAAGGGCAATGTTGCATCTGCAAGGCCATCATGCCCTCCAAAAGTTTAGTATGGCCTAGGCATCATGTGGAGTAGGAGTGGAATAATGTGCCCTGAAGGCCTCAATTGCTCTATGCAAGACCACCTAGAAAAACCATCTCAAACTCAAGTGAAAATAACCATTCTTTAGAGACAATAACCATAAATGCATCTAGTTGGACCATGCTTAATTGTTAAGGGCATAATCATACAATGAACTATAATTTTTCAATCCATAGGTATTAGTGAGAATAGGTGGCAACAAAGGGGAATGACTTCATGGCTTAGCGCCATGGTTAGGGAACCAGTTAATGGAGGTCCACATCCTGAGTGTACAAATGTAATGGAGGGAGCAATCGTAGAGATATGAGTCACCCCTTTGCTCAACCTACTTTTTCCACCCCTCTGGTGTGCCTTTTACTTCTTTTTGATAATGCTTTTTATATGGTGCATAGCTCAAGGATCAAAGCTTGCTCTTTATGATATATCATTTGTTTTACCCCTTAAAATGAGTTTATTTTTTGCTCATCAGGGTTGGTACATACAAGGGTTCCTTATGATGAGATGGACCATCTAGTGTTCAAGAACCAGGTGATGGCTAATGAAGGGGGTAGAGCTAATGCTAGGCTTTTTCCCATGAGCTCATTTTGTCCTAGCCATCTTTTGCATTTTTAACTTTTATACTTTTTCATTCTTTTAGGTGCATCAACCTCCAAGGAAAACCTTTCCGACCCTACGCAAGGATGTGGATGTGCGAGTGCCAAATCCCAATGATCCAATGACAGTTAACCTGAAGGATGGAGGTGTATCAAGGGAATGATGAAATTTGTTAAGTATGGAATGGTTGTGGAGTTTCTACTTCAATCCAAGTTTCCTCGGTAGTGCCCCTCTTATAACCCTAAGGCCTTAGAGGAGGTCTCACTGGGCTAGGGCTAAAGACTAACCCCCTGGTAAGGTGAGAGAACAAGTTTGCGATCAAAATTGGTCAGTCATCCAGATCACCCCTTTATCCATGTAAAATGCCGAAAACATTAAGTAAGTGCACTTGATAGCAAAATGCTTAAATTACATGTTAAGTGGTAGCTCACCTTCAATTTGGAGGAATCTTGGATGGTGAGAGGTGAATGACCTGTGCAGATGGCGAAGGGATGTGGCATATCATCATCACTGGGTAATTGGTAGGGTTGTTGGCTGGTTGGTTGTCCAAGGTAAGAGAAAAAGTTTTCTCGTATAGGGTTACCCATTTGAGTGGGTAACATGCCCTATTTATATGTAATTAATGTTAATGTTATATTCTTAAAGTGAAAGTGATATTCTCCTTTATCGTTAATTTTCACCCTTTAAAACTTTTAACATTACCATGCTTGAGAGTGGTTTTAATCTCATTGAATTTCATACGGAGAAAGTAGAATTTTAGATCCCACTCAAAATCTAGCAGAGTTAGTAGTTTTCAGGTTTTTAGGATTGAGAGGGATTGCAATGTTTACATTGGATTCTATCAGGTATGAGGGTATGGAATTGACATTTAATCAAGAGCACCAAGCCCTCTATGTACCTCGATGTTGGTGGCATTGAGCTCCTTTGTCATGACCCTAGTAAAAATGTACACTTCACTCAAACAAAATCTCGATTTGACATGTCGGGGTTTTTCTATCTTATTTTAATGTTTAGAGGGTGATATTGATGATGAGGATCCTTTTATAGGTAATGATTTTGGTAACATGGAGGTATTTGTTGTAGCATGATTTCTTTTGGACTATAGAGGCTATATATAGCCTCTTTGTTGATGGATTTTTGGTTCAAAGATGGATTTCACTCGGTGCTATTTCGGTTATATGTAGTTGCACACTTGCTTACTATATATATGAGAGACTTTGCATATTTGTGTATAATGGTTTGGATTCATATGGATGCACCTGAATATTTATGTATTTTTTTTCAAACTTTGACTATTTATGTATTTTTTGGTCAACCGTTTTTTTGGTCCGATTGCCAATTTTGGGGTCGACTGGTTCGATGACCAATCTAGTTCTGATAAGATTGGTTCATTGTCCATTGTTCATTTTCAATTTTAGTTTTTGAGTCTTGACTCTAGAGACGAATGACCTCAGATTGAGTCTTTGACTCCTCACTCTTTACTATATTTGAGTTTGAGTAATTTCAATTTACTATTCCAGTCTTCAAACTTTAGTATCTAGTATTTTGCTTAGTTAGATTCTAGAATAATGAATGATGAATTAAATCAATGTAGATTCTAGAATAATGAATGATGAATTTGAATCAATGTATACAATATTTTACTATTTCTATTTCATTGAATCATTTATGATATATGAATCAATGTATTTCATTATTGAATTTGAATTTGAAATATATATATACTCCAACATCCCCCCATAAATTTCCCGAAAATTTGGGGGTGCTCCCACACGTCCCCCCTATGTGTCTCCCCATTCCTGCACCCCCCGTCTTGGAAACTTGGTGGAACATTGGTTTTTTTAGATCCAGAGCTACAGGACAGTAAGGAAATTTACGAAGTTCTTCCTCTTATCAAAGGGATAATTTGAGAAAACACTCTGTTTGATAAGGGTATTGTTTGTTCATCCATTTGAACTATTGAGAATTATATTTTCCTAGTTTTGAGTGACATTTAGTTGCTGATCTACATTATTTCTTACAGTATTTTGATTTATAGATTAGCAATTTAGCAAAAATTAACTCCTGTTTTCACCCTAGTTCTTATTGTTAGGCACAGGTCTTATAATCTTTTGGGTGAAGTATCTTTCACAAGAATCTTTTCATAGCCTTTCTATAGGAGTTGGGATTAAAAAGTGGGGATTCGTACCAGAGTGAAGTGGGTACATGTCATGTGTGGTGTCGTTGTAAGTTGTAAAATCTCAAAGGGACCTTATTGAGACTGCTAGCCTAGCTGGTAACATATTCTTGTGAGTGTATCATAATCTATCATCTTTTTGTTGTCTTATATGACATTATTTTGCTCAAATGAAGGACATGAGCCATCTATTTATACACAATTATACCTTAACACTACTAGAAGCATGCACTAAAATATCATAAAATATCGTGGTTCTGTTATCTCTCAGATCTGCTCTGGGCAACCTAGGAAAGAATGGTGCTTAACTAGCCTAAGGTCACTGCTAATTATTTCTCTGTTTGGCTTGGTGTTCTTCCAGTCACAGGTGGGTGTCCCTAGTGTTCATTCACTGTCAACACTTAGAAAATCTGCATGGTTAGTATGAGTCCATAATACCTAGATTTTACAATATGAAAGACTCCACTTCAAAACAACTAAACTATGAAAGATTAAAGAAGAGATGGACATGCACTTTAAGTGATAGCAAATTCCTTCCATTTCGGCGGTTCGTAACCGTACAAAGCTTGAAAAGGAGTCATTTTCGCTGATGCGTGGTAAGTGGAATTGTACCACCATGTAGCGAGATGTAACCACTGAACCCACTTATTTTGTTTGTCTATGGCATAACAATGTAAGTAGGCTTCTAAACACTTATTGACAACCTCTGTTTGGCCGTCTGTTTGAGGATGGTAAGCAGAACTCATGTTGAGGTAGGTGCCTATATGATTGAATAATTCCTTCCAAAAATTACCCTTAAATTTGGCATCTCTATCGCTGACTATGACCTTTGGAAATCCGTGTAATTTGTAAATATTTTTGCAAAATATCTCAATGATTTGTTTTGCTGAATCTGATTTCTTCATTGCAATAAAGTGAGCATACTTGGTGAGTCTGTTGACTACTACAAGAATCTTATCCTTACCATTAGAGTTAGGGCAACCTTCAATAAAGTCCATTGATATTTCTTCCCATTTTTGATTCAGAATGTTTAAGGGATGAATTAGTCCGGGTGTCATAATATTTTCACTTTTATTCCTTTGACATTTATCACATTCTGCGACATATTTTTGAATATCATTGCTCATTCCCTTCCAAAAGAATGACTGGCGTGCGTTGTAGTAGGTTTTAAAGTATCCTACATGTCTGGCTGACAGTGAATCATGCGACTCTTTGAGAACCTTGGCTTTAAATTTGGAATCTGCATTCAAATAAATTCTTCCCTTGTACCATAGAATATCGTTCTTCCATTCAAATTTTGAATTCTGAGGAAGATTATTGATTATAGCACTTGTTTCTGGATCTTTTGCGTATTCACTTCGAATCTCATTAAGCCATTTGGGAACAACCACTGACACTGCGAGTAACGATGGTTCTTCGTCTTTCCTCGACAAGGCATCAACTACTATGTTATCTTTCCCTTTCTTGTGTAATATATCCATGTCAAAGGTAGCGATTTTTTCTATCCATTTTTGTTGTTCTGTAGATAGCGTTTTCTGTTGGAGGAGATGCTGAAGACTATTATGATCTGTTCGTATTAAGAACTTACTTCCTAAGAGATATTGTCTCCATTTGGCTAATGCGTGCATAATAGCAAGCATTTCCTTGTTATATGTAGACTTGAGATGTTCATGCTTATTGAGCTTTCTGCTTTCTAACGCGATTGGATGACCGTCTTGCATTAGTACTGCTCCTTCCCAAAACCCGAAGCATCACATTCAATTACAAATGGTTTTGGGAAGTCTGGAGTTGCCAATATAGGGGCATTAGACATAGCTTCCTTCAAAGCTTCAAACCACTTTCCTGCTTCATCATTCCATTGAAATGAGTTCTTCTTTAGAAGGTTTGATAGGGGTGTGGTTATATGGCCATAGTTTTTAAAAAATCTTCGATAATATTCGGTCAACCCTAAGAATCCTATTAGCTTGGAGATATTAGCTGGTTTGGGCCACTCCTTTATAGCCTTGATCTTGTTAGGATCTACTTTAACTCCTTCCTTGGATATTATATGTCCTAGATATTCTACTTCTTCCTTCCCAAAGGTACATTTGGACTTCTTGGCATAGAATTGATGCTCTTCTAATAATGTAAGATCTTTCTCCAAATGTTGTAGGTGCTCCTTCCAAGTTTTACTGTAAATTAAAATGTCATCAAAGAACACTAACACGAATTTCCTTAGATATGGACGGAATAACTCGTTCATAGTAACTTGGAATGTTGTTGGTGCATTGGTTAACCCAAAAGGCATTACTTTAAATTCGTAGTGACCTTTATGTGTTTGGAACGCAGTTTTTGGTATGTCTTCCAACCTTATTCTGATTTGATAATATCCTGACCTTCAGCCCAATTTTGAGAAATATTTAGCACCATGTAGTTCATCCAACATTTCATCGATGAAGGGAATTGGGAACTTGTTTTTAGTTGCTATTTTGTTTAGTCCTCGATAATCGATGCTTAACCTGAACAATCCATCTTTTTTCCGCACCAATACCACTGGAGCAACATACAAACTTTTAATTTTTGAGATTATGTCGCACTTTAAAAGATCTTGGATTAATCTCTCAATTTCCATTTTTTGATGATGGGGATATCGATACGGTTTGATGTTGACGGGGTTTGATCTTGCTTTGAATTCTATTATATGCTCGATTCTCTATTAGGACGAATTTTCATGGGCAAGTCTTGGAATACTTTTTCGTGCTTCTGAATTAGCTCTTGTACTTCTGGTGCTTCTTTGCTGATCAGTTTTGAAGTTAACATTTCTGATTGGTGACATTGTACTACAGAGGCTGGTGCTCCTCTTCGAATCATTTTCATCATTTGGGATGATGATACGATTTGATTCTCAAGTGCTTGGAATCCATATAACTTGTATTTTTGCCCTTCCCATTTAAATTTTATAAACTGCTTTTGATGGTTGGCAGAGTAAGTACCGAGGGTTTGTAACCATTGGATACCTAAGACCACATCTACTCCTATTGGTACAATGTAGAACGGAGATTCTAAATTAAGGTCTTGAATCTGCAATTTGACTTTATGGCATTTCCCTACCTTTTCAATCTTCTTACTATCGACTACCATCACCTTCATGTTGGGCATGGGAAATGTGAAAATGTTGAGTCCCTTCACCATGGTTGAGTCCAAAAAATTGTGGGTGCTACTGGTGTCGATGAGAACCATTACATTGTTCCTCTTGATATGTCTTTTTAATTTTAATGTCTGGGATTGTGATATACTTGTCATAGCCGATAGTGACACTTGCGGAATACTATTTTTGTCTAGTTCTAAAGAGAATTCGGGGGCATCTTTGATTTCTTCTACATTTGATTCATCACAGTCTGAATCATTAGTTGCTTCACAGTTATACAGATTCTTGGTCTCTTTTCTTCTAGCACACCTATGTTTAGGTTCCCACTTTTTGCCACAGCGTTTGCACTTGCCCTCTTTCATCCTTTGCATTTTCACGTTAGATTTTTCTCCTTCACGAAGATGTGGTGGAACATATTTTGTGTTATCCGTATTCGCAGACTGGGGAAATCTTCGTCTCGAATATACTTTTTCAGCATTTGACCACAACATCTTTTCAAATTTCTTTTCAGTAGCTTTTGCTTTTTGTCTTGCTACTTCTATCGACGTAATGTCATGAAGCTCAAGTTCTGCTTGTAGATGGGTTTTAAGTCTAGAGGTGTATGATTGGATTAGATGAGTTTATGATAATCCAGGTACTCGTGTTGCTAAAGTCTCCCATTCTTGAGTGTATTCATCCACATATCCTTTTTGTCGCAATCTGGTGAACGTGAAAAGAACTCTTCTTCCTTGACACCTTGGAATCTTTTAAAGAATGCATCCTTAAATTTTCTCCAACTGATTGCAAGTTTTGTCTTCTTCCATCACATATACCAATTATATGCTTCGCCTTCCATTTTCATGGAAGCATGCCTAAGATTTTCGTCATCATTGTCAATATCGTAAATCTCAAAATATTCTTCTGCTTTATTGTGCCAAACAACGTTGCATTTTTCGTTATCGTCTAATTTGGGTAGCTCGATTTTTGCTCTTCGTTGATATGTCGCTAATGGTGGAGCAAAAAGGGGATTGATTTGAAAACGACATATTGGTGAATGGATTCCATAGCTGCTTATTTTGAAAGTTCGTGTTACTATTTTCTTGGTTAAGCGTGGAAGATGTATTCGGAGACTCGGGTTTCTAATGTGCATATGATGATTTTGACGAATCTAGAGAATGGAGATGTTGAGTTGCTTCATTATTTTGGGGTATGTGATCGAGTGTAATCTTCAGGCTAGTACAAATACAACCCAACATCACCATAGCTTGATCCACCTTAACTAAAAGGTCTGCCTGATCCTTTTTAAATTCATTCTTGTTCTCCTCGAGCTAACTCTTTATTCCATTTGTTGTGTCCTGCAGTGTCTCGATTTTGTCGCCATGTTTGGTCACCTTAGCCTCAAGTTCTATCAATTTTTTATTGAAATCGACCATCGACATTGATGCAACCATTGATCTGGTATGCGACACAATATACTTATCTAGCGTTTTTTTTTTTTTTAATTGACCTAATTTTTTTTTGTTAAATACTAATAATATATATATATATATATTTTTTCAATAATTATATATATATATATGTATGTATATATATATATATATATATATATATATATATATATATATATATATATATATATATATATATATATATATATATAGATAGATATATAATTATATGAATGTTTAATTGGGAGCGGGAAAAAATGGGGTCGATGGTGATGACACACGACGTGGACGCCGGAACAGGGATTGATGGACGAAGGTGTCGGGTGGACGATGAAGTGGTGGTTCAGCGATTGACGTGGATCGAAAGTAAGGATGGGTTGCGTGCAGATTGCAACATGAAGGTTGTTTGGTGTTTGGTGTTTGGAGTGGCGTGGATTCAGACAACGAATTTCTATTGGTGGAACGTCGATGAAGTGCAAAGGGTAATGCAACATGAAGGGAGACGATGCAACGACAACGAGGAGCGCGAGTGAGCATGGGGGTGTGGATAGCCGATGTAGCGACAACGAGGAGCACGGGGGAGTGGACGCAGGGGCCAACGTAGTAGGGGTTAGGGCGGAGATGACAGCGACAGACGTCAAGGGCGGGGGCATAACGGAGAGGAACAAATGAGGGACGGACGCAGGGTGAACGACGAATAGATGTGGACGGTGAGCGGTGAATGACAAGGCTGTGCAGTGATTTTGCCGAAAGACCGAGTTGGCTCTGATACCAAATGGAATCGACAAACTCAACAATTATTAGCAAAATATATATTTTATTAATTAATGAATGATTTATGATTTACACACTGAGAGACCCGGGCTTAAATACAACCCTACGTGCCTCTTGGTGAATGGGCATGATCTTTGATCATGCCCTATGTCCTAATTAAACTAATAGTTTACAGGATAATTAATTTTTATATAACAACATATCATTCAATGCTTCGCACGATCCATAAAAGCGATGCCTAGGTCAATTGGCAGTGTGTGAAAATAATTATTTTTTACCATAAAGCTTGTACAATTAATAATTCCAAATGGTAATTATATTCGGTCAAGATTGATTGTAAAATTACCCTGTCGGTAACTCGGAAAATGGCATAGTTCAATTCAAGAATGGAAAATTTAGAAAAACAACAGAAGAAAAATGATAGGAGGTATGAAAAAGTTAAGGAGAAACATGACAAGTTAGAGGAAATGGATCACTCAGAATCACAATGCCTACAACAAGAACAAACAAGGCTAAGAAACCTAGTCACTGAGAATCACAATGTCCTAAAACAAAATCAAATAGAGTTAAGAAACCTAGCTACTTAGAATCTAAGTCACAAGGTTTGAATTTAGGCAACTGAAAAGCTCTTATTAAGGTTCGTTGAACTTTTATACTAGTTGGGCAAAAATTTCGATGGGTATTCAAGGAATCAATGGATTGGTAATCAATGCGCTAACAAAGCTACTTGCAAGTCACCATGAATTTCAAATGTCAAACCATTTATGGAGGATAGCAATAGCACGAACTTTGAAATTAGGCAAAAGTGTGGGAAATTTGATTGACCCATAAGCATTTTATGATACGAGTGAAAATCCTGAGAGAATTCACACTAATACAAGAAAATCATTGGCAAGTTATGTGACGCCACAAGCCATAAGGGCCTGCAACTTAAATAATTAACACACACAGTAACACTGAAATCACACAATACATATGCACATAAAACTCAAAAATAATTAATAAATAAATAAGATATTTACAGGAGAACTATTAGCCTCTCACTCTTCACTCTCATTCCTACACTTACATGCCTCATGGGCTCACCTAGATTTATACAAGTCGATCAAAATCCAAAGTAGGTTCTAGATCTTTAACAAACTCCCAAAATATCTCTCATGATCCATAAAATCTCTCATCTAAACCCTTATCCCTAGATAAGATCTAACTAACCCACAAATCTCTCAACTCTTCCAAAATACTCTCAAACCTTCTACTAATTACAGTAATTCGCATTCTCACCTAAAACTATAGGAAAATACAATAAATAATTAAATTGTAACTTAGGAAACTAACTCCTTTAATAAAATGATACCCCAAGTTAGATGCACCTGCATCAGACTCCCCCGGTAAAAGAAAATCATGGTCTCCCAACCATATGTCTTCATCAACTGATTAAACTCCTCCTAGATCCCAAACTTTCACTTGCAATAATTCAATTGCTTTGTCATGTTGTTGATGTTCTGTGGTTGTCCTTTCCTGTCTTCCAGGCTTCTAAACTTTATGCTGCAATTCTCCTCCTGCATTGTTGATGTATACTTGTGCAGTCAAATGTATCCCGTTGTTGTCTCTCTGCCTCATCTTGTAATATCTCGGTTTTCTTAATTCTTCAATTTCAATATCCAATCTAGTTTCCAACTGAATTTTACTGTTACTAGTTTGGAATATCAATTCATCACCTTTAACATTAAATTGCAAATTACATTCAGGTTCCACATTTTTACTGCTTGAACATTTCTCTTCCTTATCTGCAACTTGATTAGATTAAGGTTCCATCAACAACTTTTCTAACAATTGTACTTCTTCTTCACATTTCATAAGCATTTTACGGTCTCTTTCAGTAATCATTTCAATAGACTGGTCTTCATCCCTGCATGGAACAAAATTAGTGTCTTGTCCATCGTCTGCAACATATCCTGCATCCACACACCAATTGTTAGATTTAAAAACATAAGGCTTTATAGTCTCGACAGATGATTCTGTCCTCAAGTCTTTATGTTGATCTTTTAAACGGTGCCATCTGTGGGAATCGAACCCACGTTCTCATCAACAAATTTCATTTTAGCATTTTCATTTTCCTCACCAAGCATTGGTCCTTGTTCTGGTTCACAAATGCATACATTTATCTCGGTTATCTGGAGTTTTTCTACTTCCCTTAACAAAACTTTCAACCTATGCTTTTGTCATCTTGCAATCAACTGCTTGATTGGCCATCTAGCTATCCTCTTTATTATCCATCCATGTTTCTGATTGTGTAGCAGCTCCATCAACACATCAAGTCGTGCCTTCTGTTAGGGTCCTATAAATTATAGGATCTCAAGGTGATTGAGATTTTGTATTTGTAATTTAATATTGTACATAATTTCAATATTCAAATGATTTCCAAAAATATGAGAAAAATGAAAAGAGGGTATGTTAAAAAAAATGAATAAGAAAAAAGGAAATAAGAACCTCACAAAAGAAAAAATAGAAAATAATACGAAAAGTGTTGCAAGTCTAGACTCTAAATGCCACTACTGATAAGTTAGTTCTTTTAGTTTAATATTAAATAAGGTTGTGTGCAAATTGTTTTTGAATGCCACAATGACTAAAGTTCTGTTCAAATCATACAGTATAATCATGATTGAACACATTTAAAATTCTGTTGAATAGGTTAGTGAATAAAGATTTACCAAACAATTTAATCTTGGTAAATCAGTAGCTAGGTAGAAATAAAATTGATTCAACAGTTTATCTGAATCAATGGCGAAATAAGTGATAGGATGAGGTAGATTTTCATAAAAAAGAAAGTGATTTGGGTCTGCTAGTTTAAATGAACCCTGCAAAGCAAGAAGAGAAAATGTTAGCTTAAAAGAAGAATTGAAATGAGAAAGGGTTGGTAGAAGCACAATGATGATTCCAGGATAAGCATAAAGGTTTTATCCTAACCTGAATTTTAAATATATTCTGATGTGCAAAAGAAAAAGCAAAGGGATAAAGGTTTATTCTAAGGTTATGTAAATCAAAGTATATTTGATACATTATTCCACTATTCCTAAAGTTTCACTACCTGAAAATCATTCCCCCACTATATTTTTCATTTCCATACCCCACTATATGCTCAAAAATTATTTCCTAGCTATGCATTAAATTCGTTTTTCCTACCCCACCATACTCCCATCACATCACGATAATCCGTCGTCACCTTTCCCATCATCCACACCCACCTCTTCATATCCGACGGCCAGTATTACGTTTTGGCCCCCCCTCACCATCCAAACTTTACCGTCGGGGAGGGGGGGGTGTGGTCCAAAATGGGCAGTATTCAAACCCGCGCCCACTGCAACGTGTCAACATGCCATGTTTTCGCACCCCCCTTGGCCGAAACCATTAACCACCTTCCCTCCCCCCCGAAAAGTGGTTTCTTTGCCATGCGATACCACTGCCCTATCCGTTACGCTCCCACCAATCCCCCTTCGCCACCTCATCTACTCGTTGCCCCCGCCAATCACATCCGCTCCCTCCAAAATCAATCCGTTAAGTAATTAAATTACTTAACCGTTAGTGTAACAGACCCGCACCACCATTAATGGAAAAGCCTGAATGTCTATAAAGTCAATTTCTTTCGCTTATTCATAGTTTACCGATACCACGCTTTGCTAATACTATCTTTCTGTGACAGGTTTGCTATTTGAATTGCGATAGTTTCACCTGCCCGAGCATCACACCAGCTAACCGCTGTGCCAACCATTACCTCTGTTCACCAGTGTTCTCAACCTATCCAATCATGCCTCCTAAAGATAAGGCACAGGAGGAACCCATAAGTCCTCTGATCCACCCTCCGATCGATTTTCACCATATTCCTTTGGCGGACAGAGACTACAAAATCCATGAAACCCTCTGTGAATTCGATCTATTTGAAATGTATTGCTGGCTTGAAGACAAGTTCATCGACAAGTCTGATGATATTGGACTGTGGGAATCCAATTTGCCCCATTATATCTTTCCCCGCAACCACGGTGCCCTTGAATTCGTAAGAAAATGTCATGCTTGCTATCTACCTAGCCAATGAGCTGTTATTGCCCCTACAGGAGAAATTCTATTTACCATAATTTCCCAATCAATAGATCAAATGATGCAAGCTCATGTTGCAGAGAATTCCACTCCTTTCTCTCATGAAGCCCTCACTGAATTGTACCAGAAATTGGACTTTGCAAAAAGAGCCAAAACCCTTGAGCTTTTCTTGACTGAAGATGCCCCTTTACCCAAGAAAAATCCTCCCTATCCATCCTCCATTTTCCCTAAGAGAGCCAAGCAGATCATCACTGTCACTTCCTACCTCCTTGGTTATTACTCAGATCAGTGGGTAGATGAGGCTATTATAGGTTTCCTTTCTATTTTCTCCACAGATTCCAAGCCTTCCATCTTGTTCAATTTCAGCCAATTCCTTGCAGATTCCATCCATGAACAATTTGTCAAATTCCAAATTGAGGAAGTATTCAAATATGCTTCTGTGTTAGTATACATGTTTTTGTATTTTCAGGGAGACAACCTCAAGCTTGCATTACAAAAGCTAGATGAAGAGGGAAATCAACAATCAGTGATCTTCTGGACTACGCTGGTAATGAAGGAGCAAAAAGAGTATTCGTACAAACAATTCATAGAAATGTTTGTATATCCAACACTCAGTCTCCTAACCAACACTCTAGAGCCAAGAATCAGTGAAGAAATCAGGAAAATCTTGCAGTTATCAAACTAAGTCCATACAGGAGATTGGTATCTTTACCAGAATTACACAGAGCTTAGGATATTTGGATGTGAAATTGCACCGCACAAACTGCTAAAATTCATCCCTATAAGGATTTTTTCCCTAGAATACATCAGGCAAATGCTCAATGTCGATGAAATTCATTTTGCATCTGCCAAGAAGCAATCTCAATTCAAAATCAAAATTCAAATAGGACCTTTCATTTGCAACAGCAAGGTAGCAGGGGAAGAAGCAGACAAATTGCTGAAAGAGATGCAATTCAGCCTCAGTTTCACATGGTCATATGATCCATTAGGTGTCATCTCCAAGTTAAGGTTAGAGAACAAATCTACTCCTTATTTTCATACATCCAGACCCGAGATTGAGAAATACAAGAACCAACTAGAGTGCACTGAAAAGACTCTCCAAGAGGCAGAGGAGCAATTGGTGTCAACTTCAACAGTACAGACTTCTGTTACACAGGAGAAAACATGAAAGAGAAACAAAGAAGAAGAGTTACCTTCAGTGACAGAAATTCCTGGTGAAGACTTCAAAATCATGTACAGGAAGAGGACCAAACTCAACTCCAAATTAATGTTAGCAAGGATTCAGATCAAAAGGAGATTATCACCACTAAAGAGACACCTGTTTCCTCACTAGTAGGTGATCAGAATACCCTTTCTCCTACCACTTCAACAACTTCACAGGATCAGCAACAGGTTATGCAAACCAGCACATCTACCATAGGGGAGAAAGAAAAGAATATATTCGATATATTCAAAGAGATTAAAGTGAGAAATGAGGCCTTGAAGATCAACACATATAATCAGTTCTGGAAGCAGACTTCCAGTTCTCAAAGCAGACTGTTGTCAGCCTTTGATTCAGAGAAAGGCAAAATGCAAATGGCCTTCCTCCAAGCACAGATCCCACAGCCCAAGGTAGCATCAGATTACAAGAAAACTTCATTTAAATTTGATGTAAAAGATATACATCCCATTGACCAAATGGAGATGCACAAACAGACTGGTCAAATGATTTCATCTACTCTCACTAACACTGCTATGAGTTTGTCTAAATTGCAGGTCACTTTAGCTAACGTTCAGTCACAATTGAAGATGGAGAAAGTCTCTTCACTGGCTAAAGACACAAGGATCAAAGCTTTGGAGGACTTGGTAATCAAAGTAGGATATGATCCTGCCAATATCAATGCTGCAGAAGAGCTTGTAAGAAAGAAGAATACTGACATAGCAGCATTGAGAAAGCAATTGAAATTACCAGCCACAGAAGATCCTCTGGCCAAAGACATTGAAGAAACAGAGTCACAAAAGGCAGACATGATGAAGCTCATCATGGAACAGAATGTACAATTGAAACAAATGGAAACAGAGATGGAAAAAATCATCAAAGAAAAGGAGCAAGCTGCTAGAATGTCTATTGTCCCTTTGCAAGCAGTGCCTCTTACAACAATTCCTACAACTACATCTTCTACAACAAACACAGGGACTACTGCAGATCAGTTGGCAAGTGCAGTGGAGAATATGTCTCTCCAAACAGAAGAAATTAAAAGATTGCAGGCTCAAGTCAATCTTCTACAAGACCAGAAGGCAAAGACTGAAACTTTCCATGCAGCAGAGCTACAGAGAGCTCAAAACCAGATAGAAGTATGGCGGAAATCCGCAACCGAGTCCTCCATTGGCCACACACTAGCTCAAGTCAAGGAAATTATATGGAATAATATCATTGAAGCCATGGATGAAATTTGGCCATGTATTCAAATTATATTTGAATAGAAAGAGTTGATTGAGAAAGCCAATCAGGCCATTTCCACCATCAACAATGAGTTGGGAGATATGCCTGCCACAACCAACAACATCATCAAGTTTCTCAATTCCAAAAACAGATATGAGCTGGATGATTTGGGAGTAGAGGACAGGACAGAGACAATCTTGGAAGTGAAGAAAGTTCTCACAAAGAAGAATTTGATTGTGCAGCTTACAGAAAAATGTCACAGTTTGGAAGTAGCAGTCAACAGGTTTTTCACCAGAATAGAAGCATTAACAAAGAGGGGCCTGCCTTCTTTATTTGTAATTAATGACAAACTAATGACCAGGGAAGATTATAAGAAGAAGCTTACAGACATTGCAAAGGATACTGCTAAGTCTTCCCACATTAAAGGTGCTATGACAGGGAGAGCTTTTTTCGAAGCTATCAGTAACATTATGTTCATTCAGCATGAGATAAAGCATATTTTTGTGGTAAGGCCTACATTTGCTAAATATACCGAGGTAGATGAGATCTACTGCAAGGCAACAAAAATCATTGTCCCAGATGAAGAGCAGTGGGATAAATTGTGTGAATTTCAAGATTAAAGAAAATATCAGCCATGTCTAGCGCAACACCCAAATCATGGCAACTCAGCAACTGTTCTCTGCAACAATAGTGCCAGACCTCCAGATCACTTCACCAAATTCACCTCTTTTGGTTATATTAGTCAATTTAGTTATTTTGTAATCCATAATAGATTGCCATGTTAATGTGGTATTGATTGTAATCTTTTTGGAAATTTTGTTTAAATACTTCATTCATTCAAAGTATTGAGGGTTGGTTCCTAATCATTGTAATTCTTCATATCGAGTACTGTACTTTTTCCACTTCGTTGCAGTGTTAATAATACAAAAAATTTCACAGGATTCTTGTGCTACACTTTACTGGTGATGTTTTTCTTATTGTAATTGTTGTTTTCACTGTATTCTTTGCATGTTAATCATCTGAAATCTAATTGTAAAACAGGAAATGTGAAAAATAAGATTTGTTAATTGAACACCTTATTTGGACTGTTTTTACAATTTGTATGTTTTCTTCTGAAGTCTGATTGAAAAATTCTTAAATGTTTTTCAATCATTACTGAAACCACCTCTTCTCCATTTCATAATTCATTTTAAGGATCCAGTAAATGCAACTAGCTTGCCCTGTGATTATTCTTTTAAATATTTGATGCAATATCCAGCATATTTGACTCCATAGCCCAATGGAAAGTAAATAATTTGATCAGATCAACCAACCAAACCAGTCAACCAAATTCAAACAAACAATAAAGCATAATCATAACTAGCCTAAAATCGACTTAAAAGCCAAGTTAAATCATAAAGAGAGATCCCTCTCTGAAGCTGGTAGGGCTAGATCCCAGATTCAAAAGTGGTTTGATGTTGTCCAATGTATTTACTCCAATAACCTCAAAAATACAAAACGATAACACCTTCAACTCAACGATCTCTTTCTTGAACTCTTCATTATGTACGCCAATTGCTATGGCATCGCTATGGCTTTTCTCTGAATTTTGCAAATGACTATTCATAGTCATCTTCATCTCTTTCTTCCCTTGCATAAGCTTCTCTATACTTTGCTTCCTTCGCTGCAAACTGCTGCAATATCTCTTGTCTTTACAATACACTGACCAAACTTTCGGGTGTCGGGCTCTATTGATTATGCACTCATTACATTCAAGGACTCAAACTTAAACCAATGTTTTAAAACTCCGACTCCGACTTCGACTCGGTATCGACTCGGCCGGCTCGATTTCAATGACTCGGTCATTGTAAAAAATACATTAAATATTTATTTTTTATAAAAACACATAATTTTAAAGATTTTCATTCATGTTTCCAAACACACAGCATTAGAATATAGATAGAAGACAACATATGATCAAAGTAGGCTCATGAATATATCCATTATATCAAAATGGCAACCAATGCATTGTCCAATACATACACGATGATGATATAGAGATCAAAACAAAAACACATAACCAAGGAGGCTATAAATGGCGTCTACAACAAAAGTATGTGACCAGTACTACTGGCTACTGCTAGAGTTGCCAACATCATCTGGCTCAGTGTTACTTGGAAGTTGGGAGCAGGAGCGAAAGTGGGGAGCGAGAGTGAAAACGGGAGTAGGAGCAACATTTTCAGAAGCTCCTGGTTTGGGAGCGAATCCCAGAGGAGTTCGACAACCAATGTCACTAACATCAAGGTACATAGAGGGATTGGTTCTCTTGATTAAATACGAGTTCCATACCCTAATACATGACAAAATTCAATGGAAATATTGCAATCCTCCAATCCTGAAATCCTGAAAAACTGATAAGTCTGCTGGATTTTGAATGAAATCTAAAATTCTACTTTCTCCATATGAAATCTAATGAGGCCGAAACCACTCTCAAACATCCTGAGTCATTTCATGGTAATGTTAAAAATTTAAGTAAAAGGATGAAAATGAAGATTAAGGAGAATGTCACTTTTACTTTAAGAATTTAACATTACCATGAAATTTGAATAGCATATCAATAGTAGAGAGCATTTGAATGTGTTAAATAGGGTCTGGGAGGGGGAATGGACCCCAAATAACATTTAACTAATTCATAAAACACATTGGAGTTCAAACCAATCAACAAACACTTCAAAATTTCATTAAAAAAAATGTCAAATCGCTGTTTTGATGGGGTTACAGGCCACTGGTTATGACTCGGCCGAGTCAATATAGAAACGGCCGAGTTGGCTGACTCGGCCTACTGAACCGTTTCCTCCACCGAGTCACATTTATGGGCAATGAAACGGATCAACTCGGCTGTTTCCGTTTCGAATCGGCCGAATTTTAAAACTATGACTTAAACACACTTTCGACTTAACTTACTCACTTGAAAGATGACAACGACTGACTTAATTGACCCGTATCAATTTGAATTAATAATTTAACAAGACTTGGGTGTCAGGTTCAACCGAGAATGCACCCTTTTTGTTACAACACAAACTTTGACAAAATGACTTTTCAAACCCCTCAAATTTCAACCTTATCACTCCAAAAATTTCAATTTTCAATAATAATCACACTTTATCACTCCAAAAATTACAAAACTCCCAAAATAACAAAATTCAACTTATCACTCCCCATATTACCTATCACTTATTACTCCAAACAAAATATTAAAAAAACAATTTAATGGAGTTTATGAAATCACTTAATAAAAAGTGAATTAACGTTTGTTATCAAAACTTCATGTATGTAAATATAAAGTAAATACACACTTTTGAGAGGTCAAACCTTGAAAAACGTTTCCACCGTATGCTTTGAATCCATTAGCTTTATATCCATTTCTCCATAAAGGTTGATTCATCGCTCCATACAGATTACATGCTCGTTTTTACAGGTTGGCTTTATGGTGGCTATACGCAAATGGTCTTTAACGTAGCTTCAACATGAATTTTTACAAAGGTTGGAATAATTACAGTTCGCTGCCCTCCTACTCGCATGCCCATAGCTGCTGGCGGTTTCAAAAATGGACCCAGATCCTTAAAAGTTTCTGCAATTCTTGATTGGTGCTAGTGGTGGTGACGACATTGTCATAATCCAAGTGTGCTAGCGCGATTGAGCTTTGTTCTTTCCAGATTGGGATATGACTCTTCATATTTGTAGTATTCAGATCCGCGGCTTCACGTCAATCTTTCTCAATAGTGCCCACACATGCTCGAGTGGAAAATCTACGAACTGTAATTTCTCATTGTCCAAAGTCGTTGTGAATGTTGAACAGGCAGCGCAAATACTCTGTCATCTTCTTCAGATTTCAAGTTGACCCTAGATCTCTCGTACTCTTCATTTAGGATTCACATGATGTTAGCAGGACCCAACACCTACAAATAGCTTCTACCTTCAAACATTAATTTAGCTTGGCCTCAATGCTGCAAACCTTCATTCATCTAATGAAATTAGTGATCACATTTGGGCTACCTCTCAAATACCATGTAAATCCTCTCCCACGACTCCACACACGTGGCTATTGTTCATTTTCACAAAGAGTCTGGAACCTTTCATAATGCCTCCCATACAAAAATAGACAAACAACATATTGTATCTCTGATTGTTCCAAGATTCTACACTCAAAGATGGCATCAACGCCATATGATAATCACAGAGGGATGTATCAATGCAAAGACCAGGTTATCACAATAAATACTCACAGCTCAAACACCACACAGCAGCGTATCCTCCACACATCATACTCACGTACTTTGTAAGTTTGTTCAAGCCAGGCCTCCATACAAGTGTCACTGGTTGTACTCACAGGTCTCTATGTAGCCTCAATGCTTTACGGACAAATCTGTCTTTGGCAACAACTTCATAAATTTCTCTTTCACACAGTCTTCACACGTAGTCTTCCATACAATCTTCACATGCAAATCTGCCCAAGTGAAGAACTATTTAATGGAGACTACACACAGGTCTGCATTTCCACACAAAGATGCCACATCATCCACACTCATCTCTTAAACTTTTTGTCGATTAGACCAGTCAAAGTTATCAAATCGCGCTTAAAAAGACTTGTTTTCCATCAAATTGAAACTAATTCTCCAATATTTCTTCTAAGAAGACCTTCCACTACTTATAATGGAGACATTTGATCAAATGGAAACAGATCTATGCCAAAATTTTTGGCAATTTGCAGATTTATAAATAAAACAACTCTAGCAACACCAAAAACAGTGTGCAGCAAAGACTACTCACTTTGATTTCATATTATTGAAGGCGATTGATGTGCAAACCTTCGTATTCTCCTGCCACTACTCCCTCAACAACTTGACTGGTCTCATGCCATATTCACACCTGCTCTGATACCAAAATGACGCCACAGGCCATAGGGACCTGCAACTTAAATAATTAACACACACAGTAAAACTGAAATCACGCAATACATATGCACATAAAACTAAGAAATAATTAATAAATAAATAAGATATTTACAGGAGAACTATTAGCCTCATGCTTGGCCACTCACTTTTCACTCTCATTCCTACACTTGCATGCCTCATGGGCTCACCTAGATTTATACAAGTGGATGAGAACCCAAAGTAGGTTCTAGATCCTTAACAAACTCCCAAAATATCTCTCATGAGCCATAGAATCTCTCATCTAATCCCTTATCCCTAGATAAGATCTAACTAACCCACAAATCTCTCAACTCTTCCAAAATACTCTTGAACCTTTCACTAATTACAATAATTCTCATACTCTCCTAAAACTATAGGAAGATACAATAAATAATTAAATCCTAACTTAGGAAACTAACTCCTTTAATAAACATGATACCCTAGGTTAGATGCAACTGCATCGTTAGGTTATTTACAAATTGTTTATGTGGTTAGGTTATTTACGAGGTTATTAATGGGTTAATTGCAAATTATTTATAGGGTTGGCATATTTATGGGGTTATTCATGTGTTATTGACAGGTTAATTACATGATTACAAAATTATAAGTTTATTAATATTAATTATATAGTTAAATATAAATTATAATTATAAAGAACTATAATTTATTAATATAGTATATAGTTATAAATACATTATATATATATATATATATATATATATATATAAAACTAAATTTGAATTTGAATAAAACTTTAACCTTGTCAAACTTGAACTCGAACTCAAACTCAAACTTGAACGATGTGACATTGCTCAGAATTACAACACCCTACAACAAGAACAAATAACACTAATAAAAATCATGTTCAATTGAAGGACATCATAGAAAATATTTCAACATGGACCAAATCTCTAAGCACCACCATCCCACAACTAAATTCTACCAACACTCTTAACCCGCCATCAAGTACCTCCAGTGCATCCACCCCACAACCAAACATACCCCCTCATAGCATGGTAATCACTAACCGATTTCAATCATATGTGAATCAACCAAGTTTCTTATACACGATAAGTGAAAATCTTGAATTATCAAAATTCAATGGGAATGAAAAACAAGGCATTGCAGGGTTTAACAAGGCAAAAGAATATTTTGAAATCCATGGTATCAATATTGATGACAAAAAATTCCAATATGCTTATGCAATTAGAACGACGCATATAATTGGTACATTTGGTGGAAGAAACTAGCATATTTGACAAGTTGGAATAAATTTAAGTATGGATTCTCTAAAATATTTCAAGGTATCAAAGAAGAGGGCTTTTCCACACAACTCACGAGATTACAATGAAAGGGAAGCGTGGATGAGTTTACACATTATTGGGAAACTTTGGTATAAGAGTACCCAATCTATCAAAAAAATGTCTAATTCAATCATATATGATAGGACTTAAGATGCACATCCAGAATGAATTAAAACTACATGATATTACAACTATGGATGTAGCAATACATAAGGAAAAAATTTGTTAGAAAATAAGTTTGAAAGATCTTCATTACAAAAATTCGATAAGATTTGTTTACGATGAAAAGAGAGTTATTACAGGTTCTGTGGATACAAGTGGACACCTGTACACAAATGCATGACCCAAAAATCATATAAGTATGAAGTTGAGAATGAATTTGACTCCTCCAATAGTAACTCTGAAGAGGAAGTGAAAAAGGAAAGAAAACAAGCATCGGAGATGTGGAAAAAAGTGGGTTTCAAGTGATAGATGTGCACTCAACCACATATTTCCCTGCAAAATTATAGATGGGAAAGAAGCATAGGTTGTTGCTAAAGAGGACATGTTGGTCTCTGATGAGGAGGAAAATTCACCAAAGGTGTCATTAGCATCAATTACATTCATATAAAAAATTCATGAGGAAGAGAAGTCAAAAGTTTTTGTCTTAGAAGAAGTACAACCACCAATAGTACATTATACTCCATTTCATCTAATATGATCCCAATGGGGGCATATATGGGATTGACTATATATGGCATGACCTTGAGAGGGGGCATTTATGGGGTTATATGTACATGTATTATGTAAAGATATATGTAATAGGGTCAACCTAATAATAAAGGGGCCATATGTGCACTGTGTGAATAGGTGTATATAGAGGTCATGTAGTCATTATTGAGAACAAGTGATTTGGATGTATGAATGTCTTTGGATATCTGGAACATTCTCTAATTCTTTAGGGGGTTATTGTGTAACTCTCTCTTATCTATATTGGAATTGTGCTCCGCGTTCATATTGCCATATATGGTGTGTACTTTTGGTTTCTTATGGTAATTTATGTATTTCCATCATAACATCATCTGAGGAAGGGTACTTACCTACAATAGTCTGGGTGGAAAATCCATGATATCATTTGAGGTGATTATAAGAAAAATGAAACCAAACAGCCTAAAGCTCAAAGGAATCCTAAAAGGTAAAGATATCACAATATTAGTAGATTCTAGAAGCACACACAATTTCATAGATATTAATTTCACAAGACAAATAAATCTTTTCGTATACCTTGTGAAGTATCTCAAGATTACAACCATTGATGTCAACCAATTGAAATGGTAGATAAATGTCATAAAGTTTCAATAATATACAACATTTGGAACTACAATTCGAATATTACTCTATACCTCTTTGTGGAGTGGACATGGTGTTAGGAGTAAAATAGTTGATAAAATTAAAAACCTACACCACAAATCTCCAGGAGCAATTCCTGGAATTCCAATGGCAAGGAAATAATTACAAGTTATATGGTTAAGGAAGACAAAATACTTTGTGAAAGAAACCTACAAATCCTATGCTTCCTTCATGAATGAGTCTGTTGACCACTACGTGTCAACTTCCCATAGCAGTTCACCCCCTTTTCTTTGCAAAAGGGATAGCGTTTCAGCGATGTGTCCGTGCCATTCGACTAATTCGACTTCCATCATCAACCTGATCGTGTTATGTTGTAAACCCAGTCTGCATGTGTAAATTGTAAATAATTTTAGCAGATATGAGTCATGTATGTAAATTGCCTAGGTGGACCTAATTTTCTAGTGATAATCTACGTTCCGGAAGGTTTTTTGTCTCACCGATCCATGATCGGCAGAGTTTTCCTTCAGCCTAACCCCAAAGCCGAAATGGATTTTGTCATTAGAATCTTAGGAGAATCCTAGTATGTTGATCTGTTAGATTATAGTTGTGTCGCAGAACTGAGTGGTTTATGAGGGTCTATGTCAAATGGGTTTTCCCCCTTGAGATGTAAAATTGTAAAAGACATGATGTAAAATATCTTGAGGGTTAGAAAATGTTTTAATCCCCTCATAAGTCCTAAGTCCTAGGTCCTAGGTGATTTTTCCAAAGGCTAAGTTCGAGGATCCATTTAAAAATAAAAATTGAAAATTGAAAAAAAAAACAATAAAAAAATAAAATATATAAGTAATTAAAAAAATTAAAAACATTAAAAAATATATAAAATTAAAAATAAATAAATAAATAAAAATAATAATAAAATTTAAAAATTTAAAAATAATTAAAAAAATAAAAATAAAAATAATAAAAAAATAAAATAATAATATTTTTGAGTAAATAAATGCAGAATTTCAATTTTTTAATGCATTAAAAATT
This sequence comes from Pinus tabuliformis, assembly GCA_031772625.1. Taxonomy (NCBI): domain Eukaryota; kingdom Viridiplantae; phylum Streptophyta; class Pinopsida; order Pinales; family Pinaceae; genus Pinus; species Pinus tabuliformis. Next base: position 95,001,582 of record CM062805.1, on the reverse strand, counting down.
CGACGAATGAGATTAAGAGATATCTTGATCCTCATCGACGGTCGAGATCATTTTGACATGGATCACTCGAACTAGCCGTTGGGAAATTTTCCTTTAAATAGGGTGCTAGGGGTCATTTGAGATCAATCGATCTGCGAGTCTTGTGCTGAAGAAAGCTCTCTTGTAAACTTTTTCTGGTGCTAATAAAGAAAGACTTTGGGGTTGAAATCTTGCTGGTGTTACTCTCCTGAAGTGCTGTGAGCTGTTTTGTTTTCTGCGTATTTTTATTTCTCAGCCATTAGTAATAGCTTGATGTAGAGTATTGTTGAACACAGGTATCTTGTTCACTTACTAGGGTTTGAATGGTAATAGTATTTCTGAAATAATGGCAGGTATCTCCATTGCATCTGGAATCTAGTACTGTTTTTTCCCTCTTTATTGATGGTTGAAGTGAGCTGTGCAGGAAACCCTTATTGAAGAAATCAGTGGGCGTTTGGGGAAGTTCTCGGCTGAACCAACCAACTCCCACAAAGCATTTTCTTGCAGAGCCCAGCCAGTTTCGATCCTGGTTTTATCATTTAAGTTTATTTTATGAATGCATGAGAGTTTTTCTAAAGTATCTCATAGTAAAATTGAACTTCTGAAAATATTATTGACGATAACTGACAAATCTGGCTGTTGTAGAGCTATAATTCTGTAAATATTGTAATTTTTGACCATTTTGCAGGATTTTAGTCTTTACCCTTGCATATATATATTCTCTGGGTGTTTGTTTTTTCATTACAGGTTGCAGGTCTGAGAAGAAATCTTGTGGGAAACTAGATCTAAACCCTTGAGGGTAAGATCTGGCCCATAAATTAGTTTTTGCAAGGTCTCTGTTTTGGCTGTCCAAGGGTTTCAACTTCTGTTACTTTCAGATCTGGAAATCTTTTGAGAGGGTTTCATCTACAAAATTGAAGATAAGTGGCTCAAGTAATTTTATCAGAGTCCCTGGAAAGTATTTTCTTTAATTGTTGGTTGCCTGGTGGGATTTCGCCATACATTTCGAATTTTCATTTGGAGCCTCAGCCTTGCGGTCTGCTTCAATTTTTTTTTTTAATTTTTATTTGGCTGCTCCAGAGCCAACAAAAAAAAAAAACAAAATCTAAATCCATCCATTCGCTGCTAAATTTGCATGCAAGCCTCATCAGGCTTATTCCCTCTTTCCTGCGCGCTGTTTATTTTAGCTTTTCTTGCTACCATCCAGTCGCGTGTAGCAGTTCCACACCCCTCTGCCTGCTCACTGTCGTCCTTGCAGTCTCACGCTGCCTCAATCCTTCAAAGCTTGTGTGCAAACCCATCAGATCCACAAAATCTTTAGCTGCTCCTTTCCGCCGTCAATGTTTCATTCGACCTGCAACAGCACATTGAAACAACAACTTCATTTTTTTTCTTTTCTTTTGCACAACGTCTATCTCTTCTCCTCTTTACGCAACAACAATCGCAACTCCTTCACCTACAAACCCCTGTTGATCCTGCGATTCTTCCTCTCATTTCCTGACCTGCGTTCTCCATTTGCTGTCGGCTTCTTTTCTCCTGCGCATTATCTATCAAATCTCGCTGCCTCATCAAACCTGCAGCATTGCCGCTTTCTCCTCTGCAAGCTGTGGACTCCTTTCTAGCTGCTTGAGCTCCCCTCTTGGTCGCTGCCATTCCTCGTCCGCCGCCAAAATTTCCAAGGACCTGCACGCACCAGTCACGCAGAACAGCAAAATCGATTTTAATTTCATATGCGTGTTAGAATCTTAGGGTTAATACAAATTTTAGAATTAAATTTTATTTTTTTTGTTTTGTCTTAGTTTTAACTTTTAAGTTAAGCGCATATTTTCTTTTATGAAGTATGTTAAGTTAAAAAAAAATAAAAAAAATATAATAATAAAATTCTATTTTCATTTAGTTTTTTTTAGATTAATTCAAATTTAGCATTATTTTATTTTGACTCTTTAAAACAGGAAAAATGAAAAATATAATTTTGATTTTCTTTTTCTTTCTTTTATTTTTGTGTGGTTTCAAGCTTCATTTAGAATTAGTTTTAGGCTTTGTCTTTGTTTTTTTTTTTAGTTTAGTTTAATTTGTTTTAAATTTAGTTAGTTTTGTTTAAAATCATAAAAAAAAGGGTTTTTTTTTTTTAGATTTTAGATTAGACTTTAGTTTTAGATTTTGATTAAGTTTAGATTTACTTTTGTTTAAAGTAAATAAAAAATAAAAAATAAAAATAGAAAATTCATAAAAAGTTTAAAAGTTTCTTTTTACTTTTTTGATTTTAGTTTTAAATTTTTGTTCTATTTGAAAAATATAAAAATATTTTGGAAATTTTTTGCCAATTTCAGTCTTGGCTCAGGAATTTCTTATTTCTTATCTTTTCTGCTGAGGCTAAAACTTTGATGTGGGAATATTTGTCATTTCTTTATATGGTTAAACATGCTTAAATGTTCATTTGAAGATTAACTACATGAATGTGATCTCTGGTTAGCGCTTTATGTGGTTGTTTAAAGCACTTTATCTTTCAAGATTTTAATTTCTAGAGTATCATTAAGCCATTAAGCATTTATTGATTATCTCGCATTTGGTAAAAGTTAAGCTTTGTTTGAGTTGTTTGATGGTTAACGATTGTTAATGAGCCCACATTCCTGCAGCATTTGATAAATAATCATTTAATCATTCATTTCATAAGGCACTGGTCTATTAACTTAATAAAATCAATTTAGTGTTTGTTTCCCTTCATGTCTTCCAGCCCAACTGGTTCCCAGTTGGTCATTCATTATCCCATAGGGTCTACCCCCCTTAGCCGCAGGAGATAGGCTTAAATGGAGAGATCGGGGATCAGGGTGACAGCCCCCGGTCTGAGCGTTGTCGTGACACTCTGTGCGACAACAGAGTCTACCAAATATTCACAAACAAATCTATAATCAAAGTGAAATTCTATAGGGAAAGAGAAATTCATCTATGATTGCTTTGAGGACAAACTTACAAAGCATTCTTCAAGGGGAAGCGAATGTTGTAGATATTAAAGTATAAAACGATAATAAATAATAATAAAATAAGATGAATAAAATAATAATAAACATGCCCACTGGGTGCAGTGTAATTAGCGATTGTCCTGATATGAAGTGTCATGTAAACAATGAGGTTCAAGGTTCAAATCCTCGTGAGTCGAGCCAACAAAAAAAGAATAATAATAATAAATATAATAATGACGATGAAATAATGAAAGGTCAAGTTTATGAAAAGACATGTTGTTAGCGAAAGGGCACCCACTTACTAAGCTTATTTTTATGGGTTGTCATTGTAATGTCCCATTATCTTATTCACTTGATATTTTATGCATCAATATATTTTGTTTCCAAACATTAAGAAAATTAAATTTAAAGCGTGTCCACTCCACTAGATCCCATATTTGCCAAAAGTAGTAATGCTAAATATATCCATGCAAAAATTGTAGCCATCTCCTAAAAATAGGAAAGATGGAAAATGACGGGCATTGTTATTAAAAATTTAAAATAATAGCAACAGTAGCATGCCTAAAAATAGTAGCCTCATTCATGTCAATGAAATTAGTCTCATCGTACTCATTTTGAACAAGGAATTGAAGTATATGCTCAAAATGGGAATGTGAGCCTTGTATTGCTAATTGCTATAAATAGCAATGTCATGAAAATGCTTGTGTCAGTTGGAAAATGTTCATTGGCATTGTGAGTTTGCGAGGACCAATAGTGTTGGATCACCTTTGACATGTAGACGTCGAAACTCTGGCTCCTAGAAAATAGGAAAACTAATAAAGATAGCAACTTTCCCCAAATCTAGTGCGTATGTGTCTGAGGTGGACTTTATTACCATGAAAGTTGATGCACTTGTAGTTGTCACTAAATGCTAGTCTAATAAAAGTTACATGAATCTCAACCCTCTAGTTGCATAGCAAATTTGGGAGTTAATAATGGTGACTTAAGGGGATGGGATCCCCTTGGGGATGTTGAGAACCTCAAGATCTTTGTGCTTTGCAACTATAGATAATTGATCTATGGAAAATCTGACTTGTAGATCGCTATTCCTATCCATCGAGCATTAGAGTCAAATATATGGTGCCTTAGTTAATTTGTTGGGATGAGAACCTACTACCCACCGAAAAGTAGGTAACCTATAGGAGAAAACTTTTCTCCTCCTTGGACAACCTACTAGCCAGCAACCCGACATGATCAGTACATGACATAATTTCAGGATTTTCGACTTCTTGCTTTGGTCAAATTCTTCTCTACCATTTGGAATTCCTTCTTGAAAGAAGGTGGGTTATCCATCAGTGGGTACTTTAACCATTTTGCAATCATGTGTTTTCACTTAATGTTTTGGGCATACTAATATGGATCAAAGGGTAATCTAGATGATTGACTGATCTTTGACTGTATTCTTGTTCCCTCACTTCACTTGGGAGGTTATTCTTTCACTCTAGTCTAGTGGGACCTCTTTTGAGGCCTTATGGTTTTATGAAGGACACTACTAGGGAGGTTTTGATTGAAGTAGCATGTCCACGGTATCCCGCACTTACCACTTTCCATCTTTCCCACTATTCCATCTCCATTCTTCAGCTTGGTGGTCATTGGTCATGGCCCATGGGAATTGGCACCCTCTCATCCTCATCCTTGAGTCTGGGTTGGAAAACTTTGCCCCAGAGGTTGATGCAACTAAAAGAAAGTTAAAAGCATAAGAAATCCACATTGAAAAAAAAAAGGATAAAATGTAAAAGATGGCTAGGACATTTGATTTGCGCATGGGCAAAAGCCTAGCATGAGCTCTACCATCCTCATTAGCCATCGCTCGGTTCCTCGAGCACTTGATGGTTCATCTATAAAAGGAACCTTTGTATTGTCCCAACTTGATGTGCAATAACTAACTCATCATTAAGGGGTATTATGTTGAATCTCAAAAAACAAGCTTGGGCTCTTGAGCTATGCACCCAAATCAAAGGACTTCATAAAGAAGTAAAAGGCACACCAGAGGGGTGGAAAAAGCAAGCCAAGGGAATGTTGAGAAATCTAGGGCATTAGCATTAGGTGATTTCTCCTTTTAGTGACTGCTTGTGAATGCTTTTTACTTCGTTAGATTAGGATCTTCTTCTTGTTAGATTATTAGTGTTCTTCTTCATCAAACAGTAACCAATGCATGAACATAAATAGACAAGAGACATAGCATGTCGGCTATAAGCCAGGGCCAAAACTTGTCACTCTTTGAAAGGAAAACCCACACAAATTCTTCTGATAAAGATTCCAATTGACGAATACCAAGACCAAGACCCTTGACCTATTAGCCACTCCAAGACCAAGCCACAAGTCCTCTTGACTGTCTTCTCTTCCTGTTGACTCCTCTTCCTCTTTGATCTTCTGAGCATTGAGACATTGACATCACTAAGATCTCATCTAGATCTCTTCTCGTGAGACCTTCTTACTGTCATCATCAATGAACTGTGGTTGTACCAAACTGTTATTTCTTCAAGGCTGCTTCTCTGCACTTGATGTGATACCTAGACAGAGAGACTCTTCATTGTAGGAAGCATCTTGCTGTCCCTTTATCTTCCTTCAGAAACTCATGTGATCACATCCGAATATGTCTTGCTGCCACTGTGTACCGAGCTTCAGAAAGATCCGAACTGTGCTATCTTGGCCCTTCAATACTCCTTGCTGTCACTGTGATCTGAACATAAGAGGGATCCGAATTCCCTACCCAATCTCCATTCCTGTGCCTTAGACCAAGCTCTTTTCTCACATCCGAACTCTGTAATTATTCTGCGAAATCTCAGAGGTATCCAAAGTCTTCTCACTGTGCCAGAGATCTGAAATTCTCTGTTCTACCCAACCGAAAAACTCAGAGATAGATGCGAAATCTTCTGACTGTGGAATAGGCCGAGGTGGGTATATATAGTAGTCTGTCTGTCAATATAAGCTGACATGAGTTTATGAACCGGTGTGTCTCCATAACGTGAGTCGACATGAGTTATTATTTCATCTTCCAGGCTGACATAGGAAGAGGAGGACTGTGCTTGTCTTTGGAGGGCTACTTGCTAGAATACATTTGACATATCTTTATACATGACATTGACCTTTTGACAAATCCTAAGGCTCTCAATGGGAGCCGTGTAAAAATAAACTTCTTGCTCATTAAACCCATGAAGCAAGGCATTACAAAAATAAATTTATTGTCTTTTTTATTTCATTTACAAAATCAAAATTACAATGTCATTATGAAGACCGAACCTAGTTACATTTTACAACAAAGAAGGGGTAATTCATGCCTCCACGACTGCTCCCTCCTTACATCTATACACTCAGGATGTTGGACCACCATTAGCTGGTTACTTGGCTATGGCACCCTGCCCCGAAGTCATTCCCATTTCATTGCCACCATTTTCACAGACACCGATGGATTGATGGGCTAACTTATGACCTGTCACTTCCCCTTGGGGGTTGGAAACACCTAATAGGGTTATCCATCTAACCATCCCTAACATAAGGATTTAACTCTTATATGGGACTTGATCTAGTTAGATATTTGAAGGTGATCTCTGTGTGAAGTATTATTGTACCCCGAACATTAGGTATGGTCCACTATGATGCATCTATGTTTATTGTACTTAATGGTTGTTGATTTTCTATTGATCTTGAAAGCATTTTGTCAGGTGGTTTCATCACAGCAGCAGAGTCCTCTTGAGATGATTGCCCCACTTTCTCAGCAGCTACCCAAAGGCCCTTTTACCCATTGCAGCTGCCCAAAAGACCAAATTGATGGCTACCCACTTAAGCACACAGGAACTAATGAATGTAACTGCCAAAAACATTGCTCAGTAATTGTTCTCTCTTCTTAAAAGCGTGAAATTCTTCTTGCTGGAGTTGCCCTTGTTCAAGCTACCCAAAAGATTGAAAATCTTATTGGTGGAATGACCCTTGCTCAAACTGTGTGAGAAAAAAATGAGAGAGAAATCCTCTTTATAAAAAAAAAAATTGTGGTTAGAGGCTTCTAGAAGTGTCAGTAATGCTTAATTGACCTTAGATTAGGGTTTACAGTCACCAAGGTGGGTCCACAAGGCCAAACCCATTACCCAAATCGATTGGGAAACCATACAGAGCATGGTATATCCTTGAAATACATTTCCTGCATGTGATATGTTTTTCCCTTTCGTGATCTGCATGACAGGCTGTATGGTACATTTTTCAGTGTTTCATCATGTTTCTGTACATGATGCAGACCCTTAGGCAGTGTTTCCTACAGCTTAGCCATAATGTACTTTCATCTTACAGAAATGCAGTGGATATTTGTTTTCAGAGGGCAAATGCTTGTGGACAAAATTAGAAAATTGGTTAACTGTCTCTAAAAGTTCCACGTGAGTGTGATCTAACAGCAAGCAACAAGGTGATCAGGCTTGTATTAGTACATAGATCCATGTTCTAAACCCCTCAAGTAGGTGTGGATGAAGCTAGGTGTGAGTCTAGGTGAATTTGACGGCATAGATACACCCCTCATGGTGCGGCAGTTTAGTTGAAGAGATTCTGTTTAAAAAACAAAAGAAAGAATTCACATACCTGTCCTGTATATTGAGTCTACATCATTAGCATACAAATATGTTTTGGGTACTGTCTGAATGTATAATATCCTAAAATGTGTTAATTGACGGATGAACTAATTCAGCAGTTACATAAGTGAAGATTTGTTTGATTAGTTATTTCTCTGAACAGCTACTTGAAATTTTCAGTTTTCTTGTTTGTCATGATGTCCAATCAGGGATTGGGTGAATATTTATGTTTCAATTATATCTGTTAGTCAGGAGAGGTCTTTGGGTACTACCCAAAATGAGGAAACATTCGCTTTCCATTTTGGTGCTATTTTTCCATGCCTGTTAAACTGAGATTACATTACATTATTTTCTATAAACGTATTGATATTAGTGATTGCTTCTATGTGTATGTAGGTAAAAGCAAGGGACCACGTTTCCATTGGGATGACGATGATCAAGATGAGAGAGTTTTTCAAGCAGCATTTGGAGGAAGAAAGTTTTATTGGATATCTGGTGATTGGAATGAATTAAGGTGGCGCACGTCATGGGAATTCAACTGGAGGGGCAGGAAAAACTATTCTGAGAATTATGCTAGTGACGATGAAGCTCCTTCTATAGGATCAGTTTCTGATCGAATAGCTCTTGGTTTGGCTCCCAATGGACCATTAACATTAGAGGATGTTAAACAAGCGTAAGTTCAATTTTGTAGGTTGTGTTCATTGAATTAGACTATGTTTATAGTCAGATAAGCTAAAGTTCTCATGGTTTCTCTTTTCGTTCTACTTGAGACCATTTTAAGGATAGCAAGTGGTTTAATGAACTTAGGTTCTCTATCTTTGCTGGTATCTGTGCAGATTTCGAATTTCTGCTTTAAAATGGCATCCAGATCGGAATGAAGGTCCCTCAAAGGTTAGATCCACCTGCAAAAAATCAATAAGCAATCATCTTCTAGATTCCAGACTCTCTGATAATTTTTCTATCTATCTGAATTTTTTATATAATCACTTATTGTTGAGTCTATGCTCGAGCCCAAGAATTTGACCATCGGTGACAGGAACAAAAAAATATTTTCGTAGTCCATTCCCTCTTTCTAGGAGAACCCTCTTGTCACAAACTTCTTGATGCTGTTGGCTGTTGCATAAATCGTTGCATTGATAGTTACCACAATGTACCCATTCTTTCCTCCATTCAGGAGGTCATGGAAGAAAAATCATAACCAAGCAAAATACAAAGGATAAGAAGCCAACCAAAGAATAAAAAATAATGATAATAATCAAGGGAGAAGAAAATATAAAGTACCTATCTCCTGATCAAGGAAGAAATTTGTTGAGGCTTGTAGGGAACTGTCACTCCCTCTTGATCGTTGCCTCCTTTCAGAAATCACTGAAGTCCATCTGCAATCTCATCATGCTTAGATTCCTTGTCTTCTTCCGTGGTGGATGCTCAACCACAACATCAACTGCTGATGCATGCTGCTTTATTTTTGCATGACTTGTAAGGGCTAGGATGACTTCATCTTGCAGATTAGTAAGCCATTTATCGAGTTATGCAGCCGCAAAGGCTCAACAGCATGCTAGCATCAACACCAAGTCTGCCCTTCAATTTTCCACTTGCATTCAAACACTAAGTCTTCCAATTCTTGTATCAGGTTGTCTCTTGCTTTGTAACCAGCATGCATCACCTATTCTGGTACACAATGTTGATCTAATACTTTGACACAGAGGATGACGCTCAATCCAACAACTGGTCATAGTTCCACTTTTGAATTTTAACTGGATATAACAGCACACATAACCAAAAGATTGAAATCATGATAACTTCCATGACCCTACATATGTATGTCACTACAATATACCAGCTACCCCAAAGACATCATTCCCATTGTCTTTGCAGCAGCATACAGATCCTAATCACAATTCTTTGCATGTGATCTACAATTACAGCGATACTTATCCATAGAGCCAAGCAGTCATCATTATAGTAAACAATCTTGAGGGGTATCCTTGGAAAACTAATCCATACGCAAGCTATCGCTCCTCTTGTCAATCGAACCACATGTATCACCAGATTGCACTATTACTCATACTGCCATCAATTTCCATCATATCGAGTTCTTTCACGCATTTGAACCAACAATGATCATATGTAGGATGAATGCATGATCTCCACATGGAAGCAGAGATAAGAGTGTATCGATATCCGAGCATTTGTGCATCACACTCTCGACAAACCATAGGTCTGGTTTTTCCTAACTACCGTAATAGTATTTCACCCAAACTTAAACAAATTGTTGTATTCTTACTGGCACTCATCCCAATTGTGACAATACAGATCCAAACTTGACTACAGTGACCTATCTAATCCGTCAACTAGGCCAAATATTTGACATCTTGTAGGACCATCATATCAATATGCATCACCACAGTTATTCCTTTGTTGTGTGGTCCTCTCCACAACAATCGGAATTGAGCAATGAAGTTATTGTGATTTCTTCCTGCAAGTTGAGTGCATCCGAGTCCAAAACTAAGAGCCCTAGTAACCTCCTATCCCCTGCCTCTTCCCAGGTAGACGACTTCAATCTAATAGTGACAATAGTTCTCTTTACTTAAGAATTATCACAAGTGATAGCTCCTTTTGAGAGTGTCTCTCCTTTGTAATAGAAAACAAATTCCTACTTCTATTGGATACGATGACGGTTCTTCCAAATTGATATGGAAGCTCCTTTCTCCAAATACGCAAATAGAAACAATGGGTGCAATTGTTCCTTTCATCGACAAATAAGCATCGTGGCCATATGTTACAATGTCTATCTATGATGTTGCTTACTTCTCTACCTGGCCACTAATCTCTCTCTTGTTGGCAGGCATTGACTTTGGTAGCTCTCTTTTACCAACTACTTACCAGGAATTGACATGAGAGCTCCATGTTGCCATTTAGCCCATTGGACACTTGATTTGGTATTCGAATTTAACTTGAAATCATTTGCAAAAGGAGTTTGCCTTCTCATTCCACGGATCTGTTGCTTCCATGTACAAAAGATTCCCAATAGACTTGATGTACCCATCTTCCACACCTACCTCACGAGTAACATCCTTAAAGTTGAAGGACACCTAGCATTTCGCTCGTCTAGGCTAATATTAAGGAATAGTTGGAGAATCTCCCCACAAAGCACCCTCGGCTAGGCCTGTGGCCAAACTTTGCTCCATAGAACGAACACGTTCTCACTACAGCCCCTTCTTTTTCCACATAACAAACCTCGGAATAGCTTCTTTCTTGGCTGTGGTTGGTCCTTTAACCCTTCAACCATACAATGCAGTCCTTAAACCAACCCTCCTTTTGTGGCCTAGACATGGTACCGTCCAACCCTCTTCTTCGAGGTTGCTCTCTCAATAAGGCTTTGATACCATGTTGATTTTTCTACAATAAACATAGTAGAAACTTATCTGATAATTACTACTTAATAATCTTCATACAATTTATATTATGCCATTGATATTAACGAACAATTATACACTGAAGATTTCAACAGTAATGCAATGAAAATAATAAGATCATAAAGAGACAACCATGCACAATAGAAACAAAAAATTTCCCTACAAAACCCAAACTTGGGAGAAAACCCAACAACTCTTCTTCTAGGAGAAATTCTTCTTCAATAACGTTTACAATAAAATGTCTAAATATTTGTGCCAAAAACGAAGTCCAAACTTTAGTCACTACATCCTTTTTCTGCTCCCACGTGTGGCTAATATATAAGAGATATGATGATAAGTGAGTGATCAAATGAAGTGTCACATCATGTGTATATATACAAGTCGAATGGGTGCATTTACCCCAAGGGACACACCCTTTCATGGTGGGGTTGACTTGTCCCTTTTGAGCCTACATGAAACCCAAAAATAAAATTTATTTTATTTTAATTTCCATAATTTTTCTAGGCCGACTTAGGAGGCCTCTTGGCATGTGAGAATACCTCTCGATGCTACACAAAAATCAACATTGTTTAGGTATTGTCACATATGCAATAAAGATCCCTTAAGGGATAGTTTGACTCATTTTCAACATCTTCCAGGGGGGTTTGTGCCCTGTTCTAAGAGAAGACCTGACTTTATGGGCCCAACGTTTCCCCTATAGATATGAGTGTTGGGGATTGATATGCTTCCACATGCTACTTGACCTCTTGATGAGCCTCCAAATGTTGAAATGCTGACTTGAAAGCTTAGGCATTGGACTATTTGATGATGTGCCTAGATGGAGCCACAACATCCCCAGATTAGTCTTAACCCTATTTGATGGAAAATTCCTTGATTTAGAGCCCAAATGAGGATGTTTATCACTAATATGACTTGGGAGGGATAACAAATCCCTCTTTGATGCCAACACTTGCCCTAAGAGGTGCCACTTCACTCCCACATGCATGAAAAGGGTGACATAGGGCTTCTTTTGGATGACATCAGAGTGGAGGAGGCTGCTTTTGGAGATGTACACATGCACTTTGGTATTTTCTAGAATTGAGGAGCACTCGTGAACCATTTCCTCAGTGCTTTGATGCGTTATTGCATATTTGGAGGATGACGTGATGGTGGAGACAATCTTACTCCCACATGTGGGGGTTAATTTTGGCATTTTGCTATGTTTTAATGCTATTTTAAGATCGGTTTGTAACCTTTGACCTAGTTTAACGCTCATGCCAACTTGTGTTGATTTTATAGTTCTAATTAGACAAGAACAATTTTCTGCAATTGATAATTACTTCCAATGATATATGATATTACTTTAGCACATTCCAGATGATCATTAAGCTATTACACTTCAAAAATTCAACGGTAAATGCAATAGAATAGTGTTGAAGTTTCTAATTTTACTTAGTTAGAAACCCTCCATGCACTTTATCTGATTTATTCCTACCTACTTGTTATTTTCCTTAACAAGTTACTTACAATGTAAATACTCAAAATAAACACTAGTGCATGCTCAACATATTACAGATCAGCAACTAAAGGAAACGGAAACAAACACACCATATGACACCATTATTTTTGGACTAATGTCCTCGGAAAAACCCAATGTGGGAAAACTAGTGCAACGATCTGAGGGATTTCTTATTAAGCAATATCAAAGTACAATCTGGGTGCCAAAACTGGCCTACCCAACAGAGAATTTCCTTGGCAGTAATACCTCTCACTTTCTGACAAATCTGTTGGCTGAAACCCTGGATAATCCTTCCGGCAGCTTCTCAGCACAAATTTGCCTTAGAAACCGCAACGTTTGCCTATCTGGACTGTGTCAGCCTCTCCTTGCCCAGCGTTGGCCCTGTGTTAGCCCGAGGAAGCCTTGCATAAGCTCTTTGACCCTCTGCGTTAGGTCTCTGACCCTCTACGTCAGCTACGTTGGCCTCTTTGGTGCTCTGCGCAACACTTAGCTGACTCTGCGTGAGCACTGGCTTCTCCTGTGTCACTCTTTCTGGCTGCTCTGTTGCTCTCCTGGCACTATCTCTGCCTCTCTGTCTCTCTGTACTCAATGCCCCTTAGCTGCTCTCCGATCACTGATTCTATCTCTCTTAGCAAACCCCGCTCTAGAGAATAGAATGACTGATCACTCTGGTGTATTCTCCAAGTGACCCTCAAGCCTCCTCTTATACTTTTCCTGTTGACATCTCAACGGCCAAGATTAAGTCCCTAATCAACAACTAAGATTAGATCTGGCTTGATCCATGTATTTTTGGACCATTCTAACACAGATTCATATTAATACACATTAATATTTTATTTTCTCTAAGTTTAAACTTAGAGACTCCATTAAAAATATTAATTATTTTAATATCTCCTGATCTGTTTAGAATCTGCCCAAACCCTTTCTGGGTATTGGAGATCTCATGTGCCCCAACCTCTCCACCAAATTTCGTGGCTAGAGCACATCCGATGCTACCCGAAATCAACAAATAGTAAAGATCAAAATAGAAAAACCATGCACAGTAGACACCAAAACTTTTGCCATGGGAAACCCAAATTCGAGAGAAAACCCAACAATCTTTTCTAGGAGAAATTGTTCAATTCAACAAAATTACAATCTAATATTCTCAAGTCAAACTTGGTCAACCCATACCAACAATTCAACATAAGTCAAACCTGGTCAAATAGGCCAAAATTCGACCTACAACAACTGCCCAAAAATCTTAATCAAACTGAGTCAAACAGTCAGAAATTCGGCCTCTTGTAGCTTCCCCAAAACTTGGTCAACATTGCCTAGAATCCAGTCAACTTTTCCCATAAAACTCGGTCAACTTTGCCCAGAAAACTTGATCAATTGTGCCCATAAAACTTGGTCAACTTTGCCTAGGAGAACTCAATCAACATAGGCCAAACAAACCTCAGAAAAGAACTCGGTCAAGGTTGGTCAACACTGGTCAAAATTCATAAGACTTCTCTATCTCGCACATGTGAATAGAAAATTAGATGTTTTTGTTGATGATCTAAATTGTGTCCAAATGATGGAGATAGAGTTTGTATTTATAGTGGTCTAATGGTGACCAAGGGGCACATCTCCTAGTTAAGCCGACTTAAACTTTTGGGGCCAACCTAATCATTCAAGATTTTAATTTAATTTTTCTTTGTAGAGTTGACTTGAGTAACTGGGGAATACCTTCCGTAGCAGCCAAAACCGAACACTCCCTCTTAGTTAGGGAGGTATTCACCTTAACTTCATCAAATGTTCACTTTGCTAAAAAAATTCTCCATCCCAAGAAAAGATTGAACGAGCCTGCTATGTTAATGAATCCATCCGCTTCATGTTCTATGCTAGAACCACATGGAAATCATCCTGCATCAACATCATACAAAGGATCTAGTCACCCACTAGCCAAATACCTTTTCGAGATATGGTCAGGTACCCCCTGGTCGCGGTAAAAACAAAACTAGTCCTGGGTCACCAACTAACCAATTCATCATTTGGAACAAGGACAATTCTCCTTGACTAGTAGTGAAATCTTGGGCCAATTTACCATTCCCCCATGTCATCACATGCTACTTGAATGGTAAAAATATTTATCGGATGCTTTGGGGCACGCACTCTACACACTAGCCAAGTAACCTTTGGCAATATGTTCAGAACCTTTTGACTGGGGGAGCACTCTGGGCCTTGATGCTCTCTAGGTTGTTCTCCCTAGCCACATTACATGGCACCCGGTCAATACCCTAGACCAAGGGAAAATGTCTACCCTTGATGCTACAACATCAACACTCCCTCTCAACGAGGGAGGCATTTTCACCACTCCAAGCTTGTCCTTGAAGTAGAGAAACTTCATCTAGGACAAAGGCTTTGTGTGAATGTCAACACCCTGCTCGTTTATAGAAATGTATTGGAGCCTCACTGCTCCCTTTTGTACCCTGTCTCAGATGTAGTGGTACTTGATCTCAATGTGCTTCGATTTGTCATGGAAAACTAGATTTTTTGAAGCTTTACACAGCTTTGATTGTCACAATATATCACGATCGTTTCCAGCAACTGGTTATACAATCCTACAAGTAGCTTCCGAAGCCATACTGCTTCACAGCGTGCCAAACTAGCTGCAATATACTCAGCCTCTGCAGTGCTAAGTGCGATAGATGTCTGCTTCCTCCTCATCCAGAATATTATAGCAAAACCCAAACTAAAGCAACATCCTAACGTGCTTTTCTTGTCTTTTTGGCGGTCCCTACCCAATGGGAATTTATGTATACTTGCAGTTATACTTCACCATTTTAGACATCTCAATCCATAACTGACTATTCCAGGCAATGTTGTACGACTTGTACTTGAATCAAACTCGTCCGGCTATTGACTCGTCAACTCATATAAGACTCGAGAACAACCCGTATAAGACTCGTCAAAGTACAAAAAAACTTAAAATATGGTAAATTTTAAGCACAAAAAAGAAACTAATGACAATTCCAATCCTTATAAGTTATAAAAACCACAATATATGCAATAATTCATAACATCATCTCATATCTATAAAAGTACAACATAACATATTCAATTTTTGTAAACAAAACATTTAGATATTGAATAAGAAAAGGAATCATGATTCAAAAAATGGAAGCAAGTTCAAAGTTCAAATACATATTTCTGAAATGATAAATGATTGTCTCATAACAATCTTGAGTCTCATCACTCATGGATGACTACACCTACAATAAGCCCTCGTGGAGCTAGTGCCAACATCGGAAGGCTGAAGCAATTGTGAGGCAGGTGTATTTGGAGTCCACATTTGAGATGGCAAACTAGAGAGATCCTTAGTCTCTTCATCAAGCCAACTCAAATCAGGGGACTCCTCCTCCACAAACCAATTAGACTCTAAATCAATAGAATCCAATAAAATTGGATTTGTATCCTTTGGTTGCACTTGTTTTGTGAGCATTCGAAGGTTGTAGTAGATGAAAACCAACGTCTCCAACCTCTCATGATCCAACTTGTTTCTCTTTTTGTTGTGGATGTGCTCAAACACTGACCAGTTGCCCTCACAAGAAGAAGCACCGCAGGGTTGACTCAAAACTCTGATGGTGAATTCTTGTAATTGTGGTGCCTCAGTGCCATAATCTATCCACCAATGAGCTATAAAAAA
Source organism: Pinus tabuliformis (assembly GCA_031772625.1). Classification (NCBI taxonomy): domain Eukaryota; kingdom Viridiplantae; phylum Streptophyta; class Pinopsida; order Pinales; family Pinaceae; genus Pinus; species Pinus tabuliformis. The sequence goes on along the minus strand of CM062805.1, from coordinate 94,985,425 downwards.
ATAACAACAAAGATTATCAGATTGTAATGCCAAACATATAAAAGAGAACTAGCAAAATTACAAGCTAAGTTCTAACAATTTGCACTTACAAGGCATTTTCTTGTCCTTGAGATGCTGGCTTGCGCTGAATCCAAACATGCTAGATGCTTCCTTGTACATATCTCATTGTATGTTGATTTTTTCTTGAATATCTTGATTCAGGAACATCTTCTCAATGCATATCATGACACCTCTCATCACCTCGGGATCTCTTTAAATGTTAGACCCCTCATTATAGAATAAACTCGGATTGAGATATGCTTCTGCTGCATGCAATGGTGAATGCAATTGCTTGTCCCACCTGGAACCAATAATTTTCCATAAAGGGAGATACCTAGATTCATTTTCCTTATAGAAAGTCTTGATGGCCACTTTGGCCCTGTCCATGCCCTCATAAATATATCCCATTGCAGGTTTCTCTCCATCCATCAATCTCAAGACTTTCACAAGGTGCTCAGTGAAGCTGACAATCTCAGTGACTTTGCCCCACAAACTATCACCAAATATAGATGCTTTCACAGACAATGCTTCTGGTTTTGTGCTATCTTTCCAAAATACCCATTGCTGTCTACAAAACATTCTTCTCAAAGCTTGTTACTCATACAAAAGGCTTTGGAGGGAAAGAAAGTTTGTAGCACACCGTGTGACAATTGAGCGACTAAGCTCACCTTGTGTGAATTCCCTTGTAAGGTTCAACACCCAAGTACGATTATAAATATACTTGGTAATTTATTTTCATTCTTGCACAACATCTTGCACCCACTCCAACTTCTCAATGTCCTCTAGTATCAAGCCTATGCAATGGGCAGCACATGGAGTCCAAAAAATGGTGGGATATTTGGCACAAAGAAACCTTCAAGCTACCACATAATTCGCTACATTGTCCGTGATTACTTGGACAACATTTGCAACCCCAACTTCCTCCACCACATCAGCCAACAATGTAAAAATCAAATGTGCATCTTTTACATGGTCAGATGCATCAATGGGTTTTAGGAATATGGTTCCTTTAGGGCAAGCTACAACAAAATTTATTATTGTTCTACCCCTTTGATCTGTCCACCCATCAAACATAATTATACAACTTGTAAATTTCCATGAGCTTTTAATGTTCTCCAATTGTTCCTTGACACACTCAAGCTCCTCATCTAGCTCTTTCCCCCTTAAGTGCATTATAAGATGGGGCTTTGTATCCAGGGCTAGCACGTGCAATGTCATCCACCATTGGTTGATAAAAATAAGACTTTGCATAGTTGAATGAAAGATTGTTATGGTACCAAAACTCCTCACTGCCATCTCTGCCTCCTTCCTCTTCTTTTCATTAAAACTATCCAAGGTTGGTTGAGATCCTGGAGTTGTACGAGGGTTGAAGAAAGAAGAGGTTATACTCATGTTTGCCACAACTCCTGAAGAGGAGTTACCAATACCTCGACTTTGAATCTGTGTTTCACTCTGAGATGAAGATCTACCCATCCCAACAATCTCATCTTTCCTTTTTGCCCGCTTAGAACTTTCTTCTTTAATGACTTCCAAAGAAACTGCCATTTCAGTAGTGACTTCATTAGGGCAATTTTGACAACATCCCACACCATTTCCAAGAATTCTAGCTAGGTGGTATTTTGGCCTGTTTATGCCTGCATGCATTGTGGCATTGCAATAATTACACTTGACATGGTGGTCATTACCGGCAATGATTCGTTGACCATGCCCAATGCCTCAGCACGAGACTTTCTAGTACCCTTTGGTGGCATGGTGATGAAATTTGGACGTTTTTTTTTTTTTAACAAATTTGTTTGGGCCTTGTGGCTAAGTTTCTCAGCCACACGGGGCCTGTGTGTGGCTGAGTTTCTTAGCCACAGGGCCTGTGTGTGGTTGAGAAACGCAACCACAGGGCCCAAAAACAATTGTAAATTAAAAAAAAAAAAATTGAATACAAAAAAAAATTATATGGAAAACATTCAAACAAGGTTCATGAAGCCTACCTATTTGTGATGAAGCTGGGTCTGATCTGATAAAGCCTCTTTTAGCCTCCTCCAAGAGCTCCTTCACTGTGCAATGGAGTCACTCAACACTCATAGAAATGAGTCAAACACTCAAATGACAAGTGAATGACAAATGGAAGGGAGAGAGGTGCTTATAAAGCATTTTCTTGCCTCCATTTTCCCTTTCCGTCCACCTCATTTCCAAAATAATAAAATTAAAAAAATTTGCAATTTTAAGGTTGACGGGTCTTACAAGGGTCTGATACGGGTCTAATGCCAAACCCGCGGGTCCTATGCGGGTAGCCGGGTTCAATACGGGTTTAGCCGAGTACAGGTTTTAAGTGCAGGTTCTATGCGAGTGACCTGTCTTGCTATAGAACCTGCCAAGACCCGTGGGTACTCGCGGGTCTTATGCGGGTAGTGCTACGCTAGTATTAGGCATATATCTCAACACATGCTTTGCCACAAATCCAATGTATATTCCTAGGTTCCACCATCAACTAGGTTAGAGTGTTTCAAGTCTTGTATTAACTAGATACATCTAGGATCCAATCAAACGTTAATACATAGAGGGATCCACCAAATATGAGTCAAATTCTCTCAGCTTCTTCGGATTCGTCACCTTGGGAGTGGCCATGGACTTGTAGTCCATCATCCCAAATCTTTGAAGGGCTGTAATAACATACTAACCTTGACTAAGGAATATCTCACCTGGCTTCTGTGACACTTCTAATCCCAAGTAGTAATGCATCAACCCTAGATCCTTCATCTCGAACTCAGAGGTCAACTCCCTCTTACACTGATCAATGAGATTTTCTTCTCTTGTAAAAAATAAGTCATCAACATATAACAACAAGATCACAGGCTCACCTTTAACAACTTTGTAGTAAAGATTGGGATCAACATCACTCTTGGTGACACCAAGACTAATCGGGTGTCCATCAATCCAAGAATACCATGCTCGAGGTGCCTGCTTGAGTCTGTACAAAGTCTTTCTTCATTGTACAAACTTGAGATTCCCTCTCATGTACCTCAAAGCCTTGAGGTTGTTCTATGTACATTTTTTCCTCAATCACTCCATTGAGGAAATTGGTCTTTACGTCCATCTGTTGCAATTTCCAACCCATAATATAAGCAATAGAAATAATAATTCTAACAGAAGTGTACCTGGGAACTGGAGTAAATGTCTCTTCGTAGTCCTCTCCCTCTTTCTGGGAGAACCCTCTTGCCATGAATCTCTCTTTGTACTCTCTATGCTGCCATCTACCACATGCTTGATCTTGTAGATCCACTTGAAAGTCACCACTGACTTCCCCTCAGGTCTCAACGCAATTTCCCACACATCATTCTTCATGATGCATTTATATTTCTCCATCATGGCATCCTTCCAAACTTGTTGGTCTGCTTCCTCCTCGTTGTTATATGGCTCAGAATCAATGGTGCGACTCATCAATGGTGTAACAACCTTGATTTAAGATATACAAATAATTACATCAAATTCTATGAGTAATAATCAACACACAACTATTCAACTAATTAACATAGAATTTCCGAAAACACGAGCAAAGACGACTTACCTGTGACGATGATATTCCTTACTTGTGAATTCAGAGTTGAATGCTATTGGAATCCCGCTAACCACAACAAAGTTTTGGGGATGACTCTCCACTCAACCGTAGGCTCAACGACATATAATCTTTATACAACTGGCCACCCCCAAGTCCTAAATCAATGTACTATTGCCAGGGAATTCTTTGTCTCACAATACTTTTCTCTCAAGAGAATGGATGAAAGAATGATGAATCTCATCTTTCTCATCGTCCATTAAATAGGCCAAAAAATGGAAAGGGGACCGCATGCACACATTTTATGTGTCAACATTCTAATTTTATTTATTTATTTTAAGCTTTCCTTAATTTAATTCTTTCTTATTTTATTATTCTTTAGTTTTTGTTAACTTCACTTATTTTTACTATTTTTATAGTTTACTTATATATATATATATATAACTTTAGTATTATTATTTACTATTTTATTTATTTATTATTATTATTATATTCTCTTCATTATTTATTATTTATTTATTATTATTATCTTTTCTTTAATTTGTTTATTATTATTTAACATTATTATCTTTTCTTTATTGTTTATCATTTATTTGCTTATATTATATTATTTTATTTATTATTTATTATTTTTATTATTATTAGGGGACATTACATGCTCCCCCTCTTTAAGGAACTTTGTCCCGAAGTTAAGTTGAATCATTTAACATTTTATTTATTTAGTTATTTATTACTTCACGTTTTTCCTACACCTTCTGTTGAACTAGTATAATCAGCAGGCATCGAAAGTTTCCATAACACCCGAGAAATATCAAGGAATCTTTGTCCTTTTTCTCACTTTCGGAACCAGGCATAAGCCTCATCGGTCTATACCATAGCCCGAGGCTGGCCCCAAGGCTCTCGTCCGACTCAGATCTCATTTTCCCCAAGGCAGACTTCTGGTCCCAGTACTCAATGACTCTAAGCATCTCGCAAGGCTGACCCACTCCCTCCACACTCACTAAGGTGCACAACTCCAGGGATCAATGTCCTTACACCCCCACCAGACTTCGGCATCCCAATCCAATATCAGCACTTGGCCTCCTCAAGATGGTCCCACAGCCCCTCAAGAGCTATCCATCAGGAGCTATACAAGACAAAGGAACCACCGACACATGTAGTGTTGATTGAGTATTTCCCCAACCCATATGGTGTTACATATTCTCCCTCACAAGTCATCAAATAAACCAGCCCTCTTGGCCCATTTGTGGAGTGCTTGTCAGTCACCACACCTCAACATGCAACCAATGCATTAGTTTTTTTTGTGTAAGTCAGATTTTTGTATTAAAAGGAAAATATGATACAAAACAGCTGCGGCTGCAGCCAACGGGCCGCAGAACAACAGGCCAAGCGTCCCAAGACTAAAAAGAATGGACAGCACACCACACAGGGCGGCATAGAACCAAAAGACCTGAGAAAAGAGACTGGTAAACAAGAAGGATCTGTTACAGATCCCTGCAGACCAAAAGGCCCGCCGGAAAGGATAGAATATCCACCTCGGCTGCCAAGAGAAGAGAGGACGAGAACAGAGCTGAACTGAAAGAAACCAAAAGAAGAGGGAACAAGATCAAAACCAAAGATATCACACAGCGAGGGTGGAATCATTTGGTCGACCTTTTTTCCCTTTCTTTTTACCAACTTTGACCCAACCATTTGGACACTGTTGGTCTAGCACGATTTGTAGACTGCGTTGGGCTGAAGGCGAGAGCTCCTTGTCTGAGTCCGAAGGAGAAGACTCATGAGTTCGTTTCTGAGATATGGGCGGGACAGTTGCTTCTTCGTGACAATCCGAAGGAGTAACCTGTTCTGGTATTTCGTCCATGACTTCCTCATCATCCTCCTCGTCCTCTTCATCTGAGCTAGAAATGACATCCATTGGGGGAGGATCATGAGGTTTCCAACTTTTGGATTTTGGCTTGGAGTTAGCTTTCTTTTTTGGGAATGGCATTGAAGGACATGAGCTTTGAAGGTGCCCTGTAAGATGACAATTTCGGCAGCGGAAAGCTGTATTCTCGAAATCCAGGGGTTGAGTCCAGTGGAAATCTCCTATTTTGAGATTGATCTGATCAGGCAGGCCTTTGCTTATGTCTATTTCTGCGCAAATTCTGGCGAAGGTATAAATTCCTTTTAGCCCTCTTGATGTGTCTGTGTCGAGGTAGCGGCCTAAGGAGTTGCCGATAGCTTCAAATACAACAAAGTTCCATAAGTGCGCTGGAAGGTTAGGAAGTCTGACCCAGATGGGGAGCTTGGTGATGACTGCTGTGGATGGATCGAACTCTGGGAACCACGGGGTGAGGAATAGACCCGCAGAGTTCCAAAACCAAGGGCCTTCAGTTAAGACTCTTTGGTAGTCCTCACTATCAGCAAACACTGTTATAAAGAAGCCTTTTGAACAGAGAAGAACCTTGCACTTGTTGGTCCAGTTAGCGTGAATCCATTGGTACAGATCTGCTGTGCGAGGCCAGAGACCATTGAACCTGCAGATGATGCCATACTCAGCAAATATCTGGTGTTGCTTATCCAGCAAGGGATGTGTTATTTCAATGGATGGGGTTTCCTCCAGCTTGTCCACTAAGAAGGGTTTAGGGGCTTGAGTTGGAGAAGCTTTTTCCTTGGGTTTCTGAGCATGGACAACATCTTTGTAGGAAAAAGCAGCAGCAGAAGAAGACTGACCAACAGCTCCTCCTCTCAGACGAAGGGATAACGTGATGGAAGCATTTCTTTGAATATTATAACAAGACAGGGGACAGGAATCCTCCAGTTGTTTACCTTCAAAAAGGAGACGCTGAAAGGCTGTTGGAACACCCATTCTACTTTCCAGGAATAGCTTGAGGTTCTGCACTAGATCTGAGGATCTCACCCATTGCAGCAAAGATTTACCAGAAAGGAGTACGATCAGGATCTGAAATGGTTCTGAGATTTCTGTTTTCTGCTTGCCGCTGTGACCCTGATTGCAGAGAGGCCTGGTGCACGCATATCTGTCCGATGGCACACTCTGTACTGGTTCTGTTGGTCTCTGTACAGAAGAGCAATCAAAAAATCTCTCAGAATTTATCTTGCTTGGGCGAGCAGCACTCCTGCAACTCACGGTTGTTAGATCTGGAAGATCATGCTCAGGCCAAACCTCCACTGAGCCTTGTGAGTTCTGCCGGAAACCTACTACCTTTCCAGCACATTCCTTTTGGGCTGAAATGGATACCAGGCCCCTGTTTAGAAAAAAATCTGGGATAGGCATTTTGTCAAACACTTGCCCCGCCACCTTAAAGGTTCCTGATTGAAGAGGTTTTCGAAGCTGGAATTGGATTACCAAGCTCCTAAGAACACCCACTCTCCATCTTCTTTCTCTATGGACCCTGAAGGTTGCAATAACAACAAGGGCTTCAATGGTCGAATCTGGACAGTTTCGAATGAAAAGATCTGCCCTTATGCACGGGATGGCTCTTCCCAGGGAGTCGCCTGCCGCTTCTTTCTTCATCCTCCTCGAGGCAGAGTCCTTCAAAGGTTTCCCGCATTGAGCCGCAATGGCTTTCTTCGGAAGCCCCTTCGAGCCCGCGTGAACCTGCAAGCTAAAAGTATCGGCGAACAAGGAGGAAACACGCGGAATCCACCCTGGATTGCGCACTGTAGCGTGTACAGTGTAGCCCTTGTCGACTAACAGCTTTACGAGCCAGGAGGCCACGAAACCTGCAGCTCCCGTCACACAGACCGTGGTTCCCTTGCAGTCCTGACCATTTACAATCGTAGCAGCCATTTTCAGAACCTCAAAACCCCGCTTGTTTTCCTTCTCTTACTTCGGGATTAATCCACTATCCAACCAATGCATTAGTTATAATCATAGTATCAAAGAAAATAATCCATATGCCCACTTTTGCATGTCATCTAGATAACATAACATCATTGTTATCACAACATTTTAAATAGTAAAGAATTGCATGATCTTGCATGTCGTAAAATCTGCATGCGATTACCACATGCTCCACATCATAAAATACCGTCATAACTTATAACATCAACATATTTGCATCATGACATCACATAATAAATGAACCACATGTCAATATACATCTTATCATAACATCATGATCTCTATGCATATCATATCCATCATGAGCATTCAACATCATTATCATAACAAATAAATAAATAAGCACCACATATACATCATTAACCTCTCATCAAAACTATATCCATTTACCACATACCATCACATCATGAAACATCATTAATATGAGAATCATCTCAATACTTATCAAATATAGAATAACAATATGCTTTAAGCATTATTATCATGAATTAATTTCATTTACTTATATAAACAATGAATACTAACTATGAATTAAGATTATTCAACATCCCTCTAGGATCTATGTTATCTCATCAATACTATTAGTGTCGTGTCATAATCATTTCTTGTTCTTTCTATTAGGAAGTTTAGCATTTACAATGTAGGTATACTCATCTAAGTACATCATTAAATTTCAAATGAGCCTCATCATCTTGACCCTTAATCTCTCGTAAGATATTCTTCCTTCTCCAAGGAAATTTTAGTGAAATTCATTTTTAATATATTACCGTTTATACAATCATTTAAATCATCAATATCAAGTTAAAATTCCATGGCCACTATACATATTTTGTTTATCCATTTGAGTACCGTTTTACTTAATGACACACATACACTAGGTCATCTTTGTTTAAGTTTGTTATCTTGCTTAATCAACTTGCATGAGGGTTTGTTGATCCCTAGTAATTTATCTATCATTGTGTAATTATCATTATACATCCTTAAAAGACTTGCTTATCTCATCAACTTCTCATCTCAATACCACTTGATCTCACTTCTTTTGTCAATTTTTGCATATTCTTCTTTAAATATCATTATAGAATTTCCAACAACATATGTTCTTATGCTTCATGCTCAATGTTTTCTCATTAATCCACCTAGTTTATCGCTTATCATTTCTCACCAATTACAAGTATTCACAAATTCCAATCTTGACACTTCTAAATTTTGTAGGTCATCACTATGACTCTTACCGATCATGTTGTTCAATCCACTCATCAATATCCTTGAAACAAAGTCATAACATCTTGAATTCTATTCTATAGGTACTTTAAATACATTCCACATCCACTTTAAATACTTTCCACATGAAACTCCCAATTCTTTATGCACTGTATATCGTACTAATATTTTCCCTTTGATAAGAAAATATGATAATTGATAAACATTACCTTTTATTTATATCACTAAATTTTCACTTCCAAATTACATCATTCCTAGTAGGTTGTCATAGTAATCATCACCCCATAGTTTCATCATAAATAAGTTTGAAAAGTTTGTTGTGGATTGGTCCTCATCTCATTGGGATATAAAAAACCTTGAAACACTTCAACCTTCCATATTTCGTTAAGTTTCCACAATGCATCACTATAAAAGGTGTGTCTCTTAAGAAGTGCAAACATAAAGATCTTAGTGACAATGCAATTCCTATAGTTATTTTTTAATACAACCTCTTTAAGATACACATGACTTACATTAATTTTAAAACAATCAATTTGTGCATAATCCACATTAATTCACTCAAATATGATCTTCCACGACTGGTTTGCACACGTAACTTGGCAAATTTAGCATATTATTAGTCTTGAACGTTACTTCATATTGGATTGCCTCTTCCTAATGTTCATAGTTAGGATTTCAGTACCATCCTTTCCTTCTTCAAGAGGCTACATCCTTAGAGAAAAGTCAACCAACAAACTATCAATATTCACCATGAATCCAAAATTTCAATCACTCCATCTTACTTAACCAACTAATCCACATCATTATTACTAGGTTTTTGTTTATTCACTTCTCCAATGTAAGTAATCAAATATGATCTCAATCCTTGCATATTTTCTTCTTTTATTTCGTCTTCTTTTATTTTGTTTTTATTTAATATTCAAATAATTTCTTTATCAATTATTAATTTACACTCAAATTTCTTATTAAATCAAATATCACTCATAAATATTATAAATAATAATTTTATAAACCTTCACACAATGAAATATTACAATGTACTTCTAATATTTTTTTTTTTTGTTCAAATCACAAATACGATTTTTTTAATCATCTCCCAATTTTTTTTTTCAAAAATTATCTATTTCCACCTTTTTTCTAACACACACAGACACAGACACATAAACCTGACTTAAATACAAAGCTTTTTAGAATGTTAACACTTTGCGCTCAACAACAAGAGCCCGTAGAAAGGCATTGTCCAAGGTGGTACTATAAAAGGGCTCAAGTTCTCTTGAAACATGATAAATAGACCATAATGAAATTTGGGTATAAGTACCCCTTCTGGATCATGGATGTGGAGGTGGATATGGAGTTTGAAAATCATCACTATTCTATTTTTACAAATACATAACTTTTATATTATTAATAATTATGTATGTCATAACAAATTAACTAGAACTTCTCTTTAAGTTTTGGGTTTTGGTTTCCAAATTGAGATATAATTTTAGTTATCTATAATTAATTTACAATTAGAATATAAATTTTAATTATTTATAATTAGCTTTTATTTTAGCTATTTCTAAAAAAATTTTTAATTTAAAAATAAATCATCAAATTTAAGATAACAATTAAATAACTTTTAGTTATTTATGACCAGTTATATAACTAACTTAAGATAAGTTTTAATTTAAAATAATTATAATAATAAAATGTAAAATACTTTTAGTTAATATGTAATGATCCTTAATAGAAATACAAGTGATAACAAACAAATAATACATGCAGCGAATTACAAAAACGAAATGCTCAGCAAGCGCCTATATAAACGCTGCAAATTGAGAACTTCTAAGTCATTTTATTATATTTATGCAAGTCAAATACAATAGATGATGGAATGGTGCACCTGGTAGACAAGCAGGACCAAACCCAAGTAGAAAAATGGTTGAGTTGAAGGCTGCCCAACTGCTGCACCAATATGCATTGTTCTGCCGAGAAACAACTGCTTTGCCGAAGTTCGAATTGCTGGAAGGTGCACTGACGCTGTCTAGAAATTTACATGCTTTTAACCCTGGACTCTTTAGCCAAAATCCACAAAAACCCATAAATGGTTTGGCCCGATTTGGAATTCCCAAAATCGACCCCCAAAGGCACTATTCAATCCCCAGTTATTCTACACTGTCTGCTGCAAAGATACGACTTCAAACCCACCTCCGGTGCTCAGAAAATTATGAAATTTTATATTTAGGATCCTTGTCAAAAACCCAGAAAAATCCAGAAAATTTTTTGACTGATTTAGATTTCTGATTTTCGACCCCCTTGGAGCCTCACCTCAACTCTCGCTGCCAATTTCGACTTGCTAGAAACTGCTTGTAAACCCACTTGAAAACTTCTCCAAAATGCTGAGTTCACCCGTGCTATACTTCTCAAGTGTGCACATATTTGGTTCCTAGATATGTTGTCTTTGATCTACATGTATGTTGATTTCTGATGTAATATATGCTTCATTTTCAAAGAGAATCCAGTGTCTTGATAATGCACTGATGTATGGCATACAATATTGAGGATAATGATGCAGACTTACCTTTTGCAAAATGCTCAACCACGATCATCCCCATGGGCTATTTGTTGAGCATTCATGATTTCTTTAAAGCCGGCAACCAATCCATGTGTTTTTATAAAATAGTGCTGACAACTTTCTACCGGGTTTCTCTCAATAAGGACGTTTATATAGTGTTCCTTAGCACTCAGCTGAAATAGCATCGAATATTAACCAGGCAATATAGTTCAATTTGGAAGATGGTCTCTGGGCAGTGGAGACATGGTCTGTGGATGGGAAAGTAAAATTCACACTAGAATTGTGTCCTGAATTTGATGTTAGGATATAGGCCCGTTTAACTTCTATTTGGGCTAGTAGTTTGTGACCTTACAAACACTACCAAAATATTGTTCAGATCAAATTATGTCCAATTAAGTGCTAAGTTTTTTTGATATTTTCCATGTGCATAAAACAATTTGTTACCATACTTGGAATGATCATTAGGTCCAATGTTTATTCCCTTTACTTGTTAATACATTGCTTCATTGTTGGAAATATGCTTTTACATTGTTCAAAAATCATCTATCATTTAAAAAGACTAATGCCATTAATGGTTTCTTAAGCAGGTAATATCCGAGGAGAAATTTAAACGATGTGGCGCTGCATACAAATCATTATGTGATGCTTTTTCTGACCAGTAATATTACCTTGTTGCTTTAAATTTTTCAATTTTACCAAAAGTAAATACCAAGCACGATTATTCTTTCAAAAAAAATTGGTAGCTTGGAACATATTATTTATTATTTCTGGTAGAAGTTACCACAATACAATCGTTACAATGGTCATATTGATCTCAATAACGATTGGTTGCTAATCCAATCAAACGTTCATATTTATCCTTTCAATTTTAGTTTGTACAACTTACTATTGAGTAAGTGGGTTTGCTTTTGGTGTTAGCGAGATGATGTTTATTTTTCAGAATTGATAATGCAACTTTAAATAGACACGAGGTGAACAAATAAATGTTTACAACAGCCATGGAGGGTGATCTCGCTATTCATTTGTGAGATTGATGTGTAGTGACCCTTTATGCTTGCTAGTGGTTGGAATTTAAAGGTACAAAACAAATATTTGCAATACTTACCTACAAAAGTGGAGACATGATCTGTGGATGGGAAAGTAAAATTCACACTAGAATTATGTCCTAAATTTTATGTTAGGATATAGGCCCGTTTAACTTCTATTTGGGCTAGTAGTTTGTGACCTTACAAACCTGTTGACTACCAAAATATTGTTCAGATCAAATTCTGTCTGATTAAGTGCTAAGCTTTTTAGATATTTTCCATGTGCATAAAACAATTTGTTACCATAGTTGGAATGATCATTAGGTCTAGTGTTTCTTCCCTTTACTTGTTAATACGTTGCTTGACTGTTGGAAATCTGCTTTTACATTATTCAAAAATCATCTATCATTTAAAAAGACTAATGCCATTAATGGTTTCTTAAGCAAGTAATAGTCGAAGAGAAATTTAAACGATGTGGCGCTGCATACAAATCATTATGTGATGCTTTTTCTGACCAGTGATTTTACCTTGTTGCTTTAAATGTTTCAATTTTACCAAAAGTAATTATCGAGCAGGATTATTCTTTCAAAAAAAAATGGCAGCTTGGAATATATTATTTATTATTTCTGGTAGAAGTTACCACAATAGAATTGTTACAATGGCCATATGGATCTCAATAACGATTGGTTGCTAATCCAATCAAACGTTCATATTTATCTTTTCAATTTTAGTTTGTACAACTTACTATTGAGTAAGTGGGTTTGCTTTTGGTGTTAGCGGGATGATGCTTATTTTTCAGAATTGATAATGCAACTTTAAATAGACACAAGGTGAACAAATAAATGTTTACAATGGCCAAGAAGAGTGATCTCACTATTCACTTGTGAGATTGATGTGCAGTGACCCTTTATGTTTGCTAGTGGTTGGAATTTAAAGGTACAAAACAAATATTTGCAATACTTACCTATAAAATTGAAGTCAGATTATGCTATTTAATTTCTCTGATACACTAGGCTTGGAGTACCATGAACTTATCTCAGCTTATGCAGAGATATAATAACAATAGTGCTCTCTCTCCAACACACAGGGGCAAAATCATCATGCACAGGCAGGCAATTGTAGCATGGGTTTTCGTACAGCAAACTTGCGTGCACATCATCATGCTTGTGCAGGGAACTTCTAGATGCAATTCAAAGAGCCGTTGGATAAGTGTATTCATTAGAGTTAGTGTTTTCCAATATAATGTAACTGTATTGACTACTTCACACATCAAAAATTCCATTTAATTTCATCGTAGAAACAATTTTAATTGGTGAATGACTAAACAATTTCTAAATGAGTTGGGACCAACTACTTATCATAGAAACCAATATGATGTAAGTGTATTGAATACTTTGGCACATCAAAGGATCCATTTAATTTCATTGTAGAAACAATTTTAATTGATCAATGAATAAAGAATTTCTCAATGATGAAGGGATCAACTACTTAGAAAATATTTCACACAGAAACAATTTTTAATTTATAAAGGAATAAACAATCTCTAAATGATCAATGGTTGTAATTCTATGTAATTAAATACAATGGAAGTGACTTATAAACTTGATTATAATGTTGTAACAATTACTACAATGAAAGTGATCTATAAAGTTGATTATAATGTTGTAACAATTACTAGTAATAGTGTTGGTGGTGGTACATAATTATATATGAAATTTTATTATAAGAAAACTAAAATACAATAGTATTAAAAGGGTGTTTAAATACATATAATATGTTAGACAAAATGTGTGGTTCAAATATGATATATTAAAGAGGATTAAATAAATAGGTGGCATGAAAGAAGAAAGTGCAAGCAAATAATTAAATAACGTGTAAATAGATTAATTAAATATTCACTTTGAAAAATCGAAAGAATTAAGTAAATACTTTATGTTTATTTAAAAGGAATATATCTCAAATAAGAAAACTCAAATGGATGAAGCAAATGTTTGGTTTCAAAATTTGAGGAAATTAATTTAACTTTTTATTTTTGTTTAAAAAGAATATATTTCAAATGTATATGCTTATTTTACTTGTAATAAATGTAAATATATAAATATAAATAAATAATAATTAATGAGGGCTCTCAAGTGTGCGCATATTTGGTTCCTAGATATGTTGTCTTTGATCTACATGTATGTTGATTTCTAAGATAATATATGCTTCATTTTCAAAGAGAATCAAGTGCCTTGATAATGCACTGATGTATGGCATACGGTATTGAGGATAATGATACATAATTACCTTTTGCAAAATGCTCAACCACGATCATCCCCATGGACTATTTGGTGAGCATTCATGATTTCTTTAAAGTTGGCAACCAATCCATGTGTTTTTATAAAATAGTGTTGAGAACTTTCTTCCGAGTTTCTGTCAACAAGGATGTTTATATAGTGTTCCTTAGCACTCAGCTGCAATAGCATTGAATATTAGCCAGGCAATATAGTTCAATTTGGAACATGGTCTCTGGGCAGTGGAGACATGGTCTGTGGATGGGAAAGTAAAATTCACACTAGAATTGTGTCCCGAATTTGATGTTAGGATATAGACCCGTTTAACTTCTATTTGTGCTAGTAGTTTGTGACCTTACAAACCTATTGACTACCAAAATATTGTTCAAATCAAATTCTGTCCGATTAAGTGCTAATCTTTTTTGATATTTTCCATGTGCATAAAACAATTTGTTACCATAGTTGGAATGATCATTAGGTCCAGTGTTTCTTCCCTTTATGTGTTAATACGTTGCTTGACTGTTGGAAATCTGCTTTTACATTGTCATCTATCATTTAAAAAGACTAATGCCATTAATGGTTTCTTAAGCAGGTAATAGCCGAGGAGAAATTTAAACGATGTGGCGTTGCATACAAATCATTATGTGATGCTTTTTCTGACCAGTAATATTACCTTGTTGCTTTAAATTTTTCAATTTTAACAAAAGTAAATATCGAGAGAAGTTACCACAATACAATCGTTACAATGGTCATATTGATCTCAATAACGATTGGTTGCTAATCCAATCAAACGTTCATATTTATCTTTTTAATTTTAGTTTGTACAGCTTACTATTGAGTAAGTGGGTTTGATTTTGGTGTTAGCGGGATGATGCTTATTTTTTAGAATTGATAATGCAACTTTAAATAGACACGAGGTGAACAAATAAATGTTTACAACGGCCAGGAAGGGTGATCTTGCCATTCACTTGTGAGATTGATGTGCAGTGACCCTTTATGTTTGCTTGTGGTTGGAATTTAAAGGTACAAAACAAATATTTGCAATACTTACCTATAAAATTGAAGTCAGATTATGCTATTTAATTTCTCTGATACATTGGGCTTGGAGTACCATGAACTTATCTCAACTTCTGCAGAGATATAATAACAATAGTGCTCTCTCTCCAATACGCAGGGGCAAAATCATTATGCACAGGCAGGCAACTGTAGCATGGGTTTTCGTACAGTAAACTTGCGTGCGCATCATCATGCTTGTGGAGGGAACTTCTAGATGCAATTCGAAGAGCCATTGGATAAGTGTATTCATTAGAGTTAGTGTTTTCCAACGGGGAGCCTTTGTGTTGATAGTCCAAAAAAGACAATTGAACGTTGGGACCAACTACTTATAAGAGAAACCAATATAATGTAACTGTATTGAATACTTCACACATCAAAGATTCCATTTAATTTCATCGTAGAAACAACTTTAATTGGTGAATGAATAAACAATTGCTAAATGAGTTGGGACCAACTACTTATCATAGAAACCAATATGATGTAACTGTATTGAATACTTTGGCACATCAAAGACTCCATTTAATTTCATTGTAGAAACAATTTTAATTGATCAATGAATAAAGAATTTCTCAATGATGAAGGGACCAACTACTTATCTTAGAAAATATTTCACACAGAAACAATTTTTAATTTATAAAGGAATAAACAATCTTTAAATGATCAATGGATTAGATCAGTGGTTGTAATTCTATGTAATTAAATACAATGGAAGTGACTTATAAACTTGAGTATAATGTTGTAACAATTACTACAATGAAAGTGATCTATAAACTTGATTATAATGTTGTAACAATTACTAGTAATAAGTGTTGGTGGTGGTACATAATTATATATGAAATTTTATTATAAGAAAACTAGAATAGTATTAAAAGAGTGTTTAAATACATATAATATGTTAGACAAAATGTGTGGTTCAAATATGATATATTAAACAAATTAAATAGATAGGTGGCATGAGAGAAGAAAGTGCAAGTAAATAATTAAATAAAGTGTAAATAGATTAATTAAATATTCACTTTGAAAAATCGAGAGATTTAAGTAAATACTTTATATTTATTTAAAAGGAATATATCTTGAATAAGAAAACTCAAATGGATGAAGTAAATGTTTAGTTTCAAAATTTGAGGGAATTAATTTAACATTTTATTTTTGTTTAAAAAGAATATATTTCAAATGTATATGCTTATTTTACTTGTAATAAATGTAAATATATAAATATAAATAAATAATAATTAATGAGGGCTTTCAAGTGTGCACATATTTGGTTCCTAGATATGTTGTCTACATGTATGTTGATTTCTAATGTAATATAGGCTTCATTTTCAAAGAGAATCTAGTGTCTTGATAATGCACTGATGTATGGCATACAATATTGAGGATAATGATGCAGAATTACCTTTTGCAAAATGCTCAACCACGATCATCCCCATGGGATATTTGGTGAGCATTCATGATTTCTTTAAAGCTGACAACCAATCCATGTGTTTTTGTAAAATAGTGTTGACAACTTTCTACCGCGTTTCTCTCAATAAGGACATTTATATAGTGTTCCTTAGCACTCCGCTGAAATAGCATTGAATATTAACCAGGCAGTATAGTTCAATTTGGAACATGGTCTCTGGGCAGTGGAGTCATGGTCTGTGGATGGGAAAGTAAAATTCACACTAGAATTGTGTCCTGAATTTGATGTTAGGATATAGGCCCGTTTAACTTCTAATTGGTCTAGTAGTTTGTGACCTTACAAACCTGCTGACTACCAAAATATTGTTCAGATCAAATTCTGTCCAATTAAGTGCTAAGCTTTTTTGATATCTTCCATGTGCATAAAACAATTTGTTACCATAGTTGGAATGATCATTAGGTCTAGTGTTTCTTCCCTTTACTTGTTAATACGTTGCTTCACTGTTGGAAATCTGCTTTTACATTGTTCAAAAATCATCTATCATTTAAAAAGACTAATGCCATTAATGGTTTCTTAAGCAGGTAATAGCCGAGGAGAAATTTAAATGATGTGGCGTTGCATAAAAATCATTATGTGATGCTTTCTCTGACCAGTAATATTACCTTGTTGCTTTAAATTTTTCAATTTTACCAAAAGTAAATATCGAGCAGGATTATTCTTTCAAAAAAATTGGAAGCTTGGAATATATTATTTATTATTTCTGGTAGAAGTTACCACAATACAATCATTACAATGGTCATATTGATCTCAATAACGATTGGTTGCTAATCCAATCAAACGTTCACATTTATCTTTTCAATTTTAGTTTGTACAACTTACTATTGAGTAAGTGGGTTTGCTTTTGGTGTTAGCGGGATGATGCTTATTTTTCAGAATTGATAATGCAACTTTAAATAGACACGAGGTGAACAAATAAATGTTTGCAACGGCCATGAAGTGTGATCTCGTCGTTCACTTGTGAGATTGATGTGCAGTGACCCTTTATGTTTGCTAGTGGTTGGAATTTAAAGGTACAAAACAAATATTTGCAATACTTACCTATAAAATTGAAGTCAGATTATGTTATTTAATTTCTTTGATACACTGGGCTTGGAGTACCATGAACTTATCTCAACTTCTGCATAGATATAATAAAATAGTGCTCTCTCTCCAAAATGTAGGGGCAAAATCATCATGCACAGGCAGGCAACTGTAGCATGGCTTTTCGTACAGTAAACTTGTGTGCGCATCATCATGCTTGTGCAGGTAAATTCTAGATGCAATTCGAAGAGCCGTTGGATATTCACTAGAGTTAGTGTTTTCCAACAGGGAGCCTTCGTGCTGATTGTCCAAAAAAGACAATTGGACGTTGGGACCAACTACTTATAAGAGAAACCAATATAATGTAATTGTAATGAATACTTCACACATCAAAGATTCCATTTAATTTCATCGTAGAAACAATTTTAATTGATCAATGAATAAACAATTTCTAAATGAGTTGGGACCAACTACTTATCATAGAAACCAATATGATGTAACTGTATTGAATGCTTTGACACATCAAAGACTCCAGTTAATTTCATTGTAGAGACAATTTTAATTGATCAGTGAATAAAGAATTTCTTAATGATGAAGGGACCAATTACGTATCTTAGAAAATATTTCACACAGAAACAATTTTTAATTTATAAAGGAATAAACAATCTGTAAATGACCAATGGATTACATCAATGGGTGTAATTATATGTAATTAAATAAATGGAAGTGACTTATAAACTTGATTATAATGTTGTAACAATTACTAGTAATAGTGTTGGTGGTGGTACATAATTATATATGAAATTTTATTATAAGAAAACTAGAATACAATAGTATTAAAAGGATGTTTAAATACATATAATATGTTAGACAAAATGTGTGGTTCAAATATGATATATTAAACAGATTAAATAAATAGGTGGCATGAGAGAAGAAAGTGCAAGTAAATAATTAAAGAAAGTGTAAATAGATTAATTAAATATTCACTTTGAAAAATCGAGAGATTTAAGTAATACTTTATGTTTATTTAAAAGGAATATATCTCGAATAAGAAAACTCAAATGGATGAAGTAAATGCTTAGTTTCAAAATTTGAGGGAATTAATTTAACATTTTATTTTTGTTTAAAAAGAATATATTTCAAATGTATATGCTTATTTTACTTGTAATAAATGTAAATATATAAATATAAATAAATAATAATTAATGACAGGTCTTAACTAAAGAACATGATTCTTAATGAAAATGTATCTATTTAGTTATTTATACAGGTTCTTCATTGTAATTTGATTATCACTCTATCTTTGGTCATTTCTAAGTTCAAAAACTTTATTGGAATTAAAAAGACATTAATTTACTACTAAGAAGAAAAAAAAAGTGAGAAGAAATATCAAAGCTATTAATGTATCGACGAACAATAATTTCACTATTAAATACCAATTCCAAGAAATTAAACAGAGAACATTCAAGAATCACAAAACCGCAATTGTGCTCTATTTTGACATTGGTACAAGCAAAAACACATAATCTACTCCACGCAAGAAAAAATCCTTCTATATAACTTTATTCGTACCAACCAACCAATCATCATACCAAAATTTTATGTTGCTTGTATGGTCATTTTGTGTTGTATTGTCGTTTTGTCTGCACTACCTCTACTCCTAAGCCTTTTGTTGTGTAATTCCATTCTTACCTCCATTTGTTATCAAATTCAACATCACAACAAATAGAAAATATTAGATTGTGAGTCTCTAGACAATGACAAAGTCCGAGAATACAATTGTCATGACTTGTAATTCTTATCTTGATGAGGTGTCATGATAATCACATTGACAACTCGCGTCCACATAAATAGTTCTGATGACTAAAGCCTTGATTACTTTTGTGTTTTCACATAGATTTTAAGAATATTATCAATGTCTTAATTTCCTCTTTTTTTCTTTCAAGTGTTTTTTTGGAGTAGTAGGTGCTTATTCTTTACAACAAATAATTACAAAATATCCACACGTTAAATAGGCTTCAAGAGAAATGAAAATCCCCACACACACAAAAGCGGTTATCTACCTTGCATGTACAATGGATGTTTAGAAATTATTCTTGTCAAAAGAATTAGGAATTACACTACAAAGCGCTTAGAAGGAGAGGAATTATGTTAATTTATGACATAAATATTCAAAATAAGGGATATGGGCGTGAAAATATCATGGCACCAAGCTAATATTGCAACTCCAAATAAGGGTTGGTATTATGAAAGGATCAAATGCCTTAAGATATGGGGAATCGAAGAATGAGAATTGCCTCATAATGAGATTAAACAAAATTACCTCCAAAATTAAATATTCATGCATAAAAAGCTTTAAAATATTAAATCAAGTTGAGTTCTCATAACCCATGAGTGCAAAGATGGAGATGGAAAAATATAGACTGCAAAGAACATTTGCACCCATTTTTCAAACAATGAGAAATTGAGGATGAGGTGCATATGATGCTACATATCCTTGAATGTAAACAAGATAGAAGCACTTAACTTAATATGATCCAAGTGATTTATAAAGGTTATTGATTTTTTCCAACAAAACAAATATGCCTTTATATTAATGATGTTTTAAAACATCCCCCGGATGCGGGTGTTAGAGTTGAAAGTTAACGTGATAAGACAGTGGATGGGTGGGGCGGATCGCCACTTGCCCGACCTGCACAGAGTACGTGGAAGGGAAATACTACAAAGCGCGTGGCACACCTGCATGACCGTCACTCAGGGTACGTTATATCACTGGTTCGGCTGGAACGCCAGGCTCACAGCGAGGGACTTAAGTTTCACACGCATTAGCGTGCAGTGGAGGGCTCAAGCCATCAAGGGAGCAGTAATGGGAGGCGACTCCCAAGACAAGGCCTGTAACCTTAAAACCGGAGGAAGGACGAGGGAGATGGTAAATTCGTTGGCGCTGCCGCTCTGCCAGCACTCCTCTGCGCATGATAAGAAACTCGGAGAGAAGGCAAGGAATTGGACCCAAGTGCTGATTATCTTGGTCCTCTCTGTGAGGCTGGTCACTCCCCTCCCCGAATATTGCTCAGGTATTGCAGTTCGGCCCTCCCGCTCTTTTCTCTTGGCAACTGATATTTGTGTTTGGTTTTGGTTAATGCACAAGTGCAAGGACTCGGCAAACCCAAAGAACACGTTCATTATAGGTAGAGGAGGCTCAGTTGGGAGGCATCGCCGCATCCAAGCTATCGCCCCTCAGCAAAATCTCTGGATCTGGGCCACTATCATCCGCAGGATGCCTCGATTGAGACCTAGAGCGGGCAATCGCAGAGGGCAGCCGAGAAGAGCCCCAACGGATTCATCCTCCAGCGACCTGAACCACCTTCCAAGGAGAGGGCTTTCTTCTCGCAGCAGAAGAGGAAGGTCTCGAGCCTTTGACTCTCGACCCGGTCCGATTCCTGCCAGAGGCTCCACCATTTTCACCTTTGACAGTGCTCTCAATAGGCCCAGGATCACTGCCTATTTTACTGTGGTGTTTCAGGAGGAAGGTTTAGCTGTTGATTTAAGGACACAAGCAGAAAATTTGAGGGCTATCCAGGACCCCTCTTCATCTTTTCAGCTGGCTACGGAGAACACGCCTCAGCGGGAAACAAATGAGCAAAGAAGCAGCGCGCAGGAGCCGATGATGGTAGATCTGGGCACTGATGCTCAGAATGTGACACAGTTAGAGGAACCACCTGATATGGGCTGGTGTCGAATTACTGAAGAGCCCATTGATGAATAGGAAGGCCATCCATGTCTCTCTTTTTGTAGAATGCCCCTGTCCACAGGGCAAGGATGTAAGGCGACACGGTCATGGGTTTCTATTATTGTATCGTGTTTCAGTGTTCATTCTCCTCTGGTCTTTTCTTTTTGAGTTTTTGACTTGTCTCATGTTTCAGAGATTATTCCCCTGCGTGGGAAACAAAATCAGACATTTTTCAAACATGCATGTTTTGGATAGAACTGCCTCCCGCAGGAGCAGGGTGCTTGACTACGGTCATGTTGTAAATTTACTACCTCTTTGTTAATATAATAGATTTAGCATTACGTAGAAAAAAAAATGATGTTTTAAAACATCACCAACACATAACTACATTGTAAGTTGAAAAACTTTAAAATAAGAAATCATATCTATGAATGTGTTTTTTATGTTATATGTTTTCATATTATCCTATACATCCTACATAATCTCTAATAATATAAATTAAAAATATTCCATTCTATTCTATAAACTTAGTATAAGGAATCACTTACAAAGGTTTGGAGACATCAAATTTTAAAGTTGGAATTAAAAGTGCACAAACCCAACATAGTTAGAGTTTGAACCAATGGAGTAGAATGTACTTTTGAATGAAATTTGAGTTTGACTAAGGAGAAACATAGGCACTACATGTATTAGCAATATAGTTTGTGATAGTGAAAAACAACTTTTTTCCTGTTAATATAGAGATAGGTATATACATAAATAACTTGGTTCAAGTACAAAGGCATAGACATAAATTAACTTGACTAAAGTGCAAACATATATTAAATTAGTTTCTATGGTTGAGAATTTTTATGGTACATTGGAGGATGATACTAAACTTACCAAGTATTGCATATTTATCCAAGGTAGATTTAGGGATAGAAATTTACCATGTGTGTTAGTGGAAGGGGTTGAAAATCATGAATGAGCCATCCCATATGATGCTACCCTCTGTAACTTGCAAATAATGGTTACGAGAGATAGAAATGATACCCTTTATAACTTGCCAACAATGGTTGCTACCTTGGAAAGTATGCAATTGAGGTAAGGTCTGATTATAAACATGAATATGTGCAAAAGGACAAGCAAGTAAATTGGATTATATATGGCTTTTTAGGTAATGTAAGATACATCTTATCTAAGTTTATAATCTCCTCATATCTAAATTATACAATAAAACTTTGATATCATAATGAATATTTTCACTTTACATATAAGACTAAATTGCGATGACATAGTTTGATGGTATGGCCCGTATTGTTGCAAAGGTCAAGAAAAATGTCATTTTTTCAGTTTTGTTGCTTGTGTTCATCGCGATGACATATTTGTTGTGAGTCGAAATTGCGGTGTATGGTTTCTAAGGTATTCTTATTACGATGACAGATGTTGTTTGTTGCAAGTGTGGCAGCGTATGTTAAGTGTGAGGATTGTGACGACCCGTGTCTATTGTCGCAAGTGTGACGAACGATAGTTTTTATCATCCCCAAGGTCAATTTGACTGGTCATCTTTGACTTTGACTAGTCATCTAATGTTAGAATTGAAACGATAAGTAAATATATAAATATCTCACATGTAAAAGATGATGCGACATATTTGCTATAACTACAATAATCTTGAAAGGTTATAAGGTGTTTCTAGCAAGCAAAAAACATTTTTTGTTTTATATAATTGTTTTGTGGTTGCGGGAATAATCTCAAAAAAGATTAGATGGGAAACTAATCCGCAAGGGGTCAATGATGGGAAATGTTATTGCCCTTGAAATTCTTGCAGGTGATGATGTCCGTGGAGAATTTCATATGAAATAATTGATAGACATTCTAGGAAGAATGGACACATTGAAGGGGGGAAAATATAGTCCAGTGGCAAGTTGTTATTTATGAATCATTATATACATTTTATTTATATTAATCATATTTGTAAAAAGTATTATTGTTATAATATTTGTTCTGCAAACTATTTATTTCACGTGATTTTTAGAAATTATTATAAAGTCAAGGTGGCCCCCTAGGAACTGTGATTTGAATATTGCACCAAGTATTAGTGCTAGAAATGATGTTCTACAAGTTGAGGAAGATGGAGTGAATATTGAAGCTAAAGATAATGATCTTATATAAGAAGACGTGATGTAGGAGCATCCGAGTGAAGAGGCGACAACTGGGAAATGTTTTTAATTTTATTTTATTTTGCTGGACAGAGAGGAAAGCATTTTGAGTTTTTGTTTCATTTTAGTTTCATTTTGTTTCATTTAAAATTAAGGCTGACTCAGCCATTGTTAGTTTTTAAATTAGGCAAACAGATCAAGATAGGATTAGTTAGGAACTTGTTTGAAGAAATTGTTAAGCAACTGAAAAGTAACTGAGGAACAGTTCCTCAACTGTAAAGAAACTGCTAATAATGTATTGAAAAGGAAAAATCAGAGAGGATGGAAGGGCTGCCATCCAGAGAGGAGAGAGAGCCCAAAAGTTGTAATTCACAATCATTTGAATTTCTATAATATCAAATAATTCAAAATCTGTCATTAAGGAAGTAGATTATTTTTTATTATATTCCCTGTGCATAGAAGTTTCAGGCATCAAAACGAAAGCAAGATAGTGAAACCATTTATTCAAAAGATCTGAATAAGCATCAACAAGCATTTGTAATAGGAAGAATTTAAAAACTGAAACCGAACAAAGGTACACCAACACATAGATTTCTTTTCTCAACAAAACAAAACCAAGGTACTATTATATTCCGCATTCAAAACCATTTCCTATACATTGCATTTTCATTTTTTTCATTCAATAAAATTCACTGTATAAACCCTATAATCTGGAAATCGTGGAGGGTTCCAAACCCATGAAAACCAAACACATTACAGTCCACAAGCTAGGCCTAAATCAAACAAGCGAGGGCATGAACACCTCGGTGATCACATACAGACACAAAGGAACCAAAACCCCAAGGGCATAACCGATTACAGACAAGAGTAAGCGACAGAGCAATTGTAGACTAAACAAGAAATAAAGCAAGCAAGAAACCGCTACAGCCACGGAAAGACCCTACCCGGGGTTCACTAAGCCCGTGAATAGTCCCCAGGATGAAGCTGTGGAGCAATGCTTCACTGGAAGGTCCTGCACACCACCACAGAGCAGGGAAGCAATTAGTTTGAGCCACAAAAACCAAAAACAACAGTGAATAGCCAACTGGAAGAGGAACGAGGGTTTTTACCTGGAGGAGGATCGATTTCGTGACAGAGGACGAGAGCTGAGACCCACAATAGAGGGTTTCCACCAGCAAAAAAGCCATGGATGCATTCTGCCTGCTCACCAAGGAGCCAGAGTGTTAGAAACTCAAAAACAAGGGGTGAAATTGAAATTGGAAGGAGAAGATTACATGCGAGCGAGTTTGCCAAACCATCCCGTGCAACAGCTAGACAAGAACCTGAATTTGTAGAGCTGAACCGTCATTAGACCCAACATCAACATACAAATCACCACAAACAGAGCAGAGAAGAGCTTGAAGCAAATAATAGAGGCAAATAGACTTGCGAGAGGAAGAAGACCTGAAACCCTCCAAAAACCAGAGCAGTGAGTCGCTACAAAGAATGAGCAGGGGCACAACACCAACAAACCACAAAGAATCAGCAAAGCATAGCAAAACCACCATACGAGACAAACAAGGCACGATATTGACCAACCATCGCAAGAACCAAGCGAAGGCATAGAGCACCCACAGAACCAAATCACAGCAAAAGAGAAATGAGTTCCAAACACCCTTGCAAAAGTGATAATCCAAGGTTGCAAGCCCGAGGCCATCACAGAGCATAGGACGGCATACAATAAAACCCATCAAAGTCGCATACCAAAAACCCGCCCACAAACTTAACTCGGAACCGAAAGAATTAAACGGTCACAACGATGTGTCCCTCCTCGGGATCACCACTAATTTTTGGTATCAGAGCAGATTGTTCCTTTCTCTCAGTAAAGATGGAGGTAGGAAGAAGGGGTCAAGGAAGAGCCATCAGAAGAGTAGCAGATGAAGGGTTGAGAGAATAAATTA
Organism: Pinus tabuliformis; assembly: GCA_031772625.1. NCBI lineage: Eukaryota > Viridiplantae > Streptophyta > Pinopsida > Pinales > Pinaceae > Pinus > Pinus tabuliformis. Next base: position 94,959,570 of record CM062805.1, on the reverse strand, counting down.
GGAATTTAACTGCGCATTTGGCAGCAGTGGAAGCAGGAAGGCGTAGAGATCCGGAAGGTGGGGATGACAGTGAGGAGGAAAACATAGCCACGACGGATGGGTCAGATGACGAAGGACTAGAAATTAAGCTATTGAGGTCAGTTTTGTTGGCTAGCAGCAAGCCAAGACCGGAGCTCTCTAATTATGATGGCAGTTTGTCCACAGAGGCATTGTTAGACTGGATAAGTGAACTAGATAAATATTTTGAGTATGAAGAAATCAACAAAGACAAGAGGATCAGGTTTGTTGTCACCAAATTGAAGGGACATGCAGCACTATGGTGGGACAATGTACAGGCAGAAAGGAGGAGATTAAACAAACCATTGATTAAAAAATGGGACAGGATGGTTGCTAGAATGAAGAGAAAGTTTCTGCCTAAAGATTATCAAATTTCCCTTTATAGACAAGTACAGAACCTGAAGCAGAGAATGATGACCGTGAAGGAATATACTGAAGAATTTTATAAAGTTAACCTGAGAGCTAGTTATGTTGAAGATACCCCTAAGAAAACAACGAGGTTTGTAAATGGTATACGGATGGAGATCCTAGATGAAATTAGTATTCTTTCCCCTAAGACCATAGAGGAAGCTTATCAGAGTGCTTTGAAGGCAGAGGAAAAGATTGCTAGGAAACAAAATGCCAGAAGAGGACGTGGTTCTGGTAGAGGTCAGGGACAAACCTTTGGCAGAGGTAGGACTGCCAACAACAATGAAGAGGGCAGTAGTTCGAAGACTTCGGGACAGAGTGAAAGGGAAGGTAACACCAGAGGAGGAAGGTCATACCAGTGAGGAAGAGGTAATGGCAGAGGCAGAGGAAATGCCTATCAGTGTTACAAGTGTCACAAGTGGGGACACAGGTCCTTTGAATGTCCTGAAAATGAAAAAACTGGGTAGAGGGGAGCATATGTCGCTCAGCCCAATGAAGTGGAGGCACCACCACAGGAGGTGGAAAATATGCCAGAAACCAGGGAAGCCTTGGTGTTGAACAAGGTATTATTAAAACCAGCTAAGGAAGTAGCTGATCAGACACAGAGGAAAGCATTGTTTCGGACTGTATGCAAGTCGCATGGGAAATGCTGCAAATTAATTATAGACAGTGGAAGTACTGATAATCTGGTAGCTACTGAAATGGTGGGAAAATTGGGTTTGAAGAAGTTGAAGCACCCAACTCCATATAGGGTGTCTTGGTTGCAGAAAGGTCACCAACTGCTGGTCGATGAGCAGTGTGAAGTAGAGTTTCATATTAGCAAGTACAAGGACAAGGTGACTTGCGATATCATGCCTATGGACGTGTGCCATATTCTGTTGGGCAGACCATGGCAGTATGATAGGAAGGTCGTCCATGACGAGGCAACAAATTGTTACAAGTTTGTTAAAGATGGGATAAAGCATACCCTAGTGCCCATGAAGGAAGAGGATGCTACAGAAACCAGTGGGACAAAAGCACTACTGTTAGGCAGAAAAGAGTTTTTGCGACAAATGGAGGATGATGAGGTGAAGTATGCAGTTGTGCGAAGGCCAAAACTAGTATTGATCCATACTGAAGTCACCGACTTACCTAAAGAGATACAGGACATGCTGCAAGAGTTTAGTGATATTGTGGTAGATGATCTACCAAACAAATTACCACCAAAGCGGAGCATTAGTCACCATATTGATTTTATTCCAGGAGCCAGTTGCGAAATAAGGCTGGCTACTGGATGAGTCCGAAGGATAATGAAGAAATTCGAAAGCAGGTGCAGGAGTTGTTGGATAAAGGATTGATTCATGAGAGTTTAAGCCCTTGTGCAGTTCCGACTGTTTTAGCTCCCAAGAAAGGAGGTGAGTGGAGAATGTGCACGGATTCCCGGGCCATTAACAAGATTACTATCAGGTATAGGTTCCCTTTACCTCGGATGGATGATATGATGGATTGTTTGAGTGGAGCAGCGTACTTTTCAAAGATAGACCTGAAAAGCGGCTACCACCAAATCAGAATTCGAGAAGGTGACGAGTGGAAGACAACTTTCAAGACTAATGAAGGCTTGTATGAATGGTTGGTTAAGCCATTTGGATTGAGCAATGCCCCTAGCATGTTCATGCGGTTGATGAACGATATGCTGAAGGAATTCATTGGAAAATTTGTGATCGTATATCTGGATGATATACTTATATTCAGCAAGATGAAGGAAGAGCATTTTCGACACGTGAGGTATGTATTGGAAAAACTGCAGCAGAATAAATTACTGATAAATTTGAAAAAATGTTCTTTTTTCAAGAAGGAGTTAATTTATTTGGGATTTGTGATTTCTAAGAATGAACTAAAAATGGATCCGGAAAAGGTTGCAACCATAGTTAGTTGGCCATCTCCCAAAAGTTTGTTTGAGGTATGGAGTTTTCATGGATTGGTGAGTTTTTATCGGAAATTTATTAAAAATTTCAGTGGGATTTGTGCACCCATGGTGGACACCATTAAGAAGGCAAATCAGCCTTTCCATTGGACAGAAATGGCAGAGAAGAGTTTTCAGCTGCTCAAAAGGAAAATTATTGAAAAACTGATTTTGAGATTACCAGACTTTAACAAACTTTTTCAAGTTTGTTGTGATGCCAGTGGAATAGCCATTGGTGCAGTACTCAGCGAAGAGGACAAGCCAGTAGCCTATTTCAGTGAGAAACTAAATGAAAGTAGGTAGAAGTACATGTCTTATGACAAGGAATTTTATGTAGTGGTTCAAGCGCTAAAGCATTGGAGACATTATTTGTTGGCCAATGAATTTATCTTATTTTCAGACAACTCTGCATTGCAGTACATTATGCAGCAACATAAGCTGAACCATAAACATGCGAAGTGGGTGGAGTACCTACAAAGTTTTACATTTGTGTTGAAACACATCCGTGGTCAAACCAACAAAGTGGCAGATGCGTTAAGCGGGAGGAATTTGATCCTACAGGAAAGTACGATACAAGTATTAGGATTCGAACATCTTAAGGACTTGTATGAGGCAGATGCAAATTTTGAGGAAGCTTATGAAGCTTTCCAAAATCCATTGTTGAGAGATAACAGTTCATGGCTGGACTATAATATGCAGGAAGGGTTGTTGTTCAAAGGAGGGCAGTTGTGTATTCTGGAATGTTCTATGAGAAAGAACTTAATCCAGGAAAAGCATACTGGAGGTTTAGCCGGGCATTTTGGCATAGACCATACCTTGGATCAGTTGAGCCACTTTTACTATTAGCTGAAGATGCGCAGAGATGTACAGAGGTTTGTGACTAGATGCAAAGTGTGTCATCTTACAAAGGGACACAGCCAAAACACAAGGTTGTATACGCCCTTACCTATTCCGAACAGACCATGGGACTCAATCAGTTTAGACTTTGTCTTAGGTCTACCCAAGACACAACAGGGATTCGATCCCATCATGGTGTTGGTGGATCGTTTCACCAAAATGGCACATTTCATTCCATGCAGGAAAACCAGTGATGCCACACATGTAACACATTTGTTCTTTACCGAGATAGTCAGATTACATGGCTTTTCGAAGTCTATTGTTTCGGACCGAGATGTTAAGTTTACAGGACATTTTTGGCGAACCTTATGGAAAATATTAGACACCAAACTAAAATTCAGCTCAGCTTATCATCCACAGACCGATGGTCAAACTAAAGTGGTGAACCAAAGTCTCGGAAATTTATTGAGGAGTTTGGTTGGAGAAAATTCTCAATAGTGGGATCGTGTGCTTGCACAAGCGGAATTTGCTTATAACGATTTGCACAACCGAAGCACAGGCAGTAGTCCTTTCCAGATCCTATACGGAATGCACCCATGTGGAGTACATGAGTTACGGGATTTGGGTCAGTTGGAGCGCAGGAGTGCTGATGGTGAATATTTTGCAAAGGCAATCAACAATATTCATGAATAGGTGAAATTAAAATTACAAGACAACAACCAAAGATACAAGCAAAAGGCATATTTGAAAAGGCAGGAGGTACAATTCAACGTAGGAGACTTGGTATTAGCACACCTATGCAAGGAGAGGTTTCCTAAAGGCGAATACAACAAGTTGAAATGGAAAAAAATTGGGCCTTGCAGGATACTTCGAAAGTTTTCTGCGAATGATTATGAATTGCAGTTACCCCCAGGTATTGGAATTTCACCCATTTTCAATGTGGCAGATCTGTACCCCTACATTGCGGCAGATGAAGAAGACATTTTGGAAAGACGAACATGGGACACCCAGAATGAGAATGATTCGTGGATTAAACAAATGCCCCCAGCAAAGCCTCTAGAGATCGAACAGATCCTAGATACCCAGGTGGCTATACGGACTCGAAGGAAGGAATATTTGCAGTACCTAGTCAAGTGGAAGGGTCATCTTATTGAAGATAGTTCTTGGTTAGATGTTGGCTAGATTCAAAGCGTCGGGTACTCTATTGAAGAGCTCATGGACAGGAGCCATGAGTTTAATTTACCCCGGGAGCCTAATGCAGGAGCATCCGAGTGAAGAGGCGACAGCTGGGAAATGTTTTTATTTTTATTTTATTTTGCTGGATAGAGAGGAAAAAATTTTGAGTTTCTGTTTCATTTTAGTTTCATTTAAAATTAAGGCTGACTTAGCCATTTTTAGTTTTTAAATTAGACAAATAGATCAAGATAGGATTAGTTAGGAACTTGTTTGAAGAAATTGTTAAGCAACTGAAAAGTAACTGAGGAACAGTTCCTCAATTGTAAAGAAACTGCTAATAATGTATTGAAAATGAAAAATCAGAGAGGATGGAAGGGCTGCCATCCAGAGAGGAGAGAGAGCCCAGAAGTTGTAATTCACAATTATTTGAATTTCTATAATATCAAACAATTCAAAATCTGTCATTAAGGAAGTAGATTATTTTTTATTATAGTCCCTGTGCATAGAAGTTTCAGGCATCAAAATGAAAGCAAGGCAGTGAAACCATTTATTCAAAAGATTCGAATAAGCATCGACAAGCATTTGTAATAGGCAGCATTTAAAAACCGAAACCGAACAGAGGTACACGAACACATAGATTTCTTTTCTCAACAAAACAAAACCCAAGTACTATTATATTCTGCATTCAAAAGCATTTCCTGTACATTGCATTTTCATTTTTTTCATTCAACAAAATTCATTGTATAAACCTTATCTGGAAATTGTGGAGGGTTCCAAACCCATGAAAACCAAACACATTACAGTCCACAGGCTAGGCCTAAATCAAACAATGAGGGAATGAACACCTCGATAATCACATACAGACACAAAGGAACCAAAACCCCAAGGACATAGCTGATTACAAACAAGAGTAAGCGACAGAGCGATTGTAGACTAAACAAGAAACAAAGCAAGAAAGAAACCGCTACAACCACGAAAAGACCCTACCCGGGTTTCCCTAAGCCCGCGAACAGTCCCCAGGACGAAGCTGTGGAGCAGCACTTCCCTGGAAGGGCCTGCACACCACCACAGAGCAGGGCAACAGTCAGTTTGAGCCACGAAAACCAAAAACAACAGTGAATAGCCAACTGGAAGAGGAACGAGGGTTTTTACCTGGAGGAGGATCGATTTCGTGACAGAGGACGAGAGTTGAGACCCGCAACAGAGGGTTTCCACCAGCAAAAGAGCCATGGACGCGTTTTGCCTGCTCACCAAGGAGCTAGAGTGTTAGAACCTCAAAAATAAGGGGTGAAATTGAAATTGGAAGGAGAAGCTTACTTGCGAGCGAGTTTGCCGAACCGTCCTATGCAGCAGCTAGATAGGAACCTAAATTTGCAGAGCCGAACCGTCACTAGACCCAACATCAACATACAAATCACCACAAACATAGTAGAGATGAGCTTGAAGCAAATAATAGAGGCAAATAGACTTGCGAGAGGAAGAGACATGAAACCCTCCAAAAACCAGAGCAGTGAGTCGCTACAGATAACGAGCAGAGGCACGGCACCAACAAACCATAGAGAACTAGCAAAGCACAACAAAACCACCATACGGGACAAATAAGGCACGATACTGACCAACCATCACAAGAACCAGGTGAAGGCACAAAGTACCCATAGAGCCAAACCACAACAAAAGAGAAATGAGTTCCAAACACCCTCGACAAAAGTGATAATCCAAGGTTGCAAGCTCGAGGCTAGCACAGAGCAGAGGACGACATACAATAAAACCCATTAAAGTCACATACCAAAAACCCTGCCACCAAACTTAACTCGGAACTGAAAGAATTAAACGGTCACAACCACGTGTCCCTCCTCGGGATCGCCACCAAGACGGAATTAATAACATAGTTCCATATGATGGTAAAAATGAATTGATCCAAGATGTGTTTGGTGATGAGAACGAAGATGTTATTTGTGATGATGAACATGTGCTAGAGAAGGCAGCGACATGACTTTATGAAGGTTCAAGAGTAAATATTCTCTCTACTACATTATTGTTGGTGAACTTAAAGATTTTGAATGGTTTCTCAAACACTTGTATGACATAGATCCTAAGATATAATGTAATATGTTTCATCACGTGAAAGGTTGATTTTTTCCTTTATTTTTAGTGTTAATTATTGTGAAATAAAAATGCAATATTTATGATTAATATTGTTTACACTAACTAGTGATTTTTAAGTTGTACTAGATTGTTAGGTGAATTTATGTTACCATCGTCAAATAAGTTATCTCACACATACAAAGATTTATATGTCATTATGAAATAAATTGGAATGCAGTATTGAGCTATAGATGCATGTTCTAATGGTCATATTATATATTATGGAAAACATGCATTGAAAACAAATTTCCCATATTGTGATAGTAGTAGATATCAAACTAATTAAATAACAGAAAAGGTGTCTCAAAAGGTTCTTCGTCATATTCTCATAATTCCATGTTTGCTGTGATTGTTCATGTGTGAAAGCATAGCACAACTTATGGATTACTATGCACAGAAGATAAATGAAGATGATTTTCTTTGAATGCTTGCAAGTGGTTATGCATTTAGGGAAATTGACGAAAAATGTTTGCATTTTAAAGATGAACCTCGTAATGTTAGGCTTTCATTGGTAGTTGGCGGTGTTAATCCATTTGGAGAGCTTAGGTCTATTTACTCAGTGTGGCTGATTTTTGTTATCAACAATGACCTTCCTCCTTGGATGTCAATAAAGAGGGAGCACATTTGTTGACAATGATTGTTTCGGGTATTTGCTTTCATTAGTTTTTTTAATATTGTAACATTTTCATTTGTTTAGCTTATTTGTTGCATAATATGTTATATTTATTTATTTACTTATATGTATATATCATAGTAGTAATTATGTGTAATTTCAAACAATTAGGTAAGTACCAAGTTAAGGATATGAATGTACATATCAAGCCTCTGATTGACAAGTTAATGAAGTTATGGTCTGGCATACTATGTATGAAATTTGTAAACCAATAGGGTAGAGAAATTTCAATTTTGTGGAATACTTGTATGGACAATTCATGATGCCTCAAGACTAACACATTTTTGTGGTATGTAATTAACGTTCCATTGCACTTTAATAGTATATAATTATTTCAATTAGATCATATCATGCATGTATTTTAAAGAATCACTTCGTTTATAATTGACATTAATCCATCTTTTACAGGCCTTCAAACTAAGGGTAAATTTGCATGTCTAGTTTGTGGTCCTAAGATGAAATCTCATTGTTCAATAGGTTTAGGAAAGGATGTGTTTGATGAGTATAGGCACTTCCTCTCTAAGAACCATAGGTATCATGCTACTGAAAAACATTTTTTCCATGAGGAAAAAGAGACTAGATTAAAACCACAAAGAATGGCACCTCACCTATGGAAGTTGGAATATAACAAAAAACGATGTGAAGGACATTGGCTTCCACGAGAAATGAAAAGTTATCCCGTTCAATTCATGAGGTTTCCCTACTATGACCACCTAAAAATAGCTCATCTGTTTGATACAATGTATATCAGGAATAATGTGATAGAAACTTTATGGTGAATCATAGATGGTAGGAAAGAAAAAAATCCTCAAAATTTGTAATGACATTGTGGAAGCCAATCATGCAATGAAGAGTGGGATACAATCAAATAAAAATGGAGATTGAAACAACCTTCCATGGTTATTAACAAAAAAGCAAAGTGATCATCTAACAGAGGTCATTCGAAGAATTAAATTTCCTAGTAGATTTTCTTCAAACATAAATAATATCTTAACAAAGAAGGTGAATTTCGTGGGGTAAAAGCACACGATTGTCATACCTTCATTAAGGTAATTATTTTGGTATATATATTTTGATGTTGGTATATATACATCTTTATGGTTCTTTCTTGTCTACTTTGGATTAAACAAATAACAATTCATTTTTATTATTACAATATGTTCTACCTATATTTCTCCAGATGACTGTGACAACAATGTCAAACAAGTTATATATGATCTTGGAAAATACATGAGGTAAGTAGTGATTTATATGTCGAGTGTTTTTTCAATTAGTTGTTGATTAAATTAATGACATGTGTTTTACTTGTAATGTAATATATTATGTTTTGTTGACACATGTACTTATTTTCTTGCATCATATATAAATGGTTGTCGTTGAAAGAAATACATAAAGACGATATAAAGCATTGGGAGAGAGACATTTCTCAGCTAATGTGTGAAATGAAAAAGTGTATATCTTTGACATTTTTCAATGCACTGAACACTACCTCATACACCAAGTTGAGGAGATTGAATTGTGTTGGACCTATACACACAAGGCCACTGTGGATGGTGGAGAGGCAGTTGAAATCATTGAAGGCTTTGGTTAGAAAAAGAGCACGTCCTAAGGGTTCTATGGTGGAGGGATATATGTCATATCAATTCATGGTGTATATTAGCCAGTATCTTCCTATATTAGCAGCAAATATGTGTGTGGATTGCATTTGGGATGTGAACTCCATCAAAAATTTGAAGGGGAGCACCTATTGGGGAAAAAGGTAGAACGACAAAAGTGAGAGGTAGATATATATATATATATATATATATATATATAACTTTTCATTTTTGTATATATCATACTTATTTATTTTTTATTCTTTCATCAATTATTAATATTGATAACTAATATTTATTGGTGAATTATGATTTTTTGATACATTTTGTCGAGAGTGGGATGCACTTCATTTATACATTTCAAACAATTTTTTATTGAATGAAGCCATGGATTGTAAGATGTGTACAATATCATGGTATGTTATCATGACAATGAGGTGTCTGCATTGGTTAAAGATGTTGGGTCCCTATAATACTAGTGATTACCCCATTACTATTGTAGTTATACCCCTTATTTATATTGTTGTGCCCCTATTACCCACATATTGTTATTTCTGTGCCCCATAGAATCCCTCTATTATTATTTTTGTGGCTTTATATTATTATTGTTAGGTCGGCTGGATTATATTGTGACTCCTTAGACTCCTATATATAGAAAGGAGGTTTTGTCATTTGTATCATCCAAGAATTGTTCATTTATGTAATGTAAAGGAGGTTGCCCCCTCGAAGAGGCTGAATTCTAAGGCGTGGATCTCTCTTTTCTATCTTTTTGTGAGCTGGTTTCATAACATTTGGTATCAGAGCTCTGGATTCTAGGGTTTCGCTGCTCCAAACAAGTCATAGTGGAATTTTCGCTATAACTTTTTTTCTGTAACGTTTCAGAAGTCGCAAACAAAACCCATTTGAGAAGAAATCGCGCTGAACCTTGGGTCCGAATTTCAGAGTTTTTCGCGTGATATTTTCGGAGATATGATCTGAGGAAGTTGGTCTTTCTGCAGACTCCTGAATTACACTCAAAACAGGTGACCTGGGGAAAATCGTCATAACTTTCTTTCTGAGCATCGGATTGAAATTTCGTAAGAAGTTACAGAAATAGAACGGACTGTAGTTTTCTTTTATATATTTTTCAGAGTCAAAGGTTGAAACAGTGACACGTGGCACGTCGTACAAGTTCACTCTACTGAACTAGTCTATAATCAAGTCACTGTGGGAGATTTCGCATAACTCTTCCTTGGAGAATCCAATTTGGGTCAGACTTGTGGCATTGGAAAGAGGAAACAGAGGGCTACTACAGGTCACAAATTCAGAACTAGATAATTAGAAAGTATAGAGATACATCGGAGGCAATATCGAGCTCCTACAAAGTGAAAAAAGGTGTGTAGATTTTCTTTAATTTTTGCTTAAGCTTGGTTTGAAAATTTATTTTGAAGGAATTCAAAGGGCATATTAGAGAATTATTATCGGTAACTGATGCCCCGAGGAAAGAAAATGCAAACTCCTAGTAAGGAGCCTGAAAGCTCTAGCATGACTCATGAAGAAGAAGAAGAAATGCTATATGATATATCAAAATTACAAGAACAAGTGCAACGAGTGTCACTTGCACAAAAAGCAACAGAATCTAAAATGGATGGTTTAAGGAAGGATGTAGAAGCTAAGATGGACGGTTTAAAGAAAGGTGTAGAAGCTAAGATGGATGGCATGGAAGCTAAGGTGAATGGCATGGACGCTAAAATTGATGGCATGGATGATAAGATGGATAAGTTGCTACAAGAAATGGTCACTAAGGGTGAAAGAGTACTAAAGGAAACTCATGATGAGAACAAAAGAAATGTTAATCATGATTCCATAGACTCTAATGTTGGATCGAAGACTCACCATGTTCCAAAAATCGATATGAGGAAGTTTGATGGCAAGGATCCCGCCACATGGATATTACAGATGGAGCAATTCTTCGATCTCAATAATGTGCAAAACACACAAAAGGTACGTATGGCAACTTTATATTTGGAACCAAATCAGTTTGTATGGTATCAATGGCTTTGTTCTCGTAAACAATTTATCACTTGGGCAATTTTTACGGAAGAATTGATAGCACATTATGAGGATACAAAAAGCAACACTTTTTTTAGCCAATTGATAAGTCTCAAACAAAAGGGTTCAATAATGGAGCACATTGAGGAGTTCCAAAAATTGAACATAAGGGTAAAAGATATTCCAGAGGAGCATAGGATTGATGTGTTCATAGGGTCTTTAAAGGATAATATCCAACATGATGTGCGCCTTTGGGAACCTGATTCATTAGAGAAGGCATTCAGGTTAGCAAGAAAAATGGAAAGCAAAATTATGGCAACTAGGAAGCATACCATTCACAACTATAAAGACGGAAGTGTTGTTGCCCATAGTCTTCCACAACCTACAAGGTTGACACCACAACAATTGGAAGAAAAAAGAGCAAAAGGGCTTTGTTACAATTGTGATAGCAAATACACAAAAGGTCATAAGTGTGCTGAGAAGAAATTATTCTACATAGATTGTGAAGAGGAAGAAGAAAAGGAGCAAGAAAGGTCAAAAGAAGAGGATATATTCCAGGAACAAAGCCTAGATGAAGAACAAATAAATCCGACCATATCTTGTAATGCATTGGCGGGAATTACCACTCCTCAAACCATCAAGATAGAAGGACAAATCAAGAAGAAAAAGGTAATAGTGTTGATTGATTCAGGAAGCACCCACAATTTTATTCATTGTAGGGTAGCAAAAGAATTGAATTGCTTCCTATATCCAGCACCAGAGTGTCAAGTGATGATTGCAAATGGAGGAACAATAAATTGTTCTGGAAAGTGCCATAATATCAAGCTATCCATGGGAGAATATGTATTGACTAGCCCAATGCTTTCCATTCCAATGGGAGGTGCTGATGTTGTACTAGGAGTCCAATGGCTACAATCCTTGGGTACAATAGCTTTTAATTTTCAAGAACTTTTCATGAAATTTTCTGTGGAAGGAAAGGAAGTTGAATTAAGGGGTATTGCAGGGAAACCAGGAAAGATAATCAGCTCTAATGGCATGACAAAGCTTCTAAAAAAGGAGCAAAGAGGTGTAATTGCACAATTATGTTCGCTAGATGTTTCCACATTGGAATCATCTATTTCTCCAGATCTCCAAAAAGTCCTGGACAATCATTCCAAGGTATTTGAGACTCCCAAAGGTCTCCCACCTATGCGTGATCATGATCATGCTATTCATCTGATTCCAGGAAGTGTTCCTCCAAACATCAGGCCGTACAGATATCCATATGTCCAAAAAAGTGAAATTGAACGTATGGTTGCAGAAATGCTAGAGGCTGGTATAATTCAACCGAGTCAAAGTTCTTTCTCAGCTCCAGTAGTATTGGTGCACAAGAAGGATGGATCATGGCGCATGTGTCCAGATTATAGGGAGCTCAACAAGCTCACTATTAAAGATAAGTTCCCCATTCCTGTCATTGATGAATTACTGGATGAATTGCATGGATCAATTTACTTCACCAAGTTGGATCTTCGTTCGGGATATCATCAAATCAGAATGAAGATTGAAGACATTCCAAAAACGGCATTTAGAACTCATGAGGGTCATTATGAATTTTTGGTCATGCCTTTTGGCCTTACCAATGCACCTTCAACATTTCAAGGTTTGATGAATTCAATTTTCAAACCATTCCTTAGAAAATTTGTGTTAGTATTTTTTGATGATATACTAATCTACAGCAAGTCTTGGAAGGATCATGTTGAACATGTTGACAAGGTGCTACAACTATTGGAGGAGAAACAATTATATGCAAAAAGATCCAAATGTTTCTTTGGAGTCCAGGAGGTGGAATATTTGGGTCATATTGTATCTCATGAAGGAGTTAAGGTAGACCCTAGCAAAATTAAAGCCATTAAGGAATGGAAAATCCCCACATCCATAAAGCATCTGCGAGGATTTCTTGGGTTGACAGGGTATTATCGCAAGTTTGTTAAGAATTATGGGAGAATAGCAGCACCTCTAACAACATTATTGAAGAAAGATTCATTTTCATGGACTCCGGAAGCAACAAAGGCCTTTAAACATCTTAAAGAGGCAATGTGCCAAGCACCAGTCTTAGCTACACCGGACTTCACAAAAACCTTTATTGTGGAATGTGATGCTTCAGGAAATGGAATTGGTGTTGTTCTAATGCAAGATGAAAGACCCATTGCTTTTGAAAGTCGTCCAATCAAGGGAAAGTTTTTAAGCAAAGCTATTTATGAGAAGGAAATGTTGGCAATACTCCATGCACTTAAGAAATGGCGACCCTACCTAATGGGAAGACACTTCAAGGTAAAAACGGATCATGATAGCCTTAAATACTTTTTAGAACAAAGATTATCCTCTGAAGAGCAACAAAAGTGGGTCACAAAGATGTTGGGTTATGACTTTGAAATCATCTACAAAAAAGGGAAGCAAAATGTGGTGGCAGATGCACTCTCAAGAAAGGATGAGGATATGGAAGCATTGTTGTGTGCCATTTCTATTATCCAACCAGATTGGATAAACGAAGCAAAGGAGGAATGGAAGAATGACGAAGAAGTGTGGGCACTTATTCGAAAGCTACAACAAGATTCAAGTACTTCTGATACATTTAGCTGGAAAAATGATTCGTTATGGTACAAAGATCGCTTATACCTCTGTAAGAATTCCCAGCTAAAACAAAAGATTCTTATGGAATTGCACACTTCTCCCTTAGGAGGGCACTCAGGATTTTTAAAAACTTACCACAGGGTTAAGAAGGAATTTTTTTGGGATGGCCTTAAATCAGATATTCAAAAGTTTGTGGCAGAATGTTTGGTTTGCCAACAAAATAAAGTTGAAACAATTAAGACACCGGGTCTATTACAACCTTTATCCATTCCAAGCCAACGTTGGGAGGAGGTTTCAATGGATTTTATCACAGGTTTACCCAAGTCTGAGGGAAAGAGTGTCATCATGGTGGTAGTTGACAGACTTACCAAATATGCACACTTTTGTGCATTATCACATCCATTTAAAGCCAGTACAGTTTCTACTGCATTTATGGAAACAGTTCAAAAGCTACATGGAAACCCAAAGATTATTGTAAGTGACAGAGATCCCATTTTCACTGGAAATTTTTGGACAGAATTATTTTCTTGTCTTGGTACTCAGTTAGCTCATAGCTCATCTTATCATCCTCAATCTGATGGGCAAACTGAGATAGTAAACAAATGTTTGGAAGGATATCTTCGTTGCTTTGTATCTGATAAACAGACACAATGGGTCAAATGGTTGCCTCTGGCTGAATGGTGGTATAACACTTCCTTCCATACAGCAACAAAAATGACCCCATTTATGGCACTTTATGGGTACCAACCACCATCAATCACATCATATTTAAGAGAAAAATCTAAAGTTCAAGCAGTGGAACATCACATCGAACATCAACAACAAGTCCTCCAACTCTTAAAGGATAACCTCGTGTTGGCACAAAATAGAATGAAACAACAGGCAGATCAACATCGCAGTGAAAGAAGTTTTGATGTAGGTGATTGGGTATTCCTACGGCTACAACCATATAAGCAAATGTCCCTAAAGCAAGCTAAGAAGGATAATAAATTATCACCAAAGTATTATGGTCCGTACAAGGTGTTGGGAAAGATTGGTACTATGGCATACAAATTGGAGCTTCCTGCAGCTTCTCGATTGCACCCAGTTTTCCATGTTTCATGTTTAAAGAAGGTTATAGGCGACAAGCTCCCAGTTCAAACAATATTGCCAGAACTTGACGAGGAAGGAAAAATTATATTGGAACCGGAAGCAGTCACAGAAACAAGAACTCGACAGCTACGAAATCGATCAATTTCAGAGTATCTTATCAAGTGGAAGAACTTATCCGCTGAAGATTCCACATGGGAGGATGAGAATTTTATGCAGAAGTATCCAGAACTGCTCAAGCGTTGAGGACAACACTTTTTTGAAGGAGAGGGGCATGTTGGGTCCCTATAATACTAGTGATTACCCCATTACTATTTTAGTTATACCCCTTATTTATATTGTTGTGCCCCTATTACCCACATATTGTTATTTCTGTGCCCCATAGAATCCCTCTATTATTATTTTTGTGGCTTTATATTATTATTGTTAGGTCGGCTGGATTATATTGTGACTCCTTAGACTCCTATATATAGAAAGGAGGTTTTGTCATTTGTATCATCCAAGAATTGTTCATTTATGTAATGTAAAGGAGGTTGCCCCCTCGAAGAGGCTGAATTCTAAGGCGTGGATCTCTCTTTTCTATCTTTTTGTGAGCTGGTTTCATAACAAAAGAACCTTGTCATGCCCAAGATGCCAATCTTACACAGAGAGAAATTAATTTAGCAAATGGTTTGAAAGATAAACAAGCAAGCATGCATTTTCACTGGCCTGCGATATTTTATAAATATATTATTAATGTGAATGAAGGTGGGTTTTTTTTCAGATACCTTCCAAGTTATATATATATATATATATATATATATATATATATATATATATATATATATGTTTCCTATAGAAGTGACACATCCACAAGTCTCCGAAAATTGATACTATGGATATTTGGATGACATACTTGATTGTGACTTTGATTCCTTCAAATTGATTGTATTCGATGTGAAATGGTATAGGCTACTAATGAATCAATATGATCCCAATAGAGTTGTTATTCAGCATGCTAATGGATTTACCATGGTTAATACAAGGTCATTTGAGCCAGGATCAGATCACTATGTTCTTCCAAGCCAATGTGAACAAGTCTTTTACTAAGAGGTTCCAAGTAGAGTGGGTTGGTCATATGTTGTTAGATATGATCCAAGAGGAAGGCTAGTAGAGTATAATGTAGCAAAAGAAGATGATAATGTTGAAGAGGATGATGGTGTAGAGGAGAAATTAGTTAATGATCATGTGTCAAATCACAAAGATGTCGAAGAAGTTCAAGGAGATGTTCGAGATAATGTTCTTGATGAAGATGATATTGATGGTGTATTGTCAGATGAAGAAGTTGAACCAAATGTAGGAGATTATGTTTGTCATACTGATATGGATGATGATATGACTATTGGAAATGATGACATTGATGATGATGCTAAAATTGTTGATCATTTCAATGCCATTTTTGAACTGAATAAAATAAATGTTGATCTGTTGGATGAAGAAGAAGATTAATGTTATTGAAATGGTGTAATGTATGAGGTATATATGTGTTTATATGTTTCCAGTTGTAAATTTATTTAACTTTCATTTAAATTAAATACTTTTTTCTTAGTAATTTCTATATATAATTTATTCTTACAATGTTGCTTTCAAATAGTTTAGAGTAGATAAATTGAGTGTTGGGAATATTGAGAGTGATGTGAGAAGCGGGGGGGATAGGGATCCGGAGGGGCCATATGAGCTTCCACTTTCATGTGGTTGGCCTTGTTTAGTAGAGAATATTATACATTCTTGAAACCAAGAGAAGCTCATTGAATGATCAAGATTAAAAGTGATGGCAATGATTGAACACATCCCCACTATCCAATATGAACTAACGCTTGCAATTTGTTCATATCCAATGACTTTTTGACATGTAACACATGCAATCTATACATGTGTGTGTCCAATTGAATTATGAAATGACTAAAAATCCATGCAAAACTTTGCCTTTTTTGAAATATAAGTAAGATGTATTTGGTTACAATGTCAATCAACTGCAGTGTATGAAATCTATATTATGATAGAGTGCATTTAGTAGTTTGATTTTGATTATCATCATGATGGAGACTGAATTCAAAATAATTGCATATTGCTTTATGAGGAATTCTTCTTCTTCCGCTCTACCTAAGGAATCTTAGGGAATGATAAGAAGCAAAATAAGGATGCAAAAAGAAAAATAGCTTTCATACCTAAGTCTTACCTCCCTCTTGAATCCAATGTCTCATGGTGTTTGACCTATCTAAATGAGGGATTTTGATTAGTTTAGTTTTTTTAATCTTCTTTGGTAGGTTTTGTTTTTGTTATATAATTGATAAATCTGGGTGTTTAGGCCCTTAGTGTAGTCCTTTTGTTTTGTTGGTGAACTATCACAAACACTATGTTTGAATGCTAAAATAATTGTGGATTCGCCACTGCTTTGGTTTCCTTAATGCCTCTAGGTTTTAACCCCGTACAGAAATTACCTGCATACGAATTCTAAAACACAGAAAATAAACAATGCGAGATCATAACACATAAAACACATATACACAGAGATTTTCCCCTGGATCCCAAAACCAGGACTACCAGCGTGACTTTTCATTATTTTCCTTTCAATGTTACAATACATATTTATACATGCCGAAGCATCCAATACCATGGACCGAAAACCATCACGTCCAAAAAACATGTGCGAAAATCATGCACAAAACCATAGGTGGGTCCGCCCAACCTAACATAGGGTCCAAAACCAAAATTTTCCGGGGCACTGCCCCGGACCCCATAAAGTGGGGTTACGGGTGCCCTTCAAACCCCCTATTAACTACGTGGAAAGAATATAACACAACCCAACATTCTCCCACTTGTTGTTTTCTTTCCACAGGGGGCCACAGGAGAGCTTAGTCATTTTCCCAGCCCTGAAATGCCCATTGTTTCTCTACACCAAGGGAACTTCTCAAAGCTCACAGATTTGTCAATGCATCTACAATATTCTTCAAAGTGTCCACCTTTACCAGCAACACCTTTTTGTCTTCTATCATATCCCTCACAAAGTGATACTGAACATCAATGTGCTTTGTCTTTGAATGATATGCAGGGTTCTTTGCCAAGAAAATTGCACTTTGGCTATCACAGTCTATCCTTATAGCTTCCTGTACTAACCCCATACTTGAACACAATCTCTGCAACCAAACTAGTTCCTTGCTTGCATGAGTGGCTGCATGTATTCTGCCTCTGTAGTTGATAGTTCCACTACAGATTGTTTCTTACTCATCCAACTGACTGCACCTCCAAATAGGTTAAACACATACCCACTTGTAGATCTTCTTTGATCCAGATCTCTAGCCTAGTCTGCATCAACAAAGCCATGAATATCCAACACTCTGTCCAATCCCGGTCTTCCTTGGTAGCACAGACCATAATCACTAGTGCCACGCAAATACCTGAAAACCCGCTTCACTGCTGTCCAATGCTCCTTTCTTGGTTTTGACATAAACCTGCTCAATACTCCCAATACATGTGCAATGTTTGGTCTAGTACAGACCATTGCATACATCAGGCTACCGAATGCACTTGCATATGGAACATGGGACATGTCATCTTCCTCTTCTTCTGTCTTGGGACACTGTTCAACAGATAACCTCACACCTACAGGAATAGGAACCTTCACCAGTTTACTATCTTGCATATTAAACCTCTGCAGTATTGTCTCGACATACTTCCTCTGATTTAACTAGAGCTTCCTCTTTGCCTGATCTCTTTTAATTTCCATGCCCAAAATATAGTTTGTAGCACCAAGATCTTTCATGTCGAATTTGGAGGACAATTGGGTCTTCAAATCCTGGATAACTTCTTTGTCATTTCCAACCAACAACATATCATCCATATACAAGACCAAATAATTTAAAATACACATAATGATCTGCTTTGCTTTTGGTGAAGCCAAGTCCCCGTATAAATGTATCAAATTTTTGATACCACATCCTTGGTGGCTGTTTTAACCCATACAGAGACTTCTTTAACTTGCATACCAGTTCTTTCTTACCCTTCACCGCAAAGCCTTTAGGTTGCTTCATGTAGATCTCCTCTTCCAGATCCCCATGAAGAAATGTTGTCTTCACATCCATCTATTCTACCTCAAAATAAAAAGCAGCAGCAACAGATAAAAGTAATCTAATAGAAGTTACCTTGGCAACAGGAGAAAAAATATCACCAAAATCAATTCCCGACACTTGGGAATAACCTTTTGCTACCAACCGAGCTTTGTATTTCTCCAATTTTCCTTCTGCATTTGTTTTCTTTTTGAACACCCATTTGCTGCCAATGGGTTTCCTTCCAGCCGACAACTCCACCAGATCCCAAGCCTCATTTTTGTGCAAAGATGCCATTTCATCAACCATGGCCTCTTTCCAGAGTTTTCCATCCTCTGAATCTACTACTTCCTTCACAGTTCTGGGATCATTGTCAGTAATAGATAAAGCAAAATTTGAACAGAAAGCAAATGGACTATACCTTTCAAGCTGCCTTCTTTCTCGAACTGATATTCTCAAAGCTGGAGTTTGTGGCTCTTCATCTTTTGATTCCTCCTCTGCTGTAGAGTTTGATTCTTCCTCCTTTAGCTCAAACTCTATCTTCTTGGGTTCCTTTGGTTGGATTTCATGTTTAATAACATATTTCACCTCTCTAAACACCACATCTCGGTTGTACACAACCTTTCGTGTGAATGGGTTCCAAAGCTTATAACCCTTTAAACCATCCTTATACCCAATAAAGATGCACTTTTCAGATTGACTATCCAACTTGGTTCGTTTCTCCTTTGGAACATGTACATATGCATCACATCCAAATACACTCAGATGTGAAAGAGAGGGTTTCTTACCAGTCCATACCTCTTGTGGAGTCTTATCCTCCAACGCTGATGAAGGTGACCTGTTGAACATGTAACATGCAGTATCCACTGCCTCTGCCTAGAATCCCTATCCTAACCCGACACCACTGAGCATGCTTCTTGCCCTTTCCATCAACGTCTTATTCATTCTTTCTGCAACTCCATTTTGCTGAGGTGTATATGGAGTATTATTCTGTCGTGCTATACCACACTTCTTACATAATTCTTCAAATTCCTTACTGCAAAACTCTCCACTGTTATCTGTCCTCAACACCTTTATCTTCTTCTCTATCTAGTTTTCCACCAGAGCTTTAAATTCTTTAAACCTGTCAAAGACTTCAGATTTCTTCTTAAGGAAATATATCCATGCATCCTTGAGAAATCATCTATAAATGATACATAGTACACAGACTTACCCAGTGATGGAACCTTCACAGGTCCAAACACATCACTGTGCACAAGTTCTAATATATGTTTCGCCCTCTTACTACCAGAGGGGAAACTCACTCGATGCTGCTTCCCATATACACAATTTTCACAGAAATCAAAATCCAGAGAGCTATTACTCATACCTTCTACAATACCTTTACCATGAAGTATCTGAAGGCCCTTTTCTCCAATATGTCCAAGCCTTTGATGCCATAGCATGGTCTTCTCTCCAGAGACCACTAGATTTTCCGCTCCACTTTCAGGAACCACAGAACTATTGCACCCATCAATAACAGTGCTACCTTGCAGCTTGTACAGAGTTCCAATCCGAACTCCTCGCATCAATACCAGTGCTCCCCGAACCATCTTGCAGTTATCCTTCTCGAACACTGTTTTTACACCTGCATCATCCAGCTTGCTTACAGAAATTAGATTTCTGGCCAATGTAGGAATATGTAGAACACCTGGAAGTGTTCTAACTCTTCCACCTTGCAACTTCAACTGTACCTTTCCGCGACCAACGATTTTAGCTTTCCTGTCATCCCCCAAGAAGACATCACCACCATCATATTTCTCATACTCGAAAAACCACTCTCTATGGGGGGTGAAGTGAAAGGATGCACCTGAGTCAATCAACCATGCCTCATGATCTACATGTGTACTTGAAGAAGCCAAGTACACATCCCCACCTTCATTTGAGGTGGTTTTCGCCTCTGTAGAAGGACCCTCATCAGATCCCTTTCCTTTGTCAGGAGCTTTAGATTTACAGTCCCTTTTGAAGTGGCCTTCCTTTTCGCATTTCCAGCACACCACGTTTACAGGTTTTCTTGGAGATTTAGATCTCCCTCTAGATTTAGATCTCCCACTCGATGACTTATTTTTGTTTCTGTTCTGGGACCATGCTCGTATAGACAAGGCATCACCATTTTGGCTCTCCATATTTTTCCATCTCATCTCCTCCGTCAGCAAGGCTGAGACTATTTCATCAAACTTCAAGGCAGTTGCATTGCTACCTATTGCAATAACCAGATTATCCCATGAATCTAGTAGAGAACACAACAAATTGATGCACTTATCTTCATCTGAAATTTTAATATCAACAGACGCTAACTGACTTACCACAGTATTAAATGCATTCAAATGCTCTGTCACCGAGTCTCCATCTTTCATCCTCAGGTTATACAACCTTTTTCGCAGGAACAGTTTATTCACCAGAGACTTCGATTGGTACAAAGTCCCTAACTTGTCCCACGAAGCCTTCACCGTAGCTTCCACTGATACATTCAACAATACTGAATCTAAGACACACAATCGTATTGTGCTCTTTGCCTTCCGATCCAACTTCTTCCATTCTTCATCAGACACTCTCGTTGGTTTAGTACCTGGATCTACCGCGATCCACTGATCTTTATCCACCAACAGATCCTCCATCTTGAGTTTCCGCAACTCAAAACTCTGACCATTAAATTTCTCGATCTCTATCTTTCCACTGCTCGCCATCTTCTTTCACCACTAGAATCGATCTCACAGATCTCCCACTGAACAGGGTCTACCACAGGCCCGAGCAAAACCCCTCAGCAACAAAGGCGTCCGCTTGAAGCCAAAACTGCTCTGATACCAACTGTAGGTTTTAACATCGTATAGAAATTACCTGCATACAAATTCTAAAACATAGAAAATAAACAATGCGAGATCATAACACATAAAACACATATACACAGAGATTTTCCCCTGGATCCCAAAATTGGGACTACCAGCTTGATTTTTCATTATTTTCCTTTCAATGTTACAATACATATTTATACATGCCGAAGCATCTAATACCATGGACCGAAAACCATCGCGTCTAATACCATGGACCGAAAACCATCGCGTCCAATGCCATGGACCAAAAACCATCGCGTCCAAAAAACATGTGCGAAAATCATGCACAAAACCATAGGTGGGTCCGCCCAACCTAACATAGGGTCCAAAACCAAAATTTTCCAGGGCGCTACCTCGAACCCCATAAAGTGGGGTTACGAGTGCCCTTCAAACCCCCTGTTAACTACGTGGAAAGAATATAACACAACCCAACAATGCTAGACTAGGGAAAACCAAAAATTACTATGATGTCTTTTTCTATAGATTAAGTAGAAATTTTACTTAAAAAAAAACAATTAATGACGTGGATTAAATGTTTAAGCAAGACCTAAACTAATGACTTTGGATTAATGACAATTTAATGTCCAACCACCTATGCTAATATAAGGTTTGAACCCTCATTCAAAGTTGAGCCTAATTTGAATTCAACTCTCTATTCAAAGTTTGAATTATGAGAGAGGTGGACTATGAGTTTGTGAGGAACGAATGTTCATTGTTTTTCCAAGAATGGAAGTTGTAATTGGAAAATGCTAAAAATAATATGGCACCTAAATAGTGTTAGTCTCTAAATGTTACTATGTTTTAATTTATCATAAATTAAGTTAAATAGAGTGTAGCAAAGCTTACATTAATTAATTAAATAATTAATCTTTAATGAATTCAATAAATTTAGTCTCATTACAATGTTATGGTCAAGTAAGGTTTTGAAGAAATAATTTGTGGAAGAAGGCTTTAGTGCCCAAATATTTTTACTATTAAGCTTGCTTTCATAAGAGTTGTTGGCCATTTTTATGAAAGAGAAGTAGCTTTTAGAATATATCTTATAGTTTCATTGTGTTTCCCAAATATAGAAGCAAGGAGGGAAATGATATAAAAGAAATATTTGCCAATCTGAATTGGTTTTACCAAACAGCTCCTTAAGTCAACCTTCTAGAAATCCTAAGAATTCTAAATATGAACCCCCTTATGTAAATGTTTCTCTTGGCATTCAATAAATTAGTAAGGCATTTACAATCATAAGCAAAAAAAAATTCATGTTATCAATGCTACCAACTTAACATACTAGGTTTTTCCTCAATTTTGTGTTAGTATATTTAAGAGTTTGTGAAACTATGGTGTTTTTTCCAAGAAATGAAACACTTATCATATGAGAAAAAGAAAGAGGAAAAATATATGGAAGTTATTGTTGATGGATTGAAAGAGAAACTATGTAAATAATTTTGTTAAAGAATATTTGCTTTTATATTATGTTTGTGGTAAATGCCTAGCATTATAAATATTTTTATATGAAGGCAATTTTTATATAGCCTCCCTAAGGATTATTTCTCAGTTGTGGAAAGTATCTGAATAATCACATTTATCAAAACTAAACACTGGGAAATCTCTATGTCACACGCATTCCCTTTTTAGTGTATGAATTTCTTAGTCTTGAATATTATTATGTTCTTTATGTTTTGTTAGTCTTTTGTACATTTATTTGTGATTTCTTTTATTATTGCTTTCATTATGACACTTACACTCTTTCTAAGTCCCTCTTGTCACTATTAGGATGTAAATGAATCGATTCTATGTATGGAAAAAGAAGACGAGGGTTGGGCCATGACTTATCTATGTATTGGAGAATGATAAAAAAGCATTAGTTATCTTTGGGTGGAGTCCAAATTATCTAACAATTTCTCTTATCCTTCGATGAAGTATTCATAATTATATGTAACAAATCAACAAAGTGTAGATAGTTTAGTTTTATAGGTAATACCAACTTAATATGCTAGTGTTTGATTCTCCTTAGTTTTATGTTTAGGCTATTTAGCTTGACTTTGTGAAGTTATGGTGCTTCTTGTAGGATAAGGCTTTGAAAAAAAAATTAAAGCAAGAGGAAAAATACATTGAGGAAGTTTTCGATGGAGTGAAAGAGTGTGATGCAAAACAAATCAATGCCTTGTCCAACATAAATACATGCATACTACTTATAGTGAATCATATCCTAACATTCATACCATTGCATTCCTCAATGGACATATTTGTAATCAAGGTCATAAAGAAACCAATGGACATTAATTCTCTAAACAAAATAATATGGAATCTAGGGACTAAACCAAGTCTATATTCTTTGTCGCTTGCACAAGAAAAAAATTGTAGCCTTAACCCCCTTGCCTAATTATCATTCTATTATATGATAGGAGGGACCACCATTGTATCGAACATTATAAATTTGTATACAATAGTAGAAGGGAGGACCAATAACATCTTAAAAATTAACATGTAAATTTGTAATCAATGGTTTATTGTAAGGTTGCAAGTTGCACAAACCTAGTATTTCTTAGTGTCTCTTCCTCTAATGTGAAAATAATTAAAAGAAAGAAGAAGCACAAAGGTGAGAAAATTCACTAAAATAAGTTAGGAAACCATAAGTAAAAGACATATCCATGAAACATTTGGACTTCAAAATGTTGTGGAACATAATTGGACCTTGAAACTTTAATGGAACATAACATGACACAACACACTATCCAAAAACATTCTAATTTCTCTTTACAACATTTTCACTTTGTATTGTCTTCGACGTTCCCTTCCCCCACTTTGGTGGTATGCTAGTATATGCCATTATTGAAAAATAATTATGTCAATGATTTCCTTTATATCTCTTATATATATATATATATATATATATATATATATATATATATATATATCTATATGTATATATATATATATATATATATATATATATATATATATATGTATATATATATATATATATATATATATATATATATATATATATATATATATATATATATATATATATATATATATATATATATATATATATATATATAGATATATCCTAAATATAATACACACACACACATATATATATAATATTACATGATTGCATTTCCCTCGAGTATAACCATTGTTGTAAACCATTTCACAACCCCTGGAGTATATGTGCCACTTGCAAAACCCTTATTTCAAGCCCTTTCACAACCCCTCGAGCATGTGTCAGAGATTGATAAGAGGATTTGAGCATGAACAAACAATAGTCGGAGGCTAGAAAATGGTAATCCTTTCAACCTATTACCAAGTGTTCATGAACTAAGTAGCTAACTGCAGGAATAAGACTAAGGTTTTCTTCATTGGGTTTTTGGTCATATTTTTTTGTGGTTTTCGTGGGTTCTTGGATTATTTCTGAGCAAATTTTGGCCATCTCTTGGACCTAATCTCAATCTACTTTTGATCATAATTTCAACCTACGACTGAGGCCATATGACCGTAAAAGTCAAACTTTATGAGGTAACCTTCCTCCACAAAGCCGTTGATTCTGAGGCAATAACTTTTGGCTCTTCCACAAACTCTAGCAAGGGATCTATGAGTTTGAATTTGCCACTTTAGCTTGATTCCACATTCAACTCACTACATTGTCCAGCGATTAATTGAAACCCCTATGAAGGATGCCAATGTATCTTCCATTCCAACGTACTCACAAATTGGTGTATAGAACCATGCAATTCAACATGATCTCCAAGGCCTTACAATTCATAACAAATTAGGGTTGGCGCTACCCTCTTGTTGGATGTATTTATGAATATTTAATCATAGAGTCTAATGTTACAATTCAACGAAATGTCCAATCTTCAAACGGTTGAGTCATACCTACTTCAACGCATTCCAAATGACAATTATCGTTCTGCAGGCAATTTTAACAAAGGATATCATATCGCTCTTTATACAAAGTCCAACATCAATACCTCCATAATTGTCTACTTGCAATTCAACACAACATTTCATTTTATTTTTCCAGGGATCATTTCAAGAATGGTATACAACCTCCTTACCTACATTCACACATTTACGCTATTTGATCATTGAGAGATCAAACTATAAAATACATAGCCAAATAATATTCATTATGAGGTTCAACGCCCTCAGCTAACCACACACTCATAATATTTTGTTCCTAATCCTCAAAGGACCCACTATCACAAATATTTCAATAATAAATTGTTTGTAGATTAACAGTAGCATGCATTCAAAGGCAAAGGAGTTAACGGCCGGAAACCTCAAACTTAAATTCATATCCAAATCCATATTTACACGATGCTCACTTGGCATCATTCAATGCCCTTTGGCACCTCTAAGGTATGCCTCCTCGTGCCCTCATAGTATATATTTTATTCACGTAGGCTTACTAGCTTTACAAAGAGATAACTCCAAATTTTGTAGATCCACAATATCCTCATTAGATCCTATAATATTTCTATCCGTATGATCCCTCCACGATCAAATCAAATCAAATTTCATTCTTATCAACCCAATTAATATTATCCTCTACGCACACTAATTCTAGGTAACTCTAAAAATATTACAAATTTGGCATTAAAATATAATTTAACTAAGGAAACCCACTCCCTTTGAAAATCTTGTTAATTTGACGAGATGCCCCTGCATCAATCTTGATGACTAGAAACTATCAAAATAACTTTTGTATCACGTGACTGAGATTAACTTTATAAGGTTATGAAGGTTAGATTCGGTCCTACAACTAGGGTATTCCCGTGACAGACCTTGGCCTATGAAAAGACTGAACTCGACCTTATATCTTGGTGACCTTATGCAGAGGTATGATCTGATCAACCTTGAGTTGAGTTGGAGTCTTGAAGTAGTTTTCAAGTCCTAATATGATCTTATATTACCAAGCATTTTGGAGTCTCGGTGAGAATTATTATGGACTATAAAAACATTTTGGCACATATCTCTAGTCTGATTGAAAGGAGTTATGAGCATTATTTTTACAATATTTCAACCCTTTTGTGACAGGTTCGTAGCACACGAGAAAAAAATATTTAGTATAATTCATGGAATCAATGTGACAAATATATTTGGCTATCTTGAATAGGTATAAAATCAGCATTACACCCCTCCTTGTATCTATTTTATAGTGCCATGTTTTAACCCAAAAAAAAAAACATGGTATGACATTTGAGGAACAAACCTAGTAGATTCAAGCCTAAATTGAGGTTCAAATTATATGTTAGTAGTCTCAAATTTTTTGTTGTATATGTAATATTAATATTTTTTTGTCTAATTTATTCAATTGATAGAGGCATTGTTGCTTGAATTTGTTAAGTTCATCATGGAGGATAGATGATACGCTTGCAACATTTGTCCAGAAGTGCAATGGTACTACATCTTCTTATGAATAAATGAGTTTTAAGGGTGTATGCCCAATTGATCTTTTATATTCAGTTATATAGGCCACAAGTATTATTGGAACCTTATCATCCTAATCATCATGATCAATTCGACAATTGTTTTGTTAGTAACTTATGTAAATTCTTATTAAAGGATTTGATTACAATGTTTTATTGATGATGATAGTGGTGGAAACCTTTGAGCACTACTAAGAGGGGGGGGTGAATCAGAACACATACATATATTCGGCAACTCATTAAACATGTGCATTACATAAACATAATTGAAAACCATAAGCAACAAATAAACCATATGAGCAACATAACCATGAACAAGAACAAAAGAAAGCATCAACACATGGGACAAAATATATCTGGTGGAAAAACCTTCACCAGGAAAAAAGCTACCCTTGTTGTTGTTGCACTACTTTGAATCTTCTATTAAGCAAAATATGTCTTTTACCGCTAGATTCGTTGACTCCCATCAACATGGAGACTTGATCTCATATACAATTAGTTGACTTCGATCAGCCTGGAGACTCAATTCTACCGATCATCTTGGAATAATATGTTCTCCACGGATCTACGAACTACCATCTGCTGAAATCCACCACGAGCAAACAATCCTCACCCAACTTTGATTGCACTATCCAACTACCAATGGATTGAGAAACTGTTCCTTTTGCTGAAACTTCACAATCACTGCTCCACATCCATGAAGTCACTACTGCTCTTCTCTACGCGGACCTCCTTTCATCTATTTTCAAACTGGATCCAAGATACTATGCTAAACTTTGATTCAACTCTGAAATCATGCTCTCAACAACAAGATATCATCATCAAATCAAATATAAACACCACAAACATATGCTATCCAAACTAGCAAAATAGTGGCCACATCAAATATGAAATACCATCATCAATCAACAACAAAAACACAACTCATACTCCATCATAATATCAAACCCTCACACCAAATATGAATGTTGAATAATACAATCAACAACATAAGACATTATGGTTATGTGACAAATGTATCAACAACTCCTGAAATCTAGAATTCTGAACCAATACTATGCTTTAGGAAATATATATGCTCATGTTGTTTCCATTAGAGCTCATACATTGAAGCAACTAAGATCATTGTGGCTCTGAAGCATACTCACACAATGCAGTCTTCTCTAACTCACTATCACTCACAATCAACCATCAACCAGCTCCTAACTGATGAATATAAAACATGTAGGGTGAAAATGAGCTTGGGGCTAGGATCAAGGGTGCACAAATTGGACCAAATTAATCCACTAAGAGCACTACTTTTGCACTAAATGATTTCACATCATTGGAGGACATTTTCAAACAATTCCCGACCTTTACAACTAATCTTGGAAGCCTATGGGAACTTCTATGCTAATTTCCTTATGATTTACGCAAGGAATGAGGAGAAATTCTTGTGAAAATCCTTAGTTGCATGCATAACACTAGAAAAACTTGAGTGGAACCTTCAGTGGCTCCCATAGGCCTGTCTGCCAGCGACTGGAGCCTTTCAATGGCTCTCACATACTTGCCTCCATGCGATTGGGGCTAAGGATGAAGAAAAACATCAAGCCTTCAACTCAGAACATCTGCCACCTATTGGATGCTCTCCTTCAACTCATGTATGTTCCTACAAACCTTTGACATAGCCTCTCACACATTTGCAAGTGGATCAAAGGGCCAAAAAACGAGGTTGGAAAGAGTGTCAACAAGTCCTCCACTCTCCAACAATCGTCTCCACAAGATGCAACACCTTTGACAGACTTGTGATACTTTGTAGCACATCTCCATCATCAAACATAAGGCTATCACATTGCAACAAGTCATGTCCATGAGCATAAGCATGAAGACCTAGTTTCAAACTCAACTAGTGTGCCAATCATCATCTCGATCACATGTAGATATGCATCATCCACCTGTAGAAGAATCATCAACCAAACCAATGCCATCATATGACCATCATGAGTGTGACATCATATTGTTGACATCATGCCAACAAATTCATCCTGATGTCAACACAACGAGTTGTAACCATGCTATAATGAAGGAATCCAAACATCAACTAGTCTACAAGGGGTTGACATCAATGCCAACGTGAGCTAGCTACCATCATGAACCAACGCCAACATCGGCTAGTTGGATCCATGCACACCATAATTCCAACAGATGGGTTGTTACACATTATTTTGTCGCATTAGGCAAATGATCATCAAAATTGGATCTCTCGCCATCCATCCAAGTGTCATGAAGAACTCCCTTGCAAGTCAACAACTTATATACCTTGAATAAAGTGGAATTTATGGATCTCTTTGTACAAAACCCTGCTTTTGAGCATCCGTGTAGTTTTTCTGAACAAAAACCGCACATGTGCAGTTTCTTCCACTGTAAAAATGCGTAGAACTACACTCTATTTTTGAACAAAAACTACGCAGGTCAATCAATAAAAAGTAAAAATAAAAAGTGAGATCTAGAAGCATTTTTGGGCGAATCATTCCTAACAGAAAGCCTCGAACTCATGTTTATTCGAGCCTAACCTCATTTTTTATGGAACTAATTCCCATTCTTCAAGGAGCCCTCATCCCTCTTTTAGTGGATCTCATCCTTGGACTAAGGATCTCAAACTACTTCCTTTTGGCCTATTAATCAAGACATAGGTGGGGGAATTGAGGGAGTAGTTGAGAGTAATTTTATGCTAGAGTAATCAGGTTGGAGAGCTTATCATTCTTGGAGAGGATTGAGATCAATGGGAGAAGCTTCACAACATCAAGGCATAGGTTTTGTAGCTCCTTTATGTTTCTGAAATTAATAAAAACAAGCATT
This sequence comes from Pinus tabuliformis, assembly GCA_031772625.1. Lineage (NCBI taxonomy): Eukaryota > Viridiplantae > Streptophyta > Pinopsida > Pinales > Pinaceae > Pinus > Pinus tabuliformis. The sequence goes on along the minus strand of CM062805.1, from coordinate 94,929,782 downwards.
TCTTCTCACTTCATTGTTTAATGGGTTAATTGATCAATTTCATGGATGGTTTATGTTATCTATATTTGTCCATTGGAATGATGTCATTCATATGTGTCCATTGGAATGATTTTTGTTACTAGTCTCCTTGATCACTAGTTTGAATTATTGAATAATTTCTGCTACATATGTCTTTGATCCTTTGTTGTTTCCATGTGTGTAGGTCTAGATTCAAGCATGGAGGAGCTGCACTGAAGCACAAAGAGGGATCTTCATCAAGCATGTCGTAATAAGGTATGAATTTCCATTTCTCACCTTGTTAGCTTATGATTCAAGGAAATATAGATTTAGGGAAGGAATTAGCTTGATTGTTTGTTTGTTTCTAGTTTCCTTTTAGGATCTAGGGAGATTGCTCTTGTCAGTAAGAGGAATTTATCCGACTAACAAAATGGCAACCATACTGGGGAACGTCATATTCTCTTCCATCTCTTTGTTTTTTATTCTCGAACTTGTTTTGATAGATTTATCTGAGTCTTGACAAGTTAATGATATTTCGTATTTTGTGATTTGTTTGGATACTTTTTTATTTTTTCTTTAAGTTTCTCGACCTGCACAGTTTTTGTTTAGAAACAGAGCGCATAATACCTTTAGTAATAGTGCGCATGCACACTGTACTATATTGTCTACCTACGCATACTCTGAGAATTTTTGGAAAAATAGCTTTTCCTCTCATTAAAGTCTGAATTTTTTGTTTTTAAGGTTTCATTACATTTGTCTATGACTCTAGTCAGTCTCTGTGTGTTTGATCGAGTGTTGTGAAGGAGTTTTCTTGAGATTTGTCCGTTTTCAAGGATTGAAAGGTAGGGTTTCTCAAGAATTTGTGTTTTGATGAGATGTGCTTCTTGTGCTGCATTGAAAACAAGAGTCATTTTTATTCCAGTACTGAAGTTTAATCAGAATTACACTTTAAGCGTTGATTTCATAACATTCATTCAAGCATCTTCATTTTAAGGATTTTATTGGGTGTTTAGAATTTGATTTCATTTGCTATTTTCTCAAAGATTTCTCTCGGTTTCTTAACAATTTTTTCATGTTTTTTCTTTCATTGTGTCTGAGTGTTTATCGCCTTTGAGTGTCATTATTTTTTTATCTTTGGAATTTCACCCAATTTCCTTTACTTACACTTGATTGGTTCTTTAGTTGTATTAGTGAAGGGAAATAGTCTTGTTGTTCTTTCGCTGATTTTGGAATCATCTTGTGTTTGTTTTGAAGAATTCTCTTGCATAGATTACATTTGCATGGTTAGAATTCTCATTTCATGAACATAAATTGTGCATAGATTACATTTGCATAGTGTTCACGGAAATTGTGCATAGATTACATTTGCATAGTTTTCAGGGAAATTGTGCATAGATTACATTTTCATAGTTTTCAGGCAAATTATGCATAGATTACATTGCATGGTTTGCAACTTAGAGCTTTAAATTGCATTGAAAAACTAGAAGTGCTACATTTTGGAGTTAATATTTTAAAGAAGAACCTCTTTACTTACTCTAGCTTGAATTCATCGAAATGAAGAGATTACAAATTTCATATTTGATGCATTAGAGTTTTGAGTCAATTCATAATACCATTAGTTTCATGTCCATTTACCCTTTGAGTAAATAACAACTTAATAACACAACGTTAATAAAATTCATCTAGAATTTTTATTATTTTTTAGGGCTCTTTCCACCTACAGTAGCTTAAGTGTAGGGATTTGGAATAGGGAAGGAAGTAAACTTTCGAAAGCTACAAACAAATAATAGAATCTCGAGTTAGGGAGAGGAAATCCAATTATTTCAGTTTTTCTCTGGGAATCTCTTCTTGTACATGAGTTAATCACGAGATCATGTCAAATCTGGTGAAGTGATCATACCCACTTCATCGGCCTAGATATAGTGATTTGTCCATATTACAATGGTACTGAAAGGTACTTGGGGTCACTTGAAGAACCTCCAATTGATCATGTGGAGGAGCCTTCAAGGGGTTTGATCTTGTTACTTTTCCCTTGCATGTACGTTCGATCTACGACTATTCCCCCAGGTGAAATTGTTGTAATTGGTAAACTTAGTGACTATAATCCTAGGGCTCTACCTAAGGTGACAACAGAGGGAAGGTCTTGTTGTACATGGAACATATATTGACTAGACTCACTTGGACTTTTTGGAGGGTAACCTTCGCTCAAGATGGCAGCGAAGTTACTTGCACCAGATTGTTTCATTAAGCAGGTTGTCAAGGTAACTAGTTCCAAACACTCATATCTATAAAGCTTTTCACTTTGATCTCCGTGACATTGGATTTCATCACCAACTAGTAAATATTGATCTATGTGAAAGGTATGTTTGTATGGTTTGAATCCCTAGATTTCTTAGTGTGTGTTACTTTGTTTTTACTTTTTACAAGACCTTAGATGTGGATTGTGAATATTATTTAATTTTGATTATTGTAAACTTATTTGGATTGAATCTACCCATCCGGACGTTACTGACCAAAGAAACCCCATTAACGAGAATCCTAGTCCTTTTCCCAATCTTGGAAATGTCGGTCCTCCTTATATGGTTACATTGTCACTTCCTGGATTCACGATAGGTTTACCTGTATGGATTTTCTCAACTTCTTTAATTTTGAATACTCCAATTGTACCAGCTCAATTGGGTTTTTCACCTCAACTGAGTTCACCATCTCAACATCACCAACCTACTGTTGACTCTTTACCTTCTTCATCCAACATGTCCTCCCTTTCTTCTTCTTCTCTTGGTAAAAGCCTTGATGCTAGTAACTAGGTGACTAAGAAGAAGAAGAAAGGGAAGAAGAAGAAGAAGAAGCAAGATAATAAAGTATTCAACCAACCAACCATGTCCGTAAGTATTGGTAATATTGAGGGAACTTCTACAATGCATCATAAGCCAAAATACCCTTGCAAAATTTGTAAGGGTGACCACTTCCTTATCAATTGTCCTGGTATTCCTAAGGTTTTGGAAGTATGGTCAAATAATTCTCATCAACTTACTATTGATCCATCAACTAGTGATTCTCAGATTCTAGGGAAAAAGATTAAGGTCAGGTTTCCTTATAGGTTATGCAAAGGGACTCATCATAGTCACCTTTGCCCTCACATGGATGAAGCCTCATAATTGTTGGAAAAACTTATTGTTTCACAGCAACAACCAACAACTTCTAACTAATTACTGTGAACTTTCTCCCCCTCTACCGTCGATTAACGAAGTCATTGATCTAAATCCAAGTACGGATAATCTCACTCTTCCATTGGAGGGTGAAACATGTATCACTCAGGTTGATGGACTATTTATTGATCAAGTGGTCAAATTGATTCCATCTTCGGTTGATCCCACTCTCCCTTTAGAGAGTGAACTTCATACCGCTCATGTTCTTCATGTTACTTTAGATTATTCTACAAATTGGGGCATTTCATCTATTGTTTTTGAACCCCCTCCAAGTAATGAGGTTATTTCTTTTGATTGGAGTAGACTAACAGAACCTTGTCTTCCTTCTTCCACCCCTTTCCAAATCATTGTGAAGGATTATGGTAAGAATGTGTGACGCACAAATGTAGATGAAGGTGCTTCTGCTAGTATTTTATCCTCGACTGCTTGGCAAGCTTTGGGTTCCCTTCAGCTTGTGTCTGTTGCATAGAATCTGTTAGCTTTTAACAAAACTGTTAGTGAACCTTTACGGATCCTTCCTAAGTTACCCATTACTCTAGAAGGTAAAATTGTTTTTATTGATCTTATGGTAGTCTAAGGTCCCTTAGATTTCAATTTTCCCCTTGGGCGAGACTATGTCTACGCCATGAAAGTTATCGTATCGACACTCTTTCGTGTGAGGTCCTTCCCTCACAATGGAAACATTATGATGATTGATCAACTTTCATACATTGATCTTGCTTCGACTACTAGTTGTTAGAGTCAGTATTTTCATACTGCCATCAATGATCAAAAATCCTCTTTTTATATCATATTAGTGTCCCATGTTGAAATTTTTATCATTCCACCTAGGTCATCATGTAAAAATTTACTCACTAATGGTAGCCCAAGTTCAAACTCCCAAGCCCCTCTCAAAAAATAGATATTTGTTGGCCCGCCTTCATGTGTCTTGTTGAGCATAAATTCATTTTAAAGGCTCATGTCATCATGTCTTATGTCAGTGAAGTCCACCTGGAGCTTGGTCATTCAAGGTCCCATTAGGTCATTAGGGTTTCCAAGGTTCCAATTGTTAGGTTCCTATACCAATAGGTTTCATTTTTCATGATTGACAGTGGAAGTGCAAAATATGTTCATCTTTTCATGCTGCAAAGGTTCCATATTTTCTATATATAGAGACGGAATTAAAAAATGTAAAGAGGGTATGCCCTAAAAGAATTATCAAAGGGCAAAAAGAGTAAATTGGTCAGAAAAAATGATAAAAATGAACCCCAAAGAAAGACCAGGAAAGTGGCTAGTTCAAATACCACTGCTAGTTTGATGGATGGCCCAACAGTTCAATCTGGACCATGCCATGGTTTAAATTGCTTGTTCTAGACTAGAGAATGGATATCTGTCCAAACAGTTCAAGCTTGGCAGATGAGTAGCTAGGTAGAGAAATGAAGGAGCCCAACTGCTTAACCTGGGTCCTTGGAAGAGATAAGGGTAGATTTAGATAGGAGGGCAGTCAAAAGAAAAGAGGATAATCAGGGTCTGCAAGTCTAAGTGCACCCATGTAAAAAGAAGAAAAAATGTTAGGTGTAGGAGGCTGGGTAGGTAGTTTGAGGTTGCAGAAGCAAGGTTTGGATCGCCTGATGTATTATTAATCAGAGCTCATCTCATCAATCACAGAAAGGTCAAAGCAGTTGTCTAATGGCAGAATTCTGGTAGCATGTCTAACTCCCTTTCACCCTCCCCCTCAAAGTTTCTTACTAACACCCCCTTAAGGACTTTGGGATCTGCCCAACCAACCCTGCTTTCACTTCATTTTTGTAAAAACATTGAGTCAAGTTTGGCTTTCTCAATGAAAAGAAGCCACATTTCTTGTGTAAAAATCACTCTTCTACATTCCATTCACTTCCTATGACTAAGTTTCAGTACATAAACTTAGCCTCTCCCCTACTCCTTCACCTCACAAACTCATATTAACCTCTAATTCTATTATATAGCTCCCTAGTCACTTTCCCACCCCTATTACTACAAAAACTATATGAAATTCCAAAAAACATATTAAATATCCCACCCTATGGCATTATAGCCATATAATACAGTCCTAGGAAATAATAGTCCATCTGGGACTACTATTAACCCTTCCGCGTCCTAAACCTGGAATTAATCTAACCTCTCGTTAGGTTAATAACCTATACCTAATCCCTCACCCATCAAAACCTTATATTTCTACCGCTTCGCAATCATTTTCCCAAAGGTTAATGTTTATATGTTTTATTAAACATTAAATTATCATTTCCCCCCGCTTAAACCTAACCCGCAAAACCCACATTTCCAAAGTTTATGACCCCCCGTGGCGCATTTTTGTTTAAATAATATGGGTGGGTCCCGTCTGTTAGCGCTTGAAATTTCACCTCAGGCTGAGAAAGGCAAACTCCAAGGCAACATCAAACCACTTAGCCTCGTAGCTAGCCCTACGGGGCAGGAGAGGGCTCTCTCCGGTCTATCTCGGCAAAGATCTTCAACGGGCAGAGATAACCAATAAAGAACACTGATTTTAGGCTAGTAAACTGATAAAAAGGTTTTGATTTGCGATTTTTAGGGTTTCGGTGGAAAGTTGGGGAAAGGCAATTTTGGGTGCGGGGATTGGACACAGTTTTTGCAGGGGGTTCTTTGGGGCAAGGTAGGAGACTGTATTGATGCCTTTGAAAGATTTGGATGGATGAGAATGACTGGTGAGGAGCTAAGGAGAGCAAGCAATCACCTTGAATTCTCCTTAAACAGCTGAAAACATTGATATTAAGCAAACTTAAAGGCAGAGCATAGCAACCATGAATTCTACCTTAACACTTCATTTGCCTAATTTGCAGAAGAAAAAGTAAGAAGATGATTCACATAACAAACCTACAAGTACAAAGAGAAACACACCATCAATACATGTAACCACAGGAATCCCAAAAAGCACTGCAAAACCCTGGTCTTCCTTTGCCAAAAATTGCAGGGATACAATGAGTAATACAATAGAAGCTTTCTCCTTCAAGAGTCCAACCACGAAAATGACCAAGAAAGTACATAATATAGGCAATCTAACATCTTTCCTTGCCTCTAGGGGTCGAGCTCACTATCCTAGGAGCTGTTTCAACCAATTCTAAACTGAGCACTGAAAACTAGGCAGTCAAAACAACTTGCCTCTATAAGCTAGGAAACCAATTCATTCATTAAATTTTTGCCTATCTCATGAATGAATCTTCTAGAAGAGATAAATAAGTGTAAAAATATCATAAAATTACATCATTTACAACAAGGAAGATCAAAATCTACTCCAAAAAGTCAAATCCAGTCAAAACTGCGTTTTGTGTAGGTGAATTTCTGTGAAAACTACCCAACACGTCGCACCCTGATCCTGAACGCATTGCGCGCCTTTGGAGCTGCTTTTGAGGCACTTCCAGGTGTCCAAATGAGGCAAAAGTGGGCTTGTTGGAAAGGTCTGGATGTCTAATTTCTAACCCAAGTGGAATTTCTGAATTTGGTGGCCATTTTCCCCTCCAAAATTGCAATCTCCCAAGATTGCTTCCTGTGTGTCAAAAAGGTGGCAGAAAGTCATTTTTTGCTTGTTTTTTGACTTTCTGGAGGCCCAAAACTTGGTGAAATTTCTTGGCAATTTCTGAGCAAGTGTATCTTTGCATGACAAATCCAAAAATGCTGAGTTTTCCTGAAATGGAGTTTCCCATCGAAAGGGGTCGCGCACGGCGCACGACGTGTTGGTGGAGAAAACCTGTGTGTGGCACAAAAAATTCACAATTGACAAAATTTTCTCCAAATTTCTTGAAATTTGGGCTGGGAGTCCCCAATCAAGTACCATGCTCAGTCAAAGAGGCTTTGGCCAAAATTTGGAGTGGATCGCGCCTTTTCCGTCGTTTTAGTGCCTTGGCCATCCTCTTTGGATCTGGCGATTGTAATTTTGACATTTCTCTAAAACCATGACACATGTGCAAAAAGTGAAGGAGGTTTTTCTTCTTTGGCATGTTGTGGACAAAAACCTCTCTCAGTTTTCCAAAATTCATCTTTGATTGCTCTGAAACGGCTTTTGAGTGAAACTTATCCCGATGTGTGGAACAAGGGATTTTGTCGAAATGAAGCAAAATGAAGGGGATAAGAGGCTTCTAAATTCTTGGGGAAATTTTTGGAAGTAGGGAGGGATGTTAGGAAGCAGGGGTAAGTTGAATCTCAGAGATTGAGTGAGGGGAAGGGGTCCAAAAGGGCAAAACACAGGCCAAACCTAGAAAATTGCCAGGTTGTAACTAGAAACTAGGGTTTGTGCGAAAATGAGGAATTTGGCGGATCTAAGGGATGGGAAGCATTTAATAAGGTACTTTAAGGATAGGGGAAGGTGTATGAAAATCTGGATACAAGTTTTGCCGATGATTTGACCGTCCAAGAGAAATTGCCTTCAAAACCCTAGGAGAGGGAAATGACCTTACCTAGGCGCAATTGAAGCATGGATAAGCTGTAAAATGACCCTATGGAACTTGACATGATGATGAAAACCCTCTGAATGATGATAGGCTCAGCTGAATAGTGACATAGATTGGCATTTGGACAACTTTAGAAGGAGTGAAAGCAAACCCTAGATCTAATGCCTAGTGACCAAATTTTGCTTGAAAACTCTTTGAAATGACAAAATTTGACCTTGACACTCTGAGACCACTTTGTAAGAGCATATTTGATCACTGGAGGAAGGCTGGAAAGACTGACACTAACATTGGCTCCAATGGGGATGGTAGCTCCTTGGAGGTGCCAAGAACGGCAGATATTTGGGAGAGCAGACCAGCGCCTTATCCATGGGCAATGGAGTCAAAAACTCAAACTAAAATGCATGACTGAAAATTGATGACTCGGATGACACAAATTGACTCTCACTCAACTAAAAACTGACTCAATACTTAAACACAACCGACAAACTGGAAATGATGCTCAAAGTGGAGCTTATTCATCAAAACCTACTCTAACAGTTTCATTCATCACCTGAACAAGTGAAATGAAACAACCAGTACAACCAAGTAAGTATCCCATCTGTTGTTCGAATTCTCCGCAAGTGCTCACTTATGAACAACAAGAGAGAACTAATGAACGGCAACTCCCATGATAGCTTAGAAACAGATCCGTAGAATGATATGAATTCTCTATCCACCTCCAAAAACACTGCATAAGGATCTTGAAATTCAAGCACACTGGAACTTAGCTCATCCAATGGATTACTACTCTTTTCCTCATACCATGAATGCAAACTTTGATCTAAGCCTTGTGACGAGACCTCTGCTGAAAATGAGAAAGAAACCGGCTGCCGGATCAAATTCATATCAGCACATGTTTCAAGCTCACATGTAGTCAATGGAGAAAGACTTTGACTGCAAACCTCATCCAAAACATCAGCTATTGGATCATGAAAAACTTGAAAAGACTGCTGTAATGTATCCATTGAAAATGTATGACATCCTTCTAGCTGTTCATCTTTTTCTTGAGAGATTTTACGAAGATTCTTCCTTATAAACTGAAATGCTTCGAAACAAAAGGGTATAGAATCTTCCTGCATCATCAAATCATGTATTTCATCTTCCAAAGCTTCATCTGTAATATGCCCTTCAATTTCATTTGGTGGCTGCAAATCTGATGCTACAAGCTGCTCAAGAATTTTGTTATCTGTCTCATCCTCAACATTAACACTGAGAGATTGCTGATTTGTTATAGGCTGTTCATTTGAAGATTTACTATGCAATTTACCCTTCAAAAACAGAATGGTACGGATTCACCTTGAATCATTAAATCATGTGTGTCCACTTCCAAGTCTTCAGCTGCAACTTGACAATCAATGGCTTTCGGGGGTTGCAAATCTGAATATGAGAAGTCTTGAACAAAATTTTCATTGCTCTCAAGATGATTCAAATCAAGACTTGTTGACATTTGATTTCTGATTGCATGGTAGTTATCTCTGATGAACTGAAACGAATCAAAACAAAAAGGCAAAGATCCTTCACTTACTTCAAACTTTGATGCACTTTCCTCATCATTGTCATAGCTGCTATGCATCATTTGATCATTGTACTCAAGCTGTTGTAAGTGAACTTCTTCCTCCTCCCACAAACTAGCTGCTGATTTGTCTACAAGATTAGCTTCTGTTTGGAGAACATAATCATCATCATACTGATCAAACTGAGGCAAATCATCGGTATAAAACATATCATCAAGCATGCAGGTCATATCAACAGTGCTTTCTTCGCCAAGGTGATCTACAAAACAATCATTATCAGATCTATAACAATTGGGATAAGAAACAAAATGTTTTGGATCAGCAACTTGTTCTTCTTCAATCAGCGCGCCATGGGCTTGAACATCATAATCATTCCTTGCGTGGATCTTGTCCATCATCTTTTCCATTGCACTTACCAAAATGTCAAGCTTTACCTCTAGAGATGTCGATTTTTCCGGATCTATGTTTTTCATCTCTTCTTCCTTCAACCTTGCCCTTCGGATCAGCAGATGAGCCTCTACATTTACTGCACTGTTTTGCATCTTGTGAAGTGTTGCAATATCCCTTTCTCTCATCTGAAACTCCATCTCCGGATCAAAGGCACCCAGATAGTGCAAGAGAGTCGATCTAGGAGTAGGTCTTATATCAACTGGCATCGAATAATAAACTTGGTTAAATCTGGCTGAAAACTGTTGTACTGTCTCCCCTGGCAATCTTTTCAGCTGGTTATACTCTTCTACAATCAACAAAAGGTTCTGCCCAATCATCCACCTATCGAGAAAAACTTTGACAAACTGCTGGAAATTTGAAATGCTTGCATCAGGCAGGGTTTTGAACCAACTCTTCACTTTAGCTTGCAAAGAAAGAGCAAAAAGCCTTAGACTGACATCTTCTTCATCAACTTCAAAAAGATCTAGAAAAGACTCAAAATTCTGCACATGTTGCTCAGCGTTGACATTCTTACATTCACCATCAAACCTCGGCAAGTATAGATCATAGTTTTTGGGGAAAGGATGGAGAACAGAAGGTAAAACAAGAGGTTTATACCGATCTGGAATTTTACAAGGTGTAGGGGTATGTACAGTAGGTATAGAATCGGTCTTGGTCTTTTGAGGCTCATCAATTTGAAGATGGTCATCACAAAATTCGGAAAAAGGAACCTGATCAAGCTCAAAGGCATGCAAATCTTTGGTTTTCACACTTTTCAAAGGGAAGGAGTCAAATGCAGGCCTGGGATCTTTTCTCAAGCATAGTATACTTTGCAACGCAGTCTTGACATTCTTGGGAAAAGAGAAGAAATAATTTATGACAAAGAACAAAATGTCTTGGATGAAATTCCAACTCGAATACCTGATCTGTCCATGTCGTCCTTTCATGTTTTTGCTGGTCGGGATCATCCTCCAGTGGAGTCTTTGGATCTGATCTCGAAACTGATTTAGAGTCGCCAAGTGAATGATTCCAGCCTTTCAAGTGTCTGATCGGTGTCCACCATCAACTATCAGATCTAAACTTGATACATGTACTAGGGTAATTAACAAGTTAAATGTCACGTTTACAAGCTAGACCGGAGATTGACTGAAGCAGCATTTATCTACTTCTGCTAATGCAAAGCAAAAGCGTTTCAAAGGCTACCTGGCATAACTTCAGGCTCCGTCTGTAGCTTATAAAACAAATGACATCAACCAGAAAACCATTTGTTCTTCCCCAGTATGGTCGCCAATATGTTAGCGCTTGAAATTTCACCTCAGGCTGAGAAAGGCAAACTCCAAGGCAACATCAAACCACTTAGCCTCGTAGCTAGCCCTACGGGGCAGGAGAGGGCTCTCTCCGGTCTATCTTGGCAAAGATCTTCAACGGGCAGAGATAACCAATAAAGAACACTGATTTTAGGCTAGTAAACTGATAAAAAGGTTTTGATTTGCGATTTTTAGGGTTTCGTTGGAAAGTTGGGGAAAGGCAATTTTGGGTGCGGGGATTGGACACAGTTTTTGCAGGGGGTTCTTTGGGGCAAGGTAGGAGACTGTATTGATGCCTTTGAAAGATTTGGATGGATGAGAATGACTGGTGAGGAGCTAAGGAGAGCAAGCAATCACCTTGAATTCTCCTTAAACAGCTGAAAACATTGATATTAAGCAAACTTAAAGGCAGAGCATAACAACCATGAATTCTACCTTAACACTTCATTTGCCTAATTTGCAGAAGAAAAAGTAAGAAGATGATTCACATAAAAACCTACAAGTAAAAAGAGAAACACACCATCAATACATGTAACCACAGGAATCCCAAAAAGGACTGCAAAACCCTGGTCTTCCTTTGCCAAAAATTGCAGGGATACAATGAGTAAAACAATAGAAGCTTTCTCCTTCAAGAGTCCAACCATGAAAATGACCAAGAAAGTACATAATATAGGCAATCTAACATCTTTCCTTGCCTCTAGGGGTCGAGCTCACTATCCTAGGAGCTGTTTCAACCAATTCTAAACTGAGCACTGAAAACTAGGCAGTCAAAACAACTTGCCTCTATAAGCTAGGAAACCAATTCATTCATTAAATTTTTGCCTATCTCATGAATGAATCTTCTAGAAGAGATAAATAAGTGTAAAAATATCATAAAATTACATCATTTACAACAAGGAAGATCAAAATCTACTCCAAAAATTCAAATCCAGTCAAAACTGCGTTTTGCTAAGCTGTAGGTGAATTTCTGTGAAAACTGCCCAACACGTCGCGCCCTGATCCTGAACGCGTCGCGCGCCTTTGGAGCTGCTTTTGAGGCACTTCCAGGTGTCCAAATGAGGCAAAAGTGGGCTTGTTTAAAAGGTCTGGATGTCTACTTTCTAACCCAAGTGGAATTTCTGAATTTGGTGGCCATTTGCCCCTCCAAAATTGCAATCTCCCAAGACTGCTTCCTGTGTGTCAAAAAGGTGGCAGAAAGTCATTTTTTGCTTGTTTTTTGACTTTCTGGAGGCCCAAAACTTGGTGAAATTTCTTGGAAATTGCTGAGAAAGTGTATATTTGCATGAAAAATCCAAAAATGCTGAGTTTTCCTGAAATGGAGTTGCCCATCGAAAGGGTCGCGCGCGGCGCGCGACGTGTTGGTGGAGAAAACCTGTGTGTGGCACAAAAAATTCACAATTGACAAAATTTTCTCCAAATTTCTTGAAATTTGGGCTGGGAGTCCCCAATCAAGTACCATGCTCAGTCAAAGAGGCTTTGGCCAAAATTTGGAGTGGATCGGGCCTTTTCCGTCGTTTTAGTGCCTTGGCCATCCTCTTTGGATCTGGCGATCGTAATTTTGACATTTCTCTAAAACCATGACACCTGTGCAAAAAGTGAAGGAGGTTTTTCTTCTTTGGCATGTTGTCGACAAAAAAATCTCTCAGTTTTCCAAAATTCATCTTTGATTGCTCTGAAACGGCTTTTGAGTGAAACTTATCCCGATGTGTGGAACAAGGGATTTTGTCGAAATGAAGCGAAATGAAGGGGATAAGAGGCTTCTAAATTCTTGGGGAAATTATTGGAAGTAGGGAGGGATGTTAGGAAGTAGGGGAAAGTGGAATCTCAGAGATTGAGTGAGGGGAAGGGGTCCAAAAGGGCAAAACACAGGCCAAACCTAGAAAATTTCCAGGTTGTAGCTAGAAACTAGGGTTTGTGCGAAAATGAGGAATTTGGCGGATCTAAGGGATGGGAAGCATTTAATAAGGTACTTTAAGGATAGGGGAAGGTGTATGAACATCTGGATACAAGTTTTGCCGATGATTTGACCGTCCAAGAGAAATTGCCTTCAAAACCCTAGGAGAGGGAAATGACCTTACCTAGGCGCAACTAAAGCATGGATAAGCTGTAAAATGACCCTATGGAACTTGACATGATGATGACAACCCTCTGAATGATGATAGGCTCAGCTGAATAGTGACATAGATTGGCATTTGGACAACTTTAGAAGGAGTGAAAGCAAACCCTATATCTAATGCCTAGTGACCAAATTTTGCTTGAAAACTCTTTGAAATGACAAAATTTGACCTTGACACTCTGAGACCACTTTGTAAGAGCATATTTGATCACTGGAGGAAGGCTGGAAAGACTGACACTAAAACCGTCCCTAACCCCCGTCACCTTACCTGTGCCGCCAACCGTCAGATTGTGCGCACCCCAGATCAACGGTGGGCGGTCGTTTTGAGCCCCCGATCAGCGGGAGGTTAACATCCGGGGGATGGGCGGTATCCCTGTCGTACCCCCGCCACGTGTCGACCGCCCGGCGTGTTCGGAGGCCCCTCCCCCAATACCACCTGTGCTCAAATGTGGTGCAGGGAAAACTGGATACCACCCTCTGTCCCTTGACGTCAGCAATCATGTCAACTGTGACGTCACCATTGCGTCCTACACAAGCAGCAGTGACCCCTCCTATTATTCCAGCAACTACAACAGCTACATATGCTACAGCGGCAACAACAACAGCTCCTGAGTCTAACATGAGCATGGATGAATTGACCAAAGCTGTCAAGGAACTAGAGCTTCAGGCAACAGAGATAAAAGAGGCCAAGGAAAAGTTGGCCAACCTAGAAGGAAAATATGATAAGTCCAAAATGACAGTGGCAGAAAAAACAAGGGAAATTAAGGCCTTAAGTGAGAAAATAAAGGCCTTGGAGGAGGAGCTAACTTTGGACAAGACACTAGCTGAAATAAAGAGGATTCTGTGGGCCAAGATTAATCAATCAATCACTGACCAGTGGCGGTCAATTCAGGCCATACATGAACAAATGGATTTAATTGGCCTAGCTCAGTTTGAAAATTAGAGAGCCAGAGCAGCATTGGGAACCATGCCTAAACAGGCCAACAAAATGATTAATTTTTTGAATCATCAAACTAAGGAAGAGATGGCAGCAATGCAAATTATGAATAGGATGGAGGCCATACTCACAACAAGGAAGGTGCTAACTTTGAGAGGTTTTGTATAGACACTGGAAAGAAAGTGTTAAGAGATGCAAAGGGACATAGATGATTTTAAGTTGAAACTTGCAGCATTACGAAGCAAAGGTTTTCCCAGCTTGTTGACCAGTACTGGAAGATTGTTAACACGTGAGCAATATGCCACCAAAGTGAACAACTATGTCACAAATCAACTTACTACATCCTCAAGCTCTACAGCAGAGGCGGGGCCACCTTCTGGGCAGAATCTCTATGATAAGTTGGAAAAAAAAAAAATTATTTAACATGAAATTAATCATTTGTTTGAGATGCCACCCAACTATTATAGGTATACAGAGGCCGATGAAACACTCATCAAAATACAAAAGCATCAATTACCTCCCGAGGATTGGTGGCAGGCAATGCTGGCCATTTTGCCCAGGTAATTTCAGTTTTGCCCCTTTTTATTATTTCAAATCTCAGTCAGCTATGAGTCAGCAAAATGAGGCATGAAAGCACCAGACAGAGCGGTTAAGGAACAGGCAGAGCAGGTTGGAGCAGTGACAAAGCAAAGAGATGGGACGGCAAGCCCAAAAGACCGCAGATTTTAAAAGCGCAGCCCAACCGACTCAATTGGACTCAAAAGTCAATTTTCTCTGACAGAATGAACAACTGTTATATTCATGTTTACTACAGCATTTAATCTTTCAGCTACTATCCCTTAAGAGTTGGCGAAGAAGTTATGAGCTATTAACTTATCATCTAGATGTTTTTTTTATCTTGTTTTTGTATATATACCTCCCCACAGAACGTATTTGGGGTTGGTTGGTTGATAATTTCTCTCCAGACTTGCGCTGTATTATTTTGAAAGCTTCTATAATCAAAGATTGCTGGAATGTTTGGATGAAGAACTATATGTTGTGTTAATTAATGGCTGAAGAGTGACTGCGGAATTCCTGTGCTACTACATGGCTCAATAAGTGTTTTCTTACCACTGTTTATTGTTTAATATATGTTTATGCCACCATTGTATTATCATCTAATTAGCAAGAAAGAAGAATAGCTTAGGCTTTGCTTAACTGCACTCTATGCTCAGTTCCTGTTATTCCTATATGTTTTCTTCATAAATGGTTATGAATATGCATACTTAAATGATCATGTTTACACTGTTTCTTTCACATATGACTGTTATTTAGGAATTCTTGACTGCTCCTAGATAAACTTTCATTCACCCTCACTCTATCAGCTAGATGAAAGATTCTTAGTTGCCTTTCATCTCTGACCTTCATTACATCTTTATTCCAGCCTAATATTGTTCTATGTGTAACTATCCTGCTCTGTATTCCTCTTGTGACCAAGAAAACGCAACAGCAAGCCCTAATCCATGACTCCATGCCCAATGGTTTGAACTTCTTACCCTATACATCCCAACTCTGCTTGAAAACATCATCCTTCCCACCAAAATCAAAACAAAACCCATGTACACCATAACTCGCCTAAAATCAACCCAAAACAAAGCTAAATCATTAAGAGAGAGCCCTCTCTGGGTGCAAGTGGGCTAGAACCTGCAGTCCAAAGATTGGTTAGTGGTTACCTCGGCCATATCCCTTAAGGAGCCAAGGGACAACCTGAGTGCTAACATAATGGCTACTCCACTGGGGACACAGCGAATTTTTCAATTGTTGTCTATTCTTTAAAACTACAGATGAAGCCTGAATGTCAGCCAGGAAGCCTTTGAAACTGTTCTTGCTTTGCATTTACAGGAGTAAATAAAAGCTGCTTCAGTCAATCTTCATGCTAGTTTTAAGCTGCAGATAGCTGTTCCAAAATTTGATCAGTTCCTTGCTAATTCTAAAAGCATTCCCAGAAAATACCAAAACAAATTCGGAAGCTGGCTCCTAAGAAGAAAACTCGTTATACTAGGTCAAATCCTGACCCAGACCCTCCAGCTGTTTTTGACAATCCTAATTTAATCCCAAAAATTCTTAGGAAACAAGAGGAACAAGAAGATCTTGCTGATTCCAACCCTGAAGCAGTTCAGCAAAGTTATATTCCAACCCCTGCTAAACCTTCAGTCCATCCTCACATTGCTCCCTCTTCTCCTTCTTCCTCATCCACCTCTCAAAGCATATTCTCCACACCTTCATCTTCTGCACAAATTTCCGTTGATGTCCCTATTGTTCCAGTTGTTCCATTCCTTCCTGTTGTCCCATTTATCCCTGTAAATATGGCAAATCGTTATGCCCCTTTACAGCTACCTGGAAATCCTGGGGCTATGCCTCAGGACTACCAAAGTAAGATCACTTATTTTGATGGTGCCGGCACATATACTGCCTTACAGCATACCAAGAAAATGCAAGACTACTTTGAAAATTATGAGATAGATGATGATGATGTGAGAATGAAAATTTTTGTCCAAAGTTTAACAGGTGAAGTAAGGACTTGGTTCAGAGCACTTGCTGCAAATTCCATAGCCAATCCGGATGCTCTTTACCAAGCCTTCCTCAACAGATGGGAAAAGAAAAAAGACCCACTGCATATCTTATCTGAGTATGACAACATAAAAAGAGGCCCACAAGAAACTATCCTAGATTATTGTGCTAGATTCAATAATTTTTACAATGCCATCCCTCAAAACCTTAGACCTCCACCTGATTTAGCCTTAATCAAATTCCCTGATGGATTTGATTCTGACATGGCATATCAACTGAGGGAAAGAGCCCCTCCAACCTTAGCAGACATGCAAAACATAGCTGTTAGTGTAGAGGCAAACCTAATTGCTAAAAGAAATAGGGCAAGAGCTGAAAGAAGAACTACTTTCAAGGAGGAACCTTCAGCATTCGAACAGAAATTGGATGCAATAATCAAAGGTGTGGACAGACTTGGGGATAGGGTGGAAACCATCGAAAGAAAGTCATCATGGGAAGGTCAACCAAGCATTGCTAGAAACCCAAATTTTAGAAAGAATCAAAATCCAAATGTTGGAAGGGCTGGTCCCCATCAGAACATTAGACCTCATTTTCAAGAAAAATATGCTGAGGCATCAACATCTAGTGAACCAACCGAGGACCCTCACATCAACTTAATGGGTTTGGACAGTGAACATCAGGTCTTTCTAACACAAGAGGATCAAGAGGCCCATAATTGCAATCAATTTCAAACCAAATCAAGAGAGTCATTTGACTTTAGGGAAGGCTATGATGCGGCAGTTTATGAGGTACATAAACAGTATAAACTAAGGAGTAGAACCATAGATGTGCCTGAACCGACCAAACCTAAGGATAATAAACAGCCAAAAAAGACAAAAGACAAGGTTGTTCTCCCAGAATCCTCTAATAAAACAAACCCACACCCAAGAGAAATCACTGTGGAGGATATATCAGATGTACAGCCCTCTACAAATCAGCCATCTTTATCCCTCCCCTCAAAAGAAAGTTCAAACAACATTCCTGAAAATAAATTCAAAACTGATTCAATTCAAAATCATACCCATGATGAAGAAAAGGTTACTGAAAATTCAGCTGAAAAGGAAAAATCTGTTGCCCATAATGCAAAGACTCAGATAGAAAAACCCTTCAACTTGGAAATAGAAATAAGTAAGCTGAAGATAGATGTTCCTCTTTCTGAACTGGCCAAACATGAAGTGTATAGACAGCAAATCAATAGGTCACTCCAAATACCAGACAACAGGGATGCTCTAAATGTTCTAGATGATCAACCTGAATTACTTTTTGGTCCTAAAGTTAATGGAAAGATAGCAAATGGAGGAGTCCCACCTTTTTATGTTAGTTTAAACATTCATGACAAAGTGTTACACAATGCAATGTTTGATTCCGGGGCTTCCCATAACCTAATGCCTAAGTCCGTGATGGAAAAACTAGACCTAGACATCACAAGACCATACAAAGATTTATTCTCGTTTGATTCTAGTTAGGTCAGGTGTCTAGGCCTAATCAAAGATCTTTGTGTTTCCCTGGTCCAATACCCAACCAAAACAATTATGATGGATGTGGTGGTAGCTGACATTCCACCCAAGTACAGTATGCTTTTATCCAGATCTTGGGGGGCCAAACTCCAAGGATCTTTGCAACTAGACATGTCCTATGCCACTATTTCAGTCTTTGGGCAACCGAAGAGATTATACCGTGAAACACTAATGAAATATGTGGTGAGTAGTCAAGAAAAGCCCCAAAACTTCCCCATCTACTCTATGCATTCGGACATGGATTCATTCATTTTATATAATGCTGATATGTGTACCAAAACTGATGCCAAATTACTAATAGCAGCACAGACAGAGGGTTTAAATGAACAATCTGCTGCTCAAAATCAAAAAACTTTTGATATGATTGATACAACAAAGGGAAATGACACATCAAATCACTTACAAGAACCCAATCTGCCCATGGTGCAACTTTCTAAAACTCTCAATGCAAACCTTGACCATGAAACCTTATGGTATTTAGAGTTTGATGGCTCTGTAAACAAGTTAGGAGCAGGGGCAGGGGTTTGGATTCATAAC
The DNA here is from genome assembly GCA_031772625.1 of Pinus tabuliformis. Taxonomy (NCBI): domain Eukaryota; kingdom Viridiplantae; phylum Streptophyta; class Pinopsida; order Pinales; family Pinaceae; genus Pinus; species Pinus tabuliformis. Next base: position 94,911,155 of record CM062805.1, on the reverse strand, counting down.
ATGCAGAATAACCAGGCTGAAGGTCATGCATATAGGTTAAACTTTCGATGCACAAACAATATGGCCGAGTACGAAGCCCTTTTGTTAGGTCTCAAACTCATCAAAAATCTAGGTGCAACCAAAGTCTCAATTCTAGGGGATTCAGATCTGATCATACAGTAGATGAAGGGAAATTTTGTCACAAATGATCTGAGATTGAGAGCTTACAGAGGGGCAGCCATTCAAATACTTGATACTTTCTCAGAATCTCAGTTAACTGAAATTTCCAGAAATCTCAATTTACATGCACATAGCCTGGCAACCTTTGCCAGCACTTGCAAGCTACCTTTAGAACCGAACCACCATTTCACTGCTGAAATCAAACATAGACCTGTTGTCCCTGATAATGTTAAAAATTGGCAGATCTTTGAAAATGATACACAGATAAATAACTTCCTCACTTTGAAGGAGGAATTCTCCAACATGAACATTGATACAAGCACTGTGGACGACCAACAACAAAAGCACAAAATTGAACAAAACATATCTGCTGAAACAGCAAATCTGATTTTGCATCCAACCACTTTTAATGACAGCAATGTACAGGAGCTGAAGCAAACAGATTTTGGTGAAATAGCTGAGGCAGAAGCTGAAGTAATTGATCTTAAAGACAATTTTTTGCCCATAGGTTTAACCCCTTTGGAGGATTTGTTTGATTCAAATGATATTTCCAGGAAGCCAAAAATGCAACCACTGAATGCTGAAATTGAGGACTGCAACATTGGAACCACAGAAATTCCCAAAATGGTAAAACTATCCAAGGCATTACCAGCTGATCAGAAGTTGAAATACATTGAATTGTTCAAAGAGTTCCAAGATATCTTTGCCTGGAGTTATGAGGACCTCAAGTCCTATGATACTTCAGTCGTCCAACACACTATACCTTTGAAAGAAAATCAAAAACCTTTTAAACAGAAGCTTAGGAGAGTGAGTCCCATCCTCCTTCCCCTGATTGAAAAAGAAGTTAAACGTATGTATGAAGTAGGAATCATTGCTCCAATCAGGTTCTCAGAGTGGATTTCAAATCTAGTGCCTACTAGGAAGAAGACGAGAGAGATTAGATTGTGTGTTGACCTAAGGAATTTGAACAAAGTCTCTCTCAAAGACCATTACCCCTTACCAAAAATGGATCATATCCTACAAAGGGTAGTGGGAGCCTCTAGGATCTCATTATTAGATGGATTTTCTGGATTCAACCAGATTTTAGTACACCCAGATGATCAAGACAAAACTGCCTTTACAACACCTTGGGGAACTTTTAAATATGTCAAAATGCCTTTTGGGCTTAAGAATGCAGGGGCCACTTTCCAAAGAGCAATGGACATAGCCTTTGCCAAAGAAATCCATGATTTCCTTGTAGTCTACCTTGATGATCTCACTGCCTTTTCAAAATCAGATCAGGAACACTTAGAACATTTAAGGCAAGTGTTTCTCATTTGCAGAAAATATGGCATATCTTTGAATCCAAAGAAATCACTGTTTGGCCTAGAGGAGGGCAAGCTCCTAGGTCATATAATCTCAAAATATGGCATTAGGATCGACCCAGACAGAATTCAAGCTATCCTTCAAGTGCCTCATCCGAGAAACATCAAAGAACTACAAGGCTTCTTAGGGAAGATCAAATTCTTGAGAAGATTCATTCCTAATCTGGTTGAGCTCATAAGACTATTAAACAATATGTTGAAAAAGGATTCTAAGGTCAAATGGACCATGGAAGCTAAACAAGCCTTTGAGGATATCAAAAGAGCTTTGACAAACACACCAGTCCTCACAAGTCCTAGGTTTGATAAGGATTTCATCATTTTTTCCTTTGCATCTGAGCATACAATTGCTGTTGTCCTATTACAAAAATATGACCAAGGGTGTGAGAAGCCCATTGCATTTTTCAGCAAAGCCCTTAGAGATGCTCCCTTAAAATATCAGATTATGGAAAAGCAAGTTTATGCCTTGGTAAAGGCCATTAAAGATTTCAGAATTTACATTTTATACTCTCATGTGATTGCCTATGTCCCAAATGTTGTGGTTAAGGACATTTTAACCCAAGAAGGAATTGAAGGCAAAAGGGGCAAATGGATTTCCAATATCTTAGAATATGACATTGAAATCAAGCCTACAAAATTGATAAAAGGAGAAGGGCTAGCCAAACTAATGACTGAAACCAATTTCCAAGCCCTTGATATCAATGAACTGGACAACGAAGAGGAGATGGTGACTCCACAGATCAATCAAGCCTTTTTACAATCTCCCTGGTATGCTGACATATGTTTTGTATTGTTAAACCTGCAAGCTCCCCCAGGGTTGTCCAGAACTAAGAAAAGATTCTTGAAAATGAAGGCATCAAAGTTTTGTATCATAGACAATATTTTGTTTTGGAAAAATCATGAAGGTATTTTGCTTAATTGCCTAACATTGGATGAAACTAACAATGTCCTCAAGGAATTTCATGCAGGTGACTGTGGAGGACACTTATACTGGAAATCAACAGCTGATAAAATCCTAAGGGCTGGATTTTATTGGCCCTCCTTGTTTGCTGATGTGAAAAAATTTGTAATGAGTTGCCATAAGTGCCAAATCTTTGAAGGCAAGAGAAAGTTGTTACCTTTACCCCTCAAACCTATCTCAACTGAAAGACCATTCCAACAATGGGGTTTATACTTCATTGGTGATCTCCACCCTTCATCCTCTGGCCAACATAGGTGGATTTTGACTGCCACTGACTATTTTACCAAATGGATAGAAGCCATCCCTTGCAGGCAAGCTAATGATTCAATCATCATCCAATTCTTAGAAACCAACATCTTGTCCAGGTTTGGCTGTCCAGAAAAAATTATTACAGACAATGCCGCTGCATTCAAATCCAAAAGAATGATCAACTTTTGCCACAAATATCACATGACCTTGGGCCATTCCACAGCTTATTACCCTCAAGGCAATGGCCTAGCTGAGTCCTCCAATAAAAGCCTCATCAACATCATCAAAAAGGTCTTGGAGGAGAACAAAAAGAATTGGCATAAGAAGCTGATAAATGCACTGTGGGCAGACAGATTGACCACTAAGAGATCCATTGGTACAAGTCCATATGAACTGGTTTATGGAATGGAGGCAAGATTCCCTTCATCTTTGGGAATCCCTGTAATCAAATTGTTGCAGGAAATACAAGCTAAGCCTAATGATATACAAAGAAGGATCAATCAAATTATACACTTGCAACAAACAAGAGAAGAAGTATATCAGAGAACCCAAGTCCTGCAAGATAACTTCAAGAAGATCTTTGACAAAAGAACCAAGGCTGAAGATTTCTTCATAGGAAACAAAGTGCTGAGATGGGATTCTAGAAGGGAGGACAAAGGGAAACATGGCAAATTTGATTTCTTGTGGAAGGGACCTTATGTCATTTATGTTGTACAAGGTAATAATACCTATTTTCTGAAAAGTTTGGATGGCTCAAATACTGAGGAAGGCCCAGTCAATGGGCGAATGCTCAAGCACTAATTTGATTCCATGTAATCAGCATAACACCACTATGTATTGTACATAAATATTTGTATTTCCAACAATTTTTTATTTACAGCGGTTAGATAAGGAACTAAAGGCAGCAAAGTTTGAAGAAAAGAAGGGAACTATTGCACCATTTTTTATATACATTCTGAGTCTACCATAAGAAACCAAGAAAAGCACTCGTGAAGGCTAAAAATGATGATGAATGCTCAGAGAAACCAGCAAAGACAGAGCTGTAATTTTGCACAGCAGAGCAGCTCACAGGATACTTCATACAAGTTACAAAGATTCAGATCAATGCTCTTTAAGACAAGGAAGGTTCAGACTCCAGCTAGAATTGAAAGATAAGGCAATCTGACCTGTTGTTCTTGGATTTTCACCTAGAAAAGCCATCCCCAAGTGGAGCCATTGTTAGGTTCCTATACCAATAGGTTTCATTTTTCATGATTGACAGTGGAAGTGCCAAATATGTTCATCTTTTCATGCTGCAAAGGTTCCATATTTTTTATATACAGAGACAGAATTAAAAAATGTAAAGAGGGTATGCCCTAAAAGAATTATCAAAGGGAAAAAAGAGTAAATTGGTCAGAAAAAATGATAAAAATGAACCGCAAAGAAAGACCAGGAAAGTGGCTAGTTCAAATACCACTGCTAGTTTGATGGATGGCCCAACAGTTCAATCTGGACCATGCCATGGTTTAAATTGCTTGTTCTAGACTAGAGAATGGATATCTGTCCAAACAGTTCAAGCTTGGCAAATGAGTAGCTAGGTAGAGAAATGAAGGAGCTCAACTGCTTAACCTGGGTCCTTAGAAGAGATAAGGGTAGATTTGGATAGGAGGGCAGTCAAAAGAAAAGAGGATAATCAGGGTCTGCAAGTCTAAGTGCACCCATGTAAAAAGAAGAAAAAATGTTAGGTGTAGGAGGCTGGGTAGTAGTTTGAGGTTGCAGAAGCAAGGTTTGGATTGCCTGATGTATTATTAATTAGAGCTCATCTCATCAATCACAGAAAGGTCAAAGCAGTTGTCTAATGGCAAAATTCTGGTAGCATGTCTAACTCCCTTTCACCCTCCCCCTCAAAGTTTCTTACTAACACCCCCTTAAGGACTTTGGGATCTACCCAACCAGTCCTGCTTTCACTTCATTTTTGTAAAAACATTGAGTCAAGTTTGGCTTTCTCAATGAAAAGAAGCCACATTTCTTGTGTAAAAATCACTCTTCTACATTCCATTCACTTCCTATGACTAAGTTTCAGTACATAAACTTAGCCTCTCCCCTACTCCTTCACCTCACAAACTCATATTAACCTCTAATTCTATTATATAGCTCCCTAGTCACTTTCCCACCCCTATTACTACAAAAACTATATGAAATTCCAAAAAACATATTAAATATCCCACCCTATGGCATTATAGCCATATAATACAGTCCTGGGAAATAATAGTCCATCTGGGACTACTATTAACCCTTCCGCGTCCTAACCCTGGAATTAATCTAACCTCTCGTTAGGTTAATAACCTATACCTAATCCCTCACCCATCAAAACCTTATATTTCTACCCCTCCGCAATCATTTTCCCAAGGTTAATGTTTAAATGTTTTATTAAACATTAAATTATCATTTCCCCCCGCTTAAACCTAACCCACAAAACCCACATTTCCAAATTTTATGACCCCTCGTGGCGCATTTTTGTTTAAATAATACGGGCGAGTCCCGTCCCTAACCCCCGTCACCTTACCTGTGCCGCCAACCGTCAGATTGTGCGCACCCTAGATCAACGGTGGGCGGTCGTTTTGAGCCCCCGATCCGCCGGAGGTTAACGTCCGGGGGATGGGCGGTTTCCCTGCCGTACCCCCACCACGTGTCGACCGCCCGGCGTGTTCGGAGGCCCCTCCCCCAATACCGCCTGTGCTCAAAGGTGGTGCGGGGAAAACCGGATACCACCCTCTGTCCCCTGACGTCAGCAATCACATCAACTGTGACGTCACCACCGCATCCCCGCCGCTGCCCCACGTCACTTGCCACTTCGTTCGTCCGCGTCCACGCTTTGCCACCGTGTCACCGCCACGTCTTCATCTGAGTCAGCGTCCACGTCACCCGTCCGTACCCGGGACCCACCGATGACGTCATCACGAAAAAGTGCCAAAAGCGCAAATATGTCAAATTTTTACAAAAGCACGCATTTTTCAACCATTTGTTAGTCATTTTCATTGGACATAGTGGAGAGCTACTGCTGTTGTTTGCGCCCGTTTGCCTCCAAAATTCAAATTTCGACCAATTGAGCTGGAACCACCTTCGAATTCGTCTACACCGGTCGCCATTGGACCAGTCCAGTTGCCCTCGGCACCATTTTAACCAGGTATTTGCCCTACTTTGCCCCTTCGCCCCTGTTCTTCCCGTTTTTCTCCATTTTACATGTTTGAAGCCTGCAAATTCCCAAATTAATGACTCTGCCATACCTAAATTCTGCCTAACTCCACTAATAAATCCCTACCTCAGGAAAAACCCTATCAACCCACACCTGTTTGCGAATTTACCTTTGAAAACTCATTTTCGAGCTCGTATTCCTGGAAAAAAATTTCACAACAGTTCGGCATTGTTCTCTTTTACCACATTCCACTACAGAAGCCTCAGTACATTGAGCTGTAATTTCCTTTCCCCTCTGCACTTTGCCCACTGTCTTTTGAATCCAGACAATTCATTAAGGAGAAGAAAAAACTGGTCTAAAAACTCTGCAAATTGTCCTCTTTATCATAATCACAGATATTGAAGGCCATTCCCTCAGTTGAACTCATTTTGCAACTCCTTTGCAAATCCTCAGAGTTAGTTGTCATCAATCTGTTACTGCTATAAAACTTCATTCCAAATATAACATCAAAAAGTTTTATAATGGCCACTCCAACAGCTCTCAGTGTCACTCCTATGAATCCACCAAATAGAGAACTTGAAACCATGCCTCTGACTGATAAGGATTACCTCATTCAAGATCTAGTTGGGGACAGAAATCACTTGAAGACCTTCTGCCAACTAAGAAACAGCTTTATAAACATCTGTGACACGTATGGCATATGGGAGTCCAATTTGCCTTATTATTTCCTTCCCTCTGTTAATATTTTTCCTGAGATCATCCATTTGTGTGCTAAGAACTATGAACCAAATCAGAGAGGTGTCAAGTCTCCATCTGGGAGCATACTTTTTTATATTACTCCTGACTCCATCAACCAGATGCTCAACTTCAAACAGACTCAGCTATTGTTTCCTTTCTCCATGAACTATTTGTTGGATGAAGGCTCCAAGCTTTCCAGCTCTGAAATTGCAAAAATTACTAAGACATTCATGAGGGCAGACTGCCAGCCAACAGGCCCACCTCCTTTCTTATATGACAATTTCAATGAGGTGGGCAAGCTGCTTATAGATATGATTTCCTCTGTGCTGGGTTTTAAAACAAGTGAGCACATTGATGAAACAGTGCTAGTTCTACTGTCTGCATACAGCCCAGGACAGCCCCCTGCTGTCAAGTATAATTATGCCAAGTTCATAGCCAACAAAATACATGACCAGCTAGTGAAGCTGGATAGGGAGGGAGTCTTTAAATATTCATCATATATCTATCATTTGTTCATGTATTACCAGTCTGAATGCTTCCAATGCCCCATTAAAAAGTTGGATTCTAAGGGGGAAAGAAGGTCTGTCATCTTTTGGTCATCAGTTTTCCATGAGGTTCAAAACTCTCCATTTTCCTACTGTGAGTTCATTGACCAGTTTGTATACCCAGTCTCTTGTCTCCTAAAAAGGTCCCCTCCTCCTAGATTGTCATATGACATACAGAAGACCTTGCAGCTGTCCAAGAGTTACAAAATAGGTGATTGGTATCTCTACCAAAATCACACTGTCATTAGAATCTATGGCTGTGAGCTCTGTCCTTACAAGCTCCCAAGATATGTACCAATGAGACTGTTTGCATTGGAGTACTATAGGCAGCTCATCAATTCTGATCTTACTCATTTTCATAGTGCCAAGAAGAAAGCTCATCTGAAATTCAAAGACCATCTAGGCCCCTTCATTATGAACAAGAAAGAAGGTTGGCAACATGCCGCTCAAATACTGAGGGACAAATATAAGTTAAAGAGGAGCTTCTGGTGGGTCCCTTATGACCCGGAAGGTTTTATCAGTGCCAGAAGAGTTAAACACAGGCTGCTGGCCTATGACCATTGTAAATTTCCACAAATTGAACAATATTCCAACCAAGATGAGTGGCTGCAAGACACATTAGTTGAGGAATTGATCCAAGAAGAAATTATGGAGAGAAATGTCAAAGATTTAGAAAAAACTCTTGACTTGGATTCTGCTGACCAGGTAACTTTCAAACTGCCGCACCAAGTCAGAGAAGGCACATCCACTGTTGCAGCTTCACAAGCTGCCCAAGGAGCATCTACATCAGCAACAGGTACAGCTAAAGGAAAAGAGCCAATGGATACAGAACAAGGAATGGTCACAGAACAGCCTGCCACTTCAATGGAACAATCTCAAGGACAGGCTCCTCCACAGCAAACAGAGGCACCACAAGTGCCTGCTCTACAGACTCCTGCCCATGAGGAAAGAGGCAGAAAACGAGACCGAGAAGACTCCACACCTGCTAGTGGCTCTACACAGCAGCCCGAAGCCAAGAGGCAAAAGGTTGACTCTCCAATTGAGGAGGAAGTCAGTGAGGAAATCCTTGGAAGTCCAAGGAGAGACAGAGAAGGAAGTCAACAAACACCTACAAGATCTTTCCAACAAGAGTAAGACAGACAGCATGGCATGGAGGTGTCTTCCTCTACACAGCAAAGTAAGAAGCTAGCTAGCATCAAAGCCACCTTTAAAGAAATTAAGGCTCAAAATGAGCTATTAAGAGTACAATTGTATGACCAATTTCTTAAGGCAACACCTGCCAAGCAGGAAAGGTTGATGGCAGCATATGACATTAAAGAAGAAAGGATGATTCTCACCCACTTCAAGCCCAAGGTTCAACAGCCACAGTCAGCTGCAGACTATGTCAAGACAAGATTAGAGGTCCTAGCCAAGGACATTCACCCCATGGATCAAATAGAGTTACATAAGCAAACAGGGGAAATGGTCTATGCCACCTTGGCAGATAAGGCCACGCTGGCTCATGAGTTGAAGGAATCTTTAAAGAATACAAATACTCAGCTTGATTTGGAAAGAATGTCCTCCACAGCCAAAGACAACAGAATTAAAACATTGGAGGACATTATTGTGGACCTAGGGCATGATCCTAAGAATCCCAAAGCCATCAAGGCCCTAATGAAGAAAAAGGAGGATGATATTGCTGCTCTAAAAAAGCAAATGAGGCTCACCTCGACTATGCACCCACAAACAGGACAACTGGTTCAAGAGAAAGAAGTTGAAGATACAATGGACCTACTGATGCAAATGAATCAAAGAATAATTGAGATGGAGGGAGAGTTGGAGAAAGCACTACAAGGCAAGCAGGGAGAGTCAACCTCCCAGCCACCTCAAACAGTTCCAACTGTTGTTACTGTTCCTCCTACACAAGCAGCAGTGACCCCTCCTATTATTCCAGCAACTACAACAGCTACAGATGCTACAGTGGCAACAACAACAGCTCCTGAGTCTAGCATGAGCATGGATGAATTGACCAAAGCTGTCAAGGAACTAGAGCTTCAGGCAACAGAGATAAAAGAGGCCAAGGAAAAGTTGGCCAACATAGAAGGAAAATATGATAAGTCCAAAATGACAGTGGCAGAAAAAACAAGGGAAATTAAGGCCTTAAGTGAAAAAATAAAGGCCTTGGAGGAGGAGCTAACTTTGGACAATACACTAGCTGAAATAAAGAGGATTTTGTGGGCCAAGATTAATCAATCAATCACTGACCAGTGGCGGTCAATTCAGGCCATACATGAACAAATGGATTTAATTGGCCTAGCTCAGTTTGAAAATCAAAGAGCTAGAGCAGCATTGGGAACCATGCCTGAACAGGCCAACAGAATGATTAATTTTTTGAACCATCAAACTAAGGAAGAGCTAGCAGCAATGAAAATTATGAATAGGATGGAGGCCATACTCACAGCAAAGAAGGTGCTGACTTTGAGAGGTTTTGTACAGACACTTGAAAGAAAGTGTCAAGAGATGCAAAGGGACATAGATGATTTTAAGTTGAAACTTGCAGCATTACAAAGCAAAGGTTTTCCCAGCTTGCTGACCAGTACTGGAAGACTGTTAACACATGAGCAATATGCCACCAGAGTGAACAACTATGTCACAAATCAACTTACTGCATCCTCAAGCTCTACAGCAGAGGCGGGGCCACCTTCTGGGCAGAATCTCTATGATAAGTTGGAAAACTTATTTTTTATTGAACATGAAATTAATCATTTGTTTGAGATGCCACCCAACTATTATAGGTATACAGAGGCCGATGAAACACTCATCAAAATACAAAAGCATCAGTTACCTCCCGAGGATTGGTGGCAGGCAATGCTGGCCATTTTGCCCAGGTAATTTCAGTTTTGCCCCTTTTTATTATTTCAAATCTCGGTCAGCTATGAGTCAGCAAAATGAGGCACGAAAGCACCGGACAGAGCGGTTAAGGAACAGGCAGAGCAGGTTGGAGCAGTGACAAAGCAAAGAGATGGGACGGCAAGCCCAAAAGACCGCAGATTTTAAAAGCGCAGCCCAGCCGACTCAATTGGACTCAAAAGTCAATTTTCTCTGACAGAATGAACAACTGTTATATTCATGTTTACTACAGCATTTACTCTTTCAGCTACTATCCCTTAAGAGTTGGTGAAGAAGTTATGAGCTATTAACTCATCATCTAGATATTTTTTTTATCTTGTTTTTGTATATATACCTCCCCACAGAACGTATTTGGGGTTGGTTGGTTGATAATTTCTCTCCAGACTTGCGTTGTATTATTTTGAAAGCTTCTATAATCAAAGATTGCTGGAATGTTTGGATGAAGAACTGTCTGTTGTGTTAATTAATGGCTGAAGAGTGATTGTGGAATTCATGTGCTACTACATGGCTCAATAAGTGTTTTCTTACCTCTGTTTACTGTTTAATATATGTTTATGCCACCATTGTATTACCATCTAAATAGCAAGAAAGAAGAATAGCTTAGGCTTTGCTTAACTACACTCTATGCTCAGTTATTGTTATTCCTATATGTTTTCTTCATAAATGGTTATGAATATGCATACTTAAATGATCATGTTTACACTGTTTCTTTCACATATGACTGTTATTTAGGAATTCTTGACTGCTCCTAGATAAACTTTCATTCACCCTCACTCTATCAGCTAGATGAAAGATTCTTAGTTGCCTTTCATCTTTGACCTTCATTCCATCTTTATTCCAGCCTGATATTTTTCTATGTGTAACTATCCTGCTCTGTATTCCTCTTGTGACCAAGAAAACGCAACAGCAAGCCCTAATCCATGACTCCATGCCCAATGGTTTGAACTTCTTACCCTATACATCACAACTCTGCTTGAAAACATCATCCTTCCCACCAAAATCAAAACAAAACCCATGTACACCATAACTATCCTAAAATCAACCCAAAACAAAGCTAAATCATTAAGAGAGAGCCATCTCTGAGTGCAGGTGGGCTAGAACCTGCAGTCCAAAGATTGGTTAGTGGTTACCTCGGTCGTATCCCTTAAGGAGCCAAGGGACAACCTGAGTGTTAACACCAATAAAACTCCATTCCATTACATAAGTCCAGCAAGTAAAGGGTGATAAAATAACATCTCTTCACCATGTGAAGATGATTTGTAAAGAGAAATGCTTATTTCATCATGTAATTTTGAGTTCAAATGTAATATTTTTATTTTTCATTTTGTAATTTTATGTAATTTAAATGTAATAAGTACAAGGTTCCCAAGCTGTTATCTCAGTGTTCCGAAGATTACAGACCATCAAAAGATCAATTTGTCAAAGGAAATAGTCAAGTGAAAGGGAAAATTTTCAAAGGGTTAAGTGAATGCCAAAGGGAGTTGTCTTTTCCCAAGGGTGTCCAAATGATCATTTTCCACAAGCACTAAACCCTAATTTTCTCTCCCACAGAGCTAGGGTTGGCTGTATAATCAGAGACATCTGAGTAGAGGAGGCCTAAGGGAGGTCATTTCAGCAAGTATGAGGCCATTCCAACTCATAAACATCATGTCTCCATCATTTTTCAAGAAGTCATTCCAAGGGACAAATCATTTGCCACACATAGGGCTAGTTTTGCTTCCAAGTATGTTTCCAACCAAACAGAGATGAATTTTACAAAAGTGAGAGAGGTTTTTGTCCATAATAGTCCAAGGAAGAAAAATTCCTTCCGTTTTTACACAGGTGTTATGGTTTTGGAGAAATGTAAAAAATACAATTGCTACAAGAGGGTTGCTGCACTTCTGGAGTGACCTTGGGAAAATCATTTTTTCTCCTAGATGGAGTGTCCAAATGACTTTCTTGATGCATCAAATGATAACTAGGAAGAAATATATTTCCAATGAGCTATCATGAGCTCAATTTGGAGTTGAGGAAGACCTCCAAAAGTTTCTTGCAAGATCACACTTCATTTTTGCACCCTCATTCTGCACTTTTTGACCAGTCTTGGGAGAATCAACTTTTGGAGGGTCAAATCAAGTCCATTTTGGAAAATAAAGGTAGATTTGGAAACTAGACAGGACAAGATTTCCAATGAGCTATCCTGGGCTCAATTTTTACACCAAAAAGGTAGTAAAAATCAACCTTCAAGTTGGAGGGTGCGTTTGACCAAAGTGTTGTGCGTTTGCCTTAAAATTATGTGCATTTCCTAAGGGCGTTGTGTGCCTGTTAAGAGAGGGTGCGTTTGACCAGATTGCTGTGCGTTTGCCCTAAAAGGTCTAGAGATCACCAAAAGAGCACTACATCATCTCCAAGCTTCAAAATGTGCCACCATCATGCTCCAGCAAATAAGTAGGTTGAAATAATATCACTCCTCTCTTCCACGTTGAATTATATGGTGGTTCATTGTGTTTTGGTGTCCTACTAGATTCAAAACCCTAGTAACATAATTCCATTCCTAAATTTCATTTTCTAGCATCCCACTACCATTCCTACATTTCAAAACTACCCCCTGTTACCTCCCTCATATCACACATCCCCATTTTCATCTCCTTAATTTCCTCACACCATTCCATACTCTCTACACCTACATTCCATTTCATCATCTCCCTAGGGTTTGACTCCAATAACTTATGGCAGAAGAAGAGAACTTAATCCATGGTGAGGAAGAAAGACAGGAGAGGAGGCTATCTAAGAGAGGACAGAGAATCATTAGACATGAGCCAACCAATACCAGAGAACTCATGGCATCTCCCATCACTGTGACATGCTTTAACTAGGGAAAAACTCAAAGCTACAAAAGAGAAGATTGAAGCCTTGACCAAGCAAGAGGAGAAAAGGAGGCTAGACATTCTTGCCGAGGCATCACTCCATGCCTCAAACATATGATCATCTATCAGGCCACCAATTTTGACAAGTTTTGAGCAAATTTTGCAAGTCATGGTTTTATGTGTTTTTTGAGGAATTTTTAACACAGCCAAAAGGTCAAACGCACAACACCTAGGGTATTGCGCTCTCTTTTAGGGCATCTGATGAGAAAAATGTCAGAATTTTTGAATTCATAGTGATGAGGACATGCACCTTGTGCATTTTCTAAGCATTTGGAGACAAACAAGTCAACCAAAAAGGTCAAAAAACACCCAAAAAACCACCTTTCTGCCTCATTTCTGGCTTGGGTGCTACGCGTTTACTAGTCTTGGGAGATTGAGTTTTTGACAGGGAAAATGAGGTCCAAATGGAAAACTGAAGACATATCTGGAAAGTAGACTTGGAGGGCTTTCCAATGAGCTATCTTAGAGAAAATGTGGACACTGGGAAGGCACCCAAAAGTAGTCTTGAACTTCGAGGGCGCGTTTGACACTAAAAGGGTGCATTTGACAAAGAGAGGGCACGTTTGATAGTCTTCCCCAATTTTCAATGTTTCTCTCCAAATTGATTTTCACCTATGGGAAATTGATTTTTTACTGATGTAATTGATAAGGCTGATGTAATTATTATGTTTTTTACTTTTATCTAGGGTAAATACATTAGTTAAATGGCCTACATGACTTGTAATGAATAAGTTTTCTTAAGTTAGGGATTAGTCACTTTGACCACCCTATACTCTAGCTATTAGTTCAGTATTTCTTGCAACTGCTCCTCCTCTCATGGATTCGACCCCTGAGGTTAGGATGAGTTGGTTTGAGGCCTATATTATGTATCTTCTTAGTCATTTTACAAGTTGGACTCTCTTGGATGTTGTAATAGCTTTCAGACTTTGGCATGGAATATATTGGATAAAGTTGCAGCTATTTTGGTGGGATTCCCATGGCATGGTATTCTGATCTTGTTTCTTCTTTAGTTTCATATGTGTGAATGTTTTGTACCTTTCATGATCCATTTCACTCTAATTATGTTTGATTTTCAAGGTGTGATAAGCAGAATTCATTTTTGTACGCTCTGTTTTGCGAAAATCATCATAGATTGTTTCATTTCTTCAGTTTAAAAAGCATTCATGACCCTCGTTCTCTTTTTAGCATCTCACTAGTCTAAACCATCTCATCACTATACTATGAAGTTTAAAGTACCTTGCCTACCTGTTGAAGCCCCGAAAATCGGGTCTACAACAAGGGGGATACCCGCCCGGTCCAGACCTTGCTTGGCAGCTCCTTATCCATTTGGTATAGCGGGTCCGACTGGGGATATGGGACCAGTTTCCCAATCTATGAGTGTGTGTATGTAGAATTTGATGTTCCTGATCTAACAGTTCCTAATTAAGATATTCTAATTTTAACTTTAATCTAATGCTATGCTATTTTATTCTAATAAGCAGCAACATCTAAGTCTATACTAACCCGGGATGTAATTCTTCTATTATGTGATCTAAAAATATTTCAAATAACAACTGGTAATAAATATCATTCAGCTATTATGAGAAAAGAAATCAATAAGGATGAACCACTTCGTATAAAAAGTTAGACGAAACAGTTGTGAAAAACATATCGCATAATGAGTTATTCATACATTAAGCATAAATAAATAGCTATCACCGTACAAAAGTGCCGAATGATAACTCAGGCATTCATGTAGTAATATATAAACAACTAAAAACTGTATATCACTTTAACACATAAGCAGAAATGGTTAAGAGATAAAAGTACCATTTATAACTAGTCCTACTCATGAGCTTCAAGCGACAATGATTTATCTCTCCTTGATATAACATCCACTAAGAGTACAGAAGTGCAACATCAGTAGCAGATATTAAATGCAAACATCAACAAATCCTGTTCCATTCATTCATCAAAACCTCCTCGGAGGGTGCAAAAGTGCATGTTCTGAGGACAAGTTTTTGATAAATTTCTAGACTCTTCTCTAAATGCATGAGAAGGGTTTAAATACTAATAACTAAATCTAAAAATAACTTATTTACAAAAATTCAGGATGCGGTTTAAATGACCGTCCTATTTCTAAGCAAAAATAAAGCAAAACTATTTCTAAAATTAAATCTAATATCTAACTATTTGTGCATTTGCTCCTTAACATTGTAAGCATTCAGTATTTGCTTGAGTAGAGTCGGCTGACTGTCTTCCGCTTTTAGTTGAGCTAAGCAAACAAAATTGGCAAGAGCTGGCACCATCTTCTCAGCAAAATCAATGATATACTGGAGAGTCATCCATTGACTATGTGGCTTTACCGTGTATGCCCAGTAATAATCCCAGTTCAACTTGGTTAACCCTGTAGATTGCTTCTGCATTTTCTTTAGCTTTCTGTTTCCAGTTTGTTTTTATCATTGCTTTCTTGCAATTTTCGAGCTTGTAGGTGACTGAGCAATTATAATCTTTCCTTCTCGAGCAATTTTCTCAGCGATGCGCATCAGAAACTACCTCTGTTCTTTGATCTGGGCTTCTCTGATGCATTTTTCGCCTTTTGTGCCTCCTTCTCTTATCGGGTATAAAGCTCAAAATTTGTAAAAATAATGATTTCGTGAGCTCTTGACCCTGAGCATTAAACTGTCTGTTTCTGATATCAACATCGTTTAGTACCCATTTAACCATGGTTGTATATGAGAGATCTGTAATGGATGGCTCAGCAGAATTCTGTGAATCTGCAACTCTGTTGCATGCGGTGTCTGTTTATAAGAGCGCCATTTCTCTGTCTTTGGACATTGGAGCCTTACCCTTTTTCCTCATAGTTTTCTGCACATTTCTTTGTGTAACTTTTGTTCTTTGTTCCTGCAGTTCACAAGTGAGGTGAGGGTAATGATAATAAATAATGACAGGAAAGCTTTAAATGCCACGAATATGCAAAAACACGCCACCTTACGTGAACTGGTTCTTCGGAAAACACAAAACCATATTTTATTAACAACTGGCATGTAACTCATTAATTATCATTAAAGCGCGTAACGGGTTCTTGGTTTATGGAAAAAGCTTTTTCTTGAATATTTAGCCAGGAAAATCTGGGATGGAATGTTTCTGTGATTTGCATCACAGTATCGCATATCGCTGTATCGCATTACCACAATATCATCGTGTTGATCTATCACAAGGTTGCTTGATCGCAATATCACAATATCGCGAGATCGCAATATCGCAAAATCGCAAATCGCTTAATCTTTTAATCGTTATGTGTATTTTATGCGATTTTGCGATATGCGATATCGCATATCGGCGATTTTAAGGTTTTCCAATGTGAGTGCTCATTAATGCATGCGATGCGATGGAGTTTTGCATCGCAATCTCGCATTTTTTATCATTTTGGCTCATAAGAAGGTGCCCTATCATTCTTTGCACGATGTGATATTTATTAATGAGTGACTTTACTTTCTTCATCATGAAACTTAAGCTTTTTAGATTTTTCAAAAGTATTTTCCTAAGTCCATGATGGTAAGTTTTATCCGAAAGGAAATATAAGCTCTAATTGATTCTTTTAAAAAAAATTGACGAAGGGTCCCCACTTATATAGTGTTATTGCTAATACTAAATAAGGAGGGGGGTTGTTGGTGGCCACAACACTACCTTACCCCATCAGATGTCTACAATTTTGATTCACTTTGCCCTGACCTAGTTCATTCTTTGACCTAATTCACTCATCCTTGTCACTACCCAACCAAATCAAATCAAACAACCCTCTGCACTTTACATCTAGCCTAAAACCCTAATCTATCTAGCCCTCTTGGTTGTGATCCTTTGGAGAGAGCCCTCTCCGGCTTGGTAGGGCTAGCTACCAAGTCAAAAGTTTAGTCTATGGTTACCTCAACTGGACTCTTCCTCAACCTTGGAGATCCAGAGGAGTGATAACACTAGTCATACAACACCCCTAAATGTTCCTTATATGGAAGTGGTACCTACCCTGCCATGAGTTAATTATGTGGCAACCTATCCCATGCTTTCAGTTACCGATGAAAGTGAGCCTCTCACTGTTTGCTCGACTTATTTTGACTTAGATCTGGTAACTGACGTGGTCAAAACTTCAATGGGGGCATTTAAATACGATTTTCTTCTCCCTATTGATCCCCTTGACATGTGTTTCTTCCAAAGAATTGTTTTTCCATCTGATGAAGAGCTTTTGGAAGCCATGATCAAGGGGGGTCCCTTGTCATGTGTTTCTTCCATATGGAAGCCATGAACAAGGTTCCATGAGGATGGTTCTTTTACTATGTCAACCTCATTAAAAAATGAAATAGGTCTCTTGAGGATAGTTCTTTTACTGTGTCAACCTCGTTAAAAAATGAAACAAATCCTTTTGAGGATAATTCTTTTACTGTGTCAACCTCGTTAAAATGAAACAACTCTTCATGAGCATAGTTCTTTTCCTGAGTCAAGCTCGTTAAAAAATGAAACAAATCCTCCCCTATTTGAGTTGAGTCTTTAACTAGATTTCATAAATGTTAAGTCGAGTCTTTCTGATCTCATAAACAAGCCTTCACTTCATCCACCTATTAGTAACTTGTAGTCTACTCCGATGAATGAAATGAAGTTTAGTGGGAATGTGCCCTTATAGTCATTATGCTGGGGGCATGAAAAATTATCTCAAGCACAATTTTCTCTATTTCAAGCCTATGTAAAAATGAAAACACCCTCAAGCACAATTTTCTCTGTTTCAAGCTTGTGTAAAAATGAAACCACCCTCAAGCACAATTTTACTTTGTTTCAAGATTTCATAAAAATGAAATTTATCTTGAGTCCATTTTGGTTATTATTTTCAAGACTCATTGAACACATGAAAATCCTGAGCTCCTTTTGCTATCTTTTCATGCTCGTAAAACAGACATGAAAATGCCGAGTTCTTTCCGTTTTTTCCAGCTCGTTAATTAAATTGAAAGTCGGTAAGATGAGTATATTTTTATCACTTTTTCGAACTAGTTAAAACTTACGAAAAAGAGAAACCATGGATTCCTCTTTTAAGCCCCTTTTTAGACTCTTAAAACACGAAAATATTGTTGGGTACTTTTTTTTTCGAACTCATAAAATTTATTTTGGGTATTATCGTTGATTCAAATGCTGCCAAGTTATTTTGTCATGTCGCCAATATGTTTAATAGAAGTCTAAACCTCAATTCAAATCACCTTACAATTTGTATCCTTCAATCGCATCGGCCATCCTTGAGTCAGTCCTTGCAAACTATTCTCAGAACTTGACATTGTGTTTCGACTTCAGCTCATTATCTAGGAAGTTGATCTAGAAACCGTCAGTACCTTGAGACTTGCATGTGTTAATGGCAGGTTTATTGCTTTCAACAATGTGTTCTCATCATTGGCCTTTGATCAAATGATTCTATGAGTGTTCGACTTCAGATCACCTATTCATACTTCATAGATTGTACTGGGAGTACCTTAAGAGCCATTGTCATTATTGGTGGTTTCCCTCGCACTTGTTAATGGTTGACATCATTGACTAGTAATCAAGTGGTTTATACCATGTTTGACTTCAAGACATTTACTCGCATGGTTAGATTCATACTATGGATCGAGAGATGGAGATCAAGACCCTGGATCTAGTTTCATCAATCCAGGCTATGAGTAGATTTTATAGTCATGATTATGTAGAAGCATTATGACAAATGGATTCATCCATATTGTGTCTACTATATATATGTTTTTGGTTTTTCCATGCTTATTCATTGAGTTCGCTTTACTTTGAGTATAGGAATGCCTATCTCAGTGATGATTATTATATTGCATTGTAGTCCTTGATTGATTGGTGCAGGTTTCCAACCATGATCTCTGATACAATCCTTGATATGATAAAGTACTTCAGTCCTCAACCTTTTCTGACTTTGCACTTTAGGGGGAAATCTGTTACACATCATTTTGTTTCATTAGGCAAATGATCATCAAAATTGGATCTCTCGCCGTCCATCCAAGTGTCATGAAGCACTCCCTTGCAATTCAACAACCTATATACCTTGAATAAAGTGGAATTTTAGTATCTCTTGGTACAAAACCCTTATTTTGAGCATCTGCACAATTTTTCTGAACAAAAACCGCACATGTGTAGTTCTTCCACAATAAAATTGCACAAAATTGTGCTCTGTTTCTAAACAAAAACTGCGCAGGTCAATCAATAAAAAGTAAAAAGTGAGATCTAGAAGCATTGTTGGCCGAATCATTCCCAACAGAAAGCCTCGAACTCATGTTTATTCGAGCCTAACCTCATTTTTAATGGAACTGATTCCCATTCTTCAAGGAGCCCTCATCCATCTTTTAGTGGATCTCATCCTTGGACTAAGGATATAAAAGTACCTCCTTTTGGCCTATTAATCAAGCCATAGGTGGGGGGATTGAGGGGGGCTGTTAAGAGTAAGTTTATGCTGGAGTAATCAGGTTGGAGATCTTATCATTCTTGAAGAGGATTGACATCAATGGGAGGAGCTTCACAACATCAAGGCACATGTTTTGTAGCTCCTTTATGTTTTTGAAATTAATACAAACAAGCATTTCTTCTTACTTTGTTGTTTAATGGATTAATTGCTCAATTTCATGGATGGTTTATGTTATTTATATTTGTCCACTGGAATGATGTTTTTTACAAGTCTCCTTGATCACTAGTTTGAATTATTGAATCATTTATGCTACATATGCCTTTGATCCTTTGTTGTTTCCATGTGTGCATGTCTAGATTCAAGCATGGAGGCGCTGCACTGAAGCGCAAAGAGGGATCTTCATCAAGCATGTCGTAATAAGGTATGGATTTCCATTTTTGACCTTGCTAGCTTATGATTCAAGGAAATATAGATTTAGGGAAGGAATTAGCTTGATTGTCTGTTTGTTTCTAGTTTCCTTTTAGGATCTAGGGATATTTCTCTTGTCAACAAGAGAAATTTATCCAACTAAAATAGGTCAACATATTTCTATGGTCAATCATAATTTTTTTCGATAGTACTTGAATTTTCCCATTAACAAAATGCATTATTTCACCATTAATGATGATTAAATGACATCCAAACATTATGATGGCATTTTCATACAAAAACTTGGTCATGAATTTATTTATACATGATTTGACTAATTCTGCCTCTACCCATATTTTTAAGTAACTGGCCATTGTAATGATATAGTTTTCTCCTATACATTTCACCATATATTTTCCCTTGTCGTAGCTCTAAAACCATGTTGAGAAATCATAGGCTAGAAAACTAGGGTTGATTTGTCTTACTTGATAATTGCTTGTGAATGTTTGTTGGCTTCTTATTTCTTTATTATCTTTTCTCCATTAAACAATTACCAAAACAGATAAAACATGAAGATCACAAGAGAAAAAGAACATAAAGATCTAGGCTCTGAGCCAGGGAAAAACCCCACAAAGGGGAAAACCCACAAAATACTCTTCTTATAGAAACAGATCAAAATGAGATGTCCAAGACCCTAGACCAAGACCAATATTTCCACAAAGATCCGACTCATTATTCCTTCATTCCATGTTTTTCAAACCATAGTCAATAGAAGTCAAAGCTGGTTAAAACTAAGAAATTTGGTCATCTCTTGAAATTATAGCCCCTGAAATGTTGGGCCTGCAATTCCACAGAAGTTGCCTCAAAAATTCACATGTGTGAACAAAAATTAGGGCAGAAATATAAATCTTCTTTCTCCCATGGCTTCGTTTGCTCTCTTCTTATACTTTATCACTTAAATTCTTCTTTTCTTGGCACATAAATAGAAGTGGTGGTGAGTAAGTGAGTGCTCCAATGAGGTTGAATTATTTTCTATATATACACATCCAAGAGGATGAATAGGTGCCTCTTCTATGCTGGCTTGTCCAGGTAGGGCCAACTTGTTCTTGTGGTGACAAAATGATTCTTTTGACTCAAAAAAAAATAAAATCTTGCAAATTATCCAAATTGGATTTTGACTTATTACAAATTTTGTTTTGTCTCAATAAACCCTAGAAGCATGAAGAACATGCTTTGACTAAAAATAATAATAACAATATAATATTATTTTATTTTATTTTTCTTCTTTTTGATTTTACATGAAATAATAATAAATTGTTTTTCCTTACATTCATCTAATCATGGACTTGTAGACACCAAAACATGAGCAAGAGAAATAATAGAAAAGTAAATAAACATAATGAAAGTATACATGGCAATGATGCAATACTGCCTTTCTTCTCTAATATGAGAGTGGCTTCTGCATTTTCTTACACCACCTCCCTTTTGGGGCTAACTCTTCTTGTATTCTTTGTGTTCTCATGATCCTTAAGATGGATCCTTAAGAGGCATTGAAATACTCATGTAGGAAGAATAAACAATAGTCTAAAACAATAAATCTAAAAAAGAGCATTGTCATAAATAAATAACATGAGCCTTGAAAGTAATTATCTTTTGCGTGGATTACAGGAAGCTATCAACTCCCTCTTGATCCTACCTCCTTCTTAGCCATGAGGCACCATTGTTCATCAACCATATGTAAATGCCATATTGAGAAGAAATGCATCCTCTTGAGCACCATCTGTATTCTCATTCCATATCCTTCCAAACCTATCTATCAAGTTGATCACTGGATATGTATCATACCATCTTTTATTAGAAGACTAAGCCATCTAGGGTTACACTATTTGTTAAAAATTAATTCTAAACCGATGTTATAGAATCTAATCCTTTTCAATTTCCAAGGCAAATCCAAGGATTTTTCCCAAATCTTGGGCCTTCATTTGTAAAAGGACTCCCTAGGGTTTTCTTCAAACCCTAGAATTCCTTTAGGCCTCTAACATATTCATCCTTTCTACTTGCTCGAGAAACCATCACAGGTGTCTACGGGGGTGATCTTGATGCTTTTCTTCAGCTCATCTCTGTTGCCATGTTAATTTTTAGGGATTAATTGTTTTATGTTGTAGATAATTGCAATTTTAAACTTGTTTAACATTTTCATATTATATTCACCCAATAACATCATGCCATAATTAGAAATTATGTAGAGAGAACAATATCGATAATGCAACGGAATAGTAAGGAACAATAGAAGAAAAGCATAAAAAATAGAGACACTGAGATTTAGGTCAGAGACTAGGGCAAAGCCCCATAAGGGGGAAAACCCAACCAAATTGTTCTCCTTAGATATTCATCAATTATTCAGCTAAGATACAAAGTAAAAACATCATAAGACATAATTATTTTGTCATAAATCACAATACGCCACTTAGGTCCATTAATCGTAGATCATTCTAGTTCCTCATAAGATAACATACATACTTCTCAAGGAGGTATTCACAAACCATCCTAACACTATCATGAGCATAAATATCATGTACATCATGGTCATATACATAAATTTCATACACATCATTGTCATATACATTGTCACATCTGTCATAGAGGAATTGTCACATCTATCAAAGAGGCACTACCATGAACAGGGGCATACACCAAAATTCACTGCCATATCAATTTCCATACTGGGTTACTGTCATTGAGAGTAATGTATATTGTTATCGTTGTCATAAAGATGTCATTGTCATAGTCATACTATCATGTCACACATCAAGGTCATTGTTATGTAATAGGGTCATTGTCTTAGTCATACATCAAAGCAACATGGTCGTTTTCATATATCAAAGTCACTATTATATAATTCATGGTCTTAGTCATAAATCAAGGCAACAGGGTCACTATCATAGTTATATATCAAACTCACTCTTATACCCATATGCATCAAGTTTATTATACATTGACGTCATTTTCATGTCTCTAATTCACTGTCATCATATTATAATTCTCCATTGTCATAGACACAAAAAATCATTGAACAAGGGTTACTATCACAACTAAAGAAGGATCATAGTCATACATTATTGTCACAAATGCACTGTCATATATATCAGTCATATGTACTAACGATTTCCCCAAAATACGCAAAGATACGTTGAAAGGATTGTTAAATTGAAATAATTATATTGTTAAATTAAAGTTGTACTTTGATTTCCATAATCAAGCAAGTAACTGTAACCCTCAACCTAGCTCCTCACTTCTCAGGGTGAGGGTGTCTTTGTGTTCTCAAAGAAACTTCCTTGAAAACTAATGAAAATATATCTATAACACAATACATTCTCTTTTCTTTCATTTTTAAAATTAGTATCTTAATCATCAATTTTCACATAAACAAACAGGTTGATCTGAAACAATATCTGAAGATTTATTTTCTAAATTTGTCAATTTGAAATTGTTGATATTATGCAGAGGTCGAGTCTTTTCCATTTTCCCTATTTTCAACCCATTGTGGTTACCAAAATATAACTATAAAAATTGACTTAGAGTAACTAGAAGTTTGATTCCAAAAATTTAAAACAGTCTCATGTTATGTGCTCAAAACCTCTCCTACAACGAGCAGAGTTATGAGCAAAACACTTCAATACAAGAAGTGAAAGAAAACACTACAAAATTTCTTTGTTGTGTTAGTTTCAGTTATTTCAACCTGTCACCAGTGATCAAATATGCTCTTACAAGGTTTTGTTACGGTTTCAAGTCAATTTTTTGTTATTTCAGTGAGTCTTCAAATAAAAATTTGATCACTAGCTAGTGTGTCTAGGGCTATTTCCACTCTCTCAAGAATTTCATATGTCGGTCACTTTCATCACTCATTTGAGTATACCATCATGAAAACATCATTAACATCACTTCAGTCACGTCATCATGGTCTCCATTCAGCTCAGTGTCACCATTAGGTCATTAGGGTTAAGGTCACAAAATCAGTGATTTCATGTATAAATCTGGCAAATGAGGAGTGGCAAGAGGTAAATTTGTTCAATAATACTTGATTTCAAATGTAATTTATGTTTTTATATGTAGTAATGTTCCTAAGGTTCTAAAGTTACAAGAAGAATTCCTAAGGCTACCAAACTCAAAAAGAGAGTGAATTGGTGAGGTGGGCCATCCTACCTCATTAATCACTTAGACACCAAAATAAAATTATAAAAGCACATGGAGGAGCTCATTGACACTCATTTGCACATGTCTGCCATCCTAGCATCGAGCTCCGCCCTATCCTTTGAAAAAAATTGTGATTCCATAGCCCTCACTGGAAAAAATTGGCCCTTGTTGCGTACCTAGACAGCATGTTGCGCACATGAGGCCTTCATTGTGCATGGGGTATAGTTGTCCAAAATTGGTGTTTGGTCACCAAAATCCATTTTTCAAAGCTCGTCTTCAGTTATTTCATCCTCTAGGCTCTATAAAATGTAAGTTTAATCATTTTCATGCCCTCCTTTGCCTCATATGTCAAGAGATTGATCAAATACTTCTTCTCCTAGGGTTTACATGATTTTCATGGTTTTTATCTTCAAATGGTGAATTTCTGCCCTAAACCCTAGATTACTTCTCCCTGCACCTCTATTTGCAGCTAATACACCATCTCCATCCATCATAAAGCCTTTTCCCCTCATTTTCTATCATTTTCCTCTAAACCCTAGTCTACCCTATCTCTTTCTATGGTAGGCCTATGTTTTGGCCTTTTCCACCCCTCCCCTCACTCATTTCCTAAAATTCCTTCTTCCCCTACTCACTGACATCATCCCCTACCCTCCTAAATTTCCTTAAAAATTTAGGCAACTCCTAAGTCCATCATACCACCTCATTCCCTCAAAACAACATATTTCATTGTTTTTTCTTGCCTTTCACCTAGGGTTTTAAGTATGGAACCTAACTCATCACCATCAGAGAAGAGGAGGTACAACAAGGGGGGGAAGATATTGAGGTTTGAACCCTCTAATTGCAGTGAAATCACCTCCTCCCCATTTTTCATGAAATTCTTTGAAGATCTCAATTGTTTAGGGTTTTGTCAAAGAGTGCAGGAAGTAGGTTACCATGAGCATCTCACAAGTATATTTTCCATCACCTTGAAGGAAGACAAGATCACCATTGTAGGGACTGATTTCATGTTTTCAGTAGATGCCATTTCTCAAGCTACAGGCATACCAAACCACAGTGAAAACCGGCTCAAAGGCATGAAACTAGTGTTGGAAATAATACTGAGAGGGGGGGTGAATTAGTATTAGTAACTCAATAATTTTTCATTTCCATAGGCAGATTTGTATACGCTACTTTAGCTAAGTGAACCAGCGTGTACACGCGACTGTTATTAAGGAAACCAATGTATATGTAGAGAACCTTTTGATTTACCCAATTTATCATGTATTGAACTTTAACCAGTATGTCAGATATTAATTAGACAGTGCAATAAAAGCACAATAAAGCATAAGCATCACACATGAACACCAAGATATAAGGTGGAAACCCAATGTGGGTAAAAACCACCTGCTGTTGTCATCTCTGCCTTCTTTTAATAATAAGAAAAATCTGTTTACAATTTTGTACTGGTGCAGACTTATACCAATACACAGACTTCTACCTGCAGAAGGCTGCAACCTTCTCTCTTTTTCCAGCTACTACTAGAAGGAAGCTACAACCCCCTAGCTCTTGTACTAGCTGATATGTTTGCTGGTACGTAGGCGCCGACCTATAGAAGGTTATGACCTTCTCTCTTCCTCCATGGACCATGTTTCATAAATTTTCAGACTAGATCCATCAACAACATCATAAGTGTAATTCAATCATCAAATATATCTACATTAACCAATCACCTTTTGAACCAACCACAACCAAATCAATCAATCACTTTGACAACCCATCAATCTGATAATTCAGAATACTGTCACCAGAATACCGTAACCATAACCCAGAACTCTGCAACAGCAAACAGCAGTAACTAAAACATATTTTATAAGGTATATGCTACTTTCATGTGTCGAACCTGTGTGTATACACGCTTTTCTCAAAGCCAACCAACATATATATCTGCAAATATTAATTCATAATTATACAGCTATTCCAGACTTCAGTTATACCCAGATCATATCATTTACAGAATAATATATGCGTCAGTATTCAGATCTAGAATATTCATGAGAAAAAACACATAATGATAGTTCATTTTATGCCTTAAGACCCCGATCCATCATTAGATATAGTCCCTCATCATCCACTCAGGTTCATCCTTGGTTCAAATCCAGTAATGCACCATAACCCAATAACCTGCATACTAGATCTCACACTTCATCAAATATTCGATACTTGCACACTTGGCCTAATGATCTTCTCCTCTTTTTATAGTTTTAGGCCTTTCTCAATAACATGGACCAGAACCACTTAGGACCAATACCTTGGACCAAATACCTAGGGTCAATACCTCAGACCAGATACCTTGGACCAATACCATGGACCAAATACTTCGGACCAAAAACTTAGTTTTCCAAGGTATACATGTTTTTCCTTTTGTGAAAGTGTGTGTGTATGTATACGTGACTTGTATATAGTTAACCTGTGTGTATACACGGCTTGGTCAATGGTGAACCTACATATACCTCTCTTTCTTCATTCTGTGAAGACTGATCTATAATTCTTTGTTGTTTACCTGCTATACTATGATCTTTCATCTGAGTGAGTTGCCATCAAGGACAATACTTGTATCATAATGCCAACAATCTCCCCCTTTGGACTTGATGGCGACACCTACACCAAGTCACTCTCCCCCTTTGACATCAAGGGTAAAGGGTCATGCTCCCCCTGAGTACATGATGAAATCTATGATATGCTGAAGTGTACTGATTGAGCTCCCATGATCGAGTCCATGCTCTCCCTGATCACAAGCAAAGTCTGCAAAAAGATGTCCTAAAACATGACTCTATACATACATCCATCTCCCAACCAAGTGGGGATATACCAAATTTGACTTATCCACCCAACCAAGTGGGGAAATACGAATTGTTTATACATGACAAAAACAAGAAACATTACATCATTTATCCCATGCATAGTGGGGTTACAAATTAGGTCTTTTCATGACCTTTACATTAAATGATATACATGATATATGTAAGAGAGACCAAATATCTTAAACAAGACCATGATAGTCATCAACAACTATCATATGATCTGCACCATCAACAACATTTGTCAATAGCATCCAGAACAACAACCTGTATATGTTCATAAATATCATCAACCTGTGTCAAAGTATGTCGGCACTCATCCTCTTGTTCCCTTATCATAACCTTCCATGAATCAACTAAGCATATGTCATATCTCCAAGCGGTAGCACAAAATTATGCACATCATATCATATGTATGTGAAAACACCATAGACATCATTATTAAGAACTGCATGATCTTTCCACAAGAACCTTTATTATAGCATCACTAGGGAACATCCCATATCATCAACCATGATAATCAACATATGTGAGTATCAACCTATCATCATATAGCAAGAACTCATCATCATTGATTAGGTACCGAAGACTTCTAGACATAATGCCAACAGTGCTTTATTAGAAGCATACCATGTTCTCCACCTGAACCTGTTCCACTTGTTCACTATCAGATCTGATCATTGCATATGTCAAAAGAGATATAAAAACATCATCATCAATCAGATATACATTAAGTTATCAACAACTTTAGGAGGACCAATATATTTCCACATGTTATCAGAAGATTGTAACAATCATAAAACAGAGCAGATAATTGACAGAACCATAGTAGACTCCTTTTTCCTGAGTCTGGCCCACTGCTTTTCTTCAAATCAACATATACGCGATTGTACCCACAAAAACCCGCATATGTACGCAACTTCTCTTTGTGAAACTCGGGTATAACAACCTTTCTCTGAAAAATAGGATTTAACAGCAGGATGATGTAGCAACTACTCCCAGCTTTTGCCTGAGATATTCAAATGTCTCTCTGGGCAGTGGTTTCGTGAATATATCAGCAACCTATTCTTTGGAGGGAACATTCTCTAATTTGACCTTTTGTTCAAGCACTTTTTCACGTAGAAAATGATATTTGATGGGTATGTGCTTGGTCTTGGAGTGCATGACTAGATTCTTTGAAATACTGATGGCACTTGTATTATCACATAGAATGGAGATGGGTGGAGTACATGTGATCTGAATGTCTTGCAAGGTTTTCATCTTCCAAAGTAGTTGTGTGCAATAAGATGCAATAGCCACGTATTCTGCTTCAGCTGTAGATAATGCAATTGAACTTTGTTTCTTGTTGAACCAAGACACTAACCTAGAACCCATATAGAATGCACCACCACTAGTGCTTTTTCTGTCATCAACACTTCCTGTCCAATCTGCATCTGTATATGCATGAAGTGTAATATCTGTATCTCTAGGATACCATAAACCAAAGTTATGTGTTCCTTGAAGATATTTGAAAATCCTTTTGACTGCCTGAAGGTGTGATTCCTTTGGATTTTCTTGGAATCTTCCAACTATTCCTACTGCATGCATGATGTCAGGTCGGGTACCTGTTAGATAAAGCAGACTGCCAATCATGGATCTGTAAGTTGGTTGATGTACTGCTGCTGATTCATCATTTGAGCTGAGACTGCATCCTGTTACCATTGGGGTACATACTGGTTTAGAATCTTCCATGCTGTACTTTTTCAAGATCTGTTTGAGATATTTGGTTTGTGAAAGAAAGATACCATCTTTATTTTGTTGAACTTGTAGACAAAGAAAATAGGTAAGCTCACCAAGCAAGGACATTTCAAATTCTTGCTGCATTACTGAAGCAAAATTTTGACTCATGGATTCTTCATTGCTACCAAATATGATATCATCAACATAAACAACAATTATTAGCAATTTATCAGTGTCAATTTTTGTATATAGATTGCTATCTGTTGATCCCTTTGAAAAACCCTGTTGGTGGAGATATTTGTCAAGACGGTAATACCAGGACCTTGGAGCTTGTTTTAAATCATAGAGAGCCTTTTTGAGTTTTCATACAAGTTTTGCATCATTTCCAAGAATGAATCCTTCTCGTTGCTCAATATAGACTTCTTCTTCTAAGTCTCCATTAAGAAAGGCAGATTCTACATCCATTTGGTATACTTTGAATGGCTTCAAGTCTAGAAACAGGTGCAAAAGTTTCTTCAAAATCTATACCTTCTTGTTGAGCATATCCTTTACAAACAAGTCTGGCCTTGTTTCTAATAACTTCTCCATTTTCATTCAACTTGTTTTTGAATATCCATTTAGTTCCTATGATATTTTTATCATGAGGTCTAGGAACTAATTCCCAAGTATTATTCTTATCAATTTACTCAAGTTATTCATTCATGGCCTTGACCCAACATTCATCTTTGCATGCTTCATTTAAATTTTCAGGTTCGGTGGAAGATAGTAATGCTAGATAGCTTGAGGCTTCTGTAATAGTTCTTATTGTCGGCACACCTGCCCCTTTTTCCCCTAAAATTTGAGTTTCTGGATGATTTTTTTGAACATACCTGGGTGGAGTCTTTTCTTCTACTGTTATCTCTTCTTCTAGTGTTTCATTGGTTTCTTCTTTAGAATTAGTGTGATTTGATGTGGGAAAATGATCCTCATCTTCTTCATTGTCATAATCTTCGGTTTTTATTTGTTTTGATTTTTGCATGCTTCATCAACCACAACATCAATACTTTCAATCATTTTCCCAAGTCTTTTATTATAACATTTATATCCTTTACTTCGGGAAGAGTAGCCAAAAAGAATACCTTCATCTGCTCTAGGTTCAAACTTGCCAAGTTTTTCATCAGTCCTTTTGATGTAACATTTGCTTCCAAAAACTTTGAAGTATTTTACAGTAGGAGTCTTACCATACCAAAGTTCATGTGGAGTTTGAGTGCTATTTACTCAAACATTTGCTTGGTTGAGAATAGTGACGGCAGCGAATGCAGCTTCACCCCAGATGGATGCAGGAGTTCCAGATTCATCTAGCATAGCTTGAGCCATTTTTTGAATAGTTATGTTCATCCTTTCTACCACTCCGTTTTTCTGAGGAGTCCTTGCGGTGGAGAAATGCCCTTTTATTCCATGTTGTTCACAAAAGTCAAAGAATTCATTCGAGGTAAATTCCCCTCCTCGATCAGATCTGAGGCATTTGATTTTGCGATCTGATTCATTTTCAACCAAATATTTGAAGGCTTTGAATTCTTCAAATGCTTCATCTTTATGCTTTAGAATACCTATCCAACACATTCTAGAAAAATCATCAATGATTAATATAAAGTATTCTTCTCCACGAGGTGACTTTTTCCTTGATGGTCCACATAAATCAGTATGAACAAGTTCAAGAGGCTTACTAGCTGACCCTTCCTTTTCGACGAAGTGAGATCTGGTTTGCTTACCGAATTGACATGATTTGCATATAGTATTTTTAGGAATGTTGATATCTGGAAGATCACGAACAACCTGGAATCTGCATGCTTTTCGTATTTGAGAAAAGCTTAGATGTCCCAATATTATGTGCCATAGCTAGTTTTCATCATTTTTGCTTAGATAGCACTGTTGTTATCCTCCCTTGAGTATGTATAGGTTGTTTGGAGTTCTTGTACCTTTGATCATGGTTTCTCTTGTATCAAGCTCACGAAGAACACATCCATTTGATCGAAACACCACTTCATTTCCTTGATCACACATTTGACTCACACTCAACAGGTTATGCTTTAAACCATCAACATACATAACATTCCCAGCTTCAACTTTTTCTTTAAAGAAAACAGAGCCTTTACCTTTTATGACAACATGAGTGTCATTTCCAAATGAGACATTCTTTTCCTTTTCTAAGGCATTATATGAGTGTAGCTTTTCTTTGTCACCTGTCATGTGTTTTGAGCATCCACTGTCGATGTACCAATGGTTTTCTTGTCCTTCTGCATACAAGGCTATACCACATCTTTCTGTTTGTGGTTCTTTCTTTCTCCATATTTTGGGATTTAATGGAGTTTGCTCCTTTTGAGATATTTTTCGAAATTTACTCATGCATTCAGATTCTTCATCTCCAAAGTTGTTACAGATTGAGCATTCTATTTCATTTTCAAGAAGAGAAAATTTATTATAGGAACTTTTCTTGATCCCTGTCACATTCCTTTGATTTCGTGCTTCTCTAGCCATGATGGTTTTGTAAGCAACACATTGAACAACTTTGTGTCCAAAATTATGGCATGAGAAACATTGACCATTAAAGAAGTTCCTACGATTATCGAATCTATTGATCTGGTGATTGTAGTTTCTATTCATCTTTGAAACAAATTGAGTATGATTTACCTAAGTTTGGTTGTGACTTCTGTTTATCCTTGGAGCAAACTGAGCTTGATTTACCTGGTGATCTGCCTTATGCCTTTACTGGCGATTGTCATACTGTTCACTGTTATTTGTTGCATCAAGCTAGCTTTTAGTGGAGGTTGACGACTTCTGTGATTGAGGTTCTTCTTCAGTATATCCAAGACCTGTCTTTATCAGAGGAGAACGTTGCACTTTGATAATTTCATTTAAGGTTTCTGATCCTTTAGCAAATCTAAGATTGAGAGATTTTGTTTTCTCAAGATCCTTTCTTAGACCCACAATTTCACATTCTAGTTTTTCATTGTGTTTTTCTCTTTCAGCAAGTTGATATGTCAAGGTATCTATAATCATATTCTTTTCTTCTAAACAGATTTTGAGTTTAGAAATTTCTTCATGAAGTTCATCTTCTTCTAAAGCATCAAAAAATTTATCATCTTCATAAGCCATTAGAAGTCTATAGTCATTACTATTTTCATCTTCATCACTATTTGATAATCCATCACTATCTTCATGAGTATAGTAGCTCTTTTTACTTACGCTTTGTTTTCTATTCCATTTTGCAGATTCCTTCCCTTTATCATATTTATCTTTATGAGGACATTTGGCATCATAATGACCAACTTTACCATAGGAAAAACATTTGAAAGGTAGTTTACCTCTAAATATTCCTGAACCCCGTTGAAGCTTCTTGACAAAATTTACTTCATCATCTTCTTCTGAAATATGTCCTGATTCATTGAGTTCTTCTTTTCCTTTGCTGAAGCTTTAAATGCAGCTTCTCTCATATCTGATGGGCCTCCTTTTCTCATCTCAAAGGCAGTTAAGATTCTGTGAAGCTGTGTCATAGTAATAGTTTGCAGATCCTATTTTTCTTCTGTGGCAGATACTTTTGATTCAAATTTAGCAGACAAGGATCTTAAAACTTTCTCAAATAAGGTAACTTCCTTTATCTCTTCACCCAGATTTTTCATGCAATTAACAACCTCATCTATACGTAAGAAGTAACTGGCAATACTTTCATCATTGTGCATCTTAAGAGTTTCATATTGAATTATGAGAGTTTGTAGTTTAGCACGTTTTACCTGAGAGTCTCCTTCGTAGCTTAGAACAATTTTGTCCCATATTTCTTTGGTTGATTTGAGCTACATAACTTTGACAAACTCTGATTGTGACAGACTTCCCAATAATGTATTGACAGCCTTGGCATTGGTTTCATATTTATTTTTACCTGTCGTATTTGTAGGAATTGCTGATGGAAATGTATATCCTCCTTCCACGATTTCCCAGACATCTGTTCCAAGTGATTGAAGGTAGGTTGTGGTTCTTATCTTCCAATAAACAAAGTTTCTCCCATCAAAGATTGGCGGTCTGATGGATCCCCCGCTTTCTTGATTACTCATGATGATGGATCTTCCTTCAAGCGATCAAGCTTCTTCAGAAGGACCTGCTCTGATACCAATTGTTGGAAATAATACTGAGAGGGGGGGGGGGGGGGGGGTGAATCAGTTTTAGTAACTCAATAATTTTTCATTTCCATAGGAAAATTTGTATACACTACTTTAGGTAAGTGAACCAGTGTGTACACACGATTGTTATTAAGGCAACCAACGTATATGTAGAGAACCTTTTGATTTACCAAATTTATCATGTATTGAACTTTAACCAGTAGGTCAGATATTAATTAGACAGTGCAGTAAAAGTAGAATAAAGCATAAGAATCACACATGAACACCAAGATATAAGGTGGAAACGCAATGTGGGTAAAAACCACCTGCTGTTGTCATCTTTGTCTTCTTTTAATAATAAGAAAAATCTGTTTACAATTTTGTACTGGTGCAGACTTATACTAGTACGCAAGCTTCTACCTGCAGAAGGCTGCAACCTTCTCTCGTTTTCCAGCTACTACTAGAAGGGAGCTACAACCCCCTAGCTCTTGTACTAGCCGATATGTTTTCTAGTACGTAGGCACCGACCTATAGAAGGTTATGACATTCTCTCTTCCTCCACAGACCACATTCCATAAATTTTCAGACTGGATCCATCAACAACATCATAAGTGTAATTCAATCATCAAATATATCTGCATCAACCAATCACCTTTTGAACCAACCACAACTGAATCAATCAATCACTTTGACAACCCATCAATCTGATAATTCAGAATATTGTCACCAGAATACAATAACCAGAACCCAGAACTTTGCAACAACAAACAGCAGCAACTAAAACATATTTTATAAGGTATACGCTACTTTCATGTGTCAAATCTGCATGTATACGCGCTTTTCTCAAAGCCAACCATCATATACATCTGCAAATATTAATTCATAATTCTGTAGCTATTCCAAACTTCAATTATGCCCAGATCATATCATTTACAGAATAATATATACGTCAGTATTCAAATCTATAATATTCATGAGCAAAAACACATAATGATAGTTCATTTTACGCCTTAAGATCTCGATCCATCATTAGATCTAGTCCCTCATCATCCGCTCAGGTTAATCCTTGGTTCAAATCCAGCAATGCACCATAATCCAATAACCTGCATACTAGATCTCACGCTTCATTAGATATTTGATACTTGCACACTTGGCTTAATGATCTTCTCCTCCTTTTATAGTTTTAGGCCTTTCCCAATACCATGGACCAAAACCACTTAGGACCAATACCTTGGACCAAATACCTAGGGTCAATACCTCGGACCAGATACCTTGGACCAAACCATGGATCAAAATACCATGGACCAAATACTTCAGACCAAAAACTTAGTTTTCCAAGGTATACGCACTTTTCCTTTTGTGAAAATGCATGTGTACGTATACGCGACTTGTATGCAGTTAACCTACGTGTATACACGGCTTGGTCAATGGTGAACCTGCGTATACGTCTCTTTCTTCATTTTGTGAGGACTGATATGTAATTCTTTACTGTTTACCTGCTATACTGTGATCTTTCATCTGAGTGAGTTGCCATCAAGGACAATACCTGTATCATAATGCCAACAACTAGACCTATAAGAGTACAAACCCTACTTGAAATCACAATACAAAGGAGCTCACTCACATGTTTTTCCATTCAGATACTTGTTGGAGAGATATGAACCATGCATATTTTCTAGCCTATATCAATACCACATAAGGCTATTCATGCACTTTACAACTACCAAGTCTCTCAATTTGTGCAGCAACTTGTATAGGAGCCTAGCCAAAATGTCTGAAAGGGTGCAATTGAAAGGAAAAGAACATTACCCCAACTTCTTTCACCATATCCTGATAAAGGTTATGGTACTCCATTAGTTTGCAGAGAAGAACATGACATGGGACACCTTCATTGAGGCAGCCTTGAAAATGCATATAACCACTTCACCAAGCCAGAACCAAACCATGTCAGCACAACCCATGGAGGTGGGTTCACCAAGCAAACATGATGAGGTTTCCAAGGCACCTAGTCCTGAGGTGACCAAGACATATCAGACAGGCAAAAGGCTTGTGTTTTCTCCTCAAATTGAGGAAGGGGCCAAGCCTACTTCATTAGAAGAACAAGGATCACCATCACATCATGAGGCTTCTTTGCATGATGAGGAGCCCATTGAGCATGACTTTGACCTAGTTGACTTGGAGGCACAAGATGAGCATAAAACCCAGAAACAAGTCATCAAATAGAATGATTCTAAGATCATGGATCTCAAGGACAATTTGGCAAGGGCCAAATTCATCATTTCATTCCTTGAGCAAGAAAATAGTCAACTTAAGCAAAGCAACTAGTCACAGAGAAAGAGAAATTCAAGGCCAAGAAGCAAGAGATGAAAGGCAAGGAAGTGGTGGACCATGAGGACACTGAGAAGCATGAAGTACATGTGTCAAGGAAGAGACCAAGGACAATGGGGCTTAGGAAGGCACTTCAGAAGGAAAGAGAACAAAATCCACCAATGAAGAATTGACCTTTGAAGGGAGCATTGCCATGGAAATAAATGAGGACAGGGAGTTTTTTCTTAACAAAGTAAATTTCCACGTTGAGAATCTCCTTGAAAACGCCAATAGGAATAACAAGTTGCAAAGGAAAATGGCCATCCACTACCACAAGGAAAATCAACTTTGCAAGGGCAAAATCAAGGAGTTGAAGGCCAAACTAGATGAAACCCTAATCAGCCAAGAGGAGAAGGGTAAGTTATATTTGCTTGCTGATGCATCCATGGTTGCATAACATACCTCATCAGGCATCTCTGGACAAATTTTGGGATGATTTGGAGAAAATTTTTTGTTTTGGTGCAGACTTGCAATTTTTGGCAATTTCTGTCTAGGAGCACAGTGAGCTCATGCTGCACTTCTTCCTCAAGGCTCCAAATGATGGAAAATCAGAATTTTTGGAAAGCTTATGACCCCCTCTCAAAACCCATTTGCCCACTTTCCTGGTCCAGGGTTGATTTTTTGAGAAATTTGCAAAAAAGAGGCCAAAAATCACCTTTCTGCCCCTCTTTTTTCCATTTCGTTGCGCACCTAGGGACACCTTGGAAGAATGTCCATATCTCCCAAAAATGGGTCATTTTGAGTGCAAAAATACTCTAAAGACATCTAAACTCTCCCAAATTTCCAGAACAGGCTTCATATCTGGGTTTGGACTTCAAAAAGACACTCAAAAATTGACTCCAACAGCTCACTATGCACCTCAAAATTTTTGATATTTTTGTAAAACTTTCACTGTGTAATTTTTTGTAATTCCTAGTTCAACTTTGGTAAAATTCAAAAGGGTGATGTAAATGATGTAATTGAGTAATATGATGTAAATATGATGTAATAATGGGTGGTTATTCTTTGTAAAATTTTTTGATGTAAATTTGGCCCCATTTATGAGAGAGGTTGGAGTCAAAGTTAATTGTAGAAGTTGTTTTTAACTTTCCTAGACATTAGGGTTTGGTTGGAACACCTCATGGAACAGTTCCTAGACTCATTGATTCGATCCCTAAGAGTGGGGAGAGGTTATTTTGGTATTTATGTATCAATTTCTCAGTCATAGAACAGGTTGGACTTGAGGAGAGAGAACAATTGTAGCTTGTACTTGGACATTTTCTAGAAATCAAAGGATACAATTTGCAGCTATTATCTAGGAATTCATGTGCAGTAAGTTTGTGATGTTTTTTTTTCTCTGTTATAGCTTTATATAAAATATACTCATCTTCTCTTTCCATTCATCAACTCTTCAATGTTTTTCCTTACATTGTGTAAACAAAATTCTTTACATTAATCTTTGTTTTGATGGAAAAATCATTATGTGTTTCTTTCTTGCTTAATGAATTCATGTTTCATGCTCATTAAGACCTTTAGCTTCTTATGAACACTACACTACACCAACAAACCCTAAGATCCATCACAAAAGTATTTCTACCTTACTCCTTTATATCTTTGTTGTTGTAACCCTTTGATCCTGTTAACCTAGCTACTTGGTTTTTTTCTCTTATCCAGCAACAAAACTGTAAATTTTCCAAAACCTACCTGAGCTTAGCTATCTAGCCTAAAATCCTTTACATTCCAGTCATCTCTTGGTTGTGATTTCATAGAGAGAGCCCTCTCTGGTTTGGTAGGGCTAGCTACCAAACTAAAAGCTTAGCATGTGGTTACCTTCATCGATCTCCTCTCAGCCTGGGATATTGTGGAGGATAACATGCTGTAGAATACTAATTTTTGATGCAGAAAATCAATTTTTGGCTATAAAAACATAATATCAAACACATTGACCAATCCACAATGGAAATTAATCATGAGGATTTATAACCAAAGAAAACAATAAAAATGATTAGACATCGTAGGCAAAGGGAAACACTTTCTTTGTTTCTCTAGAGATTGAGGATGTGAATATGGAAATTGGGACTTGCACCTCCCAATATGGCAAGACCATTCATTGTTTGTAAACTTATCACCTTGTGAATGGTATGTTCCATAAAAGGACACAAAGGGTGTTGCTAATAGCTTGTTGACGGTGTTGGAAGCCAACAACAGGGGAGAGGGTTTCCCCGATGTGAAGTCTCAACTAGACCCCACACTGTTTGGAGTAGGAGTCCCAACCGGAATACGATCAGTTGCCAAAGTGGTGGTTTTAATTATGCACCTTGGCTGCAACAAACATATATAACTATCTATACATGACTTTGGTGGAAACAAGTGTATAACTTTGTGAAGTGTCAAGTGTAGTGCATGAGAGGTTCCATCACATCAAAGGGAGGAAAAGTGAGCCCCTTAGAAGCATGTAATAATACTTAGCTAAAAAGAGGCACGAGAAATAAAAAAGAATCATTAGTTAACCTGAAAAATAGTTCACAATATAACAATGGTCGAAATAAGATAACAACACGCGTTCAACGAGATTCATACTAAAGAAAATCAATTAGTTCATAATCATTAGCATAAATGAAATAACATGTATCACAAATATAAAAAGAGTAATATTACTACGTCCACAACATATGCATGAAGATGTGTCAGCTCTGATATTTATTAAAAGTGAAAGTTCCAGGCATACATTTACAATTGACAAGACACTAGCCCCAATAGTGGAACATGAAGCCAACACTTGTTTCTATAAAGAAAGATAATCCTCTTATGTTAAGCAGGAGAAGCTGAGGCTCCAAAAAAGAGCTCCCAAGATTTTCCAATTCCAAGCCCTTTGCATGAGTTATGAGGGTGTATAGCATATGAAATGACCATTCATCTCCATTTGTGACCTTTGGACTCCCCTCATGACTCTTTGACTTCTTTGTCTTTTACTAACTAATGATTGTTCACATTCCACAATTGATACTTGGACTTCCACTTGTATATTTATTTCAATACAATATTACAAAAACCCATATGAGACAAAATGGGTAGATCCTAATATGAAAAAATAACATATTAAACTTGAGTTTGAGGAAACTCTAGCTCAACAACTTCAACTTCTAGATCTTCAGTCACATAGTGGTGCCAAGCTTTATATTGTGTGATGATCTCCTCAAGCTTTGTGAGAAGATTAACTTGAAAGTGGACTTTATCTTCAGTAAGAACAACATGGTGTTGATCTTAGTAGGACCACCAATGTACTTCTGCATGTTATGTTTATTAGTTTCCAGGCCCTCTTTGTTAGCAATCTGCTTCAATTGGTCCAAGTATTCTGAAACTTATTTCTTGTATGACCGCATTTCTTCCTTTTGCTTCTAAAAATGTCTCGACTCAAGGGATATTATGATATTTCACCATAGAATCCACACTATTGTAAAATTGTGCATAAGAGGAAAATATGTTTCCTATGAAAGTGTTGAGTTGTTTAATGCTTTGTATAAGGATCTGGACTTCAGCTTTCTCCAACTCATCTTGTTGTATTGTTTTCTTAACCAACTCAATTGACACACCTATGTACATCATTCCCCATTCATTTACTTCAGTGATAGCTGCGTGAATGACTTTGAGAGATTTTGCATTATTCCTTGATTTCCTCTGCATGTCATGCAAGGGGACAACTACTTTGTGCATGGTGACCAACTCCTCATAGAGACTCCTCATAGTTTCTCCCAATGCTAGTACTTTACCAAGTATAGCTTCCTAAAGCTCTTCTAAGTACACCTATGCAGGAGCTATCTTCTGGGTCTACGCTTGGAGGTTTTCTATTTGTTGCCTCACAACTTCTAAATTATTTTTCATTTGTCTATTCTCAACCATCAATTACTCTGTGTTTTCATTAGAAGCTCCTGCAAAGGCCAAGTTAGTTGTGGCAATTGTTGGAAAATGTAACTATGTTCGGTCTTCAATAATGTACTTGAGTCATCATGTAATGTACTTGTCAAAATAATAAAGAAAATAACTTTTATTATTATTATTGTGACTTATTAAAGCATGGGTTTCATGCTTAGGTCACCTTTCTTTAGGTCAAAGTCCCCATTGAGGACTTCTAGGATTTATTCTGAGTCTATAGAACTATTGTACATTTAAAGAGACCCTTCTTGGGCTTTTGAATCATGTAAAAGGGTTAAGTATTGAGTCAAATATGAATTATATAACCTCCACACCATGTTGGCCTAAGGGAATGTCAAGTTGGCCTAAGGACCCTTTTCGACCCCACAAGAAGCCTATAAAAGGAAGCACCTTAAATTCACTTTAAGCATCACTCTCTCATCAAGTTCAGTTCTCTTGTCACTGGGAAGAAGCACGAAAATCTCTTGTTTCTGGGTAGAAGTTCGAGGTTCTCTTGTAGCTGGGAAAGTCTGTTTTTGGGAAGCCAAAGTGTTAAATTGGCAACTAGGGCCAAACTCCATGTGGGTCGGCTTATTTATGGAAGCTGATATTTTTATTGGATCCCTCTCGTCGAGAGGTGTAGGATTGATCCAAAGATCATCCGATTTCGATAAGTATTTATGGAGATATGAATTTATTTTGTTTATATAATTATTATCAAGCCGACCAGCTCTTATGTAGGCTCTAGAAGCCCAAACGTCATGTCTATTCAATCATCCACCTTTAGTATAAATAAGAGAGGATTTGGAGTCATTAGTGCAATGCATTCTTCAAGTGATCTCCTCTTCTCCACGTCTTGGGTTATTGGTGAAGGAGAGACACTAAGAAGAATATGCTGGCCTTGGATGATGCCCTAGCTCTCACGCAGATATGGAGCAACTACGTACAACAATCTCTAATCCGTTGGCAATGGAGACCTAAACGCACAGCAAATACTCTATAGGTTGTCATGCACATACGTAAGATCAGGAAGACTTACACGCTGGAGACTCACATGCTGTTAAGGTAAACGTAGTCATGATTGCATATACGTTGGGCATTATATATACGCTGTTCAATACGCTGTGTGTAAGTTCATACGCTGGCAAATGAATATGTATATGAAGCAAACAACAATACAGTCATACCCATAGCATCTGAACGGAGCAAATGACAATAAAGTCATACGCTGTCATGTCATCGCAGTCACTGGAACTCACACGTGTATACACCCTCATATAAGAACTCATTCATATATACTCGCAGTCCTGTTCATGATACACGCAGTCCAGTAATATGTTGTTCACGGTTCACACGCAGATTATGGAATCATGTAATACGTTGTTCATGGAGTAATACGTTGTTCATGAGCCGCAGTGATGAAGAGGTGTCGTAATACAACGCATGGTAATCTACACGATGTTCATGATCGGATTCAACAACGCTGTATCTACACGCTGTTTAGGACGCAGGCAAAGATGCATGAACACATACAGATATATATATATATATACCTTGTCTAGAAACACACAATATGGGAATGAAGGAATATGGATATACGCGATCATGAAGGAAGTAAAACCCTACGCTATTCGTGGAAACAAATAATCTGCAATACGCACTGTAATACATGCAGGTAGATACGCAGCAACTTCATGAATGTATGAATGTATGTGGATACGCAGCAAAAGCAACTCCATGAATATATATATACAGATGGATACGTAGCAACTCTATATATATATATATATATATATATATATATACGCTTCAGAATGGAACGCTGATATATATACAAGTCATATTCATTATGGGATGCTGTCATATTGATGATGTATGGAATGCAAATGTATACAAGTTAAGGCAGCACATAAATGAACACAGTCAAGGCAGCAAAGTAAGGAACACAATGTATGAAATGTTTTCATATAGACAGTCAACATATTAACGCAGTCAATGAGAAGCTGTGATGATCAGTGATAAAGTCATGATCTAGTTCTTGTGAAATCATGATCTCGATATAAAGATCACCTCTGGGATAATTTTAAAGGGACTGTCATGGTGCAGCAGTGATGATAACAATAGTACTGAAGATATCAGTGATGAAGTACAACACAGGGCTGCATGATGATGGAGGATGCTGCATCATGGTCAGCATGATGCAGATTATGGACAGCATGATGTATGGGCAGCATGATGTATGAGATCATGAGCAGCATGGTCATGATGATGCAGCAAGATGGTGCTACACAGTAAGGT
Source organism: Pinus tabuliformis (assembly GCA_031772625.1). Lineage (NCBI taxonomy): Eukaryota > Viridiplantae > Streptophyta > Pinopsida > Pinales > Pinaceae > Pinus > Pinus tabuliformis. Next base: position 94,869,910 of record CM062805.1, on the reverse strand, counting down.
GCAACAAATGGATGAAATGCAGCACAATGATAGGTGAAGGAGTCACCTTAAGAATCAGTTGAAGTAGAATGTCTTCAACTGATCTCATAATTATACGAAATGATCTATGCTAGATCTAGATAAGTCAAAGTGTTGACTTCTGTTTTAAATGTAATCTCTCTCTCTTTCTCTGCTGAACTTTGAAGATAAAAGAAGATTTGATCAAAGGGTTTCCCCACACATTGTGGGGTTTGTCCCTGGCTCACGCCATATCTTGTGTCCTCTTGTCTTGGCTTGTCTTCTGCGTTTTATATTTATGTTCTATCTGCAGTTTATCTTAATGCTGATGTGATTGCTAACTGTGAAAATTTAAATAAATTGCTCTAGCATAGAACATACCCAAAAATTGACATGGTATCAGAGCTAAGGTGAAGACAATGCCCAAGCAAGAGTGAAAGAGCAATCACTGAAGACAGTTGGGACAAGACAGAAGGATCAATGGGTTCCTCATAATTCACCTAGGGTGAAGTCAAAGCAGAGAATGTTATCAGAATGGCGCAGCGAAAGATTCTGATGGTCCATCTTAAGATCACTTCATTGGGAAGTTCGGATCTAAGGGTGGAAGAAAAGGCGGATGCCTTGCTGAAATAAGTTCGGCCGTTATACAAAGGAGTGTCAGAATGGCAGAGACACATACCTTGATAACAATCATTCCTGGGACATCTTCTATGATCAAAAGAATGACTGGTAATGCAGGTCATCAAGGAAATGGTCGACTCTTCCACGAAAGCAAGGAACCCCAAAATCTCTTTTATGTACCTGATCACAAGAAGAACCTGATGTCCATCTTGGAAATGGAAGTCAAAGGTTACAGGATGGAACTTATCGATGGAAAGGTACATGTTTGAAAAAAAAAAGATCTTTCAAAGATGTTTTTGAGTTCAGGGTTGTATCAAGTTGCAGGAAGTCCACTGGGGACCATGTCCATTGACTCAGCACTGGAGGTCTGTGAGTCAAAAGGTGACTCGGATGCCTGAATTCAAAAAGGATCATGAAGGTACATGTCTGAGATGCACGGAAGGAAAATCTTATAAGGGGACCATTCCCCTCATGCAGTAGGTCCAGAGGCTTGGAACAACCCGAGGAGTTTTGAGACTCGTGATCGGGAATCTCATGTATACAGGTGGAAGAAAGCCCTTTATTGCTTGAAGCAAAACACCTCGGGCGTAGTATGAGAGGATTGATAGCTGTCTAATGCAGCTAAGACTCACTAGGAGTGAAACCGATCCAAACCATTACTCGAAGGTTGTGGATGATAAACCTCTCGTACCGGCACGTATGTCTGACAGGTGCAGACCCTCTCATTTATAGGAGACAGAGGGAGTTGGATTCTGAATGTGGAAAGATAAGTTGCAAGCCTGTGACTACCTCGAGGATCTTAACTTTCAAGAAGTTATATGGTAGTGATGTCGGACCTGATTTGGGAATGCCTTTGAAATTCATAAACTCATTCGCATTGATGTTCTTGGAGAACCTCCGTTCAGACATATGTGTTGCAGTTAGCATGGTGAGCTCATATTTGGTTGAGCCTCACTGGATTGGTGCCAAGAATCTTCTGAGATATCTTCAGGGGCACAATCTCTCATGGATTGAGATACACTGCCGAAAATATGAAACCACATGATTATTCGAATGATGAGTGGGCAGGCAGTGTAGAGGATCACTAGAGCACTTTTCAGTGTTGGTTCTCTTTGGATTCTGCTTCGATGCAGGAAGCAGAAGTCGGTCACTATAAGCACCGCCAAGACCGAATACATGGCTACGAGTATGATCTCGTATGAAGCTGCATGGTTGCGGAATTTCTTATGTTAGCTGTTTTTCTCTGTGACAACCAGAGGTGTGATTCGATTATTGAGGAATCCTGTATTCGACAATTGCTCCAGCAGACATACATCATATACTGCCTTATCTGGCATATGGAAAGTCGATGAGCAAGGAGGCTCCATCGCACTGAGATGATATACAGGTCGCTAAAGCCTCGGGGGAAAGATCAAATTTGTGATTTTCCCGAATGACTTGGAGTCATCAAGAGACCTTTGTAAAAGGGTCCTGCATGTTGCATACATTGAGCTCTAGGAGCTCTGGGGGGCTTGCAGTTCTACTGGAGCAACATACGACCACAGGGTGACTCACCCTCCCCTGGTGGTGCGCACTGGAACAAGATGATTCGCTCTCTTGTGGGACAAGATGATTCGCTCTCTTGTGGAACAGGATGATTTGCTCTCCTGTGTAGCAGGATTGATGTGTTCTCCTGTGAGGCCTGGATTGATGTGTTCTCCATGGCGGCCTGGATTGATGTGTTCTCCATGGCGATTGTAGCAGGATTGATGTGTTCTCCTGTGAGGACAGGATTGATTAAGTTCTCCTGTCGAGGCATCCTACCCATGCAGTCTGGGACTCATGGGAAGTACCTCTCATCTGATCAATAAGCAGGGAAATGAAGTTAGGGACCATAGTAGTACCGATGGACGCATCGTTGTATCTACCGTACTCCCTACACTAGGATGTCCTCCATTGATCTGGGATCAATGATACTGGTCTGGGACCAGTGGTAGGAGTTGTACATACTATGACGCTGACTTTGGGTCGGCTGAGACTGGTCTGGGAGCAGTGGTACATACTCTGAGACTGACTTCGTGTCAGTGCATTACTGGTCTAAGACCAGTGAGAGTGGTACATTCTATGACGCTGACTTCGGGTCCGCTGAGACTGGTCTGGGACCAGTGGTACACTCTCTGAAACTGCGATACTGGTCTGGGACCAGTAGTAGGAGTGGCACCTACTATGATGCTGACTTTGGGTCGGTTGAGACTGGTCTGGGACAAGTGGTACGCACTATGAGTCTGACTTCGGGTCAGTGGAGAATGGTATGAGACATTCTCGATCAATTCTTCTTCTTCATAGTTCAGCAGAGCTGAGCAGAGCAGAGCTAGCAGAACCAGCAGCGCTGAGCAGAGCAGAGCTAGCAGAACCAGCAGCGCTGAGCTAAGCAAAGCAGAGCAGAGCTAGCAGAGCCAAAGAGCTGAGCAGAGCAGAGCTAGCAGAGCCAGCAGAGCTGAGTAGAGCAAAGCAAAGCCAGCAGAGCTGAGCAGAGTAGAGCAGAGCCAGCAGAGCTGAGCAAAGATGGGTAGAGAAGTGCAGGGCACTGATGGCAGAGATAGTACAGTCGGACATATGGATCAGCAGATGGAGTTCCCCCTAGTTGAGAGGGAGTGTTAAATTGGAAACTAGGGCCAAACTCCATGTGGGTCGGCTTATTTATGGCAGCTGATATTTTTATTGGATCCTTCTCGTCGACAGGTGTAGGATTGATCCAAAGATCATCTGATTCCGATAAGTATTTATGGAGATATGAATTTATTTTGTTTATATAATTATTATCAAGCCGACCAGCTCTTATGTAGGCTCTAGAAGCACAAACGTCATGTCTATTCAATCATCCACCTTTAGTATAAATAAGAGAGGATTTGGAGTCATTAGTGCAACGCATTCTTCAAGTGATCTCCTCCTCTCCACGTCTTGGGTTATTGGTGAAGGAGAGACACTAAGAAGAATATGCTGGCCTTGGATGATGCCCTAGCTCTCACGCAGATATGGAGCAACTACGTACAACAATCTCTAATCCGTTGGTAATGGAGACCTAAACGCACAACAAATCCTCTGTAGGTTGTCATGCACATACGTAAGATCAGGAAGACTTACACGCTGGAGACTCACATGTTGTTAAGGTAAACGTAGTCATGATTGCATATACGTTGGGCATTATATATACGCTGTTCAATACGCTGTGTGTAAGTTCATACGCTGGCAAATGAATATGTATATGAAGCAAACAACAATACAGTCATACCCATAGCATCTGAACAGAGCAAATGAGAATAAATTCATACACTGTCATGTCATCGCAGTCACTGGAACTCACACGTGTATACACCCTCATATAAGAACTCATTCATATATACTCGCATTCCTGTTCATGATACACGCAGTCCAGTAATATGTTGTTCACGGTTCACATGCAGATTATGGAATCATGTAATACGCTGTTCATGGAGTAATACGTTGTTCATGAGCCGCAGTGATGAAGAGGTGCCGTAATACAACGCATGGTAATCTACACGATGTTCATGATCGGATTCAACAACGCGGTATCTACACGCTGTTTAGGACGCAGGCAAAGATGCATGAACACATACAGATATATATATATATATATATATATATATATATATATATATATATACGTTGTCTAGAAACACGCAATATGGGAATGAAGGAATATGGATATACGCGGTCATGAAGGAAGTAAAACCCTACGCTGTTCGTGGAAACATATAATCTGGAATACGCACTGTAATACATGCAGGTAGATACGCAGCAACTTCATGAATGTATGAATGTATGTGGATACGCAGCAAAAGCAACTCCATGAATATATATATATACAGATGGATACGTAGCAACTCAATATATATATATATATATATATATATATATACGCTTCAGAATGGAACGCTGATATATATACAAGTCATATTCATTATGGGACGCTGTCATATTGATGATGTATGGAATGCAGATGTATACAAGTTAAGGCAGCACATAAATGAACACAGTCAAGGCAGCAAAGTAAGGAACACGATGTATGAAATGTTGTCATATAGACAGTCAGCATATTAACGCAGTCAATGAGAAGCTGTGATGATCAGTGACAAAGTCATGATCTAGTTCTTGTGAAATCATGATCTCGATATAAAGATCACCTCTGGGATAATTTTAAAGGGACTGTCATGGTGCAACAATGATGATAACAATAGTACTGAAGATATCAGTGATGAAGTACAACACAGGGCTGCATGATGATGGAGGATGCTGCATCATGGTCAGCATGATGCAGATTATGGACAGCATGATGTATGGGCAGCATGATGTATGAGATCATGAGCAGCATGGTCATGATGATGCAGCAAGATGGTGCTACACAGTAAGGTGCAGCAAATGGATGAAATGCAGCACAATGATAGGTGAAGGAGTCACCTTAAGAATCAGTTGAAGCAGAATGTCTTCAACTGATCTCATCATTATACGAAATGATCTATGCTAGATCTAGATAAGTCAAAGTGTTGACTTCTGTTTTAAATGTAATCTCTCTCTCTTTCTCTGCTGAACTTTGAAGATAAAAGAAGATTTGATCAAAGGGTTTCCCCACACATTGTGGGGTTTGTCCCTGGCTCACGCCATATCTTGTGTCCTCTTGTCTTGGCTTGTCTTCTGCATTTTATATTTATGTTCTATCTGCAGTTTATCTTAATGCTGATGTGATTGCTAACTGTGAAAATTTAAATAAATTGCTCTAGCATAGAACATACCCAAAAATTAACACAAAGTGAGTGTGAGTTTGGGGAAGTCTAAGGACTAGTAGCTTTACATGTCTTCTTTGTGATTCTTGGGGATTTAGTTTTGGGGATTTCTTGTAGCTTTACATGTCTTCTTTGTGATTGAGTTTGGGGTCAAGTTAATGACTAAGTTGTGATTGAATTTGATTTATTTGTTTGTATAAAATCTAGGATTTGTATGAATCCCTAGTGAGAAGTCTAACATATGTGTTTTGAAAGGTTGTTAGATAATTTTTAGATCTATATTTGTATGAATTGTTTCTAGGGTTTTTTGTAAATGTAACTATGTTCAGTCTTCAATAATGTACTTGAGTCATCATGTAATATAATTGTCAATATAATAAAGAAAAGAATTTTTATTATTATTATTGTGACTTATTAAATCATAGGTTTCATGTTTGGGTTGCCTTTTTTAAGCTCAAATTCCCCATTTATGACTTCTAAGATTTATTCTGAGTCTACAGAATTATTGTACATTTAAAGAGACCCTTCCTGGGCTTTTGAATCATGTAAAAAGGTTAAGTATTGAGTCAAATATGAATTATGTAACCTCCACACCATGTCGGCCTAAGGGAATGTCAAGTCGGCCTAAGGACCCTATTCGACCCCACAAGAAGCATATAAAAGGAAGCACAACAAATTCATTTGAATAATCACTCTCTCATTAAGTTTGAATTCTCTTGTAGTTGGGAAGAAGTGCGAAAATCTCTTGGTGTTGGGCAGAAGTGTGAAGTTCTCTTGTAGCTGGGAAAGTTTGTTGTCGAGAAGCCGAAGAGAGTGTGAGTTTGGGGGATTCTAAGGAGACAAGGAAAATCAAAATTTTGGTGTCTTTCTCTCAATGTTTCGTGCCCTAGATTGGGAGATCAAAGTCTTCCAAGTTTCACAATTTCCTGAAGCTGCCAATTGTCATAAGTTGTTACATAGTCGAAGCTGATGGGAAGAGGTCGAAATTCAGGGAGGCTAACTTTGTGTGGAGGGAAGGTCTGGTATTGGTCTAGGGTGAATATTCTCAAAGAATATTATTTAAAGGAAGAATTATTTTGACTGGGTTTTCCCCTCGAGGGGGGGTTTCCCTGGCATGTGCCTGCATCTGGTGTCTACTATTTTATGTATTGTTGCTTTTGTTAATTGCTTGATGAACTAAATAAATAAGATATAAAGAATCATAATAATAAGAAAGATCACAAGTAATTATCAATATCAAGAAAATATTTACTACCTTTCTGATTTTCCAACGGCAATAGCTTCAAGATTCTTTCTAGTGTCCATAACAATCACCTTCTCCTTGATGAAAGTAGGATGTGTGAGGTCATTTGGAAAATGATTCTTTCTTGCTTCCATAATTTTCCGTTGAAGTTAATCATAAGTTAAGTTGTAAATATCCATGACCAGATTGTCATCAAGAGGAGCAATTTCCTCTTCATCATCTAGAGCTCACCCTTCTACATAAGGCGGAGACTGAGTGGTGATCTTTTATGTCTAAGGCATAAGATCAACATACTAATTTTGTTGCTCCAACTTTACTTCCATGTCTTGAATAACTATGAATTCTTCAATATCTTGGGAAAGTTCTTTATCCTATTTTTGTTTTCTCTCTTCTTCTTGTAGTTGATTTTTTCCTTCTTCTTCTACTTGTTTCTACATTGTTTCTTCTTCTTGTATTTTCTTTCCTCTTGTTCTTTCTTCTCCTATTCTTCCTTCTATCTTTGTTCTTATTATTTCCTTTTTTTTCCTCTTTCTCTCTAATGTCATTACTACTTTCAAAATAGTTGGATATGCTTTGCATCTTTTCTCCTCTGATGGACTATGTACAACCCTCCTTTTATTATTTATGATCACTAGGTTGCACTTTTCTGATGGCCCTACTTCCATAGTAGAATCTTGTTGTGGAGTCACATGTGAAGGACCTACTTGGCTAATTGGTGTGTGGGGCCTAGAGGCATTATAAAAATTCTTAATCTTCTCCTATTTAGGTCTAGAGTAGGTCCCACTTGGCCAGTTGAAATGTATCTTCACATGGTGCTACTTGCAAACACTTCTGGAATCATATGGGTGGTACTCCATAATGCCAAACCTTACGTGATCCAATTCATTCCCTTTAGTCTCTACAACCTTCATGTTCTTAATTTCATAAGATCCAACCAACAAAGGAAAAGTGGGCCAAGGTGCTTTCTTCTTCCTTTGCAATATTGTTGATAAGCTTGTGGAACGATGGTACACAATCTCCCGCATGACCCATTTATTAGTGGCATACCTCAATAAAAAATGTGATGACTTCTGACAACCGAAAACCCTAAGGTAAGTGCCATCTAGTGAGACAAACCAATCAACAAGTTCTACTACTACGTCCATAACCTCACGAGACATGCAAGGTCGCTCTTCCTCAAAAATCTTCTAGTACGATACTATGAGGAAGTGGTCAGCTAGATTTTCCATGACTCCTCTATAACTACATTCTGAAGAAGAAAAACATGTATTATATATGAACAACATGCTCATTTGGTGTCCATGTTTAGCTCAGGTCAGGGAAAGGATTATGAGCACATATTCCATCCAACAAGTATGCAAACATATAGAATCTGGATTGTTTTCCCTTAGCAAGGTTCTTTGCATTAGTCACGTGGATCTTAAGTTGTTAGGCCGATATATAAACCCAACCTTCAGGGTAGGTTTCAGTACTCTTTTGAACATATATTCGGTAGCATAAAACAATCAGGTACTAGAATGCCTTTCTAAGGGATTTAGTCTTGTATGTATTAGTGGGTGATTGACAGAATTTAGATGGCTCTTTCACCCATGTTTTGATGACATCCTTGGTGCTCAAATAACTAGTAACTACATAAAAATGTGAATCCATGTATGTTTCTAGCTTAGGAAAATGATACATGAGATGAATATGATGGGCCAAATATGAAGCAAGTCATTGTCCACTAACACTACTGAGAGTCATGCTCTTTGTATCTATGTGTGGCAGGATCCACTTGATGATATATGCACAAGGGAAGACTGAGAACCTGCATGCAGCTTTATGAAAGCCTAACTTTTGGACATTTATGTATAAATGTTTGTCCTCCAAATATGCTTTGAAACTAGTGGTAGTGAATGCATCCTTAATTATATGCCATGTGATATCTGAATCCTTTTCTATGAAGACTTGAGTGTAAGATAAGATAGGCATGGTAATTGGAGTATTCTCAACTACTTTATCAGTGCTTCCCTTCGTAGTTTCCTTTAAGGTTGATCTATTTGGAGGCATGATTATGGAAACTGATAAAAAAGAGCTAAGCTCAAAACTTGTAGTACATATGATCAAAGAAGCACTCATGGAAATAACAAACCAGATAAAGCAAAACAGTTCATTCATCAACATCAAAGTAGAAACACACTCTTTGGAGAGAAGTAATGTGTAGTTTCTGGGCTCTAGGAGGCAAACTGGGCTCATGAACTGTGCAATGCACAGTCTCAACAAGCAAGGGAGGAGCTTGAGGCCTAGCATTGTGCAATGCATAGCTGGGCAAGCTAGTGACTATGTATTGCTCAGTCTCAGACGCCAAGAGTGAGGCTAAAGCTTGCAAAATGCGCAGTTGGAAGGGGCAGTAGTTGCTCAAGATTACACAAAACTACCTGGGAAGGAGAGAGAGAAACTTCAAGATTTGAATGCTAGGGAAGGAATAATAGTATATTGGCCTCAAGTTAAGCTAGATTAGTCAATAATATGGGCCATAAGCATTCATGCAAAAGGAAAAACATGTATGCACAAAATGACCCAGTATTAGCAACTGTTGGTAGGAAAAAAGCAAGAAGACGATGAAACACTCATAAAAAGTGAACAACGAACTGAAATAACACTTGTATAAGCTAATAATAATAGAAACACCAGCTACTATGAAAATAAATGGGCAAAATAACACTCATAAAATAAAAACTGATAAAAAGCGACACATGTAAAACTTACCCAGAAAAGTGTTGCATACTAAATCAAAAGCTCCTCAATCTCATTGGGAAGGTTAGAGATCCAATTTCTAACATGAAAATGAGATCTAAAATCATCTATTATATATATTTAGCTCACATGGGGTTAGGTTAGGGTTTATGATGTACATTCCTAAAATCAAGGAAAAAGCAACACTTGTCTTAAGACAGAAATAGTAACTTTGTGCCACTTGTCAAACATTAATTATGCACTCCCTATTATCTAGGGATTAGCACTTAGCTTGATCCGATAAATTGTACATTCACATTGGAAGAAGGGGTTGTGCAATTCCCAACAACAAGGGATTGTGCAGTTCGTTGTCTCAGTGGATTGCACAGTCTTGACTGTGAGAGAGGGCTAGTGCAGTTTATGTGCTCAGTGGTTTCCTGTCTTCAAGAGTTGTGTATTTTTTATCCTCATCGCATAGCACAGTTTCTAGTGGTAGTGGATTGCACAGCTCCTAGAGGGAAGATCAGCAGTAAGTGCAAGATCAAGGCAGGAGATGTCTTGTGCTTGGAAGTAGTTTAGTTGTCAAAGACTTATTCATTTTCAGGACAACCTAGTCAGGTCATCACAAGCACTGCATGCAAGGACAAGTCTTCAAAACCAAAGGGAATATGACAGTGAAAAATAAGTTCCTATGAATAGAAGGTAGGATCCAAAATCAAGGCATGAGTAAAATTTTGGAGGGGGGTTGTAGCAGCTACAACACTTGGAAACACACTAGTAGAAATACAGTTCTTTGCATGGATATAACTTTATTTACCATGTTGCGCACTTTAGGAAGTATTGTTCATTTCATTGATTACCAAATCTTATTTACATTGCTCGAGTTAAGATACAATCCCCTTATTTTCTTCATCGGAGGCACACTAAACAGAAGCAAATCAAACTTAGTAGTTTCGATTGGGGATGAGGAATATATAGATACGCAAGTGGGAAAGGATTAGCATAGTTTAGGTTTTCATATCTAGTGTTGCTTCCTTGCCAGCATGGCTGGATAGTACCTCGGCGGAGTCACTTCAGAAACACAAACATTGCTTCGCTTCCAGTGAGCCTGGATAGTACCCCACAAAGTTTCTTTCCTCACCTCTCTGTGTAGGAATTCTTTTTCTTTCACCCTTTATTTATATTATTATTTTATAGAAATTTGCATTGGCACTTATTTATTTCATGGGGCGGAAGAGGGATCCTGAATTATTGAGAGCAAAAGAGGTTGTCCCTTTAGAGAAGGATATTTATACACCTTTGTAATATAGTCCACTTTTTTAAGTTTCCTCCCCTCATTACTCTACTCGACTTAGTTGACAATATAGAACCGATGAAACATAAAAAATTGATTAGAGAAGAGGGTACTAGTTATAAATTCAAGCATCGTAATTCCACTAAGGTTTTCTCTAAGAAAGAACGTATTTTCCATCCAAGCATCATCGACTTAAAATATAAAATGCCCATGTAAAGAGAAGGAATAGATATAAAGGCAAGAATTGATAGTCATACAATGTCCTCTTGAAATTTTCCATGCTCCTTTCAGAAGTAGAACACGGTCTCATGCAAGGCTTATTGCGACAGAAACGAAAAGACAAAAAAAAAATAGGGAAAAACAAAACACAAAATAAAAAAAAGCTTAACCAAATTAATCCTAATCCTAAACTAATAAAGGGTAGGCCAGGCTTACATAAAATGAAATTGAAACCATCGAAGCATTCCTTGACCTATATCAGTGAGGGGATCAACGGCAAGAGATACCCTTAAGAAAAGCACATGACAAGAAAGATAAAGTGCGACATGTTCTAAAATTTGAAGGCAGAAAGCGCAGGAAGAAAATTACAATAAGAAAGCATGTCCAAAACATTTTGCTGATGCATCATGGTGTGTGCACACATCACCATAGACTCTCAAATCAAAGCATCCATTATGACTTTCAAACTAGCAAACATAAAGGAAGACAAGAACTTGTGTTTCGCAAAAGTGCTAGCCAAGTATGATTCCTCCAACCATTGAGCAATAGGATCATGGTAAATAGGTGAAGGGTCTTGAAGTTGAAAGATAGGTTCATTTACAACTTTTTTGATCACCTGATGAGGATTCTTCTGAGGGAGAGTGTTAATATGATCATGCTTGGAACAATCATCAATATTGTGAGAACCTCACATAACCATCAGTGTCGGCTGAAGTGTCTGAACAACTTGACAAGGCTCCAAGATATTTGAATATGTATCGTCAAAAACCAGAGGCTTGGAATAATAAACTGTTAAATATATAATGTCATTACTGGATGAATCGATAAAAACGTTAAGACAACCATGATTAGAATTTTCTTTCTCAGGAAAAGGATTCCGCATGATCTATTGAATCATAGAGGGGGGTTGACTTAAAACCAAAGATTTCATTCTTTGTTTCTTTAGATTGAGACAATGAAGGATGAGAAAGATGATGAAGAGATAATTTTTTCTCACCTCGCTTTGATGTAAAACTGACATTCCACCATTCCTTACTGCAATTAGAATTGACATCCTCAAAGACTAACTCGCTGAAAGATATGATAGTTGCAATGGACTCATGGAATATGTCGGGATAATGGGCGAGAGGTGAGGAACTATTTGGAATATTAGGAGCAATATCATCTTCCATCATAGAATTTTGTTCAAAATCAGAATCCCACACATAGTAATTATGAAAAATATCACAATTTCTTGGTTATTGCTAACTTTATCCTGAACTTGGTCCTCTTGAGAATCATAAAAAGTTGTTATAACAGATTGATGTGACATCTCAAGATTAGGAAGATCATAGGAACTAATGATGGAGAATGGAAGGAAAGAATATCACTGATTAGATTAGATTCGAAATTGAAACTTGCATTCAAATTTTGAATATGTGGGGTGGGAGAAGATGGTGGTCAATCAATAGATTGACTTTCAATTTCTCCAACCTCAATTTGTGTGCATGGAATTTTTTTGTTTAACGGAGAATGAGAAGAAGATGAAGAGTCACATGGAACAACAACTTATTCTTCTACAGATTTGAGAGCTCCATAACCAAGAAATGTTGGGAGACTTTGAAAAGATTCATATTCAGATGGATTCAAATAAATTTGAACAAGATACTCAAAATTCTCTTTCATAAAATTATAGTCTATGTCATCTTTAGAAAATTCATAATAGAAGTGAATGAACGCTCATGAAAATATTCAAGAGATTCATCAGGTACTTTTTAAAGATGAATGATTTTCTTATAAACATTTTCATAATCATATATGTCAAAGGTATGATGAAGCTCCTTAACCGGATGTTTGAAAGAATGAATGGAGGTGGTTGGCAATCTATAACACAATTGTTTAATGCACGCTTGGAATGTAAGGATGAACAACCTACAAGAAGTATCCTCACAATCAATTTCATTATAGGTGAAAAAATCAAGAAAACGAGAGGTGTGCTCAAGAATGGTTGTTCCACCATCGTCGTTATATTTCAGATTCAACAAGTCATGAATTATCCCCGATGGCACTTTCATATTTGCAACTCTGGAAAAGAATGCTAGCGTTAATATTTGGGAAGAAGTCATTTAAAGGTAAAAAAGGTTCAAACGGACTTCACGGACTCAGCTCGTCATATGGCCCTCCTTCTAGCGTGAAAAACCTATTGAAGGTGTTGGAAGATAACAAAAGGGGAGAGGGTCTCCCTTATGTGAAGTCCCAACTAGAACCCACACCGTTGGGAGTGGGAGCCCCAACAAAAATACGGTCGGTTGCCAAAGTGGTGGTTTTAATGATGTTCCTTGGTTGCGACAAAGATATAGAATGATATATACATGACTTTGGTGGAAACAAGTGTATAACTTTGTGAATTGTTAAGTGTAATTCATAAGAGGTTCCATCACATCAAAGGGAGGAAAAGTGAACCCCTTAGAAATATGTAATAGTACTTAGCTAAAAAGAGACACACGAGCAATAAAAAAGGATCATGAGTTAACCTGCAAAATAGTTCACAAGATAACAATGATCCAAATAACATAATACCACGCATTCAACAAGATTCATACTAAAACAAACAAATTATTTCATAAACATTAGCATAAATGAAATAACATGTATCGCAAATATAACAAGAATAGTCTTACTTCATCCACGACATATGCATGAATAGGTGCTAGCTCTTAGCTTTATTAAAAGTGAAAGTTCCAGACACACATTTACAATTGACAAGACACTAGACCCAATAGTGGAACATGAAGCCAACACTTGCTTCTCCAAAGAAAGATAATCCTCCTATTCTAAGTAGGAGAAGCAAAGGCTACAAAACAAATCTCCCAAGCATTTTCGATTCCATACCCTTTGCATGAGTTATGAGGGTGTATTTATAACATATGAGATTACCATTCATCTCCCTTTGTGACCTTTGGACTCCCCTCATGACTCTTTGACTTCTTTGTCTTATACTAACTAATGACTATTCACATTCCACAATTGACACTTGGACTTCCACTTATATATTTATTTCAATACAATATTTACAAAAACCCATATGAGACAAAATGGGTAGAGCCTAATAAGACAAAATAAAATATTAATCTTGAGTTTTAGGAAACTCTAGCTCAGTAGCTTCATCTTGTAGATCTTCAGTCACATAACAATGTCAAGCTTTGTATTGTGTGATGATCTCCTCAAACTTTGTAAGAGGATTAGGCTAAAAGCATACTCTAGTCTCCATTGTGTCCTGGTACACAGTTTTGGAACCATTTTGTGTCTCCTTCTTCAAGGACACCAATATACTTATGCATATTATGTTTATTAATTTCCAAGTCCTCTTTGGTAGCAATTTTCTTCAACTGGTCCAAGTATTCTGAAACTTCTGACCACATTTCTGCCTTTTGCTTTGAAAAATGTCTCGATTGAAGGGATCTTATAAGATTTCACCACAGAATCCACATGATTGTACAACTATGCATAAGAGGACAAGATGTTTCTTATGAAAGTGCTGAATTGTTTGTTGCTTTTTATAAGCATCCAGACCTCAACTTTCTCCAACTCAGCTTGTTGTCTTGTTTTCTTAACCAACTAAGGTGATGTGCCTTTGTACTTCATTCTCCATTCATGCACTTCAGTGATAGATGTGTGAATGGCTTTGAAAAATTTTGCATTGTCCCTTGATTTCCTTTGCATGTCATGCAAGGGAACAACTGCTTTGTGCATAGTGACCAACTCCTCATAGTGACTCATCATAGTTTCTCCCAATGCTAGTACTTCACCAAGTATATATGCTTGAAGCTCTTATAAGTACACCTATGCGGGAGTTATATTCTATGTCTCTTCCTAGAGTTGTTTTATTTGTTTCCTCGCAACCTCCAAATTCCTTGTCATTTGTCTATTCTTGGCCATCAAATACTTTGTGTTTTCCTTAGAAGATCCTACAAAGGACAAGTTAGATGTGGCAATAGCTTCAGGATTCTTTTTTATTTCCATTACAATCACCTTCTCCTTGATGAAAGAAAGATGTGTGAGGTCATCCAGAAAATGCTTCTTTCTTGCTTCGACAAGTTTCTTGTAAAGCTCATCATAAGTTAAGATGTAAATATCCATGACCAGATTGTCATCAAGAGGAGCAATTTCCTCTTCATCGTCAAGAGTTTTCCCTTTTGCAAGAGGAGGGGAAGATTGAGTGATAATTTGTTCTACATAAGGCATAAGATCAACATCTTGATTTTGTTTCTCTAGCTCTACCTCCATGTCTTGAATAATTATCAAGTCTTCGATCTCTTGGTAAAATTCTTTATCTAGTTGTTGTTTGCTCTCTTCTTCTTGTAGTTTATTTTTTCCTTCTTCTTCTTCTTGTTTCTGCATTGTTTCTTCATCTTCTTTTCTTCTCATTTCTTCTTCTTGTATTTGCCTTTCCTCTTATTCTTTCTTCTCTTGTTCTTCGGTTTTTCTTTGTTCTTCTTCTTTCCTTTTTTGTTTCCTTTCTCTCTCTGTTGTCATTGTCACTCTCAAAATAGCTAGATCTACTTTGAATTTGTAGCTTTTCTCCTCTGTTGGACTTTGTGCAACCTTCCTTTTATACTTTATGCTCACTAGTTTGCACTTTTCCAATGGCCCTGCTTCCAAAGTAGCATCATGTTGTGGAGTCACATGTGAAGGAATTTCCTGGATAACTGGTACATGGGGCATTTAGGCATTATAACAATCCTTAATCTTCTCCTCTTCAAGTCTAGAGTAGGTCCCACTTGGCCAATTGAAATGTATCTTGGCACAATGCTTCTTGCAAACACTTATGGGATCATACAGGTGGTACTCCATAATGCCAAACCTGAAGTTCTCCAACTCATTACCTTTAGTCTCTGCAACCTTCAGGTTCTTAATTTCGTAAGATCCCACCTGCAAAGGAAAAGTGGGTCAAGGTGCTTTCTTCTTCCTTTTTGATACTACTGATAAGCCTGTGGAAGGATAGTACACAATCTCTTGCATGACCAATTTATCAGTGGCATACCTTGGTAACAAATGTGATGACTTCTGACAACCAAACACCCTGAGGTAAGTGCCATCTGGTGAGGCAAACCAATCGACAAGTTTTTCTACTGCGTCCATAACCTCACAGGACATGCAAGGTGGCTCTTCCTCAAAAATCATCTAGTACAATACTATGAGGAAGTGGTCATCTAGATTTTCCATGACTCCTCTATAGCTACATTATGAAAGCAACTTGCAATATATATGAACAATAGGCTCTTTTGGTGTCCACATCCATCTCATGCCAAGGAAAGAATTTTGAGCACATATATCATCCAACAAGTATGTTGACTTATAGAATATGGCTTGCTTTCCCTTAGGAGGGTTCTTTGCATTAGTCACATGGATATTAAGTTGTTGAGCCAACATATACGACCAGTTGAACACCTTCCCCTCATTGACAATTTGATGCAATATATAAACCCAACCTTTAGGGAAGGTTTTAGTACTCTTTTGACCATATATCCAATAACATAAAACAATCAGGTACTGCAACACCTTTCTAAGGGATTTAGTATTGTATATATTGTTGGGTGTCCAGCAGAATTTAGATGGCTCTTTCACGCAAAATTTGATGACATCCTTGGTGCTCAAATAATTAATGATTGCATAAAAATGTGAATCCATGTATGCTTCAGGCTTAGGGAATAATACATGAGATGAATATCATGGGCCAAATATCAAGAAAGTCATTTTCCATTGACACTGCTGAGAGTCATGCTTTTGTTTATATGTGCGACAGGATCCACTTGATGATATTTTCACAAGGGAAGACTAGGAATTTGCATGCAGCTTTATGAAATCCTGACTCTTGGAAATTTATGTATACTTGTTTGTCCTCCATATCTACTTTGAAACTAGTGGCTATGAATTCATCCTTAATTGTATTCCATGTGATATATGAATCCTTTTCTATGAAGAGTTAAGTGTCAGACAAGATATGTATGGTAACTGAAGTACTCTCAACTACTTCATCGATGTTACTCTTTGTAGTTTCCTTTGAGGTTGATCCCTTTGGAGGCATGATGATGGAAATTGATAAAAAAAAAGATAAGCTCAAGACCTACAGTACCTGTAGTCAAATATTCACTCATGGAAAGAACAAATTAGATCAAGCATATCAATCCATTCATCAAGATCAAAGCAGCAACACACTCTTTGGAAAGAAGGATTGCACAGTTTCCGGGATCTAGGAGGCAGACTGGGCTCATGAACTACGTAATGCACAGTTTCAGCTGGCCAAACTAAGGGAAGAGATTAGGCATTGCGCAGTCTCAGTGACCAAGTTTGAGGCTTAAGGCTTGGCACTGCATAATGTGCAGTTGGGAAACCTAGTGACTACACATTGCATAGTCTCAGAGACTGAAGGTGAGGCTTGAGCCTGTGAAATGTGCATTTGGAAGGGGCAGCAATTACCTAATATTACACATATTTTCCTGGGGAGAGAGACAAACTTCAAGATATGAATGTTGGGGTAGGAAGAAGTGTATATTTGCCTCAAGGTAAGCTAGAGAAGTCAATAACATGGGCTATAAACTAT
This sequence comes from Pinus tabuliformis, assembly GCA_031772625.1. NCBI lineage: Eukaryota > Viridiplantae > Streptophyta > Pinopsida > Pinales > Pinaceae > Pinus > Pinus tabuliformis. The sequence continues at coordinate 94,852,457 of CM062805.1, read as the reverse complement.
CATGCAAATGGAAAAACATGTATGCACAAAATGGCCCAACAGTGGCAACTGTTCGTAGGAAAAATGCAAGAAGATGATGTGAAACTTGTAAAAAGTGAAAGACGGACCAAAAAAACACTTTTAAAACCTAATAATAATAGAAACTTCGGTTACTATGAAAATAAATAGACAAAATAACACTCATAGAAGCAAAAGCGACAAAAAGTGACACATGCAAAACTTACCCAGAAAAGCATTGCAAACTAAGTCGAAATCTCCTTGATCTCGTTGGGAAGGCTAGAGCTCCAATTTCGAATGTGAAAATGAGTTCTAAGTGCATCTATTATACAGATTTAGACCACGCAGGGTTAGGTTAGGGTTTATGATGTGCATGCCTAAAATCAAGGAAAAAGCGACACTTGTCTTAAGATTGAAAATAACAACTTTGTGCCACTTTTCAAACATTAATTGTGCACTCCCTATTGTCTATGGATTAGCACTTAGCTTATTCCATGAAATTATACATTCACACTAGTAGAAGGGCCTACACAATTCCCAGCAATAAGGGATTTCACAGTTCATTGTCTCAATGGATTGCGCATGCTTGACTATGAGAGAGAGATAGCGCAGTTTCTGTGCTCAATCGTTGCCTATCTTCAAGAGTTGCACATTTTTTATCCTGTGGGCATAGCACAATTTTTAGTGGCAGTGGATTGCACAATTCCTAGAGGGAAGACTGACAGTAAGTGCAGGATCAAGGCAGGTGATGGCTTGTGCTTAGAAGTAGTTTAGTTGTCAAAGACTTAGTCATTGTCAAAACAACCTAATCAAGTCATCACAAGCACTGCATGAAACGATAATTCTTCACAACCAAAGGGAATACTTGTCGATAGCGAAAAATAGGTTCCTATGAATATAAGGTAGGCTCCAAAATAAAGGCATGGGAAAAATTTGGAGGGGTGTTGTAGTAGCTACAACATAATCTTAATCGAGGTTGTCATTGATGTCAATATGGCACTAGCCGAGATGGGAAATATTCTTGAGATGTCTGGCTCCATATGATGATGCCATAGCTCTTGTTTGAAGAATATGTCAAGCCACGAAGATGTTAAGCAAATAATGAAGAAGTCTTGCCCGAACAAGTCCTTGAACTAACTATAATGTTGCTGAGTGCCAATTGTGTGCCTTGATTGGTGATTAGACCTTAGGTGCCAATTTAATATCCTTTGAATTGAAGGACTATAATTGATGAAATCATACACGTGATAATGTCATACTCTAACCACACTTTGACATAATTGGAAGACTACTTTGGTGTCTTTGACAAATTAATGAAGGTTGCATTATGACATATCACTGCATCACTAACACTACAAGATGATGATGAAATACTACATTTTGGATATGATGTTATTGGTGACATTTATCAGCCTATGAGCTTTGATGAAGAAGCCTAACAAAATGAATTTGTCTATGAAGAAGAAGGCCATCGATGAAGAATATAACTATCCTCCATTTATGCACTAATTAATGCCCAGTCACGTTAAAAAATATTTTTCTCTACCTTAGAGGCAGAATCTCACCATGAGGCCTACACCATCTTCAAGAGCATAATTTTTCCTTTCCAACGAGCTATTACTTAGCCCGAAAGTCCAAATGGTTTGGGAGAAATGAATTTTGAAGTTAAGTTATTAATTATGGACATGGAGCCGACCTGTTCTAGAGTCCTCGTGTCAGCCTGCCTATAGAGACATGCCTATTCGTTTAGCATGACAGAAACCCTATATATTAGGCATCCAAATTCATTCTTTCACCATGAATTCGGTCAACAATTTCAGAGATATCTATAGGAGGCCGAGGAGCAAGAAAATATGGTTGGGGAAATTCTTTTAAAAGTTTTTTAGGACTGTATATAATTCAGAGTTGTGAAAAGCCCTTTTTGTGGACCTGTGGGAGAGTTTTTTTTACTGATTTTTTTATTGTAGACCTATGATCTTCATTGGAGACACAATGTTTATTGTAGATTGAATTTTGGTTCATATTTTTGTTATTAGTTTACAACAAAGTTCTTCTTCAAGGAACAATATTAAGTATAGACCTTGGTTGATGGAAAAGTGCTAGAAACACCAGTGAGAAATCTTGAAGCAGTGAAATATATTTTGATAGTAGATGTTGAAACATCTTGGATCATTCATTTAAGAACCCTTAAGGAAATCTTGGAGCAGCTGTCTTGAAGCATATTGCAGTGTTTTGGAGTAGGCTTAGCACACACACACAGTCACATCTTACAGATCTATTAAAGAAGTTTGTGGAGCAGCTATTGAAGAACCTTATTTGAGCAATACTATTGTAGCCTTTTGAAGATAATCCTACAACAGCTCAGACTTTGAGACAATCCTATTAAGGGATCAAGTGCTACATACCTCAGACTATATAGAAGATCAGAGGCTCAGACTAGTGTTATCTTGTTTCATTCACATTGATAGTTGAGTTAGCACTCTTTGACACAGGTATGACAATATTGTAAATTTTTGTGATGGATACTAACTAGTGATGAAGGCCTCTATCAGTTGCAGCCTCAAACCTATGTGAATAAGTGAATTTTTTGGGTAAAAGAAGTATGGAACTTGTGTGCCTTAAACAATAATGAATCTGGAGGTGTAAAGCATCTATGGCTCTGTCAAGAAATTGAAGGCTTGAAGAAGGAGGACCACTGATATAAGACTTGGAAGAGATCTTGTGAAGCAGGCCCTTGAAGTCTTGTAGAAGACCTATTGAGCACATCTTGGAGCTATCATTTGGAGTGACCTAGTGACAATCCTGAAGGCACTATTTTGGAGGTCTCTAGAAGAAATTATTGGAGACCATGATGCATTGAAGACATCATGAGGTGATTTGGAGACTTTGCTTGAGTACAATGAAGTGCAGTGGTGATAAATTCTAATTGACAAGGTTGTCATTGATGATGTAGCGTGGAGAGTAGAGTGGAGCTGAAGATTGACAGGGCCTAGTGAAGAAGACTTTGGGAGTCGTGAAGTACAACTAAACATATCTTGACGAAGTGAAGCTGAGGGTTGGAGCCTCGAAAAGACAAGGTTGGTGCCTTGAAGGATAGGGTTGGAGCCCTAGAGGATTGGAGTCCTCAAGAACCCAAGTCGAAGCCTGAACTAGATATAGGGTTGGAGCCCTTGAGATTGGTGCCTCAAAATTGATAAGGTTGGAGCCTTGGAAGTCCAAGTCGGTGCTTGGAACATTACAGGTTGGAGCCTGGGGAATTGAAGGTCGATGTCTTCATCTAGGGTTGGAGCCCTACATATATTGTACTTGATTTATTGAATAAATTAATAAATCATTTATTCTTATTGTTCATTTTGTGTTCAAAATATAAGTGATCTAACTAATAAAAGTAACAATTGAAAAGAAATATTGATTCACCCCACCTCTTAGTATATCCAACACAAAACTATAGTAGGAATAAGAAATTCCTACAGTTAATGGTAAAAGGCACATAGTGGGATTATCATTGTTGAGTAGAAACCAAGTCAAACACAATTATGATGAGAAGATCATCATTAATTTCATCTCTACAACAAGTATTGTTGTTGGTCAAAAGGAGTCTAATATGGGTGCACATGGTTCCATGGACAAACAAGGCATTAAAAAAGGGGTGCATGTTATAGGCTTAGCAATTTATGACTTGCAACCAAAATTTTGACCAAATGATATATGGAAGTTTTATGATTATGTCGGTGATTATATATTTTGTTTCATTGCTTTAAATTCCATGCTAGTGACAAACTCTAGTTTTTCAAAAAGATTGGATGTGAGCAACATTTCAAACATTATTTGTACTGGCATTCATCAGTGTGGTGCAATGCTTTCTTCCGCCAAAGTTACTCCTAATCAAATCTCACAGATCCCATTACACATTATTAAAACAAAAATAGGAAGAACTTACAATAGCATGTACGAGTCCTGAACTTAAAGCCAAAAACATTGGATCAATACTGAATAAAATAAGCATAATCGTACTAAAAACAAGAAAATTCCTTGTACTGACCTGCAATCCAGATCCCAAAAGCTGCATATATGTGACTTTAGGCTCCACTGTAGTAGTCATCTGCAAAACCATGTTCATCGTTTTTTATTTAAGTTATTTATTTTATTTCATATTTTCTTCTCCAAATAGAAGAGTTTGAAATATGAGAATGAAATGAAAGGGAAAGAAAGAAACTAATAAATACCTTAGTCATAACAATCTATGGTGGAAGAAGAAGAAAGCCAGGCAAGAAACAGAGAGATGGCGCAAAACGGAGCTAGGGTTTATCAATGGGAGAAAATTTTCATGGGAACGGCCGCTAAATATGCAAGATGGCTTGCAGGATGAGCCAAGAATCCCTAATCGAAGACAGGTTCAGTTGACTAGTAAAGATTTGGAAAAATGGTGCCTGCCTCGGCTCCGTATTCAAGTGACCAGAGGCACGGATTTACAACAGTTGTCGGGGTCACTACGATCTCTCTGGGGCTCTGCACTGATGTTGTGGTCGGGGGATTTGTGGTGGGCGAATATTGGCGCATATGCTTCGCTGGGAGAAGGCTCTATTGGGCAGGCTACCTCGTTGCGGTGGGGCATGGACGTGAAGCTTGATCGATAAACTCTCGCGACATTGTATCAGCCAGTCTGAATACCAGCCTGTCTGATGTGGAGCAGGAAAAGCAGGTCCATTCCCACATAATTATAAGTGGGTTTTGTTCTGAAGTTGTTTTATGGAGTGCCCAAATCCATATGTATGAGAAATCAGGGTATATGGATTAAGCACATCAAGTGTTTGACTTAATGTTTGAAAGAGATGTGGCTTCATGGACCATTATGATTGTAGGATATGTGAAATGCAGCAACTTGGAGGCTGCAAGACAGGGATTTGATGAAATTCCTCAAAGAAATATGGACTCATGGAATGCCATGATAGAAGGTTATGCTCAGCATGGGTTGGTGGCTAATGCCTCGAGGTTCTTTGTAGAGATGCAGAGGGCAAGCCTACGACCAAGTTTACTGACATTTGCTGGTGTCCTCAATGCATGTTGTGGCATTGCAACTCTGGAACATTATGGAACGAACTGCGCCGCCGCTGCACAGCAATCTATAGAATAGAGATGCAATGGAACAGAATGGATTTCGGTGGCTGGGTTAGCCGTGTACGTACCTTTGTTAATGTCTTGGCCTGCAGCACGTTCCTCTGTTTTGGAGCCCCAAATAGCAGAAGGATTATGGTCAAGAACAACACTAGCCACCAAGGACTCCGGACAGGAACTGATACAAATTTTTATCAGGAACCTGTCAGGGAGAAGGATATGCAAGTGAACCTGGAAGGGGAAACTAATAAAAGACATAAAGTATGAAATACAAGCACATACAAGCATACTAGCAAAGATGTAAAGCTTACTATATGCAAGACAAATTTTACAGGACCAATACATAGTACAGGACTATGGATTTGTGCAAGATTCAACCATCATACTAAGCACGAGGCTGAGAGGTGGAAGCACTAGATCCAGCTCAAAGGGTACAAATTCTTTCAAGGATGTCGTCAAAGGGAAGGGGGAAGCCAGCAACAAGCTAACAACACCACAAGAACTACCTGGACCCTATATTGTGGAGCAAAAAATGCAGACCCCAATACTGACAATCACTCTACCTGAGGTAAAAGAATTTTATATTGATTTCTCTACTAAGGCTGTCATATGCAGATTCAATGGATTTTGGCCCAAAACAAATGCTTTACAACAATGGATCTACTCCACATGGACAACAAACTGTGATATCGATTTATGCTCCAAAGGTTTCTTTATTGTTAGATTCAACACGGTCAAGGAAAGGGAATATGCCCTCCATGAGGGTCCATGGTTCTGGGGCAATGCAGGACTCTTCATGACTCCCTGGTTCCCAGGTTTTGATGCCAATACTATGGTGGTTTCCAAAAGCCGGTATGGGTCAGGCTACACAACCTCCCGCTACACTTCTGGCTCCCCAAAGTTTTCGAAGCAATGGGGAATGCAATAGGAAAATACCTCAAGCAAGACACGGAAAGAATTACAAGAGGTATACATACATTTGCGAGAATCTGTGTAGAAGTAGATCTTAGCCAAGGCTTACTTGACAGCATAATTTTGATCCATAACAACATACAGTGGAATCAACCACTAGATTATGAGAACATGGCCTTCAGGTGTCGTGGCTGTCAAAAAACACGGCACCTCCTTAGTGACTACCCACAAGCCAAAAAAGAAACCAAAAAAAACAAGAAACAAACACAAAAACCAAGAGGCTGGCAGTGCACAGTGAACCCATATGAACCAGCAAAAGACGAGGAGGCAACTATCCCTCCACCAGATCCTGCCATATCCTGATGATGTTCCTATTGAGGAGGAAGCTATGAAAACCATACCCAAAGCGAACATTCAGACACACAAGATGCCAGAAACATAGAAATATGTAGCACATGAACTGATGGACTCTTTGCCGGAGAAGATACTAGACACATCAGACACCAGTGGAGCCAAAAGACAACATTCTCCAGATCACTCCGATTCTGACAAGGAAAATCCTCGCCTTGTGGAGGGCACTTCTCTCATACTTTACTCATCCTCACCGACACAAAGGGAATGGCGAAAGGTTGAGAAGAAAAAAGGGAGAAAAGCATGATTTCATCCCCATTTGTACATTTTTTTTTTTTCTGGTTTTTCTTTTGATAGCGGTCTTTTGATCCGCTTTATGCATATGCACCTCAGCATCTACAAAATGTAACTTTGTTATCATTAATAAAATTACGATTTATCCTTATGGGAAAAAAACAATCTATGGTGGCAGTGACTCCATTTATATAGACACGAGTGAATTAATTATACATCCTTGTGAAGTTGTAGACACCTTTTCTCTGCTCACAGTTTACACAAGCGCTGGGGAAATTTCTCTTTACTGATATTCTAAAAAAGAAAGTGACAAGTTTGCATCAGTTGTGAGTTGACTCGATCAAAAAGATCCTGGAAGAATGATACATTGGCTTCAACCAAGCTAGAATATTGGCTAACAAAATAGAAAAATAGGGAAGCAAATCAAGTAATCACTACAAAATTATGTTCTCATCCAAGTCAAAAAGTCAAAGGGATGAGAGGATAGGTCGAATAAATTTTTATGACTAGTCCTTTATTTATCATGTTTGTATGTGTTTATATATCCCTTAATTAAATGTTTATGTTGATACCTATTCTTTAACATTTTTTAAAATATTTCACTGCTCTAATTATATTATTATGTGGCAGGGTGATTTGCATGGAAAATCACCTGCACAGTTGTTACAGGGAAAAGTGTCTATACATAACTGTTAATCCCACTAAGGCAGGTAGCTACCTTAGGAACAAAAAACATAAAACTACTTTCGTTTTCCTTTATGAAAGATAGATGAGAGAAGAATAAAGGAGACCAACCTCTGTCTTGCGCTTGGCTCCTTGCTCAATTCCTCTCTCTTCTTATAGTCCTTTGCTACTTGCTTTCTTGTATACCCAGCTTCACAGAGTACCTGTAGAATCAAAGCAGCATAACACTATACGAGAACATGGATCTATTATCATAAACAATCTAGGATCAGATGTAAATTGACCATACAAATGCACAAAACATAGATTAAACAAGAGTATGGAGGAAAACTTGAATAGCTTTATTGATAATCAAGAAAGAGCCAAGAGAGTTACAACCAGTTGTTCTGACCCAGCATCATCCTCTCAGCAAGTAAGCCCTTCTTCACCTCATGCAAAGCTTAGATCACCCAACACTATGATGTTGCCTCAAGAAACCAACAGCAATTCCTTACAAGATGCAAAATTCCAACCCCTGGATCTCTGGGATGAGGGATCCATATATAGATGTCTATAAGGGAGATGAGTCATCTTGTGATTTGATTAATGTCTTCCCTCTGATAGTTCTTGCTTCCACTTGGAGATTGATGATCTCTTACTCATCCTTGGTCGAATTCAGAGAGGCAAGTGTCATAGGAGAAGTTTCTGGAAGATTCCATGCTTCTCCACCTCACGGATTGACACTGCCATTTGTCTCTTCTCGCTCATCGCACCCCATAGAAGGGCTTTTTGAAATGCAACACACCCATTGAGTGTACTTAGGTGAGATGCAATGCACTTTGCCTATGGAGCAGGTGAAATGATCCAGTTTTGACCAGTTCTGAGTAGTTTTTCATGGAGAACTTCTGGGAGAAGCTGTAATCAGTTGACCTTGTTCCTTTAGGGGTTGGAACAACACTTTTAGGGACTTAGGAGCCCTTGGTTTATGGACATTTTATGCTTGGGGTTGCAGTGCCCAAAAATGTCTATAACAGTTGCCCCCTAAAGCATGAGGTCGTTAATCTTTTTTGATGTCGGGTGAAATGCTTTATCATGAGGATCCAAAGTTCTTTCAAGCTGGAAGGAGACCTGTAATAAGATACAATAAAATACATTATCTTCATAATATTTTCATGATCTAGCTGAGTCAGGCATTCCCATGCTCATCTTTATAAATTCATTTTCATGTACATAGGACATACAATCGTCTGAGTGTAGACTGATGATCTGGTAGAGCCATCATCCCTTTGATTGGATGATTATCTGTGCAGCAACGATGTACATTTGATGTCTTTATTTTCCTGAATATATATCGCAGCCCGGATGGATGAAACTAGATCCGGGGTCTTCAATCTCGTTCGATCTTCACTCAAAGTACAATTCGATCCATGTGAGAGATATTCTGGAGTCGAACATGGAAATACATCGCCTGATTACCAGCCAATGATGTAAGTTGTTAACAGGCGTGAGAGGAATCACCAATAATGATAATGATCCTCAAGGTACTACAGTACAATTCACGTGGTGTGAATAAGGGACTTGGCGTCGAACACCACGCAAAATCTTTCGGTCGAAGGCCATTGATGTAAACCTGTCTCCGGAAGTGAGAAACTTGCCATTGAGGCATGCAAGCTTCAAAGTACTGAAAGGGGTGTCCCTAGATCGACTTCTTGGATAATGAGCTGATGTCGACAAGAAGCGATCCGTCATAGGAGGGCCTTAATGAATCCCACATCAATGACACGGAACGGAGCAAATGATTTTAATGGAGGTGAAAACGGTCTAGTGATATAAGGTTCAGGGTGGCGGTCATGAAAGAATGGAGTGTAAATGTATTGCAGCGGGTGAGACACAGGCGAATTCTCTGAGTGGCTTCGCTTGAACATATCGGCGACACTGACATGATGGATTGGTAGCATTAACCGCAAATTTGGATGGTGTGATGTGACCATGGTGATGTGACCAGTGAATGAAACAACCCAACCCGACTTGGATGCGAAGTCAAAGTGTCATGTTCAAGAGCGACTTGCTACCAATAAAGTTTCTTCAAGTTTTCTTCCCAATTTTTCCCTAGTCATTGCTGACCAGTACCTCTTTATTTTTGTCAAGCTTGAGGAGGACAACATATGCTTGTTCTATAATTTGCCCTTCGGGCAAACCCATCGCTATGTTTTAACGAGCCTAGCGATAGTGAAACTTGTTCTTGTCTGCTATGGACAAGTTTGTCGCTATTAGGTTTTAACGAGTTTAACGACAAAGATAACTCAGTCCTTTTCAATTTTAGAGAGTCTAAAAAGGGATGTAAAGGAAACTCCAAAAATCCTTTTTCGTCATCTAATCCCTTAAGTCCGAAAAAGTATAAAACAATACAAAAAGGATGAATTTTCGATACTTTTAACGAGCCGAACAAAACAAGCGCTCGATATTTTTGTGTAATAATCCCTCAGGTCCAAAAAGATTAAAATCTAAAGGAGGGATGGCACTTCCGATCCCTTTAACGAGCTGGAGAGGCCAATAGCTCGGCAATCTTTTCATATTTTACGAGTCAGTTGAAAAGAGCTTAAAGGAGACTCGTCTTTGAGGAACGAGTGATAAATTTGGGTAGCAGCTGATTCTAGGTAAGGTTTGGAATTTCCCAATCATGGCAGTGTTGCAAGGATGGCTAACAGGATCACTCTTCGTAGATGTTCCGCAAAAGGGGTAAACAACCAAATGGAGGTGAATGATTGGCCAATACAGAGTGGAGGTGATGATGAGAACACGACCAAGGCTTTAAAGGCTGAAGTACTACATTCACGACGGTTATTTACCGGAAATTGGTTCAGTTTTTAATGAGCTTAAATGCTGGGGAAACATTTGCTCATTTCTTATGTTTATTTTTTAACGAGCATGAAGTCCGCGTTAAAACTGCTCGATGTGACGGTCATTTCTTGACTTTACCATTAATAGCTTTGTTCTTTCGGTACTGCATGCTCAATTGCTTCATCAAACTAGTTAGAAATGAACAATATATGTTTGAAAAATGAGTTAGGACACTAATATTTTACTCGAATTATGTAAAAGTAATTTAAAAGTGCTTTTACCTCTCGTTTTACCATTTCATTTGAACTTTGGCTTGTTGGAGCTTTGGAGGTGCTTCCCCCTTTGATTTTTCACCAGCTGATTCCGGGAGATTTTTTGGACGATTTTCGGTGCCGTCTGGACCAGGTAGGAGCTAAACCTAAGCTCTTTCATTTCATCCTTTCCATTTTGCATTCTGAGCCTGATTTCTGGTTTTTCTGAGCCTCTGGGGTTTGAAAAACTCGCCCTGGCTCCATCGCACCCTTTATGCATCGAAAGGTGCGTTGGATGTTAGCCTGTCCACTAGCCAATTGACATGCAACACACCCAGAACACTACTGTAGGTGCGATGAGCGCAAGGAAGGAAATTTATGCACAGTTTTCAATGGAAATTTTTGCTTGTTTCTCACCAAATCAGGATCTAACTCTTCTCTTGTTTGTTTTCAGAGATTTATTGGAGCAAGATGACCATTACATGGCGAGAACGTGAGCATGAAGAAGATGACATGCTTGCCTTACATGATCCAGTTACAGTAAATGCACTACGGAACTGTGGCCTGTTGAAGTTTTTTTGCATTTCTAGCATGAGACAACAAATCAACTTACTGCAATATTTGCTTGATGCTTGGGATCCTACCAGCCAGATGTTCCAGATTAGGGGTAAATCCATCCCCTTGATTGTAGTGGACATCTATTTTTTGATCGGCTTATCGAGGCGGGGTGCCCCCATCTCTCTATCAGGTTCGGCCCGTGGAGGTGAATCTGTGAGAGATTATGTTCGTAGGTATTGCAGAGAGGGATCTCAGCTGAGTAAAGACGGCAAGATCATCATCCGAGATGTCACTGATAGGTCTTTGAGGACCATTTTGTTTACTTTTGGTAGGATGGTTGGTGGTGCGGCTCTTCATGTGGCCAACCGGTCTTATATGCAGTACGCCTTGGAATGTCTCGAACCGAAGGTGTTCAACTGGTGTGACGCAGTACTCCTTGTGATGAAAGAACAGTTGACCAAGGTGAAAAGCGGGAGGTTGAAGAACTTTGGATACGGTTCTATTTTGACCGCCTTCACCTTGGAAAAGATACCACTGATGCAGCCGCAGTATATTGCACTCGGTTTACCTCCACCGACTGAACCACGTATGCAGAGATGGGTCGACCATATGTCTAGGCATGCTGGTCAGTCTCAGATTTCCTTTTCTGATACCTTCTTCGGGTGGTTTGATTGTCAGGAGATGGTTTATTCCGAGTATCCATATGCTAGTATGGACTTCCGGGGTGACCCAGATTTGGTACTGCCAGCTGGCGAACAGTGGGGTGCCATTGGTAAATTCTTGACCATATTTATGTTTATCGTTTTTCTTTTATAATGTCCTCGTGCTTTACTCTGTCAAGACTAATCAGAACTCATGTGCTCACGCAGATGTTGGTCCCGTTCGGCCAGTAGTACGCCTGAGAATGCCAGCTACCGCCCCAGCAGGAGAGGCTGTTGGGAGGGCTATCCTTCGCGACCTTGATGTGGTCGAGACTCTGTCAGCATTACAGGATCAGGCCGAGGGCCTCACTCTCGGTATTCCAGATGTGAGGACTGACGAGCTGCCTTTGAGGTTGCAGTAACATACTACTGGCGTGCCAAGTCGATGGACTAGGCTTTTACGCATGATTGCGCAAGCGGTGACTTGTTATCACCAGCATCATTAGACTAGGGTGCCCCATAGCGTTTTGAGTTTTGGGTCATTTGACCAATTTTGTCTTGGTTACAGAACATTATGTGTAAACCATAAACAGTTATATATATATTTTTTATTTTCGGAGTTTTATTTTGGTTAAGTTACATGATCCTGATGCAAATATTGATGAGATGCTTCTTTTTATAAATGTTGCAAATGTCACATAATTTTCCAATGAGTCAGTTAATGTGTTTAAGCTTCTAGAAATATGCTGATATTGAATAAAATCAAATCGCCTTTCCAAAATCTTGACTCTTAGGAACATGCGATAGATAGTTGGATTTCGGATGGAGTAGATACCAGTGAGTTGTAGTATGACGAGCTGTGAGTCTAGCCTGACGACCAATCGGCATATGCCATGTGTGATGGCATCAGAGAGAAGTTCTATCAACGCGCTATATTCAGCGATGTTATTCGTTGATCGACCAATACATACCCCTCTGAAACTTACTAACTCGCCGCTTGGATCGAAAATGGCCCAGGCCGCAGAAGATAGGTTCTGTGAACTACGACTCGCTCCGTCGGCATATCCAACAAATGATTCCAATAGGTTCGACATCTACGACAAATGTAAAAAGCGGATTTACTTGACCAAAACAAATACTTTAGCGAAAACAAAAATGTAACAAAAGCATATAGGTTACCACACTGAATCATGCATAGTAACGCTTAAGGTACAACCCATTACGAGGTTGTGCCAGTGGAATCCCGTCATAATCCATTAACTCGTAGGCTCCTTTTGCTAACACTCGCTTAACAATATAGGGGCCCATCCATAAAGACTTGAATTTACCTACTCCCAATTTATCGGATTCTTGGTCATAAAGCAAGACCAAGTCACCTTCTGAGAAGACACGGGGTTTGACATTCTTGTCGAACTGCGCCTTGACCCATTTCTTATGGGCGTCGTTAGCCAAAGCAGCATCACGATGGGTTTCATCCAATTGGATTAGTTCCAAGAAATGAGCCTCTTCTTCTGAAGTTTCGGGGAGAAGGTCGATTGCGAGTTTGAGGGACGAGATTTCACATTGAACTGGTAAGATTGCTTCTAGGCCATACACCAGTTGGAAAGGTGTAAACCCGATCGCATTACTTACCGATGTTCGGTATGCCCACAAGGCTGAGTACACGATCAGGTGCCAACTCCTTTTGTGAACTCCAATCATCCTTTGCAGCATGTGCTTCAAGACCTTGTTGATTGCTTCAACTTGTCCGTTGGCTTGCGGGTAATATGGAGTAGAGCTGTCATGTGACAACCCTAATTTGGCAGCTAATTCGACCATCATGTGATTGCGAAAATGCGATCCATGATCTGTGACTATAGCTTGTGGGACGCCGAATCTGGCGACCACATGATTGAAAAAGAAGAGGGCAGATGTTTCACCAGTGTTATCTAATGTAGGCATCGCCTCGGCCCATTTGGTAAAATAGTCAACTGCGACTATGATATACCCATGCCCCCCAGTTGAGGTGGGGTTACATGTCATGAAATCGATGCCCCATTTGGTGAATCACCCAACAGGAACTATTGGCTGCAGAGGTGCGGGTGGTCTTCTGGTTTTGCTATCGAAAATTTGACAAGCACGGCAACTTCTGACTGCGGTTATGCAATCTTTCAACACTGATGGCCAGAAGTATCCTGCTCGTAAAAAAAATTGCGTCGTAGCGTAACCGGATTGATGCCCCCCACACGCGCCTGAATGGCAATCATTCAGGACTTTTTCGGCCTCCTCATGGGTGAGGCACCTCCGTAGAACTGTATCGACACCACGACGGTAAAGTGTATCACCGACGATCATGTAGTCTTTTGATTGGTATCGAATACGTTTTTGTTATGAACGGTTTTTGTTCTGAACAGGAAGTATTAGGCCTATATTTTTGAGTTTGGAGATAAATGATTATATCTCCATACCATGGATTGCTTGAAGATATCAGAAACAAATATTCATCCACGATTGTTTCTTCGAATGTTTTATCGTTGGATGACGATGGGAGATCGCATAATAATTCTGCGAAAATCAGGGCTTTCTTTGACTTGGATTTTACAAATTCCAGATCAAACTCTTGTAGAATTGCTATCCATTTTGAATATTTTCCCCCCAGCAACTGTCGCGCAATATATAAGTCATGGGGTTGCAATCTGACAGAATGGTAGTTTTTCGAAAGAGGACATAGTGTCGAAATCTCTGTATCGCTTGAACAGCTGCGAGCGCTAGCTTTTCAACATAACAATATTTGATTTCTGTATCATTTAAGTTCTTACTCAAATAATATATAGGATGTTCAATTCCGTTGTCTTCTTGAACTAAAACCATTGTGATGGTTGTATCCACTGCAGCCAGATATAGGTTAAAGTATTTTTGATAATCAGGAGCGTACATTAATGATGCTTTCATTAGGGATTCTTTTAAAGCATCAAAGGAAGCTTGCGCAACCTGATCCCAGACGAAGGGCACTTCTTTTTTCAATAGACGTGTATAACCTTTAGCAAGTTCGGCGTAATTTGGAATGAACCTCCTCAGAAAGTTCGCTTTCCCTTGGAGTTTCTGAATCTGAAGCAAATTTGAAGGTGGAGGCAAATTTATGATTGCCTGAACCTTACATGGGTCGAGACGAATCCCGTCCTTTGAGACTACAAAGCCAAGTAAACGACCAGAACTGACACAGAACACACATTTGTGTGGATTGAGTCGTATCTTGTAGTGTCGGCAACGTAGAAATATCGCTCTTAAATGCTGCGGATGATCAGTCCACTTTCGCGAATGAGCCGGAAGGTCATCGAGATATGGTTGAACGATGCTTTTGATGTCGTGGAAGGCATAATTCATTGCCCTCTGAAATGTTTCCCCTGCGTTCTTTAAACCAAAGGGTAATTTTCGATATGAGAATGTGCCCCACGGACAAATAAATGCAGTCTTTGACTGGTCCTGTGGGCGGATATTTATTTGATTATACCCGGAGAATCCATCCATAAATGAAAAGATTTCGCATCTAGCGCACTCATCAATTATCTGGTCAATGAAGGGTGTAGGGTAGTTGTCTTTTGGACAAGCTTGATTTACATCCCTATAATCGACGCACACTCTAATCGTTCCTTGTTTTTTCATAACAGGAACAATGTTCGATACCCAATTGGTTAGAGGAACCGAGTAAATGAAACCAGCATGGAGAAGCTTTTCAACTTTCACCTTGATGGCAGTGGCTTTTTTGGGGTGCACCTGCCGTAGTCGTTGTCGTACTGGTTTGACATCTGGATACATCTTGATTTCGTGTTCAACGATACTCGAGTCAATGCCTAGCATTTCATTATATGACCAAGCAAAGACATCTCTGAATTCACGAAAAAGAGCGTTATATATTTCCAGTTCTAAAGGAGAACAACATTTGCCAACATAAATATTCTCTACAACATCTGTTTTGGTCGAGATATTTATGGCAATAGTCTCTTCAATGTTGGACAAGTTTAGCTCAGAATCCACCGTGTTTACAGTATTTGATAGGAAATCAAAAACTGAAGGATGATGAAGGTCATCAGGAATATCTTCTTCACAATCCGGAAGAAGGGAACGATGGTGGTAATCTTCCCATGGTGCCCCTTCAATTACCATTGATTGAACAATTCCTTCGTCGGTGTAATGCACTCGCAACCAAGGATCTGAAGGGGTGCCATATTCCTTAGACCTATCTATCCAAACGCTTGATGAGCGTTGATTTGGGCTTGCCTCCCATGCTAGGAACATTGATTGCTACAATATTTCCATTGGGCTTGGAGGCAATACCTGTGTATGATCCATGTTTATATCGTTTTCTGAGATCTTTTCAATCGAAGATATCATATTGCAGGTTCCTACTGATGCTACTTCCGCCAGATTTATTGGAGGTGGAAGGGAAAAAGTTCCCATTAATATAGGGTCTTTTAGTAGGCCTACTCCAATATTTTGAAGCGAATGGGGGCTTCCATGGATCATTGGAATGCTTCCCGTAACTTGAGAACCATTGGGGAGGAAGGTTTGTTGATCGACGATTGTAATCCCTCCTTGAAAGGGAAATGCAATCTTCCTAAAATAGGTCGACACGACAGCTACCATAGGATATATCCATGGTCTTCCAAGTAGGATGTTGTAATCGAGGTTTCCCTCGATTACTTCAACATCTATTTCTACTGTTTCCCCCCCTAGTTCAACTTTCAAGTTACTTAGAATACCATATGGGGTATATGTTCGTCCGTCGAATGCTTTCAATGTTGTCGAAGATCGCGACAAGGTTGGAGATCCTAATGTTTTCTAGCAACTCATCGACATAATACATGTAGATGCCCCCTCATCAATAATTGTTCGGTGAACGGTTTTGTTGCGGGCTTTCACTTGAACGAGGAAAGCTAGTTGAGCTGGTAATTGAGGATCGTATCCTTTATGATTAAAGGACACAAGATTGGGATCCTTTGGGTCTATCCCACTGATAGTTGATAATAAAGCCTGCTTTTGGGATGGGAAATTCTGCAGTACCTCAAGTGTCGACATAGCGGATGGCGATTGGGCCAGATCTTCCACTATATTATAATGTTGTGCTGCTCTAGCACAAGGATTAAATGTCGACTTGTGTACTACTCCCTTTGGCAGTTTTATTGTCAGTTCAGGAATTATGGGCGGCGCAACTTCTGTCGAAGTTGTTGTCGAACTACTAGGTTGATCTTTATCCTTGTTGTTCGACAGCTGTGGATTCCCATAATCTTTGTTCCTTGTCGATAGCAAAGCATCATTTTGCTGTTTGGAAACCGACAACATCAGCACTTGAGACGGGGAAGCATTTCCACTGTCAACCAGATTTGTTCCTGGATTCGGAAACGGATCAGTTAATACTGTTGAGGTCTTTGTATTCTTGAAGAATTTTTTGAGCTCAGCTTTATACGGACAATCTGATGTCCAATGATCCTCATCGCATATAAAGCATGGATTTTTTGGTTTCCTATTTCCAGGAGGGTTTGTAGAAGATTTTTCAGGCGATGATTCCTCCTGTTTCTTCTTCTTCCCTTTGGTTTTCTTCTTGCCTCCTGGTTTCTTGGTTTCTTTGCCTTTATCTGTCGAGACGGCATTTACTTCCGAGGCAAGAAGTTCTTCTTTTTCATTTTGACTGGAAATCTTACGGGCCTTTTTAGATGTAGCCTTTGTCGATCTCGTGTCTGTTGCGCCAATCACGCCATCGCCGGCATGAGAGTCATTGTTTGATTTAGGAGGAGGAGGGACTGAGAATTCTGGTCTAGGAGCGTCAGGTATCTTATCGTAGAGCGTGCCAAAATGAGTGTAAATCAAGTCTAAATATTGTGCATGAGCGATAACTTGCTCTTCGGTGACGACTCCCCCTTTTGCCACATCTTCTGTGATGGAAGGCAACAAAGACTTAATAAACCATTCAGCTAAAAGCTGATCAGGAACATACATTTTTACCATTCTACGACGACGTCGCCACTCATGAATGTGATCAGATATGTGAGTGGCCGTTGTTTGTTTGAAATTGGTAAGAAGTTCTGTTCCCATTTCGTACCTTATCGGTAACTGAAAATGGGTTAAAAAGGTTGTGGCTAGGGTACTGAAGTTGTCAAACGAAGCTCTGGGAAATTCGATATACCATTTTGTTGCTGGACCAGTTAACGTCCTCTGAAAAAGGCGAAGCCTAATCGAATCATCGTTTAGGGTCTTTGATGAACACCACGGATGAAAGGTCATCACATGATTCGATGGATCTTCACCCGAATTTCCATTAAATTTAGGAATATCTTACGGAAGTTTATGTGGAATCGCTGGCCACCAAGGAGCGTAAGCGATTGGATCGTTTGTTAACCGATTCAGGTCCGGTAACTCTAAAGTCGCCACGAAGGGTAACTGTTGATTCAGGTTAGGCGAGGCATACCCAGGATAAGATGGAATCGCCTGAGCAGTTGGTCTTTGCATACCAGCATAATGCATTTGGTGCTGGTAACTTTGGTAAGGTTCGTGGGCATAACCATTGTAGAATGGTTGATTTTGACCGCTTTGAATATACGGCTGCCCATTATTTGCAAAGATTTGTTGCTCAGATCCTTGGTATACTTGTTGGAATTGCGGTTGTTGGTATTGCACCAGCCATGGTTGTGAAGCCATGTGTTGTTGCCCGATACTAAATGTTTGACCAAGATGAGGGGTAATTGAACCCGTTTGGGCCTGTGTCATTCCACCAGTCGGCGATTTTGGTTGAGTCGCAGGGTCAAGAGGCTGTTGCATTACAACCTGAGAAACCTGAGGTTGGAATACAATAGGCAGCGCTTGTACTTGCGACACCGTCACAATAGCTGGTGTAGTTGGTATATTTGACATAGGTAAACATTGTTGCATCGAATATACAACTCTTGGTTGTTGAGGTAGTATCGGTACCCAACCGCTAGATGTAATTCCAGCATAACCTGAATTTTGTTGTGAACTCCTATATGGCTGTCCTCCCGGAGGAGACAATGAAAGGGTATACTACCCCCCATACGGCGGTAATCCGGTACTTAAAGGAATGGTTTGTCCTTGAGGACCGGACTGCCCAAATTGACATCCTGAAGGATCAATTTGTTGAGACTCAACATAAGAGTTTCCGGATACTATTCCGGATGAACAAACAGGAACGGACCATACTGTCGAAATAGCCCCTGAGTGGGCTCCTTCTAGCGATGGAGAGCTAGTTGGGACAGATGGTATACGAGCGAACATTGTTGGAGTGATAGCAGGAAGTTCTGCCGTCGCTGTGTCGGACGACACAGTCCTAGATGTCGACGGTTGTTCAGACATTTCTAGTCTATCCAAAAGATTACCTAGCGATTCTACATGAGCTTCCACTGGCGGTAGACTAATTTCTGATGAAGAAGGATACAGAGTGATCCCAACTCCAAATTGCGATGGAGTACTAGATGGAGGATCCTCCACAATATCTTCTATAGCAATCAGACCAGGTGGAAGAGGTAGACCGTCAGGTTCGTAAAATATTTCTGGTGCCGAAGAAGGTAAGGAACTGCAGCGATAGATGTTTGGGGAACAACACTCTCCGAACCGGTTGTAGATGAAACTGGTTCAGTAACACACGTGTTTACCCTTAGACTAGGATCAGTACTACTGTCCTTCGGTGGCTGTTGAACTTCTTCTGTAAAGGCAGGGATACCAGAAATGTTTGGAGTAACCGGAGTCTCTGATCTTGTTGGAACACTTGTTCTAACTTTACCAGGAGATTTGGAATCGGTTAAACGAGTTCGCTTTTTTTGTAATAGTTTCGATTCCGGAGACAAAGACGATTGACTCGTAAGCCTCCGCGAACGACGGGGTTTCAATTGACTTTCTTCCACGATTGCGGATTACTCTATCAACTAAAAATCAAGGGGAAGTATGTTTCCGAATTAGATGAATTTTAGACGCTTTGACACAACTTGTTTTTTCAATTTTTAAGAGTCGAGAAAAAACAAAAGATGACTCTAGTCGCCTTCGATTTTTAATGAGCCTGAAGTGACAAGTGCTCAGATGGACCTTTTCCGTTAAGGAGTCTGAAAAGGAACAAAAGGGACTGCTCTGGAAATCTAGGCAAAGGGATTACCAAACCAATCACAAAACTGTAGAATACTTTTTACGGTACGGCAGTCAATCTTCCCGAATGCTGTGTTCAGTGCATTGCGATCGATAGGGCGGTAGACATGGCTTCCTATGGATAAAGGATTAAGCCTATTGTGGTCTTCGAAAATATACTCGACAGTACGTGGGAGCACAAGTCCGTATTGGCACTTATCGTCTCAAAGTGCGGGAATCACCCAACCAACAGTGAGAACAACAGTTACCAGGCTTTACGACGTCGGAATACGTCTCTAGCCTAGACTTCTAGATGTTGTGCGTTAGGTTCCAAAGCGTTGTTAGATTCATTAAATTTATTTTATAGTTGATCTTGCTTAAGAAATTTTCCTTTCAGGTTCACCGCGTGATGTAGATGTACAATTCCTAAAATGCAATCTAAGATGATAAATAGCCTTTTTATCTTCTTTGTGCAATGAAAATCCTAGCTACTAAGGAAAGAAAGACAGAATTCTTTCAACAAAGAGCATAGAGCACACACTATATGCACTATCCTAAATCAAACCAATCAAACAATCTAAATGCAAATGCACATGCATGTATTTGTTTTCAGTCTTCTTAATATGTGAATGATAAAAAGAAAGCTAATGCGCAAATCTGAATTATTTTCAAAGCGACAATTACTAACAAGTTTATTTTCAAAATCAAAATTAAGATAATGACAACACTTTGCGATTTGGAAATGAAAACTTGCTTTTGACACTAGAGAAACTACTAATTCAGATCAAATACAATAGTAACAGGGTAATCGACTATCAAGAACAATCAGATTCTCTTCTATGACTGAAAACGACACTTGCGACACTTTCAAATCAAGAAACGACAGTACAATTACGTTACTTTTTTGTAAAGGAGAACTGAAAATGACTCAACAAATACACAAAAACATTTACAGTTCTTTGCACAATGGAGGCGGAATAACAGCAAGGAAAGGGGTTTCAAACAGAGGTGTACTGACTACAGGCAGCAAAATTCTTGAATAGATCTGAAAAGAGTGAACAGAAACCAAAATTTAGGAACAATGCCTAGTCTGATCAGCGCACCTGTAACACAGTGAATTTGAAATGCAGCACACCTACTACACTCGGGAAGTGCGCTGAATTTGAGATTCACAGAACAGACAGTGCGCTGGACCAGAAACGAGACTTTTCTTGGGTTCCGGGTCACAGTTTGCAGTTCAGTTCAGGGATTTTGGCCGAGCAAGTGGTAATCAGTAAATCAACAACAGGGGTAGATCTAAGGAGGTTACTAGAGCCACCACAAGGGCAATTAGAGAGTTTGTAAATCAGTTGTTTAATTCATAAACAAAACCCGGAGATTGACTGAAGCGGCATTTATCTACTTTGCATTTGCATAGCAAATGCAAACTAGTCGCTCCCATTGTGGTCGCCATTTTGTTACAGGGAAAAGTGTCTATACAGAACTGCTAATCCCACTAAGGCGGGTAGCTACCTTAGAAACAAACAAAGTAAAACTACTTTCGTTTTCCTTTATGAAAGATAGATGAGAGAAGAATAAAGGAGACCAACCTCTGTCTTGCGCTTGGCTCCTTGCTCGATTCCTCTCTCTTCTGATAGTCCTTTGCTACTTGCTTTCTTGTATACCCAGCTTCACAGAGTACCTGTAGAATCAAAGCAACATAACACTATACGAGAACATGGATCTATTATCATAAACAATCTAGGATCAGATGTAAATTGACCATACAAATGCACAAAACATAGATTACACAAGAGTATGGAGGAAAACTTGAATAGCTTTATTGATAATCAAGAAAGAGCCAAGAGAGTTACAACCAGTTGTTCTGACCCAGCATCATCCTCTCAGCAAGTAAGCCCTTCTTCACCTCATGCAAAGCTTAGATCACCCAACACTATGATGTTGCCTCAAGAAACCAACAGCAATTCCTTACAAGATGCAAAATTCCAGCCCCTGGATCTCTGGGATGAGGGATCCATATATAGATGTCTGTAAGGGAGATGAGTCAGCTTGTGATTTGATTAGTGTATTCCCTCTGATAGTTCTTGCTTCCACTTGGAGATTGATGATCTCTTACTCATCCTTGGTCGAATTCAGAGAGGCAAGTGTCACAGGAGAAGTTTCTGGAAGATTCCATGCTTCTCCACCTCACAGATTGACACTGCCATTTGTCTCTTCTTGCCCATCGCACCCCATAGAAGGGCTTTTTGAAATGCAACGCACCCTCTGAGTGTACTTAGGTGAGATGCAACGCACTTTGCCTATGGAGCAGGTGAAATGATCCAGTTTTGACCAGTTCTGAGTAGTTTTTCATGGAGAACTTCTGGGAGAAGCTGTAATCAGTTGACCTTGTTCCTTTAGGGGTTGGAACAACACTTTTAGGGACTTAGGAGCCCTTGGTTTATGGACATTTTATGCTTGGGGTTGCAGTGCCCAAAAATGTCTATAACAACAGTCAGAAGTAAATAAATAACAATTTCGTTTTACATTTAATGTGAAATTTTGATTATTTCTTTATATAATCGAAATAATAACTTTTATTTTGTTGAAATATTTAGTCTAGGCCCCATGACGATGATGTTCTTGATGATTAACACTTGTGGTCATCCCCTAACCTTGAGGTGATAATAAGCATGTGAAGAAAACGAGCAAACAACTTATGGAGTTGATTCACATTAGGTATCGTAGTCATGTGACTAAAGCTAGGATCAAGAAATTGAGAGACGATCTTGAGTCATACAAGGTAATAACCATATTTTAAAGTGAGTTTTTTTTATGTCATAAGTTTAATTCTATAAAAAAAAATTTAATGTTTACATTATTTAATCAAAAAAATATTTTCTTTCTTATGTAGAGTTATTTGGAGGAACCTTGCCCCCCACATCAGTTACCTAATCCTCAGCTCGATGTTGGTACTAATCGAACTGATGAGACACGACATGGTCGTTTGGGCAGCATTAGCACCCTACATATATCTACGAGGTAGTTATTCACTTCTCCACTTCTGATTGGTCATGATCCTAGTTAAGAAATTGGGTCCACACCATTGGTTGTGACCCATGAGCATATGATCCCTGAGCCAAACACGAAACCAAGCTCTGGATCAATTAGTGACAGAGTTGACCCTAGTACTGATGACATTATGGGTTCATTTCCTCAAGCGTCATGTGTTAAGGAAACGGGGAGAATTGTATGCAAATTTTTGGTGAATAACAAAGGACTTCCAATAAAAAATAGCAAAAATTCCTCGTATTTTTTTTATGTTTTAACTATTTCATGTTTTCTATCTAAAACATAGGTCATCTATATTATTGTTTTCAAACTAATGATCATATATTTTTGCATGTAGGTAACAACTTGTTTTATATAAAAATGAACGAAAAAGTGTTAGATATTTTTCAGCCCACCATACACGAAAGGTGGAATTGTCAAAATAACCTTAAAAAAAAGTTTATGGACTACCTTAAAGATCTATTTGGGGTAAATACCTTCAATAAAACCAAGGTCGCCATCGTAGTCGGAATACAATTAAAATATGTATGAGATCATTATAGGAAAAAATTGGTAGATAACCCTAGGTAAGAGTGCCCTCCCATGATTCTTGAAATGGAATGGAAGGGCTTTATCGATGACGCAAAGGAGAAGAAGATGAGAAAATAAGGGAAAGCACCACTTGCTCAAGCAAGGCACAAATTACATCTTCAATTCAATACATTTAATTTTCTTTAGTTTTGAATATAATTGTGTATATAGCATAGTTGAAACTTTTCATAAGCTCCCTGACACTTCAAAGGAAACTAAGGCAAGGCTTGAGAAGCATGGGTAGCACAGTCTAGGCTAGGGAAGTCATTTGAAGCTACACGCGTGATATGTAAGTACCCAAAACTTCTTAACAATATTATTTGTTATACCGCCTTCCAACATTCTAGTAATCGCACTAGAAAATAACAAAAATCAATACTCTTGTACAATGCATAGTGATGTATTTGGAATTGAAGCCACGAAGGAAGACTTCGAGATTGATTTCAAGTTGGGATTTAAAGGAATATTTGAACACTGAAGAAGCATGGGGAAAACCCCAAGATCCAGTTTGAAGGACAAGGTAAATAAAAATCAATCCACGCTAACCTTTCATTAATTATAAAATACAATCATGTTTGATATAAATCTAATGTGTTGTTTTGCTATAATTAGTAGGGGAGTAGTACAAATGCATACGATCTCATGACCACTGAGCATCAGTCCTCTTATAGTGTGCATCAACTAGAACATTTTGGTGCTCCCAAGGAACCCCATGACAGTGGGGTGCAACCCCAAGATATTTTATCGATAGAGGAGGCCCGCAATGGTAATAGGGTTGTATATTAATCATATAATTAATAATTTTGTACTTATAAAGTATGTACTTCTAAATTTTTTTAAATTATTCATTTACGATTGTCTACTTATAAACTTTGTGGTTTGAATGGAAGAGCATGGCATATAGGAGGATCCTCAACCAGAAGAGGGCCACGAGGCAGTAATTGCAATGGCCTGATTTATCAAATGGGGATATTTTATGGCTGAGCACGTCATCCAAGGCTTGGGAGATCTTCAAAAAAATTTCCATTCCTTCAACCTTTTTCTAAGGGAGACAAACTCTTCTTCCAATATTTCGTAATCATTGTTCTTCTTAGCAAGTTTTTTCTCAATCTCTTCCTTGATACAAGTTGCTTCATTTTCTTCTATTATAAGAGAGATGATATATGATTTCATTCTAAATATTTCTTCATTTTCCTTAGCTATACTACTCTCCATTTCTTCCATGATCCTTGTACCTTTACATGTTTCGGCCTTGAGAAGGCTGAGGTCAGATTTTAGTTTGAATATCTCTTCATCCTTTGCTTTTAGTTGGCATATCATGGTGTTTTTCTCTTTTTTTGTTTCATCAACATGTCCTTCTATGTTTATCAATGCTTCCATTTTCTTCTCAGGTCCTTATGCTAACTTTCTTGCTTCTTCTAGTTGATATTTAAGAGAGGAGACCTCTTCCTTGTATTCACCAATCTGTACTTCAAGTTTGTTCAAGATTTTATGCCTTTGTTCAATGTGGCGTGACAACGTATCTTCATGTTTCTTTGCCTTATCCAATTGATTTGACATGGATATGACTTCTTCACGATGCTTTCCTTTGTTTTGATGAAATTCCTCCTTGATCTTGGCAAGCTCTTCATCCCTTTCTTGTACTTGAAGCTTGACAAGGTCAAATTCCTTCCTTGTTTGGTCTTGGTCACCAACTGTTCCTTTCTTCTTAAGTTCCTCATTTTCCTTTTTCAAACTGATAATTTCTTCCATGGCAGCCATAAGTTTAGTGAGGATGTCTTCTTCAAAATCTTTTTCATTCTCTTCATATTCTAGGTCTTCTTTAGCCTTGATGTCATCATTCTTATTTTCAGCTTCCATGATGGGTTCTGGATTTCCTTCTTGCTTTCCATCATCTTCTTGACTAGTGGTCATGGTCAATGCTCCTTTTGAGTGAAGGTCATGAAGTTTGTCCCATATGCCTTTTGCTGACGAACAATTCTCAAAATTGGCCTTCATAGAATCAGGTAGCCCATTCAAGATTGCCTTCATTAATTTTTCATTGTACTCCTTGGATTCTCCATTCATCATGCTATCAGTAATCACTGATTTCCACACTTCAATGCCTTGAGTCTTTAAGAAATTCCTCATTCTTTCTTCCCATATATCAAAGTTTCCATTGAACAATGGAGCCTTCACAAATTTATCAACTTCGGTGGTTGAGGGAGACACATCTTTAGGAGGATTGGATACTTTCTTCCTTGGCTTCACCATTTGTGTTCTAATTGATCAACCTTCAAGTTGTCAGGCTTTGTGTTAATAACCTAGCTCTGATACCAATTGTTGGAAATACTGAGAGGGGGCTGAATCAGTATTTCTTTTCAATTGTTATTTTTACCAGTTAATCAATTATATTTAGAACGCAAAATGAACAATAGGAATAAATCATTTTATTAATATAATCTTTACAATAAATCAGGTACAATATATATAGGGCTCCAACCCATTTCCAATCACAAACTTGGTGTTTTGTGAGGCTCCAAACTCTAGGGCACCAACCATGTCTTGTTAAGCCACCAACTTTGGATTTAGGAGCACCAACTCCAAGGAAACCAATCCTTTCAATTCTAAGGCACCAACCCCAAGGGCTCCAACCCTATCTTGTCAAGGCACCAACCTTGTCTTGTTCGGGGCTCCAACCTGCAGGGCACCAACCCTCTTGGCTCCAACCCGCTGCTATATTTTGTCTAGATATGTATGATAGTAATTCTCTGCTCCCAAAATATTCTTCACTGAATTCTATCAACCTACAACATTACTTCTATATTCATGACAACTTGTCTTCATATTAAGGAGTCTTCACAACTCTTCATATTTCCCAAACAGAGTCTGCAGAAGTTACCTCATGATGATTTTAAATAGCCATCATGATTTCCAAAAATGTCTTTAAGATCTATTGATGCTTTTCAATAGAATGTCTTTGATCAGTTGCGCTAAGCCCTCAATGTCTGCATAAAGATAATTATTTGTTTTCAACCCTTTGTTCTTTACTATTGTGGTAATTGTTTCGAGAGTGACTACTTCTCACTGTTCTTGTTGTCATGATCTCTTACTTCTCATAAACAAATTCACAAACGCTCCAATGCTGGTGTTGGTTACTGCTCCCTTCAAACGATGTCAGATGAAACTTTATTTTTCCCTTCACAGAACTGTTCTTCAGGTTGCGTTATGTACTTGATTAATTCATCACAGGTCCGAGCCTTTCAAAGGTTAACCCAATCAATAGAGTTGCTCGTCCTGCGACTTCCTTCTTTCCTACTGGACCTTCGGCTTTCTTCCTTCTCGCTTGATCTTTTTCTTCTCTTTGTCATCGATGCGCGAATCACCTACCTCAAGTGAAGCATTTCAACTTGTATATATATATGAGTTTTTCCAATAAACGAAACGACACATTCATTGGTGGAGGGGCTGACTTGTGCATGAGGTGGTATATCAAAATATATCGGAGGGCCTTTTTATTTATGAAAATTACATAGAAATATAGAAAAAAACATATTATGTTGGATAATGGGTGGTTCCACCTGCCACGTCATCACCTTACCCCTGCAATCGCAACTATTAACATCACTAATGTAACATGGCCGATATTCATATTGCCGATGAAGCGGACACAATATAATATTAAACCATCATCAATAGATCTGTTGGGTCCATAGCTCCATTGCAATCGGCAGTCCGTCGATTCCACAATAATATCGTAATCGGCGGTTGGGTTCACAAGTATTATCACAATCGGTGGTCCAGCGGTGACAACTCTTATGATTTGTGTAACTTCCCCGATACCTAGACGCGATACTACATAAAGGTATGTTCTAATGGAGCTATCGAGTCCGTATATTATATCGCAATCGGTGTTTTGAATGCAACATGATTATGCAAATATAATGGTTGGTTTGCGATTATGTGATGGATGCGATATGATATTGAGTTGTATTGCAATGGTGTAGTGGGTCTGTAATGATATCGCAATAGTAGTTTTCAAGTGCCATTCCTTTGTGATACATAAATTCCAATGTGGATGTGATATTTCTTTAGGGCATGTTGTAATGGGACCATCGAGTCTGTAACTCATATCGTAAACAGGGGTTTGAGAAGTTTTCACATAACTTAATATAATAGAACCATCGATAACGTGCAAATATAATTTCTCCGATAAAGCACCGATATCTTAACTCCTAACAAATTGCTTCTCTTCTCTTGATGGCTTTCAATGAATTCTTCCTCTTACTCTTTGGCTTTCCTTGGCTTCTGATAGATTTCCCCCTTGGCTTATCTTCCTATGACCTCTGATAACTGTTTCGAAGAATTCTTCTGGTAGCTCTTCTTTGACTGGCTTTCCTTCTTGGGTCTACTTCTTCTATTCTATATGTATATATATATATATATTCGGTTCACTTGGCTCCTCAATCTCATCATATCATTATATATCAAAATTTCATCACTATGAGAATTATGATCAATGGGCATCAATGGGCAATCGTGTATCAAAGAATTTTCCATCACAAACACTGTTATATTGACATCAATGGCAACCTAGATTAACAGTGCTAACATTGTTCATGATTGTCCAAGTATGGAAATGTAAACGTCTGGAATATATTTATAGACCTTTTTTACTACCTCCCATTGAAAACAATACTAGTGAGTAGACTTTTGAATGTTCTAACAAATGTGGAAGTTAGTCAACTATTTTTGTTCAATGTCTTGTGTTTTTTATGCTTCTGCTACCGACAACAGTTCTTTCTTGCAAACATTATGTTATTTTTTTTTTGTAGGCGGACACCCACAAGGTTCTCATTTATAAGAAAGGTTCCAGATTGATAAGTATATTTATCATCATAACCACCATTGTCAAATTACCAAGGCCTTGTCAATAAGCTCTATCTCACTAGAGCACATAATAAACTTTATTACACAAAAAGCTCTATCTCTCCACTAGATAAAAGCACACAATGTTGGAAGGCTTCCATTATGACACCACATAATAGCCTATATTTCAATTCACATACTCTACCTAGGATTCCTGAGTATGTCTTCGAAAGACCATTCCCCATGACAATATCACCAAGAAATACCAATCCACTTGGACAAACCATGTCCACTCACCAGACCAGTTCCTATCATAATATCATAAGGGAATACTAGTCTATCGGACCATTATCTTCATGTCAAATGTACTTGGCCACCAGTGGTTAGTCCTAGTCATAGCACATGACCTAATAATGCCAATACAAATATGCTCATCCAATCTCTCATTCTCCTATTTGTGATGCATGCACTAGACTTATGACGGTTAGTCTTAGCCTAGTACATAACACGAGGAGAGAACTATCTCTCCCTCTTAACCTGGGAGGATACATCCACAAGCCTAATCTTGCCACAGAAGTACACATACTTCCGTCACATCAACTACATGTTCAACCATGGATATCCCATTGTAGATTCTTGACTCCCATCTCCATTACATCTCAAATAACAATGTGCTTCGACCTTCCAATGGAACTAGGTTATCATACCTTTCTCAATAATCTTAATCCAACACACCCTGTTCATCAAATTTTTTCTGGAGCTAACCTGCTTCATGGATATCAGTACAAGTTATCATATCTTCCTCTTATGCATTATAATTTTTTTCCTTGTTTACCATAGCCAATTATCAAGCAAAAATAGTTAGTCACAACCATCAAACAATATCTAGAATAATCAAACAGGTGTACATAACATGATGGATCAACAAAATCATAACTTCTACAAATAGGTCTAAAATCATCATCCAAGGATCTTGATCACATGATTCCTTCCTAAGGAATATTTTACCAAGTTTCTGCCAAACCTCAATTCCCAAGTAACATCATATCATTCCAAGATCCTTTTATGCCAAATTCTACTTCAAGTTCCATCTGAAGACAACATCTTATCCTCTAACACAAGAGTCATATCTTTGTCAGAAACAAATCAATCAATCAATCCAAAGTACAATGTCTTATTCAAACATGAGGCTTCTTTTCATATTCATTCTTATCATCATCTTCTCCCTCTTACTGGGAGAACCTTCCCAAATCTAGCTTTGATTCATGCTAGATCTTTGACCTTTTTCTAGGGCACAATAAATGTATTCATCAAAGTACCAATTCCTCAACTACACATGTCTTTTATAAGACTATAAAGTCCTATAGCTATGTGTCACTCTTTCATGCTATCCTTTTGCTTCCAAACCCTAGGTAGGCCTTGCAATCCGCTTTCACATGAAAGAGACAAACAACACATAGACAAGAAACTAACCAAAACCATCAATTAAGGAGGAAAGACACAGAATACTTATCTCTCGAACATAATTAGCCCCTTCTTGATCCATGGACTCCATGCATCTACTTTGTTTGCTTCATCCTGCAATCTTGTAAGACAACCTCATTCATGACATCATGCATAGGCTAGGATTTCTATTAGCGGAAGCAATCAATCCTAGGGTACAAACCCTAGATCATTTTAGGTCAAACCTTAGCTAGATCACATATTCAAATAATCAAGACCTTGTCTTTCATCTTCCTCTCAACACACTACGGTTCTAGATTCTTAATCAACAAGAGCTCAAAAGACAAGACCCTAGATTATTTCAATGATCAACCGCAAGATTTCCTTGACATCATTAAGAAAAATATTATCAATACTCATAATAATAAAGAGAGGAAATATGTATCCTTTCAAGCAGAGTCAACCCCCTCTTGAACTTGATCTATATGATCATCTTTTCACATCTGCCATTCCCAAGAGAAAGGAATTCTACTGAAGGTTTCCTTATTCATGCTTTGAAAGGGTTAATATCCAACTTCATAGAACCTATCAATCTATCACAATTGCAAGTTCTACAAGAATGCATATGTTAGTTACAAATTCCAAAATTGTTGATCATATTCCTTCTATGGAGCTTCACCAAAGTTTTGATTCACAAGATGTTGAAATGTGGCAACAAGAATATTCCAATTTTAATTTGTCATTGAATTAAAATTCAAATTTAGTCTCACCAGTTGCTTGGAAAATAATTAATTAATTTATCTTGAGTTAATTAGTTGGAGAAATTCAAGCTAGAAGTCTTTGTGAAGTCATAAAATAGTTATCCCTTAAATTAAGGAGATTATCCCTTAATTAAGGAGATAAGGATGAGTTGTATTTGAGCTATAATTAGTTAGCTCAGTTAACTGAGTTAAGTCCAGTTAAATTAGTTCCAACCAGTTTGAGGAACTAATTGTGAGTTCAGTCAGTTAATGCATGCATGCATGAAACTAGTGTACTCCAGATAACTGAAGATTCTCTCATAAATAACTTATGCATGTCAGTTCAAAGAAAGGCCCAGTTGATATTAAAGGCAGGGACAGTGTACTATCAGTTGCAAGAATTTTCCTATAAGAAAATCTCTTACATGTAGAAGGAATTCATTCCTTGAGATTTGCGCAGTATTACAGTGTTTTGGAGTAATGTGTGAGATCAATGTCACACAAGGTTAGAGCTGGAACACCAAGGGAAAACAACGCAAGGAAATAGGAGGCTTGGAGGGCAGAGGAGAAGGCATGTGAGCAGTCTATTCTGTCTATGAGCAGTGAGAGGGATTGTAGTGAGAGCTGGATAGCTATGAGAACTAAAGTTGTGTGTAATCCTGAGATAGTTCCACTTGTATGATAATATAGATAGTGGGGTTTTTAGCTGAGGATTTCCCCAGAGTATTCCTCTATGTTTCATGTGTATTGATTCTTCTTCTCTGTTATATGTGTTCTGCTTGATCTTGCTCAAATTGATTCAGCTTTTGCAAGTTTGATTGTAGAAGTATATTAAGTATTTTTCTTTAGTTATATTGCATAATCAGATTAATATACAATGAGAATTTCTACATGGTATCAGAGAAAAGGTGATCAGAGTTGTGAACAGTATATTGTGAAGGGAAATTTGAAGTTTGAAGTTCTTGGTTGCAGGTGCAAAATCAAATTCTTATCACACCTCAAAGTTCACCAATGGTGTTCAATGGCTTGAGACTCGAGTATGCTCTGGATGGCAGCTCGAATTACATAGAATGGAAGGATCGCATGGAATTGGTATTAGAAGACAATGGTTTGAAGGATTTCATTGATCAAGAAATCCCCAAGCCAGTTGTAGCTAATGCACAAGAATTGGCTTAATGGAAGAAGCATGTGGCAAAGGCGAGAAGGATTATTCTGGAGGGAGTTCGAGACCATATTGTCTCGAGTCTCCATGGGAAGGAGAGATCTATTTTCAATGTGGAAGACATTGAAGGACCTATATCAGAACAATAGCGACCAGAGGAAACTGGCACTCAAGGATAAGCTTCGAAAATCAATATGGAGAAGGGTGATTCTATTTACACATATCTGAACAAGCTCACCACTTGCAGAGATGAGCTTGGTAGTGTGGGAATAATGACAGCCAATGATGATATGGTGAGCCTTGCTCTCCTCAGTCTTCCAAAGAGCTGGAATAGCTACCAGGACTCTGTGAATGGAAAAGAGAAATTTTCGGATTGGGAACGACTATGGTCGTATCTGATGCAAGAGGAGATGAGTAGGAGCACAAGAGATGGCTCTTCATCTAAGCATCATGATGAAGAAAATCTGGCCTTAGCAAGTAAGGCAAGGAAATGGAAAAAGAAGGCTTCCCATTCCAAATCGAATTCTTCTCATGGAGGGAAGAAGATTGACAAATCTAAAGTGAGATGCTTTAATTGTCATGAGGTGGGCCATTATGAAACTAATTTCCCATTGAAGAAATCCAAGAAAGGATCCTTGAAAGGATCAGAAGGTGAGGCATTAGCCTCTCAGTTTGAATTGGATTTTACGCTCATCACATGCATGGTTTCATTGATGGTGGGTTGTGTTTGGTATCTAGACAGTGGAGCCTCATTCCACATGACTGGCGATAAAAATTTATTCAGTACCTTGGAGGAGAAAGACCTCAAGATGTGCATAGAGATGGGTGATGATGGAAAGTATTGTGTTTTAGGAGAAGGCACGATTGCTTTTCAGAGGGAGCATGGAACTCATCTCACCCTGACTGATGTAAAGTATGTGCCTAGATTGAAGAAGAACTTGGTATCGGTCGCGATGTTGGAGGACAAAGGCTACGATGTTGTCTTCAATAAAGGAAAGGCGTTCCTAAGACACATAGCCACGGGTCAGACCAAGAGGATTGGGATTCGAGTGAAGAATCTCTATAAGCTAGAGGTAGATGATTGTGCTTCATTGAGTTCGAAAGCAGAATTGGTGCAAAGCCAAGACATTGTCGAGTTATGGCATAGGAAGTTGGGCCACTTGCATCATGGGACCTTGAAGATAATGCAGCAGATCTCTACTAGACTTCCCAAAGGTAAACTTGAGCAAGTGTACACATGCAAAGGTTGTACCTTGGGAAAGTATGCCAAGTCTTCCTTTCATGATCGAGACAGTCGAGCTGAAGCAATCTTAGAGTGAGTTCATACTGATGTGTGTGGACCATTCTCGACAGCATCCACTGTGAAACAAAGGTATTATGTGATTTTCATTCATGATTTTTCTCGTAAATGCTAGATTTATTTCATGCAGAAGAAGGACCAAACCTTCTCAAAGTTTTGTGAGTTCAAAGCTTTGGTTGAGAAAGAGTCAAGGAAGAAGATCAAGGCCTTGAGAAGCGACAATGGTGGAGAGTATGTCTCTCAAGAGTTTAAGGACTTATGTGTAGCAGAAGAAATTAAACGGGAGTTGACGGCACCTCATAACCCACAGCAGAATGGGGTGGCCGAGAGGAAGAATAGAACGATTGTTGGGGCAGCTCGGGCGATGCTACATGACCAAGGCCTACCACTTCATTTGTGGGCTGAGGCATGCAACACAGCAGTCTATTTGCAAAATAGAAGCCTGCATTGCATACTTGGGATGAAGACACTAGAGGAAGCTTTCTCTGGGAAGAGACCAAATGTGGGTCACTTCAGGATCTTTGGCTCATCGGTATATTTCCATGTGACCAAGGATGCCCGGAAGAAGCTTGAGCTGACAATTGAGTTGGGGATACTTGTGGGGTACACTGATACACCCCACAACTATTAGGTGTACTTGCCTACTAGTTGGAGGACAGTGGTTTGTAGAGATCTCAAGTTTGATGAGCATAAGGCCATGTGAGTTTCCCTTGAGAGGGAGCTCCAACTACAGGCTGTGGAGTAACTTTTGGTTCCTAAGGAGGAGGAGCCTTAGACTGATGTGGAGCAGCCGCATGCAGAGGTTCCAGGAGTGGAGACATCCACTCAAGAAGAGTCTTCTAGAGAGGGACGGAAGCGCACAAGAGAAGCTAATAGATTGTTGTCGATTGCGAGAGAGAATGTGGGAGAACCATCTTCTCAGCGCAGACAGAGGAGGTTACCTAAGAGGTACACTAGATACATGGCCCTTGTTGGGGAATGTGTTGAGACCGAACCATCTTCCTTTGAGGAAGCAGTGCAGCAGCCGATTTGGCTTGATGATATGGTGGAGGAGTATGACTCCATAGTTCGAAACAATGTTTGGGATGTGGTTCGAAGACCGGAGAAAAAGTCAATTGTGAGTTCGTGTTGGCTTTACAAGGTAAAGCAAGCTGCTGATGGTAGTGTGGAGAAACATAAGGCAATATTTGTTGCCCGTGGTTTCTCACAAGTCGAGGGGATCGACTATGATGAGATTTTTCTCCTGTAGCAAGGTACTCATCTATCATATCGATGTTGGCACTATCAGCACAGATGGGTTGGAAGATCCATCAGATGGATGTGAAGACTGCATTCCTCAATGGCAAGATTGAGGAAGAGGTGTACATAGAGCAGCCGGAATGTTTTGAGACCTTCAATCATGAGTCGCATGTGTGCCGACTCAAGAGAGATTTGTATGTGCTGAAGCAAGCAACTTGTACTTGGTACACTAGGATCGACAACTACTTCACCGGGTTGGGCTTCAAAAAGAGTGAAGTGGATGCGAACCTGTACCACATCATGTTAAAAGGTAAGTAGTCGATCATTGTTCTTTATGTTGATGATCTCATATTGACAGGTGATGATCAGTTGATCATGTCTTGCAAGGGGGACCTTGCAAGAGAATTCAAGATGAAAGACATGGGTCTCATGCACTACTTCCTTAGCATGGAAGTGTGGCAGAAGGATGGGGAGTTGTTTGTGTCTTAGGGAAAGTATGCCAATGATATACTCAGGAGATTCCACATGGAGAAGTGCAAGCCCATGAAGACTCCTCTAGCAGGCAATTTGAGGAAGGAGGATGCTACTTCAGGAGAAGTAGTAGAAGCTACGGTGTATTGACGGCTTGTGGGTTCACTGATGTATTTAGTGAACACACGACCAGATTTGTGCTACACAGTGAACCAGCCGAGTCAAGCTATGGTTCATCCAACTAAGATGTTTTGGAAGGCAGCTAAGCATGTTTTGAGATACCTCAGAGGCACATCTCAATATGGATTATGGTACAGACGGACAGAGGGAGTGAAGCTACAGGGATTCACTGATGCAGATTGGGCAGGGAGTCCATCAGATTGGAAGAGCACATCAAGAGGAATATTCAACCTTGGGTCAACTGTAGTTTCTTAGTACAGCAGGAAACAGAGGTTGGTTGCACTCAGCTCACCGAAGGCTGAATACATGGTTTCAAGTCAGGCAGCATGTGAGGCCATTTGGATGTGGAAAATTCTAGTTGGTTTGTTTGATCAAGGGATGGATCCAACTGTGATCTATTGTGATAATCAGAGGTGTATCAAACTCTCTGAGAATCCAGTATTTCATGACAGGTCCAAGCACATCGACATTCGGTATCATCATCTCAGAGACTGTGTGGTGAAGAAGATCATGTTGTTACAGTATATTTCGACCGAGGAGCAAGATGTTGATATTTTGACTAAGGCATTGTCAAAGTGTAAATTCGAGTTCCATAGAGACAGGGTCGAGGTGGCAGATAATCCCTTTCTTGTTGAGAGGGAGTGTTGAAATGTGGCAACAAGAATATTCCAATTTTAATTTTTCCTTGAGTTAAAATTGAGAATTAAAATTTGAATTTAGTCTCACCAGCTGCTTGGAAAATAATTAATTAATTCATCTTGAGTTAATTAGTTGGAGAAATTCAAGCTAGAAGGCTTTATGAAGTCATGCAACAGTTATCCCTTAAATTAAGAAGATTATCCTTCAATTAAGGAGATAAGGATGAGTTGTATTTGAGTTGTAATTAGTTAGCTCAGTTAACTGAGTTAAGTCCAGTTAAATTAGTTCCAAACAGTTTGAGCAACTAATTGTGAGTTCAGTTAGTTAATGCATGCATGCATGAAACTAGTGTACTCCATATAACTGAATATTCTCTCATAAATAACTTATGCATGTCAGTTCAGAAAAAGACCCAGTTGAGATTAAAGGCAGGGACAGTGTACTATCAGTTGCAAGAATTTTCCTATAAGAAAATCTCTTGCATGCAGAAGGAATTCATTCCTTGAGATTTGTGCAATATTACAGTGTTTTGGAGTAGTGTGTGAGATCAGTGTCACACAAGGTTACAATTGGAACACCCAGGGAAAACAACGCAAGTAAATAGGAGGCTTGGAGGGTATAGGAGAAGGCATATGAGCAGTCTATTCTGTCTATGAGCAGTGAGAGAGATTGTACTGAGAGATGGATAGCTGTGAGAGCTAAAGTGTAATCTTAAGATATTTCCACTTGTATGATAATACAGATAGCGGGGTTTTTAGCTGAGCCTTTCCCCAGAGTATTCTTCTGTGTTTCATGTGTATTGATTCTTCTTCTCTATTATATATGTTCTGCTTGATCTTGCTCAAAGTGATTCAGCTTCCGCAAGTTTGATTGTAGAAATAGATTAAGTATTTTGCTTTAGTTATATTTCATAATCAGGTTAATCTATAGTGAGAATTTCTACACAAGATAGAATACTCTTATTTATTAACGTATCCATATAGACCCTTATCCTCAAACAACTCTCCAACAATATAATCAAGAGCATACATTTTAAAAAGGAAACCTTAACACATAATCATGCCAATATCTAAAACAATAAAAAGTAAGATACCTACCTTATTAGTTGATAATTGCAGTCCTTTTTCTGTAGTAGATGTATGATATCTTCCTGCACTAGAGACACCTCAGACTCTTAATCATTGAACTACTGAAAATTCTTTCAAGTTGCCAACATGTATCTTCTTGGTTCACATGAATTGCATAGTCATATCAAGGTGATCTACCTATTGAGAAATGGCAACAAGAAATTCCAGTTTAATTTGTCCTTGAATTAAATTGAGAATTAAAATCAAATTATATTCTCATAGCAACTTGTAAATAGTTAATTAATTTTAATTAACTTAATTAGCTTAGGAATTTCGAGTTGGAAGTCTTTCTATAGTCATGTATATGTTCTCCCTAAATTTTAGGGGTCCAATATGAGTTTAAATTGAGTTGGAAATTAGATCACTCAGTTTACTTAGTTAAGTTCAGTTAAATTAGTTCTAAATTGCTTTTGGAACTAATAGAGGACTAACAGTCAGTTGGTGCACTAATACAGACACTAGTGCTACTCCAGTTCACTGAAGATTCCCTCATGAGAAACTCATGCATGCCGATTCTGAGAAAAAACCAGTTGAGACTAGAGTGCAGGGACAGTGTACCATTAGTCACTATTATTTACTAGAGTGTAAATATCATGCATGCATCATAGATTGATCATATGTTTGGATTGTGCAGTTTTGGAAGCATGAATTCCCTTTAAATGCATGTTATATTAATCCTAGGAATTACGCAAGAGATTAGGGGCTTGGAGAGTTGCAGAATAAGCTAAGGATTTAGCTTGAGCTATCTTGTGAGTTGAGAGAGTTGAGCATACTTGTGCGGAATTGTTCTAGTGAGAACAAGCTTTGTATCTTTACTCATATTTCTGATATATGAAATACAGATAGCGAGGTTTTTAGCAGTGGCTTTCCCCAAATACATCTTGTGTTATGTGCCATTGATTTATCTTCTTCTTGTTCATATTTTTTTCATCGATCTATTAGCTTCCACTGGTTGAAAGTAGAAGTAGATTATTGTCCTGTGCTTTAGTACATTGCATGAGCTTTTGAATCTACATGATTTCTACACTACCAAAAGCTCGTAGGACTATCCTTCATTATTATGAGGTCAACTTCAACAAATCTTCCTCAGGTTCTCACATATTGTATTTCAAAGTTTGCATACAGGGGTCACCGTCACATAATATGAAGCCACAACATTGCACTAGTTGTCACATAATGAAAACTTGAATTCTCCCACAGAGAAGACACTTCAGAAATATATATTCCATATAGAGATTAGCTTCAAGAATATAGACCCTTAAACCACAAATAGTTTTCTTCAATGATCTCGACCCTACCAGGTCTCAACCTATTTCAAACTTGAGCATGTCTTATCCTTCATCGAGAAAAACTCTTCACTAGGTCTTGACCTAGTCTCATCTTTATGATTACTTATACCCTCTAAGTTTCGACCTAGATAGAAATAAGGGCTTAAGGTTACAATCAGCAATTTTGAACCTCAAGCAATAATTTAGAGCAACACCAAGTGAAGCTTGAATCTTCACCTACAAGGATTATCCTTATTCAAACTTTAAGTATGTCATGGCGCAAACTCTCGAACTTCACAACTACATAAATGTAGCTCAATCTTACCACAGAGGTATCACAAACCATATTTATGTCACGCATAGGTAATACTACATACTATAGCTCTACCTTGAATTATGCCACACAGAGAATAGCTTTCATCCTTTGACTGAACAAGTGGCATAGACCTTCATTAGGAATTGCATCATATTAGTGAAATAATCCTTATATAAGTACCACAGAACACAGTTCAAATTATGAAGCTCAAATGTATTCAGAATGTTTCCTTTCTTCTCAAATATGTATAACTGGACTTGATCATAATTTTGAATGATCCAACCACATAAATAGAAGCCTAGAAAATTTTGAATTAAACCCAAAACTAAGCCATTATCCATATCACGGAGCTCGAATTTATGAATATCAACACTTCTAATATTGGACCTTGTTCTTGTTACATAATTTTCATTAACCCATAAAGATGCCACAATAATAGGGAATTTGAACTACCTTATGAGAGAATACAGACTATCTTACTTCAGAATTTAGGTTGGAGTGCTAAACTACAAGATGTCATATAGAGATGTCATTACAGCACTTGGATTCCATTTATTACAAAACTTGGGAATATAGAGATTACTACTACTATAATGAATGTTTTGATTTGGTTTTATCGCAGAAGACTTATAATTGTCAATGATCTCAATACTTATTCAATCCTTGTCATTATATTAGTGTTACTCCCACAGTGCTCTAGTCCTTGTCATAGCTCTGATACCATGTTAGAATTCTAGTGTAGAATCAAATTCTTAGACATGATAATTACTTGTGAGCAATATTATAGTTCTTATTATTTTGTTATTCTACTCTATCAAGTAATTATACAAGACATTAAATATCATAGATCACAAGAGACAAGAGACACCAAAGATAGGCTAGAGGATAGGGAAAAAACCCACCAAGGGGGAGAACCCATCAATCATTTCCTTATAGGGTCATAGAAAATCCAAGACAATACAACCATGAACCAAGTGTCAAGTCAACCCTCCACTTAAGCAACATTTGCCTTCAAATAAATATGTCCACTAACTATCATTTATACATCATTGAACTAGCTCGCATATCAACAAAGATGCATCATAACGGGGGTCTCGCATATCATCATAAATACACCGAAATAGGGGTCTCTCACATCATCAGAGATATACCAAAATAAGCTCGCACAACATCTCAAATATCATATTACAGTAGTCTAAAAGGTCACAAATTACTTTCCACAGGAAGCACGAAATAGCAACAGAAGGATATCTCTTAGATTGCTCAATCTGCTACATGGATATATGCCTTAAATTTCTCTCACAAATATGAATCATCTTTCTCATAACTTAACTAAATTACCTTACATAAGACCATCGAATATCACTAGAGAAGATATGTGAAGATACTCTGCCAATGGAGGAGTATAAGTGTCAATATATATAGTGTTTCTCACATGAACAAAGAGGTGCCTCTTCATCAGAGTCGACCTATTCAACTGGGAGGGCCAACTTGGCTGCTTGGAAAGTCAAATACAATTACAAAAATTTCAAATTTCTTTTTCTTTTATAAGTCCAAATGGGACATATTACAATTTTTTTTTAATGAAATAAATTGTCTTCTTCAATCAGTTATGAAGATTGAACCTAGTTACATTTTTTAACACCAAGGAGCTTCACCAAAGTTTTGATTCATAAGAGAGAATAATATTATCCATTCAATGTATTATAGGCCCTCATCCTTCAACAACTCCCCAACACTATAATCATGGCTTCTTAAGAGCATACATCTTAGCAAGGAAACATTAACACATATTCATGCCTAGATCTTGAACAAAAAAACAAGATGCATACCTTGTCAATTTTACCAATCCATACTTATATTCCTCCTCTTTAGCAAATGTATGTCATCTTCTTCCACCAGAGATTCCTTTAAAATTTTATCCATCAACCCATAGAGATGATTTCTACTAGCAATATTATTTATCTTGGTTCACATGGTTTTCTCGTACATAGTCATATCAAGGTGGTTTTCCAAAAAGTTACAGAATTTCTCTCACTGAAACTAGGTCAACTTCAAACCATAATGAATATCAAACCTTCCTCTAGTTCTCACATATAATAATTTGTGTATAGAAGTCATTGTCACATAATATAAAGCCACACAAATTTGCACATGCTTCACCAGTGAGGAGGAACTCGGCATAGGTTTAAAGACTTGATCTTCTAAAGAGGATCACAACCTCTTTATCATTGATTAATAGTTGCAATAGATGCATCCCAACAAATACCTCGACATTAAGTCAATTCCATGAAGTTTTAAGTTAAACTTCAAATCTTATTGTAACATGAGACCCCATCCTTCTCGTCCTCAAAAGAGCTCACACAAAAGCAAGGTTAAAGATATCAGTTCTATAAGAATAATAAACAATGCATACGGATCAAAGGATATCCAAATTTCCCTTTTCGATTGGGTGTCACCTTCTTGTACACCAAAGGGACTAGCTCTAGACAGTAGGCTTCAGAGGAATGAACCTAGATCATGGTCTTATGTCACAGAGGCTTTCCATTTATATTTTCGCTCTACTCGACTTCCACAGACCCTCAGACTTGTATATTTCACAAATAAAAGATTTTGGATATGTAGTTTTCACAGGGACAAAACTACATACCACATATACACTTTGCAAATGTGTTATGTCATAGAAATAGTTTGCATCCTTCCACAGGAGTTTGATAAATTAGTATACTTTTGGATGGTTCGCATTCTTTTCCCAATTGGATTTGTTACGAACTTGTCACTTGTCACCAATTGGATCACAAGGGATGTGGTCTAGTAACACTGAGATGACTGAGATAAAATAATGCTTCTTCAAATGCTAATCAAATGTTGACTTCTAGAGTGTTAATCAATCTATCAATTTTTGTTCTTTGAAAGGAGGCCAAGTGTTCTCCCTACTCCATTTCTTCAATGTTCTTTTCCTCTTCTACATTTGCAGCTCAGGGTAGAGGTGATTCTCTAGCTAGGTCAATTTGTACCTACTTTACAGATTTTTAGGAGATCCAATGAAATGGAGAGCTTTGTTGACTAATAGTGAAAATATATGTGAGCTTTGGTAGAGAAGATATAGTCACCTAAATTATGGTTCCTTACCTCTTTTGATGGACATCGAAATTGGATTCCCCAACTTCAAAGATCAAAGATCATATCTGTTAGCTCTCTGTAATTTCTTAAGGCTATGGAAGACATTGCAAAGATAACCACATAACCACTTTTAAGTCTAGGAGCTAGCTCTTCTAGACTCAGAAAAGGATCTCTCTATCATATTTAGCTTTGTTTACTTGGTAGGGTTTTAGTAGTTGTGAGAGTTCAAGGTTTGGTTTATAAATTGGTTTGGTTGGAACAACAAGGGAAAATCCATTTGGAAATGGATTCAAAGAGGCTTGGGGTGATAAATTTGCACAAGTACCAAGCTTAAGTGAATAGGGCAAGGTAAGCATACTACTGGATCCTTGTAGTTTATGAGATGGAGAAGGAAGAATTGATTAGGATTCACCCTAAATATAGAGGCAATTAAGAATTATATATTTAAACTTCAGAAGAAAACATTGATATTGTTTTAAGCTAGAATAGGGTGCTTTTGAAATAAATCCTAAACTTAATTTTCTTTAAAACAATAAAGAAAAGAAACGCATATGAAAACAGAGAAAACAGATTACAATAAGAAGCACTTCACCACATAGATATGACACAGAAATCCTGAAACAACTTGCTTGTATTAATTCAAATGGCCACTAAATCTTAGTGATCAGCTTTAAAATAATGGTAGTCTTTCTCAGTACAAGTCCCAAAACCTATTACTTCAATTGATGAAGTATTTATACAAATTATTTACAAAATATCAAGATTTATTACAAATATCTTAAAATTGTTTACAAAAATAGGACTAAAATATAAGACTTTTTTATGCTAATGGAAAAACCTGTGAACAATTTATGAAACCAACGTTTCGGACTAGCTAGGTGAGTCCATCATCAGGGCAATGAGATCTGTATTTTGAGAAGAGAGAGTCGAGAAAATTATGAAGCTATTAATAGATGAATAGAAAGATATCTGATATCTTTTAGCTTATAATGTCGGCCTGATTGATTTACACTTATTAATTAATTAATTAATTAATTAATTATTATTTTTTTATTAAATTATTTAATAAATTTTATTTAAGAGATTGTTTAATATTAATATTATGATTTAAATTTTAGGTTTTAATGATTGAAATCTAAACGTATTTGTTTAATATATATATTACATAATTTTATGTGTTAATCTATATATTTGAATTATATTATTTAATTTAATTGTATATTATTTATTTATTTGTTATTTGTTATTTATATTTATTTTTTTAAGTTTTTTTTTTAACTGTTCATTTACTAATTTAATTACTTATTATTCATTTACTTATTTTTTTTTTTTTTTATTAACATTATTTTATTTTTTTCCGTGGAAAATAGAGTTCGTAATTTCTATTAAGAAGATGTTAATAGTAATTACATGTTGTAGATGCCGAGGCATATGCTGTAGGGTGGCATGAGCCACGTTACAATGTAGTAAACTGGATATATCATCCAAAAGTGTCGGGGAAATGCTTAAGTAGAATTTCCCTATACAAAGTCCCCAATATACAAAATATAATATAGTATGTCCAAGTCCATATAGTATATACAACTATATGTCCATACAATAAAAACCAAAAATACATATTCTGCTATACAAAAAGTAGCTCCCAAGAAGATAAGGGAACTAGTGAGGGGGAAAACCCCCTATCCAGAGACCGTCAATGTAGGGACGATGATAGAACCTGTGAACCCCATCTGCTGTATGTTCATCAATCTGCCAGTCACCTATAGGCCGATCCGCCGCCTCTTTCGAAAGCTGGTCAGCAGTCGCATTTCTTTCCCTGTAGATATGAGAAACAGTGATCTGGTCAAAATGTGTTTTTAGAAAAACAATTTCTTCCAAGATATGTTCCAAAGTATATGCATGACAGATAGTTTTATTGTTTATCCAATCAATCACTATCTTAGAATCCCCAAAAATTTGAATTTGTCTGCAGTGTTTAGAAAGGGCAAAATATAGGAGGTGTCTCAAAGTGATAAGCTCCGCAAAATTATTCGATCCCGGTCCCAGACCCAGTCTCAAATGAAAATAATGTGTCCCAGTAAGATAAAAAACAATCCCTCCTCCACACCCATGTGGCGGCGCTGCCCCGTCAAAATATGCCCAAGGCATATCCATATTAATGATTTCAGGCTGAATAATTCTAGTACGGATGGGTGAGCTTTCAAATGGAATTTCGTTATATGCAGCACATATAGAAGTCGAGAGAAATTGAAGGTCGACTCTACGGTTCTCAAATATACAGACATTCCTGCTCTGCCAGATGAAACTTGATATCACAGCTGGGAGATTTTGGGCCTTTTCAGAGGCAAACGCAGCCCACCAATTTGCCCAAGCAGACTGAGTGTCCTCGCCATGCCATATCATTCTGATGTTCAGAATCTGTGTGACTTGTTGCCAGATACCTTTAGTAGTCTCACAGTGTAAGAAGAGATGGTTCGAGGATTCTTCATTGGAGTGACAGAGTATGCACCATGAAGGTCCTGCAATGGCCCGTTTCTTGAGGGTATCCCCTGTAGGCAGTTTGTTTGCTAGTATGTTCCATAAGAGAAGTCTGTTCCTGGGCATCGCCTGTAGCGACCACACGATTTTCCACCAGCCAAGCAAGTTAGCAGGTTTTCTGGCTTCCATTAGACAGATATATCCCAGCTTGGGAGAGTATATCCCTGATTTGGCAGGGGCCCAAATAAGTTGATCATCCGTCTCCCGCAGTTTGATGTGGGATTCAATTAGCGCACGAATATATCCATTCCACTGATCCGTCCATTCCACCGGGATCAGACCAAACCCGTCATTAATCCAAGCTTGGGACAAAATGGTGGAGCGCTCACGATCTCCAATCTGAGCTAAGAATTTGATGCCTCTGTTATTTAGGTGTTGAATCAACTCTCTGGGTAATATGTGTG
This sequence comes from Pinus tabuliformis, assembly GCA_031772625.1. Taxonomy (NCBI): domain Eukaryota; kingdom Viridiplantae; phylum Streptophyta; class Pinopsida; order Pinales; family Pinaceae; genus Pinus; species Pinus tabuliformis. Next base: position 94,808,312 of record CM062805.1, on the reverse strand, counting down.
CATTGCCTGAGCCAGGCCAGGGGTCGAGTCCAATACGTACCTGTGCTCCATCTCCCACCCTCCAGAGTAGATTATCTCGGATGAGGGGCATCGCCTTGAGGGTGGCACGCCAGACCACAGATATGCCCTGTTGATTCCAAGTAGGTCTGCGGAGCCATTCCGAGAAGCAGGAAGGCCAAATGTATTTGTGATGGATAACTTTAGCCCAAAGACTATCCATCTTGGTGAGTGACCAGCCCTGTTTGGCTGTAAGGGCAAGTGCAAATTCCTGTAGAGATTTTAATCCCCAGCCGCCCCATTGCTTTGGCAATGCCACAGTGGTCCATTTGGTAACATTATTTTATTTATTTATTTATTTATTTATTTTATTATTATTTCTATATACATATTTTTTTTAATTTATTTATTTTGTTTTTATTATTTGTTTTTATTTATTTTTATTTTTTATTAATTAATTAATTTATTATTTTTATTATTATTACAATTTAAACATTATTCTTATTATTAGTTATTTATCAATTAGTTTATTATTGTTATACATATTATTATTAATAATAATATCATTATTATTATTATTATTATAATTATTATTATTCTTATTATAATTATTATTCTTATTCTTCATGCTTATTAATATTATTATTATAAAGATATTATATATATATATATATATTTTGTTATTTAAGTTATTATTATTCTTATTCTTTATGATTATTAATATTATTATTATAAAGATATTATATTTATATTTTTTTATTATTTTTTTGTTATTTAAATTATGTGATATGTTATATAAATGAGTTATTTGTTATGAAATAGTTTGAATTGAAGAAATTATTATTTGTATTTATTTATTTAATTAATTAATTATATTTTGATTTGTCAAATGTTGTCAAAAGGGAGTATTAGATTAATTTAATGTTTTTTTCATTTTATTTAATAAGGGTTTCCCAGTGCTACTTAATTTAAGACCGTCGTCCCTATTCATGTTATTCTTATTATTAGTTATTTATCAATTAGTTTATTATTGTTATACATATTATTATTATTAATAATATCATTATTATTATTATTATAAAGATATTATATTTATATTTTTTTATTATTTTTTTTGTTATTTAAATTATGTGATATGTTATATAAATGAGTTATTTGTTATGAAATAGTTTGAATTGAAGAAATTATTATTTGTTTTTATTTATTTAATTAATTATTTATATTTTGATTTGTCAAATGTTGTCAAAAGGGAGTATTAGATTAATTTAATGTTTTTTTCATTTTATTTAATAAGGGTTTCCTAGTACTACTTAATTTAAGACCGTCGTCCCTATTCATGTTATTCTTATTATTAGTTATTTATCAATTAGTTTATTATTGTTATACACATTATTATTATTAATAATATCATTATTATTATTATTAAAATTATTATTATTATACTTATTCTTTATGATTATTAATATTATTATTATAAAGATATTATATTTATATTTTTTGTTATTTAAATTATGAGATATGTTATATAAATGAGTTATTTGTTATGAAATAGTTTGAATTGAAGAAATTATTATTTGTATTTATTTATTTAATTATTTATTTATATTTATAGTTTGAATTGAAGAAATTATTATTTATATTTATTTATTTAATTAATTATTTATATTTAAAATATAGGACATTCAAAACTAATGAATATGATTGGCACTATCTTTGATGATTTCTAGTAGTAAGGAACAACAATTCGAATTTGATAGCAAGTCTTATTTGATAAGGTGGCATCTAAGTCACTAACTGCCCATGAGCTTTTTCCTCAAAAAATTCTGAAAAATAGGGTCCAGTGATCCCTTTGAATATATCAACCCATGATAGCTAGGAAAAAAATGGAGAGATGTTTTTTAGAGGAGGATGTTACCAATAAAAACCTATTTTATTTTTTGAAAATTCATTTTCATCTATTCGGAAACCACATTTGAAAACAGTGACTTAAAACAGGAAATTTATGGAAAATATGCCTTCAAGGGTTCATGTGAATCTCCTAAACCATAATAACTGTTAGAAAATTGAGACAGAATTTTTTAAATGGGTCCATTATGGAAAAAAACATATTTTAGTTTTGATAAATCTGTTCTTATTCAAATGGAAACCATGCTCGAAATCACTGTGTTGTATAGGAAAAAACATAATTTTAACTGATTATTTTTCCAACTTGGTGCTAACTTTAATTCACTATTGATCTGGCGGGAGTGGGATGGAATGGATATTGTTGGGTTGTGTTATATTCTTTCCACGACTAACCCACGTAGTGAACCGGGGGGTTAGAGGGGGGGGCGGAGCCCCCCCTTCGTTGCGCCAATTGTGCAGCGAGGGGGTCACAGGGGGGGCGGTAGCCCCCCTTGTCCGGGGGGTTTGAGGGGGGCGGGTAGCCCCCCTCTATGGGGTCCGGGGCAACGCCCCGGGAAATTTTTTTTTTTTGGACCCTATATTAGGTTGGGCGAACCTACCTATGGTTTTTCGGTCCATGGTTTTGGATGCGATGGTTTTCGGTCCATGGTATTGGATGCTTCGGCATGTATAAATATGTATTGTAACATTGAAAGGAATATAATGAAAAATCAAGCTGGTAGTCCCGGTTTTGGGATCTAGGGGAAAATCTCTGTGTATATGTGTTTTATGTGTTATGCTCTCGCATTATTTTATTTTTCTGTGATTTAGAATTCGTATGCAGGTAATTTCTGTACGGGGTTAAAACCTACAATTGGTATCAGAGTTGTTTTGGCTTCAAGGGGACGCCTTTGTTGCTGAGGGGTTTCGCTCAGGCCTGTGGTAGACCCTGTTCAGTGGGAGATCTGTGAGATCGATTCTGGTGGTGAAAGAAGATGGCGAGCAGTGGAAAGATAGAGATCGAGAAGTTCAATGGTCAGAGTTTTGAGTTGTGGAAACTCAAGATGGAGGATCTGTTGGTGGATAAAGATCAGTGGATCGCGGTAGATCCAGGTACTAAACCAATGGGAGTGACCAATGAAGAATGGAAGAAGTTGGATCGGAAGGCAAAGAGCACAATACGATTGTGTGTCTCAGATTCAGTATTGCTGAATGTATCAGGGGAAGCTACGGCGAAGGCTTTGTGGGACAAGTTAGGGACTTTGTACCAATCTAAGTCTCTGGTGAATAAACTGTTCCTGTGGAAAAAGCTGTATAACCTGAGGATGAAAGATGGAGACTCGGTGACAGAGCATCTGAACGCATTTAATACTGTGGTAAGTCAATTAGCGTTTGTTGATATTAAAATTTCAGATGAAGATAAGTGCATCAATTTGTTGTGTTCTCTACCAGATTCGTGGGATAGTCTGGTTATTGCAATAGGTAGCAATGCAACTGCTTTGCAATTTGATGAAATAATCTCAGCCTTGCTGACGGAGGAGATGAGATAGAAAAATATGGAGAGCCAGAATGGTGATGCCTTGTCTGTACGAGGACAGTCCCAGAATAGAAACAAAAATAAGTCATCGAGTGGGAGATCTAAATCTAGAGGGAGATCTAAATATCCAGGAAAACCTGTAAAGGTGGTGTGCTGGAAATGCGGAAAGGAAGGGCACTTCAAAAGGTACTGTAAATCTAAAGCTCCTGATAAAGGAAAGGGATCTGATGATTCTCCTTCTGCAAAGGCGAAAACCACCTCAGATGAAGGTGGGGATGTGTACTTGGCTTCTTCAAGTACGCATGTAGATCATGAGGCATGGTTGATTGACTCAGGTGCATCCTTTCACTTCACTCCCCATAGAGAGTGGTTCTGTGAGTATGAGAAATACGATGGTGGTGATGTCTTCTTAGGAGATGATAGGAAGGCTAGAAGCATTGGTCGTGGAAAAGTAAAGTTGAAGTTGCAAGGTGGAAGGGTTAGAACACTTCCGGGTGTTCTGCATATTCCTGCATTGGCCAGAAATCTGATTTCTGTAAGCAAGTTGGATAATGCAGGTGTAAAAACAGTGTTCGAGAAGGATACCTGCAAGATGGTTCGGGGAGCACCAGTATTGATGTGGGGAGTTCGGACTGGAACTCTGTACAAGCTGCAAGGTAGCACTGTTGTTGATGGGTGCAACAGTTCTGTGGTCCCTGAAAGTGGAGCTGAAAATCTAGTGGTCTCTGGAGAGAAGACCATGTTGTGGCATGAAAGGCTTGGACATATTAGAGAGAAGGGCCTTCAAATACTTCATGGTAAAGGTATGGTAGAAGGTATGAGTAATAGCTCTCTGGATTTTGATTTCTGTGAAAATTGTGTATATGGGAAGTAGAATCGGGTGAGTTTCCCCTCTAGTGCTAAGAGGGCGAAACAGATATTAGAGCTTGTGCACAGTGATGCGTTTGGACCTGTGAAGGTTTCATCACTGGGTAAGTTTGTGTACTATGTATCATTTATAGATGACTTCTCAAGGAATACATGGATATATTTCCTTAAGAAGAAATCTGAAGTCTTTGACAAGTTTAAAGAATTTAAGGCTCTGGTGGAAAATCAGACAGAGAAGAAGATAAAGGTGCTGAGGACAGATAATGGTGGAGAGTTTTGCAGCAAGGAATTTGAAGAATTCTGTAAGAAGTGTGGTATAGCACGACAGAAGACTACTCCATATACACCTCAGCAAAATGGAGTCGCAGAAAGAATGAACAAGACGTTGATGGAAAGGGCAAGAAGCATGCTCAGTGGTGCTGGGTTAGGACAGGAATTCTGGGCAGAGGCGGTGGATACTGCATGTTACTTGGTCAACAGGTCACCTTCATCAGCGTTGGAGGATAAGACTCCACAAGAAGTATGGACTGGTAAGAAACCCTCTCTTTCACATCTGAGGGTATTTGGATGTGATGCATATGTACATGTTCCAAAGGAGAAACGAACCAAGTTGGATAGTAAATCTGAAAAGTGCATCTTTATTTGGTATAAGGATGGTTTAAAGGGTTATAAGCTTTGGAACCCAATCACATAGAAGGTTGTGTACAGCCGAGATGTGGTGTTCAGAGAGGTAAAAGATGTTATTAAACATGAAGTCCAACCAAAGGAACCTGAGAAGATAGAGTTTGAGCTAAAGGAGGAAGAATCAGACTCTGTAGCAGAGGAGGAATCAAAAGATGAAGAGCCACAAACTCCAGCTCTGAGAAGATCAATTCGAGAAAGAAGGCAGCCAGAAAGGTATAGTCCATCCGCTTTCTGTTCAAATTTTGCTTTGTCTGTTATTGATTATGATCCCAGAACTGTGAAGGAAGCAGTAGATTCAGAGGATGGAAAACTCTGGAAAGAGGCCATGGTTGATGAAATGGCATCTTTGCACAAAAATGAGGCTTGGGATCTGGTGGAGTTGCCAGCTGGAAGGAAACCCATTGGCAGCAAATGGGTGTTCAAAAAGAAGACAAATGCAGAAGGGAAGGTGGAGAAATACAAAGCTCGGTTGGTAGCAAAAGGTTATTCCCAGGTGCCGGGAATTGATTTTGGTGATATTTTTTCTCCTGTTGCCAAGGTAACTTCTATTAGATTACTTTTATCTATTCCTGTTGCTTTTGATTTTGAGGTAGAACAGATGGATGTGAAGACAGCATTTCTTCACGAGGATTTGAAAGAGGAAATCTAAATGAAGCAACCTGAAGGCTTTGCGGTGAAGGGTAAGAAAGAGCTGGTATGCAAGTTAAAGAAGTCTCTGTATGGGTTAAAACAGTCACCAAGGATGTGGTATCAGAAATTTGATACATTTATATGGGGACTTGGCTTCACCAGAAGCAAAGCAGATCATTATGTGTATTTTAAATTAATTGGTGACTGTGTTATTTATTTGGTCTTGTATGTGGATGATATGTTGCTGGTTGGAAATGACAAAGAAATTATCCAAGATTTAAAGACCCAATTTTCCTCCAAATTCGACATGAAAGATCTTGGTGCTGCAAACTATATTTTGGGCATGGAAATTAAAAGAGATCGGGCAAAGAGGAAGCTTTGCTTAAACCAGAGGAAGTATGTCGAGACAATACTGCAGAGGTTTAATATGCAGGATAGTAAACCGGTGAAGGTTCCTATTCATGTAGGTGTGAGGTTATCTGCTGAACAGTGTCCCAAGACACAAGAAGAGGAAGAGGACATGTCCCGTGTTCCATATGCAAGTGCAGTCGGTAGCCTGATGTATGCAATGGTCTGTACTAGACCAAACATTGCACATGCAGTGGGAGTATTGAGCAGGTTTATGTCAAACCAAGGAAGGAGCACTGGACAGCAGTGAAGCGGGTTTTCAGGTATTTGCATGGCACTATTGATTATGGTTTGTGCTACCAAGGAAGACCAGGATTGGACAGAGTGTTGGATATTCATGGCTTTGTTGATGCAGACTGGGCTGGAGATCTGGATCAGAGAAGATCTACAAGTGGGTATGTGTTTAACCTATTTGGAGGTGCAGTTAGTTGGATGAGTAAGAAACAATCTGTAGTGGCACTATCAACTACAGAGGCAGAATACATGGCAGCCACTCATGCAAGCAAGGAAGCAGTTTGGTTGCAGAGATTGTGTTCAAGTATGGGGTTAGTACAGGGAGCTATAAGAATAGACTGTGACAGCCAAAGTGCAATTTTCTTGGCAAAGAACCCTGCTTATCATTTAAAGACAAAGCACATTGATGTTCAGTATCACTTTGGACAAAAAGGTGTTGCTGGTATAGGTGGACACTTTGAAGAATACTGCAGATGCATTGACAAAATCTGTGAGCTCTGAGAAGTTCTCTTGGTGTAGAGAAACTATGGGCATTTCAGGGATTGGAAAAATGACTAAGCTCTCCTGTGGCCCCCTGTGGAAAGAAAACAACAAGTGGGAGATTGTTGGGTTGTGTTATATTCTTTCCACGACACCCACGTAGTGAACCGGGGGGTTAGAGAGGGGGCGGAGCCCACCCTTCGTTGCGCCGATTGCGCAGCGAGGGGGTCATAGGCGGGCGGCAGGCCCCCTATTCGGGGGGTTTGAGGGGGGCAGGTAGCCCCCCTTTACGGGGTCTGGGGCAGCGCCCCGGGAAAATTTTTTTTTGGACCCTATATTAGGTTGGGCGAACCTACCTATGGTTTTTCGGTCCATGGTTTTGGATGCGATGGTTTTCGGTCCATGGTATTGGATGCTTCGGCATGTATAAATATGTATTGTAACATTGAAAGGAATATAATGAAAAATCAAGCTGGTAGTCCCGGTTTTGGGATCCAGGGGAAAATCTCTGTGTATATGTGTTTTATGTGTTATGCTCTCGCATTATTTTATTTTTCTGTGATTTAGAATTCGTATGCAGGTAATTTCTGTACGGGGTTAAAACCTACATGAATATACCAGCCTCTAGCATTTCTGCAACCATATGTTCAATATCACTCTTTCGGGAATAGGGATATCTGTAAGGCCTGATGTTTAGAGGAACACTTCATCGAATCAAATGAATAGCATGATCATGATCACTAATAGGTGGGAGGCCTTTGGGAGTCTTAAATACCTTAGAATGATTGTCCAAGACTTTTTGGAGATCTAGAGAAATAGATGATTTCGATGTGGGAACCTCTAGTGAACATAATTGTGAAATTATACCATGTTGTTCTTTCTTTAGAAGCTTTGTCATGTCGTTAGAGTTGATTACGTTTCCCAGTTTCCCTGTGATGCCCCTTAATTCAACTTTCTTTCCTTCTAGAAATATATATATATTCTTTAAAATTAAAAGCTATCGTACCCAAAGATTGTAGCCATTGGAATCCTAGTACAACATCAGCACCACCCATTGGAATGGAAAGTGTTGGACTATTCAACATATATTCTCCCATGGATAGCTTGATATTATGGCACTTTCTAGAGCAATTTATGGTTCCTCCATTTGCAACCATCACTTGACACTCTGGTGATGGATATAGGAAGCAATTCAATTCCTTCGCTATCTTACAATGAATAAAACTATGGGTACTACCCGAATCAATCAACACTATTACCTTTTTCTTCTTGATATGTCATTCTATCTTGATAGTTTGAGGAGTGGTAATTCTGGCCAATGCATTACAAGATATGGTCAAATTAATTTCTTCTTTCTCTGGGGTTTGTTCCTCATGTGTATCCTCTTCTTTTGATGTTTCTTGTTCATTTTCTTCTTCCTCTTCACAATCTATGTAAAATAATTTCTTCTCACGTCTAGGCTAGAGATGTGTTCTGGCATCTTTAAACCTAGCAGTTGTCGTTTGCTTTGGCATTAGACAGCGCTAGTACAGACTTGTGCTCCCCGTACCGTCGCGTATATAACCCCACTAGGTTTGCAATCCTTTATCCATAGGAAGCCGAGTATGCCACCTTGTAAACGTGATACACCGAACACAACATTCGGGGAGATTGCTTGCCTGTACTTCTCGGTTTGCTGGGAGGTATTCTACAGTTCACGGTTACCTGGTAATACCTTTTGCCTAGATTATCCTAAGCAATCATTTTGGTCTTTTTGACTCTTTAAATTTAAAAGATCATTGAGCACTTTTCCTTTCGAACTCCTTCAAACTGAAAGTGACTAGAGTCATCTTTTCCTTTTACTCGACTCTTAAAACATGAAAAGGCATCAGTCTATTTCAACGTCTTAAAAATTTGTTGCCCACGATCACATCACATTCCTGGTAGTTTTATTCTAGACCACATCGTGAGTATATCCCTAATATATTTTAAAAGCCTTGAAATCAATTTCTCTTCTCTTTTGTTTGAGACAAAGTCATCACGGTTGTACCATCAGGTTTTCCTCGTTCCTCTTCCCCTCCTCCATCTGGAAGGTCATCTGGAGAAACTTTCCCTGAACTTTTACAATTGCTTGAGGATCAAGGTGTTGAACTTGGAATTTTTCTAAGTATTCAACCTTTGTCTGCTCGTCCACCTCCATCAAATACTGGGTCACCTTACGAATCTGGCCCAGAATCCCCTAATAATCCTATCCAGACTCCTAAGAGTCCGCAGATTTTTGATAGTCCGAGAGGACTAGTTACAAACCCTTTTGTGGTATCTCCACAACATCCTTATAGTCCGTACGATTAGCATGGTGTTCCATTGGAGTTGTCTCCTCGTTCATCTTCAGCTCGTCGCCGGTTTTTTCTATGGAGTCAGAAGGCGAAATTCCAGTCTCCTCTCTGAGTCAGTCGGAAGTTTATGCTATTCACACTCCTCAAGTGGGTGATGAGCAAGCATATGTGTTCCCTCTAGAAGGTTTCCCTTATATGTGAAGCATCTCATCTAGCATTTATCCTAAGTTTAGTGAGCCCTTATTTCCACATGGTTATACCTCTCTAGCTCAGTCTTATGGAGTTCTCATTTACTGTTCAGATCAGTATGTCAGTCTTTTGGAGACCAAAAGTTTTTTTAGTGGGAAGGTGTGATCCAAAATGGATCTAGAATAGACTCCTAAGTCTAAAGTGTTCCTCACAGAGGAAAATGAAAGTCAAGGGCTTCTCTTGGGAATAGTCCCATTGCATAGATCTTTTCATTCTGAATCTACTACAATTTGAATGGGCTAAAATGGACTTCGGGTGAATGCATTATCGTAGAAAGAAGATTGCCCCTTATCCTTAGAAAAGGAGGTATTTCTTACAAAAGTGACCTAAAAGGTTCTTTAAGGAAAAATTGCATCGGAAGGTTCAAAGGGCGGACTTAGACCAAAGGCCTTAAAAACCCCCAATCAGCGATCTCCGACTTATCGCATCGGAGGTAGGCCTTCGCTCGATATCGGGACACCAGGCAGAGTGATATGCGATTAAAGTGATAATTTGATTGTGATTAAAGCAATGAGTCGATTGCGATATGCGATGATCGGATTGGCGAATCGGCATTGGCGATATATATCAAGTTAGGACAGTCCATGGTATATGGAAAGAACCCCCAGGTTGTTGCGATAGAGACATGCAATTATGCGACTATGCGATATAGCGATGGGGCCGATAGCAATACGCCGGCGATCGGCGACCCCGAAAACAAAGGGCCAATGCACATTGCGATTACGACTTGCAATATGCCGATAAAAGGCAGACCTGATAAGAATTATGGACGCAATTTCATAAGTTTTGAAATCCGGAATTACGAGATTTTTGTGTATTTCCCGTGTATTGGGTTTTTTGGCCATTTCGCCATGCGACTTGAAAATGTGATAAGATGACGGACCTAATAGGTTTATAGGGGCGATTCTATAATATTTGAAGTCCGGGTTTTCAGATTTTCTATGTATTCCCTTGTATTTGGGTTTTTTGACCTCCCGCCTATGCGATCGCGATTTGCGATGACAGGATGGACATGAGAGGGGTATAGATGCGATTGAATGCATTTTGAGATCCGGTTAAATGCTCCAATCATGTGTTTTCGACAGTTTTCCTGTGTATTGCATTATTTGGCTATTTCCGCAGGAGGAAGGCTAAACAGTTGGGTTTCCTGTGCCCGTCGATTCATTGCAATGGGAAACTGCTTCTTTTATGGAAATGCGTGGGTTTTCCATGATGGAGGACTATAACCGATGTGTTACAAATACACAGAGAGCACCATTGACCAGAGGTCGCTTAAGAGGTCGCTGGGAGGTTACTGAGAATTCGCTTGGAGGTTGAGCGAACACAAAAGGCATGCAGAGGCCGAGAGGAGCTCAGAGAGAGCCAGAGCTAGAGCCAGAGAGCCAAAAGCCAAGAGCTAGAGCTAGAGCTAGAGCCGAGAGCAGAAGCAGAGGCTGACAGAGGTTGGAGGCAGTTGCAGAGAATAGCACCAGCGTTCATTCTCAAGGTTCCAATAGTCAAGGTGACTGTAGGGGACTGCTGAATCCATTGAGATGGAGTTTAGAAAATCCTGAAGACTTCTAAGAGCCATGGAGCGGTAATGAAGCTTCAGAATAGAAAAGAGATCAAATGATCCAGCTGTTGTTGGTGTCCAAAGTGTGCTGAAGATAGAAGAATGTATTCCAGAGACAGTGAAAGAATTCTAAGGGAGTTGGTGCAAGCTAGAGCTCAAGATAGCTCAGAGTGCTGACTGAAGGAGTCTAGTCCAAAGAAGCCTAGATCTATTTGCAGAGTATGGATAGCCAGCTAGATAAGATGGTATTCTAAATCCATAGGTTCATTTGTAAACCAATGGAGTTGAGCATGGATCTTGTAAAAGAATTTATGCCATAAGCCCAGAGAGCCTATTTGAGTTTACTAGAGCTCACGGAGACATAGCCCAAGAGGTTTGGGTGAACTCCATATTATATTGTTGTCTTATGTGTTTGCTAGTTTTCTGCTTTATTTACTATTATGTGTGTTTAAATATCAGCATAAGCAAATGTACATAAGCACTTGAACAATCTAAAAACAAACACAAGCATACACCTATTTCAAGCACTTTTTAATTCTGCAATTGGTTAATCATAAGGTCTTGGGAATATATAAGCTTTGGAGTGGGAGAGGTTATTGTAAGCTAGACAATAAGCCTTTAGTGCCCCATTTTCAAATCAGTTTCGGGCACTCTTAATGCCTCATCGTTGCATAAGAATCCTATCTGGTCTTTTGGTACCATGCCTACATCAGGTCCGTTTGTTCAGAACATGACCTATCGACCAATTGTACGAACTGTAGTCACTTCAGTTCCGGTTCAACCTACCATTCTATCTCAACTTGTTTCATCGTTTCAACTAACTGTCTCAGTAAGTAAGGCCTCGATAATTTCTTCTACCCCTCCAGTGAGTGGACAAACTGTGCCACCACCTAGGGGGCAAGATCCAAATATCTCCATGATGTCAGGCCAAACCAATGTGAGTGGATCACAAACTCACATGGATGGAATGAATCAACCTTTTTACGGCACTATTCCTAACCCAAATGATCCATCCAGGTCAGGTAACATCCAAAACCAATAGCCATACATGGCTCAGGTTCCATTCCAACTGGCTTATGTTCCATATGGTCCACAAGCCTTGGTTACCCCACCTTACATTCCTCAAGCTGGACCTTATTTTCAGCCTAGCCAATCCACTATGCCTGGTGGGTATAGCCATATTCAATTCAGGAACTATCCATCTGTTTTTGCAACAACAAGGACAACCTTCACAATAGCAAGGGAAAGCATTACAATAGCAAGGACAACTGCTACAATTGCAACGGAAACCTTTGCTACAGTCGCAACAACCTTTGCAGCTGCAGACACTGTTTTTTCAGAAATCCTCCCAACCTTTGTCCCCGTAAGGCCAGCCTTTGCAGCAACCACAAGGTCAACCTTTACAGCAACAGGTCGTATATTCATATCAGCAAGGTCAGCCCGTTCAGGGCCAAGGTCAACCTTTGCAAGGTCAAGGTCAACCCCTGCAACAGCAAGTTCAAAATCCTTATGTCCAAGGGCAGCAGGTTCAAAATCCTTATGTCCAGGGGCAGCATGTACAAAATCCTTATGTCCAAGGTCAGCAGTTTCAAAATCCTTATGTCCAAGGTCAACAAGCTCAATAGCCTTTTAACCTATATGTCTATCAACTGCTTATGGCAGGACAGTATCAAGTCTACTCAGGATAGAATCCTCCCTACGGGAAAGGTAACCTACAGTGCGGGAAAAATCAGATTCCATATGGACAAAATCCTCCACTGTGGAGGAAAAATCCTTATCAACAAGGATGGATTTCATAGTTCGAGTCTACTCAAAGGCCCCAAATGCCTTTTAGTACACAATTTTTGTTCTTGGCCATGTTGGAACTCCCGGATGTTTCAAGGCTCACTAATGATCATATCCTTCATTCGCCTTATTAGCCTCTAGTTCCATTGAAAGTTCCGAGTGATTGCCCAAAATTTGAGGGAAAAGTGAAGGAGGATCCACAAGCCCATGTGATGACATATCACCTCTAGTGCTCCTCCAATTCGTACATCAATGATTATATCTACCTACCACTTTTTCAAAGAACTCTCATAGGGGTTGCATCAAAATGGTACATCGAATTTCCTTGAGGTACCTATAGTGACTTCAACTCTCTCGCTATGGCTTTCCTCACACATTTCCAATTGTCGGTTCACTATGAAAGCGGAACCTATCTACTTATGTCACTTAAGAAAGACGCCGCGACCCATATCTCTGATCACATCTACGAATGGAGACATCGATGTCGCCTAATCAAGTTTGAAATTGTTGATCAGTTACTGACAAAGTGGTTCACAAAATCATTCGTCGGCCCAATTGCTAGGGACATAGCTATGGGGGGATGTGTTACTGAGGAGCAAGCCATTGCTCGTGCCCAGTATTTAGACCTAGTCTACTCACACTCTGGCACATTGTATGAGATGTTACCAGATTCTCCAAGACCATCATCTGATTTGATAGCATCGAAGTCTTCGGCTACACCACCTATTGATGGAGTGATTGGTTATGTGTCTTAGACTCCCGCAAAATCTTCTTCCAAGCATAAATCGATCTTAAACACTGGTTCCAATGATCACTCCCGAAATTCATCTGGTCCTGGTAAAACATCTGAGGTTCACGTTGTTCAGTCTACCACAATGGACAAAACCTCTAAGGGTAAAAAGAAGGGAAAATGCAAGGCCAAAGCCAATGCCCCAAAACAGGGCCCTCCTAATCCTTCTGCTGGTGATGCTTCTAAAAGAAAGTCGAAGTATCCATGCCTCATATGTGAGGAGGATCATTACACTAAAGATTGTCCCCGATGATCTGAAGTTAGTCTCTTGCTAAAAGGGACCTCGGCTGTCTTAAAAGAACCCTTTCCATCCCAGCAGACCCAAATTGTAGACTAGCCTCAGTATTTCGCTTCTACAGGTTCCCAAGTGTTCATGATGAATATGTCTATAAATGTGGCAAGATTATCAAACCTCGATGACAGGGAAAGAGAGTGAAAGTACCCCTTCCTCCTTTATCCCGGCGACCTCTGGTCCTCTCCATATAGAGCGACCTAATCATGATTTTGTTGTCTGACCAACCTCTCAGCGTGTAATCCAAACACTCGAGATACTCAGCACTACAATATTAGTGAGGATTTGGCTCAAGTGCCATCAGCCATGTCTGCTCTCGAGGTCCTTCAAAATTTTCCCTCTCAACAGAAAGAATTACTGTCAGCCATTGCAGGTGTTGATCCATTTGATTCCAATCTCATTTTCTTTGATCTGGAAAACCATGTTTCGCGCTTACCCCATCAAATTGCCTTTCTCATTTAGGTGATCATTAATGAAAATATGATTCACAGGACCGTCATTGATGAAGATGCTTCTACCTGCATCATGTCTGTGTCTTGTTGGAAGGAAATTGATTCTCCTAATATGAACCAATCACCTAACACGTTGGAAGCCTTTGATGGACGTAGTTCTTGACCATTCGATGTCCTTCCTAATCTTTCCATTACCTTGGAAGGTGAGACAGTTAATTTCAAAGAAGAAATTGTTGATGCAAATCTTAACTACAATATTCTACTCGGGCGGAGTTGGACCCATGCTATGCTTGCTTTAGCCTCCTCTCTATTCCACGTGCTCCATTTTCCTCATCAAGGGAAAATTATCATGATTGATGTTAGGCCCCTATACTACTAGTGTAACCCTTATTGTTATTAATACAACCCCTTTATTATATTGTTGTACCCATGTAGTCCCCATAGAAGCCCACTATCGTTATTATTGTACCCCATAGAAGCCCACTATTGTTATTATTGTGCCCTTACATTATTATTGTTATGTCGGCTCTGATATTATGACCCCTTAGACTCCTATATATAGAAAGGAGGTCTTGTCATTTGAATCATCCAAGATTTGTTCATTTGTGTAATGTAAAGGAGGTTTCCCCCTTGAAGAGACTGAATTATAAGGCGTTGATCTATTTTTTTGTGAGCTGGTTCCATAACATTTGATATCAAAGCTTTGAATTCTAGGGTTTCGCTGCTCCAAACAGGTCATCGTGGCATTTGCACTATCACTTTTTTCTGCGACGTTTCAGACACTAAAAAAAAACCGTTTGGGACGAAATCGTTATGAACCTTGGGTCCGAATTTTAGAGCGTTTTGCGCTATATTTGCAGAGATATGATCTGAGGAAGTTTGCCTTTTTGAAGACTCCCGAATTTCATTCCAAACAAGTGACTTAGGGAAAATCGTCATAACTTTTGTTTTGGGCATCAGATTGAAATTTCATAAGAAGTTACAGAAAGAGGACGGACTGTAGTTTCTTGTGTATATTTTCAAATAGTAAAGTCAAAACAGTGACACGTGCCACATCTTACAACTTCGCTCTCCTGGAAAGGTTTATAATCAGGTCATCTTGGGAGATTATGCATAACTCCGCCTTGAAGAATCTAAATTCGATCAAACTAGTGGCATTGGAAAGAGGACACAGAAGGCTACTGCAGTTTGCAATTTCAGAACTAGATGATCCGCAATTACAGAGATACATCAGATTCAATATTGAGCTCCTACAAAGTGAAAAAAAGTGTGTAGTTTTTTTTTTTAATTTTGCATAAGCTTGGTCTGAAAAATTAGTTTGAAGGAATTCAAAGGGCATAGTGAAGCATTATTATCGGTACTTGATGCCCCAAGGAAAGAAAATGCAAACACCTAGTAAGAAACCTGAAAGCTCTAGCATGACTCATGAAGAAGAGGAAGAAATGCAACATGATATATCAAAATCACGAGACCAAGTGCAACAAATGTCACTCGCACAAAAAGTAATAGAACCTAAGATGGATGGTTTAAAGAAATATGTAGAAGCTAAGATGTATGGCATGGAAGCTAAGATGGATGGTTTAAAGAATGGCATGGAAGCTAAGATGAATGGCATGGATGCTAAGATGGATAGAGTAGATGGTAAGATGGAAGAATTGAAGATAAATTTGAATCAGTCGCTACAAGAAATGGTCACTAATGGTGAAAGGGTGGGAAAGGAAACTCATGATGAGAACAAAAGAAATGTTAATCATGATTTCATAGAATCTGATGTTGGATCAAAGACCCACCATATTCCAAAAATCGATATCAGGAAGTTTGATGGCAAGGATCCCGCAACATGGATGCTACAGATGGAGCAATTTTTGATCTCAATAATGTGCAAAACATACAAAAGGTACGTATTGCAACTTTAGATTTGGAACCAAATCAGTTTGTATGGTATCAATGGCTTTGCTCTCGTAAACAAATTGTCACTTGGGAAATTTTTATGGAAGAAATGACAGCACATTATGAAGATACAAAAACCAACACTTTTTTTAGCCAATTGATAAGTCTTAAACAAAAGGGTTCAATGATGGAGCACATTGAGGAGTTCCAAAAATTGAACATAATGGTAAAAAATATTCTAGAGGAGCATAGGATTGATGTATTCATAGGGACTTTAAAGGAGAATATCCAACATGATGTTCGCCTTTGGGAACCTGATTCATTGGAGAAGGCATTCAGGTTAGCAAGAAAAATGGAAAGAAAAATTATGGCAACCAGGAAGCCTACCACTCACAACTATAAAGATGGAAATGTTGTTGCCCCTGGCCTTCCACAACCTATAAGGTTGACACCACAATAATTGGAAGAAAAAAGAGCAAAAGGGTTTTGTTACAGTTGTGATAGCAAATACACTAAAGGTCATAAGTGTGCTGAGAATAAATTATTCTACATAGATTGTGAAGAGGAAGAATAAAAGGAGCAAGAAAGGTCAAAAGAAGAGGATATACTCCAGGAACAAAGCCTAGATAAAGAAGAAATGAATCCAACCATATCTTGTAATGCATTGGCTGGAATTACCACTCCTCAAACTATCAAGATAGAAGGACATATTAAGAAGAAAAATGTTCAAGAAGTGAAAGGTCACATCGAGCATCAAGAAATGAATCTGACCATATCTTGTAAAGCATTGGAAGAAATTACCACTCCCAAAACTCTCAAGATAGAAGGACATATCAAGAAGAAGAAGGTTCAAACAGTGAAATATCATGAAGAAAAGTATCAAGAAACATCAAAAGAAAAGGATACTCACCAGGAACCAACCCCAGAGAAAGAAGAAATGAATCCAACCATATCTTGTAATGCATTCGTCAGAATTACCACTCCTCAAACTATGAAGATAGAAGGACATATCAAGAAGAAAAAGGTAATAGTGTTGATTGATTCAGGTAGTACCCATAATTTTATTAATTGTAAGATAGCCAAGGACTTGAATTGCTTCCTAGATCCAACACCAGAGTGTCAAGTGACGGTTGTAAGTGGAGGAACCATAAATTGCTCTGGAAAGTGCCATAATATCAAGCTATCGATGGGAGAATATTTATTGAATAGCCCAATGTTTTCCGTTCCAATGGGTGGTGCTGATATTGTACTAGGAATCCAATGGCAACAATCCTTGGGTACAACAGCTTTTAATTTTCAAGAACTTTTTATGAAATTTTCTTGGGAAGGAAAGGAAGTTGAATTAATGGGTATCATAGGGAAACCAGGAAAGATAATCAACTCTGACGGAATAACAAAGCTTCTAAAGAAAGAACAAGGAGGCGTAATTACACAATTATGTTCGCTAACTGTTTGCACATCGAAATCATGTATTTCTCTAGGTCTCCAAAAAGTCTTGGAAAATCATTCAAAGGTATTTGAGACTCCCAAAGGTCTCCCACGTATTCGTGATCATGATCATGCTATTCATTTTATTCTAGGATGTGTTCCTCCAAACGTCAAGCCTTATAGATATCCATATGCCCAAAGGAGTGAAATTGAACATATGGTTGCAGAAATGGTAGAGGTTGGTACAATTATCCAACCAAATTTGATAAACAAAGGAAGGTATGAATGGAAGAATGGCGAAGCAGGGTGGGAACTCATCCAAAAGTTGCCTAATATCCCAGTTCCAACAATATTGCCAGAACTTGACAAGGAAGGAAAAAGCATATTGGAACCTGAAGCATTACAGAACCGAGAAGTCGACAGCTACAAAATCGATCAATTTCAAAGCATCTCATCAAGTGAAAGAGCTTACCTGTTGAAGATTTCACATGGAAGGATAAGAATTTTATACAGAAGCATCAAGAACTACTCAAGCGTTGAGGACAACACTTTTTGAAGGAGAGGGGCATGTTAGGCCCCTATACTACTAGTGTAACCCCTTATTATTATTAGTACAACCCCCTTATTATATTGTTGTACCCATGTAGCCCCCATAGAAGCCCACTATTGTTATTATTGTGCCTCATAGAAGCCCACTATTGTTATTATTGTGCCCTTACATTATTATTGTTATGTCGGCTCTGATTATGTTATGACCCCTTAGACTCCTATATATAGAAAGGAGGTCTTGTCATTTGAATCATCCAAGAATTGTTCATTTGTGTAATGTAAAGGAGGTTTCCCCCTCGAAGAGGTTGAATTATAAGGCGTTGATCTATCTTTTCTATCTTTTTGTGAGCTGGTTTCATAACAATTGACCAATTGTCTTTCTTGGCCTCTTCCACTTCGGATGGTGATGTTCCTTACGTGAAGCATACTAGTGTTCCATATGAGAGTGTGGGGGCTGGACTTTTTAAAGATCCTACCTTAATGGGTATTTTTCCTCTCCCACCTCCGCATGTTGCCTCAGTCAACATGATCTCGGTTAAGTCTGATCCTTGGATCATTCATCCTCCTGATCAAGTTGATTCCTGGGGTGATGTTATGTATTTAAGCCCTGCTGAGATTAATTATGTGGAGATTGTTTCGGCTTCAGCCTCAGTATCTACTGATCACACTGCTTGGGTACGTCTCTTGATGCGTATTCTCAATGTCTTTGGCTTGGTTCTTTGGATCCTTCCGATCCCTTAATCCAGACATTTCCTACTGACGAAAGTATGATGGAAATTATGTCTCTTGAGGAAGCACCTTGGAATGATACTCATCATCGTTCCTCGTTCTTACTTGGCCAGGAAGACATGTCTACCTGTATTGAGTAGTTCTCTTCTCATTTCCCGACCCAACCATTTCAAATGCCTATCATGACCCATGAAGTCTGGTTGGAAGGGAACATGGGTAATATTACCCAAACGATGCCTATTGACATTTCTGTTAAGCCTGGTATAGTTGAAAACGTTCATATTGGGTTAACTTGTTCTCCTTATGAGATCAAGATTTATACTCATCTTTTTCAAGAATTTCGAGATGTTTTTGCATAGTCATATGAACAAATTCTTGGCATTGACCCAGGTATAGTCGTGCACAAAATTCCAACTTATCCTAACGTGAAGCCCCTTCATCAACGAATTCATCCTGTGCACCCTAGAAAAGTGGCCACCACTAAGGGAGAAGTTGAAAAACTTCTTAAGCCTGGATTTATTTATCCTATTCCTCTAATAGATTGGGTGTCCAATATCGTACTGGTGACTAAGAAACAAGGCACCATTCGGGTCTGTGTTGATTACCGTGACATTAATCGTGCATGTCCAAAGGACAGTTATCCCACTCCTTTTATAGACCAAATTATAGATGAATGTGCTGGGAGTGATATTTTCTCCTTTATGGACAATTTTTTTGGTTATAACCAGATAGACATTGCACCCATTGATCAATGTAAGACCTCCTTTATCTATCAATGGGGGACATTTACATATAAAAAGCTCCCTTTTGGCCTTAAGAATGTTGGGGCCACTTTCCAACAAGCAATGTCTTATGCTTTTCATGACATTAAAAACATCATTCAACCTTATTTGGATGATCTTCCTGCTCATTCACGCAAGCACCATGACCATACCGATCACCTTCGACAAATATTTATTTTCTATCGACACTACAATATTCGGCTTAACCTACATAAGTGTGTCTTTTGCGTTGAGTCCGGACGTCTTCTCGGTTTTATTGTTTTGAAGGATGGCATTCATCTTGATCCTCTCAAAGTCGAGGTTATTGTTAATCTACCCCCTCCCTCTTCGTTGCATCAATTATAGAGTCTGCAAGGGAAAGCGAATTTCCTACGTTGCTTTTTGCCTAACTATGATGAGCTAGCTTCAGGGTTCACCCGATTGCTTAAGCAAGGAACTCCATTTCATTGCGATGAGACTCCCCAAAAGTCTTTTGATGACTTGAAAGTTGTCCTCATTAATTCTCCTTATTGCACCCTCCGAACTATCATCGTGATTATTTCCTCTATCTATCTACAACTTCTAGCACTATTGCTATGGTACTGGTGCAAGATGACAACGAAGGCCATGAACACGTCAGTTATTACCTTAGCTGCAATCTTCTCAATACTGAGACCTGTTATGCTCATGTCGAGAAGTTGGATTTGGTTGTTGTTCAGGTTTTTCAATGCTTTCGACATTATATTCTCCTCTGCAGTACAACCATGATTTCTAATTACAACCCCGTGACTTATATTCTGGCTCGTCAGTTGCTTAGGGGCAAATATTCCAAGTGGATTGTCATCCTCCAGGAATTCGATTTGGTTTTCACTACTGCCAAACCTAAGAAGTCATTTCTATTTGTTGATTTAATTTTCTCTTTTCCCTCCGCTTCTCTTCCTACTGGTATTGATGAGCAGTTACCCGATGAGCCTCTCTTTCTGATTAGCACTCTCGATCCTTGGTATGGTGATATCATCGTGTATCTCCAAACCACTACCTCCTGGTCTGCGTTGTCTAAGGATGATCACTGATGCATTCGGCATCAATCCCAACCTTACCGCATCATTGGGGATACTTTATACGCATTGGTCTTGATTCAATTCTTCGTTGATGCTTAACTCTCGATGAGACTGAAAGAGTCTTAAATCACTACCATTCTGGCGCATGTGGTGGTCATTTGTCTCGCTATGCCACTGCTCAAAAGATCCTCCATGCTGGCTATTTTAGCCCTCCATTTTTAAAGATTACATTCTTGTTGTTAGAAAATGCCACGAGTGCCAGATTTATCAGCGGAAAATGTGTGCCCCACCCACTCTCCTTCACCTCGTTATTACCGTTGGTCCCTTTGCCAAATGGGGCATTGATTTTATGACATGTAACCCTCATTCGGCCGGGGGGCATGGTTATATTATTGTTGTCGTGGATTACTTCACCAAATGGGCCAAAGCGATGCCTACATATTCAGCTGACGGTAAAACGACGGCGCAATTTCTCTTCAATCATGTGATTTCTAGGTTTGGAGTGCCTCAAGCCATTATCACTGACCATGGCTCCCATTTTTGTGATTATATGATGGCTGAGATTTCTTCTAAATTTGGATTGCATCACGATAGCTCAACTTGGCCGTTGGCCTGAGGGTAATACGAAACTTCATATTACCCTCAGGCCAACGACCAAGTTGAAGCGGTAAACAAAGTTTTACTTACTATGCTTCGGTGCAATATTGGGATGAACAAATCCAATTGGCATGTCATTCTTTTTTAAGCTCTCTGGACCTACTGAACCTCAACTAAAGATGCAACTGGATTTACACCTTTTCAGCTTTTCTATGGTCTCAAAGCTACCCTACCGATTGAATGTGAAACTCCCTCACTCAAATTGGTTGTCGAATTACTCCCTGAAACCTCGCCTCAAGAAGAGTGTCTCCTATATTTGGAACAACTGGATGAAACCCGCCGTCTCGTTGCTTTAGTCATTGAAGCACAAAAAAAGCGAGTTAAACCCCATTTTGATCAATCGGTCTCTCCTCGCACTTTTTCTGAGGGAGATTTGGTCTTGCTATATGACCAAGCTAACGATAAGCTAGGGGTGGGAAAATTCGAACCCATGTGGCATGGACCCTATATTGTCAAGTGTGTATTACAAAAAGGGGCCTATGAGCTAATTGATTATGAGGGTAACTCTTTAAGCAAGCCCCGCAATGGACTGTACCTCGAAAATTATTATGCGTGAGTCATCTCGTATGATTACTTGTGTACATAAGTGTGTTATTCATTTTTGTGCAGTTTGGTTTGGTGTGTTTTTTCAAGCAGCTTTCCTGCTTATTATGTCTTCACCTGCTTTGCAGATGTCTGTGACTCCTTATGTCGGTTTCGCTGATGGTGCTTGCTGTAGTACCTAGAATTTATCATCTGAAGCATGGACTATTTATGACCCTCATGGTAAGTTGATTGATCTTCAAGGTATTTGTTTGGGTTAAACAACTAATAACATTGTTTAATATAGTACAGTTCTTGAACTCTTGTTAGAAGTTATCGCTCTTGACATTCGAGAAATGGTTGTAAACCTCGATTCGCAACTTGTTGTTCTTCATCTCAATGGGAAATATTCTGTCAGAAACCCTCAATTATTGAGAATGTATTTGTGTATTTGTCTATTGAAAAGAAATTTTGATTATATCACATATCATCGCACTCCTAGGCATATGAATACATTAACATATGCATTGGCTAATTATGTTTTAGACAGACATTTACGCAACATGTGAAAACATTGTATCATAATAAACAGGAAATATAGCATATATATGTCGATAACATTTGAGTGTAATATATCAAAATCCAAAAAATAATATATGTGTTCCAAGTACATCCGTGGCTCGTAGGCCTCAAATCCGTAAATGCAAACTATGGACTACTCTGCGTGGTGATCATGATAGCATGTTATTGCTCAGACTACACGAGTCAGTAATCGACAGATCCGATTCGACACCCCCACCGTGTGCCGCTGGTAACAACAAGGAATGTCCTCGAACTATGCATACTCTAGGATCCCTCTCGTCAGGCCCTCCAGATTTCGGGCAATCTCCTCTTCGTTGTCCACTCCTTCCTAATAAGGAGCAACCTCAAACTGTCGAGCCACGTGTATAGCTATAGGGGACATCCCTGCTGGTCTCTCTGGTCCAACATCTATAATTACAAATTCAAGGTGTCACGAATACATATATGCAAAAACAATAAAAACCAAAAACAAAATTGTTTTGCTCACCTCCATCATCAAAGTCTTCTCCCTCTAGGAGTGGTATGTCAGGATCACTGTGGAAGTCAGTCTTGCTATGTGACCAATCCTCCACCACGATCAACTGTCGTCTAAGCCACACAAAGAAGGTGGGCCTGTAGGACATCTGTTGGCCCCCTCCAGATCTAGGCATCAACTTGCTCCATCGCACCATCCGTGGATCTCGTGGTACTGGGGAGTTCACCTCCTCCATCTGATAATGGAACAGTGGGATCCATTCCAAGAAGAAGGTCACAAAGACGGAGCCATATCCAAATTGCCTCAAGTTTCCTGCTTTGCATTTGGATAATTGTTGTTTCATGTTTACCTTCATGGCGTCCGCCCAGTTGAAGACAGTGAGCACCATGCAATCCACAACATACTGGAAGCGTGATTTGTTGGACTCGTGTAGTGCTTGAGCCCCAACCACTCGGTTGAATATCAAGAGTATTACCTTCAATACAAGATCGTTTATGGTCATGATGGCGATCTTGCCGTTTGTAGATTTCAGATCTCCCGAACAATGTTGGGCAAGCAACATGTTTACACTCACCCCAATAGGCCTCCCTCCATATAGTTGGATTGGTTCCCCTTTGCGAGATAGTCCAGTGATGAAGTAAATGTCTAAACTCTCCAACTCAAGCTATTGGTCATGGATCACAAATACCTCCCATCCAATGTCCCATAGACTGATCAGGTACTGTAGTAGCTCAGGTTGAGCTCGTAGGCCTGGTGTCAGAAAGAACTTGAGGAGCCCATAGTTCCTCAATGCATCCAGATAGTTTGGATCTTCCAAGGCCATTTGATCTATTCTTTCATGCTCACGTTCTTTCCACTCAATCACCATCTTTTCGCTTTGATTTTCTTGCAAACATCCCACATTTAATTTAGCATCAATCTTTGAAAGGGAAATTTCGGATTTAAAGCATTAAAATTGGGTAAAATTTTAAAAAATCTCGTTCTCTACATCAGCACAACTGTTTTTAAAACAGGTGCGCCGATGGCACGAGTCCCCATGCTAGAAGCCCACGATCGGCGCAGTCCCATGCCCAGATCCCGCACCAATAGTGGGTGATTTTTTTTGCTAAAAATCCCTCAAAATCCCTAAAAAGACAGTTAAATGCTTCAAAACAAGTATCAATGCAAAGATTAGGGCCTCGACTCTTACCTGCAACAAACGGTTCGATTATTGGCTTCCTGGATCTGCAACAATCCATGTAGAAACTTTGAATAATAAACACTTATTCACAGAGATTATCCCGATTATACATTATTGCGGAATACATGCACAATACATAATCTCCTCTACGTTGATCATCAATTGAGCAACATTAAAAACAACGAAACATAAATCGCATGCACACACTAACACAGTATGTAACCCGGGGAAATCTTACAGCTGAAAACCCCACACTATCTGTATATTAATGATTGATAACATGTAACAATACATAGTACAATACTCCTCTCAAGTATCCAGCACTATCTCCACCTGCTACACACAAAACTAGCTCAAATTCGAACAAGTCACAGGTTCAAATCTTCTCCACTGCTTTGCCTGCCTCCACTGCACAATACTTGGTGAAAATCACATGAGCACAGGCTATAATTCCTTGGTATTGGCCCACACTGCACAGTCCTCATTGGCATAACTCAATCCCATTGATTGTGCAAGATCTCATGCACAACTATAGTCACAACTGATAGCAATCTCAACCTCTAACACCTGTCTCCACTGAACTATACATGCACTGAGTTAACTGATGTATTCTTCAGTTGCTTTATGAGTTAATAATTAGTGAATTAATTAATATTTAATTCACACAACTCATCACTAGTTTATTCTTTAGTTAGACTAAAATACAACTAGTTCAACCAAGTAAAACTGAACACAACTCCATCAACTCCACAGAACTCACATGCATGAGTTCTAACTGAAGTATAAAGTGTATTTCCTTCTGACATACAAGAAAAGCGTATTTCCTTTTGACAGTTGCATGTTCCACATCTGTAGCTCAAACTGAACTGCTCCAAGAGGATAAGATAATGTTTATAGTCTAAATATTATTATGAGACAATCATATTTGACTTTTCTATTTTTAGCCTGGCAGTCTAAAAATAGACTCTGATCACTCCACTGTGAACCAGAAATAGAAGTCCATCTATTTTTCCCAACATGACCAATCATCCATAAACAGCATCCTGCAACTCATAGACCATGATCCATATGTCTAAAAATAGACATAGTCTAAAAATAGACTTTGCGCCAAAAATACCCTGCGGGCCCACTTAGTGAAGGCGACTTCTTTCCACTAAGCTCCATCATCTTGTTGCATTCTCAACAATCCACTCCTGAAGATTTAGGGCACAAGTGGGTAAAAATTGCTCCAAATGAGGTAAATGAGGTAAATGGTAAAAATGTTTTACTTTTTTCCCTTTTTATAAGCTTTTTGCTATGTTTTAGGGTTTTAAAAAGTATTTTTCGCCATTTTTCCTTAGAAATGGATAATGCATTTGCTTCTTGTGCAGCGACAGGTGATGGTTTGCCGGTGGTGATGTAAAACTAGAGTCATATTTAAGCTCTTTTCCCGACTCGTAAAAAATAAAATGAAAAGATTGTCGAGTATTTTTCCTTTTTGACTCGTTAAAGAAAATAAAAACGGGGAGTCTGCTTTAAGCTCTTTTTCGACTCTCAAAACATGAAAAGATTGTTGAGTTCTTATCGTTTTGACCTTGTAAATGGTTTTGAAACGTCATTTACCCAGTATACGTTTACCCCTTTTCGGGTTGGGATAAACTATTTACAAAAAAGGTACTCCTTGGTTGACATGGTCAAGAGGTTCTCTCAAGTATTGTTTTCTACCTTTTCGGGCTCGAGAGACAACTTTACAAAAAGGTACCTTTTGGAGTTTTATTTTCCGTGTCTTTTTCAAACTCTTTAAACATGAAAAAGATACCAAGTTTTCCCTTTGTCGAACTCGTTAAAATTTAACGACATCAGATTCATCACCATGACGGACATGAGCTTCTCCTTCCTAGGGCTCATTAATCTTACTAGGATGGATCCATCTGAAGGATGGACTTATATTACAAGCATATTCTATCCCCTTCAAGCTTGTAATAAAAAATAATTGGGGTACCTGTGAGAAATGGTGGGGGAAAATGGAAAATTTATACCAATTGTGTCGGTAGCTTGTCACTCTTGGACATGACACTCTTATGCTTCGTGTCAGGTTAGGATATCCTCACTTCATCATTGACCTTCCTGGGTTTGGGCCACCACTTTTTTCCTTTCCATTTTGATTTCTGCCACGTCATCATGACCTCTAATCCTATGGATCCAAAAGCTGCCAAACTCTGGAGTCGTGTCGCCGATATGTTCAAGAGTTAATCCTTCTGTAGTTTACACTCATTCCTATTTCTCTGTATCATCCATAATCATTGCATCCCCTTGTCTCACATCGATGATGTGGGATACATCATGGCCCTCATTCGACAAGGTCACTTCCTGTCGACTTCAGCTCCTTATCTGGGAAGTTAGCCAAGAGACTCCCTTCTAGTACCTTAGAGCTTGCATGCCCTAATGGCAAGTTCTTCACACTCAACGATAAGTTCTCATCATTGGCTTTCGATCGAGTGATTTCATGGGTGTTCGACTTCAGTTCCTTATTCACACTCCGTGAATTGTGTTGCTAGTACCTTGAGAGCCATTATCATTATTAGTGGTTTCTCTCACGCTTGTTAACGGTCACATCGTTGACCAGTAATCAAGCAACTTTCTAGCATGTTCAACTTCAACACATCTATTCACATGCTAGAATTTGTACTTTGATCGGGTCATGTTGGAGCGCAAGACCCTGGGCTCAGATTACAAAAGTCCAGGTTGCAGGGCGATGTGACATGATCATGCTTACATACATGTCTCTTTCAGATGGATGGCTACAACCATACCATGAGTCTGTTATATGTGATCCTTCTCATTATTGGATGGTTTCGACCATACTGTGGGTTTGATATGATCCTTCTTACTGGATGGTTGTGTCCATACCTTGGATCCATTTACATGATCTTTTTCTGGATGGCTGCATCCATACCATGATTCATGTATCAGAGATTTCAGTGATGTATATGTATCTATGCTTGCTTGCAGGTTTTCCGATGATAGTTTCCAGTTCCATGCATCTACTCATAAAGCATTTCACCCCTCACTCTTGTTTGGCCTTTACGCTTTAGGGGGCATCTGTTACACGGCATTTTGTCACTGTCCCTGTACTCCCTGTTCCTTGATCTTGGAGGACCTCTACAGTGACCCTCGTGTGTTTTCCTGTCATGAAGAACATGTCCTTACATCCCTCTTCATATGCAAAACATTTCCCTCTTACATCATTTCCCAAGAATCTTCCTTCAAACTCAGTTTTCAAGGCCAGCGCTATCACTCAGTTTCTTCCATGCGCTGATTTGTAGAGTATAACATTGGGCCTAGTGCTGAACAGCGCTAGTAATCCATTCATGACACCCACCGACCCTCTTTTAGAAAGTTTTTTAAAATGGAGTCTAAGCTTTCAGGTCTAGAAGCTTCGTGAACGGAAGTCTGGTAAATGGTTAAGCGAGATAGAGCTGAGAGAGACTATTTGGGCTCCTTTCCCCTATTAAAATGGAACAAACCAAAAGGGATAAGGCCTCTCCCATCATAAGAGGATCCATTTCCCCTCTCTCAAGCTATATAAACTCCTCCTTTTCCAACCTCAGCTAGCTAATGAAAGGGTTGGAATAATCTGCAAAATCTTGATAGCCAAAACAACTCTTGAGAGCCTTAGCCTTCTAGTTTGTGCTTGTAAAGGGAGAATAAGCTTGTAGTTTGTTTGGTTTGGAGCAAAGAGGAAGAAGCCTTGAACTTCCATTGTTTTGAGGTGAATCATGAGATGCTAACAGTGGTGCTGGAACTCAGACACGTCGAAGGAAACCTACAACGCTAAGGCGAAGGTTGTACTTTCCCTTTTGTCATAATAATATTTTGTTTCCTATATCAATTGCATATGTTAGTTGGTAGCTTAAGACTCCTTAGCCTCTTAAGTAGGCTAAATATATTCTATGTTATCACGTGTTCTTTGGTTTCTTGTCCACTTGTTTCAGGTGCTTGATTGACATTAAGGAGTTGATCACTGGAGTAAAGGCACAAGGACTTCATCAAACAAGCATTACCGATACAAGAGGTAAGATCTTATCCATTCTAAATCTAAGGGAAATTATATTAGATTGTCTTGCTTGTGGCTAGATCCTCTCCCCTGGGCTAGATGGATTGTCTCTATCCGTAGAGAGAATCTTCCTACTCCACAAGGTGTATGGTACTTAATGTTGGTTGTAGCAACTATCACCGAGAAGGAAAATGTTTTCGAATCACTAAAATTTGAGGTGAGAATGTCAAATAACAACAAAGTTTCAAGCATGAGTAAAGGAGTTATCCCATTTGCACCAGCAAGGCGACAAGAAACAAATCCCTGTATCCTTGGTTTAAAACATACCTCATTAGTATGAAGCATTAGTTGAAAATAAAGCATAGGGTTTAAATTTGAGAATGAGAATAATGAAATATATTCCATTAACTCATCTTACTGAAAGAAAAATGAAGCTAAACACAATATTTTTGTTTTTTTAATCATCTTCATCAAGTGCTAGTAATAATGAAAAACAAGGTCTCTGCCAATGTGTCAAGATAGGTTGTAACAGTGCATGCCTAGCAAACACAAGTAAAAAACTACCCAGAAAATACTGATATCGAAACAGAGCAACAGAAAGATCGACATTGAAAGTGATCTGAGGAGGCATTTTGCATATGAGATCAATGTTACAAAAACATATTTGATGCCAATAGAAGCAATCGACTTACAGCTGCAACGCCACCACCCACAATGACGTACTTAAAAAATCAGAATAGGAAGCATAGTAAGAATGAGGGAAGGAAGTGAAGACGAGCCTAACAAAAATTATTAGAGTAAGCCCAAACTATAGCAAATTAAAAATATTTTTTCATTCTGGTAAACCATGGAGAGCAAGAGCTACCCTTTGAGTTGATTCATTCAAATCTATCGTGTAAAGAAACTTCTGGAAAACCCTTCATCGGGATGTAGAGGAACACCAAAAAAAAATCTTGATAGAAAGAAAACGTTTAAAGATAAAGATAATGACTAACATAGAATTTGGTCTCTATCCAATAGATGTCTTCAATCCCTATCATATCTTGAACCCGAGGATATGAAGTTCTCTGAATTGGAGAATTTTAAGCAATATGGTAATCCTTTCTAAACAAATTTAACTCTAAAAGGGGAAAGCCCTTTTAAGTTGTCAATCTTGCTAATCATGTTCTGCTCAACAAGTGTTGGAATGTGTTCTTCTCCACACTGGAGCATATCGAACTCAATCAAAATTATTTGCAATATAGCATAAGAAAGTAATAAAGGTGTATGGTACTTAATGATGGTTGTAGCAACTATCGCTGAGAAGTAAAATGTTTTTGAATCACCAAAATCTGACGTGATAATGTCAAATAACAACAAAGTATCAAGTATGAGTAAAGGAGTTATCTCCATTTTCACCAGGAAGGTGACAAGAAACAAATCCCTGTATCCATGGTTTAAAACATACCTCATTAGTATGGAGCGTTATTTGAAAACAAAGAATAGGGTTTAAATTTGAGAATGAGAATAATGAAATCTATTCCATTAACTCATCTTATTGAAAGAAAAATAAAGCTAAACACAGTATTCTTGTTTTTTTTAATCGTCTTCATCAAGTGCCAGTAATAATGTAAGATAGGATCTATGTCATTGTGTCAAGATAGGTTGTAATAGTGCATGCATAGCAAACAAAAGTAAAAAACAACCCAGAAAAGGATTATATCGAAACAAAGCAACAGAAAGATCGACATTGAAAGTGATCTGAGGAGGAATTTTGCATATGAGATCAATGTGACAAAGACATGTGTGATGCCAAGGAAAGAAATCAAGTTACAGTTGCAACACCACCACTCACAATAATGTACTAAAAAAATCAGAATAGGAAGCACAATAAGAATTGGGGGAAGGACGTGAAGACTAGCCTAACAACAATTAGTAGAGCAAGCCCAAACTGTAGCAAACTGGGAGTGCCATGCTAAATTTTATTGGAGTGTGAACATTCTTGGATGAAGATCAATATTGGATAGTCATAATCTAGGCAAGTTGTTCATAAGACAACATAGGCACAGCCAAATATTAGTGGAGCAAATAACAACCACAAACAAGGACTCTCTAAGTGAGATTAAGCATAGGAGATCTGGTAATTGAGAATGCAGAGGAAGGTTCTATATCTGTGACTTTAGAAATTTAAAAATTGTATGAAGAACTATCAAGTATAATTCCATAGAAAAAGTGAAGTTCAGTTGTAAGCACAAAATTTCCAAACTGTATAACAAAATTTTCTAGGCTAGTAATTCCTGCGAGAGTAAAGCTCATAAATTTTAAGATTTGAAGATTAATCTTTTATTTGCATATTTTCTAATACATGCCTGAAGTTTTATTCTCTATGGCATTTCTCCAGTATTTAGAATCAATAACGAATCTCGTGTTCCATGTTTACAAGAATATATGCCATGGTAACAAAAGGTACCTTGTGTTTTCGGAAAACAAGCAGTCGAGCCAATGTTGTGAAACTTGAACTCGAACATTGTAGGTCTTCTTCCTATTAACTGGTTGGGTCATAAACTATTTTCAAGGTGCAGCCGATTACACTTTAAGAGCTTCTTTCCCTCCATGTTGGGATGGCATGTGATAGAGTTTCTGCAGGTGGTCGAGACTTTGCTTAAAAGTAATCGTCTTTAAGAGCTTCTTTCCCTCCATGCTGGTGTGATAGAGTTTTTGCAATCATCTTTAAGATCTTCTTTCCCTCCATGTTGGTGTGATAGAGTTTTAGCAATCGTCTTTAAGAGCGTCTTTCCCTCCATGCTGGTGTGATAGAATTTATGATGGTGGCCTAATACTCTGCCTTAGAAGGATGCATGTATTCTGCAATAAAATTAAATGCCTTTAAGAGCTTCTTTCCCTCCATGTTGGGATGATGTGTGATTTGTATACATGGAATGTTCGTCACTATAACAAACCGCAGGTCTTGGGGTTTGAACTTCACTAATACTTCCTGAAAATTCTTACTTGTGCTCCAAACTTCTGGCAAAGTAACAATACTTTCACAAAATTCTCGTAAAGATACCAAGTCGTAGGTCTCGGGTTTGAACTTATTCACTCTCGTAGGGCTAGGATACTGAAACCCCGCCTTGTCGCTATTAACTTAACTGAATAGGTGTCATAGACTTTCTGCAGGTTGCCTGATACTCTGCCTTAGAAGCACGCATGTATTCTACAGGAAAAGTAAATGCGAAAGGGAGAGGAGTATGGTAGGATGGCGCAGGTGGGACATGTGTAGAAATGTAGTTTTCCAAATGGAAAGATGGAAGGGAAAACAAATGTCAATATGGTATTGGTCATAAGGGTGAAATCTAAGCATTATGATTGGCTCAGTGAATAGTGTTTGCCCACCCCATGCCAACAAAGAAAATGCCTATCGGCATAACTATAGTTCATAAGATAACTGTGTCATTGTTCTTATTGTTTTGATAGTTGTTTGATGTATATCACACTGTAATAATAAGGAACAAAGCTAATAAGGTAAAAGATAACACAAACAATTATCAAGTTAAAGAGAATTAACATATTCATTGCCCTATTGAATTCTCAACATGGTATCAGAGCTAAGGTTATCAAAGGGCATCATGAAGATCTCCTCTACAATGAAGAATTTCATCAAGGAGATCGTAAGCCATCTCAAGAAAGATATCAAGGAAACTTGGAGTTTCTTATCTTCTTCAAAGAAGGTACCAATCAAAGAAAATGATAAAGGTCTCATCTTGACTCTCTCTGCCACATTCCAGAATGAAGACATTTGGGTAATTAATAGTGGTACATCAAGGCACATGACTGGCCATTCCAATCGATTTAAGACCTTATCAAAAGGAAAATCCACTTATTCAGTGGAACTTGGAGCTAACAAGAGCTATCCCGTGAAAGGTATTGGATCAACCTCCATAAAGCTAGAACATGGAAGCAACATTCACCTCAACAACATTCTATTTGTTCCAGGTTTGCACAAGAACTTACTTTTCATTTCAAGTCTAGAAGATAAGGGTGATAGAGTAGCCTTCCTTGATGGTAAGGTCATTGTATGGAGTAAAGAATCAAGTATAGATCAAGCCAAAGTCATTGGCATTCAAGAAGGAAGACTCTATAGACTAATATCTCTTGTGGCCCAAGCCCTAGTACACATTGAAATTAGCCCATGTGAACTTTGGCATAGAAGTTTTGGACATCTATATTTCAAAATCCTTCCAACTCTAAGCTCCATAGTAGATGGAATTCCTAATCTGAAGGAAGATCATGAAGGAGTTTGTAAGGGATGTGCATTGGGTAAGAATACCAGGAGACCATTTGGAAGTAATGTTTCACGGTCAAAAGAAAACTTGGATCTCTTTCACTCTGATGTATGTGCACCTATGACTCCTAAATTTCTTGGAGGTCATCTATACTATGTTACATTCATCGATGATCATTCAAGAAAAACATGGGTTTACTTAATGAAAAACAAGGATGAAGTATTTAGAAAATTTCAAGAATTCAAAGCTGAATTGGAGAACCTTAGAGAAAGAAGAATCAAGATATTAAGATATGATATGGAGGAGAATATACATCCAAAGAGATTATAGCATTATGTAAGAAGTCTGGGATTAAGAGGGAGTTGATTGTCCCATATAATCCAAAGCAAAATGGAGTCGTAGAACGAAATAATAGATCCGTTGAAGAAAGTGTAAAAGCAATGTTACATGATCAGTATCTACCTAAGTTTCTGTGGGGAGAAACCACGAAGTTGTCTACATTCAAAATTAAAGTCCCCACAGATCTCTAGACAACAAAACTCCAGAAGAAGTATTCAATCGAAAGAAGCCATCTATAGATCATCTTTGGATCTTTGGGTGTCCTGTATATGTCCACATACCAAAGGACAAAAGAAAGAATATGGATGCTTCAAGAATGAAGGGAACATTTGTTGGGCACAACAACACATCTAAAGCTTATAGGATCTACATGACAGGTGGAAATTACATAGAAGTCATTCATGATGTCATATTTGATGAAAGCATAGCTTCCAAGAAATCAAAGGAACTTTCCATAGACTCTGATGATGAAGAACTTCCAGTATTTGAAGAGGAAGTGGACAAGAGAGAAGAAGAATCACACCATGGAGAAGAAGGTCCTAGTGATCCTATTCAACATGTGGTCATCCCTAAAACAAGAAAAATACCTAACTGGTTAAAATCTACTATACTTGATGTAGAAGGTCATGAGGCAGTGAAAGGATCATTTAGAGAAAGCAAGAAACCCAAAAGATATCCTGGGTATGCTGCATACATGACAAAACTAATAGAAACAAAACCATCCACTTTTGAAGATGTCGAGAATGGAAAGATGCCATGAATGAAGAGTATCAATCTATAATGAAGAATGGAGTTTCGGAGATCGTACCTAGGCCTGAAGACAAATTTGTGGTTACTTCCAAATGGATCTACAAAATCAAACATGCAGCAGATGGAAGTATAGATAAAAATAAAGAAAGATTTGTGGCTAGGGGCTTCTCTCAACTTGAAGGCATTAACTATGAAGAGACATTTGCTCCAACAATAAGATATACAATGATTTGATCATTAGTCTCTTTGGCAATGTCGATGGGATGAAACATCCACCTAATGGATGTCAAGGCTACATTTCTGAATGGCACAATAGATGAAGAAGTCTATATAGAGAAACCCTTGGGGTTCGAAGTTAAAGATAGGAAGGCATATGTTTGCATATTGAAGAAAGCATTATATGGCCTCAAGCAAGCACTAAGGGCATGGTATGATAGAATGGATGCATACTTACAAAGAATAGGCTTCGCAAAAAGTTTTGTTGATCAAAACCTCTATACTAAAGTTGTAAATGGAGAACCTGTAATCATTCTTCTGTATGTAGATGATATTCTCTTGACATGAGTAGAAGGTCGAACTGAAGAATGTAAGAAGCAACTAGCAGTATAATTTGATATGAAGGATCTAGGGCTGATGCATTACTATTTGGGACTAGAAGTCTAGAAAGGACCTGATGAAATTTAATTGGGTTAAGGAAAGTACATGATCAAAATGTTGAAGAGGTTTAACATGGTGGATTGCAAACCTATCACCACTTCAATGATCACAAACTTGAAGAGACTAACGAGTTCTAAATCTAGCCCTGTGGATCCTTCCAAGTATAGGCAACTTATTGGCTCATTGATGTACTTGGTGAATACTTGTCTAGACATATGCTTTGCAGTAAATGTTCTTGGTTAATTCCAAGTAGAGCCAAAGCATGATCATTGGGTAGCAGTGAAACATATGCTCAGATATCTACGAGGAACCATCCACTACTATCTGAAGTATGATAGAAAGAATGGCGTCAAACTGATTAGATATACAGACTCTGACTGGGGAGGCGGTGACTAAGATGGAAGGAGCACTATAGGAGGATGTTTCCATTTGGGATCCTCCATGGTCTCATGGATGAGCAGAAAGAAAGACAGTTGCTTTAAGTAGTGTTGACGTTGAATATGTTACAGCCTGTGAAGTAAGCATAGAAGCAATATGGTTGAGGAAGTTGTTATCCGACTTGTTTAAAGGTCTGATGAACCCTACAGTGATACTTTATGATAACACCAGTTGTATACATTTGTCTGAAGATCCAATGTTTCATGGAAAGACAAAGCATATAAACAACAAGTATCACTATATTCGAGAGCTAGTGCAAAATGGTGTGTTGCAGCTACAATATATCTCCACTGATGAGAAGGTAGCTGACATATTGACAAAATCACTTATGAACAAGAAGCTTGTGTCCTTGACAGACAAGCTTGGTTTGGTTCATGTATCCTCCCTAATTTAGAGGGGGAGATATACATTGCATTCTTGTCTTCACTTGGGAAGAATTAATATAGGATCGAGTAACCATCTCGCATTTGATACTCTTTGAGAATGAGGTAGGGCATTCAAGACAAGAGTAGTCATGGACTGACATTCTTTGAGGACTAGCTACCCAAGATAAGAATAGTCTAATGGAAGGTCATACTCTATGAACACCCAGGTGGATTATGTACCTTGAGAGACAATGATGGTGATGTTTATAAATCATTGGTCTCGCCAGCATTGTGCTCTGATCTTGTGGAGAGATAGATTTTTTAGTCAAGGCCTTGTTATGTGACAACAATGATTAAATATGATGCTAGACAGATGGGTTATGAATCTGACTCTTTTTATGAGATCTCTTCAGATTGAGAATGACCATGTACCTCTTATGAATACCTCCCTAGTTAAGAGGGAGTATTGAAAAATGTGTAACTAGGTCTGGTCTTCATAAGTATGAAATGTATTCTTGTAAAATATAAAATGAAAATAAATTATTATTGGAGTACGGGTTTCATGCTCGAGTTATTTGATTTTATAGGTCAAGCACCCATTGATTGCTTCTAGGGATTTTCCTAGGTTTAATAGTCATTGTCATATATTGAAGACCCTATGGGCTATCTTGTAAATAAAATTTTGTTTTTGTCTTGAAAGTGTAGAAATTCCCTCCAAGATCAAGTCGGCCTAGAATCTGTCAAGTCAACCTACATGAAGAGCCACGTCTACCCTTGAAGAATCCTATATAAAGAGTGGAACTCGTCCTCCATTAGACACTCTCACTCACCTCATTCTATGCGAAGAAGAGGACTAAGAGAGGTCGAAGAGCAAGGACAAAGAGGAATTTGTAGGAATTCGAAGTGCTTGGGCTAGTTATCTCTCTCCCACGTGAAAGTCAAATCTAGGGTTTCTGTGTTAGGGTTATCTTTGGTTCGATATTGGAGGAAAGAGAGAAATGAAGTCAAGCGAAGGTTTCTTAGGGTGTCTCACTATCTGTAAGACTTAAGGAGAGGCAAGCGAAGGAAAGAGGAGGCTATACGAAGAAGATAGAAATCTCTAAGAGGAGCAACAATAGTTGCAGCAATTACCAGGAGACAAAATTTCATATCTATAGTGGGAAGTTGAATTTCTTGCAGTAGGAGTCCGAGTTGATCTTCATGGAGGGTATTTGTCTAAGTCACTAGGTCATGGTATTCATCAATTGAAGGATCTATAAGAAGAGAAGAGATTTAAGGGTTTTCCCCTCAGGAGGAGGGGTTTTGGCCCTGGCTTGCATTTATATATTGCGTCATTGTTCTTATTCTTTTGATAGTTGTTTGATGTGTCTCACATTGTAATAATAAGGAACAAAGCTAATAAGGTAAAATATAACACAAACAATTATCAAGTTAAAGAGAATAACATATTCACTACCCTATTGAGTTCTCAACAGACACAACCCAGCTACATGGATGAGCTTATGAGGTCATCTGAGGGAGAAGTTGATTAGCTAGCCCATCCTCCACCAGAGCATGTTTCCATACATTCTCCTCCACCTCCACCTCCACCTCCACCTCATAACACTCATGTGGAGGAGAGTCACTATGTACAACCACATGGACCAACAATTGAGGTAAACTTTTTTATTTCTAAGATTTCAACATTTTCTTCTTCTTCTTTTTTAAGTTACACATATATGTTAATTAATTCGTAGACTAATTATTATTTTTCATTGCCATTGTGTACACAGGACAATATGAGAAGTGTTGTTGATGTCACAGTCATGTGGGCACATGAGTGGGATGCTAGGTATAAAGGCATTGACGATGCAGGTCCATCGATGCAGACCTCAATCATTGAGCCACATGGAGGGGAGCACCGACCCCAACTTCATCAAACCCCCATCCTATCTGACTTGCATTTGGACTCGACTAAGGTTAGTGGATTCATACATGTAATAAAAATGTGGTTCAAAATCATTTATTTCCATATTGTTTATTTTGTACAAATAATGATTAATTAGTTTGAATTTGAATGTGTTAAATTGCAGTACTAGCTTATGGACACACACTTTACGCGACAGAACTCACCTAGGAGTTCTGGTGGTACTTAGAGTAGATAGTTTGTATATTTTCACATACATTTCATAGGGCACATTCATATGTGATACAAACTTTGTATATTTTCATACATGGACAGTTTATGGATGTACATGAACATTATTTCAGCTTTTTTATTCATGCTTATTATTTCAATTTATGGATGTTCATGTGATATTTGTAATTTGTATGCCATTTCATATGGATAGTTTATCGGTACATTTGTTATTTCAGTTTATGGATTTGTATTAATCTTGTTTATGGATGTTCATTAATTTTTTAAGTTTATGGATCTGTTAAAATTATTTCGCTAGTTTAAATTTTTTTTCTATATGTACTATAAATTTTATTACAAAATATAACAATTTTGATTTCTAGTTTCATAGACTAAATAAATAAGTACAATCTTAAGTTATGATGCAAGTCACTTTTATACTTAAAATTATCTAAAATATATGACAGTTGAATTAAAAAACACAAATAGGATTAA
This sequence comes from Pinus tabuliformis, assembly GCA_031772625.1. Classification (NCBI taxonomy): domain Eukaryota; kingdom Viridiplantae; phylum Streptophyta; class Pinopsida; order Pinales; family Pinaceae; genus Pinus; species Pinus tabuliformis. Next base: position 94,770,864 of record CM062805.1, on the reverse strand, counting down.
AATAAGTTTTAAATTCAACTCTAAAAGATGTTTGATAAACAACAAATAAGCTTTATTCAATTTTATTTATTTGAGGTCATCTGCAAGAGCCTATTCATAATATGATATAATATAAGTACAGTCTTACTATGATGCGAGTCACTTTGATACTTAAAATGAACTAAAATATATCATGTATCAAATTAATATTGAACATTGAAATAATTACAAGCATGCTTCATATTGGCTTGTAGAAAGTGTCTTTTAGTGCAATCAACATGTATGCTATTACAACTAAATTTCAAAATTAAATTATTTGAAAAGTCATCCATACTATAATAATAATAATAATAAAATTAAAATTAAAAAATAAAAAATAAATAAAAATAAAAATAAAAAATCTATATATGATTTTTTTGTGACCCACCCATATACCAATGCATGGTCAACTTTTTTAAGTATTTCAATCAATTTCTTATCTCAAGATTCAATTAAAAAACATAGATAGGATTGAAATAAGTTTTATTCAATTTTAAAAGATGTCATGTAAACAACAAATAAGTTTTATTCAATATTATTTATTTTGATATTATCTACAAGAGCTTAGTCATAACATGATATAATTCAATCATATTGAAATTTAATATATGGGTCAAAAAACAATCTATGACAACAATTCTATAATTTTATATAATGTTATCAACTTTCCTAAATTTACTTAGTTATCTAAGTATTTCACTCAATTCCTTGTGATTGAAATAAGTTTTATTCAATTTTTAAAAATTCAAATAGTTTTATTCGATTTTATTTCGTTTGAGATTATCTACAAGAGCTTAGTCATAATGCACGTCGTCAATAATTTTTTTGTGCTTACACTGAACTCAATGCACAACGTTAATCTAACTACCATGAAAATAATGTACACCATACGTCTAGTTACATCTAATCAGAAATCAACATCTTCACTTAAATCAATGCATCTAATGCACGCAATCAAATAGGACGAGAAATCAACATCTACGCTGAAATCAATGCATCCAATGCAAACAATCAAATAGGAATATAAATCAACATCTACATTGAAATCAATGCATCTAATGCAAGTAATTAAATAGGATTAGAAATCAACATCTACATTGAAATCAAGGCATCTAGTGCTAGCAATCAAATAGGATTAGGAATCAACGTCTAAACTGAAACCAATGCATCTAATGCAAGCAATGAAATAGAATTAGAAATCAACATCTACACATAAATCAATGCATCTAATGCAAGAAATCAAATAGGATTAGAAATAAACATATGTACACTAAAATCAATGGATCTAGTGCGAACAATTTCTTCGCTTTCTCTGCCCCCTTCGTCTATATCAATATAGCCCTCCATCTCTCCTTCTTTGTCTCTCTATATCACCCCCCAAACACTCGTGTCTCTTCATGTATATCTATCTCTCCCTCCCTCTCTCTATCTCTCTCTTCTTCCCCCTCTCCCCCTTCCATCTATATCTCTATCTCCCTCTGTCTCTTCGTCTTCGTCTTTCTATATCACCCCATAAACATACACATTGTTTGTCCATATCTATCTATATCTCCCTCCTTTTCCCTCTCCTTCTCTCTTTCTTCGCTTCTCCTCTTCTCTCTCGCTCACTTTATCTCCATCTCTCCCTTGTCACTCCCTCTATGTCTCCACCTCTATCACTCTAAGTCTTTTTTCTTCCCTTCCATATATATTTTGAGCTAATATATTAATTACGTTGTAGGTGTGGTCTACAGTGGAAATGGGCTTAAGGAATTTTGATTTTCAAATAAATGAGAGAACAAGCTTTGATTTCAAGAGAATATTCTTCGTCTAATACATCATCCAACACATCATATGAAAAGTATTTGAAAGGATTTTCAATTTCAAATGAAGTATTAACATACTTAATTTATATATCATTTATATCACCACTTATCACATTGGAATCAAATAGTTTTGATTTGGTTAATAGTGAGTCACAACAACCGTAATGGCAATCCATACCTCTTCTTCACTACATATTTTAAAAATACACCATGAACATATCATTGAAAAAAATCGCAAAATTTAGCACCTAGCTTTAACCAACCTAGGTAATTCCTCTGCCCTTATAGACTTGTCCATTATATTCTATTACTTTAGATTTACAAAAAAAATAGGATAAATAAAATTAACATATTGAGTCAACTTGTATGACTTTTTTGTGTGTTAATGACTCTTTTGTTGATCCTTACAACTTATATCAACCACATTTATTAATGTGGTTGTGCTAGTATATATTATAATATAACAAATTTTATATTATTTTAAAGTTAATATTATATCAATCCAAAACAAACAAGTGTAATATGCAGCGTTGATATAAAAAATAAAAACTAATTGATAGCTATTTTAAATTGATTTAAGTGTTTATAGAGTTAAAAACATCTTAAACCATGTATATATAAAGTTTGCTAAAGAGTAATCATAAACCCCAATTTAAAATAGCCTTGTATATAATATCATATTTTATAAATATCATATTTATACCTCTTAAAATTAGATTATTATTATTATGTAAAAAAAGTATTAAAAATTAAAAATATATCAATTTTGAAATGCAACATCAATGTTTTTCATATAAAAAACATAATAAATAAATTATATTAAAAAAGAAATCTAAATAGTTTAAGCAAATAAATTAATTTAAATGAATATTGTAATTAAAAAATGTAGTTATTTATTTTATATTAAATTCGTTATCCAATTATTAATTAAAAAATAATAAACTATCAAACTAAAAATAATATAATATAATATGAATGACTATATTTATTGTCTTGCACATTTTGGACAAGTCTATCGAGGCTCGCGAACTGTCCATTTTTGTTTAATATGTTTAAATCATGTTTTTGAACGTGGAAATGGATTCAGCACCATTAAAAACCTCTGGAGCACCCAAAATCTTAAAGTTTAACATCTTTAACCTAAATTTACAAAAATCCCTACCCAATTTATCAAAATATTGTTGGAATTTTCATGATTTTCAGGACAAAAAAACAGTGCAGTTAGACTAAAGCCATTTTTATACGTGCTCAAAGCAAGATATATTAATGTTCAATCATATATTTAAACCACAATATATTAAACCGTGTATATATAAAGTATGTTACATAGTAATCATAAGCCTCAATTTAAAATAGCCTTACATATACTATCATATTTTTATCTCTTAAAATTAAATTATTATTATGTAAAAAAATTGTATTAAAAATTATAAATATATAAATTTTGAAATGCAACGTCAATATTTTTCATATATATATATAACTAAACAATGTCTAAATAAATTAATTATAAAAAAATTATATTTAAAAAAAATATCTAAATAGTTTATGCAAATAAATTAACTTAAATGAATTTGTAACTAAAAAATATATGGTTATTTATTTTATATTAAATTTATTATCCAATTATTAATTAAAAAATTATAAACTTTCAAACTAAAAATAATATAATATAATATGAATGACTATATCTATTGCTTTACACGTTTTTATAAATAAAATATATAATAAAAATAAATATTTTAAAAAGTGAGATCTAAAAACAAATTATTAAGCATAAATATTTAGATTTGAGAGGTGTACTCCTTATTAAATGTTATGATACTTGGTTTGGTACTTTATACAATGACAAATCATTTTCATAAATATTTAGATTTGATAGGTGTATTTTTTATTAAATGTTATGACAATTGGTTGCATACAAGACTTTTTGTTTTTTTTAATAATTTTTGTGACAATTCAATTTTAAATACCGTGAAATTAGTGATTTCACATAAATGAACCAATCAGAAAATATAAATGCAAATTTAAAAAATTTCAAAATTTATTTTTGATTTTCAAAATATTTAGTTTAATATTCAATTTTTTCAAAACTTTAATGAATTTTGTAAAATCTATTTAGAAATTTCCCCTTTTTTGAAGAAAGCTTGCATGAGTGCGCGCCTGCGCTGCTCCGCCTGTTGCAGCTCACCCCAGCTCCCTGCTTCATGTGCCCTTCAGTCCGCTTTGCCGCTCCAATGGAGGGCAGTGGGGACCCTGATCCCCCACCTACACCTCCGGAGGTGACAGCCTTTCGTTCAATTATAGCTTCAGGTCCAAAGCGCCCCCCTTTAGTTTCACAGCAGAAGTTTGTTAAAAAGTTGGATTCGATTCCATCAGTAGCTTTACCAGAAGAAGAAACTTGCAAAGCTGCATTGAACCTTGCGGAGAGAGGCCTGATAGGCCATTTCACAGGCCTCTGGCCATCTCCCAAGTCGGTGGATGATTGGACCCAAAGGAACTAGAAGCCCCTGATCAAAGAAGGAGTTAAAAGCTATTTCGTAGGTAAGGGTTTCTTCGTGTTTGCTTTTGAAAACCCAGATGATAAAGGCTTAATCTTTAGAAATGGACCGTATTTCATGGGGCCCCAGGGCCTTTATTTGAACAAATGGTCCCCGGATTTAGATCCCACCCAGGACATCCCTTCTGTTGTCCCGGTCTGGGTTAGGCTCCCTCATTTGCCTCTGCACTGCTGGAACCAAAAATCTCTACAGATCATAGGCAATGCCCTGGGAAAATACATAGATCAGGCAGCGAGAAAAGGCCAGTATTCATGCACCCGTATCTGCGTAGAAGTGGACCTAGAGGAGGGGTTACCGGAAGCTATCAAACTCACTGTAGCTAGGTGGACGCATGTCCAGGAGTTGATTTACGAACAGTTACCCTTTAAATGCAGACAATGCCATAGTCATGGCCACTTTGCAAAGAATTGTAAAAAGAGAGCAGAGGAGTAAGCAGACAAACAGAATGGGGAACAATGGACCCTAGTCCAGAAGAATGCATCCACAAAAAAAGGAACTGGCAAAGGTTACACGGACGGAGACCCCAGCAGCAGCAAAGCCAGCAAGGAAACAGAAGTAAACCCAAAAGGGACAGAGAAGGCTTAGACTAATCAAGCTATCCCATCCCAGGAGAATGAAGAATAGGCGGACATTCCTCCACTAAACAAGGAGGTAGGGGAAGCAATCCAGAGCGAGGCCAATCAGGGCAGCCCCTCCAATCCCTCATATGCAGAGATAGCAAGGAAAAAACCAGTTGAAAGCTCTGGTTCCTTAGAGGATGAAACCTATGAGCGCCAAACGAAAAAAGCTGGAAGGAAATCTCGCAAAGAAAAAAGGGAGGAGGAGGCAGAAAGACTCAAAACACATGGAAGCCAAGCTACCATAGAAATGACTATTGGGCGAAACATCAAACCAAGGCCTTCCAAGGGAGGGCTCAACACCCCCTCAAGTAAATAATGAATCTCATCTCTTGGAACTGTAGAGGTCTGGGGAACCCCTCTAAAATAGAAGCAGTCAAGGATCTTATGAAAGCGGAGCCCTCAGATATCCTCATGCTCCAAGAGACCAAAATAGAAGGCCATGCCCTTCTAGAGATCAGCAGCTCAAAGTGGAATAAAAGAGCAAGCAAAGCGGTCAGCTCAAGGGGTACTTCTGGAGGACTGGCAACACTCTGGAACGATGACCTTTTTCAGCTGAAAAACCACAAGGAAACACAACATTGGATCCACACGGAATTGATGCACAAAGCAAGTAAGTTGTCTATTTCCCTTTTTAATCTTTATGTCCCTGTTTCTTATTATGAAAAGAGAGAATGCTGGAACTCCCTCTCAGCATTTCTAGAGCAGACATCTCCCAGCAACATTATCATAGCAGGGGACCTCAACATCATTATGAAAGCAAAAGAAAAGAGGGGAGGGACAAGTAACAGAGACCCCATGCTAGATGAGGTGGAGGAACTCTTTCAGCGCTGGGACTTGCTGGACTTCAATCCTATCAGAGGCATTTACACCTGGTCCAATAATAGAGTGGGAACTGATCATATCTCAGCACGGTTAGACAGATTCATGGTACAAAGCTCCATAATGATGAACAAAAAGATAATAATTACTAAAATTCTGCCCAAACTAGCTTCGGATCATAAACCCATCCAACTCCTCCTGGAAGATGAAGAAGATCTAGGGCCCATACTTTTCTGATTCAGCCCCCTATGGATCGAGAAGGAAGGCTATACAGAGACAGTAAAGGCAGCTTGGAACAAAACATTCACGGGATCCCCTAGCTATGTCTGGGAGCAAAAGCTAAAAGCAACTAAATATGCGTTGAAGAACTGGATAAAGAGACCAGGATCCACTCCTACTGAGCAAAGAAAGGAGTTAGTTCATGCACTGCAGACTTTGCAAACAGAGATGGAAAATAAAGACATTACAACAGAGCTGTTGGAGAAAGAAACGAAAGCCCAATGTTCTGCACACCAAACCTTCAGAAAGGAGGAAGAATATTGGCGATTAAAATCTAGGAGTTTGTGGTTGAAGGTTGGAGACCGAAACACCTCCTACTTCCACCGTCAATACAGAGCGAGATTGACTAGGAATCACATAGCAGAAATTAAAAATTCAGAGGGTATCGTTTACAAAGGTTTTAATCATATCAAAGCAGCTGCAGAAACCTACTTTAGGAATCTTTATAGGGAAGAAACACACAACAATGATGAAGAAGTCGCTGGCTTCATTGCCAATATCCCCACTCTTATTAGCTCTGAAGAAAATGCAGCCCTCTGCAGGCTAACCACGGAGGAGGAAATTATAAAAGTTATCTGGTCCATGGACGCAGACAAGGCTCCCGGGCCTAATGGATTTACAATCCATTTCTACAAGTCGTGTTGGCACATCATTAAAGTTGATCTCTGCAAAATGATGCGATGGTTCATGGGAAAAGCCAAGGTAGGTAGAGGAACAAACTCCACATATCTCGCTCTAATCCCCAAAGACATCAATCCGAAGACATTCACAAGGTTAAGGCCGATATCGTTGTGCAATGCTTCATACAGAATACTGGCAAAACTGATTGCAAACAGGATTAAGCCGATGTTAAAAAACTGATTTCTCCCCCACAAGGTGGATTCGTTGAAGGCAGGCATATTCTAGACAATGTAATCCAGGTACAAGAGATCATCCATTCCAGCAAGCAGCGGAATGAAAAAGGCATGTTGGTCAAGTTAGATATGGCAAGCGCCTTCGACAGAGTGGATCGCTCATTCCTCTGCAAGGTCCTGCTTTCATTTGGTTTTTTGCATCAATTTGTCAATCTTATTAAAGCCTGCATAGAAAAACCTTGGATCGCCCCATTAGTCAATGGCCGCCCCACGAACTTCTTTCAAAGTCAGAGGGGCATCAGACAGGGATTCCCCCTCTCCCCATCCTTGTACATCATTATGGCGGAATCACTCAGCCGAAAACTTACTGCGGAAAAAATAAAAGGCAGCATCCTGGGTCTTAAGCCCTTCCACGGAGCTGAAGCCCAGAACCACGCGTTATTTGCTGACGATACACTTCTTCTAGGTGGAGCCTCCATTAGAATCGCCAGAAGCATAAACGCAGTCCTCAATAATTATTGCAGAGCCTCTGGGGCATTAATAAATGAGAATAAAATCGAAGTTTATAGTTGGAACATAGACCAGAGGGAGCTCTCTGACATAACCTCTCTCCTCGGTTTCAAAGGATAAGTAAACTGGGATAGATTCAAGTATCTGGGCCTCCCCATTATATCAGGAGCAAATAAAAGATCGCTCTGGAGTGAAATAATCTCGAAAATCAAAGCTAAAATTACAGCGTGGGGAGGCTACTGGCTGACGAAGGGAGGCAAAATAATTTTAATCAAAGCAATGTTGTCGGCATTACCAATCTACCAGGCAGTGTTCCTCTTAGCTCCAAGAAATGTGACAGAGAAAATTTCCAAATTGCTCAGAGACTTCCTGTGGTAGGGAGGAAAGGGAAATGAAAATAAAATACATCTGGTGAACTGGGACGTGGTTAAAAAAATAAAGGCAGATGGAGGCCTACAAATCAGAGATCCAGCCCTCGTAAATTTAGCATTGGGAGGAAAGATCTTATGGAAGTTGATCCATGAAACCACTCATCCGGTTAGTGTACTGCTGAGCTCCAAATACAGACCCAACAAATCCCTTATCAATCTTCAGAATGCAAATGTAGCCAACATCACGCAGGTGTGGAAACTGTGCTGCAGGAGCAGTAAGTTCTTCAACAAACAAGCCTACAGGATTCCGGGAAACGGCAAGCGCACCCAACTGTGGCTTGACAGAATTATGGGGAAAGAACCCCTGAAGGATAACGAGGACATAGCTGATCTCAGGGATTGGCTGAAGCAGGCAGGAGTTAACACCATATTCGAATTGTCAAAGTGGGATCATCGTGGAGATTGGGCAGGATGGGATTTCCATGGAGTCCCAGAGCGGTTAACTCACCAACAAATTCTGCTTGAAGATTTGCTGGAGGAAGCAGCGCCCACCAACAGAACCATGAAAGACAAATGGGGATGGGGTCAGTCCGGAGTTTACACTACAGCAGCAGGATATAGAGCATTGCAGGCTTCAAGAAATAACAGTCAAATCCCGGCCTTTTGGAAGAATGTCTGGGATCCACTAGCCCTTCCAAAAGTGAACTTCTTTTTCTGGACCCTGGCTCATAACAAACTCTTAACTGGCGACAACCTGGAAAAAAGGAATATAGCAGGGCCGCACAGATGTGTACTATGCAGCAACAACTCCGAAACAGCCCAGCACCTCTTCTTGGAGTGAAATTTTGCAAACGAGGTATGAAGTATTATTTTACATCATTTTTAGATTACTTTGCCTTCACAAATCTTTGTTGCAGATCTATATGCCACTTGGAATAGTATCTATCCTCAGTGCATCCCCTCCAAATCATTCTGGAAAAAAATATGGACAGCTATCCCAAAGTATGTGTGCTGGCAGCTTTGGCTAGCTCGAAATCAGCAGATCTTCAGAGAGATGAGGCACACTCCACTGCAAGTCGCAGCAAAAGCTAAATCTTTTCTACTGGAAGCAGCCCAACAGCAGTATTTTAAAGAAGATCCATTGTTATTTCCTGAAGAAAAAAGATGGCTTGGCCCGCTAGAGCCCTGTCAGCACAAGCAGCTCCTCTCCCCACAAAAGGCAAATCATGAATGGCGCATAAGAGATGAACATGACAAATTCCAACTATGGTGGCGGTCACAAAATTTAACCACAATTTTCTTTGACGGAGCATCTAAAGGTAATCCCGGAGATGTAGGTGCAGGGGGGGTCATATACTCCACTGACGGGATTGCAAAAGACTGGTTCAGCTGGGGACTAGGCCAGAAATCTAACAATCAAGCAGAGATTCTTGGGCTACTCAAAGCCTGCCACATTGCAAGAGACAAAGGAGTCAAAGACCTCCAAGTTTTTGGAGATTCAGAGTTAATAATAAAGAGCTTGAAGCTGGGAAACCTATTTAGCAATGCCAGCCTCAACAAAATACTGGACAGACTGAATAGAGTTCTTCTAGACTTTGATTCATGTAAGTTTTATCATATTCTCAGAAAGTCAAACGATGAAGCAGACCAGCTGGCAAACAAAGGCAGCTCTCTGTTGAAAGGACTGCTAATTGTAAACAGTGAAAGCACTATACAAATGCCCTGAAAATCAAGCAGATTTAAAACATCAACAGATAGAAATTTGTAATGTAATTGGAGTCGCTTGGGCAAAGATCCAAGGTTTTTCAAAATAATAAAATCATAATCGTTTTAGTTAAAAAAAAAAAAAAAAAAAAAAAAAAAAAAAAAATCTATTTAGAAATTTCAAAACTAATTGAAAGTCAAGCCTTTTTTACTAAAATAAAAAACAATATATCTTGCCTTGTCTTTCAACGATATAATAAATTTAATAATATTAACATTAAAATATATTAATATTAAATTGGTTAAGGTTTCTACATGACATGATAACAATAAAATTTGGAATTTTAATGTGGTAAAAGACTTGTGTGGCAGGTAAATTTATGATTCATTCAAATTCAAGGTATATGATAAGGTATATTTTGAGCACAACCGACATACTTAGAAATTGCCCCCATACTAGGTTGTACAATGTGCATCTAGGCGCAATAACATAAATAATAATAATAATGTTGTTCATAACCTAGATCCATCTCAATTTTCATTTTTAGTAAAATAATATCACATCAACTTGGTTAAATAATTGATGGATAATATCACATCAACTTGGTTAAATCATTGATGGATTAAATTTTACATCTTTTTTTTTTTTCTTTTTTTTTTCAGAGAAAAAAACCATCATAGATTTATATTAAAAATATAAAGATCTTCAATACATATCATGTTTGGATTGAGGCATAAAAATGCCCAACAACCTTTGCAAAAAATAGATACAGATAGTCCATTGAGGCATAAAAAAGCCCATCAACCTTTGCACAAAATAGATACAGATAGTCTGAATCTTACCAAATCTGAAATAAGAAAAACATATACTTAACTTCTACAAAGCTTGCTTGTCCAAAATTGCAACAGAACAAACGATCACTTGAAGAAACAGCCCCATGTGAAGATTACATGCAATAACACATAAAGAAATTGGGGCAGACGGCCCAGCCTTGGAGAAGAGAACCCAAAAGAATTGATAGTGGAGATTTGAAAGGAGAAACCATCTTGCAGGAGCAAAGACCCACGGCATCATACAGCAGGCATATTTGGCAAAGATTCATTCTGATGAAAGGAATCATGGCATGCCAAAATACGCTGAAGAATTGCATGGAGGGGTTCCTTAGAACCTTGGAAAATTTGTGTGTTTCTCCAGTTCCACAAGAACCAACATGTAATAATGAACAGCGATCTCCAAGATGAGGATTGTCTACTCCACCACATAAAACCTTCTTGAACAGAAGAAAAGATGATGTAAGGAAAACCAAAATATAAAGACAGATCATACCAGATATAAAGGGACGAGGCACATTGAAAAAAGATATGCAGATTTGTTTCCGCGTCATTTTGGCACATGGAACATCTGCTCGGACCCTGCCAATTTTTCCTTTGAAGAACCTCCCATGTGAGATTTTTGTTCCCAAATAACAGCCAAGAGAATATAATCATTTTAAGTGGACATGCAGCCTTCCAAAGACAGGGAGGGAAAAGCGAATGAGGACTCCCAGCAATAACAAAGATCATTTCTGCATAAATATGCTTTACGCTCACAGGCAGATTTGGTTTTTGGAGAGACCATACCAGGCGATCCTTTGATCTAGATCGTGTGATTCCCATACTATCAAGTCTCGCTTTTACCGAATGGCAAAGAGGGAGCATCGATTGGGGCAGATGCAGATCCTCCCCATCATTCCAAATCGGGGAAGAACCAGACCAGTCTTTTATCAGCTTGTCCCATGTGAAGCATCCCAGCCTATGAAGATTGTGAACCAACGGAGAGGGGAACGAGAACTCCCGAGCAGATGAAATAGAATCATAACCAATAAATATACTAGTTCCGAAGCAGAGTTTCCATCGAAGATTTTTCATGAAAAAAAGATGGACCTTCCTGAGACTTTGCCATATCATCGATCCACTCCTGATGCCAATGGACCGCTTCATGTACCAGAATTCTATGCTCCTGCCTTTTAAATATTTCACCTTTATAATCTTACTCCATGGCCCATTGCCAAAAATACCTCTACAAAGAGACTTACAGAGGAGGGCTTTCCCAAATGTGCGCATATCTAAAAGGCCCCATCCACCAGCCCTTTTTGGCTTTGATATAGAAGCCATCTTGACAAGATGAATTTTGTTCTGATAAGCATGTCCTCCCCAGAGGAAATTAGCAGCCAATCTATTCATTCATTTTATAATACTGGCAGGGAGAAAGAAGATATGAGCCCAATAGACTGAAAGTTGGCATAGGACAGCCTGTACTAAGATGAATCTGCCAGCTAGAGAAAGAAATTTAAACTCCCATCCTGAAATCTTTTTATAAAACCGGTCCAGTAACCATTGCCAGTCCCTTTTTGAGTATCCTTTTGCCTTTAAAGCAAAGCCCAAGTATTTAAACCCTTGCTTAATTGAAAAAGGAGCAATGCCCAGCAGATCAGATATCCAGTGAACGATTTCCATGTTTGCATCATTGTGAAACAAAGAGGATTTTTCCTTATTGATAAACAAACCTGTAGCTTTCTGAAATTTTGAAAGAATGTCATTTATGCATGCCCAGGAGACCCTACAGAGCATAGCAAAAATGAGGACATCATCAACAAAGAGATTGTGAGAAATGGAAATACCCTTACAAATCTTTACCGGGCGACATCTTTTGTCCTCAACTGCTTTATTTATCTGCAGACTGAGAGAGTTCATTACTAGGATGAAGAGCAGTGGGGAAAGGGGACATCCCTGTCGGAGTCCTCTCTCCGCTTGGAAGAAAGACGAGGGAATTCCATTTACAATCACTGAATATCTTACGTTCTCAACACAGGACATGACCCAATTGACGCTTTGTGACTTCAGTCCTATCTTAGCCAGCAGAATTCTTAAAAAGCCCCAATCTACACAATCATAAGCTTTCTGCAAGTCAATCTTGAGGACAGCCGCATCCATATTCTTTGACAGCATTGTAAACAAACTTTCCTGTGTCATGGCAACCGCGTCCAAGATGATACGGCCCTTTAAGAACGCATGTTGGTCCCTAGTAATGAAGGAATTTAGAATAGGCTTCATTCTCTCCGCAATGATTTTTGAGATTAATTTGAACATAATGTTGCAGAGCGAGATAGGCCTAAAGTCGTGAAAGGATTCAGACTTGTTCTTTTTTGGAATTAGCGCTATGAAAGTTGAGGAAGTAGCCGAATGAATGCTTCCGGACATCCGGGATGCTTCAACCATCCGCAACAGGTCTGTTTTGAAAAGGTCAAAAAAGTGAGAGAAAAATTCGATTGGCCAACCGTTCGGCCCCGAACTTTTATCCTTTTTAAAAGATTTGATAGCCTTTAAAAGTTCTTCTTCAAAGATTGGCTTTATGAAATCTTCATTTGCAGCGTCATCAAACATTTTCGGCACCAGCTCAATGCCCCATAGGGCATCTTGAATGAGGACCTCCCTTCTTCTATATTGATTTTGGAAGAATCTCACGGCCTCCATCGATATCTCTTGCTGTGATAAGAAAATACTACCCTTTTCATCTTTAATGCTCCAAATAGAATTTTTTCTCTTCTTGCACTTGCAAACTTGTGGAAGAATCTCGTATTTTTGTCCCCCTCTTTGAGCCAGATGGCTCTGCTCTTAAGACGCCATGTAGCCTCCTCCTTTAGTAAGATCAATGTTTCCTTTTCTCCAATTTTCTTATCATGCTTTTCTGTTCTAGAGATAGACTGTTGGGATCAGCCAACTCTAGAAGGGAGTCCAGTTCCTTACGTATATTATTTAACTCCTTTTTATCCATCCTCCTCTTTTGATTTTGCCATTCCTTCGTCACTGACCTCAATCTTTCCATCTTTACACGGAATGGCATAAAAGGTGCCATTTCAGATTCAAGGAGGCTCTTCCATTTTTCAGAGATAAATTCATTGAAGGATGGGTCTTCTAAATGAATCCTATTGAATTTAAAAGGGTAACCAAGTCTGATTACATTATCACGCCATTTTAGGAGAATGGGTCTATGGTCAGAAGAGTGATCATTCCCGATAGATAATACTGGCATTCCCATTTTCCCAATAATGCTGGCATGTATGATGATTCTATCAATTCTCTTTGCTATGTAGGCCTGCCCAGTCCTGCTATTGTCCCACGTGGGCTTCATTTTATCAGGAGCAATGTCCACCAGATCCCTGTTTAGTAATTCCTTCTTTATTCTGTCAGCCAGAGGGTCATTTTTCCTACAATTACCCCAACATTCATCAGAACTGAGGGTCAAATTTAAGTCACCGGCTATCAACAGCGATTCGATCTCAAGAATTCGGGATTCAAAAATCCTTTCCCAAAAGGAAAGTCTGTTTTTATATGGAGCATAGACATTTAGCAAGTTGAGTGCAAAAGCTTGACCCCTGATAGATGCTGATATTAAAATTCCTGCACAGCACTTGTAGGCTTTTGCCATAATCCAAGCTGGATCCCACAAAACCACAAGACCACCGGACTGACCATTTGCCTCAGTGGCAACCATATACCACGTAGGAAACATTCTCCTAAAGAAGGCTATTGACACATAGCTAGGATGCATGGTCTCTTGTATAAAAATGATCTTTGGATGAGCCGTGTAGAAAATATCCTTTAGCGCATTATACTTCGGGGCTGCGCCCAAGCCCCTGATATTCATAGAAGCGAGGAATGTCATTTAGATGACTCGCCAGCCACGCATGCTCTAAGAGGCTGAAACTCCGGTGAATCCAGGATAGGAACTTCCACTAGAGATAAGTTTCTCACGCCATGCTCAGTAACTACAGATCTCCCTCTAAAATGACGACTACCACCCTTAGATTTCTTCCTGACTGTGATATTTTTTGCAGATTTTGGACTTATGAAGAGATGGGACGGGCTGGAAGGCTTATGAATGGTCAGTGGTTCAAGTTCCAGCGATGTCCTATTGAGAAGGCAGTCAACATCGCTATCAAAATTGTTTGCCGGAGATTCTGAGAGCAAATTATCCAGGGAGGGCATATGACAAAGATCTTTTTCTTGTATCTGGATAGGATCCTTCCCTCTCGGGTCAGCAGGACGATATTTGACAGGAGTCGGAGAAGAGGAGGATATCTGAATAGGAAGAGAGCCAACGACAAAATCCCTTTGATTCATATCAGGGGGGAGGGAACCAAGATGTCCTCTCTGGGTTCTGGAATTGGAGAGCATAAATGAGGCGAGGTAATTGTATCAAAACGACCAAGAGAGTCTTGAAGAGAGCAGCATAAGTCCGGCTCAGATGGTGGATCATGAGTAGGGAGCTTATGAAACATTTTTTGACCAGGAGCCGAGTGATTTAGATTATCCTGTTGAGAAATCTCCCGAATGTCCAGGGAATCCGGGGAATACTCTGACTCAGACTTCCTGACTTGTTTGACATTAGATTTCTTGATTCTTCGAGAGAAACGATGACTGCAGTTTTTAATCAAGTGTCCAGTCTTATGGCATAAGGAACACCTGAAGGGTATACCCCAAAAGTCTAATCTTTGATGGATTTTGAAGCTACCCCATGCAATCTCCATATGATCGGGATATCCTCCTTTGTACGGCTTCTCTATAAGGATCCAAGCAATTCTCTTATCTTTCTCTCCTGTACACCAGGGGTCTACATAAACAAACTTGCCTATCGAATTCCCAATTTTTGAGAGAGTTCCCTCCGACCATAGTTCCAAAGGCAAGTTCGGAAGTTTCACCCAGATCAGACTGTTTGATGGGGTATTCTTTAATGGATCAAAACCTATATACCATCGAGATAGGACCAAGAAGCTCCTTCCAAAAACCCAGGGATTATTTAGAATGATCTCTAAATCAGATACTTTTAGGAAATGGAAAGAGTACCATTCCTTCATAAGGCGGGAGATGATAGGAGTATACCCAATCAAAGGAGCCCATTTGTCCGACAGCCACTTCCTCATGTCCGTATCACCCATTTCAGGGAATTGCCATTTCCCAACCAGAGCTAAATTCTTCAGACTGTCAATTCGATCTGAAAGGGTGGCACCATCCAAAGAAATGGCTTTCGGGGGAGGTACTATCTTGACAGGGTTTTTGGCTTTGTTGAAGAAAAGAGATGGAGACCCGACTTTCCTGGAAAAATCCTTTTTAGACTTATGAAACTCTTTACAAGCTGGATTAATTATCATGTCTTCCACCGTAGCTTGCCAGCCTGTAAGGTTCGTATGTTTTTTCCGCGCCTCCTCAGCTTGTATAGTGGCCTGTACAAGCGCCCTCGTGGCCGATGAGTCAGACCCATCCGCCATATTGATGGGGGTAGGAATGCAATTAAAACCGGCAGGTACTTTGAGACCTTCAGCCACAGCAACAGTACAAAAAATATCCAACCCGCAAATTCCTTTCTGAATAAAATCCCCAGATGGAGTAACTCCTAGAGGGTGAGGAAATTAATAGGACGAATCAGGCGAGATCGAAACCGTAGATCCGATCCTGACAAAAGGACGCAGCTAGACAGGGATAATTAAGAGTACCAGCAAGATGAGGACTCGGGATCCAAAAGATAGAAGGCTCCAGAAAGGGAAAATGGAGGCGATAAGACTGACACTCTAGAAAATGCTTCTAATGATAAGACATGAAAGGACAATTCCATTCCCCAGTGAAAGACTAGAATTGAATGGGATAGATTTTTTGTATTGTGCCAGATAAGGGAGTACTAACAAGTGCAGAATACACAACAGATGTGGGGTGCTGATGACTATCCGAGAAAATTTGAATTTTTCAGATCATCGGGAAGATAGGAAATGCCAGAGACTCAACTGGTTTTCCGGTAGCCATTTTAATACAGCTTTGAGTGTCAAAAACCAGATTAGAACTGTAACACTATGCAGGAGAATGGTCTTGACAATCAATACAACAACAGAATGGCTAGAAAACACACCACCATTTACCAATTCTAATGCGGAAATCAGAACAGGGACTGTAAAAGACTATAGAGTTCTTTATCTTAACATAAATCGATTTCAACATTTTTTAAACAAACCCAGAAAAATCGCCTATATCAATTGCTATAATGGATAACAGATTACTTCAGACACTACTAAAAAACACCCTATATCTCAACACCAAAGATCAAATGACATAAGAAGGGAAACGAAACTAACCTTTTGAGCTTCGCCGAAGCAACGGGAGAGAGAGCGTCCAATACCATTGCATAACTGATATTTACTGCTGGGAGAAAATCTATAGAGATACAGACCACCCTCCTGGCAATACTTACTGAGAAAACTGAAACCAGCAAAATAGCAAAGAGCCTTCAAGAACGAAGGCCCAGAAAGAAACTGATATTTGCTGTTGGGAGAAAATCTATAGTGAAGGAAAATTTTCAGACCACCCTCCTGACGATACATACAGAGAAACCCGAGGCTGAAAGGCCCAGGATTGGAAAAGGAAACCACAAGAAAGCTTCTGGGGAGGAATATATAACTTAGAAGCAAAGACAAATCACCAAAAAGGATTCCCCCGCCAAGCGTCTTTTTATAGAGGCTCATCGAGCCCATGGTTAACCATGTAAATGGTTCAATTGAGGGTTATGAAACCCTCGATCAAGCTATTTGAATTTAAAATTTAAGCACTCAATCGAGAGTTCGAAGCACTCGGTCGAGCTTCTAAGCTCCTTAAATCCACAATTTCAGCACCCCTTCTGCAAAAATTTTCTGCAACAGCATTTTCTACCCTGGCGGACTTAAGGCAAAATTTGTCCTTAGGTGACAAAGGTGATCATGTTGGATTCATGAAGGAATCCTCTATCCAATGGCATATGAGTTTGACATTTTCGAATTCATGTGATATTTTTCATCTAATTTCTTTTAAACACAATGTTTGAATTTTTTTGGACAATTTTAAAGAGGCTGAATAAAAAATCAATAACATAAAATATATGCAACGAAAAAAATTCAAAAAATACCACTATCATTGTTTATGAGTCCTCTTCAAAATGGTACTCTTGGTTTTTCAATTTATTTAAATAGTTGATAAAAAAAAACCTTATGCGAACACATGTGTACAAAATGAAATTGAAATATTACTTCGCCGACTTCGAAAATGTGTGAACACACAGATACCTCTTAAAATGTGTGAAAATTTGCGAGGACAAGAATTTTATTTAATGAAAAATTGACATATTATATGACACTATTTTTTTTGCAAAAAATATCATTAGGACAACATATCAATGGGAGTTTCTAGGCCCACTGGATAAGGGGAGATTGGTTGTAGGGGGGAGTCGTTGATGACAAAGGGGGAGAAGTACACAAAGGGGGGTAAGTAAGCAACACATTGCTTTTTATGGTTCTTTTCAATACTTGTGGTGTTGCCATCAATGTCAAAGTGAGAGAATGTTGAAAATGTGTTGGCATTGGTGTCAAAGGAGTGGCACAACTCAAATGGTTGCAAGCAAATTGGTCAAAGAGAAAATACTTTTGAACCATTTCCAATATAGAATATGATACCATAAGCTTTTGGAAGAGGCCCATATGGATAGGGCTCAAAAAGATATTTCCAATGGTATATTGAAGTCTGAAAAAGGCTTCCTGAATCAAAAGATATGGTCGGTCAAAGTTTTGAGCATAAAAGTCATTTTTTTTGTGTTTCTAGGCCATGGACCCTGCAACCTAGTCAACATACAAGTGGTAGGTGGTAGCCATGTGGGCATGCATGAACAATGAAATATTAGAAAGGATGGTGCAGGTCTTACCTGAAACACGTAATCCTAGTGGATTTAACCCGAAAAGTTTCTAAGGAAGGCATAAGTTCAATCCGCTGGGGTGACGAGGCGTGGGGAGGATGTGGTGATGGAAGCGTTGATTTGTGCACATCTATCAAAAGAGGACCATTGGGCCAAGTATGGATTACTATATCCTTCGAGGAAGGTCCACCCTCAAGAGTCTCATAATTATTTTCTTGAGTAGTAAGTAGCATTGTCTCATTGCACATGAAAATGTGAGAATTCGAGGGTGTTATCCTAGATTGAGACATATCTACCATGCCCCCATGCAAGGAGCATAATGATCTATAACCATTTTTTGTTGGGTGACGAGTGGATCAGTTAAGATAAGAGACTACCATCTAATGTTCTACTGGTTAAAATATTAATGGATTTCATCAATTCGTGGGCATTCATAAGTGAGATGGTCTCCTTGACAAATCTTGCAAGGAAACTTATTTTTCTCATATGTGCCCTCTTTTGCATCGAGTTGGGTTTGTTGGTTCTCTTGCTCATTCGTGGAAGCGTTTTTATTTTTTTTCTTCTTATTTTTTCGTCTAAGTTGTTAAGTATTTTTTTGATTTCGTGGATTGCACCTAACTTACCTTGGAGGTGTGAGTAGGGATTGCAGTAGTTTGAGTGGTGAATATAGTAGCTACGGAGTTCAAATACATAAGCATTTGGCTCAACCATGCAAATAATTGACCCATGATTTTGTTGGAAATAAAAGCAACCATACCAATGACATGTGGTCCTAAGCTGGATTTATGAGGATTAGTTGATGGTCAAAGAGTGTTAAGAATAATATCGTACAATGTGCCTCCTAGCAAATAAATCAAATTAAGGTCTTGGGCACAAATGATGGCTTTTTCCGTGGTTGATGTCCCTACCACCATGACATCTTTAGTTATTTATGGTAACAGTGAATCGGTAAACTAGATATGCAACAGGGAATCTGTAATCTTAATTTAGATAAGCGAATGACATTGTCTCCATCCATGGATATGATTAGATATATGTATGTGTCAATATCTTGTCAAAATGCAGATAAAATTTCTATTCCAGTCTCTTGATGGATTAGTAACTGAAAATGCTTTAAAAACATTATAGCCAAAGAAGCAAAGTCATGATAAAATGCATGGTCAAGCTCATTGTACCATTTTGTGGCATCACTAGCTAGGGTATGCTAGAAGAGATGCGAATGTACGTGCCATCCACCAAAGAGTTGGATGAATACCACAAATGATAATTCATGATGTTTATTTCAGGATTCTCTCTAGACTTTCCATCAAACTTTGGTATATTTGAGGGTAATTTAATCAGAATATCCAACAATCGAGGGTGGTGGCATATGAGGTTATTTGTCAAATTTTCCATATTCAGTAAATCGAGTGATGCCGAGAATGGTAATTATGATTGGTAAAATAAATTTGGGGGAAAAGGAGGCATCCTAGGTGGACCTTGTAGTGTCCACATTTGGCTTCTAGAAAAAAGTATTGCTAATAAGGTTTTGGGGTCCCTCAACAAAGGCATTAGCAAATGGATTAGTGCCCTGAGGGACAAAAGTACTCCCAAAGGCATGATTGTTGATAGGACTATAATCGACTACAGGAGGATTACTACCAAAGATGAAAGCACCTCATCTTTAGTTATTTATGGTAACCATGACATCTTTAGGTATTTATGGTAACAATGAATTGGTAAACTAGCCACGCAATAGGTAATTTGTAATCTTATTTTAGATAAGCGAATGCCATTGTCTCCATCCATGGATATGATTAGATATATGTATGTGTCAAGATCTTGTAAAAATGCGGATAAAATTTCTATTCCAGTCTCTTAATGGATAAGTAACTGAAAATGCTTTAAAAACATTATAGCCAAAGAAGCAAAGTCATGATAAAATGCATGGTCAAGCTCATTGTACCATTTTGCGGCATCACTAGTTAGGGTATGCTAGAAGAGATGCGAATGTACGTGCCATCCACCAAAGAGTTGGATGAATACCACAAATGATAATTCATGATGTTTATTTAAAGGTTCTCTCTTGACTTTCCATCAAACTTTGATATATTTGAGGGTAATTTAATAGGAATATCCAACCATCGAGGGTGGTGGCATATGAGGTTATTTGTCAAATTTTCCATATTCGGTAAATCAAGTGACGCCAATAATGGTGATTATGATTGGTAAAATAAATTTGGGGGAAGAGGAGGCATCCTAGGTGGACCTTGTAGTGCCCACATTTGGCTTCTAGAAAAAAGTATTGCTAATAAGGTTTTTGGGTCCCTCAACAAAGGCATTATCAAATGGATTAGTGCCCCGAGGGACAAAAGTACTCCCAAAGGCATGACTATTGATAGGACTATAATCGACTGCAGGAGGATTACTCCCAAAGATGAAAGCACCTCATCTTTAGTTGTTTATGGTAACCATGACATCTTTAGTTATTTATGGTAACAATGAATTGGTAAACTAGCCACGCAACAGATAATCTATAATCTTAACTTAGATAAGCGAATGCCATCGTCTCTGCTGGGTCCCTATAATACTAGTGATTACCCCATTACTATTGTAGTTATACCCCTTATTAATATTTTTGTGCCCCTATTGTCCCCATATTGTTATTACTGTGCCCCATAGAATCCCTCTATTGTTATCTTTGTGGCTTTATATTATTATTTTTAGGTCGGCTGGGTTATATTGTGACTCCTTAGATTCCTATATATAGAAAGGAGGTTTTTTCATTTGAATCATTTAAGAATTGTTCATTTAAACCCTCAAAACTAACATCAACGAATCAACTGTCTACAAGGCTGAGTTAGCTCTGACAACTTCCTTGTCAGTCGACGCCTAGTTAGTCCACTGATTCCCTTGTGCCTTATTCCAAAACCTTTAGAGAGCTAGCCTTCAAGATGTCGTCATGCTTACGTCACCTCCTTCATGTGGGGCTCTATGAGTGGTCCATGTGTCACCCAAAAATGTAATGTAAAGGAGGTTTCCCTCTCGAAGAGGCTGAATTCTAAGGCGTTGATCTATCTTTTCTATCTTTTCTTGTGCTGGGTTCATAACATTTGGTATCAGAGCTTTGGATTCTAGGGTTTCGCTGCTCCAAACAGGTCATCGTGGCATTTTCGCTATAACTTTTTTTTGCGACGTTTCAGAAGTTGAAAAAAAAAACCCATTTGAGAAGACATCGCGCTAAATCTTGGGTCCAAATTTCAGAGCTTTTTGCGCTATATTTGCGGAGATATGATCTGAGGAAGTTGGTCTTTTTGCAGACTCCTGAATTACATTCCAAACAGGTGACCTGGGGAAAATCGTCATAACTTTTTCTCTGAGCATTGGATTGAAATTTCGTAAGAAGGTGCAGAAAGAGGACGGACTGTAGTTTCTTCTATATATTTTTCAGAGCTAAAGGTCGAAACAGTGACTCGTGGCACGTCGTACAAGTTCGCTCTACTGAACTAGTCTATAATCAGGTCACTGTGGGAGATTTCGCATAACTCTTCCTTCGAGAATCCAATTTGGATCAGACTGGTGGCATTGGAAAGAGGACACAGAGGGCTACCACAGGTCGCAATTTCAGAACTGGATGTTCTGAAAGTACAGAGATACATCAAAGGCAATATCGAGCTCCTACAAAGTGAAAAAAAGGTGTGTAGATTCTTTTAAATTTTTGCTTAAGATTGGTTTGAAAATTTATTTTGAAGGAATTCAAAGGGCTAGTAGAGCATTATTATTGGTAACTGATGCCCCAAGGAAAGAAAATGCAAACACCTAGTAAGGAACCTGAAAGCTCTAGCATGACTCATGAAGAAGAGGAAGAAATGCTACATGATATATCAAAATTACAAGAACAAGTGCAACAAATGTCACGCTCACAAAAGTTAACAGAAGCTAAGATAAATGGCGTGGAAGCTAAGATGAATGGCATGGAAGCTAAGATGGAAAATTTGAGGATAGATTTGAACACAAATTTGAAGACAGGCACGGCAGATTTGAAGACAGATTTGACAAATTTTCTACAAGAAATACTTACTAATGGTGAAAAGGTAGTAAAGGAAACTCATGATGCGAACAAAAGAAATGTTAATCATGATATCATAGACTCTAATGTGGGATCGAAGACCCACCATATTCCAAAAATCAATATGAGGAAGTTTGATGGCAAGGATCCCGCAACATGGATATTACAAATGGAGCAATTTTTCGATCTCAATAATGTGCAAAACACACAAAAGGTACGTATTGCAACTTTATATTTGGAACCAAATCAATTTGTATGGTATCAATGACTTTGCTCTCGTAAACAATTTATCACTTGGGCAATTTTTACGGAAGAATTGATAGCACATTATGAGGATACAAAAATCAACACTTTTTTTAGTCAATTGATAAGTCTCAAACAAAAGGGTTCAATAATGGAGCACATTGAGGAGTTCCAAAAATTGAACACAAGGGTAAAAGATATTCCAGAGGAGCATAGGATTGATGTGTTCATAGGGTCTTTAAAAGATAATATCCAACATGATGTTCGCCTTTGGGAACCTAATTCATTAGAGAAGGCATTCAGGTTAGCAAGAAAAATGGAAAGCAAAATTATGGTAACCAGGAAGCATACCACTCACAACTATAAAGACGGAAGTGTTGTTGCCCCTAGTCTTCCACAACCTATAAGGTTGACACCACAAAAATTGGAAGAAAAAAGAGCAAAAGGACTTTGTTATAGTTGTGATAGCAAATACACTAAAGGTCATAAGTGTGCTGAGAAGAAATTATTCTACATAAATTGTGAAGAGGAAGAAGAAAAGGAGCAAGAAAGGTCAAAAGAAGAGGATATACTCCAAGAACAAAGCCTAGATAAAGAAGAAATGAACCCGACCATATCTTGTAATGCATTGGCTGGAATTACCACTTCTCAAACCATCAAGATAGAAGGACAAATCAAGAAGAAAAAAGGTAATAGTGTTGATTGATTCAGGAAGCATCCATAATTTTATTCATTGTAAGGTAGAAAAAGAATTGAATTGCTTCCTATATCCAGCACCAGAGTGTCAAGTGATGATTGAAAATGGAGGAACAATAAATTGCTCTATAAAGTGCCATAATATCAAGCTATCCATGGGAGAATATGTATTGACTAGCCCAATGCTTTCCATTCCAATGGGAGGTGTTGATGTTGTACTAGGAGTCCAATGGCTACAATCCCTAGGTACATTAGCTTTTAACTTTCAAGAACTTTTCATCAAATTTTCTGCGGAAGGAAAGGAAGTCGAATTAAGGGGTATTGCAGGGAAACCAGGAAAGATAATTAGCTCTAATGGTATGACAAATCTTCTAAAAAGGGAACAAAGAGGTGTAATTGCACAATTATGTTCGCTAGATGTTTCCACATCAGAATCATCTATTTCTCCAGATCTCCAAAAAGTCCTGGACAATCATTCCAAGGTATTTGAGACTCCCAAAGGTCTCCCACCTATGTGTGATCATGATCATGCTATTCATCTGATTCCAGGAAGTGTTCCTCCAAACATCAGGCCGTACTGATATCCCTATGCCCAAAAGAGTGAAATTGAACGTATGGTTGCAGAAATGCTAGAGGCTGGTATAATTCAACCGAGTCAAAGTTCTTTCTCTACTCCAGTAGTATTGGTGCACAAGAAGGATGGATCATGGTGCATGTGTCCGAATTATAGGGAGCTCAACAAGCTCACTATAAAAGATAAGTTTCCCATTCCTGTCATTGATGAATTACTGGATGAATTGCATGGATCAATTTACTTCACCAAGTTGGATCTTCATTCAAGATATCATCAAATCAGAATGAAGATTGAAGACATTCCAAAAATAGCATTTAGAACTCATGAGGGTCATTATGAATTTTTGGTCATGCCATTTGGCCTTACCAATGCACCTTCAACATTTCAAGGTTTGATGAATTCAATTTCAAACCATTCCTTAGAAAATTTGTGTTAGTATTTTTTGATGATATATTAATCTATAGCAAGTCTTGGAAGGATCATGTTAAACATGTTGAGAGGGTGCTACAACTATTGGAGGAGAAACAATTATATGCAAAAAGATCCAAATGTTTCTTTGGAGTCCAAGAGGTGGAATATCTGGGTCATATTGTATCTCATGAAGGAGTTAAGGTAGACCCTAGCAAAATTAAAGCCATTAAGGAATGGAAAATCCCCATATCCATAAAGCATCTGCGAGGATTTCTCGGGTTGACAGAGTATTATCGCAAGTTTGTTAAGAATTATGGGAGAATAGCAACACCTCTAACAACATTATTGAAGAAAGATGCATTTTCATGGACTCCAGAAGCAACAAAGGCCTTCGAACATCTTAAAGAGGCAATGTGCCAAGCACCGGTCTTAGCTACACCGGACTTCACAAAAACCTTTATTGTGGAATGTGATGCTTCAGGAAATGGAATTGGTGCTGTTCTAACGCAAGATGAAAGACCCATTTCTTTTGAAAGTCATCCAATCAAGGGAAAGTTTTTACAAAAAGCTATTTATGAGAAGGAAATGTTGGCAATACTCCATGCACTTAAGAAATGGCGACCCTACCTAATGGGAAGACACTTCAAGGTAAAAACAGATCATGATAGCCTTAAATACTTTTTAGAACAAATATTATCCTCTGAAGAGCAACAAAAGTGGGTCACAAAGATGTTGGGTTATGACTTTGAAATCATCTACAAAAAAGGGAAGCAAAATGTGGTGGCAGATGCACTCTCAAGAAAGGATGAGGATGTGGAAGCATTGTTGTGCACCATTTCTATTATCCAACCGGATTGGATAAACGAAGCAAGGGAGGAATGGAAGAATGATGAAGAGGTGTGGGCACTTATTCCAAAGTTACAACAAGATTCCAGTAAGTCTGATACATTTAGCTGGTAAAATGATTTGTTATGGTACAAAGATCGCTTATACCTCTGTAAGAATTCCCAGCTAAAACAAAAGATTCTTATGGAATTACCCACTTCTCCCTTAGGGGGCACTCAGGATTTTTAAAAACTTACCACAGGGTTAAGAAGGAATTTTTTTGGGATGGCCTTAAATCAGATATTCAAAAGTTTGTGGCGGAATGTTTGGTTTGCCAACAAAATAAAGTTGAAACAATTAAGACACCGGGTCTATTACAACCTTTATCCATTCCAAGCCAACGTTGGGAGGAGGTTTCAATGGATTTTATCACAGGTTTACCCAAGTCTGAGGGAAAGAGTGCCATCATGGTGGTAGTTGACAGACCAAGTACGCACACTTTTGTGCATTATCACATCCATTTAAAGCCAGTACAGTTTCTACTGCATTTATGGAAACAATTCAAAAGCTACATGGAAACCCAAAGATTATTGTAAGTGACAGAGATCCCATTTTCACTAGAAATTTTTGGACATAATTATTTTCTTGTCTTGGTACTCAGTTAGCTCATAGCTCATCTTATCATCCTCAATCTGATGGACAAACTGAGATAGTAAACAAATGTTTGGAAGGATATCTTCATTGCTTTGTATCTGATAAACAGACACAATGGGTCAAATGGTTGCCTCTGGTTGAATGGTGGTATAACACTTCCTTCCATACAGCAACAAAAATGACCCCATTTATGGCACTTTATGGGTATCAGCCACCATCCATCACATCATATTTAAGAGAAAATTCTAAGGTTCAGGCAGTGGAACATCACATCGAACATCAAAAACAAGTCCTCCAACTCTTAAAGGATAACCTCGTGTAGGCACAGAATAGAATGAAACAACAGGCAGATCAACATCGTAGCGAAAGAAGTTTTGACGTAGGTGATTGGGTATTCCTACGGCTACAACCATATAAGCAAATGTCTCTCAAGCAAGCTAAGAAGGATAATAAATTATCACCAAAGTATTATGGTTCGTACAAGGTGTTGCAAAATATTGGTACTATGGCATACAAATTGGAGCTTCCTGCAGCTTCTCGATTGGACCTAGTTTTCCATGTTTCATGTTTAAAGAAGGTTATAGGCGACAAGCTCCCGGTTCAAACAATATTGCCAGAACTTGACGAGGAAGGAAAAATTATATTGGAACAAGAAGCAATCACAGGAACAAGAACTTGACAGCTACGAAATCGATCAATTTCAGAGTATCTTATCAAGTGGAAGAACTTATCCGCTGAAGATTCCACATGGGAGGATGAGCATTTTATACAGAAGTATCCATAACTACTCAAGCGTTGAGGACAACACTTTTTTTGAAGGAGAGGGGCATGTTGGGTCCCTATAATACTAGTGATTACCCCATTACTATTGTAGTTATACCCCTTATTAATAATGTTGTGCCCCTATTGTCCCCATATTGTTATTACTGTGCCCCATAGAATCCCTCTATTGTTATTTTTGTGGCTTTATATTATTATTGTTAGGTCGGTTGGGTTATATTGTGACTCCTTAAACTCCTATATATAGAAAGGAGGTTTTCTCATTTGAATCATCCAAGAATTGTTCATTTATGTAATGTAAAGGAGGTTGCCCCCTCGAAGAGGCTGAATTCTAAGGCGTTGATCTATCTTTTCTATCTTTTCTTGAGCTGGTTTCATAACGGTCTCCATCCATGGATATGATTAGATATATGTATGTGTCAATATCTTGTCAAAATGAGGATAAAATTTCTATTCTAGTTTTTTGATGGATAAGTAACTGAAAATTCTTTAAAAACATTATAGCCAAAGAAGCAAAGTCATGATAAAATGCATGGTCAAGATCATTGTACCATTTTGCGGCATCACTATCTAGGTTATTCTAGAAGAGATGTGAATGTACATGTCATCCACCAAAGAGTTGGATAAATACCACAAATGATAATTCATGATGTTTATTTCAAGGTTCTCTCTTGACTTTCCATCAAACTTTGGTATATTTGAGGGTAATTTAATAGGAATATCCAACCATCGAGAGTGGTGGCATATGAGGTTATTTGTCAAATTTTCCATATTCGATAAATCAAGTGATGCCAAGAATGGTAATTATGATTGGTAAAATAAGTTTGGGGGAAGAGGAGGCATCCTAGGTGGACCTTGTAGTGCCCACATTTGGCTTCTAGAAAAAAGTATTGCTAATAAGGTTTTTGGGTCCCTCAACAAAGGCATTAGCAAATGGATTAGTGCGTTGAGGGACAAAAGTACTCCCAAAGGCATGACTGTTGATAAGTATATAATCGACTGCAGGAGGATTACTCCCAAAAAGCACCTCTGAAGGTAGGAACACCTTTAGAGAAGAGGATACTTCCAAGGATATTTCCCTTAGACACATTGGTACCTGCAGAAACATAGATGTTCCCAAGAAAAATGTGTACTTCCTATTGATTGATTATGCAAAGGGAAGTTGAATCCCCCAAAAATACTGTAGCCACTAATGTTATTGGGAATAGACACAAACCCTCCTTAAAGTTTTCATATAAAAAGAAATTTAATATTCGATGCATTCACTTTTGGGGTAGCACAACTAGGAAGAAACCAACTAGCTTCATATTATGAACTCTAAACTTGTCTTGAACTGATATAAGTCAAATTGGGGGAAAAGGTACTGAAAGGCGAGGGAGACTAGAAGGGGTAACAAATACAACCAATGGTATTAACCAAATTGAGAATGTGGATGTACTAGGTGCAGGATTGTATGTCCATATCACTCTAATATAAAGTAATGAAGTGATCACTAAGATGCCTCCAATAACACTTGGCATTGAGATGGCATGCTCTCCCATGGTGGAAGCACTACTGACACATGACATTAGTCAAGGACTATCAAGTGGTGATGAAGACACATCAAGAATTTCAATAACTCCACTGAGTATAGGGCTAGTAGGACAAGTCAAAGGAGGATTAAAATAAGGTAGTGGACTTTCGTCTACCACTTATAACAATACTTGCTTTTCTCTTTCATAACAAAATATTATCATCCTTAACTCTATAGTTTCTAAGTTGTTTGCAGCATGATGAATTCTTCACCACTATAATGATGGGACTCCTCCTTTGGGCAAAATACTTTGTAATCTATGAGATTTATGAATGTTTAATTCAACCATAGTTAATTATTGTCATTGAGACACAACACCTTATAGGAAACTAGACTCCAACCAAAGAGCACACTCTTAATGTAACAACCCTCGTGAAAATTCCATGTAATAAAAGTTAATAAAGGAAAACTAATAACCACATTGACATGACACTTATTCCAAGTTGAATGTTGGGCAAGACATCCTAGTGTGGGTGTTCATTTGGTTATTAATGGCTAAGAAAATTGGCAAAGGCAATGGCTAAGGCTTTGGAAAGAGAAACTGACATTTTTGGCACATTTATTTATGAAAATAATGGAAACTCGGAGAAAATGGAGGTGAAAGGTCATAGGTTGAATGTGAGGAGGAAATGGAAGGAAAATAATGGAAAATGAAGAAAATATAGTCCTCATTCATAAAATGGCTTCTAAGTTTTAGTTGGTAACCTTTTATAAGTTCAGTTTTGGAGCTCTCTCATTATTCTCTCTCTCTCTCTCTCTCTCTCTCTCTCTCATATTCTTGGAGACTTAGAGTTTTCTTGGATCACTCTTGGAGGGTGTGGCATACTTGGATTTTGGAGCAAGAAGGTAAAGAAAGACCAAGAAATTGCCTGAGGACATCGAGATCAACAACTATTGCGAGATTTGGTTGTAGGTACCGAGTTGTATGTATGTTTTCCTCACTAGATTTGACATGCATGGCATATGCATGTGGTTTGTTGGTTGTGATATGTCATTGGCATGGAGGATGAACGAGATTGATAGTGGATTTCCTAGCCTTGCCATTTCCTGGATAGCCATGGAGATTGTGGGTTTATTTTCATTATTTTGTTTTGGTTGGTTCTCATGTTTCCTTAGCTTGGGTTGAGTTATTAGTCCTGGAGCCTTGGTTAAACAAACGCTCTGGAGCCTTGTAACAACTTGGTTTGAGTTATTAGTCCTGTAGCCTTGGTTGGACAAATGCTCTAGAGCCCTTGGTGGGTTGAGTTACTAGTCCTGGAGCCTTGGTTGGACAAACACTCTAGAGCCCGGTAAAAGTTGTGGGTTGAGTTACTAGTCTTGGAGCCTTGGTTGGACAAACACTTTGGAGCCCTGGAAGGCTTGGATAGAGACCGATTTGATGATGGTTTTGTGATGTTTGATTGTGAGGTGGAATCATTGTTTGATGGGTTGAGGTGGATGGCCTCTGGAAGACCTAGATGGTTTTGGATTGATGTGCTTTATGATATCCCACATTCATGCTTGGGAATATGGCACGGGGGTGAATGGATTAAGATATATTTGGCTCAACCATTCTACGGGCGGGTGGAAGTCCCATCCTGGGTTTGGATTTTGCATCATCAATATGAGGTTATTTCTCCTTGTATTTCTATGAGTATTATATTGGATTATATGTGGTTTATATGGCTGTGATTTCATTGGTATTTCTATTGGTATTATGTTGGTTATGTATGTGTTTTATGACAGTAGTTATGCATGGATTTCATCATGTTTTTACTGGTAAATGAATTAATAATGTATCTATGGCCTAATAGATGAAATATCAATTGATGTGTTGAGGTATCAATGATACTTAGTGATTCTCAGCTAAGTATGAGACCCCTATGGTCATATCTGGTATTTACACCTATCGATTACATATTCTTGCTATGTTTGATGAAATTCCTATCATGGCTAGTAGGGGTCCAGTTAAGGTCTCATTCAAGTGATTGCATTTATACTGTCATTTCCTTGTTATTTTACTATTCTGAAGATATGATTCAATTATGGGCAGTGACCTAGGCTCTGGGCTTGAAAAAGTGGCTCAAATCCCGAAGACGTTGGCACAACACTATGCAAGAGTCCCTGGATGTTGGCTTATAGACCTGTGAGATTGTCTAGAGGTCCCTGGACGATGGCATGCCCATAGCACGAGAGCGTCCAGAGGTCAAGTGGTCCAAAATCTCAGTGGGACCCAGGGGCTAGTTGGCAGAAAGGTTGGATTAGTTCCTGAGGACCCTAAGGTTGATGTTGAATGCCTGTATGGTGTGTTTCCGCTGGTTCCACTTCCTTAACGTGACTTAGGAGTTCGAATCATATCATAGTGGCCTCTCGTCGCATGTTTACCTCTACTTGTCGGTTTGCTGGGTAGATGTGGGAGGAGGGTGTTACAAAGTGGTATCAGAGCGTGGTTCACCCCTCGAATTGGATGGGTTGTGTGTTGGTCATGCATGCATGTCTGTTACACTTTCATTCCATGTGCTTGTTGCATTTGCATGACGTTGATCATGGTTGTAGTGACGTCGTCATGTGGAACTTGATGTTGTTATTGTGGACTGCATCATCGTGAGTGTATGACTAGTTACATGTTGTTATATGCCGCTTACATGTATTATTTTGTATGCATGGTTACATTCTCGTATGTTTGGTTACATTCTTGTATGCTTGGTTGCATGTATCATCCTTGTAGGTTTGGTTTCAAGTGTTGTTCGTTTATGCTTGATTACATGTCTTTATGCATGTGTATGGTTAGTTACACATTTCTTATGCATGTTAATTTTTGCATGTGGTCAAGTGTACAGTGATGTAGTGGTTGTTGTCATGCATGAGGTCGTGATGTGTGTTGTTGTTAAGGTCATGCATTGATGACTAGACCCTAGCTATAATGATGGTTGCATGGTCATATGCTTATGTGTTATGTTTCTATATGTTGTCATGATTATGTTATACATGTATCACGTTGATTTGTTGATCTTGCAGATAAGGTATCCTCCCCGAGCTATACTAAGGTACGTTGGTTTATTGTGATTTGGTTTAGCTGACATGATATACATTGCAAGAAGAAATATCAAATGGCTAGCAAGATGGTAGACTACAAAGACTCTCCCTATGAATCAAATGAGTAGTATGGTGTTGGGAACTCTTCTGATTTGGAAGATACACTGAGAAGCTTAAAGGAAGAAATAAGGAGTTGTAAGGCAGATAATGACAAAATCATGCAGACACAAGAGAAGCTAGAAGAGGTAAATGTAGTGATAATTCAGAGCTTTTTAGATTTGCAACGACAGGGACCACATCGAATCAACCATGAACAGGAGGACAAAACTAATGGGGCATATGGTAGTAGGTAGCATGGTGGTCACAAGTCAGATAGCAATGACATGGTCAGAGATGGCAGAGTGTTGGACACTCAGGATAGGAGAAGGGATATACACACGTACCATTTTAGTTTTGGTTCTGACAGGCATGATGATCGGTATCATTATCATCCGTACATGAGGAGTGATAGGGGATACTTGTCATATGAGTTTAAGAAAGCAAAGCCACCTACTTTTGATGGAGAGATGAAGAAATCACTGGATGTAGAGGCATGGTTTCTTGGCAAGAGGAAGTTCTTCAAGTTACATAACTATTCATAGAACATGAATTCCAGAGTAGCTACATTCAGTCTCAAAGGTAAAGCAAACATTTGGTGGGAAGATGTGAAGAATGTCAGAGGTATACATGAGGAAGATTTGACTTGGAGTGAGTTTGAGTGGCTATTCAAGAAGAAGTATTTGTCAGAGAGATACTTTGATGACAAGGCAAAAGAATTCTATGAGCTAAAGATGGGGTCTATGACAAATGATGAGTACACTAGCAAGTTCTTGGAGCTACTAAGGTATGTGCCTTACCTCAAGGAGGAGAAGGCCAAGATTCAGAGATTCACTAGTGGGTTACCAATGGCATTCAAAGATAGGATTGAGTTTGATGAGCCTAGATCATTAGAGGAGGCCATCCAAAAACTAAAGCATTGCTATGAACAATCAAAGCGCAAGTCTAAGACTAAACCAGATTGGAAAGGTAATGCCAAGAACAAAGGAAAATGGGACAAGAAGTGAGTAAGACCACAAGATTCAAGTAATAAAGAGAATGTTGCACCACCTAAGAGGTTCAATGCATCAGATATAGGACAGGGACATTGACCTGAGGAGAA
Organism: Pinus tabuliformis; assembly: GCA_031772625.1. Lineage (NCBI taxonomy): Eukaryota > Viridiplantae > Streptophyta > Pinopsida > Pinales > Pinaceae > Pinus > Pinus tabuliformis. Next base: position 94,738,560 of record CM062805.1, on the reverse strand, counting down.
AAATAAGGAGCATGTGTGATGTTCGACTTGTGGAGGAGATTATCGCAAGAGGGATTGTCCACAGTATCAGAGTGGTAGGCCTCAGATATATAGTGCACAGGATGCACAAACTGTTGGGGATGTTGGTCAGAGTGTTCCTCATATTTATGCAGCATTGGATAACAAACAGGCAGACCATCAAGCATCTATCATTAAGATGGACGGTAAGCTTTGTGATTAAGTTATTTCTATTTTGCTTGACCCTGGATCTAATTATAACTATGTTAGTCCTGACTTGGTGGATAAGTGTGGTTTGAGTAAGGAATTGCATGCAAAATATTGGTTAATGTAGTTTGCTACTGGTACACAGAAGCAAGTTCATCATTGGGTAAGAGTTTATGCATTTGATTCGAATGGCATTCCTACAACATCACATTTGAATGTATTACCGTTGGGATCATACAACATGTTGTTGGGCATGGATTGGTTGTATCTTCATAGAACCAAGGTGGATTGTTCTGAAAAATATATTGAGTGCTTGGATGATAATGGGGAACCAAGAGCCTTGCAAAGGAAAGAAGAAAGCCACATCAGTTAGGATGGTGACAACTATGTAAGCAAAGCGTAGTCGTAGGAAAGGGTGTATTTTATTTGTAGTACACAGTTCTAGTGACAAGGGCAAGGAAGTTGAGAATGTAGATGTTTTAATAAGGTACTCAGTTCTACAGCATTTCAAGGTTGTATTTCTTGAGGATATTTCAGAGTTTCCGCCTCACAGGGAGGTAGACTTTTCTATAGAGTTAGTGCCAGGGGAAGCTCCAGAATCAAAAGCACCTTACAAGATGAGCACGCCTGAGTTGGTAGAGTTGAAGTTATAGTTGAAGGAAATGTTGGACAAGGTATACATTAGGCCAAGTATATCACCATGGGGCACACCGACATTGTTGGTAAAGAAGAAGGATGGTACTCTTAGATTGTGCATTGACTACAGGCAGTTGAACAAAGTGACCATCAAGAATGTGTATCTATTACCGAGGATTGATGACTTGTTCGATTAGTTCAAGGGAGCAACAATGCTCTCAAAGATTGATTTGAGATCCAGATATCACCAGTTACGCCTCAAAGAGGAAGACATTTACAAGACAACTTTCCGGACCAGGTATGGGCATTATGAGTTTGTTGTAGTTTCGTTCGGTTTAACTAATGCTCCAACTACATTTATGTGCTTGATGAATAGTGTGTCGCGTCTGTATTTGGATAAGTTTGTTATTGTGTTCATTGACAACATATTGGTATATTCTAAAAATGAGGAAAAGCATGCCAAGCATTTAGCAGCAGTGTTAAGGTTGTTGAGAGAGCATTAGTTGTATGTTAAGCTCAACAAGTGTAGTTTCTTTCAGACTGAGGTACACTACTTGGGACATGTTGTCTCTAAGGAGGGCATTGCAGTAGATCCAGAAAATATAAGAGCCATCATGGAGTGGGTACCTCCCAGGAATGTAGATGAGGTGAGATCTTTCATGGGGTTGGCAAGCTATTACAAGAGGTTCATCAAGACCTTCTCACAGATTGCTTAACCTATCACATCATTGCAAAGGAAAGGTAAGAAGTTCGAATGGACAGAGGAGTGTGAGGCTAGTTTTAAGCATCTTAAACAGTTGTTGACACATGCACCAGTGTTAAATATTGCAGATTCAGACAAAGATTTTGTAGTATGCACATATGCTTGCAAGAAGGGGCTTGGTGGAGTCCTTATGCGGGATGGACATGTGGTATGCTATGAGTTGCGAAAACTAAATGAGCATGAGAAAAACTACCCCACACATGATCTTGAGTTGGCAGTGATCATACATGCGTTGAAGATGTGCGGACACTACCTTTTGGGCAAGATATTTGTGTTGATGAGTGATCATAGTGGGTTACGATATTTATTTGACCAACTGAACCTGAATGGTAGGTAGGGTCGGTGGTTGGCCATGATCAATGAGTTCGATTTTGAGATCAGATATATCAAAGGTAAAGAGAACGAAGTGGCAAATTCTCTTAGCAGACGGATACAAGTAAATCACTTAGCATATATGAGCTCCTATGGGACAAACTTACTGGATAGGATCTTGTAGGTAGGTAAACATGATGTCATATATATGGAGATTATGCACAGGTTGCAACAGAGTACAGGTACATGTACAAGTGACAGTATAGGTAGTGATACAGGTGCAGGTGCACAGGATGTGTTCTATTGCCTTACAACAAACGAATTGGTCACATTCAGAGACATGATATATGTGTGAGGCAGTAGTGAGCTCAAGAAGGTGATATTGAGAGAGTTTCATGTGAAACCATATTCAAGTCACCCAAGTTATTAGAAGACACTGACCACAATGAAGATATTTTATTATTGGCCGAACCTGAAGAGGGATATAACAGACTTTGTGGCTAGGTGTTTTGATTGTTAGTGTGTGAAGGCAGAGTATAAGCATCTAGGTGGACTGCTACAACCGATTGCGATACCAGAGTGGAAATGGGAAGTAATTTCCATGGACTTCATCACAGGGTTGCTGAGGACAGTGAGACAACATGATTCCATCATGGTTATTATGGACAGGCTAATGAAGGTTACACATTTCATCCCAGTGAAGTCTACATTCTCAGCTAGTGATGTAGCATAGGTATTCATCAGAGATGTGGTCAAATTACATGGTGTTCCAAAGAAGATTGTGTCGAATAGGGATGCAAAGTTCACTTCCAAGTTTTGGAAGGTGTTGTTTGCAGGTTTGGACATAGAGTTGGCATTTAATACAACTTATCATCTGCAGACATGTGGATAGACAGAGAGGGTTAGCAAGATATTCGAGCACATATTGAGGACGTATGCAATGCACCAACAATAAAAGTGGGAAGAGTATCTTCCACTAGTAGAGTTCGCTTACAATAATGGATATCAGGAACCTTTGAAGATGAGTCTGTTCGAGGCATTGTATGGGTGGAGTTGCAATACTCCTGTCAGTTGGAGTGATCTAGTTAATAGGGTGTTGATTGGACCGGACATGTTGGCGGACATGGAACAAGAAATACAGGTTATAAAGAAGAATCTAAAAGTAGCGCAAGACAGGAAAAAGAGTTATGCAGATCGGAACAAGTTATTCAAGGAGTTCCAGGTTGGAGAACAGGTGTACTTGCACATCAAACCAAAGAAGAGTTCGTTGCGGATTGGATCATGTGCCAAGCTGGCACCATGGTTTTGTGGACCCTTCAACATTATTGAGAGGATTGGGCCAATAGAATATCCACTTGCACTGCCTCCAATAGTGAAATTCCATGATGTTTTCCATGTGTCATTGCTTAAGAAGCATGTTAAAGATGTTGATCACGTGATTGATTGGTCTCTATTGCAAGTGGAACGAAATGGAGAATTCCATTCGAAGCCTAAGTGTACATTGCAGAAAAAGGTGCTCATGCTCCGGAACCGAACAATCAAGCAAGTTAAAGTGCAATGGAAACACTTTAGGCCCGATGAAGCTACATGGGAGATGGCGGATCAGATGTGGGTTATGTATCCTTCCTTGTTTTATGATTGAGGCAAAGCCGTTTTGGTGTGGTGTTTTGGTATATGTTTTGGTACATGTTTTGGTGATGTTTGGTATATGTACATATTTATATGGATGTAAATACCACCATGAGCTATGTTATAAATATCCAATAAGTGGTAAGTGTGCCATGTCATTATGATGTTATGTTTGTTATGTTTTCATGTTGGTTAGCTTCTCATAAAGATGATCATTGTAAATACTACAACGAGCTACGTTATAAAGCTCCATCGACAATATATTTTGCTTACAACAGTCTTGTGGTTATAGGTGTTGTTGAACACCAAGGACAATGTTCCCCAATGGGGAGGATTCTTTAACAACCCTGGTGAAAATTCCATGTAATAAAAGTTAATAAAGGAAAAATAATAACCACGGTTGACGAGACACTTATTCCAAATTGAATGTTGGGCAAGACATCTTAGTGTGGGTGTTCATTTGGTTATTAATGGCTAAGGAAATTGACAAAGGCAATGGCTAAGGCTTTGGAAAGGCAAACTGACATTTTTAGCACATTTATTTATTAAAATAATGGAAATTAGGAGAAAAGGGAGGTGCATGTGAGGAGGAAATTGAAGGAAAATAATGGAAAATGAAGAAAATAGAGGCCTCGTTCATAAAAAGGCTTATGAGGATCAGTTGGTAACCTTTTGTCAATTCAGTTTTGGAGCTCTCTCATTATTCTCTCTCTCTATCTCATATTCTTGGAGACTTAGAGTTTTCTTGGAGCACTCTTGGAAGGTGTGGCATACTTGGATTTTGGAGCAAGAAGGCAAAGGAAGAGTAGGAAAGTATAAGAGGACATCGGGATCAACAGTTACAGTGGGATTTGCTTGCAGGTACCGAGTTGCATGTATGTTTTCCTCACTAGTTTTGGCATGCATGGCATATGCATATGGTTTGTTGGTTGTGATTTGTCATTGGCATGGAGAATGATCGAGATCGATAGTGGATTGCCTAGCCTTTCCATTTCCTGGATAGCCATGGAGATTGTGGGTTTATTTTCATTGTTTTGTTTTGGTTGGTTCTCATGTTTCCCTAGCTTGGGTTGAGTTATTAGTCCTGGAGCCTTGGTTGGACAAATTCTCTCAAGACCTATAACAACTTGGGTTGAGTTACTAGTCCCGTAGCCTTGGTTGGAAAAATGCTCTAGAGCCGTCGGTGGGTTGAGTTACTAGTCCTAGAGCCTTGGTTGGACAAACACTCTAGAGCCTGGTAAAAGTTGTGGGTTGAGTTACTAGTCTTGGAACCTTGGTTGGACAAACACTCTGTAGCCCTAGAAGGCTTGGATAGAGACCGATCTAATGACGGTTTTGTGATGTCCGACCATGAGGTGGAATCATTGTTTGATGGGTTGAGGTGGATGGCCTCTGGAAACCCTGGATGGTTTTGGATTTATATGTTTTATGAGAGCCCACATTCATGCTTGGAATATGGCATCCGGGTGAATGACTGGAGATATATTTGGCTCAGCCATTCTACGGTCAGGTGGAAGTCCCATCCTGGGTTTGGATTTTGCATCATCAATATGAGGTTATTTCTCCTTCTATTTCTATGAGTATTATATTGGATTATATGTGGTTTATATGGTTGTGATTTCATTGGTATTTCTACTACTATTATGTTGGTTATGTATGTGTTTTATGAGAGTAGATATGCATGCCTCTCATCATTTTGTTACTGGTAAATGAATGAACAATGTACCTATGGCCTAATGTATGAAATATCAGTTGATGTGTTGAGGTATCAATGCTACATAGTGATTTTCATCTAAGTATGAGACCCCTATGCTCAGATATATTATTACACATGTAGATTACATATTTGTGATATGTATGACGAAATGCTTATCATGGCTAGTAGGGGTCCAGTCAAGGTCTCATTCAAATGATTACATTTATAATGTCATTTCCTTATTATTTTATTGTTCTAAAGTTATGATTCAATTTTGGGAAGTGACCTGGGCTTTGGGCCTGAAAAAGTGGCTCAAATCTTGGGGACGTTGGTACAACATTGACCACAAGAGTCCCTTGACGTTGGCTTGTAGGCCTGTGAGAGCGTCCAAAGGTCCCTCAACACTGACATGCCCATAACATGAGAGAGTCCAGAGGTCAAGTTGTACAAAATCTCAGTGGGACCAAGGGCTGGTTGACAGAAAAGGTTGGATTGGTTCCTAAGGGTCCTAATGTTGATGTTGAATGTTTGTATGTTGTGTTTCCGCTAGTTCCACTTCCTTAATGTGACTTAGGAGGTTGATGTAGAAATTCTGCAAATTCTCTACAAATCTCGCTCTAATACCATGTAGAAAATCTGAATGTAGATTAACCCGATAATGCAATATACTAAAGCAAAATACTTGATCTACTTCTACAAACAAACTTGCGGAAGCTTAATCGATATTGAGAAAGATCAAATAGAACACATATAACAGAGAATGGGAAATCAATCACACATGAACATAGAAGAATACTCTGGGGAAAGCCTCAACTAAAAACCCCGATCTCTGTATTATCATACAAGTGGAAATATCTCCGGATTACGCAAAGATTTAGCTCACAAGCTATCCAGCTCTGAATACAATCCGTGAATGTTGCTCATAGGCTGAATAGACACAACATATGCCTTCCTTTAGTCCTCCAAGCCTCCTATTTACTTGTGCAGTTTCTCCTAAGTCCTCTGGCTTCCACCTGTGTGAATTCACCTCTCACACAACTCACCAAACTTAGAAGTAACTACACAATCTCCAAGGAATGAATTCCTTCTACATGCAAGAGATATCCTCAATGGAATATTCCTGCAACTGATAGTACATTGTCCCATCCTCTGATATCAATTGGGTCTCTGACTGAACTGACATGCATGAGTTATTTATGAGAGAATATTTAGTTATCTGAAGTACACTAGTTACATGCATGCATGCATTAACTAACTAAACTCACAATCAGTTCCACAAACTGTTGGAACTAATCTAACTGGACTTAACTCAGTTAACTGAGCTAACTAATTACAACTTAAAGTACAACTCATCTTGATCTCCTTAATTAAGGGATAACTTCCTCAATCAAAGGGATAATTGTTGCATGTCTTCACATAGACTTCATGTTTGATTTTCTCCAACTAATTAACTCAAGATGAGTTAATTAATTAATTTTGAAATAGCTGCTAAGATCAAATTTGAATTTTATTTCTAAATTTTAGTTCAGGGACTAACTAAAATTGGAATGTATCCCGAAATGCTATTTATAGCAATGCTATTTTTAGCACTTCTATATTTAGCATTTCTTGTTTCTATTTTCAACACTCCCTCTCAATAAGAAAGGGATTATTTGTCACCCCAATCCTGTCTCTGTGGAACTCGAATTTGCATTTTGACAATGCCTTAGTCAAAATATCTGCATCTTGCTCCTCGGTTGAAACATACAACATCAACACGATCCTCCTCACCACACAGTCTCGAAGATGATGATATTGGATATCAATGTGCTTCGACCTGTCATGAAATACTGGATTCTCAGAGAGTTTGATGCAACTCTGATTATCACAATAGATCACAGTTGGATCCATCCTCCAACCAAACAATTCAACTAGAATTTTCCGCATCCAAATGGCCTCACATGCTGCCTGACTGGGAGCCATGTATTCAGCCTTTGCTGAGCTAAGTGCAACTGACCTCTGTTTCTTGCTGTACCAAGAAACTACAGCTGAACCAAGGTTGAAAATTCCTCCTGAAGTTTTCTTCTGATCTAATGGACTCCCTGCCCAATCTGCATCTGTGAAGCCCTGAAGCTTCACTCCCTCTGTCCGTCTGTACCATAATCCATACTGAGATGTGCCTCTGAGGTATCTCATCACATGCTTCGCTACCTTTCAAAACAACTTGGTAAGCTGAACCATAGCTTGACTCAGTTGGTTCACCGCAAAACACAAATCTGGTCGTGTGTTCACTAAATACATCAATGAACCCACAAGCTGTCGATAAACAGTAGCAGCTACTACCTCACTTGAAGTAGCATCCTCCTTCCTCCAGTTACCTTCTAGAGGAGTCTGTATGGGCTTGCACTTATCCATGTGGAATCTCTTGAGTATCTCATTGGCATACTTTCCATGAGACACAAACACTTCCCCGCCTTTCTGCCACACTTCCATACCTAGAAAGTAGTGCATGAGACCCATGTATTTCATCTCGAAATCTCTTGTAAGATCCTCCTTGCAAGACTTGATCAAATGATCATCAGCTATCAATATCAGATCAACAACATAAAGAACAATGATCAAAGGCTTACCTTCTACCATGATGTGGTAAAGGTTCGCATCTGCTTCACTCTTTGTGAAGCCCAACTCGGTGAAATAGTTGTCGATCCTAGTGTATCAAGCATGGGGTGCTTGCTTCAGCCCGTACAAAGCTCTCTTGAGTCGGCACACATGCGACTCAGGATCAAAGGTCTCAAATCCTTTCGGCTCCTCTATGTACCCCTCTTCCTCAATCTTACCATTGAGGAACACAGTCTTCACATCCATCTAATGGATCTTCCAACCCATCTGCGCTGATAATGCCAACATCGATATGATAGATGAGTACCTTGCTACAGGAGCAAAAGTATCATCATAGTCGATCCCCTCGACGTGTGAGAAACCACGGGCAACAAACCTTGCCTTATGTTTCTCCACACTGCCATCAGCTACTTGCTTTACCTTGTAAAGCCATCGAGAAATCACCACTGACTTGTCCTCCAGTCTTGGGACAACATCCCAAGCACTGTTCCGAACTATGGAGTCGTAATCCTCCACCATAGCATCAACCCAGACTGGCTGCTGCATTGCTTCCTCAAAGGAAGATGGTTCAGTCTCTACACAGTCCCCAACTAGGGCCATGTAACCAGTGTACTGCTCAGGTGATCTCCTTTGTCTGCACTGAGAGGATGGTTGTCCCACATTCTCTCTCGCATCCATCACCAATCTGTCAGCTTCCCTTGAGTGTTTCCGCCCATCTCTAAAAGACTCTGCATGAGTGGATGTCTCCACTCCAGGATCCTCTGCATGCATCTGCTCCGCATCAGTTTGAGGCTCCTCCTCCTTAGGAACCAAAAGTTCCTCCTCTGCATACAACTTGAGCTCCCTCTCAAGGGAAACTCGCATGACCTTCTGCTTGTCGAACTTCAGATCTCTGCATACCACTATCGTCTGACTGGTAGGCAAGAACAGCCAATAATTGTGGGGTGTATCAGTGTACCCCACAAGTATCCCCAACTCAGCTGTTGGCTCTAGCTTCTTCCGGGCATCTTTGGTCACATGGCAATAAACTGATGATCCAAAGACCCTGAAGTGACTCACATTTGGTCTCTTCCCGGAGAAAGCCTCCACTCTTGTCTTCATCCCCAGTATACGATGCGGGCTTCTATTCTGCAAGAATGTTGCTGTATTGCATGCCTCAGCCCACAAATGAAGTGGTAGGCCTTGGTCATGCAGCATCGCCCAAGCTGCTCCCACAATTGTTATGTTCTTCCTTTCAGCCACCCCATTCTGTTGTGGGTTATGGGGTGTCGTCAACTCCCATTTAATTCCTTCTGCTGCACAAAATTCCTTAAACTGTTGGGAGACATACTCTCCACCATTGTGACTTCGCAAGGCGCTTATTTTCTTTCTAGATTCTTTCTCAACCAAGGCTTTGAACTCACAAAACCTTGAGAAGGTTTGATCCTTATTCTGCATGAAGTAGATCCAACATCTACGAGAAAAATCATCAATAAAAATAACATAGTACCTTTGTTTAGCGGTGGAGGCTGCAGAGAATGGTCCACACACATATGTATGAACTCGCTCCAGGATTGCTCCAGCTCTACTGTTGATCCAGGTGGATGTTGGTGGCCACCCACCTATCCCATCTGGACCCCCACAACTGTCCCTTTCAGTTTTTCAGTCTCCTTAATTATAGCGCAATTTACTATTTTTAGCAGTTTTGCGGGTCCTAAACTTCCTGAGCCGTTTTGAGGCCCTAAACGACGTTTTTTTCGGAAATCTACCGCCAACGATTTCTTTGTCAAAAAATTGTCTTTTTTGTCGTAGTCCTTGGAGAGATCTTTCCAACGGGCTATCATGCACGTCAAACGAAGATAATACGACCAATTCGCAACTCCGGGAAGTTGATGTACCAACTTACCAAAAAAAATGGGGCCCACAATTTGGTGTTTCATCTTCTAGGGTTAGGTTTTGGAATGTGAAGGGTTTTCCGTTGTTTCTCAACAATAAATAGGCCCTCGAGCCTCATTGTAAGACAGTTCAGAACAGTTCAGAGGCATGTAGCGACACATCTCTTCTCAGAGATAAGCTACCATCGCCCTAGCTGGTTTATTTCCATTTCTGGTTGTAAGCATATTTTAGTATTTTACAGTAATGAAATGAAGTATTATTTCCACTGCATATCTGTCTTTATGGTTATCTCTGTATTTTATTGCGTTCCTGTTTAAATCCGGATTAACTGTCTCGATCCTGAAAGGAAGATTTTGCATACTTACCCAAGGTACAACCTTTGCATGTATCCACTTGCTCCAGTTTACCCTTGGGAAGTCTAGTAGAAATCTGCTGCATGATCTTCAAGGCCCCCATGGTGCAAGTGTCCCAATCTTCTATGCCATAGCTCGCCAATATCTTGGCTCTGCACCAACTTAGCTTTGGAACTCAATGTAGCACAATCATCTACCTCCAGCTTGTAGAGATTCTTTACTCGAACCCCAATCCTCTTGGTCTGTCTAGTGCCAATGTGCCTCAGGAATGCCTTTCCTTTACTAAAGACTACATCATAGCTTTTGTCTTCCAACATTGTGATGGACACCAGGTTCTTCTTCAGACTAGACACATACTTTACATCAGTCAGGGTGAGAGGAGCTCCATGCTCCCTCTGAAACACAACCGTACCTTCATTTGAAACATGGTACTTTCCATCATCACCCATCTCTATGTGCATCTGGAGGTCCTTCTCCTCCAAGGTACTAAATAAACTCTTGTCGTCGGTCATGTGGAATGAGGTTCCACTGTCCAAGTACCAAACACAACCCACCATCAATGAAACCATGTATGCGATGAGGCCAGTGCCTCACCATCTGATCCTTTCGAGGATCCATTCTTGGATTTCTTCTATGGACAATTCGTAGCATAATGGCCCACCTCATGACAATGAAAGCATCACACTTTCAATTTGTCAATCTTCTTCCCACCATGGGAAGAAATCGATTTGGAATGGGAAGCCTTCCCCTTCCCTTTCCTCGCCTTACTTGCTAAGGCTAGATTTTCTTCATCATCTTGCTTTGATGAAGATCCATCTCTGGTGCTTCTCCTTATCTCCTCCTACATCAGATCTGACCACAATCATTCCCAATCTGACAGTTTCTCTCTTCCATTTACCGAGTCTTGGTAGCTATGCCAGCACTTAGGAACACTGAGGAGAGTAAGACTCACCATGTCATCATCGGTTGTTGTGATTCCTACACTTCCAAGCTCATCCTTGAAGGTGGTGAGCTTGTTCAGATATGTAGAGATCGTGTCACCCTTTTCACACTTGATTTTCCGAAGCTTGTCTTTCAGCGCCAACTTCCTCTGATCACTGCTACTCTGATATAGATCCTTCAATGTTTTCCACATTGAAAACGGTGTCTCCTTCCCATGGAGACTTGAGACAATGTGGTCTCAAACTCCCTCCAAAAGGATCCTCCTCACTCTAGCCACACATTTCTTCCATTCCGCTAATTCTTGGGCATTAGCAGCTGCTAGCTTGGGGATTGCTTGATTAATGAAGTCCTTCAAACTGTTGTCCTCTAATATCGCTTCCATGTGATCCTTCCAGGCTATATAATTCGAGCTGCCATCCAGGGCATACTCAAGTCTCAAACCGTTGAATGCCATTGGTGAAATCTGAGATGTGCTAAGAATTCGATTTCTATAATCAGGAACTTCAAACTTCGAACTTCTCCCTTTTTTGTATATTGTTCTATGCTTTGATCACCTTTGCTCCAATACCATGTAGAAATTCTGCAAATTCTCTACAAATCTCGCTCTAAGACCATGTAGAAAATCTGACTGTAGATTAACCGATAATGCAATATACTAAAGCAAAATACTTGATCTACTTCTGCAAACAAACTTGCGGAAGCTTAATCGATTTTGAGCAAGATCAAATAGAACACATATATAGAGAATGAGAAATCAATCCCACATGCACACAAAAGAATACTCTGGGGAAAGCCTCAGCTAAAAATCCTGATCTCTGTATTATCATACAAGTGGAAATATCTCTGGATTACACAGAGATTTAGCTCACAAGCTATCCAGCTCTCAGTACAATCCCTCAATGCTACTCATAGATTGAATAGACACAACATATGCCTTCCTTCAATCCTCCATGCCTCCTATTTCCTTGTGCAGATTCTCCTGGGTCCTCTGGCTGCCACCTGTGTGAATTCACCTCTCACACAACTCACCAAACTCAGAAGTAACTGTGCAATCTCCAAGGAATGAATTCCTTCTGCATGCAAGAGATATCCTCAATGGAATATTCCTGCAACTAATAGTACACTATCCCATCCTCTGATCTCAAATGGGTCTCTGACTGAACTGACATGCATGAGTTATTTATGAGAGAATATTCAGTTATCTGAAGTGCATTAACTAACTGAACTCACAATCAGTTCCACAAACTGTTGGAACTAATCTAACTGGACTTAACTCAGTTAACTGAGCTAACTAATTACAACTCATCCTAATCTCCTTAATTAAGGGGTAACTTCCTCAATCAAAGGGATGACTGTTGCATGTCTTCACCTAGACTTCATGTTTGATTTTCTCCTCCAACTAATTAACTCGAGATGAATTAATTAATTATTTTTCAAACAGCTGCTAAGATCAAATTCGAATTTTAATTCTCAATTTTAGTTTAGGGACTAACTAAAATTGGAATGTATCCCGAAATGTTATTTATAGCAGTGCTATTTTTGGCACTTCTATATTTAGCATTTCTTGTTGCTATTTTCAACAGTTGAATCATATAATAGTGGCCTCTCATCGCATTTGTTACCCCGATTGGCCAGTTGCTTGGGTAGATGTGGGAGGAGGGTGTTACACTTAATTAATCTAACAATATACAACACACAAATCAAAGGATAAAGGGTCTTTCAGAATTCAACCCCCTGAGGAATTGAAGTCCCCGAGACCTACTTAATGAAGGTGTGAAAAATAGTTGCTCTAACTTCCCAATACTAGCCTTTATCAACAGACGTGTCCTTGCAAGTAGAATGGAGAAACACTCCACCAGGAGTACTAATATGATGATGTCACACTTGTGTTACATATCGCAAGAACTTCCCTCTTTTAGTCGCCTAGGTTAAGTATCCAAAATAATTGTTGCTAAGGCTACTATCTGACAATCAAATGATTAAGGGAACAATCATGGGTTAGGACCACACATATGGGCAAGGAAACTAAGGCTAAGGTTGAAACCTCACTAAAGGATTGTTTGTAGAAAACCGTGACCTCTAAAGATCCTCATACGCATAGTAGTCCAACAAACACTAGAAGCAAATGAAGCATGGATATCACTCCACATGCCCTAAATTCGATCTCGTGCTTAACTCTTGTGTTAAAGGAGATTTCTAATAAGCATTCTATGCAATCAATGTATTTTACTCTATCTACTAACTTCTAATTTGAATTTCATGGCCTTGGAGAGTTTCCTCTCCAATATATTCAAAGGCCCTAATTATTATTTTAACATTGGTTTGCTAAAAAGAAAAAGGCTTAATTGATTACAAATTAAACACATTCTTTTTTAATGGCTATTGTTACTCGAGGGATATAGAGTGAAACTTAATGGTGTTCAACGACTCCTTGTAATCCATAAAGATGTTGTTGTGAATGGCAAGTTATAGTTTATAGTTTCAAAGAACTCTAACTAAAAAGATGAAGAGATATTTTTTTTTCACTTTAATCAATGAGAAAATTGAAACGTCATACTCTCTCATTGGACACGTTGACGGTGCTGGACCCACCAACATTCAAGGGATCTCCCCGGTATGAAGTCCCAACTAGACCTCACACTGTTTGGTGTAGGAGTCCCATCCGGTATGATGGTCGGTTGCCATTGTCTTAAGGGTTTGCCTTAGCTCTTACTTGTCAGCACATGAGAGTGGTCTGCTTTGTCTTCGAACAACGAGGTTCGCGTGCCTGGTGAGTGCTTAGTGTTACTTGTGTTAAGGTTCTTTCACCACAGAGGGGGAGGGTGGAAGCGAGTCTCAAGTCAAAAGGGAATAGTCCCAACTCTGTTAGAGACACACAAGACAATAGGACATCCGCTTCTTCCGGTAGAGTAGTCCACACGGATGCAACAGTCACAAACATACATTGAACGGATAACACGTACAACACCCAACAGAATAGTCCACACGAGTGTGATGATCCTTATAACAAGTTTATGAGAAAGGTTTTGTTGAGTGTTGGTTGGGTAGCCTACATGGGTGAGATAACGTTAACAACTTATATAACAAATATTCATAATCAAATGTATTAGAACAACCGAAATAGTTCAACTATCTTAATACAAGTTAAAGAAACATGCATTACAAGTGTCCAAATAATAGCCTTACAAACAAATACAATACATGTGTGAAAATGTGTTGGCATGTTATCAGGCTTTTGAATTAAGCGAAAGTTCCAAGACACATTGGTACAGCATACATGACTAACCCCGATAGCGGGGTGTTGGATCCACTGCTCGCTCCTCAAAGAAAAGATTACAGATTCTCAAGGCTATGTGGGAGGAGCAAAGGTGAAAAGTCCTTTGCATGTACAATTCAGGGGTATTTATAGCCAAGGGTAAAACTAGCTCTTGTGACTGTTCGACTTCCCTCATGACCGTTTAACTTACATGACTCTTCAACTTTACATGACTCTTCAGGTTTACATGTGGGTTTCTTGGACTTCCACGTTACATTACATTGATTACAACAGTATGGCCCACAATAGTGATGTGGCTGAGATGACTCATGACATGACTCGACACAACAGGGTTGGTAAGTTCATGCTACTGGTGGTGTGCATGTCAAGTTGCAGTGTTGTTGAGTGATGAATGTGCTCTTGGTGTATCATAGCTTCACCTACACATGGAAAGGTGTGTGGAGTCTCCGATGGTCTTGGTGATCGCTTGATGTTGCACGTGCATGTTTCTCATTTGCTTGTACTTGGCATGCTCCATGTGTTCATCCATTCGCAAACAAGTCTCTGTGCATGCACTCCTTGTTCACCATGTTCATCATCGCACCATGTCTCATCCATGTACATGTATCTACAATCACTCATGACGAGACAACATCAAATCCATAAATCTCCTAGTCTACCATGATGCATTGTATTTCTCTTTTGGATGTAGGTGACCGGGAGAGAGGACAATGATCTGAAACTGTGAGTAGCACATTTCAGGCCGGGATGCGGGCTCCGGGCACTATCCATAAAAATTTCACAAAGGTCACTGGGAAGCTAAGATGGGCAATCCGAATTAACAGTGACTGTCTGCGGGATTTGGCTCGACTGGAACACAGATCTGTGCAAATTTTTCAGGGAGACAGTGCAAGCAATAGAGGAAGACTGGCAATGAAAACTGCGTAATTTATCTAGGGAGCTGGGATCGGGCTATGGGAGGCTGTTGGCAAAAACTGCACAATTTCTCTGGGGAGATGGAAGCGAGTTGCGATAGGCTGCTAGCAAAAACTGCGTAGAGCTGGGAGGTTGGCCTGTTGGACATACTTGTGCAATTTCTGAGCTGAGAGGGATGTTGGGCAGTTGGGAGACTACTCATGAAAACTACACAGTTTTCAAGAGGAGCAGTAGGCCGACTGAAAGGGTGACTGGCTGGAAAAACTGCACAATTTTTTAGGGCAGTGTAGTGACAGGAAATAGGTGTCTCTCCGGCATGTCAACGCAGTTTCTTCAATCAGAGGAAGCATGTAATCTTGGCAACTTCTCCGCAATTTTTGGAGGAGTGAGGCTTGGGTCATTGCCTAATCAAACTCTCTGGTCGACCAACTAGAGGCTTGGTTGATATTTCTTATAGGCAGTGCAAGTTGAGATGGATTGTTGAGAAACTTTTGCGTTGTTTTGGGTGACAGTCAGTCTGGTCGATTCTAGGATTGTGCAGTGTGGACTGCCTGGGAGGCGACCTCAAGCTCTGTGCAATTATGGGCAATAGTACATGTTCACTGAGGGCTAAAACTGCGCAATGCAGCTCAGTGGAGGTCCAACTGTTGCGATTGGTCTCGTCGACATAGCTTCAATAAAATGACTAAGTGTGTGAACGAGTGACTTTGTACATGCATGACCTTGAGAACACACACTCAACATGACTTGACAAAAAGACACCTTGAACCATCAAGACAACATACACTCATTGTGACTGACTGGCAGTGTGAGCGACAAGCGCGACGCTTGTGATAGATCATTGAACGACCGCGATGACACTTGTTCGACAGTGCATACAACTTTGTGTGGGTGCGACATATGCTTACATAGTGAATACAACTTGTACACATGAAGATGAACCTTATGCATAGCCAGAACATGGCTGCAAGAATGACATTGTGACCAACATGCAAAAAGATGTTCGATGAATAGTCAAGCGAGGAGGGTGCAAAGACTCAACACGAGCTCACGCGATGAGCTCGAGTGCCTGCAAACATCAAGGAAAAACCCAAGGAAGGCTTTGAAATTGGATGTAGGCCAAAATTTTGGAGGGTGTTGCAGCCGCTAGAACACTTGGCCACACACTGGTTGAATTCCAACTTCTCTGTTTTGGTCCATTGATAGCACAGGGACTTAGTCTTTCAGCAAGTATTGAATCATTGTATGGGTTACTTCAACTTCCCCACTTACCCCATGGACAAACATGGTTCACCTTTCTCCAACTGAGTCAAACACAACAACAAGTTTTAGCTTGATCACAATGTTTCGAAATTGAGAAGGGTAGTTTGGATTGCGAGTTAAAAATTTTCAGAGTATAAGTTTTCATCTCTGGTGTTGCTCCGCTGCCAGTAGGCCTAGACAATACCTCGACAGAGTCATGCAGGAACAAACACATTGCTCCACTGCCAACGAGCCTGGTCAATAACCCGGTGGAGTTGCATGCTTCACCTATCTGCGCAGGATGCCTTTCTCTTCTTTCACCTTTGTATTTTTTAAGAGGACTGTGCATACGCACTTATTTATTTATGGGGCAGAAGAGGGATCTTCACTTATTTAAAGAAGAAGAGGTTGTTCCTTTAGAGAAGCATGTAAGACCTCTGACATAACTTTGCTCGTTTAGATGATCCCCTTGTCCATTTCTACTAGTTGGATGAGCTTGAACACATAGAGCAGAAGGTTGAGTATAGGCATGGGGTTTCCCAGTGTGGACATAGGTTCATGGTTGGACCAAAGCTTCCCTTGCAGACGACTCGTATTTTCTGTCAAGACTTCATCGGCCGAAGGTTATAACCAAGCATAGAGAAGGCGGACGTAGGACTGGCCAAGTGCTGCAGTGTCACAAGACTCTTTGGATCTCAACCACATACTCATTCAAAATCCAGAACTTAGTAGATGGAAACACTTATTTACGAAACCAAAAATAGCATGATTCTAAGCAAACAAAATGAAACAAAAATAGTAAGCAAAGCGAAGAAAAAAAACAAGTAGTAAACAGACTATGTACATGGCATGGGGGGCATCTCGGCCTACTGAAAACAACGTTTGAGATCTTGGTCATTGAAAAGAAGGTTTTCAAACCTCCCGTCAAATGATTGCAGACGGTACGTGTGTGGGCCAAGCTTCTCCTGAACCAGTATCAGACTATTAGGTTCCGCTACCGGAACCTGGTGGTATCCTGAAATACCATTAAGCAAAGACAACATTCCTGCTCTAGATATTGCGTGTAACATAGGTTCCAATGACGGCACGGGGTAGTTGTTTTTGTTCCGGGAGCGATTCAAGTTTCAGAAATCAATGCATAAGCGTATTCCCCCGGATTTCTTATGTACAAAACTTAAATTATAAACCCATGTAAAATAACGAACTCTGTAAGTGATCCGGGCATCCAACGACTTAGTGAGTTCTTTCTGTATAAGGGGTTCAAGTGACAGATGTACTTTACTCAGTTTTCGCTGCAATGACTTGACTCCTTCTTTGACTAGAACCCCGTGTTGGATTATTCGAGTGTCGTATGTACTTAGGTCATCATATTCCCCCGTGGACACATCTCGATACTGTTTGAACAAGCGGACAAAAACTTGCCGCTCTTGCAGTGTGCAACACGTACCGAGACTAATGAACTTCGGATTGTGGTCTGTTCCCAGGTTGATCTATTCATTCATCATGGTGGAACTATGGGTTTTGTTGTTTCTTGACCCTTGAAAGCGGTTCTACAAGTCATAGATCATGTTGAGAGAAACCACACCCTTAGGGATGAGGTTGTCTTTCTTGTCGTCAACTGCAGCTTGCAGGGACTGCTCATGTTCATCTTCACCAGCTGCTATGTCCTTAAAGGCATCATTGTTTTCCATGAAGTGCAGTATCTGTTGATCATCATCAAAAGCGCGTAGATTAGTTATGTTATCAGGGATATAAGGCTTATACAAAATTTCAATAGTAAATCTATCCCTAAGTGGTGACATGCTAGCAGCTGTGTTTGCTAAGGTATTGGCAGCTGCATTATGCATTCTTGGCACAACAATGATATTGAATGCTTGGAAGTTAGATATTAGTCACCATACCTCTTGCTGGTAACTTTTGAGATGAGGTGATAAACAGTGTATGGTGTTACGTACTTGTCGTACCATGATTTTTGCATCACCTACCACTTTGAGCGCAACAACGTTGAGGCTAATGGCCTTTTGCAAGCCCAACACGAGTGCTTCGTATTCAACAATGTTGTTTGTGCACTCAAACTCCAAGCGGCTTGAAATAAAATGTTTCTTGTGTTTTGGGTCGATCAAGACACACCTGACTCTAGAGCCATCCTGTGTCTTTGATCCGTCAAAGTACATGGTCCACAACTCATCTGTACATGGATCATTCGACGCGCTTGTACTACTACTACTGCTATTGCTACTAGTGTTACAATGCATTGTACAATTTCATTTCCATCAGTTGGGCAAGGAAGGAGACCCAACTGCATGTTTGGTGGGGTTGGAGCTGGTTGTGCAAGATAACACCCCAACGTTGTTTCCAAGAGGCAATTGCCAAACATGAGCTCTGTGAAGGCCAATGATTCATTCTCACCATTGATGGGAGTGATGTTATGCCTCATGTATCTCTCAGATAACACCAGGATTTGATTGATTTTTCCCTTATACGAAAGCCATAAGTGTGACCAGTCTGTAGCAAAGTACCCATTCAACTTGCTAGACTAGTCTCTACTGAGCAGTAAGCCATATGCTTCTGGTATGTCCACAACAATAATGTTTATGCACTGGTGAACTTAGCCGTCATGAGATAGTCGGATGACCATGTCCCGAAGCTCGCCAATGGTTGGTACACATGTCCGATCGAGATGGATGATCTGCGTAGATGTCTTGCTCCATTGCACATTAATCTTCTTGGCAATGGAGAGTGGCACGACATTGGCTAATGCACAAGAATCAACCAAAAAATTGTGAACATTGCAGTTAAAAATTTCGAATGAAAGAAAAAATGGAGGGCAAACAAAGTTTGCTTCTTCCATTCGGAGTGTGTTGAGCACAATTGTGAGTGGACAAAGAGATGTGCTTTCTCCCTTGTTGGTAGAGCCTGCATTGTCTGTAGATGTTTGCCCCAGTGCGCGCAACATAATATCCTGCTGACTTTGAATCTTGGCTAGCTCAAATAAAGAGATGTTTGCACGATTTTTCTTCATGTCTTCCACAATGTTATAATTAAGAGTGAGCATACTCACCGAGATGTCCGGGGTCAGACTTGTGTTCATATTGTTTGGTGAAGTGTTCTGCGGTTTACTACTCATGGATGTACTCTTGTTTGCAATTGTCTTCCCGGGCTTGCTTTGTGTTTTCTGCTTTGGGATGGCTGGTGGATCAACCTTCCTCATCAGCAATTTCATATTTTCTCACGCCTCCTCAGTAATGGGGGAAGCCCCTTGACTTCTAAGATTATATCGACCATTTTTCTTTGGGGGCTGCTCCTCGGTGTTCATTTTTTGTGTTGCTTGCGAGCATTGATACATGTTGATCACCTGCCTAGTGCTTGGTGCCTCATCAGATGCAACATCTTCCTCATCATCTTTGTCTTCTGGTTGACACTGCACATTGTTTACCATGTTTGTCATATTGACACACATCGAGTCCACAACTCATTTCCATTCCGGACAAGTCCCTTCTGGGTGATGGTCTACATGGAATGAGCAAAACTTGGAGTTCGTGAACATGTCCGCGTGGAACACTGAGTTGGAGCTCTGCGCAGTTTTAGTTGGGAAGCGGTTGCTTCCCTTTTGTTGTTTGGGAGGTCGACTGCTAGCAGATGTCTCGATAGTTCGTTGCTTTAGCTCAGACATCTCTGTTGTCAAGTTCTTGACAAGACGAGTAAGGGTTTCAATGTCACTTGCTTCCTTGTATTTACCCTTGCTCGCATCTCTAGAGTCCTTCGTTGGTTCATCATCCTTGATAACTCCGATCACGTGCAAGTCTTTCTCCACAATGAACATCTCTTCACAATTTTCTAGTAATGTTGGTTTCGCAGCTCGCTTAATGAACTATGCAATATTAGTTGGCAGTGCAGTTGTATAGTAGTCGATAATGATGGAGTCATGAGGCTTTGTGTATGCTATAAACTTTTCAAAATGTGCAAAAACCTCAGATTGAAGTCTTTTACCTTCTCTTTCAACTCCATCTTCAGACTGCCCAACTCTTTAAGCAACATGGTTGGGGTCTTGTCATCAGTGAATTTTTCCAAAAATATTCGTTTGAACATGACCCAATTATGGATGGAGTTGACAGGAAGGTTGTGATCCAAGGTACATGAAAATAATCTACATGCAACGTTGTCGTGCCACACCTCGAGTGTTTGCAGTTGTAGGTAGAAGTTGTCCAAGTGGTCTTCTGCCTTCACTGTGCTGTCAGGGTCATACTTTGTGAGCATTCTCTCTGAACACTTTGGTATCCTGTGCAAATCACCCAGGAGACCCAATGGTCCCTGAGTCATCCATTCCAAGTTTTGGTCAACCATGTCTTCTTCTTATTCGTCCTCCTCTTCTTCAGAATCTGACGGTTCTGACTCTGAGCCTGTTGGTTGGTCTCCGCCTCTACCTCCTCCTGTACCGAAATCTGAGCTCAAGATCATGAGGGTGTCTCGTTCTCCTTGTTGGGAGACCGGAGGTTCCTCTCGATTCTCAACAACTTATGTTAGACCTTCAAGTGTGGCAAGAACTGCTTCTTCCACCAATGACACAACAATCGCTATGGGAGTGCTTTTGGCTTCCTTGATGCGTATAGAAGATGTTGTATTCCTGGGATCAGTCCGACTACTTTTGCAAACTTACGAGTGATGGGACGGATAGAGCGAAGGTGCTGATACGAAATTTCGTGCTCACGTATGGAAGGTGAGGAGTAACCAACTTCAGAGTTGCGCGTAGGTGAGAGGGAGTGCGAGTTACTGCCTTGACCAGATGATTGATGAGTGGGGGTGAGAGGACATTCAACCATAAACAACTAACGGCCCTCCTTCTAGTGCCATAAATGTTGACGGTGTTGGACCCATCAACGTTAAGGGGATCTCCACAGTACGAAGTCCCAACTTGACCTCACATCGTTTGGTGTAGGAGTCCCATCCGGTATGATGGCCCGGTTGCCATTATCTTAAAGGTTTGCCTTAGTTCTTACTTATCAGCACATGAGAGTGGTATGCTTTGTCTTCGAACAACGAGGTTCACGTGCCTGGTGAGTGCTTAGTGTTACTTGTGTCAAATTTCTTTCACCGCAGAGAGGGAGGGTGGAAGTGAGTCTCAAGTCGAAAGGGAATAGTCCAACCTCTGTTAGAGGCACACAACACAACAGGACATGCACATCTTTCGGCGAAGTAGTCCACAAGGATGCGACAGTTAGAAACACACAGTGAACATATAACACGTATAACACCTAGTAGAATAGTCGACACGAGTGTAATGATCGTTATAACAAGTTTATGAGAAAGGTTTTGTCAAGTGTCTCACGGGGTAGCCCACATGGGCGAGACAATGTTAACAAATTCTACAACACATTTTCATAAGCATATGTATTAGAACAACTGAAATAGTTCAACTGTCTTAATAAAGGTTAAATCAACATGCATTACAAGTGTCCAAAGAATAGTCTTACAAACAAGTACAATACATGTGTGAAAATGTGCTGACCTATTATTAGGATTCTGAATTAAGTGAAAGTTCCAAGACATATCAGTACACCATACATCACTAACCCAGATAGTGGGGCGTTGGAGCCACTACTCGCTCCTCAAAGAAACAATTATAGACTCTCAATGCTATGTGGGAGGAGCCAAGGTGAAAAGTCCTTTACATGTACAAATGAGGGGTATTTATAGCCAAGGGTAAAATTGACCCTTGTGACTGTTCGACTTCCCTCATGACTGTTTGATTTACATGACTCTTCAACTTTACATGTGGATCTCTTAGACTTCCACCTTACATTACACTGATTACAACAGTATGGTCCACAATAGTGATGTGGCTGAGATGACTCATGACATGACTCGACACAACAAAGCTAGTAAGTTCATGGTGGTGATGATGTGCATGTCGAGTTGTAGTGCTGCTGAGTGATGAATGTGCTCTTGGTGTATCATAGCTTCACCTCCGCATGGCAAGGTGTGCGAAGTCTTTAATGGTCTTGGTGTTCGCTTGATGTTGCATGTGCATGTCTCTCCTTCGCTTGTACTTGGCATGCTCCATGTGTTTTTTCTGTTTGTGAACAAGTCTCCTTACATCGCTCCTTGTTCATCCTGTTCGTCATCACAACATGTCTCATCCATGTACATGTATTTGCAATCACTCATGACGAGACGACATCAAATCTAGAAATATCCTAGTCTACCGTGATGCATTGTCTTTCGCTTTCGGATGCAAGTGACCGGGAGAGAGGACAAGGATCTAAAACTGTGCGGAGCACATTTCAGGTCGGGATGTGGGCTCCGGGAACTATCCATGAAAATTGCGCAAAGGTCACTAGGAGGCTGAGATGAGCAATCCAGATTAACAGTGATTGTCTGCGGGATCTGGCTCTACTGGAGGGAAGATCTACACAATTTTTTTCGGGAGATAGTGCAGGCAGCAAAGGGATACTGGTAGTGAAAACTACACAATTTCTCCGGGGAGCTGGTAATGGGCTGCGGGAGGCTCCTGACAAAAACTGCAGAATTTCTCCGGGGAGTTGGCAACGGGTTGCGGGAGGTTGCTGACAAAAACTGCGCAGAGCTGGGAGGCTGACCTGCTAGAAATCCTTGCATAGTTTGTGAGCTGAGTGAGATCCTGGGCAGCTGGGAGGCTGCTAATGAAAACTGCGCAGTTTTCAGGAGGAGCAACAAGTTAGCTAACAGGGTTACTGGCTGGAAAAACTATGCAATTTTTTACGGCAGTGCAGTGACAAGCAATGAGTGTCTGTCCGACATGTTTACGTAGTTTCTTCAGTCAGTGGAAGAGGGAAATCTTGATAGCTTCTACGAACTTTATTGGAGGAGTGAGGCCTGGGTCACTGCCCGGTCAAACTCTCGGGTTGACCAAGTGGAGGCTTGGTTGATGTTGCTTGCGGGTAGCGCAGATTGAGATGGCTTGCTGAGAAACTTTTGCACTATTCTAGGTGACAGTCAGTTTGGTCGATTCCAAGATTGCACAGTGCGGAATGCCTAGGAGGTAGCCTCAAGCTCTACGCAATTCTGGGCAACAATGCATGTTCACTAAGGGTTGAAACTGCGCAGTGCACCTTAGCAGAGGTCCAGCTGTTGCGGTTGGTCCAGTCGACATAACTTCAGCAAAATGACTAAGTGTGTGAATGAGTGACTTCATACACACATGACCTTGTGAACACACACTCAACATGACGACAAGACACCTTGAACCATCAAGACAACATACACTTAGTGTGACTGATCGACGATGCGAGCGACAAGCGCGACGCTTGTGATAGATCATTGAACGACCGCGACGACACTTGCGTGACAATGCATACAACTTTGTGTGTGAGTGCAACATATGCTTACATAGTGAATACAACTTGTACACACAAAGACAGACCTTATGCATAACTAGAACATGGCTGTAAGCATGACATTGTGATCAACATGCAAAAAGATATTCGATGAATGGTCAAGTGAGGAGGGTGCAAAGACTCAACACGAGCTCATGGGATGAGTTCGAGTGGTTGCAAACATCAAGGAAAAACCCAAGGAAGGCTCCGAAATTAGATGCAGGCCAAAATTTCGGAGGGTGTTGCAGCCGCTACAACAGGGCATTCTAAAAATGAAAGCAATGCAATAATTATAATGCAAACAATGACACTAAAGCAAGTGTAATGAAACCTTTTGTAGAAAAACACTCAAATACTTTGAACAAATTTTTGCATGGAGATGTTAGTTTTCACCTATCTAGAGAGGCAAATAAAATCACAAACACAACTAGTAGATAAAAGGTGGTAGCAACCAAGAAGAATAGTGGTAGCAACCAAGAGAACAAAACTCTAATGTCTATACAAAGAAGCAACCCAAACCTTAAAATAGGCCTAACAAAGTCATTCAATTTTCCAAATTCCAAATTGAAGACAATGAAATCAATACTAACAACTCAACTAAATTAAGTAACGAAGACTTAGGACTTTGCCTAGGTCACTAATTACTAGACAACACACTCAAGCACACAACACACAGAGAGAGTGTACCAAAAAGGCACACCAAAGAGACTTTAATACCCTATATCTAATTAGATATGGGAAATATAAATCAATATGAGGTTATTAGGTAGAAAGAAGTCCATTGAGCTAAAAAAGAAGCTAAATCTAGAAGAAAAACTCAACAATTCTTAAAATCTTCAACCTTCAGGAATCATCGCTCCATAATTGAGGACATAAAGTGATCATCGCTCCTCAATCACTAACAAAGGGAAGTGCATCACTCTGTCATGCATTAGGAGGAGTGATCAAGGAGAAAATAAAGTTGTTCCAACAAATCTAAATTAGATTTGTTAAATCTAATGGATCTACAAACTTAGCTATGTGCAAAAGACAATAATAAACCAAACACTAGGTTGAGAGATAAAGAAAACCAACAAATTAATCCAAACAAGGAAGAATCTAACAACCCTTCCCCAATGGAGAGGCCACTTATTTTGTGAGGAGAATTTCTCCTATGGGTAGGTGAGTTCCTCGATAATTATACCCACTATCCATGACAAAATAAGGATAAACCATTCACAAATTTATACTAAATCTAATCCCTTAATCTCTTTGACAACCAAGAAAGTAAATTGGGAAAACAATTGTTGTAACTCGTCCTAAAGTTTGTAGGTGATCTTGATTGATGTGAGTGTATAAGATGTTGCCATAGCCTCCTACAAATCTTGTTCTCACTCCAAGCCACAAAACAACAATAATCCCATATCTACCTTTCCAAGCAAAGACGTGATTAGAGATTTACAAGATCTAGCATAGACTACTCGAGATAATCGAGATCCATTTAATATATGTAATGAGCAATATGAAATAGGGAAGAAACCATATATTAATATAGGAAATTCTCAATACGATTTTTACCTTAAGTGTATGAAGGTCCTTTGTGGCTCCTTGACTCCAATCCTCCTTGGTTTATGTTCATAAGGAAGGCTACCTTATGAGGGTAAGAGGGTTCTATGAGAATTTCAACAACATTTAGTTACATATCTCTTCCTCCTTTATCTCCCTTAGGAACAACTTCATTATATATTCTAATTGAGGATAGGAGAGGATGAATGTAGACACCTTGATCTAAGAGAATTTAGAGTCTAGTACAAATTCCCAAGCCAATAGACAAGGCAGTTCAAACCTTCTTTAATTGATCTCCTCATGGATGAGCATGTATAGAAGCCTACACAGGTCATTGATCTATGCTAAGGAGCATTAAGCAATCATCGCTTCTTGTAGACTAGCAAAAGGCGATGCATCACTCCTTTCCAATGTGCAAGGAGTGATGGAGCTACTAATTTTGGTTTCCCAAAGTAGAAACTGGTGTCCGAGCCTAATAGGTGAGTAGGTTTCTCAAGCTGACAACTCGGGTGGCAAATTAAACTATAACACTTATTTTGGCCTTTCTTTGGACTTATTTATTTGTAAGAAAATAACAATAAGTCAAGTACAAATTGGTTCATAGTAAGAGGAAGCATTTGTAAATGCTCAATACGTCCCTGTGCTCAATTTTCACTCGTTTTACATAAATTTCCCTCTTTAATAACAAAGGTGCTTTAACAACGAGAAAAACACCTCTGTCATTAAAGAGGGAAATTTATGTAAGACAAGTGAAATTGAGCATAAGAACATATGGAACTTTCAAACAGATTCATGGTTAAAAAAATCAAAATAAAAATTTCCTCTTTAAAATTGTGTTCTTCTTCCAATGAAAATAGAGATATGAATTCAACCAACCTCCTAATTTATGAGGATAGTAAATAGCTTAATGATCATAAGTTAAATAATAAATGATGTTTGAGATTAGATTTAATAAATGATGTTTGCGATTAAAAATCTAAGAAATTAGATTTAATCATAAATCTCATTTGTAAAAGTTAAATATTTTTTCTATACTTTTATAGTAAAATAATCTTCTTTGTAATAATAACAAAATCCAATAATTCCAAAATTTTAAATATAATTATAATCTCCCTTTAATTTAATTTTTATGAATATTTAAAATTCTGATCAGTTAAAACTCCAACAAATTTAAACCCTTTATGAATATTTAAAATTCTGATCAATTAAAACTCCAACAAATTCAAACCCAATTGGAATTAGAGGAAAGAAATTTGCATAAAAAATAACACCATATTTTTCCGTTTGTAGTCATTCCTGGGTAAATGTTACTCCAGAGAAATGCGATGCTCGCGTCTCTTTTAGTTCAATCGCGCTGACTCGGGAATAAATGTTACTTTGGTAAAATGCGACGTTCACATTTCTTTTAGTAAGGATTTTTGGCACCAATTTGTTTTTGGTTTTTCTCTCTTTTTAATTTTGTTTAGGGAGGTGATCAAGACGCGGACGTTTACCTTGGCGCCTAAGCCAGACACATGGAAAAGGGTTTGCAGGGTTTAAGGTTTGAACGGCGTAGGGTTTAAGTGCCCACATCAGTTACCCTTCCAATGATAACATAACAAAACAATAGCGGAGACCATAGTTTGAAACTCCATCTGGGTCTGAAATCGACCAAAGCAGGTTAAATCATGGCTACGAGGAGTGCGAATGCCATACGTGTACTTGGATCAGTCAACTCGCTAATATCACCAAAAATAAATGGAGAAGCACAATCTATCATCACCCAGTTGAGCCACACTGTTATCCCAGTTCAGAGATTTCACTTTCCTTGGTCGACTAGATCAGAACCAATTCAAATACGCTGTTACAGAAGTGGTAGGCATCGAGATGATCCCAGCATAAGGTTAGTTACTATGTTTGTCTGTCTGTTCCTTTTCCCCAGTGGATTTCAAAATGTTGCAATGCACTGAACTAGGATTTCTGCTTATAGATTCAGATGCAATCCAATTTTTTTTTTTTTGGGTTTGGGGTTCGATCAACCT
Source organism: Pinus tabuliformis (assembly GCA_031772625.1). Classification (NCBI taxonomy): domain Eukaryota; kingdom Viridiplantae; phylum Streptophyta; class Pinopsida; order Pinales; family Pinaceae; genus Pinus; species Pinus tabuliformis. Next base: position 94,711,200 of record CM062805.1, on the reverse strand, counting down.
ATTTTTTGGTACATGAAGGTTTCAAATTTGGTCTCTCTCAGTTCTGCCCTAAATCCTGAACCAACCAAATAAATACTAGTTTTATTATCCAAATTTCTCAGATAATTGAAGGCATAGTGTTTGAGGGCTGATATATTATAAGGCCATGTTAGATTACAATGTTACCCAGTTCAGAAAACTTTGGTGGTCCCAACAACAGTTACTGTATACGAATTCCGACACCGGGAAAAATCGCGTTGGAAAATCCAATTCAAAAATTGAGAAGTATACGTCTCACCAATATGAAAAAACATGCCAGTGACACTTAATATTTCTCGGAGAAGATGCCTGAAAGTGGTCGTTACAGGAGATACTTTATAATGAGGGCTTATTAATTTTCAAGAAACATGCCAGTGATACTTAATATTTCTTGGATAATTTGCCTGAAAGTGCTCGCTACAGGAGCTACTTTATAATGAAGGCTTATTATTTTTCAACCACGTTTTTACGTCATAAATCCAAGTGCATTTTAGTTTTATAATTATGAAGTTTAAATTTCAAAGGCTAAGGTTATTGGTTTTGCTGGGTTTCCATGCCATAAACTTCACGGAAAAAGGTTTTTGTTTTCGCTATCTATGATTTTTGTACGAATAAATCCGAATTTGAGGGGGAATTTGGCCGAATCGAATTCTGTTACTTTTCTCCCAACAATATGTCTGACACCACTATGTCCATGTTTCTATGATAGAACTTTTGTAATTAGTGATGTATTTTCTGCTCAAATTCAGTGGTTAAGTGTTCGATGGTGAATCTTGTTTCGGACGTGCTAGTTTTTAAAGTCTTTGAAGATTTTCAACTCTCAAAGAAAAGCAGCTCAAGTAAGGCTTTGTTTCACTATTAGCGCAATAAGAGGCAGGGTACATTTCAATAACCGAGATGCTTTTGTAATGCTTAAAAATCTCATTTCTTTGAAGTGTTTGAACTATGTCATGCAATTCTTCGATTTCTTCATATTTCGTTATCAGGTCATTATTCACTGTCCCTTATTTGCTTATCCTCACTATTTGCATTTAAACAATAATGAGTCATAATTTTGCAACAAGAGCACTATCAACTGCAATTTTGGTTTGAATCTTATACAGGCCATTCTCTGCTATGCCCTTGGGAATGATTTTGCAATTATTCTCTTATTTTCATGAGATACCTCTCAGCATAACAGTCAACCTTATACTTCTTTGGAGAAATTTGACAAATTGACAGCAGATTCTTTTTAATGCAAGGAACATAAAAAACACTGTAAATTCTTTAACATCCTGCATTGTTATGGACACATTACTCATTCCTTTGGCTTTAAGGGGAGCATTGTTACAAAGAACCACTTTATGCTCAATGTCTTCATTCGACACTTTGAAAAGACTCTTATTGTACATCATGCATTGTTATGGACACATCACTCATTCTTTTGGCCTCGAAGGGAGCGTCGTTACCAAGAAACACTTTATGTTCAATGTCTTCATTCAACGTTTTGAAAAGACAATTATATTACTTCCTGCATTGTTAAGGACACATTGCCCATTCCTTTGGCTTCAAGAGGAGTATTGTTACCAAGAACCACTTTATGCTCAATGTCATTCAAAACTTTGAAAAGACACTTATTGTATGTCAGATGTTGGAACATGGAATGCATCAGATTCCAAGTGCCACACATCATTAAAAGTAGTTCAAGATAACATAGCAAGGAAACATTACCTTGTCTTTCACCTGTATTTCTTCTCGGAGCTGAATTTTCATTCCTCTGGTTATATCTGATGATGTTTTGTACCTTGGAGTCTGGACAGGTACTTCTGCATAATTTTAAGTGTCTAGAGGTGTGGAAGTCGTCTAATGGTCCTTTAACCTTAGTAATTACTAATTACTTTAATTATTAAAGTGATTTCTTTTTACGAGAAAAAGTGAGCTAATCAAATGAAATGCAAAGGTTATTTGCATTAGTGAATTAGATGAATCTCAACCATTGATTTCAAGTGAAGTTGATATTTAATCTCAACCGTTAATCACTTTTGAGATTAGGGTTGTGGATGCAGTCAATAACTCAAACTTATAAAAAGAAATCTAAGCTAAGGGAAAACACACACAGTGAACACTAGAGAGAAGGAAGTCTTAGTGATTGGGGGTGGAGGAGGACATTCATCCAATCCCAGAGAAGACAAAAGCTGTGTGTAGTAGCAAGAGGAATTGGTGAAGTGTGGAAGCTTCGGCTGTACAGGGCAGATCGAGTAGGTTTGGGGTGCAGATCAGTTCATATGGCAACTATATAATAGACTAAGATGTAGTTTTAGCTAGCAGCACAACCATACAGGAGTCCAGCGAGGCTGTACAGGTTGTATGGGTCGCACTAGTAGCCATCAAGAGGCTTATGGATGATTCATCGCTTTTTTCATCGCTTTTTTGAAGGGTCGTACAAGTTGTATAGGTTCCCAGTTAATTTCCAGAAATTTGCTGTAGCTTATATTGTTTCCTGAGAGTGCCATTTTACCAATAAGGGAGCCTTTGTATGCTTTGAGATTAATTAATGAAAAGCAGATTTTGAAGGGCAATAAAATGTCTGTGTATTTGTGGAGATTGGTTTAATTTGCTTCTGCTGAAATATCTTTTATTCACCAGTTAAAGTCTTAGTAGTACATTTTATTTAGTAAGCTGTAAATTAAATTAAAAAAATTCAGTAAGGAAATTACTAGGAAACAATTTGTCATTTTACCAGGGTTAAAAAATTAACATGTTATCAGAGCTTCTCTGAAGAGGAGGAGTCCGATTTCCTAGTTTTTGCAACACAAAACCATCAATAAATTCTTGTGGTTGCTAGAAGGAACTATCACATGACAGAGTTTTTGTTCAAATCTAGAAATGGTAGCAACAAGTCTTAGGTTTTGTTGTCGCTCAGATTGTACAGTCATGGTGCGACAACGACTCGGGTCAGGGGCTGTCACTCTGATCCCAAACCTCTCCATTCTAGTTGTCTCCCAACAGCAGGCTATGGGGGGTAGTCCCTATGGAATGTGAAGATGAAGGACAAGTTGGCAACCAACCAGTCCGGGAGACACAATTGGATGGCCTATCCACTTAGTTGATTTTAGCAAGTTATGAGATTAGATTAGATTATTAATGAGACCAGTGCCTTATGGAGTCAACTTACTTGCTTTAGATCAATTAAGGACCAGGTGACCAGATGAACAATTGTTGCTTGAATGCTTAACTATCGTATATGCTAGTGCAAATTCTATGACTTAGGTGTGATGCAAGAATCTTTATTGTTTTTAATTAGATTCCTATTCTAGGTGTATCCTTCTTTTTAACTATTTTGAAGCTAGTCTCTAGAGTAGGTTGTGAGAAAGAGGCCAAGGGGAAGCAAGCAGAGGCTTGATTAACGATACCTCCCCTTAGGTACTAACCACCCGGTGCTTCCGGCGCTGCAGAGATTGTGGCTCTGACGACTGCAAGGTCACCGTGTTAACCACTAAAGAAGTGTTAGGCTCCTCAAGCTAGATGAGAAAGGTGATCCTATTCTCTATCAACCAAGCTTATGCTTGGAGGTAAGTTATTAAGTGCAATACTAGCTCTTAGGATGAGGTGCAAGATTATTGAGTGGTTCTTGAGTTAAGGTTGTTAATGTTAAGTACTTTAGTTATGATTGATCTTAAATTATGACAATAAGTACTCATCAATGGAAATTAAGAGACAATCTTTAACCACAAGAGAATGTACCAATTTAACAAGTCCCAACCAGATATGATAGATATCCACAAAACAATATAAATCACCAATATGCTCAAGATAAAATTATTATCCACGAGAAGATATTAATCATGAAACAATGATGATAAGTAAACGAGAAATAGAGCACTTATCCAATATGTTATTCAAAATGAGAGTGCAATGGTGATTACTTTAATAAAGAGACAATGCGTTTTAGAAGATGATGCCAATATTGTGATTAGACTCCTTATTGCTATCAAGAGATGCCAATGACAATTATGCTTAGATCAATATGTAAGAGACACCAACATCCAATAGAATTTTAGATTTACTTACTTAGGCAACCATTCAGTTGTATTATGAGATTTAGGTGCTTTAGAGAGTGAGCTTGTTAGTGCACAATTAAGATTATGGAACCGCACAAGACAACCAACGCTAGATACTTCACCAAAAAGTAACTTGATGCAAACACCATTATCCACAATGAGCAATTTAGAGCAACATCCAATAGAATTTTAGATTTACTTACTTAGGCAACCATTCAGTTGTATTATGAGATTTAGGTGCTTTAGAGAGTGAGCTTGTTAGTGCACAATTAAGATTATGGAACCGCACAAGACAACCAACGCTAGATACTTCACCAAAAAGTAACTTGATGCAAACACCATTATCCACAATTAGCAATTTAGAGCATAAGCAATATAATCTTATGTTCCAATGATATCAAGTAACAATGTCACAGGGTTTGCTGAATTTGAACCTTGAGGTTCAAAATTCGGCGAACCCAAAAAAAAATAATTCAAATTCGTTCAGGTTTGGCGAACCTGATTGTCGAATCTCAAATTCGAACTTCAATGAATTCGAACCTGATAGTCGAACATCAACAAATTCGAACCTGAAGGCGAACCGAAAGGCGAACCTGAAGCCCAATTTTATAATTTATAATTTTTTTTGGGGGTTCGAGGTTAGATTTCAGGCGGTTTTTGTGAGTTGTTTTAAGGTTTATGAGAAAAACCATCGGCAACACATGGTTTTCTCTTGTTCCGCTTCCCACCAATTAGTTTCCTGCATTGGACACTGTTTGACTTTATTTACCATGGTTGTCGATAGATTTTCACAATCCAACTTCAGTCTGAGTGTACTCGCTCTATTGTGCTCAGTGTTGCCGCTGTGTGTTGTATTCTCTGCAATTTCCTGAATTCAATTTCTAGACACTGCTTGTCCTCGCCGCCTAGAGTGTGAAGTTAATAGTGGTCGTGATTTGTGGCTCATGGGTGTTCACTGCTACTCATATAGTTGTATTGATTGATTTTGATTTTTGATTATTATATATATATATATATATATATATATATATATATATAGTCGAACTTAATACCGAACCTCATACGAACCTCATCGAAAAATTCGAATTCGAATCGAACTTAATTGTTTCTGAACTCGAACCATGTGACATAGACATTCAGTGAGCAATTAGGACAACAATAAGCTAATTTATGACAACAATATGCAACTTATGCCAAGTGTGTCAAACAATCCCAAATTACTTCTTTCTTTGAGAACAATTTATATGAGAGTAACAAACCATGCAAAGATGCTTATGTCACTGCTCATATCAGACGTTAACAAGCTTATGACAGTCAACCATAAATCATGAAACAAGTTAATCAAATAAAAACCCAATTCATGCAATGCTTTCCCAATGTGTTAGAGCATTCATAAATTGATTTTATGCCAATTAAATGAAGAGTTTTACCACTGTTTATCTAAGGTTTAACTTGCTGAAGAAAAACAGTGAGGATAATAGGGTTTAGAGGTCAAACCCTTAGGCCTTGATGCCTTGAAGAAACTTACCCAACCTCTCCAAATTTTTTCCAATATCTATGCCACTTGAAAACCAAACTTTGAACCCAAAATCTCTGCAACAAAATCAATTGTTAGCTCAGAATTTTGTATGATAACCAAACAGAGAGGGAAAGGGGTGAGAAGATGCCAAATTAGGGCCATGCTAAGCCTAGAAAGGCTAGCGTTAGGCCTAGGTGGAGAATGCAAGGTCAAATAGGCCTGCGTTAGGGAAGAGGAGGCCAATGAGGAGGCTTGGAAGCTGGCCGAGGAGGGTTTGAGGCCTACGGCCAAGGGGATAAGGCAACGACAGAGGGCTAGAAGCCCTTAAAGGTTGACGGCAGGGTGCTGAAGGCCTTGTTAGGGCCACGGTGAGGGAGGAACAACCTTGTAGGGCTTGCGACAGAGCTAGGGAAGGCTGCCATGAGGCAGTAGAGGAGAAGAAAGGCAACATGAAGGGATAAGGGTTGATGCAGGAAAGGGATAGCGGAGGCAGGGGCAAAGGCTTTCAGGGCTGCGACAAAATATAGGAAGGAGGCTGAGGGCCTTAGAGACACCTCCAAGCCCACGGCAAGGGAGAAGAGGCCAGATTTGGTCTGCGGCTAGGCTAAGAGAGGCAGCGACTATGCTAGAGGGTGGATGCCGGGCCTAGAGGCCCTAAAATTTTTTTGAAACCCCTGCCAAAACTTTGAATCGCTTTAGATCTTCAATAATCACCCAAACCATTGCAAAATTCCTTGATGACTTTGCAAAAAATTTGATGGCTCTGCAAAAAAATTGGAGACTAGATCTTACCCTCAAGGGCTTAGATGTAGCTCAAACCCCAACAAATCTTCTTGAAATAGCTTGGATCTCACTTGCACAATTGAAAATAAAAATACACAAAACCCCAATATATGCAAAATTTTAAAATAAATTCCCAAACCCCAAATAGTTGCAAAACAAGGGTTATAATAAATTTATTTACAAAAATTATTTTACAATTTTTTTTTTACAAATATACAATGCTTGAAAAGAATTTTTGAAAAATATTTTTTATGATAATGACGATAACTTGATGTATTTCAGAAGATAAGTTTTAACCATAGCCTTAGTGAGGTAAGAAAATCACACGAATTTCTTGAAGCCCAAACAAGGTCAGCCCGTGCCCACAATCTATGAACTTGGAGCGTAAGGGCGGGGAACTTGCAAGCTCTATATATAATTTCTTAAGAGAAAATTGTTAGATCATACAATGAATCAGATCACCTAAGATAAGCCCAAAACATACTAATAGAATGTTCCTATCATCAACAAATGAAATAACAATTCATATAATATTGAAACACAATATAAGAAAGCACATACCCAGCACGTACCACAAATCATTGAGACAAAGACACCATGAAATGAACCTCAATGTCTTTTATTATGAATTTCAAACGTTCTCAGCATAACAATGGCTTCACCCCAGCGTTACAAAATTACATTTAAACCAGAGTCACTAACATTGTTTCTTGAGAAGCAAAATGGCTTCTAATTTATAGATAGATCTTCCAAGTAGAAAATAATGGCTAGTTGGCTTGATCCCTGTCAAAATTATCTCGACTGTGGATAATTACTTGATCAACTTTTAATCTTTGTTGTAAAAAATATTTATTTTTGAGGAATTTTCGAATTTTTCATTAAAACCATTTTTTATTAATCCAAAAATAATTATTTTGGATTAATTATTTCAAAAAATTAACTTTGACTTCACCAACAAGGTCCAAGGGCTTAATTTTTCTTAAAAAATCCATTTTTGCCTTCGTGGGGGATCTCCAAAAATTGACTTGTTCATGACCCACGAATTTTTTGGTCATTTTTCACTTGGAGAAATTAATTTCTCTAATTTTTATTTTTTGACTCTAAATTAATTAATTTTCTAGCTTAGGATTTAATTTTATTTTTACCAGAAAAATTAATTAATTGACACGAGGGGATTAATTATTTTTTCACTCTCAAATACTTTAGCCATGGTGTCTGATTGTGAGGGACCATGCACTAAAATATTTTTGCATTAGATAATTACGCATTCAACCCTAAAAAGGGGAATACTTGTTCGTTATAGACCGTCATAATTTTTACCCAGTTCTGCGACACAATATGATCTAGTAGACCAAGTGATCTGTAATGAAATAATTTAGCCAAATAGCTTAAATTATTCCCAAACCACTTTTACAATATACTCGACTAAAAACACTAAGACTCACCTAAGACTTGGACAATAAATTCCACCCTAGCTTTGGGGTTATACTGGAGGGTAAAACTTTGCTGATTATCCGTGTTTAGAAACACACATAGATTGGTGAGACGAAAAACCTCCTAAGATGAAATTCGTCGCTAAAATCATAGGCTTACCTAGGTTGTTACATAATTAAACCGTAGTACTGACATCATTTACATTGTAATTTGCAGAAATTGGGTTTACAATGACATAAGAATTGGCTGGTTGATGATTCTGAACTTCAAAAATTTGGCACAACTGCTTCCTTGAAACTGTGAAAAAAGAGGTGCAACAAGTTGGAAGGCAGGTTGGATGGGGTTTCAAACTTCCTACCCTCAAAGGCAAGGGTTACGTTGCCACTGAAAGAAAATGACCTTTGGGAGATAGTTGATAAGGAAATTCAACCAACAATAGATGCAGTGCAGTTGCAGCCCATAAAAAGAAGAAATTTAAAGCTTAGTGAGTCATTATGGATGGAGTGAAGGATCACTTGATCCTTCACTTGGCGGAGAAGAAGACAACTAGAGGGATGTTCAAGGCTCTAGTGGATTTATTCTAGAGCGATAACATGAATAGGAAGATGATTCTAAAGAACAAGATCAGATATATCCAATGTCAAGATCTGACAATGTTACCAACTACCTCATGAAAATCACCCAGATACGTGATCAACTTGCAGTTGTGGGGGAGATAGTAGAGGATGGAGAATTAGTGATGGTGGCATTGAATGGGTTCGCTAATCCATGGGAACCATTTTTCAAGGGAATCTGCGGTCAAAAGAATCTTCCCAAATCGAATAGGATTTGGGATGATTACATCCAAAAAGAGGCTCGAGAAGAGTCTAAGGCCAACAATCAAAGAGGTGGAGAGGAGAACCCGACCTTGGTAAGTTAGGCAAAGAAAGCAAAGGAAAGGGTTATGGCAAGAAGGGTAAGGGTGAGGGGTCAATTGCATAGCTGGGAAAGAAGGGTTTGAGTAAAATCAAGTACTTCATTTGCTACAAGAATGGGTACTATGCATCATAGTGCTTGGAGAAGAAGAAGGGCAAGGGGAAGTCGTGCAGACAACAACATCAACAAAGGTATAGCTTGATGAGTTTGCAGTGAAGTTTGAGAAGGACCTCTCGTTGGTCTCTTGTTTATCTTCCAACACCATCATTGGGAGTGCTTGGTATTCGGACAGTAGTGCATGATGCCACATGATAGTAGCACAAGGGCTATTCAATAGTTTGACGGAGAAGGATTCAGATCTTTGTGTGGAGCTTGGCAATGATGCCAAGTATGCAGTGAAGGGTGTTGGAACCATCATGCTCCAACTCGAGTTTGGAGGATCACTGGAAGCCAAGGATGTGTTATATGTATCGGGATTGAGAAAGAATGTGTTCTTAGTCTTAGTTATGGAGGACAGAGGATTTCTCATCATGTTTTAGATGGGACAGGTACTCATATGTTCAAAGGGAGCTAATCCTGACATAGAGATCATTGAGATTATAGAGTTAAATCTTTATAGGTTGTAGGGGATGCTAATTCAAGTTGTGGTACATATCAATGACAACTTGTGTGAGTTGTGGCACTGGAGGATGGGACACTTGTATTATATGGCATTGTTAATCTTGAGGGGGATTGTCATTGGTCTCTCATATTTCAGTATTGAGTAGCAGAGTGTGCATTTGGCAAGAATGCCAAGGCTACTTTTTTGAGCAGTGAAAATGGGTCGAAGGAGATCTTGGATCTCATTCATTCAGATCAATGTGGATCGATGTTAGTGGCATCAATGCAGGAACACTATATTATGCCACGTTCATTGACGACTATTCCAGGAAAACCTAGATCTTCTTCATGAAGGCCAAGGATGAGGTCTTTAGTTGGTTTTGAGAATTCAAGCCCTAGGCAGAGGCCTAGACAAAGGAGATGATCAATGTCATGAGGTCGGATAATGGGGGTGAGTATACCTCAAATGACTTCAAGAATACCTGCAAGGAGGCAGGGATGAAGAGGGAGATGATAGTGTCCTACAACCCTTAGTTGAAATATGTAACTAGGTCCGGTCTTTGTAATGACATATGTAATCATGATTTTATGTATTTAATGAAAAGAGAAAAAATAATTATTATTTGTGTTCTTGAGGCATGGGTTTCATGCTCAAGGGAAATTTATTTTTAGGTCAAGCACCCATTGAGTGCTTCTAGGTTTGTCATAAAGTCATTTGAGTCATTGTCATGTATTGAAGACCCATTTGGGCATGTTACATATTGTAAAGAAAAAGATATTGAGTCAAAATAGAGTCAAAAGACCCTCCAAGACCTTGTCATGGCACAAAGATCAAGTCGACCTACATGAAGGGACAAGTTGGCCTTAAGATAGCAATTCGTACCCCTCACAAGCCTATAAATAAGAAGGAATTCGACCTCATTTGGACACTCACTCAAGCAAGTTCGATCTCCACAAGATAGACGCTGAAAAAGGACGAAGAAGGAGAAGAAGAACAAGTTCGAAGTTTTGGGCCTCTCTCTCTCTCTCTATCTTTTGTTAGGGTTTCTACAGTTTCTAGGCAAGACAAGATTCTGAAGCTACATCAAAGCTGTGAAGCTGCAAGGTCGAAGTTGTGAAACTGCATCGAAGTTGTGTAGCTGCAAGGTTGAAGCTATGACATTGCCTCTAGGTCGAAGCTGTGAAGCTGCATCAAGGTCGAAGTTGCAAAAATTGTTGCTGGGGTCGAAGTTGTTGGAGAAGTTGCTGGAAGGTCAAGTTTGTTGTTGGAAGCTGTTCAAGAAGGAAAAAATGTTGATTTGGGGTAGCATCGGATGTGCTCTAAGCCTCAAATTTTACAGGGAGGCTTGGGCACAGGTATTCCAAAGAAACCCAAAAAGCGTTTTGGGAAATTCCACCAAGAAGTGATTTTATTAAAATAATATTTTAATGGGGTTCCTAAGTCTAAACTTGGGAAAATTAAAATATTAATGGGTATTAATCTAATCAGGGGTGAAACTTCTAGAAAAAGCCATGGATCAAGCCAAAACAGTATGAGCCCTTTGATTATGTTTTAATGTAGGCCGTTGGTTGTCCAACAGGAAGATATAAGAAGGGGCTTGAGGGTCATTTGGAAAACACAGAGAGATTGAGAAAATCGATTATCTAAAGTGAGAAGTTCTCAGGAGGAAAATCGATATTCCCAATCTCTTTGTGTGTTTTCCAAATGACCCTCAAGCCCCTTCTTATATCTTGCAGCAGAGGGGAAGTGAGAATCCGGGAGAAGGAATTTCTGAGAGTACGAGGTAGAGGGAGAACAGAAAGACGTCCAGAGGAAAGCTGACGCTGGCCCAAGCAGAGGCAATGCAATCCTTGAGGGGAAGTCAAGACTTCGAAGGCATACAAGATCTTCGTTTTAGCACAGAGGAGACAATTGTTAGTAGGGATGTGAAGTTCAAGGAGGACCTAGTGTGAAAATTTCTAAACATAAATTCTATTACTGCAACAACTGATTTATTTCACCTACGTATTATTCTCAATAAGTTATTTATGAAATCCCTTCCAATAAATATTAAAATAAATTCTACTGCAGATATCACACCATTATACAAAAACAAATATATGCACAAGAATCAATCACATCAACACAATTATTTTTGGACAATTTTCCCTGGAAAAACCTAATGCGGGAAAACCGGTGCAGCAGAGGAGGGTTTTATTAATCTTCAGCAACAATCACTTTTACAGAAAAGATTTATATAGACACTGAGAGAAAACACCCGAGACTTTTCTCTGAGACTTTCTGACACCTTGGAGAGCTTCCTTTCTCTACTGCGTTTGCCCTGCGTCATTCTGCGTGGCTCTGCGCAACTCCGGTCCCTCTCTGCGTCATCCTTGCGTTTCTCTGATCTGCGTCTCCCTCTGCGTTGTCTCTCAGAGTCCCTGCGTCACTTCTTCTGAGCTTCCTAACTGCTGCTAATCCCCCCTCTTCCTCCACCCTACAACTCTCTCTTTGAAATCGATCTCCTTCTCTTTGAGAATCAATCTTCCTTGGGATACTAAGTATCTGCTGGTGTGTCTCCAAATGATCTCAAGTCTTCTCTTATACTTTTCCTGTTGACGAATCAACGGCCGAGATTAAGTCTCTAATCAACGGCTAAGATTAAAATAGACTTGATCCTCATCTCTTAGAAGCTTCTCACCCTTATCTTCATTAATACCCATTAATATTTTTATTTTTCTAAGTTTAGACTTAGGAACCCATTAAAAATATTAATTATTTTAATAACTCTTCATCCCGGTGGAATTTCTCAAAACAATTTCTGGGTCTTGGAGATCTCATGTGCCTTAGCCTCTCCTCCAAATTTCAAGGCTAGAGCACATCCGATGCTACCAAAAATCAACACTCCCTCTTAACAAGGATTGTGCTCTATCAATGTTTCACTATGGAAACATCACACTAATCTCCCACGTCGGTACTTGTGTTGATGCTTGGCTTGCTGCCTCACACCATCTGTACTACTGCCCATGACACTGCCACTGCCACTGCTACATCTGTATTGCAACTGCCTCCCCATATGTTGACCATGTTGCCCATAACACTGCAAACTGGTGCACTTCAACACCTGACACTTACCCATTTCTGCTACTAAAATGGATTCTTTACCATCCCCATCTTCTCCTTGAATAAACGAACTTTGTTCTTCCTAGGGCCTTGGTGAGAATATTCGCCACTTGTTCTCCTGTAGGAGTGTAGCTCAACTGTACTGCTCCTCATTGGACACAGTCTCTGACAAAGTGACAACTGATATCAATGTGCTTCGATCGATCATGAAATTCTGGATTCTTAGAGAGCTTGATGCAACTCTGATTATCACACATGATCCTAGTCGCACGAAGTTGTGTTAGCGGCCATATATTCTGCTTCAGTTGAGCTCAAAGCTACGGATTTTTGTTTCCTACTGCACCAGGAAGTCATCCCCGATCCAATGTTGAAACAGTACCCAGTGGTACTTTTCCAATCTACTGAACTTCCAGCCCAATCTACGTCAGTGAACCCACTCAACCTGATGTCATTGCCTCTGGTGTACAATAGTCCATGCTCGACTATTCCTTGTATATACCTGAGAACATGTTTGGCTGCTGCCCAATGCGCCCTCTTAGGTTCCACCATGAACTGACTGAGGGTGTTGACAACGTAACAAATGTCTGGCCTAGTATTGACCAGATACATCAGGGATCCTATGAGCTGCCTGTACAAGGTGGGATCAACATCTTTATCTTCTGATGCATCAATTTTCTTCCAGTTGGTGATCATTGGAGTAGCCATAGGCCTACAGTCCTGCATCCTGAATCTCTTCAGGATTTTTGTAGCATATCTCCCTTGTCCAAGGAAGATCTCACCCTTCTGCTGCCAAACTTCCAACCCTAGGAAATAATGCATCTGTCCCAAATCCTTCATGTCAAATTTTGTGGCTAGATTCTTCTTGCAGTCCTTGATGAGCCTGGATGATCCTGTCAGGAAGAGATCATCCACATATAATACTAGGACTAGAGGCTCATTCTCTACAACCAGATAGTAGAGATTGGGATCTGCATCACTCTTGACGAACCCCATCTTCTGCAAGTAGCCATCAATTCGACCATACCATGCTCTAGGTGTCTGTTTAAGCCCATACAAGGCTTTCTTTCATCCGCATACATGAGATTTCTTCTCATGTGTCTCAAAACCTTCTGGCTGTTCAATGTATACTTCCTCTTCTATTACCCCGTTCAAGAATGCCGTTTTGACATCCATCTGATGAATCTCTCACCCCATTTGTGTTGCAAGAGATATCACGGTTCTAATAGATGTATACCTGGCTACTGGGGTGAAGGTCTCTTTGTAGTCTATTCCTTCCTTCTGAGCATATCCCTTAGCCACAAACTCGGCTTCGTATTTCTCCACACTGCCGTTTGCAACATATTTGATCTTGTAGATCCATCTTATACCTACCACTGATCTGTCTTGAGGCGTAGGCACCACTTTCCAAACATCATTCACCATTATACAGTTGTATTCCTCCACCATCGCATCCACCCATACTTGATGTTGAACGACCTCCTGAAAACTGGAGGCTTCCCCAACCTGAGCTACTAAGGCCTGGTATCTGTTTGCCTGTCTTCACTCCCTTTTATTGTTCCTAGGTGCACCAATGAATTCTTTTGCATCTCGTAGAATCTATCGGAGTTCCTGGCTCGTTCTTCCTCTAGTAGTAGACGCATCTATCAACTCTTCCTCTTCCTGTGATTCCTTTTGTTCTGAAGGAGGATTTCTGGTACTAGCTTCCGCTGGTTGAAGTGGTTTGACCAATGACTCATCTTTTGACTGCTCTTCGGAAGACATTTCTCGAGATTTTTTGAAAGCTCTATCCTCCATGAACTTTACATCTCGCCGAACTACTACCTTCCTACTCCCTGGAAGATAGATTCTATATGCCTTAGCATTCTCACTATATCCCACAAGATATCCTTTCTCTGCAGTTTGATCTAACTTCTTCCTCTTCTCCTCGGGTGTACGACAATATGCTAAGTTCCCAAATGTCCTGAAATTACTAACTTCAGGTGTCTTCCCAGTGAAGACCTTCTCTGGAGTAATCTTGCCCAATGCCCTATGAGGAGTTCTATTCTGGACATAGACTGTCGTGTTGCATGCTTCTGCCCACAGGAATTTTGGCATATCCTGATCATACATCATTGCCCTAGCTGCTTCCACAATAGTCATGTTCTTCCTTTCTGCTACTCCATTCTGCTCCGGATTGTAGGGAGCTGTCCACTCTCTTTTGATGCCCTCCCTAGCACAAAAATCGGTGAAGTCCTTGTCAACATACTCTCCACCATTGTCTGGGCGCAACACTTTTATCTTTTTTCCAGTCAGATTCTCCACTAGAGCCTTGAACTCTTTGAATTGACCGAAAACCTCATCTTTGTTTTTTAGAAAGTAGATCCAAGTCTTCCTGGAATCGTCATCGATGAAGGTGACGAAGTATTTGGCATCACTAAGAGCTTTCGTGGACATTGGTTCGCAGATGTCTAAGTGTGTCAATCCTAGTACACTCTTGGCCCTATTGTTACTTCTTGGAAACACTGCTTTGGCATACTTGCCCAGAGCACACCCTCTGCATACATCATCTCGTTCAGTACTAAGATTTGGAACTCCTGTTACAGTTTTTCTGAGAATTCTCAGAGCCCCATGGTGCAAATGCCCCATCCTTCTGTGCCATAGCTCATTCAAATCCTTGTCTCCGTTACTGCCTATCAGTGCCATTGGTGATTCTAGTTGCAACCCGTACAACCTGTTACTTCTGATTATGATTTGGAGCTTCTTTTTCCAACTCGGGTGTTTGACGTATACTTTCTCCTTAATGAAGAAAACATCATAGCCCTTGTTTTGAAGTTGAGATACAGAAAGTAAGTTCATCCCCAGTCCTGGCACATGCAGCACATTGGTAGCTCGGAACTGCTCTCCTGTTTCTGTTTGAAAAACTATAGTACCTTTCCCTACTAGAGTACACTTTGCCTTATTCCCCATGGTGATCTGAAAATTCATTCTTTCTTCCTGATAATCTGAAAAACATTCTCGGATTCCTGTCATATGCCAAGAAGCTCCACTATCTATATACCAAACCTCCAAGGAGGCAGAGCTTGTTACGCAAGCAACTTCTTCTTTCGATCTAGAAGTTAACATAGAATAAACGCAATTTCTGTCTCTTGTGCATTCTTCTGAAAATCTGCATGAGTCTCCTTAAGTGGATGCCTCTGCATCATGCTCTTGACCCATAATTGATTTTCCCTTCATGTTGCCGAATCTTTGCTCTGATACCATGTGAAAATTTCTAAATAGAAATTCTATTACTGCAACAATTGATTTATTTCACCTACTTATTATTCCCAATAAGTTATTTATGAAATCCCTTCAGTAAATATTAAAATAAATTCTATTGCAGATATCACACCATTATACAGAAACAAATATATGCACAAGAATCAATCACATCAACACAATTATTTTTGGACAATTGTCCTCGGAAAAACCCAATGCGGGAAAACCGGTGCAGGAGAGGAGGGTTTTATTAATCTTCAACAACAATCGCTTTTACAGAAAAGATTTACATAGACATTGGGAGAAAACACCTGAGACTTTTCTCCGAGACTTTCTGACACCCTGGAGAGCTTCCTTTCTCTATTGCGTCAGCCCTGCATCATTCTGCATGGCTTTGTGCAGCTCCGGTCCCTCTCTGCGTCATCCTTGCGTCTTTCTGATCTGCGTCTCCCTTTGCGCTGTCTCTCAAAGTCCTTGCGTCACTTCTTTTGAGCTCCCTGACTGTTGCTAATCCCCCCTCTTCCTCCACTCTGCAACTCTCCCTCTGAAATCGATCTCCTTCTCTCTGAGAATCGATTTTCCTTGGGATACCGAGTATTTGCTGGTGTGTCTCCAAATGTTCCTCAAGTCTTCTATTATACTTTTCCTGTTGACGAATCAACGACCGAGATTAAGTCCCTAATCAACGGCTAAGATTAAATTTCGTCAACAGCCGAGATTAAGTCCCTAATCAACAGTTAAGATTAAAACAAACTTGATTCTCGTCTCTTAGAAGCTTCTCACCTTTATCTTCATTAATACCCATTTATATTTTTATTTTCCTAAGTTTAGACTTAGGAGCCCATTAAAAATATTAATTATTTTAATAACTCTTCATCCGGGTGGAATTTCTCAAAACGATTTCTGGGTCTTGGAGATCTCATGTGCCTTAGCCTCTCCTCCAAATTTCAAGGCTAGAGCACATCCGATGCTACCAAAAATCAACACCTAGTGTCCAGGTAGTCATGAACCACTTCCAGTTGTTGAAGAATGTAAATGGTGTCAGTCTTCATAATTATATTTAAAATGTCTTTGTCAAAAGAAAGAAAAATAAATTTTATTATTAAATAAATTGACTTATTAAAGCATGGGTTTCATGCTTTGGTCAATTGTTTTTAGGTCAAAGTCTCCATTGAAGACTTCTAGGGTTTATGTCAAGTGTCCTTGTCCATGTCATAATGTAAAGAACCCTTCTTGGGATTTATTTGTCAAGAAAGAAAATTTATTTTATTGTGAAATAGGTCAATTAGGCCTCCTCCACCAAGTCGACGTCAAGAAAGGACAAGTTGACCTCAACAAGGGAATTCGACCTCACAAATTCACTATATATTAGAGCAACTCAACTCATTTGGAAGCACATCTCACACAAGTTCGAATTGTAGTAGTTCGGAGCAGAAAAAGTGTGAATTTCAAGAAGGAAGTTGGAATCAAAGTTTTTGGGTCTCTCTCTCTCTCATGTGCAACGAAATTCTGAAGCTGCATCAAAGCTGTGAATCTGCATTGAAGCTGCATCAAGGTCGAAGGTGTGAAGCTGCTAGGCTGGAGCTACGAAAGTTGCTAGATCGAAATTGCAGTCCTAAAGCTGGGTCGAAGTTCTGACGTTGGGGGTCGAAATTATGGGTTGACATTGCATTTGAGAAGTTGGCACTTGGTAACGTCGGAAGAGATCATCTATCAGAAGGAAGAGTTGACTTGGTGGAGGAGGAAGGTCTTTTGGTCTAGGGTCTTGGTCTATCTCAATTTGAATCTACTGAAGGAAGAGTTCTGACTGGGTTTTCCCTTATAAAAGGGTTTTAGCGCTAGCTGAGTGCCTACATCTGGTGTCCATGATCTTCGTGTTTTTGCTTTGATGATTGCTTGATGAAAAGAAGATAAAAAAAGAACATAAAGAAGGTAATAAGAACATAATAATATCACAAGTAATTATCAACATAAGAATATCTTTCTACCTCTTTGATTTTCTAACACCAGTGGCAAAAGACCAAAAATTGGATCCTCCGAAGGATGAGCAATGTTCATCAGTTCCTTCCCGTTCATGGAGTAACCTTTAGGTGGGGAGGAGTTAGCAACACTTCCTACTGGTTCTGTTAGGAGACCTTGATGGTTTGAGTAGACATTGAGGGATGATCAGGAGCATATGGAGGCTCCTAGGAGCTCATTTAGGGTGAGTAGCTCTCCGAGAAAATTTCCAAACTACATGGCACTTATGAGCAACATTATTGATTTCGAGCCTTCTAGTTTTTAGTAGGCAACAAACCAACAGGTTTGGCGAGATGTTATGATGGAGAAGTATAGCTCCATTATGAGGAATGTTGTATGTGATATAGTGCCAAGACTGAAATGCAAGTCAATGGTAAGTTCTAGGTGGGTCTTCAAGGTCAAGCATCTTGTAGATGGTAGCATAGAGAAGTACGAAGTGAGGTTTGTGGTGAGATGGTTCCCCCGAACAGAGGTAGTGGACTATGATGAGACATTTGCTCTTATCACCAGATATACTTCCATTTGAGGTACCTTATCAGTTGCTTTAGTCATGAGGTGGAGGAGACATCAAATCTATGTGAAGGTAGCATTCTTCGATGGGGTGATTGAGGAGGTGTATATAGAACAACCTCAGGGCTTTGAGGCACATGGGAGGGAGTCTTATGTGTGTCGACTCAAGAAGGCCTTATACAGACTTAAGTAGGTACCTCAGGGATGGTAATCTAGGATTGACGTGTATCTACCGAGCATGGGCTTCACCAAGAGTGAGGTGGATCCCAACTTGTACTTAATACATGTTGGAGATGATCCACTTATCTCGGTGCTTTATGTGGATGACTTGTTTCTCACAAGTGTAGAGAAGCTCATAGTAGAGTGTAAGGCATACTTGGCTACAAAGTTTGAGATGAAGGACATTGGCTTGATGCATTACTTCTTAGGGTTAGAGGGTATGGCAGAGGCCAGGTTAAAACTTCCTTGGTTGGGACTCAGGAGAAGTATGCAGTGGAGACACTGAGGAGATTTGGGATGGAGGACTATAGACCTATGGCTATACCTACAATCACCAATACAAACAAGGTTTTGACTTTAGATTTAGGGTTAGTGGATCCCATATTGTATAGATAGCTAATAGGGTCCTTGATGTATTTGGTCAACACTAGGTTAAATATCTGTTTTGTTGTGAACACCTTGAGCTAGTTCATGGTTGAGCCCAGACAGGTGCATTGGGTAGCAACAAAGCATGTGTTGAGGTACTTGAGAGATACAATGGAGTACGGTTTGAGGTATCTTGGAGGTAATGAAGTGAGGTTGCAAGGATATATAAACTTAGATTGGATAGTGAGTGCAACAGATAGGAAGAGCACCTTAGAGTACTACTTCAGTCTTGACAAGAAGTAGACTTCCATGGTACTCAGTTTAGCAGAGGTAGAGTACATGGCAGCGAGTATCGTGAGTTGTGAGGCCATTTGGCTTCGTAAGTTACTTGCATGATTATTTGGTTAGGAGTTGGAGCTTACTTATACACTGTGATAATTAGAGTTGTATCAAACTCTTTGAGAATCTAGTGTTCCATAACAGTTCCAAGCATATCGAGACTATCACATCATCAGAGACAAGATCCAAAAAGGGGTAGTGAAGCTTTAATATATCTCCATAGATGGGTAGATTGTAGTCGTTCTCACCAAACCCTTAGTGAAAGTAAAGTATGTGTTTTATAGGGACAAGCTAGGAGTGGTGCCGAATACCTTCCTCACTAAGACAGAGTGTTGATGTTTTGTAGCTCAGAAAGGTACTTTTGCATAGGTCTAAGTGTCTAGAGGTGTGGGAGTTATCCAATGGTCCTTTAACATTAGCAATTACTTTAATTGTTAAAGTGATATATTTTTAATGAGAAAAAGTGAATTAATCTAATGAAATGCAAAGGTTATTTGCATTAGTGAATTAGATAAATCTCAACCATTGATCTCAAGTGAAGTTGAGATTTAATCTCAACCGTAAATCATTTTGGAGATTGGGGTTGTGGATTCGGTCAATAACTCAATCTTATAAAAAGAAGGATAAGTTAATGGAAAATACACACATTGAACACTAGAAAGGAGATCTCAGTGGTTGGGTGGAGAAGTACATTTATCCAAGCCTAGAGAGGATAAAAGCAATGTGTACTAGCAAGAGGAATCAACCAAGTGTGGAGGCTGTGGCCATACAAGTCAAATCAAAGCTATAAACCAACGCTCAATTGATAATGATTACATACCAGGCTGCAGCAAAATACGTTGGCCGTTGAACAACAAAATTCATTGGCTCGTCGCCCGTCGGTTTACCTTCTCGACATCTCTGAGAATTCAAAATAAATGAGTAGTGAAAAAAAGGCCCGTCGTTCATCGGTTTGCTTTTTAGAATGCTGCCGCAACCCTAAACGTGGACTGGGAATAATTTTAGAATGCCACCGCAACCCTAAATGTCGACTAGGAATAATCGTTGCAAAAAATCACATAACTTGCCCGAATCGTATCAAATTGCCGACTCCCGAGTTAAACTCGCGTTGACCACGAGTTAAACTCGGTCAACGCGAGTTTGACTCGTAAAGTTTTGACTTGGAACTTTTCGTGGGCGAGCAGATTAACAATCACGATTAATCACGAGTGATCGCTGATTCTTGTAACACTGGTCCTGCTAGAGGGGAATCATGGGCTGCCTGCATAATCCTCTCTTTGTGCTAAGATGTTGGCACCAAGTGTATTTTGTCCTTGTAATAGATCACGTCATCCATCACTCGGAGCTGGTCATCCCTATGTGTGCCAACTACCATCCAATATCTCACAAGCTTGCCTATCTTTGGAGTACTCAACCAAACACTGAGCCTTCCTGTCATGAGTAATGTCCATCAAAGATAGTACTGCGGGCCTCCGGGAAAGTGCATCTGCTACTATGTTGTGCTTGCCTTTAACGTACTCAATCTCAAAGTCATAGGCCTGGCTTTTACTCACCCACTTCTACTGCCTCTCAACTCTGTCACATTCCTGGGTGTTGGCCAATCCAGGATGGCCCTGATCTTCTCCTGGTGTACCTTCACTCGATCCTCCCCAATCACATGTGCAAGGTACAACATCTATGTCAGTCCAAATTCAGATTTGGACATCTTCGCATACAATTGATGCTCCTCTAGTATGCGAAGTAATACCTCCAAGTGTTGAAGGTGCTCCTCCCGAGTTTGGCTATAGATGAGTATGTCATCAAAGAACACAAGGACAAAGTGCCGCAACTGCCCACGAAACACGTGGTTCATGCAAGACTGGAATGTAGCTGGAGCATTGGTTAGCCCAAAGGTCATCACCGAAAACTCAAAGTGTCCGTAGTGGCAACGAAAGGCAGTCTTAGGGATGTCTTTCTCCCTCACTTAGATCTGGTGATACCCCGAGCACAAATCTATCTTAGAGAAGTATTTCGCCCCTCTAAGCTCATCCATCAGCTCATCAATGCGTGGGATTAGGTATCATTTCTTCAATGTCCTCTTATTGAGGGCCCTGTAGCTGATGCACATGCGTAGTGTCCCATCCTTCTTCACCAGCACCACAGAAGAAGCGAAGGGACTCGAGCTAGGCTTGATGTGTCCAAACCTCAACAGCTCCTGAATGGCCCTCTCTATCTCGTCCCGACAGGCTTTAGGGTGCCTATACGCAGTAGTGATGATCGTATTCACTCCCTCCAACTCAGTAGTGTGCTCAAACCCACGATATGGTGGTCTGCCTAGTGGGATCTCCCCAAAAACCCCATGGTGCCTCTCCAACAAGGCCAATATGTCTGGATGCACAGGCTGTGTCGGAGCCCCTGTCTCTGAGATCCTCAGCTCCACTGCCCACTGTATATCCCCATGTCGCAGATCTGCTTCCATCCTGTGAGCGGAGACTGTCTGGGGTGGATAAGAGTGCATCCCCCTCAACACTACCAGCTTCCCATCTGGGCCTGTAAACTCCATCTCTAACTTCTGCCAATCAGTGGTGACCCTCCCCAGTGAGTACAACCATTGGACACCCAACACTACGTTGGTGTCTGGGACATCAACCACGAAGAAATGATCAGTAACTGCGTAGTTCCCCATTGTCACAGTCAAGCTAGGGACATACTTCGTGCACTACATGGTCTGGTCCCCTGGCACCAGTACGGAGAACCCCTCAAAAGTCTCTGTGTGAATGCCCCTACGCTTCACCATGTGGGCATTGATGAAGTTGTGGGTGGCCCCACTATCTACTAGAACTGATACTCACTGTCCCTGCAAAGTACCCCTGATCTTGAGGGTCAAGTACTTCAAAACACCTCGAAGTGAAGCAAGGACTCCCCTAGATGGTGCAAACGGTCTTCCTCTAGGTGGTGGGGGTTGTAGTATACCTAGGAAGGATAATATGGGGTACGGAGGGAGGTACCCTCTGTACCACATA
Source organism: Pinus tabuliformis (assembly GCA_031772625.1). Lineage (NCBI taxonomy): Eukaryota > Viridiplantae > Streptophyta > Pinopsida > Pinales > Pinaceae > Pinus > Pinus tabuliformis. Next base: position 94,689,096 of record CM062805.1, on the reverse strand, counting down.
TTATCCCCCTAGGTATACTACAGGGGTGGTGGTGCTCCCTCTGATGACGAACCTCCCTCATCTCCCTGATCTGCTTCTGCCTCGAACTCCTCATTCAGGTCACTGTCCGAATACACCTCAATGTAGTGGGCCTTGCCCTTAGCGCACTTGTGCTGGGGTGCCCAAGGCTCCTTGCACGTGAAGCACAATTTCCTCCTAAGGTCTCTCCGGGTCTCCTCATCCATCTGACCACGTCCTCCATCCCTCTAAGGTGGTCTAGTATCTCGGTTCCCCTGTGGGGCAGTGGGTCTATTGGGGATGAAAGCTCGGTTCTTGGGCACTGTGTCAATCATGTTTCAGGTCCTAGAGATAGCATCCACAATGATATAGGCTTGTAAACCCTCATCCAACCACGTAGTGGCTCAGCAAGCCCCTCCAAAAACAACATGATCAACTGAGCCTCTGAGATGTCAGTGACCATCACGACCAATCTCTGAATCTCCGTAATGTAGGCCTTTGCGCTGCTAGTCTTCCTGAGATGGGCTAACTCTCTGAACTGTAACTTTGGGTCCTTCCTCTCAATCCTTTCCAACAACCTCTAGCTGAACTCTGTGTAAGAAGTGATGTGTATATGCCCCAACGTGATCATCCCATGCTACCACCACTCCTGGGCATCCCCCTCCAAGTGAAGAGCAACAAACCGAATAACATCGGTCTGCCGCATGGGGTTAAGGTGGAAGTATGTGTCTAACTTCTGAACCCAAGCTCTGGTTGAGCTCTTGGTTGACCCATCAAAGTTAGGTAGTGTAACCTTCCCTGATATCTTCTGCATCTCTTGGTTAGAGGGTTCCCCTCAGTACTGTGCTCTAGCCCCAGTAGTACGTCTTTCCTTGAGGTGTATGCACTCCCCAAAGGACATCACCCACTTAATTCGGGCATGCAACCCCTCATACTCATCAATATCAGAAGCAACTAAATTGACCAAGTCTACAACTGGGTCAGGGTCTTTCTCCAGTTCTGGTTCATCCACAAAGTGAGGCATAGTGGGACGGCCAACTTGCCCACGTTGAGGAGTGTGTGGGGGCTGATAGGTATGACTGCCCCCTCCTACTTTGGAACCTCCATCTTCGTGGGGCTCCCCCTCGCGCCTCCATTCATTTGCGACCCCATCACCTGTTGCATCATGTCCATCATGAGTTTTCCTTGCCTCAACATTTGCTGATTGGTTCTTAACAATTTCACTAGAACCTGGTTTTGGCCCCCTTGCCTAGCCTGCTCATCATCTCCTTGGTTGTCCTTCCGACCTCTGATATGTTCCACTTCAGCGCTTGAAAATGGATCTGGACCTTCTTCTCTACCTTGACCCCTGCCTCTGCGTCTATCACGACCGGTTTGGAAAACCAACTCTTGATACCTTGGTGGCATTACCTGCTCCTGTTCCCCACACTGGCCAAGAACATGCTTTGATACCACTGTAATATTCCTAATGGAAAAATTTACAGTGATAACAAAAACATGCTATACAATTCAACATAAATTTTTCAGTAAACACCAATAAACCAAAAATGCTCCCAAACATGCCAAAATAGGCAATTTTATTATAAATATAATTGTTGGAGTACAATGTGAAATGGAAGAGTGCACTCGGGCTTGCACAAGCCAAGCTACAAGCCTCAGGTGGTCGATATATCAATGCCCAACTACTGCATGAGTTTCTCTTCTAGAAATCCGCGTTGGCCCTAGTAATTCTGCACTGCCGGCTGTGTTGAGACCCTAATTTGACCCCTCAAATCTACCCAAAAATTCTACAAAATTAGATTTGAGATCATTGTCAAAAACCTAGAAAAACCCAGAAAGGTTTTCCTCTAGTTTTGACGCTCCAAAATTGACGCCAAATTCCCAACAATTCTCCACTGCCAGTAAATTTCAGTCTGCAGAAGTTTCTGTCTTTACTGCCCTCCAAAATAGTGGAAAATCTCCCCTAGGCTCCCTTCAAACTCTCACACAACAACCCAGCTCCAGATACCTCTGACCAAGACCACCCACAACAACTCCTCCTCAACTACTACGCAGGCCTGGGCAATACTGCGTAAGCTTCAACAAGGGAAGTTCGTATTGATGAGATGGCTCCTTTTGCTCTACAAATTGTCTCCTCTCTTCCAACAAATTCTGAAATGGATTGCCCAACAACTATGTGGCTTCAAATTTCCGGTACGTACTCCTAAAGGACAATGTAGCTCTAATTTTGCGTCCCAGTTGAGCTCAAAATTTCATTGTGCCTGTGCTATGCCTCTCCCTGCCTCCTCAAGATAATGGTGAAACCTTCCTAAGGTGGCACTCATAGTCCACCAAAGAGAAGGGTGAATTTCCTGCTTGGGAAACTCTGGTGCTTAACAACATTTTGTGACTTAGTTGAACAACTTGAGCGATAATGTAGTTTGTCAAATGATCAAAAGCCACAAATGATGTTGCCTTCCTCTTATTTATACTTGCTGGTCCTTTGCCTCATGTGGGTCCCCCCAATAATTTCGACCTCCTCTAAGCATTTCAAACTTCTCTACTGTTGGAATTTCTAAGTCTAACTGTTAGAAATCCTTCCTGTACTTTCTAATTTATTTCTTCCTACTTATTCTGTTAATTAACAATTTATTTACCATGTAAATACTGAAAATAAATACAAGTACAATCTCAACGCATACAGATCATCAACTGAAGGAAAAACAAGCACACAAGTGACACCGTTATTTTTGGACTAATGTCCCTGGAAAAACCAAATGCGGGAAAACGGTGCAGCTATTTGAGGGTTTTATTATTAAGGAGTTTCAGAATACAATTTGGGTGCCAGAAATGGCTCACCCAATAGAGAATGCCCTCGACAATAGTACCTCTCAGTCGGAGACAGATATCAGCCCCAATCTGCCCCACGAAATCTCCTAGCGTCAACCTCTGGGGTCTGCGTTAGCCTCTCTGGCCCAGCGTTAGCCTCTCTGGCCCAGCATCAGCGTCTCTGGGCTCAGTGTCAGCGTCTCCCACGTTGGCCCTCCTCAGGCTTTCCACAACTCCTGGCTGCCTCTGCGTGGCCTTTGGCTGCTTCTGCGTGTGATCCAAAATGGATCTTGTATAAAAAACCTCTAAGTCTAAAGTCTTCATTAATTAATAGTGCAAATGAAAGAATGGCGGAAAAACCCGAAAATCCGAAGGAAAGCGGAAGCGCAGTAGGGATGTCCCAGGGCCGTTGGATCCACGGGATCAATGGACGAGATCAAATCGCATTGGAGCAGGCCAACGGAGTATATCGGAGGCGGCCCTAAGGGAAATGCGACTGCGATCAGCGACCTAACGTGGACCATTGATCGAGCGCGCAGATCAATGACGGAGATTACACATCACATCGCAAATTTCCAAAGGGAGGACTTACCGCAGGCCCAAAGACTCAGCGATATGCGATTGCGACTTATCGCATCGCAACAATACAAAGGGATTATGACCCATAGTCAATGCGCCTTGCGACATGCGATAAAGGCCAGACCCGATAGGGATTATGGAGGTGATTGGATATTATTTGAAGTTCGATAGAAAGTGTTTTTGTCGGATTTTCTATGTTTTTTGTGTATTTTCCTTTGGAGACCAGAAATGCATTTGTCTTAAGGATTTTGCTGGGGGAAGGCCAAACGGCTAGTTCCACCTGTGCCCACTAGTATTTCGTCCTATTAGTAGCCTTGTGCCCTCGAGGGTTTCAATAATGAGTGCATGAACGCTCGACGGGAGCCAGAGAGCCCGGGGAAGAAGGGAAATGGCTGGAAGCTAGAGAGCCCGAAAAGGGAAATGAACAGATAGCGCTGTTAGGCTTAAAAAGCCATCCAATCACAGAACAGAGACGGTCAGAGGGAGAAGTCAGTTGAAGACAATCTCAGAAAGACAGACAGTCGGTCAGATTGAGGCAGATTGAATAGAGGAACAGGATAGAGGGAGAGTCTGTACACTCTTTTAGACTCAAGGTTTTCGAGCAGATCCCACTTTGATGTCATTGTTGTGTTGAGACTTTGTTTTGAGCTCACTCTTGTAATAATCTGTTCTTAAAGACTTGATATAGAGGTCGACACTGAAAGCTGGACCAGGAGACATAGTCAGGAAGTCTGGTGAACTCCTTTATTATTTTGGCTGTGTTGATGTGTGTGTTTGTTATGTTTTCTCACTGTTAATTGTCTATATTATTCACAATCTTTTCGATCCGTTGCACTAAATAATATAGGCATTCCTGCACATGAGTCTGTAATATCTTAATATTGATTTAAGGTCTCATTTTCAAATCAAGTGGTATCAGAGCATTTGGTTTTGTTAAGGTTAGACAAGCTTGTGCTGGATTTTGAATGCTAACTAGATTAAAGCTCAGACTAGGAGAAGGAGAACTTGTTGAGACTAATCCAGAGATTGGAAGAGTCTATTCTCAGAGGAGAATGGCAGAAGAAGCTCCATTGGAATCATAATCTCAATTTATAGAGACTTTTATGACAATCCGAGCTATGGTGGAAGAGATGTATCTGGAATTTAAGAAGGGTCGAGGTGAAAGCACTTCAACACCTAAACCAGACAAAGGAGCAAAGGAAAAGGGGAAATGCCTTCTCCACCATCTCCTCCATCATCACCTTCGTCATCCTCATCATCTTCTAGCTCTTCTAAGAAAAAGAAGAAAACTTTCTTAATCAAATTCAATGTTACTTGGGAGCGGGAGCGGGAGTGGGGAGAGGAAGCGGGAGCGGGAGCGACCATTTTCAGAAGCTCCCGGTTTGGGAGCGAATCGGGGAGCGATTTCTTAAAAATATATATATTTTTTATATTTTTTAATTTTTGATACATATATGTCAACAAAAACATGTAGAATGATGAAATAGACATAAAAAACATAAAAAAACATAAATTGATCATTGAACCATATATCACATCAATCATCTAGAAATTATAATCGTGATTCGTCATCAACCATGTCCACAAGTTAGTAAAATACATATTACAACTGCAACATAACATGAAGTTGATACATTGAAGTTGAAAGCTTTCAGAATTGAAAATTCAATAACATTTATCATTATTGATCACCAAAGTAACAAGTTGTACTTGTAAGCCAAGTTTAACCATTACAAGAAGTAATATCGAAGATATTTCTAAGTCCTAACTTCTAACTGTTAACATGATATGAAATGTTAAAAATTTATAAAATGAAACATGAATAATGAGATGAAATGAAACAACTTTAGTCTTTCACAAAGCATCATATTCATAATTCACAATCATTACCAATGAGTTATAATTGCCAAGGCCCAACTTCAAACTTCAAATTTTCATTGTCACAGTGATATAATGTTTACAAAAAATATCATAATGTCATAATGATATGAAAGAGTCAAGAGTCAAGAGTCAAGGACTCAAAACTCAACAGTTATGAAAACTAAAGTCTAATAGAAACTAAAAAAGACAAGTAAACTGTAAATCTACAAGTGGCCCTTGCCACGAGAGTCCCCAGGAGTATAAGTAGGTCGTGGTGGTCTTTTAGGAGTCTCCCGCACAGACCGACGACCAGAACTAGAGCCTCCACGCGAGGGTGTCGATGGAGGTGGCGACAGCAATGGAACAAGACTCGGGCCCCGAGAACTGCTACTGGATGGTGGAGGTGGAGGTGGCATGGCTGCTGCAGCTGCTTCATGTTCATCCCGTACAAGCTCCTCTTCTAGTTCTTCCATATGTACAATGCCATCCTCCAAATTGTCGTCCTCAGGGTGATTGTCCCAAATTTTATATGTGGGATCTTCATTAGCCCGATCACAGTAATGGCTCAACAACCTCAAATTGTAGTGCACATAAACCAAGCTTTCTGCTCGGTTTTCGTTGAGCCTGTTTCTTTTCACATTATGTATATAACTGTAGGTGCTCCAACACCTCTCTGCAGAAGAAGAATTTACAACCTGTGAAAGAACTTTTTTTGCCAATTTTGGCAAAAGTCCGTGGCCGCCATATGTTTCCCACCATGTGAGAGAATCAAATTTATCTTTGTCTACCATTGCATGGAAGTTACCATACAAACCACTGCCACTGAAGTATCTGCCTATTTCAAGGCGCACAGCTGCACATTCCTCCCTGTCAGGCACCAACTTTTCTAATGCTTCCAGATATCCTCTAGTTACCTCTGGATCTAAATGGGGTTTGGTCCTAACACCACCCCCTGCTGCAGGTTTGCCCAACCAAGATTCTGAGTAGTATTTTGGCGTAAGGATATACGCCAAGCAATGTAGTGGAAGGTTAAGCCTATTCCACCGTTCACACACACAATCATGAATCAGTTTGTACAAGTTGGAATCTTTATTATGAACAATGTCTTTTATTTCCCCCAACATGGTATCCATTTGCTCATACACCTCGCCAATCACTGGTTTGTCTGTATCTGCAAACCGAATCATGTTATAAATTGGCTTGGTGAAATCCAATACCTGTCTCACAGTTGTCCAAAACTACCCATCAAGAGCGGCCTCCTCCACCGTTTCAAAACCTGCCATGTCAGCTACATTTGTAGCCCTTTCCTTTAACACCTGCCAATGTGGACTTGATACCATGCTAGCTAATGCCTCTCTTACCTTCAAAAGGCGCCTGAAGGTGAGGTAATAGCTACCAAATCTAGTCCTCGCAATCTTCAGCAACTCCAATCTCGAGTGACTGCGGAAAAGGCCATGGGTATTGCTATGATTTGTAATAAATTTTATCATTTTTTTTTCCTTTCTTGTACAAATCACCAATCCATTGGTATTGTTCATTTTTGTTTTTGACAATATCATGCAACAGAAGGTTCAATGTGTGAACCAAACATCCAGACCAAAATATGTTCGGGTATTTATCCTCAATAATTGCTCCCGCTGCCTTACAATTAGGAGCATTATCAGTGATGACTTGGATGACATTGTATGGGCCAATACGCTCAATTGTTTCAAGCAATGCTTCTGCAATGTTGATAGCGGTCTTGAACTTGTCTGAGTAATCATGTGCAGCTAGAAAGATGGGACCACTTCGGGACACAGCAAGAACACTTATCAATGGCTTGCCTTTTACATTTGTCCATCCATCAGATACAATGGACACCCCATTGTCAGTCCAAGAACTTGTCATTTTATTCAAAGAATGTGATATTTTTGCTTTTTCATGATCAAGGCCAACAGTTCTTGCCTTGTCATACCCAGGGCTCTTGTATCCTTTAGGGGCATCATTTATGGCAGAAACCATTTCGTGCCAATAAGGTGAGCGTAGAACATTGAATGGTATCCCACATGCATAGAGGAACCTGTAAACTTTTGAATCCACATCATTCCTACACCCCTCATCAAGGAAATCTGATATGGTTCTACGCCTTAAAGATGATGACCCTGTGCCTCCATGTCCATATCCACTGCCTTGGGAGGATGTTGAAGGAGTTCTTTGTGATGGTGAGATTGGTTCAAAGAAACCCCTTGATCTTTTTGTTCTGTATTGGGCGTCCTCCTCTTCCTTTATGTATTTGGCTCTATCTGCTATTGACACCTTGTCACAAGTTTTGATTCCTATTTGTTTCTCTCCATCCCATGGCCTTTTCCCGCAGAGGTGTCTTCTAGCACGGGTGTATGAGCCTGTGTAGTCAGTGTTGCAATGGGGGCAATGAAATTTAGTGGTTCCACCCCCTCTCCCTGTTTCAGCCCTGTGAACATATTTCCACAATGGAGTTTGGTGTTGTTTAGTTTTTTGACCCTCATGTTCACCCTCCTCAACCTCCTCCTCACTGGGGTTTTCACCCATTTGACTTCCTCCGGCTTCTTCATCCACCTCTTCAGTTTGAGGCCCCCTCCGTTTCCTACTCTCCACCACCATAATAACCATAAAAGGGACCAGGAAGAGGAAAATGCCAATAAATATCCCCAAGTCCATGGTGTTTGATGTTTGTAGGGTTTGAGTCTTGAATCTGCAAATTAATTTAGTTTATTGGGATTAATTCATTTAATTTAAATTAATGAGCTTTAAACTCAAACAGGTAAATTAAACTAACCAAATTAACTACCTAACCAGCTAAACTAACTAAATGATTAAGTTACTTACCTCTGCAGGCTTGCTCCTCGCTCCTTGGCACTTGCTCCTCGCTCCTCAGCTCTGGCTCCTTGCTCCTCAGCTCTTGCTCCTTGCTCCTTTGCTCTTGCTCAGCTCTCACTCTCAAGCTCAATGAAGTTGAAATGATTTTTGTTTGGCCCATTGGGCTTATAAACAAAAAAAAATTTCTAATTTTTTTTTTTAATTTTCGGGTCCGGCGGATTTTTTTTTTCCGCCGGACCGCTCCCGGAGCGTCTTTTAATGCCCGGGAGCGATCAGGGAGCGATCGCTCCCCGATCGCTCCCGGGCATTAAAAGACGCTCCGGGAGCGCGGGAGCGATCGCTCCCTGAAGCGCTCCCTCACAGACCAGGGAGCTCCCTCACAGACCAGGGAGCGCAAATTTTTTTACGGGAGCGCGCTCCCGAAAATCGCTCTCGTCCGGGAGCGATTTTGGGAGCGCGCTCCCGACCCGCTCCCGCTCGGAGCGCGCTTCGGGAGCGGGTTCGAGGGGGGGGGCGCTCCCCCGCAACACTGATCAAATTAGATGTGAAGTTTGATTTGCCAATTTATGATGGAGAACTCAATGCAGAAAAGCTAGATAATTGGATAAGACAAATTGATGTATATTGCAGGGTACAGGATGTTGATTTAGAAAGGAAAAAGATTCAGCTGGCTAGCCTTTGACTTGGAGGAACTGCACTAGTATGGTGGGAAGGCAAGACACAAGCTGATCTACAAAAACATGGTAAAATCATTTCTACTTGGAATGAATTTGTTTTTGCTATCAAAAAACAATTCTATCTTTTAGCTTACATGCATCAGGCAATGATGAGTTGGCAAGCTCTTCGTCAGTTGAAGGGTCAAAGTGTACAAAGTTATACTCAGGAATTCAAAAAGAGAGCTTTAACTCTAGGTATATCGTTAGATTCACCTGAGACTTTATTGAAGTATATAGGTGGTCTTCATAGCTATTTAAAGCATACTATTTTCATGTTTAATCCCACTAGCTTAGATGATGTATTAGTTCAAGCAACACATCTAGAAGCTAGAGGTAAGAATGTAAACCTAGAGGTTGGAGGATCATCTAAATATTTTGTAAGCAAGAGTAAGGAAAAGAAGAAACTGAAATGGAAGGAGAGGAAAGCAAACACTATAAAGAAGGATAAACCTTCATGCACTCATTGCAAGAAAGAAGGACACGATGAGGCACACTGCTAGTTTTTGCATCCATAACGGAGCCCTAAAAAGTTCGGTGGAAAGAAGAAAAAGAATGCTGCAGCTATTCAGCAGGACTTGGGATTAGATTCAGGCGATGAAACAATAGTTACAGCCACTGGTATTAAAGGTAAAGATTTTGAAGCATCCACAAGTAATTCTGCACAATTTGTTGATAATGAAAATAATGAGCTTTTTCGTATTAGAGTAATTTCCAAGCACAATAAGATTGATACTTTATTTGATAGTGGATCACAAGTAAATTTTATTTCCGAAACAATTGTAAAGAAGTTGGGATTACAAACAAAACCTCATGAGAAGCCATATCCATTAGGTTGGGTGTGCGATAAAACAAAGCTACAAGTAACGAGACAATGTAAACTTAAGATTGCCATTGGGTCAACATTTGTAGATGATGTTGAGTTAGATATAGTTCCATTGGATATATGTGGTATTGTTTTGGGAATCCATACTTGTATGATAGGAAAGCTATTTTCTATAGAGCTGAGAATAAGTATCAACTCACTAAAGATGGAATGGAATATATTGTAAGAGCTCATAAACTCAAAGATAACTATTCTCATAAATTCAAGATAGATGAAAAGAATTGTGAATTCAAGTAAGCAATTTTTACTAATGGTTGTAAAGGCAAAGGATCCTGAAAAATACAATGCATTTGAAAGCTGTGATTCTAAACATAAAGCTTATTTAGTTAAAGTTGTTTCAGAGTATGATGTTCTATTTCAAGAACCAAAAGGTCTACCACCCAAGCGAGAAATAGTACATGATATTTGTTTGCAGCTAGATGCTCCATTACCTAACATTGGAATGTACAGGTTGTCAGCTTTAGAGAATGTAGAGATAAAGAAGCAGGTACAGGAGTTGCTCGATAAAGGGTTTATACGACCAAGCACATCACCATGTGGATCTCCAATCGTGCTAGTGAGACAGAAAGATGGTTCGTGGAGAATGTGCGTTGCTTATAGAGTACTAAATAAAATAACGATCAAGAATCGTTATCCTCTTCCTCGTATTGATGATTTATTAGATCAATTGAAAGAAGCAGTTTACTTTTCTAAGTTAGACTTGCGAAGTGGTTATCATCAGGTCAGAGTTGCAGAACAGGATGCATGGAAGACTGCTTTCAAGACAAAGCAAGGACTTTATGAATGGTTGGTTATGCCTTTTGGCTTAACTAATGCTCCTGCTACATTTATGAGAGTTATGAATGATGTACTTAGACCATTTATTGATGACTTTGTAATTGTTTATTTAGATGACATTCTTGTTTTTAGTAAGACATGGGAAGACCATGTAAAGCATGTAAAGCAGACTTTAGATGTTTTAAAATGAGACAATCTCTATGTAAAATTGTCAAAATGTGAATTTGACAGAACATCTTTAAATTATTTGGGTCATATTGTAGGGGGTGGTGAATTGAAGATAGATCCCTCTAAGGTTGAAGTCATTGTGAACTGGCCTAAACCCAAATCTGCTACAGAGGTTAGGAGTTTCCTAGGGGCAGCACAATACTGGAGAAATTTTATTACTAACTTTTCTTTGATTGCAGCTCCATTACATGCTTTAACAGGATTGAAACAGGTGTTTCAGTGGGGAGGCAAACAACAGAAAGCCTTCGACACCTTAAAAGAGAAAATCAGTATAGCACCAGTACTAGCACTACCAGATCTTCAACATCCATTTGAGATTGAGACAGATGCCAGTGACTATGCCATGGGAGCAGTGTTGATGCAACATGGAAAACCCATATGCTATCATTCTGAGACATTTATTTTTGCAGTAGTTAATTATCCCACATATGATAAAGAATTGTACGCATTAGTACAAAGTGTGAAAAAGTGGAAACATTACCTAATGGGTAAAGAAACAATCATAAATACAGATCATCAACCACTTCAATATTTGCACTCACAAACTAAATTGCAGCAATCAAGACATTATAGGTCGATGGGTTTTCTACAACAATTTCATCTTTTCATCAGATATAAGAGGGCATACACAATAAGGTTGCAAATATGTTATCAATACCAATCATAAATGCATCTACTATACTCAAGCATAACTCAGTAATGCATGAAAGTTACATTGAACAATATGCTCAAAATGTAGATTTTAAAGATGTATATGCAACTTTAAGTCATGGCAAGCAAGTAGAAGAATTGGATTACTATGTAAAGGACCAACTCTAATATCATTTGGGAAAATTATGCATTCCACAAATTGAAAGAGTTAACATAATTCAAGAAGCACATACTTCTCTCATATCAAGTCATTTTGGGGTAAGTAAAACAGTTGCACAATTGCAAAGATTCTGTTATTGGCCAAGAATGCATGAGATAGTTTCTAGATATATCAAAGGGTGTACTATGTGTGCTACAAGCAAGCCCAGTAATAGAAAATTAGGCTTGTACACTCCACTTCCAATTCCTTCTCGTCTTTGGGAAAGTGTTTCCATGGACTTTGTTGGGGGATTGTCAAAATCTAGAAAAGGTCATGATTATTTGTATGTTGTTGTGGATAGGTTCAGTAAAATGTGTATTTTGATACCTTGTAACAAGCAGGTTACAATTGAACAAACAGCAAAGTTGTTCTTTCAGAATGTATGGGTTCATTTTGGTTTACCCACTTCTATTATATTTGATCGAGATTCTCGATTTATTGGGAAGGGTCAAATCTATGGGATTTGATGGACACTAGGTTGAAGAAGAGCACAACATTTCATTCACAAACAGATGGTCAGACAGAATTGGTCAACAGGACAATGATCCAGTTGCTTAGAGGTTATTGTAGCAAGCATCCCAACCTTTGGGATGAGCATTTGTGTTATGTGCAACATGCTTACAATCGTGCCAAGCACTCTTCTACTCAGAGATTTCTTTTTGAGACTTGTTTTGGTTTTATACTAAAGTCTCCCTTGGATTTTGTCTTTGGTAAAGACATAACAGTTGAGGGACACAGTGATGTGGACAAAGTGACCAAATTCATTGAACAAATCCAAGAAATTCACCAGGGAGTACAGGAACAGCGGGAAAGAAGTCAAGCCAAGTACAAGGCAAGACATGACAAGCATCGAGTTGAGCATAGTTTTCAAGTTGGTGATCTAGTCTGGCTGTACATCAGCAAAGACAGAATGCAGGGTGAAGTTAAGAAGCTAAAACCAATAAGGTATGGACCTTTAAAGATACTTGATAAAATTGGTGAAAATGCTTTTTGCCTTGATTTGCCAGCTTATATGCAGATTTATTCAGTTGTTAATGCGAAAAATTTGAGATTGTATGAACCTTCATTGATTGAAGATCCTGAAGAGCAAAGTCAGTTGCCTTTTATTGAGGATCTGTTGCCTGAATATCTCAATGAGTTAAAGGAAGACACAGTTTTGGACAGGAGGGTAAGAACTACACGTCGAGGGGATGTTGAGTACCTGAGAGTAGAGCTCAAAGGTTCAAATCCAAGCAAAGCATGATGGATAGAAGTTAAACAAGTGAGGGCGCTGTATCCTCACTTGATCGATGCCTAAAAACCAACTTTTGGTGGTCCAAAAGCTTTTCAGTGGGAAGGCGTGATCCAAAATGAATCTCGTATAAAAAACCTCTAAGTCTAAAGTCTTCATTAATTAATAGCGCAAATGAAAGAATGGCAGAAAAACCTGAAAATCCAAAGGAAAGCGGAAGCGCAACAGGAATGCACTAGGGCCGTTGGATCCACGGAATCAACGGATGAGATCAAATCACATCGGAGCAGGCCAACGGAGTATATCGGAGGCGGCCCTAAGGGAAATGCGACTGCAATCGTCGACCTAACGTGGACCGTTGATTGGGTGTGCAGATCAACGATGAAGATTACACATCGCATCGCAGATTTCCATAGGGAGGACTTACCGCAGGCCCAGAGACTCAGCGATATGCGATTGCAACTTATCGCATCGCAACAATACAAAGGGATTATGACCCATAGCCGATGCGCCTTGCAACATGCGATAAAGGCTGGACCCGATTGGGATTATGGACGGGATTGGATATTATTTGAAGTTCGATAGAAAGTGTTTTTGTCGGATTTTCTATGTTTTTTGTGTATTTTCCTTTGGAGACCAAAAATGCATTTGTCTTAAGGATTTTGCCGGGGGAAGGCCAAACGGCTAGTTCCATTCGTGCCTGCTAGTATTTCGTCCTGTTAGCAGCCTTGTGCCCCCGAGTGCTTCAACAATGAGTGCATGAATGCTCGACGGGAGCCAGAGAGCCCGGGGAAGAAGGGAAACGGTCGGAAGCCAGAGAGCTCGAAAAGGGAAATGAACAGACATCGCTGTTAGGCTTGAAAAGCCATCCAATCATAGAATAGAGACGGTCAGAGGGAGAATTCAGTTGAAGACAATCTCAGAAAGACAGACAGTTGGTCAGATTGAGGCAAATTGAATAGAGGAACAGGACAGAGGGAGAGTCTATGCACTCTTTTAGACTCGAGGTTTTCGAGCAGATCCCTCTTTGATGTCACTGTTGTGTTGAGACTCTGTTTTGAGCTCACTCTTGTAATAATCTGTTCTTAAAGACTTAATATAGAGGTCGACACTGAAAGCTGGACCAGGAGACGTAGCCAGGAAGTATGGTGAACTCCTTTATTATTTTCGCTGTGTTGATGTGTGTGTTTGTTATGTTTTCTGACTGTTAATTGTCTATATTATTCACAATCTTTTTGATCCGTTGCACTAAATAATATAGGCATTCCTTCACATGAGTCTGTAATAACTTAATATTGATTTAAGGTCTCATTTTCAGATCAGCATGGCCTCTAGTTGGCTCTGCGTCAACCCTCTCCCAGATTCTGCGCTGATGCTCCCGGTACTATCTCTGCCTCTCTGCTACTGCATTCACTGCCCCTCAGTTGCAACTCTGATCACTCCTTCGATTTCCTTAGCAAGCCCTGCCCTAGAAATCCGAATTCTTGATCAACTCGGTGTGTTCTCCAAGTGACCCTCAAGTCTCCTCTTATACTTTTCTCGTTGACAATTCAACGACTGAGATTAAGTCCCTAATCAACAACTAAGATTAGATTTGGCTTGATCCATGACTTTTGGACCATTCTAACTCAGTTTTATATTAATTCACATTAATATTTTATTTTCCAAGTTTAGACTTAGGGACTCCATCAAAAATATTAATTATTTTAATATCTTCCAAATTGGTTAGATTCTGCCCAAACCATTTCTAGGCATTGGAGATCTCATGTGCTTTAGCCTCTCCACCAATTTTCGTTGCTAGAGCACATCCAATGCTACCCCAAATCAGCACTCCCTCTTAGCGAGGACTGTGCTCTAGTAATACTCTTTACTAAGCATCACCCTAATCATTCGGCATCGGTCCCTGTGCTGATGCTAGGCCTGCTGCCCAACATCCTTTGCACTGCTGCATCATGTACTGCTACCCATGGCCCTGCCACTATCACTGCTGCATTTGTATGACAACTCCCTCTGCATCTTTGCTGCTGCCCATGGCCCTGCCACTGCCACTGCTGCATCTGCACTGCAACCCCTCTCGTCATGCTGTATCGTGCTGCACATAGCACTGCCACTGCTAATTGCGGCATTGCAACTCAGTTACTGAGAAGTTAGTAACTGATCTCCCAACTCTGACATCTCCGTCAGGGTAGAAACACTCCTGATGCTGAAGCTCCCTTTGTCACTAACAAGTGTTCCCTCTCTGACCTCTGCGCTGTTGCAACAACTCTGTGCATCTCGCACTGCTGCCTCATGCTGTCTCGGGACTCTTGGACTGTAGCTCCCTCTGTCGCTCTATTTGCATCTGTCTCTATCGACATCTGCCAGTGCTGCTACTTTTCTTCGGGGCTCCCGTAGCAAGGTACAATCCAAGAGGTTGGGTACCTCAAGGATCCTACCCTTCATCGCCTATAGTCCGTCTGACTACAGCTCTATGTCTCTCCACTTCCTCTCAAGTGGTGCATGAGCACTCACGTCACAATCATCATTTGTTTCCACTTCCTTCTCCGCCTTTGTTGGCGCAACCTTGGTCTCAGAAGCCTCTCCCTTGCTCTTCTTCCTCGACCACTGGCTTGCATAGTGACCCAGTTCCCCACAGTCGAAGCATTTGACCTTGGAGAGGTCCTTCTTCCGTTTCAACTGCTTTCCCTCAAATGCTAGGGCAACATCCTCCTCTTCGTCCTTCTTGATTCTGACCCCCTTGTCGTTGCTTCCCGCCTTGGTTAGCCTTTTGATCTCTTCTTGACGAAGAGCCGACCACAGTGCCTCCCAATCAGGAAGCGTTGACCTGCCCAGCATGCTCTGGACAAATACCTCCCAATCCTCTGAGACTGCGTTCAATGCGGTCCTCACCAACATCTCCTCATTCAGCGTGGCCCCTATGGAAGTTAGTTGATCCTGGATCTCCTTCAATCCATCGAGGAAGGTGTCTATCTGTTCTCCCTTCTTCATCTAGTATAACTGCAGCTGATTTTCTATTAGTATCTTTCTCTGCACGGAAGTATGCTGATACAATTTCGTCAGGGCCTCCCACATCGCATTTGGCATGTCCTTTTTGGCAATATGTGGTACTACATGGTCCTTGACCCCGTCAAGGATGATGCTGTTGGCCCTCGCCATTGCCTCCTCGTACTTTTTGTTCTCAGCCTAGTCAACTGGGATCGCTATTGTGTTCAAGGCGAAGTGCTTGAGACGATTCCTGTCTAGAACGGACAAGATCCTGCCCTTCCAGACTACGAAGTTTGAGGCTACGTCTAGTCTGTCCTAATCTCTTACCCCGTTCACTGCCATTTTGCTGCTCCTCTTTCGACTCTTCTGAGTCTCTATACTCCCTCTTGGAAGTTCTTGGTGTGACTCCCTCTGACCCTCGATTTCCCTCTTGGAAACTCCTCTGCCAATGTCAAGATGCCCCCACTCCAATCGTTAGTGCAATTGCACCACTGATCCGGATTTCTTGGCTAGAAATCCTTGGTAGCAACTCCCTCCTCCTTGGTCTTGCCCTGTTAGGTATTGTTTTGACCACAATACCCCACCAACTTCACTCTGCAACTTACCCACAGCCTCCTATGCTCTAGCAAACTGAAGGTTAGAGCCTCTAGGCTCTGCGCAATCCCGACACTAGCAAAATCCACACCTCCTGGCCACGGGCGTCAATCCTTCTTGACTAAGAAAGGTGATTGGGCATTGCGTAGGTCAAGTCTGCTCCTCTATGCTATTGCGCTGATCCTCTTCCCGGTTCGAACTAATGACGCAGGTACTGCATCACCCCTTCCTTGCTGCTTTTTCGCTAGGAACAACTTCTGTCACTCGGGACAACTGTTTTTGTTGTTGCTGCTCTGCGCGACTAATGTCCTCAATTATCCTGTGATCTGCAACCTGGCTCTGATACCGTCCTGGAATTTCTAAGTCTAACTGTTAGAAATCGTTCTTGTACTTTCTGATTTATTTCTTCCTTCTTGTTCTGTTAATTAACAAGTTATTTACCATGTAAATACATAAAATAAATACAAGTACAGTCTCAACACATACAGATCATCAACTGAAGGAAAAGCAAGCACACAAGTGACACCGTTAATTTTGGACTAATATCCCCGGAAAAACCCAATGCGGGAAAACCGTGCAGCTATTTGAGGGTTTTATTATTAAGTAGTTTCAGAATACAATCTGGGTGCCAGAAATGGCTCACCCAACATAGAATGCCCTCGGCAGTAGTACCTCTCAGTTGGAGACAGATATTAGCCTCAATCTGCCCCATGAAATCTCCTAGCGTCAGCCTCTAGGGTCTGCGTCAGCCTCTTTGGGCCAGTGTCTGCCTTTGCGTCAACCTCTTTGGCCCAGCGTCAGCGTCTCTGGGCTCTGCGTTAGCCTCTGGAGCCTCTGCGTCTCACACGCTGGCCCTCCTCAGGCTCTGTGGAGCTCCTGGCTTGCCTCTGCGTGGCCTCTGGTTGCTTCTACATGGCCTTTAGTTGGCTTTGCGTCAACCCTCTCCCGACTTCTGTGCTGATGCTCCCGGTACTATCTCTGCCTCTCTGCTACTGCATTCACTGCCCCTCAGCTGCAACTCTGATCACTCCTTCGATTTCCTCAGCAAGCCTTGCCCCAGAAAATCGAATTCTTGATCAACTCGGTGTGTTCTCCATGTGACCCTCAAGCCTCCTCTTATACTTTTCTTGTTGACAATTCAACAGCCGAGATTAAGTCCCTAATCAACATCTAAGATTAGATCTGGCTTGATCCATGACTTTTGGACCATTCTAACTCAGTTTTATATTAATTCACATTAATATTTTATTTTCCCTAAGTTTAGACTTAGGGACTCCATTAAAAATATTAATTATTTTAATATCTTCCAAATTGGTTAGATTCCGCCCAAAGCATTTCTGGGTATTGGAGATCTCATGTGTTTTAGCCTCTCCACCAATTTTCATGGCTAGAGCACATCCGATGCTACCCCAAATCAACATCTACCAAGTGGTGTGTATTTTGTGGGAAGGTGGCCCCCGCATTCCACTAAGAAATAAAAGGACTTCGACCCACTTTTCCCAAGTGCCGCTCCAAAAATTACTTTAGGCCCCAAAATTACAAAATTAACAAAATTGGGTTTTCCCTTTATCAAAATATTTAGGAAGGGACATTACAACATAATGATAATTTTAACCCTAAATTTTGTCACACAAAGATTGGGTAGGTTGCATAGATGAAGGGAAACCTATTACTAGTTATTTATTCAACATGAGTTTGGGGATAGTTTCATGAGGTAGAAAGAAGAGACCTGTTACCATAAAATATCGCAGGTCCAATGCAAAGCCTCACTGGGTGGGGCCAGATCTTATGGCAACAAGAGAATTGGTTGCCGCTATCACTTGAACAAACTTTCTCCTGCTCTTTAATGGCTTTTGACCAATGTTGCGAACATCAGCATCGGGATAAAATCGGCAAGGGTTCAGAAAGCCAAAAAATCTTAAAAATCAGGAAAAAATCAATAAAAATCGACAAACATAGACAAAATCAAGGTACCATCAAAATATCGGTAAAAATTGGCTAACATCGGCTAGGCCAAAAAATCGTAATTTCGAGATAAAATCGGGATGTTTGCAACACTGCTTTTGACCACCAGGGAGGCTTTCCTAGATCACTTAAAGGGTATTCTAATGCTATGGCTTAAGGGGATGTATAAGAGGTCTGTAATATGGCCCACTGTATCGGCAAAACCTAGAGAGGCCTATATGTTCTATACCAAGGTTCAAATACTATTGCCTAGACCAAAGATAAGGCTACTGTACGTTTGGGTTTGATTGTTATGCAATAATAAGGTACACAATGTGATATAGCAACCAGGAAAAGGTGTTCCAATGATAATCAACAACAAAGGAACACATGCTTTCGAACAAAGACTAGGGTTGGGTAGGAAATTGATTTTTATGGCATGAAATATATGCATAAACAATAAAAGAGGGATGATGTGAGCCCCAAATAAGGAAGATTAACTATGCACATTGCACTATGCTAGATTTTTCCCTTGTATGATTTATAGAGAACTTCATAAACTTAAAGTTACAAACATCCAACCAAAATTCACTTTTATGTAGAAGTTTGCCCTAAAAACACTAGTGGCTAAACTTAGATGTCTAGGAATGGGAAAAAATGAAGAAAATTAAAGTCTTATGGATGATCAACACAACTAAGATTAATGCCTAATCCTACAAGGGTTTAATGGAGTCTTCTAGGGATAAATTCCACGAGAAATGACTTTAATGGAGTAAGGGGGGATGGCTAGGGCATCCACTTTTAAATCCCTAACTATTTCTCTCGTAAGGGGAGAAATTAAATATAGGGAATGCATAATCAGAGTTCCCCTATAGGCCTTCCGAGAACAATTTTGCTTGTAATAATGTAGCAAGATTTCAACATAAATAAGCATTTAGTCCTAACAAAAATAGAAAACCCTAATTAGAAAAATATGCAAAATATCAATGATAATGCATTTAACTTAGAAAATCCTTACAAATAAGCACTTTTAATCCTAGAAAAACATTGCCATGCAAAAGATCGATTCCTCAAGAAATTCGCACCATAGAAGATCACATCTTGCACATTGTAGCGAAAAAGACTAATTTGCTCTCTTTGAAGAGAAGAGTGAATGTGTTGCGATGAAAATGAAATGAGGGGGAGTCTCTATTTATATGAGACTTATCTCCCTCATTCTACAATAATACAATTAAAAAGCCCCAAGCACAAGTTTACTTCGAGTTTTCCACAAGAGAGAGGTTACAAGCCAACCTCATAGCTCAAAAACATAACAAAAGGTGCCAAAATGCCTACACATGTGGTAGAAAATGCCTCCTTCACTATGATGCTATCCTCCAAATGAGCTCTAGATGCCACAAATAAGTGCCAAATAGGCTAATGAGTGCTCCATACTCTAAAGAGTAACTCCGTGTCCATGGGAATGGCTCCAAATCAAGATGCCATCACCAAGGTACCCAATGTCTTCCTCTAAAAGGGCAATAGGGGTGATGTGGTACTCTTCTAATCAAGCATTGGGGCCAAATAGTGATGTGAAACCCCTCCCTTGTCATCTTAAGGATAACCATAATCATCCGGTCTTTAGAACAAGTAATGCTCATCAAACAATGTCGAGGCCATGTTGGGGGCGTCTTGGGTGCACTTGCCACATCATTTATAAATCCAACACCAGGATTTATTGGCTCAATGTTTCAACATCTGGGGTTACCTTAGAGTGTCAAGTACCATGTGGAGTCATCAAGTAACCCAATGCTCTACTTTGGGTGGGCAATTATGCATCAACATGGTCATATCTGCTCTTTGGAATGAGTAAAACGACCTTTGGTATGTTGCTCAATGGAGTGATAATCATGTCTTCAAAGGGCTCTGCTGTTGTGACAATACCACTTGACAAAACCCTCTTAAGATAAAGTGAAATTATCAATCATTATGGACAATAACCATAAATGCATCATAGTGGACAATACGTAATGTTGGGGGCATAATAGTACTTCACACAAAGCTCATTTTCAAATGTCTAACTAGATCAAGTCTCGTAAACAGGTGACCTCGTTATGTTAGGGATTGTTAGATGGATAACCCTATTAGGGGTTTCCATCCCCCAAGGCGAAGTGACATGTCCCAAGTTAGCCCATCAATCCAGAGGTGTCTGTGAGAATGATGTTTGTGGAGTGGGATAGGCTTCACGACAATGTGCCATAGCGAAGTGACCAACTAATGGAGGTCCAACATCTTGAGTGTATAGATGTAAGGAGGGAGCAAACATAGAGGCATGAGTTACTCCCTTCCTTAGCCTACTTTTTCCAACCCAATGGTCCGCTTTTTTCTTCTTTATGATTTGCTTTGGTTTAAGTGCATAGCTCAGGGGTCCAGGCTTACATATTGAGATTTTTCATTATTACCCCTTAAAGATGACTCGATTTACCATTCATTAGGGTTTGGACAATATAAGAGTTCCTTTTATAGATGAAGCATTATGTGCTTGAGGAACTAGGTGACGGTTAATGAAGGAGGTAGAACTCATGCTAGGATTTTACCCATGCTCTAATTAAATGTCCCAGCCATCTTTTGCATTTTGTCTTTTTATTTCAGTGTGGCTTTCTTATGTTTTTACCTTTCTTTAGCTGCATCAACTCCAGGGTAGAGTTTTCGGCCCATACTCAAGGATGGCGATGAAAAAGGTTTTCCGGCCCATACTCAAGGATGACGATGAAAGGGTGCCATTTCTCATGGTCAGTGACCACCTACCCGAAGAATGGAGATGAAATAACGGAAGAGATGGAAAGTGGTAAGTATGAAATATCATGGACATGCTGTCTCAATTAGAGCCTCCCCAATAGTGCCTTTCCTAAAACCCTAAGGCCTTACAAGAGGTCCCATTGGACTAGAGAAAGACTAACCTCTGAGGTGAAGTGAGGAAACAAGAATACAGTCAAGATCGCTCAATCATCCAATTTGCCTCTTGATCCAAATTAGTATGCCCATAATATTAAGTGAAAGCACATTATTGCAAAATGGTTAGAGTCCCTTTGGATAGATGACCCAACTTCCTTCAAGAAGGAATATCGGATGGAAGAGAGAAATCTGGTTGGAGCAATAAGTGGAGGATCTTGTTATCATGTTATGTGCTGATCAAATAGTGCTGCTGGCTGGCTGGCTGTCCAAGGAGGAGAAAATTTTTCCCCTATGGGTTACCCACTTTTTGGTGGGTAAAATGACCAGCCCTTGCATTGTCATAGCCAAAAGCATTATCCAACTGACAAATAATGTTTTGTTCATGCTGTGGCCAAGCACATTGAGGTTGGTCACCATGACATCAGAGAGCAAGTGGAGACGAAGTAGATCAAATTGATATATTGCAAACCTCCAATCAATTAGCGTATATTTTCACCAAGGCATTATGCAGGGACAAGTGTGGAAGGTTCAAACTTCAGAGAGATGCTTGACGTGAAGGGAAAAAAATGTCTATTTGTGGGAGTGTCAGGCATTAATGCCCATTTTGTATATTGTTTGCTATGTCAATAGTGCGACATTAGCATTTGAAACATCTTGTGCTGAAGATAATATTTAGGAAACTTGCTAAGTAGATTGAGTAAATATAGTGCATGCAAATTTGATGAATAAGACATGCACACAGTTTGGATGAACTGCAGTTAGTGAGTATAAGGTACTATCAATGACAAGCATTAAAAATACTGGCTATTTAGATTCGCTTTTTTAAGCAACTGATCAAGTTTGCTGCATGTGAGAGAGGTTATTTTTGAAAAAACAGTTTATTTTAGGCTCAGGCTAGATTCATTTAAAGCTGAAGATCTATTTTTATCTTCAGTACAAAATTTCAAACAATTTTTATTGATAAAAAATATGTTATTGTAAGTGAAGGAGACAGTTCAATTGGGAAAACCTATATGGTGTCCGCTCTTTCTTTCATCTAATTCTAATTAAATTTATCACCCAAAACACCCAAGTTATTCATTTATTTATATCTTCTCTAGTAGATCTAGAAGCTATTCATACATGACAACTTGAGGTATAGCCTCAGGTTAGTTAAGAATATAACCCTGTATCAGTTACTACAATAACATAATCCTATCAGATAAGATAAGGATAATTTGATTAATGACCACAATGACCAAGAAAAAGGTCATTGGGACTATAAAATACATTCAGTCATCTATAGACTATGAGAGTATAAAAATGTTGAAATGATTACTAAGTCTGAACAAACAGAAAAAATAATAATCAAACATTAGTTTTGGTCATAACTCTTCAATATCTGCATGATGGAAGATATAAACTAGTTAGAAGATTATTTATTCAACATTGTTACAGCAGCTTCATTGATATGAAAGGAACCCTTCAATCACAGAAAAAGGTTTTCAGGTGTGAATCTTTTTAATGTCATGAAAGTTATTAGCATTCCGTTATTTTAGTTTTCAATAATTTATACAATATTTCTCGTGTTGGTCATTCCTCTTACTCAAAAGCATACAATGATTAGCATGGAATATGTTTGATAATAGGTATGACATTCCAACACCAACAAATTGGGGCATACGCATCGTGCCTGAAAAGACTGCTTTTGTTGTGGAGCGATTTGGGAAATATGTCAAGACTCTTGATGCAGGCATTCACATCTTGATACCTTTTGTTGATCGTATTGCCTATGCGCATTCTTTGAAAGAGGAAGCTATTCCTATTCCAGATCAATCGGCAATTACAAAAGACAATGTCAGTATTTCCATTGGTGGTGTGCTTTATGTGAAGGTAATAAATTTCTTTAGATTATAGTTTTCTCACTTATTTCCGCTCCGGCAGCATGATAATGCTATCTATTAATATAAAATTTAAATCCTTTACAGGGCATGGTCTTTGGTATATGATGAATTTCTTTATTGTAGCTTTTCTAAAGTAAGCCATGTAACATTAAGGAGCTCTGTATAGGAAAATTATGGTCATCTTGTGGCACCTTGTATATACTTCTATCAGTGGTTCATGTCTTTCTTTAGTACTTGGAAATCATGAAACTTCTGAATTGATGAATGTCAACATCAAAGCAATTGAGTTTTATAGTGACATATCCTTCATTGATGCATGCAACATCAAGGATCTCTGTTACAGGAGAAGTATGGTCATTTTGTGGCACCTCATATATACTTCTACCAGTAGCTTGTGTTTTTCTTTAGCACCTGGAAATAATGAAGCTTCTGAATTGCTGAGTGTCAACATCAAAGCAGTTAAGTTTTATATTGACAATTACTTCATTGATGTTGTTACTGCAGATTGTTGATCCTTTTAGAGCATCATATGGTGTTGAGAATCCCATTTATGCTGTTATTCAGCTTGCACAGACAACCATGCGCAGTGAACTGGGTAAGATCACATTGGATAAAACATTCGAAGAAAGAGACACTCTCAATGAAAATATTGTGGTAAGTTCATTTTTTACGAATTTTTGTCATAGCTCTGATGCAGAAGTGGTTGGGAAAATTTTGCTATTCTTGGACAGTGGAAGCTTTGGTTTATAGTAAAACATTACAATTAAGCTTTCCAATTTTTTTGCTCAAGCAAATTAGGCTTAGAATGTGACAATTTTTTGCTGTTAAATTTATCAGACCACGAATAGTCACAAAATTGTTCAATTCCATTTCTGAGCTCGAGCCTGGTATGCCTGGGTATATATTTCTCAGGTTACTATTGCTTTGACAGACATAAGTGTGCAGTGGTGCAGCATCATGATTTATTTGTTGTTACATAGGCTTTGGTATTTGTAGCTAGACTTGGTGTTAATAACAAGCTTATGGAAACAAAAAGCAATAATAGAGACTGCATATTTAAGGAGAGAGATACTATCCCCTATTTAAGGATGTGGCAAACATTATCAAAATAAGATAAGACATGATATGTAACAATCAATATGTTAGGATTTCTAATAGTAAATACAGTATTATGTAACAAAGTATTGTGAAGAATGTCATTAGTTCTAATATCTATTAATGACTCACGTTAGCTATAAGTTGGTTATAGGAGTGGTGGTTTAATAACTTATTACATGTCTTATAGAAGAAACCAATGTTCATGTATTCGATGACTCAATTGACAACAAAGTCACAATGCCATCCATAAAAAAGCACTGGCAATGCCCTGAAGCTGAAAAATTTCATTAGGAGAGAGTGCCAATGGCTACCCTAAGGAAGATTGATTCACACAATATTAAGAGGAGTAACAACAGGCAACCTGTCACACTGGAGATTTAGGACAATCACAAAAGTTAAAACAAAACAAATGGAGAATGCTACATTGTCCTATGTATAAAACAAAGATTCCAACAATAAATCTGGGTAGAGTCATGTGTTCTAACTGCAAGGAGGATGTGGCAACATCATCAAAATAAGATAAGACAGGATATGTGACACTCAATATGTTAGGATTTCTAATAGTAAATACAATATTATGTGACAAAGTATTGTGAAGAATGTCATTAGTTCTAATATTTATTAGTGACTCACTTTAGCTATAAGTTGGGTATAGGAGTGGTGGTTTAATAATTTATTATATGGCTTATAGAAGAAGCCCATGTTCATGTATTCAATGACTCAATTGACAACAAAGTTACAATGCCATCCATAGAAGAGCACTGGCAATGCCCTGAAGCTCAAAAATTTCAATAGGAGAGAGTGCCAATGGCAACCCTAAGGAAGATTGATTAACACAATACTAAGAGGAGTAACAACAGGCAACCTGTCACACTGGAGATGTAGGACAAATACAAAGAAAAGTTTAAACAAACCAAATGGAGAATTATACATTGTCTTATGTATAAAACAAAGACTCCAACAATGACTTTGGCTAGAGTCATATGTTCCAACTGCAAGGAGGATGTTAAGTTCCACATGTGAGGTATTACATGAGTATTGTAGACAGAATCAAGGGCTTTTATGAAAGTCTCATTAGTGGATACAGTTTATGTACAAAGGCCCTAATATAGTCATAGAATGTGTTAATACTAGAATGCAACCATACATTTTAGAGAACAGTAACCTTGGTCCAGAAAAAGAGACAGGTGAAAGAAGTCCGAGGACAAACCTGGCTTTAGAAGAAATTTGCACACTTAGAAGTCCACATGTGAGACAAAACGAAACTTCTCGAGGAGAACTGAATAGAAAGTCACCTATAAAACCAAGGCATTATAAATCTACAACATAGGAGCTGTAGTTTCTGAAGGGCATACCTACATGATTATGCCATATGATATGATAACATAATTATATCAATGTCCAACAAATAACCACAAAAGTAGGTCAATAATGGGATTGCTGAGTACAATGATGTTGATACAAGTAGGAGTACCAAAAGGTCTCCTATATAAAGAACAAGAATTAATGTAGATACTAGAAACATAATGTTTTTATGCTAAAACATGGAAAATTCTAGACTCCAAGTGCGGGCAGCCACATAAAGGAGCCAGGGACTAGATCATGATTCACTAGATTTAAATCTATTTCTTTTAACACTCGAGGCTGAATGAATAAAACTCAAAATAGAATGGTGCCCCAAGGGAGAGCTGGGGGAAGATTTAGACCCTATGTTGCGCTGTTGCTGGGAACAAGTAGCCTGTTGTTGGTGTTTAGGTGATCTCAATTGCCTGCTGGTAAGATATCTAGTTTGACAATGTCTTTATGGTCTTTGGGGAAGGGGAATGGTCCCTGTTGCCTCAAAATATTAAGGTCTTGTGAGGGTGTTCACAAGACAAGGGCCAGACCAAGGGACAACACTATGAGGTGGAGGCCCACTGTCACCACAGCTCACCACCTTCTGTTGTTTATATGGAAGAATGTAACTAGTGTCGGTCTTCTTAATTGTATTTGAGTCATTGATGTAATGTATTTATCAAAAGATTTTTGTTTGTTTGTTTGTTCAAGAAGGATTGACTAATTAAAGCATGAATTTCATGCTTGGGTCAATGGTCAATAGTTCGAAGCACCCATTGTGTGCTCTAGGGTTTATATCTTGAGTCAAGGTCATAGTCATGATGTAAAAGACCCTTCATGGGCACCTTAAGTCAAAGAAGAAAAATATTTTTATGTCAAAAAGGACGACTCCACCAAGTCAGCTCCCTCTCCTATATGTCGGCCTGCCTATCATACAAGTTGGCTTCATGAAGAATTTGGCCAGCTCAAAGGGACTATAAATAAGGATGAAACTCGACCTCTTTGACACACTCAATCAAGTGATTCAAGTCTGCAATTTGGGTAGAAAAAAAAAGATGCGAAGTTGAGAAGAAGAAGAGACAAATCATAAGCATGAAAGAAAGGATATCTGAGGTATTGTTTCTGTCACACGTGCTACTACAAGTCTGAGATATCTAAGACGTTGCAGGTCCGAGAAATTGCTAGACAAAGTTGCACTTGTTGATTCTCTATTGAAGGCTGACTTGGTGGAGGAGATCTCTTTGTTGAGTCTAAAAGGGCCTTGGTTGTCTAATCTGATTTGAAACTATTAGTGGAAGGGTTTGACTGGGTTTTCCCTTTCATAGGGTTTCTGCCCTGGCTGAGTGCCTATATCTTGTGTCCTCTTTTGTTCGTGATCTTCATTGTTTGGCATTTGCCTTGATGAAAATAATATAATAATTTGAAAGAGGAACTGTTAATTTTAGATAACAGTGGTATGTTTACGCTTAAGAGCAATTTACTTCA
Source organism: Pinus tabuliformis (assembly GCA_031772625.1). Classification (NCBI taxonomy): domain Eukaryota; kingdom Viridiplantae; phylum Streptophyta; class Pinopsida; order Pinales; family Pinaceae; genus Pinus; species Pinus tabuliformis. The sequence continues at coordinate 94,662,074 of CM062805.1, read as the reverse complement.
ATTTTTTTTATTAGCCCAATATTTATTTCCAGATTAGTAATCACATTAACATGACAGTAAATGCAGATAAAACATAAATAAAAACAGTAGAAGATAAGCCAAGACAAGAGGACACAAGATGTGGCGCATGCTAGGGACAAACCCCAATGTGGGAAACCCTTTGATCAATTCTTCTTATTATTCTTCAAAAGTTCAGCAGAGAGAGAGAGAGTACAATATACAAAATTCACTTGCCCAATCAAAGTCAAATCTGTCCAGTCAAACTGCAGTCACAGGAAGCCCTAACCAGAAAGTCAACGCTGGTCAACGTGGCAGAATTTCTCTTCCAAATCAGCTTGGTCAAACCCAGTCCACTTGGCCTCCAACAGCAGTCCAAATCAGCTCAAAACAGTCCAGAAAATATCAGTCAAACTTGGTCAATGCAGAGTCAAACCTGCAGTCAACTTCCTGCAGTCAACACTGGTCAAACAACTCAAAATGCCTCGATTTCTGTGCCCAGAAATGCGGCCTGCCCAAACAGAATATTCCCCAAGAAAAACGCAGTCAAACTTGGTCAACTACTGCCCGGTCAACGCTGGTCAAACCCTCCTGCAATTCGGTCAATGCCCAAAACAGAAAATTGCAGATTGTCCTTCTCACGTGTGGAGAGAGAGGTTGCCCAGAAATGCATACATCAAATCAGATGAGAGAGAGAGATGTGTGAGAGATGAGTGTCCAAATGAGGTAGATGCTCCTCCTATTTATATGCAACGTTGAGGATGAATAGACATGTCTTTTGGGCTTTTGAGCTTACATTAGTTAGCTGGCCGACCTTGACAATTTGTCCATAAACGAAATAAATTCATAATTCCATTTGTACATGTCAGGACTCAGAATGAGATGATCTTTAGATCAATCCTACACCTCTCGGAAAGAGGAATCCAATAAAAATATCAGCTGCATCATATGAGCTGTCCAAGGTGGAGTTCGGCCCTAGTTGCCAAATTTAACACTCCCTCTCAACTAGGGAGAAATCCACCTGTCAATACATCTGACAATCTGTACCATCTCTGACATCCCTGCTTTGTTCTACTTTGCTCTACTCTGCTCTATTGAACGATGAAGAAATAATGAAGAAGAAATGATCGAGAATGTGTCATACCATTCTCCACTGACTCGAAGTTAGTGTCCAATAATTAAGAGTGTATCATACTACTCTCCACTGACCCGAAGTCAGTCTCCATTGATCCCAGATCAATATCAAACATCTTAGCATAGGGAGTACGGTAGTACATGATGCGTCCATCGGTAGTACTATGGTCGCTATCCTCATTTCCCTACTCATTGGCCAGATGAGAGGTACTTCCCATGAGTCCCAGACTGCATGGGTAGGATGTATCAGCAGGAGAAGGTGAACCACTCATCCTGCTCATATGCCATAGGAGAAGGTGAACCACTCATCCTATGCATATCTCAACTATCACAGGGGAAGGTGAACCACTCATCCTATACATCGTGTACCACTAGGGGAAGGTGAACCACTCACCTTGTGGTCGTTCATCGCTCCAAGAAGTACCCCATGCCCCCTGGAGCTCCTAGAGCTCAATATCCAAATCAAACGGGACCCTAATAAGAGGGTCTCTCCACAACTCCCAGTCGTTCACGGAAGGTTAAGAATTTGACCTTCCCTAGGGGCTTCGTAAGAATATTTGCGACCTGATCATCAGTCCTAATGTGGTGGAGCCTTATTGCTCCCTGTTGTACCATATTCCGGATAAAGTGGTACCTGATATCAATATGCTTGGTGTTGATTTGGGGTAGCATCGGATGTGCTTCAGCCACGAAATTTGGTGGAGAGGTTGGGGCACATGAGATCTCCAATATCCATAAAGGGTTTGGGCAGATTCTAAACAATCAGGAGATATTAAAATAATTAATATTTTTAATGGAGGTGTATTAATATGAATTTGTGTTAGAATGGTTCAAAACTCATAGATCAAGCTAGATCTAATCTTAGCCGTTGATTAGGGACTTAATCTCAGCTGTCGATATGTCAACAAGAAAAGTGTAAGAGGAGGCTTGAGGGTCACTTGGAGAGCACACCAGAGTGATCAGTGATTCTATTTTCTAGAGTGGGGTTTGCTAAGAGAGATAGAATCAGTGATCGGGAGAGCAGCTGAGGGGCATTGAGTACAAAAAAATAGAGCAGGGCCAGAGGAGTGCCGGGGAGAGCAGCGCAACTGCCAAGGAGAGTGACGCAGAGCCAGCAAGGGCTCACGCAAGGTCATGCAAAGGCAACCAAGTGCTGTGCAGAGCACCAGAGGGGCTAGCGTGTCTGACGCAAAGGCCTAGAAAGCTGACACAGGACCTCTTGGGCTGACGCAGGCCAAGAAAGGCTGGTGCAGGGCCAATGTGAGACAAAGAGGGGCTGACGCAGTCCAGATTGGGCAAACGCTGGGGTTGTAGAACAATTTTGTGCTGAGGAGCTGCCGAAAGGATTTTCCGGGGTTTCAGCCAGGAGATTTCTCTCAAACTGTGAGGTATAGCTGCTAAGGAAATTCTTTGTTGGGTAGGCCAGTTTCGGCACCCAGATTGTACTCTGATATTGCTTAATAAGAAAACCCTCAGATAGCTGCACTGGTTTTCCCGCATTGGGTTTTTCCGGGGACATTGGTCCAAAAATAATGGTGTCATGTGGTGTGTTTGTTCTTGTTTCTTTTAGTTGTTGATCTGTAATATGTTGAGCATGCACTGGTGTTTATTTTCAGTATTTACTTTGTAAATAACTTGTTAAAGAAAAATAACAAGTAGGTAGGAATAAATCAGAGAAAGTGCATGAAGGGTTTCTAAACTAAGTAAACTTAGAAACTTCAACACTTGGAGCGGTCATGAAACAAGGGATTCTCAGAAAGACGAATCCCACTTTGGTTGTCGCAGAAGATCACGGTGATATCCAACACATGTCCAAACAACTCACTAAAGAGCTTCCTCAACCAAACAGCTTCACAGGAGGCCGTATTAGCAACAATATATTTGGCCTCAACGGTGCTCAAAGCAACCGACTTTTGCTTCCTGCTCATCCAGGATATCGAAGCTAAACCTAGAGAGAAACAACATCCCGATGTGCTTTTACGATCCACCACATTGCCAGCCTAGTCAGCATCAGAATAACCATGGAGCCTCACATTCCCAGCAGTGTATATTAGTCCATAGGTGATTGTGCCTCAGAGATATCTCAAGAGATTCTTGGCAGCAATCCAGTGTATGTGAGGAGGCTCGACCATAAACTGATTCAATGTATTCACTGCAAAACATATGTCCGGATGAGAGTTCACTAAGAACATCAGGGCCCCCACGAGTTGACGATACTCAGAAGGATTTCCCAAATCGAGCCCAACAACACTTTTAAGTTCCATTGGAGTAGTCACAAACTTGCAGTCCACCATCCCAAATCTTTTAAGTAGCTTCACAATGTATTTTCCTTGAGAAAAAAAAAATCTCACCTGGCTTTTGCCAGACCTCCAACCCTAGGAAATAATGCATCAGTCCTAGGTCCTTCATCTCAAATTCGGAAGCCAACTCCCTCTTACATTGATGAATAAGAGGGTTTGCACTTGTCAGAAAGAGATCGTCCATATAAAGTACCAAGATGAGAGGTCTGTCATTCTCAACCTTAAAGTAAAGGTTCAGATCGACTTCACTTCTTGTAAAACCCAACTTCATCAGATAGTTGTCGTTCCTCTCATATCAAGCTCGGGGAGCTTGCTTCAACCCATAGAGGGCTTTGTTCAATCTTGTTAAAATTGGAAACTAGGGCCAAACTCCATGTGGGTCATCTTATTAATGGAAGCTGATATTTTTCTTGGATCCCTCTCATCGAGAGGTGTAGGATTGATATAAAGATCATCCAATTCCGTTAAGTGTTCATGGAGATATGAATTTATTTGTGTTATGGGACAATTCGTCAAGATCGGCCAACAACCAAATAAACCCCACTTGTGCTCAACGTTTTAGTATAAACAGAGGTGGCCTTCAAGTCATTTCAACACACGTGGGATCTCTTCCTCTCTACTTGTCTTTGGGTTTTAGTAGGAGGAGAATCCTAAGGGATAAACGCTGCCCTAATCCAGAGGGCAGAAGCCGGAACTGCTGGGAATAGCCGGAATTGCCGGAACTGCCAGAACTGTCGGGAAAAGCCGGAACTGCTAGGAACTGCTGGAACTGCTGGAATTGCCAGAATTGTCGGAATTGCCGGGAACTGCCGGAACTGTTGGGAATAGCCAGAATTGCCAGAACTGCCGGAACTGCTAGGAACAACCGAAACTGTTGGGAATAGCCGGAACCGCCGGGAACAGTCGGAACTGCTGGGAATAGTCGGAACAATCGGGAAAGTTGACGGAGAGGGTAGAAGCCAGAACTACCGGAACTGCCGGGAACAGCCGAAATTGCCGAAATTGCTGGAACAGCCTAAGCATCTGTCTCCGAAGGAGAGTAACATGCAAGGGACAACTAACTAACATTGGGATAGTTGTATGGTACTTAGCATCAAATACCCAAGAATGCAATGTTACAGCTAGCATGCAAGGGACAACTAGCATGCAATAGCAAGTATGCAAAGGACAGCAAGCATGTTAGGGACAACAAGCAAGCTAGGGACAATAAGCAAGCAGGATGCAGCCAACACATAGGTCAGTATGGCAACATGTTGCAACAATGGCACATAATCCAGTACAGTGATGGGTACAATCATGATTAATGAAGCATGATGAGATGCAGCATAGTGATGATGGGTGCAACGTGGTGCATCACGATGAGGTGTAGCATGATGACGAAATGCAACACAATGATAGGTGAAGGAGTCACCTTGGAGAATTAGTTGAAGCAAGATGTCTTCAACTGATCTCATGTATCATGTTCTTAGAGATGATCTATGCTCTTATCTAGATAAGTCAAAGTGTTGACTTTCGTTGTAAACGTACTATCTCTCTCTCTCTCTCTGCTGAACTATTGAAGAACATATAAGAAGAATTGATCAAGGGTTTCCCCACATTGGGGTTTGTCCCTCGCTAGCGCCACATCTTGTGTCCTATTGTCTTGGCTTGTCTTCTGCGATTTATGTTTATGTTATGTCTGCAATTTACTTTAATGTTGATGTGATTGCTAATTTGGAAAATATATTGAGCTAATTGTGAAAATTGAAATAAATTGCTCTAAGCATAGAACACACCTAAAATTAACATGGTATCGGAGCTGAGGTGAAGACAATGCCCAAGCAAGAGTGAAAAGAGCAATCACCGAAGACAGTTGGGAAAGGACTAAAGGATCAGTGGATTCCTCATCCCTCTTCAAATTCAGCGAGGGTGAAGTCGAAGCAGAGAATATTATCATAATAGCGCAATAGAAGTTTTTGATGGCCTACCTAAAGATCACTTCATTGGGAAGTCCAGATCTAAGGGTGGAAGGAAAGGTAGATGCCTTGGTTGCAATAAGTTCGGCCATTATGCGAAGGAGTGTCCAAATGGCAGAGACACATCTCTTGATGAAGATAACAATCATTCCAGGGACATCTTCAATGATCAAAGGAATGACAGGTAATGCAGGTCATCAAGGAAATGGCCGACTCTTCAAAGAAAGCAAGGAACCCCAGGTATGAAGAATCAAATGTTGTTTTTGATAAGATAAAGAAGCGTTATCTTGTATTGGCCCTCTCCTTCAGATTCTTTGGGAATCTGGCTTATTGATTGTAGTGCTTCAAGGCACTTCATCGGATAGAAGGGTGCACTCTCTAATTTGATAGAGATGGAAACAATTGTGGGATTATACTTGGAGCCGATGCCACCTATCTCGGAAAGGGTGTAGGGAATGTTACCCCTCAATTGAATGAGGGTAACTCGATTCATTTACAGAATCTCTTTTATGTACCTTATCGCAAGAAGAACCTAGTGTCCATTTTAGCAATGGAAGTCAAAGGTTACGAGGTGGCACTCATCGATGGAAAGGTACGTGTTTGAAAATAGAATTTTCAAAGATGTTTTTGAGTTCAGGGTTGTATCAAGTTGCAGGAAGTCCACTAGGGACCATGTCCATTGACACATAGCACTACAGGTCTGTGAGTCAGATGGTGACAGGGATGCCTGAATTCAAAAAGAGCATGAAAATACATGTCTGAGATGTATTGAAGGAAAATCTTACAAGGGGACCATTCCCCTCATGTAGCAGGTCCACAAGTTTGGAACAACCCGAGTGGTTTGAGATTGATCATCAAGAATCTCACGTACACAGGTGGAAGAAAGCCCTCTATGGCTTGAAGCAAAACTACCCGGGCATAGTATGAGAGGATTGATAGTTGTCAGATGAAGCTGAGATTCACTAAGAGTGAAGCCGATCCAAACCATTGTTTGAAGGTTGTGGATGATAGACCTCTCATACCAGCACCTTATGAGGACGATCTATTTCTGACAGGTGCAGACCCTCTTATTTGCAGAAGTAAGAGGGAGTTGGATTCCGGATGTGGAATGATAAACTGTAAGCCTGTGACTACCTCGAGGATCTTAACTTTCAGAAGTTATATGGTAGTGATGTCGGACCAGATTTGGGAAATGCCTCGGAGTTTCATAAACTAATTTGCGTTGATGTTCTTGGTGAACTTCCATTCAGATATATGTTTTGCAGTTAGCATGGTGAGCTCATATTTGGTTGAGCCTCACTGGATTGGTGCCAAGAATCTTTTGAGATATCTTCGGGACACAATCTCTCATGGATTGAGATACACTGCCGGAAATATGAAACTGCATGATTATTCGAATGCTGACTGGGCAGGCAGTGTGGAGGATCATTAGAGCACTTCTCAGTGTTGGTTCTCTTTGGATTTTGCTTCGATATCATGGATGAGCAGGAAGCAGAAGTCGGTTGCTATAAGCACCGCCGAGACCAAATACATAGCTACGAGTGTGATCTTGTGTGAAGCTGCATGGTTGCAGAAGCTCTTAAGTGAGCTGTTTGTACACATGATGAATACCAATGTGATTCTCTGTGACAACCAGAGGGGGGGATTCGATTATTGAGGAATCCCGTATGTTAGTGTCAGTTAGTTCAGCCTGTCACCATTGATCAAATATGCTCTTACAAAGTGTTGTTAGGGTGTCAAGTCAAATTTTTGTCATTTCAGTGAGTCTTCAAATAAAAATTTGGTCACTGGTTATTGTGTCTAGGTCACTGTTGCTCCCTTCACTTATTCATGGTCTTCATCACTCATCATGTTCATTGTCTTCTTCGAGGTATCATATCTTCATTTAAATGTCTTGGGTTATGAAATGGTTAAATTCCTCATTTTAGGTCATGGTCTAGGGTTTCACTCCATGTGACGTTATGATACCATATGTCAAAACAAAACATGTCCATCATGTGATTTTGTGGGTAAAGGGAGTTAGCCGCTTAAGGAAAGAAAAATAAAGGTAAAGGTAATATTTAATTTCAAATAAGACAGTGTTGCAGTACACTACCTCGCCTCATCATTCCTCATAGGGACATGTTTGATTCAAAATATGTTTCTGACCAAATGGAGAATAATTTTACAAAAGTGAAATAGGTTTTTGTCCATTATAGTCCAAGGAACAAAAACCTCCTTCAGTTTATGTATAGGTGTTATGATTTGAAAGAAATTCCCAAAATACACTTGCTACGGGAGAGTTAATGCACTTTTGGACAGCTTGACTTCAAGATAGTTTTTCAGGGGTTTGGAGCAGGTGTTGGCAGTTCTTAAGGACTCTATTGTGTAGCAGACATCCTAAGCTTTCCAATGGTATCTTTAGATCGTGATTTGGGTTAGTGAAAGGCATCCAAAAGTGCTTTGCAAGTTGGAGTGTCTCTTTTGTCAGAGAAACCTTGAGTTTTTGGAGTGACCTTGGGAAAATCAAATTTTCTCCCTTATGGAGTGTTCAAATTACATTCTTGAGGTGTCCATCTTATAGCAGACTTCAAGTGCTTTCCAAGGAGCTATCAAGCTCTCAATTTGGAGCAGTTTAAGGCCTCCAAAAGTGGTTTGGAAGATGGCGTTGCGCTTCTGTGAACTGCGCTGCGCTTTGGCGCTGCGTGTAGGAACATTGCATTGCGCGCAGGACAGAGTGCCCAGAAATCTTTCAAAACTCACCCAAATCTTAATTTTTCACTTGCAAGCTTGATTTTATTGACTTATAAGCCAAAGGACAAGTAATTACACCATCATCCTCCATCTTTTCATGGGAAATGCTAGGGTAAAAATGGCCATCATAATTTTTGATCTCCAAAACATGTAAATTGATATCCTACACTTGCACACATGTTTGATGAGTCATTTTGACCAGTTCATTCACCTCCAAACAAAGTTTAAACATTGAAAAAGCAAAACCCTAGCTCATTCCTAGAGTTGTTTTCTTGGTCTCACTTGCAAGCAACAACATCTTTTCACTATTTTCTTCACTCATTTCCATAAGTTTTCAAAGTCATCTCATCTTTCATAAAACCCCTCCCATCATTTTGTCAAAATATCCTACATATCACTTCATTTCCATTCACACCTCACATCTATTTTCACTTCCTGCTGCTAGGACTTTGTGTCATCATGGAGGCTGAATCTTCGCCAGAAAGAAAGAGACAACACAAAGGAGGGAGGATTCTCAGATATGAACCATCATATTGAAACACAATCAACTCCTATCCTTTCATCAACACTACTTTGAGGATGTTCACTGCTTGGAATTTTGCAAAGGATAAGGATACAATGGAGCATGAGTTTGAGCTAATTGATCCAGAGGCTGAGGATCAAACCACAAGCATGAGATAGACTATCAAGGACAAAGACTACCAAATCAAGGAGCTGGCGATAAATTTGGAAAGGGAAAAGTATGTTATATCATTCCTCGAACAGGAAAACAGTCAACTCAAAGCAAAAGAGTTGATCCTAGAAAAGGAAAAATCTAAGCTAATGTAGCAAGTCGGAAAAGGTAAGGAGATAATGACATCAAGCGAGCCTGAAGCATCAGAGGTGAAAGGGAAAGGAAAAGACCAAGAACCAAAGGTCTCAAGGAAGCTTTGCAAAAGGAAAAAAAACAAATATTGCTTAATGAAGACCTTGACCTATAAGAAAGGATTGCCCTAGAGGTACATCAAGATAAAGAATATTGGCTTAACAGGGTGAATGAACACTTAGAGAAGCTCCTGGAGAAGGCAAACAGAGATAATCAAATGCTCAGACACATGGCACATCATTATCAAGCTCAAAACATGATCGCCAATGTCAAAGTGAAACAACTTGAAAACAAGCTCAAGGAGGCCAAAAAAGATCAAAAGGATGAGGGAAACTTGGAGATGCTTGTTGAAGCATCCATGAAGCTATAACAAACTCATTTTTACACCTTCCCTCCAATTTTGAGCCAATTTGGAGCATTTTGATTTTTTGGCAAATTTGGTCTAAATTTAGAAATTTAGCCTTTCCAGAAGCGTAGCACCTTGGCTCTACGCTTTTTCCTCAGGCATCCATTTGAGGAAAGGTCTACATTTTTGGAAAGGTCTTGACATCCTCTAAAAACCCATTTGCCCAGATTTTGCAAAGGTGGCTTAGTTTTGGAGAAAAGTGCAAAAAAGTGGCAAAAAACTAGCATTCTGGACCATTTTTTGACAGGTGTTGCGCTTCTGGAGTGACCTTGGGAGAATGGACTTTGAAGGTCTTCCCATGCTCCAAATTCAAAAATTCAAACTGTTCTGGAAACTAGACTTGAAGGGCTAGTTGACTGTTCTCTCAGATTTGCATTTTGACCCCTGGAAGGCACCTCAAAATCAGCTCAAAGTCGGTGCTGCGCTTCTGCACTTTCTGTGTTTTTATTTGCAAAATTTCACTGTGTAAAATTTCTAGTTTCTAGTCTGACTTGGTCAAAGTCAAGATTCTCTATGTAATGGCACAAGTTACAAGGCTAGGTGATGTAGGCATGAATAAATGTATATCATAGGTTGTTTTTGATGTTTATTAGGCCTCATAAGAGAAGCGAACTCCGAATCAAACTCTTCATGAGGTGTTTGAGTTGCACCTTCTCACTCTCACCTGTTGGTTGAGAGAATCTTGGAGTCAGTTCCTCCACCAAGGAATTCGACTCTTGAAGGTGGGAAAGTGGTCTAGGAGAGTCTATAAGTACTATTTCACTTCAGGAGAAGAGGGTTGAACTTTTTGTGAAGGAGACTTGCATTGTAATCATCTTTCAGCTAATACAGATACAGGTTGCAGCTATTTTCAAGGAACTCTAGCCCAGTGAGTTCATGGTGCTTGTACTTCATTCTTTTTGTTTTCTCATGGTCTAAACATCTTTATCTACATTATATCTCTTCTTTCTATGAATTCCTTGTGATAAAATACTCAAAATTCTTGTTTTTCAAGCTCTGTTATTTGGTTTTCATAGTTATGTGTTTTGTCTTCCTAAGCTAATGAAATCATGTTTATTTATGCTCATTAGTTTCTTCCTCACTATATCCTCTATACTACACTGACAAATACTCAAATTACACCATGGCTTTTGATATCTAGCTCCTTCTTATGTTTGCTCTTGCATTCTCATAGCCTAGACCTACTTGTGGCTCCAAACCCTAAGTTCAACAAATACTTAAAAAACCAAAATTTCACAAACAAGCAAACAAATACACATATCTAGCCTAAAATTCATTTGCTTTGAAGTCATATCACTGATAAGAGACGTAGAGAGATCCCTCTCATGCTCAATAGGGCTAGCTACTGAGTTGAAGTGGTTTGAGGTTACCCTTGTTGATTTCCTTTTCAGTATAGGAGATTGTAAGGACTAACATTTTTGGCGCCGCTGCTAGGGAACGAAAGATCATATCTTCCATGGGAAAGAACGACAAGGATCAGATCTAATTGTTGATGGTGAACAATGATCAGATAGAAGAAAGGCTGTGCATCTTTCACCTGGCGACTCCAGTGTCGAAGAATCCAAAGGTTCAGAATTTTCATGGCGACTCCACTGTTCAAAAACTAGTAGTTTGAAGAACTTCTTGGTGTATTAATTGTTTTCAAGATGGATTCAACTGCTCGAAGGTATGCTCCTATGAATCGAGCTCATATTCTTGGTTTTCCGAATCGAATTCCTTGTATAGATTGGCAAATAGGGCTGCCAAAGTTTAAAGGTCAGGATGGAGAAGATCCTAGTTTGCATTTGGTCAAATTTCATTTTCATATTCACAGATTAAAGGCTAAGTTTCCTGAAGATTGTCTGATGAAGATTTTCATGGCTACCTTGGAGGAAATGGCGAGGAAATGGTATGAGAGTCTACCATCTACTAGTTTATATTCTCTAAAGGATTTTCATTCAGTTTTCTTTCAACATTATCAAAGCTGCAATTTTTCCTTATCAATGATGGATAGCTGTTGTGAGATTTCTGAAAATTTCATTAAATTTCTTGAAAATTCGTATGGGGATGAAGAATGTATGGAAGAAGATATATTAGAAGCCCTTTATGATTTTTCCTCCCAACAAGAATCAACAGTTTCCTCCTTGAATGAAACAGACTGGGATCAAAATAGAGAAAGGCCTACTCCTGATCTTGAAAATGAAAATCACCAAGCCAATGTTGATTTCTATAAAACTCAGTTGTCTCCTCTGTCTGAAGATGAAATTGATCAGCTTTTGAAAAAACATGTTACAGACCAAGTTAAGGCAGGTTTGCAGTGCTCACACAGTCAAGATTGTGTGAGTGAAATTTCTTCCATTATTGAAAATGAAAATCTGGGTTTAAATGATGACAGTCATGAGACTAATGAAACTATACATGAATTTGTTGTGAGTAAGCCAATTTGTGATGTAGATTTCTTGCAAGGAGATCAACTAACAAACACTGTTTTCTTTCATGAAAAGGATAGGGCTGACCTGCTTAATAATCTTGAAGAATGTGTTTTGTTCAAGGATGATTTAGAATATGAAATGGAAGAGTATGAGTCTGAGATAGACAGTATGCCAGAGATAGAATCAGAGTTGCTCATGCTTGAGAAATTTGCAGCCAACACTCAGGTGGCAAAAATCCATATTTCCCTATGCCTTCCTATGGATCAACAACCAAGTATTCTTTTAGATCAAAATGAAAGGAGTACTTGTATTTTTGCTAGATTTCAAGACAAGGTAACATTTCATATTTTTAAGGATCCTTACACTGATTTGTTGTAGCCATCTGGAAAGATGAATTTTCTTGTATTTATGGATCATGAGCACATGTTCAGTGGACACTCGAAGTTGCCTAGCTTTTGTTTGTTCTACCTGCTCAAGGAAAGTACAAGCAGAATTCAAGTAAGTAGCCACTTGCTGGATTGGTTACACTGGAGGGATCATTACACATGATTGTATATACATCTTCAGCAGGTGGGCAGTTATCATCAGGATTTGAAGCCCGAGGTGAAGGCCCTAAGATCCCGATGGTCTGCTGCCATAAGTAAGTTCAGTCAGTATGTTTTTTATAGTCAAGTCAGTCGGTTAGTCAGTCAGTTTTCAGTTTGAGTTTAGTCTTTGCATTATGACTCCATTGCCCAATGGATAAGGCTACTTGGTCTACGGTGTTCTTGACACCTCCAAGGAGCTGCCATCCCTAGTTGGAGCCAATGTTAGTGTTAGTCAGTTCAGCCTGTCACCAGTGATCAAATATGCTCTTACAAGGTGTTGTTAGGGTGTCAAGTCAAATTTTTGTCATTTCAGTGAGTCTTCAAATAAAAATTTGGTCATTGGTTATCGTGTCTAGGTCATTGCTGCTCCCTTCACTTACTCATGGTCTTCATCACTCATCATGTTCATTGTCTTCTTCAACTCTTCGAGGTATCATATCTTCATTTAAATGTCTTGGGTCATGAAATGGTTAAATTCCTCATTTTAGGTCATGGTCTAGGGTTTCACTCCATGTGTCGTCATGATACCATATGTCAAAACAAAACATGTCCATCATGTGATTCAGTGGGTAAAGGGAGTTAGCAGCTTAGGGAAAGAAAAATAAAGGTAAAGGTAATATTTAATTTCAAATAAGACAATGTTGCAGTACACTACCTCGCCTCATCATTCCTCATAGGGACATGTTTGATTCAAAATATGTTTCTGACCAAATGGAGAATAATTTTACAAAAGTGAAATAGGTTTTTGTCCATTATAGTCCAAGGAACAAAAACCTCCTTCAGTTTATGCACAGGTGTTATGATTTGAAAGAAATTCCCAAATACACTTGCTACGGGAGAGTTAATGCACTTCTGGACAGCTTGACTTCAAGACAGTTTTTCAGGGGTTTGGAGCAGGTGTTGGCAGTTCTTAAGGACTCTATTGTGTAGCAGACATCCTAAGCTTTCCAATGGTACCTTTAGATCATGATTTGGATTAGTGAAAGACATCCAAAAGTGCTCTGCAAGTTGGAGCGTCTCCTTTGTCAGAGAAACCCTGATTTTTTGGAGTGACCTTGGGAAAATCAAATTTTCTCCCTCATGGAGTGTCCAAATTACATGCTTGAAGTGTCCATCTTATAGCAGACTTCAAGATATTTCCAACGAGCTATCAAGCTCTCAATTTGGAGCAGTTTAAGGCCTCCAAAAGTGGTTTGGAAGATGGCGCTGCGCTTCTGTGAATTGCGTTGCGCGTAGGACAGAGTGCCCATAAATCCTTCAAAACTCTCCCAAATCTCAATTTTTCACTTGCAAGCTTGATTTTATTGACTTCTAACCCAAGGGACAAGTAATTACACCATCATCCTTCATCTTTTGCTTTCCCAATTTCATCTCATGTCAATGATTCTCCAAGTTAGGGTTTGTAGCAAAATTTTCATGGGAAATGCTAGGGTAAAAATGGCCATCATAATTTTTGATCTCCAAAACATGTAAATTGATATCCTACACCTACACACATGTTTGATGAGTCCTTTTGATCAGTTCATTCACCTCCAAACAAAGTTTAAACACTGAAAAAGCAAAACCCTAGCTCATTCCTAGAGTTCTTTTGGGAAAATTTCATTATAAACCTTCTTGCTCTCACTTGCAAGCAACAACATCTTTTCACTATTTTCTTCACTCATTTCCATCAGTTTTCAAAGTCATCTCATCTTTCATAAAACCCCTCCCATCATTTTGTCAAAATATCCTACATATCACTTCATTTCCATTCACACCTCACATCTATTTTCACTTCTTGCTGTTAGGACTTTGTGTCATCATGGAGGCTGAATCTTCGCCAGAAAGAAAGGGACAACACAAAGGAGGGAGGATTCTCAGATATGAAACATCAGATTGAAACACAATCAACTCCTATCCTTTCATCAAACAATGCTTTGAGGATGTTCACTGCTTGGAATTTTGCAAAGGATAAGGATACAGTGGAGCATGAGTTTGAGCTAATTGATCCAGAGGTTGAGGATCAAACCACAAGCATGAGATAGACTATCAAGGACAAAGATTACCAAATCAAGGAGCTGGCGATAAATTTGGAAAGGGCAAAGTATGTTATATCATTCCTCGAATAGGAAAACTGTCAACTCAAAGCAAAAGATTTGATCCTAGAAAAGGAAAAATCTAAGCTAATGTAGCAAGTCGGCAAAGGTAAGGAGATAATGACATCAAGCGAGCCTGAAGCATCAGAGGTGAAAGGGAAAAGGAAGAGACCAAGAACCAGAGGTCTCAAGGAAGCTTTGCAAGAGGAAGAAAAACAAATATTGCTTAATGAAGACCTTGACCTAGAAGAAAGGATTGCCCTAAAGGTACATCAAGATAAAGAATATTGGCTTAACAGGGTGAATGAACACTTAGAGAAGCTCCTGGAGAAGGCAAACAAAGATAATCAAATGCTCAGACACATGGCACATCATTATCAAGCTCAAAACATGATATAACATAGCCGGAATAGCCAAAACAACCGGGAAAGCTGATGCAGAGGGCAGAAGCCGGAACTGTCGGGAAAAGCCGGAACTGTCGGGAAAAGCCGGAACTGCCGGAACTACCGAGAAAAGCCGGAATTGCCGGAACTACCAGAATTGTCGGCAATAGCCGAAATTGTCGGAACAACCTGAGCATCTGTCTCTGAAAGAGAGCAACATGCAAGGGACAACTAACTAACATTGGGACAGTTGTATGGTACTTAGCAGCGAATACACCATGCATGCAATGTTACATCTAGCATGCAAGGGACAACTGGCATGTAACAACAAGCATGCTAGGGACAACAAGCAAGCAAGATGCAGCCAACACATAGGTCATTATGGCAACATGGTGCAACAATGGCACATAATGCAGTATAGTGATGGGTACAATCATGATTAATGAAGCATGATGAGATGCAGCATAGTGATGATAGGTGCAACATGGTGCAGCACGGTGAGGTGCAACATGATGACGAAATGCAGCACAACGATAGGTGAAGGAGTCACCTTGGAGAATCAGTTGAAGCAACATGTCTTCAACTGATCTCATGTATCATCTTCTTAGAGATGATCTATGCTCTTATCTAGATAAGTCAAAGTGTTGACTTCCATTGTCAACGTACTATCTCTCTCTCTCTCTGCTGACCTATTGAAGAACATATAAGAAGAATTGATCAAGGGTTTCCCCACATTAGGGTTTGTCCCTGGCTAACGCCACATCTTGTGTCCTCTTGTCTTGGCTTGTTTTCTGCGATTTATGTTTATGATCTATCTACAGTTTACTTTAACGCTGATGTGATTGCTAATCTGGAAAAGATATTGAGCTAATTGTGAAAATTGAAATAAATTGCTCTAAGCATAGAACATACCTAAAATTAACAAATCTGCATACATGTGTCTGACGATCTTGAACTTCAAACCCCTAAGGTTGCTCGACATAGACTTCCTCCTAAATTGAACCATGCAAGAAGGCAACAAGGGCTATAATCGAAAGAATGGTGGTATATCGGGCAACTGGTGCAAATATCGCGTTGTAGTCCACACCTTCCTTTTGAGAAAAGCCTTGAGCAACAAATCTGGCCTTGAACTTTTCAACACTTATATCAGCTCCATGCTTGATCTTGTAGAGCCATTTCGAGGTGACAACAGATTTGTCCTTGGGTCTAGGGACCACATCCCAGACATCATTCTTCATAACCGACTCATAATCTTCATTCATAGCATCCTTCCAAACTTGGTGCTTCATAGCTTCTTCGAATGTGCAAGGCTCAGATTGAATAATGGTGCTCATGGCAGTTAAGTACCCTTGGTACCAATTCGGCTTCTTACTTTCACGAAATGTCCCCCTTGGTGCAAATGTCTCTCGACATCTTCAAGAGTTTCCCTAAGCCACGAGTCTTTCCTTTTCGAGGAGGAGGGCTCTTGAGGAGGTGGATCAATGGGATCCATTAGTCCTTCAACGTTGGGCATCGACTCATCCTGCGGTTCTACCCGCTTTATCTGCTTCTTTGTTCTTCCTTGGAATAGGAAGGTTACTAATCTTCCCAAGGGTAGCATCTTCATCAAAGGTGACATCATGAATTATCTCCACTTCTCTTTGACCAGGCACACAGATTCTATATGCCTTAGAAGTTTGACTGTAGCCCACTGTTGACACCTAATCATAGGGATTGGGTGAACAACTGTAATTGGTGTAAATAAATAATAGAGAAAATGGAGTGTCATCGGGAGATGAACTGAACAATCACTCCCTATTGTATATAATAATGAACAACCTAAATGAATAATACGATTACATTTGAGGAGTTACCTCCTAGTCTAACATGGTATCAGAGCCAACGCCATTTTTGGCTTCCCTCTCTGCTTTGTAACTCCCTTCTGCCTATGTTTTGCCTATTTTGCAGAACTGACCTCTTGCAACCACTCCACAGGTGTGCCTCTCTCAAGAATTTGATAACTGTTCTGCAGGTTTTCCCCTCTCTGGCAACTGCTGCCCCTCTCTGGCAACTGCTACAGACGTTCGGCTGGTTATGTGAGGCAACTGCTCCACAAGTGTAGTTGAGGTATCACTCCCACACCTGCATGCATGTTGCCTACCGATATACCTCTCATGGTTTCATCACTCTCTTGATTTCATAGTGTTAAACACGGGTGCGATGAATGAAATTCTCTTATAACTGTGTATTAGCGTTCTGGACCCTAATTGGGTATTTTTCTCTGTTCATACATTTTATTTATAAATCACAGTCAATTAGTGTTAAGTGTTAATACTTAGTTTAAGCGCTAAACCTTTCCTTAGGGTCTTTATTAAAGGTATGAATTAAGCACGTGGGTGGTATTGATAAGTGGGAAGCGGTATCTCGCACGCCCTAACGGTTGTAAACGATATTCCTAAAATTCATGCGATTAACCTTATCGGGGGACATGTAGCACGGGAAAACCACTTTTCTCGCGCGCTCTCGACCTGATATCGGTTGTGCAAGATTTCACGCGAGATTGCGCGGCAGTCGTTCGATTGGACAGATCACATCGACGGTGGAGATCGTCTGGGTTAGTTGGTGAGCGAACGACGCGATATCCGTTGCATCTGGAGAAGTGAGATCAACGGTGCGGATTGAAGTGCTTGATAAAAGGAGAAGTCAACGAGGGACCGATAGTGATTGGTCAGATAAGCGGGACGCCCAGGGGGAAAATCCACGTACAGAACTAGATTTAAGCGCAGCTCATTGGTTACAAAGTTAACCAGTAGTCAAATTACAAACTTCCACCTCATTTGCGTCATTTTTTTTTACCAGCAAAAGAGTTATTTTTCTTACATAGTACATATTTTTAAAATGCACTCATTGATATCTGTTGTGGGAGTGGTTCTCAATGGGAAGGAGGACTATCCTGAGTGGTTTTGGAAAATCAAACGCACTCTCATTTTTAATGAGTTGTGGAAAGGAGTGTGTGTTGGAAACGGAGACGAAGAGCTAGAACAACCTATCTTAGACAAGGAATTGGCCATTTGGGAAAATAAGAACAGCAAGGCTTATGCATTGATTGCAACATCAACAAATGAAGAGGTGAGTCGCCATATTTCGCCATTTTCAAATGCTTTTGAAGCCTTACAAAAACTGAAGGAACTCTATGACTCACATATGCACTTGAAGCTGTTCAACTCATGATTAAATTGTTCACCCTTGAATTACAAAATGATGATCCTCTTGCTCTTGCATCTGAAGTAAAATCTATTATGCATGATATCAAAGTCACTAATGTTGAACTGGACATTCCTCTGATAGCTTTTATCAAGGCACTTTATCCCACTTACTCAAATTATCTTGAGTCATTGCAAGCAAATGGAAACCTCAAAGATATTACCTTTGACTCCCTTGTGAAAAAATTTTCTGAAAGAGAGAAAGCTTTTGGGAAGAAGACAACTCCTTAGTCTTCTGAAAAAGCTGTGTGCCTTGCACATAGAGAGAAGAATCTTGCTCAAGATTCTTCGAGAGGAAGAGGTGGTCGAAGAGGAAGAGGAAGAAATTTCAGAGGCAGGGGGGGCAGACACTCTCAAGGAGAAAAGTCAGATTTGCACTGCATACGTTGCAAAAGAGATGGATCACATGATGCATCCACATGCAAGTTGCCTTGGGACAGAATTGAGCATGAAAGAAACCAACCCAAAGGTAAAACTAATGACAAAGAGAAATGTATAGCACCTGAATCCGCTCACTATGTTGTGGCACACTGTAATATTGGAGTAAATGAAGACTTATTTAATGCTTCACTTGCTTCTTGGAAAAATGATTGGTTGCTTGATTCAGGAGCAACTTGCCACATGACTTTTAGAAGAGATTTTTTTGAAGAATTTATTGACAATGTTGATGGAGCAGTATACTTTGCAGACAAATCAAAACTCAATCCATTAGGGCTTGGTACAATCAGGCTTAAATTGCCTGGTCTTCCAGACTTTCTTCTACATCATGTTTTATATCTCCCACAGCTGAGGAGAAACTTGCTGTCCTTGGTCCACATCTGCCAGCAAGGACACTCCATTCATATGTTTGATGGCAAGCTTGAGGTGAGAAAAGCATCAGACCACTCACTTGTCATGACGGGGATAGAAGAAGAAAGGCTTCTCAAGCTGCAGGGTACCTCTGCTCGTGCACAAAATTTCTCATACAATTCTCATTATGAAGAAGGTACATTTCCATCAAGTTTATTATGGCATGCTAGATTTGGACACTTGAACTATGACAACCTCTGCTTGTTGAAGAAAAATGGTGTTACTGGTTTGCCTACAATTCCTAGGAAACTTAAGCAATGTGATGCTTGCATTCTAGGAAAGCATAACAAACAGTCTTTTCATGATTCACATTCCAGAGCACATAGAAAACTTGAAATCATTCATTTAGATTTATGTGGTCCAATGCCTGTTTCTTCTGCAAATGGAAATAAATATATGATGACATTTATTGATGACTACACCAGAATGTGTTGGGTTTATTTATTGAATAACAAATCTGATGCTTTTCAAACATTCAAGAACTTTCATACATCGATTGAAAATGATGCACAATCTCATATTGACTCTATTCGCACTGATAATGGAAAAGAATACACTTCAAATGAATTTGAAAACTATCTTTGCCAACATGGGATCAAACATCAAACAACTGTGCCTTATAAACCCCAACAGAACGGAGTAGTTGAAAGAATGAATAGGACAATCTTAAATATGGTGCGCTCCATGATGTTTTTCAAAAATGTAAAAATGATGTTTTGGGCTGATGCAGTTCTATGCATTGTATATGTAAATAATAGATGTCCATCTAATGCTATTAGAAACAGGACTCCTTATGAAATGTGGTATGGGCATATTCCTTCGGTAAAGCATCTTAGTGTCTTTGGTTCCACATGTTATGCCTTGATACCAAAGGTACATAGAAACAAACTTGGTGCAAGAAGTCGTAAGTGTATCTTCTTGGGGTATTCAAACACCTCCAAAGCATACCGTCTCTATGATGAAGTCAATAAAAAGTTTGTTGTATCTAGAGATGTAATCTTTCTTGAATCATCCAAAACTAACAATGTTGTTGAGCAACAACTTGATCGCTTGGACAGATTCGCACATGTTATGCCTTGATACCATAGGTACATAGAAACAAACTTGGTGCAAGAAGTCGTAAGTGTATCTTCCTGGGGTATTCAAACACCTCCAAAGCATACCGTCTCTATGATGAAGTCAATAAAAAGTTTGTTGTATCTAGAGATGTAATCTTTCTTGAATCATCCAAAACTAACAATGTTGTTGAGCAGCAACTTGATCGCTTGGATAGATTCACAAATGCAAAATCATTTCAAGAATTTGATAATCAAATTCCACATCTTGAAGGGGGTATTCCTATAGTAGATCAACCTGTGGAATCTTCATCTGAAGCACTCTCTCCCCCGCATGAAACTCCAACAACAAATGATACTTTGAGTGATGTGATTGACAGAATTGGGAGACTCAATCTTGATTCAGTCCCAACTCAATCAATGGAGCAGCCTGGACCATCTCAGAAAGGTCCCCCAAAGTGGTTGACAAAGAAACTTGAAAGTGTTCATCCTGATGAGGTTGGAAAGACAAGAACTAGAAATTCAACCTGGCAAAATAGAGGTGATGTAGATGACTCTGATTCACCTGTTGATATGGATGTTTCTTATGATTGTGAATTGAATTTGTCTACAGATTTTGAACCAACTTCCTTCAAAGAAGCTACTTCTCATGATGAATGGAAAGAAGCAATGCAAAAGAGTATGATGCCTTGATAAAGAATGGCACTTGGAAGCTGGTTGATCCTTCATTGGGAACCAAACCAATTGGCTACAAGTGGGTCTACAAGAACAAGTATAAAGCTGATGGCTCACTTGACAACCACAAAGCCAGGCTTGTGGAAAAAGGTTTTGCACAGAAGGAAGGGGTCGATCATGAGGAGACTTTTGCCCCCACAGCAGAATGGGCTACCATCCGGACACTTTTTGCCCTAACAGCTTAGAATGGTTGGAATGTCCATCAAATGGATGTAAAAACTGCTTTCTTGAATGGAGATCTAAAAGAGAATGTTTTTATGTCCCAGCCTGAAGGATTTGCTGTAAAAGGACATGAACATAAAGTATGCAAACTTGTGAAATCCTTGTATGGCCTCAAACAAGCACCACGAGCCTGGTATGAAAAAAATAATTGAGCATCTTTTGAAACTCAATTTCAAACATTATGATCTTGATGATGAAACTTTGTTTGTCAAGAAGGTTGGAAAAATAGTTGTATACCTTGTGGTATATGTAGATGATCTTTTGATGACAGGGAACAATGAGAGCTACATTGCATCCATAAAGGAGGACTTGAGGAAAGGTTTTGAAATGACTGATTTGGGCTATGTTCATTACCATCTTGGTATTGAAGTAACTCAACATCCGAAGTCCATATTCCTTTCTCAAAAGAAGTACATTGGAGATCTGTTGAATAGGTTTGGCATGACTGAATGCAATCCTCTGACTTCTCCAATGGAACAAAACTTAAAGCTCACATCCATTGAAGGAAAAGAATTTGAGGATGCAACAAAGTATAGACAGCTTGTAGGGAGTCTCAACTACCTAACTACTACCAGACCAAACATTTCGTTTACTGTTGGAATCCTCTCTAGGTTTATGCAAAAGCCTTGTGAGGGACATTGGTCTGTTGCAAAAAGAGTTTTAAAGTACTTGAAGCGAACTCAAGACTTTGGAATCAAGTATACATAGGTGGGCGACTTCAGCTTGATTAGATACTCTGATTCAGACTTCGATGGAGACAAAGAAACTGGGGTATCTACTTCGGGTTATGCTATGAGTCTTGGATCAGGAGCTGTCTCCTGGAAATCATGCAAACAATCAGTTCCAGTAGATTCCACAACAGAGGCAGAATATGTGGCAACATCTGAGGCAATAAAAAAAATTGTGTGGCTCAGAAAAATTCTGGAAGATTTGCAGGTAAAACATGTACAATCGACTCCACTCATGATTGACAATACCTAGGCAGTAAAGTTGGCCGAGAACCCAAAGTTCCATGATCGAATGAAGCACATCAATACAAAATATCATCTCATTCGACATCATGTTGAGGCCAAAACAATCCATCTTTGCCATTGTTTCACTAATGAGCAGATTGCAGACATCTTCACCAAAGCGCTTGGAAGAGAAAAGCTTGAAAGATTCAGAACGATGCTTGGACTCACCAACATCCCTTTAGATTAAGGGGGAGAATGTTGACACCTAATCATAGGGATTGGGTGAACAACTGTAATTAGTGTAATAAATAATAGAGAAAATGGAGAGTCATCGGGAGATGAACTGAACAGTCACTCCCTCTTGTATATAATAATGAACAACCTGAATGAATAATATGATTACATTTGAGGAGTTACCTCCTGGTTTGACACCCACAAATGTTCCTTTCTTCTCAGATGCATCCAATTTTCTTTTCTTTTCTTTCTGCACATGAAAATATATGGGGCTACCTAAAATTCTAAAGTGAGAAACATCAGGTTTCTTATCGGTGAAAACTTCTTCGAGAGTTTTGGAGTCCAATGCTTGATGAGGGCATATATTTTGAATGTACGCAATAGTGTTGGCAACTTCCGCCCATAAGAACTTCAGAAGGCTTTGATCATGAAGCATGGCATGAGTGGCTACGATAATAGAATGATTCTTCCTTTCAGCAACACCATTTTGCTCAGGAGTATATGCAGTAGTAGTCTCCCTCTTTATGCCAGCTTCTCTACAATAGTCATTGAACTCATTTGATTCATATTCGATTCCATTATCGGTCCTCAATATTTTGATCTTCTTCCTTGTTTGATTTTCGACCAAGGCTTTGAAAGAATGGAACCACGAGAATACCTGGTCCTTCTTCTTTAGGAAATATATCCGAGTTTTGTGAGAGAAATCATCCACAAAGATAGCATAATATAAATATCCTCCCAAGGATGTCACGGGCATCATACCAGATAGATCAGAATGAACCAATTGCAAAATGTCAGTAGTCTTGCTATCACTTGAGGGGAATGGTCCCCTTGTATGTTTTCCTTTGGCACATCCTTGAAAAACACCTTCATGTTCTACTTTAAATTCGGGCATACCTGTCACCATCTTCCTCACATCGGGTAGAGTCTTATAATGTAGATGAGCAAACCTCTATTGCCATAATTCGGATTGAAGAGATGTATCGCAAGACATAGCTCCCAATGGACTTCCTCCAACTTGATATAGGCTATCAACCTTGAATCCAAGAGTAAATGCTTCTTTGAAATTTCTTGTCCAAAAACGTACCTTTCCATCAATGAATGCCACCTTGAATCCTTTGTCCTCCATCCCTGAGATAGATACCGGGTTCTTCTTTAGATCAGGTACATATAATACTTCTTGTTGATGAATGGTGTTGCCTTGATTCAATTGAAGAGTAACATTCCCAACTCCCTTCACTAGATAGGTGGCACTGTCCCCAATAATGATTTCCAAGATTGTATCATTTTCTATCAGATTTGAAAGAGCTTCCTTATACTGAGTGAAGTGCCTTGAGGCACCACTATCAATCAACCAATTCCCCAAGATATCCGGAGGAGAGGCAGTAGAGAGGGCAGATATAAGATAAAATTCTTTTTTCTTGTTATCTACAACATTAGGTTCATCATACCTGGAGTTTCTTGATCTTTTGGGAGGTCGACCATTTCCATGTTGAGTAGCGGGAGCATTCCTTTTTCCTTTGTTGTTGAATCTGCCATTCCTTTGATTGTTGTTGACCCTAGAATTGTTGTGGTTGTGGTTGTGGTTGTTATCATCATGAGATGTATCCCTTATATTAGGACACTCCCTAACATAGTGGCCAAACTTGTTACAAATGAAGCATCTTCCCTTCCTTCCATCTTTGAATCATGGTCTTCCTTGACATTGCTTCTTTGTACCTGCATTGTTCTTCTTTTTAGCATGAGCAGAGAATGCAGTAGGTTCATTCCTATTTGAAGGCATGTCTCTCTCCATCATCCTTGTCTCTTCTTGAGTGCATCTAGTCAACAATTCATCAAAACCTGGAATCCTATCATTGTTGAGGATAGTAGTGTTGAACACACGCCATTCACAAGGGAGTCCTGCAAGGGCAATGAGAGTGAGCTCCCTATCAACAATAACTTCTCCAATTGAAAGAGGATCATTTTTGATCTCGGTAATCCTCATGAAGTAGGAAAAGATATCTTGACCTCTTCCCTTCTTTATGTCCTTCAACTTGTTTTTGAGAAAGAGGACTTGGTTTGCATTGCTAACCTTGAACATGCCAACCAACCTGTTATACATCTCCTTGGATGTGTTCAAATCAGAGATTTATGCAACCAAAATCTTGTTAATAGAATCCCTGATGATCTTCTTAGCTTTGACTTCACCTTTCTTGTACTTTGTCTTAGCGGCAACCGGTGCATTTGAAGGAGGTTCAGTAATCTTTTCCTGCACGTAGTCCGTAACATCCTACTCTTCCAAAGTCAAATCAAGAGACATCTTCCATGCATGATAATCAGATTTATCATTGAGCTGATCATCAAGCTTGAACTAAGATGTGGAGGCCATTGACTCTTGTCCTTGTCCAACAAATCTCCGTGATTGCGCTTTTCACTTTTGCTTGGGCTTTGTCTTCACCTCAACTTTGATACCATGTTAATTTTAGATAACAATCGTATGTTCTATGCTTAAGAGCAATTTACTTCAATTTTTCTTATTAGCCCAATATCAATTTCCAGATTAGCAATCACATTAACATGACAATACATGCAGATAGAACATAAATAAAAACAATAGAAGTTAAGCCAAGACAAGAGGACACAAGATGTGGTGCATGCTAGGGAGAAACCCCAATGTGGGGAAACCCTTTGATCAATTATTCTTATTATTCTTCAAAAGTTCAACAGAGAGAGAGTACAATATACAAAATTCACTTGCCCAATCAAAGTCAAATCTGTCCAGTCAAATTGCAGTCACAGGAAGCCCTAACCAGAAAGTCAATGTTGGTCAATGTGGTAGAATTTCTCTTCCAAATCAGCTCGGTCAATCCTAGTCAACTCGACCTCCAACAACCCAAATCAACCCAAAACAGTCCCGAAAATATCAGTCAAACTTGGTCAACACAGAGTCAAACCTGTGGTCAACTTCCCTATGGTCAACGCTGGTCAAACAACTCAGAATGCCTCAATTTCTGTGTCCAAAAATGTGGCCTGCCCAAACAGAATATTCCCCAAGAAAACACAGTCAAACTTGGTCAATTGCTGCCCAATCAACAGTGGTCAAACCCACCTGCAATTTGGTCAACGCCCAAAACAGAAAATTGTAGACTGTCCTTCGCACGTGTGGAGAGATAGGTTGCCCAGAAATGCGTACACCCAATCAGATGAGAGAGAGATGTGTGAGAGATGAGTGTCCGAATGAGGTAGATGCTCCTATTTATATGCAACATTGAATAAGAATAGACGTGCCTTTTGGGCTTCTGTGCCTATATTAGTTTGCTGGCCAACCTTGACAATTTGTCCATAAACAAAATAAATTCATAATTCCATTTGTACATGTCAGGACTCAGAATGAGATGATCTTTAGATCAATCCTACACCTCTCGGAAAGAGGAATCCAATAAAAATATCATCTACATCATATGAGCTATCCAAGGTGGAGTTTGGCCCTAGTTGCGAAATTTAACAAGAACTAATCACAAGAAAATGTCAAAGTATAAGAGAAATCACGCTAAAGAATCTAAAATACATGATGCCCTAGATTTCTCAACATGGTTTCAAAGTTTGGTTCACTTATATCAGGGCAGAAAGAAGGTCACATGAACTACAAAACTAGCAAGGAAGATAGTCACCTAGGACGGAGCTCCTAGAGGGAAGAGATTCTGAATTCTGGGCACATTGACTAGTCAATATCTCTGTGGTTAGGGCCACAAACCTAAGCAAAAGGAGTGAAGGTTTTAAGGAGGAAAGAAATATCACTTTGCAGATACGAGAGGCTAGATTGATAACCCTTTCAAGACGAATCCCTGTTGATTTTGGGTAGCATCGGATGTGCTCTAGTATTGAAATTTGGTGGAAAGGCTAAGGCACATGAGATCTCCAAGACCTAGAATTTGTTTGGAGAAATTCCACCCGGACGAGGAGTTATTGAAATAATTAATTTTTTTAATGGGTTCCTAAGTCTATACTTAGGAAAATAAAAATATTAATGGGTATTAATAAAGATAAGGGTGAGAAGCTTCTAAGAGATGAAGATCAAGTCTGTTTTAATCTTAGCCGTTGATTAGAGACTTAATCTCGGTCGTTGATTCATCAACAGTGAAAGTATAAGAGAAGACTTGAGGATTATTTGGAGATATACCGGCAGATACTCAGTATCCCAAGGAAAATTGATTCTCAAAGAGAAGGAGATCGATTTAGAGGGAGAGTTGCAGGGTGGAGGAAGAAGAGGGCATCAGTAGCAATCAGAGACTGAGAAGGAGGTGACGCAGGGGCATTGAGAGACAACGCAGAGGGAGACACAGTCCAGGGGAAACGCAACCCTCACGCAGGCTGACGCAGAGGGACGCAGAACCACGCAGAGTGACGCAGAAGCGACGCAGAATTGACGCAGAAGTGGGAGAAGTGTCTCCAGGGTGTCAGAGAGTTTCCAGGGGAAATTGTCAGGCATTTTCTCTCAGTGTCTCTGTAAAATCATTCCTTGTAAAGTGATTGTTGCTGAAGATTAATAAAACCCTCATCTGCTGCACCCATTTCCCACATCGGGTTTTTCCGTGGACAATTGTCCGAAAACAACTGTGTTGATGTGATTTGTTTTTGTGCATGTATATCGCTGTTATTTTCTCTATGTAATTATGTGATAACTGCAGTAGAATTTATTTTAATGTTTGCTGAAGGGATTTCGTAAATAACTTATTGTGAATAATAAGTAGGTGAAATAAATCAGTTGCTGCAGTAAAATTTCGGGTTAGAAATTTTCACAATCCCTTGATGAAAGGATTGAAGACCTGGGCATAAATACTATGATCTGAAACCTGTATTGGAAAAAGATCCGAATTCACTGTGCTATCTCAGATATCCAAATTCTGTGCACTTTAGTGGATGACCAAACTTACAAGTCAAAGTGTGTTTTGATAAGAAGATCCTGAAGCTATAAGGAGACTCCCTCAAAGTTCTGAGCATAAGTGTGCATATATAAAAGAAGCCGAGAACTTGTGCATAGAAAAGGACCCAAGGTCGAATCTACATGTTTGGTCTATCACCTATATACAGTCACCATATTTGGAGTTAATTTGCAGTCCTATATCTATCCTAAACAGTGGTATAAAAGCCGAGATATCTAAGACAAATGTTGGTAGTCTTGTAACATATATACATACATTACAAGCTTGAACAATCACGTTTGAAGCTGAACCTCTGATCCCTATTCTGAGCATATATAATATTCAAAATCTGGACAGTAGAGTTAAAGTCTGATTTTGAAGCCTCCTCAGTATTTGACAGTCAAGGTGTTTTTGAAGAAGCCCTAACCATAGGGTCATTACAAACAACATATGAAGTTTATCTCTTATAGACATCATTGGAAAGGTTCGAAATCTGTACAGTAGAGTTAAAATCGGATTTTGAAGCCTCATCAGTATTTGAAAGTCAAGGTGTTTTTGAAGAAGCCCTAACCAGAGGGTCATTACAAACAACATATGAAGTTTATCAATTATAGACATCATTGGAAAGACAGATAATTATCTAGAAAAGCTACAGAAGAAATAAGTTTCTATTCAGTCAGCGATAAGAAGAGCAGTAGCATCTGAAAGTTCTGAAGCAGAGCAGCAACACTGTTGTTTGACTCAAACAACTTGAAGGAAGCATCTCTCGATCTCCTCACCTACAAAATTGAAGCAAAAGGCATCCAACATTTGAGGAACTAGCTTGAAGAAATCAATTAAGTATTGCTACTGTTATTTATCTAACAAATATGTATGCATTTTGCAAGAAATAGCAACAAGTCCAATGGAACATTAATCTTTCAAATTAAAGGTATGTAACCTTGAGGTATGTATAGCATGACCATTTATTAAAATTGTTCAATTGCTTATATGATTCTAGGACTTGAAAATTTTCAATGTATCTAGGATTGTAAAGCCCTAGATAGTTCATATAGAAACCCTTGTTCCTTCTTAAGAAACTCTATCCTGTTCCATATAGAAACCCTAGCTCTTGGGTTTATATTTAATCTAGGGTAAAATTGGAAACCTTATTAAGAATTGAATTTTAACTTAAGGTTTGAATCTGAAATCCCGAACTTGTAATTGTACTTGTATCCTCTTGGTAGTGCTTGTCAATGATTGTTGGAAATACATAAAGAAATAAGGATGATATTATTTCACGAAACTAAGCTTGCAGGAAGAAATAAGGAATCTTCAAAGAGAGGCTTATAAGGAGCTTTGCTGCTAAAGGAACCCTTCAACTAAAATCCTACAAGGTTTGTAAAGGAAAAATCTCAAGGTATGAGTAAATATTTGTAGCAAGATCTTCTTCATATTAAAAGATATGGTTATTTTGAAATTTGTTTTATATCACTAACTTTTTCATGTTTAGGTCTTTTGAATCATAAAGATTCTTGTTAGGGTCATTAATTTTTAGATTGAATCTACCCTTGATGCACTATCTTTCATCATCTGGTAAAACCTTAATCATTAGGGTTCACCTCAAAACCCTAGCCTTTTGGTGCTTAGGATATGTTAATAATGAAACCCTAGTCCACTTAGGGTTTGTTGATAAAGTCTAGAACATATAATGATATCCTACTCCCTTGATGTTTAGGATTTTGAAGAAACCCTAGCTTTTTAGGGTTTGTCGTTAATATCTCGATTATATATTATAAAACCCTATATGATAAAACCGTAGATTTTTAGGTTTTGATGAATTAAGAGTTTTGGCAAATATCTTGCAATAGTCAATGTAAATTCCTAGGAATGAGACCCTACATGTATGAGCATCCGCATAATTGAAACCCTAGTCTGGTCAAAATTGTTGAAGTTTGATGTTTGCATCAAGGTTTACAATAAATTCTTAGTAAGAGATTGATATAAGGAAACCCTAGATATGAAATGATAGAATTATAACTTGATTCTTATTCACATTTTAGTTTGATGAAATCTAGGGTTTGTAACAAAACCCTAGTAGAGTTTAACATGAAATTCTAGAGCATAATATTGAAGCCCCTGATGTAAAATGCTATGATTGGATTGCTAACTTGATTTAGTTGTTGATATCTAATATGATGGAATCTAGGGTTTGTGGCAAAACCCTAGCAAGTTGTTAAAGTCCAAAATATAAAAGATGTATCCCTTGTTGATTATGAACCTAACTAGGTTTAGGTTGTTGATGCCTAAATCTTGATTGTTTTGATTCTTCCATTGTAATGACATGATAACCCTATTTTGATATAGATGACTTGATGCTTTTGCATATTTGTACTTGGTTATACTTGCTATTTGCAGATACATAATCTTCAAGATGTTGAAGATGACTTGATAATAATGATGAGCATGATGAATGAAGGAAGCTGTAAGAATGATGATGACATAAAAGATGAATAGATAACCTTGTTTCCATGAGAAAGAATGATGTTCTTGAAGAAATGAAGCTGTGAAAGGTTGACGCCTCTCCGATGTTATGGTAAAGAACCTGTAAGAATGAAGTTGTTGATCTGCTTAAGTTGACTGGGAGATTGGATGAAAGGAAGTGTATATCTCCCTAGTTGAGAGGGAGGGCATAATACAATAAAGGCCTTGAAGAAAGAATATTGATCATCACTGAAGCATTACAGATAGATATTCATGAGTGGCAAAGTTGTAAATAAGACTTGGATGTTCTGGAAGAAGTGCTAAAGCTGAGTTTGGTGTTGCTATAGAAGTTAAAGAAGAAAGCTTCCGATGAAGATGTGTTTGATAATATGATGATGACCTAAGCAACATCAGTATATTTGAGAACCTCGAAGGTTTGAGTTAACTTATATATATATATATATATATATATATAGAAAGTTTATAACTAATTGGGGTTGTGATTGTGCAAGATCTCTCTGTAAGAAGGTTGAACGTTTGAAGCATTCTTGGACTGGTGGATATTTTAGTTTACAAGGAGAGATGAAGCTTCTTGGGGCAACAAGACACTTGGGAGGACATCTGGCCAGCTTATGATGATGTCTAGATCTCGAAGTAGGGAGGGTATCGTTGGTTTTGTGGAGCTTCGACCTTGGATACGATACCTAGATCCCTGGGTTGGTGTTAAAATTGAAGTCCAATATTACCTGTAGTGGCTAAAGCTTGGAACACACCTTAGTCCCACCCAATTAGATACTCTGGTCAAGTATCTAATTTGTAGCACTGCGTGTGCTGTAGCTCTTCATAGAAACATATCATTTTGGGTTCATCCATGTACCTGTGTATATATGTAATTATGAATACGTCCCTAGTTAAGAGGGAGTGTTGAATAATGTAACTAGTGTTGGTCTTCATAATTGTATTTGAGTCAGGATGTAATGTATTTATCAAAAGAAAAGAAAAATATTTTTTTTATTAAAGAAAGATTGACTTATTAAAGCATGGGTTTCATGCTTGGGTCAGTGGTCAATAGGTCAAAGCACCCATTGTGTGCTCTAGGGTTTATATCTTGGGTCAAGGTCATAGTCATGATGTAAAATACCCTTGATGGGCACCTTAAGTCAAAGAAGAAAAAAGATTCTTATTTCAAAAAAGACTCCTCCACCAAGTCAGCGCCCTCTCCTTTATGTCGGTCTGCTTCTCATACAAGTTGGTCTACCTCTCATACAAGTCAGCTTCATGAAGAATTTGGCCAGCTCAAAGGGACTATAAATCAGAAGGAAACTCGACCTCTTTGACACACTCAATCGAGTGATTCAAGTCTGCAATTCGAGTAGAAAAAAAATATGCGAAGTTGAGAAGCAGAAGAGATAAATCATAAGCATGAAAGAAATGATATTTGAGGTATTGCTTCTGTCACACGTGCTACGACAGGTGTGAGATATCTGAGAGTTTGCTGGTCCGAGAGATTGCTAGACGAAGTTGCACTTTTTGATTCTCTATTGAAGGCTAACTTGGTGGAGGAGATCTTTGTGTAGAGTCTAAAAGGGTCTTGGTTGTCTCAATCTGAATTGAAAATGTTCGTGGAAGAGTTTGACTGGGTTTTCCCCTTCTTAAGGGTTTTTCCCTAGATGGGTGCCTATATCTTGTGTCCTCTTTTGTTCGTGATCTTCATTGTTTGGCTTTTGTCTTGATGAAAAGATTATAATAATTTGAAAGAAGAACTAATCACAAGAAAATGTCAAAGTATAAGAGAAATCAAGCTAAAGAATCTAAAATACATGATGCACTAGATTTCTCAACAATTTAGTGGGCTTTCACCACAAGGGAGGCTTCCCTATATAGGTCACCATCGGATACCCAAAGTCTAAGGCTTAGAGGTGACTAGGATAGGCTCAGGAATCACACTCAACTTAAGGATAAGGCTCGATCTAGCAAAAGAAAGGCAAAGCGTGCCCTCCAAGAGGCCTATCTAGGGCTCCTATGACCTAGGTTTTAATGAATAGGCAAGGACATGAGCCTATCAAGGTGCATTAGGCCAAGAAAAGGTTTGGTAAAGATAAGTATGATCAATAATTGGAGCAACAAGCCTTCAACAAGCCACAAGTTGAAGTCTAGGATTAGGGTAGGGTTTAGGGCTTATGACGTCAACCCTAAAATGGAAGAATTTTTTGTGGAAAAGGATGGATCTTGATGGAATGAGGCTTATACCACATGAAGGACCCCCCAAAGGCCAACACACTCCTAGTTGAATACGACTGTATCCCTAGCCTAATGGCTTGCCTTAAAGAGTAAAAAATGTGAGAAAGAGAGAGAAGATAAGTTTTAAATGATTTTTCTGTGTTGTGATCACTGATGTGGATGGCTAGTGCTTGATCTTTGGGTGATGGCAGATGCATTCTAAGGTAGACCTACTAATGGAAAAATCAAACCCTAGCATGGATTCAGGGAAAGAAAAACTCTAGTTTTCAAAACCTTAACATGAAGATTTATTCAAGGGATTGTAACACATTTTTTAGGATAATGCATACAATACTTTGCTAATATTTCATTAAAAAATATTCAATAAAACTAGCACATAAAAACCCTAACAACAACCATTCCATGCAATAACCATAAAAAAGATAATCAATATGTAAAATACTTACAAGAAATGCATGAACCAATACTTTATTATCCCAAAATGATGTCTCCACAACAAGAGCAAGTCTCCAAACGCCAAATTTCCACAATAGATCACATCTGCACAAGTATACAAGAGACTTTCAGCTAGGCCAAAATCCTCTAAGGAGACCGAATTGTTTCACAAGTGATGATGAGAAATGAAAATGAGATGACCTTTAATTATATGAGGTCTACCTCAATAAATTCTAACTAATGAAGCCCCTAAAACATGTTTGACATGAAATAAATTTTGGGTTACAAGCCAACCCGCTAGACTAATGATTAAACAAGCCATAAATGCCCACACATGTGAGCCACAACCTTAATAATGCTGTTGTCATGCCCTTTTAAAGCTTCAAATGCCATGTCATGGTGTGATGAGGTTTGAAAAGTGTCATGGTGCCAAGATTATCCAAAATTTGAGGATAATCCCTCAAATCCACCTCAAGTCATCCTCTGGGTTTCGAAATCTAGCTGGGGTGCCATCATGTCATCTCCATGGGTCTCCAACTGTCATGTTGAAATTATGATGTTCCATACTGTAAGAATTACTTATTTAAAAACTTTTTTTGCAGCAATGTTAGTTAAGCAATTCTAGATAGAACATAAACCAAATGCACAATTGAAGACCACTAAGAACAAGATAAGACACAGGGAATTTAGGTCCAATGACCAGGGCAAAACCCACAAGGGGAAAACCCAACCAAATTCTTCTTCTATTAGATACCAATTGTTCAACATAGATATAAAGTACAATGAGAGATCAAGAGAATAAGTTCACCGAAATTTGAACAAGCTGTAGCGTAAAGATCATTGGTAGCAGCAACAAATGCAAACACTGAATCAACCCTCTTTCAATTGAATCAACACTGAAACACTGAGTCAATCTTGGCTCACCAAGTCCTACTCTTACTCTCCAAGTCTCTCTAACTCTCTCTCAAGTTCGAATTCTTCTTTCAATTTGCACAAGTATTGAGAATGAGATGATATGAGATACATATATATAGGAGGAGCTTTTAAAAATGGTAGCAAAGAGAGGTGTTACTAGGCTTTTATCCCTTTTAATTTAGTGAGAACATTAATGGACTTTTGTCTCAATGACATTTATGAGTTAAATTAATGTCATGGGTGGAAAAAGTACTTAGAAGTGTTGTACCATGTACTTTTTCTAATATTAAAGTCGCTTGTCCTTTATAAAGAGACTTTCTGTGTAAAGTACTAAGTGTACTTTTTAATATTAAAGTGACATGAAAATCACTTTATGAGAAAAAATCGGAAGGGTACACAACTTGAAAAAGGTACTAGGAGACTTTTAGGTGATGGGGCTTGTTGTACCTTGGAAGACAACATCTGACTGAAAAGAGGTCAGTGCCTAAGACATTTGTTTAAAACTGTGAAAAGATGAGTTTGTTGTCCCATTGTTCAAACCCCATGTGAAAATTTCTAAACTGAAATTCTACTGCAGCAACTGGTTTGTTTCACCTACTTATTATTCACAATAAGTTATTTACGAAATCCCTTCAACAAATATTAAAATAAATTCTACTGTAGTTATCACACAATTACCCAGAGAAAAAATACATGCTCAAGAACTAATCACATCAACACAGTTGTTTTTAGACAATTGTCCTTGGAAAAACCCAATGCGGGAAAGTCGGTGCAGCAGATGAGGGCTTTATTAGTCTTCAACAACAATTGCTTTTACAAGGAATGATCTTATAGAGAAACTGAAAGAAAACACCTGACACTTTGGAGACCCTACTCCCACTCCCGCATCACCTCTGCGTCACTCTACGTGGCTCAGCGTGGCTCTGCGTCCCTCCCTCTGTGTCAACCTACGTGAGGGCTGCATCTCTCCTCTGGACTGCATCTCTCTCTGCGCTATCTCCCATTGTCCCCGCGTCACCTCCTCCTCAGTCACTGCCTGATGCTGATGCCCTCCTCTTCCTCCACCCTGCAACTCTCCCTCTGAAATCGATCTCCTTTGCTTGAGAATCGATTTTCCTAGAGATGCTGAGTATCTGCCGGTGTGTCTCCAAATGATCCTCAAGTCTTCTCTTATGCTTTTCCTATTGATGAATCAACGACCGAGATTAAGTCTCTAATCAACGACTAAGATTAAAACAGATTTGATATTAAGTTTAGACTTAGTAACCTATTAAAAATATCAATTATTTTAATAACTCCTCATCCGGGTAGAATTTCTCACAATGATTTCTGGGTCTTGGAGATCTCATGTGCCTTAGCCTCTCGTCCAAATTTCAAGGCTAGAGCACATCCGATGCTGCCAAAAATCAACACTCCCTCTTAGTGAGGAGTGTGCTCTAGAATTGCTTCACTATAGAAACATCACACTGATCTTCCACATCAGTACCGATGCTGATGCTTGGTCTGCTGCCTCACATCCCTTGCACTGCTGCTTCCTGTACTGTTGCCCATGACACTGCCACTGCCACAACTGCATCTGTACTGCAACCCCCTCTCAACATGCTGCATTGCCACGGCTAACTGCTACATTGCAACTCCTGACACTTATCCATTTCTGCTACTGAAATGGATTCTTTACCATCCCCATCTTCTCCCTGAAATAAACAAAATTTGTTCTTCCTAGAGCCTTGGTGAGGATGTTTGCCGCCTGTTCTCTTGTAGGAGTGTACCTTAATTGTGCTGCTCCTCGTTGGACACAGTGTTTGACAAAGTGACACCTGATATCAATGTGCTTCGACCGATCATGAAATACTGGATTCTCAGAGAGCTTGATGCAACTCTGCTTATCACACATGATCTTGGTTGCTTCCATCCTTCTCTTGAATAAATTCACAAGCAATTTCCTAAGCCATATGGCTTTGCACGAAGCTGTGCTAGCTGCCATATATTCTGCTTCAGCTGAGCTCAGAGCCATGGATTTCTGTTTCCTGCTACACAAGAAGGTCATTCCTGATCCAATGTTCAAACAATACCTAGTTGTACTTTTCTGATCTACTGAACTTCCAGCCCAATTTGCGTCAGTGAACCCACTCAGCGTGATGTCATTGCCTTCGGTGTACAATACTCCATGCTCGACTATTCCTTGTATATACTTGAGAACATGTTTGGCTGCTGCCCAGTGCGCCCTCTTAAGTTCCACCATGAACTGATTGAAGGTGTTGACAACGTAACAAATGTTTGGCCTGGTATTGACCAGATACATCAAGGACCCTATAAGCTGCCTGTACAAGGTGGGATCAACGCCTTTATCTTCTGATGCATCAATCTTCTTCTAGTTGGTGATCATTGGAGTAGCCATAGGTCTACAGTCATGCATTCTGAATCTCATCAAGATCTTTATAGCTTATCTCCCTTGTCCAAGGAAGATCTCACCCTTATGCTGCCAAACTTCCAATCTTAGGAAATAATGCATCTGTCCCAAATCCTTCATGTCGAATTTTGTGGCTAGTTTCTTCTTGCAGTCTTTGATGAGCCTAGATGATCCTATCAGGAAGAGATCATCCACATATAACACTAGGATTAGAGGCTCATTCTCTAAGACAAGACAGTAGAGATTAGGGTCTGCGTCACTCTTGACGAACCCCATCTTCTGCAAGTAGCCATCAATTCGATCGTACCATGCTCTAGGTGCCTGTTTAAGCCCATACAAAGCTTTCTTTAATCTGCATACATGAGAAGAAACTGTACCGTGCTCTAGGTGCCTGTTTAAGCTCATACAAGGCTTTCTTTAATCTGCATACATGAGATTTCTTCTCATGTGTCTCAAAACCTTTGGGCTGTTCAATGCATACTTCCTCTTCTATTACCCCGTTCAAGAATGCCGTCTTGACATCCATCTGATGAATCTCCCACCTAATCTGTGCTGTAAGAGATATCACGGTTCTAATAGAAGTATACTTGGCTACTGGGGCAAAGGTTTCTTCGTAGTCTATCCCTTCCTTTTGGGCATACGCCTTAGCCACAAACCTGGCTTTGTATTTCTCCACACTGCCGTCTGTAGCATATTTGACCTTGTAGATCCATCTCAAACCTACCATTGATCTGTCCTGAGGTCTAGGTACCACTTCCCAAAAATCATTGACCATTGTAGAGCTGTATTCCTCCACCATAGCATCTACCGATACTTGATGTTGAATGACCTCTTGGAAAACTAGAAGGTTCCCCAACCTGAGCTACTAAGGCTTGGTATCTGCATGGCTATCTTCGCTCCCTTTTATTATTCCTGGGTGCACCAATGAAGTCCTCTGCATCCTGTAGAATCTGTCAGAGTTCCAGCTTGTTCTTCCATTGGTAGTAGGCACATCTAACAACGCTTCCTCGTCCTGAGATTCCTGTTGTTCCGAAGCTTTGTCTTCAGGAGAATTTCTGGTACTAGTTTTTGCGGGTCGAAGTGGTTTGACCAATGACTCGTCTTTTGACTGCTCCTTGGAAGGCATTTCTCGGGATTTCCTGAAAGCTCTGTCCTCCATGAACTTTACATCCCGCCGAACTACTACCTTCCTACTCCTTGGAAGACAGACTCTATATGCCTTAGCATTCTCGCTATATCCCACAAGATATCCTTTCTCAACAGTTTGATCTAATTTCTTTCTCTTTTCTTCGAGTATACGACAATATGCTAAACTCCCAAATATCCTGAAATGACTGACTTCAGGTGTCTTCCCTGTGAAAACCTTCTCCGGAGTGATTTTGCCCAATGCCCTGTGTGGGGTCTTGTTCTGGACATAAACTGCCGTGCTGCATGCCTCTGTCCACAGAAATTTAGGCATATCCTGTACAACATTGCCCTAGCTGTTTCCACAATAGTCTTGTTTTTCCTTTCTGCTACTCCATTCTGCTCTGGATTGTAGGGAGTTGCCCACTCTCTTCTGATGCCTTCCTTAGCACAAAAATTGGTGAAGTCCTTGTCAACATATTCTCCACCATTGTCTCAGCACAACACTTTTATCTTCTTTTTTGTCAGATTCTCCACTAGAGCCTTGAACTCTTTGAATCGACCAAAAACCTCATCCTTGGTTTTCAGAAAGTAGATCCTAGTCTTTTTGGAATGGTCATCGATGAAGGTGACGAAGTATTCGGCACCACTAAGAGCTTTTGTGGACATCGGTCCGTAGATATCTGAGTGTATCAATCCTAGCACACTCTTAGCCCTATTGTTACTTCTGGAAAATGCTGCTTTAGCATACTTGCCCAGGGCGCATCCTCTGCATACATCATCTCGTTCAGTACTTAGTTCTGGAACTCCTGATACTGTTTTCTTGAGAATTCTCAGAGCCCCATGGTGTAAGTGTCCCATCCTCCTATGCCATAGTTCATTCAAATCTTTGTCTTCATTATTGCCTGTCAGTGCCATTGGTGATTCTAGTTGCAACCTGTACAACTTGTTACTTCTGATTCCAATTTGGGCCTTCTTTTTCCAACTCAGGTGTTTGACATATACTTTCTCCTTAATGAAGAAAACATCATAGCCCTTGTTTTGAAGTTGAGATACGGAGAGCAAGTTCATCCCCAATCCTGGCACATGCAGCACATTGGTTGCTCGAAGCCACTCTCTTGCTTCAGTTTGAAAGACCACAGTACCTCTTCCTACTAGAGTACACTTTGCCTTATTTCCCATGGTGCTCTGAAAATTCATTCTTTCTTCCTAATAATCTGAAAAATATTCTCGGATTCTTGTCATATGCCAGGAAGCTCCACTGTCTATATACCAAACCTCAGAGGAGGCAGAGCTTGCTAAGTAAGCGACTTCTTCTTCCAATTTGGAAGCTAACATAGAATAATCATAATTCGTGTTCCTTGTGCATTCTTTTGGAAATCTGCGCGAGTCCCCTTGAGTGGATGCCTCTGCATCATGCCGTTGACCCATAGTTGATTTTCCTCTCCTGTTGCCAGATCTCTGCTCCGATACCATGTGACCTACTTATTATTCACAGTAAGGTATTTACGAAATCCCTTTCGCAAATATTAAAATAAATTCTATTGTAGTTATCACACAATTACCAGAGAAAAAATACATGCACAAGAACCAATCACATCAACACAGTGGTTTTTGGACAATTGTTCCCAGGAAAACCCAATGCGGGAAAACTGGTGCAACAGATGAGGGCTTTATTAATCTTCAGCAACAATTGCTTTTACAAGGAATGATTTTACAGAGTAACTGAAAGAAAACACCTGAGACTTTCCCTTTGAGACTTTTTGACACTTTGGAGACCCTACTCCCACTCCTGCGTCATCTCTACGTCACTCTGCGTGGCCCAATGTGGCTCTGCGTCCCTCCGCGTCAGCCTGCGTGAGGGCTGCATCTATCCTCTGGATTGCGTCTTTCTCTGCGCTATTTCCCACTGTCCCCGCGTCACCTCCTCCTCAGTCACTGCCTGTTGTTGATGCCCTCCTCTTCCTCCACCCTGCAACTCTCCCTCTGAAATCAATCTCCTTTACTTGAGAATCGATTTTCCTAGAGATATTCAGTATCTGCCGGTGTGTCTCCAAATGGTCCTCAAGTATTCTCTTATACTTTTCCTATTGATGGATCAACGACCGAGATTAAGTCTTTAATCAACGGCTAAGATTAAAACAGACTTGATCCTCGTCTCTTAGAAGCTTCTCACCCTCATCTTTATTAATACCCATTAATATTTTTATTTTCCTAAGTTTAGACTTAGGAACCCTTAAAAAATATTAATTATTTTAATAAATCCTCATCCGGGTGGTTTTTCTCAAAACGATTTCTGCGTCTTGGAGATCTCATGTGCCTTGGCCTCTCCTCCAAATTTCAAAGCTAGAGCACATCCGATGCTACCAAAAATCAACACCCCAGAAATTATAATTAAAAAGACATTGCCTCTTGATCTTCTATGGACAGGAACAATTATTTAAAGTGGCCTTCTGATGTTAAATACAAGTTTAATGAAAGAATAGTCAGAAAAGATAGTGGAAAGTCTCCAACATAGGCTGCTTAATGCAGAATATTTGTTTTCAACCTTAGAAGAAATATGGAATTAGCAGGAGATGATATATAGAAAAGAGGAGCGCATGATTAAGGAACTTATAACTTAAACTTATAGGAAACTGATTTTACATAATTGTAAAATTAAAGGCTAACAACTTCATTACTCGTTTCTATGAAGAAAAACATAAAATGGAGATAACAGGAAACACATTTTGTAATCAACAGGTGTCTGGAATCACTTCAAATAATTTATTCAAATCCACATGAAGCTTGAAAGATACAAGTAGTTTCTACTTCTGAGGTCCAAACTCAAAACTCTCATTTCTCTTTCTGAATTAACTTTATACAAAATTTCAAAAGGACAGTTAAGTAACTGTCAATTGCCAAAAATTGATAACTTCCTAAACTACTTTAGAGTTAATAGTTCTTTTGAACTTTACATCTTAAAAAGAAAAACATAAATACATCATTCAAAAATATTTGACAAAACTTCTGTATGACAGGTGGCATTGCTTCATTTGGTAATCTGACACTGATGTGCGGATGAAGGTCCTGCTTCTGCATTTGTTGTTGTCGGTGACATCCACTCTGCATTTTTTCGACATGGCTCCATCTGAATTGGGACTCTTGATAAACCTTGTGCGTGCCATCTTGAAGTCAGTGATTATGCTATATGTAGGTTTGTCAATAAAAAGAGTTCTCATCAACCATAAAATTTGAAAATCCCTTTGCAAATAATTGACAATAGTCGCTCCCTTTAATACCGCTGTTCTTTCTTGTGTTGAGCCAATTTTGCTTTTTGCCTCTACCAACAAAGTGTCATAAGTCTCCTAGGGTAATAAATTCCCCTGCTGGTCCCAGCATGAGGGCAAACCTGGTCTAGTTCTCTTATCAAAATCAGTATTAA
The DNA here is from genome assembly GCA_031772625.1 of Pinus tabuliformis. NCBI lineage: Eukaryota > Viridiplantae > Streptophyta > Pinopsida > Pinales > Pinaceae > Pinus > Pinus tabuliformis. The sequence goes on along the minus strand of CM062805.1, from coordinate 94,622,021 downwards.
ATTTCATTACAACGTCCTTGACTTCTGTTAATTTTTCTTTTGCTGTCTTCTTGTATAAGTTCTTTACAATCATCTTATTAATTTCGAACACATACTCAGTTCTATCCGTTGAAGAATCTAGGGCATTTGGGTTATAGTGAGATTCTTCTTGATGATGATAACTATTTGTGAGGTATTTTTATTTTTCTTATTGACACAATGTTATATTATTATTATTAGTGTGTGTTCTTCTTACTTCATCAAACAATTACCAAAACGAAAGATACAAGAACACAAGATGTTGGCTCTTAGCTAGGGCAAAACCTCTCTCTCCTAGAGCGGAAAACCCTTCTGCAAATTTCTCTTATTGAAGCTTCATTTGACAAATGCCAAACCCTAGACCCTTGACTGGTTGATCCTCCAAGCACAAGACATAGTCTCTCTTCCTTTGTCCTTCAATTAATGGCTTCTTCTTCATTCACACTTCTTTCGGCAACTAACGGTTCTTTTTCTGACAACTGCAGAAACCCTAGGTCTCCTTAGGGACCTCTTCTTTGGAGTCTTCCTTTCCTTCTCTACTTCGCTTGGCAATCTTTCCTTTCCTTGACACTTAAGCTAGAGAATGAGACCTTCCTTGAGAGATATTTCCAAGTTAAGAGGCCGATCGTCTTACCTTACTGCAGATCTGAATTCTTCGCACGTGTGGCTGATCTAGGGCTTGAAAGGAGCCCTTTTACTTGTCTCCGTCCTTCACTTTAGGTGTCCTCTTCTTCAATAAAGATGGAGACCTTACTAGAAGTCTTTTCTTAGCCCAATCAAACTTGATTACGTTGCTGCTCTTGTGGATCTGATGTGGCTGCAAAACTGGCCTCCTTTCTTCGCACGTGTGATAGAATTACGCCCTAAAACAACCCTCCCAAACTCGATTTCTCTTGCCTCTTCTTTGCTGCCCTAGAATCAGCTTTATGCCTCTTTTTCGTCCTTCCTTGATCGTTGATTTCAGAGATGATTAATAGTCTATTGGTGAGGTCGAACTGCCCTTTATATAGGATTCTGTCCCTCCTTTTGGGCCGACTTGACTTTAAGTGCACCAAAATTCATTTCTTTGAGCCGACTTGAAGAGGAGACTTGTCTTTGCTTTGGAGGATCACTTTTGACACATATCTCTGACATAATTACATAGGTTACATAGTGTAACATGGCCTCAAGGGGTCTTCAATAATTACATTGACTCTTTGACATTCCTAGAAGCACTTAAACATGTGCTTGATCTATCAAATGGGCAAGAAACCCATTCTTGAAAATGTGCTTGACCGAACCTAGTTACACTTTCTTCAACACTATCTTCAATTCCTAATTCCCTTAATTGCTATGAAGACCTTGAATTAAGGAAATCAATCATTTTCTTTGCGAACTGAGCTCTTTGCTGTAATTTCTGTTTATTTGCAACAATCAGATTTTCTAAGTCTCTGATGATGATCTTCTCCTCCTCTACTATAGACAATGACTCCCAAATGCTCCTCACAGTATGGATGATGTCATTCCATAAAATTTCTCTGGCTTGAATTTGGGACATATTCCCCTTCACCTTGTCCTTTAACTCTTTGATTTCTTGAGCAACAACTTGACAATCATTCTTGTACTTGTCAACATTTTCCTTAGACATTGTTAATTCTCTTTCAGTAGCCTTTATAACTTTCAAGGCACTCTCATAATCTCTCTGAATTTTCTTCATCTCATTCTCAGAAATCTTCAATTCAATCATGACTCGAGTCAGCTTATCAGCTGGGTCCTCACAATCAACTTGTACTAGGATAGTACAAACATGAGAGTCAAGTTTATGTTGCAAAACATAATTTATTTCCTTCAGCTTGGTGATTTCATCATTTCTCTGTATGAGCTCCTTAGTCAAAGCCTCTTTCTCTTTTTCTACCTATGCCACTTTTGAAGCCATTGGATGTTCAATGGAAGGCATCTTCAATTTCTTCCTTAGCACATGAACTTTTGTTTCAGCTCCCTGAAATAGCTTTTGAACAACACTTTTGTCCTCTAGATTGACCCCAATTTTAACAATCATCTTCTTCAATTCTTCATTTTGAGTGGTTAAAGCTCTGGAGTTTTCTTTTTCTAATTTCAATTGGTTAACCACTTTTTCTAACAAACCTTCATCTTTAGTAGCAGCCAAAGAAGATTTTTTCAAATCACTGTAAATTAGTTCCCAGTCTACCTATGCAAATTGATTTTGTCAGGCAGAGGGATTTCTCTAGCATCAATTGTCAAATTGATAGTCTTGAAACTTGATGAAGAAGACATAGACAAAGCAGAAGGGTGAGAGAAAGCTAGTTTGAGCTGATTTCTCTCCAAATCCATAGCAGAAAGCAGTCTAGTTTGATAATTTGAGATAAACTGAGTCTCCAACTGGGATTCCATGCTTTCTTTAACCTTCATGTTCTTTTCTTCAATCTGAGAATACAATTGCTTTATCATTGACACAAATCTCTAGCTAGTCTCTTCTGGAACATGAGAAGATGGTGTACAAACAACTTCTAATTGCAACTGAAACCCTGATGCAGATGATGAGCTGCCACCTTCAGAGAGTTTAGTTCTTGTAGAACTTCTGTTTGTTTCCTCTTCTAGATCAATCACATCTTCACTGCCTCTCTTTAAACTCTTCTCACTTTGATGAGGAGTTTCAATTTCCACTCCTCCAGTCAAACTAGTTTGTCCTCCATTAGCTAATTTCTCCACCTTTGGTCGAGCTTCATGTATAAAGGAAGCATAAGCATTTTCCATCCTCCTGTTTGAAATAATACGATGTGGATCATATACCCACTTTTCACCTTGCTGCAAATTCATATTTTCAAGTGCTTTTTGCACTTCTCCTACAACTTGCCTGTTATTCACAATGAAAGGTCTCACTATCTTTGGCAATTTAAATAAATGCCCCTTCTTTGCTGGCACAAAATGTACTTGATCCACATTCAAACTCTGCCTCATGAATTCTAATGAAAATAATCTCGTAGGCACAAAAGTTGGGACCCTGTAAGGGGCAACTTCTGCTCCATATAATCTAATCTCTGAATAATCTTCAAACTGAAACCAATCACCAATTTTGACATCTTTACTGAGTTGAAGGAAAAGCTGAGCTTTTGGTAGAAAGGAAGGTGGAGGAGAACTGTTTAATATTGAGTAAACCACTAATAGAAAAGATGTAACAAAGTACATTAAACCTTGGTTATTTGTAGTACTTCTTACCACATCAGTCTAGAATACTACTCACTGCTTGTTCTTGTGATAGTCCATGATATTCAATCCTAGGTGCATGAATATTTCAACATGAGTGTACAAGAAGAGGTAGGTAACAAGAGAAGGAAATCTGAAGCAACGAGTGAGAGGAAGATCTGTCAATTGGGAGTTAACCATTTTCTCCCAGAAAACAGGTATATCAAAAATTGTTTTTGGGTTCATCATCAAACTAAACATTCTCAAAATGGCTTTGTCCACAATTTTTCTATCCTTCCTTCCCAAAATTTTAGCCAAAATTTCAGGGACATGTCTTACTTCTTCAGAAAAAGTGTCCAAAGGAAAATGAGTAGGCTCCATTTGCAGATGCTTCTCAACAGGCATTAAAAAGAAATTCAATTGAGCATAATTAGAAGCAGACAAATCTTGAAAAGTGGAAAATAGAGTCTCTTCTGAAAAAGGGGTGTAATAACTTGCAGATGGAAAACATAAAGCTTGCTGAATAACAGGGCAGACACTTGAAATACATTTTCACCCAATGAGTTCATGACAAAACATTTTTGAGGATAAAGGGCAAAGACTAGCCAATATATAAATTCTGGAAACAAATGAGTTTAAGGAATCATGGCAGCTAAAACCCCTGACCTTACAATAGCAGCATATACAGGAGACTCAGTTTGGTTAAGAAGAATATGATGATAAATTTCTATATAATCAATGGAGCAAACTGGGTCAAAAATGTCTCTTTCAGTATCCATCAATGGAATATGGAAAGTGGAACCTGTTAAAGCAACTTTCTTCGACATTTTGATACTTCTAGATACCAAGACTTCGTGCAAATATCTGAATAGTGTTGGGTGATATTGATTGGAGCTGCAACCTATACAATTGAGTCCACGGAAACAGGAGCAGAGGACAACGGTGAACATAATGAACAATGGAACATAATTTATAGCGGAAACAGGGTAACGGGTGGGAAAACAAATTAATGACGATCATGGGAAATTCGAATTAATGAGCTGGCAACAAGATGGATGAGGTGATGGCTGACATGGATGATGAGGTGGCAGAAGGGTGCGATGAGAAGTGGTGACAGTGCAAATGGCAGAATAGAGAAATCATAATCACGCTTGCCTGTTGACGTAACACACTCGCTTGTTGACGTAATATGGAGGCAGACTCCCGTATGAAAGAAACCCGATGGAGTCCCCCCGCAACCATTCTGAGCCATTGATCTGTGGTCGGAGCAAATGTTAAAAGGTCTTTACGGGGGGACTGGGAGAGCTAACCGTCGGGAACGTAGTGTCGTCGGGTTTGCTCCATTCGACGGGCCCCACTACCACTCCTCATCGCGCTCAAAGACTTGCTTGATATTTAAACTCCGACTTTGTTATTGCCGACTAGGGACCCACCTGCTTTACACTTATTACTGCATTGAGATTTAAATAATGCAGTTTAATCCACCATCATACATTAATTATTTAACATCAAAATTTTTGTTTTTCTTTTGATTTTTTTTTTGCAGATACATATACATTTTCTTCTAAACAAAGATAAAAGTAAAACGAGGTACAACAGGGCCAATGTATGGGGGGGGGTCTTTTGGGAGAAATGATCTTAACCACACATCTTGAGATTTGGAGATTAAATCTCAGCCATTGGATCCTAGGTTTAGGGATTCAATCTTTTCCAAGGAGACAAAAGAGGGAAAGGGGATCTCATTCTTCACTTCACACTTGAGAGAGCAAGAGGAGAAAAGGAGAAGTGAGAACAAGGAGAAAGGAGAAAGAGGCTGCTACAACCATCATTTGCAGGAGGAAACTACAGTAAATAGAAGGCTCAAATCCCAAGGGTCAACTAACACATTCCAGAGAGTAGTCTTGAGGTTCTAGGGGCGGAAATCTAGGCTCGAGTTTCTAGGGGCGGAAATTTAGGCCTAAATTTCTACGGGAGGAAATTTATGCTCAAGTTTTTAGGGGTGGAAATTTAGGAGTGAATTTTGAGGCAGTTCCTGGAGAGAAGCAGGTTCGGAATTCCAGTGCTCTTTCCTTTGATTGAGCACACAATTTGAGCTAGGAATCCTGGAACAAAACCTGAGGCCCGTCTTTGCTACATACATGGTATAGTCAGCGTGTTTTCTGTGGGATCTTTGACGAGTTTTTGAGACTTTTTGAATCAGAGTCAAAGCAGAAAATTTAGGGAACATTTTTGCTGGGTCTGGCTCGAAAATAGAGGCACTGTCAGTGGGCTACTAACACTGAGTTCGAGGCAAATCACAACTGTTGATTTCTGGTAGCATCATATGTGCTCTAAGTCTCAAATTTTGTAGGGAGGCTTGGGCACATGTATTCCAAAGAACCCAGAAAGCGTTTTGGAAAATTCCACCCGGAGACAGTTTTATTAAAATAATTAATTATTTTTAATGGGTCCCTAAGTCTAAACTTAGGAAATTAAAATACTTAATGTGTATTAATCTAACTGTTGGTGTAACTTGTAGAAGAAGACGAGGATCAAGCAGAAATAATCTTAGCCTTTGATTAGCTTCTAATCTGGGTCGTTGAATGTCAACAAGGAGATTATTTGAGGAGGCTTGAGGGTCATTTGGAAAGACACACAGAGTGAGTTCAGAGGTTCAATTTTCTGAAGTAGAGCAATTGTCGGGAGAATATTGATAGTGAGCTTGTGCAGTGAGGGGCAGGGATAGTTCCGGTTGGAGATTTCTCCTGATTTGGGAATACTTAATAGAGAAGGCAGAGAGAGATCAATAGAGGCAACGCAAAGCCAGAGAGGCTGGCGTAGGGCCATGCAGAGGGCAATGCGGAAGCCTAGAAGGAATTTGTAAATTTGGTGGAGAATCGATTTTAGAGGCAGAGGCCGGGGCGTGAGATTGAGAGGGTAGAAGTCGAATTCTCAGAAGCAAATCGATCAGCTGGGAGGAGTGACATAGACCCCAGTCGCTGTGATGCAGGGCCTACACAGTGATTTCGAAGAGACTGCACTGACGCATCCAGGGGTTGGCCATTTAGTGGTTGGATTAGCCAGGGTCTCCAATGATAGTGTGAGGTAATCTCACTCATCTCTCCGTCAGTAATATTCTTTGCACTGGATAGCCAACAGGGCATCCAGAGATTGTATTCAGAAAAAACTACTGCTTAATAATACAAACACTCAACTGCTGCATTTGTTTTCCTGCATTGGGTTTTTTCGGGGACATTTGTCCAAAAATAACTGTGTACATGTGTTGTGTGTTTCTTTCTTGCTCAGTTAGTTGTTTCTGCATATAATTTTAATTGGTGAAGGCTGCAGTGTATTAGTTTCGCTCTTTGCTGTAGGAAGCAGTAAATAATTTGTTCAGTAATTAACAAATAGAAGGAACTTAATCAGTTGTTGCAGTAGAAATTTGGGTTACTAGGAGAATATCGATAGTGAGTTTGTGTAGTGAGGGGTAGGGATAATTTGGTTGGAGAATCTTCTCCTGAGCCAAGATACGCAACAGAGAGGCAAAGAGACACCAAAAGGAGGCAGTGTAGTACCCAGGAGGGGTTGACGCTGAGCCAGAAGGGCTCACGCAGAGGTAGCGTAGTCCTCCCAGCGGAAGTCTGAAAAGCTGCTGGGGTTTGACGTATGAGTCGGGAGGGTTGATGTCAAAGCTCTTGGAGAGAAAATCGACCCAGCGCAGAGCTGACGCAGAGCCTTAGAGGTTGACGTAGGGCCCACGTAGGGGCAATGCAGGAATAACCGGGGACACGTTGGTTTAGCTGGCAGATCAACGGGACTTGCCAGGTAGAGTGAAGTAATCCCACAAATTTCTTCTGCCAGTTGTATTTCTCTGTAACTGGATTGTTGGAAGGGCATCCAGAGTTGTATTCAGAAAATTACTACATAATAATAAAAACCCTCGGAGCTACTACACTGGTTTTCCCGCATTGGGTTTTTCCTCGGACATTTGTCCAAAAAATACTGTCATTTGTGTTGTATCTTTCTCTATTGTTCTGTTCTTGTTTTGGGCAAACTAATTAATTAAGTGAAGGCTGCAGTTGTATTAGCTTTGATATTTGCTGTAGGAAGCAGTAAATAATTTGTTTAAGTAATTAACAAATAGGAGAAGTTTAATTAGTTGTTGCAGTAGTAGATTCGGGTGGGATTCTCGAATTTTCAGAACAACTTGGTAAAATTATCATGTGTGAGGCACAAAATTCTTTGTAACCTGGGCAGTGTCTACAACAAGGAAAGGGATAAGTTAAATCTCTTGTGTATTTCTTGTTGTCAAAAATTTCTCTAGCAGCAAATAAAATCCTCCTTTGAAGGCCGATTTTCCCCAAGAGGCTGTGGGGTTTTTTCGGGGCCAACTTGACCAAAGACTAGTGTCTCTTATGTGTTAAATGCTTGCATAATTTTTTGCATTAATTATCATATGTTAGGAAAGTGAAAAATTATTAGAAGCACTCTTTATGTTTGCAATAAATGCATTCTGAAATTTCCATCAGCATGTCAAAACATGTGGGTCAGGCCTAAACAAACACATGTAAACTTGTAAAGTTGGTTAAGGGTGCAAATCATAAATTTTCTACATGGTATTGGAACTAAGTTGAGGTTCACATTTCCAATTTCAGTTAGCTGATAAAGAGGGCAAAAAGCATCTAAAGTCTTCAAACAGTGAACTAAACCCTTCGAAACTTTGTCAGATCCCAATGACTTTAGCAATTTAGAGGGAGGAAGGTTCTAGCTTACATATTTGCTCCATATTGTTGGTTGTAGGGTCATGGCTACTAGGTTGAGAGTAGAGGACAAATTGGCAGGGGCTGAAAAACTTGGCCCATGGAAGGAGAGGATTATGCTTTTACTGGAGGAGGTGGAAGTGTGGGATGTTGTTGAAGCAATTGTGCAATCACCCGCTGATCTAACTTAGTTGGTGGAGTTCAACAAGAAGAATGGGAAGGAAAAGAGGATCCTTCTAGATGCCATCAAGGACCATTTATTCCCTCATGTTTCAAGGATGAGATATGCATATCAGATGTGGGAGTCCTTGGTCTCTTTACACCATAGTTCTAATGAGATAAGGAAGATGGTGTTGAGACAAAAACTACGCAACACTAGGATGACCAAGGCTGACAGTGTCACCTCTTTCCTCACTAGAGTCTCACAGGTGAAGGATGAGTTAGCTGCCATTGGAGAGGCTTTTCCAGAGGAGCAGTTGGTTAGGATTGCCTTAGATGGGTTCACTGAGAAGTGGGATGGCTTTATTCACGACTTGGTGCCTAGAGAGCACTTTTCTGGTTGGAGGAGGATGTGGGATGATTTCATCCAGAAGGAGATCAGGAGGAGTGCGAGGGGTAGCAGTAAGAGTGGTGGGGGAGGTGAAGAGGAGAATGTTGCTCTTGTGACAAAGGGTAAGAAGGGAAAGAAGATTAAGAAGGGGTCTTTTAGTGGAGCAAAGTAGGAGAAGGGGAAGCATAAGGCTAAGGAGAAGGACATGAGCAAAATGAAATGCTTTGCTTATGGGAAGATGGGTCACTATGCTATACAGTGTCCCAAGAAGAAGGGTAAGAAGAAACAGGGAGTTGCCGCTTCAGCAGATGTGGATGATTTTGCGGCTATGTTTGATTCATAGTGTGCTTTGGTGGTGAGTTTAGCCAATCATGTCACATCTTCTCCTGCATGGTTCATAGACAGTGGAGAATCTTGCCATATGACTAGAGGTAGAGAGCACTTCACGAGACTTCTACAAGATGATATTTTCTTGGAGGTTGTGCTTGGTGACAACTCCAAAGTAAAAGCGACAGGGATGGGGACAATTTCATTTCAGAGGGAGTTATCACCTCCTCTGAAGGTGTCAGATGTTCTATATGTTCCAAGGTTCAAAAGAGTTTGATATCAGTCTCTAGTTTGGAGGATAAGGGGTATGAGGTGTTGTTCCGAAAGGGACAAGTGTTGATATATCCCAGGGGATCCAGTATCGAGTCTGCTTGTGTGATTGGAGCTCGCAGTGGGAGACTACACAAACTTATGTTTTCGGCCTCTTCGAGCGATGGTAGTGTAGATCAATAACAGTGAGTTATGTGAGCTATGGCACAGGAGGATGACCCACTTGCACCATGGAGCTTTTAGGATGTTGAGGGAGATGGTTACAAGGTTGCTTGACTTCAACACAAAGCATCATGATGTGTGTAGGGGGTGTGCTTTGGGAAAGTACACCAAGACACCTTTCCAGAGCAGTGACAACAGAGCTGCAGGTATCCTTGATTTGATTCATTCTGATGTATGTGGTTCTATGCCCTAGGTTTCATTGAGTGGATATGAGTACTATGTGACATTCATTGATGACCACTCTAGGAGGACCTGGATTTACTTCCTGAAGACTAAGGATGAGGTCTTCTGGAGATTCCAAGAGTTTAAGGCTCTTGTGGAGAACTAGACAAGGAGGCAAATCAGGGTGTTGAGATCAGACAATGGGGGTGAGTACACTTCTGTGGAGATGAGGGATTTTTGTGGGAGTGTTGGCATCAAGAGGGAGCTCATTATGCCTTACAAGTTTCAGTAGAATGGGGTGGCAGAGAGGAAGAACAGGGGTATTGTGGGTGCAGCTAGAGCGATGTTGCATGATCAAAGTTTACCTTTCTTCTTGTGGGCCAAGGTGTGTAACACTGCAGTTTATTTGCAGAACAGGAGCCTACATTTGAGGAGGAGAGGGCTTTGAGGAGGTCTCAGGAGGTTGATCAGGTAGAGAAGAAGGCTCCTCAGTAGGGGGCCACATTACAGGTTTCAGGAGCATTAGGATCAAGAGGTTCACCTTCTTTAGGGGTGACAGGTTCACAGAGTACATGATCACCTGGTGGAGGTTCATCAAGCACCATATCTCAGAGTTTAGGATCGACATTGGTTATTTCAGAGCCTTCCTTGCCAGGATGAGAGGCACCGGTTGAGGATTTTCCCATATCACCATAGGAGACTATTGTTGGGAAGAGGAAGCCAAGATGGCTTTGGGAGACCCTGAAGGAGGCTTAGGAGGCAGTGGGGAGACTCAAGTGGTCAGTGAGGGAGAGCAGACCACCAGAGAGGTTGGGTGGCTTTGTGGCAGATGTTGTAGAGATAGAGCCAACAAGTTTTGAGGAGGTCGCTAAACAACAAATTTGGAGGGATTCCATGGTGGAGTATGCCTTTATCATGAAGAATGATGTCTGTGAGGTAGTGCCACGTCTTGATGAGAAATCAGCGGTGACTTCTAGGTGGCTCTACAAGATCATACATGCTGCGGATGGCAGCATGGAGAAGTTCAAAGCTCAGTTTGTGGTGCAAGGGTTCTCATTGCTTCCATTAGAGCAGTGATATATATAGCAGTTGAGATGGGATAGAGGATTCACCAGATGGATGTGAAGACCACCTTTCTCAATGGTGTTATACAGGAGGAGGTGTACATTGAGCAACCTGAGGGCTTTGAGTTGCATGGGAGGGAGTCTCACGTGTGTAGGCTGAAGAAAGCCTTGTATGGACCGAAGCAGGCACCGAGGGCATGGTACGAGAGGATAGATGCCTACACTCAACAGATGGGTTTCCAGAAGATTAATGCAGATCCGAACCTATACTTTATCTTGGTAGGTGATGATCCACTCATTTTGGTTCTGTATGTGGATGACTTGTTTATTACAGGGGAGGACAAACTCATCTAGCACTGCAAGAGAGATCTTGCTTTAGAGTTTGATATCACTGATATGGGGTTGATGCATTGCTTTCTGAGGTTCGAGGGTTGGCAGGAGGATGGGCATATCTTCATGGGCCAGGGCAGGTATGCAGGTGACATCTTGAGGAGATTCCGTATGGATGGTTGTAGGCCTATGGCTACTCATATGATCACCAACTAGAAGAAGCTGCATAATGTTGATTTCGAGTTGGTGGACCCCACTTCGGTTCATTGATGTATCTAGTCAACAATAGAGTGGATATTTGTTTTGCAGTCAACACATTGAGTCAATTTATGACGGAGCCTAGGAGAGTACACTGGGTGGCTGCAAAACATGTGTTGAGGTACTACTACTTACAAGGCACAATGGATTATGGTTTGGACTATTTTCAGATGTGATGGAGTCAGATTGATTGGTTGCACATACTCAAATTGTGTTGGTGATGTTAGTCACTGGAAGAGTACTTCTGGATGTTATTTCTTGTTGGGCTCGATAATTGTGTCATGGTTTAGTAGGAAACAGAGGTCAGTGGCATTGAGCAACACAAAGGCAATGCATAATGCAACTAGTTAGGAAGGGTGCGAGGCATTATGGCTTCTCAAGATGCTTCATGGTTTATTTGGTCAAATGCTAAGACCAACTACGATTTACTATAATAATCAGAGTTTGTATTAAACTCTCTAAGAATCCAGTATTTCACGATATGTCAAAGTATATAGAGATCAGATACCACTTCATCAGAGATCGGGTTCACCAAGGGGCAGTGAAGCTTGAGTATATATCCACTGATGATCAGGTAGTAGACATTCTCACCAAGTCTTTGCCAAGAAGCAAGCATGTTTTTTCAGAGACAAGATAGGAGTGATGAGAAACACCTTCCTCGGTAAGAGGGAGTGTTGAAAATAGTACCAAGGAGAAGTGTTACTAGTCTTTTATCCCTTTTAGTTTAGTGAGCACATTAATGGACTTTTGTTTCAATAACATTTATGAGTTAAATTAATGTCATGGGTGGAAAATGTACTTAGAAGTGTTGTACCATGTAATTTTTTTAATAGTAGTCACTTGTACTTTATAAAGAGACTTTATGTGTAAAATACTAAGTGTACTTTTCTAATATTACAGTGAGATGAAAAATCACTTTATGAGAAAAAACAGTGTGGAAAAAGTCTGCAAAAAATCCCGATTTAATCCTAAAAACGCGATTTTTTGAACTAAACGATTTAATCCCCCGACTTTTTGGCGACTTTTTCACAAACGAAAAAATCGCGATTTTTTCCTTATACTCCTGATTTAATCAGGAGTCGACCCAAAAAGTCTTCCTCCCTTCCTAGGCCGCGGATAAAGAGGCCGCAAAGGTGAAAAAACTGTAAATTGAAGCTTTCATCTATGCATTTTCAAGTTATTGCATTGTATTATTTGTCATACTTCTTGTGAGCATAGTAGTCTCATTTGTAATCTGTTAGTTTTGAGGTTAAGATATGTTTTTGTTTTCCAAGGAAAAACAAATCTTTATACTTCATATTTCTAGTTAGAAAGCAAAGTATACATTAGCTAAGCCTCCAGGGTTTTAGTGATCCAAACTCTAACAGCCACTGCCCCTTCAAAAGATTACAAAAGTACCAAAAGGACAGGCATACAACAGTGTTCCATAGAAAGAACCCCACACCATCAAAAACATTGTTACAGTTGTTGAATGCTTCCAGAAGAAACAACAAAGAGGAGGTAATGAAGATCAAATAGCAACAACCTATCCAAAAAAAAACAAAACCAGTGCCTCCAAAAAGAACCCATTTTTCAGACAGGAACAAAGTAACTGTGAAATCTTGTGACAGCAAAGATCCTTCCTACAATGAGAGCACGTTTTGAAAGGGAATCTTCTTTAGTGGTGAATTCCCTGCAAATGTGGGGAAAGGTTATGTATCAGAAGTGGATTTTATCTCCAAGAGTTTTTGAATAATAGATGCCAAGGCTAGGTTAATAATCTGACATCTACTGTTTTCTCAGAAAATAAGCAGCTTGGATCCACCAAGCGTTAAATTTCACATCTATTGTGATACTCACTGTTAATTTTCATAGGACCTACCACCTGACACCTTATTACCCAAGCAGATTACAATCTACTGAATAAATGCATGACTTATTTCTTAATACAATTAATGGAAACAAAAATTAAAAGGGGAAGAGGGTCTCAATGACTGATTACTTGATGACTTTTAGATGACTCATGATATACATTTATTATACCTTTTGTTGATATTTTGACTCTTGAGAGTTGAGACTCGGACAGGACTCAAAATTCAGGAGTTGATTCACTATTTTGATATGTGATGTAGCATTAGATTTCATATACATATTATATATTAGCTTTTTTTACATGTTTATGTGGAAATGCATTTATTTGCTGTTGTGGATACTCTAGATGTTAAAAAAAATAAAAATAAAAATGAATAATTTTGTGTTTTTTTAATTTTGCCGACTTTTTCAAAAAATTCCCGACTTTGACGAGTTTTTCAACTTTTGGACCCTTGCCGAATTAATCCCGACTTCGACTTTTTCCACATTGAGAAAAAATAGAAAAGGTAGTACTAGAAGACTTTTAAGTGATGGGGCCAATGTATGAGGGGGGTCATTTGGGAGAAATGATTTCAACCACACATCTTGAGATTTGGAGATTAAATCTCATCCATTGGATCCTAGGTTTAGGGATTCAATCTTTTCCAAGGAGACAAAAGAGGGAAAAGGGATCTCATTCTTCACTTCACACTTGAGAGAGCAAGAGGAGAAAAGAAGAAGTAAGAACAAGGAGAAAGGAGGAAGAGGCTGCTATAGCCATCATTTGCAGGAGGAAACTACAACAAATAGAAGGATCAAATCCCAAGGATCAGCTAACACAATCCAAAGAGCAGTCCCGAGGTTCTAGGGGTGGCAATTTAGGTTTGAGTTTCTAGGGGCGGAAATTTAGGCCCGAGTTTTTAGGGGCGGAAATTTAGGAGTGAATTTTGAGGTAGTTCTTGGAGAGAAGTAGGCTCGAAATTCTAGTGCTCTTTCCTTTGACTGAGCACACAATTTGAGGCAAGATTCTTGGAACAAAACCTGAGGCCTGTCTCTGCTACATTTCTGGTACAGTCAACATGTTTTTTGTGGGATTTGTGATGGGTTTTTGAGGCTGTTTGAATCAAAGTCAAAGCAGAAAATTTAGGGAACAATTATGCTGAGTCTGAATCGAAAACAGAGGCACTGTCAGTGAGCTGCTAACACTGAGTTCGAGGCAAATCACAACTGGGTAAAATGACTGTGAGGCACGAAATTCTATGTAACCTGGGCAGCGTCTACAAGAAGTTCGAGGCAAGAGATAAGTTAAATCTCTTATGTATTTCTTGTTGTAAAAAATTTCTCTAGAAGCAAACAAAATCCTCCTTTGAAGACTGGTTTTCCCCAAGAGGCTGTGGGGATTTTTTGGGGTCAGCTTGACCAAAAACTAGTGTCTATTGTGTTAAATGCCTCCATAATTTTTTGCATTAATTATAAGCTATTAGGAAAGTGAAACATTAGTACAAGCACTCTTTATGTTTGCAATAAATGCATTCTGAAATTTATATCAGCATGTCGAAACATGTGGGTTGGGCCTAAACAAAGACATGCAAATTTGTAAACTGGGTTAAGGGTGCAGATCATAAATTTTCTACAGGAACAACAAATGCTAGTCATAAAGAAGGATAAATACACATTCCTTGAGGAGGAGTTACATATGCCATTTAGGGAGGTACACATGCCTTTGTAACTCATGCCATTAAGGAGGTATGCATGCCTTTGTAGCTCATGCCATTAAGGAGGTACACATGCCTTTGTAGCTTATGCCATAAAGGGGATAATGTAACATATGCATTAAATAGTGCGTAAGAGGAATCTTTTATGACATGCTTTAATGAGTGTGTAATAGGAATATGCCATGCTTTTAGTGAGTGCATAAGAGAGAGTGTAACATATCCATTAAGTGAGAGAGGGTAACATATGCATTAATTGAGGGGAGTTACATATGACATGATTGAGAGCCATGATTGAGAGACTTGAATTTCCTTCTAATAATAATTTAATAATATCATAAAGTTTAATAATAATAATAATAATATTGATGATTAAGTCGAGATTGAACTATTAAGATTGATTAATGATAAGTTAAGTGATTTTCTGTCAACTATACTTTATTACCAATTGATGCAAGGTGATTTACTATTTTTGGAAAGTCATACTTGAGATGCTAGACATCTATTTTTAGAAAGTCACTCCAGAATTGTCAGAAATTAGATTTTAGATAAAGAAATTCATTCTTGAGCTACCAATTTTCAACATGTCAAAACATGGCCTCCTCTTTCCAACGTTAGGGCTCCTTCAGGTGCAACAATCCCTCTCTAGTCTCTCATGGAAGACCATCCTCATTTGGGTT
This sequence comes from Pinus tabuliformis, assembly GCA_031772625.1. Classification (NCBI taxonomy): domain Eukaryota; kingdom Viridiplantae; phylum Streptophyta; class Pinopsida; order Pinales; family Pinaceae; genus Pinus; species Pinus tabuliformis. The sequence goes on along the minus strand of CM062805.1, from coordinate 94,606,676 downwards.
TTGAATCAAGTCCTGCACACTAGGTTATGCCAAGGGCAATCTAGTGGCATGCTGCGTCCAGTGGTGCAATCATCAAGAATCCTCTATATTGGGTCAAAGTAGATCAATGTCCTTTGTCTTGAGGGTGCTTTGGGACATGTAACATTTGCTCAAGTCATCAGGAGGCTCAACTGTCACAATGTTGCATCTTCTAAGCCATCCATCTCTCTGGAAAGGCTTGGGTACCTGTGGAGTGGGTGCCCTCAAGGCCTTGGGATGCTGTGGACCACCTAATAAAACCATCATGAACTCAAGTAAAGGCAACCATCCATTAGAGATGAAGATCATATGAGCATCTAAGTGGACCAAACTTGGATGTTAAGGGTATGCTAATACTTCAAACAAGAATCACCTTTTGATATCTAACTATACGAGGTCCCGTAAAGGTGTTCCCTACCTTGATAGGAGTGGCTAATGGTCTATACTATTAGGTGCTTCCAACCCTCAAGGGGAAGTGACATTTCCAAGGTCAACCCTTCAATCAATAGGTGTTAGTGTAAATGAATGACAATGGAGGGGAAAGGGCTTCATGGCAAAGTGCCATGGTCAAGGGGACCAATTGATGGGGAGTCCACGTCCCGAATGTATAAATGTAAAGGAGGGAGCAATCGTGGATGCATGAGTTACCTTGCTCTACCTGCTTTTTCGACCCCGTTGCACCCATTTTTTCAACATTCCAAGGAAGCAGGTTCCAAAGACTTGAAGAATTTTTTTCAAAGTCAAAATCATCAGCTAGCAGTCTGTCATATCATTGTAAACCCATTTTGCAAATTTTTAATGTAAATGATGCTAGTACGATCGTTAATTATGTAACAATCTAGGTAAGCCTATGATTTGGCGACGAATTTAATCCTAGGAGGTTTTTAGTTTTACTGATTATTGTGTTTCTAAATGCGGATAATCGAGTTTTTCCCTCCAACCTCACCCCAAAGCTAAAGTGGAATTTATCGTCGAAGTGTTAGGTGAGTCCTAGTGTTTAAGTCGAGTCTATTGTAAAAGTGGTTTGAAAATAATTTAAGCTAATTGGCTAAATTATTTTATTACAAATCATTTGGTCTACTAGATCATATTGTGCCGCAAAATTGAGTAAATATTATGAGGTTTTATAAAGAATGGGTATTCCCCCTTTGAGGGTTGAATTTGTAAAATCTTATGTAAAAAATATTTTAGTGCATGGTCCCTAATACTTAGACACCATGGCTAAAATATTTGAGGGTGGAAAAATAATTAATCCCCCAAATTGTCAATTAATTAATTTTTGTAGCAAAAAATTAATTTAAATCTTAAGCCAAAAAATTAATTAATTTTGAGTCAAAATTTAAATGTTAGATAAATTAATTTCTCAAAGTGGAAAAATTCGTGGGTCTAAAAGTAGTTAATTTTTAGAGGTCCCCCACTAAGGGAATATTGTAAATTTCAAGAAAATTTGGACCTTTGGACCTTGATGGTTAAGTCAAAGTCTAAATTTTGAGGAATTAGTTCAAAATAATTATTTTTGAACAAATAAAAAATGGTTTTAATGAGAAATTCGAAAATTCCTCAAAAACAAGTACTGTGAACTAATTTCCTCAAAATTTTGACTTTGACTTAACCATCAAAAATAGGTCAAGATTATAAGTTGATTGAGGATTTTTCAATGATCGAGATTATTTTGATGCGGATCAAGCCAACTAGCCGTTATTTTCCACTTGGAGGATTTTTTCTATAAATAGAAGGCATTTTGCTTCTATTATGATCATGATGATCTTTGGTTTGATGTAATTTTGTAAACACTGGTGTGAAGGCACTGTCCTACTGGGAAAGTTTTGAATTTCATAATAAAAGACTTTGGGGTACAGTTCATGGTGTCTTTGTCTCATTGATTTGTGGTATGTGTTGTGTATGTGCTTCAATTATATCTGAATCATTATTTCATTTGTAGATGATAGGAACATTCTATTGGTAAGTTGTGGGCTTATGTTAGGTGATCTGATTCATTGTAAGTTCTAGCGATCTTTTCTTAAGAAATATATAGAGTTTGCAGGTTCCCCGACCCTTGGGCTCCAAGTTCACAGACTGTGGGCACAGGTTGACCTTGTTTGGACTTCGAACATTTTATGTGATTTTTCTAACTTCACTAAGGTTGTGGTTTAACATCTATTTTTCGAAATACACCTGGCCATTGTCAAAATTTTATTTAAAAAATTATTCCTCAAAAAATCCTTCAACAATTGTACATTTGTATAATTTGTAAATTAGACTTCAAAATTCTGCGACCATTCTCATTATGTTTAAAACAAATTTCCGGATCCATATCGCATTCAATATTTTATAATCGATGTTTCGATCCAACAACTGTGGTTCATCTTCAGGATGAAAAGATGTATGAAAGATTGATCCACCAGGTTTCAATAATTAGGAAAAAGAAAGCAGGGAAAGGTTGTCAGCTTTTTTTCCCTACTTTCTTTTTCCTAATTATTGAAACCTGGTGGATCAGTCTTTCATATATCTTTTCATCCTGAAGATGAACCACAGTTGCTGGATCGAAACGTCGATTATAAAATATTGAATGCGATATGGATCTCGAAATTTGTTTTGAACATAATTTGTAAATAAATTTTTGTAATATAATTTTTGTAGAAATTTTTTTTGCTAAACCTTGTTTGCAGTTGGGGTTTGGGGTTTTGAATTTTTTTTTGCATATTTTGGGGTTTTAGGCACTTGTATTTTCATTTGTGCGGGTTAGATCCAAATGATTCAAAGATATTTGCTGGGGTTTTGAGCTAGATCTAGGCCCTTGAGGGTAAGATCTAGTCTCTAAAATTTTTGCAGGGCAAGCAACTGAAGAATTTTGTAGTGAAATTGAAGATTTGAGGAAATTCGAATTTTGGCAAGGGTTTGAAATTTTTTAGGGGCCTCTAGGCCCAGCGTTTCCTTATGCGCTAGCCGTCTACCCTTCCTAGCTTCTGTGTTAGCCTTTTCTAGCCTTCCAAGGCTAGTTGCAGGCATTTAAAGGCCTCGGCCTGCCCCTGTAGCCCTTGCCATGGGCACTTTTGGCCTTTTTAGGCCTAGCCATAAGGTCTAAGGCCTTAGAACTCCTCTCCTAGGCTTGCCACAGGCCTCTCCTCTCCTCCTCCTGCCCTCGGCCCTCCTCCTTCCCCTCCGTCCTCCTCTTCTCCCACCTTGACAACCTTCCTTAAGCCTTAAAGCCCTAGGTTGCAGCCCTTTTAGAGCCTCTCAGCCTCTCTTAAGCCTAGCGGCAACCTTTCAAGGTTTGCTGTGAAGCCCTTTTGGCCTCTAGACCTTAGCCGCAGGCCTAACTAGGCCTTGCAGCCCTCCTTCACCTCAACGCTAGCCCTCTAGGGCCCAACGTTGCCCTTCTTTGACCCTTATTTGCCCTCTTTTCATCTCTGATTGAGCATTTGATTTCAGGACTGAATATTGGTGTGTTTTGCAGAGGTATTTGGCACAAAATTTTGGTGTTTACAGGTGCTCCAACGCTTGGACAAAATTTGGGCAAGTTTGGCAAAGTTTCTTCTAGGCCTAGGGCCATTGGTTTGCCTCTCAAACCCTTAATCACCTCACTGTTTACCTACAACAGTCTATTCTTGTTCTTACAGTGGCAAAATACTTATAAAAATGCTCCTAAAATCACTCATAATATGCTTGACACATTGAGGAACTAATTGCATGAGTTGGGCATCCTTCATTTGGCTCGTTTCATAATTTATTAATGACTGTCATCTCTGCATATTAATGACTGATATAACGTTGGTGATTGCATCATAAGAAGGTTAATCAACTCATAATTTCATTGGTTTGACACTTGGGTTCTCATTGCTCATATTTGGCTAGTATATGCTTATCATTTTGCACTTAAAAGAGCTCTAAATTAAAAGTTACATTCTGCTGGCATAGCATTGGAATACAAGATTATATCAGTGCTTTACACTCTAATTGTTACTTGTTTCATGGTTTTAAGTGCCATTGTGAAGAAGGCTGCTAGCATTGGTTATGCGGAATCTAACATTTGCTTGTCTCTTGTAAGCTTGATCATAATCTCTAAGAGTCATTAAATTTGCACTAAGTTCACTCACTAAAGCACTCTAATCTCAAGTTGCATTGTGTTGAATGGTTTAAGTTACTTTGGGCATCTTGATCTAATTGTCTCTATTAATTGGCATTGAAGTAACTTGTTCTCTTAAGTGTTTAAAATCATTGGGAATCTAATTGGCATTATTGTGTTGGGCTTCTAAGTGAATCATTGGATAATTGCTCTTGTTTTCCTTTGTCGTTATTGGTTTATGGTTATTGTAAATCCTTGGCTTATTGGCACATCTTGAGAAGCTCTTAATTGAATGTCATTTCTCTTAAGCAAATTTGGAAATTTAGCTTGAATCTAATTGCATGAGATCTTTGATTGTCTTGTTGTGAAGTCATCATTGGCATATTGTATTGAATCATTAGCTAATTGTCTTAAGTGCTCTAATTGTTATTGGATTTATCGTTCATATTGTAAGTGGATATCTATTGTGAAATCTATTTATTGGTGAATCATTATTAAGAGCATATTTTGAACAATTGACATGGGCATTTTATCTCTTGTTGGCACTATTGAACTTGAACACTTGTCTTGTGATTGAGATTACCTTTTCTGAGCATTGTTAAGTACTTGATATCTTAACTTGAAGTAAATCATAATTAAGTACTTAAGGAAACATTTAAGTAATCTCGCATCAAGATCACTCATAATCTTGCATAAAGCATCCTTAGTTAGTCTTGCATTAATAAATTACCTCCAAGCATAAGCTTGCTTGATAAACATTTAGGGCCACCCTTTCTCAATTTAGCTTGAGGGACTTAGCACCTCTTTAGTGGTTAACACGGTGACCTTGCAATCGTTAGAGCCATGGTCTCTGTAGTGTCGGAGGCATCAGGTGGTTGGAACACAGGGGGAGTTATCATTAATCAAGCCTCTACTTGCTTCTCGTTGGCCTCCATCCCACAACTTACTCTAGAAACTAGTTCCAAAATAGTTAAGAGGAAGGTTACATTTAGAATAGGCGTCTAATTTAAAATCAACTGAGATTCTGCATTTCTCCTAGCTTTTAGGATTTGCATTTCGTCTAGGGTAGCCACACCTCTAAGCAACGATTGTTCATCCGGTTACTTGGCATCTAATTGGTAGTAAGCAAGAAGTTGACTGCATAAGGCAATGGTCTCACATTCGAATCTAATCTAATATTTAAGTCTTGCTAAAATTAACCAAGTAGCTAGGCCATTCAATCGTGTCTCCCGGACTTGTTGGTTGCCAACAAGCCTTTCATCTTCACATTTCATAGGGATTACCCCCCATACCCTGTTGTTGGGAGACAACTAGAACAAAGAGGTTGGGGATTAGGGTGACAACCCCTGACTTGAGTTGTTGTCGCAATGCCTATATAATCAGAGCAACAATAGACCCCTCTAGTGTGCCTTTTATTTTTTCTTGATAATTCTTTGTATTATGGTGCATAGCTCAAGGGTTAGAGCTTACTTTTATGATGTAGCATTTTATATTACCCCTTAAGATGAGACAGTTCATCGCTCATCGGGGTTGCAACATGCGAGGTTTCCTTTTGATGTAAAGGAGCATCATATGTTCAAAGAACCGAGTGATGGCTAATGAGGAGGGTAGAGCTCATTCTAGGCTTTTTTCCATGTGCTAACTTATGTCCTAGCCATCTTTTGCATTTTGATTTTTTTTTTTTTTTTTTTTTGTGGCCATGATATGCTTTTCCATTCTTTTAGTTGCATCAACCTCCAGGGCAATGTTTTCTGGTCCTACTCAAGGAGTGTGGACATGAGGGTGCCAAATCCCAATGAACCAATGAGAAGTTAGACCCGAAGAATGGATGGTAGAATATGGGGTTTGTAATGTGTCATTGAAAGTATCAAGTATGGTGTAGGGGATAATGAACACGCTACCTCAATCATTTTGAAGAAAACCCACTATTTGCTTGTCATCCTCAAAAATAGGCCGATGCTCTTGATTATTGGGTATTGCAGGCCTAAAACTGAATTCCATTGTAAAGTCTCCTAGTTCAGATATATCATCGCTTAGTGATTGCAATGTGGATGCAGCAACTGCTACAGAATCAACCACAGAATTTTTGGCATTAAACGATCCCTTGACCTGGGATACAATTAGATCAGAATCCCCTATGACTTTCAAGTGTTGTCTCTTTACTGAGGACCATATCCAGACCTAAAGTCAAGGCTTCATATTCTGCCACGTTGTTTGTGCAATCAAACGCCGACCTATAAGAGAACATAATTTGCATCTTGGAGGGTGATATCAAAACTATGCCTGCATCTGAACCCGACTTTGAGCATGCTCCCTCAAAGTACATAGCCCATACTCCATCAGCCTCTGATTCAGGGGTGGCAGACTTTTGAGAGATCCTCCATTCCCCATATCTGCAGTCTTCTTCTAGGATTTCATCTGAGGTTGCGCAAAGACGCTCAATTAATGGCTGGGTTGATGGCTTCCTAAATACAATGGCATAGGAATTCTCTCCCATGGGGACCTTAATATGAGACCTGTCACCTATACACTCACAACAACTTATTCATAGCAACTGAGCAGGGTGTTGATGGTAAACCTTGGGACATAGAATTATAATAATAGCAATGAAACATTAGCTAAATAAAAGAATAAAATTAAAATTGCATGCAAGTAAAATCAACATGCAAACAATCAAAGAAGGCTGCAAAAGCAATAATGCAAGAAACACCTAGTTTAGCATGCCACAAGTGAGAGCTAAGTATAGTCATATAACCTGTCTCTGGAAACAAACTCCGAACAGCAGCCTGTTGTAACAAGCTTGTTCTTAAACCTCCAGTTTGCAAAGGGGCAAATCTGGGGGTTAACGGGATAATCATAATTTCACATTGTCAATAGGAAATGGTTTATATTCCGAATGCGATTATCTTTGAGATTTGACAGTTGTTTACCCTGTGGTAAGGGGTTTAAACTTTAGGGCATAAGGGCCCTAGGTTCTACAGGGCATTGCATTTTACACATGAAATCCTCCCATCCATCTTTTTTGTTCCATTTGCCAAATATCTTCACGTCCAAAATTAATCAACAACTCACATTTTATCCTTACAGGATACTAACTGTGATTACAATTTTATTTAGCTTCCATTGACTAAACATAAAAGTTAATGCTACTACATCATCAAGTTGGAGAACGCAATACACAATCATCATATTCGTTGTCCTTGGAAGCTTGTGGGGCTTTATATTCTTTGTTTTCGGATTTGATTACCTTAATATTCTTCTATGTTTCTTATAAGACAAAATTGTTTACTGAAGGCATACTTATATCATGGGAAAACAGTGGTATGATGTTTGTTTAATGAAAGAAATCTCAAAAGTTGATGGCATCACTCCATGGATTTTTAGTTGTAGTGTGGAATAGAAGACTGAAGTACTTAGTTTGAAGCATGAATGCCTTGTTTGGATTTGTCTTTAGTTTAGAACCATGAATGTCTTCTTTGGAGTTAAACACTTTGTAATGTTGATTTGGCGTTTCTGGAATCTGGAATGACCGGGTTCAATCTGAAACTGTCTAAATCTATTTGCATATGATTGATTTGCTTTCGTGTTTGTGGAAGCTGTTTCCAGTTATTTATGCAGTGTTACCTACCTATGCCTTTGTTATATCTCGATGAGTAAAAATTGTGTTGATTGTAACTGAACTGAACCTGTAGTAACATATACGCATGTGCATTTTGTTTGCAGAAATCAATAAATGAAGCTGCAACTGACTGGGGCTTACGTTGTTTACGATATGAAATAAGTACATTCTCCTGCTATTCACACCTAGAAACTTTATATGAACCCTTGATTGTAAAATTTAAAGAGGTGGCCATATTTTTTCATAAAACAATAGTAATCTGTCTGTTACTTTGGTGAATCATTTTTCCAGGGGACATCAATCCACCAGCAGGTGTAAAAGCAGCCATGGAGATGCAGGCAGAGGCAGAACGGAGAAAGCGAGCTCAAGTGCTGGAGTCTGAAGGTTATTTGATTGTTATGGATATAAAATGGTCATAAAGAAAATCTCTTTTGGATTTTTTATATATCTGTATTGGAAATCTGATATCGCTGGTACAAATAAAGCTATCTAATAGGTTTGATTTCATAGTAATTACATGCTTGAAACCTCTTTTTGCCACCAGGGGTTTATTCATAAAATAGGGTTAGGCAATGAGAGGAGAAAACATTGTGACACATATATCTAATGTTATATCTTCAACATTGTTGGTGAGCATCCTTTGATTCTATTCAGTGGACTATAGTTTATCTCGAGCATCTGATATGGTCTGAGACTGAATCTTTGGGCATGTGAAATCCTGTTTTGTATTGTCAAAATTTAAACATATATTGCTGTGCTTATGCATTCAGAAGTTGAAACATTTTCCAAAGTTGTCACTAAAGCCATGTACAATTTATCTAAACAGGAGTACGCCAATCAAATATCAATATTGCAGATGGAAGGAAAAGTGCTGTGATACTGGAGTCAGAAGCTGCCATGATGGACCAAGTCAACAGAGCCCGAGGTGAGTTGTCTCAAAACGTTTTTCATGATTCTTACTTTGATACTCTCTTTGAAAAGAAAATCAAGTGAACTTATGTTTGGTTGCAAAAAAGTTCCCTTGTATGCAATCCTTAAAACATCAACCAAGAGGCAATGGAAAATTACTCATTATGGACCAACCTCGAGGATTCTTACTTTGTTTCACTGACCAAACGTAGCTATGATTGGATTATTGTGTATAATAGATAACATTCTCTTGCCAGTGTCTACATTATTATTTGCTTTGACATGTTCTTTTATATTTATTAGTTAAAACACTTTGTTTTCTGTGCCTGTAACCAAACTGAATTGTGTTCTTATAAGCACTGCATATGTGGAACGATCATTCATCTGATACAATATCCTTTAAGAGAGCTAGTTATTTAAGTGGCAAAAGATAGTAATTATAGGTTTTAGTGCAGCTAATCTGTATTTTATCTTGGTTGTTGGCAGTTGCTTGATACCAGTTTTTTCAAGACAAAATGCTTGGGGCAGAAATGTTTACTTCTGTTATAGCTAATTATATAATGTTGGTTAAGACTGTAGTACAGTATCTTATGTATTTAATACTCTGTGGTCAGAACCATGTGGTTGAATCCAAACTGGTTGGTTCTGAACTAGTTTTAGACCAAACTTGTTTGGTTCAGAGTGAAACTGATCAACCAGCCAGTTTACTCTCTGGAGTCTGAACTGACCAGTATCAATAAGCTGATTGGGCTGGCTACTAATGGCCCACTAAAAAAGAAACCTAACCCCCTTTGTTGTCTAGACTCTATGTGATCACCTTCAACCTAGTCATGTTGTCTACTTCAACTCTTTTTTAGAATTGTATACATAGTTCTCAAAGTTAGTTTCACGAAATTAAATTTTAACTTTAAAAGTTAAAATGAGATCTCATTTCAAGATGTTTGGTGATGGAATCAGTCCCATCATATGTTAAACTAAACATTAGTATAATGGGAATAGTAACGAAGAATTTGTCAGATGGTTTAGTTTTTTGTGAGGAGTCAGAGTTTATGTGAACACTACGAGGGGAGTCATCATATGTGTGAATTGAGAAGTGAAAACCCTAGGGGAATATTACTAGGAAGAATAGCGTTTTTGGTGCCACCAACTGTGAAATCAGGTTTGGGGAAGACATGAAATAGGAATTGAGCTACCAAAAATTACTTTATTAGTCTTTATAATAAAGTGATGTAATTGTGAGTTAATTAATGTAATGTTGAAAAGATTAGGTGTTTGGGAGTTACATAACTACTACTCTTTCTCTTACCGTGTAATGAGATATTGTGTCACTCATGTGTCGATTTATTTTGTTTCTAAACAATGAATCAATTTATTCCCTCAATTTCTTGTGTAGTCTTGTCTATGTTCATGTGTTTGTCAAATTTGACATGGTATCATATGTGCGGTTGAGAGAAAGCTGAGATAAGAAGTGGGTGAAGACTTAGGGACTGCTTAGATCATGTGAGGCACCATAATCACAACCAATTCGATAGAAGCAAGGCAATTCAAATCGATTGAAGGACAAAGATAAGTTTTTATTCCTTAAATTTTTTGTCTTGTTAGAGTTTGTGGGGTCCATGGGAATAGTAAAGAAGAATCTGTCAGATGCTACAATAATTGAATTTCCTCAATGTATGAGACAACAGAGTATTTTATGTATAAAATATTGAGTGAATAAGATGATGATGCATTACAATGACATGTCCATATAGATAAGCCAAGTGGATGCCCTTTTGTAACATCATGTCTTTTCATATACTTGACCTTTCATTATTATTATATTTGTTTGTAACCAAAGGAATTGACCACTGGGTGAGGCTCGTACTCGCGTAACATAGGGTCGATTCCAATCACTACCACTATACCTCTGGGGCATACGATCTGTCCTCCTCTCTGTAGGCCGGATTACTTCTGGGAGATTTGAACCTTGGATCTGTTAGTTTACACAATACTTCATGTCACTACGATCACCAACTGAGCTGCACCCCGAGGACTTCATGATTTCATTATTATTATTATTTATTATTTTATTATATCTTATTTACCATTTTTTATTGTCTTTTTTAGACCTTAATATCTATAACATTGCCTTCCCTTTAAAGAATGCTCTGTCCATAAAGCAATTCTAGATTAATTTGTCTTTACATGTGGAATTTCACCTTGATTTTGGATATGTTTGTGAATATTTGGTAGACTTGTTTGTGGTGGAAGCATGAGATTTGTAAGTTCTTTACGCGAAAGATTTTGGCTTCTTGAACCATATAACTTTTAATTTGTTTCCTATCGTTGGAATTCCACGAACTGTTCTTGGAGATTTGTGATGTAGGTTCCTACTTGCATCAACCGTTCTGCTCCTAACACCCTGTCAATTCCACAAAGATGTAGAGTGTTATATTTGGTTTGTAGTTCTAGATTTTGTGTACTTATTGAAACTTTATGGCATTGACCTACCCCTTCGGTTGACCCTCAATAGTTGTAATCGTGAGATCCTTCATCGGGTATACAAAAATATTTTATTGTCTTGCAAGATTAAGATCCAGGAAATTGAGGGTGCTTCCATAATCTACTAGTATTGTGATATCTTTTCTTTTTAGGCTTCCTTTGAGCTTTAGGGTATTTGGTTTCATTTTCCCTGTAATCGCCATGTTGAATTTTGTAACTATGGTCAGTCTTCATAATGTATTTATATTGATCAATGTAAATCATGTTTTTCATGCTATAGTCAAAAGAAAAATTTATTTTTGAGTCATGTCCTTGTGGACTTTCAAAGGAGAGAAATTTGAATCTTCAAAATTGAATTTTTGGCTCCAACTTCCAAGTCAAGTTGGCCTAGGCATAAGAGACACCCATTTGACCCAACAAATCACTATATAAAGACAATTCGACCTCCTCCTTGAGGCAAAAGAATTGATCTCTCTCAAGCAAGAATCTTCTGGGCATCCAAGCAAAGGACAAGAAGGGCAAGGATGAAAAAGAGGGACGAATTCATCTCTTTCTCTCTCTTTACAACTCACACGTGTGGAGGCTATCTCTCTCTCCAGTTTGCTTCTTTTCTGGGTAGTTGTAGTTGCAGGGGTCAAAATTTTATGGGCAATTGTAGGGCAAAATTCTGGGTTTTTGGCAGTTTTTGGGAGGCCGAAATTCAACCTAGGGCAGAATAGGAGGGCTAATTTGCTGGATCAGATTGGAGGCTTGACTTGGAGGGTGTTGACTGTTGAAGGAAATGTAACTAGGTTTTGTCTTCATAAATGTACTTTTGATATTTGTATTTATTCAAGAAAAGGTATATTATTTTTATTATATTTGTCAATGAGTTTCTTGCTCATTGAAATAGGTCTAACACATGTGAAAGTGCTATAGGTGAGTCAAAGAGTCAAAAGAAATTATGGAAGACCTTAAGGGCATGTTACACTATGTATGTATACTTATGTATTAGAGTCAAAAAATATACCTCCAAGCAAAGTCAAGTCTCCTCCAAGAAATGGCACCATTAAAAGAAGCCACCGAAGCAAATAAGTCGGCCTTCATGTCGGCCTAAAGGAGGGACAAACCTCTATATATAGAGGCTGTTCACTCCTCCAACGTAAAGCTCACTCACCTCTGAAATCAACGAGAAAGGAAGCCGAGAAAAGGGTGAATGGAGGACGAAGAAGGAGCCTCTAGTGCAGCGAAGAAGAAGAGACACAAACCGAAGTGAACGAGGACTGTTTCTAGGGCAAGCTGCAGTCATATGTGCGAGAAAAAGGAGGACTGCCTACGTTCATAATAAGAGAAACTCATAGTTAACATATCTCACCATTTGGGCTAGTAAAGTAGGCGTATAAGGCCTCCTACTCAAGCGAAGAAGGGTACTCAAGCGAAGGAGAAAAGAGCCTATAACATCAAGTAAACCTCCCACACGTGCGAGAATTTAGGGCTGTAGGACAGTCATATCAAGTCTGCACCTACACCTTGAAGAAGGAGCTCATTTGGTCAAGAAAAGGAAGACATCATCCCATGTGAAAGGGTCTTATCAAAGATCAAGGATAAGTGTCTCTTCTAGAGCAAGTGCAACAATATCTATCAACAGTTGAAAGAAGAACGAAGTGTTAGAAGAAGGAGGACGAAGTGCTAGGGAACGAAGTGTCGGAAGGAGAAGGACAAAGTGCCGGGAAGACAAAGTGCAGAAAGGAGGAAGGACTTGACCTGTGCTTGGAGGATACTCTGGTCAGGGGTCTAGGGTTTGGCATTGATCAATAAGAAGCTTCAATAAGAGAAATTTATCGAAGGGTTTTCCTCTCAAGAGAAGAGAGTGTTGATTTGGGGTAGCATCGGATGTGCTCTAGCCACGAAATTTGGTGGAGAGGTTAGGGCACATGAGATCTCTAATACCCAGAAAGAGTTTAGGCAGATTCTAAACAGATTAGGAGATATTAAAATAATTAATATTTTTAATGTGTATTAATATGAATCTGTGTTAGAATTTTCCAAAAGACATGGATCAAGCAAGATCTAATCTTAGCCATTGATTGGGGTCTTAATCTCGGCCGTTGAGATGTTAACGGAAAAAGTATAAGAGGAGGCTTGAGGGGCACTTGGAGAACATACTGAGGGAGACCAGTCAGTTCAATTTCTAGAGCGGGGTTTGTTGAGAAATTGAACCAGTGGTTTGGAGAGCCATTAGGAGGTAGCAAGTACAGAACAGAAAGACGAGAGATAAGCGCAGAAGAGGCAGACACAGAGCCAGAGGAAGCCACACAGAGGCAACAGAGGCTGCGCAGATCCAGAAGGGCTTGCGTCATGCACGCAGAGGCTGCAGGAGTGACGCAGAAGCCTAAAGAGGCTGCGCAGAGCCTCTGTAGGCTGACACAGAGGGTTTCAGGCTGACGCAGAGGGTTTCAGGTTGTAGCAGAGGTCAGTAGGGCCTACGCTAGGTTTAGGAAAGTGCTGGAAGTTTGTCTATCTGTGGGTTAGCCAGTTTGGCACCCTATTGTACAAGAAAATTGCTGAATAATAAAGTCCTCCCTTGCTGCACCAGTTTTCCCACATTGGGTTTTTCCGGGGACATTAGTCCAAAGTAACTGTGTCAATGTGTGCATATTTTTGTTTCTGTATTATGATATGATATCTACGACAATATTTATTTTAATGTTTGTTGAAGTAATTTCATGAATAACTTATGATGAAATAAGTAGGAAACGTAAATCAGTTGCTGCAGTGGTAGAATTATCACATGGTATTAGAGCAAGTAATTAGAGACAGAAAGGAAAAATCAGTTATGGGTCGAGACCACGATGCAGAGGCATCCACCTCAGGGGACCCATGCAGATTTTCAGAAGATTGCATAAGAGAGAGAGATTTCGATTTCTCTATGTTGGCTTCCAGGTTGGAAGAAGAAGTGGCGCAGAAGTATGGTATATAGACAGTGGAGCCTCATGGCATATGATGAGAATCAGGGAGTGTTTCTCAAAATATCGAGAAGAGAAGATGAACTTTCAGATCACCATGCGGAACAAGGCAAAGTGTACTCCAGTAGGAAAGGGTACCATAGTTTTTCAGACAGAATCGGGAGAGCGGTTCCGTGCCACAAATGTGCTGCATGTGCCAGGATTGGGGATGAACTTACTTTCCGTGTCACAACTACAAGGCAAGGGCTATGGCGTCTACTTCATCAAGGAAAAGGTATACGCCAAACACCCGAGCTGGAAAAAGAAAGTGCAGATCGGGATCAAAAGTAATCGGTTGTACAAATTACATCTAGAATCACCAATGGCACTAATAGGCAGTCATGGGGACAAAGACTTGAACGAACTATGGCACAGAAGGATGGGTCACTTGCACCATGGAGCTCTGAGAATTCTCAGGAGCACTGTAACAGGAGTTCCGGATCTGAGTACGGAACGAGATGATGTATGCAGGGGATGCGCTCTAGGAAAGTATGCCAAGGCGGCATTTCCTAGGAGAAACCACAGGGCCAAGAGTGTACTAGGATTGATACACTCAGATATTTGCAGACCTATGTCTGTTAAAGCTCTCACCGGTGCCGAGTATTTCCTTACTTTCATTGATGACGACTCAAGGAAAACTTGGATCTATTTTTTGAAAACCAAGGATGAGGTTTTCTGTCGATTCAAGGAGTTCAAGGCTCTAGTGGAGAATATGACAGGGAAGAAAATAAAAGTCTTGTGCTCAGATAATGGTGGAGAATATGTCGATAAGGACTTCACTAATTTTTGCGCTAAGGAGGGCATCAGAAGAGAGTGGACAACTCCCTACAATTCGGAGCAGAATGGGGTGGCAGAAAGGAAAAACAAGACTATTGTAGAAGCAGCTAGGGCCATGTTGTATGATCAAGATATGCCAAAATTCCTGTGGGTAGAAGCATGCAACACAATTGTCTACGTTCAGAATAGGACTCCTCATCGGGCATTGGGCAAGATTACTCCAGAGAAAGTCTTCACTGGGAAGACACCTGAAGTCAGTCATTTCAGGATATTTGGGAGTTTGGCATATTGTCGCATACTCGAAAAAAAGAGGAAGACGCTGGATCAGACTGCAAAAAAGGGGTATTTGGCAAGATATAGCGAGAACGTTAAGGCATACAAGATCTATCTTCCAGGGAGCAGGAAGGTAGTAGTACGACAAGATGTAAAGTTCATGGAGGACAGAGCTTTTAGAAGATCTCACGAAATGCCTTCCAAGGAGTAGTCGAAAGAGGATCCGTTGGTCATGCCTCTTCAACCAACGAAAGTGAAGAATCCTTCCTCAGATCAGGAAGATTCTTAGGATGAGGAAGAGGAGCAAACATAAGCACCTGTTGGCAGAAGAACTAGCAGGGAACTTCGTCAGATTCTGCGTGATGCAGAGAATTTCATCAGAGAGCCAAGGAACAGTAAAAGGGAGCGAAAACAACGAGATAGGTATCAGGCGTTAGTAGCTCAGGATGGAGAGCCTGCCAACTTCAAGGAGGCAGCTTATCATCAGGTCTGGCTAGATGTGATGGTGGAGGAGTATAACTCCATAATGGTAAACGATGTCTAGGAGGTGGTGTTAAGGCCTCAAGACAGATCTGTCATAGGTTCAAGATGGATCTACAAGATCAAATATGATGCGGATGACAGTGTTGAAAAATACAAGGCCAGGTTTGTGGCTAAGGGGTATGCTCAAAAGGAAGGGATTGACTATGAGGAAACCTTAGCCTTAGTAGCAAGGTATACATCTATTAGGACCGTGATATCTCTTGCAGCCCAGATGGGATGGGAGATCCATCAGATCGATGTTAAGACGACATTTCTGAACGGGGTAATAGAAGAAGAAGTATACATTGAACAACCAAAGGGCTTTGAAACTCATGAGAAAAAGTCTCATGTATGCAGACTGAAGAAAGCCTTGTATGGGCTGAAGTAGGCACCAAGAGCATGGTATGGTCGAATAGATGGCTACTTGCAGAAGATGGGGTTTGTCAAGAGTGACGCGGATGCGAATCTCTACTATCTGGTCGTAGAGAGCGAGCCACTTATCTTAGTATTATATGTGGATGATCTCTTCCTGACAGGATCATCCAAACTCATTGAAGACTGCAAGAAGAATCTAGCTATAGAATTCGATATGAAGGATCTGGGACGAATGCACTATTTTCTAGGGTTGGAAGTTTGGCAACAGAAAGGA
The DNA here is from genome assembly GCA_031772625.1 of Pinus tabuliformis. NCBI lineage: Eukaryota > Viridiplantae > Streptophyta > Pinopsida > Pinales > Pinaceae > Pinus > Pinus tabuliformis. The sequence continues at coordinate 94,590,378 of CM062805.1, read as the reverse complement.
GAAATCTTCCTTGGGCAAGGAAGGTATGCTACAGAAATTCTAAAAAGGTTCGGGATGGGAGACTGTATACCTATGGCTACGCCAATGATCACCAACTGGAAGAAGATTGATGCATCAGAAGACAAGGATGTCGATCCCACCCTATACTGACAGTTCATAGGGTCTCTGATGTATCTAGTCAATACCAGGCCAGATATTTGTTACGTTGTCAACACTCTCAGTCAGTTCATGTTGGAACCAAAGAGGGCTCACTGGGCATCAGCCAAGCACGTTCTCAGGTATTTACAGGGAACAATTGATTATGGGCTCTTATACAACAAGGGGAAGGATATCAGGTTGAGTGGATTTACTAATGCAGATTGGGCAGCAAGTTCAGTGGATTGGAAAAGTACCTCTGGGTACTGTTTCAACATTGGATCAGGAATAACCCCCTGGTACAGTAGGAAACAAAAGTCCGTGGCTCTAAGCTCGTCTGATGCAGAATATATGGTAGCAAGCACAGCTTCGTGTGAGGCCATATGGCTTAGAAAACTACTGATAAACCTATTCAGAAGAAATATGGAGGCGACTAGGATCATGTGTGATAATCAGAGTTGCATCAAACTCTTTGATAATCCAGTATTTCATGATAGGTCAAAGCATATTGATATCCGGTGTCACTTTGTCAGAGATTGTGTCCAACGTGGAGTTGTACAGTTGAACTACACTCCTACAGGGGAACTAGTGGCAGATATCCTCACTAAGGCTCTTGGAAAGTAAAAATTTGACTACTTCAGAGAAAAGATGGGGATGGTAAAGAACCCCTTCCAGAAGTAGTGTGTTAGCAGCACGAATGAAGAGGGAGTTGCAGTGCAGATGCAGTGTTGGGAGAAAGGACCAACAGAAGTACAGATGCAGAGGAAGGTGCAGTGCGGATGCAGTGCTGGGAGAAAGGACCAACAACAACACGGATGTAGAGGGAGCTGTCGTGCAGATGCAGCAATGGCAGTGGCAGAACCATGGGCAACAGTACAGGATACAACAGTGCAGAGGATGTTGAGTAGGGAGGCCTAGCATCAACACAGGTACCGATGCTGGATGATTAGAGTAATACTCAGTGAGGAGTATTGCCAGAGCACAGTCCTCGCTAAGAGGGAGTGTTGATTTGGGGTAGCATCGGATGTGCTCTAGCCACGAAATTTGGTGGAGAGGTTGGGGCACATGAGATCTCCAATACCCAGAAAGGGTTTGCAAAGATTCTAAACAGATCAGGAGATATTAAAATAATTAATATTTTTAATGGAATCCCTAAATATAAACTTAGGAAAAATAAAATATTAATGTGTATTAATATGAATCTGTGTTAGAATGGTCCAAAAGGCATGGATCAAGGGAGATCTAATCTTAACCGTTGATTAGGGACTTAATCTCGGCCGTTGAGATGTCAACAGAAAAAGTATAAGAGGAGGCTTGAGGGGCACTTGGAGAACATACTGAGGGAGGCCAGTCAGTTCAATTTCTGGAGTGGGGTTTGTTGAGAAATTGAACCAATGGTTTGGAGAGCAGTTAGGAGGCAACAAGTACGGAACAAAGAGACAAGAGATCAACGCAGAAGAGGTAGCCGCAGAGCCAGAGGAAGCCACGCAGAGGCAACAGAGATTGCGCAGAGCCAGAAGGGCCTGCGTCATGCACACAGAGGCTGCAAGAGTGACGCAGAAGCCCAGAGAGGCTGCGCAGAGCCTTAGTAGGCTGATGCAGAGGGTTTCAGGCTGATGTAGAGGGTTTCAAGCTGTAGCAGAGGTCAGTAGGGCCTACGCTGGGTTTAGGAAAGTGCTGGATGTTTGTCTATCTGTGGTTAAGCCAGTTTGGCACCCTGTTGTACAACAAAATTGCTGAATAATAAAGGGAGTTGTCTATAATGCGACTTTTTGAGATTCCGGTGACGGAATCCGGCGGAAGAAATTGAGATGAAATCATGATTTGTTGCAGTTAAAATGGTTTTTTAACTGCATATTCCGATTCAGCACCCTGAAAAACCCCTGGGACGCTTTCATTGTGCAGAAACTAGTTATCAAACTTCGATTTCAATAAATTACTGCCGGATTTTCACCGGAAAAAATCGCCGGAAAGGCTTTCAAAAAGTCGCGTTAAAGACTACGCCATAATAAAGTCCTCTGTTGCTGCGCCGGTTTTCCCAGATTGGATTTTTCCGGGGACATTAATCCAAAATAACTGTGTCAATGTGTGCATATTTTTGTTTCTGTATTATGATGTGATATATGCAGCAATATTTATTTTAATGTTTGTTGAAGTAATTTCATGAATAACTTATGATGAAATAAGTAGGAAAAGTAAATCAGTTGCTGCAGTGGTAGAATTTTCAAAGAGAGGTTTTGGCCTTGGCAGAGGGCCAACATCTTGTGTTCTTGTTCTTATGTTTTTGGTAGTAGTTTGATGAAGTACACACACATGCATTAATAATAATAAGAAGAAGATTAAGCTAACAAGACAAATTGAAAAAAGGCTTCACAAATTGTTATCTGTCAAGAAGAATCCTACTATACATCATTGCCCTAGATTCTTCAACATTGACCAGGTTTGACAATAGATTTGTTAAGGGTCAGTTTGACCTAGTTCTTGACTAGAGGTCTAGGTGTGTCTCTTGTTGAAAAGAAGAATTTCTCTATTGAAAAGGTTGTTGGGTTTTCCCAAGGTAAATCTTGTGTTCTCTTTGTGCATTGTGATCTCTACTATCCCATTGTTTTATGGTTGAATTTCTGAAGTATAATTGCTTAATAATATATTGGAAAAATTAAAAGAAGATCAACGTCATTAGAAGTAATTATTAGTTTTAAGAAATATTGTGTTTGTATTTATTGCATAAGAAAAATCAATATTGTGCTTTGGTCAAGAAAGGGACTCTGAGATCACTCTTGAAGAAGTTTACATTGAGATCACTATTGATGAGACACTGTTGATTGTTGATCTACATTCATGGCTTCCTTTATGAAGTCAGAGAACAAGTTAGAAGGGGCTTCAAATTTCAGAGCTTGTAAAACTAGGATTGATATTCTTGCAAAGAGCAAAGTTTAGATATTGTGATAGGCATGGTTGTAGAACCAACAGATAATGCAAGAAAAATAAGTTCAAGGAGGATGACGTCACTGCCATGAGTCTTACTGTGGATTCCATTGGAGATCATCTAATCCCTTATATTGTAAAGCTTGATACTTCCAAGAAGATATATGATGCCCTAACTAATCTATTTACAATCAACAACATTGGTCAAGTCATAAGTTTGAAGAATGAGCTTCATGATGTGAGGATGACAAATGATGACACCGTGGCCTCATACTTTGTAGGAATCTCTCAACTAAGAGACCAACCTTTAGAAATTGATGAAGTCATCTCTGAGAAAGAACTTGTGACTACAACTAATGGACTACCTAGATCTTGGGATGCATTTACAGTTGGTATAAGTCGCAGGAAGGAAGGCTCCCTCTTTTGAAGAACCATGGACTTCTTGCGGTCGAGAAGAATCAAGGCTTATATCGAGAGATAGAAAGGAAGAAGACTCTCAAGCATCTGCAACTTGTTTAAAAAAGAATGGAGGAAAGAAGAAGTTTGGTTTCCAAAATAGAAAACCAAAAGGAAGACCTGCTCCACAAGGAAGGAAAGATATGTCAAAGATTCAATGCTATCGTTGTCACAAATTTGGTCACTGTATGAGCCAATGTCCTAAGGGAGTGAATGATAGAAAGAGGAAAGGCAAGCAACATGCTTTTGCAACTAACATTGATGAGCATCCAAAGGTGACAAAGATTTCTTTTACTTCTCTTCTCTAATAGGTTATATTGCAGATGGCGATGATATGTGGCTTGTGGATTGTGGCGCTTCAAGACATATGATAGGAGATCATGGCAATAACGCTAGCATGATGGAAAAAATACTATCTCAAAGGGTAGAGCTTGGAGACAACCACAACTATGTAGCCAAAGGAATTGGGAAGACATCCATTGAGCTGGAATTTGGTAATAATATTCATCTCAACAATGTGCTATATGTGATAGGTTTGAAAAAGAATTTAGTCTCTATTTCATGTTTGGAAGCTAAAGGAGATAGAGTAGCATTTGTTGATGGCAAGGTACTTGTATGGCTTGTTACCGCTCAAACTAGCAGGGTTCCTAGGAGGGGATCCTATAGAGCAACTACTAGATCAAGTGTCAACAATGGAGCGATAGCCCACTCTCACCTTAGTTAAGGCTCCCAGTAAAAGAGGAATCACAAGATTAGATGGATCAATGATAGGATATGGGGTGAATTTGTGTGCCCCAGACATCTTTTGCTTTTTATGGTACATTTCCTATTCAGAGTGGCTAAATAAGGCTTTTTTACTTTCTTTTTAGCTGCATCAACCTCTGGGGCATTGTTCCAGGCTTGACCCAAGGTGTGGACAAGGGGAGGGGGGGGCTAACTCCTTGTGGACCCAATGGACAAACATGGACACGTATGGGAAATATGGTGAATGGCGTTATAATGAGTAGAGGGGGGTGATGTATGTGGTGTTGGGAAGTGGGACCATGCAACCAAAATCAGGGTTTCCCATGTAGTGCCACCCCTTAAGCTAATAGCCAATAAAGGAGATCTCATGGGACTAGGATACAAGGTTAACCATCAAATCAGTTTGAGGAGACAAGGGTACAGATCTAGTCCACTCTTTCTGTCGAATCCCCCCATTAAGCCATGCTTAAGAGTGTCCATTATAAGTAAACAAAAATACCCAACTAGACAATGAAAAGCCATACCTTTGGGGTTGAGAGGCCCACCTTCAAACATATGATCATAGCAGATGGGCGAGGGACCACATGGCTGGCTCAGGTGGTAGAGATAGTGGCACATGGAGCTATCTGGTGGTTGTAAGGGGCTGTTGGCTGCCGACTGAGGACCATCTAGGGGAAAGTTTTCTCCTATGGATACCACCCACGGATGGTGGGTAACATCTGGCTCCAACTGGGACATGAGCTCTTAGAAGAGTGCACGAACGAACTCGAACGGGGAGGTCATCAGAACACCAACAATCTCTTGGAACCTCAGACTTGTTACCTGCACATATCAAAGACCAAGCACATGGGGAAGCATGTTTTTGTGGTGTCTTATGATCACTCATGCTTAGTATTAGGCCGTAAAACCAACAAAAAATAAAATTTATTATAAATGCAGCTAATCTATCATGATAATATCATATGATGTTAGTTCTAATGAGAAAAATCAGCATGCAATGCATCCTACTTTACATGCATACAATTTCAGGCAAGGGCTAAGTGTAATCATAGATATAGTGCAACCAACAGAGCATTAGATCAATATAGAGATGCTTGCCTATATGATTGCTCATTCAATAAATCCCAAAACCAACATAGATACAATCACGAGGGATGATGCGGGTGGGAGGAAGGAAAATATGATATCCACAAGATGTAGAAAGGGATCTTAAATGAGGAAAAACAAGTCAATGTAGAGGTGCGAAGCCTTCCTTCTAAGCATAGGATAGATGAATGAATGGACAAACTCAAGAACTTCCTATCACAATTATTGCTCATAATGCTATGTTTAGTGGATGCTACAAGGTCATGACGGGAAGGGAAAGAAGCCTGAGGAGATGGAAGGGCACGAAAAACAGGTTACTTGATGTGATAGTCATGAGGGGAAGAGGCAATGATTGTGTGCTCATAATCATGAGGGCATGTCTGGGAAAAAGGGATACATTCAATTAGCGGTTCTTTCCAACATCGAGCTCAGAAATGGGAAAGGGCTTATGAGAAAGGGCGAGGAGAGGGCTAATGGATAGTATAGCTATGTTGTTGGGATTTTGAGGAGGGAAAGGGAAAGGAAACCTTATGTCAATGTCATCATTAGTATCAGAGATGGAATCAACTACCTCCAACTGACCTTTTTTATCTATGGGAAAACAATGATCCTCTTTCTAAGGGGAGTGAATAAGAATATCATTGTGAGTGGTGTCCGAAAAAAAGAGGGGAATCAATTTCAACCTCATTTTCCTTCTCAATATCATAAATAAGGTCATTGTTGAAATGATGGTTAATATACCATTTTCCTCTCTATATAGAAGAATTCAGAAATGTCAATATCATAGGGATCCACAATACCCATGCCCTCTAGTGTTCTTTCTTGAATGAGAGGCCCTACATCATCAGGTTCATCTTTGTGGATTTCAATGGGGTCTTCATTCATACCACTTCCCAAATCGAGATCCCTCAAAAATTATTCACTTGCTTGGTCATCTTGATTTTCCTCAAAATTGTCCTCATTACTGGGTAAGTGGAATTCCTCTTCGCTCTTCTCTTGGAGAACAATAGCTAAGGTATCCGTTACATGAGTTTGGTATAATGCTTCTAGGAGGAGAGCATCAATGGGGTTCTTGTTATATTCACATTTCATTTTATAGAGCTTCTCCTCTTGTTTGTGTAAATGGAAGAATAAGTCCTTAACATTATATTCCCCTACTAACTCCCTGCATGACCTACTATATTCGTCCATTCTTTCTTGCAGGATTTGGTGGCTTTCAAGATCAAACTCATGTCATGAATTGCCTTACTGTATTTGCCAATTTTAACACTCCCTCTCAAATAGGGAGAATTCCACCTTCCAATCCATCCATCATCATGCCATCTTGATATCATCTTTGCATCTCGACTCATTTCTGCTTTGCTGAACATTGATGTAATAATGAAGAATAATTGATCAAGAGTGAAGCACAAGACCTTACCACTCTCCACTGACAAAAGTTAGTCTAGAGGTAAAACCTCAATCAGACTTGATCCCAGATCAAGTTGAAGAACACCATGCATCGTAGTCATAGGGAGTACGGTAGTACACGATGCATCCATCGGTAGTGCTATGGTCCCTAACCACTTTTCCCAACTCATTGGCCAGATGAGAGGTACTTCCCATGTGTCCCAGACTACATGGGTAGGATGATGCAAAAACATCAGCAGGGAAAGAATATCTCACATCCTGCTCACAACCACACGTAGGGAAAGGAGAAACCACATCCTACAAACACATGTCATAACCACACGTAGGGAAAGGATGGACCACATCCTACAAACACATGTCACAATCAAACGTAGGGAAAGGATGAACCACATCCTACAGTCATATGTCACAACCATCGTAGGGAAAGGAGAAACCACATCCTACGTGCATGCAAACCATCGAGAGTAGGGAAAGGATGAACCACGTCCTACATGCATGCCAATCATCAATGGTAGGAAGGATCCTACACGTGGGGAAAGGATGAGCCACGTCCCACCGACATGTCAACCATCAATCGTAGGGAATGAGCATCCTACATGTGGGGAAAGGATGAACCACGTCCCACCGACATGTCCACATGTGACAACCAACAAATGTCTATTAGCATCTCTGACTAGGGTGTCCACAGGAGAAGGCGAACCACTCATCCTGCTCACATGCCATAGGAGAAGGTGAACCACTCATCCTATGCATATATCATCAGCTATAGGGGAAGGTGAACCACTCACCCTATGCTCTCATATATCATCATGGAGTATCATAGGGGAAGGTGAACCACTCACCTTGTATACAATGCACCTATAGGGGAAGGTGAACCACTCACCTTGTATACAATGCACCTATAGGGGAAGGTGAACCACTCACCCTATGGTCGCTCATAGCTCAAGAAGTACCCCAAGCTCCCAGAGCTCAATGATCAACAGAGACCCTCATAGTAGGGTCTATCCACGACTCCCAACCTCTCCTTGAAGAATTTACCAAGAGGCTCTGTATGGATGACAGTAATATGCTCATCCAACCAATAATGATGGAGCTTGGTAGCTCTCCAATGTATCATATCAAAATAAAGTGGTACCCAGTACTTAGAGCTGTCGTGGAACATGGATTCTCTGAAAAATGAATCCCACTCAAAAATATCGCAATATACAATGATGGTTACCAACGCATGCTCAAATGGCTCACTGAAGAGCTTCAACAACCAACTGGATTCATAATAAGCCATGCATTCAGCTTCAATAGTGCTCCCAGAGCAACAAAATCAGGAAATATAACACTAGATGTACTCCTTTTACTCATCACACTGCCAACTGAGCCAGTATCAGAATATCCATGAAATCTTGTATTCTGGCAGTGAATTTCTGACCATAAATAGTAGCATCACACTGATATCTCAACGAGCAGCACATCCATAGTTTGACTTAGAGGCATGTGATAGGTGTTTATCAAGAAAACCAGGGATCAACAACTTCTCCATCTCATCAGACTTTTAAGTGCAGGAAATAGTTTATCAAGGATTTCCATCTTGGCTTTGAAAATCTTATATTGATATCAACAGACATCATTTTCAATCATTACTCCCTCTAAATATTGGGAAAGTGACCTTACCCAAATCATTAAGGAGTTAACTTCGTTCATATCATCATCAAGAAGCTTACATCAAGGAGTCCGTAACATCAAAGAGTTCATCATCAATGAATCCACATCATCATCATCCATGAGTTCATATCAACATTAAGAGATTATGTTAGCATCAGGAGATCCACATCATTTATATAATCAAGAAATCCAAGGAATAGAGTATATAGATCAACTATATCATCTACTTCATCATTGTCCAGATTATCATCATCAAAGAGTAAGTATCAAGTACCATCAAAGAGTCCAATCACATTATTCATGACATCAAAAGAGTACTTATCAACAAGGAGTACGTATCATTTATCATTCTATGGGTTCATATCATCACCATCATTATTAAGGACTTCACATCATCATCTAGAAACATTAGTGATGGTAAAAGACAATAAAAGAGATGTATAATACTTATCTTTTGAAATCTAGACAACTTCCTCTTAGTCCTAGCCCTTCTATGACTAGCCTTTTCTTTCAACACAGGAGTATCATGTCTGCCATGCCAAGCGAATAGTAAGTCTGCCATTATGAAATATGAGATCATATGAACATTCTGTCTGCCATACGATTAATATAATATGTCATATGAGGATTCTGTCTGCCGTTAATATAGTGTGCCATATTCATATGAGAATCCTATCTGCCATATAATATAATGCGCCATATCCATACGAGGATCCTGTCTGCCATGTAATATGTCATATCTATGTGAGGATCCTGACTGCCATTAATATAATGTGCCATATCCATATGAGGATGAGGATCTGTCTGCCATGTAATATGTCATTGTTAATGGCATACATACTATAAGGGTGTACACAAATTCTCATCAATAGTTATATAAATCAACCATACAATAGCAACTTTGGATAATGCTACAACATACTCACATACATACTCCAGCATACTTCACATCATATACTGTCGTACCTTAGGAGATGGCTTGGATTAAATGCATACCACTTGCATCACATACATATTATGCTGTACATGCTATATACTCTATGCAATTTGAGCACTTCATATAACAAAACTTTGACACTGGATCATATAAACTGTGTAACGCGTGGATCAAGCAATTGTAGCATTTGTCACCTTAGAACAACTTGGATCTCACAGCAGCATACTCACTGTAACATCTGGCAACATGAAGTATACCTTTTAATAGTATCTTAGAACCTATGAACTTTGTTCTTGGACCATAGGAGTCTTCGAGTCTTCTTGCAAGATTGAACTTATTCTACATCGGATGTATACATAGACAACTAGCCTTTCGAACAGTGAAATCTTCTTGTATGAAACTTAAGTGAGTTACGCCAATGACACTTTTGTTCTTTAGGCCCTAGTAAATATTTATCATACTTCTGTTCAATAGTCTACCAAGGAATGCCCTACCACAGGGTCTAAATGGCTATAGTCATTATGCTTCAAACCAGATTTGTAATGAGCATCAAAACTTGAGTAACAAGATACATCGATACCAGAATTGAGTTATCTCTTGGATCTTTAGGTTAGGGCACAGAACAAGGTGTTCAAATAACCAAATTAGGGTCTGTCAAGTAATTAGGTTGAAACCCTATACATACCTTGTTCAGAGAGTAGAGGAGAGGCCACAGATTTCCAACAACTGCTTATGAAAACCTTAACAAACTGTAATCTGGATCAGAACTTCAAATCAGATTCAAGAGAATTCAGGCCTGATGAATCTTGGACTGTGTACAATCCGCAGGACAGGTCGATCTGTTCTAGGGCAGAAAGGTGATTGAATAAGTCCTCAAACTCAGACAGAAGAGTTTCTATACCCAGATCTGCAATCTTCCAAAATGATTTGCAATCTTTGAAACTCGGATCACTCTTGAAACTCATGAAGTCTCCTCATCATATAGTTGTGCCTTATGTAGATGTCAAATAAGAAGTGCCTGAAGACAGAGCCCTTAGAGGTTTTAATACACTTGCATGTATCCAACAAATCCTATGCCATAATAGGACTATTACTCCTCCATATTCCCACTTGAAATGATAGGCGTTCAAACTGAAGAATCCGAAAACTTTTGTTCTTAAGGAGGTCTGAATGACTGCTTTTAGCATTTCATTCTTACAGAGGTGCTACAACAATTTCAGCAATAAGAATCAAGTCAATACTAGGCCTCTTGTTCGATTAGGCCAGTCTTTGATGAACTCAAATCCTCTTAAATTTCGAGTTGCCTCTTGTTCTGACATATAAATCACTGCTAGACTCTTATATCTTATGCAAAATCATGTCAGTACGAAACCTCAAGGGTTATTGAAAAATTCCAGAGTCAATGCAAGGATCTAAAAAAAAACATTTCCTGTGCTATCTCTTACTCCAGCTACATACCTGATGAGTCATTCCTTCAAAGTAGAATATCACGCCTCTCAGCTGAATTGCAGTCTCTCTTACTTGGGCTTGTCTAACTTGGCTCTGATACCATGTTAATTTTGGATTAACATGTTCTTTGCATAGAATAGTTACTTCATGTTAGCTTGATTTTCATTTCCTTAAGCAATCTCTTAAAACATTATCATATGATAGTAACTGAGGAAAGAACATGAACGATAAATGTTGAAGACAAGTCAAGACGAGAGAACTCAGGAATTGGCTCAAGCCAGGGAAAAACCTCAAGATGGGGAAAACCCTTGATCAAATCTTCTTATTATTGGTATCAAATATTCAAGAGAGAGAGAGAAATACAAATGACAAAGATGCATCCCAGGCAAAGCTACAATAGCTGACAAATTCTGTCCTAACCAGAGATCAATATAATAAAAGCAGTTACAAAGAATGTTTGAAAAGGACCTTGGTCCTAGTCCAGATAGTGTGGCCTTCTTCTCTGAGTATAATGAACCCCAATATAGTGATATACTGAGCAGTCAAACACAATGATGAAACAACTGTGGATCTGGAACCTGATTAGGGCTTGATCGTAGACAACATCAGTCCATTCAGTGCCTTCAATTGCTGCGGCTAGCATCCTTCTTCTTGTAGCCAGCCCTGGCTGCCTGTAGCTTGACTTCTGCTATGAGAATAGGGCCTAACATTCCTTCCAGCTAGCCCAGAACAGGTCTGCGGTGCTCCTCCAATAATCTCAAGGCTTGCGGCTTATCTAAACAGGGAGAACACAACCCAAATCATCTACAAATTTATCCGATATGCCTCGGCCTGCCTCTGCTGTACTTTGGACCCACAAACAGACTTACAAACATCTCTTGTTACCTCGGCCCTGACCTTCATGTGCTGCAGCTATCCTACTGGGAGGGATTCGGCCCTAGAATATAACCCACAAACAAAACTTCGACCTCCTCCAAAACCATGGCTGCCTCAGACATATTCTCCAGCAAGTTGATGTATGTAATGAGAATGGAGGACATCTATATATATAACAATTTATCCTTATGGAGGTGAAGACAGTTTGGAGGCAGATTTGAATTTCAAATTTTCATTTTTCCCGCCTTAATAAGGTCATGACTTGTAGAATTTCTTTTAAGTAAATAAATATTTTTCCTTATCCAAATTTAGTGATCTTTAGGTTGATTTTGGTCCTCTCGGAAAGAGGAAATCATTGCCACAACTATCTTCTTCAAAAGAGCTGTCCAAAGTGGAATTTGGCCGTAGTTTCCAATTTTAACACTCCCTCTCAACTAGGGAGAATTTCACCTGCCAATCCATCCATCATCATGCCATCTTGATATCATCTCTGCATCTTGACTCATTTCTGCTCTGCGAAACACTGATGTAATGATGAAGAAGAATTGATCGAGAGTGAGTCACAAGAGTAAATTTCCTTAGTGAGCTTTTAATTGCTAACCTCATGATCCTAAAATTTATGTAGTTATTTAGCTAGATAGTTTTCCTAGATTAATAAAGTTATTTTAGAATGTTTTTTTTCATAGAATTACAAAGTTAATTCTAGAAGTGTTGTATCCCCTAGAAGATAGATATGCCTTGTCACAACCTTGTCATGGTGATTATCCCTGAGTTGTTGATCAATTACGCATGGCATGCTGAGATGAGGCTAGAGAAGTTATATATATTCTATGCCGTCACCCCTCATGTAATGTTTTTCTCTAATCAATAAAATTACGTGTTCGATGACACTTTTGGTAAATTTATCACGGTATCAGAGTCATGGTAAGGAAAATTCGATTGGATGAATGTATCATGACATGGTGATGAGAAGGCCACGATGGAATAATGAAGTAGAAGTCTCCAATGTCTCAGCCTGGTTTTTTCATCGACAAAAGATTTTATGTTAGGGAAGTACTTTGTTGTTTAAAATCTTGAATTGAGATTTGTTACAAAATAATTTAGATCGACAATTTTCTCAAAATATTCCTTCTTTTGAAGTTTTATCTTGGTGGTCTGAAAAAGAATTTATAGATCTCATATCTATTTTTTGAGAAATGAAAAAAAGGGGCAATTTGTTTTGTAAAAAGTGCCCAGGTCTTATAAATCCATCAATTACCTTCATTCCAAGTGTCATTTTAATTTTTTTTCTTGGAAGTCGTGTTGGAGAGCATAGTCCGCACGTTCATGCCCTCCATTTTTGGCCAACACCGATACGAATATTTTTTTTTTTTTTTTTTTAATTATTGTGAAATTAATTTACACCACTACATGCTTCAGCATGATTTGTGGTGGCAACAATACCTTAAAAAAGAGGGAAAGTAGCATTTATCAACTCCATTTTAATAAAAGCGATTTGGATCAGCCGAGACATTTTTAAATGCACTGAAAAACAACCAATGCATGAATCATGTTTTTAGCATCTCTCTTTCAAAGAAAGGGCTACAAAGTGTTCCAAGCTATCGATCAAATCAAGGTCATAATGCATTTTCCACATGCTGCAAAGAATCCTTTGAAATAGGATAATAGCCATTGCTTCTTGTTGAAGTTCGAATACTTTTTGTCTGTAAGAAAGACATTCTACATGGTATAAAGAAGGAAACTCTTTTTTCATTGCCTTCCTCTTGATTATGGTTGTAGTTTAGTTGAGATTGCACTCGAACAAGAGTTGAGGAGATGTTGCTAAAAACAACTCTAAAAGGATCTCAACTTGAAGAATAAAGCATAGATTTGGTGAAGCTAATATTTATGGATTTGATATATAGACACGACCCACTCCTTTTGTTAAAATTGGCAACTAGGGCCAAATTCCACCTTGGGACAACTCATTTGATGGAGATGATGATTGCATTAAATCCCTCTTTTCGAGAGGACCAAAATTGATATAAAGATCATCTAATTTGGACAAGCAGAAGTGTGTTTTTGAATTTATGCCCACACATGTGCAAATTGTTCTATTCGGCTATATCATCATGAAGCCCAATGGATGTGTCACTTCACCCTCAACGGCTTGTATAAATACAAGTGACCTCTCACCTCATTTGGCATCATCATCACTCATACATTCTTCTCTCTCCCCCTCTCATTGGTTCATACAACTATTGGACAATTTCTCTTCACATGTTTGGCAAGGAGGAAAAATTTCAGGATAGAATTGCAGGGCCGAAAATTTCAGAACTTTTCTACAGTTTGACAAGTGTTGACTTTGACTTTCTGGGCATTCTTTGACTTCAATTTTCAGGGTGAATTTTTGTTTCAGCAGGCCGCATTTTTGGGCACATGAACCGAGGCAAAAGGAAGATTTTGACCTGTGTTGACTGCAGGGTTGACCAACTTTGACTGCAGATTTGTTGACTGTTTTGGGCTGAATTTGACCAGCAAGGAAGGCTGAATTTGACTGGGTTTGACCGAGCTCCAAGTGGACTGTTTGCTGCTGCGTTTACAACCTTTGATTTCCTGGTTAGGGCTGATTTGATGGCTGTTGACGTAGACCAGTATTGCAGATTTTACAGGGCTGCTTTGGACAGTGATTTGGCAAGTCAAATTTGCCTTTGAATTTGTATTATTGTACTCTCTCTGTGTGCTCAGAATTGATCAAAGGGTTTTCACCACATTGGGGTCTTTCCCTGACATCCGCCAAATCTGGTGTCCTCTTGTCTTGGCTTGTCTTCTACATTTTATTTTATGTTCTATCTATAGTTACTGTCAATGAGATTTATGGTTAATGTGATTGCTACTGGAAACTAATTTGGAAATTGTCATTGGGTTGCTTACAGTACATTGTAGTAATTGCGCTAAGCATAGAACATACCATTGTTAACTAAATTTAACACCTTTTGTGTCACAACTTGACATAGTTAGAAACTGAAGTAATTGTGCTAAGCATAGAACATACCACTGTTAACTAAATTTAACACCTTTTGCATCACAACTTGACATAGTCGGAAAGTTGGAATCATTGCTTTTGAATAAGCCTTCCCATTTCTTAAAATCAATGGGATTGAGTGCAACAACTCAGATTTTATCCAAAATCTTGCTTGGCCCTAGCATTGGCATGGATGTTGAATTCATAATTATACTGAGAGGTGGGAGGTGAATCAATATAAGACAATTTTTGCTTATTTAAACATTCTGTAACCATAAGAAAATGATTTCATAAGAAGTTCATGAAACATAAGATATAAGTGGAAACTCTTGTGAGAGAAAACCACAAAACTTCTTTATATGATAGTTGTTTGTAGGCACCAACTTATTTTTTCAACAATTTGTAGGCACCAACCTACTGGAGACACAATTCCCTTAGCTTTACAGATTTGTAGGCATCAACCTACTAGAGACACCAATCCTCTTAGCTTTACAGATTTGTAGGCACCAACCTATTAGAGACACTAGTCCCCTTAGCCTTACAAGTTTGTAGGCACCACCTTACTATAGACACTAATCCCCTTTGCTTAAAAATTTTCTAGGCACCAACCCACTAGAGACACCATTCCCCTTAGCTTCAAGAATTTGTAGGCACCAATGTACTGGAGACACCAATCCCCTTAGCTTCAAGAATTTGTAGGCACCAACCCAGTAGAGACATTGACCCCCTTAGCTTCAAGAATTTGTAAGCACCAATGTACTAGAGACACCAATACCCTTAGCTTGAAGAATTTGTAGGCACCAACTCACTACTGACACCGATCCCCTTAGCTTCAAGAATTTGTAGGCACTAATGTACTAGAGAGACCAATCTGCTCTGTAATCTATTCTGCAATGGTCCACTCTTCTTCTTTGAATTATGCTCTGTTCTCTGTCTCTGAGCGTTCACACTATGTTACTTTGAACAAGCGCTTCAACCGAAACATTCAAAACTATGCTTTACCAACATAACACTTTTATAAGTGGCGCTTCCTTCAACCCACTTTCAAGACTTGGCACTCATAATACCAAAACATTATAATATATGCCCCTGGGATGTGTCTAGATGCCTATCGGGTTCTCAGAACTCTATATGATGTGATAATTTTCAGAACACCAAATTTTGGCCATATACCATAATATTGGGAGAAATGCACAAAATTATTAACACTAGAGATACTCGTAAAACAACTTTCTTTCGATCCTCTTAGATGGGAAATATATTTGTTAGATGACAGGCACATGGACCGGGATATTGGAATATTAGAACATGGATGAAAGGATTGCTTCGTAAATTCCTGGTATGGAAAGGTTCGACGCGACAGATGACAATTGGTGCCAAACTCTTTGTCAGACAATGCTATCGGTCTTCTGGAGGTAGCATAGTTTTAAAAACTGGAACCTGGTTTTGAACTAGGCCACCTATCAAATTGTGGTTTGAATTGGAACTGGATCAAGCCAAGATTTAATTGGATTCAATGAATTGAAATTGAAAAAAAAACATAAAATAATTAATTTTTAATGAAATACATTATTTTTAAGATTTCAAACCATTAGAGACAAAATATGCAAAGTTTGCTCGTTTGTATACCATGTAAGGGTGCATATATCAAAATGGCACCGGGTGCAATACATATCATTAACAAAAAACATATTCATTGGGAATCTAAATGGCCATTAGAGTTCGATAAAAATGACACAACTCAAGTTGTGAGGCTATTGGCCCATAATCACTGATTAACATGATCACTCATCGAACTCATCACCAAGAGATATGTAAAGATCATTTGGCTAAGATTTTGAGGAATCCTTAGACTCCTCTACAACCTCAATAGCGGTGGCAACAACCACCTAAAAAAATCCCCGATTTCCTTAGAAACCACCTAAAAAAACATGCACGAGTACCCCTCCTCACCACATGCACTTTTTAATGAACTTGTTTGGTTTGGAGCTTGTTTAATCGATTACCTTGACCTTGGTGACCGATCAGTTTATTGGTTACCTGTTTAGACTAGCCGATTTTTAAAATTGTGGGCAGTAGAACATCAAATTTTAGTGTTATATTAGGATATTGGGAAAATACCCGAAAACGTCTAACACTAAAAATCGTTGCAAAACCGAGTTATTTTGGATCCAGATGATGGAAAATATTTTTGTTAAGTGTCAACGAACTTTTTGTCAGTTGACAAGCTCGATCACTGGGATATCAAGATACCAAGATATCGAAGAATCCTCTTTCATAACAAATGTCTTGGTGGAAAATTTCAATTGAGGGAACAATTCTCATTAATTGATGACACTGGCATATGAGAGCATTGATGAATCACAAGGTTTGTGCTTTTAACGAAATGTCGATATGGCGATACGCTGAGGGGCCTTAAGCCCTCAAGTACTTTAACTTAAGCACCCAACGACCAAGAGCTGCAATTGGGAGCTTACCAAGATATCAAAATATCGGTGAATTGCAAGGCTGTGCATTGATCCAAATTGGATCTACAAAAGACTGTTGAGAACCTTGACTGTATCGCGTTGAACAAATCCTTGAAAATTCCAAAACAGCGATCAAAGACGCCTTGAACCAGTGGCAATGGCCGCCAACGTAGAACGACGAGGACCTCGATCAAAGCGCGCTGACCGAGGCCCATGGAGACTGCGCAGGAGGTCAAAGCAGCCCCTGGGAGCCCTGGATCGGGAAAAGGAGGCGATTTTGATGCGCAATCGCGCTTAGCGCTAATCGCGCATCGCTGGGCAAACAAGGCCAAAGTGGAAGAGCCTTAAGCACTCGGTCGCGTTGGGAGCCGGAGAACCGCGGGCGGAGAAACAAAAAAGCGCTAAAGGACAAAGGCGGGACCCACGCTCTGGAAAACCAGTGGTATTGATCGGGGCGCCCTTGAACGGTAAGAGGTTTTGGAGGAGAGCGGAGCGATCCCACTCAGTGATCGACGCGTGGCAGCGAAGGTGAGAGAAAAACCGCCGTTGATCGCACGCTATCGGTCGAGCAAGTCAACCGCGCTCGACGTGTGTATGACGTTGGATCTGGAGGAGCCTAGATCGGACGGCTGAGATTGCGCCCGATGGAGGAAGCGGAATCGACAGGGGATTAAGCCGAGTTCTAAAGAGATTTGGAGTCCGTTTGACCGCCACGGTGGAGAAAGAACGCATACACGACGTAACGGAAGAAACGAACTGACGGAGCGTGCTGGCACCAGTTAGATGGAGACACGTGGCCACTGCCTGAGCGTTCGTGCTGACGCCGAACAAGGAATTCCAAGCGCAGCTGCAGAAGGTGAATCGCCGCAGGCGGGAGAGGAACCGAACAGGCATAGGGATCGAATGACTAAAGCCATGAATAGAGACAGTCGGAAAAAGAGACAGAGAGAGAGAGACAGAGAGAAGAGAAGAGTTAATTGGAAACCCGAATTGAGAGGAGTCCAAGCAACTAAGAGAGACAGTGAACACAGAGAGCAGTAAAGCCAAGCAGAGGAGACAGAGGGCCGAGCTGACCACAGGCAGCATTGAGCACCAGAGAGCTTGAAGATTCAAGCCTTCCCATAGAGGAATCTGTTCGGATTGAGCATCACAGTTGGCTCTTTCCACTGTAGACCAAGGGTCACAGAGCTGGTAGGAAGAACAAGAGTCTGTGTACTCCGAGTGGCTTGGGGAATCCAAGAACCACCCTGCCAAGCAAACCTGCTTCAGGAGAACTCACATTGAGTCCCTGTATGTGTAATACTCTGCTTAAAGACACAATAAAACAAGGCCACCACTGAGAGCTGGACCGGAGATGTAGCCCTCGAGAATAGGGTGAACTCCTTATTAAAAATTCTTGTGTCTTTGTGTTGCTTACTGTGTTTCTTTGTTGTCTTTCCACTTATTTTCTGTGTATTGGCAATCTGATCGATTCGTTGTTTCAATAACATAGAACACACACACCAACACATGAGTCTGTAATACCTTTTGTTTAATAAATTTTCAAACTGAGGTCACTCATAGGGTGATTATCAGATCAAGTGGTATCAGAGCTCTAGGCCGTAAGGTTAGACAAGCTTGTGTTGGTTTAGCTGTGAATGCTCACTAGATCAAAGCTCAAGTTAGGAGAAGGAGAGTTGGTGGAAACTAATCCTGAAATTGGGAGAGTCTATTCTCGGAAGACAATGTCAGAGGAAGGTTTTATAGGGCCAGACCCTCAATTCATAGAAAGTTTTCTGGCTATAAAGTCTATGGTAGAAGAAATGTATAGGGACTTTAGAAAGCATAGGGATGAAGATTCATCAGGCTCTAAACAAGATAAAGAAAAAGATGAGTCTCATTTCCATGACCACTCCAAAGGAAAGGGGAAAGAGGAAAGCTTTCTCACACCTCCTAATAGCTCTGTGCATAATAAGAAAACATCTTTGATTAAGTTAGATGTTAAATTTGATTTGCCTATATATGATGGAGAGCTAAATGCTGAAAAGTTGGACAATTGGATAAGACAAATTGATGTGTATTGCAGGGTACAAAACATAGACTCAGACAAGAGTAAGATTCAGCTGGCAAGCCTACGCCTAGGAGGCACTGCCTTGGTTTGGTGGGAAGGCAGAACCCAAGCTGATATGCAGAAGCATGGTAAGACCATCTCTGTCTGGAGTGAATTTGTTGCTGCCATCAAAAAGCAGTTCTATCCATTGGCCTACATGCAACAAGCCATGATGAGTTGGCAAACTCTCCGGCAGTTGAAAGGGCAAAATGTACAAGGGTATACTCAAGAGTTCAGAAAGAGAGTATTGATGTTGGGTATCTCATTAGACTCACCAGAGATTATTTTGAAGTACATTGGTGGTCTACACAGCTACATGAGGCATACCATCCTCATGTTTAATCCCACTAGTATAGATGAGGTATCTGTACAAGCTACTCATCTAGAAGCTAGAGGAAAGAATGGAAATGCAGAAGTTGGGGGACCATCCCAACCCACTATAAGCAAGAGCAAGGAGAAGAGGAAGCAGAAGTGGAAAGCAAGGAAGGCTAACACTGCACAAAAAGGCAAAGCTTCATGCACTCATTGTAAAAAGGAGGGGCATGATGATGAGCACTGTTGGATTCTGCATCCAGAGCTGAGACCTAAGAAGTCCGAGGGCAAGAAGAAGAAGACTGTTGCAACTATTCAAAAATATTTGGGGTCAGACTCGGGAGATGAAACAATCATTGCAACCACAGGTATAAAAGGTAAGAATTCTGAAGCATCTACTAGTAATTCTACTCAATCTATTATTGTGAAGAACATGAGAGAAAAAGACATGAGCTTTTCCATATTCGAGTTGTTTCCAAAAATCAAAAGATTGATACTTTGTTTGATAGTGGCTCACAAGTAAAACTGATTTCTGAAGCAATTGTAAAGAAATTGGGATTAGCAACTACACCTCATAAGAAGCCATACACATTAGGATGGTTGAATGATAAAGCACAACTACAAGTGACTAGACAGTGCAAACTCAAGTTTTCTTTTGGGTTAGCATTTGTAGATGAGGTTGAGTTAGATGTAATTCCTTTAGATATATGTGGAATTGTTTTAGGAAGTCCCTACTTGTATGATAGAAAAGCTATTTTCTATAGAGCTGAGAACAAGTATCTACTTGTTAAAGATGGAATTGAATACTTTGTAAGGGCTCATAAGCTCAAGAATAACTATACTCTCATCAACTCAGGACAGATGAAAAAAATGATAAATTCATGCAAACAGTTCTTACTAATGGTTGTAAAGGAAAAGAAATTTGATAAAACCAATGTATTTGGGGGCTGTAATGCTGATCAACAAGCTGATATAGAAAAGATTGTTTCAGAGTATGATGTCTTATTTCAAGAACCTAAAGGTCTGCCACCCAAAAAGGGAATAGTACATGATATTATTTTGCAGCAAGATGTTCCTTTGCCTAACATTGGGATGTACAGGTTGTCTGCTTTAGAGAATGCTGAAATCAAGAAGCAAGTGCAGGAGTTGCTCGAGAAAGGGTTCATCAAGCCTAGCACATCACCATGTGGGTCACCCATCATCTTGGTGAGAAAGAAAGATGGCTCGTGGAGAATGTGCATTGACTACCGAGCACTAAATAAGATAACAATAAAAAATCGTTATCCCCTTCCTTGCATAGATGATCTTTTAGATCAATTGAAGGAAGCTGTTTATTTCACCAAGCTGGATTTGCACAGTGGATACCATCAGGTCAGAGTTGCAGAGCAAGATGCATGGAAGACTGCTTTCAAAACAAAGTAGGGATTGTATGAATGGCTGGTTATGCCTTTTGGCCTAACTAATGCTCCTGCTACTTTCATGAGATTAATGAATGATGTACTCAGACCTTTTCTTGATGATTTTGTTATTGTGTATCTGGATGACATTCTGATTTTTAGTAAAACGTGGGAAGAACATTTAAAGCATGTTAAGCAGACATTAGATGTTTTGAGAAGAGAAAAACTTTATGTTAAACTCTCCAAATGTGAATTTGGCAAAACCTCTCTAAATTATTTGGGTCACATAGTAGGGGGAGGTAAATTGAAAATAGATCCCTCTAAAGTGGCAGTCATTGTAAACTGGCCTAAACCCCAGTCTGCTACAGAAGTGAGAAGCTTCTTAGGAGCAACACAATATTGGAGGAAGTTCATTTCAAATTTTTCCTCAATTGCAGCTCCCTTACATGCTTTGACAGGATTGAACAAGGTGTTCCAGTGGGGAGGCAAACAGCAGAAAGCCTTCGACACCTTGAAAGAAAAGATTAGTACAACACCTGTACTAGCACTGCCAGATCTACAAAGACCATTTGAGATCCAAACTGATGCTAGTGACTATTCCATGGGAGCAGTGTTGACACAGCACGGTAAACCCATATGTTATCATTCTGAGACTTTTAATCCTGCAGTAGTTAACTATCCTACCTATGATAAAGAATTGTATGCATTAGTTCAGAGTGTGAAAAAGTGGAAACATTACTTAATGGGCAAAGAAACAGTAATACACACTGATCATCAGCCACTTCAATATCTACACTCCCAAACTAAGTTGCAACAATCAAGACATTACAGATGGATGGGTTTTCTACAACAGTTTCATTTAGTCATCAGATATAAAAAGGGCATACATAACAAGGTTGTAGATATGTTATCGAGACCCATTATAAATGCATCTACCATACTTAAGCATAATTTTGTGCTGCATGAAAGCTACATAGAACAGTATGCTCAGGACATGGACTTTCAAGATGTATATGCAACTTTGAGTCAAGGCAAAAGAGTAGAAGAATTGGACTATCATGTGAAGGAACGACTTTTATATCATTGTGGGAAACTCTGCATTCCACAAACTGAGAGAGTAAAGATAATTAGGGGAGCCCACACTTCTCTGATATCAGGTCACTTTGGGGTAAGTAAAACAGTTGCACAACTGCAAAGGTTCTGTTATTGGCCGAAAATGAATGAAACAATTTCTAGATATGTAAAGGGGTGTGGTATGTGTGCAAAAAGCAAGCCCAGCAACAGAAAACTAGGCTTATACACTCCATTACCAGTTCCTTCTCACCCTTGGGAAAGCATTTCCATGGATTTTGTTGGAGGACTGCCCAAATCTAGGAAAGGTCATGATTATCTGTATGTTGTTGTGGATAGATTCAGCAAAATGTGTATTTTGATACCCTGTAGTAAACAGATTACAGCTGAACAAACTGCAAAATTATTCTTTGAACATGTATGGGTTCATTTCGGATTACCCACTTCTATTGTATTTGATCGAGACACCCGATTTGTGGGGAAGTTTTGGTCAAGTCTGTGGGAACTAATGGACACCAAGTTAAAGAAAAGCATAGCTTTTCATCCACAAATAGATGGCCGGACAGAAGTAGTTAACAGGACGGTGATCCAGTTACTGAGAGGATATTGCAGCAAACACCTTAAGCTTTGGGATGAACACTTGTGTTATGTGCAGCCTGCTTACAATAGAGCCAAACACTCTTCTACACAGAGATCTCCTTTTGAGACTTGCTTTGGTTTCGTACCGAGGTCTCCTTTGGATTTTGTCTTTGGTAAAGATACCATGGTTGATAGACACAGTGATGTGGACAAGGCGACTAGGTGCATTGAACAGATCCAGGAGATTCACCAGGCAGTACAGGAATAGCTGGAAAAGAGCCAGGCCAAGTACAAGGCTAGGCATGATAAGCATCGGATGGAGCATAGTTTTCAAGTTGGAGACCAAGTCTGGCTGTATATCAGCAAGGACAAGATGCAAGGTGAAGGTAAAAAGCTAAAACCTATCAGGTATGGACCCTTCAGGATACTTGAGAAGGTTGGTGAAAATGCCTTCCGCCTTGAGCTGCCAGCTTACATGCACATCTACTCAGTCGTAAATGCAGACTGTTTGAGGTTGTTTGAACCTTCAATGATTGAGGAGCTCAAAGAGCAGAGTCAATTACCTTCTGTTGACGACCTGCTACTTGAATATCTTAATGAGTTGCAGGAAGATACAGTGATAGACAGGAAGGTAAGGACGACGTGCAGTGGACAAGTGGAATACCTCAAGATTGGGCTTAAAGGTTCGAAGCCGAGCAGTGCGAAGTGGATTGAGATTGGACAAGTGAGACAACAGTTTCCTCACTTAGTCGATGCTTGAAGAAAACCAACTTTTGGTGGTCCAAAAGCTTTTTCAGTGAGAAGGCCGTGATCTGAATTGGATCCACAAAAGACTGTTGAGAACCTTGACTGTATCGCGTTGAACAAATCCTTGAAAATTCCAAAACAACGATCAAAGACGCCTTGAACCAGTGGCAATGGCCGCCAACGTAGAACGACGAGGACCTCGGTCAAAGCGCGCTGACCGAGGCCCATGGAGACTGCGCAGGAGGTCAAAGCAGCCCCTGGGAGCCCCGGATCGGGAAAAGGAGGCGATTTTGATGCGTAATTAGTGCAAACAGGGCCAAAGTGGAAGAGCCTTAAGCACTCGGTCGCGTTGGGAGCTGGAGAACCGCGGGCAGAGAAACAAAAAAGCGCTAAAGGACAAAGGCGGGACCCGCGCTCTGGAAAATCGACGGTATTGATCGGGGTGCCCTTGAATGGTAAGAGGTTTTGGAGGAGAGTGGAGCGATCCCACTCAGCGATCGACGCGTGGCAGCAGAGGTGAGAGAAAAACCGCCGTTGATTGCGCGCTATCAGTCGAGCAAGTCAACCGTGCTCGACGTGCGTATGACGTTGGATCTGGAGGAGCCCAGATCGGACGACTGAGATTGCGCCCGATGGAGGAAGCAGAATCGACAGGGGATTAAGCCAAGTTCTAAAGAGATTTGGAGTCCGTTTGACTGCCACGGTGGAGAAAGAACGCATACACGACGTAACGAAAGAAACGAACTGACGGAGCGTGTTGGCACCAGTTAGATGGAGACACGTGGCCACTGCTTGAGTGTTTGTGCTGACGCCGAACAAGGAATTCCAAGCGCAGCTGCAGAAGGTGAATCGCCGCAGGCGGAAGAGGAACCAAACAGGGATAGGGATCGAATAACTAAAGCCATGAACAAAGACAGTCAGAAAAAGAGACAGAGAGAGAGAGACAGAGAGAAGAGAAGAGTTAATTGGAAATCCAAATTGAGAGGAGTGCAAGCAACTAAGAGAGACAATGAACACAGAGAGCAGTAAAGCCAAGCAGAGGAGACATAGGGCTGAGCTGACCACAGACAACATCGAGCACCAGAGAGCTTGAAGATTCAAGCCTTCCCATAGAGGAATCTGTCCAGATCGAGCATCATAGTTGGCTCTTTCCACTGTAGACCAAGGGTCATAGAGCTGGTAGGACGAACAAGAGTCTGTGTACTCCGAGTGGCTTGGGGAATCCAAGAACCACCCTGCCAAGAAAACCTGCTTCAGGAGAACTCGCATTGAGTCCCTGTATGTGTAATACTCTGCTTAAAGACACAATAAAACAAGGCCACCACTGAGAGCTGGACCGGAGATGTAGCCCTCGAGAATAGGGTGAACTCCTTATTAAAAATTCTTGTGTCTTTGTGTTGCTTACTGTGTTTCTCTGTTGTCTTTCCACTTATTTTCTGTGTATTGGCAATCTGATCGATCCGTTGTTTCAATAACACAGAACACACACACCAGCACATGAGTCTGTAATACCTTTTGTTTAATAAATTTTCAAACTGAGGTCACTCATAGGGTGATTATCAGATTATGCATAGAGGTTGATATGCTGAAGGCCTTCAGCCCTTAGGTGCTACACTTAAGCACCACATGACCATTAGCTTATTTGAGCTCGAAATACTAGAGAAATATTGAAAAATTGCTCTGACAAAATTTTTGGTATAGCGATATGTCGAGGTTCCTTATTCTTTGAGGGCTATAACTAAGCGCCTCACAGACCAAGCACTATCGTTGAGGTCTTATCGGATATCAGGAAAAAATACAAACAATACCTTCTATGAAAATCCCGGCATGTCACGGGTTTGGTAGACAAACTATTAGTTGATGGTAAAACTTCTGTTCACTAACACCCATTAATTGACGAAGCAACTCAATTTATTAAAATTGCAAGGCTTTCATGTTATATCAAAGTTTGAGATTTTTTAAAACTTAGCAACAATTTGCCTCTTCCCACGCCTCATACCTTTTCTTTGCTTTAAATTTCACTCCACGACGCTGTTCCTCGCCTCAGATCTTTCATATACTCGTATATTTTTTTGACATGAAATTTGATTAATATTTTCATCATATTGAAACTTGTTCAACCTAATATCATCAATGGAGTGGAGCTTATGATTAGTGGATATTTGTTTGGGCTTCGAGTAAATGGCACCATTAAGTAAGTGAAAGTTGTTACAATTCATAGGCAAAGTGTGAAGTATAACGTTTGAGTGTTAAATTTTAGTGGTGCTAGCAAACAATAAAGGTGCATTTAAAGAGAAATTTTTGAATTTGTATGAGAAGTTTGGGTTATGTAATATGGTTTTCAAAATTAAAAGGCTTTCATAGCTTAAAAGGGGGATTTACCATGAGTTGTGCACTTGTTCATTTTACATTGTAATCAAAGTTTAGAACAAATTGTTCACTTTGAAGGAGGGTATGCTCATGTGTTAAAGATCATCATTTGTCAAATTTTGAAAGTTTGACAAACATTGAAGCATCGTAATCTCAAATTCAAGTACTGATAAGAGTCAGTGAAATACCCTATCAATGTGTTTTTTCATGAGGCTATAAGAGGCTCAAGGCCAAGCCCTTATAACAGTCATTTGCAGTGTGTGCATTGTCTCTTCTGCGTTATATTCTTCAATTTCTCAATTGTGGGCATCTGATAAATAATTCACTATGTGGAAACTAGTCAATCTATTTGCAAAATAAAAAATATTGGAAGGACCTAAGAACTACATGACTTGGCGTCGTCATATGCAAAATACATTAGTGTTTAGTGATTTGTGGAAATATATTTGTAATGGAGACAAAGCTTCAATCATTGATGGTAGAGAACTAGCAAAATGGGAAGGGAGAGATGAAAAGACACTTGCATTTTTGAGATTTTCAGTCATCAATAGTTGTATATTCATATTGAAAATGTATCTGATACTTGGACCGCATGGACAACTTTTAAACAAATGTTTGATACTCAAGCTGAAGCAAAAATGGTTGAACTGCATACTAAATTGCTCAATCAAAGTATGGTTGAAGGGGGAGATATTTTGTAGTACATCTCTAGTTTGAAAGATATTCGGCAAGAACTCCTGAAATGTGGTTTTAAAGATGTGGAAGAAAGTTCAATGACCACCATCTTGATGAATGGTTTGTCATCCTCTTATAAAATTTTTGCAGAATCATTACAAATTGCTGATAAATTGGTGAATCAAACTTTTGATACCCTTGGTGACTTGGTCGTCCAGCATGATAAGACATTTGGTCAAAAGAAGAACTCAAGGGAAGATAATCTCTTTACCAACTCATGGAAAGGAGAAAGCTCAAGAGGGAGAGGCTCATCCAATGAAAATACAAGAAGAAGAGGTACTTATGATGAAACTTTGAGAGGAAGAAGCTCATACACTACAAGATGAAGAGGTAATTGTAATGAAAGTACAAGAGGAAGAGTTGGTCTAGTCACGATTATAGAGGAAGAGAAAGAAGTCAAGAATTTGGCCGTGGTCATGGAAGAAGCCAAGGGAGAGGAAGCAATGATCAACATCAACAATACTACAAGAGATCTCATGAACATTTCGAAAAGAACAATACTACAGATGTGACTCATAGCAACACAAGGATGTATACCCTTACGCCAATCTAGGTTAACTAAGTCTTACCAAAATGCTGAGTCAAGCTGCCATTAAAGAAAAGATTTCATGCCTCGAGAGTGTCACTTGTTATTCACCAAAATCCTGTTTAGAAGATACCTCAGAGGAGCTTCAATTTGTGAGTTGATTACCTTTTCAAAACTTCCACACACTATAGTGATGCAACCCTCAAATGGATTCTAAAAGATATCTATAATAGTCTTTAAAGTGTGCTTTAGGCATGACTTAAAGCTTTAGTACACAAGTAACAAATAGATCTCAGATCATGGCTCAAAATAGGCAGAAATCAGTCAAGATATTAAGCAATTGAGCCATCATTGTTTGCCTTAGACATTCATCATATATTTTGATTAGACCAAAATAAAAGAACCAATTCCTTGTCGAATTTGATGCAAGTAGAGGTGGCCACAATAAAACACAGTAGATGTGCAAAAATGATATCCTTGGAAGGCTGAATAGATCTTGAGGTCAAACCCTAGGCTTATTGTACATACCTTGTTTCTTCACCACAAGGATACATCACAAAATGTATGATGCCATGCACATGATGTGCTAAGTTTCCTCAGATTTTTGTCTTGGACGTGTAGGATTCAGATCATACAAAATTTATCAATGAGCACCAAGTATTGCCTAACCAGAGGGCCAAAGAATAAATCCTTAGTAACCAGCCCTAACTCTTCAAAGAAAGGCTCACAAAGACCTCAAAAAATCTTGGATTATACCTTAAATGACATGCCAAGTCTCCTTGAAAAGATGTTCCACAAAATTGATCAAGAAAGGACCAAAATTTGCATGGTAACCCCAGCAACGATGGCTAGATTTGAGCTCACTCTATACAAAAACTGCTACAGAATAGGTCTTGGTTTGAAGGGGTTGAAGATTTTCCACAGATGACCAGACGAGAAGGCCTCAAATAACCAACTTATTAACCTCAGAAAAGGACCAAAACCCTCAATAACATATGTGCTTCAGTAGGCTAAAAAGAGCTGAAATCTTTGCCAGAAGGAAGGTCACAACCATGCATAGAAACTTTTCTTTAAACCCATGAAGGATCTCATAATTACATAGACCTTTGCTTAAAGATGATCGAAAACATTAGATAATATTAGCTCTATGCCAGGGAGGGCCAAATGGCCTCAACAACTTCTCAATCCACAATGAAAAACCATAACCCAAGCATGAATAGATTTAACTCAAAGCTTTCAAAACTTTGACCCCCTTCGTATGATCTTCAGGAATATTCAGGGCTGCAAACAACCACTCAGGGAGTTCGCAGAAGGTCAATGCATGAAATACATCCTTTGGAGGGCTAAAATGCCCTATTTATATAAGATGTGGTGGCCTTTAAGAGCGACCTGGGCTTTTGGAGGGAAAGATAATTTCAAAATTTAATTTTAAATTTTCATTTGGAGCCAAAAGTTTGGAGGCCGACTTGTCTTGGAGCCTTAATTCAATTAGGAGCCACTAAAACAAATTCCTCTGACCATCTTAGTAAACTTGAATAGACTAGGTCCAACATTAGTCAAATGCTTGCCACATTATCTGGCTTTGTGGTTTTTGAGCACAAGAAGGTGGCACCTACTTTAAGTGAGCATACCTCCTCAACTGTGAGGAGTTATGTGACGTTCCACATACCATTGGAATCGACACGACGAGGAGCATCAAATGATGATGGTCTCATGATCAAAGTCATTGTCCTCTACATCCGTTTTCTTAAACAAGTGCAGGGCTTCTAGGGTTTCCGTTCCTCTTTGTCATTTGGAGCTTCCAATCAATGCAAACTAGAAAAGTATTAAGAGCATTCAAGGACCGATGTTGGCGTCAATGTCAACACCTTTCAACACCAGTTATTGTATTTTTCCTTGTATCCTTGTTAGTAAAAAACCCAAATATTCTTGATTAATAGATGGCGAAGAATTGTTGTGGGTGAATTATTTTTGCAATGTGTGATTGATCTCTCTGATTTAAATTCCGTTGCATGTGTGTGTGTTTCTAGATGTTAAAAATACCAATGATTTATTTTTCAGTAATTTAGTATTTATTTGGCTAATTAGATAAATTGATGGGAATAAAATTAATTGTCGTGACAAAATAAATTTGGGTTGGTATTTGGAAATTTAACATGGTATCAAAGCTTTCTAGATAACTCTGAGAGAGAGATCTGAGATCACAAGGGTTTGCAACAGTGGGTTTCTCTTTTTACGACAACAAAATTATTTTTAAATTTTGCAGCTGAGTCTTGTGGTTGTGGTTGATTTGTGAAGGGCATCACTGAGTAGTTTGCGATATGAAGACAGGTTGGATCGAGCCACTGATTTCAATTCCTGGAAGGAGTGAATTATTATGATTCTGAAAATGAAGGGTTTGCGGGATCTTGTTAACACGGACATTCAAGTTCCTTCATATCCAAACCTTGATGCGGAGCATAATCTTAAAGATATGAAAGCAATGTGTATAATTTTGGATGGTGCGTGTTAAACACGTGCATGGTAGCAACAAAATATTAAAGATAAGCAGGAGAGTACACTTATTATTAATAAATGATATACATTTATAGTACATTCATATAACCTTTGGTTTCGTATTCCAAGGTCTCTTGAACTTCCTTAGTCTATTCGGCTTCCACACTAACCCATAGAGGATTAGGTGTCCAACATTCCCCCTCTTAATCCGAAGGGTTATGTATGAGTCCATGAAGAGAGCTGTAATACAAAACGTGCAAAAATGCACGGCAGCACTAGGCTGAGCTCTTTGAAATGTTGGTATAAAGGGTTGTGGTTTAAGGATGACCACCAACACTAGAATGCTTAGTGCAGTTCCCAGAACTCTTCCAAGTCTGGCATGAAGCTCAAGTCTTCTACTAGAGGAAGTGCTTCTGATGTTTTGAAGAGGGAAACCTTCAACCATGAAAGGGAGGTCTCACCCCGCATAAAAGGGAGAACTTCAACCTGAAAAGGGAAGTCTAAACTTGTGATGGTTTAAGGATGACCAACAACTCTGGAATGCTTAATGCAATTCCTAGAACTCTTCCAAAACTGGCAAGAAGCTGAAGTCTTCTGCTAGAGGAAGTGTCCCCAATTTTTTGAAGAGGTGTCACAAACTGAAGGCATGCTCAGGGGCATCTTTGTCTCTGGCTACAACTCTGAATCTCGTATGGCAGGTTGTGGCTCCGGCTCGCTTGATGTGGCTTTGAAGCTTGTAGATGACCATCATTTTCCCCTTGTCAGATACAAGGTGAGATGATGGAGAAAACTCAATTGCAAGACTGTTTAGTACTCTAGAACAACTTCTGACATGTGACTGGAATATCTTCTTGGCTGTTGATGCCCATTGCCAAGAAGCGATCCATCCAAGATGAATATTTGTTCTTGCAGGAGGTTTGTTTCTGAAGCATCTGTTTGAAGAATGACTGGTTTTATGACAGTGCTTACATGGATGAAGATCAAAACAGTGATCTTTCATATGGCCAACTTAGTCACAGTGTTGGCATTTCACAATCTGTTGCTGTGGAAGAGGGGCAGAATCTGGAACAGCTGAAGGTGAACTGTCATGAAGAAATCCAACACTCTGAAACTGGATGGGATTTGAGTAATCTGGAATATGAAAAGAAACCTCCTTGTCATATCCAAGACCTGTTCTGTGCTTGTTGTGGACAAGTTCTTCCCAAAGTCTGATGATGGGCTTGGGAAATGCAGACTGAATTTTTGCATCTGCATGTAACCTTGCTGCTTTATTGGGAACTTTATTTGAATCAACTTGCTGCTTATGGGAGTCTGCTTCATTGTTCTGAACAGAAACAGGTTCAGAATGATGACTCCTCTGTTTTAATTCTTCTTGCTGTAGCTGAGATTCAAGCTCCAAAAATTCTATCTTGTCTTGTGTATACTGCAGATAGGTTTTAATATCACAGAGAGTTTTCTTGCTAATTTTCACTATATCATGAATTGTGGAGTGTATTACAATATTTAACAACTCTAATACTTCACCAATTTTATCCATTTTCCAAACAATCAGACCAAAAATGCACTTGTAGAAATAATAATGGTTTTAGAAAATTAATTTGCCAACACGAATTAATTTGCACTAATGTTTGCTCATGTTCTCACTTCACAGTGTCTTGTGCCTCAATTTCTACGCAGCAAGCCCAATATTGTTGCCTTAACAAAATGTCCAGCTTGACAGGTTTGTGGCCCACAAGCTCTTCTTTCTGCCTATTCTCCAGACTCTGCACATTCCCCGAGATTACCTTTATCGCAATCGCTCATTGTAGTCTGCCTTGGTCACACCACATATCATCCCTTCCGTATCCGATATGCGACTATCGGAAGTGTTTAAATAATGCTTAAGGCTTTAAACCAGAATCACTGAATCTTTAACGCATTTGCCTTTAAAACGCGAGTGCGGCGAGACACACCAGTTAATCGCAATACATAGAAATACACTGGAAAACAAAGGAAAACCCTGCTCCGGCAACATAAGCCGGACTTCAAAATTCATACACTTGCTTCTATAAATATCGTCGGGTCCATCTCTCGAAGCCTTTCCGTTGCATCGCTTCCCTCGAACTCCGATCTCTGATCAGCTCTTATCGCTATCGGCGATCGGCTATCACACCATCCTTCACACCTGGCCTTTTCCACTTAAAAGTTCCGATCTGACATGACTTATGGACTCGATGGGTTCTAGGTTGCAGTATATAATTTGTCGGGTCCGCTCCTAAATCGCATGTCGCATATCGCACTTAGCTCAAGACTAATGTCTCCCTTTGATGTATTGCGATGCGATATTACTTGTTCCACTCTCGTGATTTAATCCTAACCGTTGATCTTCCAGATCCAACGGTTGCTGTGCATCAACTCTTCACCTCTCCGCTCTTCTCTTTGCTTATGTTTTATGCTATTTCTTCAGCGTTTCACTGTGCACTCCCTCCTGAGCTTGGACTTTGATCCTTCTAATGGATTCAACGATCCATTATGATCCTCCTCTTCATGTATCTCTCTCTGTGTAATCGCTGAACTTCACCTGCACACATCTGGAGCAGCCTTCTTTGCAGCTGGCTTCTTTGCTGGGGCAGCTGGTTTAGCAGCCTTGGTTGGCTTGGCAGCAGGAGCCTTTGTAGACTTGATGGATGGAGCAACATTCAATGGATACCAAAAGTTTGAAGTAGAGACCACGAAAACGTTTTAATCTCCAAAGAACCAGGTCAATCAACCAATAGCGGAATACACGTAAACTCACCTTTTCACCAATCCGCGACTTTCGCACAGTTCCTGAGGTTTAACTTTATCGGGTTCATTCTCCACCGTAGATTTCAATCCCATGATCTGATGGTTGATATCCTTTCCACAATCAATCAAACTTGCACGACCATCCTCCGCCGTAGATCTGCACTCACAAGATCCGACGGTCTTCAGTGATTTCAGAAGGAACACTTGCGTGACGATTACCCGTCCGAAATGGGCGGTTTTTCTCTCTCCTCTAGTGGCTACGTGTAGTGCGGTGAGTGGAATCGGGCGGACTCGCTATATTACCGCTTACCACTTTTTATGCGCCCGAAATACCGTTTCCTATGCAAATACCACCTTTTTCGTTGGCTATCTTTCGCGCGTCTTCTCCAAGCGATGACCGTTAGATCTGTCGATCTATCGATCGGACAACTGTCGCTCCCCTTTAGCTTTTGACTCAAAATTGTCGGGTTTTCCGCTGTTCCGCTATAAATTTAACACTTCCGCTAGTTTATATTAGAGCCGTGGTATGGAGGAGCTTCGATACCAGTGTGAACCGAAGTGGTAAGGACCGAAGTGTGAATGAGGTAATACTACGGAGGAGACAATGATATAGTTAAGCTTGACAGACAACACATAGGTTGGGGCAGGCGAGGAGAATGCGTGGCGTTTGAGTTTCAATAGGATTTCCAGGTTTGAAAGC
Source organism: Pinus tabuliformis (assembly GCA_031772625.1). Classification (NCBI taxonomy): domain Eukaryota; kingdom Viridiplantae; phylum Streptophyta; class Pinopsida; order Pinales; family Pinaceae; genus Pinus; species Pinus tabuliformis. The sequence continues at coordinate 94,557,444 of CM062805.1, read as the reverse complement.
GAAGAAAGACTGAGGTTGTGGTGCCATTCATGGGTGAATCGATTTCGATTTCTGATGGGACTCTTTCAACTTTTCTGTGGATATGAATTTGAGACTGATGCATTCAAGGCTTTGAAGACACCTCTTCCAGCGTAGGTACGCTTCCGTATTCAAAAGGAATGCTCGTCATTACCAAAGGAAAAATTCAAGGTTGCCTTAGAGGTAATAGACAGATAGGCTTAGATGGCAGAGTCCAGGATTTCATGGGGCAAAGAGCCAAATTTACATCTTGTGTTCCAACCGGATGTAAATAGATTCTGGAAAGCATATTAAGGTGGTTCACGAAATTCAGGGTATGGTATAACATTTAACTCTCGACCAACTCATTCGACAACAGAGATTTTACAGAGATGGCAGTCTAGAACAGAGGTACGAGACTGACATGTATAGAAAAGCCATAGAACAACAAGCTTACTTAAACAAGTGGCTCATACTAGAGCAGGGCAGGAGATCGCTTGCTCTGATACCATGTTAAACACACACATGCCAACAACATAATATTAAAGATAAGCAGTAGAGTACACTTATTATTAACAAATGATATACATTTATAGTACATTCATATGACCTTTGGTTTCGTATTCCAAGGTCTCTTGGACTTCCTTAGTCTATTCGGCTTCCACACTAACCCATAGAGGATTAGGTGTCCAACAGTGTGAGGTATCACATAATTCCTCACATATCAGGGAAGGACACCAGACGTCAGATGTAGGTAGCTTTGACCGATCTTTATCAAAGCACGAATGAAAACAAGAAAGTGGTGCTGTGGGAGAAATTAAACCACAACAGAATGAGCAGATCTGAGATCGTGACATCTTACCTCACGAGGATCCAACAAGCTCAAGCTTGTTGAGTATGTTGTCATTGATGGTCAAAGCGGGTGCAAGACATCGTCATTGATGTCTTCGGTATGCTGACATGCATGGATGTGATGATGCGTTGATGAAACCCTAGTTCTAGGGTTTGGATCTCTTGGAAGATGATCATACCCCACACTTGCTTTGCAGTATGTGAAGATTTTGACAATGAAGATCATTGAATTTGCCTCTGTGACCATTGCCAGCTGACTCTCCTCGTTATACCGATTCTAATGGTATATGGCTCGTCACGAGATTCCTTACGACCTGAGAAATATGCCCAATCAATGTTAGAACCCCCCCTTCATATGTTCAAAGTCCCCAAATATGGTTGACAGGGCGGCTTGTCATTGGTTCATGGGCTTAGAAGAAATTCATTATGGTTGAAGGGATAGTTATCAATTGACAAATTATTTTGAATTTTATACATTAATTTGATTTGGCTCCAAACAATGAAATTTGAATTTCAAATTTCATTTTACCTCCTTCATCAAGTCGGCCTCAATCTAATATGGGGTTTTGGCTCCAAAAAAATTAAAAAATTTGAATTGTTTTTTCTCTTCAATTAAAGGTCGGTTTTCCATCAAATTTGAACAAGTAAACTTCTCTTAAAGTCCTCCTTCCTTTCTTTAAAAGGGACTCAGATCCTTCCAAGAAGATACCCATTCTACGCCTATCTTTGTATATTCTTGCTCTGAAATGGAATGAGGTTGAAGGCAGTGGAAGGCGTTGAGATTCTGGATTGGTTTGGGTTTTTGGTCATCTTCTTTGCTTATGGTTAGAAAAGGGTTTCGCTGGGGTCTTTCAAGCTCCTTTTGCAGGTGATTCACATAAAACTGAAGGATGAGTTCTTGAAATTCTCAAGTCTGAACTAGTGACCTGTGCCTAAGGGTTTTTCTCCATCGACAACTTTCAGCCTGAGCATATTCTGAGCAGTTCGATCTATATTCAGTGCTTATGACAATGATTTAATAACCTCTTATCTGCGGCCCTGTTGTCAAATCATGAAGCACTTTTGTTTGGAGGTTTTCACTGGTAATTTATGTGACAGTCTTAAGGCCCTTTCAAAAGTTACAGTATTGAGACTTGATGTGGGCATCCATTCACACAAATCTGAGGAAGCAAAGGTTGTGGATTTTGGCTTTGTTCTAGCTCTGTTGCGCAGTATTGTTTTACCCTTGGACTTGGTGCAGACCTCGCTTTATAAGCCCTAAACTCTTTACAGACCTCGGCCCTCAAAAGTCTATACGCTGTGGATATTGGCTCTGAAGACACTCTGTGTATTTCGGCCCTGCTAGGGCAAATATTCTTGCTGCAGACCCGTGTCAATTTTGGAGAAATTCATGTGTGATTCTTGAGCTAGTTCCTATGGATTGTTGCTGGATTCACTGCAATTTCGAGGAGACTGGTGCAGTCACTTTGGAATGGTTTTTGGCTCTATACATTTGATGCGAATTCTCTGAATCAGTAGGAAGATTAATACAAGCCTTGACAGACCTAGTTTGTGGACACCTTTAGCCAGTTTGAAATGGAATCATGCTCTAACTGTAAAGTCAAGAGCATACTTCAACTCTCTATACATCATGCCAAGATCTGCGATTGCCTGAAGCTTCTGCATTAAATTAAATTTTGGATTGTAAGACATAATTGGCCTTCAAAAGCATATGCTATGGACTTACATCTCTTTTTACAAGAGCTGTAGTGTATTAGTCTGCGAAGCCAATTCTTCTCATCAAAAATCTGTATAAGGGTTTGATAATTTAAGTCTTGAATCAGAACTCCACTAGTCTAATTCAGAATTTCTTGTATTCGGCCTACCATGTGTAAAGAGTCAAGACAGATTTGAGGACTGAGAGTTACTCACCTAATCCATATTAACCAGTGTTGAAAATATCGGTATTGGCAAAATATCGGCGAGGGTCCAGAAAACATCTTATCGGCAATGTCGGCGAAAATATCGGCAAATATCGGCAAGCATAAAAAATGCATAATATATTCATTGTTTTTCAAATTTCTAAAAATATAAAGCAATAACAACATGAACTAAACACATTGGCACATAAATGTGAAGAAAGCACTGATATATATGATGTCAAATAGAAATCACACATCAAACTTCAAAGGCGATACCAAATCCTGCTGATCCCTGATAATTGTCCAATCAATGACTCAAACAAAATAACATCACCTATCCTGCTGATCCTTGATAATTGTCCTATCAAGGACTCAAACAAAATAACATCACATATATAAAACTTTAAAAGTATTTCATCATCATGAGTTATAAACTTATATGTAGCAAAAGTTGCAAAACAAACAAAACTAGCACCTATCTATTTGAGACCATTGGCCTCTCCCTAGCAGCTTTCTTTCTGTCTTGTTCGGCAATTGCTTCAAGAGCTTTTTGTATAACCTACGCACCAGAAACCATACAAGGCATTACATCTGCATCATGTGTAGGGAGTCTAGCCAGATGGTATTTCAATCGTGTAACCCCTCCTGACATCTTGGTCCCACACAATTTTCATGATATATATGCCCGATTTGCCCCACCAACAGCCTCCCCATACTCCCAAAATGGGTCCAAGGCTTTTGGCATATTTGACATTTGTAGTGAAATAATTCAAACCTAGGGCACAAAAAAAACAAAAACTTGGCATTAAACCTCCAAACACAAAAAATAACAAGTAATAACCACCTCATTAAAAAAAAATTACTACATTATTTGCATTTTGCAATGTGAATGAAAAGTGGCAATAAGAGGGTGCATAAGAAAGTTGAAAAAAAATGAAGTTTGCTGTCCAAATATGGAGAAAACCCTTGCATTGGCTCATGGGCATGAAAATCATAGCAAATAGAAAAAAGAAACAAAGAAACAAAATGTTGGTAGGCAAAGAGGCAAGCAAGCATAACTCTAAATCTATGAAAAAATCATTAACATAGGGGTTTTTAAGAACATACCTGTTAATGGAAGAAATGAAGTTTGTCTCACTATTTTTCAATCTTTGATCCATAAAAAAATCTTAGTTGGTGGTGATAATTGTTGTTTGATCCTCAAACCCTCCTTGACAACCACCACAAAACTCTTTCCCTTCCTTCTCCAATACTCAGAAAAAGAAATGAAGAAAAAACAAACGATTTTCCCTTTCTCTAGCTGCGACATAACACGCCCGGCGATATTTTCTGTCATCTCGTGATATTGGCTCATGCCTGGGAGTATTCTTCTTCCTTCCAGTCCTGACTGGTAAATTTGTATGTAGGCATACATAATGAAGTATTTGTTGAGAGAAATCTTCTGTGCACTGTTCCTGTGATGTGATACTGCTTCATGCTTGTTTTGATGATCTAAAAGAACCGAACCAATTGTTAAATTAAAGGAATATTGATTCACCTCCCTCTTAGTATTTCCAACAATGAGCTTACAACTGTTAGGGAAACTATGATTGATTTAGAGCTAGTGAAAGTTGCTCTGAAGGGTTGCGTTAATCACTGGACGAACTTTGTGGATGGGATCCTTGCTAGGCAACAACTTATTGATTGGAGCTGGTTGTGGGATGATTTGATCCAAAAGGAGATCTAGAAGAACTCATTGACTGGAGGACAACGAAAGGGTACTAAGGAGAAGTATGAGCTTGCTCATGCTGCACAAGTGAAAAGGGCAAAGGGAAGCCCAAGCAGAACCAAAGTGGAGGAGGATCTTCATAGAATAACAAGGAGAAGGACATCAGCAAATTCAAGTGTTTTGCTTGTCACAAGCTTGGGAATTTCCCCATCCAGTGCTGAAACAAGAAGAAGGGTAAGGGAAAGACAACTAGGGTAGCCATTGCACAAATGGAAGAGATCACTGAAAATTTTGAGAAAAATTTTGCCTTGGTGTCTTGCCTTTTTGGAACCATCATGAGAGGTGTCTGGTTTGTGGATAGTGGAGCATCTTGTCATATGATGGGATCTCGAGATGTCTTCACCAACATGACCAGGGGGCCTAGGGATGTACATGTGGAGCTTGGTGATAAGGCCAAGTATGCAATAGAAGGTAATGGCAGTATTGAGTTTTAGATGGAATTAAGTGGTATCATGGAGGTGAACAAAGTATTGTATGTACCGGGTTTAGAGAAGAATCTCCTTTAAGTTTCAACCATAGAAGACAGAGGACTAGAAGTCCATTTCACTGGAAGTGAAGTGGCTGTTAGGCTGAAAGGCGTTGATCCCAACAAGAAGTGTGTAATTGGGAGAAGGGAGAGGGATCTCTATCTGTTGATAAGACAATCGATGAAGGCTGTCATACATGAGAGTGACAACTAGAGTGAGATATGGCATAGGAGGATGGGACACCTACACTATAGGGCTGTCCTTATGTTGCAGAGAATGGTTACAGGTTTTCTAGAGATCAGGGTGGAGTTGGATGGAATGTCTAAAGGGTGTGCACTTGGCAAGCAGGCCAAGTCTGTGTATCCTCATAGCGAGACCAAGTCTAAGGGAGTGCTAGACTTGGTGCAATCATATATGTGCGGCACTATATTTGTGACATAGATCACAATGTCCCTAATCTTCTTCCAGGAAAACTTGGATCTACTTCATGAAGACTAAGGATGAGGTCTTTGATCGGTTTCAAGAGATCAAAGATCTTCTGGAGAACTTGACTGGGAAGAAGATTATGGTGCTAAGATTAGATAATGAGGGCGAGTATACCTCCAATGAGTTATAGGATTTTTGTGGGAAAGTAGGGATTAAGAAGGAGCTCATGGTACTTTATAACCCTCAACATAATGAGGTTGCCGAGAGGAAGAACATGACCATAATGGAGGCAACGAGGGCAATGATCTATGATAAAAAATTGCCTATGTTTTTATGGGCCGAGGCCTGCAATACAATTTTGTATGTGCAAAACATGAGTCCTCATATGATAGTGGAGGACGTGACTCTTGTGTAGTTGTTTGCAAGAGTGAAACCGAATGTGAGGCATTTGCGCATCTTCTCTAGTCCAGTTTATGTCCACGTTCCCACAAAGAACAGGACTAAGCTGGATTCCTTTTCAGAAAGGGAAATATTTGTTGGCTATAGTGAGGTATCAAAGACATATCGAGTCTACATTCTAGGACAGAGGAAGGTGATCTTGAGTCGAGATGTAAGATTTGATGAGGGGAGGACTCTTAGGAGATCTCACGAGGAGGAGTCAACAGTGGTAGAGGATCGAGAGGGAGAAGCTCCTAAGGCTGAACAAGGATAAACAACACCAACAACAAGGAGATAGTCAACAGATTTAGATGATGAGCTGGATATTCCTTCGAGCTCTACCAGGAGGAGGCCGAGATGGGTTGAGCAGGCCTTGAGAGATGCTGAGGAGCATGTGGAGGCTCCTAGTAGCACTTTCAAGCAGAGCAAACCGTTGACTAGATTTTCTAGTTATTTTGCATTGTCAAGCAATGTGAGTGAATGGCCTTCCAGTTTTGAGGAGGCTATAGATGAGTAGGTCTGGAGGGATGCCATTGTGGAGGAGTATAGCTCCATCATGAGCAATGATGTGAGACATAGTGCCAAGACCAAAGGCAAAGTCTGTGGTCACTTCTCGTGGATCTATAAGATGAAACATGCAGCTGATGGCAATGTCAAGAAGTATAAAGCGAGGTTAGTGGATAGAGGGTTCTCCCAAAAAGGGGGAGTGGATTACGTGGAGACATTCACACTTGTTGCCATATATGCATCAATTAGGGCAGTTATAGCCATTGCTTCAGAGATGGGGTGGAGGATACATTGGATGGATGTGAAGTTCGCATTCCTCAACGAGGTGATTGAAGAGGAGGTGTATATTGAGCAACCTCAGGGATTTGAGGTGCATGGGAGAGTCTCATGTATTCAAGTTGAAGAAGGCCCTTTATGGGCTGAAGTACGTTCCAGGCGCATGCAATGCAGGACGCAATGCAGGATTGATGGATATCTTCTTAGTTTGGTCTTCACTAAGAGTGAGGCGAACTTCAACTTGTACTATGTACTTGTTGAGGGTGAGCCACTCATCTTGGTACTTTATGTGGATGATCACTTCTTGATAGGATTGGAAAAGCTCATAGGGATGTGCAAGGAGGATCTTGCTTTAGAGTTTGAGATGAAGGACATTGGCTTGATGCACTACTTTTTAGGAATGGAGGTGTGGTAGTAGCCAGGGGAGTTTTTCCTTGGAGAGAGGAAGTATGTAGTTGAGATCTTGAGGAGGTTTAGGATGGAGGATTGCAGGCCTATGTTGACACCGATGATCACTAAATTGAAGAAGCTAAGTGCTTTTGAAGGCATTTTGGTGGATCCACACTTTACAGACAACTAATAGGATCCTTGATGTATCTGGTCAACACTTGGCTGGATATATGCTTTGTTGTGAACACACTCAACCAGTTCATGGTGGAGTCGAGACTGGTTTATTGGGTGGCAGCGAAACGTGTGCTTAGGTACCTGCAAGGTACGATAGACTTTGGAGTGGGAGATGTCAGCGTTGGAGGAGTGAAGCTGTAAGGGTACACAAATTCCAGTTGGACAGGGAATGTTGTGGATAGAAAATCCATGTCTGGATGTTGCTTCAGCTTGGTATCAACTATGATCTCGTGGTACAGTAGGAAACAACCATGAATGCCACTTAGTTTAGCAGAGGCAGAGTACATGGTAGCGAGTATGGCCAGCTGTGAGGTAGTATGGCTTCGCAAGATGCTTGCATGACTATTTGATTTTCAAATGGGTGTTGAGTTTTGTAGCTCGGAAGGTACTTCTTGTCTTGCGCCTTGACTAGAAGGACCTTGATTTGCCTCTTTAGGAGCTTGCACGCAACATGCATAGTGTGCAAGTGAGTCACACCCATGCGAATGTGTTGCATGTGACATGCATGAGATGTGCATCTACGGCAAGCCAAATTTATGACTTGTACATGAGTTAAAGTAGAGAAAGCTAAATATAGGATAGTTAATTAAAGTATAATCACTTATCTTTAGTTAACTTGACGAGCTAATTTTGGCCGTCAATCTTATCTTATAAACCTTATAAATTGAGCCTAAAGTGAGGAGATAAGACACAACAACAATGCAAGATTGAGAGAGGCTTATTAGTTCGAGAGAGTGCAGAGAGGCTGGTGATCAGTTTTGTAATTTGTATTTTCTTAGTTGAGCCATTATCCCAGGACAGGAGCCCAAAGTGTCGTGATTAATTTATTAATGAAGAACTGTTGATTAGGCAAACATTTGTTTTATGTGTATGTGATTCGATCGAGTAATTTTGCTTATGCTAAATATTTTTGGTTAGGAACTTAGCCGTGTATTCATTCAATTAATAATTGTTTGGAACCGAATACCAGGTGTTGGGTTCGGGAAAGTCTAACATAGTATCAAAGCCTCAACTTTGAATTGATCTCGGAACTATAGGTGCTGGGTTGGTGTTAGATCATTAGAGCTATGTTCGTTGGGATAATACGAACCGTAATTGTTTTTTTGGGGGCTGAGAGATTTTTTTTTTTTTTTGGTTTGTTAATGTCAAAAAAAAAGGGATGGTTAAAAAAAATAGGGCCCTTTCTTTTTAAAGGAAAAAAAATAACAGGGGTGGGGCGGGGGGAGTGATTGTGGTGGTCGCTGATAGCTAGGCCAACCAACTACCGATAGTCGACTAGTTGACTAGCCACGATAAGCGACACTACAACACATAGGTTTGGGAGGTCGGGGGGCCAAACCAGATCGGGTCCGACTAGTTGACAAGGGCCATAATGTCCACGGATCACAACAGGGGAAGACAAGTGAACTAGTCGTTAGAAGTCTGAAAAAATCAATCGGCACACTGACAACGAATTAGCGTAGGATGAATGTGGGATACCGACACAGTTAGTAGAGATACTTATGACAACATTCTGTAGGTGTGCAGAAAAGGGTCGACAACAGTCTCTGTTACCACATAATGTAGTAGGGACCTAATGAGGGGAACCTATGGGACAACTGCTAGAATACGTGACAACAAAGGGGTCAATGTCCCCTGCTCTTTACAGACTTTCATTGATGGGAGGAGTCCCGGTTGGAAGGAAATCACTTGTGATAAATAGATTTAATGCTTAGGTATGACGTGATTCCACAAAACCCATTCAAGGAGAGACACAACAATGGCTCAATGCTTCAAAGAAGCTAAAACCTTCTCCAAGAAAAGCCTTAAGATGAGGATATCAAGACTTAGGGTTTAAGATATGTGATGATAATAGGTATTCCTTAGATGAAGACTCTAGATGATGAAGTAGGTCCTCTCAGGGAAGCTCTTTGTGGTGCTTTGACACTTCTAAGAGGCTCTTTGCTCCCTTTAATAGACCTAAGAAAAACTTGCATGAGACTTAGGGTTTTATGAATTATCGTGGACAAAGGCACTTTTAAGGTCAAGGCAAGGAGGAGAAAGGGCTTCTTATGATTTATTCCAGTGAATACTATGCTCATACAACCCTCAAAGATGTCCCCAAATCAAGGAGATACAGGCTAGAATTCTTCCTTGTAGGGCACACCTAGGGCACAAGATTTTATGGATGGAGAACCATGAGAAACCTACCAAACTTGGAGGTCCTCTAGACAAGACCTTAATTAAGAGTCGTATGCTCAAAGAATCAATGAATTCACTCTCTAAAGGATTTCGCTTGATGCCCTAGTCTATTCGTCCAAGAGGAAGGGGACTGGAATTTTAAGGCGAAGAATTATGGAGAAAAGAGAGTGTGATCACCAAATGGCTTGGGATAGTGCCTTCTCCCTTGGTCTAATGGAGTCCTAGATTCTAGGCCAAATTTGTCTTCAAGGAGGTTAAAAGTTGATGCCCTAGCTACTAATCTTCAATAATTACCTATGATTAGAATATAGAGTTTCATGAAGCAAAATAATATTTCAACACTAGGAACATTCATTGCATGCTATATCATGAATAATATATGCAAGAACCAACCAAATAGCTTCTAAAATTTCATCAACAAAATTAGGGCACAAGAGCATTTACTTTAGTTGCAACAATTACATATATTAGACATTTTCAAAGAAAGATTCCATCAACAAGAGAACTTACAAGATAATCATGCAATATATCCATCTGGAATCAAGAAGTGGCTGCAAGACAAGATGAAAAATCAGCTTCAAACATCAAAGTGCATCTACGATACTCCACAAGCGCTCCAAAGAAAAAGTGCAAATTGGCCAAAGAGGTTGAAAATCCCAAGTGTGATGATGATCTCTCACAAATTAAACCTAAGTTCTATTTATATGAGTCCTCCTAATTTGTATTTAGCCTATGAGCCCCAAAAATATTAAAATAATGGGCAAGAAACATGCCTTGGTCACAAGCCGACTAAGTAGCTTTTTCAAATTACAAATTAGCCATCCAAATACTAGTCGAGTTGATGATGTCATGTTAATGTAGGGCCGTTGGAGGGCCACGTTGAGTCCTCTAGGTGCCAAGATGAGAGAGAGGGCTCCATAAATCACCAATTAGTGGATGACCCGTAATTTTCCATGCAAATCATCATGTGGGGCCCCAAAGTGGGTTTGGGCCACAAATGCTGGTCACATGAGTCTCCAAATGACAGAAAAGCCTGTAATGCTCCATTGCCGAGGGCTCTGATGATGGTGCTTGCCCTCCCATGTCTCAAGGGGTGAGACAATCATCCTCTGGGCCTTGGATCAATTGTCACAATATGCTAAGCCAATCGGGGCACACTGGTCCAAGTGCATCATCTCGCGAATCGTATGGGGCAATGAGCAGACTATTGAGGGTGTTGAAAGTGCCTATGGCATGAAATGATGCTCTAACACATGATGGAGTCCCATGGCTCTCAACGCTTCCCCTAGGAGTGTCAGTATGATTCTTTGGTGGGCTTGGGCCCCAATTAAGTTGCCCAACCCATTTGGAAACCATCTGCCAATTACATATAAGATCCAATGCGCTTCCTCACCATTAGGTACAATAATTCATTAGTGCATCTAAGTAAACCAAACTTGTTAAACAAGGGCACATTGGGACTTCATAGTGGGTTTCTATTCCAAATTTGTGGCTTTAAGCTCATAATCGTGTTACTTCCCTAGGTAGGAGTGGTTAATAAACAACCCTATTAGGTGTTCCTAGCCTTTAAGGGGAAAGACATGTCTCTGGTACATCCTTCAATTAATAGGTGTCTGTGAATAATGATGAATGGATGGGGACACAAGGGTCTCAAAGTCAAATGCCATTGGTTAAAGGATGGTAATGATGAGGGATGTCCACATATTTGGGTATATAGATGTGGGAGGGAGAAATCGTGGATACATGAGATACCCTGACTTTTGTTTTTCCACCCTTCTTCATTAACTTTTTGCCTTTTCTTGATTTTTCTTTGTATTACTGCTTGGGGCTCTAGGGAAATGAGAGCATGTTGTGTATGATGTAAGCAGTTATTACCCCCTTAAGGTGAGGCAGTTCATCACCCATCAAGGGTTGGGAAGTGCATGGGTTCCTTAATGATGTGGGGACACTTATGGGCCCTAGGAACTAGGTTGGTGGCCATAAAGATAAGGCATAGAGCTCATTTTTGGCTTTTTCCCATGTGCTATTTTAATGTCTCGACCATCTTTTGCATTTTATAATATTATTTTCTTTTATTTCTTGCTTGTGGCCATGATATGCTTTTAACATTCTTTTAGTTGCATCAACCTTCGGGGCAACATTTCTAGCCCTGACTTAGACAGTGGACAAGGAGAGGGTGTGTACCAGTGCCTTGTGGACCTAGAGAAGGAAAATGATGGAAAAGGGCTTGTAATGTGTGGAGGGGAGTGAAAAATGTGGAACGGGAAAACAAGCCCAAGCTAACAAAATCGGGGTTTCCCAGGTAGTGCCCTTTCTAAAACCATAGGCCAATAGGGGAGATCACACGAGACTAGGATTGAGGATAAGCCCCCCATTTAAGGTGAGGGAACAAAACTACAGTCAAAACCCTTCCTTCTTCCAAGTCACCCAATAATCCATGCCCAATATGCCCAAGGAAAAACAAGCATAAGCACTTGATTGCACAATGAAAAACATACCTTTAGGGTTGGATTGCCCACCTTCAAACATATGCTCTTGTTGGATGGGCAAGGGGACATATGACTGATGCAGGGAACATAGGTCAAATGGCACAATGTATCGGCTACACTAGTGGCTGTCAAGGGCTGCTGGATGAAGAGATATCAAGGAGAAAGGTTCTCCGATGGGGTCACCCACTTTTGGTGGGTCACAGTCTCTAAGTGTAGCAACAAAGGCACCAAACAGAGTCTATATAGTCAAGCCAAGTGGGTTGCAGGGACAACAAGACGACGACAACGACTAGAGGCGATAGGTCATTGGACTCAAAGAGCAGCCTACAAGTAGCCTACAAGCAGCTGAGAATGGACGTTGCGATTATCGATACAAGCTGTGAGGGGTGCAGGCAAACGACTGTCGAGATTGGCAGAGTAGATTGGGGCATAGTTGTTGAGGAACCAATCATAGGAGTAGTGTCACAGAATTGCATGAGACAGAGGTCGAGCACAATAGTCGGGGAGATAGGATGATAGTTCGTTGGGTAGGCAAGTGTGTGGGCATGCACAACCACGAGACTGTGTAGTTGACACAGATCAAACAAGAGACAACGTCTCAATGAAGAGGGTGAAAGTTAGCTATTGGTTAGTTTGATAAGGATGAGTATTGGGTTACATTACTAGGCTCGGTTGGATGGGGCAGGAAATTTCAACCCATGGAAGGAGCGAATTGTTTTATTATTTGAGGAGTAGGAGTCATGGGGCATTGTGGAGTAGGTCGTCCAAATTCCCACAGATCCTACTCAGTTGGCTGAGTTTACTTAGAAGAAACTGAAGGCCAAGAGAATTATCCCAGACTCCATTAAAGACCAGATGATACATCATGTGACGGGAATACGTATGCCTTTGAGATGTGGGCATCCTTAACCAAGTTGTACTAGAGTACAAACCAAAACAGAAAGATGGTGTTGAAGAAGAAACTGAGAAATGCCAAGATGTCTAAAACTGACACAGTTGCATCATACCTAACCTAGATTACTTAGATTAGAGATGACTTGGCAACAATGGGGGAAACTATTGATAGTGAAGAGTTGGTTAGATCAGCCTTGAGTGGCTTTCCTTCGAAATGGGATGTCTTTGTTGATGGGATTTTTGCATGGGAAAATTTGCCCAATTGGGATATATTGTGGGATGATTTCATATAGGAAGAGACAAGGAGATGTTCCAAAACTCTTGGCCAACATGATGGTAAGGATGATGAGGAGAATTTCACTCTTGCTATAAAGGGAAAAGTAAAGTAAAGGGAAGTGGGGGATTTTCTTCCGTGAAGGACATGAGCAAAGTGAAGTGCTTTGCGTGTCACAAGATTGGTCACTATGCGAGCCAGTCTCCACATATAAGGAGAAGAAGGAGGATCAGGTGGTTGCATCAACATCAACTGAGATTCGTGACTTTACGGAGAAATTTGAAAAATAATTTTCTCTAGTTGCGTGCATTTTTGAGAGTAGTATTGTTGTGTAGGAGGACAATGGGTTAGTGCTAGGGGATAGTAGAGCATCCAATCACATGATGAGGATGAGGTCGGTGTTCTGTAGTGTTTTAGTGACAAGTTCAGACTGTAATGTGTTTAGTGGGACTAGTACCATGCATGCAGTGATGGGCGTTGGATGTGTTAGATTCCAGCTAGAGTCAGGAGGATTTCTGTAGGTGATGCTATTTGTTCCACGGTTGAAGGTACACATGCTCTCAGTATCAGCCTTGGTGGATGCTGGATATATAGTTTTGTTCCGGGATGGACATGTGCTTCTATATTTAGATGGAACGACCTTGGATGCAGTTGTAGTGCTTGGCATCAAACAGTGGCAGTCATATAGGCTGCTGGGACAACTTGTAGGTATATCCGAGGGGATCTTTGGTACAAGATTAGTGTTAGTTGCTGAGAGGGAGCAAGTGGCGAGGAAGAGTGATTCTTCAGATACTGCGAAGAGCCTTAACTGGTTTGATATGGCATTGTTAGATGCTTAGGAGCATGATCCTAGTAGCATGGTTGGAAGGAATAGGTCTTTAGATCAGATTCCGAAGCAGGTAGCAGAGAAGTCTTCTATTTCAAAGGGTGCAACTACAACAATGGATGATGTGGTGGTGTTGGAGACAGTTCCAAGTGGAGGAGGTTCTTCTAGAATTACCTTCCTCGCTAAGAGGGAGTGTTGAGTTTTGTAGCTCAAAAGGTACTTCTACTTTTGTGTCTTGACTAGGACCTTGATTTGCCTCTTTAGGAGCTTGCATGTGACATGTAGAGTGTGCAAGTGAGTTGCACACATGCGGATGTGTTTGCATGTGACATGAATGAGATGTGCATGCACGACAAGCCAAATTTATGACTTGTACTTGAGTTAAAGTAGAGAAAGCTAAAGATAGAATAGTTAACTAAAGTAAAGTCACTTATCTTCAATTAACTTGACAAGCTAATTTTGGTTGTCAATCTTAGCTTAGGAAAGTTATAAATTGAGCCTAAAGTGAGGAGCTAAGACACAACAACAACAAAAGATTGAGAGAGGCTTCTTAGTGAGTGTGTGATAGGTCTAAGAGAGTACAGAGAGGCTGGTGATCCTTTTTGTAATTTGTATTTTCTAGTTGGACCATTACCCCATGATGGGAGCCCAAGTAAGTTTTGTTTTTAAATCTATCAATGAAGAACTATTGATTGGGCCTAAATCTATTTATGTGTAGGTGATTCAGATCGAGTGATTTTGCTTCCGCTAAATATTTTTGGTTAGCAACTTAGTTGTGTATTCGTTTAGTTAATAATTGTTGGGAAATGAATACTAGGTGCTGGGTTTGGGAAAGTCTAACCATGAGGCCAATGATGATTCAATGTGATAATCAAAATTGCATCAAGCTCTCTGAGAATACTGTGTTTCATGATCGATCCAAGCACATCAAGTTCAGATGTCACTTCATCAAAGATAGGGTCTAGAGAGGTGTTGTGAGACTCAATACATTTCTACAGAGGAGAAAGTGGCAGATATTCTCACTAAGCCTCTAGTGAAGGGGAGGTTTTTGAAGTACTGGGATAAGCCGGGTGTTGGTGGAGAATGCCTTCCTTGCTAGGAGGGAGTGTTGAAGCTTGTGGTATCTTCGAAGGGTCTTCTGCATAGGCTTGGTGTCTCAGCATGTGGAAGATGATTTATTGCTTCTTTAGGTGTTTGCTTGGTTGAGTAAGTGACTTATGTTTTCTTTCCTAAGTCTAACTTAGGAAAAGTACATTAATTAAAGTTAATTAATTATTGTGGACTATTAAGTCATTTTTTAATTATAAATAATTTAATTATTTAAGTGACTTAGGAATGATCTCAACCATTGATCTCCAAGATCTTCTAGAAGGAAGATTAGAGTTAGGGATTTGGGCTTAATGAAGATCATAAAAGAAGCCTAGTGAAGAGGTGAAGACACACAAGAACTCAAGAAAGCAAGTCATCATAGAGAGAGCGATTTCTCTAGTGCGAATGGCTCAGTAGACTAAAGTGCGGAGGGGGAGAATTACGGGAGAATTGTGGGCAAATCTGGGAGGCCGAGTTGTGGAGATTGTACGACAGAGCTGCTGGAGGGAGGTTGATTTTATTGGAGTAGCCAATTTGTTGGAAGCCGAGTTCCCTAAGGTGTAGTAGCAGCTCGTGGGAGGATGCAGGGTCAATTTGCCAGCAAATTGAATGGGTAGAATTTCTCTAAGCGATTTCCTTCAGAGGCTGACTTCCAAGTGGTCGAATTTCTTGGTCCGAATTCATGCTATGGGGACCGAGTTATAGGTTCTAGTTATTATATTTTTCCTTGTATCTCTGTGGGTTGAGAACCCAAGTTTTCTAGACTAATAGATGACAAAGAATAGTTGTGAGTGTATTATTTTTGGAATGTCCGATTGATCTCTCTGATTCAAATTCTGCTACATATATACCTGTGATTTTATTTTTTTTGGTAATTTGGTATTTATTTGGCTACTGAAATAAATTGTTGGGAATAAAAATAATTGCTGTGAGAAAATAAATCTGGGTTGGTATTTGGAAGTTTAACAATCAGATCATCATGGTGTTAATTTTCCCTGAAATTATGCAACTACTTAGTGAATTATTGAAAACTAGGCAACTGAAAACAAAAACCATATTCACTTTCACCAAGATACATAATTTCTTAAAAACTTATATGCAGTGGAATAAAAAAATTGAGATAAAAACACATCACACAAATCAATACACTTATTTTTCCCAAGAAACCCAACAGGGAAAAACCTGTCTCCTTGATGTGGTATTTTATTGATCCTGAGCATTTGAATCAACTACAAAGCAATCTATTTGTCTAAGAACAGACTTGTTCTCCTGCTGATCTAGCTTGAACTTTGTAATATTCCTAATGGAATTATTCATTGAGTAACAGTAACATGCACTAGACAATAACAGAGAAATTATAAACAATACCAGGCACAAACAACCAACACAAAAATTTAGAACAACAACTGAGCTATTTTATTAAAAATCTGGAATGTATGGAGTACAATAGGAAGGAATAAGTGCACTTGGGCTTGCATAAGCAAGCTGAAGCAAACACAGGTGAGAGAGATGCACCCAATGAATAGAAACTTCAACCCCATATGGACTTTGTGCTGACCCAAGAATTTGGCAATTGATGCTACAAGAAAATGGCTCGAATCTCCCACTGAAGTGCTCAGAATGGTCTGAAATTGCTGCTGTAGCATTCTCTTAATTTTCCCAACAAGACCCAGAAAGGAATTGGTCCCAAACACTTCCACCTGAAAATCCAAAATAAGTGCGAAGTTCTTGGTCTTCCTTCTCCTTCAAGTGATGTTCTCCCAACAACAACTTCGACCTAGATCCGACTTGGCAGCAACAAAATTTCAGCCCCCCCAGTAGCAGAACTTCGACCCCAGCAATAGAACTTCGACCTGCAGTAGAATTCAAAATTTCGGTCCCATCAATAGCCCAATAACTTCACACGTGAGAGAAAGATGGCCCAAAACTTTGACTTTGTCTTCTCCTTCAATCTTCTTCCTTCTCTTGGAATTTTGCACCTTTTTTTGCCTCTCTTTCTTGTGTATCGAACTTGTTGAGTGAGTAAGCAAATGGATCGAACTGCCTGTCTATATATAGAGTCTTCTAGGGGTCGAATTGCCCTAATGCAGGGCGGCTTCTTCATCATAGGGCCAATGTGGTGTGGAGTCAAATGACCTATTTGACTAAAAAATAATTCTTTTTACATGATACAAAAGCCCAAGAAGGGTCCAATAAGATTTACAATGACTCTATTGACTCAATATAAAACCTAGAAACCTACAATGGAGGCTTTGACCTATAAACATGATGACCCAAGCATCAAACCCATGTTTTAACAAGTCATTATAAAATTTCTTTTGACAGATAAATTACATTATACAAATATGAAGACCGAACCTAGTTACATTCTTCAACACTTCTTAACTCGGGAGGTATTCATATATACATATATAATTACATGGAAGATCTCAAAAACACATGAACTACGAAGTGTTTAGGCATACTCATTGCCACAGACTAGATACTTGACCAGGGTTATCTATCCGGGTGGGACTAAGATGGACTAAAGTTTTCAGCCACGCTAGGTACCATCAGGCTTACTAACTAACCATCAACCCAGAGATCTAGGTGTGTATCCATGGTTAGAGCTCCAAGACCAACGAAACCTGTGAAATTTTTATCTATTGCAACAACTGGAAAATATTCTTCTAACTAAAAAATTAATAATGCAGTTTATTTGCTACGACAAACAACGTATAAAATCACAATTGCAATTTTCACCATAAAAATACTCCGGAAAATAAAATACTGAAAACTGAGAAATTCTAGCACACACATAAGAATTTTGACACAGTTATTTTTGGACAATTGTCTCCGGAAAAACCCAATGTGGGAAAACCGGTGTAACAATTGAGTGTTTTATTATTATTCTTCAGCAACAATTTTGAGTACAATAATTTAGATGCCCAACTGGCAATCTAATTTGAGGAAAATAATGGCAAAAATATCGTGAGAATTCTCTCTCACCCCACAACTATTTTCTGCCTCTGAAATTGCCTCTCTAGCCTCTGCGTTGAGCTCCCTACGTCACCCTCTGCGTAGAGCTTACGCCCTCTGCTTAGAGCTTATGTTGGCCCTCTGCAAATTTCGGCCTTCCTTCCTTTGCCTCTTCCGGGGACTAGAAATCTTCCTCCCAGAATGCTGTTGCCCTCCTTTTCCACTTGCTACTCAACCTCTGGCTCTATCTTCTCTATTGAGTTGCTACAACTGAGAAATCGAACTGCGTGGGCAACTGAGTCTCTGCACTGGTGTATTCTCCATTATCACATCAACTTCCTCTTATAATCCACTGTTGGAGCACCAATGACCAAGATTAGAACTTAATCAATGGCAAGGATCATCTTTGGATCAATCTGTGTGAGTTTCTAGATGATTCTCACCTTATCTCAATTAATACTAATTAATTAACTACATTCCCTAAGTTTAGACTTGGGAAATATTTAAAAATCGGTTAATAATCTAATTGAGACACTTCTAGGTGGAATTTCCAGAAACGATTTCTGGGTTTTGGAGATCTTCTGTATTCTAGCCTCTCCACCAAATTTCTTGGCTAGAACACATCTGATGCTAAAAAACTAACGCTCCCTCTTAGCGAGGAGTGTGTTCTAGTGCTACTGCACATCCTATCTCTGCATCATCTTCTGTCACGTTGCTGATGTCTGCTCATACTGCCCACCAACCACTGCACAACTCTAATATACACTGCATCTGTGCTACTGCTGACTCTGCTAAACTGTTGCCAACACTGCATCTGCACTGCGACTCCCTCTCTTCTGTTGCCGCTGCAACTGCAACATCAACTACTGAAAAGCATCCAAAGTAGCCTGTTCCTGCTACTGAAATGGGTTCTCCACCATACCCATCTGTTCTCTAAAATAGACAAACTTAGCTCTCCCTAGAGCTTTTGTGAGTATATCTGCAACCTGCTCTTCTTTGGGAACACACTGTAGCTGGACTGCTCCATGTTGTACACAATCTTTGATGAAGTGACACCGAATATCGATGTGCTTCGACCTGTCATGAAACACTGGATTCTCAGAGAACTTTATGCAACTTTGATTATCTCAATGGACACTAGTTGCCTCCATCCTTTGCTTGAACAAGCTTGCTAGTAGCTTCCAAAGCCATATAGCTTCGCACGTAACTGTGCTGGCTGCCATATTCTACTTCAGTAGAGCTCAATGAGACTGACTTCTGCTTCCTGCTAAACCAAGAAGCCATCCCTGATCCAACGTTGGAGCAATACCTAGAGGTACTTTTCCTGTCTATTGAATTGCCTACCCAATCTGCATCTGTGTACCCACAAAGTCTGACATCATCCCCTTGAGTACATCTCAACCCATACTTGACTATGCCGTGAACATACCTCAGAATATGCCTCGTTGCTGCCCAATGTACTCTCTTCGGCTCTACCATGAACCTACTTAGGGTATTGACTGTGAAGCATATATCTGGCCTAGTGTTGATGAAATGCATGAGAGACCCAATAAGCTGTCTATACAAGGTGGGGTCAACATCCTTGTCATCTGATGCATCTATCTTCTTCCAGTTGGTGATCATGGGCGTAGACATGGGTCTGCAATCCTGCATTCTACACCTCTTCAGGATATCTTTAGTGGATTTTCCTTGCCCAAGAAAGATCTCCCCATCCTTCTGCCACACCTCCAATTCTAAGAAATAGTGCATCAACCCCAAATCCTTCATGTCAAATTCTGCTTCCAGGTTCCTCTTGCAGTCCTCTATGAGCCCTGATGATCCTGTCAAAAAGAGATCATCCACATACAAAACTAGAATGAGTGGCTCACCCTCTACCATCAAATAGTAAAGGTTGGGATCTGCGTCACTTTTGACGAATCCCATCTGCTGCAATTAGCTGTCAATCTTGCGATTCCATGCCCTGGGAGCTTGCTTGAGTCCGTGTAGAGCTTTCTTCAATTTGCACAAATGTGTGTGCCTCTCATGAGTCTCAAAGCCCTCTGGCTATTCTATGTACACTTCTTCCTCTATCACCCCGTTCAAGAAGGCTGTCTTGACGTCCATCTGGTGAATCTCCCATCCCAGTTGAACTGGTAGAGTTATAACTGATTGGATAGAAGTGTATCTGGCAACTGGGGCGAAGGTCTCCTCATAATCTATCCCTTCTTTTTGTGCATACCCCTTTGCCATGAACCTAGCCTTGTACTTTTCTACACTGTCGTCTGCTGCATATTTGATCTTATAGATCAATCTAGAACCTACAAGTAATCTGTCTTTCAGCCTTGGCACTACCTCCCAAACATCATTCGTCATGATAGAGCTATACTCTTCTACCATGGAATCTACCCACACCTGATGCTGTGTGGCCTCCTGAAAGCTGGAAGGCTTTGCAACCTGAGCCACCAATGCCTGGTACCTAACAGGTTGTCTGTGTTGTCTTTTGCTCGTCCTAGGAGTTCCAGTAAACTCATCTGTATCTCTCAAGTTTTGACGAACCTCTCTGCTGGCTCTACCACTAGTCATAGAAGGTTCAAACAACTCCTCCTCATCTTGTCTCTGCTGCTCCATTTGCTGAGAACTCCCTAGATTTCTTGCATTTGAGGAAATATTGGTACTGGTCACAGTACTTGATCCTTGTGACTGTCCTCTTGCTTGTCCCACTGTCTGCCCCTGCTGCTAGACTAAAGGAGCTTCTGTTCACTGATTTTGATCAGTTGCAGGCATCTCACGAGATCTCCTGAAATTTCGGTCCTCCATGAACTTCACGTCTCGCCTTACTACAATCTTCCTATTGCTAGGAATGTAGATTCTGTATGCCTTTGAGGTTTTGCTATACCCAAAAAATAACCCCTTCTTTGCAATATGATCCAGTTTGGCACGTTCATCATCTGGCATGTGGTAATAAGCAATGCCGCCAAAAATTCTGAACTAGCTAACTTCTGGCTTTTTCCTTGTGAAGACACCTTCTGGCGTTTTCTTCCCCAATGCTCTATGAGGAGTCCTGTTCTGAATATATACTGCTATGTACATGCTTTTGCGCATAGAAATCTGGGTAGATCTGGGTCATATAACATAGCCTTTGCAACTCCAACAATGGTTCTGTTTTTCCTCTTCGCTACACTATTCTGTTGTGGTTATATGGAGCTATCCATTCTTTCTTGATGGCTTCCTTCGCACATAAATCTGTGAATTCTTTATCAATATATTCTCCACCATTATCTGAGTGAAGCACCTTGATCTTCTTCCCTTTCGCATTCTCCACGAGGGCTTTAAACTCTCTGAAACGAACAAAGACCTCATCTTTGGTCTTCAAGAAGTAGATCCAGGTTTTCTTGGAATGGTCATCAATAAAGGTGACAAAATATTCGAGACTGCTGAGAGCAGGAGTGGACATCAGGCCGCAAATATCTGAATGTATGAGTCCTAATTTCGCCATCAACTTTGTTGTCACTTCTTGTAAATGCTGCCTTAACATACTTCCCAAGTATGCATCCTCAACAAAACATCATTGTGTTCCGTGCCAAGTTCAGGAACCTCTGTTGTCGTTTCTCATAGCATCCTGAGTGCTATGTGGTGTAGATGTCTCATTCTCCTATGCCATAACTCATCCAACTTCTTCTCACTATTGCTGTCACTACCTATTAGTGCCATTGGAGAATCAATTTGTAACTGGTACAATCTGTTACTTCGAACTCCAATTTGTCTTACCTTTTTCTAGCTTTTGTGTTTGACATACAATTTCTTTCCTACGAAGTGAATATCATACCCCTTATCTTGTGACTGGGACAATGAAATCAGGTTCATATCCAATCCTGACACATGCAATATATCTATAGTGCTGGTGCTTCTTCTTGACTCCCTCTGAAAATCTATGGTACCTCTCCCTACTGGAGTACACTTCGTTTTGTTTCCCATAGTAATCTGTAAGTCCATCTGCTCCTCTTTGTAGCTAGAGAAATATTCTCTAACCCCTGTCATGTGAGCTGATGGTCCACTGTCTATATACGAGTTTCCCAGTGAAGTTGATCTTGCTAAGAAAGCAAATTCATCCTCCAATCTGGAAGACAAATCTGAAGTCTCCTGAATGTTACTTCTGTCCATGGTTATGCTAAAGAATTTATAGTGTGCTATTCCTCTTTTCCACCCCGACGTTGGCTGTACCCTAACAACCTACTGCAAAACCCTTTGCGTCCAGCTAGAGATCTGCCGAACGAAGCTATTGAGCAGCTTCCTCTGCCTCTGGAATCACTTGATCTGGAAGAATCAAATTTTTCTGCCTTGCACTCAGAAAAATCGAGCTTCCACAAGTAATCCGGCCTCCTGGCAGAATAACTGTGCTGCCCTTGGGAATTTCGGCCTGCTACCCACAATGAGCAACGAAATTCCTTCTCTCTTCACCTTCGAGCTCTTCGGCTGATTACCCTGCCTTTGATATCATGTGAAATTTTTATTTATTGCAGCAACTAGAAATTATTCTTCTAACTGAAATATTAATTATGTAGTTTATTTGCTACGACAAACAATGAATAAAATCATAGCTGCAATTTTTACCATAAAAATATTGCGGAAAATAAAATACTGAAAACTGAGAAATTCTAGCACACACATAAGAATTTTGACAGTTATTTTTGGACAATTGTCCCCGAAAAAACCCAATGTGGGAAAACTAGTGCAACAGATGAGTATTCTTCAGCAACAATTCTGAGTACAATAATTTAGATGCCCAAGTGACAATCTAATCTGAGGAAAATACTGACAAAAATATCGCGAGAATTTTCTCTCACCCAACAACTATTTTTTGCCTTCCTTCCTTTGCATCTTCTGGGGACTGGAAATCTTCCTCTCAGAATGCTGTTGCCCCCCTCTTCCACCTAATACTCATCCTTTGGCTCTATTTTCTTTGCTGAGCTGCTGCCACTAAGAAAATCGAATTGCCTGGGCAACTGAGTATCTGCATTGGTGTATTCTCCATCACCACGTCGACTTCCTCTTATAATCCTCTATTGGAGCACCAACGACCAATATTAGAACTTAATCAATGGCTAAGATCGTCTCTAGATTGAACCGTGTGAGTTTCTAGATAATTCTCACCTTATCTCAATTAATATCAATTAATTAACCATGTTAATAATCTAATTGAGACACTTCTAGGCGGAATTTCTAGAAACGATTTCTGGGATTTGGAGATCTCTTGTATTCTACCCTCTCTACTAATTTTCGTGGTTAGAATACATCCGATGCTACAAAAACTAACACCAGCCTCCCTCTTCGAGATCAGGACAGCGAACACACAAAGGCCGACAATATGTCCTCCCAAGCATCTCCCATTAGATGCTTCATCTCTCAACCAAACCTGCATTGTCAACCAAACCAAGCATTCTTCTAAAATACTCAAACTTTTGATTCGGAAGAGACTTTGTCAACACATCAGGTACTTGTTCATCTGTTGGAATATACTGTAGCTTTACGACCCCATCTTGTACCAAACTTCTAATATAGTGGTGCTTGTTAATATGCTTCGTCCTTGCATGGAATACAGGGTCTTCGGACATCTTGACGCTGCTTTGATTATCACAATTTATTATAGTAGGATTCAGAGGCTTTCCAAACAAATCTTAGAAGAGTTTTCTTAACCAAACAACTTCCTTTCTTACTTCACATGCAACAACCTATTCAGCTTCGACACTACTTAATGCAACAAGATCTTGTTTTCTACTCATCCAAGAGGTCATTGCAGCTCCACAACTAAAACATCCACCGATAGTGCTTCTGCCATTAGTCTCACTGCCACTCCAATTTGAATCTGTGAAACCTGTCAACTTAACTTCCTTTCCATCGTATTTTAGGCAATGATGTATAGTGCCATGAAGATATCTAAGAATATGCTTAGCAACTATCCAATGGTCATGACGAGGCTCCCACTGAAATTGACTAAGAATATTTATAGCAAAACATATATCAGGTCTTGTATTTACCAGATACATTAGAGAACCCACCAACTTATGATAGCTAGTAGGATCGACAAGACTAAGTCAGAGCTTCTCAATTTCTTGAGATTAGTGATCATGCGAGTAATGATAGGGTTGGAATTCATCATATAGAATTTCTTTAAAATCTTGACTATGTATTTACCTTGACCCAGATATATTTATCCAGGTTTCTGCCAAATTTCCAAACCCAAGAAATAGTGCATAATTCCCAGATCTTTCATTTCCAATTCAGCTGCTAGCATCTCCTTGCATTCTTGTATTCTATGCTCCACACCATGCCCTAAGAGCTTGCTTTAAACCATATAGGGCTTTCTTGAGTTTGCAAACATGTGTGTCCTTGCTATTTATTTCAAAGTCTTCCATTTGTTCAATGTATACTTTCCATTGATGGTGCCATTCAGAAAAGTTGTTTTTACGTCCATTTGATGAATATTCCATCCCATTGTAGCAGTGAGCGAAACCAAAGATCTTATAGTAGTAGGTGCAAAGGTTTCTTCATAGTCTATACCTTCCTTTTGAGAGAAACCCCTTGCAACAAATCTAGCTTTGTATTTATCTATACTTCCATCAATCACATGTTTGATTTTGTAAATCCATTTTGAAGTGACAACTGATTTGTCCTTTGGCCTAGGAACGATTTGCCAAACTCCATTCTTCATGATGGATTGATATTCTTCTTGCATTGCCTTCTTCCATTCTTCTTGATGAGCAACTTTTTCAAAAGTAGTGGGTTTAGCTTCTATCAATTTTGTTATGTATGCTGCATATCCATAATAATTTTTTGGTCTTTTGCTTTCTCTAAAAGTTCCTTTAGCAGCTCCATGTCCTTCGGCATCTTCAAGAGTAGCTTTCAACCAATTTGGCCTCTTCCTTGTTTCGGGTATGATCATAGGTTGAATCGGTTCACTTGGTCCTTCATCTTCTTCTTCTTGGTTAGGAGTTGTCTCATCATGATGTTTTTCTTCTTCAAATAGTGGTGTATCTTCGTCATTGAAATCAATTGGAATATCCTTGGATCTTTTGTAGGCATGATTCTCATTGAATATAACATCCCTGCTTACTTCAATTTTTCTTCCTTGCTTAATGTAGATTCTATATACCTTTGAAGAAAGACTATAGCCAACAAAGATCCCTTTGATGCTTGTAGAATCTAGTTTCATTTGCTTGTCCTTTGGAACATGGATGCATGCAGGACACCCAAAGATTCGAAAATGGTCCACACATGGCTTCTACCCTGTGAATGCTTCGTCAGGTGTCATACTCTCAAGAATTCTATGAAGACTTCTATTTTGTATATATACTACTGTCATAGCTGCTTCACCCCATAGAAACTTTGGAAGATCTTGATCAAATATCGTAGTTCATGTGCATTCTTCAATTGTTATATTTTTCCTTTCTGCAACTCCATTTTGTTTGGGATTGTAGGGAACAATAAGCTCCCTCTTCATTCCTTCTTATTTACAATATGTAACCAATTCTATAAGTGTATTCCCCACCATTGTCGGATCTCAAGGTTTTTATCTTTCTTTCAGTTAAGGTTTCCACTTCACATCTAAACTCCTTGAGTTTTTCAAATACTTCATCCTTTGACTTGAGAAGGTAGAGCCATGTCTTCCTAGAGTGATTATCAATGAAGGTCACATAATAAAGATGGCCTCCAAGTGATTTGTTAGACATAGACCCACACACATCGGAATGAATGAGATCTAATATTTCTTTAGACCTTGTATCACTGCTTGTGAAAGGCTTCCTTGTATTCTTTCCCAAAGCACATCCCTTACATACTCCTTCACGATTTTCCTTGATGTTAGGGATGCCATTTACCATTTGATTGAGAGAGGGAATGATCTTGTAGTGTATATGCCCATATCTTCTATGCCATAGTTTGATGGGATTGATTTCCATGTGATCTAGGGCTTGAGGAGATGGTGTTGTAACTCTATATAGTCTTCCTTCACGAATTCAAATAACTTTTGCTTTTTCAATGTTGGAATCCTTTCCCCAAACCAAAACTTTACCATCTACAAAAGCAACCCTATCTCCTTTATCTTCTAAACAAGAAATTGAAAGTAAATTCTTTTTCAAACTTGGAACATAGAGTATATTGTTGAGGTGTAGTTTTGCTCCATTCTCCAACTTCAAAGATGTAGATCCAAGGCCCTTGACTGCATAATTGTTATTGTCTCCTAGCTCCACTACATGAGATGATTGTTCCTTTGATATAGTATGAAGTTGTCTGGTTTCTCCTGTCATATGTCTTGATGCTCCACTATCAATTATCCATGCATTGTCATGATCAAGATTACCTGTAAGTGTAGACAAGAATCCTTCGCTTTTGACCTTAAATAGGTTGTAGAAGATCCTAACAATCCAACTTCCTGCAATTCTTATGATATTGAATCCCATCTTCAAGTAACTAGCCATAGAGGGAGTATCCTTTCTTTTTAAGCCAACAAAGTGATCTCCAGCCTTCTTCGACCTTAGCTTTGATAGCATGTTGAGAAATCAATGCTAGTAGTAATTAGGGATTGATTTCTCTTCTTTGATAATTACTTGTGAATTATGTTGGCTTCTTTTACTTCTTTATTATATTATGTTTCATCAAGCAATTGCCAATATATGTGTATATGAAGATCACAAGAACAAGAGACACAAGATGTAGGCGGACAACCAGCGCAAAACCCTTAAAAGGGAAAACCCAGTCAAAACTCTTCCTTCTGTAGATTCAAAGACAAGATGAGATAGTCCAAGACTCTTTTGACCTAGACACAAACTTCCCCCAATCACCAAGTCAACCCTTCCTTCTTCTTCAAGTGATCTTCTCCCAGTAGCAACGAACTTTGACCTGGCAACAGCAAAATTTCATCCTCCCCAATAGTAGAACTTCGACCTCTGCGATAGAACTTTGACTTGCAGTAGAATTCAAAATTTCGGCCCCAACAATAACCCAATAACTTCGTACGTGTGCGAGAAAGATGGCCGAAAACTTCAACTTTGTCTTCTCCTTCAATCTTCTTCCTTCTCTTGGAATTTCGCACCTTTTTCTGCCTCTCTTTCTTGTGTATCGAACTTGTTGATTGGGTGAGCAGATGGATCAAATTGTTTGTTTATATATAGCCTCTTCTAGGGGTTGAATTGCCCTAATGTAGGCTGACTTCATCATCATAAGGCCGACTTGGTGTGGAGGAGTCAAATGACCTATTTGACTCAAAAATAATTCTTTTTACATGATACAAAAGCTCAAGGGTCCAATACGATTTACAATGACTCTATTGACTCAATATAAGACCTAGAAGCCTACAATGTAGGCTTTGACCTATGAACATGATGACCCAAGCATGAAACCCATGATTTAATAAGTCATTATAAAATATCTTTTGACCAATAAATTACATTATACAAATATGAAGACTGAACATAATTACATTCTTCAACAAGCTGGCACTCGAGGTCCATCGAAGTAAGCGCTGAGATTTCCGCCCTGAAATCTTTGGTGTTAAGCAACACTTGTTTAGTTAGCTGAGAAACTATAGCAACCAATTAAGTTCGGATGTAAAATTGACAAAAAGCCCCAAACAATGGCCCTCACCTTCTATTTAAGCTTGTTGCCTCAATTTCCTTTGGTGGGGCCTGTTGTTGCACAAAGTGTCTAGGCACTGCGACAACGCTCAGAGTAAGGGCTGTCACTCTTGATCCTTACTCACTCCATTTAGACTCTCTCCTAGGCAAGTCATGGGGGGTAGTCCCTAAGGTAAATGAATGAGAAAGCCTGTGAAACACAAACTCTAGGAGATTTTAATGATGGACAACATGATGAATTTAAGGCAATTCTCGGTCAATTAAGATGGATTAAGATAAGACACAATTACAAGATATAAATGATTATAGACCAGTGCCTTTTATACTGAGTTAACCATAGACTTAAGTAATAACAAGTCATCTAGAGAAAACTTATAGATGTGGCAAAGCGACGATCATGAACAATTAATGTAAATGCCCAAAACTGTATCACACAAGATATTCTAGATTTAAAATGATTTTCATTAACTGCCCATATCTAGGATTAATTAACTTTCTCCTATCGCCAATATAAATTTTGAAGCATTAATCGTACTTGACAATAGAGAAATATAAAAATGCATTTAATCACCAAATAACACTAAGGCACTTCAGATAAACAATTTAATTATTCCCTAGGTAATAACTTCAATGTGAAAAATGAACAAGTAAGATAAATCAAAGGGCTAATGAATCAAATTTTTAATGGGCTGTAGGCCACGTTAAAAGTTCGATTAATGTTAAAGCGCAATTCCTTTAATTTACTTAAATTTTAGAAAATTTTAAAGTTAATCTTTTTTTTTTCAATTTTTTAATGTTTTTAAGATTTTTAGAATTTTTAATGTTTTTAGGATTTTAGATTTTAAAAATTAAAATGATTTTCTAAATGTTTTAGATTTTTTAATTATTAGGATTTTTTATTGTTTTCTTGTGAAAATAAAAAAAGTCAAAACCAAAAATCAAAAGTTAAAACAAAATAGAACCAAATCATTAATAAAGAAAAAAATATATTAAAAAAACAAAAACCCAAAAAGAAACTCGAATTCATAAAAAGAAAGAAAGAGCTAACCCTTAGAAATCAAACCTACGTCGAAATTAAATGAAATTAAAAGAAAAATGCGTACGCTAACCCTAACTAACACTCAATTGAAAAATAAAAAAAGTAAAGCTTTGAGTGTTTGTTGTGTGTATTGTGTGCAGGTCCAACGATGGCAGAGGAATGAATGCGGAGGAGATTGAAGGCATGTGTGTAGGAGACACTGCGGACAGGTTGCAGGTTTGGACGACAACGGAAGAGGGAGCTGCCGCGAAGGGCGAGCAAGTATGATGGCAAGGAGAGTATGGATGAGTTGGATGAGATAGCAACAAAAGAGGATCGTGTGAGGAGTTTTGATGGAGCAGGCAATGAGTAGCGAGGGGAGAAGGGTGACTCGGATGAATGGAGCTAGACGAAATTTCGTGGAGGGATAAGGCAACGGATTTTTGGATGCAGGTGGGCAGCGGAAATGGTGGATGCGAGGAGAAGAATGCAGATGTAGGATTGAGGTATCATAAGTATGGAGGGAGCTGTAGCGATGGAGGAAAAGGACTGCGAACCTCTTTTTTTTTTTATGCAGGGCTTGAGAGCAGCGTGGGTGGATCTGAAAGATGGACGCGTGAGGAGGCCCAGTTGTGGATAGGAGAGGCGTGGCTGCTAGTGAGGGTTTGATTTTGCTTGCTAGAGGATGAAAAATTGAGCAACAAAGAGGAGGATCTGAAATTTCTAGAAAACCCCAGGATGCAAACATCATGAACAAATTCGAAATTTTCTGCTAGAAAAAACAACCTCAGGCAGCAGAGAAATTGAAAACGGAGGCAGCAAACAGGTGGCCCAGAAACCCTTTAAAAATTTTCTGAAAATTTTAATTAAAATGTCGAATCCAATTGCTTTAGTTTTAACTCTGAAATCCTCACGAAATTTCCAGATCTAAAAATTTTTGGAACCCTTATAAATTTTTCTAGATTAAAAAAAAATTTAAACTTAAACCCCCAGATTGTAGAACACTGAAAAATATTCATGCAAAATGATGTTGATGAACCCCAGAGATCCAGATCTAACGCTCCAGGGCCTAGATCTGGACTCTATACATATTTCTCCTTCAGATCTGTAACTGCAAGACAACGATAAAACACCCAAACGATATATACAAAAATTAAAAAAACCCAATTCAGAAAACCGAAAATAATTATAGATCTATGTACATGAATGGCAGATCTATCAGATCTAGGGAGTGTGAGTCCAACTCCGCTCCTAGATCTGATAATCTAAGGCTCTCAACAACCAGATCTATCGATTTAGCACATTTTTTTTTTTTGAATTTTAAAGGAGTTGCTGAGCTCAAAACCCTTCATGCATCACGCATAAAAAATATCTTATGATAACTCTGAGATCAAATTAAGTTGGGCACTTTAGAAAACACGAGTTGGGAGTTGGCTGGGCCAACTAAAAACTTCCCTGAATGCCCGATGATCTAATAATCAAGAATTTCCTGCAAAACTCAGTTCAACCATCAACATAGAGCGAGAAAACGATAATAAAATTCAGATAAATAGAGATACGTGCTATTATATTCAAAACTTAAATTATCATTCAAACCCAGTGACTGAGCAAGATACCTGTACTTAAATCACTCTTTAGAAAGCTATCATCAATGGCTAAAAAGAAATCTATGCATGAAAATGACACATCTTACAGTGTTTCCACGAAGAGTAACACCAGCAGAAATTAACCCCAAAGTCTTTCTTTATTGCTCATAAAAAATATTACAAGAGAGCTTTTCACTTAGCACACGACTCAAAGATCGGATGTACTGACTAACAAATGACCTCCTATTTAAAGATAAATCCTCCAACAGCTAGTTCGAGTGATCCTCGTCAAAACAATCTTGATCGTTGATGAGGATCAAATTTCTTTTAATCTCATCCGTCGAAATTTTAAATTTTTGAGGAAATTCGAATTTTTCAATTAAATGCATTTTAATTAATTCAAAAATTAAATTTTTTGAATTAACTTCATGAAAATGTTGACTTTGACTTAACCCCAGGGACCAAAGGCTTAAAATTTAGCAAAATAATTAATTTACATTAGTCCCTGGACCTCTTAAAATTTATTTTTTAAGGATCGACGAATTTTGTCTTAGGAGAATTTAAATTTACCTAGGACCTAAAATTAATTAAATTTCTGGCTTAGGATTTTAGTTAATATTGGCCAGAAAATTTAATTAATTAACCTATGAGGGGATAAATTATTTTTCCAACCCTCAAGACACTTTACATCATGATATTTACATTTTTTACATCTCAAGAGGGAAAACCCGTCTGAAATAGACCCTCACAGACTACCTATTTCTGCGACACAAATATAATCTAGCAAACCAAGCAATTTTTAATAAAATAACCTAACCAAATAGTTAGGTTTATTCCCAAATCACTTTTACATAGACTCGATCTAGAACACTAGGACTCCCCTAAGATCCCAGTGACAAAATCCATTCCAGCTTTGGGTAACGCTGAAGGAAAACTCTACCGACCATCCGAGAATGGGTCAGTGAGACAAAAAACCTCCCGGAATATAGATCGTCACGAGAAAAGTAGGTTTACCTAGGTAATTACATACACGACACGGATCTGCTGAGATTATTTACATTATAACATGCAGAATGGGTTTACATTATAAGCTGATGATCAAGCTGATGATGATAGCTGGACGTCATGAACACGTCGATCAGGCATTATCCCTTTTGCAAAAAAAAGAGTGTACTGCTATGGGTCATTGACACGTAGTGGTCAACAGGGCCGAAACTCCACTAGCTCGAATTTCTCTCCAATTTCTCTCTCTTCTGCAAGTGCGTGCTCCTCAAGGGGGTGCGTATTCCTTGTGAGTGGCCCCCACATCCACCAAAACTTTAATTTTTTCCCTTCTCCTAAGTCGAACCTCCTAAATGCTCGCTACCGCCAAAATTAATCAAAATGGGTGACCCTCCTTAATACTTAAGAAATTGGGGATATTACTGACTTGCCTTGCCAACCCTTGATCCCAACTCCTAAATTCTTGATAACTTCCTGACCCTATTTCCTTGTGCACTAGGCCTATTTCCTTGCACACAAAATCTCCTATTTGCAGGGTACTAGGATCCTATTTTCATACACACTTGGCCTCCTATTTTGTAGCGCAATTCTTCTAAATCTATGTGCACTTGCCCCTCAATGCTACGCATACCACAAGCAAATTGATCTCACAAAAACTTTGTGCACATAATAATGAATGATCCATGTGCCTTTGTCCTTATTTTATAGATTCGATCCATGCTAAATTAGGAAAGCACAAATTTAGAATTCGAGTGGTGATTGATAAGTTAACTGAGTCAAACTGGTTCTCTCTCCAATCATAAACAGAGTCATAACTTTTCCTTCCTTCAATGAATAATTGAAGTCCCAACTCATTTTATTTGAACTCGAACTGCCACCTAATCATCGAAGAAGGGTCCACGTAACTGATCCTCCAAGACTACGCATGAATTGAAGTCTAACTCATGATTCACATCATGCTAAGTGAAAGACAAACTCATGGTCTTTCTGGCTAAGGCACAAGCTAGAGAAGACCTTCCATGCTACAATTTTTAACACTCCGTCTTAACGAGGAAGGGATTCTGTACAAACGCCCAACTTATCTCTAAAATAGACAAAACTGCCCCTTGCCAATGCCATGGTCAAGATATCTACTGTGTGCTCCTCTGTTGGAATGTACAGTAGCTTCACTTTCCCTTTCTGCACACAATCCCTGTGATGAAGATACTTGATCTCGATATGCATAGAGTGATCATGAAACAGTGGATGCTCAGAGAGCTTAATGCAACTCTGATTGTCATAATGTATCATAGTAGGCTCCATCCCCTGTCTAAAAAGACCCACAAGCAACTTCCTCATCCAGATAGCCTCACATGCTCCCAAACTGGCAACCATGTACTCGACATCTGTTGAATTGAGTGCAATTGATCTTTGCTTCCTAGTGAACCAGGAAACAGCTACTGACCTAATGCTAAAGACGCAACTTGAAGTACTCTTTCGATATGTGGAGCTCCTTGCCCAATCTGGATCTGTGAAGCCCTCAAGCCTCACTCCATCAACCTGTTTGTACCATAATCCATAATATGTTGTGCCTCTGAGATACCTCAAAACATGCTTTGTAGCAACCTAGTGAACTTTGGTCGGTTCCATCATGAACTAACTCAACTGGTTCACTACAATTAGGTTGTGTGCTGACTAAGTACATCAATGACCTGATGAGCTACCGATACAATGTAGCATCTACTTGCTTTGCACTACTAACATCCACCTTACTCCAGTTTGTGAGTAGAGCTGTAGTCATGGGCCTGCAATCATGCGTGTGAAACCTCCTAATAATCTTTGTAGTGTACCTCCCCTATCGCAAGAAGATTTCCCCATCACCCTTCCATACCTCCAACTCGAGGAAATAGTGCATAAGCCCTATATCCTTCATCTCAAACTCCATTGCAAGGTCTGCCTTGCAATCTTGGATCAAGCTATCTGCTCTAGTCAATATAAGATTGTCAACATAGAGCACTAGAATGAGCGGAAGCCCTCCAATTGTGATGTAGTGCAGGTTGGCATCTGCCTCACTCTTAGTGAAGCCCAATCCTTGAAGGTAGCTGTCAATACGAGTGTACCATGCTCTCAGAGCCTACTTGAGCCCACATAGAGCTTTGTTTAGCAAACAAACATGAGTGTCTATGCTGAAAGTCTCAAACCCCTCTAGCTACTCCATATAAATCTCCTCATCAACCACCCCATTGAGGAATGTTGTCTTCATGTCCATTTGGTGGATCTTCCACCCCATAAGTGCTGCAAGTGTCAGAATAGTTCTGATTGATGAATATTGTGCTACTAGGACAAATGTCTCCGCATACTCTATGCCCTCAACATGTGAGAAGCCCTTGGCCACAAACCTGGCCTTGTACTTCTCCACACTCCCATCTAGTCCATGCTTCACCTTGTACACCCAGTGTGAGCCTACTATTGATGTGCCCTCTGGTTGTGGCAGAATCTCCCATGCATCGTTCTTCATGATGAAGGAATATTTCTCCACCCTAGCATGTCGCTAAAGCTACTGAGAGGCTACCTCCTCATAATACGAAGGCTCTATGTCCAACAAGTCTATAATCGGTGCCATATATCTTGTGTAGCACTGTGGCTGTTTGCTCTGCCTGAACATAGAGCTAGGAGCCTCAACATGCTCCTAGACCTCCTGAATCATCTTGTTAGCCCACTTGGCTCTCTTCCTCCCTGTGCTGGGTGTGTTGAGAAATCAATAGGCAGATAAATATGACAATTTCTCTTACTTGATAATTAGTTGTGAAATTTCCGTTGGCTTATTATTATTATGTTTGTTCTTCTTTTCATCAAGCAAGTACAAAAAATGCAAAAAATATGAAAATCACAGAGAACAAGAAACACAAGATATAAACTCCAACCCAGGGTGAAAACCCTGCAAGGGGGAAAACCTAGAAAAATCTCCTCTTCTTATAGAATCAAATCAAAGTGAGAAATCCAAGACCCAAATCCAACCTCCAAGAAACCAAGTCAAGCCCTCCAAATTCGATTACAACACTTTCATTGTCTCAGATTGCCTTCCACAGGAAACCAACATTATCTCAGGTATGTAGTCCAGGAAGCTCACATTATATTGCAGACATATGACTTTAAGAGACTCACATTCCTTCACAAGAGAGCAACTATTGAAATTCACATCCCTTTTTGCCTCAAAATGTATCACAGAGAAGCATCGAATTGCTTGTCATTTGGTGGAGGACACATGCCAATATATAGTTGTTCTCATATGCAAAAAGTCACATCCTTTTAGTGAGCTGACTTGATAATTAGGAGGGCCGACTTGGCTTCTTGAGGTGATTTTACGCAAATTACATCTTCAAAAATTCTTTTTCATTTTTTTTTACAAGAAGTCCAAATAGGACTTCGACTCTTTGAGTCAACAAATCCTAGAAGCATGAAGAACATGCTTAACTAATGAAATAATAAAAAAAAAAATTAATTTTCTCTTTTTTTTTTGCATTTTACATAAAATACATAATGATACAAGTACAATGATAATTATGAAGACCGAACCTAGTTGCATTTTCCAACACTCCTTAACTAGGGAGGTATTCATAATTCCACAACCGATACAAGAATACAATCAAATTGAAATATTCTCATAAGAAGAGTTGGATTGATAAGCCATTTTCAAGCATCAACATCATAACCAACATTGTCAAATTGAAATATAGGAAGGCCTTGACTAACAAACTCTAACTCTCTACTAGATTAGAGAACAATGCTGGGAGGCATACATTTGGACACAAAGAAAAAGAAACACAAGATATAGACTCCAAGCCAGCGTGAAAACCCCACAAGGGGGAAAACCTAGAAAAATCTCTTCTTCTTATAGAATCAAATCAAAGTGAGAAATCCAAGACCCAAATCCAACCTCCAAGAAACCAAGTCAAGCCCTCCAAATTCAATTACAACACTTTCATTGTCTCAGATTGCCTTCCACAGGAAACCAACATTATCTCAGGTATGTAGTCCAGGATGCTCGCATTATATTGCAGACATATGACTTTAAGAGACTCACATTCCTTCACAAGAGAGCAACTATTGAAATTTGCATCCCTTTCTGGCTCAAAACGTATCACAGAGAAGCATCAAATTGCCTGTCATTTGGTGGAGGGCACCTACCAATATATAGTTGTTCTCATATGCGAAAAGGCACATCCTTTCAGTGAGCTGACTTGACAATTAGGAGGGCCGACTTGGCTTCTTGAGGTGATTTTACCCAAATTACATCTTCAAA
Source organism: Pinus tabuliformis (assembly GCA_031772625.1). Taxonomy (NCBI): domain Eukaryota; kingdom Viridiplantae; phylum Streptophyta; class Pinopsida; order Pinales; family Pinaceae; genus Pinus; species Pinus tabuliformis. The sequence continues at coordinate 94,521,981 of CM062805.1, read as the reverse complement.
AATTCTTTTTCCTTTTTTACAAGAAGTCCAAATAGGACTTCGACTCTTTGAGTCAACAAATCCTAGAAGCATGAAGAACATGTTTAACTAATGAAATAATAATGATTTTTTTTTTTTTTTTGCTTTTTATATAAAATGCATAATGATACAAGTACAATGATAATTATGAGGACCGAACCTAGTTACATTTTCCAACAATCCTTAACTAGGGACATATTCATAATTCCACAACCGGTACAAGAATACACTCAAATTGAAATATTCTCATAAGAAGAGTCGGATTGATACGCTATTTTCAAGATTCAACATCATAACCAACATTGTCAAATTGCAATATAGCAAGGCCTTGACTAACAAACTCTAACTCTCCACTAGATTAGAGCACAATGCTGAGAGGCATACATTTGGACACCATCACCACAACCTCTCAAGGCACATACCCCATCCAGATGTTCACCAGGTATGTCTTTACAAGACTATTCTTATCTTGGATTCCCAATCCTCAAAGAATATCGGTCCTCTTCAACCACTCTTATCTTGGATACTCTGTCCAATCCTCAAAGAGTATTGGTCCTCGGGACTACTTCTATTTTGGATTCCCAATCCTCAAGATGTATTGGTCCCAGATTCTTATCCAATCCTCCATTCTCCCTACCAGTGCCTTCACTAGACGTACGACTGTTAGCCCTGGCATAATGCATGACACATGGAGAATATGGTGTCCTCTATCACTCCCTCTCAATTAGGAAGGAAATCCTTACTCCCTCTCAACCAGGGAGACATAACTACAATCCGTAGCTGGTCTCATACTTCATCAATACATTAGCTACTTGTTTTTATGTGGAGATAGAGTTGTAGCTACAAGGCTCCTTTCTTACATTACATCATACCTAAGCTTCGACCTTTCTAGATGTCAAACATTTTACGGAGCTAAATTCTTTTACATTCTATCTTCATGACAGGGTTTCTTGGCTCCTAACAACATCATGTCATATCAAACTTCGAGCTTCCTGGATCTTGTCAATCATCAAACAACATTGTCATCAAATGGTTCATTTGTCATCTTCAAGGAGCCAAACTTCCTTACAACTGCTAGCACATGCCTTCTTTCTTCATAATTGAGTCTTGCCTCATATTCTTCAATAACTCATATCATTTTTCCAAATATCAATTCTGCACTTGTGCTTTTCCAGGCCATCAATAGTGCTATCCACACAATCCACGTGTTCCATGATCAAACCACGCAACTGTAGGTACATCAATATCATCCAACAAATTATCTCAACTGCTATCTTTCTAGCCTCTGCATATACTTCTACAATATGTCTTTCTAGGGAGCCAAATTATATCTCTAACAAATCATCAATATCAAAGTTACCAAATCACAATGGCCTCAACTCAAGGTGTGGGATTCTTTGTCAAATTCTGCTACCTGGTCCCTCTGAGGTCAACATTCCTTTGCATGGTCTATCTCATATTGCAACAGAATTCTGCTTCATGCTCTTCAACGTTCAATCATCAATCTGGAATGAACCAACTAGCAACCTTCAATATCGTAATCATCAAGGTCTTTACAACTCCCTCTTTCCATCTGAGGTTAGTAGAATTTTTCCATTTGATAGTCTTCTTTGATGCATACATCAAACTACTCCTTCCTTCACAATCTTCATGCTATGCCACATTCCTTCAAGTATTTCATTTGCTTATTCAAGCTTTAGATAGAACTTGCCTTGACTTGTAACCTTGGTTAGAAGACTTATGAAAGAATAAGGAGACAAAATATAAAGATAGTAGCATTAGTAATAATCAAGAAGATGTTAAATACTTATCTCTGAAGGAAGGTTGACTCCCTCTTAATATTGGACCCCTTGCCTTCACATCATCATGATATAATACTTGCCATTTTTAAGGACTAGGTTTCTTTTCCTTTCACAACAGAAACAATCAGTTAGGGTTTCTATTTCTAGGGTTTCTCCTTTTATTCCATACTTTGCTAGGGTTTACAAACCCTAGATGCCAAGACTTGTCACTTACAAACTGTAAAGTTCTACAACCATAAAAGAGAGTTAGTTATAAAACCCTAGATCTTTAGGGTCTTCAAGATCTTGTTACGTTAGAAATTGCAAATCCTATGCAAACCCTATATCTTTCATAGTCATCAAGACTTGTCATCCAAGCATTGCAAAATGCTGCAAAACCCTAATGATACTGTTTGACATGCTTTTTATCCATTTCATTAGATTACAAGACCTAGTCTTCATATGCAACATAACATCAAACTCTTACATGTTACTATCTCTAACATTTATGCAAACCCTTTTTATGATCATCACCATGACCTAAAGGAATTAACATAGGTCATGAAATGCACAAAATTATACGTACCTCTTTGAATTTTACTTGTCCTTCTTTGTAGAGATTTGGTCTTGATCCTTGAGTTGGCATTTATCAACTTCATTCAAAAGAGAACATGATTTCTTCCAAACTTCAGGTTGGCTTCATTGGTGTCACTCTTTCTTCAATTATATATAGGGAGGAGATCTGAGTAGCGTGACTACCTCAAGTACTGATGTTGTAGGGATAAATTAATCCATTGATATAGCTTCAATGCTTCAGTGTTCAAGCTAGGATAAGAACCAGGTCATCATACTTCTTTCATCTATCATAGCTCTGGTTGGCATTTTTCATCGAATACGCAAAGAACAAGTTAATTATTGGTCACCTCAAGTCGGTTCAAACAAGCCGTAGAAGTTGGCTCCTTGAGAGCTTATCATGTTGGCCCTACTAGGGCTAATTAGCCCTCACATTACACCTATAAATTGGAGCTCGTTGATCATCATTTGACCACCATCAAGCACACATCAATTCGGTCTGCAATCAATATCAAGTTCGGTCCTCTATTATAGACATATCCACATGTGTGGAGGTTAAAAGAGAGTCTACTACAACTAGTTGACCTATTCTTTGGACTGAAGTTGAGCGAATTCTGTCTTAGGTATCTTACTCTTGTTTGGGCTATCATCTTGTCTCATTTAGAAGGCCGAATACTACAGAGAAGCTTATTCTCTTTGAGGTGACCTATTTCTGAAGTTGAGAAAGGATTTTGGGCCGAATTTTGTTGAAGAAAGTGTAACTAGGTTCGGTCATCATAAATGCAATTTTGATCTTTGTACTTGTAGAAAAAAATAATTGTTATTTTTTTCATCATCAAGAATGGGTTTCTTGCCCATTTGATAGGTCAAGCACATGTTGAAGTGCTTTTAGGAATGTCAAAGAGTTAATGTAATTGTTGAAGACCCATGTGGGCATGTTACACTATGTAAACATATGTATTAGAGTCAAAGAAATATGTTTAGGGTGATCCTCCAAAGCAAAGACAAGTCTCCTCTTCAAGTTGGCTCAAAGAAATGAATTTTGGTGCACTTAAAGTCAAGTCGGCCTCACTAGCTCAAGTCGGCCCAAAAGGAGGGACAAACTCCTATATATAGGGCAGTTCGACCTCACCATTAGACCATCAATCATCTCTGAAATCAAGGAAGAAGGAAGGATGATAAAGAGGTGCGAAAAAGGAGCATTGAGGTGATTCTAGGGCAGCGAAGAAGAGGGAAGAGAAGCTGAGTTTGGGAGGGCTGTTTTGGGGCTAATCTCTACCACACATGCGAAGGAAGAAGGGTTATTTTGTTGTCATAACAAAACTCCAAGTGTAGCAAAAAGAAGAAGAGGTGTTTTGGGTGAAAATGAAGCTCCAAATAGGCCTCCAACTCAAGTGAAATAAGTCTAACCTAAAGTGAAGGAAAAAAGCAAGAAAAAGGGCCAAGTACAAGTCCATATCAGCCACACGTGCGAAGAAATCAGACCTGTAGTAGGGTAAAGAGGATCAACGTCTCAACTCAGAAATATCTCTCGAGGAAGGTCTCATTCTCTAGTCCAAGTGTCAAGGAGAAGGAAGATTGCCAAGCAAAGGAAAGGAAGGCATCAGAGAAGAGGTCCCTAAGGAGACCTAGGTTTTTTGCAGTTGTCGGAAAAGAACGAAGGAAAGTGCCATCAGTTGCCAGAAGAAGTCAAGGTGTAGTGCATAAGGAGGCTTTGATTGAAGAACATAAGGGAAGGTACAAAAGAGAGACCGTGTCTTGTGCTTGGAGGATCTATTGGTCAAGGGTCTAGAGTTTGGCATTTGTCAATTGAAGCTTCAATAAGAGAAATTTGCAGAAGGGTTTTCCTCTCTAGGAGAGAGAGGTTTTGCCCTGGCTGAGAGCAAACATCTTGTGTTCTTGTCTCTTTTGTTTTGGTAACTGTTTGATGAATTAAAAAGAACACACTCTAATAATAATAAGAGAAGATTGTGCTAATAAGAACAAGTAAAAAGTACATCACAAATAGTTATCATCGTCAGAAGAATCTCATCATACCTAGATGCCCTAGATTCTTCAACAGATTTGTCTTTCTTCATTGGCAACATCAGTGAGAACTTCAACCTCCCATCACAGTAATTACAGGCTTGTATTTCGGCCTTGTTGTGCAGACCCTCTCATTGGACATAAGTGGAATGTCTCCTTATTTTGTGCAAAGTTTGATTGGGTATCTCATTGTTGGTTATTTTGGATTTGTTGGAACATTCAAATGTACCATTGATGGACAAAATATCTCTCTCATAAGGAAAGAATTTTTGGGTTTTTCCCTGGCTGTGAGCCTAATCTTGGTGTCTCTTGTCTCTTGCTTATTGTCTATTGTTCATTGTCTACTATGATCTCTATTTACTGCTCTTGTGGAAGAATTATTGGTTGAAGTTTTTCATGTATAGCTACTTGTTGACTAAAGTATAAAGAAGGAACAATTTACATCAACAGAAGTAGTTATCAATTGTTGAAAAACTAGAATTTCAACATGGAATCAGGGTGAGGTTCAAAGATGAAGGCATGGAGATCACTCTGTTAACATATGAGGCTCTTGACATCGCATTCAGTGGCATCATGTTCTAACATGGCTCAGACTTGCAACTTCGTATATATGGCTTGAATCTATGGATAATTACAATATGGAGTGTCAAATGGTTCGTTGTTCTATTCCATGGTTCATAATGTTGGTTCGCACTAATCACAATGGTTCATTTTCTAGCAACCACATCACATCTATGGCATGATCTATACTCTCACATGGTCAACTCTCTCTCATGGTCCGCATATATTGAACATTGCTCTGATTATGGCACCACACCTACAGTGAATATGGCATTCTAGTTATTAGTAACGTGGTTTTCATTTATGATATGAATCGCTGACACTCATTCATTATGACTCAAATTCTCTGTATAAATTATATGGTTCGAAGCATACAAGCAGATGCATTGTTAAGACTTCATTAATGTGGTTCCACCACTGTGGTGTCATGGCTCACGCTTGCTCCCTTATACAATGGCTCGCATTGATTTTCAAGCATTGCTATACTATAGTAACAACATATTTGTGAAGCTAGGATCTTAGTTGATACGAAAGGATTGATCTTCAACCTTTTAGATTCTCTTTGATATATATATATATATATATATATATAGACTGAAGCTGCAAGGATCGAAATAATCTGAAATTCAAAATGAAACCATTGTTATAACTAGTCGTTGAGACATCTAGATGAAAATTTTATGATATTTAGCCGACCTAAAGTTTGGAAGGCAACTTGTGTAAAGAAAAGAGTAAATACATAGATCATCTAAAAAACAAACCTATGTAAGCTATGGAAGCAGTATATTTGAGGCTCATCTCTTCAAAAATTAAGAAGTTGTCTCATTGTTGAATAAAGTTAAGAAACGACCAGGCCTTTGCAAGAGAGGACAAGTAAAGTCTAAGAGGTACGTATAATTACTATGTCAATTGCTTACAATGTTTTAGGTCATAATGATGATCATTTAAAAGGGTCTGAAAAGTATCTAGGGTTTTGCATTTATATGTTAAGAATCTAGGGTTTTGTAGGATTTATGAATCCATGAAGTCTTGAAGACTCTTGTGTCTGAACCCTAGCCTGAAGCAAAGGATTGAGGAAGATAACCCTAACCCTATCTAAATTGTTCCCTCTTAGAAATTCCTAGCCTTTGGGAAATAATATCTAAAGTTTGCATGCTAAGTGCTCTTTGATATTAAAGTATCTCGAAACCCTAGCATAAAAGTGTTTTTTGAAAGAAAGAATCTAGGGTATGTATAAAACCCTAGATAAATTAAATTAAGATAAATCCTAGGGCTAGAAGTCATAATCCTAGGACCTGATGTTTTCGCTCAAAATAAAAACCCTAATAAGGGTTAGATAAAAACTATAGGGTTTCTATCTAGAACCCTGGAAGTACCCTTCTAAGAATCTATGGAAGCCCTAGATTGACAAAATTGACATCATGCTCTTGTGTTTGTATAGTTTTTTTTGGTTGTACTTGCTGCTAAGAATTCTAGGCAGATAATGAAAGCCTGATGAGAAGGATGGTTCATGGAAGAACTAAAGCAACACTCATACTTGGCAATGATTCCTTGAATATGATGAGCATGATGGAAAGAGGGAACTGTACGCTGATGAGTTCATTGATGATTGAAAAATAAAGCAAAACCTTGGTACAAATGAAGATAAAGCATGCAAAGGAATAATGACTTCAAGAGCTTAGAAGATAAGTATCTTATGCTTTTCATTTTATTTTAAAAGGTTAGTAATGATGAAAACTCTTTGTTGATGATATTGACTCGATGATAATGATGTGAATAATGTGGACTTGTTGATGTTGATATTGATGATGTGGACTCATGATGATAAGGTGAACTCTTTGATGATGATATGGACTTCATGATGATGTTGATATAGACTTCTTAATGATAAATGATGTGTACTCTATGATGATGAATATATGTATACCTTATTGATGACGATAAGTACTCCTCATTGACAATGTTGATATGGATGATGTGGTTGGACTCCTTAATGTGATTTGAACTCCTTGATGCTTACTCTTTAATAATTATGGTGATCTGAATGATGATGACGTGGACTCATTGATGATGTTGATGTGGACTCATTGATGATGGTAATGTGGTCTCGTTGATGTCATGGACTTGTTGATGATGAATTGGACTAGACTCCTTGATAATGATGATAGTGTGGACTCGTTGATGACATGGGCTCGTTTATTCATTAATGATATAGACTCCTTGATACTATAAATGATATGTACTACTTATGTGGACCCTTTGATGATATGGACAAGATCAACTTCTTGATGATAATATGGTAATGATATACTTCTTGATGATGACATGAACTCTGTGATGATAAAGATATGGACTCAAGATAACAATGGACTCCTTGATGATATGATGAGATGAACTTGATCTAAGAAGGTTAAGATCAAGAGGGGGCTAACACACTCTCAAACGATAAGTATTATCTTGATTATTTCTATTGATTGTTCATTATAAGTCTCTTGTCTTGCTTGGTCGTTCTTATTCTTCCCCGACCTGCTAGTGAGGATTGCAGGTACATAATGGAGACTGCCAAGGTGTGGCAATCATTGGAATTATTGGAAGAACAATGTGAGAAAAGACTCATGATAGGCTCTGTACTCAAAGGGAGCAGACAAGATCAAAGGACTTCTGTGTAAGAGGGAGATGTCTCTAAGGCATGAACTTGGTGATATCCTTGGCTCAATGAACTACAGGTTCATCAACATCTCGTTGATGGATGATGTGAAGAAGTTGCAAGACTTTGATATTGACTGGTTCATTGATCTCTTTGATGATGTTTGTTTCCTCTGAAGCCAATTATTATTTATGGTTTGCTAGATTCTATTGTGGTTGTTGATGCCTGCTTATCATTTGTTGGATTCAATTATGGTCTGGTTGCTGATGCTTGCTTCTGTGAGAAGCAATTTATTATTTGTTGGATTCGACTATGGACACTGATATTTGCTTCTATGTTTGCTGATGATTGCTTCTGGGAAGAAGCCATTGTTGAAGTCTATTATTGTCTGCTGATAGTTGCGTTTGAGAGAAGCCATGGCTAAAGCTGAATGAACAAATGAATGCTGAGATGCACCATGGCTACATTTCTGTTGATGAACTAATTGTTAATGTTTATGTGAAGAAATTGGAATAACTAAGAACCCCTCTCTGAGTGAGAGGTAGCACTGATTACATAGCATCATGGATAGACCATTTCTCGTAGGATTTGTGCCGTGAGACATTGCTGTCCCAAAGATGTATTAATGATTCCTCTTGTAGTTTGTGTGCAGAGAGACATTGTTGTCTGGGAGATGTATTGATGGATTCCTCCCGTAGGCTGTGTGCGGAGAGACATTTTTGTCTGGGAGATGTATTGATGATTCCTCTTGTAGGCTTTGTGCGGAGAGACATTGTTGTCTGGGAGATGTATTGATGGATTCCTCCCGCAGGCTATGCGTGTGCCAAGAGACATTGTTGTCTGGGAGATGTATTGATGATTCCTCCTGTAGGCTGTGCCGAGAGACATTGTTGTCTAGGAGATGTATTGATGGATTCTTCCTGTAGGCTGTGTGCCGAGAGACATTGTTGTCTGGGAGATGTATTGATGGGTTCCTCCCTTAGGCTGTGTGCCATGAGACCTGTGGTCGGGGAGATGCTTTGAGATGGATGCTATGTATCTTTGCGTATGTTGAGTTCGAGAGTGAGACACTTGGATTGTGTTCTCTTCCCTAGGTCGTGGGCCGTGAGACCTATAGATTGGTCGAGAAGATTGATTGTGAGAGAGAATGAAAAACTACATCCCTAGCTAAGAGGGAGTGTTGAAATATATTGTATCTTCTGTTGACATTTTTCATCGAATACACAGAAGAAATTAATCATTGTTCACATCATGTCGGCTCAAACAAGCGCTACAAGTCGACACCTTGAGAGATTATCATGTCGACCATACTAGGGCTAATTAGACCTCACATTACACCTATAAATTGGAGCTTGTTGATCCTCATTTCGGCCACCATCAAGCACACATCAATTCGGTTTGCAATCATATCAAGTTTGGCCCTCTATTATAGACATACTATAATATCCACACGTGCAGAGGGTAAAAGAGAGTATACTACAACTAGTTGACCTATTCTTTGGACTGAAGTTGAGCGAATTCTGTCTTGGGTATCTTACTCCTGTTTGGGCTATCTTCTTATCTCATTTAGAAGTACGAATATAATGGCAGAAGTGTCCTCAGACACATAATTTTATTAATCAGAAAAAACAATTACATAATATGATTTTGCAAGAGTTTACACCCGAACCACACAAACACTCTTGCAATGAGCTATTTATAAGCTCCATGTCCTAACTACCTCTAATTATGGATCACTTATTAAATAACAAGTGTCCATTTACAATAAATGCTATAAAAACCAACTAGCTAACAAATCTCCTAAAATAGAGCCTAAGATACGACACATTTGGAGAGTCATATCTAGTTACAACAATATGCTAATTCTAAAAGTCTCCATTAAATAATTAAACATTCTAGAATAATAATTATTAATTTAATATCTTAAATTAATAATTATTTTATTCCAATTTTATAACCTATGATAAAATTGTATTTTTGGATCATCTAACATTCCCCCCTATGATCCAAAGATACATTACAACAGTTACCAAGTTCATCCCTGAACTTAGTAAATTTTATTCTGCCAAGCGGTTTCGTGAAAATGTCGGAGATCTGATCTTCCGAAGGACAATAAATTGGCTTGAGGACATCTTTGGCAATGAGAGATCTGATATGATGATACTTGGTGTCCACGTGCTTTGTCTTTGAATGAAAAACTGGGTTCTTGGCAAGTTTGATGGCTGACTGGCTGTCAATGAATAATGATGTAGCTTCTGCCTGAGAAATGCCCATGTCCTGCAAAATTCGGCGCAACCAAACAATTTCACATGCTGCTTCCCATGCTGAAATGTACTCTGCTTCTGCTGAAGAAGTGGCCACTATAGCTTGTTTCTTACAACTCCAAGATACTGCTGCTGGCCCCATGTTCATTAAATAACCTGATGTTGATGCTCGATCATCAATACTCCCAGCAAAGTCGGCATCAGAATATCCACCAAGTACAAAATTTTTAGTCTTTGTGTAAAGAAGACCAAAATCTTTTGTTCCTTGGATATATCGAAGAACTCTTTTCGCTGCATTCCAGTGGCTGTCTCGTGGTTCCTGCATAAAACGTGAAAGAATACTGACTGCATAAGATAGATCAGGACGAGTATTTGTCAAATAAATCAAGCTGCCAATCAACTGTCTGTAAGTTGTACTGTCCACCTTTTCCCCCCTTCAAATTTTGAAAGTTTCAAGTTTTGCTCCATGGGGGTAAGAACGGGCTTGCAATCCTGCATGCCAAATCGCTGAAGAACCTCTGCTGCATACTCTGAGAAATGAAAATATGATGTGGACGTTGGAAGACTTCAACTCCAAGATAGTAGTGAAGTAATCCCAAATCTGTCATCTTAAAACCTGCATGTAACTCCTTTTTCACCTGTGCAATATGATCATCATGGTTGCCAGTAATGATCAAATCATCTACATACATAACAAGAATTACCAGATATTTTCCCTGTTGTCGCACATACAAAGTATCATCAGATTCACTTCGTTGAAAACCAACTTTCTTAAGGTAGTCATCCATCTTTGCATACCAAGCTCGGGGAGCTTGTTTTAATCCATATAAAGCCTTAATCAATTTGCAGACTTTATGTTCTTGTCCTTCAATTTCAAAACCTGGCAGTTGGGTCATATACACTTCCTCCTGTAAATCTCCGTTGAGAAAAGCACTTTTCACATCCATTTGATGAACTTTCCATCCTTTCTGAGCGGCCAATGCAAGTGTTAATCGGATGGTGTTCCATTTAGCTGTAGGAGCAAAAGTTTCCTCATAATCAATGCCTTCCTGCTGCGCAAAATGTTTTGCGACAAGTCGAGCTTTATACCTTTCAAGTTCTCCCTTTTGATTATACTTAATTCTGTAAACCCATTTGCATCCTATGGGTTTAACATTTGCTGGACAATCAACAAGTTTCCAAGTGTTGTTATCAATTACTGCTTGATATTCTTCAACCATAGCCTGTTGCCATTCTTTATGTTTTACTGCTTCTTTGTATGTGGAAGGTTCAGTAAAATCATTTGCTATCAAGGCAAAATTGCCTTCACTTCTATGTGCCCTTCTGGTGCCTGTTTTATTCTGCTCATCAGGCTTTACATCTTTCAAAAGTTGAACTGCCCATTTTGGTAGTTGGTGCTCACTTGTTTGTGCTTCTGTAAAGTCTCCATCATTGTAAAGAGGATTAATATAAACTGATGTTCGTCGTTCAGGTGAAGAATGTGGAGAATCACTGTCAGAAGAACTGCTGCTGCTTGGAGATGCGGATGAACTGCTAGAAGACCCAGATGATGTTGTTGATGTAGATGGACTGGATGACTCATCTTCAGAGGAAGGAAAATCAAGTTCATACCAATTCGGTGAAGTTGGTTGACTTTGCATTTTTCCATTTCTTTTACTTCCTTTAGTTTCTAACTTGTGAAGAAGATTTTCAATTTCTTCAGCACTCTTACTCTCTGTTTCATCAAAAATGACATCCCTGCTCACAATGAATTTTCCATTGGTCAAAAGACGATACCCTTTCTTCTCATCAGAATAGCCAATCATTGTGCATTTTAAACTTCTTGAGTCAAGCTTAGTTCGTTTTTCTTTCGGAACTAAGGCATAACACACTGACCCAAAAACTCTAAGATGTTTAACTCGAGGTTTGAAACCAAACCAAGCTTCATAAGGTGTGATTCCGTCTAAAGAAGCAGTTGGAGATCTGTTTCTTAAGTAGACAGCTGTATGTATTGCTTCTGCCCAATATGTTGGACTTAACCTCTTGAAAGTTAACATGGATCTCGCCATTCCTAACAAGGTGCGATTCATTCTTTCGACTACTCCATTTTGCTGTGGAGTGTAAACATTTGTAAGATGTCGTCTTATGCCATTTTCACTGCAATAAGTTTTGAATTCATTTGAAGTGAATTCTCCCCCATTATCCGTCCTGAGTGTACCTATCTTTTCTTTGACTTCATTTTCAACAAGTTGGCGAAAAATTTTAAACTTATCAAATGCTTCTGACTTGTTCTTCAAAAAGTAAACCCAAGTCATTCTGCTGAAATCATCAATGAATAATAAGAAATATTTGCATCCACCAAAGGAAGTTTGTAGTGGTCCACAAACATCACTGTGAACTAGTTGTAGCCGCCTGTTTGCACGCCATGAACTTGTTGGAAAACTTTCTCGATTTTGTTTGCCATAAATGCAAGCTTCACATTTTGCATTTTCCCTTTTGAAAGTGGGAAGTCCTTTAACCATTCCTTGTTTTTGCAATTGAGAAAGACTCTCAAAATTCAAATGTCCATATCTTACATGCCATAGTCTTATAGGTGAAATACCTGTAGTCACTACCCCTGCAAAATCAGAATGCCTTGGAATCACTGTCCCTTTCATCCGTAACAATTTTCCATCTTCATAACCTGTCATGACTGTTTTCAAGTTCTGTTTGATTGAATTAATCTTGACTAAACCATCTTCCATAATCACCTGATGTCCTACTTGTCGAATTGTGACTAAAGAGAGCAAATTTTTCTTAAAACTCGGTACATACCATACATTGGAAATCATTTTTTCTCCAATGCCAGGGAGAAAAACTTTAACTGCTCCTTTTCCATAAGGAGTATGTTTTGTCTCGTCAGCAAGAAAAATGGAATTAAGTTGGCAATCTTGAAAATTCCAGAAAAAATCACGTCGACAAGTCATGTGCTGAGTTACCCCGGAATCCAAGATCCAGGCATCTTCATAGTCACTTCTAAGATGGGATGAAAGTTGTGATGCTGGTGAGGAAGTAAAAACATATTCCGAGTTATCTTCATCTTGATCATTGGCAAATTGTGCTGAATGCTGCTGAAACTTGGGAATTTTATTAAGTGAAGTTCGACAATCTTCAGCATAATGGCCAACTTTGTTACATCTTCGACACACAATTTGACTTAAGTCTCTTCCTCTTCCTGAAGATTGTCCTCTGCCTCTGCTTTGACTTATATTTTGAGATTGTCCTCTACCTTGATTATTATATCCTTGTCCTTGAAAATTGCCTCTTCCTTGGTTGTTTCCTCTACCTTGAAAATTATTTCTTCCTCCTCTGTTAAAATTGTTTCCTCTGCTTTGGCTTCGACCTCGATTATGTGCTGCTTGATTCTGATTCCATCTGCCTCTGCCTCGAGAACTGTCCGCTGATGACTTACTAGTGCTGGCCTCTATGAGAAAAACATCTTCACCAACTTTCTTCTTCTTCCCAAAAGTTTTGTCATGTTGAGTTAACATTTCACAGCGTTCATCAAACTTTAGTTTCTCTAATTTCCCAGTTACTTGTAGAGTCTCCAAAAAATGTGTGTAGGAAGAAGGAAGTCCAGCAATTACAATTGTGACCATAAAGCTATCATCAATTCCGGGAAAACCAGCATTAATAATTTCTTGCCTAATATTCTTAAGTCTTGAGATATATTCAAGAACCTCACCGCCTTCAGTTAATTTTTGTTGTAACAATTTTAATTGTAGATCGACTTTCTTTGATTCAGGCTGAGTATCAAAGAGGTCTTTAAAAGTTTTCAAAGCAGACCATGCATCTGTAGCATTTTCTATATGGACATACATTTCATCATTCACAGAAGATTTAATAAGAGCTAAGGCTTTAGCATTCTTGATTTCCCATTTTGCTAGTGCAGCTGCATCTGTGGGTTTATTCGGCTTAACATCTCCATCACATATTCCCTGCCATAATTCATTGTAAATGAGAGTGCTTTCGATGAGACGATGCCATGTTTTATAAGATTTTGTGCCTTCAAGTTTGTCAGAATTAGAAAACAAATTTATCAACTTAGACATTGTAGTGTTAAGACTTCACACCACGAATCAAGCTCCAAAAAAAAAAACTCAAGATGCACAACACAACAGGAACACACGACGCAAAAAACGAACTATTGGGGCTTGGCCTTGACCCTCGAATAGTCGTCAAAACAGGAGAAAATTGACTGAGCTTTGCACTTGGCTCTAGTCAATTTCTCAAATTTTTACAAGGCAACTTTCAAAATTTGACTTTTACAATGGTGCTTTTGTACAATCTGGTAAAAAAATGTTACCCCCCGTCAAAGTAAAATTACTTTGAGTTACAATGCCACACTTATCTCTCCAAAAACAAATTACAAAAAAATATCTCCTTATTACTCCAAATGACCTTATTCCTCCACAAATATTACAAAATCCTTGTTACTCCAATAATATTACATAAAAATATATACCTTGTATCCCCAAATTCCTATTTCCACAAATTTACAAATTTGATTTAGCTTTCATAAGTGACTACAAAATTTTAAGTATAAGATCTTTAAACAATACTTAAATGCATATCTTCAAACAATACTTCAGAGCCTTCTTTCATTCATTTCCTTGGCGTGTTGACAACTCCAGGATTTAGTATTCTTTCCTCAAAATTCAGTTTCCGACGTTCAACATCTCCTGATGCTCCCTCCAACAAGTCTTGTGAATATGTCCCCTGTAACAAGCCTTTTGAAAGCGATGAAACTACACATTTAGTAGCAATTTGAATATTCAACAAGAAAAAAAAAATAAAATTGTTGAATTAATCAACCGAAGGGCAATTTTCACAACAGGAATATCCCAATAGCATGTGGAATCTAACATCAACACAGATCCCAAGCCTCAATCTTGCCGTAGCGGAAACCCTCAAGAATTATTTTGTTGCAGTCACAAGAATATACGATCCGGGGTTCGATAGCGCATTCTTTCTAATGATCATGTCGCAGAAAAGAGATGAAGATTACAAAAGCGGAAGCAAGAGGAAGCGTTTTGCAGACCACCCCAAATTAAGTTCCGTCTTCACCCCTGAATGGAGAGAAGCTGTCACTCGCTTTGCACAAAAGATTCCAATGGAGCTTCTGATTCGAGAATTTAATCGCTATTACAACGTTCGGATTACAAAAGGCACATCTGACAAAGATTGTGAAGCCCTTGTTGAAAAAAGTAAACGGAACGCTGATCAACTCGTTCATTTTCCAGATGAAATATTGAAGAACATTCTTTCCAGAATCAGAAGGACTGATATTTTAGTCTCTCGATCTATAAGCGATGATTGGGCTGCTGTGTTTGCACACAACTTCTGAATTTTCTCACGCAGTCAAAGTTTCCTTCAGCAGATGGAAGCTATCACATCACCGTCTCCTTCTCACATCAAGAGAGCATTCACCGTGGGGCACTGAGTGAAAACGGGCCACTCAAAACTTGATGCTTTCATTCAATCGACTAACAGATTCTATCCACAACAGGCATCTCATGAGAATTCGCTCCAAAATCACTCAACAGAACACTGCCCACGATTCTCATGCTAGCATGGATCTGCACTCGATAGACAATTCTCGTTGATTTCACCCAACATCCAATGGTGGGGATGAACTCTTCCACTCTTAAATGGAAGAAAAAATCTTCATAATTTGGTGAATCCCGAGCTCCCTCGAGGATGGAAGCCTCATTCAAACAGAAAATTCCGCAATCTTTTGCTGAGCACTTCAATGTAGTTTTCCAAAAACTTGTAGAGTTGGAATCTCCTCTTCAAATCAACTGCAGCATTACTGGAGCTCTGATACCACAATAATGGCAGAAGTGTCCTCAGACACATAATTTTATTAATCAGAAAAAACAATTACATAATATGATTTTGCAAGAGTTTACACCCGAACCACACAAACACTCTTGCAATGAGCTATTTATAAGCTCCATGTCCTAACTACCTCTAATTATGGATCACTTATTAAATAACAAGTGTCCATTTACAATAAATGCTATAAAAACCAACTAGCTAACAAATCTCCTAAAATAGAGCCTAAGATACGACACATTTGGAGAGTCATATCTAGTTACAACAATATGCTAATTCTAAAAGTCTCCATTAAATAATTAAACATTCTAGAATAATAATTATTAATTTAATATCTTAAATTAATAATTATTTTATTCTAATTTTATAACCTATGATAAAATTGTATTTTTGGATCATCTAACATTGAATACTACAAAGAAGCTTGTTCTCTTTGAGGTGACCTATTTCTGAAGTTGACAAAGGATTTTGGGCCAAATTTGTCTTGATTCGTTGGCATCATCAGTGAGAAAGTCGGCCTCCCATCACAGTAATTTCAGTGTTGTATTTCGGCCTCGTTTTGTAGACCCTCTCATTGGACAGAAGTGGAATCTCTCCTTGTTTTGTGC
The DNA here is from genome assembly GCA_031772625.1 of Pinus tabuliformis. Classification (NCBI taxonomy): domain Eukaryota; kingdom Viridiplantae; phylum Streptophyta; class Pinopsida; order Pinales; family Pinaceae; genus Pinus; species Pinus tabuliformis. The sequence continues at coordinate 94,505,648 of CM062805.1, read as the reverse complement.
AGACTTTAATTGGGTATCTCATTGTTGGTTATTTGGATTTGTTGGAACATTCAAATATACTATTGATGGATAAAATATCTCTCTCATAAGGAAATAATTTTTGGGTTTTCCCCTAGTGGGTTTTTCCCTCGCTGTGAGCCTAGTCTTGGTGTCTCTTGTCTCTTGCTTATTTATATTGTTCTATTATCACAATAAAATTTTCGCATTTTTAAATTTATTTTTGGAAAATGTTGATAGTTGTAGTGTCAGTGTTTCAAATTGTAATAAAGAGGGAAAATTTTCTTGATAGCAACGCTGTAAACATATTTTGGAAATCCTAGTAAATAAGAAGAGAGGTTTTCAGTGGTTTTTCAAGTAGCAAATGGACTCAAAGTGTTGATTTTGGGTAGCATCAGATGTGCTCTAGCTCCGAAATCTTGTGGAGGGGCTAGAACACATGATATCTCCAAGACCCATAAATCGTTTGGTGAAATTCTACCCGGATTGTGTTTTATTAAAATAATTAATATTTTTAATGGGGTTCCTTAGTCTAAACTTAGGAAAATAAAAATATTAATGGGTATTAATGAAAATATGGGTGAGAAGTTTCTAAGCGACGAAGATCAAGTCTAATTTAATCTTAGCCATTGATTAGGGACTTAATCTCGACCGTTGATTCATCAACAAGAAAAGTATAAGAGGAGGTTTGAGGATCAGTTGGAGATACACCAAGTTGATTAGTCAGTTTGATTTTTCTAGGGTGTGGTTTGCTGAGAAAATCGAACCAGTGATCTGAGTTGCAGTGAGAGGAGCAGAAGTAGAGATTTCGATCGGAGAGGAAGTTCCAAGCCAGAGAGTACGTAGCAGAGAGGCAGCTTGAGCTTCAGAGATGCAACGCAGAGGCCTACGCAACCTAGGAGGGGCTCACGTAGAGCTGACACATGCCAAGAGGGTCTCTTGTAGTGGCAGTGCATAGTATTCGTCAATAGTCCGAGATTTTGCTGGAGAAGCAAGGTTTTGAGCTAGGAGGGCTGAACAATAATCTTCATCCAGCGAATCGATCCAGTAGAAGGGTGACTAATGCAGTCTTCTAAAGGCAAGACTCTGGCCCACGCAGTGATTGCGCAGGGACTTTGCAGTGTCTGTCGGGAGGAGCTAGATCGCTCATTGGATCAACTGTGACTTGGGGAACGAGGTAAACCCTCGTATGTATTTCTTGTTGCTGTGATTTCTCTGAAAGGTTAGCCGATGTGAGAGGCAAGTTATTGTACTCAGATTCTGCTTACTTAATAATACAAACCCTTTATCTGCTGCATCGGTTTTCCCACATCGGGTTTTTATGTGCACTTGTTGTCCAAAAATAACAGTGTCCCTTGTGTGTTTGTCTCATTTATTATTTCAGTTTATGATCTGTATGTCAATGTAGTCTGTAGTAGTCTTTTTCATCACTGTTTATAAATTAAATAACTTGTTGAATGAAATAACAAGTAGGAGATGCTAAACCATTGACTGCTGTAGGATTTTTGTTTGTAAGGATTCAAAAAATTTCACATGGTATCAGAGCATTGCAGATCATAGGATACTAAAGCCATCAACCAGGAGATCCAGTAAATCTGTTGTAGAGAGGCAATTGTCCCGAGTGACAACACTGTTCCAAAGCTAGAGACGCAGAGCGAGAGTGACGTAGTGCAAAAGAGGTGACTCAGAGGCTCACGTAGCGCCCGCGTCAACATTCTGAGCCAAGTGAGGGTGACGCAGTAGCTGGGAGGACCCCACGCAGTAGTTGCGTCAGTTATCTAGGCTAGCGCAGAAGTAGAGGGGCAGATCAGGCTCACGCAGAGCCACGTTATCTTTCTGGATCAGGAAGGCAGTGGCCGAGAGGAGTTGATCTAGCTCACGCAATGACTGCGCAGAGCCTGAGCAACTCAGATTCTTCAGTTGTTGGGGCAGAGGGAGCAATGCAGATCAGATTTGAGGTGCTGGTGGGACGTTGTTGCTGCTGGTGCAGAACAGTGTCTGAGGAGACTGAACCAAGGTAGAGGGAGTCACTGCCTTAACAAATTTCTTGCCAAAGAAATCTAGGTCCAGGTTGTTGAGCAGCAGCAAAGGAGGATTGGAGAGGAGTGATTCGACATTGTTTGGCGGAAGGATTTCCGTGAAGGAAATCAGGACTTAGAGGGAGTCTAGAGGGAACTTGTTCCTTAGAGGATTTCTAGCGCCAAAGAAATCCAGATCCGAGTTTTGCTGGGCATCAACGAAAGAGGGAGAAGAGAACCTGTTCGACACTCATTTGAGTAGAGATGGTAGTTAATGGACTAAGGGATCAGGATAGATTGGATGGAGCATCCAACTTTGTCATTTGGAAGGCCAGGATCCTGGCAGTCTTGGACAAGAATCGCATCAAGGATTATGCCTTGAAGGTGGTTGTTGTTCCAGTCGATGTTGATCCTCTCAAGAAATACGAGGAGGCTCAAGCAAAGGCGAAATGCATGATCTTGGATGGAGTCAAGGATCATGTGGTCCCACATATTGTTGAAAAGGACACAACAAGGGAGATGTGGGAGGCCTTGACCACTTTGTATGAGGGAACTTCCGTTCAATGGAAGATTTTTCTTGAGAACCGACTGAGACAATACTAGATGTAGAATGGACAAGAAATCAATCGCTTCCTTCTCAGGTTGCAAGGGATTTGAGACCAGCTGACTTTCGTGGGGTCTACACCAGATCTTGAGTTCATGGTCAGGACTGCCCTGAATGCAGTCACTGAAGATTGGGAGACCTTTGTCCAGAGCATCTTGGGCAGGGCTTCTCTCCCCAGTTGGGAGGAGATGTGGGCAGCTCTTCGACAAGAAGAGATCAGGTGGTTAACCAAGGCAGGAAGTAGCGGCAAAGGAATCAGAGTCAAGAAGGAGGAAGAGGAGGATGCAACTCTCGCATCAGCGGGACAACAAGGGCAGCAAAAGAGGAAAAAGAAAGACATAACCAAAGTCAGATGCTTCAGATGTTGGGAACTGGGGCATTTCGCCACTCAGTGCCCTCAGAAGAAGGGCAAGGAAGAGAAGTCTGACTCAAAGGCTGCTCCAACGAAAGCTAACAAGAAGGACAATGATGGGGATTGCACCATGAGTGCTCATGCACCTCTAGAGAAGAAGTGGGGTGATGTTGAGATGTAGTCAGGAGGACTACATAGGTACAGGATCCTTGAGGTGCCCAAACTCTTGGATCACATACGGCTACGGGAGCCCTTAATGACAGTAGCAGAATGACGGGAGTCAGTTGGTGTGAGGGATGATGGAGCGACAGTGGCAGAGCTAGAGTGCCAAAGTCTGAAGCAACGCAGTAGAGTGTTGAGCAATGCAGGAGGCACATAACAGATAGAACAACATCGTAGTAGCATCAGAGGGTCAGCACCAATGTTGCACGAAGTGCCCCCCCCACGGTTCCAAGCCCTGAAGCACATCCTGTACGGAAGCGCCTAGGAAGCTTGGCCGGAAGTGCGCTTCCGAATTTTTTGCCGCTTCCTGGAAATTCAAAAGCGTGGTACGGAAGCGCCGAAGCACGCTTCGTATGACGCTTTGGGTGTCGGAAGCGTGGCGCTTCGGAGGAGGAAGCGTATGCTTCCGGAAAAGTGTTTAGAAAATCTTTTTTTTTTCAATTTTTTTTTTTTTTAATTTTAGGTGAGTTTTCTTGTTGGGGGTGGGTCCACCTTGGGTTAGGGTGACGAATGAAGGCAAAAAAAAATATAAATATAGCAGATGCTCCCTCATGTTAATGTTAAATTCTTAAAGTAAAAGTGACATTCTCCTTTATTTTTCATTTTCATCCTTTTACTTAAATTTTTAACATTACCATGAAATGACTCAGGATGTTTGAGAGTGGTTCCAGCCTCATTGGACTTCATATGGAGAAAATAGAGTTTCATATCCTATTCAAAATTCAGTAGACTTAACAGTTTTTAGGAATTCAGGATCAATGGGATTGTGGCATTTCATTAGATTATATCAAGTATGAAGGTATGTGATTAGCATTTAATCAAGAGCACCAAGCCCTATATGTACCCTAGTGTTGGTGGTGTTAATTGTTGAACTCCTTTGTCACGCGGCACGCCCTTAGCAAAAAATTACCTTTCAATCAAGTCAAAATCATCGATCAAGCATGTTAAGCTTTTTCTACCATATTTTAAGTCTTGAATTAGGTAGTTTGATCAAAATTGGGCAATGTTGACTAATATCCCTAGACAATCGAGGTAGAGGCAAAGGCTATACAAGAGGAGAAGAATCTAGATTCTAGATGGTTGATGCTCGAATAATTAATCATTAATGTACAATGGATGTTATAACTATCTTGATTTATGCAAAAATATGCATATTTTCATGTCTTATACAATTAATTTGCTATTTGGGATGTTTGTTTTGAGTATAACTGCATATATATATATATATATATATATATATATAGCAGACGCTTCCGCTGACGTTTCGCTTCTTAGATTTTTGGAATATATATATATATATATAGCAGACGATTCCGCAGACGTTTCGCTTCTTAGATTTTTGGAATATATATATATATATATATATAGCAAATGCTTCCGCGGACGTTTCGCTTCTTAGCTTTTTGGAAAATGATGCTTCCATGTCCCCGCTTCCAAAAAATGCTTCTGCTTCGCCCCCGCTTCGTGAAACATTGGTTAGCACATATCAGCAACAGAGGTAGCTTCAACATCACGAGTTATCCAAACTGACCAACATGTCAGCTTTGGTTGACTTTTCAGTTGCTTACTTCTCAATAATTGAGTTGCAGTGCAACAATTAGTAGTGGTAGTGCTATGGGCAACATGATGCAGTGTATTGAGAGGGAGCTGTAGTATAGATGCAGCAGTGGCAGAGGTAGTGTCATGGGCACCAATACAGGTTGCAGCAATGCAGTGGATGAAGGGCCGTAGGTCGAGCATCAACAACACAATGGACCGTTTCCATGGATCAGTGTGATACTTCTGTTGGGAAGTGTGAAACTCAGCCATAGGGCCCAAAAAAATTTGTAATGAAAAAAAAATTAAAAACCAAAAAAAATTTAAAAAACAATATGTGAAGAAAGAAAGAAGAGATCATGAAAGCTGCAACTATGGTCACGTAGAGAAGGAAGTCAACATCCGATGACTAGAAGAATTGGCGATGACATCTCCATGGAAAGAAGTATGAAGAATCTGATGAAGTTTGGAAAAGAATGAGACCCTTGACATTGAATATCTTGGAGATATGTGAATATATGTGCGAGATGTTGATGTTACAAGCAAATAGATATCATGATAAAAGGCAAATAGATATCATTACAAAGAGGTAATTTTGATTTGATGTTCTTTTTTGGTTTTTGAACAACATCTGGATGGATTAATGCAGGGCTATAGGAAAAAGAGTTGTAGATGTCACCTACAACTAGCACTCATGTGGTGGGATAGAAGATCCTAAAAGAAATATGATGTGGAAAAGCTAGATGTATGAAGGAAAGCTAGATGTGGATTAGAAGATCACTTTCCAATAAAGAAAATGATGACATGGCTGACATTGTTCGTGACGGAAAGTGATGGATGGTCGATGCCCTACAAAGAAAAGATGAAGGCTCCATAATAATGAAGAAGAAATTTATGACATCGAAATAAGGAGCCCTACAAGCAACTATAGGTCCCATGATCTCCACCAAAGAATAGATAGCTGCTGTTGGAAACAAGTCCTTGGTTAAGAGGGAGGTTGGAAAGTTGAAACAAGTCCCTGGTTAAGAGGGAACTTGGAGGCAAGCCCCTAGTTAAGAGGGAGTTTGGACAAGTCCTAGGATGAGAGGGAACTTGGGTACATTCCTTTTGTAGGAATGGGTATATCCTCCCTAGTTGAGAGGGAGAGATAGACAAATCATTCTGATCTTCACTTTGGGAAGAAAGAATGGAGGATTGGGTAAGCATTTGACATCTGATAATCTTTGAGGATGTGGTATGGCATCCAAGATAAGAGTAGTTGTAGAGTACCGATATTCTTTGAGGATTGGGAAGCCAAGATAAGAATAGTCATGGAAGGACATACCCTGTGAACACCCAGGTGGGGTATGTTCCTTGAGAGACAATGATGATGGTGTCTATAAATCATTGGTCTCGCCAACATTGTGCTCTGATCTTTTGGAGAGATAGAGCTTTTAGTCAAGGCCTTGCCATGTGACAATGTTGGTTGATATGACACTGAACAAATGGGTTACCAATCCGACTGTCTTTATGAGAATTCTTTAGATTGAAAATGTCTAAGTACCTTGTATGAATTATGAATACCTCCCTAGTTAAGAGGGACTGTTGAAGTATGTAACTAGGTTTTGTCTTCATAATGACATATGTAATCATGATTTTATGCATTTGATGTAATGAGAAAAATAAATTTTTTATTATTGTTCTTGAGGCATGGGTTTCATGCTCAAGGAAATTTATTTTATAGGTTAAGCTTCTATTGTGAGCTTCTAGGGCTTGTCATTGAGTCTACAAGTCAAGAAAGTCATTGTCATGTATTGAATACCCATTTGGGCATGTTACATATTGTAGAAAATTTTTTATTTGAGTCAAAAGACCCTCCAAGACCTCATCATGATGCAATGATCAAGTTGACCTATTCACATGATCAAGTCGGCCTACACTTATGGACAAGTCAGTCTAATAAGAGAAATTCGACCCAATGAGAACCCTATATAAAGAAGACCTTGACCTCACTTGGCAAGCACACTTCACACACTCAAGTTTGATCACAAGCAAGAAAAGGAGTGCAAAGAGGAGGAGAACCAAGGAGGAAGATAAAGTTGAGTTTTTGGGATTGTTTCTGGGCTAATACTGTCCACATGTACGAAGAAATTAGGGCTCCTATTGCAACAAAAGAAGGCGAGTTGCAAAAGTGAATTTAGGTCATCAAGCAAAGCTATTTGGAAGCCGAATTCAAGAGAATCCACCCAAGTGAGGAAGAAAGGAGCAAGAATACACCAACATTTCTTACATGTGTAAGGGTTAACGTTTCTGCAGAAGAATTTGCTGGACAAGTTGAAATTGCAAAAGAATATGCTTGGTACGTCGACGTTGTAGAAGAATCTGTTGGGCAGGCCGAAGTTGCAGAAGAATTTTCTAGGGAGGTCGAAATTGCAGAAGAAGCTATTGGAAGTTAGAACTGTAGAAGTTGTTGGAAGCAAGGTTTGACTTGGTCTTGAAGGATCTTGGTCAAGGGTCAAAGGTCTTGGAATTTTTCAGTTGAAGGTCCATAAGAAGAGAAAGAATTCTGGTGGGTTTTCCTCTCAAGTTGGAGAGGTTTTGGTGTTGGCTAATCGACTATATCTTGTGTTCTTTGTCTTATTGTTCTTTATGATTTGGTAGTTGTTTGATGAAGAGAATACTAATAATAATCAAGTAAAAGAAGAAGCTAATCAAGTTAAGTAAAAATATATCACAAGTAGTTATCAAAGTAAGAGAAATCACCTATCTTGTTGCCCTTAGATTTCTCAACAAGGCCTTGGGCACCCACTCCACAGGTACCCAGGCACTTTAGAGGAGTACATTGGCTCAAACAAATGAAGCGTTGAGAGTTTGGAGCCTCCTAACAACATTATCAGATGACACGTCCCAAACCACCTCCAACACCCAGGACAATGGTTGAATTTTGACCCAGATTTGAGGATTCGTCAAGATAACACATCTGGATGCAACATACCCCTAGGTTAACCTTGATAGAATTTGATGGACAACAATTGATTTAGAGCCCATGTGAGGATGTCCTCACACTAAGAGACTAGGGAGGGTGTGTTGCACCAGAGGAACGTTGGAGAAGAGGAGGCCTCATTTAGTAGTTGGAGATTCATGGAGACCACCTTGTGGCACCCAAGCTAGATATTGGGAACCCATAGGAGGTAATGAGGGGAATTTGAGGGCGAAACCTTAAATCTTGGACTTGATAGGTATCTACACTATATTGGACACCTCTTCACCCTTAGACATGGCATTTGGAGCATCTACATTAGATGACATTAGCATTATGGAAGCTATGGCTCACATGTGTGGGCTAATTAGGGCGTATTTTGACAAAGCTAGTGGGTTGGCTTGTAACCCAAGTACTTTTTAGGCATCAAACTTGTTTTAGAGGCTTTGTTAGGCTAATTATTAGTACTAATCCTCTTACAAATAGAGGATGGGCTCATTGTATTGGATCATCATCAGTTATGACTTATTTCGGCCCTCTTGGATATTTTTGGCCTTTTTATCTTGTGGAGATGTGACTCTATGGTGTATTTTTCTATTTGGAGCTACCTTAATCTTGGAGATGTCATTTTGGAGCATTAAAGGCTTTTCGCGCATTCTATCTTCTAAGTGTACCTTGGATTTGTTAATTTTTAGGGTTAGATTGTTCTTTGCTAAAGATCTTTGCATTTTCAAACTTTTCTATTATTTACATATTACATTCACCCCATAACATCATAACATCATTAGTAATTATGTAAAGAGAACAATCAACATCAACAATGCGGCGAAATAGTAAGGAACAACAAAAGAAAAGCTTACACAATAGAGACATCGAGATTTAGGTCAGAGATCAGGGGAAAACCCTACAAGGGGGAAACCCAATCAGATTCTTCTTCTATTAGATATTCATCAATTGTTCAACTTAGATACAAAGTACATCCATAATGAGATACATCATTCATATCAGGCCTTCAAGGCCAATCCAAATTTGTGAACTGAACGATATAGAGAGCTGCTGCCATATTGCTGTTTACTAGAACCATACATCAGAGATACATTGCCGATCTTTGCCATACACAAGGTTCTTGCCATGAAGGTCACTACCATTATTGCCATATCAAGATTGGTTTATCCTTGTCAACAAGATCTCAATCATCAAAAGTATTGTCATCAAGAAGCATTGCCATTAGGGTCAGTACATCATGTATCATAGACACTTCCATATCAAACAGGATCACTGCCTTATCAACTGAGGTTGCTGCCATCCAATATATTGCCATATCTGTTGTATTGGGGTGTCAAGTTCATTGCTCCCAAGTCATTGTTATCAAGAAAAACAAGGTACAGAACTGCCAAAGTTAGTGTTTAACGCGAAAGAACCTAATCAGTGTCGGAGAAAGTAAGCAAGACGTCTGACAAAGGGTCTTACTATTGAGTAATAGGGGCCAAACCTCAAACAAATGATCATGAATCTACAACGGGTAGAACAATGCGCCATCGATCCCCTTATCCTAGAGAAAGGAGAGGGGATTGTGTCCACGGAGACAAAGTATATCAAAACCCAGACCCTAGATCCTCTCGTAAGTTGGTAGAAGCTCAAAGGCCTATGATGAACAAGTCAAGCAGAACCGGAAAGGCTCGCCCCAAAGAAAAAACTGAGAAAACCGATCAACACCGTCCCTTCACACCAAATCCATAAAGCGACAACATAGGTAATGCGATAGGGAATACGAGCAAAATAGACAAGGCTATGAAACTCCAAACAAGCCCCCATCAAAGGAAAAACGAGGCAATCATTGTTGTTGTCAAGCCATACATTAGAGGTGCATTACCAGTTGTTGACGACTACGTCTCAACGACCCATAGCAGTACTGTTAGGATATTGCGATACATAGGAAATAGTTAAGTATAACTTGGTCTAGTGTAGAGTTAGGTAAAGTGTGTTTCTTTACTATGTACTTTTGTAACTTACAATCCGACAGTCACGATATGTTCTAGACATGAAGTGATCCGACAGTTCATTCTCTCCTCGGTATTACCGACACTTGATCCGTGGCTTAACACCCGATTGGTCCATGATCTCTATTTAAAGAGCATGGAGGGTCATTTGTAGGGTAACCGTTCATGAGAGAAGTTTATGTAAATTTTCATTCTTTTATTAATAAATTGCTTGAAGTGGCCGCGTTGGCTCAGGTCGTGGACTGTTTCCCTCTTTGAGGGTTTTAACCACGTTAAGAATATTGGTGTATTGATTTGTGATCTATTTGTGAGCAGTGTCCTTTGGTGTTCTGTTTAAGGAACTTACCTTGTAAATTCCTACATAGTATCAGAGCTATTTGAGGGCTGCATCCGTTGGTGATCCAAATCTGAAGTTGGTACAATTGCATCCGACTATCATTTCCTAGATCTACTGTTTCTGACTGCTTTTAGGCCGAGAGGACTTCTCTATTGTGTTAGGAGCATCTGTTCCAGTGAGGAATCCCTTTTGTTTCACGCGTAAAGGTTTCTGGTAGCCCTAGCTTCGTCATTTTTGAGATCTGGATGTATACAGTCTTTATTTGTAGTTCTAGCTATTCATCTCTTTGTTTATTTCGGTTTATTTAGCTCTCTGTTTTTTATTACTGGATCTATACCTTTCATTTTTGCGTATGCTCTTTGCCCCGCAACTCTGTGCGATCTGAGCAAATTAGAAATAGAAAGGAAGGATTTTTCTCATGCATATGCTCTTTTCCGCCGCACCTTAGTGTGATCTCGGAAAATCAGAAACATTGAGGAAAGTATTTAGTTTTTGGCTAAAGCTAACTTCAAGTCGTAAGAGTTGTTTTTTTTTGTATGTCTGTGTTGGGTTTTGTGATTTTTGTTTTGTAGGTAAAAAACAGTTTTTTCAAGTATGCACGCACCCCAAAGCTTCAGTGACTAAAAAAAAACCCTTCATCTTTTCCAAAAATTACTAACCTTTTAAACTAGCTCACTTGGTCCAAAGTTACTTTATGAGAATAGAGGCCCTGAGTTCAAGTCTTTCTTTTGTTGAGTTACTTTTTCAAAAAGCACATGTAACTTATGTTTTAAAGTTACTTTATGTAAAAGTGTTCTCACCCATTATACAAAGTGAATCACTTATAATTCTAAAGTCTCTATATCTTTTATTTAAGTTACAATTTAGTGGGTAGCTAATAAAGTACCATTGTAAAAGTGACTTTCACTTATTTATAAAAGTGAGTCACACATATATATATATATATATATATATATATATATAAAGTGAGCTAATTAGATTAAGTTTGGAAAGGGGGGCGGGGTGATTTTTTTAAATATAACATTATCATTCATTTCCACACATTCATGCACTTCATCAACATCTTCAACAACTTTTTTTCAAAAAGCCATAACTTCTTTATTTGGTAGCCGTTTTCAGAGCCGTTTTTTTTGAATCAGCGTAATTTTTCGAGATCTTTCCATCGGAACACTTAGTTTCAACATCTACAACTTGAGTTTTTGTTAAAATGGAAAGTCCATGCCAAGTTATTCTTGACAACACCAACTACTTCCAATGGTGTTCCTACATTGTGGATTTACTTAGAAATAAAAGTCTTTACAAAATAGCCTCACGCCAAGAAACCAAACCTCAAGATGAAGGTAAGGCAGCCAAATGGGAAAATAGGCAAGATCAAGCAGGTGGGTTGATAGGGATGTCTATTTCTCCAGACCTTAGATTACATATCGCAGAACTTGATACTCCTAATGAAGTAATGAAACAACTCACTAAAGTTTTTGGAATTAAAATGAAATCAGAGCCCATCAACTTGAAAACGAGTTGCTTACGTTGGACCCCAATAATTTTTCTTCAATTGAAGATTTTTTGTCTAAGTTCAAAACCCTTAGACTTCTCTTGGAAGGTGTTAAGGTTAAGAAAGAAGATGGTAGCCTTATCTATTCCATTGTTACTAAGTTGGGACCAACCTACTCTGTGTTTGTTTCCACCTTCCATTCTACTAGAGAAACTTTTATTTCTCAAGGACAAGACTACAATTCTCCCTCTTTTGATGCCTTTTGTGATTCTTTAATAAGAGAACAAGAAAAGCTCTTATATCTTGGTCTTCTTAATCTTGGAAACTCTTCTAAGAAAGCCTTAGCTGTTCAACAACAACCAAATTCAAAGAATCTTAAGAAGCAATATCCTAAACAGAATGGTCCTAAACCAAAGAAGGGTCCTAAGCAATTTCAGTCATAAAATAAAAAATCATTTCAACAAAATGATAAGGAAAATAAAAACAAAGTGAAGAAGACTGATAGACATTGCCACTTTTGTAATGGAGATGGCCACTTCGAATCTAAATGCTTTAAGAAGATAGAAGCCTTGGAAGCAACAATGAAGAAGCATAACATCCATTTGGAGCACTCTTCAACTTCAACTTCATCTTCAGGAATAACACTTTTTGCATGTGGTTGTCAAGCATCTCGGTCTGGTTATGCACTAAATGTATCTTCTTCTTCTCATTCTCATGAGTGGCTCATTGATTCTGGAGCTTCTTATCACATGGCCAAAAACAAAGCCATGTTTTCTTCTTTAAATGATTGTAACATCAAAAATATATATGTTGGTGATGATAGATTTCTTAGTGTTGTAGGGACTGAAACTGTTCATCTAGACAATGGTCAATTTAATGATGTATTATGTGTTCCAACCTTATGCTGCAACCTTCTATCTGTATATCAGATAACTCATTCAGGTGAAGGTAAAATCGTTGAATTTTCACCTCACGATGTTGTAATTAAGGACGTAAGAGATCCTAGATAGATTTTAACTACTGGCATTGCTGATGATTCTATGAGGTTGTATAAGTTTAACAACTTTGGGTCATCAAATCTTCCCTCGGTATTTGTTGCTCATAATGATGACGTGAGCAAACTTTGGCATGAGCGATTTGGTCACTTAAACTATCTCTCCCTTCAGAATCTATGTAAAGAAAATATGGTGACAGGTCTTCCAATGGTATCTTGTAGAGGTAGTGTTTGTTCCGGATATGTACTCGGAAAACATCATCGGGATAGTTTTGAAAAACGTGCCTCTTTGGCACGCCTCAGCCCCTTTACAACTTGTGCATAATGATTTATGTGGTCCACTTCTAGTTGTTTCATTCTCTAGCTACAAGTATTTCTTAACTTTCATTGATGATTTCTCCAGATGCACTTGGGTATACTTCTTAAAATGAAGCGAACAAAGTTCCTTCTATAAATTAATTACTCTAGAAGACTTGGAATATAAAGTTATCCATGAGGATACAAATATTATATATTAAATATGAATAAGAATGATTTACAATGAGAACGAGAGGCTTGCTTATATATCAAGCGTCTCTTCATGGAGAGTTATGTCTTATTTAGACATGACTCTTCAACCTAATTACTAATTAACTAATAATTATTTATGGTTATTATCATTTACATTATTTTACATTATATCCTATATATTTATTCATAACATTGCCTTCCTCCTCAAAAAGCTTTGTCCTCAAAGCTTGTCAATGAAAAAGGCTGATCTCTTTTTCGGTTGCAAATGTCTTTTTCTCTCGGAACAATCATCTTCGTTGATACAAGTTGATATGATCTTCTAAGTGACAAACAAAATTGTTGAACTGAGAAGGGATCAGACCATCCTAGATTAGTCTTCTATGGAGTATTTTGATCATTGGAATTTTGTAACGACTTTTCGGCATAAGACGGGATTGATGTTACGTCATTATTCTCTAGAACATCAGTTTGTTGTTTTTGGTCTGAATGGTCTTGATACATAGCATGGTTGATTTGTCTATTCTCATGATTTGGATGCCGATAGGGAACTTTTTTGGTTTGACATTCCCTTATTAAGTGTGTGGAAATTTTTTGATTTACTTAAGGGAATGATGTTGTTGAGTTCGTTACCAAACCTTCACTTGGGGTGTTTATCATCTGAATTGCAACTTCCAAGTGTGTCTTTTCTTCAACTTGCTTGTCTTCTTCTTAAGTTGTGACGTTCACTGGATCGGTATTTGTTGTTTTGTCATCAACTTGAATTCCTACATTTGATGCTTTCTTCTCGATAAGTTGTTGTACCTTGTTTTCTAATGACTTCTTATGTTTCTTAAGTTTCTTAGTTTGCATCAATAATTTTTCACTATGGTTTTTAAGTGGAGAAACTTCATTTTTGTTAGCAATGATCTTGTCAATTTCATTTTGCATATTTTGTAATGCTTTTTTATTTTCTTGAGAAATTACTTTTGAAATATCTGATATATCTTCTGGCATTACTGAATTTGTTTTCAGTGTAACATCTTGGAGTGTTATTTTCTTCTTGTAAAAAAATTTTAGAAACTTTTTCTTCGTATTTAAGATGACAGATCCTACCGTTTCCATCCAGGGTGATCCCAAAATAATGTCACCTTGATTGTTCCATAGGGTGTGAACTGAGAATTGCGATACAAATGTATAATCTTCAATGTTTAACTGTAAATTAGCTATGTCATATTTTTCATTGCCAAAAAAGTCTAATTTTTCAGTTATATTTGATTCCGGGATCACTAGTTGGTTTGCGATTTTAGGTGTTATATAATTTGCATCTTTTGGCAGAGAAATAGAAATAATAACATCTTGTCCTGCGAGATTTCCTTTAATATTAAATAATGCTTTACTGTCTCTGGGTAAGGTTTCTGGGAATCTTGTGGCTTTAATTTTTGTATTAGACTCCATTTTTTGCTTCTTAAATATTAAATACTTTTTAATTCACTTTTTTTTTTAAATAAATCTTTTTTTCTATATATATTTTCCAAATATTCTTCTCTTTTAAATAACCTTGACTCTATTAATTTCCTCTTTTCTTTTTATTTAATATATAATTTATTTTCCTTAAATATTTCTCTTTAACACTTTTCAACTACTCTTTTTTTTTAATATCTTATAAAATTTCCAATCACTTTTTATTACCCTTATGGTATATATATTGCATTTAACTTTATATTTAACTAAATAACTAACTTTATATAAGTTGGTACTCTTATATATATATTTTTTATAACTTTAAGAATCTTTGCCTTTTTCCTTTTAATTATTTCTACGCCCTCTTTTAACCTTCTAACCTTCTTCTTGATAATGAGTGCTTCAACTCTAAATAATTTTTTTTTAATGAGCTTCAAAAATAAAATCAACCTATCAGGGAGATTTGGATAACAATTTTTAATTGTATATATATATATATATATATATATGTTATTTTTTTCGTTAAATCTTCACAGCGTCTTCCCTAATGTCCTCTTGTCAACTCAGTGAAATAATATATTGATAGACATTTATTTTGCTTTTTGTAATTTTAATGCTTCAACATTAAACGAAAGTTTAAGAAGAACGTGACTGTACGGCGTGGGGTATGACTGATGGTTTATACGACATAAATTATTTTATGTGGCAATATGATTTCTAATACAGTAATGGCTTGATTGTATTGGAGGGTGAATGGCATCAATTGATGGGAGGGTACTGATGTGCGGTGTTGAAGGGAGAGGCGGCAACACTTGTTGTGGTGACTGGCGGTGGTGCTGTGGAAGGAACGTGACCAAATAGTGACAGCGGGGAGGTGACTAAATTTTGTAGCGATTTATTTTTTTAAATATATAGTTTCTATATGGTTATGATAGTGGTAGTGGTGAGATGGTCAAGAGTGGCGCAGCGGGGGATGGGCGTGAGCAAGGTGCGGAAGTGGCCAACCGGTGTTGGCTCAGGTGTCGAGTGTCGGCAGCGTTAGCTGGAATGTCAGCATTCAGTGGTATTGCGGTCGGGTTGTAAGTAGGCAATTTTTTTCTAATTTTTATGTCTTTTTTTCTAAAGTTTTATTTTTTTTCTTTCTTTTAAATATATATTGACTTCTTCTTTTCTTTTTTTTAATAATTTTTGTAAATGGCGATTTTGAGAAACTCTAAATTCTTGTAGCGAAACGCTGCAACAACAATGAAGTTGACGAATTTCGATGGCCAAAGACCTGGATCGGAGAACAATCTCTGTGCAGCAGTGAAGCAGCCAAAGGATCGAATTGCTCTGATACCAAATGAAGCGAACAAAGTTCCTTCTATAAATTAATTACTCCAGAAGACTTGAAATATAAAGTTATCCACGAGGATACAAATATTATATATTAAATATGAATAAGAATATTTTACAATGAGAATGAGAGGCTTGCTTATATATCAAGCAAGTGTCTTTTCATGGAGAGTCATGTCTCATTTAGACATGACTCTTCAGCCTAATTACTAATTAACTAATAATTATTTATGGTTATTATCATTTACATTATTTTACATTATATCCTATATATTTATTTATAACATAAAAGTCAAGAGTGAAGTATTTAACATGTTTTTGGCCTTTAAGGCCTTTGTTGAAAAACAATCTGGACATCAAATTCTTAAGCTAAGATCTAATAATGGAAGAGAATATGTTAACAACATATTCATCAACTTTTGCACTGAGAATGGAATTCAAATGCAACATACTGTTTCATATACTCCACAACAAAATGGTGTAGCTGAAAGGAAGAATCACGCCTTAAAGGAAATGGCTAATTGTATGCTTCAATCTAAAGGACTTAGTCTTAATTTTTGGGCAGAAGCAATTAACTGTGCAAATTACATAGTAAATCACACTCCTATTAAGGTTTTAAAGAATATCACTCCAGAAGAAGCATGGAGCTCAATTAAACCAGATGTAAGTCACTTTCGTGTTTTTGGAAGTGAAACATGGGCCCATATTAACTGTGCAAATTACATAGTAAATCACACTCCTACTAAGGTTTTAAAGAATATCACTCCAGAATAAGCATGGAGCTTAATTAAATCAGAAGTAAGTCACTTTCATGTTTTTGGAAGTGAAGCATGGGCCCATATCCCAGATGAGAAACATAAAGCTTTAGAACCTAAGAGTGAAAAATGTATTTTTGTTGGATATTCTGAAGATGTCAAAGGAGATAGACCTATTCCACTTAAGTCCAAAAATGTTATCATTAGAAGAGATGGAAAGTTTGCTGAAAATATATCGGCCTACGAGCCTAGTTCAGCGGATGTGCCGCCTCTCTCTATCCCTTCTACTTCTGAAAATATTTCTTTTTTAGATGATGACAGCGAGGATGACAATCCTCCCCCACCTTCTCAGGATCCTCCTTCAGCTCCTCAGCTTCCAAAATGGGTTCGTGCTACTTGGGATGCAGCAGGTGCTCTTGCCGATGATCCTATAGATCAGCGACGTACATGTTCTCAATTCGATAGAGCCTCTTCTTTACTGGCTCAAGCTTCAATGAATTATGATCCTGACACCTTTGCAGAAGCTTCAGGCCATTCAGATTGGGACACAACTATGAATGAAGAATATCGTTCATTATTGGCAAATGATACATGGGATCTTGTTCCTCTTCCAAAGGGATGAAAACTTGTTAAATGCAAATGGGTTTACAGAACCAAGTATGGACCAGATGGAAAAGTTGATAAACATAAAGCTTGTCTTGTTGCTAAGGGTTTTTCACAAGTTGAAGGCATTGACTATATTGAAACCTTCTCCCCTGTTGCCAAAATGAACTCTATCCGCCTTTGTTTTTTCCCTTGCTGTATCTTGCAAATGGAAATTCCATTAGATGGATGTTAAATCCGCCTTCTCTCATAGGGACTTGCATGAAGAAATCTATATGGAACAACCAACTGGCTTTATACAAACAGACTCCAGCTTTGTATGTCGGCTTAAGAAATCCCTTTATGGTCTCAAGCAAGCCCCTCGGGCTTGGTATTCCAAAAGGGATAGCTTTCTTTTAGAAACTGGCTTTTCTAGGTGTCATTCTGATAATATTGTCTACACCAAGAGAGTGGGGAAGTCTCTTATCATTCTTGTTCTTTATGTTGATGATCTTATCCTTACTGGTAGTGATCCCAACCTTATAAACCATGTGAAGTCCAGCGTTAAAAAGAAGTTTGAAATGACAGACTTAGGACACTTGCATTATTTTCTTGGTCTTCAAGTCTTGCAATCCAAGGAAGGTATTTCCCTTTCCCAGTCCAAGTATGCCTGTGATCTTCTATGCCATTTTCACATGGAACACTGTAAGCCAACCCCTTCTCCCTTTCAGTCTGGAGCCAAACTTTCAGTCACTTGTACTTCCCTTGAAGTTGATGCTACCTTATACCGTCAACTTGTAGGAAAACTTTTGTATCTGACCCATACTTGTCTTGACCTTTCCTTTGCTATTGGCCTTCTTGCTTGGTTTATGCAAAACCCACATGAAAGTCATTTGAAAGCAGCTAAAAGAATACTTCGTTATGTTCGAGGTACAATTTAGTTTGGGCTGGTGACCTTGATGATTGGAAGTCTACTGCAGGTTATGTGTTCACTCTTGGTTCAGAACCTATTACATGGGCTTGCAAGAAACAAAGTGCCATTTCTCTTTCTTTAGCAGAAGCAGAGTATCGTGGAGCCGTAGAAGCTAGTAAGGAAGCCCTGTGGCTTCGTCAGATCTTGTCAGAGTTTGGCTTTCTGCAGCAGTATCTGACTACACTTTGGTGTGATAATCAAGGTGCCATTCAAGTATGCAAAGATCCAGTCCAACATCAACACAACAAACACATTGAACTGCACATGCACTTCATCAGAAAGCTCATTCATGACCATGTTCTTGGAGTGAAATATTGTTCAACAAGTGATCAAGTTGCAAACATCTTTACAAAGGCTCTCACAAAGGCGAAGTTTACTAAACTTCGATTTATGGTTGGAGTTCAGGAAGTTGTCACTAACGGGGGATAGACTCTAATGCCTCCTTTCTTCTCCTATTGTGTCATATTTGTACATCCTTCAATCCCATCCCAAGTTGTTCTTAAGGAGGGATGTTAGGATATTCCGACACATAGGAAATAGTTAAGTATAACTTGGTCTAGTGTAGAGTTAGGTAAAGTGTGTTTCTTTACTATGTACTTTTGTAACTTACAATCTGATGGTCACGATATGTTCTAGGCATGAAGTGATCTGACAGTTCATTCTCTCCTCGGTATTACCGACACTTGATCCGTGGCTTAACACCCAATTGGTTCATGATCTCTATTTAAAGAGCATGGAAGGTCATTTGTAGGGTAACCGTTAATGAGAGAAGCTTATGTAAATTTTCATTCTTTTATTAATAAATAGCTTGAAGTGGCCATGTTGGCTCAGGCCGTGCATTGTTTCCCTCTTTGAGGATTTTAACCACGTCAGGAACGCTGGTGTATTGATCTGTGATCTGTTTGTGAGCAGTGTCCTTTGGTGTTCTGTCTAAGGAACTTACCCTGTAAATTTCTACAAGTACATCCCTTATTTTCGTGAAAGGGATAGCGTTAGATCGATGTGTCCGTGCCGTCCAACTATCATCATTAGCTTGATCATCATGTTATAATGTAAACCTATTCTGCATGTATATGATGTAAATAATATCAATAGATTCATGTCATGTATGTAATTTCCTAGGTAAACCTACTTTTCTGGTGACGATTTACATTCCGGAAGGTTTTTTGTCTCACCGATCCATTCTCGGATGGTCGGCAAAGTTTTCGTTCAGTCTTACCCCAAAGCCTTGGATTTTGTCACTGGGATCTTAGATGAGTCCTAGTGTTCTAGATTGAGTCTCTGTAAACGTGATTTGGAATAATCCTAACTATTTGGTTAGGTTATTTTATTACAAATTACTTGGTCTGTTGGATTATATTTGTGTTGCAGAAATGGGTAGTCTGTGAGGGTCTATTACAAATGGGTTTTCCCCTTGTGATGTAAAAAAATATTAAAATCATGATGTAAAGTGTCTTGAGGGTTGGAAGAATAATTTATCCCCTCATAGGTTAATTAATTAAATTTTCTGGCAAAAAATTTATTAAAATCCTAAGCCATAAATTTAATTAATTTTAGGTCGTAGGTAAATTTAAATTCTCCAAAGGAAAAATTTGTTAGTCCTTAAAAATTAAATTTTAAGAGGTCCAGGGATTAAGGTAAATTAATTATTTTGAAAAGTTTTAAACTTTTGATCCTTGGGGTTAAGTCAAAGTCAAAATTTTGGGGAAATTTATTCAAAAATTTAATTTTTGAATTAATTAAAATCCATTTAATTGAAAATTTCGAATTTCCCCAAATATGCAAATATTTTGATGGATGAGATTAAAAGAAATTTTAATCCTCATCAACGGTCGAGATTGCTTTGACGAAGATCACTTGAACTAGTCGTTGGAGGATTTATATTTAAATATGATGTGATATTCCTAATTAGCTATGGCTAATTGGAATATTCGATTTTGTTCAATTTTGCAGACACATGGAGAGACTGGCGCAGGAGGGAAGAACACGTGGCAAGAGGAGAAGAACGCAGGAGGAGGTGAGCCTAGGGATTGTGAGAGGTAGAAGCTATAAAATAGAAAAGAGCCCCCTCATTTTGGGTCATTCAGTTATGTGCATTTTGAGCTAGTCGTTTCGACTTCTGAGCATGCTGGCTGTTTCGCTGGTCTGCAGCACTGTTAAGTGCATTGAGTGTCTTCGTTCGGAGATCTCACCCTTAGCCCCGGGGGACTTCGAATGCCTGCTCGGGCAAGGTATTTCTATCGGTATTTCAGCAGTAGTTTTATC
This sequence comes from Pinus tabuliformis, assembly GCA_031772625.1. Lineage (NCBI taxonomy): Eukaryota > Viridiplantae > Streptophyta > Pinopsida > Pinales > Pinaceae > Pinus > Pinus tabuliformis. The sequence continues at coordinate 94,485,277 of CM062805.1, read as the reverse complement.
AGTGTTTCAGCAGCAGTTTCATCAGCATTTTGGAGGACTGCGCAACACTTGGAGAGGGACGCAGTTCTTTTTTGTAGTAGTGCTGGATTGGGGTTTGCAGGTGGAGTTATGCGGGGAGATTGAGTAGGGGTCCAGCTCTTGTCTCATTGGAGGATTTTAGCAGGGTTTTAGGCAGTGTTTCAGGCAGAGTTTAGAGGGATTTCTTCAGTGGCAGCGCAGGGCATTGAGGAACTCCGCAGAACCCTAAGAGGGTGTTTTTCGGGGGTCGGCCATCCCAGGAAAGCTTTCTGGGTTTTTCAGGGTTTCTTGAGTAGAGCCCGAATCCAAAGTTTCAGCTTTTTCCGAGGAGGGGAGCAACCCCAAATCATCATTTGTTTCCTAGCAGCAGCAGTAACATCCACACAGAGAGGCATTCTTGTCATTCTGAGAGTATTTCTTCACTTGCCTTGTGCAAGTCGAGGTGCCATCTGTCTAATCACCTCTTGTACTCATTTTATTGCTCAGTATAATAAAATGGCTTAGCATTTCTCGCTGCATTTCTTGTATCTGCTTATATTTCCAGTTTACATTATTATATGCTGTTCCACTGTTATTTTATCACTTCTGGGTTATTATATCATTTGCACATATTTGGTTGGAGTTTTTGCTGGGGTTTGAGGAATAATCTGGGTTAGGGATATTACGGCGGTATCAGAGCATAGATCTGGCTTAGCTTGTGTAGCTAGCAATCTATGACACCAGGGGAAAAACCCTACATTTGTTATAGAGGTAGGAGGTACAGAGACACTGGACGTAGGTTGGAGAATACCTACGGGGAGGGAGACTGTGTTCCTGTGGTGGACGCAAAACAGGTGGAGCCTGTGGTAGGTGCAGCACAGAGAGAGCCAGTAGTGGACGCAGAACAGATGGCCGACGAGGACAGGAAGAGATTTGCGGATATGCTCCTCAAATCAGTGCAAGATCTGTCGAGGCAGATTGAGGTGATGGGGCAGAGATTCATGGCAGTTGAGGCCAGACAGCGTGAGAGCCCACGAGTTTTTCAGATTGGTGAGGGATCAGGTGCATCCCAGCACTTGCCAGAGCAGTGTGATATTGCACAACAGGTGGCCTCACATGCCCCTACATGCTCTACCATGCCCACTTTATTAGGAGTAGACACGGGGGCCATAGCCCAGCAGGTGGTAGAGCCCGAACATATGGGCGATTATTTTGCAGAGTACCAGGCCTATGGGCAGGAGTTCGGAAAGCCCTCTCATTAAGAGATTTTGTTAAGCTCCAGCGGGATAGCAGACCCCGCGACCATCACAGAGGGTACTGACATTACCATGATGGCGACACCCACCGTGCAGCGAGTAGATTCCACTTGCCTATGTTTGATGGTTCATCAAACAGTTCGGCAAAGTCTTGGGTGGAGAAGCTGGGCATTTATTTCCAGCTTAACTAGATGTTGGAGGCAGAGGCCATCAAGGTGGCAACATTGCATTTGGATGGCGAGGCCCAGGATTGGTGGTTTCATGGGATGGTTACACTGGGGCACTCCACAGTGACAACATATGTCGAGTTTACCAGGAGACTGATGGAGCAATTTGATCAGAGGGATCCAAAGCAGCATTTCGTTGAGCTGATGAGGCTCAAACAGACAGGGAGCCCAGAGACCTACATTGCAGATTTCTTGAGGGTCTCTGTGATGGTGCCAGACCTACCCATGGCACGGAGGGTCTATATGTATGTTGAGGGGTTAGCAGAGCCACTTCAGGGTCTATTCCAATCCACTAGACCAACCACACTCCAGGACACCATCAACCGGACCTGGGACTTACAGGATGTCTTACCCAGGACCCGGACACCTTATCCCTTGAGATAGACTTTCCAATCTAAGGGGAAGGACGTGAGGATTCCACCTCCAAAGGGGAATTCAGGACGAGTATAGCTTGATGATGATGCCAGGAGGGAGCTGAAGAAGAAGCGATTGTGCTTCACATGTCAGGAGTCGTGGGCACCGGGACATAGATGTGCTACTGGTAAAGCACATTTTGTTGAGGTCTTCTCCAAGAGCAGTGGAGAAGAGGATGACGAGGATGATGGGGAGGCAGGAGATAGCCATGCCATACAGGGACCTTTACCACCTCCACCACCAGCAGCAGGAGGTGCATCATTTGCACCTACCGGAGGGGCCCTTGTAGCATTGAGAGGAGTACCCAAATATCTGACGCTACGCGTACGGGGGACAGTACGTGGCCAGCAAGTATCAGTTTTGGTGGATAGTGGGGCGACCCACAACTTCATCAATGCCTAGATGGTTGAGCGGAGAGGTATACAGACAGAGAGCTTCGATGGGTTTTCAATCTTGGTCCCAGGAGATCAGACCATGATGTGTGCTCGATATGTTCTAGAGCTTTCAGTGACGATGGGCACCTACACGTTGACTGACCACTTTTTTGTGGTCGATATTCTGGACACCAACATGATACTGGGTGTTCAGTGGTTTATCACTCTAGGGAAGGTCACGACAGTTTGGAAGACCCTAGAGATGGATTGGGATGATGAGAAGACAGGGAGGCATGAGAAGATACGGGGACATCACACATATCTGCCTCAGACTGTTTCGACTCATCGGATGGAGGCAGTCTTCCGAAAGGGGGACATAGAGTGGGCAGTGGAGTTGCGTGCATCAGAGGCAGAGACTTCAGGGCAGACGGTACATCCAGAGATACAGTCTATCCTTGATCGGTATGCCATAGTGTTTGGGGACATTCCACCAGGACAACTGTCGGATCGGGGGTTTGAGCACACCATTGAGCTTGAGCAGGGCATACAGGGCATGATCACCATCCCCTATAGGCACCCCAAGGCCTATCGGGATGAGATTGAGTGGGCTATCCAGGAATCGTTGGCTCTTGGGCATATCCGACCGAGCACGAGTCCTTTTGCTTCTTCTATGGTGTTGGTGAAGAAGAAGGACGGTACATTGAGGATGTGCATTGACTATAGGGCCCTGAACTAGAAGACCCTGAAGAACAGGTACCCACATACCCAGGATCGATGAGTTGATGGACGAGTTGAGAGGGGCACGTTTCTTCTTAAAGATTGATTTGAGATCTGGGTACCATCAGATTTGCGTGAGGGAGCAGGGCATTCCCAAGACCGCCTTCAGGTGTCACTATGGGCACTTTGAGTTCTTGGTGATGCCTTTTGGGCTAACCAACGTCCCAGCTACATTTCAGTCCTGCATGAATCACATCTTCCGTAGTCACTTGAGGAAGTTTGTGTTGGTATTCTTTGATGACATTCTCATTTACAACAGGACTTGGGAGGAGCATCTCCAGCACATTGAGACAATATTGCGTATCTTACAGGAGCAGTAGTTCTATGCCAAACTCTCCAAGTGTGAGTTTGGGTTGACAGAGATGTTGTATCTGGGACACATCATAGGGGTGGACAGAGTGAGGGTCCACGAGGAGAAGATTAGGGCCATTAGAGAATGGCCGGAGCCGAGAAATGTGATGGAACTTCGAGGATTCATTGGCATTTGTACTTACTACCGAAAGTTCGTCAAAGGTTTCTTGCAGCTTGCTGCACCCCTGATAGATTTGACGAGGAAGGGGGCATTCAGTTGGTCAGATACAATGCAGCGAGCCTTTGACAGGCTCAAGGAGGTTATGAGCAGCTGTCTCGTGCTTGCGTTGCCAGATTTTACGCAACCTTTTATTTTGGAGTGTGATGCGTCGGGAGAGGGGATCGGCGTAGTATTGATGCAGGGCAGCCACCCTATAGCCTTCGAGAGCTGGAAACTCCTTTCACACAAGAGGTTGTATTCTATATACGACAAGGAGATGCTGACCATCATGCATGCATTGGCTAAGTACCGATAGTATCTAGTGGGTAACAAGTTCAGGGTGAGCATTGATCACAACAGCTTCAAGTTCTTTTTGGAGTAGAAGCAGCTACAGGAGAGGCAGCAGAAGTGGATCAGCAAGATCCAAGCATATGACTTTGACATTGAGTATGTCAAGGGTAAGAACAACGTGGTAGCAGTTGCCCTTTCACGTAGACCAGCCACGTTGTCTCTTATGAGCTCGGATACAGACTGGAGGGCTCGACTCTTAGTAGAGTACTCCAAGGACAGGTTTGCATGTGAGATTTTGGACGAATAGGTGGCAGATGATAGGTACAGGGTGATCGATGAGATCATCTATTACAGGGATCGGATCTTCTTGACTGAGGGGTCTCAGCTCAAGAAGAAGATACTCCAGGCATCACATGACTCACCATTGGCAGGCCATCAGGGGTTTACCAAAACCTACAGGGCCATCAGAGAGAGGTTCTCATGGAAGGGCCTCAAGGAGGACGTACTCCAGCATGTCAGGGAGTGCGATGTTTGCCAGAGGAACAAGGGGGAGATGAGCCATCCCGCGGGATTATTGCAGCCTCTTCCCATTTCGGAGGGGAAATGGGAGAGTATTTCGATGGACTTCATCACAGGGTTGCCCATGGTACAGGGCAAGGATTGTATCTTTGTCGTCATTGATCGACTGACGAAGTATGCACATTTCTTTGCCATATCCGCACATTATACAACAGCACAGGTGGCCGAGCTGTTCTTCAAAGATATCTTCAGGCTACATGGTCTTCCTAAGACCATCGTCAGTGATAGGGACAACCGTTTTATGGGCGGGTTTTGGCAGGAGCTTTTCCGGTTGGTGGGGACGGAGTTGACACCGAGTACCAGTTATCACCCACAGACGGATGGGCAGACAGAGATAGTTAACAAGTGGCTAAAGGGCTACTTGCGTAACTATGTCAGTGGGCAGCAGCGAGCATGGTTGAGGTGGCTACATCTAGGGGAGTACTGCTACAATACTTCACATCACATGGGCATTGGTATGTCACCATTCTATGCCTTATATGGGTATCATCCTTTATCTTTTGCTGACGTGATGTTTGGTGTTGGTGATAGCAAGGCTCCCAGAGCCAAGATTTGGATCCAAGAGAGTTAGGATATTCTCTGAGCTCTCAAGGATAACATGGCTACAACATAGAATCAGCAGAAGCTGTATGCCGATAGGGGTCGGGTGGAGAGACAGTTCGAGGTAGGGGACATGGTCTACCTACGATTGCAACCATATCGACAGTCGTCACTAAAGCAGAAGGGGGCTGAGAAGCTCAAGCCCTGCTTTTATGGGCCGTACAGGGTGATACGTAGGGTTGGATAGGTTGCATATGAGCTGGAGATGCCCCAAGGCAGCAAGATTCATAATGTTTTTCATGTATCATGCCTGAAAAAGGCATTGGGGCAGCAGGTGACAGTGACAAATGAGCTACCACCCATGGATGACGAGGGGCATTTGGTATTGCAGTCAGAGGCTATCATTGATACCAGGGAGAGGCAGCTGCGGATCAAGACGGTCCAGGAATTCTTGGTGAGGTGGAAGAATTTGCTGGATGAGGATGCCACTTGGGAGAGTGAGAGGATCTTGCAGCATCCATCACTTCAGTTGCTTGAGGACAAGCAACATTTTGCCAGGGGACACTGTGATATTCCTAATTAGCTGTGGCTATTTGGAATATTCGATTTTGTTCAATTTTGCCTTCTATAGTTATTTGTAAATAAAAAGTGAGGAAGGGGGACATAACTCACTTTAGAATAAAAAGTCACTTCCTAGGTAGCACAATGTTGTGACTTAAAGGGGAGTCAAGGGGGCCAAAAGGGGACACAGAAATGGAGTCCACGCAGACACATGGAGAGACTGCGCAGGAGGGAAGAACACGTGGCAAGAGGAGAAGCATGCAGGAGGAGGTGAGCCTAGGGATTGTGAGAGGCAAAGGCTATAAAATAGAGAGGAGCCCCCTCATTTTGGATCATTCAGTTATGTGCATTTTGAGCTAGTCGTTTAGACTTCTGAGCACGCTGGCTGTTTAGTTGGTCTGCAGCACTGTTTAGTGCATTGAGTGTCTCCGTTTGGAGATCTCACCCTTAGTCTCGGGGGACTTCGAGTGCCTGCTCGGGCAAGGTATTTCTATCGGTATTTCAGTAGTAGTTTTATCAACATTTCAGCAGCAGTTTCATCAACATTTTGGAGGACTGCGCAACACTTGGAGAGGGACGCAGTTCTTTTTGGTAGTAGTGCTGGATTGGGGTTTGCAGGTGGAGTTATGCGGGGAGATTTGAGTATGGGTCTAGCTCTTGTCTCATTGGAGGATTTTAGCAGGGTTTTAGGCAGTGTTTCAGGCAGAGTTTAGAGGGATTTCTTCAGTGGCAGCACAGGGCATTGAGGAATTGCGCAGAACCCCAAGAGGGTGTTTTTCGAGGGTCGGCCATCCCAGGAAAGCTTTCTTGGTTTTTCTGGGTTTCTTGAGTAGAGTCCGAATCCAGAGTTTCAACTTTTTCTGAGGAGGGGAGCAGCCTCAAATCATCATTTGTTTCCTAGCAGTAGCAACAACATCCACGCAGAGAGGCCATTCTTGTCATTCTGAGAGTATTTCTTCAGTTGCCTTGTGCAAGTCGAGGTGCCATCTGTCTAATCACCTCTTGTACTCATTTTATTGCTCAGTATAATAAATGGCTTAGCATTTCTCGCTGCATTTCTTGTATCTGCTTATATTTCCAGTTTACATTATTATATGCTGTTCTACTATTATTTTATCACTTCTGGGTTATTATATCATTTGCACATACTTGGTTGGAGTTTTTTCTGGGGTTTGAGGAATAATTTGGGTTAGGAATATTACATAAGAAGTCATTTGCCAGGCAATCTATCTAACCTTTGAGTCGTGTACTTAGCAAGAAGCTCGTGTAATCCTTTTTTTCGGATAATAAAGAAAGACTTTGGGGTTAAGTTTTGCTGGTGTTACTCTTCATGGAAATACTGTAAGATGTGTCATTTTCATGCATAAATTTTTTTAGCCATTGATGATAGCTTCTGAAGAGTGATTTGAGTACATGTATCTTGCTTAGTCACTGGGGTTTAAGTGATAATTTAAGTTTTGAATGTAATAGCAGGTATCTCTATTTATTTGAATTTTATTGTCATTTTCTCGCTCTATTTTGATGACTGGACTGAGTTTTGCAGGAGAGTCTTGATGTTAGATCCTCGGGCATTAGGGGAAGTTTTCAGTTGGACCAATCAATTCCCGATCGTGTTTTTTGAGGAGAGCCGAGTAAAATTAATCTCAGGCTTATCATAAGATTTTTTGTTGGTGATACACGAAGAGTTTTGAGTTAGCACCTCCTTAAAATTTAAAAAAAATTAATTTTTATGTGGGAAATTGATAGATCTGGCTGTTCAGAGCCTTAGATTATCAGATATGGGAGCGGAGTTGGACTCATACTCCTCAAATCTGATAGATCTACCATTTTTGTACATAGATTTGTAGATTATTTTTGGTTTTCTGACTTGGGTTTTTCTGGGTTGTAGTTTTATCATCGTATATATCATTTGGGTGTTTTCTTGTTGTTGTGTAGCTACAGATCTGAGGAAAAAATTTGTGTAGAGTCGAGATCTATGCCCTCAAGGGTAAGATCTGGATCTCTGAGGTTTATCAAAATAATTTTCTGGGGACATTATTCAATTTTTTTCGCAGTCTAGGGGTTTAAAGAGTTTTAAATCTGGAAATTTTTATAAGGGTTCTAAAATTCTTAGATCTGGAAATTTTCATGAGGGTTTCAAGGTTAAATCTGAAGCAAGTGGATTCAACATTTTAATTAAGATTTCCTGAAAATTTTCAAAGAGTTTCTGGGCTACCATTTTTGCTGATTGGTTTCTTTGATTAGCTGTGTGGTTTGTTGGGTTCACTGTGCAATTTCGAATTTTTTTAAAACCCCTCTCACTACCCATGCTTGTCTCCATTATCGCTGCTTGGACCTACATTTACCCTCGTCTCGCTCTGCCCATTCTGTCCTCCTTTTTACTGCTAAACCTCCGCTGTCTTTTTCCTCCTGCCGCTCCCTCACCTTAGCTTTTCCTTCTCTCTTTCCAGCATTGCCCGAATCCTTTTGTGCGTACTGTCCAGTCCCTCTTTCAATCTGCATCTCCATTCCCATCCGCTGTCCAATCACTGCTGCCATATTGCTGTCGTCATTGCTCAAGTTGCAATCCTGCCCACATCACCATACCTGCCCTCCGCACGTTCTGCTGTCTCCTTCCAGCTCTCCACATGAGCTCCTTCTACGCGGTTCTCTTTTCCTACGATTTCCTCATCAGCGGCTGCCTCATCTCCCTCCTTCGCTTTGCTGTTATCATCGTCCAACTCCCCACTGCCATCGAACTCACCTTCGCAGACTCCTCCTCTGCTGCTCCTCGATCTCCATTACCTCTTCGCCGCCTGACCTGCATTCACAAAAAAACATTCGATTTTTATTTTTATATATGCGTTAGGTTAGGTTAGGTCTTATTTTTATTTAGTTTAGTTAGTTCATTTTTCTTTTCATTGTATATTCGTTGGGGGTTAGGGTTAATATTTTTCATTTGAGATTCGATTTTGATTTTGTTTTTCTATTTTTTTTATTTTTTATTTTTATCTTTTTTGTTTTGATTTCATTTATTTTTGTTTTTTACTTTGATTTTGATTTTCTTTTATTTCACTTTTTTTATGATTTTGATTTTGATTTGATTTATATTTAAAAAACATTAAAAAACCTAAAAGATAAAAAACATAAAAACATTAAAAAATTAAAAAAATCTAAAAAATTAAAAAAATTAACAAAACTATTTTTATTTTTATTTTTATTTTTTTAGTGACTTTGGGATTAAGAATTAAATTAGAAGAGAATTTGTGCTAATATATTAAAAATTTTAATGTGGCCCATGGCCCATTAAAATTTCGATTTATTAACCCTTTTAATTTACTTTTGTCACATTAAAAATTTAATCTCTTCATTTTACCACATTAAATAAATTTCTTAAGGAATAATTAAATTGTTCATCTAAAGTTCCTTGGTGTCCTTTTGTGGTAGTATTTCTCTATTGTCAAGTGCGATTAATGTTTCAAAATTTTTATTGGCTATAGGAGAAAGTTAATTAGTTCTAGATGGGATTTAATTGCTAGAACATATTGCAGTCTTGAGCATTCACATTTAATCATTCATGGTCGTCACTATTCATCGCATTTGTAAATTTGCTTTGGATATCTTGTTTCTGTTCAATCTATGGTTAATCGAATACAAAGGAACTGGTGTATAATCATTTATATCTAGTGGTTGTGTCTTGTGTTTAATCTATTCATCTCAGTTGACCAAGATTTGTCCTAAATTCATCTGTTTTTCCATCTTCAAGTCTCTTAGAGCTTGTGTTTCACATACTATTCTCATTTATTCATCTTAGGGACTGCCCCCCTTGGCTTGTCTATGAGAGAGTCTAAATGGAGCGAGTAAGGATTAGGGTGACAACCCTTACTCTAAGTGTTGTCGCGGTTCCTAGACACTTTGTGCATCAACACCATTCATAGTCAAACATCAACATTACTGCTAGCATGCGTCACAAGAACAGAGTCATCTTCATGCATCACAAGAACAACATCACTTAATCATAAGAGAGAGGTCACTGTCATCATAAGGTAAGGTTGGTGTTATCATAAGAGCATACTAGCACGGTCACTGCTACCATAATTATATTGATATCCAAGTCCTAGTGTCATATGACATTAGGTCAATGTTATACATCAACTTGCCAGTGTCTATCACATAATTTGACATGGATCTTGTTCCTTATAGAAACGAGCCACTGTGAGAACTATAGAAGCCATGCAACATAAGATATAAACAATCCAAATCACGACAAAATAATATCAAAGACACTATGCTAATAAAATGCCGCTGTAGTATGATAATGCTGCTGTAATGTAGTTCAATACCATGTGATAATATTATAGTAAATTGAATCACTGTTTCATGCCACAACAGAAATTACACAGGGATAGACTACTCCATGCCACAATAGAAATTTGACGAGTCACAAAGGGATAGTACAAGCCACCACAAAGTTTATACGATGCAAGAATTTGTGCCATAATCCAATCCATACGATCGAGGATAATAAGTGAGTTCAATGTGCCACTGTAGATAGAGAGTTCATGAATATGGACCACTATATGTGATGTGAGGTAAGCATGAGCCTCAAAACTAGTAAAAAGGGTCTTTGTCATTATTGTGAGCCACAAAACTAATAAAAGGGTCTCTGTCATTAGTGCGAGCCACAAAATCAATAGAGAACATCTCACAAAGAAATGCGAGCTCTAATGTGAGCCTCATCATCATAGAGAATATAGCCTCCTTGCATCATAGAGATAGGCCTGTAATAGGGCGCAGAGAGTGCAAGCCTGTAGTGCCACAAAGAATGCATACCTGTAGTGCAAGCCACAAAGCAAGCCACAGAGAATGTTATGTGAGCAACAAAAATGTCATAGACTCGAATCACAAAGATATCGGAAAATAACCTTAGATAGAAGTTCGAAATTACATGCCACAAATGAATGAGTACATATGCCAATAAATAGTTGTTTCAACATTCGAAGGGTATGTCTTCTGGGTAAGCTGATATGAGCCTATTATGAGGCTGACTTATGGAGGGAGATCTCAAATTCGAATTTGAGCAAAAATAATATATTTAATGATTGGTTGCCCATGCAGATTAAAACCAAACCAATTTAATAATTTCCTTCATCCAAATCAAATTCTTCTTTGGGGCTTCTGTTGGGGTAGTTGGGTTTCCCTTTGGGGAAAGTCATCACAAAGCTACCCAAATTTCAACAGGATTTGATAAGTCTTTAATTATCTAGAGTTTGGATGATGTGCTAGTTATTGTTGAAAATCATTGTATGGAATCTAGATGGTTGCATTGTATTGGTGAATTGTAATCTCATTGGTGGATCTTCAAAGTAGTTCTCCCAATTAGCTTTGCTCCCTCACAAAAGTTATAGCTAGGGTTTTGAGACCTAGGGTTTCATTATTCCCTTACTCCTTGCCAAGATTTAGCATATTTTACACTCCCATAGACTCCATCATCCCAAGGACTAGGCATTGGCCTTGGTCACTTTGTTGATCATCCACAAAACTTAACTTAAACCTCATTTTCTCTTTCTAAACCTGATTTTTGTCCTGTCAAGAATAAGTCGCTAGCTAGGGCTAGGGCACGGATTTCAACTAGGGCACAATTTGTTGGCTCAAGGAAGGATTCAACATTGGAAGGAAAGCTGATCGCCTCAAAATCAACTCCTTTTAGTGGCCAATCCATCCATTTTAAGGCTAAAGAATCTTGCCATAGGTAGATTTTTGCCCTAGAAAAGCCCTAGTCTGCCCTAGTTTCCAACTTGGGGCTTCTTGAGGGCTTCTTGTTGCATAGGTTGGAGGTATACATTATTTGGAAGCCTTTTCTTGGCCATGTGAGCCTAGGTGAGTCCTTTTGGCTTGCTGTTTCTCAAGCCCTAGGTCATGCTGTGATTGGAGGATGCGAATTGCCCTATTTTGCTTGCTAAGCCTTGTTCTTAAGTAGTGTTGTCCTTTATAAGCCTATATTGTCACCTTATCCTTTGTACTTAGCATATCCTCTAGGTGAACTACTAAAGGGAAGCATCCCTAGTGGTGAAAGTCCACAAAAGAGGAGGTAGTGGCTGTGGTGACAGTGGGCCACACCTCATATTGTTGTCCCTTGGTCTAGTTTTTGTCTTGTGAATTCCCCTCACAAGACCTGCTAGATTTTGAGGCAACAGGCTGCTCCTCAGGTTCAGTCACTAACTAAAGATTGCTTTGTCTTCATCTTTCCACATGTGATTTGGTTAGCTTGCTCCTTCTGCTGTAGGCATGACTTGCTGTCTCCTCACTCTTCTGCGGGATATACTGTACTTTATTGTTGAGTGCTTTGCCATTCTGGGGTCTAACTCTACTTTTATATTTTATTTGTTACACTATCTCTTGGTTTTTTTCTCTGAGGGAGGAGATGCCCTAGGAATTCCCATTGATTATTTTGGTCATTAGTGAACATTAATGTCATTCCATTTCATGTAAGGTGTTTATATGTGCTTGTTCCTTTTTCTGTCCAAGGTCATCTGTGAAGATATATAAGTTGTATTTGGTTTTGTGGAATAAGTATCTATATCACTGTCCTTGTAATTTCCGTGATTCTTTTTGATAATTTCTCCCCTACATTTCCATGATACTTTCTTCGCATTCTTAGTGGGGTAGTTATATAGTCTAATTGTAACACTTTAAATCAACCATTAGTTTTGTTATTTGTTATATATGCTGAACATCTCTCACTCTTTTGTGGTGTATCCTAGCATCCAATAATGATGGCTCCCTTATTCTCTGTCTTCCTGTCTATCTTTCTGAAAATGCTCCCAAAAATACCATCTTGTTGGTAGGATTAAACTTTGGTACTGAAGCAAAAACTGATCAAGAACCTAAAATATGGCCGAATCCTGAATTTCATGCTGAACAGTGGTGGCCCAAGAATCATCTTTGCCGGGAATAAAATTAATGTGGTTCTTATTGATTTAGGTGGTTTATTTACATCTGCTCTTTGGATTCAGAATAATAAAGTACGTTGTTTAAAATTCTCATCTCTTAGAGGATGTTTTTAACAGTGTTGTTAAAAGCGCGCTTTTTTCCCTAAGCCGATTTAATCGCGCGTTTTATGGGAAAAAAGCGGCTAAAATTTTTTTTGCTGATTTTTTCGAAAAAAGCGCGCTTTTTTCTGAAAAAAGCGCTGGGTTGCCAAGACAGCACGATTTTATAAAAAAAAATTTGGTTTTTCATTTGGTCATTTGGGTTTTTTCATACAATTTTTTTGGAAAGAAACAAATAATTTTTTAGTGGGGCAGCTTAATGATCAATTCTAGGCCCTAGTATGGATATGCTATTCATGGTAATGTTAAATTCTTAAAGTAAAAGTGACATTCTCCTTAATCTTCATTTTCATCCTTTTACTTAAATTTTTAACATTACCATGAAATGACTCAGGATGTTTGAGAGTGGTTCCAGCCTCATTGGATTTCATATGGAGAAAGTAGAATTTTAGATTTCATTTAAAATCCAGCAGACTTATCAGTTTTTCAGGATTTCAGGATTGGGAGATTGTAATGTTTCCAGGTGACACCACCTGCTCGGGCTACCCCTGCCACCAGTAGAGGACGTGGTCTACCTCCTATAGCTCCTACTTCTAGTTCTTCAGCTTCTAGAGCACATCAGACTCCACTGCCATCTCCACCAGCACAGGCACCAGCGTCTATATCTAGAGGGAAAGGGAAAGCTGTGGCATTTTCTCACAAGAGGGGCAGAGGAAATCAATAGGATTAGACCTCATTTTATTGTATATGACATTATGACATGATGAGATACATTATCATATTTTTTGTTGATATTTTGAGGCTGAGTTGGGACTCAGGAGTCAGGACTTACTATTCAGGACATGATTCAATGTTAGGTGTGATTTTAGCGCTAGAAATGATATTAAACATCTTATATATTAGTTTTTTTATCATATTTATGTGTCAATGTATTTATTTTATGTTGTAGATGGTTTAGATATTAAAAAAATTGAAAAAAAAAGAATATTTTTGTACCAAACGCTTTTTTCCGCTTTTTCCGATTTTTTCCGCTTTATTCCCGGCGCCAATTTAATCCCGCTCGCGCTTTTCACAACGTTGGTTTTTAAGCCATGTTTTGAATTCTAGAATATAAAAAATTGGACATTGCTTTTGAAATTTAAAACTAGATGTTTTTCAATGGTTTGCAGTTTTCAATGTAAATAAAGATATGCCTTTCAGACCATTAGGTTTGCCTTGCATTTAAATTACTTTAACTAGGTTGCACGAAGTGCCGAAACATTTCGGAGTTTCCGAAACGGATATGTTTAGAAATGTCACCTCCCAGAAATGGAAATGTCGGCCGAAACATCGTCCAAAACGTCATATATGTTTATATATATAAAAAGAAATTTATAAATAAGTGAATAACACATTATCTTGCAAGAGAAAACAGAATAAGACCCATATTTGACAATTTAGAAGGAAAACCAAGTCTATATTAACTCTCATAGATGATTACATGGTGGTCGAGTTTCGGTTGAGTTTCAGAGTTTCGAGTACGGGTACATCCTGAAATGCCGGGTTCCTAGAAATTTTGTGCAACATAGACTTGTAATCATTGGCAGCTTGATAATGTCCAAACTAGAGATGAAAATGAATTAAATGAGTTGCAGGTATAGCATGTCTTATCTATGTATGGTCCAACTAATATGTACATATTAAGTTCAATCCCTGATATGGAGCTATTTATGAAATTTAGTACTGTACAATGTAATTATGATTCCTAAACTGTTGTGCGTAGTTTTGCTAAGTCATATATTGATCAAGGTTTGTACATATTTCTGCAGGAGAAGCTGAAGCTATTCTAGCAAGGGCTGAAGCAACTGCTAAGGGTATTGGATTGCTTTCAGAAGCTATTCAATCAAATGGTGGAGTAGAGGTTAGTATTTAATTTTTAATGAAATTATACTGCTTGATTTTAGCTGTTCAGCTGAGTAGCTGGCTCTATGCTATTAAGTGTCACCTGGTACTGAGGATTGCCTAAATTGCATTCATGGATTTATTTTGCGAATGAGCTGTTCTAAAGAGAATGTTATTGAAGCCGGTTGAGATACCTGAATATTTTTTCATGTGTTCATTTGCACATGAATTTAAAAGAAACGGATTTTAATATTTTGTAGGTGGCTTCTAGGAGTGTTAAGTTTAGGTATGTTCTATGCTAGAGCAATTTATTTCAATTTTCACAGTTAGCTTAATATCTTTTCCAGATTAGCAATCACATCAGCATTAAAGTAAACTGCAGATAGAACATAAATATAAATCGCAGAAGACAAGCCAAGACAAGAGGACACAAGATGTGGCGCTAGCCAGGGACAAACCCCAATGTGGGGAAACCCTTCGTCAATTCTTCTTATATGATCTTCAATAGTTCAGCAGAGAGAGAGAGAGATAGAGATAGTACATTTACAACAGAAGTCAACACTTTGACTTATCTAGATAAGAGCATAGATCATCTCCTAGGATGATGATACATGAGATCAGTTGAAGACATGCTGCTTCAACTGATTCTCCAAGGTGACTGCTTCACCTATCATAGTGTTGCAGCTTGTCATCACGCTGCACCTCACCGTGCTGCACCATGCTGCACCCATCATCACAATGCTGGACCTCATGCTGCTGCTGTCCCAGTGTTTAGCACTGCTGTACCTAGTGCCACTGCTGCACCATGCTTACTGCTGTCCCAATGTACTTTCTGCACTGTACTTGCTGCTGTCCATGCTTTACCATGCTGCTGCTGTCCATGATTCTTCATGTTTGCAGCTGTCCCTATGTGTCACCAGGCTTGCATCTGTCCCACTTGCAGCTGTCCTTCATGCTGCACCTTCACTGAGTCTCACAGAACTGCTGTACTATGCATCACAACGTTCATCCTAAGATACCAAGGTTGCTTGCTATCGTGCTATGGCCTGCGGCCTAGCACTTAGCAATGCCAATGTGACTGTTTTGAGTTAGGATTGCTGCAATAGTCCTAACGGATTGACCCGCTGCCTACCACAGTTAGCTGTCATCTACAGCTCACCCAAAAACAGATTTCCTTACCTTGATTGCTGTCCAAACAACCTTGATTAGGCTCCTGTAGATTCTTGGCCTAACAGCCCTACACACAGCTCCTACGCAGCCTCCTTTCCCACGCAGTAGTAGCCTCTCTCTGCAGCTCAAATAGAAGTGCCCTAACTGTCTTTAATCCAGCATCTCGGTGCTCTTGAATTGCCTTCAAGATAGGCCTGCGAGGAGCCTCCTTAATCAGCCTAATCTCCAGCTCCTTGTTGCTTTGAGACAGCCCTGTTCTTGGGTCTGTTTGCACCCTCAAACAGCCCTCAAACCAACCTGCATTCCCACAGTAACTCGGTCTCTAATTAGGCCCTCCATGCTGTCCTCACGCTGTCTCTTTTGCTGCGGCTAGGGAATAATATGTTTGCCCAATCCTTGCTGTGACCGTGACCGCATTTTAGGGCAGCGTTAGAGCTGTGTTCTAGGACTGCGGTTAGGGCTTTTGTGGATCTCCATTTAGCTGTGTTCATGACTGCGTTTAAGTGTCTCTTCTTGCTGCATATTAGACAGTGTATTAGGGCATCAAGTGGCTTCTCCATACCAGCGTTAAGGCTGGATTTATGAGCTGTAGTTTAGGGCAGCATAGGTCTCCTTAGAAAACCTTTACAGCTCCACGTCTAGGGCTTCTCCTTGACAGCGTATGAGAAACTGTGTCTCCTCCATGACAGTGTTAGGGTCTAGGGCTTCTTCTAGGGAAGCGTATCATCTTGAGATCTCTCCTCCCACCAAAACCCAAAGACAAGTGGAGAGGAAGAGATCACAAGAGGCGTGTGAAATGACTTGAGAGTCACTTTTATTTATAGTGCTACGTTGAGGATGAGGGGGACAATTTGGTTGCTGGACAAACTTGACGAATTGTCCCATAACACAAATAAATTCATATCTCCATGAATACTTATCGGAATCGGATGATCTTTAGATCAATCGTACACCTCTCGACGAGAGGGATCCAAGAAAAATATCAGCTGCCATAAATAAGATGACTCACATGGAGTTTGGCCTTAGTTGCCAATTTTAACAAGGAGGTTTCCATGAAGATATGTTTATTTTATCATTGGCTAATAACAAAAAGATACAGTCAAGGCTTTCCTTGTATTTAATTCGAGCATTCTTGACGTTCCCATCTATTTACAGTTTCATGTAGGTATGCATTGAAGGGTCACTCTGTTTGAATAGAAGTGAATTTCTAGACATAATCCAGTCATTCTTGCTGTATACTGAGAGCCATACTGCACATGGTGCCATCATCCATCTAGATCAATCATTGCTAACTGACTGAATGCGTAATATTCTTGGTTTGCTTTGATCATGCCAGTGGTATCACTTCGATTATTTGAGGGTTAATTCGTCTATACTTGTTTCTCATGGAGCATGCCAAATAAACAGCTTTATGGATATTAATTATTTGAGATTCTTGTTTCAGTAATTAGTTTGATTAGTTCATTTAGATTTGTCAGGTGGTAAGAGATGTTGGGGATATTTATTTTTGACTTTGTAGAGAGTTGTCTTCTAAGTCTTCAGATATCATTTGGCTATTTATTTAGGTTTGTCTTGTCTTTTCACTTTCATAAATAGAATTTAGTTTTGATATATAGTGTGTCACTGTGTTTTGTATTACATTTGTATACCGGCCTGAAATTATTTGACATTGCCTGACGGATATGATGCACTGAACAGGCTGCGAGTCTGAGAATTGCAGAGCAGTATATTCAAGCATTTAGTATGGTTGCAAAGGAGGTATATGCTACATACACTGAACTGAATGGAAGTACAATACAAATGATTATTAAGCAAACAGATAGGATGTAGTAGCAGAACTTTCGGCCTTGGGAAGTTCTAAAATTGAAAATGAAAGATTGAATAGTTAGCTAGCCACAAAGTGAAAAGGTAATTGATAAAGCAGCGGATATTATCTGATAATCTGGGTTGTACCTGACATCATGCTTATGGTTTTTATAGGGAACAACAATGCTGCTTCCAAGTAATGTTTCAAATCCTGCAAGTATGATGGGACAGGCACTATCCATATACAAAAGTTTAATTGGACAAAAAGATGGGAGTGGAAAGGAAGCTGTAGTGCCAACAGTCCAAAAGAGGAGCAGGTATCAAAAAGATGATGGCTCTGCAAATCAACATGCTACCGAGGAAGATTCTGCTAGTTCTGTGCATGGTGCAAGCATGGATGATTCAAGATCTGGTGGCAATCCAAATTTATTGCCTCCTGCAAGAGGTTTTAGTCTTCAGAGTCCTCCGGAGTGATTCAAGGAAGCATGGATGATCGAAGGACCTGGTGGTGATCTCAATTTCTTGCCTCGTGTGAGAGGTTTTAGTCTTCAGAGTCCTCCAGAGTGATTGGATTTATCTGATCTGGGCAATTCTTTTGTGTATCTTCACAGATGCCTATTAGATGGCTGCACCATGTCCTTTATGTACTAGTTTTAGTATTCGATATATTTTTCCCATTCTACTTGCAATGCGATGAGTAATTCTGCAATTTAAATATTTCACACCTGCTGTCATGGTTTGAGGGCATCGTATTTTTTAGCCTTCCAATCAAATATTGGAGAAGCTTATTGCAGAAAATTTGAACTTTCCTAGTTGGCAGTTTCCATGATGTTCACATTGACACATGATTTTCTTTTTAAGAAGTTAATAAATATATGAATCAATTGATCCCCCCCCTGCCAGAATATCTGGATGGAGGCTGGGTCAACCACCAGTGACAATAGCGACTGGTAATCCAATGGGGCTCAACCGGATGAGAACTGGAGACCTCAAGGCGAACATTGCCTTGAAACAGTGCATTTGGACTCATTCTCTCACTTTACTATAAATATATGAATCATTTGTGTAAAGTGTATTGGATAATAATCCCTCTATTTATTATTTGATAATTGTAGTAGTTGAATTTAGTTAACGCATTCACATTTTACTTTTGGAAATTGATTCCTCTATTTATTATTCGTTTATTGCAGTAGTTGAATATAGTTGATGCATTAACATTTTCACTTGAAGTAAATTGTCACTTACTTCAGAATCTGAACAAAATTTCAACTTGCTTTAGATAGATTTAAAGAAAGAAAATCACATCTAAAGGCCCCTGGAATGAGGGGTAGAGAATGAAGCATAACACTCAGAAGGTCGTTATGTAGATGATTTAGTCTTACTTTCAACAGTATGCAAAACATGCCCAAATCAGGTGTATTTAAGATAATAACATGACCAGATCTGCCATTTTACAATATAGGTCAAATAACAAAACATTTGAATAATGGAGAGTAGGTAGGAGAACATAGCCTTTCAAATGTAGTATCGAGAAATAACAGGTAAGGCTCGAAGATCAAAGATGAAGAGGATGGCAATAAAGGGGTAGATCTGAGAATATTTGGAAACTATGATAATTGAAATTCAGAGAATTTGATACCTCTTAGCAATCAGCTACCACGACCTAAAGGGCATTCTGTGAAAGCTTTGGAATTGAAGATCCAATTACAGCCCAGCACCAAACCAATTCGTCCAAGTTCATGCAAACTAAACATAAAATGGGAGATCAGCGATAGGGAAGAAATACATACTCTAGTAAATGCAAAGTGCTACCTCCAAATTTGCACTACAAATGTTACAACCATCAACAAAGTGCAAACCTAGGGGCACTTAGGAAGATTGCCCAGTGTCACCTCAACAATACACCTCAACAATACTTTCTCTTTTTAGGTTGGAATTTTTTTGGCACAAGGGGGAAATCCATATAAAATAAATGTTTTGATATTTTTAGAATTAGATTGATGGTGTAATTCTCAAAGAATAGTGCCTATCCAATTGGGCTATGGAGTTGGGGAAGATTTAGAACAAGACAGTTTAAATATGACATAGATGTGATTTAGTCATCATAGATGTGCCATAACTAATTAAAATAGATTTTCAGAATATGCAAGAATAAAGTGAGAGCCTTTAAATAAGATGCACTGTCACAACCATACAATTAAAACCAACAATAATGTGCAATCAGTAAATAAAGAAGGCAGCAATAAGATGCACTGTCACAACCATACAATTAAAACCAACAATAATGTGCAATCAGTAAATATAAGAAGGCAGCAATAATCTCGTCAAACAATATAAATGATAATAGAAAAATCCTTCAATAATTCATGACTACATCAAGTATTAGGGATGGTTTAACTTGTTCAACCCCAATCTTTTCTTTTTTGGCAAATCTGTCCTCTTGCCAATACTATTTCAATAGTGAACTAGACAATTTTGCAAGACACTAGTGAAAATAATAAAAAGACGAAGAGACCTAAATTTGAACAAATGTCCTTCCAATTCCGCCCAGGCCCAAAATATATTCAACAAAGTGCTTGGAAGGGGGTTCCCTATTTTTCAACCATTCCTTAGCAAATGAGAGTAAGTTTTCTTTTAGGTGTTTTCTACGGAGGCCAAAATTTCACATGGATGACAAATTTCTCGTTATAATCCGGCGAGAAAATTTTCAAAAAATATGACTGCTGGAGTGTTTGAATCGGTTTTGTGATGGTGGAAATGGATTCAACACCATCAAGAACCCGACACCAAAAATCCTTATGCTTGCCAATTGTAACCTAGATTTCCAAAAAATTCAGCTAGTTTCTGTCAAAAATTTGTCGGAATTTCCATTATTTTCCGAGTGAAATTTTCGACTTGTTAGACAACTTTTTTCTTTTATAGCTTTCCTTTCAACCATTTCAATTAAATATTATTTCCTTAGAATGTCCTAAAATCCTCCATATTGCCACATTCCATCTTTCTATTTTATGAGATTCCCTCGAAACATGCATTTATTTTTCATTTGAGGGTTTGATCATGTTAACAATGCCACGGTATTTTCTCATATGAAGAGTGTTGAATTTTGTAGCTATGGTCGGTTTTCATAATGTTTCATTTGTACTTGTAATGATGAAATATAAATTATATTTGTAAAAGAAAAATTATTTGAAGCATGTTCTTCATGCTTGCAAGAAAAATAAAATATTTATTGATTTTATATTCAAAATAAAATTTTATAAGGCATGTTCTTCATGACCTTATCAAGAGTGGGAAAATGAAAATTAAATTTGCATTCTAGACACCACAAGATGCCCAAGTTGGCCTCCCAGTGATGAAGTCAGCCCTACCCAAGAGACACCTATTCGACCCCTTCCAACGTGTATATATAGAGACCATTTGATCTACACTCCAAGACAATTCACATTTCTCATCAATCAAGTATATTTCTGATTTGGTATAGCGAAGGAGGACGAGGAAGAAGGTTGAGTTGAAGAAGAAGTCGAGTTCAAGAAGAAGTCTCCTCGCATGTGTGTTCTTTTGCTGCCCTCACATGTGTGCTATTGAAGGTTTGAAATGCTTGTGGTAAAGTCTAGTCACGAGTTCAAAATTCCGAGATAAAAGAAAGGCCAAAATTCAACCCTATGTTGAGAAACCAAGTGTAGTGTACAGATTGGGCTTAGTTCATCTTACTTGATAATTACTTGTGAATGTTAGATTTTCATTTATTATTTGTTATGTTTTATTCATCAATCAATTATGCAAATGTTCAATTTTCTGTTCAAGTTTCTAGGAAAATAAAGAGACGAGACACCAAAATTACGTTGCAAGCCAGGGCCAAACCCCACAAGGGGAAAACCCAACAATCCTTCTCTTACAGAATCAGATCAAAATGAGATATTCAAGGCCAAGACCATGACCAAAGTTCCCACCAAAATGTCAAATCCAACTCTCCTCCAAGTCACCTTCAAGAGTCAAAGTCAACATAGGTCAAATATGGACTTTTGTTCAAAGTCTTGAAATTTTGGGCCTACAGTAGCACAAAAAAATTTCAGCCTTCAAGTCTGAAATTCGATCAAGCAAACAAATATTTTTCTCTCTTTTGACTTCTTTTCTTTCCCTTGACTTCAACTCCTTATTCTCCTTTGTTTGATTCGAAAGATGTTTGTTTTTTTGTGTGTGTATGAATTGACCCCAAGATAGGTCGAACTATCTTCCATATATATTTGTCCAGGAGGGTCGAATGGGTACCACTGTGGAGGGCCAGGCCGACTTGCTCATTTGGTGGTTTTTGACTCAAATAAAAATCGAAATTCCTTTTTCTTACAAATGTCCAAATGAGACATGACTCAAATACATTTTCTTTTGACTCATAATAATTTCTTTTTGACTCTTTTTTAACTCTAAGCATGAAGAACGTGCTTTGACAAAAAAATAAATATAATAATAATGACTATAATAAATATATCAATGATAGATTTACATTATATTATGAAGATCGACTCTAGTTACATCTTTAACTCTCCCTCTTAACTAGGGAAGTATTCATAATGAATCGATAAGACTATCTCAAGTTAAAATATTCATATAGTAAAGGATTTGGATTGATAAACATTAATGATGATAACATCATCATAACAAACATTGTCAAAATACCAAGGCCTTGACAAGTAAACTCTATCTCTCCACTAGATTAGAGCACAATGTTGGAAGGCATTTAATAGGACACCAACGCTTCTCACGGCACAAACCCCATCTAAGTGTTACTAAGGTATGCCCTCATAGGACCATTTCCTTCTAATCCAAGGAAAAGTTTGTCCTCCAGACCATTCTTTATCCAAGTCCTTGTACTTGACTTACGACTATTAGTCTTGGTCATAGTACATGACTCAAGAATGTTCGTCCAAGATGTTTATCCAATCCACCATTCTTCCTACCCGTGTTCATGCACTAGGCTTACAATTGTTAGTCCCATCCATAGTACATGACACATGGAGAACACTGTGTCCATCCTTACTCCCTCTCAATTTGGGAGGAGATAACCACAAGCCCAAGCTTGTGTCAAAAATACTCATCCTATCCCTTAGGAAGGAACTTCATCAATGCATCAGCTACTTGTTTGTCTTGTGGAGATCCATTGTAGCTTCTCGTCTCTTATATGCTTCACAACATAACGAGCTTCGACCTTCTTGGTTTTCTAATAATATTCATATCGAATCCAACATGTCATCAAATAGTCTATCACAACATTTTATGGTTCCAAACTGCTTTACATTTGATTGCACAAACTTCCATATCATCTTCCTTCATAGTGCCACAAATCTTGCTTCATGCTCTTCCAAGAAACCATACAAATTCCTATTGGACATTGGATAAACCAACGCTCCCCGTGTGTTTCACGACATAGACTAATCGCCTCTCATGGATCCTTATCTCTGGCAATGCGATCATTGACTAACACCTGCGGGTTTTGGTCTAATGACAATCGTGATTCCCAACAAGTGTTATAAGAGCGCATGTCACGAGTTCGATACTCACCCGACTCATGTTGGGGGAAAGATTATTTGACATTGGATAAACCAACACTCCCTATGTATTTTGCGACATGGACTAACCACCTCTCGTGGATCCTTATCTCTGGCGATGCGATCGTTGACTAACACCTGCAGGTTTTGGTCTAACAACAATCATGATTCCCAATAGTTTTGAACCATAAGTAATGTTGAGAAATCTAGGGAAGCTTAGTTAGGGAATTTAAATTTGATCTCTTTAACTTTGATAGATACTTGTGATCTTATTAACTACTTCTTCTTCTTCTTATTATTTATTTGATCATCAAACAACTACCAAAACATGAAAACAAATAGACACCAAACGTAGGCACTCAGCCAAGGAAAAACCCCTATTCATCTATAATTGATGTGGATATTCCACTGGATAGTTTGTCACGATAGATCTAATAATAATATATTAAAATTATGAATTTCTACACTTAACAATTTTATTAAAACTATAGATTTGTAAATCTAACTGTAATTAGTGCATACATGAGAATGGAAATTATGCAGAAAAGTAGAGAACAAAAAAATAAACTCACACACACATAAGACATAAGATATGCTATGGGAAACCCTTTCGGGAGAAAACCAAGTTAGAAGGCGAGGCCTCTTCGCTCTCTTTCTCTATCTAGAAAATAATATTATAGGTACAAAGAAGTAATGCTTGTGGCCCGTGGGCTGCTACAGTGCACAAATCCTCTCTGTGTGCTCTACCTCCTATCTCTCCTGGATATTTTTGCTCAACTATGGAACACAATGCTCTCGAAGGAATGGAATGTCCCTTCCTCCTAGTGGCCCAGTTATAACACAACTTGATAGCCTACTAGTGGTTAAGTTTGACTACATCCACTCTTAACTAGAGTTACAATATAGACTCTTCTAGAGTCTTTTATATCACAAACACATGGCTAGCCCCTTTTCCATGAAGAATGGGGGTTGACGCAACATTCTCTCGAACCATGGTGGTGAAAACAGGGAGGTCAACTTATGAGTGACATAGCTTTTGTATACGGACTCTGATTGACGCGTTTCTTGCATTGTTGGAAATATCTCTGTGTGTAGAACATGAAAAGGTGTGTGCAAAACCGACAAAGTTTCCCCCCCAAAAAACGTTGTTTGATGTGTCAAAATGATCCTGGAAGGTTTCAGATGCCCATTTTGCCAAACTAGGTCCCATCGGTAAAAATGGTCCCATGAACCGATTCCTTCACTTTTTCCACTCTGAATGCATCGAGATGGATGACAAACAAAACAATGATCCAATATGGATCACACCTCCCCATTTTGGGAGGATTTTGGTCCCAAAAAGCTTTTATTGAATGAGGAGAGGAAATTTTCCCTCCACCTTTTCTCGGGTGTACCATGTAGCTTTGTTTGGAAGTTGTCCCTTCAACCTAATCTACCAAAGGTCATGCTATCATTGTCTTGTAGTTCTAGACCTCTTCTGCAAAACAATATCTTCTGTCAACTCTGCCTGAGCATCTGGTGCAAAATCCTCTACAGTGGGCAGGACATGTTCCTCTTCTTGACCTAGCATGGAAGGCTCATAGAGTTTCAAATTCTCTACATTCGCAATTGAGTAAATGCGCATATATGGTGATAAACTGAGTAGATATGAATTATCACCCACGTTTTCTATTATTTCAAAGGGACCATAACTTAGAGCCTTGACTTTCTTACTAGGCACTTGCAACCTCTCTTTGTTCAACTGTAGACATAACATGTCTCCTACCTTGAACAATTTCTTTGTTTTGTGTTGATCATGTCTTGCTTTATACTTCTCTGGCGACTTCTGTAGTGTCTCTTGTACCTATAGATGGATCTCTCTGATCTTCTCTATAAAATTTTCAGCCCTCAAAGCATCTCTTGTAAGATTTTCCCTCACTCCCTTGTTGCCCATATGCAATATCCAAAGGTGAAGGTAGCAAATATCAAAAACAAGTCTCAAATGGGGACTTTCTTGTAGAAGTGTGGACTGCTCTACTGTAAGAATGTTGTATATATAGCATATTTTCATCCTAGGTATTCAGATGCTTCTGATTTTATCCCCTAAGAAGCTGCACCAAAGTCTTGTTGACTACTTCTGTTTGCCCATCTGTCTGTGGATGGAATGTTGTAGATCTCTTCAACTTTGTGTCCATATTCTCCCATAATGTAGTTTAGAATGCATTGAAAATATTCTATCCTTTGAAATGATGCTCCTTGGTATCCCAAAGTGCACCCTAACTTGTATGAAGAACAAGTTTGTTGCTTCTTGTTCATTGATGGTCTTTTTATAGGGCATCAAAACACACATCTTGCTGACCCTTTCAACTACCACAAACAAGTAGTCATGTCCCTTCCTGGTTGTCGATAAACCTCCCACAAATTCCATGGAAATGTTTTCCCAAGGACGAGTAGGTATAGGTAAGGGATGATACAGACCATGTTTCCTATTACTAGGCTTGCTGGGAGAACAAAACATGCATCTTCTTATGAGCGTAGCTACTTGCTCTTGCATCTTGGGCCAAAACACATACTACTGCAAGTTAGCCATGGTCTTCCCTACACCAAAGTTCCCTCTACCTTGGAGGTGTGAGCCTCTCTAATCAACTGCAGTCGCTCACCTTTAGGAACACAAATATTATCCAGACTGAGTAACCCATCCTGGAGTTGGTAGTCAACATTGTTGTTGACATTGTGCACATGACTCTGACTCTGCAATTGTTGATATGCTTGCTTGAAGTCCTCATCCTATGAATATGCCTCTCTATATGCATCATGGGTGAATGGTTCCATGTGCATAAGAGTCCACAAAGTTGTGATCTTTGATGTGGGTGGCGTTGAAAGCATGTCGACCAATTTGTTTGTGCCCCCCTTCTTATATTTTATCACCAAATGAAATTGTTGTATAAACCCCATTGACTTGTAATGTATGGTTTATTGTAACTTACTTTGGGCCTGCAAGTACTGTAACGACTGGTGATTTATGTGGATTATTCTCTCATTTCCAATCAGATAGTGCTTCAACTTCTTCACAAATTCCACCATGGCATAGAGCTCCTTATCTTAGGTAGGGTAGTTAAGCATTGCCCCATGAAATATTTCAGAATGGTAGCATACAGGCCTTCCTCCCTGCATCAAGATAACTCCCATAGCATACCCACAAGCATCTGTCTCCACTTCAAAGGGCCGCTACAAGTTTGGGAATGCCAGAACTAGTGCTTCACTGATTTTCTTCTTTCGCTCCTCGAAAACCTTTTGCTGACCTTTTCCCAACTGGGAACTCTTGCCACTTGTTGTTATGGCATGGAGCGGTGCTGCTACCTCTAAAAATGAGGTGATGAATTTCCTCAGGTACTATGTTGCCCCTATGAAACTCCCCACCTCAAAAACATTAGTAGGCACCGGCCATTTCACTATGGCCTCCATATTGGAAGGATCTATCTTCAGTTCTCCTCCATCGATTACATACCCTAGAGACACCAAACACTGTTGCGCAAACTCACACTTCTTTAGATTTGCTAGCAGTTGGTGCTTCAATGTTTCCAGCACTTGCGTCAAATGTGAAAAATGCTCCTCCTAGGTAGCACACTATACCCGTATATCATCCAAATAGGCAATAAAAAATGAATCTATTGTGAAATAAGGAATGATTGAGAGGGGTGGTGAATCAGTAATAGTGAGGTTCTTAATTTTTTTTATGAATATGCCTTTAGTACTTTCCTCTACTGTTTGTTACGGATGAGAGCATTCATACATAATACAAATGAACAACAAGATACGACACTCACATGAGCAACATGCATATATTGACATCAATATTTTTACATGGAAAACCAAAGGGAGAAAACCACCAATCTGTTTGTTGTTATGATGTAAATTAAACACCTACTTAATTACATCAGTTTGTTTGTGACCACCCACTCACAGGTGGCACCGACCCCCTTAGGATAGCAATCACCTACTTTCCAAGAGGCACCAACCTCTTATGAATGCAGGCCACCACCTGCTCTAGCTATTGTTCTACCTTTCATACAATTTTCAAATTGAAAATAAAGAAAATTACATATACAGAGAAATACCAATTTGGTTCATTGCCAATACATACTTTTGCTCTTGGTCCTCCACTGTTCCATAGGCTCTCTCGGCCTTCTGTTCCATAGTCTCTCTGCAACACTCTACTTCAGTCCAACAACTTGGTCCAATTGCACAACCCTCACACACTTTGCTCTCCTCTCTTCAACACATAAAATACTACTGTCTTCCCCACATTGCTCAATCGAAATCATTGGTTTTTTTTCCTCTACTGCACTCTACTCAATGTTGTCTTTGTTGCCTGTTTCCACACTACCAGAGTGTACCTATGTATGACACCTCCATACTTCTGTTGCGTGTGCTGCTTGAGTTCTATCACTGTATTAAACATGAGGATGGGCTCCTGAGCACTTCACCAAATTTGTAATCCTCCATGCTGAGAATTTAATCTTAGTCCATGTGCACACTCTAGAAAGGCTCCCCATGCTTATTAAATTGATCACAGAGCTTAGAATGTACTCCAACATGGCTCTGTTCTTCCCTTAATTCATTGAAGTGTGCAAACAAGATTAGAGATCCCTTACTTATGCTTGAGATAGACTCCATTATCTACTCCTGCATGTCGTGGTCCTCACTTTCTTGACCCAATGATATTTGACAGTGACCATTCACTCCATCAACCAACTCATTTGGTTTTCATTTACTCTCTAGTTGCTGACCCATTCATCCTTTAACACTCTGTACTATTGTATCAGAGCCATAACTCATCGTAACTTATATTAAAAGAACGTTACAAAATCACACAATTCCGATGCCTTTAGCCCCTTAGTGCTTAGCCCCCTTATCATTTTCTTTCTCATATGACCATTGCCTGAGACCACCAGGTTAGGCCTTAGGTGCTCCAATATCAGAGCCCTCATATCACATAACTTTTATTCAAGTGATATTACAAGGTTGAGAGGTTCCGAGCTCCTTTTGTTTGGCCCTTTCTTGTTTTTCCTCGATGGGACTAGGCGTTGTGACTGATAGCTTAACTTTTAGGTGCTAAGGCCTTCAGATCCTGGCAGGGGCCTATCTCCCTTTGTATTTTCTCTTCCGAACTTGGTTCTTTTTCAGTTTCCTTGACCAAGCGCCAATACTTTGGAGCTCCTTCATATCATAACTTTCTCATAATTCAATTAGAGGGGTCCCCGAAATTCTGACCTCCGAAATACATCCTACATGGAATCACATAGCACTTAGGTGCTTAGACCTCTGCGCCCTTGGTCCTTTGGAACTCCCACGACCATGTGTCAGCCACATCAGAGCCCCTTTATCAGATCAAAACTTTTCTATAAAACAATTAGACAAGAGTTACGAAAACTCCAACCTCCGATGTGCCAACCTCCGAGATGAAGTCATGCTTTCGCCATCACTCCATGTGGCACCTCCTTAGTGGTAACACGTGTCACTTGGATTTCCCCATTAGGCCACCGAAAATGCTGAATCAAGCTGTCACGTGTCCACCATAAAGCCACGTCATGTTGACGACATTTTCTAGTTCAGCTCCTCAAGCCCAATCGCCTACTGCCATGTGTCCAACTGAAGGAGAGAGAAAGGGTCCATTGGTCCTTGGTTTTTCCACAATTTCCTTTGTATTTCTTCTCCTTCGCAAACCTCAGCACTTTCAAAGAGTTGGAATTTATAAGGACTTACGAGGTTTCGAGGTTCCGATGGCCTCGAGCTTTTGATATTTCGATATGCCCTTTGATCCGAGGTTCCGCTATTGGGTCTTGATGTGCTCTAACCTCTGATGTTTTGATGGCCTCCAACTTCTGATGTTCCGATATGCCCTCTGCTCCGAGGTTCCGATATCAGGTTCCAATGTGCTTCGACCTCTGATATCGGATCAAAACTTTTTCTCAAAAAGAATTATGAGGGACTCTGACCTCCGATATTCTATTCTCCCGAGGTCCTGATATTCCAGCTTGTTGCGATATTATGACCTGCTTAGGACTAACTTCAAAATTCAATAACTTTTGATCCACAGGGTGATTTGTAGTCTTCAACATACCATTGGAAATATATTTTAGAAATTTAGTGCACTTTCTAGTGGATAAGGTGTGATGTAGATTTGAACCCATCTGCTACTTGAGAAATGGTTGCAAACTCTTTGCGTCAAATCTAGTCCAATTGATATCAATGCGAACATACCAAATGCCATAAGCGATCCAGATAATGCCAATTGTCCAACAATCTCCTCCTTTGGAATTGATGGGAACAACATAAGCTCCCCTTGAAACCAGACATGATATTCCTCATTGCTATTCTTCTCCATGGTAATCTTCTCCCCCTTTGGCATCAATGACAAAGAATTCCCTTGAATACTCCCCCTAAACCACTGCAACCTACTCTTCAATTAACCCCATATGTTGAGTAGCTTCCAGCACACACTATAGTTGATTAATTTGGGAGGAGGAGTCACAACCACTATCTATTTCCCGAGATATTCAAAGGGCTCTCTTGCCAGTGGCTTAGTAAAAATATTTTCTAGTTGGTCTTTAGTGGCCACATATTCAAGTCTAACAACATTGGTTGCAACCTAAATGGAACTTGATAGGGAAATGCTTGGTCTTTGAATGCATGATAAGATTCTTAGAGATATTGATGGAACTTGTATTATAACACATGATTGGAATAATTTCAGTCAACTCTACCTTAATATCCTTCAAGGTCTACTTCATCCTATTGACATGGCGAATTTTCTCTATACCAACAAGGGGAACTAACCCGATCACAGGCCCCAATTAGGCCTGCTTTCGATTGGAATGGCTAGTTCCAACGGGTTTTAAGGGACCCTGTGAACTGTAATAGGTGTTGAAAGATTGCTTCTGGGAAGAAGACTTCAATTAAATCAACAAAATAAAACATCTAACCACTATGTATTTAATCCTATCTACACTAATTCTAACTACTCTAATCTAGTCCTAGTTATCCTAATCTATCCTACAGGAACAAAACATAAAGAGGTTAAACATCATATATAAATCCCAAGTCCAAAAGAATAAATTACTAGTCCACATAAGAACAAGGTTGTATTAAATCCTAATCACAATGCAGTTACTTATATAGGAATATACATTCCTTTCCATACAAATAACAATTGCAACTGATGTTTAACAAAGTCTGGAATCAACAACCTTTCATGAATTATCAATGCTATTGAATTACATTCAAATAACCACTAACAACCATGAACTGCAAGTTATCAATATGCATAAAGCAAATCAAATTTGTTTTTATACCAGCGACAACACACTGATCCTAAACATATGAGAGAAAGGGGAAACAAGTTTGAAACAA
This sequence comes from Pinus tabuliformis, assembly GCA_031772625.1. NCBI lineage: Eukaryota > Viridiplantae > Streptophyta > Pinopsida > Pinales > Pinaceae > Pinus > Pinus tabuliformis. The sequence goes on along the minus strand of CM062805.1, from coordinate 94,454,927 downwards.
CCAGCTCCTTGAACCAAACAATCCTCTTTATTCACAATAAATCAAAGCTATTTTTCTCCAAACAAAAATCCCCTCTCTCCTATCTAGAGGTAATACTTATGCAACCCTGAATGACCCTCCGTCTTCCATGACCTTTCATTTCCCCTCTTTCATTACACATATCATCATATACAGATGAGAATGGTTGGTGAAATTGCTGACATGCCGAGGTTACCTTTGGTGGAGCGTTCTACTTCTTGGGGGAATAAATGGATGCCTTTGGAATAGAGAAGGAATGCATATCATTTATTTGCACTTGTGTGGAGTGGCTATCATTCTCTGTCATTTCCTGAAGGAAACTGAAGATGATGCGCTCATCATCCCACATTTGGCATGCTTTGTGATGTATTTGGCAGTGATGACATCTTGATGGAATGATGCTGTCATGATTACTTCTACTGAATTGAGGAAGTGCTTTCATTGTGCACTATGACGGTCTGTATTCCCTTTTGCAGAGTGTGTTTTGCAATATCGACATCGGTGGTGCAGAGGTGTCATCGTGGTATAATTTACCTTTATCTGTTACCTGGTTTGTTCGAATTTTCCTGCAGAGATATTTCACATGAGCTATGATTATGTAAATATGATAAAAATGCTTAAAAAAAACAAATCTTGCCTTCAGGAAGCACTTATAACATCAAAAGGAATAATTGTGAAAGAATCGCCCCTTGGTTTTTAACCCCATGCATTGATTAAGTCCCACAAGTGAAAATCCATTTTACACTGAAAATCATTGCATAACAACGGACCGGGTGGTATTTCGGAAAGGGTCCGAGTGGTAACCGGTATTGCGAGGAAGGCCCCGATTCCATTCTTCAAGTGACACGTAGCAGCTAGGGGGAAAGAGGATACCGCTTTTCGGGCGGGTATTTCTCGAGCAACTCGTTCACCCGAAATCCGCGTGGATCGTTGGATCCATGAAGGGTAGATCAGCTGTGGAGGGGCTTAACACAGGAAAACACAGAAAACCCCATGGTCGGGCCGTATGGCCAGACTTGAAACATTATAGATGGGAACGTATATCATATTGGGTCCGCCATATGGGTTTTTACATTAAAAACCGTAACCACATCGTTTTACCGAATAAATAGGAATATACGTGAAAACCCACAGCCGGGCTGTACAACCGGACTTCAAAATTTATGTACCAGAGCCTATAATCTATCGGATCTGCCATATCGCATCGCATCGTGCCATGTGTTTGGGCTTAAAACTATGCCGATTGCGCCTTTCGATTGGCCGGACCCGACATACATATATGTCGTGGTTCATAATCCTTTCGGGTCCGCCGCATAAAATTCCTTCTTTGAAAAACTCCGACCCCAACATGTTATCAAAGAACATGGGAAAACACGGGAAAACAGGAGTTTGGCCATTGGGCCGGACTTGAAAATTTATATGCGCGACTCTATAATCATAGGCAGGTCTAGGTGATTACGGTGTGCCATATATATAGACCTCGGACCCCACTGATATCAATAAGTGATGGGTCCCGGACCTGATATATATATATATATATATATATATATATATATATATATATATATATATATATATATCGTGTTTAATAGAACCATCAGGTCTGATAAACTGTGGCGCGCCCTTATATATATAAGAGTTGGGCTTGGCTGATAGCGATATGAGATATAGCTCCGGACCCGATATATATAGAATACGATTAATAATGCTGTCGAGTCTGGAGGATAGTGGCACGCCATATATATATATATATAACCCTGGGACCCCGCACCTTGCGATGTGCGATATGGCTTCCAGACCCGAAATATATGAATTTGGTTTAATACTGCTGTCGGGTCCGAAAGGTAACGGTGAACACTAAGTCTTAGTGTTGATTGCAATAGGCGGAAAAGGGGATTTATGCATGTTTTTGAGCGTTTCAGTTATAAAGAGCTATGACGGGAATAATGATGTGATGGAAGGTTTTTAGGGTTAAATAAATCCCGAAGAGCATATGAATGAAGGGCTTAAACAAGGCTATATGTGAGGGATTTATTAAGGGGGCTTTAACCATTTGTGAATTGAAGATTTGACTCTCCAGAGAGCTAAATCCCTCGGGTAAAATAGATCATTCGGAGAGATGCAAGATTAACTTCTACGGGACCCATCCAAAAAACTTGCCCAAGCAAGTTTTGATAGGGTGGTAGTTGTGGCCACAACAAATGGCGAACCGCTGGGTGAACCAGTTATCTCTATTTCCAAATAAACCTCAGACCAATAAAACATCAGGGTGTTAAGATAAACTTGAAATGCAAACTGTACAAATGAACAGGCATGGGTTCCACTTCAACATTAATTGCTTTAGGTGGGATAAGGACAAATGGCTTCTACTCACTGATAGGGTTTTGACAGGCATTCTCCAAAGGTGATTTTATGGAATTTATTGACCTTCCTTTACCTGTTTCCTACCTTCAATAATCCTTTCGGGGCCATCTCTGGTCTGTCAATACCTGTTTAGGTGTGTACCTCAGCTCTTTATTGCTCATCAAACTTGATGTAGATATGTTTATCTGCACTTTATATGAGAATTTCAGTGCTATATTTTCGTTGATTGAATGGGGAGAAATCATGGATCATGCCATATTTTTAAACCTCTTAAGCAAGGTTGGGCTTGCTGTGTCAACCGGTACTCTGAGCCCAACAACAATGCTTACTCTAATTGGCTTCCCAAACAACCTGTCCTTCCAGATTGGGACAAGGACTTGACATTTCATTTTCTTTTAAATAAGTCCTTCCAGTTTCAGGCACAAGGACTAGAGCAAAATTGGATTTGCCACATGGTATATGACAGTGAGTTTAGGCCATGAAAGGAGATTTACTTGTAGATAATAGGTATTGGTCAATTTAGTGTGGTGGATGGGACCAATGGAAAATGACTGCAAACCTTACAGGAAAGTATAGGCCAGGTCTGAGTGGGATTTATTCAAAATGCAGTGTCCCTCCATGCCAGTCTAGCTGTTGTTACACATTTTTTGTTTTATAGAGATGCCCCTATATGGTCCAGATATCCAAGTTATCAATAGATCTTACGGAGTTCTCAATAGATGCCAATGAGTGGCTTGGTTTGAATCCCACAGTTGATTTTCAAGTTCTCATGGCCTGATTGAAAGTGTGTTTGATTTGCAAGGTAATGATGGATTCAGGAACAACATAAACATCAACAGGTTAATGGCGAAGGGAAACGCTGACGGTGGTGAATGAGGGCAAATCTGAAAGGTAAAATCGAGACTGGAGGACCGAAATCAGATGGTTGAAAAGGATTGCAATTCAAAACAGAAGGGAAATAAAATTGCAGAAAACAAGAAAGGAAAAGACTGAAATGTAACTAAACTAACAACAAAAATAAAATGAATTCTAACCTATTCAGGAGGTAACCACCATGTGGTAGCTATTGGAAGTATCTCTTCAGATGTTGGCCATTAACAAGGAGTTTTTCAGTTTCTCCCTGTAAAGTTTTCAACCTGTAAGTTCCTTGACCAATTTTTTCCACAACTTGGAATGGGCCCAGCCATAAGTGTTGGAATTTCGTGTGTTTACCTTTTGGCTCATTTAACTTGTCCCATTTCAGGACTATCTCTCCTACTTGGTAATCTTTATCTCCTGCCAGATGGCGATCAAACCACCTCTTCAAAATCATTTGGTGATTTTTGAATTTAATTATGGCTTTATCTCTCAATTCCTCCAACCTCATCAGTTGGTTGATCCTTTCTTGAAGCAAGGTTGAAGGGGTTCCTCTTGAAGCTTGGGAGAGCTGTAAAGAGGGCAGGGTAACATTTGGAGGCAAGATGGCTTCCTGTCCATAGACGAGGAAGTATGGGGAGTTTCCTAAGGCCACTTTAGGGGTGACCCTATCGGCCCAAATGGCATTAGTTAGCACGTTGTGCCAGTTCCTCTGGTTGTCAGCTACAGATTTACGTATTATGCGTATGAGGTTCTTATTTGAGGACTCTGCAACTCCATTTCCCTGGGGGTAATAGTTTGAGGTATACCTTATGTGAATTGATTTATCAATAGCAAATTTAGTCAATTTCAATGAAGAAAAATATGAAGCATTATCAAATATAAGAGCGTCAGGAATTGCATACCTGTTGATAATGAATTTCTCAATAAATGATATTACCTCATCCTCGTTCACCTTTCGAAGTGGGATGGCTTCAGGTCCATCTGGTGAAGTAGTTGGTCACTATGAGTATATATTTATGCTGCTGTGAGGAGTTTGGAGTGATCTTGCCTATGATATCTAGGCCCCACTACTGGAATGGGCGATAAATCATAACTGGATTGAGGGGAAAAATTGGCTTTCTTTCTCGTCCTGCGGCAGTTTGACACACTTTGCATTTGCGAGCATAGGCATGCGAATCTCTGAACACTGTGGGTCAATAATATCCAGCTCTTAATATTTTGTGAGCAGTGGTCTCTCCACCAAAGTGACCACGTGCTGGGCCATCGTGCATTTCTTTCAATACATGGTCGACATCATCCTTTTCCAAGCACCTCAGTCAGATCCCATCATAATTTTTTCTATATAATGTGTTGATGGCCAAGTGATACTGATTAGATTTCAATCTGAGTTCTCTCCTCTGTGATGCATCCATGTGTTTAGGACATGATCCCTATGTGAGATAGAAGTGTATGTCATAATACCACGACTTAGTATCCAAAAAGGGCTTCTGACGCTTCGCGTTCATATATCAGCGTTTCATTGATCCCTAGGGGCTCCTCCCTACGTTCTACTTGTTTGTTTTGCATGCTCTGTATTTTTGGTTTTTCGGATGCCCCTTCTCTATTTGCCAAGGCTTTTGCTGCTAGCCTACACAACCCCTACCCTCAGACTATCTTTACTAGCTTAATCTCGAGGTCGAATTCTTGAAGTGCAGTGATCCAATTCCCTCTCCGTTCGCCCATTTCTTTTTGCACGAAGAGGGCTCTCACAGCAGGATGGGGAACGATTACTTTAGTCCTGGCCTTTAATAAATAAGGGTGGAAATATTTTATGGCCTTGAAAACCGCAAAGCCTTGTTTCTCCATGTCTGGGTAGTTCAATTCTACTCCTTGGAGATCAGAACTCATGTAAGAAATAGGGACTTCATTGCCATCATCATTTTTTTGAGTGAGGATTGCGACATATGAAAGATCGGAAGCAAAGGTGTATAAGAAGAATCCTTTGCCGAAATTGGGGTTGACCAATGCAGGAGCTTCTGCGATGGCTTCCTTGATTCACTGAAACAATTTCTTAGCTTCATCGCTTCTTTTATACACGTCTTTCTTCATCATTAGCTACATGGGGCACACTATTTCCGTGAAGCCTGAGACAAACTTTCTAACGAAATTGATCTTCCCAAAAAAAGATTGCATGGCTTTCTTATTTGCAGGGGATTGTATTCTCATGATGGTCTCTATTCTTTTAGGATCAATAACAATCCCTTCTTTAGAGAGGATATGACCCAGTAGTTTCCCTTCTATCACTGCAAAGACACTCTTCTTGGGATTCAATGATATTCCATACATTCGGCATCTTTCGAAAATCTATCTCAGGTGATAAATATGATCCCTTTTTTGATATGAATACAAAGTGATGTCATCCATGTAGACCACTGCCGATCTGTTAATCAACCCTCAGAAAGCTATGTCCATAGCTCTCTGTAATGTGGCGCCTGCGTTAATAAGTCCAAAGGCATTTTACGATATGTGTAGGTGCCCCATTTAGTGTTGAAGGTTATCTTCAACTGATCCCCACTGGATACCAACACTCAATTATATCCTGAAAACCCATCTAACAGGGACAACATTTCAGACCCAGAAATGCACTGAAGAATGTGTTCCATATAGGGGACATGACAGTTATCCTTTTGCGATGCTTTTTTTAGGTATTTGAAATCGATACATAGCCTGATATCTCCATTTTTCTTCCTTATTGGCACGAGATTAGCTACCTAGTAGGTGTGTCTGACTGGAAAGATGATTTAGCCATCCAACATTTTGTTTAATTCTTTCTTCAACAACGGTTCTAGGCTTGGATGCATCTTGCGAAGCTTTTGTTGGTAAGGCTTAGCCTCCTTTTCTAAAGGAATTACATGCTGCATAACGCTGGTATCAAAGGTTTTTAGGTATCCATATGCCCATGCAAAGATGTCCTTGTATTCTTTAAATAGCTTGACAAATGTAGCCTTTTCTTGTGGAGAGCACCCCAAGCCCAAATTAATAGTTCTTGGTGTTAAGGCCTAAATCTACCTCAAGTTGAGAAAGGTAGGATCTAGGGTAACATCAAACCACGCTTAACGTGGTAGCTAGCCCTACCAGGTCGGGAGAGGGCTCTCTCCTTGTCAATCTCAAGAAAAGATGGCTAATATAGCTTTATATGACTGATGTGATGACTAATTTTAGGCTAGGTATGCGTACAAAGGTGTTTTATTGAATTTGATGATGTTTTGTTGGCTCAAATGTGAAAGGCAGATTTGGGCCTGGGGAATGAGGCTCAGTTTTGCAGAGATCTCTATGGGGCAAGGTAGGCAAGTGATTTGGTACTTCAAATTGAGTGATATGGAGAGGTTTTAGACAAGTGAGGAGTTGAAAAGGGCATGAAAAACTCAGGGATCCTTTTCAAACAGCTGAAAACATAGATAACTAAGCAAACCCTAGGTAGAGCACTACACTTTCAATGTATTCTACCTTTATCCTTGTTTGAATTAGTTAAGATGAAATAAAGAGAGATATGGCATACATAAAACACATGTAGACTTACAATTACAATAGAAAATACAATACCAAAGCAAGATGCCACATGAATCCCATAAAGAGTTGCAAACCACTGGTCTATTCCTTAGCCAAACTGTTGAAATGAATACACAATGAAGCTCCAAGCTTTCCCAAAAGTCCAACTATGCTAATGAATGAAAAATTACAAGATATAGGCAACCAAAAACTCATCCTAGCCTCAAGGGGTTGAGCTCATAAGATTAGGAGCTGTTCCAACAAAATCTAAACTGAGAACTAAAAAGTAGGTAGTGGAACAGCTTGCCTCTAAAAACTAGGAAACTGATTCATTCAGTTGCAAACTACCTTTTGATGGATGAATCTACCTTTAAGAGTGAAAATGTAGCATAATTACACCAAAATCCATCAAGTCATATTAAATTAAATCATGAGTTTGACATCTAGAAGAAGAAAAGTCAATCTATCAAGAAGCTAGGCGAAAAATAGAGTATTTTGGTCAAACTGAGCAAAATTCCTCCAATGCGCTGCGCTGATTTACCTATGCGTAGTGCCTTTTTGTAGCTGATTTTGGAGGCCTTTTTGGTGTCCAAATGTTCTCCAAGTGGACTTGTTGGAAGGATCTACCTTTCTACTTTCCAGCACAAGTGGAATTTTTGAATTTGGCCTCCATTTGCCCCTCCAAAACTGAGTTTTCCCAAGGCTGCTTCCTATGTGTCAAAAAAGGGGCAGAAAGGTCATTTTTGGGGTGTTTTTGACCTTTTTGGAAGCTCAAAACCTGTCAAAATGTCTTGGCCATTTTTGAGCACGCATATTTTTTCATGAAAAATCCAAATATGTTGAGTTTTCCTCAAAATCACACCGCTATCAAAAGCGAGCGCCGGGTGGCGCGGCGCATTGGGCAGAAAACTCTGTTTTTTAAGGCAAAATTTCCAAAATTACAAAAAGTGCCCCAAAATTTTTGAAATTTGGGCTGAGTGTCCTCCATTAGGTGCTATGCTGGGCCAAGGAAGCCTTGGCCAAGATCTGAAGTTTATCTTGCACTTTTTGCCTCCTTGATCTCTTCTTCAACTTGGCCTTCAAATTCCTGATTCTTGCTTGACACACCATATTTCTTGACAAATAGTGATATGCCATGTTTTTCAACATATTTTTCTTGTTGATGGCCTTCTCCAACATCCTCTCCAAGTGGATAGTAGTCCTCTCCAACCAAGACTCACGATCAACGTTGATTTTTTGCTCAAGTGTTGTGAACTTGACTTTCCTCCTTTCGACAACTTGCCGGTTTTCTCATATGTTTCTTAGCTCCATTATGGTTTGCTGATCCTCTAGTTGTTTGTTTCTTTGCTCCAAATATTTTATGATCCACTTGGCTCTTTGTAGGTTGAGAGACAAATGCTGAATATCAGCTTGTTGCTCTTGGATGATCTCTCTAAGCTTTGAGCTTTGTGAGCCCAAATCGGTGTCATCATCCTGAATAAGGATAAAATCTGTCTCCTGCTCTCCTGAAGGCCCCTCATCCTGTAATGGACGCTTGCCCTTGTCCTGTACCTACTCTGTTGATGGAGGAAGTGAGAGCCCTTCCACCTCGGGTGGAGATATACTCGCTTTGCTGCTATAAACAACCTTCCAGTGCCCTTTTGGTAGGTGACATATACCGGCACACTAGCGGTTTGTATCTCATGAAGCTCCTGTTGATGTGAAGGTTCATCTATCTCATGAAAAGCTGCTGGAGGTACTTGAGGAGCAGTGAAGACCTCATGTGAAATGTGTTGGAAATAATATTGAGAGGGGGGGTGAATCACTATTATCAAGTCACTTATTTTCTTTTTCAAACCCAGATCATATACGCTACTTCAGTTAGATAAAACCACGTATATACGCAACTACAGAGAAGGAAACCCGCGTATGCAATGCAGACTTATAATTTAATTTATTTTACTGATGTTGATCATTAATCTGTGTATTAGGATCAAATAAACAATAACCAGAAACAGTAAAACAGATCTAAAGACAATCACACACACAAGAACACAAGATAGAAGGTGGAAACCCAATGTGGGTGAAAACCACCTGCTGCAATTCGTCTCTATCTTCTTTTAATTAGAAACTTCTTTTTGCAATGTACTGGTGCAGTCCTTTACCAGTATGCAGGATGCAACCTGCAGAGAGCTACAACTCTTTCTCATTCTCCAGCTTCTCCTGGAAGGGAGCTACAACCCCCTTAGCTCTTGCACTAGCCAAGATACTAGTACGTAGGTGCTGGCCTACAGAAGGCTACAACCTTCTCTTTCTTCCAGAGACCATGTTTCATAAAATTTCAGACTAGATCCATGAACATCAATTAATCATCAAGAATTTCTGCATCAAACAATCTCCTTTTCACCAATTAGCACTGAATCAAGTAGATACTTCTCTGATAACTGTGCCCAAAACACAGTAACAGTAACCACACACCAAATTGTAAAACCAGAACACTGCAACAATAAACAGAAGTAGCTAGATCACAACTCAAAAGATATACGCTACTTCAATAACCTGAAACCTGCATGCATACGCTTTTGTGTCTGGATCAACCTGCGTATATGTTGTTTTTATTCACTGAACCACCGTGTATACGCGCCTTCGCTTCACTGAACCTGCGTACAGATCTATAAAGGATAATTCACTCTTTCAAATATTCAGACATTAATTAACCCAGATTATTAGATTTATAGATCAAGCATGCGCCACATATAACAGATCAAAATCATACAAAGATACTATCATTCAAGCCTAAAGATTATGACCCATCAATAGAACTTATCCTTCTCTTTGCGCTAAGGTTCCTCCTTCATTCAGATCCATATCTGCACCATAACCCCAATCATCAATATTTTAGATCTAGCACTTATTAGATATTCAATTAATTCAGATGATCCTTTGCCAAATGATCTTCTTCCTCTTTTATAGTCTTAGGGCTTTCACAATACCACGATCCAAAACCATAATAAAACAATACCATGGACCCAATACTTGGGATCAACACTTCTGACGAGATACCATGGTCCAAAACCATAGGTTCAAATACCAAAGACTAACTACCACGGACCAAAAGTAAGTTCTCCAACATATACGCGCTTTTCCTTGCGTGAAAGTGCGTGTATACACATACGCGCCTTTGTAACGTCTAACCCACGTGTATACGCGCCTTTGTCTAGGTGAACCTGCGTATATATATTTTTCCTTCATTCTGAGAGCCTGTACTGAGATCTGTTACCAAAGTGAGTTGCCATCAAGGACAACACCTGTGCCATAGCTCTAAATCAGTGCCACAATGCCAACAAAATGAAATCCTCACATGAGATGTTCTGTAAACCAAGCTGATGCATGACCATAATCTTGATTAATGCGAAATGATATATGTTGTTATACTGCTGTTGAGGACTTCTTGTGCACTATGGTGGTCATCTTCTCGTTTCAAAAAATAAAATAGGGGAGGTTCATCATTCTCACCCTAGTGAAGTGCATCAACTGTCTGATATGGTAGGCATATAGGCGAGAAAACCAGCCCTCACAACTGAAATACTTGATTATGAGTTTCATCAAGGGAGCATATGAGTCTTTCAGATACCGAAAAGGAAAAACTCTGCTGAGATGTCTCAAATAGCCAACCTTAATGTAAGGCTCATAATGTTCCCTGTCAATCTGCTGCCTCTTATTCCACTGCTCACCGATGTTGGGAATGCCAGTTGCTAGAGAAATAGACTCTGGTGTCAAGGTGAATGTCACACCTGCTAGAGTGACTTGGCCATTATGTAGATGGAGCACAAACAACCTGGCCAACTCATGATGGTACTGGACTCTCTCTACCATCTCACAGAACTGATAACAGGGTTGGTGCTGAAAACATGTGACAGCAAGACGACAGGTCTGCAGCTCAGCAAGTGAAGTAGGATCCTCCCGGTTATGTTTTCCACATTTGCGAGGCCTTCTTGGTTAATGCATTTCTCTAGAAGAATCATTGAGTGTCTCCTCATCTGAGCATGTTTGCAAATCAGACTCCATGTTTGCCAATGTTTGAGTTTTCTTGATGAGTATGAAGAGATTTATGGTGTCTTTAGATTTTTGCTCCCAAAGATGAGAATGTATGAGTGACTGTGAAGGGGAAAGTGTATGAGGGGTTTTGGGAATGTTGTTGACAATTTTTTTGGGAAATAGGGGGTTTAGGGAATAGTACTTAGGTTCTTGGGACAACAATTAGGGTTTGGGGATCTTTAACTAGGGTTTGGGATAGCAATTAGGGTTTGGGGATCTTTAACTAGGGTTTGGGATAGCAATTATGGTTTTATAATTAGTAGACTTAGGGATATGGGGATTGGGGGAATGGTTTGATAAAATGTAATGAGAGAATGAAAGAGTGAGGGAGTGAGAAATTTTGTGGAGTTGGCAGCAAAAAACACAAGTTGTAAACCCCCTATAATTGTTTTTGACAAAAATTGCAAGGAGGCAGGGTTTCAAGTTTTACTCATTAAATCACCATAAACACCAAGAGAAATTCATTCATTGGTCATGGAGGGATGTTAACTTAATTGGGAAATGAAGAATTTAGAAATTTTAAAGTCTTTGGAGAAAGATTTGAATGGATTTCAGGCTTTTTAGCCCAATGCACCGCGCCATCTCAATGCGTTGCGCCAGTTCATTTTTTACATTGCAGAGGGCTGCCCAATGCGCCGCGCCATCTCAATGCGTAGTGCCTTTTTGCAAGAGACTTTTTGAGGTCTTTTTGGTGTCCAAATTGGGCGCGGGATAGCTCGTTGGAAATATTATTGAGTCTAATTTCCAACCCAACTTGAATTTTTCAATTTGGAGTTCATTTGCCTTGTCAAAAATCAAATCTCCCAAGAATGTTCAAAATGTGAAAAATGAGGTTGCTTCAAGGAAGAGTGCTGTTGCAGTCAACTTTTGAAGGTCTTCCTCAACTCCAAATTGAGCTCATGATAGCTCATTGGTAAGCTCTTTGTGTCTAGTTATCATTTGACTCTTTAAGCAAGTCATTTGGCCAACCAAGCTAGGAGAAAACTTGATTTAAGGTCACTTCAGAGGTTCATCAATTCTCCTGAGGCAACTGTATTTTTGACATTTCTCTAAAACCATGACACCTGTGTAAAAAGTGAAGGCATTTTTTCTTCCTTGGCCTATTGTGGACAAAAATCTTTCTCTGTTTTCCAAAATTCATCTTTTCTTGCTCAAAACCATCATTGAAGTAAAACCTATCTCAATGTGTGACATAGGGGATTTGTCGAAATGAAGTGAAATGAAGGGGATGAGGGGCTTCTAAATTATTGAGAAAATTTTGGGAAGTAGGGAGGGATGTTAGGAAGTAGGGGAAAGTGGAATTTCAAATATTGAGTGAGGGGAAGGGGTCCAAAAGGGCAAAACACAGGTCTAGCCTAGAAAATTGCCAAGTTGTAGCGAGAAACTAGGGTTTGTGCGAAAATGAGGAATTTGAGTGATATTAGTGATGGGAAGTGTTTAATAAGGTACATTAAGGATAGGGGAAGGTGTATGAACATTAGGATACAAGTTTTTCTGATGATTTGACCATCCAAGAGAAATTGCCTTCAAAACCCTAGGAGAGGGAAATGAACCTTACCTAGGCACAACTGAAGCATGAACAAGGTGTAAAATGACCCATTGTAACCTGCCATGATGATGAAAATGCTCTGAATGATGGTACACTCAGCTGAATGATGACATGGACTGACATTTGGACAACTTTGAAAGGAGTGAAAACAAACCCTAGACCTAATACCTAGTGACCAAATTTTGCTTGAAGACTCACTGAAAGGATAAAATTTGACCTTGACACCTTAAAATAACTTTGTAAGAGCATGTTTTATCACTGGAGGAAGGTTTCAAAGACTGACACTAACATTGGCTCCAATGGGGATGGTAGCTCCTTGGAGGTGCCAAGAACGATAGATCTTTGAGAGAGCAGACAATGCCTTCTTCCATTGGGCAACGGAGTCAAAAACTCAAGCTGAAATGCATGACTGGAAACTGATGACTTGACGACACAAATTGACTCTCACTCAACTAAAAACTGACTTGATACTTAAACACAACCGACAAATTGGAAATGATGCTCAAAGTAGAGCTTATTCATCAAAACCTACTCTAACAGTTTCATTCATCACCTGATCAAGTGAAATGAAACAACCAATGCAACCATGTAAGTATTCCTACTGTTGTTTGAATTCTCCGCAAGTGCTTGCTTATGAAAAATAAGAGAGAACTACTAAAAGGCAACTCCCATGAAAACTTGTGAACAAATCTGTTGAATACTATGGATTCTCTATCCGCCTCCAAAAACACTGCATAAGGATCTTGAAGTTCATGCACACTGGGGCTTAGCTTATCCAATGGATTACTTTTCTTCTCCTCATACCATGAATGCAAATTTTGATCTGAGCTTTGTGACGAGACTCCTACTAAAAATGACAAAGAGACTGGCTACCAGATCAAGTTTGTATCAGTACACATTTCAAGCTCACATATAGTCAATGGAGAAGGACTTTGACTGCAGACATAGTCCAACACATCAGCTATTGGATTGTGAAAAACTTGAAAATATTGCTGCAACCCATTTTATATTGGCTCTGATGAGATTACATGATTTTCTACAAGCTGCTTTTTTGAAGATATACTATGAAAATTGTCTTTCAAAAACTGAAATGATTCAAAACAAAATGGTACGGAATCATCTTGCATCATTTGATCATATGGCCCAGCTTCCAAGTCTTCATTTGCAACTTGACAATCAATGGGATTTGGGGGTTGCAACGCTGGATATGAAGTCTTGAACAAGGTTTTCATTGCTCTCAAGATGGTCCAGATCAAGACTTGTTGACAGTTGATTTCTGATTGCATGGAAGTTGTCTCCGATGAACTGAAAAGAATCAAAACAAAAAGGCAAAGATCCTTCACTTCAAAATTTGCTGCACTTTCCTCATCATTTCCATAGCTGATATGTGATGGTTGAACATTGTATTCGAGCTGCTGAAAATGAACTTCCTCCTTTCACAAACTAGCTGTTGATTTGTCTGCAATATTAGCTTCTGTTTGGAGAACATAATCATCATCATACTGATCAAACTGAGGCAAATCATCAGTATAAAAGACATCATCAAGCATACATGTCATATCAACAGATCTCTCTTCTCCAAGATGATCTATAAAACAATCATTATCAGATCTATGACAACTGGGATAAGAAAGAAGATGTTTTGGATCAGCAACTTGTTCTTCTTCAATCAGTGAGCCATGGGCTTGAACATTATACTCATTCCTTGTGGTGATCCTTTGCATCATCTCTTCCACTGCACTTACCAAAATGTCAAGCTTTACCTCTAGAGATGTCGATTCCTCCGGATCTATGTTTTTCATCTCTTCTTCCTTCAACTTTGCCCTTCGGATCAACAAATGAGCCTCTACATCTACTGCACTATTCTGCATCTCTTCAAGCGTTGCGAGATTCTTTTCTCTTAGCTGAAACTCCATTTCCGGATCGAAGGCACCCGAGTAGTGCAAGAGAGCGGATCCAAGAGGAGGTCTTATATTAACCAGCATCAAATAATAAACTTGGTTAAATCTGGCAGAAAATTGTTGTACTGTCTCCCCTGGAAATCTTTTCAACTGGTTATACTCTTCTATAATCAAGAAAGGGTTTTGTCTTACCACCCACTTGTCGAGGAAAACTTTGACGAACTGCTGTAAATTTGAGATGCTCGCATCAGGCAGGGTTTTGAACCAACTCTTGACTTTGCCTTGCAAAGAAAGAGCAAAAAGCCTAATACTGACATCTTCTTCATCAACTTCAAATAGGTCAAGAAAGGACTCAAAATTCAATACATGTCTCTCAGCAGTGATGTTGTCGTGTTCACCATCAAATCTTGGTAGATATAGATCATGATTTTTAGGGAAGGCATGGGATATAGGAGGTAAAATCAGAGGCTTGTATCGATCTAGAATTTTACAAGGTGTAGGGGTATGTACAAAAGGTGTAGAATCAGTCTTAGTCTCTTGAGGCTCATCAGTTTGAAGATGGTCATCACAAGATTTGGGAAAAGGGTCTTGATCAAGCTCAAAGGCATGCAAATCTTTGGTATTCACAATCTTCAAAGGGAAGGAATCAAATGCAGGCTGAGGATATTTTATCAAATACAATATACTTTGCAAAGCCTTCTTGACATTCTCGGGAAAAGAGAAGAAATAAGTTATGACAAAGAACAAAACGTCTTGGATGAAATTCCAACTTGAATACCTGATCTTTCCATATTGTCCTTTCATGTTTCTGCTGGTCAGGTTCATCCTCTAGTGGAGTCCTTGGATTTGAGCTCGAAACTGACTTAGAGTCGCTAGGTGAATGATTTCAGCCTTGCAGTGTTTGATCGTTGTCCACCATCAACAATCAGATCTGAACTTGATTAAATTTTACTGAGGAAATTAGATGTTCAGTTCATAAACTAGACCGGATATTGACTGAAGCAGCATTCATCTACTTTCGCTAATGCAAAGCAAGAGCATTTCGAAGGCTACCTGGCTAACTTTAGGCTTCGTCTATAGTTTATAAAGCAAACAACAAACTTTTCGATCCCCAGTATGGTCGCCACTATGTTAGGGTCTAAATCTACCTCAGGCTGAGAAAGGTAGGATCTAGGGTAACATCAAACCACGCTTAACCTGGTAGCTAGCCCTACCAGGTCGGGAGAGGACTCTCTCCTTATCAATCTCAGGAAAATATGGCTAATATAGCTTGAGATGATTGATGTGATGACTGATTTTAGGCTAGGTATGCGTACAGAGGTGTTTGATTGAATTTGATGATGTTTTGTTGGTTCAAATGTGAAAGGCAGATTTGGGCCTGGGGAATGAGGCTCAGTTTTGTAGAGATCTCTATGGGGCAAGATAGGCAAGTGATTTGGTACTTCAAATTGAGTGATATGGAGAGGTTTTAGATAGGTTAGGAGTTGAAAAGATCATGAACAACTCATGGATCCTTTTCAAACAGCTGAAAACATAGATAACTGAGCAAACCCTAGATAGAGCACTACACTTTCAATGTATTCTACCTTTATCCTTGTTTGATTTAGTTAAGATGAAATAAAGAGAGATATGGCATACATAAAACACATGTAGACTTACAATTATAGTAGAAAACACAATAGCAAAGCAAGATGCCACATGAATCCCATAAAGTGCTGCAAACCACTGGTCTATTCCTTAGCCAAATTGCTGAAATGAATACATAATGAAGCTCCAAGCTTTCCCAAAAGTCCAACCATGCTAATGACTGAAAAATTACAAGATATAGGCAAAAAACAACTCATCCTAGCCTCTAGGGGTCGAGCTCATAAGATTAGGATATGTTCCAACATAATCTAAACTGAAAACTAAAAAGTAGGCAGTGAAACAGCGTGCCTCTAAAAACTAGGAAACTGATTCATTCAGTTGCAAACTACTTTTTGATGGATGAATCTACCTCTAAGAGTCAAAATGTAGCATAATTACATCAAAATCCATAAATTCATATTAAATTACATCATGAGTTTGACATCGAGAAGAAGAAAAGTCAAACTGTCAAGAAGCTAGGCGAAAAACAGAGTATTTTGGTCAAACTGAGCAAAATTCCTCCAATGCGCCGCGCTGATTTCCCTATGTGTAGCACCTTTTTGCAGCTAATTTTGGAGGCCTTCCCAGTGTCCAAATTCCCTCCAAGTGGGCTTTTTGGAAAGGTCCACTTGTATACTTTCCAGCACAAGTGGAATTTTTGAATTTGGCCTCCATTTTCCCTTCCAAAACTGAGTTTTCCCAAGACTGCTTCCTGTGTGTCAAAAAAGGGGCAGAAAGGTCATTTTTGGGGTGTTTTTGACCTTTTTGGAAGCTCAAAACCTGTCAAAATTTCTTGGCCATTTGTGAGCATGCATATTTTTCATGAAAAATCCAAATATTTTGAGTTTTCCTCAAAATGATTCCTCTATCAAAAGTGAGCGTCGGGTGGCCGGCGCATTGGGCGGAAAAATTTGTTTTTAAGGCAAAATTTCCAAAATTACAAAATGTGCCCCAATTTTTTTGAAATTTGGGCTGAGTGTTCTCCATTAGGTGCTATGCTGGGCCAAGGAAGCCTCGACCAAGATCTAAAGTTTATCTTGTGCTTTTTGCCTCTTTGATCTCTTCTTCAACTTGGCCTTCAAGTTCTTGATTCTTGCTTGGCACACCATATTTCTTGACAAATAGTGATATGCCATGTTTCTCAACATATTTTTCTCATTGGGTCTTCTCCAACATCCTCTCCAAGTCGATATTAGTCCTCTCCAACCAAGACTCACGATTAGCATTGACTTCTTGCTCAAGTGTTGTGAACTTGACTTTCCTCCTTTTGGCAGCTTGCCGGTTTTCTCGTATGTTTCTTAGCTCCATTATGGTTTGCTGATCCTCTAGTTGTTTGTTTCTTTGCTCCAAATATTTGATGATCCACTTGGCTCTTTGTAGGTTGAGAGACAAATGCTGAATGTCAGCTTGTTGCTCTTGGATGATTTCTCTAAGCTTTGAGCTTTGTGAGCCCAAATCGGTGTCATCATCTTGAATAAGGATAAAATCTGTCTCTTGCTCTCCTGAAGGCCCCTCATCCTGTAATGGCTGATTTCCCTTGTCTTGTACTTGCTCTACTGATGGAGGAAGAGAGAGCCCTTCCATCTTGGGTGGAGATAATACTCGCTTTGCTGCTGCAAACAACCTTCTAGTGCCCTTTTGGTAGGTGACATATACTGGCACACTAGCGGTTTGTGTCTCATGAAGCTCCTGCTGATGTGAAGGTTCACCTATCTCATGAAAAGCTGCTAGAGGTACTTGAGGAGTGGTGAAGACCTCATGTGAAATGAAATCCTCCCATGAGATGTTCTGTAAACCAAGCTGATGCATGACCACAATCTTGATTAATGCAAAATGATACATGCTGTTACACTGCTGCTGAGGAGTCTTCTTGTGCACTATGGTGGTCATCTTCTTAATGTTTTGGCAAATAAAATAGGGGAGGTTCATCATTATCACCCTAGTGAAGTGCATCAATAGTTTGATATGGTAGGCATATAGGCGAGAAAACTGGCCCTCACAACTGAAATACTTGATTATGAGTTTCATCAAGGGAGCATATGAGTCTTTCAGATATCGGAAAGGAAAAACTTTGCTGAGATGTATCAAATAGCCAGCCTTAATGTAAGGCTCATAATGTTTCCTGTCAATTTGCTGCCTCTTATTCCACTGCTCACTGATGTTGGGAATGCCAGTTGCTAGAGAAATAGACTATGGTGTCAAGGTGAATGTCACACCTGCTAGAGTGACTTGGCCATTATGTAGATGGAGCACAAACAACCTGGCCAACTCATGATGGTACTGGACTCTCTCTACCATCTCACATAACTGATAACAATATTGGTGCTGAAAACATGTGACAACGAGAGGACAGGCCTGCAGCTCAGCAGGTGAAGTAGGCTCCTCTCGGTTATGTTTTCCACATTTGCGAGGCCTCCTTGGTTCATGCATTTCTCTAGAAGAATCACTATGTGTCTCCTCATCTTAGTCATAGGAAGGATCAGACTCCATGTTTTCCAATGTTTGAGTTTTCTTGATGAGTATGAAGAGATTTATGGTGTCTTTAGATTTTTGCTTCCAAGGATGAGAATGTATGAGGCACTGTGAAGGGGAAAGTGTAATAGGGGTTTTGGGAATGTTGTTGACAAGTTTTTTGGGAAATAGGGGGTTTAGGGAATAGCACTTAGGTTCTTGGGACAACAATTAGGGTTTGGGGATCTTTAACTAGGGTTTGGGATAGAAATTAGGTTTTGGGGATCTTTAACTAGGGTTTGGGATAACAATTAGGGTTTTAGAATTAGTAGACTTAGGGAGATGGGGATTGGGGGAATGGTTTGATAAAATGTAATGAGAGAATGAAAGAGTGAGGGAGTGAGAAATTTTGTGGAGTTGGCAGCAAAAAACACAAGTTGTAAACCCTCTGTAATTGTTTTTGACAAAAATTGCAAGGAGGTAAGGTTTCAAGTTTTACTCATTAAATCACCATAAACACCAAGAGAAATTCATTCATTGGTCATGGAGGGATGTTAACTTACTTGGGAAATGAAGAATTTAGCAATTTGAGAGTCTTTGGAGGAATATTTGAATGGATTTCAGGCTTTTTAGCCCAATGCGCCGCGCCATCTCAATGCGTCGCGCCAGTTCATTTTTTACACTGCAGAGGGCTGCCCAATGCGCTGCGCCATCTCAATGCATAGCCCCTTTTTTCAGGAGACTTTTGGAGGCATTCCTGGTGTCCAAATTGGGCACGAGATAGCTCGCTGGAAAACTTATTGAGTCTAATTTCCAACCCAACTTGAATTTTTCAATTTGGAGTTCATTTGCCTTGTCAAAAATCAAATATCCCAAGACTGGTCAAATGTGCAAAATGAGGCTGCCTCAAGGAAAAGTGCTGTTGCAGTCAATTTTTGAAGGTCTTCCTCAACTCAAAATTGAGCTCATGATAGCTCATTGGAAATATATTTGTGTCTAGTTATAATTTGGCTCATCAAGCAACTCATTTTGCCAACCAAGCTAGGAGAAAACTTGATTTTCCCAAGATCACTTCAGAGGTTCATCAATTCTCCTGAGGCAACTGTATTTTTGACATTTATCTAAAATCTTGACACCTGTGTAAAATGTGAAGGAGGTTTTTTTTCCTTGGCCTATTTTGGACAAAAACCTCTCTATTTTTTCGCAAATTCATCTTTTCTTGCTCAAAAACATCATTGAAGTAAAACCTATCATGATGTGTGACATAGGGGATTTGTCGAAATGAAATGAAATGAAGGGGATAGGGGCTTTTAAATTCTTGAGAAAATTTTTGGAAGTAGGGAGGGATGTTAGGAAGTAGGGGAAAGTGGAATTTCAAATATTGAGTGAGGGGAAGGGGTCCAAAAGGGCAAAACACAGGTCTAGCCTAGAAAATTGCCAAGTTGTAGCAAGAAACTAGGGTTTGTGCGAAAACGAGGAATTTGAGGGATATCAGTGGTGGGAAGTGTTTAATAAGGTACATTAAGGATAGGGGAAGGTGTATGAACATCAGGATACACTTTTTTCTTATGATTTGACCATCCAAGAGAAATTTCCTTCAAAACCCTAGGAGAGGGAAATGAACCTTACCTAGGCACAACTGAAGCATGAACAAGGTGTAAAATGACCCATTGGAACCTGACATGATGATGAAAACCCTCTAAATGATGGTACACTCAGGTGAATGGTGACATGGACTGACATTTGGACAACTTTGAAAGGAGTGAAAACAAACCCTAGACCTAATACCTAGTGACCAAATTTTGCTTTAAGACTCACTGAAATGATAAAATTTGACCTTGACATCTTAAAATCACTTTGTAAGAGCATGTTTGATCACTGGAGGAAGGCTGAAAAGGCTGACACTAACACTTGGGTATTCTTTGGTCCCAAGGTTGACTGATTCGTACTTCATGGATGAGCTATGCGTTTTGCAATTAGTTGGCTTCTTGAATTTACTATGCAGGTCATACAAGTGCTCCATCTTGACAACTGACTTGGGAATCATATTGGATTGATCCTTTTATTCATCTTCCCTCTCTTTCATAAGCTTGTCATGCTCTTTTTCATCAATGACTGCATTCTTGAATGTCTTCTTGCAGTGCAAGAACTCTAGGATTTTCTCGTCATCTTCGAACACCTGCCAGTTTGAGATGTTATCAGGCATGGATGGTCTGAAAATCAATTCAACATAACATTTATTCTTCTTTAATCTAAAATCAGGCAAAAGTTTAGCAACCATACTAGCCATCATATTGGCATCTTGGTTTTGCCCTCGAGGTATGTATGTGATATTAAAAGAATCAAAATTGTCAATTAAGCCCCATACCTCATGCTGGTACCTTACCAGGTGTGGCAAATTGCAGTGTATCCTCTTCCTTACCTGATCCACGATTATCTGTGAGTCACCAAAAACTTTAAGATTTTTCACCTTCTTATCAATGGCTTTCTTCAGGCCTTGCAGCAAGCCTTTATACTTTGCCGTGTTGTTGGTGCACATGAACTCCAAATGGTTGGCCATCAGATGTTGGTTCCCTTGTGGATCAATGAGAACTCTCCCAACACCTGCACCTTCAAGGCAGTTAGAGCCATCAAAATAGAGTGTCCAAAATATAGAGTCTAGTGTTACATCAATTGAATTGCTTCCTACAAAAAAAGTTCTATTATCTACTATATTACAAGGTGGTTCATTAGTTGGATTACAGGGAGAGCTTCCAATTGTGTGTTTATTGCAGTTTCTTCAATTGTTTCTGCATGGAATTCTCCAGAACAGGTTTATGTGGCACAAACATTGAAACTATAATTCCCAAGGATAGATTTGGTAAACATTACAGGTTCGTTGGGACCGTTTAGCTTCATCACTACATACTTCATGTATCTTTCATGATCAACTCTCAGCATATCACCCTTCCCCTTCTAAGGCAACATGAGATGGGACCAATCAGTTGAGAAGTATCCATTCAGTTTTGCTGACGAATCCCTACTAAGCAGCATTCCATAAGCCTCGAGTATATCGACTACCACTATGTCAATGACTTATGTGTATTGTGGTTTAGCAGTCATCCGAATCAATACATCTTTCAGTTCCCCAATTACTTTCACATTTGTCTTGTCTAATTGCATGATTCGAGTTCCAGTTTTCTCAGGTATCGCATGAAGTCTTTTAGAAACAACGTAAGGCATCACAGTGGACGAGGCACCTGCGTCTACCAAGCAATTGTGTACGTTCATGTTGAAGATTTCAAATGTGATAAGGAAAGGGGGGGTCATGGATTTAAATCTCCTTCCTATCATGACTACACTGACATCTTGGGGGTTTTGATTCATTTTTGATAGGGTGGCTTCCATGGCTGCTGGCTTTTGGGCTGCGCTGGGAGACTGACTTTTGGGTTTCGCTGCTTGGGATGGTGGGAGTTTTGCAGTTCCGCTCATTCATAGCTTTCAAGAGCAAATCTCTTTGCTGCGTAATTTCAACAAATCAAAGTATGTGATATTAACCCTAGATTTCTTAAGATCATCCACAATATTGTAATCAATGTTATAAACAGGATAGGGTAGAGTAAACATACCGGTTTTGCCATTCTTAGGTGGGAGTTTACCATTTTGAGTCACCTTCGTTGTAGTGGGAGATGCATTTTCTTTCTCTGGATGGTTTGTCGCTGGCGTATTCTTGCACTGACCACTAGGTCTACCCTTCTCAACAGGAACTTTGGGAGAGGGTGCCTTCAAAGGGCGGACCTCTTTCTTGGTCTGGTCTACAGGCTTCATCACACCCGCAAGTGGCCCCTTGCTTCGTGTGTGGATTTCATTAGTGTGGATCTCTGCCTTACTGTCTCCTTGGTCATGATCGTTCTTGTTGGTATAGAAATCCCACAGTACGTTGATTTGAGATTCTTCTTCCAAGGGCTCTTCTACTTGGTATTCTTCCTCATCTTCTTGTTCTGGTTCTAGCTCCACTATAGGTTCTTCTTGGTTAAGGAGCGATCCGATAAGAGCCAGCTCTTTTGTATTTAAGTTCCCTTCACTAGGTGGAGTAGGCAGTGTAAGTGGACCATGACCACCTTCTATCTTCTTACGATAGAAAGGTTTGAAAGGTTTTTTGTTGTTATACTCTCTTCCACTCCTGCTTGTACTCTCTACAGAATTCCTTTTCATATCGATGACTGTATTTGTCAACTTCTTAATGATTCGATGCAAACCTTCTACATATGTGGTATCCTTTTCTTTGGTTTCAGCCCCTTTGTTATCACTCCCATTATTCTTCTTGGATGCTTGAGAGGCTTTCTTTTCTCCGGCTGTATGATGACATGCTGTGAGACTGAGCATTTCATTCTCGACTTTTACTACTTCATTGATAACACCCTGTAGGGTTTGTGCATTACTCCTTTTGACCCACATTGCAGTAGGGATAGGGAGAGCAGTGATGTAGAATTCCATGAGTACCTCCTTAGTAGGTCTAACGGTGGCCGGGATTCTGTTGAACAAGGTGTTGAATCGGATGTTAAAATCCTTAACCTTTTCTTTGGTTTTCATTTTCAAACGAGATAGTTCTAAAACTAAGGCTGCAAGGGTTTTGTCATCACCATACTTGTCTAAAAAGGCCTGTTGAAAGGCAGCCCGTGAGGTGATTGATCCTGTTCTCAAGCTAAAGTACCATGTGGAAGCTGCACCAATCAGGGTAAAAGGGAATACGTGACATACTATATCTTCATCAACTACCCCTAGCATGCACACGACCATGAAGAAGGAGTGAATATGGTTATCAACGGTGTCTCCTTTCCCAGGGTCGAATTTAGGTAGTACTCTTTCTGCATTCTTGGGTAAGGGATGCCGCTGCCCAGGTACCACTACAACGTCCTGAGCGAGCCAGGGAGGAAGTGCTCCTAGAGGAGGTGGGAGTTGGTTTCCACCCGGTTGAGGAATATTAGCCATATCGAGGATACGGGTGTTCTGCTTAAGGGTTTCTTCATTAGGATTTTCCAAATCAGGCCAGGGATTGCCCTTAGAAGGGCAATCCTCAGGAATTTCTTCCCAAGGAGAGTCGATACTCTGCAAAGAATCAAGCACAATATCTTCAAGAGAAGGGGTTGCAAATGTCTCTTCGTTTATGGAACAGATCCTTGGCTTTCTTTTAGTTGTCGTAGGTAAAGAGTGAAAGATGGGGAGCTGAGATAGGGAATGAGTGTAAGCCCGAGGAAGTCTTCTGACTCGTTTTTCCTGAGTGACAAGATACTCCCACAGTGTCTCTTCTTCGAAATGAGGTTTTTCTGAATGAGAGGAAGGGTCTTTTCGACCTTCACAATCCATGCATTAATCTTTTTGAATCCGTGCGTGGAACTTATAGATGAAATCTTGAAAAGCTGTGGACGATGGTTCAGGCCCTCCTTCTAGTGCCATTTTGCTGACATGGCGAATTTTCGCTATACCAACAAGGGGAACTAACCCGATCACAGGATTTCATTTGGAATGACTAGTTCCAACAGGTTTTAAGGGACCCCGTTAACTGTAATAGGTGTTGAAAGGTTGCTTCTGGGAAGAAGACTTCAATTAAATCAACAAAATAAAACAGCTAACCACTATGTATTAAATCCTATCTACACTACTTCCAACTACTCTAATCCAGTCCTAATTATCCTAATCGATCCTATAGGAACAAAACATAAGGAGGTTAAACATCATATATAAATCCCAAGTCCAAATGAATCAATTACTAGTCCACATAAGAACAAGGCTATATTAAATCCTAATCACAATGCAATTACTTATACAGGAATATACATTCCTTTCCATACAAATAACACTTGCAACTGATGTTTAACAAAGTCTGGAATCAGCAGCCTTTCATGAATTATCAATGCTATTGAATTACATTCAAATAACCAATAACAACCATGAACTGCAAGTTATCAATATGCATAAAAAAAATCACTTTTGTTTTTATAACAGCAACAACACACTGATCCTAAACATATGAAAGAAAGGGGAAACAAATTTGAAACAACCGGCTCCTTCTTGAACCAAACAGTCCTCTTTATTCACAATAAATCAAAGTTGTTTTTCTCCAAACAAAAATCCCCTCTCTCCTATCCGTAGGTAATACTTATGCAGTCCTGAATGACCCTTCGTCTTCCATGACCTTTCATTTCCCCTCTTTTCATTACACAGATCATCATATACATATGAGAATGGTTGGTGAAACTGCTGACATGCCAAGGTTACCTTTGGTGGAGCATTCTACTTCCCGGGGGAATGAATGGATGCCCTTGGAACAGAGAAGGACTGCGTATCATTTCTTTGCACCTGTGTGGAGTGGCTATCATTCTCTGTCATTTCCTGAAGGAAATTGAAGATGCTGCGCTCATCATCCCACATCTGGCATGCTTTGTGATGTATCTGGCAGTGATGACATCTTGATGGAACGACGCTGTCATGAGTGCTTCTACTGAACTAAGGGAGTGCTTTCATTGTGCACTATGGCAGTCCGTTTTCCCTTTTGCAGAGTGTGTTTTGCAGTATCGACACCAGTGGTGTAGAGGTGTCATCGTGATATAATTTACCTTTATCCATTACCTGGTTTGTTCGAATTTGCCTGCAGAGATATTTCAAATTAGCAATGATTATGAAAATATGATAAAAATGATTAAAAAACACAAATCTTTCCTTTAGGAAGCGCTTATAACATCAAAAGGAACAATTGTGAAAGAATTTCCCCTTGGTTTTTAACCCCTTGCATTGATTAAGTCCCACAAGCGAAAATCCATTTTACACTGAAAATCATTGCATAACAACAGACCGGGTGGTATTTCCGAAAGGGTCCGAGTGGTAACCGGTATTGCGAGGAAGGCCCCGATTCCATTCTTCAAGTGACACGTAGCAGCTAGGGGGAAAGAGGATACCGCTTTTTGGGTGGGTATTTCTTGAGCAGCTTGTTCACCTGAAATCCGCATGGACCATTGGATCCACGAAGGGTAAATCAACGGTGGAGGGGCTTAACACTGGAAAACACAAAAAACCCTATGGCTGGGTCGTACGGCCGGACTTGAAACATTATAGATGGGAACCTATATCATATCGGGTCCACCATATGGGTTTTTACATTAAAAACCACAACCACGTCATTTTACTGAATACATAGGAATATATGTGAAAACCTGCAGCTGGGCCGTTGGTGGGCTCCAGTATTGCAGCAATAATGCTGCAACTCCTGGGACTCCCTTCTTTACTTTTATCAACTCGGTAGTTCGTAACAAACTTGGAAGCGATGGTGCTGTATGCACAAGTAC
Source organism: Pinus tabuliformis (assembly GCA_031772625.1). NCBI lineage: Eukaryota > Viridiplantae > Streptophyta > Pinopsida > Pinales > Pinaceae > Pinus > Pinus tabuliformis. Next base: position 94,429,233 of record CM062805.1, on the reverse strand, counting down.
TAGCTCTTGCCGCAGCTGTCACTTGGTCAGCTGGCACAAGTCCGCTAGGGGCTTAAGCCAACTTCTATGAGCTCTTAGAAGAAGCTTTTTAACTGATGGTTGGAAGCTAATTCAAAGGAAACTGATCTATTTGCAGAAAGAAACTGAAAGCCAGAAAGTAACATAAACCCTAGCAAACCCTAATTCTACCAGCTAGTCCTACTGATGCAGAGGAGAGAATGCAAACTACTGAAAGAGATGCCATTACTCCTATGAAGGTAAAATACATGTGTCTAGACTACCTCTATCTGAAGAAAGCATCTTTTTGTATTTTTGAATAAGTTATTAGAATTATCATGCATGTGCTTTTTAACTGGCTTTTTACTGTGCAGGGGTGGATCAAGGAAGAGAAATGCTTGGAAAAAGTTGGGAAGGTTTAGGGAGGGTCTAAGGAGTCCCTAACACCCTTCCGAAGAGTTTCACAAAGTTTGGCTATCCAGCAACCTCATTTGTGAGCTTCTACAGGAAGTCTGCAGGGGTTCTACAGGATGTTTCAGGGATTTCTACAGGATGTTCAGAAATTTCTACAGGATGTTCTAAAATTGGATTTTGGAGGATGGGTGAGTGAGAGAGGATGCATGAATGGATAGGGAGGTAGGGTAGGGGTCTGAAATGACCCAGTGACTGATGGATGAAGTGATGAGAGGGTGTGGAAAGCTAACTTGACTTAAAGAAGGCTAAGACAATGGAAGAGCAAGAAGGTAAGGTTACGTGGGCAGAAGAGTAGTTGTGAGATGAGGAACCTAACTAGGGGATGGAGCAGCTAGCCTGGACGAAGCTTAGGTGGACGAGAGAGTGATGGAGATGCCCTACACGGTGTACACTTAACCGAATCAACCAAGTCCTGCACACAATCAAAATCTTAGCTAATCTATCCTAACTGTCAACGAAGCAAATGAACAGCAGCTTTATTTCTAAAGAGAACCATGTACAACACTTAATCAAAGAAACATCTCAAAAGGTCTGAACGCATGACTAACTTCTACAAATGAAGACATTACACCAAAGAGTGCATGGTCAAGCAAACTAGTGTATTTGTTGGGCAGCACTGTTTATGCAATTCCAGCCCCTGATCCAATAAGGGAGAGGTGAAACTGAGAGTGTATACAACCCCTTTTCCTGGAGCTTTATCGATTATTATCCTCTCAATCTATTCTACACATCGGAAGCACTTCTATTCCTCAACAGTGACCTATTTAACCAACACAACTAAATCTTGCTCAACAAAACCACGTTTCAAATGCATAAAAGGAAAATCACAATGCATAAAGGAAAGATAACAATACAAAGAAGGAGGCCCTAGGCTCTCAGGTTGGGCCCAACCCCGAGAGCTATGGCTCCTATAGAAAACTCAGAGCTGATATTAAATCTGACTGCTTCTCATTATCAAAAAATAATCATAAGTCAATAGTTATGCCAACAATGGCTACAAGAGAACAAAACAGAGCTAGTAGCACTGTAGTGCAAAATATGCAAGAGTTTTTCCAAAAGTCCCTCACGAAGGCTGAGGCCTTAACATTTATACACCACGAGGCCCTAGCTGGCCTCCTAAATCCATGGGACTTGGCTGCCCAAACTGTGAGTGAACAACTCCTTCCAAAAAATCTGTTTGGCTACCTTCTAGATCCGGTTTTGGTGGCCTTTGGAGCTCGGAGTTGGGGGTGAAGATCCCAAGGGAGGCTATTTAATGCCATAGACAACCCCCCTACAAATCCTCAACCCAAGCTTGGCTGTCTCCTAGCCCATGTCTGCTCGGTTTTGCTCCAACATGTGTCAAAAATTCCTGAAATGAGCACGTGTTAACCACCTACCCTTATTCGTACAAATGACATAAACATACTAAAAAATAATGCATAAGTTATGAAAAATGAAGGATTGAACAAGGATAATTAGGCCAAATGAGCCCAAAATGTTACCAAATTTGGGTCTCATCATCACCCCCCTGCTAAAATGATTGCTCATCCCTGAGCAACTAGTCCAGCTCCTCGTCTTTCATTGCTTTAATCGCCACTCTCACATCCTAGGCTTCTGAAGTAGTATCCTCCTCACTGTCATGGAATCTGGACTTCTTCTCCACCTCTTCCAACTGCTTATGCTCTTCTTTTTCTGTGCTTCCTTCTACCAATCCCAAAAGCAAAGGTGGGCTTAGCTTGAGGCCGATCCAACTGGCCTGGAGGTTCTGCATGGACTTCTTGTAGAGAGGCACCCGTACTAGGGCCTCCCTCATTCTAGTTGGAGTGTGATACTCCCTGATTTTGAGGCTGTGGGACAATGTGTTCCACCTTCGGGTGCAAGCATGAACACAATTGTCCCCTAATAATCGCTCCATATCCTCGAAGTGTGCTATAGCCTGAGCCTGCTGATCCATGTATTTTAATAAAGCCTGAGAGTTGGTTGCTAGGTGTTGGTGGGCTGATATCAATGCAGTGGGGTCCCCTGGCTCTGCTCTAATCAGCAGTGGTTCATGTAACTCTCGGTTCATAACATCTTTGACCTCTGTCGCTCTCTTTTCTTCGTGGTTTAACCATGAGGTAAATGCCATCAGCTGCATATCTCCCACGACTGTGTTGGGGTCCCATGACGTTATGTTTGGGAGGGCCAAATTATGGAGGTAGAACTCTGATAGCTTGGCCTTGTCCTCTGTTGAGCTGCTGTTACATAAATCTGTGAACTGCTGGGGGTTTTGGATTTGGGAGATACCCCTCTGTGCCAATGCATTAATTTGGAATTGCAGCCACTGGTCCCGTAGGTATAAGCCATAATATTTGGCCTGCTGCCTACATTGCAGAGCATCCATAGCCCAACTGGCCATGCAGGCCAGTTGTGCCTCTTTTTCTTGCACCTGCTGTTTGAGAGCTTGTATCTCTATGTTTGCTTGCAATTCCCTTTCCTGTAGTTGCTGGTTTAGTTCCTCAAGACCAGCTTGCATTCCTTCTCTGCCTTGAGGTTCTGCTGTAGTGTCCTATGATGCTGTGCCCCTTTCTTTCCTCTGTTCCTGTAGCTGCAGTTTGAGCTTCTCATTCTCTTCTTGTAGAAATACTCGCTGGCAGTTTCCCACGTGTTTTGCCATAGCTAATTCTCTTCTTGCCTCCTTGAGTTGTTCCTCCAAGGGGCCTATATCTGCTACTCCTTTAGATTTAGCTATCCTCATCCATGTGTGGGTCCTCACTCTTTCTTCCTCCAGTGCAAAGAAAAGCGGCACTGTGAATTTCTGTGGAATAATTTTCCCAGCCTCCAAAAAGTTATAATAAGAGCTCAAGCTGGGCTGGGGGCTAGGTTCCATAATGTGCTCTACCTCTTCTCCCCTTTGTGGTGATGTGGCTGCCTCTCCCTACATTCTTTCGGTCTCCTTGAGCCTGGCCAATGTTTCCTGTAGAACGGCTTCAGCATCCTGTAGAGGGGTTTTTGAAGCTAACCTTTCCATTCTCTCCCTCCAGGTAGTTGTCTTCGGGCTCCCCCGCTCATAAGTGACTGATACTTTGGAGGGGGACTTCTCCTTTGGCGAGGTAGGGGTGTCTTCAATGGTAATTGGGTCTTTGGATGGAGGTTGGGGCCTGCCGGTTTTAATTCTTATACTACTCCTCGCTTTGAAATACAGATGAGTCTCCCTCTTTCGTTTTTCCTTTGGCTTGGGAGAGGTACTTAGGTTGGCCAGCACAGCTTCTGCCTCCCTAGTAAGAATTTCAGCCGTTTTCTCCTTCTGTTTTCCTTTCTCAGGACTTCCTGTAGAAAGACCTGTAGTGGCTGATTTCTGGCTTCCTGTAGAAGCCGTCTTTAACCTTCCTGTAGAAATAGATGGCACCGTTTTAGCCTGCTTGGCTGAGGGTGCTTGTTCTTTTAACTTTGCTGAGGCTGCCTTAGAGGTGCCCTCACTGACGTGGACTTTTTCAGTCCTTTCCACTCTGCTCTGTAGTCTTTTCTCCCTGGGTGTTAAGGTGGTTTTGTCACCCTCTATTTTGGTAGCTTGGTATCTCTCTTGTTTTCCCTTCTGTTCTTTCTTTGGTGTTTTGGCCACAGTTTCTTGGCCTTTACCTTTCTTCTCTGCTTGAGTGTGTTCCTTCTCCTCGCTGCTGGAGGAGGTGAGCTCCTCAGCCAACATTCGGATGTCATCATCCTTAGTCAAATTTCGAAAGGTTTCCCAGGAGAGAGGGACGGTGTACGTGTGGAGTGCATCTTCCACGAGGAGCTTAATGAGCCCATGATGGGCTATCTGGTCTGGCGTTCCCTCTCTCAATTTGGTGGCACACTCAGTCATGGACTGCAAGAGGAAGTAAGGAAGGCTCAACTTTTTCTCTGAGGGTAGGTCCATTTGGTGCCTAAGTTCTGTGAGCAACCGGAAATGATATCCATACACGATGCTAAATCGCCCCTCGCACGTGATATACTTCATAATCTGGAGGCTGACCTCACTCCAGAACGGCTGTAGGCTGGTTCTTCAAACTCCATTCTTGTCTTCTGAGAATTGTTCCTCTGGCAAAAAGAACTCCTTCTTAGCTTTCTGACCCAGTTTTCTCTCCTCCTTATCCCAAGGTACCCCCATCGGTAGATCAGTTACCCTGCTAATGAACTGTGGGGTGAGTCTGAGGGTCAATCCCCTGAAGTTTACAATGGCCAATGTCTTTGATTTTGGCTTCAAGGATCGCAGGAATTCTTTTGCAACCTCGTCATCGTGACCTTGAAGCTTGTCACAGAATGACATCCATCGTGCACGAGAAAACAGGTCCACCACCTCAGGGGTTTCCCGTAACTTCTTTGAGTCTGTAGGCTCTTTTCTAATGAACCCTCCCGGCATGGTAAAAACTTGCTGTGTTGGCCTGAGCTTGCCTGCTCGTATACAGAAGTGGATCTTTGGGATTTCCTTAGACAGAGCGCAGAGCTATGTCTCTGTTATGCACACAGTTTATAAAATTCACAACTTTCTACGAGTGAGCCTTAACAGTGGCTCAATTATAAATCAAACCCTGGAGAAAATCCCGCATACACACTACGATGACAATTCTCATGCAGCGACAAGAAAACGCTTGTAAATTCATGCACAGACTGTAATTCACGGTTTCCTACCCCTTCAACACGTCGACTTCACCACCTTTTGAACCAATTGCATGGGAGAACTATGTTCAGGCTTACCTCATTCCAGAATTGCCACCTTCGACGTGAACAGTTCAAATTCCTCCGTAATGTTGAGCTTCCTGTAGAAGTCGTGCACGGATTCTGGGGAGCGCTTCAGTGGTTCTGGGCCTTCTGTGCAGCAACAGGACGTTGGAACAGGCCGAGAACTCAGAGTAACAGCCTTCAGAGAATTAGAATGCATACTCGGCTACAAAACGGTTGAGAATAAATGAGTGCAGTGCGCCATATGTGATCTAGCCGGCGGATTTGAATTTCTGCGGAATTCGTGGCGCGGGGGTGAGCTGTCCCCGTCGGCCCGTTGGCCGACGTCACCTGCTATCATTTCGCTGCATGTATGCCTGACTGCCGAATCCTTCCCTGTATATCTACCGCCGCCACTCCTGTTAGATTGCCGCTTCTCTCCGACTGGACGCTTCCCACGTGTCCATTTCCTGTCTTGTCGACACAACCAAAGCTTTTTGGATCCGACGAGGCCGTCGGGCTGGTTGTGGTGGCCAGTTGAATGGCTACCCGACTTGTTCAATCCATTCATTTCCATAGTTACACACATTTTAGAGCATCACTTATGTAATTTGACGAAACAGGGTGAGGCACTTACCTGTGCGGCCATGGACGTGATTTTTCTCATGCTTCAGGACGAGAGGTGATGGATCCGCTTGCTGCTGCTTTGTGCACAGGCACGGGAGCTCCTTTTCATTGACTGCTACTGGTTGCGAGACCTATTTCCTGGCTGTGGATGGTGCATGCGCCGGCTTCATGAGTTGCAAGTTCCTTCATGGTGTGTGCTCTAGCCGGATCAACTGCTATAGGATTCCTGTAGGACATCCTGTAGCCGTTTCTCCTCCTAGGGTGCATGCCGAAATAGTGGAGTCACGTTCGCAGGTGCAGGGTCCTTAGATTTCCTTGACAGGTAAAGCGTTGAGCCTCTACATGCTTTATTTCTCGCTTAAAAATATTTCTTCTGAGAGTCCAATGTTCTGGTTTGACTGTGCAGGTATTTCAATCATATGGCAGCAATGGTGGTGAAAGGAGGCGACAACAGTGGGGGATGGAGAAAAAAAATTGGTTGCATGCCTCCTTATTGGACTTCGAGCTTAAAATTCTTCTACATAGTCAGTCCTGGCCCGTCCAAAGATTCTACAGGATGTTTCCTGTAGAAATACAAAACTTCCTGTAGAAAGTCCTGTAGCTTCCTGTAGAAGGCTAACTATGACCAGATTGTGCCCAAACCTTGGAAGAGATGAGTGTTTATGGAGGGAGTGCTGGTGAGGTCACCTGGTAGCATGGCAGGGACCCTTGTCCTTGAGTTGAGAGGCCTCCTTTTTGCATGGAATACCTGCAACCTACATTAATTTCCAAAGATTGAGCCTGTTTTTCTATTTTTGCCTCCTCCTTTTTCTTTTCTTTTTTCTTTTTTCTTTGTTTTTTTCTTCTTCCTTTTTTTTTTTTAGGAGACAGCAGGGGTGCCTCAATGAGGTTTTCACCCCTACTATCTGCCTTGGGCGCCTTAGAGAGGTTTTCACCCAAGGGTCTTTTTTATTCCAATTTTTCAGAGAGACAGCAGGGGCGCCTCAATGAGGTTTTCACCCCTACCATCTGCCTTGGGAGCCTCAGAAAGGTTTTCACCCAAGGATCTTTTATTATTATTATTATTATTTTTTATGATGCTCAGGGTATTCCCAAAACAGGGGCAGAACCCTTCTCTATGACCAGCACTGATTTTTCCACAGTTTTGATGAACTCTTGCCTCGAAAGAGGTTTCCTGTAGATCTTTAGTCGATGCCCATTGACGAGCATGGGGATGGCTTCCTCATCAATGGTCCGAATAAGAACAGACCCATTGTCATTACATTTCTCCATTGCATATGGTCCTAGCCATCTTGTCCTCAGCTTCCCCTTGAAATCCTTATGTCTGGAATCATACAGCAGCGCCCAATCTCCCGGTTGGAATTGCTTATCATTGAGGTGTCAGTCATGCCATATCTTCCTCTGAAGTTAAACCACTTCTGAGTGGAGAAGGGCTTGCATTCGGTGTTCATCTAGCCCATTCAACTGCAATAATCTTTCTTGTTGGGCATGGCTGAGATCTAGGTCCAACTGAGCTGCCATCCTCAATGTATTGTACTCGAACTCAATTGACAGCAAAGCTCTCTTCCCATAGACCAGTTCATAAGGTGTGAAGCCGGTTGAGGTCTTCCAAGTGGTGTTGTAAACCCAAGTGGCCTCAACCAGGCGATCTGCCCAATCCTTTATACTGCTGCTCACCACCTTAGTCAAAATTCCTTCTAATGCTCTATTGGTGACTTCCACCTGCCCATTTGCTTGAGGATGATAGGGGGTGGAAGTCCTATGCTTGATCTTGTGATGAGCAAGCAAGTATTCAATTAAGTTGGAGGTGAACTGGCTTCCTTGATTGGTGACTAACTCTCTTGGGTAGCCAAATTTGTAGAAGATGTTTTCTCTTAAAAACTCAGCCACCTTTTCTTTTGTCACTGCTTTGATTGCCTTGGTTTCTGCCCACTTTGTCAGATAGTCTATGCACACAATTATGTACGACCTTTGCCTTGAAGGGGGATTGATAGGACCCACAAAATCCATACCCCACTTCTCAAATGGTTCAAGAGTCACTTGAGGTTGGAGAGGCATTTCATCCCTTGGGGTCGGCTTCCCCATCTTTTGGCATCGGTCAGATTGGTTGATATATCTCTTGACATCTTGATGAAGCGTGGGCCAATAGTAGCCTGCCTGTAGAATTTTGAAGGCAATCCTCTTGGCTGCAAAATGTCCTCCACAAGGCCCATCATGACAGGTTAGGAGGATGTCAAAGACTTCCTCCTACCTTACACAACGCCTTAAGATTTGATCGGGGCCAATTTTGAACAGGTTGCCCCCGATCCAAGTGAATGAGGCACTCTTCCTCACAATTCTTCTTTTCTCTTTTGAAGATAGATGCGGAGGGAACTGTGCTGAGACCAGATAGTTTGCTATATCAGCAAACCATGGAGAGAGTACTGAGATAGAAAACAGATGTTCATCTGGCATCTGGTCATCCACTGTTCCATCTTCACCTGCAGGTAAATCCAGTCTAGACAAGAAGTCAGCAACAACATTTTCTTTACCTGGTTTGTCAACGATAGTCAAATCAAACTGCTGCAACAGAAGTAACCATCTAATAATACAAGCATTCACATCTGGTTTATTCATTAAATATCTAATTGCAGCATGATCAGTATGTACAAACGTTTGATAGCTAGTGATGTAGTGTTGGAACTTGTTCAGGGCATGGACCACGAAGAACTCTTTCTCAGTTACAGTATAATTCATTTCTGCCTTGGATAAGTTTTTGCTGACAAAGTATACAACCTGTCCTAAGGCTGCCCCTATGGCTTTGTTTGAGGCATCAGTGTGGATGTGGAAAGTAGTTTCTGCTTGGATTGTGCTTCCTTTGGACTAAGGACATGCCCATCTATGGTCCATTTGAGAAAGGCATGGTCAGTGGTGGATGTACCAACACTAGAGGGGACACCCACTCGCTATCCGAGATGGGGTAGATGAATCCTGCATCCAACAGTTTTTGCAATTCTTCTTTGACAATGTCCTTAAGGGCTGGATTCATTCTCCTTTGAGGTTGCCTGACCGATTTACAATCTTCTTTGATGTAGATGTGATGGATACAGACCGAAGGATGGACTCCTTTCATCTATTTATAGCTCCAAGAAAAAGCATCTAGATGACTAGCCAACAGACTATACAGCTCCTTTTCCTGGGAAGGAGATAGGGAGGAGCTGATCTTTAACGTTCTTTCAGGGCCAAACTCCACATTTTTGACTCTGGGGGAGATTGGATCGGTCACACAAAGGTCCACTAAGGTGCTGGCTTGAGTATCCTCCACCAATTTCTCTAAGGAAAATGCACCGGGAGGCAGATTCTGAATCAAGGTCTCAATTAAGTCATCCTCGGTTTGAGGACCTCCCCTGGTGGTTTCTAAGGTGCACAAGGGTGCAGAGTACACCTCATAATCTTCTCCTTCTTCCAACCAAAGTGGTAAGTCATGCTCTAATAGAGGTTGGGCAGGAGGGTATAGGACTAGCTGCTTGGACATAGGACCATTTTTTATGGTCATGTTTCCTGCTCGGCAGCTTATGTAAGCATCCGCAGTGGCTAACCAAGGTCTTCCCAAAATAAGGGGGTATCTAGTAAGCTTTACCTTTGGTTGAAGAACCAAGAAGTCCGCAGGATACTCCCAAGAGTCAACAGAGACCAAGACATCCTCCACAATCCCTTCGGGAGTCACGGTGGAGCGATTTGCCAACTGCAGGACCGTCGAGGTCTTCCTTAAGGAACCCTGAAGGTTGAGTTTGAGCATGGTATCCCTGGTCATCACATTAATGGCCGCCCATAAATCAATCAAAGTGTGGGGTATGATGGTGCCATTGATGTGGACATCAACTACAGGACTCCTAGGATCCAAATACTTTGGACAGATTACTTTCCCCAACATAAGATCAGACAGTTGTCCTATGACATTGATGGTTGAGGCATCTCTTTTTCGCCTGCCTGGGTGCCTGAAACACTTTTCCTTAACCAATTTGTTGTATATTGGTACATCTTTGATGGCTTGGAGAAGTGGTATTCTCACACACAACTATTTGAGTTCTCCCAGAAGCTCATTCTCCTTTGGGTCGGGTTGTGTGGTTACTGTTAGTCTCTCAGGAAAGGGTGGAGTGGCCTTGGGTTCACTTTCCTGTTTATCTTCCTCATCCTCTGGGGGAGGAGGTTGGCGATCCGGAAGAGTCTTCCCGGATCGCAGGTTGATCTCCTGGATCTCCACAGCATAGGTAGGGCATGTTGTTTCCCCAGTATATACCTGCTGGGTCTATCGGTTGTTAGGATTCAGGTTCGGTTGAGCAGGCATTTGGGGTTGTCTTGGAGGAGCAGGAGGCAATGGTTGTGGTTGAGCTAGTGGTGGAGGCAAAATGGTGGGAGGAGTGTTGTACTGGGGCCTCCACCCCGGTTGAGGTGCATTCCACTGAGGTTGTGGCTGGACATGTGAGTGAAACGAATGAGTAGTGGGCTGAGTATGGTATTGAGGTGGGTAAGACCATGGAGGAGGCACAGACTAGGAAGGATGGGCAAGGGGACCCCAAGAAGGCATAGGAGCAGATTGGTTGGGGCTATAATAAGCTTGGGATGTCCCTTGCATCCCCTGCCGGTAAGGTCTAGGTCCATGCGGCCTCCTTTGGTTGAGGAAGTAGAGAGGTTCAGTGGGTGCCTTAGTTCCTTGGTACATGGCCTTAAACCCAGGTAAGGTTGGGCATTGGTTTGTGGGGTGGTCCTCCTCACAAACGAAACATACCTCTACTGAGTGTAATGGACACTCGTTCTTAGGGTGCTTCCTTGTACACCTAGGACAGAAGATGGCCAAAGCCCTCTCAACTTCCTCTTTCTTTTGCTGGATTCAGAATGTATCAAGTTGCATGGCAATGGTCTGTCTCACCTCACTTTTGAGGTCCTCCAGCTGATTAACAAACTCATGCTTGGAGAAAGTAGTACTAGTTGAAAGGGGGTTTCCCCTACCTCTTTTCCGGGCTGCCCTAGAGTGGTTTCTAAACACAGTCTTTATATCCTCATAAGGTAGTTGGTAAATATCTCCTCCAGCTAGCATGTGAAGGGAATCTAGAAGGTCTTCAGGGACTCCTCGGAGCAGGACCAACTTGAGAGATTCAGGGTCAAGTGTGCACCTGGCCCGTTTATAGCTAAGTTGGAACCTTTCCTCATAATCTTCTAAAGACTCATCATTTCCCATGGTCATTCGAAAGATTTCTCCCTTGGCTTCCTTGGACATACAGTAGTCCCGGTATTTGGTGTTGAAAGCTTGCTGCATCTGAGCCCAAGTGGTGATACTGTTTCCAGGTAAGCCCATGAACCAGTGTAATGCTGCATCCTTGAGGGTAGAGGGAAAGAGTTTCAATTTTTGCTCATCTTCTGTATAGTCATAGGTTCGACAAAGGACAACAAACTCAAACAGGAAGGTATCAGGGTCTTCAGTAGTCAATCCATGGAAGTGAGGTAAAGCGGAGGGGCTTATGTTTTTCATTTTCATGTCTCCATTGGTCTCTCGGATAGGAAAGGCACCTTCTATTCCCTCATCTTCTCTTCTATCCTCAGCCATGGCTTCAGGTGGAGTGTTCTCTAGCTCTTCTTCTGTTATAGAATCTTCGTATATCTCAGGAGGCTCGCCTATAGGTTCTTCTGGATCACTATCACCAAAGAAGAGAGAAGGGTGACTCAGTGAAGTGGTGGGGGTGTTTGGTAAGAATTTGCCGGTTTTATCTCTGTTCCTACGAGGCATGAAATGGAAAGGCTTTTGATTGCTTTTTGCTTTGTTTCTGGCACCTGCAAAACTGAAAATAGATTGAATTGCAACTAACTATCTTGCTGAAATGAAAATGCAGAACTGAAATGAAAGCAGGAAATGACTAATCTATTTTGCTCAAATGAAATTGCAGGAATGAAATGCTAGTCTACGCTTGCGGAATTGAAATTCTAATCTACGCTTGCAGAATTGAAATGCTAATCTATGAAAGCAGGAAATATCTATTTTACTTTTGCGGAAATGAAATTGCAAAATGGAAATGAAATAAACTATTTAGCAGAAGGCGAGTGTAGGAAAATAGAAGAAAAGCAACAATCACCAATACTCTGACGCTTCCTCGGCAACGATGCCAAAAAGATGGTGGGCTCCAGTATTGCAGCAATAATGCTGCAACTCCTGGGACTCCCTTCTTTACTTTTATCAACCCGGTAGTTCGTAACAAACTTGGAAGTGACGGTGCTGTATGCACAAGTACTAGCTCTTGCCGCAGCTGTCACTTGGTCAGCTGGCACAAGTCCGCTAGGGGCTTAAGCCAACTTCTATGAGCTCTTAGAAGAAGCTTTTTAACTGATGGCTGGAAGCTAATTCAAAGGCAACTGATCTACTTGCAGAAAGAAACTGAAAGCCAAAAAATAACATAAACCCTAGCAAACCCTAATTCTACTAGCTAGTCCTACTGATGTAGAGGAGAGAATGAAAAATACTAAAAGAGATGCCATTACTCCTATGAAGGTAAAATACATGTGTCTAGACTACCTCTATCTGAAGAAAGCATCTTTTTGTATTTTTGAATAAGTTATTAGAATTATCATGCATGTGCTTTTTAACTGGCTTTTTACTGTGCAGGGGTGGATCAAGGAAGAGAAATGCTTGGAAAAAGTTGGGAAGGTTCAGGGAGGGTCTAAGGAGTCCCTAACACCCTTCCGGAGAGTTTCAAAAAGTTTGGATATCCAGCAACCTCATTTGTGAGCTTCTACAGGAAGTCTGCAGGGGTTCTACAGTATGTTTCAGGGATTTCTACAGGATGTTCAAAAATTTCTACAGGATGTTCTAAAATTGGATTTTGGAGGATGGGTGAGTGAGAGAGGATGGATGAATGGATAGGGAGGTAGGGTAGGGGTCTGAAATGACCCAGTGACTGATGGATGAAGTGATGAGAGGGTGTGGAAAGCTAACTTGACTTAAAGAAGGCTAAGAAAATGGAAGAGCAAGAAGGTAAGGTTATGTGGGCAGAAGAGTAGTTGTGAGATGAGGAACCTAACTAGGGGATGGAGCAGCTGGCCTGGACGAAGCTTAGGTGGACGAGAGAGTGATGGAGATGCCCTGCATGGTGTACACTTAACCAAATCAACCAAGTCCTGCACACAATCAAAATCTTAGCTAATCTATCCTAACTGTCAACGAAGCAAATGAACATCAGCTTTATTTCTAAAGAGAACCATGTACAACACTTAATCAAAGAAACATCTCAAAAGGTCTGAACGCATGACTAACTTCTACAAATGAAGACATTACACCAAAGAGTGCATGGTCAAGCAAACTAGTGTCTTTGTTGGGCAACACTGTTTCTGCAATTCCAGCCCCTGATCCAATAAGGGAGAGGTGAAAATGAGAGTGTAGACAACCCCTTTTCCTGGAGATTTATCGATTATTATCCTCTCAATCTATTCTACACATCGGAAGCAATTCTATTCCTCAACAGTGACCTATTTAACCAACACAACTAAATCTTGCTCAACAAAACCACGTTTCAAATGCATAAAAGGAAAATCACAATGCATAAAGGAAAGATAACAATACAAAGAAGGAGGCCCTAGGCTCTCAGGTTGGGCCCAACCCCGAGAGCTATGGCTCCTATAGAAAACTCAGAGCTGATATTAAATCTGACTGCTTCTCATTATCAAAAAATAATCATAAGTCAAGAGTTATGCCAACAATGGCTACAAGAGAACAAAACAGAGCTAGCAGCACTATAGTGAAAAATATGCAAGAGTTTTTCCAAAAGTCCCTCATGAAGGATGAGGCCTTAACATTTATACACCACGAGGCCCTAGCTGGCCTCCTAAATCCATGGGACTTGGCTGCCCAAACTGTGAGTGAACAGCTCCTTCCAAAAAATCTGTTTGGCTGCCTTCTAGATCAGGTTTTGGTGGCCTTTGGAGCTCGGAGTTGGGGGTGAAGATCCCGAGGGAGGCTATTTAATGCCATAGACAACCCCCCTATGAATCCTCAACCCAAGCTTGGCTGTCTCCTAGCCCATGTCTGTTCGGTTTTGCTCCAACATGTGTCAAAAAATCCTGAAATGAGCACGTGTTAGCCACCTAGTAAGAGTGACTACCCTTATTCGTACAAATGTCATAAACATACTAAAAAATAATGCATAAGTTATGAAAAATGAAGGATTGAACAAGGATAATTAGGCCAAATGAGCCCAAAATGTTACCAAATTTGGGGCTCATCAGCCGTATAGCCAGACTTCAAAATTTATGTACCGGAGTCTATAATCTATTAGATCTACCATATCACATTGAATCGTTCCATGTGTTTGGACTTAAAGCTATGCCGATTGCGCCTTTCGATTGGTCGGACCTGTCATACATATATATGTTGTGGTTCATAATCCTTTCAGGTCCACTGCATAAGATTCGTTGTTTGAAAAACTCCGACCCTAGCATATTATCAAATAACACGGGAAAACACAAGTCTGGCCATTGGGCCAGACTTGAAAATTTATATGCCTGACTCTATAATCATTGGCAGGTCTAGGTGATTACAGTGCGCCATATATATAGACCCCAGACCCCACAAATAGTGATAAGCGATGGGTCCCGGACCCGATATATATATATATATATATATATATATATATATATATATATATATATATATATATATATATATATATATATATATATATATATATATATATATATATATATATATCTATATATCGTGTTTAATAAAACCATCGGGTCTAATAAACAGTGGCGCGCCTTTATATATATAAGAGTTGGGCCTGGCCGATAGCGATATGCGATATAGCTCTGGACCCGATATATATAGAATACGGTTAATAATGCTGTCGGGTCCGGAGGATAGTGGTGCACCATATATATATAAACCCCGGGACCCCGCCGATTGTGATATGCGATATGGCTTCCGGACCCGAAATATATGAATTTGGGTTAATACTGCCGTCGAGTCCGGAAGGTAATGGTGAACACTAAGTCTTAGTGTTGATTGCGATAGGCAGAAAAGGGGATTTACGCATGTTTTTGAGCATTTCCGCTATAAAGAGCTATGACAGGAATAATGATGCGATGGAAGGTTTTGTGGGTTAAATAAATCCTGATGAGCATATGAATGAAGGGCTTAAACAAGGTTATATGCGAGGGATTTATTAAGGGGGCTTTAACCATTTGTGAATTGAAGATTTGACTCTCCAGAGAGCTGAATCCCTCGGGTAAAACAGATCATTCGGAGAGATGCAAGATTAACTTCTAGGGGACCCATCCAAAAAACTTGCCCAGGCAAGTTTTGATAGGGTGCTAGTTGTGGCCACAACACATCCATAGACTTTACGAGCAACAGGTGGAAACTTCAATATACTCTTCTTCAGCAGTTGATATATAAATGGAGGCTTGTTTCTTATTGACCCATGACATTAAGCAGTTTCCGAGGAAGAATGTTGCACCTGAGCTGCTCTTCCTGTCATCAATTCTGCGTGCCCAATCAACATTAGTGTAGGCCTTCAACTTAAATTATCTTCTTTTATCATACCACAGTCCATAATCTGATGTCCCTTAAAGATATTTGAAAATCCTCTTGACAACGATGGCGTGACTTTCATGAGGGAAATCTTGAAATATGGCCACAAGACCCACCAATTGCATGATTTCTAGTGCGAAGTTGTGAGATACAACAAGCTTCCTATCATGGATTTGTATTCAGTTTGATTTTCTAGCACCGTCTCAGCTTTTAACCATAGGTTTGCTAATTGGATTGCAATCTTCCAACCAAAACTTCTTCAAAGTTTCTCATATGTACTTGGATTGGAAGATAAACACTCCATTTTGAGACTGAGGAATTTAATATCCCAAGAAGAAATATAACTCTCTGATCATGGAAATCTCGAACTCTATCTGCATACAGTTTGCGAATTGATGTCCCAATTGTTCCATGTCGCTGCCAAATATTATGTCGTCCACATATACTACTACAATTAGTAGATGATCGCCTTCAGACTTTATGTATAAATTGTTGTCTACAATACCTTTCTTAAAGCCTTGTTGCTGAAGGTATCGATCCAATCTTGCATACCAAGCTCTCAGAGCTTGTTTGAGTCCATATAGGGCCTTTTTCAGTTTGCACACAAACTCTTTATCTTCGGTGAGCGTGAATCCTTCTGGCTTCTCAATATAAACCTCTTCTTCCAGATCTCCATTGAGAAATGCATACTTCACATCCATCTGATATAACTTGATATTTTTATGACTGGAAAAGGAAAGAAACATTCTGATAACTTCCAGTCTCGCTACTAGTGCAAAGGTTTCCTCAAAGTCTATTCCTTCTATCTGGGCATACCATTTGCAAACTAATTGAGCCTTGTTCCTAATTACTCGGCCTTGCTCATTTAGCCTATTTTTGAAGACCCATTTTGTACCTATTATATTTTTCTCTTTGGGTCTTGGAACAAACTCCCAAGTGTCATTCTTCTCAATTTAATCAAGTTCTTCATTCATAGCTGTCACCGAGAACTTTCCCTCACTTGCATGGATGAGGATTTTAGGCTCTATCTAAGATAACAGAGCAAGATTTGCACTGCTTGAACTACCAACAAGTTTCCTCATGGTATGAACACCAAGTCTCCGATCTCCAAGAATTTGACTCTCAGGATGTTTTTTTTGTACATACCTGGAGGGTGTTTTGGACCTTGGAGTTGTGCTCGTTTCCACATATTCATTATTTGGATTTGTTTCATTTTGATCCGAGGGCCTAATTTATGAACTTTCTTCTCCATCCGAGTTCATGTTTCCTTTGGAGGACTCAGGTTGTGAATCTATTTCATCTACTACTACATCAATGTAATCATCAACCCTTTTTGTCTATTTGTTGTAACAATTGTAACCTTTACTTCGAGTAGAGTACCTGAGTAATATACCCTCATCATTGTGTGAATCAAACTTTCTAGGATTTTTATCATTCCTTTTGATATTTTTTTTTCTCCCAAACACCTTGAAGTGTTTAACTGATGGAGGTCTTCCCTTGCACAACCCATAGGGAGTTTTATCACTATTATTCCTGAGTTGTGTCCTATTTGATAGGTACACTTCTTCTTGCACTCCTTCTTCCCAGAATATGTGGGATACATCTGCTTTGTCCATTATAGCTCTGGGCATTTCTTGGATTGTT
This sequence comes from Pinus tabuliformis, assembly GCA_031772625.1. NCBI lineage: Eukaryota > Viridiplantae > Streptophyta > Pinopsida > Pinales > Pinaceae > Pinus > Pinus tabuliformis. Next base: position 94,412,276 of record CM062805.1, on the reverse strand, counting down.
CTGTTATTTCTTTCATACTCCATTATGTTGTGGAGTTCTAGCCACATAATACTAACTCCTAATGCCATGCTCTTCACAAAATTCTTCAAATTCTCTTGAAGTGTATTCTTCTCCTTTGTTTGACCTTAAGCTTTTGATCTTTAAATCTTTCTCATTTTCTACTTGAGCTTTAAATTTTTTAAAATACTTAAATGCTTCTGGTTTTTCTTTTAAGAGCACGATCTAAGTGGCCCTATTAAAATCATCATTGAACAACATAAAATACCTTTCTCCTTTTGGGGTTTTTGCTTTAGTTGGGCCGCATATATCCGTGTGAATTAGCTCCAGTGGTAGGGATGAAGAGAACTCCTTTGAATTGAAATGAGTACTAGTCTACTTACCAAATTGACATGACTTGCAAATTGAATTATTAGGCCTTGAAAATCTTGGCAAACCTCTCACTGCTCCCATCTTGTTGAATCTAATCAAATTGTTAAAATTCATATGACCAAGTCTTCTGTGCCACAACTGTGCTTCATTTGTTTTGCTTAAATAATATTTTACTCTAGAGTCATCTAACACATATACATTGTTGTGAGTTCTGATTGCATTTCCCACCAACTTTCCATCTTTCTCATTTTGGATCTCATAGTCCTTGGATCAAAAGATCACATCATAGCTATTATCACACATCTAGATTACACTAATAAATTTGTGCTTGAGATATTCCATGTACAACAAATTTTGAGTTTTCATCTTTTGATCCAAACTTACAATGCCTTTACCCTTAATTCTTGCTGGGGCATTGTTGCTGAAAGTGACATTGTTCCCTATGTCTTTTTGTTTTGGCGACACAAATTTTCTCTTATCCCCAGTCATATGTTTGGATAAATCACTATCCACATACCATATGTTCTCTTGATTATGTGCATATAGAGCAAGTCCACGTTGCATCCTCTTTTCAATTTTTCATTACTAATTCTCCTTATCCCTTTGAGAAGTTGGCTACCGAATATTTGGGGCTCAGATAGGTACTCAAAACTGCTTCTGCACTCACTTGCCTTGTGCCCAAAATTATTACATTTGAAACAATCAACATCACTTAACAAGGGAGAGAAAGCATTTGAATATATGAGAGGAGAGTTTTGAGATCTAAAATTCCGATACTTATTATATCTAGAATTTCATCTCTTTCAAGTTTGATCATTCTACAATGAACAACCTTATGTCCAAAGATGTGACACTTATAAAAATAACCATAGAATAAATAACTCTACCTATTATTGAAAAGCTTATGAGTTTGCGCATGTAGGTGCCTCTGTTGTCTGGATGACTGATTGATTTTTTTTGGTGTGGCTCGATGGGGTGGATGGAGTTATTATACTAGCGATGATCTCCTCCTTGCCTTGCTGCCCTTTTGTCTTCATTGGTTCTTTCTTGAAGATTCTTTGCATAGCTCTGTAGTTCCTCAAATCCCGCAGACCTGGAGTTTCAATTTCTCATAGAATATTCTTGTGTTCTTGAGTATCCCAAACCTGTTTTGTTTCTTGAAGACCTTTGAATATTTAGAATCTGATCTATATTTCTTATGTCTTATTCAAAATTTTCATTTAAATCTTTCTTGGTGGCCATTCTCTCAAGATTCGTTCTCAGGGAGACGAACTCTACCTCAAGACTCTGAAAATTTTCTTCCCATTCATGGATCAAATCATGGAGGTATTCTTCCTTTTTCTTAAATTCTTCTAATTTGACTTTCAAGGACATAATTTCATCTTTGCATGCTTTTGTGATTGTTTCCTTTTGCACCTTGAACAAATCTTGTTTTAAATGCTTGTTCTCTTCTTCTAATCTCTCACATGTTCCTTGTTTTTCTTCTAGTAGAAGGGCTAAACTATCTTTTCTTTTAATGACTTCTTCAAGTTTTTCTTTTTGATAAACAAAACTTTCATTGTCTGAGTTGTACATACCTTCTTCAACACGCTGCAGTTGTTCTTTTAGTTGCCTATTCTTTTTCTTGGCCTTCTTTAACTCATCAAGAGAATTGATGAGTTCCCCTTCAAAGTCCACTACTCCTTCTTTTTCTTCTTCCTCTTCAGAATCAGTAATATTTTGTTTCTTGGAGTCTTCTCCAAATTCCATAAGTAATTACTTATCTAAATCATCTTCTGAAGAGTTTTCGCTATCTGACTCTAGTCCTGAACTATCGTCTTTGGAGTAGAGCCCCTTTTTCTTATAAAACTTCTTCTTCTGATGTTTATGAGATTTATTTCTAAATTTCTGATCATCTTTATTTTTAGTCTTTCGTTGTAAGGGCACTTGGACGAGAAATGTCTGACTCTCCCATAGTCAAAGCATTTAAAGGGCAACTTCCATTTATATTTTCCTGAGCCATGCTTTAGTTTCCTGGAAAATTGAGCCAACCCTTGATCAGATTCACAGTTGGAGAAGTCTTGATGATATTTGTGATCCTTGGCCTTCTTGGACACTTTCAACACTGCGTCCTTGGGTTCAAAGTTCTCTCTTCCTACTCTCATCTCATAGGATGTGAGAGTACCAAGAAACTGGTCCATCTTGAGATCCTTTAAATTATCCATTTCTTCAATCACTGAGACTTTGGCATTAAATCTCATGGGTAGGGATCTTAACACTTTTTGAAAAATCATATATTCCTTGACTTATCCACCAAGTCCTCTAATCATTTTGGTTACTTCAGTAACTCTAAGAAAGTATTCTGCTATGCTTTCTTCTTCACTCATTTTTAAACTTTCAAACCTCATTCAAAAAGTTTGAAGTTTGGCCTGCTTAACTTTGTCATCTCCTTTATGACTCTGATTGAGATTCACCCACACTTCCTTGGAATACTTACACTGCATAATCTTCATGAATTCAGATTAAATAAGGCTAAAGAGAATGGTGTTCTTGGCTTTAGCATGATTTCCATACAATTTTTTACGATCTGCATCAGTGGGAGGGACATCATGGACATCATAACATACTAGTATGGAGCTCCAAACATCTACTCCTAGGGACATAAGATAGGTTTCCATCCTAACTTTCCAGAAGGCATAGTTTGTCCCATCAAAGACTCATATCTTGCTTGAGTAATCATCTTGATTCTCTTGCGTAGACATAATTCCTTATGGATCTACCTTCCAGTGGTTAGACTGTTCCTGAAGGAACTTGGCTCTCATACCAATTGTTGAAATAAGGAATGACTGGGGGGGTGAATCATTAATAGTGATATTATTAAAACTTTTATGAATATTTCTTTAGTTCTTTCCTCTACTGTTTGTTACTGATGAGAGCATTCATACATAATACAAATGAACAACAATATAATACATTCACATGTACATACAATCCATCACTTGAGAAGCATACCAAAATTGACACCGACATTTTTATGTGGAAACCCAAAGGGAGAAAACCACCAATCTGTTTGTTGTTATGATGTAAATTAAGCACCTACTCAAGAAATTCTTTGTAGATTCAAATCACTAATTGTAATTTACTAAGAAAATAGACTTGAATCTACTCTACTCATCAGTGAAAATAATTAAACAATCGTGAAATAATGAAGCATACAAAAAAATAATTCAATAAACACATTACACAATGATTTCCTGGGGAAAGCCCCATCTAAAAACCCCTGTCATCTGTATATTTCATTAGTTAGAAAATATGAGAAGATTACAATGTTTTTCTCAAGCTCGAGAAAACTTTGTGCTATCTCTATCTCTCTCACAACTTCCTATACAAGCTTAGGCAAATACTTAACCAAATTTTGGCTTGCCCAAGTCCCTATTTCCTTGTGCTGTTTCCTTGGGAATTAGCCCCTTATTAATTAGGGAAATTCCTTAATATGAGTTGCACAATCCTCATAGGCCTTCCGTTGACTGTATGCACCACTTGTATAATTCATATGATTATACAACTGATAGTACACTTCCCTTGAACTCCAATATCAACTGGGTAACTCTCATATTTGACATGTATGAGTTATTTACGAGTGAATCATCAGTTAACTGGTTGAACACATGAAGAAACACCCCACTGTTTGACCTCCTACTGGTTCCTCCATCAGTTGGAAATAATTTAACTGACTTTAACTCAGTTAAACTGAATTAATTAATTATAACTCAAAATAAAATCAACCAGGGCTCCTATAAGGTAGGAGACACTTTACATGACTTAAGTTAGGTCCGCAACTCAAATTAACTGAGCCAACTAAGTCAAATTAACTTAGTTAACTCGTACAAGTTGTCTTGTGATGTGGAATTACAATTTTACTTCTAATTTAATTCAAGGAAAAAATTAAATCAGAATTTTCTTGTTGCATTTTCAACACTCCCTCTCAAAAAAGAAAGGGATTATCAAGTACCCCAATCCCGCCTCTATGGAACTCGAATTTGCCTCTTGAAAGTGCCTTAGTCAAGATGTCTGAATCATGTTCCTTTGTAGGAATGTACTCCAACAACACAATTCTCCTATGCACATAATCTCGTAGATGGTGAAAAAGGATTTTGATATGCTTGGACCCATCATTAAAAAATGGATTCTCAGAGAGTTTGATACAACTCTGAGTGTCACAGTAAATCATTGTAGGATTCATCTGCTGACCAAATAACCCAACAAGGATCTTCCTCATCTAGATAGCCTCACAATCTACTTGACTAACAGCCATGTACTCTGCACAAACCGAACTCTATGCAATTGATCTCTGTTTCATGTTGTACCAAGAAACTTCTACTTACCCAATACTGAAGATTCCCCCTGATGTGATCTGTTGTAACATGCTTTATTTTTGATAAGTTAGTTTTTATTTACAAAAGAGGGTATAAAAAAATAAAGAATAAAAATGGAAATATGAAAAAATAGAAAAATAAAAAAAGAGATGAAATAAAACCCCATCAAAAGAAAATCAAAATTGGTATAAGTGTGTCTATTTAAATGCTACTTCATAGAAATAATTTGCATTGCAATAATTCAAGGTTTTGTGTGCAACTTGTTTACATGCCACAACCTTTTCTTCTGATTTGAATCACACAGTTTAATATTGATCAAATAATTTAAATTTATGTTTTAGATTAGAGAATAAGCTCACCAAACTATTTAATCTTGTTCGAACACTAGAAGATAGGATAGAATAGGATAAATTAATGGCCTAATATGTTCAAATTTTGGCCAAAGTTGTATTAGAATAGGATTACAAGTGTATTAGCCAAATAATGGCTCCTAGTCTAAATGTGCCAAATTTAGATTAAGTTTTAATTAGGATTTAATTACCTTTTAAAACGGTGATTAATTTTGTGTAATAAATATTTTTATGCTTTTAGTCAAAGTCAATAAACGACAAAAGTGATTTTTCGTGAAGCGCTAAAGTTCAAAGCACAAATCAGTGGTGATCTGCTTCCCCTCCCAGATCAATGATGGGGAAGCCATTTCACACCCCCTCGCTATGATATGTGATAATGACAATTTGGGGGGGGGGGTGCGAAAAGCAGTTTTATTCACGCGAGCCACCTGCTATGTGTCACCTCCTCCACGCTTCACACCCCGCTCACTCATTACCACTTACCACCACCCTCGCCTCCGAAATCTACCTATCTGGTTTCCTGCGCCTCCTGATACCGCGTCAACGGTAATATCTTCTCGCACCTTTTGCTTCCAACCGTTGTATGCCACGTCCCTATCTGTTGCCATCAATCCGTTGCCGCTATCTGTTTCCTCCCGTCACTGTTCTTCCTTTGCATTAAATGCCCATTTTCTTGATCAGTAATGACTTTCTCGTAATGGTAAACTAATCCCGATTATAAATAATCCCCTCACCTCGTTACACCTTTTTCCTAAATTTCTCTTTTCACTATTTGAATGAATTTGTTGTTTCTGTTTTTACACTTTATGCCCTTGCCGAGCTTACAAACAGTACATGTCATCTTAAGGTATTTGTGCTCCTTTTTCTGTTATCCTTCATTACAATTCTGTAATCATGGATCCTAAGAGAAAAGATAAGCCATCTACTAGTTCTTCTTCATTATAGGAAAATCCAAAAGCCTTAGATGCATTAGACCTGGATCACATTCCATTGGTTGACCAACATTTCAAAATCATAGACACAGTGTGAATTCGACATGTTCGAATTACACAATTGGTTTAAAAAAACCTATATTGACTCCGAAGACGATATAAATCTATGGGAATCCCTTCTGCCCATGTACATGTTTCCTCAAAACTATTCTTTTCCTGATCTAGTCACGTGGTGCCAATCTAAGTATAACCATTTGCAGAGAACCGTGGTAGCTCAGAATGGAGACATTATGATATCTATCAACCCAAAAATTATCAACAAGATGCTTCTGATCCCTTAAAACGATTCCCTTAGATTTTTCTCCACTGCAGTATTAATGGGCCTATATCATAAGCTCACCTTCCTTTGAGATCTTTCTCCCAGAAGATGCTGAACTCCCTAAAAAGAATCCTCCTTATCCAACATCCATGTTCCCTGAGAGAGCTAAAGACATAATTTCCCTAGTTTCTTGCTTGTTAGGCTACCAAACAAATCAATGGGGAGATGAATCTATGCTATGTTATCTATCCATTTTCTCTAAAGAAAACAAACCTGCCTTCATGTATAATTATAGTCAATTTTTGACTGAAACTATGCATGAGCAATTGATGAATATTACTACTGGAGGAGTTTTTAAATACTCCTCTGTGATAGTACATATGATTATTTTTCAGCAGGGAGACAATATACCTATTTTTCTACACAAGCAGGATGATCAACAAGTGAATCAAGCAGTCACACGTGGACCTCATTATTAGGAAGAACTCATCTGAGTTCAAATTTTCAGACTTCATTGATTGCTTCATTCACCCAGTTGCACAGCTTCTCAGCAGCTAGAGTGAACCTAGGATCAATATAGAAATCAAAAGGATCCTGCATGTCAATGATCAAGCTAGAACATGAGGCTGGTATCTTTACCAGAAATAAACAAAGATTAGAGTATATGGTTGCGAATTGGCTCCATATAAATTGACCAAATATGTTCCAATGATAATTTTATCTCTGGAATATATTAGGAAAATGATTAATATGGATGAGCTTCATTTTATTTTAGAGAAGAGGAAATCTCAGTTTAAGATAAAGTCACAAGTAGGATTATTAATTTGTAATACTACATCAACAAGTTTAGAAGCAGATGTAATCCCCAAATAGATGGGTTTTCAACCAAGCTTCACCTGGTCTTATGACCCATTTAGTATTATTTCAAACTTAAGGGTGGAACTCAAAACCACACCTTACAATCATACACCAAGACCAGAGATTGAGAAGTAAAGAAATCAAGAACAGTCGGAGGAGAATACACTTCAATAAGCAGAAGAACATGTTTTACCTCCTTCTACTCTTCAAACTCCTACTTCTCACACCAAGCAGGACAAGAGGCCCAGAGAAGGATCTTCATCATCAATAATTAGAGAAAATGAATTCAGTCATTATCAGAAGAAATCAATGATTGACTCCAAAGGTACTACTACTATTCAAGGTTAGAAGGACCCTATAATCATCAATTTGGATGTTTCAAAAGTTTCTACAGGGACAAAAGAAGCTGTAATTACTACTCCATCTTTTTCTTCAACTTCACAGAATTTGTTAGAAATCACCTAATCTGTAGGAGCAAGTGAAACAGAGGAGCAAAACATCTTCACTAATTTCCTTGAAATTAAGAAGAATATGAAGCTTTAAAGGGAAATGTTATGCACAATTTTGGAAGAAGACTTCTACTTCACAACACAAGTTGTTGACATCTTTTGACAGCGAAAAGGGTAGAATGCAAATGGAATTTCTACAGGTTCAAGTGCCTTTTCCCAAGGTTTCTTCTGATTATAGTAAGTCTACATTTTCTTTTGATGCTAATCAGATACATCCAATTTATGAAATGAACATGCATAGGAAGTCTGGTGAGATGATTTTCTCTACCTTGACCAATACTACTATGGCATTGTCAAAACTCAGAACTGCTCTGTGAAATGTGCAGTCACAATTGAAGATTGAAAATATATCATCTTTAGCAAAGGATAATAGGGCCAAGTCATTAGAAGACTTAGTGATTAAAATTGGATATGACCCTACTGATGTTAAAGCTGCATAAGATATTGTAAAAAATAAAAATGTAGATATTACATCATTGAGGAAGTAGCTCAAATTTCCTTCTATAGAGGACCCTCAAACCAAGGAGATAGCAGAAAGTGAATGACACAAGGAAGAAATGCTCAAGCTGATCATTGAGAAGAATGTATAGATAAAGACCATGGAAGAGAAAACTGAGAAGTTGCTTAAGGAAAAAGAGAAATCTACTCAGTTAGCTATAACTCACATTACAACTATTCATATTACAGTTCTAGAACAACAGGGGAATTGACATCAACCACAACAAAATTTACATCAACAACAGGAGATTTGAACAAAGTCTTACAATAACTGACTCACTAGAAACAAGAAAATGAAAGGCTTCACAAGAAATTTAAGAATCCGGAGGTTCATAAGATAAAGAATGACACACTGTATGTTGAAGAAATACAGAAGACCCACAAGTTGACCAGAAGGATCAAAGAGTTGCAAAGTGAGTCATTAATGGCTCAAACCTTTGCCCAAGACAAGGAAAACATTTGGGCATATATTAGTCAGGCCATAATTGAAGTATGGCCCTCCATTCAGATCATTTTCGAGTAAGAGGAACTTATAAAAAGATGTTAGATAGCTATTGATGAATTTAAATAAATTCTTAAAGACAAACCAATGAAGCTACAAACATGATTAGAGTTCTTATTTCAAAAACGAGGGCCTAGTTGGAATAGATTGAGATTATGGATAGAACAAAAACCATTTTGGAGATGAAGAAGGTTTTGTAGAAAAATAACTTTATGACTCAGTTAGAGACTAAGTGCCAAACCTTGAAGATTTCTGTTCAAAGGTTTCATTTTAAGTTTATTTTACTCAATCAGAGAGGACTACCAGGATTAGTGGTTCCAAATGATAGGTTGATCAATTTGGAGGAATACTGCCAAAATATTTATACGATATCAATTGATAAAGAAAGTTTTACAGGTATAAAGGGTCATATTACATGAAAACAAATGTTAGAGGCTTTAGATTTTGAATTAACAATTAAGCATGAGATTAAACACATTTTTGTAAATAAGCCCACTTTTGAGAAGTACATCGAGGTTGATGAAGTTTACAAGAAAGTGGTAAATCTTTCTATACTAAGTGAAGACAGATGGGATCACTTGTGTGAAGTTATCAAGTAACTTTCATCAACAACTGACAGACAGCTGGGCAGCACTTTTTGGGGACCACATCGTCAACAAATTCCTAAAGGATAGTGCCATCATTTAGCAATTTTAAAATTCCTATAGTTTTGTGCTATTTTTGTCTTTTTGTTTGAAAAATATCTAGAAGAAATTTTATTTTGTATAAATAACTCCTTCAAGTTATTAAGGGTTGAACCCTTGGATGATCTTTGAGAACAGAATTGTAATTGAGCTAGAGATTTGCTTCAAGTTAATGGAAGGATTTTGAATTTGCCTTCTATAGTTTGTCTCCTGGTAAGTTTTTCTTGTGTGCTTATTTCATTATGTCTTTCTTCATGTATTTAAGTCTTTATGCAGAGATCTGGGTAAGATCATTTTGAGTATTAGTTAGCCTTAAATCCTTTGTGAAGTTATAAACAGTAATTAGGAACTAGTTTATAAGACTATCTGTTATGATAAACTCCTCTATATCAATTAATTATTACACCCATCTGCATTTGATTAAATAAATATTGTTCTGGCTTTACCGTGCAGGGAATCAATTATTGAATTGAGGCTTCTGTGATCCATAAATTCAGGGAAGCTATTGAGATTGAAAGAAGGCCTAACAATCTCAATAGAGATGACGGCTAGAAAATCAGTAGCTGTTGGATCCCTGCCCTGTCGTCTTAGTCTTTCTCTTCCCCCCCCCCCCCCCCCCCCTTTTTTTTTGCTAGCTTTCTGTGTTCCCCCTGGAGCCTTCCTTCCTCCTGGGGTTGATCCGTTTTGCTCTATGGTTTCTATTGGTCTTTTTCCTGTCCCTCCCCTTTTTATTTTTCTCTCTGTTTTATTTTTATTTATTTATTTATTTATATACCTTATATTTACATGTATTTATTATTATTATTATTATTATTATTATTTTTTAATTAATTAATTAATTAATTTACTTATTAGTTTATTTTTTGTTTATTTATTTATTTATTTTTGATCTATTTATTATTTTTATTCTTTTTTCAACTATCTTTTACCTAACTTTTATCTTGATAACCGAATATTATAACTTTAATATATATATATATATATATATATATATAATAAAATAAATAAAATTAAAGTTTTTTAAAACTATCCATTAAAGGTATTTTATTTATCTATATATTTTACCTAATTTCCATAAAGAATAATAATAATAATAACATTAACATTAAGAATAATAATAATATTAAATTAATAATAATATTTTGACTACTAATATTAATAATATATTAATATCAAGACTATATTACTAATATAATATTAATTATATTTAATAAATAATTTAATTAAACTAAAAATTAATTATATTATTAATATATAATAATAAATAATTTAATTAATTTAATAAATTACCTTTTCTAACTAACTATTTAAATTATTTTATTTATTTATATTTTTAAACTTAACTTTATGATTTTAATATATATATATATATATATATATATATATATATATATATATATATACTTTTTAAGTTAACCATAGAAAATTTTTCTCGTCCTTAACAACATATTATTATATATATATGCTTTATATTAACAATAATTAGTAAATAATTTAAATAAATAAGTGAATTATCTTCTTAAACTAACCACTAAAAGTATTTTATTTATTTTTTAATCCTAACTTTTATCTTAATAACCTAATATCATAACTTTAATATATATATATATATATATATATATATATATATATATATATATATATATATATATATATATATTAATTATATATATATATATTAATAAATAAATTAATTTTTAAACTAACCATTAAAAATATTTTATGTATTAATAATAATAATAATATTAAATTAATGAATAGTAATTTTTAGCCGTTGGTCGATTTAGCCGTTGGAGTCTCTGCTCAGACTATTTAACATGCTAAGTTGGATCTGTTTCTTCAACTTGTCCTGACGATGAACCACACTGGTTGGTTCGAAACGCGTCGGCAAAGGTCTTTTCTCATGTGATTTTCGCCGAAATTCTGCTTACAAATATTGTTCTACAGGAAACATTGTTTGCCTGTATTCTTTTCTTATAATCAATCAAATATTATGTCTGAATATTTAGCATGTTATATTTCATCAAGAGTCTGCTATTCAGCCACTTTAAATCAATTAAATATTTTTAGACAAATAACAACCCTTTCATCCAACTTAGCAACTGTTAAGGCTTAAACAATTGTTTTCAAATTGTTCATAACATTGGTCATCCAAAAATTTAAAAACAAACAAAATAGTTTAGATGCTCTGGCATTACTAACTCACCTAGAGTCATCTCAGAGGACAACATCTCACTGGCACCGTTGTCGGGGAGCGAAAATTGAAGTATTTTCCTTGGGACAACAGTTAACACTTTTTATTTAAGGTGAATAAAGAAATTGTAGGTTAAAATTTTTCACCTGGCAACTCCACAAGACCAAGCTAGCTCCTTAAAAACATACCAGATCTCACTCTGATTCTCAAATTGTTTCTCCTTTATATCATCTAGAGAGACTGGTGAGAGAAGCTTTGTTTAGAAGGAGACTTGAAGCTTCTTCTTCTTCTTTTGTACCATTACAATCCTAAGATATTTAAGCTTCTGATCCCTTTAGCTCTGTTCCATCCCAATTAGATTTGGCTGATCTAACACCTAAGGTTTTAGAACTATTATCTAAAGGAGTTTACCTACAGTCAAATCTCTTAGTCCAATCTTTGGAATCATACAAACTCCCTTAAATATTTTTAGATTCACCCAAGTCAGAGGAAGAACTAGATGTACATTTACCGGAGCTAAAAGCTACTGATTTTATCTCCCCCACTCATTATACATTTCCATCTACTTCTGTCCAACCTGAAGAAATTTTCTCTGTATATTCAAACCCTTTGTTTGAAAATAAAGAAAAGGTTGAAACAAAGGTTCAAAAGTTAGTTATTAAAACAACTTTTAAAACTTTTAGGGATCCTCCACTTTCCCATCGTCCTCCTCCCACTTTTAGGGATCCTCCACTTTCCCATCCTCCTCCTCCCACTTTTACACATCCATTTTGACCCATAGCTTCACCATCTTCCTCCTCATCCTCCACTACATCATCTCCTACCTCTTCTACTGAATCATCTTCATCTTCATCTTCAAATATGGCCTTTCAACCTATTATTCAAGCTAGGTATGCTTCCCTGCATCTTCCCAACCATATCAATAATTTTCCTTATGGGTATTTGAAACACCTATGAAGGTTTAATGGGGAAACTAGTTTGTCTGCAGAAGATCATCTAGCTTCCTTTTTAGATTTTGTTGATAATATGAACATAGAGCATGAGGATGTATATATGCAATTATATTTTCAATCTTTAGAGGGAAACATTAGGATTTGGTTTAGACAATTGAGAGCTGATTCAATTCATTCTTGAAATGGATTAACTACCATATTCAAGAATCAGTGAGGTGTTAAAAAGGATCCAATTTACTATCCTACAGAATTTTAGGAGCTTAAAAGAAACCATGTGAACCAATGGTAGATTTCATTAAATGATTAAATAAACTTTACCATAAGATGCCTCCTGATTGTAAGTCTCCAGTTACAACAACAAAAGTTAGGTTTTCCAAATCCTTTGATGATGACTTTGTAGTCATGCTTAGGGAAAGGACATCCCCTACCTTATAGGACATGCAAACTAACACTATAGAAGTTGAGGCTAATAGATCAACATCATTTAAACTCAAAGCCAAGGGTGAAAAGGATGAAAGAAAAATGAAAGCTAAGGAAGAAGGATCTTCCTCATAAACCAAAAACGATGATCAAAATATAGATGAGATAACATCATTACTTAGAAACATTTCTAATAAGATTTCTAAGATAGAAAATTATCCTAGAACGATACAACAAATTGTTGCTATACCTCAAACTCAATTTAGAAGAATCCCTCAAACTCAATAGAGACTGAATACTGATCAACAGATCCAACCCCCATTGATGATTGATGATCGACAACCAGATGACGTTGGACCTTTAATTTATAAAGATATAAATAATATGGATCATTAATCTGTACATAATTCTATTGTTTCTCACTGTTTAAATCAGTCTTCTCAAGATCAAGAAGACCATCAAATTTCTAAATATCATGCCTTTTCTAAATTTTTAATTGCAGAATTGAATAGGAGATACGATCTAAGACCTAGGTCAGGGCTTGGTAGACCTCCAAAAAGTCCCACTGTAAATGAACCTCAAATCAAATCTGCTGAAACCCAGACAACAATCATTCAACCATTGAATCAAACTGTTGAAACAAGCCTAATTGATAAAACTGTTTTGAAAACTTTCAATGTTGAAAGAGAATAGGAAAGAGTTAAAAATACCAATTCCCCTAGTTGAACTATAAACAAACCCAGGGTACAAAAACCAAGTTTCTAAATGGATTCAGTCATCCAGTGTTGACGTGGAAGGGGATGTGATAAGCATGCAAGATGAAAAACCCTCAGTAGTCTTTGGTCATAGCTTTGACATGATTGATGAGAATGTACCACCTTTTTATGTGACTCTGAAAATTCATGATTTCTTGTTATATAACTATATGTTAGATTCTGGGGCTTCCCATAATCTGATGCCAAAGATAATCATAGACCAATTGAAATTAGAAGTCGCTAGAACTTACCATGATATTTACACTTTTGAATCCAAGAAAGTACCTTGTCTTATACTTATTAAATATTTGGTGGTTACTTTAGCTTAGATCCCTATCAAAAGTGTGGTTTTAGACATTGTAGTCACTGATATCCCTCCCAAATTTGGCATGTTGTTATCAAGATCTTGTTGTGCTAAATTAGTAGGAAGCCTACAAATGGACATGTCTTATACCGCTATTTCGGTATATGGGGTGAGCATCTCAGATTACACAGAGAAGTTGGATTTATGAATACTGTTTGTAAATATGATCAAGCTAGGAATCATCCTACTTATGCTTTTGACAAAGACTTTGGGTGTTTTGAATTATCAACTAATAATTCACAAAATACTCAACTTACTATTGAAAACATTGTTGACAAACCTAAAACCATTGAAACTGATATTTGGAAATTGTACTTTGATGGTTCTTTCTCAAAGGAAGGAGGAGGATCTGGAGTTGTATTAATTTCACTAGATAAAGAAAATATTACCCAATCATATAAAATTGAATTCGATGTAACTAATAATGTAGCAGAGTATGAAGCTTTTATGCTAGGATTGGAATTAGCAAGAAGTCTTAAGGTGCAAAAATTTAAGTACACTGATTCTGAACTTATTGTCAAACAAGTTAGGAATCAATGTCAAATTAAGCACTTGAGACTAAGATCTTATAAGAATGATATTTGGGATTCAATTGAAAATTTCTTTTTAGTATTCAATATCACTACTATTCCTAGAGATCAAAACATGCATGCAAATTCCTTGGGTATTTTTTGCAAGTTCTTTTAAAGTTCCTGATAAAATTCTTGTCTAGTATCAAATTCTAGTCAAGTATATACCATTTATTCGTGACAATCTTAAGTACTGGAAAATCTTTGATTATGACAAGTAGCTAAAATCATTTTTGCAAGTCATTGATGAATTCTCAAACTTGCAAGTTGAGGAAGAAAAACTTGATAATCTTGAAGTTGACAATGCAAAATCAAACACCACAATTTGACTCTAAAATTTCTGATCATAACATTATTCAATTATCTTACATTTTTATTCCAAAAGGGTTAATCCCTCTTGAGAAGCTCTTTGATCATAATGATATCCCCAAAAATCCACGATCAGATTCACGTGAAAAAAATATTGAAATTTATAACATTAGAAGTTCTGAAGAAATAAAAAATGTTAAAATTTCTGCATCCCTATCAATGGAAGCCAAACACAAATATTTAGCCCTCCTTAAAGCCTACAAAGATGTTTTTCTTGGTCTTATAATGAATTAGAAACATATGATACATCTCTTATTTAAGATAAAATTCCATTGAAACCAGAGGCAAAACCTTTTAAACAAAAATTGGGGAGAATTAACCCTGTCCTTCTTCCTGTTAATGAAAAAGAACTTAAGAAGCTACTTGATGCTAAAATAATATTTCCATTGAGATATTTTGATTGGGTAGCCAATCTAGTTCCAGTGAGAAAAAAAAATGGTGAAATTAGACCATGTGTGGATTTTAGGAATTTGAATAAATCTTCTCTGAAAGATAAATTATCCATTACCCAAAATGGACTAATTACTTCAGAAATTTTCAGGAGGCAATAGAATTTCCATGATAGATGGTTTTTATAGATATAATCAGATTATGGTTAGTCTAGAGGATAGAGAAAATACTGCATTCACAACTCCTTAAGGCACATTCATTTATGCTTGGATGCCTTTTGGGTTAATTAACGCTGGAGCTACATTTCAACATGCTATGGAATTATCATTTGTGGGTAAGACCAAGAAATTTGTTGTTATTTATTTAGATGATTTGACTGTTTTTTCCAATTCTGACCATAAGCATTTAAAGCATTTGAGAAAGGTTTTTGACATGTGCAAGAAATTTGGGATTTCTCTTAATCCCAAGAAGTCTTTGTTTGCACTCCAAGAAGGAAAATTGCTTGGCCACATCCTTTATAAAGAAGGAGTAGTCATCGATCCTAAAAGAGTCTCATAATTCATCCACTCATATTATGAAGGAATAAGAAGAAAGTTCAAGATTTCCTTGGGAAAAGTAATTTTTTAAGAAGGTTTATCCCTAATTATGCTGAAATAGTTAAGGACATAACTGATATGCTGAAAAAGAACCATAAATTTAAATGGACAATTCCTGCAAGGTATGCATTTGATCAGATTAAAAAGGCCATTGCAGAAGCCCCCATATTAGCTAATCTAGATTACTCTGAACCTTTCAGTGTCTTTTCTTCTCTTCTAAAACTACCTTAGATGCCGTTATTTTGCAAAAGAATAAAGATGGAGATGACCAACCCATTACATTTTTTAGAAAAGTTATAAGATACGTTGAGCTAAAGTATGACATTATTGAAAAACTTGCCTATTCTTTAGTTCAAGTTCTGAAATCCTTTAGAGTCTATCTCCTCCATCTTCTATTAATGCCTATGTACCCAATAGTGCTGTCAAAACTATTTTAACTCAGCCTGATACTGATGGAAGGAGAGGGAGATGGATAGCTAATATTTTAGAGTATGATCTTGTCATCAAGACTACCAAGCTAGTAAAAGGTCAAGGCTTGGCTAAGCTCCTTGTTGAATCCAATTGCAAGATCTTAGGAATAAATTTTGTTTTTGAAATCCTAGCTGAGAAGAATCCACAAGAACCTTCTGCAACCCCCACATAGGAGAATCCACAAGAATATTATGAGAGCCTATTGATGGTGTTGGACCCACCAACATGTCAAGGATCTCCCCGGTAAGAAGTCCCAATTAGACCTCAGACCGTTTGGTGTAGGCATCCTAGCAGTGGGTCGTACGGTAACGCCTTGACTGCGTTTCACACAGAGGCAAGTAAGATGTCCACGTTGGTAGCAAGGGTGTGACATATGCAGTAAGTAAAGGAAGGTGTATGAGAGGTTTGAACACATGGAGGGTGAGGTGAGTGCGCCCCTTGGAAACCTGTGATAGCACAGAGTTAAGAAGGGAACACACGAGAAAAAATACATCACAACATGGAAGGCAAGTTAGCTAGCAATCCAAAGTGATGGTTAAACCAACAACACATTTTAGAAATATTGATACATACATATGAAGAAATAGCTACACATACTTGTGTAAGAAAACAGATACATATATCATTAGAATACTCAAGATAGCTGAAATACATACAACATATGCATGAAATGTGCTGTCTCTGTTATATTAAGAAGTGTAAGTTCCAGTCATACAATACATCCATGTCCAACCACTAGTTCTGACAGTGGAACGTTATAGCTACAACCCCCTGCTCCTCCAAAGAGATATACTAGCTCTATGCAGTGGAGAAGCCAAGGCTTGTTACAATACTATCCAAGCTCTCTCTAAGATAGTCTTATCAGATGCTTGGCTGAACAAAAGCCCTTACAATGAGTTATGAGGGACTATTTATAACAAAGGGTGGGGTGGCCCTTGAAATTCCCCTTTGTGACAATTCATCTACCCTCACGACTCTTCATCTACTCTATGATTGTCACATCCAACTATCGACACTTGAACTTACACTTGACAAGACGTTACATTACAATGCAAATGTACCCATGTGAGACAAAATGGCTTGAGCAAGCCATGGAAGACATCACTGTGACTCGGAAAACTATTGGAAGACCAACTCTTCGACATCCTCATGGTGATCGATAGTAGCAAACTAATGCCAAGATCGGTAGTCCACGATGGTGTCCATGTACTCTAAGGTGACATATTTCTAAAACCTGACTCTCACCTCCATAACATCCAGGTACACTGCTTGGGCTCCTATGTCCAAATCGTCTGATAGCATGCACATCATTGTCTTGATGCATGGTGTCTGCACTGATTGAAAAGTCTAGGTTGGTGGCTATGCAGATCAACTCGTCAAAGTATGAATCAAGCTCTAATCAGACACGTGCCTTTGTATTTTCCTGGGTGAGTGCCCCAATAGATGGGATTGCATTTTCGTGCACAATAAGATCCATACTCTTGAATACACGTGCATGGGAAGTCTGTAGACTAGTGATGAGCTGCGGGATCTCTTCATAGTTCTGGATCTAACTCCAGATGCGTGCCTTCAACTCGACTGCTCTGGGCTTCATCATCTTTGGTAGGTGAAGCAGGGCTCCCTTGTATCTCATCATCCATGATTTCATGTAATCAACAACAACATGCTCATTCGAGAGGATATGTTCCCTTCTAGCACATCATTGCTGCCACCCATTGAGTTGGACGACTGCCTTATGCACGGTACTAAACTTGGAATACAATGCCCGCATGACTATGTCAAGAGACAATACTTCATCCATTATTTCCTTCTTCAATTCTTCTTGGGCGGATGCTCGAACCAATTCTCCCCCTTGCTTGGCCATCTCTAGTTCCTTAGCCATTCGCTTGTTCTCAACTATTAGGAAGCAAACACTGGAGCTAGTGGCTTCAAAATATGCTCTGGTAGCATCGGCCAATGTTGTTGGATGTTTGCACATGTCAGATGTGATCACTTGTTCCTAAAATTGCGTAGGAGATGTATGATCATCCAGAGTTGAAACTCTGCGAGATTGCACAACTCTATGTTGAGACTCGTCGAATGAGATGTTGTGCATCTCCTCCTCCGGATTGTCTCCAAGGATTTCAGTGTCTCCTTGGTCGCTTGGGACTTGCTCCTCTTCTGGACATGGTGAAGTTGGTGGGTCGACCTCTTGGTGGTGAGGCATGAGGTTGATGTCTTGTTCTAACTCCTATTACTCCATATCCATATCCATTCGTTCAAGTACTTGATCTATCTCCTGAGTGAAGTCTTGCTCCTGCGATGGTTCACCCTGTCTACTTGTTGCTAGTTGTTCTCATGAGTCTACTATCTGTACAGGCACAATTTCATCTGTCTGCACAAGTTTCACCCCCTGGTGTACCTGTTTCTGCTGCACTTGCTTATCTTGTTTGTGCAACTCCTGTTCCTTCTGGAGTTGCTCCTTCAACTCATGCAACTCCTTCTCTATTTCCTCCATTCTCCATTTCTCTCTCTACCTTTGCACGTTTCTCTTTTCGCATTGTTTCCTCTTTGCCTCTATGGCCAAAGTTAATTTCTGCACAAGTGGGTCTTCTCAGAACTTGCAACTTTTCTCTTCCTCCATGCAGTTGACAATCTTCCTCTTGCCCTTGTCGCAGACTAGTATGTTTACCTTTGCCGTTGCTACTACTTCTGGTGCTCTCTGGGATGCTGCTTCACATTACTTTGATTTCCATTCCACAATAAGGCCAACTGGTTCATTGAGTCTAGAGGAGTTATAACAATATCTCCATGGGTCTTCCTCTGCCCAATGACATGCCCCGTGGATCTAGTTGAACTGTACTCTCACTCAATGATCTTTCACAAGACAATGCGGGTCATGTGGATTATAACTTCGGAGGTCGAAATGGTACTTCTTCATCTGCTCTGTTTCGACATCCGCAGGCTTGAAACTTAGTATCTCGTATAACCTGATCTGCAACAGAAGAGTGGGCCAAGGTGCCTTCTTCTTTCAGTGCAACCTAGCTGTCAATCCTACCGAGATGTGATATGATACTTCCTGCATGATGAGGTTGTTGAAGGAAAACTTCGGTAGAACATGCAGAGGCTTCTTTATGCTATACATCCGTATGAAGGTACTGGATGGTGAGGCATACCAATAAGCTATGTCGATCAATGCCTCCATTGCTGCCTTTGACATGCAGGGTGGATCCTGTTCGAATATCATCTTGTAAACGGGGGTGACAAAGTGATCGGATGTCTATGTGATAAATCCTTTGAAGCTACATTCAGACAACATCTTACAATAAGTGTTCACATAGATCTTCGCCGGTGTCCATGCCCACTTCAAGCCCGGGAACTCCTGACGGGCACAGGTTGCATCCAAGATGTAGGCAGACATGTATATTCCTTCTTGCGTACCTTTGGGTGGCTGTTGAGCCCTTGTTACATCTTCCTTCAGCTGATGAGCCAACATGTTAGACCAGTTGCATGCTTTTCCATCTCTGGCCAGTTGGTCCAATGCAATCACCCAACTCTGCGAGAAGGTTTCCGTGCTTTCTTGGCCATACAGTCGACATGCAAAGATGACCAAGTATTGATATGCCTTCCACAGTATGTTTGTCTTGTAGACCTATTTGGGTGTCATCCTGAATTTAGCTGGTTCCTTCACCCAGTTCTTCAAAATGTCTCTGGAGTTGGCATTGCTTTTGGGTATGTTGAAGGGAGTCTTCATGATGATCACTGGCTTCAACATCTGATACATGTCAATAATCCTGTGCCTTGAAGGTAGCAATCTCTGTCTTGCTAACATTGCTCAATGTCATTGTCTCAGGATCATTGTACGAGACGATACAATTTATCACGTCTATGCATGGGAGCATGGGATACCTACATGCAATATGGTACAATCCAGACCTGTGGATGTTCACATAGACTTGGAAGTCTTGGAGGTCTTCCCCAAATGTGCTTGAAAATGCATCATTGATCTCTTGCCATTTCAACTTGCTGTCCTTGTCTACAATCATCTTGGTATCTTCATAGATAGGTAGACTTGCAGACATTTGCTCAACTACTGCTCTAGTTGCACTTCCGTCAGTGTCATTTGATCTTGCTATCTTAGAGGCCATTAATCCTAAACTGCTAATAGGTGGATGAACGTTTGCTAGATCTGGATACAAAGCGACATTCATGGCAAGAAATCTGTCAGTGAAAACCAAAGCAAACTTGAGGAACGACATGCAGCATACCTGGGGATTGACTGGAAATGATTGCGCAGTTTTTCTTGGGAGGCTGGGAGACTGGATACTAAAACTGTGCAAAAGGCTATTTGGGCTATCTTGGGAGGCTGGCTGGTTGCTAGAATTGTGCAATGCACAATACAGGCTGGCCTGATGGAACTGCGCAATGCACAATTTCAGCGGGCAGTGATTGCAAGCCCAGTGACTGCATTGCACAATTTTCTGGGCTAGCAGTCACTGTCCCTCAGAATTGTGTAATGCAAGAGTAGAGGATAGTTACCAAGAAGAAATGTGCATTTCCTAAGAGGAAGACAAAGCCTTCCCTCTTAGGATTACGCAATGCTGTCTTGGTGAAGCAAAGTCCCGGTCAGGGCTACCTAGACCTGTCGACGGGCAACCGAAAGTAAATGTGAAAGTGAATGCATGGCGATATTGAGTGTAAGCAGGAGTGAATGATCGTGCATGCAAACAGTGAATGAAAGATTCAGAAAATAGAACAACATGCATGTGGGTGAAGCAAGTTGCCAAATAGGCAACCGTTCATGCAAAACAGTTTCATGCATGCGACAGTAGTGAGATGCTAACTAAAACTGAAACAGTGCTAGTAAAAGTTAGTATGCATGTAAATGACATCAAGCATTCATAGAAATCAAGAAAAAAACACTCACACAAGCCAAAACACAAAAAGCATCAGAAATGCTGGAAAAGACAAGTTAAGACGACTTACCTGTGAATAACTAAGCTGGATGGGTCGAAGACTCCTGGATGTGCTGTGGGATGTCAAAGCTTCAAGATCAATGTGAAGAAGTGAGCTTTGAAGTGTCGAATAAATAAGTTTGGGGCACAAATATAGGAAAAAGCGACACTTGGAGGTCATATTCTAAAACGATCTTTGCATGTAGTCCCCAGCTGCTAAAAATAGCTCCCTAAAATATAGGGATTCTTTTTGCATGTTTATTTTTTCTATTCTGGGAAAAGCAGCCCATGCATGCAAGTCAAGTTTTTTCGGTTTCGGGTGGAACTATTCAACCCAACTACACATGCAACAGTCAGCTTAGTTGATTGGAAAAAATGCGCATTTCTGGGAGGGAGCTGGACTGGCTGACTAAAGGGATTGCACAATTTCTGGGTAGAGCAGCTGACTACTGCCCAGAATTGCGCAATTTTCTAGGCTGAGTAGTCCCGCTGGGAGGAATTGCACAATTTTCTCAGTGAAGCTTGATTGGAAGATTTACGCAATTCTGGAGCCCAACAAGCTGCCAGACAGAATTGCACAATTTCTAGAGGGAAGTCTGGTTCCCCTCCAAAATTGCGCAATTTCTTAGGGGAGATGCTCAACCTGCAGCTAGACCAAGTTTGGATAGATTGCCTGTGAGGGGGATGCAACAAGCTCTGATGCACATGCTGGCAATCTGCTAGAAAATCACTGAAGCTTGTGTACTTGACAAGGCAAGACGTGCTACTAAGGTTGGTGGGGAGGCTCCAAAATGAAGCTAAGGAAAAATTTTGGAGGGTAGTTTTAGCCGCTACAACAGAGTCCAACTGAGAATAATCCACAAGAAGCTTCTAAAATCCCAACACATGACAATCCACATGAACCTTCTACATCAGATCAGTCAATTCTAATTCACATTGATGAATTTTTATTATTATAAGATTGGTACTCTGATATTGTGAATTTTCTTAGAGAATTTGAATGCCCACATGAATTTAACAAGAATCAATGTAAAACACTGAAGTTGAAGGATGTAAAGTACTATATTGTTAATGCAAATCTATATTGGAAGGATCTATTAACATCCTTTTAATTTTCTTAACAAAAAATGAGACAGAAGGGATCATTGATTAATTTCATGCAGGAATTTATGGAGGGAAATATGCTTGGAGGGATACAACATACAAGATCTTAAGGGCAGGGTTTTATTGGCCTACTCAGTTTGCACAAGTGGGAGCAAAGGTTAGGAGCTGTACACAATGTCAAATGTTTGTTGGAAAGCAGAGATTAGTAGCACTTCCATTGGTTCCAGTACTAGTCCAAGCACCTTTCCTTCAATGGGGATTGGATTTCATTGGTGAAATTCATCCTCCATCAAGCAGTCAACACAAATGGATATTGACTGCTACAAATTACTTTACCAAATGGGTAGAGGCCATTCCAGTCATAAATGAAACTGATACTGTTGTTATCAAATTTATTGAAGAATACATATTGTCTATATTTGGATGCCCCAGGAAAATAGTGATAGACAATGCAACAACATTTAGCAGTACTAAGATGATTGAGTTCTGTCAGAAATATCAAATCTTGTTGCATCATTCTACTCCATACTATCCACAGGGAAATGGATTGGTAGAGTACTTGAATAAAAGTTTGGTTAAAGTTATAAAGAAAAGATTGGAGGATCATGAAAGGAGTTGGGACAATCATCTCATTTATGCACTTTGGGCCAACAGGATTTCACCAAAAAGATCAACATGTAAATCCCATTTTTAGCTCATTTATGGTAAATAAGCTATATTTCCCACACATTTAGCTTTTCTTGTCATGAAGCTTTTACAAGAGTCAAATGAAGAGCCTAATGATTTCTCTTGAGGAATAAACCAGATCATAGAACTAAATGAGGATAGAGATGAAGTTCATTATAAGCTTAAGAAATATTAGAGTAAAATGAAAAGCTTGTTTGATAGGAAATCTAAGGAAAGAGATTTTAGGAAAGGTGATTTGGTACTAAGATGGGATGCTAGAAGAGAAGAAAAAGGAAAACATTGAAAGTTTGACAACCTCTGGTTGGGACCTTTTAGCACTGCTGAGGTTAAGGGTAATAACACTTTCATCCTGTAGAATTTGGAGGGAGAATATTCCTCATTGCATGTCAATGGGAAATACTTGAAGCACTAAATTTAGTATTGAGAGGTTTCCATTCATTCATCATTGTATAATATCAAAGAGTTTATTTTACATGCAGTGTGTATTTGTTTCAACAGAGACCCCATTAGCCTGAGGAGAAGGCACATGGATATGCAAGTTCTTTGCAACCTACAAGAGGAAGTAGTCCCCATTTGGAGCCAATGTTGTAACATGCTTTATTTTTGATAAGTTAGTATTTATTTATAAAATAGGGTATAAAAAAATAAAGAATAAAAATGGAAATATGATAAAATAGAAAATAAAAAAAGAGATGAAATAAAACCCCATCAAAAGAAAATAAAAATTGTATAAGTGTGCCTGTTTAAATGCCACTTCATAGGCATTGTAATAAATCAAGGTTTTGTGTGCAACTTTTTTACATGCCACAACCTTTTATTCTGATTTGAATCACACAGTGTAATCTTGATCAAATAATTTAAATTTATGTTTTAGATTAGAGAATAAGTTCACCAAACTGTTTAATCTTGGTCGAACACTAGAAGATAGGATAGAATAGGATAAATTAATGGCCTAATATGACCAAAGTTTGGCCAAAGTTGTATTAGAATAGGATTACAAGTGAATTAGGCAAATAATGGCTATTATTCTAAATGCGTTGAAGTTAGATTAAGTTTTAATTAGGAGTTAATTACCTTTTAAGACGGTGATTAATTTTGTGTCATAAACATTGTTATGTTTTTAGTTAAAGTCAATAAACGACAAAAGTGATTTTTTATGAAGCTCTAAATTTCAAAGCACGAATCAATGGTGATCTGCTTCCCTGCCCAGATCAATGGTGGGGAATCCATTTCGCACCCCCTCACTATGATATGTGATAGCGGCAAGGGGGGGTGCGAAAAGCAGTTTTATCTACACAGGCCCCCCACTACGTGTCACCTCCTCCACGCTTTGCACTCCCCTCACTCATTACCAATAACCACCACCCCCCTCCGAAATCCGCCTATTTGGTTTCCTGCGCCTCCTGATACTGCGTCAATGGTAATATCTTCCCACGCCTTCTGCTTCCAACTGTTGCATGCTGCATGTCCCTATCTGTTGCCATCGATCTATTAATGCTATCCATTTCCTCTCATTACTATTCTCCCTCTGCATTAAATGCCCATTTGCCTAATTAGTAATGGCTCTCCCGTAACGATAAACTAATCCTGATTATAAATAATCCCCTCGCCTTGTTACACCTTTTCCCTAAATTTCTCTTTTCACAGTTTGATTGAGTTCGCTGTTCTTGTTTTTACACTCTATGCCACTGCTGAGCTTACAACCAATATGCATCATCTTAAGGTATTTGTGCTCATTTTTTTTTATCCTTCATTACAATTCTATAATCATGGCTCCTAAGAGGAAAGATAAGCCATCTGCCAGTTCTTCTGCATTACAGGAAAATACAAAAGCCTCTGATGCCTTAGACCTGGATCACATTCCATTGGCTGACTAGTATTTCAAAATCACAGACACAGAGTGTGAATTCGACATGTTCAAATTATAAAATTGGCTTAAATAGACCTATATTGACTCTGAAGATGATATAAATCTATGGGAATCCCTTCTGCCCCTATACATGTTTCCTCAAACCTATTCTTTCTTGATCAAGACATGTGGTGCCAAGCTAAGTATAACCCTTTGTGGAGAACTGTGGTAGCTCAGAATGGAGACATTCTGATGTTTATCACCCCAGAAATTATCAACAAGATGCTTCTGATCCCTAAAAACGATTCCCTTAGCTTTTTCTCATATCATTAATGGACCTATATCATAAGCTCACCTTCCCTCAAAGAGCTCAGGTTTTTGAGATCTTTCCCCCAGAAGATGTTGAACTCCCTAAAACGAATCCTCCTTATCCAACATCCCTGTTCCTTGAGGGAGATAAACACATAATTTCCATATTTTCTTGCTTGTTAGGCTACCAAACAGATCAATGGGTAGATGAATCTATCTTAGGTTATCTATCCATTTTCTCTAAAGGAAAAAAACCTGCCTTCATGTATAATTATAGTTAATTTTTGGCTAAAACTATGCATGAGAAATTGATGAATATTACTATTGAAGGAGTGTTTAAATACTCCTATGTGCTAGTACATATGATTGTTTTTCAGCAGGGAGACAAGTTACCTATTTTTCTACACAAGCAAGATGATCAACAAGTGAATCAAGCAGTCACACGGTGGACCTCATTGATTAGGAAGAACTCAAATGAGTTCAAAATTTCAGACTTCATTGATTGTTTCATTCACCCAGTTGCACAACTTCTCAGAAGCCATAGTGAACCCATGATTAGTACAGAATCAAAAGGATCCTGCATATCATTGATCAAGTTAGAACATGAGACTGATATCTTTACCAGAACTATACATATATTAGAGTATATGGTTGCAAATTGGCTCCATATAAAATGCCCAAATATGTTCCAATGAGAATTTTCTCTCCGGAATATATTAGGAAAATGATTAATATGGATGAACTTAATTTTATTTCATGGAAGAGGAAATATCTGTTTAAGATAAATTCACAGGTAGGATCATTCATTTGTAATACTAGATCAGCAGGTTTGGAAGTAAATGAAATCCTCAAACAGATGGGTTTTCAACCAAGATTCACCTGGTATTATGACCCATTCAATATTATTTCAAACTTAAGGGTGGAACTCAAAACCACACCTTAAAATCATACACCAAGACCATAGATTGAGAAGTATAGAAATAAATAACAATGGGAGGAGAATACACTTCAAGAAGCAGAAGAACATACCTCCTTCTACTCTTAGACTCCTACTTCTCACACCAAGAAGGACAAGAGGCCTAGAGAAGGATCTTCATCATCAGTAGTTGGAGAAAAGGAATTCATTCATTATGAGAAGAAATCAGGGATTGAATCCAAAGGCACTACTACTATTTAAGGTCAGAAGGACCCTATAATCATCAATTTGGATGATTCACAAGTTTCTATAGATACAAAAGAAGTTGTAATTACTACTCCATTTTCTTCTTCAGCTTCACATAATCTGTTAGGAATCACCTAATCGGCAGGGGAAAGTGAAAAAGAGGAGCCAAACATCTTCACTAATTTCCTTGAAATTATTAGAAGAATTAAGCTTTAAAGGCAAATGTTTATGCACTAGTTTGGAAGAAGACTTCTACTTCATAGCACAGGTTGTTGACAACTTTTGACAGCGAAAAGGGTAGAATGAAAATAATATTTCTACAGGCTCAAGTTCCTTTTCCCAAGGCTTCTTCTGATATAATACTATATTTTATTTTGATGCTAATCAGATACATCTAATTTATCAAATGGACATGCATAGGCAGTCTGGTGAGATGATTTTCTCTACCATGACCAATACTGCTATGGCATTGTCAAAACTCAGAACTGCTTGTTAGAAAATCATATATTATAGAGCAATGGAACACATAAAATATATTGCATAAATATAAACACATAAAACACATAAAACAAGAGAGACATAGATATGCATGGTTCACCCAATTTGGGCTACGTCCACGGAGAAACAACCAGTCCTTCCCTTTATATTATCCAACAAAATGAAGAGATACAACCTACAACAAATCCATTGTACTTCCCTCTTCGCTCTCACACAATCTCCTCTCTCTTTCTCCCTCAGAATACACATCTACATAGATGCAATACAATTCCCTTATATATAGCAAGGGGTTTCCTTCTAGTGAAAAAAACCCTAAATTAAACATAACTTCTACTGTCAGATTTCAGCTTAATGAACGGCCCAGATTGACTACGAAATTACAACATTTTACAAGGCAATTTCACATCTATTTTTAGCTTCAGGGGTGTTGCCCCTAATCACCCTCCAGGGGTGGGATCTAAATAATCACTGTCACCCCCCCTAGACCCCCCTAGAGGTGCACATAAATAGGCCGCATTGCCGCCACATTACGAAATGGGGTCCAATGCAACGATGTCTCTGAATAAAGAAGATAATCAGGCTCCACACCCAACACTACTCTGTCAAATGTGAAGTCACAATTGAATATTGAAAAGATATCATCTTTAGCGAAGGATAACAGGGTCAAGTCATTAGAAGACTTAGTGATTAAAATTGTATATGACCCTATTGATGTTAAATATGCATAAGATATTATAAAAAAGAAAATGCAAATATTACATCATTGAGGAAGAAACTCAAATTGCCTCCTACAGAGGACCCTCAGACCAAGGAGATAGCAGAAAGTGAACAACACAAGGAAGAAATTATCAAGCTGATCATTGAGCAAAATGTACAGATAAAGACCATGGAAGAGAAAATTCAGAATTTGCTTAAGGAAAAATAGAATTCTACTCAGTTAGCTATAGTTCCCATTACAACTATTCCTATTATAGTTTCCAGAACAATAGGGGAATCAACATTAGCCACAACAGGAGATTTGAACAAAGTCTTACAGGAACTGACACACCATAAACATGAAAATGAAAGGCTTTACAAGAAATTTAAGAATCTGTAGGTTCAGAAGATAAAGAATGACACAATATATGTTGAAGAAATGCAAAAGACCCACAGATTGACCAAAAGGATAGAAGAATTGCAAAGTGAGTCATTAATGGCTCAAACCTTGGCCCAAACCAAGGAAAACATTTGGGCAGATATTAGTTAGGCCATAACTGAAATATGGTCCTCCATTTAGATCATTTTTGAGCAAGAGGAACTTATAAACAAATGTCGGATAGATATTGATGAAGTTAAAGAACTTCTTAATGACAAACCGAGTGAATCTACAGACATGATCAGGAGTTCTTAATTCAAAAACCAGGGCCGAGTTGGAACAGATTGAGTATGGACAGAACAAAACCCATTTTGGAGATCAAGAAGGTTTTTCAGAAAAAGAACTTTATGACTCAGTTAGAGAATAAGTGCCAAAACTTGAAGACTTTTGTTCAAAGGTTTCATTTTAAGTTTAATTTACTCAATCAGAGAGGACTACTAGAATTAGTGGCTCCAAATGATAGGTTGATCAGATTAAACACATTTTTGTAAATAAGCCCACTTTTGAGAAGTACACCGAGGTTGATGAAGTTTACAAGAAATTGGTAAATATTTCTATACCAAGTGAAGATAGATGGGATCATTTGTGTGAAGTTATCAAGTAACTTTCATAAAAAAACTGATAGGAAGATGGGCAACACTTTTTGGGGACCACATCATCAACAGAGTCCTAAAGGATAGTGCCAACACTTAGCAGTTTTAAAATTTCTATAGTTTTGTAATATTTTTGTAATTTTGTTTGAAAAATATCTAGAAGAACTTTTATTTTGTATAAATAACTCCTGCTTCGAGTTATTAAGTGTTGAACCCTTGGATGAGCCTTGAGATTAGAATTGTAACCGAGCTGGAGATTTGCTTCAAGTTAATGAAATGATTTTGAATTTTCCTTCTATAATTTGTCTCCTAGTAAGTTTATCTTATGTGCTTATTTCTTTTTTTTTGTAAGCTGCGGTGTTGCTCTACTTTTTCTATTACTTCAAATCAAAAATACACAATATGAGTAAGGTTGCCTTCAACTCACCCTCTTGGGGAAACCGAGTATTTCAGCCACCTAAAGTTTTTAATAGCCGACCAAAAATAGAAGATCCATAGTCTGATTATCCAAGCTAAATACACTAAACAGTCTTGCAGATTTCTAATTCTACTTGCATGCATATATCGATTTTCCTCTTCTAAAACTTGAAACAAACTGAAATTATCTATACTATGCAGCTTCATCAAAATTAATACACATCTATATTTAATCCGCTTCTGCCTCTGGTCACTAGTTAGTCTCCTTGTTTGCATTCTGTTGTCCTTCCCTTATCATTTGTTGAATCTCCTCAAGCTTCTTTTCTTGCATCTCCAATGTAATCCGAATGATCCTCAGCTCCCTCCTTAGGTTGGGGACTCCTTGCGCCAGTTCTGCCATCTCTGTTGCAGCTTGTTCCAAAGCTTTAGCCAACAATCTCTTCATCACCCAGTAGATATGCAAGGACTGTTTAAATAGAGACATTCTACCCCTAGTGTTGCCAGGGTCATGGAGTAAAAACTCCCAATCTTCCATCTCTGAGTCAGACTGAGCTTGCAGCGCATCTTCCTCCATATTCTAGATAATTCTCCTAATTCTTGGGTTCGTGTTCTGATTATACGCCTTTTCTGCTTGTTGAATTTTCTTGTCCAACGACCGGCTTGTCTTTTTACCCGGTCTCCCTCTCTGCCCCTGTCGTCCTCCCCTTTCTCCTCCGTATCTGCTCGTTCCTCTGCCTCTCCTGCTGCTCGGTTCCAGCCCGCTACCCGCGCCTCTTCTTCCTCTCTGTCTGCCGCGCTGCCTTACCTTTCCCTCCCGCTGTCCTAGCTGCTCGTCACTGGTTTGCTGGGTATCCCAGCCTCCTACATTTCCGCCTCGTTCCTTACCTTGCCTGCCTTGATCTTGCCGGTCCTCCTCTTCCTCAGAGTCATCATATATTTCATATATCTCCTCTACAGTCTCTTCCTTCGCTACCGCCTTGCCCTTTCTATCCCTGTCTCTGCGCTCCGCGGCTTCCAGTTCCTCTACTGCCCTTGCTCTCTTCCTGGTTTCCATAGCGTCCTCAGTGAGTTTTCGACGCAACCTCGCTCTGTGCCAGCTCTCCACCACCTTTTCTCTCCTCGCTCTCTGAGTTCCTAAACAGTTTCCTCATTGTCGATTCTTTTGTTGCCTCCCGTTTATAGTCTTCCTTGCTCTAATCCACCTACTTGTCAACTTGGCCTTCCACTGCCACCTGTTACTTTGCCCTCTGCCTTTCCTATCAATTATCCTTCTTCCCTCATTTCCATTTATGGATTCTGACATACCGTTTTTTCCTCCTCTCCGATCACTTGCGTTTATTATCTTGCTGTGTGGTGGTTGTTTCTTACCTGTCGTCGCACACTTCTACTGTACTGTAGCTTGCCTACCCATTATATCATTCCCCCGCCTTGACTGACACTCATTAAATTTCTGGGATTGCCGATCCATCTCACCTGTCCGTCGCACGAATGCTATGATTCTCGTTTGCTGCTTGCCCATTATTTTCATTCGTTGCTTGTTCATGGTCATAATTAATAATACCGGCCAATTCCTCCCATTCTCTATTGGGCCGCAACGTTCTCCACTGATTGTCTATTTTGCTGTTTCGACCCTTGCAACCCCAATTCGCAAGGAAATCTGCCGCTCGGTTTCCATTCCTTTTCACATGATTAAAGATTTTATAGTCGATTCTTTTTAGTAGGTCTGCCATTTCTTGAACAATCCCTACCGTTCGCCAGCTATTGGTGATCTGCTCCCAGTTCTTTTCGTTGTTAAGTTTCTTTAGTATTTCAATTGCTATCTGAGAGTCTCCTTCTATCTCCAGGTTTCTATAGCCATTTCTAATTGCGATTCTCAAGCCTTGGTGAATCGCCCATAACTCGGCCTCATTATTTTTCATCTCCCCACCCCACTCTACGTAGATCCATCTGGTGTTTCTCTGGCTGTCTCGGAAGATACCTTCGAATCCGGCATTACCTGGGTTCCCCTTCGATGCCCCGTCAAAGTTTAACTTCATAAAATTATCTTTGGGATATGCAAACTTGTCATAGCTTTGAGGTCTCGTACTATTTCTGCCAATTTTTTTGGTATGCACCATTTCAAATTTCAAATTTAGATTCTTTAAAATTTGCTCCTCTCCCTGATCTACTTTCCAATCATCCGCATCCCATTTGTCCACCAGAATTGATTCTCTGGTTAAGTTCACTACTCTGTTCCATATTGTTTCCGTGTTTTTAGATTTGTCTTGGAATACTCTGCGGTTCCTTTCTTTCCATAACATCCAAATCACAAAACCCGCAATGAGATCCCAGGCCTTTCGGACTACTTTACATTGGAATTTTTCCTTCTGCCAATGAAAAATCACTTCATTTATTTCTCTCGGGGACCTCTCAAGTTTCTGGAATAGTTTTCCAGTTTCAATCCATAGCTTCCTGGCATATACACACTTGATTAACAGATGATCTTGAGTTTCAGCTTCCTTATTGCATAGGTAACATTTTGAAGGTCCACTGAAACCTTTCTTTTGGAGTTTATCCCACGTCAGGATCTTGCCCTTAGCTACTAGCCATGCAAATAAGGTAATTTTCGGCCACCAATTGTTACCCCAGATGACCTTCCAGTCTTGGTTTTCTTCGTTGGTCCCCTGTTGGTCTGCCAGATAGTATGCCTCCTTGACTGTGAAGGATCCTTTCATTGAATTCCCCCATCTGAGGATATCCCTACCCGTTCGAGCTTTTATTTTCCTGGACTCTACCTCTTCCATAAACGCTTCCTGTTGTTCTTGATCTATCTCGAAACCCCATTCCTCTGGTGTTATCCATTTCCGCCAGATTCCATCCAATTCGTCCTCTTTCCAATAATCTTTGACATATATACGGTTATCCCCTATTTTTTCCTGTATGTTTTGGATTTTTTGTATTCTGCTCATTTTCCCTCTTTGCTGCCATTTCTCATCCCAGAATTTGGCTTCCCCTCCTCCTCGAATTTCCCAGAAAGCATTCTTTTCTACTATATCACGATTTTGTCGAGCTAGATCCCAGATTGCCGAGCCTTTCGGGGTTTCCTGCATCCGGTAAATATCCTCCGTAGTGTTTGGCATATTGTACTTGTGCCTCCATAGTGCCTTCCATAGGTCATTGCCCCCTCTTAGCCATCGCCACCAAAGTTTTGCACCAAGCACCTTGTTGAGTCTATCCGGATCGCGCAGACCCAAGCCTCCTTCCTCCTTTCGTTTCGTCAGGTGTTTCCATGATACTAGGGCCCACTTCTTCTGTTGGGTCGATCCTCCCCAAATGAACTTCCTCAAAATTTCTCTGATCTTGGTGCAGACTCCTTGTGGTACCGCCATAATCGATAGCGGATATATGGGGATTGCCTGCAACACTGATTTCACTAAAACAATCCTTCCAGCAATATTTAAAGTTCTGAAGGCCCAGTTAGCCACTCTGTTTTTTAATTTCTCTAAGACTCCTTGCCAATTTTTCTGTCTTTTAGAGTTGAAATCCAGTAAGTTTCCCAAGTATTTAGTTGGGAGATCCCCTTGCTTAAAACCTAGCATCCTGGTCAAGTGGATTTTAACTGCCTCCATGGTATTGAATATAAAGGTGCATGACTTTTCCTTATTTATCTCCAACCCAGATGCTTCCACAAATAAGTCCAAAACCTTCTTCAAATTTCTCACTTCTTTTACGGTTGGCTCCCTAAATAAAATGATATCATCTACGAATTGCTGATGGGTTATAGGCAATTCATTACCCCATAGTCTTAGCCCTTTGATTTTATTTGCTGCTCTTTCTTTTTTAAGATACCTGCCCAGACCCTCTACTGCTAGTATAAATAGGAAAGGAGATAAGGGATCACCTTGTCTTATTCCTCTAGATGCCTGAAAGGTTTTCGAGGGAGTTACATTGACTAATATTGAAAAGTTTGGCGTTGATATGAGACTATGAACCCACTTTATCCACCTAGTACCAAAACCGAAACTTCCCAAGATTTCTTCCAAGTATTGCCAGTTGATTCTATCATAAGCTTTCGACAAATCCAGTTTGATCATCATTCCTTTTTGCTTCTTTGCCTTTAGTGAATGAATTACTTCTTGAGTAACCACTAAACCATCTAGAATTTGTCTACCTTCTACAAAACCAGTTTGTTCAGGGGATATTAATCTATCTAGTAGGGGTTTCAGTATTTTGGCAATCAGCGATGCAATTATTTTGTAGATAACATTACATAGGGCAATGGGTCCAAATCCCTTAGCATCCTCTGAATTGTCATTTTTTGGAATCAAAGTGAAAAAAGCAGAGTTAATGGCTGGCCATACCTTTTGATTTATACGGGATTCTTCTATCAGGTCCAGAATCTCCCATCCCATAAAGTTCCAACCCGCTTGATAGAAATCTACCGTAAAACCGTCCGGTCCTGGCGCTGTACCCTTCTTCATGCTCATCACCACTTCCTCCACCTCTTCCAAACTAGCTGCTCTCATTAGGGCTCTATTTTGGTCTTCAGTTACTATCCTGGGAATGGCCTTGCAAACTTCTTTTATAGCTTCAGACCTGTCCATGTGGGGTTCAGTCAATATTCCTTTGTGGTATTCCATCAGCACTTTTTCAATTCCTTCCTGTTCAACAATCCTCTCTCCACTCTCGTTCTTGATAGATAGTATCCTATTCCTTTGCCTGTGTTGTATCATTGCTTGATGAAAAAATCTAGTGTTCCTTTCCCCCTCCCTAAGCCACTTTATTCTAGACTTCTGTCTCCATAAAACTTCTTCCTGCTTTCTCCTCTCCTCCAGTTTTCCTAGAATTATCCCTTCTTCTCTGCAAGTTTCCTCTGTCCTACCTTCATTTATTATCCTTTGTTGCAGAGCTTCCATTTCTTCTTCCAACTTCTGTTTTTCCTCCATGATGTTTCTGAATTCTTCCTTGTTCCATTTCTTTATCCTTCCTTTTAACTCTTTAAGTTTAAGTTGGAAGGTATGCATTTTTCCCTTTCCCTGTACTGTGCTTTGCTTCCACCATTCTTCCATTTTTTTGATAAATTCCGGGTCTCTAAGCCAAAAAGCTTCAAATCTGAAGGGCTTCTTGCCAAGGTTATTCTTAATATCCACTTCCAGTCTAATTGGCCAGTGATCTGAGCCAAGGGATGGCATGATCTTTGCTTCTATGAATACATCTCTGTTCATAATTGTTTCTGATACTAAGAACCGATCTAATCTGGATGCTATTTGATTCCTTCCCCCTCTCCTGTTATTCCATGTATAGACTCCGTTGATAGTTTGTAAATCTACCAGCCTCAGACCATCTATCATGTCATTGAACATTTCCATATATTGGTCTGTTTTCCTTATACCTCCCTTTTTCTCTTCTAGAGACCGGATTAAATTGAAATCTCCTCCTACAATCCATGCTGTCTCCGGATGTAATCTTCGAGTTGCTTGCATATTTTTAATGAAATTTTCTCTGTCTCCCGGAGTATGAGGACCATAAACCCCTGAGATAATAACCCTTTCCTTCGTCCCCACTATTCTTCCTGTGCCTGTAAGGATTCTGGTCATGCTGGTCCAACTCTCAAAAATTATCTCGTTTGGGTTCCACAATATTTCAATTCCACCTGCTGATCCGATTGCATCTTGTCCCATGACTTCGTATTGGAGTTTGCTGTTTTTGATTATTCCTTCCATCTGCTGCATGGTGATCTTTGTCTCTTGTAGGATCATAATACTTGGTCTGTCTTTTTTAAGTTTCTCTTTCATATATCTCTGCTTACCCTTACTATTTAGACCCCTAATATTCCAACTGATAATAATCATTTTAAACTTTTGGAGGAGTGGAAAAATACCTCTGACAGAGGTATCACTTTACCTGAGTTTATCAATATTTCGCCAACTGTTTGGATCGTTTCATTCATCATTTTCCTCCCTCTTTTCCTGCTGCTTTTGCCAGCACCGCCAATTCCCATCTGACCTATTTCCTGTTCTCCTGATGTGATATCCTGTTTATCCATATTCTCCCCTTTTTTATATTTGTATTTTTGAAATGCCTCCTTATATAATTGTTTTTGACTTTCTGGTATGAATCTTTCTTCCAAGTTTTTCCATTCCTGAATTAGTTGTCTCATAATCCTTTCTTCCTCTGCCTCGTTTTCCTTATGGCTTTCCGTCTCCATTTGGGTTTGGTTAGTTAGTATTTCTATCTTTTCAGCAGCTTCCTCTTCATTCATTACTCTTGCTCCTGTGTCTTTCTCTCTGGTTTCCCTGACTATTTCCATGGGTTCATTCTCTGGATCCTCTTCCTCTTCCACTTTGTCCTCACCCTCTTCACTATTTTCCTGGAGGATTTTGAACTTGTTCTGACTTTCGATGCTCAGTGATTTCGCTTGTGTCTGTGTTTTTAGACCTTCTTTACCAGCTTTCTTCTTTCTGGTAACCTGTTGGAAACCCTTGTTTGTCTCCTCAGTTATCTCTGCTTCCCTTTGCTGTTCTTCTTTTTTCCTTATGTATTCTTCCTCCTTGTTTAATGGGCATTGTCTGTATAGGTGTCCATACTCATGGCATCTTCTGCATCTAAATGGGATATGCTCATAGTCTAATGGCTGTTGCCATACTTCATCATGATATTCTAGTTCTATGTATTCCGGCAGAGGTTCGGCTATATTCATGTATACACATAATCTTGCATATGATGTAT
This sequence comes from Pinus tabuliformis, assembly GCA_031772625.1. Lineage (NCBI taxonomy): Eukaryota > Viridiplantae > Streptophyta > Pinopsida > Pinales > Pinaceae > Pinus > Pinus tabuliformis. Next base: position 94,376,424 of record CM062805.1, on the reverse strand, counting down.
ACTTGCCTTTTTTCGTTGCTTCCGCTACCTTGACAAAAGCTCCAATCGTGTTGCCTATCCCCTCCATAATCTCACGATCCCAAAATTCCACTGGTAATCCAAACAGTCTGACCCAGATCGGGGCTTCCAGCATCTTTTCATTATCAGGGTTATATCTTTCTTCCCAGTACTTCATGAACAGTCCTGCATTGTTCATGAAATATGGCCCTTCCTCGAAAACCCTTTCTTTATCCCCCAGATTCGCAAATATGGCTGTAAAAAACCCTTTTGCTCCTAGTTTCAGCTCAATGTGCCCTTTTGGCCTCCATCTTTGGTAAATCCACCTGTGTAGTTCTTTTTCAGTAGGCCAATACCCTACGAACTTGCAGATCAGTGCATGATCTTTCATGTAGCTGTTGTATTCCTCCAGCTTGTTGTTGGGTATTACGTATCTAGGTTTTTTCTGAGCCCTTGGTAAGCACTTTCCTCCGGTCTTCATTTGCCACAAATTTCCCATCACTGGTGCTTCTTTATTATTCTCCCTCGCATCGTTCTGGTTGCCGTTGCCGCTTGCCTCTCCTGCAATGATATTCTTATAGGAGGGGATCTCTCCCCTCCCTTGCCGATTTTCCATTTTTTCCCTCAGCACAAACTGACTTATGAGCTTCCGCTCCTGTGCTAGGGTTTCTTACTATCCCTTTCGCTCCAACCTCGGCTTCCCCTGCTCGTTTCCCCTGCGCGCGTTTCTTCCAGCCCTCCCTGCTATTTCGCCTGCAAACTCTAGCCCGCCGATTGCAGCCCGACCGTTATCATGGTCGCTTCAAGATCGACTCTGAATGTAAGCAAAAATATTAGTTCTTCAGTTTAGTGTCTAAATTTGATTGTCTCTTATGTGCTTATTTCATTATTTCTTTCTTCATGTATTTAAGTCTTTATGAAGAGATCTGGGTAAGATCATACTGAGTATCAGTTAGTCTTAAATTCCCTGTGAAGTTATAAACAATAATTAGTGGCTAGTTTATAAGACTATCTGTTATTATAAACTCCTCTATATTAATTAATTGTCACACCCATCTGCATTTGATTAAATATATTTTGTTCTATAGGAAACATTATTTTCCTGTATTCTTTTCCTATAACCAAGAAAATACTCTGTTTGAATATTTAGCAAGTTATATTTCATCAAGACTTTGCTATTCACCCACTTTAAATTAATTAACTATTTTTAGACAAATAACAACCCTTTCATCCAACATAGAAACTGTTAAGGCTTAAGCACTTGTTTTCAAATTGTTCATAACACTAGTCATCCAAAAATAAAAAAAAAATAAAACATTTTAGATGCTTTGGCATGACTAACTGACCTAGAGTCATCTCAGAGGACAACATGATCTTCCTGTTAGATCGACTCCCTGACTAATCTGCATTTGTGAATCCTTGAATCTTCACTCCCTCTGTCTATCTATACCAAAGACCAAACTGAGTGGTGCCTCTAAGGTATCTCAACACATGTTTAGTTGCCTTCCAATGGAGTTTGGTTGGCTTAACCATTGCTTGACTAAGCTGGTTAACTAAAAAACATATGCCTGATTGTGTGTTTGCCAAATACATAAGTGGACCCACAAGTTGCCTGTAAATAGTAGCCTCCACTACTTTACCTAAAGTAGCATCTTCCTTCCTCCAATTTCCTGCTAGAGGAGTCTCCATGGGTTTGCTTCTGTCAATGTGGAACATCTTCACCTGTTAGAATTAAATCATCGACATAATATAGTATAATCAATAATTTATCTTCAACCATAATATGGTAAAGGTTTGCATCTGCTTCACGTTTGGTGAAGTACAACTTGGTGAAATAACTGTAAAAGGGGTGCTTGTTTCAATCCATACAACGCTCACTTGAGTTTGTAAACACATGACTCTCTATTGAAGGTCTCAAATCCTTATAGATTCTCAATACACACCTCTTCCTCAATCACTTCGTTGAGGAATGCTGTCTTCACATCCATTTGATGTATATTCCATCCCTTCTATGCTGAAAGCAGTAGAATAGATCTTATTGAAGAGTACCTTGCTATAAAAGAAAATTTCTCCTCGTAATCAATTCCCTCCACTTGAGATAACCCTCTGGCCACAAATTTAACCTTGTGTTTCTCAACACTCCCATCTGCTGCTTGCTTTACATTGTAAAGCCATATGGAACTCACCACTGACTTATCTATTGGTCTTGGGGCCACTTCACAAACACTGTTTTTGATAATGGAGTCATACTCCTCTACCATGGCATCAACCCATATTGGTTGCTACACTGCTTGATTGAATGAGGATGGCTCAATATCTACACTCTTGCTCATTAGAGCCATGTGGCCAGTGTACCGATCTAGTGACCTCCTCTGCCAGTGCTGTGATGTGGGTGCTCCCACATTCTCTCTAGCATCATGCATCAATATGTCATCTTCTCTAGTGCGATTCCTTCCATCTGTGGAAGTCTCTGCATGAGTGTTGAGGGACAAAGTCCCCTAGGGTCTTGGGTCAATACCCTAGCAGAGCGGGGGTTATCTACAATGAAAATCAAGCATTCCACATAGACATGATACTAATATAAGAAAACTACGCAAAGAGAGGTGTACCTGAAGGTCCTTCGTTTGGGTAGATCCAGCCAGGGTCCAAACCCTCTTGGAGTTCGTTTCGATCCTTCAACCTGCAAAACAACCAATTCAAAGAAGCATAGTAGTATATGGACCAAGCATCATAAAGAAATCAACTTCATAGCATATTGAAAGGTAGTTAGTTACACAATTGAAACAACTATTCATATGCAAATCATAACATTAACATCATAAGCATGAAGAAGATTAATTTCAGGAACAAGACAAATGTTTCTTTATTGCAGATAGCTAAAGTAAAACAAGGAAAGATATCACTTGAATCTTCCTCTCGCAAGCTCCAAGTGGAACCGTCCTCTGGATTCATACAATCCCCAGTCTTCAAAAGGCTCCTTCCATGACTCACACAAGGATATCTCAACTAGTGAAAAGACATCATAACTCAAGGAAACAAGGGTTTCTTGTAATGGGGGAAGTGCTGGAAGCACAAGGATCTTTAGACCTGATCAAGGATAATATCAACAGAGTGATTTTTTTCTCTATTCTCTCCTCCTTTAGGCCTTCCCATTGAAGCCTTTTTATACTTCCAAAGTAGTTTTTTAGTTGGGAATTTGTTGGGAAGAGTTGGGCCACGGGCACTAATAGGTAATCAATAGGTAAAACCTGTGATCTCCACTCAAAATTAAGGAGATTTAAATTTTTTTAAGTGTTTTAAGACATATACGCAGGTTGGGTATACATAGACCCGCATTCACACGTGTTTAGCTCAGGGAAATGTCACATATAGGGAGTAAAACACTGTTTTTTTTAAGTATTTGGACCAGGTTTGGAAGGATGGGTTTCCCTAGGCCATGAGTGCAACATCACAAACATCAAGAGTGAGATTTGGAGCTATAACAGATGCCCCCTAATATATGAGGTCAGAAGGGGTACATGATGGCCGAAATGCATTAAGTGAGTGCATGGAAAGGAAACCTATCAAAAACTGAGAAGGACTTCACCAGAGTTTAGCCTGCCAAGCCACAAAAGGAGATCAGAAAGAAATATTGTCTGAGGCGGGCATACCCATGCTCAGAGAAAGTAAAGCATGTCCGCATATCAAGTACAAGCAGATCCACTAAGTATACACGTATAAAAGACTAGAAAACACATAATGGATCATCTGATCATGATCGAACAAGTACATGTCTGAATATCACATATAAGAATGTCAATGATGCTGAAGGATGAAGCTGATCACTGATATCAAAGACTGATCCCAAAAGTACCAAATGAACATGATGGAGTAAGATGGTACTACACTGCAAACTCAGGTGCCAACATATAAAATGTTGCCATGAATGGCTGCAGCATATAAGGTGGAGTGGTATCAACTAGTAGCAACAGGAGCAACTGTCAAGTGAACTAATGAATGCTGATGCAACTCAAGGTCTTCACCGACCGCCTTGGTACATTTATACACCATGGGAATAAATGATCTAAAGTCGACCATGTGAGAAATCATTTTATTTCCGGTCATTGATGTATACCATTAACAAATGCGAGACTACTCACCGATAATGATAATGAGCATCAAGGTACCCAATACAATCTAACAAGTGTGAATAGATGAGCTGGAGTCGAACACCTATAAGAATCTATCAATTAGGAGATAATGATGGTTTCCCATTGTTGATACCGAAGGATCTGCCACTAATGACTGCAAACCCCAATGTGTTGCCAAATGGACTCTAGACCTTTGCCCCAGAGCAATGAGTCGTAGTCGATAGGGAAAGATCCGCTAGAAGGAAGGCATTAAGGCATCCTTCATAAATCTAGCGCGAGTGTAACCCATAGGACAATAATGTGGAAGGAATCAGACGAAAAATATGTAGTAACCTAACCAAAGCACGTTTTCGGGATACACAAGATGTGGCTAGCGCATGACAGAAACCCTCTGAACCAACCAATAATGAGAGCTGACACAGAGGCGAGGTATCCACCAATAGGGTAAAATGGAAACCAAGGTACTTCAAGAATCCCAATGTGTGATAGTGTAAGATGATTTCAAACATAAGGGAAACCACTCAGTCAAAGACCCATGATACTGATCGATGTTGAGCACAAGGTGACCTATCAATAATGAAAATAGGGCGAGGGTGTGGCTTTAGGCCTGTCCTCAGAGCAAGATGTCATTGTCGATAAGGACAAGACCCGCCAGCAAGAAGTCAATGGGGACCTTCTCAAACCGGCATGAGTAAACGACCAATATAGTTGATGTGATGATAGAAAAGACACTGACAACCAGGGATGGCCGACTAAAAAATGAGTCAAGAGACACCGCAGAGAGGCCGACTCAAGCTAACTTCCGTTGAACAAAAGCATGACTCAATGATGACTATGTGGTAGCATATGATGACTCTGTATAAGCTCGTTGTGCAGGAGGCACGAATGAACCCTCCATATGATTGGAAGAGATAACCAATTGGGGGAGAACTGACTCAATAACAAGGTTAAGGCATACCTAAGTCAACCTAAATCTCGCCCAAATGGAGGAGACTTTGTTTTGAGTTCTTTGTTCAAGGGTGACATGACTGACTCTAGTTGCCAACAATAAGTGGAAATATTGTCCTGTTCCTGCTCTTTTTGGAATATATAATTTTATTGTCTTTTTATTTAAGCTGGAAAAAGAATAAAATAATGCTATAGTACAGTGGAAAGAACAAGTGTCAGTGAAACAGATGATCTAGTTCTTGGGATGGTAACAATCCTATGCTCAATGCAGGGAGGCGAAAACTCGTCAAAGACACTCAAAGGTGTGTTCCTTCCACGGGTTAGGCTGTGTCAAGTTGCACAAGTCAAGAGGATGCAAGTTTGATTTTGCAGACGTCATGGTCAAAATTTGGCTTAAACACGAGTCCAAGTGAAGCTGGCTCAAGGCCAAAAGGTGCAAAAGGTCAAAATGCAATGTAGTAGTACAACTCAACACGAAGGAGCCTCTAGGGTATAAGGCTAGAACGAAGTGAAGAAGCAAAGAGGAATGAGTCTTCATCACATAAGTCATGGCGGGACTACAGAGGACTCCAAAGCCTACTCAAATCGAAGTAGCATGGGAAAAAATGTCAGTGAGGTGCTAACTACGATGCCCATGAAAAGGATGGCTCTACCATCATGCCATGATTTAAAGAATCAGTGAGTGAAGATGGTTTTCGAACCATAACAAGATGGGATCGACCCTATGGCAAGTGTATCGACAAATGGAGGCTAGCATGCATAATGCAACGGCAAAATGTTTCCCTAACCTATATGCCAATGAGAAAACTATACCTGCCATGACGGGTCAGCGGTCATGGAAACGTCTCGAAACAGTCGAAAAAGCGTCCAAAATGTCCTGAAAGCCAAACCATTCTTGACATTCCATGCTCTCAAGTTAAACGTTACATGAGACAAAACAAAATCAAGTTTTGAAAAAATTTGACATTTTCAAAGCTTATAAAATAGTTTTTTAACTCACCATTATCACCGTTTGAATTGAGAGCACAAGGAGTCAAGAAAATGGAGCAAGCTTTGCCATTCGCCAAATTCGACCGTGCAAATCTTCCCAAAATCACCAGGTAACCCTTAAACTCATCTTGCATTCATTTGTGCTTGGTTTTAAAATTTTTAATTCAAGTTTCACCGTTGAATTTATGTCAATTGTCACAACGTATACACATGTTGGCTATGTGCAACCCGCATATACGCAGGCCCTAGACATGACTGTGTATGAAATGAACCCGCGTATACACTGTGAAAACTTAAAAACAAAAAATTAACGGTCCAAACTTGTTTTTTCTTCAGGATGCCAGTCACTTGGAGGGAAAGAGAGCATGCCTTAGTGGATGATGAGGTTATGAATGATCCTAATGCCTTGGAAGCCTTAAGAGGATGTGGTTTGCTAAAGTTCTTCAAAATGCCAAACATGAAAGAAAACACACACTTGCTTGAAATGCTTATTCACTACTGGAGCATCGAGGATGACTCATTCATGATCGATCAAATGCCACTCAAGATAGAGATTGAGGATGTTTATTTCATCACTAGCCTTTCCTGGAGGGGAGAGGTAGTACATTCCACGGGCAGATCACGAGGTAGCCTCTCTATCGAGGACTATGTGCATATCTATTGCCCGGGTCATCTAGAAAAGATTGGAAGTCAAATTCCAATCAAGCACATGGAGAGTTTATCATTGAGGATCATCCTGTTCACTATAGCCAGAGTGAACGGATCAGCTTCCTTACACCAGGCTTCATGGCTTGCCATGAGCTTGGCGGTAGACTGTCTCACCACAATATTTGATTGGTGTACTCCTCTTCTCGCCAACTTGAAGAGCCAGCTTACTTCTATCAAGAAGGGCCAGACCAAAAACTTTGGATATGGATCTATTTTGTGCTCTTTCTTCTTTGAGAGGGTCCCAACACTCCATCCTAGAGTATCAGTTTCGATCAGCACCCCACGAGATCCACGGATGGGCAGGTGGGATGACTCGATGAAACAACTAGGAGGTGGGGACTTTCCACGGAATGCTTTCGACAATGGCTTCTTCTCCTGGTGGGAGCAGCAGATCATCGTAGTGGATGATTACCCTTATGCCGGCCTGAACTTCCGAGGAGATCCTGATCTATCCTTACCACCAGCCGTGGCATGGGGCAATATAGGTAACAAATGTTTTTGATTTTATGATTTTTTTATGATTTTTCAAATATAAAAATGAACTTTGAAAAATATTTTTGATAGGATTCAAATGACTAATATGATGATCATGTTCCAGATATTGGGCCAATAATAACAGATGGGTTCCCATGGCATGGACGTCGTGGCCAAGGTGCCGAAGAGGCGGTTACGGACACAGAGTGACTCCTACACACCGTTCAGCGGCACTTGGTGAGACTAACTCACCGAGTACCGATGGAGGCTATAGAGGATCTCCCTATAGACATGCAGTGTCATGTGGTTGGCATGCCACGAGATTGGGTTTGCACTCTTAGGCGTGTGGCCAAAACAGTAGTCACATACTTAGCCGCTCATCCTGAGCCAGGGCATTAGATGTACTGGACATGATTATGGGCATTTGAGTCCCAATTTTTGTATATTATTTTGGACACACTTATGTACACTCGAGATATTTTATGATATATATATACAATTTTTGACTTTTTGATGCTTGATTTTATTGTGATGAATGAATGATGTGCCAGTCTAAAGCTTGATTAGCGATAGAATCTGCTAACCAATTATGAGATCTTGGAATGTGCAAATAATTAATGTAAATAAATGATCTTTGCAACAACCTCACCCTTAAATACTGGTGATATAAACATGGATCCCTTACCCGATAAATGTTATTCAATTATGACACTATCAGTTGTGAATCAAGATAGACTACCAACGAATTGATTCCATAAGAAATTGCTTTGGATAGTAAACTAATGACGACAATATACTCAACCATATTATTTTAAGCGGGACTAATGCATATTCCCCTTGACACCATCAACTAACCAGTTGGATAGTAGATTACCCAAGTTTCGGAAGCGAGGTTCCGAGTGTGCCAACTAGCACCATCGGCGAATCCAAAATAGACCAAGTCATCCATCAACACCTACCACAAGAGACTAAAAAGTGTCGATATCAAAAAATGCCGATGAGATGTGTACAAAAATATAAAATGTACAAAGAAGCCATTGCCTAGTTGCTACTTAAGCAAAGTACTTCTTGAGGTAGAGCCCGTTTTGGGGCTCTACCAACTTGTTTCCTTCAAAATCGACTAACTCATATGACCCTTTTTCTAAAATTAATTTAAATATAAAGGGACCGTACCACATAGGCTTGAACTTGCCTACTCCCAAGGCGTCCTTATCTTGGTCATAGACCAAGACAAGGTCACCTTCAGAAAAGACTCGAGGATGGACAACTTTATCGTTCTGAGTTTTAACCCTTTTCTTATGAGCCTCATTGATTGTGGCGACATCTCAACGCTGCTCATCGAGATGTTCCAAATGAAGGAGGCACTCTTCAAGACTAGAGGTCTCTGGAAGGAGCTCAATAGCTAACTTAAGAGATGGAATTTCACATTCAATAGGGAAGATAGATTCCATCCCATAAACTAACTGAAAAGTTGTAAAACTTGTAGCACTCTTTATGGAGGTTCGGTATGCCCAAAGATCCAGATACAACATAAGATGCCAATTGGACAGATTTTTGTCGATCGCCCTTTGTAGGATCGTCTTAAGGGTTTTGTTCACTGCCTCGACCTATCCATTCGCCTGAGGATAATATGGAGACGAGTGCTCCTGCCGGAAACCCAATTTAAGAGCCAATTTAGACATTAATTGGTTCTAGAAATGACTGCCATGGTCAGTGACAATCTCTCTCGGGATACTGAACCTTGAGATAATCTGATTAAAAAGGAACAATGCTGCTGTTTCACTATCATTTTTATAAGTGGGCATGGCTTCAACCCACTTCATGAAGTAGTATACGGCCACGATAATGTACTTGTGATGCGCCACTGAAGGCGGATTACAAGTTGTAAAATCAATACCCCACTTAGTAAAAGGACTGACAGTGACAATGGGGAAAAGAGGAGCTGGATGTACGTGCATCTTCCGAGTATAAACTTGACAAGGGTGAAAACATTTGACTACTTCAACACAATATTTGAAGAGCGAAGGCCAAAAGTAGCCGGCACGCAAGATACGTTGGGCTGTAGTAAGCCTTGAAAGATGACCACGACAAGCTCCACTGTGGCAATCATTGAGCACTGACTTTGCTTCCTCTAAGGTTAAACAATGTCGAAGGATTGAATCAATCCCTCATTGATATAATGTATCACCAATGATGACATAGTTCTTAGCCAGGTGACATAATTTTCGGCGTTCATCCTTAGAGAGAGTAGAGGGAAACTTCGAAGTCTGGAGATAGACAATGATATCTCCATACCGAGTGTCGAGAGAAGAGATGAGGAATAGATGTTCATTGGGAAAAATTTCCTCATAAACAATATCCTCTCCACAAGGCAGCTCGGAAATTAACTCCGCAAAAACCATAGATTTCTTAGACTTGGTGCACAAGAACTCGAGATAGAATTCTTGTAAAATTACTATCCATCAATTATATTTGCCCCAATTAACAGATTGACCACTGCTAAGACAAAAGTTTTGCGTAGCAAGATATAATGGCGGAGTCGCTGGACAGCATGGACAACTACCAAAGCCAACTTCTCAACAGGAGAATAGTGAAGTTTAGGACCTACCAAGCCTCGGCTCAAGTAATAAATCACGTGCTCCATGAGAGCATCGTCTTCTTGAACGAGAACCATACCTATGGTTGATTCTGTGACAACGAGATATAAAAGGAAATCCCTACCAGAATCTGGTGGATTCAAAAGCAGGGTAGAGACTAATGCCTTTTTCAAGGCATCGAATGATCGCTGCGCAAAGTTGTCCCATACATATGGAACTCCTTTCCATAGCAAACGCATAAACCCTTTAGTGATCTCAACATAATTCTCTATGAACCTTCTTAAGAAATTAGCCTTCCCTTGAAGACTTTGAAGTTGTCGAATTGAGGATGGGGGAGGCAACTAAATTATTGCCTCTACCTTGAAGGGATCAACTCGAATCCCTTTAGTTGACACTATGAACCCTAATAACCGACTAGATGTAACCGTAAAAACACACTTATTGTGATTCAACCGGATCTTGTAAAATCGACATCTCTCAAAAACCAATCGAAGGTGACTGGGATGATCAATTCTCTTTCGAGAACGAGCAGCTAAATCGTCCAAGTATGCTTCAATGATATGTTTAATGTCATGGAAAGCGTATGACATGGCCCGCTGGAAGGTAGCTCCAACATTTTTAAGACCAAAAGGCATCTTTCTATATGCAAAGGTACCCCAGGGACATATAAAAGCTGTCTTATGCTGATCTTCAGGACAGATAGAGATCTGATTATAACTGGAAAAACCGTCCATGAAGGAGAAAATCTCATTACCTGCACACTCATCAATAATCTGATCAATAAATGGCGTGGGGTAATTATCTTTGGGACAAGCTTTGTTTAGGTCTCTAAAGTCAATGCATACTCGGATTGTTCCTTGCTTTTTATCTATAGGGACTGGATTAGAAACCCAATCCGTAAGAGGAATAGGGTATATAAAACCCGCCTTGAGCAGCTTTTCAACTTCAGCTTTGATAGCTACTGCTTTCCTAGGATTAACCGACCGAAGCTTCTAATGAATCGGCTTAGCATTTTCATACGTCTTGATCTCATGTTGAAATATGGATGGATTAATGCCAGGCATTTCTTCATAAGACCAAGCGAATACATCTCGAAACTCCTTAAAAAGGTTGGTGTAAATTTGAATTTCTTCAAGGGAACATTCGGCTTCGATGAAGAGATTCTAGATCACGTTAGGGTTCCTAGAGATGTTTATAGATATTGTTTTTGAAATCACCGACATATTACCTTTGGCACGAAAGTGTGCTGGAGCCAAAGGATTTGATACCATACAAACATCACTAGTAAACAATTCAGAGAACCTAGATTCTACTTCTTGCAATGGAGGAAGAAAATATAAACGATGGTGTAAGTCTTCCTAAGGTCGATCCACACCCATCATTACTTCTAGGATTGCTTCCTTACATGGTAAAACCATATCTAAGAAGTCCACTAAGGGAACAGTAGAGTCTGAAGTTGCTCGAGGATCAACTGGAGAATAGTCCAATTGATCAACCTTAACAATTTTCCCCTCATGAGGAAAGCAAATGACACGAAACAAAGTTGAAACAACAACATCCATTTCGTATACCCAGTTCCTTCCTAAGAGGAGATTGTAATCTAGGTTAGCATCAATGACTTCTACTTCGATATTGACGACCTTTCCCCCAAAACATATGGGAAAGGTCGGGATAATCGCATGCGACTTATGAGAATACCCGTCAAACGCTGTTAGGAGGGTAGGTGAAGGAACAGCCGAAGGTGATCCAATGGCCTTCCACCATGACATCAACATGACACATGTGGAAGCTTCTTCATCGATAACGGTTTGAAAAATGTTAATTTTCCAGTATGTAGACTTTATTTTAAAAGCCATGTGATGAGGGAATCGCTTTTTGACATTAAGCATGTCGAAAGTGAGAACTAAAGAGTTATTTGGATCAACTGCCCCTATTGCCGAAAGCAAAGCACTTCGTTGAGCTAGACACAACTGGAGGACCTCTAAAGCAAACATAGCACATGGAATCTGAGCCAAATCCTTAACAATGGAGTAATTCTGGGTAGCCCTAGCATTAGGATTGATAGTTGCGCGTTTAGCGGAACCTTTCGGTATCCATGGTATATTCTCGATAGAGGGTCGCTCAATATGAAGGTCGGTAGTTCTGGGAGCAGTTTTGTCCTTGGATGTTTCAGTTTCACCGTAATCACGTGACCGAGTGGCCACATGGACGTTAGAACCCATCATAAAAACATTTGATGATTTCTCCCCTTGTTGGTTTCCCCCCACAGAGGTACCAGGATTTGAATTCGCACCAGCAAGCATCTGCTGCTCTTGGGGAAAAGGGTTAGTTAACATAACTTGAGAGCTAGAAGTCCCTTGTTTCCATAACAAGCGCTGAGCTTCTTGAATCTTTGGGCAGAGATGAGTTAAATGGTCTCCACTGCATAGCTTGCATGGAAACTTGACTTTCTTTCTAGACTCATTTCCACCCCCACCAGCGTTATTGCCAGGTTTATTTGCGTTAGTCTTCCCATCTTGACTCTTTTACTCACCTCATACTTTCTTTTTCCCATTGGAATTTTTATTTCCTTTGGGGTTGGAAGATTGGATAACATTAATGGAAGAGGGTTGAGAAGACGAAGGGTTAGACGATGTGACCTCATTGGTAGGAGCAGTTTGCAAAGACAACTGCTGCAATTGGCTCAATAGGTTCATCACATTCGTGTTTACATATCCAACGATACCATCCGTATGGGGACCTAGTTTCGACTTGGATATATCAACCTTAGTCCCAAGAGCATCAAGCAAGATTTTTTGTAGAATCAAAGACTGAGAGTAAATCAATTCTAACTGCTGGGCCCTAAGAATAGCTTGCTCCTCAGAATAGAATCTGGACAGAGAGACATCCTTAGAGATCTCAGGTTGTAAAGATTTCAAAAACCATTCAAGATGGTATTCAGGAGGAATTTCGGCTTTAATGAGCCTCTTTCTCCGTCTCCATTCCTGAATATGATCAGAAATGTGAGTTGTCGTATCCTGACGAAAATTGGCCAGAAGTTCAGTTTCGACATCATAACGGACGGGCAATTGGAAATGATTTAGGAAAATGTTAGTCAAATTGGTGAAAGATGTAAAGTTTCCCCCTGGCAACTCTATAAACCACTTGGCTGCATTGCCAATTAAGGTGCGTTGAAACAGTCTCAACCTAACTGAGTCATCGATGAGGGAGTTTGATGAGCACCAGAAATGTAATGTGGTTACATGGTCGCTTGGGTCTTCACCACCCTTCCCCTCGAACTTTGGGATGTCCGAAGGGAGTTTGGTTGGGACCAGAGGCCAAGCCGGATTGTATTTGATTGGATCGTTTGTTAATTTCATGAGAACTGGCAAATTCAACATTGCCAGAAAAGGAAGCTTAGGAGGACCTTGGGGATTCCACCCAGATGGGGCAGAGTTCCCAAAGTTATGAAAATATTGGCCTAGATTTTGTAAGGTGCTAGGTTGCTCGAAGTAACCAGCAGAACCAGCTGAACCAAAAGGTGAACCTTGTGATCCATCGAAACTCGGAGTTTGACCAACTCTGGCCGAAAAAACTCCATAACCAGCGAAGCTCCCTCCTAAAGGATTATAAGGATTTGATAACCCCTGATAGGGATTCCAAGTAGAATCTAAGGGAGGAATACTTCGAAACGAACTAACTGTGGAGTACGGCCTATTCCCTTGTTGGCTGAAAAATGGATTCCCAGTTCCTATGCCACTAACCGCAGGGTTAGTCCAACCTTGAAAGGGATTGTTGCCTTGTCCTGTAGAAGAAAAAGGCATAGATCCTATCGTCGGGTTGGAATGTGGTATATGACCACTTCCAAAAGGAAAACCCTGAAATGAAGCTAACCCACCCATCATGGATGTGGAGGCACTAAATGGAACTGACGGAATACCCTGTGAATGGGTGCCAAATGGGAAAAATCCAGAACTAGATGCATTGGCTTGGGAATTTCCACTCGTAGAAGGAATGGAGGTAGACCCAACTAAGGATGTGCTAGCAAAAGACCCAAATAAAGATGCAGAGGGGATGGAAATAGTTCCTCCCCCTTGTACTGATGTTGGAGTTTGCATGGTTGTAGCACTTGTGGTAGAAGCCATGCTTCCAGTGGTGGTCATCGAAGATAAGCGCGTAATATGACCTGGACTTGACGGTTTATGTGTTGGAGTCCTAACATATTGTAATACGTCTGGATGACTAGAAGGTAGAGGAGAATTTAGAGCCGCTAACAACTCTGAGAGTTCTTCTACCTCAATGTTATCTTCCGGTTGAAAGAGAACTCGAGAAAGAACTGGGGTGTTCCTCTCTAGTTCTACGGAAGTACCAGGCCTATCCTGCACACTAATGCCCCCGGGGGGAGGATCAATCCCCGATGTGTCGGCTGCCATGGGATGAAACCCATTGGCAGTATTACCTCTGCGCCTTTTAGGAGAAGGCTCTAAACTTGGTGGTGAAAGACCGTCTAGGTGATCGGTCAACCACTTTGAATTTTTTATTAAGATCTAATTAAAGACTCAAGAAAAATGAAAGCTAGGCCAACTAAGAGCATAAAGCACACACTAAAAAGTCCCTAAAATATGTCATCTAGTCAAATAACTTTCAAGTATTTCCACTCCGAATGATGAGGACTGGACACCAAAATACAAGAAAGTGAAGTAAGGGGCCTTCCGAAGATAGTTTGGGATAATGACGGCCCAGTCCTACCAGTGAAGGTAATAGGGGAAGTTACGCTGACCTCCTAACAACAATCTTTGCCAGTGCAAGCCCCCAAGCTTTGCAAGGGTGCCCTCCAGAAGTACTGTTGAGATTAATGCAACGTCGACCTCAGGTGCCACAAGATTCCCCTCCATAGCCACCTATGTAGATTCTTAGGAGAAGCAACTAAAGTTACCAATTCATGTCAGAAGCCAGGAGCAATAGTCTTGAGGTAAGATCCGACAAGTAGGAGAGGGGGTATCTCTCTTCCTTATCTTCGAAAACCCTCATGCTTAACTCCCAAATCCGGAGCTTTTCTGGTCTTCCTAACGCTATTGGATTTTCACTCGCTATTCAGACTTCTATGTTTGACAGTTTTAAAGTGGCCTTGGAGAGTTTTCTCTCCACTCACCTAATCCAAGGCCCTAAAATATCCTAAAACTTGTTGGTGTGTCTAAATTGACAATATAAAGAAGTTCTAGTATATTTTAATTAGCGCTTGTTTTTAAATGGGATGTTCTTAAGTCAAGGAATAAGCGAAAATGAAACTTGTGGTGTTTAGACACACAAGAAATTAATAAAAACCAAACTATATGCAAATGCACTCGTTTCGTTCTTCGATTGAAGAAATTTCTACTAGGTTCTAAGGAACTTCTAAGAAAGCAATAAATTTTTCTTTTCTTTTATTTTACTCAAGCTTCACACTCACAAAAATTAACAAAACTATGGATGCCCTAAAAGATGCACAAATTTATCCTAATGCAATAAGTATATGCTGATGCAAAACTAAAGACTACTCTAAAGCAAAGAATTAAAGTAACTTGTTTATCACTTCTAATTAGCCACTTAAGATGCTTAGATAGAATATAAGTTGCTAATGCTCATTTTCATCCAAACACTAAAAGCAAATCGCAAGACAAAAAAAAATGCGCTTTCACTCGCAAAAAGAAACTAAATCAAAACAAGGCCAAAGAAAGAAAAAACCATGTTTTCAAGAAGTTTTCTTCAAAAGCAAAAACAAAAAAAAATGACTTTTCAAAAGTGCTTAAATACTATTGAAAACTTTAAGACCAAAGAATAGGCAACAAAAACACTTTGCAAGTTATCAACTCAAAATGGGCGAAAAATTAACAAAATAGGTGTTTCACGATGCTTTCACTCAACCAAAAAGCAACAAAAAGCTTGGTGACAATGATCAAAAGATCAAGAAAGACAACTCTCAAAATTGTCACTCAACAACTTTCAAAAAGAAAGAAAAGTAAATGGCCACAAGGTGCAGTTTTGACACAAAGCAAGAAGATCACAAAGATAAAGTTTGTCACAAAGATTGAAAACAATCTTTCTGCCCTGGAAGACCAGAACAACCAAGATTCTCAGAGAGAAATCTCGTGTGCTCAAACACAGATGATGACACTTGCAACAAAACAAAACAAGACCAAAACTTTCCACAAATGGAGAGAATTCGAAACCGGAAACTTGCTGTAAAAACAGAGACTGACAACCAAACTTGACTGCTTAGGAAGTACTCAGACCAGCAAACAAATTTACTGAACAAGAAATATTTGCAAAAATCTTGGAAAATTAGGGTATACGTGATTGTGTCAATGCACAACTGCGTGTATATGCGATTCAGCCCAAAGAAACCCGCGTATACACAGGTTCATATGGGGAAACTTGCGTACATATGCTTTTGTATCCTGGAAAAACTGCGTATATAACAGTTCACAAGAAAAAGCAAAAAAAAAAGGGGTCTGAAGAAAATGCTCAAACTTAAAGTCCGAGTTCCTATAGGAACATACAACTTAGTTAGAGCAAGAAAATCAAAGGTTGAGCCCTGATTGGCTTAAATTAACCCACATTAGGAACAACAATACTGCTGTCCCCAGTGGAGTCACCAATTCTGTTGAGGGACAAAGTACCCTAGGGTCTTGGGTCAATACCCTAGAAAAGCGGGGGTTATCTACAATGAAAAACAAGCATTCCACATAGCCATGATACTAATATAAGCAAACTATGCAAAGAGAGGTGTACTTGGGGGTCCTTCGTTCGGGTAGATCCAAGTAGGATCCAAACCCTCTTGGAGTTCCTTTCGATCCTTAAACCTGCAAAACAACCAATTCAAAGAAGCATAGCAGTATATGGACCAAGCATCATCAAGAAATCAACTTCATAGAATGTTGAAAGGTAGTTAGTTACATAATTGAAACAACGCTTCATATGCAAATCATAACATTAACATCATAAGCATGAAGAAGTTTAATTTCTGGAACAAGAAAAATGTTTCTTTATTGTAGATAGCTAAAGTAAAACAAGGAAAGATATCACCTGAATCTTCCTCTCACAGGCTCCAAGCGGAACCGTCCTCCGGATTCGTCCAATCCCCAGTCTTCAAGAGGCTCCTTCCATGAATCACACAAGCATATCTCAACTAGTGAAAAGACATCATAACTCAAGGAAACAAGGGTTTCCTATAATGGGGGAAGTGCTGGAAGCACAAGGATCTTTAGACCTGATCAGGGATAATCTCAGTAGAGTGATTTTTCTCTCTATTCTCTCCTCCTTTAGGCCTTCCCATTGAAGTCTTTTTATACTTCTCCCAAAGTAGTTTTTTAGTTGGGAATTCGTTGGGAACAGCTGGGCCACGGGCACTAATAGGTAATCAACAGGTAAAACCCATGATCTCCACCCAAAATTAAGGAGATTTAATTTTTTTAAGTGTTTTAAGACATATACGTGGGTTGGGCATACACAGACTCGCGTACACACGTGTTTAGCTAAGGGCAATGTCGCGTATAGGTTGTAAAACAGTAAACACTGTTTTTTTTTAAGTATTTGGACCAGGCCTGGAAGGAGGGGTTTCCCTAGGCCATAAGTGTAGCATCACAAACATCAAGAGTGAGATTTTGAGATATAAAAATGAGTGGATGCTTCCACTCTCTGCTCCTCTACATGTGACTGCTCCACATCATCCTAAGGTTCTTCCTTTGGAGCCAAAATCTCCTCATATGCATGAAAATTAAGCTCCTTCTCAAAGGGAACATATCATGGAATTCTCTTCATTGAACTTCACATCTCTACAAACCATTTTCATCCTGTGAGATGGTAGGTACAATCGATAGTTGTGACGTGTATCAGTGTACCCCACAAATATGCCCAACTCAACTGTTAGCTCTAGCTTTTTCCTTGCATGCTTGGTAACATGATAGTAAAATGATGAACCAAAGATTTTGAAGTGTGCCACATCTAGTTTCTTACTTGAAAAAGCTTCTTCTAATATACTCATCCTGAGAATCCGATGAGGAATCCTATTTTTCACATATACAACTTTGTTGCATGCTTCAGCCTACAAGTGCAACGACAGGCCCTGATAATGTAACATTGCCCATGCAACTCCCACAATATTATTTTTCTTCCTTTCTGCTATGGGTTATGGGGTATTATTAACTCTCATTGAATGCCTTATAATGCACATAAGTTCTTGAATTCATTCAACACATTCTCCACCATTATCATTCGTGAGAGCCTTCACTTTCCTGCCAGTGTCTTTCTCAACAAGTGTTGTAAATTCACAAAATTTAGGGAACATTTTTATCTTTCTTCTGCATGAAGAAAATATAGCACTTACGCGAAAAATCATCTAAAAATATTACATAATACATGTGATTTTCTGTGGATGCTGTTGAGAACGATCCAAACACATTTGAGTGAACTCTTTCAAGGATCGCTTGCACTCAACTTCCCTTATCATGAAAGGTGGATTTGGTGTACTTCCCCAATGTACACCCTTTGCATGTATCTCTCTACTTTAGTGCACCCTTGGGAATTCCTGTGGAAATCTGCTGCATGATCTTCAAATCTCCATGGTGTAAGTGGACCAATATTCTATGCCATATTCACCAATGTCTCAGCTCTGCACCTTCTTTGCTTTTGTGTTCAATGCTGTGCAATCTTATACATCCAATTCATAGAGTTTCTTCACCCAAACTCTGATCCGCTTCACTTTTCTTGTGGCTATGTGATGAAGGAAAGCATTTCCTTTGCTAAATATCACAATGTATCCATGATCATCTAACATAGCAGCTGAAACTAAATTATTCTTCAAACCCGTAACATACATGACACTTTTTAATGTGAGAGGAGAACCAGGCTCCCTCTAAAAAGTAACAGTACTGATGCCAGTCGCGTTATACCTTCCATCGTCTCCCATTTCAATGTGCATCTGGAGGTCCTTCTCCCCTAAGTCACTAAAAAAATATTTGTTGCAAGTCATATGTAATGAGGATCCACTACCAAGATACCACACACTACCCATCATCGATGTCATGATGCAAGCAATGAGGGTGATTTCCAACTCGAATTGTGAATCAAGGGCTTCACCTGCCACTCCTCCTGAGGGATTATTGTCAGCCTTCTTGTGCAGACACTTTGTGGCATAGTGTCCCAACTCATGAAAGTGAAAAAATTTAATCTTCGACAAGTCCTTATTTCTGCCCTGACTGGAATCTCCTTTGGGTTGGAATTTATTTCCTATCCCTTTCTTTTCCTTTCCAAATAGGGAACAATTCTTCTCATCATCATGCTTGGATGAGGTTCCATGTCTGGTGTTCTGCCTTATCTCTTCTTGCACCAAGTCAGACCACAAATGTTACCACTTTGGTAGATGCTCCCTCCCATTTACCGAATCGTAGTAGCTATGCCAACTCTTGGGAAGGCTTAGAAGTGCTAGGATGACCAGATCATTTCAACAATTGTAATATTGACATTGGGTGAACCTGCTCAAGTATTGTGGTATTGTGTTACCCTTCTCCATCTTGATATTCAGAAGCTTGTCCTTCAGTGCTAGCTTCCCATGGTCACTACTGTTCTTAAACAAGCCGATCAAGGATTTCCACATTGCATATGGTGTATCCTTCCCATGGAGGTTCAAGACAATATGATATCGAAATCCTTCTAGTATGATCCTTCTCGCCTTTGCAACACATTTTCTCCACTTTTTTAGATCTTGAGCATCTGTTGATGGAGGCTTAGAAATATCTATGTCTATGAATTCCTTCAGCTCGTCGTCTTCAAACACTTCCTCGATCCTATGCTTCCAAACAATATAGTTTGAATTACCCTCAAGCGAGTCTCAATCCGTAGAACGACATCCCACTAGCTCTGAAGAATGATACTGCAAATTCGATTTCACCTGCAAAAGACAAATTCATATTCTCCTCTTCTAGAGTGATTTCTTCTCTGATACCATGTATAAATTCCTTGTAGATTCAAACTGCTAATTGTAATTTCCTAAAACAATAGAATTTAATTTACTCTACTCATCAGCGAAAACAATTAAACGATCACGAAATCATGAAGCATACAAGAGAAATAATTCAATCAACACATTACACAATGATTTGTTGGGGAAAGCCACAGCTAAAAACACAGGCTATTTGTATGTTGCATTAGTTGGAAAATATGAGAAGATTACAATGCTTTGCTCAAGCCAGAGAAACCTCTGCATTGTCAGGCCTCTGTTTTGTCTTGCTTTATATCATGTTTTACTTAGAAATAACTCATGATTTTGTTTAGTTTGAATGGTTATTGTCGTGGTTTTGTGCATTCTTGGAGACAATAAAGTAAGTATTTACTATTTTCCATTATTCCCTTGTTTTAATGATATTTAAACATTAAAATCATCAATAATAATAGTTCGTGTGTTTACATATTTAAACTTAGTTGATTAACTTTTTTATGTATATGCCAATAGGCCATGATCCTGCACTCACCTCCTTATACTGTGCATCAGATTCCTGCACTCATGAGGATTCTTGCACCAGTTTATTATAAGACTTCTTGGTTCCTGCACCATGCATTAAGCTTCTGCACTCACATTCCTGCACTATAGTCAAAGAATGCGCAGACTACTTCAATTATTGATATTTGGAGGAAATTACTTACCTAGAAGTTTGACTATTAGTTTGAGGATATTTGGGAAACACTTGTTGGTAAAAATCACACTTAATTTTCACCACCAGTCGCAGACAGAGAAAAGAGGAGCCATTTACCAAAACAGTGCCTCATGTACCAGATTCAACTCCTTTATTTGAAATTTAGTTGCACTAGAACTAGATTCGATTTTTATCCATGGAAAACCATTATGATTTGTAATCTGTTCCTTCTATAATAGATTTCCTTGTTAATAACCTAATTTGTAATGTAGAGATATATACAAACTGAAATATGGCCTTGATCCTGGGGAAAGACGGTTCCCATGTAACATTATGTGAGTATATTCAATCTGTGGATCCCCCCCTCTGTTTTCTGGAGTTTGATCTTTTCCTGCACCATATAAAGGCCAAGCTTTCAAATATTAATCAAAGCAATTCATGCTAGGCTCTGTTTAATTATGTTATGCATCTTATGATTATAATCTATGCGTGAACTAAATCGTTGACAAAGGGTGCGAGCTGGCTGGGTTGGCAGCCATACCAACTCGACACCACTCTAATTTGATGAGATTAGGGAATGTTATGCTTTTTTGAGTGATTATATTGAATTTTTCATTTACAAGGTGGCATGGTGTGCTTAATGTTAGACCTGTAGGGTCTCTTAAAGTGATTTTTATTCTGATCTCTTTTTACTTTACTTGCAAAAATTGTCACCTAGTATAGAATGAATTTGTATGAAAAATGCTAGGCCAATGATCTATCATTCTTCCTTTGAATTATGAATATTCATGCTGTGTAATCTTCATAATATTTTGAGTGATTTGAATTGTTCATTCTGTTTTATACTTTGGCTTATGAGACTTTGTTTCTCTTGGTGATGACCATATATCTTTTGATTCAACTAGAACTTGAGTTTTTGTAATATCGCACTAATTTTGATTTTTCACCTCTACCCTAATGATTGTGATGATGGATACATGAGGTATCTGATGTCAAGCTACAAGAGTTGGTGTGATTTTTATCCATCAAAATTATTCTGGTTCTAAATGTTCGCATTGGTCTGAAAATGTGTTGAGGGCTTGAGAATTTGATCTGCCTACACTACTTATCATTATTGGAATACCTCTATGATTTTGAAGCCTACAGTAATGCATACATTTGTCAATAAATGGTAACTCGTGAATTGACAGATTCATCTTTTGAATATTCATTTGATGTGTTTTCTTCTAGGTGTTATTTATTTCAAAAATAGGATAATTTCTACAGTATGAGAGAGAGTGGAAATATTTAAATTAGGTCTATTTTAATTGCACAATAAACACACTTGACAATGTGGGATGATGCTCATAGTAAGCCAAATTATAATCTCCTCAAAGATCTAATGCATCAAGGTGGGTTGGATAGAATTAGTGCAAAATTGTTAAAAGAGTTTTGTGTTTCTTAATCTGCTTTGCATGAAGAATGGTGTGGATTGATCTTGAATTCAAATTTCTTTCAACATTTACAATCTACCTCTTTGATGTTGTTCAATTTGAATTGGTAGGCATTGCTTGGTTTCCAGTTAAACAATAGTTAGGATTTACCTTTTGTTTGTCAATAGTAAGGGTTTCTTTTGCAAATTGTTAATAATGTAGGTTTTCCTTTTGTTTTCCAAATGTTAGATTGAGTTTTTTTTTCAATTTTTAGGATTGGTGTTTATGACTTCTCGGTCCAGACTATCGCAATCAGAATCGGCATACCACATACACATATATAAAACATTATGTGATGATCACGGACCCGCTGAAACTTTAAAACATAATATATATAAGTTTCGGGTACGGCCTGTTCAACGCTTATAATATTTTATAATAGAAATACATATAAAATGTGTAACGATACCTTTTTCTGCCTTTTCCAAAGTCTTTGCACAGTTTTCAAGATACGCCTTTATCGCAATCAGCGATCGGTGATTCCCGTGGTAACTTTATAACTGCCTACTACATCTTTGCGATTGCAATATATTACTTTGTTTTCTTTGTGTTTCTGATTCCGATATACAATTTATTACATCTCCCTCTTGCCTTATATTTTTTCAAAATATTTTTCAAGTGATTTTTTGAATGAAACAAAAAAGATACAAGTTACAACACAAGGTATGGCTATTAAAAACAAAGTAGAAGTGCTTCTAGTCATTCAGAGACTTATTTTTATTAAGTAAATGGATTGGGAAGTTGACAATGATTAAAGTATTAATTGTAATTACTCGTTTCATCTTCTCTGAAAAATCACTTACCAATTTAGTTCTTTCCAAAATATGTAATTGAGCTATATCTATGATACTCAACATAGAAAATTTTCACTACTCCAAGTTCTATAAATGCATGTTAAGACAAACTTCCACGTCATTTTTGGGGCCGAAATGGAAGAATGGTATTGATAAGTAGTGGGGGCATGAGAAATCTTATCTTCGTGTTCTCCCATACAACATTGTAACTTAACAAGAGCAATTGTCGTTGTCGTAGTCCCTGTCAAAATCAGGGAATGAAAACAACTATGGATTCAATATATATGAATTATATCAAAGAAATAAGATGTTCTTTACATCTGAAGAATATTGCATCCCTTGTTAAAATATCGATTAGCCTATAAAACTAGTTAGCATATTAAATGTGTGTGAAAATGTAACACAAATGCACATATCTTATCGAAACCATTTTTTAGAATGATTAAAAGAAGTGGCCAATAAGGAAACCAATAAAAGGAAAAATAGAATATCTTAATAATATTTTAGTCCAATGAAAAACCTTTGTCTCATAGGTATCCACATGAACATATTCCTCTTGCTAATTGTATATATCTTGTAGCGTGAGGTTGGACATGTAAGTTCCTGTAATATTTTGCCTAAATTCTTCCTACCACTTGCAACACGTATAATACCAAAATTGTTTCCTGCAGACATATTACACACGCTTTTTGTTATGGGGTTTAAACCGAGCTTTTTTCCAATTCCTGAATGGAACTCATTTATAGTTTTGGATTTCATCTTTTCATGTCCATGATCCATTTATTAGCACACAAATCAAGAACCTTCCTAACCATGAATCTCGTTTGAAATGCAAGACGTTGATTTCTACTTACCTACTTCATTGTTGCAAAATAAGAATCAACGATACTACGGCTCCTGGGGTTTCTTTCAAGATGTTTTCCCATAGTATTCAAAAGAAAGCAACGAGCCTCAACATTTTCTTCATCACATCTGTGGCCAACAAGTGTTGAATACAATGATTAACATTTTTTTCAAGTACCATCTTCTTTTTAAAATGCTCCTCAATAAACCTAATGCTTCCCAGAGTGCAAAGATTTACTATATTTTACTTTTCACGCCATTTTGATTCTTGAAATAGGACTAACAAATCTGCACCCTCAAATGCTTCTTGAGAAGTGTTAATAAGAATCTGCTTGAATGCTATTGGTTTTTCATCTCTTTCTTCAGGTGAAAATTGAGGGAGTTTTGTACTTAGATACTAGCACAACTCAGTTAGTGGTGGCAGGATAGACCCAAACCTTTTTCTTTGAGAAATAGTTAGTGATGAACGAACATACCTATACATCCCTTTTTGAGGTGGCCAAAAAAGAAGAAAGAATAGGCCCGCTTCACGTATATGCGTACCAGAAGCATGGAATAACTTATCACAGCCATCTAAAATATTTCTAAAATCAGTCAGCTAGACCTATAGTGCTATGCAGAGACAACTAGAATTATTTCATAGAAGTGTTCAAAGATATGTTCACTAATGCACTTTTTTGCCAAATTTTAGCTACACAAAAATAAAATCAATTTGCATATAATTGTAATTAGACTTCAATAAACCTGGAGTTTTTTATCATCAATAATAAAACTACGGAACGGTACTGATTTTAAATTATATTGATAGGCTAGGGTGATAGTGTAGGAAGGGTGGCAGTTTGGTATTCATAGATATCTATGCAAGTGTTATGAATAACTGTTGCATATAAATAAGGATCGCAAAATTTGTAAACCATGACATGATAACCATATGTAGAGCTGTATGTTGCTAGCTTCTTCTCTTCCCTAAGTAGAGTCGTCGTTGACATCTTATTCAAAAATAATGATGGTCGCCTTCGCTAGCATCTTCTGCAAAAATAATCACAACCTCTTCCATTTGTAGAGTCATTGCTCACTTTTCTCCTTAAAAAATCACTCTGCAAGTGCATGGAAGGCATGAAAATTGGGTATGCTATTAAAAGAAATCAAAATCACTCATAAAGTACCTAGAGGGCATGACCTTCAAAATCACTCCGCAAATGCCTGGAGGGCATGATAATTCTTTGTGCTATGGAGCATGATTGTCAAAATCAGGCATGGCAATTCTCTGTGCTATGGAGTTGTAAGTTGAGATAAGAAAAAAATAGCTATGTTATGGAGCTATAAGCTGAGATAAGCAAGATCTCAAGTCGATTCATTATATTCATTGTAAGCTCAACTATTGCAGAGAATATCGTATTCATAAATGGCAAGAAATACTAGTTTCAAATGACCATGCTATGATACTTACAACCAACCCTAGTAGACAAATCGTTTGAAGATCAATGTGTTTTTGATGGAATGAAGAGGGGTAGGAGGATTGAACACATTGCCATGGAATGAAGAGGAGAAGGAGGATTGAACAGGTGAGGTGACAAGTGGTGAGAAGAAGTGACATGTGGCCTGCTGATCGAAGCGGTGGCTTTTGATATGTACTACAACGGACATTGGTGGACATGCATTGCAATGGAGACTGCAAAACATTAAATGTTTTGCAAGTAATGCTAGCTCTAAGTTAGAATTAAACTATTATTTAATTGAAATGTAAAATTTGTTATCCTAAGTTTTAATAAAAATTATGAAAATCATACAGTGTTGCCCGCAATAAGAGGTGGAAACTTAAATCTGGGATAAAAAGTTGTTTTGTGAAATATTTATATTAAAACATTGGTTAAAATCTTAAATACGTTTGTTGTTAATGGAAATTAATGTTGGGTCAATGTCTACAAATCGCTATAGTCCTTGTTATGCCAAAGGCATGGACTAATAATGGGAGATCTCTCCCACTACATTTATCATATCATGGAAAAGAGGCGGAGGTATGGTATTAAATGGTTTTATTTTCCTCCTCATATGAAAATTCTTATTATGCTTTGAATAAGAATACTTTGGTGGCCATGTTTCTTACAAGTGGAATTACTTGGTCCATTTGTTAGTTAATGAAAACCCTTCCCATCATTGAAGGAATCCTTGATGTGCACGATATTAAGTAAGAAGGTTTTCTAGGATAATATTATTTACCCACCCTGTTAGGTGATTTGAGTGGTTATAACTTCTTCTAGGGTTCTTGGTGCTAACTAGACTAATTGTCTTGGATTGGTAAATACCATGGAGCATTGCTACTATTGTTATTGTAATGGTTGCGTGTCCTTGGAAAATTGAGAGAGCTTCATAAGGTGATTTACCAATGTGAAAATGATGGAGTAGTGACATGAGAAAATGTCACCTATTCAACCATATAATAGATAAGTTAGATGAATGGGCTTGAGGAGTAGTATTTGAAGAACAATATAACAAGGGACCAACTCACTCTAGAAATAGGGAATCAACTAATATGTTTCAAGGAATAGGATGCATAATCACACGCCTTCATGATAGTCTTAGAAGGAATCAACTACAAAAGGCCATTACCTTTGCATCTCTACAAAGCTTGTTTGGGTGATTTGTGGCTCATTATTAGCCTCTAATGGTTTGTGATCTCTATCTCTCTTAATGAGAATGGTAGCTATAATGACTCCACCTACTATGGAACTTTAAAGGAAAGGATTTTGGCTTTGTTGGGCACAACCTAGGGATGTCAAATGTTGCAGTTGTAGACTCTAGACTCTATTGTAATTGCCAACGTTGATACTGACTATAACCCTATGTCATGAATAATAAAGCCCTAGTGAATTAGGTGAATCTAGCAACTAAAATCTATAATAATGTTAATGTTTTGATTTTATAATGTTCAAAGTATGTTATCAAATAATATTTCTATTAAATTAGTTTATAATAATACACTTGTAAAACTTTTAGATAAAAATTAATAGAACTTTATAATATTTAAAATTTAAAATAAAATTATCATTCATATATATATATATATATTATAATTTTTTATTTACTTTCTCAATTTGTATATTCATAATGCCACTTACTTATTTCCTAATTGTATATTATATGATAAATACTAGTGATTTTTATAACATATTCAAATCTATATATATATATATATATATATATATATATATTATATCATATATATATATATATATATATTTTTTTAAATTACTCTAGATTTATTTTAACTCTGGATCTACTAAGCACCAAGAGAAACCGAATCTATTTATATTTTAAAAGAAGACTGTATGTCAAGATATTTGATCTCTCTAAGCGTTTGGTAGATCCAGAGTTAAGATGGATCTAGATTGGTTTAATTATTAATTATAATTATAATTATTGATTTTTTTTATTTTTATTTTTACTTTTACTTTTATGTAATTTGATCCAGTCAAAATGTTTTATTAATAACTATAATTATTAATTATTTTATTTTATTTTATTTTGACTCAGTAAAATGTTTATAGGATATTACATTATATTACAACATCTCTATCATACTAGATTGGAGAGTGTTTATGGTGCCCTTATGTGTATGTGCATTTATCCGAAACAAATATTTCCTTGTAATTTTTCTTTTTTCTTTGTTTTACCATAGTGAATCAGTGACTCATCAAAATAATTTAAGCGAGGCCCAAGATCAAACCTACTAGCTACCAATATAACACCAATAGTATATCTAATAACCAGTAACTTAAACATACTAAAAATTTATGACTTAAACAAGAATCAAGACTCAATAAAAGTGAAATAACCTACTTTTTAAACTTCATCAAAATAAACTAAAAATATACCTTATAAAATTTAAAACCAAATAAAACACGACATTTTCTATCATTTTAATAACAATAACATGGAAACGCAGAGAGGGACATTTATATGGACATGATGTTACATCAAATTTCATCATTAAAGAACCACTCGAATCACTTTACATAATCACACTGAAAGATCAAAAGGTGAGGCAGGCACAATCGGGTAAGTAAAACATATTCACTAGTGACAGTAAGAAAACAAATGGGTTGAAGTATGAATATATATAGCATCTTTCTGTCAATTTAAGAAATTTTATTGTTGAGAGGAGATTTGATGGAAAATAAATAATATTTTTTATTATTTTTTAATAAATTTGAATGATGGACAAATTGAATGCAAACCTAATGTTCAAAGATTTATATTTATTCTTTCGTTTTATAAAATTTAAATAATTATAAATATAATTTAAATTTTTAAATAACAATCATGTTTATAGAATTATTTTAATATTTTTTTATAATATTTAAAAGAAAAATAATAATAATTATTATTATTATGAAACATGTAAAGATTTATATTTATTGTTTCGTTTTATAAAATTTAAATAATTATAAATATAATTTAAATTTTTAAATCACAATAATGTTTATAAATTATTTACCCGGATGCGGGTGATAATGCGAGCCTTTAATGCAGGCATCTGTCATAACGCATGGAATGTGGTTGACAGGATGGGTTTGCGTTTCAAGACAGCGGTGACAGGATTACATTTAATTCCCATGGCAATTGATATAATGGTGTTGCAGCAGTGGAAGGACGGCGCCTTCAAGCTGAGCGAGTTTTCACAGAAGTTGACGTGCGAAGGGATGAGGGATCCCTGTCCTCTGCCGGCGATGAAGGCAATGGATTTGTTATTTAATCGACAGGCCCAGTCATACCAGGACTGGAACAAGACATTCGAGGTCGGCTTATGGCATGAGATTTCGCCTGCTGGACGTCTTAGGGTGGTGAAGCAGGGTCTTATTGCCCTCGCGTTCGGTGTTATGGAGCGCAGTAGAGGTGTGCCTCGGCGCGGAGGGAGATCTGGCATTCGCATTGCTTTCGACGGTGAGGAGGTGCATTCTGTTGCTCCCATGGAGGCCATGGCAAATTCATCCTCCAGCTCTGAGCAGGAATTTCTGCTTCTGCCGGATTCCTACCAGCCAATCCGTCTCAGAATTCCTGGGAGGCTCCTGCGCTCAGATGTCATAGTGAATTTATCGATTTACCTCTCAGAGGCGGCTCCTGAAGACAATCCTTCCTCTTCTCAGGCCCCTGCAAGAGTTCAGTCCAGTGAAATTTTGTTGGGTGACATGAATGGGAGGGTCTACCGCGTGCCCAGTCCCCTAGCTGCTGTAGCGCCGGTTGGTCAGCCTCCGCCGGCCCAAGTCCAAGAGAATTCGGATTTGGCTCCATCTGAGCAGGAAATTCTGCCTCCGGTTCATGATACTCAGGACAGAGAGGAAGGCCACAGCTCAATACAGCCTGGCTCAGAAGGACAGCCTCAGTGGGACGAGGATATGGTTATTTGGCTAGATACGCCCAGCCCGGAGCAGATGAAGCCACCGGAGTCGCCCAGTCACCCTTCCTGAGTTTCCATGGTCACTATTCTCCAGGTTTTGGCTTAGTGTTTCTCTATGTCTTTGTCGGTTCATAGTTTGGTCGCTCTTAGCTCTACTCCTCTGCCTTCTCATGAAGGTTTGTCTCTAGTCAATACAGTTTCAAATGTTAGTGTCTACAGGCTCTATAGAGTCTGGTTCTTGTATTTCTGCTGTCCAAGAGTCTGGTCTCTGTATGTCTGCTGTCCAAGGAACACAAAAGGACAAAATCTTGTAATAGGGTCTCACTGGAAAGATAGTCTGTTTCAGCTGTTTTTGTTAGAGGGCTGGGCATGGCCCCTCTCGAATGATGTAACCTCTGTAAATATTTTCTTACCTTAATATAGATTAGACTTTACTTAGAAAAAAAATGTTTATAAATTATTTTAATATTTTTTTTATAATATTCAGAAGAAAAATATTAATTATTATTATTATTAAATTTGTAAAATGTTTTTTTAAATGTTTATTGTATAAACATATCTCTACAATAGGTATATTATAGGGAAGGAGGGGAAAGGCAAGATAAACATAGCCCTATAATATGTATCTTATAGGGAAGAATGGAAAAGGAATGTGTTTTTATATTTTTATAATATATTAGTACAATGTATCTTATAGGGAAAAATGGAAAAAGCAAGTATGTGTATTTATAACATAGAGTATCGCACATAAATTACAAAACCCTAAGATTATCTTTTAGTGAATACTAGCACAAAAAATAGAATTGTCATGGTGATGGAACATTACAATTAATGAAATAAAGGTTAGATTATTTTTTAGTTAGATTATTTTTTAGTGAATATGAAAGGTATAAAAGTAGAATTGTCATGGGTGATGGAAGATTACAATTAATGAAATGAAAGTTATTCTAGTGGATTTGACATATGCCAATGTAATTGGTATTTCATTTTTTTTAAATAGCTTTAATTTTATCTATAGTTAGTGGGTAACTACTTTACAAATGAGTGATTATGTCATTTTGATTGGTAAGATATTTTTTCTTAATATCAAGGGTACTAAAGTTAGTAACAATATTGGAACAAAAATAAATTGCACTGGAAGAAAAAGTGAGGAATACGATGTGATTAAATAGGGTTAAAGACATTGTTGAGTTGAAATTGAGGATTTGTTTACAAGGGTCTTAAAGTTGAAAACACATAAGAAGGTTGCAAAGGTAAAATCAATAAAGAATGCTTAAGATTATGTGTTGAGAAGAATGATGTTGCTAAAATAAGTTGTTTATAAAAGATAACAAATTTATGGCAGTGAAGATGAAGAAAATTACTAGAGAATGTGTTACATATTGAATGTAAAGATTCCATGTGAAGAGGAAGATTATTGAAGGTACATTTTTGAAAAGTTGTGTTCTGGAAGCTAGAAGGTAGTTTCTAAGTTCATTGAATTGGGGATAGTTGTAACACTAGGAGAAAAATACTTCATGTTGTGTATTTTTGAGCAAGAGATATTGGCTACATGGTAAGCGTCGATGTAGGCTACAGGGGAACGCAATTGCACTATCTCTAAAGTGACATGGCTCAAGTTGGTAACTAATACTTTGTTAAGCAGTGCTTACAAATGACGATGAAGTGGTGATGAAGAAAGATAGACAAAGTCGTAATACTAAAAGATGTGTCGCAATAGAAAGAAAGTTGTAGATAGAAATCTCAATTTTTTGTAATAAGTACATTGATGTATTGTTGCAGGTAAATATGTAGCAATGAATGTAAGAGGATGTGGAGATGAAGATAATAGCAGTAAGTTCAAAAAATAAGATAACAATAATGGAGGAAAAAGACAGTAATGAAAAAAATACCCTTAATATCCATAAGTATGAGGGCATGCTTTTCTTTGTAACTCGAGGAGTCTAATATACGAGCATTAAACATAGATTACAGAGACCCCAAGATGAGCCAATGAACCATTTATTTGTGAATACAAAGGGCATATACATAGAATTATCATGGGATATGGAAAACCATGCTTAATGAAAGGCAAATGATGTTTTGGTTATAAAGTTAGTTTAGATGTTGAAGTCAAAAATATTTCATGTAGACAAATATATATATACAACATGGAAGATAATGTGAAAGAACGCTAAAAGAGGGAGGACATAGAGGTGAATGGATAAAGTTGCCATGACCTTTGACCTTTAAATTAATGGAGAAGCCTTCAATCCATTGCAATGTATCTATAAAATTTGAATAAAATCGAGAAAGAGGTTGAGGGTCATTGATGGTCATTTTTACCTTTAATATTCCACTTTAATTAATTGTATATCTAACTATATGATAATGTTGTACATATTTCTACATTATTGTATTGAATTTGACATTTGGTATTGTAATTATATTATATTTTTGAATAGCTTCAATGTTGTATATAAATGTTGAGTAAATAATATAGAAATAGGTTGTTGTGTAAATTTAATTTACAAAAGGGATATTTCCTCTATGCATCAATTTATCTTACAGTCAAACAATCATTATGCTATTAGGGTGGATATTATCTCTATAAAACCCTGATTAACATAAGAATCATAATATTTTAGGACATATATTACCACAATCTAAACCTTATAAATGTGAGATAATACATGGAAACATAAAAGATTTCAAAATTTCATAAACTATTCCAAAATATTGTGTCAATTTTATTTATCATTTATTATTTAATGTCAAAAGAGTTTCTAATAAATTATTTATAATATATTTTATATCAAACTATTATAAAAAAAAGATTATTTAAAGTTTATAAATATTATTATTAATTATAATTTAATAATAGATTAATTACCTATGACATTATAATTTAATAATAAATTATATTAATTTAAATTTAATTCTTCAAACATTTTATTTAATTATATATTAACAAATGTTAAAAGAATTATTTTAATTTTCCTCGATCGGGGTGCGAGTAGAGAGTTGGATACTGTGGGATCCATGCCATGGATATCGCTTTAATGAGAAATGATGGTGGGCAATCATGTTTTCGCTTTCACACACTTTCCATCTTATGCAAGGTGGAAATACACATGCAATATATTAATGGAGAACATGGAGACCGATGAGAAATTTTCTTGTTGGGGATTTATGCAGTGAGCTTAGAACGAGTGGGAGGTATCTCAGTTGGTATGGTTACAGGTCTGCTGGAAAGTTTTGGGGTGCTCTTGAAGTCTTGCAACGGGACCCTCCACCCTTGTGCAGATGGTCTCATCTTCTTCCCTGTGGATTGTGACATTGGGTATGTTGATCCAGGTGGATATTGGTGGCCACCTACCTATTCCACTTGGACCCCCCACCATTGTTTCTTTTAGTTTTTTATTTTCCTTATTTGTAGCATAATTTATTTTTTTTTGGTAGTTTTTCAAGACCTAAACTTCCGAAGTCGTTTTGAGGCCCTAAATGACATTTTTTGGGAAAACGGGGGCCAACATGGGTCTTTGGTTGTTGTTGGCCACTTGAAAGTTTTATTCCTCAAATAGATCTTTCTAATGAGGTATTGTACATGTCAAACGAAGATGGTATGCCAAAGTTATGACCCCGGGAAGTTGATGTACCAATTTACCCAAACCGGGCCCATAGTTTGGTGCTTCAACTCCTAGGGTTAGGATTTTGGATGTTTAGGGTTTTCCATTGTTTCTCAATAATAAATAGGCCTTTGAGCCTCATTGTAACATAGTTCAGAGCCATGTAGCCACCACATCTCTTCTCAGAGATAAGCTACCATCGCCTAAGATAGTATTTTTTTCATTCTGTTTGTAAGCATATTTCAATATTTGATATTAATGAAACGAAGTGCTATTTCTATTGCATCTCTGTATTTATGGTTATATATGTAATTTTTTGCGTTCCTGTTTAATTCTAGATCAGTGGTATCAGAGTGGTCTATTCTTTCTCTATTTGTCTTTGCATGTCCCCAACGAGGTCGGGATATAAGGAGTTAGGGCTTGAATTGGTCGAACCTTTGCAAGACCAGCCTCGCGAATCCCGACGTCCTCCCATGGCGAAAGAAAAGAAAGATGAGGGGACAAAAGATCCTATCAAA
Organism: Pinus tabuliformis; assembly: GCA_031772625.1. Classification (NCBI taxonomy): domain Eukaryota; kingdom Viridiplantae; phylum Streptophyta; class Pinopsida; order Pinales; family Pinaceae; genus Pinus; species Pinus tabuliformis. Next base: position 94,343,298 of record CM062805.1, on the reverse strand, counting down.
ATATTGCTCGAAGAAGCCCTCAAGTGGAAAAGGAATGTGACGATGGACAACTTTGCCTAGATCCTTTAGCGGCTACCCATGGGTGACGCATCTACTTCCAACAACTACTCTGGAAGCACCACACCTTTTAAGGTACAAGTTAACTTTGAAATGCCCATATTCGAGGGTCAGATATATGCAGTTGTCGTAGATAAATGGTTAAATCTGCTAGAAGGGTATTGTTTTGTTCATGATTTTTCCAGCCAGGAAAAGACTACTTTCTCTCTTCTCAAAGCCGCCCCCCACATCAAGGATTGGTGGGAAACCTACTACGAGTAGAAGGATGAAAGTACAACCTCACTGTTTTCTACTACACCCACTTGGAATTCATTCTGGGATACCATCAAGGATAAGTACTACCCTGTCAGAAGCTATAAGGATAAATACATAAAGTGGACCACGTTGCGGCAATGAAAGGAACAAGACGTGCTGGAGTTTACCAATATTTTTCATACCCTTCACACAAAGTTGGGTATCAAGGATTCTGAGCAACATTTGGTTCTCAAATATTGTGGATTCCTACGCAAATACATCCAGGACGAGATGGAGCTCCTGGACATATCCTCACTCCGCACAGTGTACCAATACACTATCAAGATCGAGAAGAAGTTTAAACAGAAGAAGCGAGACTTCGGATCTGCGAATTCGAAGCAATGGAACAACTTCCCCAAACCGCAAAACCAAGGACAAAGCCAAGATGGTGTGACCCAAGCCAACCCGTTGAAGATGTAAGAAAAGAACAACACCACGATGTCAAAGAAGGACACAAGAAAGTGGAGTGAGTTCCATAAGAGCCCCACTCATAACACAAATGAGTGTTGGGCCAAGCAGTCGTTGGTGGCCGAGTTGAAGGCTTCAGAATCAGATGCATACTCTGACCATGATTCAAAACTCGACAAAAGGAATGAAAAAGGGAAGAAAATCATTGATATGGAGCCTAGCGCCACTGATGCCACCGCAATTCATTGTCAACAATGGCAGCCAAAAGAACCTCCTTTTAGCAGAGCTCATGAAGCTACTGGACCTACTGACCATACCACACCCAAAAACGTACAACATTGGGTGGCTTCACCAAGGACGAGATCTCCGAGTCATCCAGTAGTGTCGCCTTCCCTACAGCATCAAGCCCTTCATAGATGAGTTATTGTGTGATGTTTCTCCTCTCAATGTTTGTCATGTATTATTAGGCCAACCATACTTGTGGAAGTGACATGTTGTGTATGATTCAAGGCCTCGCATTGTTATTATTTCCTTGCGTAATACATTATACAGGATACTGGAGGTAGCCCCACCTACCACCACTTCCTTGATCTCTGCTAAGAAATGCATCAAGATCATCTTCTAGACTAGGAAATATATTTTCTTTCTGGTTCACTATCAAAGTAAGGGGAATATCGTAGCCACATCCATGGTCCTCGGGAAGGGTTCCTCCACATAACAAAAGCAGGTGGATACAGTCATGAAAGAATACAGGGACATCTTCTCCTCACCCACAGGGCTACCGTTGCACTGTCAGGTCAAGCATTCGTTCAATCTGAATCTCGAATCACCTCTACCTAGCGGGCTGATATATCACTGATCTATTGTGGAAAATTCCAAGTACAAGAAGCGGCATGATCAACATTGGGTCCCACACAAGTTTCAGGTAGGTGACAAAGTCTGGTTGCATTTGCAAAAAGAATGCCTTACAAGAGCCCATCGAAATCTCAAACCACTCTGATATGGTCCTTGCACCACTACGAAGGTTGTGGTAAACAATGCTTTGGAGCATGAAATTCCCCCATTCATGGCTTGTACTGAATGCTCAAAGTGGACCGCTCTCGACCATGCTTCTCACCATTACTAGACACATCAGAGATTGCAGAACATCTCACCAGGGACCAAGTTCAGTAGATGTTTCCCCATCTCATGGAGGCACTCAACCCAATGGGGACCATTGCTTCCTAAGGGGGGAGGAATGATCAAGGTGGATATTGGTGGCCACCCGCCTATTCCACTTGGACCTCCACCATTGTTTCTTTCAGTTTTTCAGTTTCCTTATTTGTAAAATAATTTATTATTTTTGGCAGTTTTTCATGTCTTGAACTTCCAAAGCCGTTTTGAGGCCCTAAACTACATTTTTTGGGAAAATGGTGGCTAGCATGGTTGAAAGACACCACTCAAAAGTTGTAGTCCTCGGATAGATATTTCTAACAAGGTATTGTACACGTCAAACGAAGATCGTATGCCAAAGTTACGACTCGGGCAAGTTGATGTACCAATTTACCCAAACTGGTCCCATAGTTTGGCGCTTCATCTCCTAGGGCTAGGATTTTGGATGTTTATGGTTTTCCATTATTTCTCAATAATAAATAGGCCTTTTAGCTTCATTATAACATAGTTCAGAGGCATGTAGCCGCCACATCTCTTCTTAGAGATAAGCTACCATCGACTAAGCTAGTATTTTTTTCATTCTGTTTGTAAGCATATTTCAATATTTGATATTAATGAAATGAAGTGTTATTTATGCTACATCTTTGTATTTATGGTTATATCTATAATTTTTTGCATTCTTGTTTAAATTTGGATCATTGGTATTAGAGAAATCTTCTCTTTCCCTGTTTTTCTTTACATGTCCCCAACGAGGTCAGGATATAAGGAGTTAGTGCTTGAACTGGTCGAACATTTGCAAGACCAACCTCGCAAATCCCAACAACCTCCCATTGTAGAAGAAAAGAAAGATGAGAGGGAAGGAGATCCTATCAAAATATTGCTCAAAGAAGCCCTCGAACGACAAAGGAACACAATGATGGAAAACTTTGCATAGATCCTTCAGCAACTACTCAAGGGCGATGCATCTACTTCCAACAGCTACTCTAGAAATGTCACACCCTTTAAGGTACAAGTTATCTTTGAAATCCCCATATTCGAGGGTCAGATAGATACAGATGTCATAGATAAATGGTTAAATCTGTTAGAAGGGTATTTTCTATTCATGGTTTTTCCAGTCGGGAAAAGATTAATTTCGCTCTTCTCAAAGTTGCCCCCCACGTCAACGACTGCTGGGAAACCTACTACGAGCAGAAGGATGAAAGTACGGTCTCATTGTTTTCAGCCGCACCCTTTTGGAATTCATTCCAGGATGCCATTAAGGAGTAGTACTACCCTATCAGAAGCTATGAGGATAAATACATAAAGTGGACCACGCTACGGTAGGGAAGGGACCAAGACATGCTGGAGTTTACCAATATTTTTCATATCCTTCGCAAAGTTGGGTATCAAGGATTATGAGTGGAATTTTATACTCAAATACCGCGGTTGCATACATAGGTACATCCAAGACAAGATGGAGCTCCTGGACATCGCCTCACTTGGCACAACGTACCGATATGCTGTCAAGATCGAGCATAAGTTTAAACAGAAGAAGCGAGACTTTGGATCCATGAATGCGAAGCAAGGGAAAGGCTTCCCCAAACTACAAAACCAAGGACAAAGCCAAGATGGTGTGACCCAAGAAAACTCGTCAAAGCCACAAGAAAAGGACAACACCACAAAGTCAAAAAAGGACATAGGAAAGTTTTATGAGTTCCGTAAGAGCCCCACTCATAACACAAGTGAGTGTCATGCCAAGCAGTCATTGGTGGCCAAGTTGAAGGCTTCAGAATCATGTGCATGTTCTGACCCTGAGTCAGAACCCGACAAGCGGAATGATAAGGAGAAGCAGATGATTGATGTAGAGCCTAGCGCCACTGTTTCTACTGCTAAGATCCAGAAGAATGAGCCCGAAGATCTAGAGGAGGGGGAGTGTCTTTTCCTCTCACAAATGTGGGTGAAGGGTTCACTATTCCAATTCATTATCAACAGTGGTAGCTAAAAGAACCTCATTTCAACAGAGGTCATGAAGCAACTAGGCCTACTGACCATACCACACCAGAAACCGTACAGCATCGAGTGGCTTCACCAAGGATGAGATCCTCGTTTCAGCCAGCAGTTCTGCCTTCCCTACAGCATCAAGCCATTCACAAATGGGGTATTGTGTGATGTTGGTCCTCTAAATGTTTGTGATGTATTATTAGGCCAACCATACTTATGGAAGGGAAATGTTGTGTATCAGTCTAGGCCTTGCGTTGTTATTATTTCTTTGGGTAATACATTATATAGGATATCGGAGGTAGCCCCACCTACCACAACTTCTTTGATCTCTACTAATAAATGCAGCAAGATCATCTCCGAGACTAGGAAATTTATTTTTTTCTGGTTCACTCTCAAAGTAAGTAGAAGATCGTAGCCACATCCATGGCCTCTGGGAAGGGTTCCTCCATGCAGTAGAAGCAGGGGGATACGGTCATGAAAGAATACAGGGACATCTTCTCCTCACCCACAGGGGTATTGTTGCACTGTTAAGTCAAACATTCATTCAATCTGACTCCCAACGAACCTTTACCCAATGGGTTGATATATCCCTGCTCCATTGTGGAAAATTCCAAGTACAAGCAGCGACATGATCAACATCGTGTGCCAAAAGTGTTTCAATTGGGCGAAAAAGTCTAGCTGCATTTGTAGAAAGAATGCCTTACAAGAGCACATCGGAAGCTCAAACCACTCCAATATGGTTCTTACACCATTACCAAGGTTATGAGAAACAATTCTTTGGAGCATGGTAGTCCCATATTCCTTGGCTTGCACCAAGTTTTTAGTGTGGACTGCCCTCGACCATGCTTCCCACCATTACTAGACACATCAGAGATTATAGAACATCTCACTAGGTACCAAGTTCAACAAAAGTTTCCCCATCTCATGGAGGCACTCAATGCAATGGATACCATTTCTTCCTAAGGGGGGAGGAATGATCCAAGTGGATATTTGTGTCCACCTGCCTATTCCACTTGGATCCCCACCATTGTTTCTTTCGGTTTTTCAGTTTCCTTATTTGTAGCACAATTTACTATTTTTGGTAGTTTTTTGGGTCCTGAACTTTGAGCGCTGATTTGAGGCCCTAAATGAGTTTTTTTAGGGAAAAAGGGGGCAAGCATCTATCATTGGCTGATGCTGGCCGGTCAAAAGTTGTAGTCCTTTGATAGATCTTTATAACGAGGTATTGTAAGCGTCAAACGAAGATCGTATGCTAGAGTTACAACCTCGGGAAGTTGATGTACCAGTTTACCCAAATGGGGCCCATAGTTTGGCACTTCATCTCCTAGGGTTATGATTTTGCATGTTTAGGGTTTTCCATTTTTTCTGAACAATAAATAAGCCTTTGAGCCTCATTGTAACACAATTCAGATTCATGTAGCCACCACATCTCTTCTCAGAGCTAAGCTACCATCGCTTGAGCTAGTATTTTTTTCATTATGTTTGTAAGCATATTTCAATATTTGATATTAATGAAATGAAGTGTTATTTCTACTGCATCTCTTTATTTATGGTTATATCTGTAATTTGTTGCATTCTTGTTTAAATCTAGATCAGTGGTATCAGAGCAGTCTGCTCTTTCTTTGTTTTTCTTTGCATGTCCCCAACGAGGTCGGGATATAAGGAGTTGGGGCTTGAATTGGTTGAACCTTTGCAACACCAGCCTTGCAAATACCAACGGCCCCCCATGGTAGAAGAAAAGAAATATGAGGGGGAAGGAGATCCTATCAAAATCTTGCTTGAAGAAGCCCTTGAGCGACAAAGGAATGTGATCCTTCAGCGGCTACCCAGGGGCGACACATCTACTTCCAACAGCTATTTGGAAACACCACACCCTTTAAGGTACAAGTTAACTTTGAAATCCCCATATTCGAGGGTTATATAGATGAAAATGTCGTGGATAAATGGTTAAATCTACTAGAAGGGTATTTTTTTGTTCATGGTTTTTCCAGCAAGGAAAATATTACTTTCACTCTTCTCAAAGTCGCCCCCCATGTTAAGGACTGGTGGGAAACCTACTGCGAGCAGAAGGATGAAAGTACAATCTCATTGTTTTCAGTTGCATCCACTTGGAATTCATTCCGGAATGCTATCAAGGAGTAGTACTACCCTGTCGTAAGCTATGAGGATAAATACATAAAGTGGACCATGTTGTGGTAGGGAAGGGACCAAGACATGTCAGAGTTTACCAATATTTTTGATACCCTTCGCACAAATTTGGGTATCAAGGATTCTGAGTGGAATTTGGTACTCAAATACCATTTCTGCCTACATAGGTACATCCAAGATGAGAGGGAGCTCCTAGACATCTCCTCACTTGACACGATGTATTGATACGCTATCAAGATCTAGAAGAAGTTTAAACAGAAGAAAAGAGACTTTGGATCCACGAATCCGAAGCAAGGGAAAGACTTCTCCAAACCACAGAACCAAGGAAAAAGCCAAGACGATGTGACCCAAGACAACCCTTTGACGTCATAAGAAAAGAAAAACACCATAAAGTCAAAGAAGGACACAGGAAATTGGTGTGAGTTCCATAAGAGCCCCACTCATAACACAAGTGAGTTTCAGGCCAAGCAGTCGTTGGTGGTTGTGTTGAAGGCTTCAGAATCAGATGCATGTTCTGACCCTTAGTCAAAACCTAACAAGAGGAATGAAAAAGGGAAATAGATCATTGATGCGGATCCCAACACCACTATTGCCACCGCCAAGGTCTAGAAGAATGAGCTCGAAGATCCATAGGAGGGGGAGCATCTTTTTCACTCAAAAATGTGGGTGAAGGGTTCGCCATTGCAATTCATTATCGACAGTGGCAGCCAAAAGAACCTCATTTCAACAGAGGTCATGAAGTGACTAGGCTTACTGATCATACCACACATACAGTCATACAACATCGGGTGGCTTCACCAAGGACGAGATCTCTGAGTCAGCCAACAGTGTCGCTTTCCCTACAACATCAAACCCTTCACAGATGAGGTACCATGTGTTGTTGCTCCTCTCGATGTTTGTGATGTATTATTAGGCCAACCATACTTGTGGAAGTGACATGTTGTGTATGTGTCAAGGTCTCACACTGCTATTATTTCTTTAGGTAATAAATTATACAGGATACCGGAGATAACCCCACCTACCACCACTTCTTTGATCTCTGCTAAGAAATGCAGCAAGATCATCTCCCAGACTAGGAAATTTATTTTCTTTATGGATCACTCTCAAAGTAAGGGGAAGATTGTAGCCACATCCATAGCCCCCGAGAAGGGTTCCTCCATGCAATAGAAGCAAGTGGATACAGTCATGAAAGAATACAAGGAAATCCTCTCCTCACCCACAGGGGTACCATTGCACTATCAGGTCAAGCATTCATTTGATCTAACCCCCGAAGCACCTCTACCCAATGGGCTAATATATTGTCGCTCCATTGTGTAAAATTCCAAGTACAAGCAGTGACATCATCAACGTTGGGTTCCACACAAGTTTCAGGTGGGCAACAAAGTCTGGTTTCATTTGCAGAAATAACACCTTAAAAGAGCCCATTGAAAGCTCAGACCACTCCGATATGGTTCTTACACTATTACCAAGATTGCGGGAAATAATGCTTTGGAGCACAAAATTCCCCCATTCCTTGGCTTTCACCAAGTTTTCAATGTGGACAGCCCTCAACCATGCTTCCCACCATTACTAGACATATCAAAGATTGTAGAACATCTCACGAGGGACCAAGTTCAGCAGAAGTTTCCCCATCTCATGGAGGCACTCAACGCAATGGAGACCATTGCTTCCTAAGGGAGGAGGAATGATCCAAGTGGATATTGGTGGCCACCTGCCTATTCCATTTGGACCCCCACCATTGTTTCTTTCAATTTTTTAGTTTCCTTAATTGTAGCACAATTTACTATTTTTGGCAGTTTTTAATGCCCTGAACTTCCGGAGCCATTTTGAGGCCCTAAACGACTTTTTTGGGGGAAAAAGGGGCCCAACATAGGTGATTGCCCAATGTTGGCCACTCGAAAGTTTTATTCCTTGGATAGATCTTTCTAACGAGGTATTGTACACATCAAATGGAGATCATATGCCAAAGTTACGACCTCGGGAAGTTGATGTACCAATTTACCCAAACGAGGCCCATTATTTGGCGCTTCATCTCCTAGGGTTAGGATTTTGGATGTTTATGGTTTTTCATTGTTTCAAGACAATAAATAAGCCTTTGAGCCTCATTATAACATAGTTCAGAGGCATGTAACTGCCACATCTCATCTCAGAGATAAGCTACCATCGCCCGAGCTAGTATTTTTTTCATTCTGTTTGTAAGCATATTTCAATATTTGATATTAATGAAATGAAGTGTTATTTCTACTACATCTCTGTATTCATGGTTATATCTATAATTTTTTGCATTCATGTTTAAATCCAGATCATTGGTATTAGAGCGGACTGCTCTTTCTCAGTTTTTCTTTGCATGTCCACAACGAGGTCGAGATATAAGGAGTTAGGTATTGAACTGGTCAAACCTTTGCAAGAACAGCCTCACAAATCTCATTGGCCTCCCATGGTGGAAGAAAATAAAGACGAGGGGGAAGGAGATCCTATAAAAATGTTTCTTGAAGAAGCCCTCGAGCAACAAAGGAATACAATGATGGACAACTTTGCCCAGATCCCTTAGCAGCTACCCATGTGCGACACATCTACTTCTAGCAGCTACTCTAGAAACGCCACACCCTTTAAGGTACAAGTTAACTTTGAAATCCCCATATTCGAGGGTCATATAGATGTAGATTTCATAGATAAGTGGTTAAATCTGCTAGAAGGGTATTTTTTTTTCATGGTTTTTCTAGCAGGGAAAATATTAATTTCACTCTTCTTGAAGCCGCCCCCATGTCAAGGACTGGTGGGAAACCTACTGCAAGCAGAAGGATGAAAGTATGGCCTCACTGTTTTCAGCCGCACCCACTTGGAATTCATTTCAGGATGCCATCAAGGAGTAGTACTACCATGTCAAAAGCTATGAGGATAAATACATAAAGTGTACCATGCTGAGGCAGGGAAAGGGACCAAGGCGTGCCAAAGTTTACCAATATTTTTCATAGCCTTAGTACAAAGTTGGGTATCAAGGATTTTGAGCGAAATTTGGTACTCAAATATCACGGCTTCCTACACAGGTACATCTAGGATGAGATGGAGCTCCTGGACATCTCATCACTTGGCACAGTGTACCAATATGTTGTCAAGATCGTACAAAAGTTTAGACATAAGAAGCAAGACTTTGGATCCGCAAATCTGAAACAAGGGAAAGGCTTCCCAAACTGTAGAACCAAGGACAAAGCCAAGATGGTGTGACCCAAGACAACCTATTGAAGCTACAAGAAAAGAACAACACCACGAAGTCAAAGAAGGGCACAGGAAAGTGGTGTGAGTTCCATAAGAGCCCCACTCATAACGCAAGTGAGTGTCAGGCCAAGCAGTCGCTGGTGGCTGAGTTGAAGGCTTCAGAATCAGATGCATGTTTTGACCCTGAGTCAGAGCTCGACAAGAGGAATGACAAAGGGAAGCATATCATTAATGTGGAGCCCATCACCACTGTTGCCACCGCCAAGATCCAAAAGAATGAGCCCGAAGATCTAGAGGAGGGGGAGTGTATTTTCCACTCATAAATGTGGGTGAAGGGCTTGTTGCTACAATTCATTTTTGACAGTGGTAGCCAAAAGAACCTCATTTCAGAAGATGTCGTGAAGTGACTAGGCCTACTAACCATACCACACCCACAACCATACAACATCCGGTGGCTTCACCAAGGATGAGATCTCTGAGTCAGCCAACAGTGTCACCTTTCCTACAGCATCAAGCCCTTCACAGATGAGGCATTGTGTGATGTTTCTCCTCTCAATTTTTGTGATGTATTATTAGGTCAACCATACGTGTGGAAGTGACATATTGTGTATGAGTCAAGGCCTTGCATTGTTATTATTTCTTTGGGTAATACATTATATAGGACACCAGAGGTAGCCCCACCTACCACCACTTCTTTGATATTTGCTAAGAAATGCTGCAAGATCATCTCCCAGACTAGGAAATTTATTTTCTTTCTGGTTCACTCTCAATTTAAGGGGGGAGATCGTAGCCACATCCATGGCCCCCGGGAAGGGTTTCTCCATGCAGCAGAATCAGGTGGATACGATCATGAAAGAATACATGGACATCTTCTCCTCACCTATATGGGTACCGTTGTAGTGTCAGGTCAAGCATTCATTCGATCTGACTCTCGAAGCACCTATACCCAACAAGCCAATATATTGCTACTCCATTGTGGAAAATGCCAAGTACAAGCAGTGACATGATCAACATCAAGTGCCAAACAATTTTTATGTGGGTGACAAATTCTAGTTGCATTTGCAGAAAGAACACCTTACAAGTGCTCATCGGAAGTTCAAACCTCTCTAATATGGTCCTTACACCATTACCAAGGTTGAGGGAAATAATTCTTTGGAGCACAACATTCCCCCATTCCTTGGCTTGCACCGAGTTTTCAATGTGGACCACCCTTGACCACGCTTCCCACTATTACTGGACACATCAGAGATTGTAGAACTTCTCACCAGGGACCAAGTTCAGCAGAAGTTTCCCCATCTCATGGAGGCACTCAACGCAATGGGGACCATTTCTTCCTAATGGGGGAGGAATGATCCAGGTGGATATTGGTGGCCACATGCCTATTCCACTTGGACCCCCACCAGTGTTTCTTTCAGTTTATCAATTTCGTTATTTGTAGCACAATTTACTATTTTTGGTAGCTTCTTCGGGTCCTAAACTTCCAGAGCTGTTTTGAGGTCATAAATGACGTTTTTTGGAAAAATGATGGCCAACATGGTGTTGGATTTGGGGGTCCTTACCTAGGCTCAGAGTTAGTTGTGCCAACCAACAAAACCCTACACTACTGGCCCTTTCGGCAACAACCCACGTAGCATAGGTTGCAGTCTCACTCGAAGAAGTATGGGGGGATGCAAGAACCAAGTTTCTACATCCATATACTAGTGTGATGTCTTCCAGTGCCTTATATCTACCTTCATGTAGATCGACATACTTCTAGGGCTCGTTACTGTAACTCTATTAAAATGGCCTTTATACCTTCGTGAAGTTTTATGATCAGTCCTTGTGGACCATTAACAGTCGATTTACCAACTTTTGCGCACCAGAAAGAAATCCTAAATGGGAGTTCACTCATATCTACTTAATTTGTTAGAAAACATAAGGTAAATCACCAGAAGCTTCCCATAAGTGTTTAAACATTCATTATGTGCATTACTAAGATGGGTTCAAGATATCGCCTAGCATTGAATCAGTATTTCATAAAACAAGTTAGTTATAAACAACATATAACATAAACATATATGAACAGAAATACTCAATGATTCTTTGCAAAACTATCTTTATTGATCTCAATTCACGGATTACAGACTCAAACTACCCTGCGCACACAGCTGCAGTGATCTTCGCACTTAGCTATAGACTCTACCTAGGCCTCTGCACAGTCAAGTGTGAAGGCTTCCTTTCACTGCCTAAGTGTAGGAAGTAGAGCCTTCCTGCCTGAGTTCTTGCCCAAGACTCTTCTATCAACCTAATATTCTATCCATCTAATTGTTACCTCTTCCTTTTGCTAAGACTCAACTATTTATAGACTTTTTCATACAATGCCATGGTTCACAGACCATGGATGAATCTCAAAACCAACTCAAAACTTTACTTGAAACAAGGGGCTAAGCCCCTTTGACTCTTATTCATCTATGCACTCCACATCCACAAATTGTGGATACTTTACATTTCTTACAAAATTGTATACAAAACTTGGGTTTATTAACCCCAAACTAACCTAGGTAACCTCATCCCAATAGGCCCCCAACATTGAGATCGTGACTCGCCCTCAAGTCACTCAGCTAGTTGTTACACTTTCTGGCATAATTCGCCGAATGCTTTAGTCAATGTTTGTAGCTCCACTGTACTTTTCTCTACTGCTTGTTGCACCTCTTGAACTAGTTTCTTTATCGTTGGCCCCTCTACTGCCAGCTGTGTAGTCCTCTGCATTTGCTGTATAACCTTCAACTTCTCAAGAATGGTCTGTGAGAACTGGCTGGCTTCTTCTGTCCAAGGCTCAATTCGTGCACTGAGCACAGACTTCTTCTTCTTCAATTCTTGTATCTGTAGAAATGTTTCTTTACCTTCCTGTAGGCATGTGAAATGTTGAACTGGTGCCAACGTCCATGCTATCGTGTTGATCTCATCATATTGTTGCAGTGCTTCCCTAAGTTCTGTTCTCAACTGCTACAGTGTAGGATCTTTCTGCAAAGTATACCAGAGGCCTAGTGCCTGAGTGAAGATCTTGTCGCACCCTTGAATGATGACATCTAGTCGAGCCGTGGATTATTTAATTGTCGCGTTCCTTTGTTCCTACATCTATGGTAGTGTGGTCGGCTGCAACTTCAACTGCAACTCAACTATCTGCATCCTGAAGTCAAAAGTCACCTTGTCGAACTTCTCCTTCGAAGCACACACTATAGCATCCAACATCCTTACCTTGGTTGACACCTCTGCATCATCAGGTATACCTAACTCGGGGACGGATTTGCAGGCTTTCTCGATCACTGTAACTAGGTTCTGACGTTGTGTGCGCAACTCCTCCTTCTCCTTCAGGGCTTGTGTCTTTTCTACAAGTAGCTGCTCGTTCTTGACTTTGAAATCACTGACGGTAGTGAGTGTGTAATGTTCTATGATTTTGAGCTCTTCCACAACCCCCTGATGTAGTGCATGTAGAGACTCAAGCAGTAGCGTGGCAAGGTTCAGCCCCATATCTTTGACTGTGTGAAGCACCGCGCGCTGCTCCTTCATCTCCACGCGAATGGACCCTTCAGGCAAAGGAAAGACTCTGACATCCTAAGGTTAGTCAATCTCTGATACTACACTCCTTCCCTATGTTAGGCTAGCTTGCGAACCACTCGTCTTCCCGACATCTGCCTGAATTCTATTCGCCTAGATCTATAGCTCACGCAGATCCTTTTGGACAATGTTGAGCATCTGCATGTATTTCTACTTGAATCATTGCAGCACCTCTGTTGTTGTGTCCCTAATTTTTCACTAAGCTCATCAAGGTCACCCTCAGTTAGCACCATGGGATCAAGATGTGTTTTCTTCTTAGACTTCTGCTTCTTTTGCTACCCACTTTTTTGCTCTTATGTGTGCTTATTTAGTATGAAAAGAGTGGTTTTCTCCTCACCGCCACCTCCTCCTTGCTCTGATAGCTCTTTCTCATCAGTATGGTGGGAAGTAGAATTTTTTCTATCCTCTGCATCCTTCTGCTCATGCTCTGCCTGCGCTTTGTTAGAGTGCTCCTTCTCCATACGAGCCTTCTCTGCAACTGTCGTAGCAGCCTCCTTCTTTCGTTGCTCAGCCAATGTGCACGTGGCTTGCTAAGTTGCATCCTTCCACTTCCGTGTAGCAGAGCTTTCTACACCTATGCTTGTCCCTACATCTAACTCCATAGGCATGCACCATTCTTGCGGCCAAAGTCCCACAACCTATTAGATATCTGTATCTGTCACCATATAAGGCAATGCGTGTCATTTCTGCTCAGGGTCTTTGCATGCTTTGATCGAGACCCTATGAAAATCGGCTTTGAATTTTGTATAAGCCAATAGATGTGCGTACAAGGTGGGAGAAAACCTTAGCCACTGGTTAACCACCATGTTCATGTCCATCTACATTAACACCCAAAATACCTTTGTCTCCTTAACACGCTTTGGGTCCTTTAAGGTCCATAGCGAGGCAAATTGCGCTGCCTCAGGAAATTCTTCTTTGTGTGGAGGAAATTGGTTATCCTCCGGTAACCTCCAAGCAACTAATATAATTAAAAATGACAAAAAGGAATAATGAAATGGATTTCTCTCCTCCTGGGCCTTATGGTAGTTCGCGAGGAACTCCTGACATAGATACTTGGCCCAATTGTACTGAACCTCCTTTGAGCATTGTGATGCAAGTGATATTACTGGAGATGGAACTTCATCAACGTGACATTTTATCATTAGTTTTCTTGCTAAAATATAGGCATCCAACTGTAATGTCGGGTCTGATATGGACGTGATAGAGTACCCTCGTGAATTTTTAACTAGACCAAACTCCTTCTTCATTTTATCTGCCAACTCTTTCTCTCTAGTTTTCCCCCCAAATTCTTTGGCAGGGTTCTTGCCTCTGTAAGGTAACTTAGTGATCATGTGGATCAACATGTCTGTGATGGGCATAGGATCGCCTAGTCATAGGCACCCATCATGCACCAGCACAAGGAGCTTGTACACACAAACTATATTAATGGGGAAAAGATGATAATGCGGTGCCAATAGCATATTGAGCAATCCTGACTACTCAACACTGCACACCCACTTCATGGGCTCCAAAATTGTAACCCCCATTACATCAAAGTAGGTCTTCTGCATGTGTTTGTGAGTTTCCAAGTGCGGAAGCTTTGTGTGGTGCACAAGGTCCCAATATTCCATTCTAAGCATTGGAATTTGCACCATCCTAGGACCCTCAAACATAACTTTCTCAGGCTCGCAAAGGTGTTAACATTGAGAATTTCCCCGTATGCGTATCCTTCCTGATCTTAGCTTTTCCCTTCCGCAGAGGGATATACTCAGGCAACCGCGTCATAGGCTCCACCCCTTCAGCATCAATATCCTCAATTCCCTGGAGTTCTTCTTCCTCCAGGTCCACTACTTTTTTGGCTGCTTATCCTTTTTCTGCTTCACCTGTGTCTCGGTATGCTTCCTCCGTGATGCGCGCATCGGCACTGGCTTCTTTTTTTTCTTTGCGGCTGGTTGCTTTTCTTTCGCAGCAAGTTATTTTTCTTTCGCCACAGTCTATTTCGGCTTGGTCGACCTGGGCATCGTGGGCATAGTAGGGGTAGCCTCCATACTGGACACTTCTGGTCCTAGCATATTAGACACAGTTTCTTTTGAACTCATGGCTATGACGAGGTTAGTGGAAGTCATCTTTTCAATGAATAACTCTCGGTCTTCTATGGAATAGTTCACAAATTAAGGCCGTGACAAAAATTCCTCCGAGAATGCTCGGCTCATGTGCGACAAACAACAAAAATCACCAAGTCTCAGAGGGCAAGTTTTTCTCTGTTGGACTGGCACATGTAATTTATAGGGCTTTTGAATTAAAATCTGATCGTTCCCCCCAAATTTTGAGAATAAATGTTCTTTTGGCGGCAGATCTTCAAATATTTTCTCCTTAATTTTTGCAACCCTGCTCCACTTAACCATTTTCTGGCTGTCAAGTCATGAATAGTAACTCTAACGGTCATTTCCCTGTTGGGTTACACGGTACCTTCCCCCATGGAGCATATTCCTGAGCGCAGCTTCATTTGTTGCATCTTCGTCTCTCTCTGCGTAGCCTAGTCATTGCCTTGTCCTCCAACACGGGTAATGTAGTTTATAGTCCTGCGCTCCCTTGCAACTGCCTGGAGAACTAAGATTATCCTGCTGCCATATACTCATTGGTAAGGATCCCTTGTAAACAATTTCAACCTGCTCCCATTCACTCTTCTTGGGAAGGGTTCCCTATTTAGCTTCGTGAGTTGAACTGCACCACCATTTGTAATGTCCTTAACAATATATGGCCCTAACTAATGCATTTGGAATTTACCCAAAAATTTAGTGAACTTACTATCATATAACAAGACAATATTATTTACCTTGAATGTGCAAAGCTTGATATGGTGATCATGCCATGATTTTTCACGTTCCTTCTACATTTTTTGATGGAATCTTGCCAAAAATTGATCTTCTTCAAGCTCCATCAGCTGCATGAGCCGTTATTTCAAGGCCTCACAATCCTTCATATCCATCAAGGCTGCTATGTGCAGGCTAGGCACAATACATTCCATCGGCATCACAGATTTGACCCCATATACTCATCGGCACGATGTTTGCCCCATCCACCTCTTTTAATTGTTCTTATAAGCCCATAGTACTGTAGGTACACGCAAATCCTAGTCATTCCACTACGCGTTACATATCTTTGTTAGCTCGTTCTCCAAAATCTTGTTAAAGGCTTCAACAGTTCCATTTGCCTGCGAGTGATATGGCATACTCTTCTTATGGTAGACTTGGAATTCCTCAGTCAACACGTTGATCATTTCATTTAGAAAGTGTGTACCCTAGTCACTCATAAACACTTTTGGGTATACAAATCTTGTTAAGACATACTCAAAGAATAATTTTGCAGTTGTAGCCCTTGTACAATCCTTGACGGGTAGTGCTTCCACCCATCTGGTTAAATATTCCATCACAGTGATAATATAGTGTGCACCCATTTTCTTTCCAGGGGGCTGAATTGGCCCAACAAAATCAATCACCCACTTCTAAAATGCCTGCAAAGACACTTGAGAATGTAGTGGTAACTCATCCTGTCATGATGGTCTACTAGTTCTTTCACATGCATCACATGCTTTACAGTATGCCTTGGAATCCTTGTGCAAAGTTGGCCACCATAGCCCTGTGCGTAAAATCTTCTACGCAGTTGCTTTTCCTGCATAATGGCCTCCCACAACTTCCCCATGAGCTTCAGCAAGAATTCTATCATGCTCAAAGTCTAGAACATATCTTCCCAATATTTCATCAACATCCATTTTATACAAATGTCCCACAATCACTGAAAAGTCAGCTGCATGCACTACTAATTCCTTCTTCTATTAGAAGTGAATAATGTCTGAAAAATGGTCATCTGCTACATGCACCGCAAAGAGCTGCTCATCGAACAACTCTTCCTCCAAACTATTAGGTTCTTCACTTGTTTCAATTCGTGACAGATGGTTAGGGCCTACATTCAACCTCCTGGGCTTCATAATGGCTTCAAAGTCATACTCCTGAAATAGGAACAACCATATACAAATTCTACCCCCCCAACACAAGCTTGTTGACCACGTATTTTAAGGTAGAATGATTTGTATACATCTTGAAATTCCCTCCTAATGGATAATGTTTGAATTTTTATAGCGCATACACCATGGCCAACCCTTCACGCTTAGTCAATGAATAATTTTTCTCGGCCTTTGATAACTTCCTACTTGCGAAGGTGATAGGATGGTCCATTTCGCCTTCACCGGCCTGAGTTAGCACTACACCCAGTGCAATGCAAGAAGCATCCATGTGTACATGAAACTCCTTTTTCCAATCAGGGAATACCAAGATTGGGTAAGTTACCGTCTTTTCCTTCAACACATCTAAGCTACGCTGACATTCTTCATCCCAACAGAATGTCGCATCCTTCTTTAGCAGTTTCTCCATTGGCGCAGTAATTTGAGCATAAGATTTGATAAATTTTCTATAGCAACCTGTATTTCCCAACATCGTGCGCAGCTGCTTAATGTTCGTAGGGGCCTCCTAATTCACAATTACTGCAATATTTGCAGGGTCCACCATCAATCCTTGCTTGCACACAACAAGACCTAGCAAGATCCTGAAAGGAACACAAAATATGCATTTCTTCAAATTGAGCACTATCTGGTATATGCGACATGTATCCAACATTAGGCATAGGCTTGCTACATGGTGCTTCACTAATCCAAACACTATCCAATCATCAAAGTATACTTCTATAAAATTATGAATGAATTCCCTGAATGACGCTATGTCTACGCAGGAAAATATCGCAGGCGCATTCTTTAATCCAAAAGGCATAACAATGTACTAAAAACAACCCCACTCCATCGCAAAGTTCGTTTTTCTCCTATCCTCTGGCAAGATCTTTTTTTAATGATACCCCAATAACCAGTTAGTAAAGGAATAGGCCTTTTTCCCTCCCACATTATCTAACACTTTTCTGTAAATGACGTTGGAAATGGATCATGTACACATGCATCGTTAAGCTTCCGCAGATCTACGCAAATCCTTATTTTGCCCCTTTTTTTCTTCTCTTGGACCACCATCAGGCTCACCCAATTGGATTCTTTAATAGGTTCTATGATGCCTCCTCCAACATTTTATCTAGCTCTTGTTGAACCTTTCCCTTATACTTGGGATTAAAGCGATAAGGCCTCTGTTTAGTAGGCTTTGCACCTGACTTCAATGTGATCTTCATAATGCCCAAATCGCCAATTATGTCCTTTAAATCTGAAAACTTAGTGGGGAAAAGATCCCAGTATTTGAAGTAATTCAACAACTTTATCTACTGTAGTGTCGTCCCAATAATCCCCAATTTTCATGAACTTCAGTTCTTCTTTAGTGCCAATGTTTACTTGCTTCATCTTCAAAGGTGTAGAGATGTCTAGGTTTTTTATTTGTGGGACTTCAACTTTGCGATGCCCTTCTACCTTTGGAATATTGATGTTCCTAGGGTCTTCTTCCTCTTCTTTAGTGGTCACATTATAGAACTCTAGTGTGTGGCACAACTGGGTGCTCCAGTTCAGTTGGGTCCATTCCATAGGTTTCTTCGGTGTTCTGAAGATAACTAATTTAATCACTTGCAGCAATTCATCGATGCTTGCAAATCCATCTTCAAAGATGAAAGTCAATAAAAACCCTTCCTTCAATACATCCCACTCTGCAGTGCTCCGTTTCCAGATACCAGTTCATGGAAATTGTATCCAGGGTATGAAAAAATATGTGTACCCATTCTAGCTGTAGTTATGTCCCCCAAGCCTTAGTCCAATTCACCAGGTGATCGCATGGATCATCCTTCCCATTATACTTCTCAGTCATTCCAGCATTAGCATGCATAAACCGGAGCTTCATCATTCTTTTGTAATCTCGACATCCAACAAAACTATCCTTTTTCATACCCCACCATTGTGCAAGTGTAGCACGCAGCGCCAACTCTAATGCTTGAAAACGATGGTCCTCAGGGACTTCGCGCTCAAAGTCATCCAAAAATAGATCTATGCTAGTTAAACCATCATAATAAGGTAATTTTCTTACCTCCAATGAAACACAACATAGTTCCTTCGTCATCATATTGCATCGCAATGTAGAGACTTCATGTAAGCGATTCTACTAATGCGCTAATTCCTCGTCTGAATCAGAGGTGCAGGAACTCTCCCAGTCCCATGTAATCCATCCATCTACCATTGGATTGACCCAGTGATGATCTCACGTTGTTATCTTGTAAATTTGATCTAGATCATCGTCACTTTCTTCGTAATCACAGAGTGGTTTAGTATAGCACTCCCCTTCTGCAGGGGCCAGTGGCACTATAATCGTAACTGACTTCTTTTCAATCGACATTGTCCTCTTCTTCAAATTGATGACCCCATTCATATCATTAGCCCAGTCAATTCCTGGGAGTGCAGGGTAGGGATTACTATCATCAACAATTTCTATAACTTCAAAGTTTTCCACCGCATTTTCACCTTCAATATCAACTGTTACTCCATATAACCATCCCATGGGGATGATTTTTTGTTGGTTCGCCATCCTGAGCTGAATCGTAGACCACTGCAGGGCAGTTCTCCCCATCCTTTACCGTGTCTATTTCGGTAAAACATTTGCATCATACCGTAGATCCAAGATGACTTGGTCCATATCATAATCACCTATCTGCATTGTTAGCCACTTCTCTCTCCCTATTCGTGCCTTACGCTTGCCAAAGTTTCTAACCACGCAATGTCCATCAGGGGATTTCTCTTTGTTGGTGCATTTATTTATTAATTCCTGTAGGTTGTCCATAGCCTTACTATCACGCAACAGCTTCATGCAAGTATCCAAAAATGTAGTGAGTACAGAAGGATCAACCTATACAGGAACATTAATTTCTTGCATTTTGTCCTGGCTTCCTGAGGTGGAGGCCTTAGTGAAGCTCTTCTTAGCTTCCATAAATGTTTCCTTAGCGCAATCCAAATCAAAGCCGACTTATTTCTCTGGAGCTTTGTGGACCCATCCATCTTCTTCAGGTTGTTGACCTTTATCAGTGCCAGTCATCATTCCACTTCATAGCACAATATTAACGCTTTGATCTTCCTCGCTGGGCTCAACCCTCACCATTTGTAAGTTCTGTGTAGGCTAATGAGGATGTGCTTTCTCCTCTTGCATCTTAGCTATTAACACTAAACATTCCTCTATAGTATGGTTAGACTGTCTACAATATTGACATGACAGGGTGTAGGATTTTGGCATTCACGCGCATAGTGCCCGGTTGTCCATAGTTTTATAAAATAATATGACCGTGACCCCTACCAGGTCCTCCTCCTCCTCGGCCCTGTCCTCAACCTTGATAACCTTTGCTCGCTCCTCCAGCCCCTTGATCTGGAGGCTGATTCTCTGCTTTCATACGGTACATAGGGGTTCTTTCCATCATCAGTTCATAAATTCGATAGTGGCACTCATCGTGGCCCACAAATTTGCAGAAATTATAGAAAAACTGTTGGGGTGTTAAACGAACTTCTCAATTAAATGGAAATTATCCATCACATGTTTCCCAATAACTTGAAAAATGGCACACCATAGTGCAGCCCCCATGCTCGGCCCTATTGGGGCTTCTGGTTTTAGGGGAATTGGGACCCCTCTTGTAATGTAATTCACGTACACGGGACAATGATCTTTATCGTGCCCTTGGCCCTTGTACTTCAAACACTAGACTTCTGTGTGTATTTCTATTTTATTCTCCTTGTCATTTTTCAAACTCTGTAATTCTAGGTGCAGGCTTGCTAGCTATGAGTGAATCTGTTGCACCCCTAGGTTCATATCTTGAATAGGTGATGCATGTAGCCTCATCGCGATTTCCAGGGCTTCTACTTGTGTTGATATCTTTTTTTGTGACAGAGCAATTCTCAAATAGGGCAAAAGTGACGCAATAAACCAATCGCGATGTTGCCTATACATGATCTACATGTTAGCTTGTCTAATCTGACAATTCAACCTCTGATCAAAATCCCAAGGCATCTCCTTGACCTTCATCATGATTTATTTAAACTCAATCACCGACTGAGAGCCAGATTTAGGCTTACTAAACTCTTTGTTCAAAGTCATCTTAGTCTCTGCTAGCATTGCAAGAGGATTATCAGTGCAATACTTAATGTACCAAGTTAGCGTGCAATCGTACAAAGTGGTAACCAACTGTGCCTTCTTTATATTATCATCGATGATCTGTTGCACTGTCCATACAACATTGGCAACAAACCATAACTACTCTGGATCTCCACTTCTTATACCCTTGAATATCAGCATCTTCATTGTGTTCACCATGTTGAATGGTCGGGGTGGAGGCGAAGTTGTTGGTGAAGGTGTATGTAGTGGAGGTGGCGTGGATGAGTGATTTTCTCTAGGAATCCCCTAAGTGATTAGCTGAATAGTACTTCAAGGAATAGTCTTCCCTGCCCCTTTGTCATCACTTGAAGGAAGTCCAATCAATGGACTATACTCTAGTCTTGATCCTTTTCGATTTATAAAGAATCTTCCACTTCTCGTAGCTCCGAACATCAAGGTGATGGCATCACCTATTTTTCACATAATAACATTTTAATCCAAGTATTCAATGATCTTAAATACTTACATTGCATTCCTTTGAAAAATATTCGCTATAACTGACTAATGTATCAACTACAAATTATGTAACAAATCCTCCGAGAATTCGATCGAGCCAATGATCGACAGCCCATGTGATCTTGTTGTCAAAAGATTCTAGTCGTCACACTAACTCTGGAGTCCACACTATAGGAATATTGAGCTTCCACCTTCCTTGAATGTCTGTCAATTTGGATAACCACTTGTACAGTTCAATGGGGAAGGTGAAGAAAAAGATCTTGTGTATTTCAATGTACAAATATGTATTCAACCAATCCTCCTTCGACAGGTGCGGATTCTTGTTCTCTTGTGCCACAAACTCATGAATCTTTCGATCCAACCACTTTTCAATTTCTTTCTTAGTCAGATTCCAATGATGCGACATCACACATCTCTTTAAGCAAATCTTGGTCCCAGAAATGGAACCATTTGTTGGCTTAGGGGGTCCTGACCCAGGTTCAGAGTTAGTTGTGCCAACCAACAAAACCCTACACTACTGGCCCTTTTGGCAACAACTTGTGTAGTGTAGGCTGCAGTCTCACCTGAAGCAGTATGGGGGGATGAAAAAACCAAGTTTTTGCACCCAGAGACTAGTGCGATGTCTTCCAATGCCTTAGATTTGCCTTCGTGCAAATTGACATACTTCTAGGGCTCATTACTATAACTCTATTAAAATGGCCTTTGGACCTTCGCGAAGGTCTACAATCAGTCCTTACAGACCTTTAACAGTCGATTTACCTACTTGAGTGCACCAGAAAGCAATCCTAAATGGAAGTTCACACAAATCTACTTAGTTCGTTAGAAAAGATAAGAGAAATCACTAGAAGCTTCGCGGAAGTGTTTAAACGTTCATTGCGTACATTATTAAGACTAATTCAAGATAATCATGTAGCATTCAATCAATATTCCATAAAACAAGTTATTTATCAACAACATATAACATAAACATATATGAACATAAATACTCAATGATTCTTCGGAAAATTGGCATTATTGATCTCAATTCATGGATTACAGACTCAAACTAGCCTGCGCACACAGTTTCAGGGGTCCGCGCACTTAGTTGTGGACTCTACCTAGGCCTCTACACACTCAGTTGCAGAGCCTTCCTTTCTCTACCTAAGCGCAGGAAGCACAACCTCCCTGCCTTATCTCTTTCCCAAGACTCTTCTATCAACCCAATCTTCTATCCAAGTTCTTCTAGTTGTTACCTCCTCCTTTCCCTAAGACTCAACAATTTATAGAATTTTTCATATAAGGCCATGGTCCGCGGACCATGGGTGAATCTCAAAACCAACTCAAAAATTTACTTAAAACAAGGGGCTAAGCCCCTTTGACTCTTATTCATCTACATGCTCCGCATCCACAAATCACAGAGACTTCACATCTATTACAAAATTGTATACAAAACTTAGGTTTATTAACCCCAAACTAAACTAGGGGACCCCATCCCAACACATGGGTCATTGACCAATGTTGACCACTCGAAAGTTGTAGTCCTTAGATAGATATTTCTAACGATGTATTGTACACGTCAAATGGAGATTGTATGGCAAAGTTATGACCCCGGGAAGTTGATGTACCAATTTACCCAAACGGGGCCCATAGTTTGGCCCTCCATCTCCTAGGGTTGGGATTTTGGAATTTTAGGGTTTTCCATTGTTTCTCAACAATAAATAGGCCTTTGAGCCTCATTGTAACATAGTTCATAGGCATGTAGTCGCCACATCTCTTCTCAGAGATAAGCTACCATTGCTTGAGCTAGTATTTTTTCATTTTGTTTGTAAGCATATTTCAATATTTGATATTAATGAAATGAAGTGTTATTTTTGTTGCATATCTGTATTTATGTTATATCTGTAATTTGTTGCATTCCTGTTTAAATCCATATCATATGTTTTCTTAGTGTTTCGCTTCCCTTTCCCCTACACTTAATCTCTTTTTGATAACACATTAGTGGAGAATCTCTGAGACAATGTTTTGGGGTAGAAAGATAATATCCCATGAAATTCATAAGGAAAGAGCTATATTTGCTGATGGGCGGTCTCAATAAGGTCAAACTATCTATGTTTTTTATGCAATTTTACTTTCCCGGATGGGCATGTATTTGGAGTTTGAGCTTTGGAATTCAATATACGTTCTCTGCATTGTTGATTTAGTCTTTTATCTTGTTTTCTTGATGTACCTATTGGTCTTTAAGAGAAGGGGTTTTCTACGAGAGTATTTTCCTAAATCGATTATGTGTTTTGTCTTACGAAGGCTTGGGGATATACCCATCTCATATTCGTGAGAAAAAATCTGTTTTATTGGCTTGATGCTCATAATTATATGGAACTCTTCTATGATATACCTACATGCTTCAATTCTGAGTGCACGCATTAGGTCCTTAAGTTAGTTATACACTTCAAGCTTGTGGTTTTGATTTACCATTTTAGGGTACCCTATCACTATCATGGTCATCAGAATTACATTATGGTGCAACCTTCCTCTGGAAAAGGAACCTCGACAGAGGGAGGCAAGGGCTGAAACCGATGTGCTGGGCTTCGGCGGGGAGGTAGCCAACCCCATCTGTGTCCAACTTGGGGTAGGGGTTGTAAATAAACCTCTTATCTCATTCAGTTATCATTCATGCATATCATACTGGTGCAGAGCCTCAGATTCACCATCTCATTTCTAGATGGGAAGTGAAACTAAATCAACAGGCAACTAGTGAAGACTTGGATGTGGAGGAATCGAGAGACTTAGTGCCAAATTCTAGGCATTTCAAAGGTCAGTCCTCTCAGTATAAACAAATTGTCTATCTCTACTAGTTGATGAAGAATATAGTGGCAAGATCCCCGACGACTCCTGTAGCTGGCCCATCCAAGATTGATCCCAAATTTCAGGAAATTCATAAGGAGTTTCACCTCATGCAATTCCAGATATAGCAATAGAATGTCCACCTCAACCACATAAAAAAGCAGATTCCATGTCTTCCTCAGACATAATTCCCTAGTTTGAGCATGAAATATCTAACACCTGTGGACTCTTCTGATGACCAATAGTATGATATGCATAGTGTAGTTTTTAATTTTTGTTCTGTACAGATGAAGGCTTTGCAGAATTTGATATTATATCTTAGATATCTAGATACTAGGAGAAATAAGGATAATTAGAAATATATATCTATGTTATAAAGTGATCCATAAACTGTTGTGGATATTCCACTAGACTGTTAGTCACAACAGATCTAATAATATTATATTAAAACTCTGCAAATTCTACACTATTACAGTTTATTAAAATTTAAGGTTTGTGGATTTAACGAATAGAAATTACACAGAAACGTAGAGAATGAAAAAATAACCACACACACACATAAGACACAAGATATGCTCTCTAGGAAACCCTTTCAGGAGAAAACCCAGCTAGAAGGTGAGGTTGCTTCACTCTCTTTCTCTGCCTAGAAATATGGCTGCAAGTACAAAGAAGTAATGCATGTGGCCCATGGGTTACTACAGTGCACATATCCTTTATGTGTGCTCTACCTCCTATCCCTCTTGGCTATCTTTGCTTAGCTATGGAACAAAATGCTCTTGAAAGAATGGAATGTCTCTTCCTCCTAGCACCCTAGTTATAAAATAACCTGATAGCCTACTCGTGGTTAATTTTGAATACATCAACTCTTAACTAGAGTTACAAATAGAACCTTCTAGAGCCTTTTACATCAAAAACATGTGGCTAGCTCCTTTTCCATGAATAAAGGGGGCTGACGTGGCATTCTCCCAAACTATAGGTGGGAAATCAGGAAGGTCAACTTAGTGGCATAACTTTATCATATAGACTCCAATTTACACGGTTCTTGTGTCATTGGAAAGGTCTCTATGAGTAGAATAGCATGAAAAGGTGTTACATTAAAGTGACAAATTTTTACCCCCCAAAAAAGCCATTTGATGCCTCAAAATGCTCCCAGAATGTTTCAAACCTTGTTTCACCAAACTAGGTCTCCCCAGTAAAAACATCCCATGAGCTGATTCCTCCAATTTTTCCACTCCAAATGAATCAATATGGATGACAAACAATATAATGATCCAATTCGGATCAGAAAGCCTTAAACTTTTTTGCTTTTAGATAGATTATAATACGGTAAGGTGGCCAACATATATGGTTTCCCACTCGACTGGTTGAGGCCACCTCACCAATTTGATTATGGATGTAACTTGCTCTTTTTTTATGAAAATGAATTAAAAAGGTCATGCCGAGCTTACAAAAAAAAAAATCCTAATTCAAAAACTATAAAACTCCCCTAACAACATAATAATAACCATATGCATTGTTGCATAGATTAAGACAAAGCACTTTAGATCACATAGGGTTACAAATCCATATACATTATGTCTACCAAAATTAAAACCTTTATCTTAGTCACTCGATCACAAGATATCTCCAAAATTTTAAACCTTTATCTCAATTGCTAAAGTATATGATTGTAATAATGGCCACATCATAGGGAATGTTTGGTAGATTTTTGGGATTTTTTGGGCTCTCTGCGGCTCTCCATTGAGGGTTCTCTGCGGCTCTCCATTGAGGGTTCTCGCATATATATCCAGCACTCGCATTCTGAACTCGCATATATTTAAACGCATGTAAACGCATATATTCTATTATGTGAGATAATAGAATGGAGAATATAGTATTCTCGCAGGTGTAGTATTCTCGCAGATCTTTTCTGGTTCAGATCTCGTAGGTCTTTACTCGATAAGACAGAACTTCAGGGCTTTGCGTCGATCTCGCAGGTCTAGTATTCTCGCAGATCTCGCAGATCTCTTCTGGTTCAGATCTCGCAGATCCCGTGGATGTTCGTAATCTTTTGGAGGCAGCGGAACGTGTGGAGGACGTAGCTGGTCAAAAGCTGTTCGTATGGAGGCAACGTAACGTGTGGAGGACACAGCTGCTGTTCCAGCATTCTTAGGGTCTGCGGTTCAAATATTTGCTGCTGTTCCAGCATTCTCAGGTATTCACCATACGGTATTTCCAGCGGAACGTGTGGACGACGCAGATCTGGGGACGGTCGTATCTCTTCAGATCTGCGGCTTGAGCTGCGTATCTCTTCAGATCTGCGGTTTGAGCTGCGGCTCGTAGTATCTGCGGTTGAGTGGGACGTTCGTATCTCTTTAGATCTGCGGTTTGGCTTTCGATCTGGTGCAGATCTGCGTAAAATATGGCTCCGAGCTTCGCAAAAATAACTGGTGGCTCATCCGCCTCTGGAGGGCAATCTCCTGCCCATATCGTGAGTGAAGCCCCAGCTCCCACTATCCAAGTGGTCCATGACTCACTCGATGAAGCTTTGAAGTTCTCAGAAAGTGCCCTAATTTGCCGGTTCAATGGTTTTTGGCCGCGGTTGATAGCACTCCACAATTGGATCTCGGAGGTATGGAAGCCTATCATTTCTGATGAAATTAATATATACCCCTGTGCTATAGGTTTCTTTATAGTAGATTTTGAAAATCCTGAAAGCAGACAATGTATTCTAGATTCCGGCCCTTGGTTTTGGGAAAAATCAGGCCTATTCATGAAGCCATGGAACCCATCATTCGATCCCTCTACAACAGTGATAACCTCAGCACCAGTTTGGGTGAGATTGCCAAGCCTACCCTTGCATCTCTGGAATCTCTCCTCGCTAAAAGCCATCGGAAATGCAATTGGGAAATTTTACTGCAGGTGCCCAGAAACAGAGGAATATGCCAGAACCACCTATGCACGCATCTGTGTGGAAATGGATTTCAGCGCCAGATTCCCAGCTGAAATAAACCTAACAAGTAAAGACTATGTGTGGAACCAGAAGCTTGATTATGAAAGTGTCCTCTTCAGATGTCGATCGTGCTTTGAGACGGGGCATCTAGCCAAAAATTGCCCAAAAGCCTCTGAGAAAAATTTTGCTAGAAAAAACCACCACAGATCTACATGGTGGGAAGGAGCACAAAAAGAACACTACACTATCATCAAAGAAGAATATTCTAGAGAAAACTCTGAGTCACAAGAAATCAAGGAAGAAGGAAACAACTCTCAAAGCAAGCAAGGAGAAAGCCCGCCCCAACAAATCAACAGTTATGAGGATTTGAATACCGCAGAAAATAAATCTTCATTTAACAGCAGAGCAGATCTCCTAAACCAAACTTCTCCGACTATAGATCGCGAAGCTAAGACACCAATGTCCCAAGAACTAGAAGAGATGAAGGCGATGCAAGACAAAGGAAGTTGGAAGACCGTAGAGAAAAGAAAGAAAGCTACAACACCAATCTCGCCAAGAAAGACGAGGAGCCAGACAAGTAAAAATTAAGAAAACTTTAGGTCCGATAGACCAATTTGGTCTCAGTGGACGTTAACCATCATCATCATCGTCATCATCATATATATATATATTTATTAGTTTATAAAAAATATTATTGATTTTAAAGATAGTAGATAATATGATTATAATTATTGTTATTGATGATGATAATGATGATGATCAATGTCCATTAAGACTAATATGATATATCGAAATTTAAGAAGGTAAGAAATTAATTGAAATTCTTTAACATATTATTTCTATGCTTGAAGAGAAGTGTTCCTAGATTAGCATAATTTTATTTTCTTAATAGTCAAGAAGATTGGTAGTGTGACAAATATTTTGAAAATTAGAACACATTTGACTGTAAGATGTGTTTAAGATAAAGTGTTTTCCATTTTCAACTCTCTTAGTATTGCACAGGGGACATACTGTTTCTTCCCATGGCGTTTTCAGAGTAAATCAACACCTTTTTTCACTATGAAGCTCATGAGGATTAGTTCTTATCCTAGCATTGTTCATTTTCTTCTTATCACTACTCAAGGCAAATAAATAATTTTGGTTTTCATGATGGGGGTTGATCACCTTATTATAATATCTTAGTTTCCTTGTTCCTTCTAACTCTTTATCACTTCATAACTTCTCCTTAAATTTGGAAGTAATAATATTTTTAATATGATCTTTATTCTAAAAGATGATATCCCCCTTTATCCCTCAATGTTCTAGCCAAGATTGGGTATCCTTATTTCATCCTCGCTTGAGCTGAAGGTGGTAGTTTTGGCTAGAGTAAGAAGTAATTTTAGGAAACCTCTTGGATTCCATGTTATATAACTTCTTCTTATACATGATATACAAGGTCATAGCCATGCTTTCAATAAGGCAAAGGCTAACTTCAATTAGAAAATAAGGTAGGGAATATATCCTTTAATATTGAGGCTGCAGATTATAAAATGCTTATGGAACTATTCAATCTTCTTCAACATTTTTATAAGAAAAATATTTGTATTATTAAATAAATAATTATATTTATTTGGTAATTAATTAATTATTATATTAATAATAATATTTTTTTATTAATATTCATATATATAAATATTAAATTTCACAATCAATAAACTCGCATAGCATTTTTTAGCAAGTTAATTTTGTCAAGAGGTGCTCTCCAAACCAATATGGAAGAGATGTTGTAATGTCTAGTCCTATCTTATTATATAAACATTCTGGCTAGGTCAAATTACATAATAAAATTAAAATTAAAATATTTATATTTTCAAAATATTAATACATTTAATAATAAAATAAAATTTAAATTTATTATATAATTATTAAATAAATTAATTTATGAATATAATAATTTAACAAATTCTAATGATAATAATTAACATCCACTAAAATTTATATGGTTTATTAGACTTTAAGAAGGTAAACAATTAATCAAAATTGTTTAATATTTTATTGTTATGCTTAAAAAGAATTAAGAGAATCATTCTCAAATAACCATAGTTTTGTTAATTCAAAAGATCAAGGTTGGTAGTGTGATAGACATTTCCAAGATTAGATCGAATGTGAGTATAAGATGGACAATATAAGAGAAAGTGTGTTTCATCTTCAACCCTCTTAAGATCTCACAAGTGACAAACCTTTTCACCACATGGAATTTTGAGAATTTACAAATGCCCAACTCATGAGAATTAGTTTTTATTTTGATAATGCTTATTTTCTTCTTAAGACTAATCTATGAAAAACAATATTTGACATCATGAAAAAGGAGAAACAAAGAATTAAATATTATAAATAGGTATAAAACTAGTTATCAATTTTTTTTAATACAAAATAAATTTAACTATATATTAAAATAAATAAATTTAACTATATACTAAAATAAACAAAAATAAAGTTAACTATATATTAAAATAGATTTAAATAATCCCAAGATCTGGGTGTTGGATAAAATATCTTGGGCATTTATTTCCTTCATGAATAACATCCACATTTCATTTGGCATGGGAATCTGGCGGCGCCATTAGCACTCCTTCCACAGTGTATAGGGCTTGGAGAAGAGATTTGGTGGAAAACCCACTCTTCTCCAGCATTTAAGATGCATGAAGGGATGGTACATTTTCCTTGCCACCTAGCAAGAGGATCACAACAATATATGCTTGATTTTGGAGGCAATTTATATTCATCTCTACAGTTGCTCGAGGTTGGAGAAGGAGTTTAGGTTATAAAAATTGAGACTAGTTTCATTGCAGATATGGTGAGGGAATGAGGTCGCCCTCGCAAAGGAGGCCAGGGAAAGGGAAGGACTCCCCTCCCATCCTGGCATAGGCAGGGTGATGAGCACTTTTATTGTAGCATCCATCATCATTATCATATAATGGTGGCCAAAGTAGAATCTCAAGAGCTCAGGGTCACCGGTGACCACCTATGGGCATTGCGTAATCTCCTTGGTCGCCACTTTAGGAACCAAGACGATGTCAATGTTGTTGGAGGGTAACGTGTTCAACATGGAATTTCATCTGCACCACACCAAAACAACCTACCATCGCATTGCCAACCTCCTAGGCATGAAACTCTAGGGTTATGTGTCTCCTTCTACTAACATGTTGGATGACTCCCCTTCTCTCTCCTTAGCTTAGAATGAAGCTCAACATGACAGGCCTCACAACCCTTCACTAAGGTATCGACAGACTCATAGTGACTAAAAGCCTACTCCAATTGGCTTGGCCCCTTTCGATAGAAAAGTGGCTAGGTTAGCAACCTGCCTCTCCTTTCCCACCGGAATCAATCCATCCAACTACTTCTAGTTAATCAGTTTCCGTGGGACACCCTCTTCTTGATGACCCAAAATACTATAAGCCATGCCCAGTAGTTCAGGAAGGCCCTCCAAAGCACTAGTTGGGCAAAGCTCTCCTCCCAAGATAGATCCTTCTGTGGTCTTAATGTCTCTCTATTCTTGGCTCCCTTAATGTTTTTTTTTGTTTTGTTTCCATGTAAATGTTAAAATGACCTTTGGTTTCTCCTCTATGGGCAAAGGCCTCCCTATGTTTTTCTAAACTATTTTGACTCTCAGCCTCAGGCCTCCGATCATAGTTGGTTTCTATTGAGTTTCAACACTTAGATGATTGTATCTTTTATACCACAAATGTAATACATCGACTTTTTACTTTAAAAAAAAATAAATAGTAACTAAATTAAGTATTTTATGATGTTTTAAAAGTATATAAAATAAATATTAAAATCTAAAGTTGAGAGATAAGTTATTAATAAATTTTAAATTATTATTATTATTATTATTATAAATTTGGTTATATATAAAATTGTTTATATTGAAATATTATTAATATTTATTTAACATATCAATATAATAATTTTTAATTATAATTCACTCATAAGAGACCCTCACAAAAAGTGGGCATGAATTAATATGTGGAGGAATGTGAAATCATGAAGGATTAAGACCTTGGATCAAGTATCTAGGCCATAAGTTTCTCTCCGAGGAAAACACAATTCAAGGTACGAACAGAGTTGGTTTTATGGGAAATAAACATGTGGTGGGTGTTGGATAGTCAATCATGGTAAGAGAAGGAGAGTTTATGATTAGGCAGAGACCTTCAAGAATGTGATGGTAATCATTATTATATCACTGCATGACACCTCTATAATATGAGGGTGGCACAAGGAAAGAAAAACCATGACAATATAACGAAATGGTTTATATATTCCTCATAGAAAAAGGTTTGTCATCTTCCTTGAATGATATTAGGTTAATTCTTCTGGCACTCCACTTGGCTATGGCTTCGGGGTAAGACTCTTAAGCTCTTTGCTTATGTTTATGCCTTTTGGTTTATATGTGCTCTTTTGTGTCTGGTTCCCTCATTTTTAGTTAAGGGGAATGCTTTATATTTATGTCTAGGTATTACATTGGGGAAATTTCATGTTTGAAAACCCTTTGTCTCTTAGTTGGAGATTGAAGAGGCTCAGTATAGGAGTCATTGATAATTATGTTTTTTGGGTAGTTTTTTTTGGAGGGTCAAGTTGCTTTCTGCATGACAATTTTTTTCTGATTGGTATCTCTCATTTTGAGCTTTGTATTTCTGGTTTCTTTAGTTGATTATCTCTGGAAACTGTGTATGTGAGTGCCCCCATTTATGTGGTATCAATATGAAATAATTTGAGTTTCTTTTGTATCTATGGGGAGATGATAATGAGTAAAGGTCTAGTTAGACTAGGTTTCTCCAATCCTTTGGGAGGGAACCTCTCACTACTTTTCTCGTTAGAATTTTCGTTGCGGGAAGGGGTCCAACTCGAGGTGCTTTTGGGTTAGTATTAAGTCAGCATATTAGGTGGTTGGTGTTTTTGGTTGATTATTGTGACTTTTGGACACCTAATCCACTAACAGTTATGGTGTGGAAGTTGAACAATCAAAGGGAGTCCAAGAGACTTTGGAATATGAATACAATGGTCATAATAATGTATTCTAAATGTATATCTTGTGAATAGTAGATGCATCTTAGAATTATCTTGATCAATTGTCCATTATTTGTGTCTTTGTTTGACATGGTATTAGAGCGAGCGAATTCTCACCCTGCTCAAGCTTGAGCAACTTGTTTTTTTGTGGCCTTTGTAGACCTATGCCTATCATTCACCCTGTGAGCATTTTTCTGTCCCAATATTTTTATTGATTGTGCATTGTTGCTCCTAGCTATTCTTAATCTGGAACCATAACACCTTCTGCTACAATTGGATTTATGGCTCGTTAGAATTATCTGTCCCCTCAGTAGGAATCTTCTACGTGGTTGTCTTTCCCACTGTATCTCATTTGTCAAATCATTGCCTTTCTAGAAAACGCATCTTTGTCATTGGTGAATTTGGTGTTACCCTAAGCGTATTTCGTTCTCTGTGTTATGCAAGAAGGCACTCCTGTTGATGTTTTTGTGCTCTTATTCTGAGAGAATGGTTTTATATTTCCCTTTTTTCTAAACTAAATTCCTATTCCACTGTCTGTTTGCAATAATGTGAAGCCATCAATGGAACACCAGACATTTTTCTCTGTTGTTTACATTGTTTAACTGGATATGTGTTTGATTCATGGTACTCATCCCATCCCCATGGTATTCATCAGAGCATGTTAATATCATTTCAAAGGCTATATGCCTGCCTTGACTCCTCTAGACACATTTTCCCTATTCGCTAGAGACTTTTCTTTGCACATATGCCATACATAGTTTTTGTTGCTTGTTGAGAATTTCTACTTTTTCCACAACTCATCCACAACATTTATTACTTTTTAGGAATTTTTCGTTTACCCATAGGCCACCCACAACACTCTAAAACTTTTTGCACTATGAGTTAAGTTTTGTATTGAATGTTGAAGAGTTGATTCCAAGAAATTATCAGCAGTGAAGCCGTATAGGAGACTGGTTATATGTGTATTGTGTCAATATGGTGAAGTCATATTAGAGTTATTTGTACAGTCTCTGTGCATTGAGTTTAAATTCCAGGCATACGCTGGTCTAACCTGCATACATCTGTCCTCTTTTCATGGCTCCAATTAGTTCAAATAATCTGTTAGGGGTTTAATCCACCTACATGTTTGAGTTTGGCATATGTCTATTTTTTATGATCCATATTCATTCTCTATGCATTATATTGATATTTTGAAAGCTCCTTCCTATGCCTTTAAGAAGATATTATATTATACATTATATTGCGTGTGTTGTCTCTTCTATTGCCTGCAAGAATTCTGGGGGTCAAAAGGATATAAACAGTTTGGCCTATATAAAGCAATGAGTCATGTATATTGAAGATGTGTTGTGTGTAAAATAGAGTTGTTGTTAGTTGTAGTGAAATATATGTCTTTCCAAACTCTATATATTTTGAATGTTGGAGAATTGATATATATATATATATATATATATATATATATATATATATATATATATATATATATATATATATATATATATATATATATATATTTAACATTGGAACCTAATCTAGATCTTTTTAACTTCAAGGATGCATACAAAATTGCATATAAAAGAGCATACAAACCAAGTAACTTAACACATGAAAAAGAAGCAGAAATCATAAATCAACCATGAGATCAAAGGCACACAAACGATTTGATTATGGAGTTCACCCAATATGGGCTATGTCTCCGGGCCTTGCTCAAAGTGGGGAGGCCTTCTTTCATTAAATGGCAACAAAGAAATAAGTTACAAGAAACTTTACAAAAATGACCCTTATACCTCCAATTCTGATGACGGCTTGAAAATGAAGACCTTGGCTGGAGAAATGGATTGAACGGTTGGATTCCTGGCATGCAAACGTAAAAAAATGACTATAAACTTGTCAAATTCTAACACTTTCACTGCAGACCCTCCAAGGTAATCCTTTCAACATCTAAATACATTCCTCGCTCATGGTTTCAGCCCTCTTGGTTGCTCAGGGTTTTGCTGGTCTGCCCTCAGCTGGTCTATTCGAATGAACTTGATGAAGGTTTAAGTAATACAATTCAATGGAATTTCTAACGTGGGGTCGTTGGCAAGTATTACGGGGGTGGGCCCAGTTCAAAACCCGCCCGCTCCAACCTTGGCGTGGAACTATTGTAATACGCAGCTTGTGGATTTTTTTTAACATGTGGTTAATATAATACGACAGCCAGTTCGTATATAATACAAGGCAGTTGGTGGGTGGGGGTGATTCTGCCGGTGGGTGCCCTGCGCACCACATTACATATATATATATATATATATATATATATATATATATATATGAATTCGGTTGGGGGTGGTGGGGTTGGTGGCCCATCATCCCAAAAAATTAAATTTTATTTATTTTTTAAAAATATATAGTTGAAATATTTTTGCCTGCTTTTAAGGGTTATTGGACGAATTAAGGAGGCAAAATTTTTTCCATTTCTGATCATTGTTATCTGTGCGCAAAGACTCTGCCAATTTATTTCCTTGTTAGTGGCTTCCACTTGGCCAAGTTTAACCAGAACTTTGACCAGCTATAACTTGAGCATAGGAACTCAGATTTTAATGTTGCTCATGTCGTTGGAATGAGGGCGTCGAGCACTATGATGTGGTCTTAATTTCAATTCCATCTGATGAATTTTATTTTTGAGCTATTTTCAAGGCCACTTGTATTTCTTGATCCACCTAGATCATTCCTCCCAATTGAGGAGCTTTTGGTCATCCAAAAGCATGCACACATCTTGAACATTTCTTGTGTCCTTATCAAGCCACACTTTCAACATTTGCATTCCATGCAAATCTGGTACATTCTTTGCAATCACATACAAATCCACACATGACTCAAACAACCCCATACTTGCCAAGAGTTTATAACACACACTCTTTGGTCAAGTTTACATCATAATAGAAACCAATACCCTAACTATCAACAAAAGGACAAAAACATCATCATTGCTTTAATAAGCGATGGAAAACACATCATCACTTTTACAATTATTCGCAACACATGATTTACAAAATGTGGTCATGACAAGCTACTATATCTAGTAAAACCATCTCTTGTTCAACAAAGTGAAGGGGTCAACATCCTGGAGTTTATTTTCTTGATGAACAACTTTTCCTATCGGTTTCTTCAGAGGTGATTTTTGGGTATGGAGCATCTGAAACGTGGCTTTCTGGTGTCCAACCGCGTTGCAATGGCTACAATGATTCTTTCTCCTCCAAAATATTCGGGTCGTCTTGAAACACTTATTTTTGGTGTGCCTCTAATAAGTGCCTGTGGAACACTCACTAACACTGAAATGTAATGAAGTGCTCTCATCATCTGTCGTTGGTTTGTCACTAGTTGTCTCGGAACATTCCCCAACCCCTTTTTTGACACATCCAAGTCCTGCATAATGAGGCAATTCCTCCACTTTGATGGGATTCACAATGCCTTGGCCATTAATTCCGAGGCACTTTCCTTGATACCCCATTTCATTCAACAATTTTGATCCAATTCCTGTAGTATGTTTCTCAAAAGTAGTGAAATCATCATCATAAAAAGTACATGAAATTGAAGAATCACTTTTTACCTCAAGCTTATTATGCTACAACCTTTCCAAGGCCTCCTCCTTGGCTCATAATTTATTGTTGCAACCTTTGTTTCTGCTTCTCTTCTTCTTTTAGGAGTCTCCTTAGTTCAACATTCTCCTCCTGAATGCTTTGATAGATTTATTCGAGTTCTTGGAGGAATGCCGCATTTGGTTCCCTTTCCATTTTTGGCACAACATCTGCTGAAATATTTGTCTCATCGCCCGAATCGGAACCCAATTCGATGGGCCCATCCACTGCAATCCCAAGAGCATCAATATTCATTTCATAACCCGAGTCTAATCCCAGATCAATTGGTCCACCACCTAAAAATTCCGTAGTTGTGATCTTCTCATCATCCTCTAATTCAGATTCTTGGTTTTATTACACAATTGTAACTATCTTCTACTTCTCTTTTTTATTGTTCCTCTTAGCTCTCAATTCTAGATGCAGTTTCCAGCAATTCTCCTCATCATTCCCTTCTTTCTCATAACGAGTATAAGAGGCCATTTCTTCTCTTCTCTTAGCTGTTATTTCCTTCTTCGGGCGGTCATCTCGCTCATACTCCACCCCGCTTTCTAGATGTACAACCATCACACCAACTTCATCAAGAGACTTAGGATCAAATAATGATAATAATGAATGACACGAATAACTATGTAAAGAGGCAATATGTTTCATCAATGTCTCAGAAATGTCTAGTGGAACATTCAATGCTAGTGCTTGTTTTCTTAAATCCTCTATAAAATTTTGAACAGTTTGACCTTTACTTTGTTTCAAATGTTGTGATTCCATCATGGCCTTCTGTCTATAACCCAATGGGTAAAATTTTCCTCTTAAATCAGAAATGAACTTAGACCAAGATGAAAGAAGTTTACGACTACTCTTACCACCTTACTACAACTTTCCTTCCCACCAGACAAGAGAAATGCCACTCAATCGAAGGGATGCTAGCTCGATCTTGGGTTCATCCTCTTTGATTTGTTTTTTGCAGAAACAAAATTCAACTTGTCTTATCAAGTTATCTATCTTTTCTACATTAGATTCTCTACTAAATATAGGTAAATCAAACTTGACATCTAGCTTGAAAAAGGGATTTTTAGATGCATTCCTCTAATTCTTGTTATAATGATGAGAAGAGGAAGAAGAAGGATTTTCACTGAAGGACAGAAAGGGAGGAGGATCATGTCTTCTACCTTCATGATTTACAAAGGCATGATCATTTGGTTCTTTCTTCTCAAACTTGATTGTCTTCTCATATTCTACAAACAACTTATCAAATTTCTCTGCCATGGTGAAGAAGATCTTACGATAATTTCACTCTTCCTACAAATGAGATTCCTCATTTTCCATGTTTCATCTTTGTGGTGCACGCCCCACTTCAGGATCAAAGGATTTAAGTTTTCCTTCACCTATTTGGAGTTTGTTCCTAGTTAGAATTCATTCATGCAACTTGCATCAAGAAGACCTACTCTGATACCAAACTTGATCCAGATCTTTTTAACTTCAAGGATGCATATAGAATTGCATATATAAACAGCATGTTAAACAAGTCACTTAACACATGAAAAAGAAGTGAAAATCATAAAGAAACCATGACATGAAAGACACACAAACGACTTGATTATGGAGTTCACCTAATGTGGACTATGTATCAGGGACCTGCTCAAAGTGGGGATACCTTCTTTCATTAAATGGAAGCAAAGAAATAAGTTACAAGTAACTTTACAAAAATGACCCTTATACCTCCAATTTTGATGATGGCTTGAAAATGGAGACCTTGACTAGAGAAACATAATGCACAGTTGGATTCCTGGCATGAAAACATGCAAAAATGACTATAAAATTGTCAAATTTTGACACTGGCACCTCTGGCCCTCCTGGCTGCTCAGGGTTCCACTAGTCAGCCCTCCCCCAGTCTAGTCAAATTAACTTGATGAAGGTTTAAGTAATACAAGTCGATGAACTTTCCAAAGTGGGGTTGTTGGTGTCATTGGAGAGTATTACGAGGGTGGGCCCAGTGCAAAACCCGCCCGCTCCAACCTTGGCATGGAACCGTTGTAATACGTGACTTGTGGATTTTTTTTAACATACGTTAATATAATATGACAGGAGGTTTATATATAATGCAGGATAGTTGGCAGGAAACCCACCTGCCACATTACAATATATATATATCGAATTCCGTTGGGGTGTGGGGAGGTTGGTGGCCTACCACCCCAAAAAGTTTATTGATTTTTTATTTTTTTAAATTATATGGTTGAAAATTTTCCACCCATTTTTAAGGGTTACTGGACGAATTAAGGAGGTGAAAAATTCACCCTTTCTAACCACCATTTTTTGTCCACCGGGACTCTGCCAATTTGTTGCCTCATTAGTGGCTGCCACTTGACCAAGTTTGACAAGAACTTTGACTAGCTATAACTTGAGCATATGAACTCGGATTTGAGTATCATTCACACCATTAGAATCAAGGTGCCAAGCACTATGATCTGGTCTTGGCTTCACTTACATCTAATGATTTTAATTTTTGAGCTATTTTCAAGGCCACTTATATTTCTAGATCCACCCGAATCAAAACCTACCTTCAGTCACCGTCCATTAAAGACCGTTCATTCTCCCATCAACTGTCATGGTTCTCATTTGGATTGTGAAGCCCATGTCTCCTCATAGCATCTGATTTATATGGTAATAAATGTTTTGAAGGCCGTATGGTATGCATGTGAGTCGGTTTCCATGAAAATATTCATGTGATTAAGGTATATGCCATGTGTTTGAAAGTGTGTATGGTGCTATGGTAAACTGAATGGCATATAATCTATTTTGAAGAACGTCTATAATATGAATGGTGTATTTGAATCGTGTGCTTGAAATGTACGTTTTGAACTATGACACATAAGACCTACAAGCGTATACATTGTCCTGAATAATGCGTTGAAGACTCCTTCATTTTGATGCATGGATATTTCATTCCAATGGTATGTATAATGCATTCTATATTTTGTTCATGTTGTGTGTTGGTCATATGGTATATGGTATGAAGGCCATATGTGATGGTAATATACTTTCTAGGTTGATATATCATATGTGACTATATATGTGAGGCCTGTGGTATAGTATATGAATTGGGAATTTTACATTGAAGGATTGCCATAGATATTGAAGTATTACCATATGTACATACTGCATTGCATTGGGATTTTTAATAGAAGGTATCAAGATTTTCTTTTAAATTATTACAAAAACAAAAAAGGCAAAGAGTAAGCGTTTTACTATTTTGGAAATTGAAATCTTTTTGGAACCATTGTCAGTAGATAGTTATTTTTTAATGGATCAAATTGATAATTTATTAGAGTTATTGAGAACTCTAATCATATTTACTGTCAAAGACATGATTAAAATCAACAAGGACACTCTCTCTAATATTCAGATCTGTCTACAAAATGCACAAGAAAACATTGATTTTTTGTAGCTTGAGTCACAGATACAATGAGATGAGCTACAACAACATAGGAATCATTCTAAACTTTTTTTTTTTATTCAGAACAATCCTTTGTGTGAGATTGAGACAAAATCCCATAAGCTGCAAGAAATTGAACCAGAGGTTGAATTAGATCAAGTGTTAATTTCAAGAGCAATTTTGTATAAAGATGCACAAATTTAAGTTCCACTTCCCAATCCCATCATCAGACCTTGGGAAGAGATTGTTGGCAACCAGAATAGAACATGTCTTGGTTATGACAATGAGGTTTCTATTCACACTCGTGACTATTCTAAGCCCATTTGTTTAAAATTTTTGGGTTTATTGATGGTGGTTTATCTTTACCTCTTTCAGATCCTACTGTTCTTCCACAACATCCACAACAAAATGTTAGATGTCAACATTGTGACCGAGTTGGCCATATGAAAGATCATTATTTTGATCTTCATCCATGCAAGCATTGTGGTATGCACACTCATCATTCAAACAAATGCTTCAAAAAAAAGCCTCCTGCAAGAACAAATATTCATCTTGGATGGATTGCTTCTTGGCAATGGGCTTCAACAACCAAGAAGATATTTCACTCATATCATAGAATTAATTCTGGTTTTATAGTTGATATGTCTTCATATTATCACCTTTTATTTGACAAGGGGGCCATTGATGGCCATCTACAATCTTCAAAGCCACATCAAGAGAGCTTGAGCCACAACATGAACCTACTGCTTAAGGCTACAGCCAGAGACACACATACCCATATTCAAATTTGTAGTCAAAGACATAGAAGCCCATGAGCATGACTATGGTTGGTGGCCTTCCTTTAACCACTACAGGTTGATACCTCCCTTTTTAGGTTGAGGTTCTCCTATTTTTTCCAAAAGTTGAAGACCTCCCTTTTCCAAGTTGATGGTATCCCTATTCAAAGCATTAATTTGCACTTAATCTAGTAGAAGAATTCAAATTCTTGTCAGATTTAGAAGAGATCTAGGAACTACACTGAGTGTTCCAGGTTGAGACCTAAAGGTCTCCCTTTTAACAAAAATCGGGAGCACTTCGTCTAGTAGAAGACTTCAACTTCTAGCGATACTTGGAAGACTTCCAGGAAATCCAATAAGTGTTCTAGAGTTGGTCGATTTGGATTGGATCATTACATTAATTTTCATCCATCTCTATGCATTTGGAGTGGGAAAATGGAGGAATAATCTGAGAGGCTTATTTTTACCGGAAGGACCCAGTTTGGAAAAACGGGGTCTGAAACCTTACGGGAGAATGTTTAGGAATCAAACAATATTTTTTGAGGGTAAAGCATTTTATCTTAAGCATGCACCATTTCATTCTATTCTACACATAGATATCTTTCCAATGACACAAGAAGCATTCCAATTAGAGTTCGCATGCAAAAGTTATGTCACTCAGAAGTTGACCTTCTTGTTTTCACGCCTATATTTCAAGAGGATACATCATCGGCCACCATCATTCATGGAAAAGGGTATATCCACAGTATTATGATGTAAAATACTCTAGAAGAGTCTATATTGTAATTCTAGTTAAGAGTTGATCTAGTTAAAATTAACCACTAATAGGATATCCAGCTGTGTTGTAACTGGACCACTAGGAGGAAGAGGCATTCCATTCTTTCAAGAGCGTTTTGTTCAATAGCTGAGAAAAGATAGCTAGGAGAGATAGGAATTTTTTGGCTTAGGTTGGGCTGAGAAAGGTTCAATCCTTTACTATGCACCAACAAAACCCTCAATCACTTGCCCTTTCGGCAACGACCTATAAGAAGATCGCAGTCTCACCCAAAGTGACTATGGGAGGATGTAGAACTAGGTTTTTGTAGCCTTGAGGGATGATGTGATGTGGTATTTTTATGTTTTATTGTACTTAATATTCATAGATTACTTCGCATTCATACATTACTTCACCACATTACATTCATTACTTAAAACATTTCATATACATCCATAAAATTTCACTGAATTGAAATAAAGTGCAACTATAAAAAAAGTGCTACGATACAATAGGTAATAAGAAAATAAACACATGAAGACACAAATTTTACCATGGTTCATCCCAATGCGGGATTACGTCCACAAGAAATATTTCTTAGAATAGAGAATTTGTACCATAAATAGTTCTTAGCCTGTGCACTTGACTGTAGGCAGTCTGCCACTCAATTGTGGACTCAAGCCTCTGCGCACTTAGTTGCAGAAACTCGCCTTCCTTCCAAAGTACAGATCAACAAGCTACAACCATAACATAGATCCAGATCATAAGATGATTATTTTCTTCTTTATTATTCATCCCTTGATATACTATTACATCAAGAGATATATCATTGCAATACCACGATCCATATACTATGGAATCCCCTTATACAAGCTACTATGGCCTGAAAACCATTCATCATATACAAAATTACATTCTTTTAAAAAAAGGGAGGGGCTTCGACCCACTCCGAAGCCCATATACCGCATGGTCCATGTCCATGCTCTGCTTCTCTATTGTGCAGTCCACTTCGCGCTCCGTTGCATCCTTTACTTCGTACTCTTCTCCCCAAAATGTGGAGTCTTCATCAAAATCTAGGCCAAGTTGGGTTGCGCCAAATAGGACCCCAACAGTCGCATGTGACTCGTCCCAAGTCACTCATCTTCTTTGCCTATAATTTTTTTTGCGTTGTCATTGTAGGCCTAGTTGAACTATTATAGAGTTTCTATAACATGCTTGTCCTCACTATGTGCTTCCTCCAATAGTGCCTCTATCACATGCTCTGCAACCTTCTACACCAACATTGCTTCCCTTTGTCGAAGCTCCTAATGCTTCTCATCCAATTTCTGTGATAACTGGAGGGCCTCATCTTGCCAAGTTCTCTCTATCAAAATATGCTCCTCCTTCTTCCATTCCTCAATTTTCTTCTGGAGGGCCTTACTCTCATTGATTTTCATAAGCCTCTGCAAGATTGGTAAGGTCTTCACAGATGCCTGAATCTCTTCTAACTATTGATGCTTTTGCTGCATTTATTCCTGTGGTTTCTATAGATTTAGTTCTTTCTATAGACAAGTCCAAATTTCAAAATTCCATCTAGCAATTTCCCACAGTCTACCAATTTTGTGGAGATGATGGCGATTACAGTCTTTAGGTTAGTCTCCCTCTCATCCCTTACTTCCTATGGCGTAGTTGGCTGCAGCTTCATTTGCAATTCACTAATATACATTTCATACTTAAATTGCATTGCAGGAATTTTGTTCTTATACCCCTTCTCTGCAAGGCTGAGCTTCATGACCTCGTCCTCTATTGGCTTTTGCTCTGTTGTGGCCAGCAACAACCCCCCTTAGTTCATTTAAGTGTTGACCAAAATACTAAATGAATGGGGACCCTTAGTTAATTTTTAGAAAAAACAAGAGTTTCCTTTCCTCAAAATAAGGTTCCCATCATGGGCTTAGGTTAAGTCTTTTGAATATTTTAAACCTAAGTCTATGATAAGGAGAAAATTTTTAAAGTCGCGTTGCAAAAAGATAGGAAATACCTCC
Organism: Pinus tabuliformis; assembly: GCA_031772625.1. Lineage (NCBI taxonomy): Eukaryota > Viridiplantae > Streptophyta > Pinopsida > Pinales > Pinaceae > Pinus > Pinus tabuliformis. The sequence goes on along the minus strand of CM062805.1, from coordinate 94,300,450 downwards.
ATTTCTCTTTAAATATCGATATGCGCAAGATCCTCGTGTTAAGAATAACATCGTGTCGCAACAAAGTAATACTCATAAAGAAAAACTTAAAGATGCACCGATCTGCGATAACACCGATCGCAAGATCGCATATCGCAGAAATGAGCCGGTAAGATTTGGAAAACATCAAAATTCTGCGATCTGCGATGTTGCGATCGCTGCGATATTGCACCCTTGCAATTTGTGATAGTGTGGTTTGTGATGGTGCGATTTGCGATCGCACACGATATGCGAGGTTATGTAAGCAAATCATAAATCACTTCATTACGAATCTTTTGGGCACGCCATTCAAAGAAAAGCCACTTACCATAATCTGACTCGAAATCATGCGCTTTTAATGATAGTAAATGAATTAGTTGTCAGTTATTAAGTGAATTAAAGACACGTGCCTTTGTAGAGATTTACTTCACGTAAGGTGGCATATTCGATACATCTATTGCATTTAAAACTCTCCCATCACCTTTCTGGATCAGTCATTTCCATTTCACTCGTAATTTGCAGGAACGAAGAGCTAAGACGATTCAAACACAAACGCAGGAAGAAATGGGAAAGAAAAATAAAGCTCAAAGCTCCGAAGTAAAGGAAAAGACGAAGGAGATGGTGCCTTTGTATACAGACACATCCTGTAACAGAGACGCGGGAATATCAACATGGGAAAGCATGTACAGGCTGCTAGAAGAGGAAAATCCTATAATAATGAAGGTTGCTGCTGCCACGGGCTCACACCGCTCTTCTGAGGCGTCCTTAGAGGACTTATCATGTTCATTTCTTCACAGAATAGCGGCAAGACCCAAAATTCTACCATATACGGATATGATCAAGTGGATACTGGATGATGCAGACATGAACAACAGACAATTCAAAGTTCAAGGACACGGGCTCATCGGATCGTTTGCTGCGCAAGATTTGAAGCTTATGTATCATCTTCCTGAACCGCAAGCGACCTATAACGCACAATTCGTTAAGAAGTTCGCGGCGGAGAACCCAGACCTATCAGACACCACCAAAGATTGGTCTAGAAAAGAGGAGCCGCTCAAAAAGGACAAAAACGGTATGTACAGCACTGGTTCCCTCACCTCTCCATATTGTTTTGTTGCGGCCATGCTCTGTAGGTTATTTGGGATGCCGGATATCAACAAGTTTTCGTCTGAATGGCTACCATTAATTGATGCTGCCACAAACGCCGATATTATTGATTGGGCCAAAATCCTTTCTGATAATCTATACACAGTTGTTATCAATTACCGGTCTAAAAGATCCTTGTCTCAAAGGGTCTATCCTCCTTTTTATCTGTCTGCATATGTTATGGATTCTGTTTGTCTTGTGTCTAAATTCCCTATTATGGGTTGGAAATGGACTACCCAAGACCCATTGCCTATCCATGTTTATCATAAGGTGTTATGGGATTCTCAGTTTGCCCCTCACTTCTACCAGATTTGCCACGGGCTTATTTTGCCCTTGTATAGAATAATGTATGATAAAGACCCCCCGAGGTGCTCTCCCGAGGCACAAATCAACATCATCCCCATCGCAAGATGGTTCGGGGAAGAATGGTTTACTTATATTAGAGTTTTTGGAAGCACTGTACCTCGACATGTCCTACCTCTATATATCCCTGATAAACTTTTGGCTCGAGAAATTGCTTATCAAACCTGTTCAGAAGGCGGCCTGACCAAAGACCTAAATGACAAGAAGAAGGCCATATGGCCTCAATTTCCTGTAGCTTGTGGGGCCTTCTCATTGTTCGATGTAGGACATGCTTTCGGCGAAGTGGAGAATGTGACGTGTCTTCAATTATTTAAATTCCCAGCAAGGCCATTTGACCCAAATGATGTTGCCCAAGAGTTCACAACGAATGTCAAAATAAGAGTGTTCTCTGGAAAGAAAGATTTGTTTGATGATCTGTTTCAGAATAGAAGTTCGCTCCAAGAAATTTTGCGAGAAGCTCGGTCGAGGTTGTCTCCAGATGACCTCCAAAGATTCATGTTATACAGGGAAAGAAGGCTGGCCAGTATTCCTCTAGAGAAGCTGCGACTGCCTACCAGAGAACCAACTCCAAGCATTAGCCTCAGCGAAAACTCTAGCACTTCCAGATCTAAATCCAACACTGCGCAAGAAGTGCCTGAGCATCCTAAAGAGTCTGGATACGACCAAGGAAAGAACGAAGAAACAACTAAAGATACAGCTCAGTCAAGTGCAATGTCTCAACAGCAAGTTATCGCCTCCCCGCCAAGAGATGTCCCCCCTCCTGTCATCGAAGCACCACTCGTCACAACAAAACTGGACAAAGAATGGGAAACCTTCAATGAATTGATCAATATTGAAGGGCAAGCCCCGAAAACACCTGTGAACAATACACAGGTAGTGCAAGAAGTGGTTCCGACCATAGTCAGCAGTGTCACAGAAACAGAGCACATTCCTATCGCTCCACCTTCTGAGCTTCTACTTAATGTAGAAGAAATTCCCCCACTGGATGTATTCTATAGTCCCCAACACAAAGCAGTTGTAAGGGGTAGAGGAAGAAAAGAAAACTAGAAAATACACTGTCATAAGATGCCGAACATTTGGATGTCTTATGGAAAGACCCCAATAATAACCCAACTGAAAACCTCACTAAGCTGTCTCAGATCGCAGGAGCATATGCTTCTGCAACTATTGATAAGGCATCGGAAGTTCAGCAACTATTGAAAGAACAAGAAGACCAGATACAGCTGCTACAACAACAGTTGCAACAAGCCAATGCTAACATTGAAGCTTCCAAACAGCTCGAGAAACTGCAGGAAGACTTTCAACAGATGCAGATAGGCTATCAAAGAAGTCTCGACGAGAAAGGAAAACAATTGCAGACTTTACAAGAAATGCATAAAGATGAGCCTAAGCTGGCAGAATTTATTTCAGAAACTATTGGCTTAAATGAGCAACTACTGCAGCAACAGGAAGAGTTGGGACGTAAAATATCACAGTGGAGTCACTATTGCAAGCTGAGCGATAAAATCACCAATCAAGTGGTAGATTTTCAGAGTGACTATGATCAGAGTGACAGAAGGGTGACGAAATATTTAACTTGGCAAGATGATGATGAAGGAAGAAGAGCAGGTGCACCCAGGATAAACGAAAACCATAAAGAACTGCTCTTTAATAAATGGGACGATCAAATTAGGCAGGCGGAGCAAGCAGCGGAGACAGCGGCTACACAGGCAAGCATTCTCATCGACTGTGTAAATGAGAATTTACACAGGGCCAATTTAATCGCAGAGACCACCCCGGGGTATCTACCAAAGAGGTTACAACTGGAAGCAGAATGGAAGCAGAAAGCGCAGGCAAAGGAGAGAGCAATCCAAGCATTAGCCAGGTTGAATTGGGAATGTTACTAGATGTACTTAGTCAAGCCGCACAGCCAATGGATGACGGTGAAATGCATCACAAACGCGGCCGAAAAAATAGCGCCAACTCTCGTAGATGCTGTTTTCGCAGCCCAGCTTAGCGCCGAAATCAGTCAGCCGACTCTCCTTAGGCCCATGCTGGACACTTGCAACTTTAAGGACCAAGTTCAGAAGTAGCCTTACTTAGAATGTTGTTTTTTCTTTTAACTAGATTAGAAAAAGGACAGTCATTTGAAAACCACATCCTAAATTTTGTAATAATACTATTATTAGAATTAGGAAGTAGTATTTTAACCCTTCTCATGCATTTAGAGAAGGGTCCAGAAATTTGTCAAAAACTTGTCCTCGGAACATGCACTTCTGCACCCTCAGAGGAGGTTTTGATGAATGGATGGATCGAGATTTATTAATGTTTGCATTTAATGTCTGCTACTGATGTTGCACTTTTGTACTCTGTTTGATGTTAGAACAAGTAGAGGTAAATCATTATTGCTTGAAGCTTATGAGTGGAACCAGTCATAAATGGTACTTTTATCTCTTGACCAGTTTCTGCTTATATTCTTAAAGTGATATGCAGTTTTTCAGTTGTTTATATGTTAATGTATGAATGTGTGGGTTACCATTTGGCACTTTTGTACGGTGGAGTCATTTATTTGTTCTTGATATATGAATAACTTATTATGCGATATGCTGTTCACAACTGTTTTGCTTAACTTTTTATGCAGAATGGTTTATCTTAATTGATTTCTATTCTTATGATAGCTGAATGATCTTTATTATCAGTTATTGTTCAAAATCTCTTTAGATCGCATAATAGAAGAAATACACCCCGGGTTAGCGTAGATTACATGTGTTGTTTCTCATTAGATTATAATAGCATAGAGTTAGTTTAGAAGTTTGAATTAAATTAGATTAAAACACTCCTAGATCAACATCATCCAACTCTACACACACACACACCCCTTAGATTGGGAAACTGGTCCCATTATCCCCAGTTGGACCCGCTATACCAAACAGATAAGGCGCCGCCAACCAAGGTCCGGACCAGGTGGGTATCCCCCTTGTTGTCGACCCGATTTTCGGGGCTTCAACATATTTGGCGCTAGAAGGAGGGCCTGAACATAGTGTCTGTTGGAATGATTCTCAATTATAAGATTTGAATCAGGATGGCTGCTCGTAAAATTCCTATTTGGAGTTGCATCTGTGTTCCTACCTCTTCCAACACTCCACCAGAAGTGGTAAGACTCTTGTCTCAGGTAAAATTCAATGGTAAGAATAATTCTTCTGCTTTTAATCATGCTCTTGAATTTATTCAAAAAGTTTCAAGTTCTGATATTCAGAGAATTGATGAAGGCGTTTTATGCAGAATTTTCACTCTTACATTCACGGCGGAAGCTAGAAAATGGTGCAGAAACCTCCCAGTTGCATCAATTCACAGCTGGGACCAATTTGTCAAGGCTTTCATTTTTGAATTTGATTGTTATGACTATGACCATGTATATGATGAAATTGATTATCTATGGAAACAAGATGAATCTGTTAGGGATTTTAATATGTGATTTCATCTTAATTGTCTAAAGTATGATCTTGAAAGTGAACTCATGGATGAAGAATCTTCAGATTATGCTGAGTATTCCCTACCTCCTGTGACTGATCAAGTAGAAATTAGTTCAACCTTTGTCTCATTTTCTTCTAACATGAATGAGGATTCCAAGTTGAATATACAAATCAGCCAGCATGAAGAAAGTCCCCAGAGCCTGGGAGTCATGCATGCTCTAATGCAAGAAGACAAAAGCGAGAATGCTGGAGGAAAGCCTACCTTGGAACCAAGAGATGACTTTGATACAAGGTCAGATAATATCATTGCAAATCAACAAATGCAGGTGCCAAGGTTAGAACAACAAACTATTTCTCTTTCAAAAAGTATCAGTACACAAAGGTATGATCTAAAGCCCGATGTCTATGATGAATCTGATGAACAAAGATTTTTCCATGATGTTTTCAAATGCATTGTTCCAGAATCACATTTTTCTCTTTATCCTGATGTTTTTAGTGATGATAAATTCTCCCCTCTCAATATTAAATATATCCCAAAAAACACAGAGGATTATTCAAACAAGCCATCATTAGGTTTTCAGGATAAAGAGACAGCTATAGAACATCCTTCGGCCATTTTCAAACAAGAACCACTTCACCTTCCTTGTCTGAAAATATATGACGAAAAAGAGAAATCTAGGGAAACCTGTAAAATCATTTATGATAGCTACTTTGACAACGATGATGTTGTTGAGTTATCCCAAGTAACTCAGCTAAGCTCAGATAATGAGAGATATCCTAATTCAGAAATCATATCAGTCAACCCTCATTTCAAAGTAAAAGATCATTTGCATGATTTTACTATCCAAGACAATGCCCCGATCTATGATTCATATCATGAGGAAACCTCCATGCCTATTCACAATCATAACTTATCTACTGATTCACAAGATGGAATTCGAAGTTGCTCGGATCCCATAATTCTGGCCAGTTCTTGTGAGAAGCAAGATATTACAAGTAAATCCCAGTTGTGCTGTAACACTATTTGTACAGATAATCATTCCTTTCTTTCTCACTTGCACTCATTTTGTACAAAATCGGATTTTGTTTTAAATTTTCAGACTTTTGATAGATTATTGTGGCACGTTGAGCATCTTATAAAAGAACATTCGAAAGACGTGCCACCATTTTGGAAAGCTAAGCTATGTCAAGGAAGTGTAGGAACTTTCTCAATTTCGAGATCAATCAATGTCAGACTTTCTTAAGAAACTTCTTTGGCATCCAGAACACCATCAACCAAGGAAAGTACCTTTCGAAACTTATTGGCCATTCGCGCCAATTGATAAAGATCTTTCCGGGAATTTCCATCTATTTTGCATCGAACTATTTAATGATCTATATATGGAAACTTTCCTTTTAAACGAAATCGCTAAAAGCTCAGCTTTAACGAACAGTATGTTACAAGCCATTGAAATTAAAAAATCATATTCACAACCTGGCTTATCATCCTTCCTATTACGAGGTCATCAATCCATAACAGAAGTTCATCCTAATTTTTATGATCCAATAGGTATCCTGTTGGAAAGAAGTTTTCATGAGAAGGAAATATCAGACAGAATTCCAACTGAAGTCACGCATTCTTATTCCACATCCAACATTAACAGTCCAAGGAAAATTTGGTTCTTAATACTGATGTTTGGAAGTTATAAACGGCTAGGAATAAAAATGAAGAGATGGTTCCATTGGAAATATCATTTCACCTAGCTAATTTTCTGTATATAGCTAGAATAGGAGTAGGAGTAATTTAGCTAGGTTGTTAGGTTTGCTTTTGATAATTGATAGGAAAAATAAGAGAAGGGATTATCCCTATTCTATACATAACCCTAGAAAATGTCTACCTCTGATAATAGTTAAATATTTTTCTCCATAATAAGATTTGCTATGGTTAACGACATTTGACATTTACTAAAGACACCTTTTCTCTGTCAAAGATTTTGAACTTCTGCTTCTATGAACAGCAAATCTTTTGAAAACTTAATCTTTATTATCAATAGAACTTTAACCCAGATATGATGCTAGTTTCAACTCCAAGAAATTTGAAGAAAGCTACCTTGGTGAAGGAATTGTTTTATGTCAGTACAATGAAAGGTATCAATAATGAAATAAAGATTCTCTGTAGAAACAGCCATTTCCAAACAACTCTATCATTGTCGTCCAGAACTTTCTTAAGGAAAGAAAATTTGACTTCCTCCCTGCTAAAGGAGATCGCAGCATTCAAAGGAACAATCCGAAAAGAAACACTATATCTCAAAGAATAAGAGGTCTCATCACGAGCCGGCTTATCATGATCACATATATTACAACTTGCTGACTTTGCCGATACTGTCCACCAAAACAGGGCAACGACTCAAGATTGTTGCAATCAAAAGACAAGGGGTCTCATCACGAGCCAGCTTGTTCAGCAAAAGTGTAAATCAAGTGAATGACTGTGTCATAATTTGGCTACCAAATCAAGACATTGTTCTTTAGAGAATAAAAAGGAAAAAGTGTCAAAATGGTTTTTTCTCTGAAAAAGTTGTAAATAACCTTAAGCAGGATAAAGGATCATTACTGGGTAATAGGTAACCCTGTCGAGGCTATGGACGCCTGCTGGCAGCAGAGGCTCTACCTGCGACAAAAGAGCATATTTAAAAAAAAAGGATGCTACACAGGGGAAACTTTATTTTATGTTTTACAAGACCAAGTAATGGCTGATGTAAATGCAAGGACAAGCTGAGGATGCAAGTAATTAAAATAGAAAGAGGTTGAAACAAAACATCATTGACAGTTTGAAGTATGATATGCTTTATCTTTTTATAATAAAGTTTAAGTTCTCTGAATTTTTTTTTATTTTTTTTTTGGAGTTTGAAAGCGTTAATAGAAGATCAGAGATAACTAGTTCTCCCAAGTGAATTGCCAATTGTTGTGGCCAGCAACACCCCCCCTAGTTCATTTAAGTGTTGACCAAAATACTAAATGAATGGGGACCCTTAGTTAATTTTTAGAAAAAACAAGAGTTTCCTTTCCTCAAAATAAGGTTTCCATCATGGGCTTAGGTTAAGTCTTTTGAATATTTTAAACCTAAGTCTATGATAAGGAGAAAATCTTTAAAGTCGCGTTGCAAAAAGATAGGAAATACCTCCATTTCTCTTTAAATATCGATACGCGCAAGATCCTCATGTTAAGAATAACATCGCGTCGCAACAAAGTAATACTCATAAAGAAAAACTTAAAGATGCACCGATTTGCGATAACACTGATCGCAAGATCGCATATCGCAGAAATGAGCCGGTAAGATTTGGAAAACATCAAACTTCTGCGATCTGCGATGTTGCGATCGTTGCGATATTGCACCCATGCGATTTGCGATAGTGTGGTTTGCGATGGTGTGATTTGCGATCGCGTGATATGCGAGGTTACGTAAGCAAATCATAAATCACTTCATTACGAATCTTTCGGGCATGCCATTCAAAGAAAAGCCACTTACCATAATCTGACTCGAAATCATGCGCTTTTAATGATAGTAAATGAATTAGTTGTCAGTTATTAAGTGAATTAAAGACGCGTGCCTTTGTAGAGATTTACTTCACGTAAGGTGGCATATTCGATACATCTGTTGCATTTAAAACTCTCCCATCACCTTTCTGGATCAGTCATTTCCATTTCACTCGTAATCTGCAGGAACGAAGAGCTAAGACGATTCAAACACAAACGCAGGAAGAAATGGGAAAGAAAAATAAAGCTCAAAACTCCGAAGCAAAGGAAAAGACGAAGGAGATGGTGCCTTTGTATACAGACACAGCCTGTAACAGAGACGCGGGAATATCAACATGGGAAAGCATGTACAGGCTGCTAGAAGAGGAAAATCCTAGAATAATGAAGGTTGCTGCTGCCGCGGGCTCACACCGCTCTTCTGAGGCGTCCTTAGAGGACCTAGCATGTTCATTTCTTCACAGAATAGCGGCAAGACCCAAAATTCTACCATATACGGATATGATCAAGTGGATACTGGATGATGCAGACATGAACAACAGACAATTCAAAGTTCAAGGACACGGGCTCATCGGATCGTTTGTTGCGCAAGATTTGAAGCTTATGTATCATCTTCCTGAACCGCAAGCGACCTATAACGCACAATTCGTTAAGAAGTTCGCGGCGGAGAACCCAGACCTATCAGACACCACCAAAGATTGGTCTAGAAAAGAGGAGCCGCTCAAAAAGGACAAAAACGGTATGTACAGCACTGGTTCCCTCACCTCTCCATATTGTTTTGCTGCGGCCATGCTCTGTAGGTTATTTGGGATGCCGGATATCAACAAGTTTTTGTCTGAATGGCTACCATTAATTGATGCTACCACAAACGCCGATATTATTGATTGGGCCAAAATCCTTTCTGATAATCTATACACGGTTGTTATCAATTACCGGTCTAAAAGATCCTTGTCTCAAAGGGTCTATCCTCCTTTTTATCTGTCTGCATATGTTATGGATTCTGTTTGTCTTGTGTCTAAATTCCCTATTATGGGTTGGAAATGGACTACCCAAGACCCATTGCCTATCCATGTTTATCATAAGGTGTTATGGGATTCTCAGTTTGCCCCTCACTTCTACCAGATTTGCCACGGGCTTATTTTGCCCTTGTATAGAATAATGTATGATAAAGACCCCCCAAGGTGCTCTCCCAAGGCACAAATCGACATCATCCCCATCGCGAGATGGTTCGGGGAAGAATGGTTTACTTATATTAGAGTTTTTGGAAGCACTGTACCTCCACATGTCCTACCTCTATATATCCCTGATAAACTTTTGGCTCGGGAAATTGCTTATCAAACCTGTTCAGAAGGCGGCCTGACCAAAGACCTAAAAGACAAGAAGAAGGCCATATGGCCTCAATTTCCTGTAGCTTGTGGGGCCTTCTCATTGTTCGATGTAGGACACACTTTCGGTGAAGTGGAGAATGTGACGTGTCTTCAATTATTTAAATTCCCAGCAAGGCCATTTGACCCAAATGATGTTGCCCAAGAGTTCACAACGAATGTCAAAATAAGAGTGTTCTCTGGAAAGAAAGATTTGTTTGATGATCTGTTTCAGAATAGAAGTTCGCTCCAAGAAATTTTGCGGGAAGCTCGGTCGAGGTTGTCTCCAGATGACCTCCAAAGATTCATGTTATACAGGGAAAGAAGGCTGGCCAGTATTCCTCTAGAGAAGCTGCGACTGCTTGCCAGAGAACTAACTCCAAGCATTAGCCTCAGCGAAAACTCTAGCACTTCCAGATCTAAATCCAACACTGCGCAAGAAGTGCCTGAGCATCCTAAAGAGTCTGGATACGACCAAGGAAAAAACGAAGAAACAACTAAAGATACAGCTCAGTCAAGTGCAATGTCTCAACAACAAGTTATCGCCTCCCCGCCAAGAGATGTCCCCCCTCCTGTCATCGAAGCACCACTCGTCACAACAGAACTGGACAAAGAATGGGAAACCTTCAATGAATTGATCAATCTTGAAGGGCAAGCCCTGAAAACACCTGTGAACAATACACAGGTAGTGCAAGAAGTGGTTCCGACCATAGTCAGCAGTGTCACAGAAACGGAGCACATTCCTATCGCTCCACCTTCTGAGCTTCTACTTAATGTAGAAGAAATTCCCGCACTGGATGTATTCTATAGTCCCCAACACAAAGCAGTTGTAAGGAGGCAGAGGAAGAAAAGAAAACTAGAAAATACACTGTCACAAGATGCCGAACATTTGGATGTCTTATGGAAAGACCCCAATAATAACCCGACTGAAAACCTCACTAAGCTGTCTCAGATCGCAGGAGCATATGCTTCTGCAACTATTGATAATGCATCGGAAGTTCAGCAACTATTGAAAGAACAAGAAGACCAGATACAGCTGCTACGACAACAGTTGCAACAAGCTAATGCTAACATTGAAGCTTCCAAACAGTTCGAGAAATTGCAGGAAGACTTTCAACAGATGCAGATAGGCTATCAAAGAAGTCTCGACGAGAAAGGAAAACAATTGCAGACTTTACAAGAAATGCATAAAGATAAGCCTAAGCTGGCAGAATTTATTTCAAAAACTATTGGCTTAAATGAGCAACTACTGCAGCAACAGGAAGAGTTGGGACGTAAAATATCACAGTGGAGTCACTATTGCGAGCTGAGCGATAAAATCACCAATCAGGTGGTAGATTTGCGGAGTGACTATGATCAGAGTGACAGAAGGGTGACGGAATATTTAACTTGGCAAGATGATGATGAAGGAAGAAGAGCAGGTGCACCCAGGATAAACGAAAACCATAAAGAACTGCTCTTTAATAAATGGGACGATCAAATCAGGCAGGCAGAGCAAGCAACAGAGACAGCGGCTACACAGGCAAGCATTCTCATCGACTCCAATTTAATCGCAGAGACCACCCCGGGGTATCTACCAAAGAGTTTACAACTGGAAGCAGAATGGAAGCAGAAAGCGCAGGCAAAGGAGAGAGCAATCCAAGCATTAGCCAGGTTGAATTGGGAATGTTACTGGACGTACTTAGTCAAGCCGCACAGCCAATGGATGACGATGAAATGCATCACAAACACGACCGAAAAAATAGCGCCAGCTCTCGTAGATGCTGTTTTCGCAGCCCAGCTCAGCGCCGAAATCAGTTAGCCGACTCTCCTTAAGCCCATGCTGGACACTTGCAACTTTAAGGACCAAGTTCAGAAGTAGCCTTACTTAGAATGTTGTTTTTTCTTTTAACTAGATTAGAAAAAGGACGGTCATTTGAAAACCGCATCCTAAATTTTGTAATAATACTATTATTAGAATTAGGAAGTAGTATTTTAACCCTTCTCATGCATTTAGAGAAGGGTCCAGAAATTTGTCAAAAACTTGTCCTCGGAACATGCACTTTTGCACCCTCTGAGGAGGTTTTGATGAATGGATGGATCGAGATTTATTAATGTTTGCATTTAATGTCTGCTACTGATGTTACACTTTTGTACTCTTAGTAGATGTTAGAACAAGTAGAGGTAAATCATTATTGCTTGAAGCTTATGAGTGGAACCAGTCATAAATGGTACTTTTATCTCTTGACCAGTTTCTGCTTATATTCTTAAAGTGATATGCAGTTTTCAGTTGTTTATATGTTAATGTATGAATGTGTGGGTTACCATTTGGCACTTTTGTACGGTGGAGTCATTTATTTGTGCTTGATATATGAATAACTTATTATGCGATATGTTGTTCACAATTGTTTTGCTTAACTTTTTATGCAGAATGGTTTATCTTAATTGATTTCTATTCTTATGATAGCTGAATGATGTTTATTACCAGTTATTGTTCGAAATCTCTTTAGATCGCATAATAGAAGAAATACACCCGGGTTAGCATAGATTAGATGCGTTGTTTCTCATTAGATTACAATAGCATAGAGTTAGTTTAGAAGTTTGAATTAAATTAGATTAAAACACTCCTAGATCAACATCATCCAACTCTACACACACACACACCCCTTAGATTGGGAAACTGGTCCCATTATCCCTAGTCGGACCCGCTATACCAAACGGATAAGGAGCTGCCAACCAAGGTCCGGACCGGGTGGGTATCCCCCTTGTTGTCGACCCGATTTTCGGGGCTTCAACATGCTCTCAGATATCCAGGTCTGGAATCTCTTTACATGTGGCTTTGACCACCTCGATATTCTAGTGTTCCTTTGCCATTTGACCCTTTTCTTCCATCACCTACTCGAGCTTCTGCCAAAGCATAGTTTGCTCTTTTTCTACTTGTATATTCAACTGTGATGTATGTTGTTCTCTCAACTTTAGTTCTTCTATAATATATAAATACAATTTGTGTAGTCTTGGCAACAACACTATAAGGCTCCTACAAGTATTTATGCTAGCCTCATTATAAGAATAGGCTCTATCTTCCTTTCTACTCCAACCCTTTCCTCTATCTATGCGGGTTTTCTTACCATCTAAGCCAGTATCTTCAGTTCTGTGATACTCTCTGCAACACTAGTCAGACGTGCATCGTAACGATCTTCGACTTTATTCTGGGATTATGTTGTTTCTTCCTGTATCTTGTCCCTGATTTGATCTAAGTACCCTTCAGTAAGTACCATGAGATCCTTCATCTTATCGTCCTTCTGCTTCATATTTTCTTTGAGGCAACTTCGTCCTCTTCCTTCCTCTTCTCCACGGCATTTTTTTCTGTTTCTATGTTTTTTGTCTCCTTGGTCTACTCATCTCCCTCAGGAGGATCCTGATGACCCTCATCATGTTTCTCTTCCTCCTCTAACTCATGTTAATCCTACTCCTTATATTTTCCACTGGCTTTAGCATGATGTGAAGTGTCCACCTCTTCTTCTTCTGTTGCACTGTCTCCTATTACCTCCAATGGAGTCATCCATTCTTCAGGCCATTTTTGTATCTGTGTCGCTAGATCATCTTCAGTTACCATATATGGAAAAGCATGACATCTCTTCTTCATATCCCTGTGCGCATTTATGTATACTTTGTGAAAATCTACTTTGAACTTCGCCACATAGCTATACTGCTCGTATAAGCTCGACGAGAGTCCGGGATGCTAGTTCACTAGCATGTGTAAATCCATGTGATAAAGTACAAAAAATATTTGATTTTATTATGCACGTGATGCGTTGGTGGTAAGCCACAGCGAAGCATACCTCTCAGCTTCATGGGTATCTGTAGGAACCTAAGGGAACTATGACTCCTCTCATTCTCTCCACGCTAAGATAGCAATAGTTAAAATAAACCAAGTGTAGTGCAAAGCTGTACCTTTCTCCTGGACCTCATGGCAGTTGTGGAGGAACTCCTTACAGAGGTATCTGATCTAGTCATACTGAACTATGCTGGCACACTATGCAGCTCATGACACCATCGACACAAGAACTTCGTTCACACGACATTTCCTCATAATCTTTCCAGGCAATATGTGCACCGCGAAGTGAACTTATTAATCACTAATCAAATTTATATCTTAACCCCTCTTTCCTTTGACCAGCCCAAAATTTTTCTTCATATTTTCCTCTATAGCATGGTCCTAATCCTTTCCAATGAACTCCTTTGTGAGGTTCTGTCCTTGATATGGAAATCTTGTGATCCTACCGATCAGCATAGTGTTTATGGGGATTTTATTCCACAACCATAAATTTCCATCATGCACCATCATGAGCAACTCCCTCACACACGTTGTGCTCCCTGGACTTCTACCAAAGTGTGAACATTAAACATATTTAGGAATCCTGACTGCACCAACCCATTCGCATAAACAGATACCTTATATTATATTAACTTACTTAACACATTCATATAAGTTTGCGTAGGAAATAAACAGTAAACTTGCAATTCATACCCAATATACTTCAATGCTTAAAATAGGAAAAGATACATAGAAATATGGTAAAACTTCTCTTTATTAATGCTTCCAATAGTTATAGACTCAACTTGTGTTGCATACTCAGCTGCAGACTACTAGGCCTCTGCGCACTCAACTACAGAGCCTTCTCCTACTCTACGACCCGAAGACACAACTCTACACTTCGAATCAATGCTTCATCGATAGATTTCCTTATTTTATTATTCTTATCTCTCTTTACACTTAGAGACTTGCTCCATTTATACAATCCCATGGTCCGCGGACCGAGTAGATATCTCAAACCGACACTACATTTACAAAAGTAAGGGCAGACAACCCTATGACTCTATTACAACTTCGTGCTCCGCACCCACAAATCATGGAGTATTTACAATGGAATTAGTAAAAAATTGGGCTTTAAGCCCCAAAACTTGCCTTGGGGGGATCCCACACCCAATAGGCCCCCAACACAAACATCATGACTCACCCTCGAGTCACTCTATCGGTGCGGAGATCTTCACACAAAGACCTCCCAACTCTGCTCGGATGGTTGCAAGGTCGATAGTGCACTGAGCGGTTGCCTATTGTATCTCTTGTATGCATTGTTTCAAGACCGCGGTATCGGAATTTCTCCCTGTATCTATTCCTGCGTCCCCTGCATCTGCGTGAGCTTGCCTTCAATTGTTGTTGTGATTATGAGGGCCTCTTCGATCCAAGGTTGAACACGTGCCTTCAAAACTGCTTCTTTTTGTTGCACTGCATCTACTTGCTCTTTAAGCACTTTGGCCTGTTGCATTCGCATGAGCCGCTGTGTGAGGGCCACCATCTACGTAGTCCCTTTGATGTTGTCGTACTATTGTTGTAGCTCATGCGCCTCTATTTCTAAGTGCTATATGTTCGGGTCCTCCTACAGATTGCTGAGGACTTCGAATGTTTCTTCCAACATTTTGGTGCAGTCCCTCACTGCACTACTTATCTCCTCCATCCACGATGTGATGGCGTTGGCATGTTGTTCCCTTACCTCTGGAGGAGTTGAAGGCTGCGCCTTCAATCGCAGCTCTGCTATCTAAAGGTTCAGCTCCAGCTGAACCTTGGCCATTTCTTCTTGCTCCTCGTGCACCCCTGCTACTAATCTCTAGATGCACGCCTCTATTGGTGCTTTTTCTGGGATGGCCAGCTCAGGGACCATCTGGAAGGCTTCTTCAATTACCTGTACCATCTACCTATTCTGGGACATGACCTCATTGCATTGCAAGCTCAACTACTCCATGTTGATCTTATGTTCACTCAACACCTGCAATGCGCAGCTCTCCCTAGCCCGTAGTTATGCAGTAATCCCATCCTGTAGAACATAGAGTGTCTCTCAAGGGAGCGCAACCATGTTGATCCCTATGCCTTTCAATGTACTAATTGTAGGCCTGTCAACCTCATTTGCTGTAACCAGTGCCCCTTCTGGCAGCACTATTGTGTTGGTCGTAAGAGCATGCAACATTTCCTTGGCTGCGGCTATTCCTACTGTGAGGTTTGGTCGAGAGAGTACCAGCCTGAGGAGCGTGCACCTGCAACTCCAGAATCTATGCTCAGAGGGCCCCCAACACAATATGATTATCCTCCACAAAGTTTTGGAGGGCCTCTGTGGTGACGTCGCGCACCGTCTCCCTATATTGTGAAGATCCCCCTTATTATGGGTGATCGGGTCGATAGACATCTTAGATGCTTTTACCTACTTGCGCAGCCCCATTCGCTCTTTGGGTGCTGGTGCTTCAATTGTGTTGACATTGTTTTTGGGTCCGTACCACCCTCCTCTATCTCTGTTTCCATCTCTTGCTCCTGCTCAGGCAAAGGAAACTTCTGGCCCTCACGCTCCTTCTCTACTACCTTCTGTGATGTTGTTGTAGCCTTTTTCTATTCTGCGGAGTGTCCCACGCCTCCTGTGCCTTTACTGTTGCTGCTTCTTTCCTTCTCTTTTTTGCCAACTGTACCACGTGCAATTTTGCCTCCTCCTTTTCTGCACAATAGACTTTTCCAGCATAGAGATGTCTGGAGTGTGCCACTCTGGCGGCCATGTCTAAAGTATGTCGAAGATCACATCATCTATGGCTATATAGGGTTCCACTTCTTTACAAGGTCCTTATGCGCCCTAAGGTAGATGTGATGAAAGTCCGCTTTAAACTCTGCAAAAATTTGCAGGTTGTTGTAGACAGTGGGTGATAACCGTGACTTGTGGTTAATCCCCATTTTGATGTTCATATCCATGAACACCAAGAATATTTTACTTTCATGGATCCAGTTCCCGCCTTTAATGGCCCACAACAAAGAGTAATTCATGGCCTCCGATAGATCCCTTGCAATTTTGGGGAACTGGCTATCCTTAGGCAATTCCCCAGTCACCATCACTATGGAGAACAGAAGCCATGCATAGTGGAAAGTTTTTCCTTGTTCCTATGCCTCACAACAATTCTCCGGGAACTCCTAGCACAAGAATTCAAACCAAGTAAACTGGACCCCCTCTGCGCACTGTTCAGTAAATGCCACCACTAGTGCGGGCACCTCATCCGCGTGGCACTTCCACATGACCTTACCTGCCAGTATCTGAGTCGTCACTCTGACTGCCTTGTTGTTGATACTAGAGATCACGTAGCCCCTCTTTTTCTTCTCAAGCTTATGTTTCTTTTTCATGGCCTCTACGATGGCTAGATCACTGCTCTTCCCCTCCGAAATGTCTGCGGGGTCTTCTCCTTTACACAGGAGTCAAGTAATTCGATGGATTAGGTGGTTCGTGATGGGGATGGGATTCTCTAGCCACAAACACCTACCATGCACCAGGCAGATCAGCTGCTTGATGACAAAGATAGTCACTGGAGCACAATGGTAATGCAGCACCTAGAGCACGTTCAACAACCCTATCTTTTTGACTCCGCGTAACCGCTTGCACGGCTCCAACTCTATAACTCCTGCTATGGTGTGTTTCTTTGGCTTCATGAGGTGCATGGTCACCAAGTGAGGGAATTTCTCGTGGTCAGCAAGATCCTAGTCTTCAAATTTTAAGCTCGGCACCCTTCCCAAGTGCGTTCCTTCAAAAATGATATCATCCAGGAGGAGCGGAGTCTGCAGAGAGCTCTTGCTCTCATCGAGGTCCTTGGGCACCTTTGCCTTCCCCTTCCATGGAGGGACATACACAGGTAGCTTAGTTAGAGGTACCATGCCCTCGATTTCTTCCTCCATGCCCTCATCCTCATCCTCTTCAATTATGATATCCTCAAGGTCTTCTTTCTCCTCATCGGCTCCCAGGTTAACCACCTTCCTCTTTTCCTCCATTGTTAATCTGGTTCGCAACGGGTTTCAGGGGGACACACGCACTGGAATCATTGGTTGTTTATCTTTCTTTGGTCTCGACATGCATGGTGATTTAGGGATTTCCACAACAATCCCAGTTCTCTCAGGGGAATCTTCTATGGTCATGGCCTACGTGGCTTCTTCGGCAGTCATCTCTGCGATTTCCCTGGCTTCTTTAGATGCTGCCATCTTGTTCGTCTAGAAATCTCTCAACCATTCAATCAGGTGCTCAACCAATGCTCTCCACAGGATAAATAGGTCTCGATTTGGAATACTCGGGGCACACGATAGCTCAATTCACAAATGACCAAATGTTGTTTGCTGGGTAGCCCTTTGTAATTTATAGCTCCTTTTGAAGTTGAATTCGACTATTCCCCCCAAATCTAGTCCATTAATGCTCCCTTGGTGACAGATTTTCCCAAATCTTACCCATAAAGCTTATCTTAAATGCCTATCACCCACTCCATTTGGTCTCAAGTCAAGCATCACATCGTGAATAGTGACTACAATAGTCACTTTCGAGCTAACCCGTGTGGCAGCGTAGCCCCCCTTGCACAGTCGCGGACCTTGTGACACTTTGCTCCTGCGCACAACCCCGACATCGCGCAGCTCTCGGGCAGAGTATTTTATAGTCCTACGCCTCCTTTCAACTTCCTAGAGCACTAAGACTGTACTTCCCATGGCTAGTCAAGTGGTCGCGCCACCTGTATAGGGTTCCAACCGGTCATCCGTCACTTTTCCTGGAGAAAATCCACCTTTTATTTTTACTATCAACGTCACACACCTTACCCTCTACATCATGCCACCATGGGTGATCCTTCTAGTAATATACAGTCCAATCCAAGGCATCAAACTAATCAACTCTCAGTGGTAGTCCCCAATTCGTCACTATAGTCGTGTGCACCCTGTTTTATCACCTTGATTTTTTTATCGAGAAAATCCTTCTTTATTTCTTCTTCAAGCTTCTTGACTTCCATTTCCACCAGAGTGCTTTTCTCCCTTAACCACACCCTTTCTTTCATGAATTCTTGAAGCCTAAGATCACCCTGTCAGATTTCTTCCTCAAGTCCCAAGCATTCTTCTTCGTTCAGCTGCACTATTCTTTTTTCCAAGGCTTCGCGAACCGTCATATCTACCGACACTGCTATGCACAGACTAAGCATACTATACTCTATTTGGACTACAGTTTTTGCTCCATAGGCCAACCTAGAAGGCATCTGCCCCGTTAGTTTCTTGCATGTTGTCCTATAAGCCCATAGAACTACTGGTATGCACAGGTCCCAATCACTTCGCTCTGCATTATATACCATGTTCCATGCTTCGCACACTTCATTAAAGGCTTCTACATGGGTATCCTTCTGCACACTCATTCTTTCCAGACTTCGTCATCCCAACTGGAGGGACTGCTCACGCAACTACCCCCCCAACACCCGATTATTGACTGTCTTCCCAAACGCGAAGTCCTTGTGCATCCGTGCAGGTTGTTTACCATATGTGTTATGAAACCAGCTCAAGAAAAGATAGAAAAGAAAGATCAACGCCTTAGAATTCAGCCTCTTCGAGGGGGCAACCTCCTTTACATTACATAAATGAACAATTCTTGGATAAAACAAATGACAAAACCTCCTTTCTATATATAGGAGTCTAAGGAGTCACAATATAATCCAGCCAACCTAACAATAATAATATAAAGCCACAAAAATAACAATAGAGGGATTCTATGGGGCACAGAAATAACAATATGGGGGTAATAGGGGCACAAAAATATAAATAAGGGGTATAACTACAATAGTAATGGGGTAATCACTAGTATTATAGGGACCCAACATGCCCCTCTCCTTCAAAAAAGTGTTGTCCTCAACGCTTGAGCAGTTCTGGATACTTCTGCATAAAATTCTCATCCTCCCATGTGGAATCTTCAGCGGATAAGTTCTTCCACTTGATAAGATACTCTGAAATTGATCGATTTCGTAGTTGTCGAGTTCTTGTTTCTGTGACTGCTTCCGGTTCCAATATAATTTTTCCTTCCTCGTCAAGTTCTGGCAATATTGTTTGAACTGGGAGCTTGTCACCTATAACCTTCTTTAAACATGAAACATGGAAAACTGGGTGCAATCGAGAAGCTGCAGGAAGCTCCAATTTGTATGCCATAGTACCAATCTTTTCGAACACCTTGTACGGACCATAATACTTTGGTGATAATTTATTATCCTTCTTAGCTTGCTTTAGGGACATTTGCTTATATGGTTGTAGCCGTAGGAATACCCAATCACCTACATCAAAACTTCTTTCACTGCGATGTTGATCTGCCTGTTGTTTCATTCTATTTTGTGCCAACACGAGGTTATCCTTTAAGAGTTGGAGGACTTGTTGTTGATGTTCGATGTGATGTTCCACTGCCTGAACCTTAGAATTTTCTCTTAAATATGATGTGATTGATGGTGGTTGATACCCATAAAGTGCCATAAATGGGGTCATTTTTGTTGCTGTATGGAAGGAAGTGTTATACCACCATTCAGCCAGAGGCAACCATTTGACCCATTGTGTCTGTTTATCAGATACAAAGCAACGAAGATATCCTTCCAAACATTTGTTTACTATCTCAGTTTTCCCATCAGATTGAGGATGATAAGATGAGCTATGAGCTAACTGAGTACCAAGACAAGAAAATAATTCTGTCCAAAAATTTCCAGTGAAAATGGGATCTCTGTCACTTACAATAATCTTTGGGTTTCCATGTAGCTTTTGAACTGTTTCCATAAATGCAGTAGAAACTGTACTGGCTTTAAATGGATGTGATAATGCACAAAAGTGTGCATACTTGGTAAGTCTGTCAACTACCACCATGATGACACTCTTTCCCTCAGACTTGGGTAAACCTGTGATAAAATCCATTGAAACCTCCTCCCAACGTTGGCTTGGAATGGATAAAGGTTGTAATAGACCCGGTGTCTTAATTGTTTCAACTTTATTTTGTTGGCAAACCAAACATTTCGCCACAAACTTTTGAATATCTGATTTAAGGCCATCCCAAAAAAATTCCTTCTTAACCCTGTGGTAAGTTTTTAAAAATCCTGAGTGCCCTCCTAAGGGAGAAGTGTGCAATTCCATAAGAATCTTTTGTTTTAGCTGGGAATTCTTACAGAGGTATAAGCGATCTTTGTACCATAACGAATCATTTTGCCAGCTAAATGTATCAGAAGTACTGGAATCTTGTTGTAGCTTTCGAATAAGTGCCCACACTTCTTCGTCATTCTTCCATTCCTCCTTTGCTTCGTTTATCCAATCTGGTTGGATAATAGAAATGGCACACAACAATGCTTCCATATCCTCATCCTTTCTTGAGAGTGCATCTGCCACCACATTTTGCTTCCCTTTTTTGTAGATGATTTCAAAGTCATAACCCAACATCTTTGTGACCCACTTTTGTTGCTCTTCAGAGGATAATCTTTGTTCTAAAAAGTATTTAAGGCTATCATGATCCGTTTTTACCTTGAAGTGTCTTCCCATTAGGTAGGGTCGCCATTTCTTAAGTGCATGGAGTATTGCCAACATTTCCTTCTCATAAATAGCTTTGCTTAAAAACTTTCCCTTGATTGGACGACTTTCAAAAGCAATGGGTCTTTCATCTTGCATTAGAACAGCACCAATTCCATTTCCTGAAGCATCACATTCCACAATAAAGGTTTTTGTGAAGTCCGGTGTAGCTAAGACCGGTGCTTGGCACATTGCCTCTTTAAGATGTTCAAAGGCCTTTGTTGCTTCCGGAGTCCATGAAAATGAATCTTTCTTCAATAATGTTGTTAGAGGTGCTGCTATTCTCCCATAATTCTTAACAAACTTGCGATAATACCCTGTCAACCCAAGAAATCCTCGCAGATGCTTTATGGATGTGGGGATTTTCCATTCCTTAATGGCTTTAATTTTGCTAGGGTCTACCTTAACTCCTTCATGAGATACAATATGACCCAAATATTCCACCTCCTGGACTCCAAAGAAACATTTGGATCTTTTTGCATATAATTGTTTCTCCTCCAATAGTTGTAGCACCTTGTCAACATGTTCAACATGATCCTTCCAAGACTTGCTGTAGATTAGTATATCATCAAAAAATACTAACACAAATTTTCTAAGGAATGGTTTGAAAATTGAATTCATCAAACCTTGAAATGTTGAAGGTGCATTGGTAAGGCCAAAAGGCATGACCAAAAATTCATAATGACCCTCATGAGTTCTAAATGCAATTTTCAGAATGTCTTCAATCTTCATTCTGATTTGATGATATCTCGAACGAAGATCCAACTTGGTGAAGTAAATTGATCCATGCAATTCATCCAGTAATTCATCAATGACAGGAATGGGGAACTTATCTTTAATAGTGAGCTTGTTGAGCTCCCTATAATCTGGACACATGCGCCATGATCCATCCTTCTTGTGCACCAATACTACTGGAGGTGAGAAAGAACTTTGACTCGGTTGAATTATACCAGCCTCTAGCATTTCTGCAACCATACGTTCAATTTCACTTTTTTGGACATATGGATATCTGTACGGCCTGATGTTTGGAGGAACACTTCCTGGAATCAGATGAATAGCATGATCATGATCACGCATAGGTGGGAGACCTTTGGGAGTCTCAAATACCTTGGAATGATTGTCCAGGACTTTTTGGAGATCTGGAGAAATAGATGATTCCAATGTGGAAACATCTAGCGAACATAATTGTGCAATTACACCTCTTTGCTCCTTTTTTAGAAGCTTTGTCATGCCATTAGAGCTGATTATCTTTCCTGGTTTCCCTGCAATACCCCTTAATTCAACTTCCTTTCCTTCCACAGAAAATTTCATGAAAAGTTCTTGAAAATTAAAAGCTATTGTACCCAAGGATTGTAGCCATTGGACTCCTAGTACAACATCAGCACCTCCCATTGGAATGGAAAGCATTGGGCTAGTCAATACATATTCTCCCATGGATAGCTTGATATTATGGCACTTTCCAGAACAATTTATTGTTCCTCCATTTGCAATCATCACTTGACACTCTGGTGCTGGATATAGGAAGCAATTCAATTCTTTTGCTACCCTACAATGAATAAAATTGTGGGTGCTTCCTGAATCAATCAACACTATTACCTTTTTCTTCTTGATTTGTCCTTCTATCTTGATGGTTTGAGGAGTGGTAATTCCCGCCAATGCATTACAAGATATGGTCGGATTTATTTGTTCTTCATCTAGGCTTTGTTCCTGGAATATATCCTCTTCTTTTGACCTTTCTTGCTCCTTTTCTTCTTCCTCTTCACAATCTATGTAGAATAATTTCTTCTCAGCACACTTATGACCTTTTGTGTATTTGCTATCACAATTGTAACAAAGCCCTTTTGCTCTTTTTTCTTCCAATTGTTGTGGTGTCAACCTTGTAGGTTGTGGAAGACTATGGGCAACAACACTTCCGTCTTTATAGTTGTGAATGGTATGCTTCCTAGTTGCCATAATTTTGCTTTCCATTTTTCTTGCTAACCTGAATGCCTTCTCTAATGAATCAGGTTCCCAAAGGCGCACATCATGTTGGATATTATCCTTTAAAGACCCTATGAACACATCAATCCTATGCTCCTCTGGAATATCTTTTACCCTTATGTTCAATTTTTGGAACTCCTCAATGTGCTCCATTATTGAACCCTTTTGTTTGAGACTTATCAATTGGCTAAAAAAAGTGTTGCTTTTTGTATCCTCATAATGTGCTATCAATTCTTCCGTAAAAATTGCCCAAGTGATAAATTGTTTACGAGAACAAAGCCATTGATACCATACAAACTGATTTGGTTCCAAATATAAAGTTTCCATACGTACCTTTTGTGTGTTTTGCACATTATTGAGATCGAAGAATTGCTCCATCTGTAATATCCATGTGGCGGGATCCTTGCCATCAAACTTCCTCATATCGATTTTTGGAATGTGGTGATTCTTCGATCCAACATTAGCGTCTATGGAATCATGATTAACATTTCTTTTGTTCTCATCATGAGTTTCCTTTACTACCTTTTCACCATTAGTAAGTATTTCTTGTAGAAAATTAGTCAAATCTGTCTTCAAATCTGCCATGCCTGTCTTCAAATTTGTGTTCAAATCTATCTTCAAATTGTCCATCTTAGATTCCATGCCATTCATCTTAGCTTCCACGCCATTTATCTTAGCTTCCACGCCATTTATCTTAGCATCTGTTAACTTTTGTGAGCGTGACATTTGTTGCACTTGTTCTTGTAATTTTGATATATCATGTAGCATTTCTTCCTCTTCTTCATGAGTCATGCTAGAGCTTTCAGGTTCCTTACTAAGTGTTTGCATTTTCTTTCCTCGGGGCATCCGTTACCGATAATAATGCTCTACTATGCCCTTTGAATTCCTTCAACATAAATTTTCAAACCAAGCTTAAGCAAAAATTCAAAAAAAATCTACATACCTTTTTTCACTTTGTAGGAGCTCGATATTGCCTCTGATGTATCTCTGTACTTTCCAATCATCTAGTTCTGAACTTGTGATCTGTAGTATCTCTCTGTGTCCTCTTTCTAATGCCACAAGTCTGACCCAAATTGGATTCTCCAAGGATGAGTTATGCGAAATCTCCCACAGTGACTTGATTATAGACTAGTTCAGTAGAGCTAACTTGTACGACGTGCCGCGAGTCACTGTTTCGACATTTGGATCTGAAAAACACCCACAAGAAACTACAGTCCGTCCTATTTTTGTACCTTCTTACGAAACTTCAATCCGATCCCCAGAGAGAAAGTTATGACGATTTTTCCCAAGTCACCTATTTTGAATGTAATTCAGGAGTCTGCAAAAAGACCAACTTCCTCAGATCATATCTCCGCACATATTGCGCGAAAAGCTCTGAAATTCGGACCCAAGGTTCAGCGTGATTTCTTCTCAAATGGGTTTTTTTGCGACTTCTGAAACGTCACAGAAACAAAGTTATAGCGAAAATGCCACGATGACCTGTTTGGAGCAGCGAAACCCTAGAATCCAAAGCTCTGATACCAAATGTTATGAAACCAGCTCAAGAAAAGATAGAAAAGAAAGATCAACGCCTTAGAATTCAGCCTCTTCGAGGGGGCAACCTCCTTTACATTACATAAATGAACAATTCTTGGATAAAACAAATGACAAAACCTCATTTCTATATATAGGAGTCTAAGGAGTCACAATATAATCCAACCGACCTAACAATAATAATATAAAGCCACAAAAATAACAATAGAGGGATTCTATGGGGCACAGAAATAACAATATGGGGGTAATAGGGGCACAACAATATAAATAAGGGGTATAACTACAATAATAATGGGGTAATCACTAGTATTATAGGGACCCAACAATATGCCTCTACCCACCTGGACAGATGCGTGCACGGATCATCCCATCCATCATTCTTGTCTGCTAGTCACATATAAGGCTTCACAAAATTCATGTGCATCATTCTCCTACATTCTTGCCAGTCCTCAAAGCTTCCTTGGTGCGTACCCCACCATCTCAGAGGATTATCACGTAGTACCCATTTCAAAGCCTTGAAATGTTACTGTTTTGGCACCTCTCTTTCAAATCTATTCAAGAAAGCATCTACCTCACTTAACCCATCATGAGTAGGAAGATCTCTTACCTTTGTCGATGCGTAGCGCAACAATTTTGCCATCATGTTGTAGTTCAATGTGGTTACCTTGTGTAACTGGTTCTGCCATTACTCTATCTCTTCGTCTGAATCCGGTGTACAGGAGCTTTTGTGCTCCCATGAGATTCCTCCATCCGCAGTGGGATTTACCCAGCCTTGCTCTCGTGTGGTTATCTTGTAGATGCAGTCTAAATTGTCATCACTTTCATAGTCATGCACTAGCTTCGTGTAGTGCGATCCTTCTGCAGGGTCTAAAGGTACGACTACGTGCAAAGACTTTTTCTCAAAAATCATCTTGTGCTTCTTCATATTTATCACCCCGTTCATGTTAGTGGCCCAATCGATTCCTAATAGCATGGGGTAGGGATTGTTGTCATCAATAATCTCTATCACTTCAAAATCTACTAACGTGCTTGCCCCTTCAATATCCACGATGATTCCCTATAATCTTCCCATAGGTATGATATTTTTCTGGTTCGCCATTCGTAGCTTGATAGGAGACCATTGTAGCATAGGCCTTCCCATGCACTCCCATGTCTGCTTTGGTAAAACATTCACGTCCGACCCCAGGTCTAGAATTACTTGGTCCATCTCATATTCTCCAATCTGCGTGGTCGATCTCATTTCTCTTCCTGTCGTCATCGCATGCTTTCCAATATTCTAGACTATGCGCGGTTCCCTTGTTGTAGTCCCAACGCATCTAACTATGAGTTCTTGCAATCCCTTTATAGCCTTGCTATTGCGCAATAGCTTCATGCATGTTTCTAGGAACGTCATGAGCATTTATGGGTCCATTTCTGGCTCTGGTCTGTCTTTGCTTCCTAAAGTGGAGGCATCAGTGAAGCTCTTCCTAGCTTCCATGAAGGTTTCCTTAGTGTGCTCCAAATAAAACTGTAGTTCTTTTGTCGAAACCTTGCGAACCCAAGTACTATCTTCCAGCTGCTTTCCTTTATCATCCCCTATCGTAAT
This sequence comes from Pinus tabuliformis, assembly GCA_031772625.1. NCBI lineage: Eukaryota > Viridiplantae > Streptophyta > Pinopsida > Pinales > Pinaceae > Pinus > Pinus tabuliformis. The sequence goes on along the minus strand of CM062805.1, from coordinate 94,274,113 downwards.
TCTACTTCGGAGCACAATGTTCATGTTGGGGTCTTCCTTGTGGTTCAGACCTCATCATTTGTAGGTTCTGAGTCGGGGAATGTTGGAGCGCTCCCTTATCGCGTAGCCTCGGTATCAGTGTGGGATAATCCTCAATCTCATGATCAAACAAGGTACAATATAGACATGATGGACGTGTTGGATTCATACAATCATGAGCATAGTGTCCTGGCCCCCCGCAATTGTAACATATCAGTTTTCCGCGACCTCTCCCAGGTCCTCCTCCACTTCGGCCTCATCCGTGCCCTTGAAGTCCAGTTCGTGACACTCCTGCATTCTGGTCAAGGAGTCGCATTTCGACCTGAACTCAATAGGTAGGAAACCTATCAATCATCAGCTCATAGCTTCTACAGCTGTGCTCATCATGTCCCACCAATCTACAGAAATTACAGAACAACTACTGCAAATTCTACGTGTACTTATGCAACAAATGGCAGTTGTCCGTAGCATGCTTTCCTCCTATTTGACAAATCGCGCACCACAAAGTAGGCATTGCACTAGGTCCTTCTTGTGCCTCTCGTCTTAATGGCATCGGTCTTCCTCTTGCATGGTAATTCGTGAATACTGGGCAGTGGTCCTTGTCATGACCCTGACCCTTACATTTAACACACCATACCTCTTCGTGTACTTCGAGGCGAGCTATCCTGTCTTGTTTCAAAATCTGCATCTCAAGGCATAAGTTTTTCAACTACGCGTGGATCTGCTGAACTCCCAAGTTAGTATCGTGTATCAGGGTCTCATGCAGCCTCATCATGATCTCCAAGGCCTCTATCTGAGTTGTTAACCTCCGTTGTGATAGCGCGTTCCTTAAATGCGGCGTTATCGATGCTATAAACCATTCGCGATGTTGTCCATTTTTCAAAGTCATATTAGGTTGGTGAATCGTGCACTTCAGTCTCTGATCCAATTCACAAGGGGTCTCACCTGGTAGCATTGTGATCTCCTTAAACCCAATGATCGACTGCACCTTTGACTTCGACTTGCTAAATTCTCTGTTCAATGTAATTTGGATATCCGCGATCCCCGCATTCAGATTGTCATTAGAATGATTAATATACCAGGTTAGTGCGCGATCCTGCAAAGCGCTGACCAACATCGCTTTCTTAATATTGTCATATGTAACTCCCTGTCTAGTCAATTTAATGTCTTAAATTGCTCTACATAAATTATCAATCCGGGTATCGTAAACTGATGAAGTGTGGTGCACTATATGTGCTTAGTTAACCTTCCTCTTACTTCGTTGTTTTATAGTTTATTTTGTTTTTGGGGTTTTGTTCTTGTTGGTTTTCTAAGGTCTTAAGAATACTTTTAAAGGACAAGTATGGATAAAGATTTCAAGACAAGGCCTATGTCCTTAATGGTAACTTCCAAAACTTAGCACTTCAAAAGAACTTAAAACATGTTATTGATGGAGTTAGTATTTAAACAAAAGTGTAAATATACAACTAGTTCAATCAAAATAAAATGCAATAATCAACTAATGAGAGAATGACTATGAGACCCAGTATCCTTGCTGCTTCAGCAAAAGGACAAGATGATTCTATCACGTCATTAGTTCATTAAAAGGCTATGTGCATCACTAATCTACAATCAACTTGAAAGCAATTTATGTACAATAATATACATGTTAAAAAGAAAATAAAATGCAGTAATTCAAACTGTACATTAATATACATGAAAATCAGAAAAAGAAATACAAGAAAATAAAGTGACAACTATACAAGGCAGGGGCCCCCTACTACCTATGAAATCAAATGCTTAAAGGAAAATAAAGACATCAAATAAAGAACTAATGACATCGGCCCAGTATCTATGCTGCTGATTTAAAATGAAAATGAAATGTGAAATCTAAGTGACACTACATAAATGAGACAAATCACACTACTTTAACCTTTTCTTAACCTTTTTGCCTTTCAGCTAGATTTATCATGTGATAACAGTTATGAACAAGTCAGCAATGTGAGTCTTAAAGCAAACTAAACCAAGCTGTACTAAGTGATATTTTGGCTCCAATAAAGTTATTTGATTATGGAAAAAGAACCATCAATAGATGAACAACTTGATATCTAAGAGTAGAAAGTAAAGTGCAAGTTAAAGAAATGATACTAATGAAAATCAAACTAGAAAAATAAAGGTCAGCAACATAGACAAGATGATCACACATGCCATTAGCCATAAAATCAAAGCAAAATTAAACACACTTGCATGAATTAAAATTGCATGAATGAAAAATCTAATCTACCTTACATTCTACAAAGCAATATTTACAAAATGAAATCTACTCTACTTACATCCTAATATGCTCCATGACATCTACTTCACATCTCCTTCCATGTTGAGAACATCAAAGCTTTATTCAATTTCTTCAAAAGTACAAAGTACAAAAGCTTTCAAAAGCCATGGGACTAACAAGCTAAAAGGACTAAGAAAAGACTAAAGGAAAGACTAGCAAATGAAGGAGAGAGATCTCCTATTTATACAAAAAGATGAGAGCCATCTCATTAATGAGAATCCATGAATCTCTCCCTCTACCTCTAGAATCCTAATCAAAATAGGAACTGATAAGACACATGTCTTTTTAGAGTTACAATACAATTAGGAGATGTGACACATATCCTCATGATCCCATGATTCTTTCCAACCAAATTCGAATTTGGCCTTAGAGTGCCACATAAGGGTCTTCTAGAAGTCTCCTTTCAACCTACACATGTCAACAATCTCAACCCATTTGTTAGGTATAAGCATATGCACATTATTTTCTAATGTTTAACCACAAATTCACTTAAAAGGCTTAGAAATAATAAATATTGGAAAAACATAAAGGTGGCCCAATGATAATGAAAGTGGGATGAATGTGGCGACATAGTAGTGAAATGGAGATGAAATGGAGGTGATATAATGGTCATAATAGTGAAAGTATAATACAAATGAATGACATTTTCAAGACTCAACATACCCCCCAACTGAAGCTATTGCATGTCCTCATGCAATATATATTACATTAACTCTTTTGATCCTTGAGCTTTGGCTTAACTTTGCATGATATCATTTGATAACTTCATATTTCTGCAAAGTGTTTCACTTGAATTGCAACATGGTTGGTTCTTGTGTTACAACCATTTTTTTTTTTTTTTTGTTGCCTTCTATTTTGATCTTTGAACTTTGCATAATGATATTTTGATTATTGTTGCAAAGTATATATTTATTGGATTGCATGATGGTTGGTTCTTGTGTGACAACCATGATTTTGTTTGTGTCCAATTTATCCTTTAAACACTTTTTCAAAAGCCATTGTATGCTCATAATAGCAATGTAATAATTAATATATGTTGGAAGTATGTAAGCTCTTGAATATGATATGGACATGGCAAGATATGAATATGAATGTATCCCCCCCCAACTGATGGTATTGGCAATTTTATGAAATGATGAAGAGAAATGTTTTTCCAACAATTATCATTCTAGCTTTTTATGCAATTCTATGGTCAAAAGTTAGAAAATGACGTACCTTCACTTACCCTTTGGAATGGATGAGTTGTATGTGTGGTGGCTGAAAAATTCTGATCATATTCTTCTTCAAGTGGCTGAACAAGAGGAGTCATGGATAGAGAGATAAGATGACTTTTTATTGCTTCTACTAAAACTTGCTGAATCTGCTCCAAAATGCTAAAAATAATAGTCTTCATGTCTTCAAAACTCATTGGCACAATTCCTACTATGTGAAAAGATGTTTTGATGTCGAACATAGTAGGAAATTGTTGGCTTAGTGGCCATTAATGGATGCCACTAGTCAACACGAGAACTCTCACCATTGATGACAATGAGAGTCAAGATGCCCAAACACATCTTGCTAGGTACGAATGAATTTGCTGATGTCGAGTCACCTAGAAGATCTAACGAACAAGGGACGTTAATGTATTCCCATTGTTTGTCAGCATGAGGACTTGCCATTAAGGCATGCAAGCCTCAAGGTGTTTTTACAAAGAACTTAGACTCAAAGGACTATGGACTCAATAATTTGCATTGAAGCAGGGCTTATTTGCGGAATGAAAATGACAAGGAATGGAAAAATGAAAATGGAAAATGGTAATGGAGAACAGAAATGGCAATGACAATAAGCATGTGAATGAGCCTCTTGCTTTTATTTGTGGGTTATGAATGGACAAAAAGAGATGGAAAGTGTATGTGAATGTAAGTGAAAAGTATGGAGTGGAATGAGGTGAATGGTTTATTATGAAGTATGGATGTGATGGAGACAATAGTATCTGAAAGTTTTTCAAGTATTTGGATCTGATTTTACATCAGCATATATCCTCTTTGTTGCTGATCATCCTCTTATGAAACAAATTGGTCTCTTAGAGAGACACCATTCTCTTGTAGTCATTTGTCCTTCCTCCTGAAACCTGCAAAAAAACTAATACTTCTTCTGCAATGGAATGTAAGATTATCAAAGGAGAGAGGTGATCAATCTCTCTAGTTATGATATTTACACACAAAACTAAGAATTTGTATTAATGAAACAAGTTCTCAAAGGAAAAATCAAAAGAATTTATACCTGCTTTGGAATTAGTGCCTCAAGTTGATGTTGCTTCTTTTCAGCAATTTATTTAATTATTTGCCATTTCAAACTCTAATGATATATTTCTCATTGTATAGATCTTGTTGAGATCTTTCCAATGGTACTTAAATCATCAAAATCTGATTTTGTATGAGAAAGATAGGCTGATTTGAACAATGAGGTTTTTCTCGCTGCGGAATTGGGGAACAGCTCTGTAGCTAAAAATATTGAATAAGAAGTTAGCCATTCATCTTTCATTATCAGTCCAAAATTAATCAATACCTTCAGAAAAGTGAGAAAATAACTTGTTCATTTCATTGATTCAAAATTATTATTTTTTCTTGACATGCAGCGACTTAGTGTGGCGACTTTGTGATTACACACAATTTGACTTCCCTTTGACCGGGGTCTTTTTCATCAAATTTGATCGAATGAATAGGACACCATCCATGTACAAACATTCCCCCAACTACCCATGTGACTTGTTTTGCCTGATGACACCTGCAACCTAGAGTTTAACAAAACAGCCGCGGAAACGCTGTATTGGCTGCGGAAAGTGGCTAAAACAGTTTATCATCAATTTTGAATTTTTTTTTTTTTTTTTTCATTGTCTGCAAGTAGGGACTCTGTGAATGGAGCAAAACAGTTTTAAAGAGGGAAATAGATCAGAGTAATTCCTATGCATGCTGTAACAGAAACACCCAAATAAATCTCAAAATAATTGGGAAGTTTAACATGCATGTGCATATTACAGGCATGATTCAAAATTTTTAGCAGCAACGGGTGCACTCAAGGGAATGCCTCTTACAGCTCATTCTTCCAGATAAGCAAATGGTTTGAAAATTCCACCTTAGGATTTGGACCACTTCTTAAGACTAGAGTATATATGCCTTGCACCAACAGAATCTCCCCAAAAAAAACTATCCCGCTTCTGTATGCAGGGAAACCCATTCCTAGGACAGATGAAACATCAAGATCTGATGCTTTAATCGTAATCCCTTCATCCAGGATCCGGCATGTTCCTTTCTTTACACGACTTTCAGGTTTGCTGAAATTCTATTGATACCTTGCTGAAGAAAACCAGCATTTACCTCCTTCAGAACGACTGGAATATTAATGAGAACAAGAGATGTAGCTATTCCTGAACCCATTAATCCTCCACCAAATATAACAAAGTTATTTAAAAAGGTAATAAATGGTTTGATTTTCCAAGTCTTCTCTTTACTTTGGCCGTATATCTCATCACAATAAACACCACTGCCGTAAAAAATTTTGGACACGTCTTGCTGTGAGTCGTGCGTTGCATGAGACTATCAGTCATTAAAGATGTGTAATTAAGCTTGAATACCAGCACATAATTGATTCCCAATTAGGTTTCTCTTCTTCAAGCACGCGGAATTAAATCAGCATTCAAACTACCAGTTAATTAACTCAATTTCTTCACGCGGCGGCAAAAAAGAGGCTCCAAAGAACCTAAGATTTATCCCAGACCGCCACGAATTTTCTCAAATGGTTTCTGGGTTATCTAATTAACCCACCTGGAAAAAAAACCCATGTTTTATTTTTTTAAAATTCATCACCATTTGGTCAAATCGAATTTTTGAAGTTTGACGTTTTTTCTGCTGTTACGTTTTCTGAGTTTTACTGTTCTCTCTGTTATGAATTTGCATTCGTTTTTCTTGCTTGATCTATTGTTTTGCAGGTGTGTTAGACAGGTTCAACCCTACTAATACAATTTGTATATAGTTATTCGTTTGCCTTGCAAAATATTCCTTGTGAAGGAGAAATAAGCCATGTCAGGTCGTCCCTATGGTCCATATACAGTGAAAAATCTCAAACCTGTGATAGAGAGTCCATATATATGATTGTATGTGTGAGTGATTTCCTCCCCTGCTTTCTTTGTAGCGGCATAGAGACTGGCAGGTTGATCAGTTCTATTTATCTCAGAAAAGGGCACCTTATCATTTAAGCCGTAGACTGAACTAGAAGAAGCCCAAACAATAGCTGGTTGAGGATTGGCTGCTTTACAGGCTTCTAGCAAGGTGACAAGACCTGTAATGTTGCTATGAACATAGGAAGATGGATACAATCCACCTGCAACCGCAGTCACACCAAGGTATACTGTTGGTCAGGAATTGAAGAGGTGAAGAACATAAAGGATTGATGCTGCTTGACCTACTTCGACCAACATTAATTTCCTCAATCACAAGCAAGTCAGTCTTACAGTAGATAGCAAAATCTTCACAGTTGTTCTTAAAGACATTGTACAACCCAAATCCTTTCTGATATAAGTATGTCGCTCTATGCACCACAGTCTCAGCTGGGTCTTCATCAGCGAGTGTGCAAGTTCCACCTTGAACTCTTGCAAGAAAGAAGGCAGGATTGACAGAATATTCAAAACGGTACAACGCTCCTCCATCAAGGAAACAATCAAGGCAAGAACAAATTACTCCATTTTTGTCTTGTTGATAGCCGCATATCTAATTACAAGAATCATCATCAATTATATACGATATGTATGAAGAGAATAGAGAAGCGCTGCACATGAAACTGATAGGAAGGAAGCAAGTATTAACACTCCAAAGTCCTTAGGGTCTGAGACAATCATTCCCATGACATAACCCAGCAAGCCCATGCATGATTGAAGAGAGTTTTGAACCCCAATTGAAACCACACATGGTAGCAAAATCCACCACTGAATCCAAATGGACCAAAGCTTGATCAGGGAGGCAAATTTTTTATTGAAGCCATAGCGAAAACTAGGAATGGAGATAGCCATAGATTGTTTTTTTTCTCTGAAATTGTGAATTTTTATATTGCTTAGTCATTCCTGCATTTTCATTTTATTGCACTAACATCTTGACTGTAAATTTGAAAAACAGAGTGGTATCAGCTGCGGAAACCGGTATCAGCTGCGGAAACCAGTATCAGCTGCGGAAACCAGTATCAGCTGCGGAAACCAGTGTCACAGCAACCACTTAGCTAAATAGAGATAGTTAGGCAATCTTAATGGAAATGATCATGGGGAAATAACTTTTATTGATGAAATAGATGGCATGGGGTGAAAATGGAAATGAAAAGAAGTTTATTTTTTTTTCTTCTCCCTTTTCTTCTTTTTTTTTTTTTTCTTGAATCAATTGAAGTGATGAGGTTTATTTTGTCTCCTATTTTTTCCTTAACAATTCTTTTTCTGATCCTCCAGATCACACAAAGTGCAGGAGGAGAGCATACTCAAGAATTATTATTTTTCTTTTTTACTTTACAATCCTTTTTCTGATCCTCTAGATCACACAAAGTGCAGGAGGAGAGCATACTCAAGAATTATTAACCCTTTTTTTTTCAGATGTAAGAAATAAGGTCTCCTAATTACACTTCCCCGGCAACGGCGCCAAAATGTCTAGTCAATTTAATGTCTTAAATTGCTCTACATAAATTATCAATCCGGGTATCGTAAACTGATGAAGTGTGGTGCACTATATGTGCTTAGTTAACCTTCCTCTTACTTCGTTGTTTTATAGTTTATTTTGTTTTTGGGGTTTTGTTCTTGTTGGTTTTCTAAGGTCTTAAGAATACTTTTAAAGGACAAGTATGGATAAAGATTTCAAGACAAGGCCTATGTCCTTAATGGTAACTTCCAAAACTTGGCACTTCAAAAGAACTTAAAACATGTTATTGATGGAGTTAGTATTTAAACAAAAGTGTAAATATACAACTAGTTCAATCAAAATAAAATGCAATAATCAAATAATGAGAGAATGACTATGAGACCCAGTATCCTTGCTGCTTCAACAAAAGGACAAGATGATTCTATCACGTCATTAGTTCATTAAAAGGCTATGTGCATCACTAATCTACAATCAACTTGAAAGCAATTTATGTACAATAATATACATGTTAAAAAGAAAATAAAATGCAGTAATTCAAACTGTACATTAATATACATGAAAATCAGAAAAAGAAATACAAGAAAATAAAGTGACAACTATACAAGGCAGGGGCCCCCTACTACCTATGAAATCAAATGCTTAAAGGAAAATAAAGACATCAAATAAAGAACTAATGACATCGGCCCAGTATCTATGTTGCTGATTTAAAATGAAAATGAAATGTGAAATCTAAGTGACACTACATAAAGGAGACAAATCACACTATAACCTTTTCTTAACCTTTTTGCCTTTCAGCTAGATTTATCATGTGATAACAGTTATGAACAAGTCAACAATGTGAGTCTTAAAGCAAACTAAACCAAGTTGTACTAAGTGATATTTTGGCTCCAATAAAGTTATTTGATTATGGAAAAAGAACCATCAATAGATGAACAACTTGATATCTAAGAAAAGAAAGTAAAGTGCAAGTTAAAGAAATGATACTAATGAAAATCAAACTAGAAAAATAAAGGTCAGCAACATAGACAAGATGATCACACATGCCATTAGTCATGAAATCAAAGCAAAATTAAACACACTTGCATGAATTAAAATTGCATGAATGAAAAATCTAATCTACCTTACATTCTACAAAGCAATATTTACAAAATGAAATCTACTCTACTTACATCCTAATATGCTCCATGACATCTACTTCACATCTCCTTCCATGTTGAGAACATCAAAGCTTTATTCAATTTCTTCAAAAGTACAAAGTACAAAAGCTTTCAAAAGCCATGGGACTAACAAGCTAAAAGGACTAAGAAAAGACTAAAGGAAAGACTAGCAAATGAAGGAGAGAGATCTCCTATTTATACAAAAAGATGAGAGCCATCTCATTAATGAGAATCCATGAATCTCTCCCTCTACCTCTAGAATCCTAATCAAAATAGGAACTGATAAGACACATGTCTTTTTAGAGTTACAATACAATTAGGAGATGTGACACATATCCTCATGATCCCATGATTCTTTCCAACCAAATTCGAATTTGGCCTTAGAGTGCTACATAAGGGTCTTCTAGAAGTCTCCTTTCAACCTACACATGTCAACAATCTCAACCCATTTGTTAGGTATAAGCATATGCACATTATTTTCTAATGTTTAACCACAAATTCACTTAAAAGGCTTAGAAATAATAAATATTGGAAAAACATAAAGGTGGCCCAATGATAATGAAAGTGGGATGAATGTGGTGACATAGTAGTGAAATGGAGATGAAATGGAGGTGATATAATGGTCATAATAGTGAAAGTATAATACAAATGAATGACATTTTCAAGACTCAACACTCCCTGTGCTTCCCATATAGATTTTATCACGAACCAAAACTGGTTTAGATTTTCATTTCCTACTTCCTTGAACACTGACAACTTTATCGTGCTTGCCATATTAACTCGTGGTGGTGGCGGAGGTGGTACGGGCGAAGATGGTGTTGAAGGTGGTGAAACTGGTGGTGGTGTGGGTGGGGGTGGCATGCACGGAATCGTATGGATTATCAAATTGATCGTGCTTCTTGGTGAGACATTCGGGAGCTCCTCCTTGTCCCCTCATGGAGGTGAAATCAAGGGGCTAGTTTCTAGTTCTCCTATGCCGCGAACTCGTGAATTCTCCTGTCCAACCAACCTTCAATTTCTTTCTTAGTTGGATTCCAATGATATGACATCAGACATCTCTATTCCGATTCCGATCTTGGGAACAGAACCATTTGTTGGCTTGTTGGGGGCCTGACCCAGGTTCGGAGTTAGTTAGCCAGAAAAATCCCTGTACTACTAGCCCTTTCGGCAACAGCCCACAGAGCGTGGACTGAGGTCTCACCCGAAGCAGTATGGGGGGATGCTGGAACCAGGTTTCCGCACCCTTGAGATGTATGAGGGGTTGATTTAGTCCAACTGTGAATACTTTCACTCAAGTTACTTCACTCCCTTCCTTGGCCTGTGAGGCCTAAGTGACCTGGCTATATTTGCCTTCGAGTAGCCCTAACCAGGGGCTGTGGGGCTTTCTCACTACTAGAGTAGCGATCTACCCTATTTCCCCAAGTCACCCCGTAGATCTTACTTATCTTCTTTTAACAGTTAGTTATCTTCGCATAAACAAATACCTTATATTATATTCACTTACTGAGCACATTCATATAAAGTTCGTGTAGTAAATAAACAGTAAACACTCAATTCATACCCAATATACTTCAATGCTTAAAATAGGAAAAGATACATAGAAATATCGTAAAACTTCTCTTTATTAATGCTTCCAATGGTTATAGACTCAACCTACCATGCACACTCAGCTGCAGGGGTCCGCGCACTCAGCTGCAGACTACTAGGCCTCTACACACTCAGCTGCAGAGCCTTCTCCTACTATACAACCCGAATACTCTACACTATGACTCGATGCTTCATCGATTGATTTCCCTCTTTTATTTCTCTTATCTCTCTTTACACTTAGTGCCTCACTCTATTTATACAATCCCATGGTCCGCAGACCATGGGTAGATCTCTCAAACTGACACTACATTTACAAAACTAAGGGCGGAAAACCCTATGACTCTATTACAACTTCACGCTCCACACCCACAAATCGCTAAGTCTTTAAAATGGACTTAGTCAAAAATTGGGCTTTAAGCCCCAAAACTTTCCTTGGGGGGATCCCACACCCAACAGTCTCATATCGGGAACTTATTTTTCTTAATATGCCTATCATGCCAGGTTTTTTCTCTTACTTTTTGTACTTGCTAATGGAATATTTCTATAAAGCAATCTTCTTCCAAAACAATCAACTATGACATTCTTTCCTACATTATGTCAGGGTCTGCCATGTTTGTAAGAGCTGCAGTGCTTGGGCTAGGGACAATGTATTCCATGGGCATCATAGCTTCTTGCCCATAAACCAACCTAAAGGGTGTCTAACCTGTCAACTTCTTGCATGTAGTTCTATAAGCCCATAATATTGTTGGAATCCTAAGGTCCCAATCATCTCTGTTTACATTGCATACCTTAGTCAGTGCATTCTCCAAAATATTATTGAATTCTTCCACAGTTCCATTGGCCTGAGGGTGATAAGGAGTACTCTTTTGGTGATAAACTTGAAATTCCTCAGTCAATGCTTCAATAGTCTTGTTCAAGAAATGTGAACCTTGGTCACTCATCAAGATCTTTGGACACCCAAATCTAGACAGTATGTATTCAAAAATGAACTTCATAGTAGTCTCTGCACTACAATCTCTTACTGGTTGTGCTTCAACCCATCTTGTCAAATAATCAGTTGCAGTAATTATGTACCTCGCACCAGTTCTATTTCCAGGTGGATTAATAGGTCCAACAAAATCAATAGCCCATTTATCAAAATCCTGCAATGCAACCTATGGTACCAATGGCATCTCATCTCTTCTCAAAGGTTTTCCTGTTCTTTGGCACACATCACAAGCTGTGCAATACCCCTTTGCATCTCTATGTAGTGTAGGCCACCACAATCCTGCTCTCAAAATCTTCTGCACAATAACCTTTCCTACATAATGTCCACTAGCTGTGCCCTCATGATCCTATGTTATAATGTTTTTCCTTTCATGTTTAGGAACATACCTGCGCAGTATCTCATTTTGTCCCATCTTATATAAGTGTCCTTCTATCAATGAAAAATCAATTGCCTTCACCACCAATTCTTTCTTCTACTTCATAGTATATTCTGAGGGAGCCATTCATGTGTTCAAAAATTGAAGAATGTCCACAAAATGATCATCTACAACTCTAATTGCAAATATCTACGTATCAGGGAGATTATCTTCTATAGTGGTTGGTTCTTCACCTGTTTCCAATCTTGATAAATGGTCAGGTCCTGCATTTGGTCTTTCTAGCTTAACAATAATTTCAAAGTCATATTCTTCGAACAACAATAACCATATGAAAATATTCCCTCCTAAAACTGGCTTATTAACCAAATATTTTAATGCAGAATGATCTGTAAACATCTTGAAATGTGATCCCAGCAAATAATGTCTAAATTTCTGCAAGTCATATACCATTGTCAATCCTTCCCTTTCTGTAGTTATGTAATTCTTCTCTGCTTTAAATAGTTTCCTACTTGCAAAAGCTATAGGATGGTCAATTTCTCCTACACCAGGCTGTGCCAGTAACAAAATTACCCTGACTATTACTAGATTCTAGCTTCGGTAAACTTTCATATTGCGGAGTTACTTTAGGCTTTCCAGGGAGACTTTCTTCACTTTCAGATTCACTCAAAAGAGGGCTATAGTCAGCTTCTATGAAATTCTTTGGATCTTGGCTATGCGATCTCTTTCTAGCGTCTATTTTATATCTTTCTCCACTTCGTGTTGTTCTAGTCTCTTCTTATGATCTTCTCCCAATTACATAAGTAAAATAATAATCTGACTACATTCGTAAAATTCCTTCTTCACACAAGGGCATCTTAATCCAGAGTTTCAGAGATCTCAAGTACATACCTCATGGTCCTTTGAAAACATGTTGTTCTACTTCATTATACGACATAGTCGAATCTACCACGAACTCAGTAATGAATCCTCCCAAGATGATATCAATCTAGAAATCAACAACATCTAAAATTCTATTTTCAATGCCCTTGAGTCGTTGTATCAGTTCAGGGGTCCACTCCTTAGGTTCGTTTGCTTTAAAACAATATTGTATTTCAATCAACCTTTATATCCACTTGTACATCTCAACATGAAACGAACCAAAGAAAATTTTGTATTAATCTTCGAAAATATACTTCTGTAACCACCTTTCAGATGACAGATGAGGACTTCTATTCTCTTGATCTACAAATTCTTATTTCTTCTATTCTACCCAATCTTGAATTTCGTTCTTCAACCGATGCCACATCCACATATCCCTCAAAGATCCAGGTCCCAACTAAGGAACCATTTGTTGGCTTAGGTTGGGCTGACCCGGGTTTGAACCTTTACCACGCACCAAAAAAACCCTCAATCACTGGCCCTTTCGGCAACGACCTACAAGAAGATCATAGTCTCACTCAAAGTGACTATGGGAGGATGCAGAATGAGGGATGATGCGATGTGGGATTTTTATGTTTTCTTGTACTTAATATTCATAGATTACTTCACATTCATACATTACTTCACCACATTGCGTTCATTACTTAAACCATTTCATATACATCCATAAAAATTTAGTGAACTGAAATAAAGTGCAATTGTAACAAAATGCTACGCTACAACAGGTAATAAGAAAATAAACACATGAAGATGCAAATTTTACCATGGTTCATCCCAATGTGGAACTACATCCACAAGAATTATTGCTTATAATAGAGAATTTGTACAATAAACAATTCTTAGCCTGCACACTTAGCTGTAGGCAGTCAACGACTCAACTGCGGACTCAGGCCTTTGTGTACTCAGTTGTAGAGCCTCACCTTCCTCCCAAAGTACAGATCAACAATATACAACCATAACATAGATTTAGATCATACGATGATGATTTTCTTATTTATTATTCATCCCTTTATATACTATTACATCAAGGGATATATCATCGCAATACCATGGTCCATATACTATGGATTCCACTAATACAACTACTATGGTCTGAAAACCATTCATTATATACTAAATTACATTATTTTAACAAAAGACAGGGACTTTGACCCATTCTGAAGCCCATATACCACGTGGTATATCTACTGCACGGTCCACTTCACACTCTGCTCCCCAAAATGTTGAGTCTTCCTCAAAACCTAGGCCAAGTTGGGTTGTGCCCAACAGGCCCCCAACACTCCCAAATATATATAAGAAGCATCCACATGTACATGAAATTCCTTATTCCAATCAGGGAATACTAGTATAGGAGCAACTACCATATTTTCCTTCAATATGTAAAGGCTCTTTTGACATTTTCCATTCCATCGAAAAGTGACATCTTTCTTCAATAATTTTTCCATGGGCGAAGTAATCTTAGCATATCCCTTGATAAAATTTCAGCAGGGAAAATTTTAAGAACCCCCCCCCCCAAATTTATAAATATAATAATTGGGCGAATCTCCATGGTTTATAGGAAAAATGGAAGGCGATTTTATCAATAATATAATATGTATATATAATTTTCTGGCGAATCTCTCACCAGGCATGGCGAATATTTTACTCAATTATAAAATCTTGTAAGAACTTGGCAAGTCTTTCACTAAATAATAAAACTTTGTAAAGTCCTAGTGAATTTTAGCATTGTGAACTCTTAGAGAATTTTTTGAAGAAGTATAAAACCATATATGATAAGAACCACATGGTGGCAATATCACTATTTTTTTTCACATTTCCACGACATGGAACTTGTCTATAAAATTATAAAAAAACCAACCAAGTCCCTTATAATATGTAGGTAAGCTTATAACAGAGTCTGATACCTCTATTATGCTTGTCTTCATTCAAGTGTCATAGCTGCTATACTTAACACTGTGAATCACAACTCTCTCAGAACTCAACTCTATAGTGTACTTAAAACCTTTGGAAATTGAATCTGACAACTCTATAAAAAGGATTAGTGAAATAGAAGCTTTTGTGAATGAGCCCACTAACTATCACTGCTAAACAATCAATCTAGACTATGAAGTCTTCCATCTTGATCACAATCGTGCTCACGATCAAGGGAGTGCGATCACCTGGCCTGACATAATGGCCATCATAGCTTCCCTGCCAATACACAAGTATGTTCCTGTTTGCAGTTAGAAAAATTACCCAAATTACAATCTATTTACTCCAGCCTATGTTGGAAAGTTATAGAAGGATGACTAGTGCAATCAATCCATTCCTTTTAGCCCTGGATTTGTTTCAGTTTAAAACAGAAGTATACAAATATACTTGTCCAATGTCTACTGCTACTGAGCATTAGTTAATTCATAAGAAAGTATGTAAACACACAAACATAAATTCACACTCATGAATATCCCAACTTTCTATCAAGTTCTATGACTAGTGATGGAAATCACAATTATTTTCAAAATCCTGGAATCATGCCTAAGCATCCTCTATGAATGACCCAATGCCTTCCTGGTTAGTTGTCTACATTAAAGTTGCAACAAACAATATGACATTAGGCATGGCTTGAAAGTAACAAACCGCTGCAGAACTCAGGCATAGATGGCAAGTGCAGACCGCGTTTTCAAGATATCGGTTAGAAAATCCATAGCATATAATAGCACAAATTGAGAAACTCATAATGTCCTGTCTGTTGAATATTGTAGCCAATTTTCTCACAGATTATATTGCAGAGCATAAAACTGCTGATAAATTAACATAACACACAGGCTTCATATTCCTTGTATATGGCTTCATATTCTTTGTTTTTCTTCAAGTTTGTTGCTTTACAAGACTTAAATTATTCCTTCTGAATTTGTTTTACAAGACTTAAATTATTAAAGATAATAACAAATCTTCCCAACCATTCAAGATAAATCTGATTTAACTTGAATGCACATATTCTTTATTTCCATTATCTAAATGTTTTACTGTCATGAAAAATATATATTTCCATCTCAACATGAGCTAGCAAGAGTGCCTGTATGTAACATGATATAGTGGATGAAGGAGCCAACAATGAACCACAAAAGGAGCATATTGTTGCATCTGAAAAAGCTTATGGGGTAATGCTATTTCCTTGTAGTATTTAGTCATTTATTTCTAAATCTAGGGTATTGAATCTAGCAAAACATGATTTGAATTATAGCTGTTATCTTAGGATAAAATAGGGGCTACTTGTTACTTGAAGAGGATAGCATTTCTCTCTATCCGTATAAAAAAAATTCTACTCAAGATATCATTTTATGTTAATTGGATATTGACAGTTTGTATTTAGTTTATTTCAGCGTTTTATTCTAGTCATTCATATATAATCTCTTATGTTATTGGTCATACATATATTATTGTTAACCTATTACTATTTATGTAGTTCAATCATAATTATTCTTCAATATGTAAGAGGATGGCACATAGATATAGGCATCGAATCTTCTGTACATTCATTCTGAAAATCTTAATATAATTCTCCTATTCTCTCTCCTACTTTCTTTGTGAGGCCAGTGTATGTACATTTTTAGAATATATCTTCATCATCTCATCTCACCTATTTGAATCTTTGTTAAGTTGGCAAGTTCATATTCGGCAAATTGTGCTATGAATGTTTAATGCTTTCTTTGTTCAACACTTTTCATTGGAAACTAGACTTCTATTAATGTTGAAACATTATGCTGCCTCTCTATTTTTCTATTAAAATGTATGACTGAATTCTGAGACTGCCAAACCTCAAGCTTTGTTGCCAACAAAATGCCTCACTAGGCAGAGTAATTAACCCCTTAAACTACATGTTCCACAATCTAGGTAGACTAGGGTATGAGGGACTACAAAGCCCTTAACAAGAAAAGGAGGATACCTGCATGTTTACTGTTTGATCCAAACACTTTAACATAAAACAAAGGATATAAAAACTTCTGCATGCATTCCTTCAATGGACAGAGTTAACATGGCAGTGATTCAGGAAAAATTGGAAAAGGCGCTTTACACAGTTGAGTGCTAGTAAGGGTAGCTCTACTTGTCAGGAATATCAAGAACCAAGTAGCTCACTGTAAGAAAATGGTTAATGCTAAGGATGGTCCACCAACAGTGTTGTTCAACTAAATGAAGAGTTGAACTGTAGGCCGCTGCTTACAAGTTTGGAGGACCTTGGAAATGGTGTTCTTCCCAAGAGTTGAATCTCGAACAAGTGGCACCAGCCTACATGGTCCTTGACTTCAATCTGTGCATAATGTCTGGCACTTTGATCTACAGAAATGGCATAGAGGTGGTATATAATGTAATTGTGTCCTTCAGAACATAGATTGGTTGTCATCAATGTGCCACCGCAATGGCCAACTGGTCAGGAAGAATACACAGCCCCTCTTCTATTGCAGAAACCCTGTTACGGGTTAACAAGAAGAAAGAAAAAACCAAAAAAAGAAGATCAAAAATCCAACTTTAGCCTGAACAAAAATGTGGCCATGCAAAATAAAGAGGGCCTAGTGCAATACTTGCACCACTCTGAGAAATGAATTGGATCTTTTTAAAGGTAATTGCTGGTTTAGCCATTACCTTTAAAAACTAACCAAGGGAAAACATTTACAGAAGTTCTAATATTGTAAGCCTTACCATTTCCTTTTCATTTGTCAAGTTTAATTTCCACATTTTTTATTTCAATGAAACATTAAAGGCTGCAAACTTTGTGGTTATGATCCAACTGGTAGAATAAGGATGACTTTCTATGAAGCTCAAACCACTCACAGGACCCTTTAATACCACGGGGTCTACAAAACCACAAGACTGACATAATAGATTTCATGCTTCAAGAAAACAGAAATACTTCAAGCTTGACTTCCATTACATTTTTTTACACGCACTATATGGTCTACCCTGTCCTCTGAGATGGACAGAGGTTCTTTGTGAAGACACACCAAATACAACCGAGTGATTTATGGCACAATGATTAAATAATGATAAGCCAACAAAATATGTACTATTAAACATAAGATATGCTCACTCAAGGGAAAGATTACTAGCCGAGGATTTATACTCCAAACACCTAATTGGAAGTTGGTTTATGTGGCCTCAAACCAAATGCACTTGGACTCATATTTTTTCCTTGACTAACCAGGGGAATGCCCGAATGCTTTTCCCCTCTGTGAGGGCTATGTGTCTGTCTGATCTCACTTATACGGGGGCTATATATTTGTTTAGCTTCTGCAACTTGGGGACTTAATGCAGACTCAGATCCATGAATTGGTGTGCAATCACTCAAGCTAGTTATCCGTGGACTATATGTGTGTTTGACCTCACCGCGACTTCATGTAATCATCTCATCCAAAACTTCGCCATCATTTGCACCTGTTCCCATGCTTCCTAGTCCGAACCCCTGAATTCCAGCTTCCTGCAATCAATATATGTTACAGTTCAATTTATTATTGTTCATGTTGCAGGGCTTATGAAATAGAATTGAGTAATATTTTTAAAATTTGTTTGATATGTGTCTTGCACTCACTGTTATATTGCATGGCATTCCAGGGGCTTCTTCATACTCTGCTGCATCCAATTCTTGAAGATGTGCTCCTTTGAAAAACTTGGGAAGGATATACTGCCTCGCTGGGACTAACAAGTTACAACATGATTAGTAGTGGGAAGAGAACACCATCTATAGGCACCCATGTGATACCAAAACATGCCAACAAATAACATGTCTGGAAAATGGTGAAAGTGGCAATTGTCTTGAAAGGCACCGTTTCAAGAAATGTAGCATGATACTCCTAAAGTTCTCTGTAACCATCAGTTCAACATTGATCAGCTTTGAAAACTATATTACAAGCATTAAATTCAATCACATTATAGTTTGAATAAAGTTCATACTTGTATCTACGGCTTGGAGCAGTGAAAAGAAACAATAGCCTTTCCAAAAATTGATTTCCTGGCAAACTCTCTATGGCCATGAAGGCAAAGTAACCCCAAAGCACAGAAGTTGGGATCTTTCTAATGATGGGCATTACTGCAAGGCAGCCAACCACCATCAGAGATTGCAACAAATTACTCAATTGTTGTTCTTTCACCTCAACAAGAAGCAGGTCATCCACGTCCTTGTCAACATTAAAAATTGATTCATCAACTGGGGCATCCATATTCCCAGTACTTGCGGCCAACTGAATTGTGGACTCTTTCAATTCCTTAAGTGCCTGCATAAATGGTTGGGACATGACAAGACAAATAAATAAAGGGAGAGGAAAATTAGATAAAATGAAACACCCAAACTCAAAAATAAGACCATTACCAAGGCAGGTGGAGGCTGATAAACCATTGGGGTCTGCATTTGCTCATAGGCTTCTTGCATGTTTCTGTATAATTGCCCTAAGGTTGAATTTTTCTGCATACTTTTCCAGATTGTTGTCACTAACTTGCTAAGCACCAACTGTAACAAAAGTACTTGTAAGTTACTCGTCTATAAAATGTCTGAATTGTGTCTTTTCCCTGAGAAGCTGCAATTGATAATTCCAATATATTAGTACCTGATGTTTGAGGGTAGCTAAGCCTTTCATGTGCATTGGAGATTCAGGAATAACACCATTTGAAGGAGGTATGCCAACAATACCACATAAAATAGTCTATCACAATAAAAGGAAAATTTATGAATCCACTAGAGATTTTTTATGGAGGTGAAAACAAAGAATGAAGAGTTAGATCAAGATGTCTTCAGGAGAGCAAAAGCTCTTCCAGAATAGGGTAGCCAGTGATAGTTGAACCTAAACATGAACCCTGACAAAAATTACAACATAGTTCTAAATAATATATATTTACTGTGGTAATGGGCCTTGACACAATCTCTGCAATAATGGCCCTGCTTGATACAACATCATTTTTCAAGGGTTTTTTGTGAAGTTTCCTTTAAACTTTTCTATGCAAACTTCTTCCCTTTCTTCTTAGTGATTTCAGTGTAAGTGCTCGGTATACACTCTTTTAAGTGAATCTGTTCCAGCAATGTTCTTTCTGCAGTAACATTCCACCAAGAAAGTTAGCCACTTTATCAGTGGCATTCACACTGGTCACAAATGGCTGAAACATTTTTTTCAACCATTGGAACAGTGGCACTACGAACTTTAGGATCAATTCTATCATCAACTGCTCCAAATTGATCTTGCACATCCTGAATACGTATCGTATAAACAGTGATATACACAACCAATCATTTAAAATGCATACAGTCATTTCCTAGAATAGAGAATCCTTGTTCTGTTAGAGAATCCTAGTCCAAATCTTACAAGAACTAATCAAACTTCTAATTTGAGGACCAATATGATCTGCAATAGTAAAACTTATAATGTACTGCACATCTTCATTGTGCGCCAAAAGCTTTACTAATTCTTTAGCAACAGTGCAATTTGTCTTCTTACCCTCCACAAGTCTTAACAATCAATTCTTCAATTATATGTTTAGCACCCTTCACTTGAAGATAGGATAATTCTTCCCATCAAGCTTAACGTTGGGTAGAGGGATGCTTTAAAATTAAGATGAAGCTATCCTCCCCCTTGCTCAACAATTCTCTACAGATCTCAGAACAGAACCAAAGGTAATCTCAGGAACAGCGTACTATACTACTATGACAAAGAACTACAATTCTGAAAGAAACATCAGTTTGGTTAGGATCTTCAAACAGCTACCAAGGAATCAAGTAAATGCTGCTCTGCAATTCCAAGACTTCAAGTATCCAGATGCATTGCATTGCTCTATGGCACATCAATGCAATTAAAGGTAAGCCTTCTAATGGTAAGGCTTACAATATTAGGCAGAGTAATTAACCCCTTAAACTTCATGTTCCACAATCTGGGTAGACTAGGGTATGAGGGACTACAAAGCCCTTAACAAAAAAAAGGAGGATACCTGCATGTTTACTGTTAATGCCTCACTAGGCAGAGTAATTAACAAAATGCCTCACTAGACAGAGTAATTAACCCCTTAAACTACATGTTCCACAATCTGGGTAGACTAGGGTATGAGGGACTACAAAGCCCTTAACAAAAAAAGGAGGATACCTGCATGTTTACTGTTTGATCCAAACACTTTAACATAGAACAAAGGATATAAAAACTTCTGCATGCATTCCTTCAATGGACAGAGTTAACATGGCAGTGATTCAGGAAAAATTGGAAAAGGCGCTTTACACAGTTGAGTGCTAGTAAGGGTAGCTCTACTTGTCAGGAATATCAAGAACCAAGTAGCTCACTGTAAGAAAATGGTTAATGCTAAGGATGGTCCACCAACAGTGTTGTTCAACTAAATGAAGAGTTGAACTGTAGGCCGCTGCTTACAAGTTTGGAGGACCTTGGAAATGGTGTTCTTCCCAAGAGTTGAATCTCGAACAAGTGGCACCAGCCTACATGGTCCTTGACTTCAATCTGTGCATAATGTCTGGCACTTTGATCTACAGAAATGGCATAGAGGTGGTATATAATGTAATTGTGTCCTTCAGAACATAGATTGGTTGTCATCAATGTGCCACCGCAATGGCCAACTGGTCAGGAAGAATACACAACCCCTCTTCTATTGCAGAAACCCTGTTACGGGTTAACAAGAAGAAAGAAAAAACCAAAAAAAGAAGATCAAAAATCCAACTTTAGCCTGAACAAAAATGTGGCCATGCAAAATAAAGAGGGCCTAGTGCAATACTTGCACCACTCTGAGAAATGAATTGGATCTTTTTAAAGGTAATTGCTGGTTTAGCCATTACCTTTAAAAACTAACCAAGGGAAAACATTTACAGAAGTTCTAATATTGTAAGCCTTACCCTTTCATTTCTATGCAATTAATTAACCTTGAGCATGGAACATAATTCTTCTTAATCTCCATGATATTCAAGAATCAAACTCCAATGGCAGCATTGGCTTCAACACGTCTTCCTTTTATCCCTTCAAAGCTGCCATGGGTCATGATGGCTTGATCAATGATCGCATGCTCTTAAGACCATACACACCCTAATACCAATTGAAAGAAATAAATAATGATCTAGAAACGAGAAGAAGAAAGAAAGTGGTGTAAAAGGCCCAAAATCAAATCGAGCAAGTGCCCTTGATTATATAGGATATTAATCATAACCACCTTATAATAGTCAACCCTAACATGTGACCAAGTTCATAATACATAGGATAAAAACTGTATTACAAGATACACATGAAGATGTTCAAGGACTTAAGATTAGGAGTCATGACTAAGCCAAAAGGTTGACATTTATAGGCTTCCATCCTCCCAAACTAAGGCTTGGTCCCTTTTAGGGTTTAGAGAGGGTAAGTTATAGTTTATTTGATTCACCTCCCAATTTGGGGAATCTCCCTAAGGCTTTCCTAGACACTTTAGGACCTCTTTGACCCTAGCACTCTCTCTAGAGAGCTCTCCAAACCCTAGTTGCTCCTATTCTAGAGTGATAATGATGTTCTAATATGATCTTTCTTTGGCTCACAAGTACAAATTTGCCTTGGGACCTCTTTCTCCAATGCATAGATCCACTTGCCACTTCCCATCTCCTCATTTCCTTATAGTATGCATTTGTTGTTAGGGTCTTGGACCATGTCAACCACACCACATGGTATCTCCTCATGCAAAGGGCTTTCCTTCAAATATGTAGCCTCAAACAAAGTGTCCTTGCCCCAAATATATCAAAGGTGAAACACACCTCCAAATATGCATAATATGCCTTGAATAATACATAAAAACCTCATAAAGGAGCTTTA
This sequence comes from Pinus tabuliformis, assembly GCA_031772625.1. Taxonomy (NCBI): domain Eukaryota; kingdom Viridiplantae; phylum Streptophyta; class Pinopsida; order Pinales; family Pinaceae; genus Pinus; species Pinus tabuliformis. The sequence goes on along the minus strand of CM062805.1, from coordinate 94,251,316 downwards.
ACATCCTTTAATGTAGAATGTGTCTCGAGCAAAGTGCCCTTGCCCCAGATATCTAAAAATTGAAAGACACCTCCAAATATGTGGAATATGCCACAAATAATATGTAACACCCTGTAAAGGTGATTTAGAATACTTTAATAGCCTTCATGCAGAAGACATCCCTATTCAAAGGGGTGGTTACCAAAATGTTCCTCTTTTCACCCTTGAAGTAGAACATTTCTCATCAAGTGTCATCCTTTTAACCATACGAGAGCTTCTACCACCACATGGCATCATTCAAGTAAGGGTTTTCATCCTCTAGCCTCTTTCCTTTCCACCTATCATGCTCTAGGCATCGTCCTAGATAGGGTGTGTTACTCTCCCTACCATTTTTCATACTTTGGACCTCCAATGTGCAAGGGGATTCCTCCTTTTGGTTGTTTATGACCCCCCTTACCATAAATCATGTTCTAGGCTCCTAATGTGATAGGAGGCTCCTATTCTAGGGCTCCCTTCCTCATATTATTCACCAATGGGATCCAGAGCCTTAGCTTCAACATAGGAACAAGGCTCTCCCTCAGTGATGCAACAAAAGGTAATGTAATCATAACCCTAGTTCAAATATGTGTCAAGTGTGCCCAAGTGAAACTTCATGGTGAGATGTAATTTCAAAAAAACCCAAGAGTCTCTTGCATCCTACAACTACCCCTGAACTCCATGAGTCTTCTCCTGTGCTCAGTGTGAAAGAAAAACCCATGAAAAATCTACATGACCCATACATTTTCAAAGGCAACAAACTATATCAGAGTGTAGAGAGATGCTATTATAAAACAATATCACCCCTAAATGGCAATACAATGTCACAAACTAGTGAAGGTGGAATCCAACAAGATTTTGGTGAAAATATCTACAAGTTGATCAATTGAAGGAACAAAATATCTACAAACTTCCTCCTGTATCTTTCCAAAACAGATCTCTGTCAAATATAAAATATCTCAAAGATTTCAGCTAAACAAACCTTGCTTTGGATTTTGTTAGATCAGCGAGAGCTTTGTGATGTTGTAAAACAAATACCACATCTTTGTGATGTTGTGATTTTGTTACATTCATGCATGCCCTCCCCTCGATGGGTAACTGTGCCTTCCTAATTGAAGACAATACATTCATACATGTGCTTCATCCAGTGATCCTACTAAACTATTGCGCCTCCATTAGAGGATCTCTTATGTGCCCTCTACTAAAGATCGACTTTCCTCTGTACAAGCTAGAATGAATTTGTTGAAGGATGATGTTGTTGTCGAAGGAGAACAACTACTGAGAAATAGGTAAAATCTAAGACTACCTCCACTCTTGTATCAAATAAAAGTAAAATTGTTGTCAAATTAAGCAATATTGTTAAGCAATTTTCTCTTTGTATATTCAGCAAGCCAAAAATGAAAAATATTATATCATATGTGGGTACATGGAGCAGTTAGAAATCAGTCTATTGTCGTAGACTGAAATGGAGTACAACCCTTTTACAAGGCCTATGGTACCAAGTGCAACATCTAATCTTCTTCTGGAAAAAAACTAAAAGAGCTTTATTTCACTTTGAATTTCAAATGCTTGTTAAATGATCAAGTGGTAGTTGCAAAGAACAACTCAAACTGGGTGATATCAAAACAAAATAATTTAGTATTTCCAAGACAAAATAACATTACTGATGTATCTTTGGATTCCATGAAAACAAAGCAATTTGATGTATTGAAATGATATTAGGAGATTAGTAAAGAGGATCAAATTAAGTGATGTTATGGCCATACCATTGTATCCATTTACACTTCGAGCGAAGAGACTCAGCAACACCAAGAACATTGAGTGCCCTCCAAGAAAATGTAGTCCTTGTGGTTTGTAGAGAGTCTTCACACTCTAACATCGGGCTCTTCAAACCATCTCTGCACAAGGTCATTACAAATGTAAAAAATCAACAAGACACAAATTTGGTAGTAAATATGACCAAAAGAAGAACTAGTGCAAACAATTTTCACAATCCTGTTTTTGAAACCAACATTATAATCTCCTTAGCATTATGATCAGCTGTCAGTGTTCTTCCCAAGTCAGCAAACTCAGCTCCGCCTTGAAAAAGTGTAATTGCATAAAAGGAATGTCGGTCTCATGCCAATAGGTCTCCTACGATGAATGCGCAGGAACCTAGTACATAGACCATTTTTCTCTTCGCTTAGCTACCTAGGGCTTATTTCCCTTTCCAAATATCAATAATTCTTTTCCAAGAAAACATAAAATAAGAATAATATTTTACTATATTCTAAAAGGTGAAGATGTTGAAATCATGCCACAAAGTGAAAGGAAATCAAATATCTTTCCTCAAACCACCAAATATATAAAGAAAACAACAATAATTATAAAAATAAAACTAGATCTGTCGATCTATGCATGAAATGAGTCAAGCGACTAAAAAAATATGACCAAAATAAACCAAAAATTTCAAACTTGACAAAATCCTCTAAACAAGCAGCAAACAAACTGCTAAAATTTTCTAAGATATTAGAGCTAGACATCAACGCAATTTCATGTACTTGAATAAGCCCATTGTTGCTTAGCGTTAGACTTCTTAAATTAGTTATTTATCATTTAATACTAGGACACTGTCTATGTGAAAAGAAATAGGTCCCAGCTTCATCAAATCTGACTTCATTTCAAATCAAAGATCAAATCCAAAGGACACTAACTCGTTACTCTTGGATGGTACTAATGTTAAATACACAAAATAAAAAAAAATAAAGATATGATAAAAAAGTAGACCTGCAAGATTATATTGGTCGAGTGTGACAGGGACACAAATAACTGAGACTAGAGAGATTTATAGAAGGCAGTAGTTACTATTGTGTGATTAGTGGTATGGTGGAGAGACCTACCAAGAAGGGACGTTGGTCTCGGAAAAGTATAGTAGGGAGATCCATAGAGCATTTATGTAAAAGGAAGATGAGAAGTGTCGTCTTCAAGTTGGTTTATGTTATGGTAGAATTTTGTTGGTGATAAGTGGTAACAAAACACTTACATCAATAGGTAAAAAGTAAATTCGGGGCATGAGTTGGACTGACTCATGTTATCTCATCCCTTAATGGTCCTAAGGACATGTGGGGACCCGAACAACTTAGTACCTAAAAGACTTGAAAACATGGCTGACAAATCACTGACAAGAAATGGCTAGCAAATGACTTGAAAATCTTGTTAAATTTGTTATTTATCATTTAATAATAGTCAGACACTATCTATGTGAAAAGAAATAGGTCCCAACCTCACCAAATCCAGCTTTATTTCCTGTCACAGATAAGAAACAAACAATGTAATGATTAAATATGAAACATCAATCTTAAAATAACACACATCAAAATAATGTTGCTGCAATGTTACAATGAAAAATACAAATATAGAACCTATTTTTACCTGAAGTTGACATATAGTAATTTTGCATGATCAATGGAACATGTATACCAAAATAAGAGTCCTAGGGTATTTCAATTTCCCAGTTCTCATCTTGGTCCTCATTTTCTAAATTGTGAACATGATCTTCTCTAAATGAACTGTCATTATGAGCCTCCAAAACATTATGTTCTATATCAAGTTCATTAGATAGATTTATTATATTGTTTTCTCCCCTTCTATCACAATCTGATCGCCAAAGAGTTAGCGCTCTTTCATATGGAAAATTGTCAATGTCATACTTTGTTACATATAATCTTAAACATGTATCCACATGTTTATCAAGCTTGTTCCTCAACTTTGACTTCAAGAATGATAATGCACTAAACATTCTCTCATCCTCCACTGATCCCAAAATCATGGTTTGACACAAATCTGCTAATTTGAAATATTCTGATATGTTTTCTTGCAGGTATTGGCTAACACTTAAAGTAGTCCATAATCTTGTTATAGCACCATTTTCATTAGGATTCTCCAAAAAAGGATATTGCTTCCACATTGTTTCAGCAAAGCGTCCACCTTGTTGATACAATTTTGATGAATCTAAAATACCTTCAATTTGTTCTCCATGTATCCAGACTTTCTTGCAAAAATGGTCTACTAAACATTTTAATCTTTTTTGAAAATCAGCTTTTAAAGTTCTTCGACATTGACAATTGTTCCAATATTGAGGGTATACCACACACATGGCCTCCAACAATTCATCTCGAGGAAATCGTTCTCTTATCTCTAATGATAGTGATCTTGCAATTTCTATCAAATTTTGTCTCACTGAAATCACAATATTATCAAATTGGTCTCTTGACACGGGGCAATCTTTGGTGATTCGTCCTGTCTTACTAATATAATGAAAGGGAACCATATACCCACGCACTACGATACATAGTATCCCTTTTTCATCAAAGGTCAAAAATTTTTCAGTATTTTCTATATTGATGATCTCAGTCCAACTTTTAAACTCTGGACCAGTAAAAGAGTCTGGCATCATATACAAATTATCCAATGCAAGACATGCTGACTTTCTTGCATTTGTGTATTCCGCAATATACATTGTGCAATTCTGAGACATTTTCACGAGGACATTCATTTCATGTAGCATAGGAAGAATTCCAGCCAATGTCAATAATGTCTCTATATTAGTTAGTTGAGAAAGAAGATCTTGAGCTTTGTCTACATTATAGCGATTTTCATACATCAATCCTACCAAAGATTTGAACTCACTAAATAGTCTTTGAGCTGGTCCATTTAATGAGATCCATCTTGTATCAACATCTTTCAGTAGTTTTTTTCCATCCGTAATACCATCTGCAAATTGTTGAAACTCTAAATATCGTTTGGGACTACGAGAAAAGTATGCATGAGTCTCACGTACAAGATCTTCAACTTTTGAAACTGATGGAAACTTGCTTACTATTTTAAATGCAAGATTCATCCTATGAGCCATACAATGAATATTAAGCATATATGGTGAAGCTGATAGTTGTAGCCTAACACAAAGGCCATTCCTTTGTCCTTGCATTACCGCTGCTCCATCTGCTCCAACACATACCAACTTTTTTGCAATCATTAATTCATCCATACCACTTTCCTTCAATCCATTAAGAACAAGTTCATAAATATTTTCAGCTGTAGAAGTCTCTCTCATCTTATTAATCCCAAGTAGATAGGAATGTCTAATATGGTCATTAACCATATAAATGCTCATGCAAATCCATGAAGTATTATCTATAGCTGTAACCTCATCTAAAGACAATGCCAAAAACCTAGCATTTGCAATCTTCTCTTTTAAATCATCCTTTTCTACTTGAGCTAGATATCCTGCCCATCCCCAACCACTAGTTACAGACCAATGAGAAGATGGAAAGTTTGGCGCTTGAAGAAAAGATAGTAATTTCATGTCATCTGGATAATCTGTCATAGGACGACCTTTAGATAAGATGTGAAATACAGTGCTCAATTGTATCGTCTTGGATAACAAATTTCTTTCCATCGTCTTTTCAAATAGAGATATGATGGTTCCTCCGTCCGCCTCAAGTTTCCTCTTACATAATAAATATTTTTTATATTCTTCTGCATATTCAACATGTCGACATTCCTCGGAAGATTTCCATCTAACAATAGATTTCTCTTTACCATTTACAATTTTCTTTTCATACACCTTTCCTGCATGCTTTTGTACCGTATCTAGCTTCATCTGAAATTTCACTTCCTTTTGAGTTTTCCAACTACACACAATACATCTAACTTGTCGGAAAAGCTCTTTCTCATTTGTAGGAGGTATTTCTTCAATAAATGGAAAACTTGAGACCTAATTTTCTTGGAATCGTCTTCCTATGGCCCACTGGCCTCTTTTCCTTTTCCGCGAATGGATTGTGTCACTTTCCAAGGAAAAATCTTTAACATTTTCATCACCAATTTCTGTTGAAACTGCATTTATCTCACCCTGACCACTTGAGGAACCTATTTCTTCATCCATCGTATGGATATCAAATGCATTTCCACAAGAGTTAACCTCTCTCTCAGTAACAGATTGTTCAAAGGAGCTTGAATCATGAAGAGAATGTGTATTTTTGGATGGAGCCTTTTGAAAGTATGATAATACATCTGTTTGCCTTAATGGTTTCTTCCCATGATTATCTTTTGACATCTCACTAAATATTCCACAAGTAAAATTTCCAATCGATCTGCAAACCTGCATCAACAGTTTTCAAGCGTTGAGATATGCTTCATATAAATTCACTTGTTCATAGAAAATAGAATTATACTTTGCAAAATAATTTTTGAGTCAACATTGAAAGAACATATATCAGAAATTGAATTTTGAGGCAAAATGGAATTTCACAAAAATTATTTAACAATGATAATGGGAAACTATTAAATTTTAAGACATAAAATATAATAATTCATTTGTATAACATTGAAACAACATCACTTTCTTTGAATTATTCCTAATTTCCTACAGAAGTTGGTTGACAGGATTCAGGACCTGGTCCCCTCCTCCCAAGCCAGCTTACAGTATGTCTACCATGCCCAAAACTCAAAAGCTAATGCTAAGCCAAATGAAAGGGTATTGCTACCTGAGGAAGAAATTTGAACAACCAGAAATCTAAGTATGGAAAGGGTAGAGCCTCCATCCCTTAGCATGTGAAAAATAAATGGTTAAAATATAATAAGATGGAAAGCTTAATTTGGAAGTCTTGACAGGGTCAAGGAAAGCCACTATTACTTCCACATCAAGAGGTTTGTTTAGAGAAAAGCTCATCTACTGAAAGTCAGGGCTTCTTTCTGACCAATCACTAGCCTTAGGAAGATGAGACTTCAAGAGAAACAATCAAGTCTGAAGATATAGGAGTTGATGAATGCCATTGCTCAGTTGGCTTGGCATTCTTTGTTTTATAAATCAAACAGTGTAAGCGGAACTATTTTGAGGAGTGCAGAAGGTTTAAGCATGTCTAGTTCCAGTTTTTCCATTTTGCAGCATTCTCAGAAATTTTATAGCCTGGAGTATCAAAGAAAGTTATCTCAGGAATGTTCTCAACTATGATCAAAAGTCTAAAGACCTACTTGTTTTTACTGACATCTAAGTGACAGCAATTTTCTCATGTAATTCTTCTTAAAGCCGAATTTTTCAAGGGGTTGTGCTCCAAGTGGGCTATTAGAGCCTGCCAACCCACAACTTCAATGACCAAAATATTCTAGGCAATACAGTTAGTACAGAAGAAATATATTTTATAGATATAGTATCATCGTTCAATACCTGCCAACAAAAAAATTTAAGCCTGACCAACTTGTAGGATGCTGCAAGTCAAGACTCAGATTGAAAGGTTGTCCTGCCTTTATTACAAAGTTCTATCTAATTTTGTAGCATAAGATATAAGGCTGAGAAACAATGTAGATAAGGCAAGATAATTTTATTTAAGTCTAAATAAAGCCTGACAGATAGGTAAATGGGACTACAAAGTACAACTAGTGATGCTAATATGTAGGGGAACCCTTATATGGTCTGGTTAAGAATTTAGAAAAATATTCAAATTCTACCCGGACTGTGGTAGGTATCCTAGGTTTATATCCTCAGTTAAATTTCAATATCTTTTTTCTAAACACAACTTAGTTTTGACTTAGTCTTTGATTTTCCATATGCTTCTCTACCAGCATACTGGCTCCCCTTGTGTTTTCTCTGTGAGCACTGCTTTGTAACCAAGCTTTGCTGTGTAGCCGACTGAATCAAGGTTGTTAGACAAATTTAATTCATCCTCCTTATCTCTAATTTTGATTGTACTTAGTTTCAATATGTTAAGTTGTTAACATAGCCAACTCGATTGTCAAACGAATATCCTTCCAAACCTGTTGACCTTGCTGATATCTAGTGCTGTTTCTGCATGGTGGTCAAATTTGGATCCACAATATCAACTTGATTGTGTGCCATTGTTATGCAGGGTCTCAATAGTTTCTTCATTAATCTCCTGGAGCCTTTTAAACCTCACCTAGGGATCTTCACCTATTCTCACTTTCTCTCCATTTCCTATTCTCCACATTGTACTTAGTTGTAATATATAGACTGTTGTATAGACACTCTATATAAGAGTGCAATTTGTCTTATAGCTTTACTAATTCTTTAGCAACAGTGCAATTTGTCTTTTTACCCTCCACAAGTCTTAACAATCAATTCTTCAATTATATGTTTAGCACCCTTCACTTGAAGATAGGATAATTCTTCCCATCAAGCTTAACGTTGGGTAGAGGGATGCTTTAAGATGAAGCTATCCTCCCCCTTGCTCGACAATTCTCTACAGATCTCAGAACAGAACCAAAGGTAATCTCAGGAACAGCGTACTATACTACTATGACAAAGAACCACAATTCTGAAAGAAACATCAGTTTGGTTAGGATCTTCAAACAGCTACCAAGGAATCAAGCAAATGCTGCTCTGCAATTCCAAGACTTCAAGTATCCAGATGCATTGCATTGCTCTATGGCACATCAATGCAATTAATTAAGCATAGAAATAACATCTCTATGTAGCGGCACTTAAAATATTACAAAAGGTGATCATTCACTGAGGTACATTCCAAAAAATATATAATTATTGTTGCCACATCATCCAGATTTAGAATAATAATCTATTGGAATGGACACATTGATAAAAATTCCATTGTTGAGTTTGGGTTTGAGTTATTTCTTCCTCTAACTGCTCTCCAAAGCTACTGAAGTCACCCTTCAATGACATACAACTCACAAGGTTCTCAAAGGCAGAAAAATCAAAAGCGTATAACAGTTAATATGTCCTTTACTGCTCCATTTTCAGGTGAAAGATTCTCAGTAATATAAATAGATCTTCCAATAGTCAACATGTAACAACAACCAAGAAAATATAGGAATCCACCAATAAACTATAATGCAAGGTCTTTTTTCTCTTTTCGAAAGGTTTCCATGAAAAACTTGTTCAAATTCATTTGTAGAGTAAGCACATAAAACGTTATTGTAATTAACCTTGAGCATGGAACATAATTCTTCTTAATCTCCATGATATTCAAGAATCAAACTCCAATGGCAGCATTGGCTTCAACACGTCTTCCTTTTATCCCTTCAAAGCTGCCATGGGTCATGATGGCTTGATCAATGATCACATGCTCTTAAGACCAACCGTCTATACATAATTAGACTACAGTCTATACAACAGTCTATACAGACACTGTGTTCAATCCAGATTTTGATTACAAACACCATTGAGGCCATACGGTATCTCCAATTTTTCACATCATTGAGGTCATCAGTATCTCCAGTTTCAAACAGCATTCAGGCCACATTTGCTTCAAAGTGCTTACAAGTATTGTCAAACGGCAGTACATTCTAAATTTACTCATATTACACTTGAGAACTAGAACACATACCGCTTGAGAAGAGAGCTGCTGCCGCTTCAAGTACCTTAAGTGTAATATGAGTAAAGTTAGGCCTAAGCACCTTTATTATTGAGATTGAGTGCTTTCAAATACCAGGAGACAGGTGTGTGTGTTGACTTCAAGTTTGGCCTGGGAGAATTATTACACACTTTAAGCAGATTCTGTGAGGTTTCAAGGCACAGTGGGAACAAATCTTCAACTAAGGAGGTTGAGAACTGTCTAGTGACCTAGAACAACTAAGTGGGTTATGCGAAGATATTTATTAAGGGTGGTTGTGTTGAAGGTAGTAGGGAGGTTTAGAACGCAAGACAGGGGCGAGTATAGTCACTGTGAGAAAGAACTTGTGGAAAATCTGGGAAAATCAAGATTGTTTGTTATGTCAAAGGTCAAAGGAATAGAGCAATTGACTAGTGGGTCATAACGTAAGGTTCCACAGTTAAGGCTGCTAGAAAAAGGGACCGGAAGAGCCAAAAATGGGAAGGTGAATGAATGAGATGGACTACGTTGAATGATGGAAATATGAGAGTAGCCAAAAGGTATGCATTAAGTGGTACTAGAGCAATATTGATGCTCTTGGGGATTGACAAGTGATTGAGGAGGTTTCTGCAGTGAACCAAAAAGATTTATAAGATTGCTCGTGAAGAAGAGACATCAAAGTTGAGACAAAGAAACCAAGAAAATTTTGGGCAAGAGGAACCTAAGAAAAAAAATGAGGAGAGAAAGAGATTGAGAACGGAATACAGGATTGGAGCATATTAAAGAAGTACCAACCAAGTGTAGAGCTAGGAAGAACTGAGATATTGAGACCTCAGAGGTTAAGGAACTAGTAGGTAACTGGTTTGTATTTTTTTTTAAATGTATACAAGGAGTTAATCCTTACAGTGGTAATAGTAGAAGGAGTGGTAACAGAGGACCAATAAAGTTCTTAAAGTGTATGGCAAGAAACTTACGACAAATAGGCTACAAAACAAAACATAGAAGGTTTCTAACTGAGGTCCTCAAAGAGAAGAGAACAAGTGGAGTTCTCAAAAGGTGAGAAAAGTGTAGAAGCCATAGAAGACCAGAGCATGCTCAAGTGGGTTCCAGAGGAGGGAACCAGAGGAATACCAAAAGCCTAGGTTGAGGTGAAGTGGGTGAGATATTGGGTAACAAGTGATGGAGAAGAATTGTTAAAGGGGCTTGAGTGTAGCTCACAATGAGCAAGAGAAAGCTCACAAGAAAGGAGGAAAGAAGATGGCTACTGATGGACATAATTCAAAGAGAGGCCATAACAAAAGGGAGAAGCATGCCAAGGAAAATGGCATGAGTAAAGAAGAAATTGAAAAGGAGATTTATGAGTTGAAGGAGAGATTCAACATAGTCAAAATGAGGCTTGAAAGAGAATACCAAAGGTAGAGATGGGACCTAAGGAAGAAGGCCAAATTACTTGTCAGAAAAAAGATTTTAAGAGGAAGCCCCCTAAAGCTAGAAAGCTAGGGAGGAAGATGAAGCACCTATTGAGCCTAAAGTTGAATTAGTTCACTATTTTGAACCAGAGCAGGGAATAGTCCTTGATGATGAGGAAGATGTTGAAGAGAGACTATCAGAGAGTCTCATGGACTACATAAAGAGTTCAAATCAACATATGGATTTGTTGATAGAAGATATGGTGGAAAAAGCATCATAACAGTAGAGGGAGCTACACAAAGAGGATGTCGATGAGACAATAAATGAAAGTCTCATGGGAGGTTAGCTAGAAGTGCTCGTAACACTAACATATATACCATATGGGGCTAAAGAGCTTGGTGATTATGATACTGATGCTATGTGTATAGATGCAGATGATAAGGATTTTCAAGAGGGACAATCATTCATAGTTGTCATAAGAATAGAAGAAAGAGAAGGAGTACCTTCCTAAAGCATGGAAGGAAGACAAAATTTGATGTTGGAGGCATCCGAAGAGGCCAGGTAACCTTTTATTTTTAAAATTGGTGAATTTTACGTGAATGCATGCTTTGCATGTGAGGAGAATGGACAACTGGTCCAAAAGGAGAACGAGAGCACTAAAGAACTGAGTACAACGGCAGGCAAATGTTACTAGATAGGAGGTGGTTCAAGTAGACACGCCACCTTATGTTCCAGCCATTCTCTATTTAGCTCTACTAGCTTTCTTATACCTATACCAGGAACCCGAGCCCACTAGGAAGCCTTTCGCTCTTTTAGATCGTGTAATGCAATCTCAGATCTTCACTTCCTATGCCCTGAAACCAACCCTATATCTGTGTCCTGGCACTTCATAGAAGAAGCATTAAGGAAAGGCTATCCCGGCTGGGTGCTGCTGGTTTGAAAGAGCAAACCTACATCAACTCTAAAATCATCACTTACATCTGATCAGACCATCTCATTGACTAGAGAGATTGAATCCACTAGACTACCATCGATAAACAATCAACAGAACATCAACTAGCTATCACATAAAAGAAACCAAAAGACACTTACCGCTCCCACCGGCCGGCTGATGGAAATGGACTGACTACCGGAGATATTCGTGTTATTTCGTCTACACTGGTTTGTACACGAATGCGTGGGTTATACCGAGTACTTGGTGAATTATAAACCGCTGCAAATAAGAAACAAGTTCCATGAGTATAAAATCAACAAATACAAATGAATATTACATTTTTTATCATCACCCAACGAACAAGAACCAAACAAAACTCAAGTCTAAGGGAAGGTTTATCAACTTGATGTCGAAAGAAGTACCATGAACAGGTATACCCCATCTTTCGGAAAGCAATTGCAATCCCTGAGAAAAGAAATCATGAGCCGTTCAAATCCAAGAAACAATAGATACCGAAACCAGAGAAGAATAAGCGGATTGAAATCTGAAAATGCAAGAATATCCCACCGAAACTGCTGCTGCTAGATTTGTGAACTAGGATGAAAAAACCTATTTCAAAACCATTTTTATACAGGGACCCAGGGAGCCATATACACCAAAACAGCGGGCTGAATACGTCAAAACAGGGAGCTGCCCTCGCTCCGCCCTCCATTTCAAAATAAATCTAACATCCCATGACCAAATCGACCCTCATCCCATGACCAAATCGACCCTCACAAACCACTCCCTGGACCAAATCGACCCTCACAAACCACTCCCAGACCAGAAAACCCAAACTGTAAATCAAAATGGGGGCGATTTTGATCAAATACGATTCCGCAAATATCAAAATGGGGCTATTTTGATCAAATACGATTCGGTTAGTTTATCCGCCCTGGGCTAAAATAAAAAAATAAATTAATTTTTAAATAAAATATGGGCTAATTATATAAAAAAAAATTATTATTTTAATTAAAAATTCTCCCCATTAAAATATTAAAAGCCTTAAATTTCGCCTTTGGGCTATTATTCGCCCCTAAAATTAACCTTGCCTTGACCTTCCTAAGAGTTGGCATAGCTACCAGGACTCGGTGAATGGAAGGGAGAAACTGCCAAATTAGGAACGACTATGGTGGGATTTGATGCAGGAGGAGATTAGACGGAGCACCAGAGACGGTTCTTCATCCATGCAGGATGAGGAGAACTGTGCCTTAGCGAGTAAGGCGAAGAAGGGGAAGGAGAAGGTTTCTCTTTTCGAATCTTGTTCTTCCAGTGATGGGAAGAAAGTTGACAAGTCGAAGGTGCGATGCTTTCGTTGTCATGAGATTGGTTCATGGGTCAGGAACCTGTATGCTCTTGAGGTTCAAGATGCATGCAAAGCCTTGAGCAGCAAGGCAACTGATGGAGACTTGGTGGTTGAGAGGGAGCGTATATTACCTCTCAACATGCAGAGCCAGAAGAAGTCTCAGACGATTGTGGAGGAGCCACGATTGGTGCAGCAGCTTCAGGAGGTTGTGGAGGAGCCACAACAAGGGAAGCTGAAAGGAGATCGAGTAGAGACATCTACTCATCCAGAGACCTCCAGTAGGGGGAAACTTCAAGCCAGGTGGGCTGAGGGATCGCATGCAGCCATACCTCCAGGTAGGAGGTGGGGTGATGTGGATTGATTGTCCCAAGGAGGAGGGGCAGGATCCTTGAGGTACCCAACCTCTTGGATGAGACCTTGCTACGGGAGCCCCGATGTGTAGTAGCAGGAACTGACTGATTGGGTAGAGACAGATGCGGATGGAGCGGCAGAGAGAGCGACAGTGCAGGGAATCCCAGGACAGCGCATAGCTAGCAGGTTGTAGCAATGCGAGAGGCACAAGTGTTTTGCACAGTGCTAGGTGGCACAGAGAGGTGTGCAATGGTGCGAGATGCATGGAGATGTTGCAGTAGCGCAGATGTCAGAGAGGGAGCACTTGTCAGCAGCAGGTAGAGCTTCAGCATCAGAGGGTGTTTCTATCCCAACAGGGAGGTCAGTTGGGAGGTGCAGTGTGGATGCAATGCTGGGAGATAGAACCAGCAGCAGCACGGATGCAGTCAGAGATCAAAGTGACAGAGGCTAGAGCAGTCAGATACTGAAGAGCACAGAGATGCAGAGTTTCAGTCGACAGAGGCAATAGCAGTCAGAGACTTTGATGACAGAGCAAGTGGACCGGCCAGATGTGTTGCATGGAGAACATTCCAGAGTTACAGGATCGGGTTTGAGAGGAAGCCTTTCTTGTTGAGAGGGAGTGTTGAAAAGTGTGCAACAAGAAATGCTTGTTGAGAGTGCAACAAGATGATGGAGCTTAGTGAAAAGAGTCGCCTTCACTAAGTGGGCCCGCAGGCTATTTTTGGCGCAAGTCTATTTTTAGACTATGTCTATTTTTAGACATATGGATCATGTCTATGTTTATGGATGATTGATCAAGTTGGGAAAAATAGATGGACTTCTATTTTTGATCAAAATGTGAATGATCACAGTGTGAGTGATCAAAGTCTATTTTTAGACTGGCTGTCAAAAATAGAAAAGTCAAATATTATTATCTCACAATAATATTTGGACTATAAACTTAATCTTATTCTCTTGGAGCACTTCAGTTTGAGCCACAGAAGTGGCACATGCAGCTGTCAGAAGGAAATACGCTTTTCTTATGAGTCATTTGAGTTGTTGCATGCATGACTTCAATTAGAACTCAAGTGAGTTGAGTTTAGTGGCCTGGAGGTGCAGTTGATGGAGTTGTATTCAGTTTAGCTTTGTTAAACTGGTTGTATTTAGTCTAACTGATCAATAGACTAGAGATGAGTTGGGTGAATTAGTTATTAATTAATTCACAAGTTATTAACTCATAATACAACTAATGAATACATCAGTTAACTCAGTTGCATGTCAGTGCATGTTCAGTTCAACAGGGACAAGTGGTAGAGAATCAGATTGCTATCAGTTGTGACTATAGTTGTGCATCAGATCTTGCACAATCAAAGGATTGAGTATGCCAATGAGTTTTCTCACGTATTTGGCCCACATTTTAGCCTTTGCTCACATCCACAAAGAGTGAGTGACTATTTTGCAGGTGAAAATCGAGTTTGGGAAGCTATTCTCATCAGTTCTTAGCAGGTATTGAGCTGGAGAGGTAGGCAAGCAGTGGGATAGATTTGGAGATCAGATCTGAGCTGTATTGTATGTAACAGGTGGAGCTGGTATTGGATTGCTTGTGATAAGCATTGTACTTTGTAATGTTACATGATTCAATCAATATAATATACAGATAGTTGGGGTTTTTAGCGAGATGCTTTCCCCGGGATACATAATGTGTTAATGAGTTTGATTGATGCTTCTATGTGTGCCTGTGAATGTTTCTGCTTCTGTAAATTGATGATCAACGTAGAGGAGATTATGTATTATACATGTTCCGCTTATAATTGTATGATCAGGATAATCTCTGTGAATATGTGTTAAATTATTCAAAGTTTCTACACCTATCATCGAATGCAAAGAAATTTCCATTGAGGCATGCAAGCTCCAAGGTACTAGAAGGGAGTTTCTAGATCATCTTCTTGGATAATGAGCTGAAGTTGACAGAAAGTGATCCGTAGAAGGAGGGCCATAATGTGTCCCACATCATCGACACAAAACAAGGAATGTAGTAGAGTAGGTAATTTTGATTTGGGACTGTGGCAGAAAAGTTAGACAGTGTATAAGCCATAAAAAACTATAGATGGGACTTCTCTTGAACATATCGGTGACACGACTCCAGAGTTTGGCAACATTTGACTCAACATAGGATCAAAGGTCATGATGAAAATGTAGTATAATCAAATGAGAAGAAAAATGGATTTCCCAAACCTAGGAAGGCAAGTGATGAAGGATAACCCAAACCTGACACGAGCAATAGGTAAGTGTCATGTTTAAGAGCGACATGTTGCCTTTACATAAAATACAAAAGATGTTCACTTTCATCCCCCCCCACCCCCCCACTCTTTCTAGTGAGTACCCCATTATTTTTAATCGAAAGTTTGAAAGGGATAACATATGCTTGTCATATAAGTTCATCGTTTGGATGAATCCATCCTAGTAAGTTTAACAAGTCCTAGGAAGGAGAAACTCGGCCTTGTCATGGAAATAAATCTTGCGTTGTTTAGGTTTTATGAGTCTGACAGAGGAGTAACTTGACATATTTTTCATGTTTAGAGAGTTTGAAAAAGAGGTGAAAAAAAACTCCAAAGGTCCCTTTTCATAGATCGTCTCTTGAACTCGAAAAGGTAGAAAACAATATCCAAGAGAACTTCTTAGCCATGTTCGACTAAGGTATTTCTTTTTTCATACAATAGTCTATCTCAGTTTGGAAAATGGTTAAAATTATATTGAGTAGACATCATTTCATTTACTTTAACGAGTTCAAAACGACAAGTAATCGACGATCTTCTCATGTTTAGAGATTCAGAAAAGAGCTTAAAGATGACTCCAAGGGGTCACTTTTTCATTTATTTTTTACGAGTTTGAAGAAGTGATAAATAAAACTCATTGAATCTATCATAATTAATCACCATCACCATGTTCCATGACCTGTCGCTGCACAAGTGAAACACACATTACCCATTTTGAGGAAAATTATTAAAATATAAGTGAAATATGCCCAAATTTGGTAAAAATGTTATTTAAAAACTTATAAAATCTCAAAAAGGTAAATCATTCATTTTACCATTTTGGAAATCAGAGAGCATTTTACCCTATTTTACCATGATCTTCAGGTGAGGAGTATGATCAATCCCAGACACCATTCATTGAGTTGTTTGTTGTAGGTAAGAGATCTATCCCTTCTAGTCAATTTGGTTGTAATTTCATGCATTTTCATCCATAGATTAGGTTGTAAGGAGGGATTAACAAAATTTTATGTCAAGGGTTATCAACGTGGGTTTTACCCATCAGACCCACGCTATTCACTTTGTGGCCAACTGTGGCAACGCACTGGAAGTGCGGAAAATATACAGACAGATGCGTTAGCACATGGTTGGAAATATTTTGAAAAATCCTCCATGTTTAATGATTTTTTTCCATAGAAACTCGTGAAATGTTGTTTTATGGATGTTCCATAGGTTAATAAACAAAAAATGGTGATCGAAGGGAAAGAAAGAGGACAAAAATCTAAAGACTATCAAGAAGCCCAGGACCCAAATTGCATTGTTTCCCTTCAAGAATGTGGGTTACTGAAATTCTTCCAGATTACTGGGATTAGGAGCCAGGTTGAGTTACTACAACATTTGGTTGCTTGGTGTGATGTGGATCTATGAACTTGAGATAGATGTCGAAGACATCTATTTCATTACGGGTTTTTCTAGAAAGGGACAATAGATTCAACTGTAAGGTTCTCGTACTGGAGGGGAGAGCATGGATATGTTGATTGTGAGACATTTCCTAGGCACTCAAAAAACTTAGAGTGGGAAGATAGATATAAATACCATCACCAATCTCCCACTAAGAACAATTCTCCATACTATGGCCCGAATAGTTGGGGCTTAGGCTTTTTGCATGAATTAACAAAGTCTCATTTCCAGTACGCCATTGCTTATGTAAGCCCCATAATTTTTAACTAGTGTTAGGGATTGTTGGCCAATATGAAGAGCCAACTCATGAAATGCAAGTCAGGAAGGTTGAAATAGTTCGGCTATGGGTCTATCCTGGTGACGTTCTTCTTGCAACGTGTTGTATCTCTGAGATGATAATGGTCAGCTATCATGTCAGGGAATCTAAGATATTTGTTTTGGGGGGTTTTGTTTTTAATTTTAGAGGATCAATGTATGAAACAGATTTAAAACAATGATGCCTAACCTTTTTGAATAATACTAATATTTAAACAAAGGGCTGCTATTAAAATCCACACAGTGATTTAGCTTGTCTGGTGATGAGCAGAAATAGAAAGATGATATGACTATTACAATTTTCAAATCGAAAATTAAATAACCATAAATAAGAAAACATTTAAACAATGTTCAGAAAGTTTAACAAAATATGCCCAAGATTACAAATATGCTGATGATTTTATGATTTAGAGGGAATTAGTCAAACAAGTAGTTTATATAATTCATTCTCTTTAAAGATGATCACTTCAGAAAGCTTATAGGAGTAAATTTAGACACAACTACTCCTACCTAGTTATCTTTGCAAAACTTAAGAATATGAAGAAACCACAGTGAATGAAAATTGGAAAAACTTACAAGGAATACAAAACTGTAAGAATCAAAACTTAGAACCCTTTACTTTGCTATTAATGATTCAGAAAAAGCTAAGTACATTTAGTGCTTACAAATGTTGCTTCAAGGGTGCAACCTTTAATAACTTGTGAAAGAGAGTTATTTATACAATTTTAGAGCTAATAAAATATCTTAAACAAAATTACAAAAATAGCTTAACACAAAATCAAGAAAGTGAACTGATAGTCAATGTGTCACTACTTTGGTGTTGAACTGTTGATGACTGTTCCACAAAATTCTGAATGTTGATGAGTTGTTGATGATTGTTCCTGAAAATGCTGAATGTTGTTGATCCCCATTTCAGTCAAGTAAATCAATTAGTTGTTCCCAACATTTCTTATCTAGGATAGATAAATTAGTTACCCTTCGATAAACCTCATCCATTTCTATATATTTAGTAAAAGTGGGTTTTACTAAAAATATATGTCTGATTTCATTTAGGATGAAAAAGGTATCTCTGAGTGCATTTAGCACAAGCCTTGGTGTTACTGTATCTTTTATGTTTGAAATTGTGGCTTCACTAGTATTGACCTCTGTAAGATTTCGGACATAGTCTTCAATGGGCATTAACTTATCATTTATCACAAGCATAGAGGGAAAACCCTTGCTGGTCAAGGGTTCTAACCTGCTGAAAAATCGTTGAACTATGACACTAACATTGCTGCATTTTTCCTCCAACTAAAGAATGAGATTTTTCTTTATAATAATCTTCTTCACTTCTAGTATGGCTGTTGTCTTGTCATCAATACCTAATTATTCAAGCTCATAGTTGTCATTAGAATTGAGAAACTTGATTATTTCAGTGGCAACTTTTGGCATGTCCTCAAGTTCCTTTGAGATAGTTTCAATAGCTTCCTGAGCTTTTTCCAACAAGTCCTTTTGATCAAAGATTATCTTGATATAAGGCTAGATATATTTGATTGATATATTCAGTCCAAAAGGCATCATTGTGTATTGATATGAACCCCATTCTATAGAAAAGGTGGTCTTATGTCGATCTTCAAGTGCAATTCTAATTTGATGATACCCTGAAAATCCATCTGTAAATGAATAAACCTCCTGACCTCTTACATCTTCTAATTATTCATCTGCGAAAGTGGTAGGGAAAGGATCATGTAAGCATGCATCATTTAACTTCATCAAATCAACACAGATCTTGATTTCTCCTTCAATTTTATTTTCTTGTACCACCATAGGACTTACCCATTCTAATTCTTCCATAGGTTCAATGACTCCTTCAATGGCACCATAAGACTTACCAATTCTGATTCTTTGACAAGTTCAATGACTCCTTTTGTTATCATCTTATCCAACTCAACTTTTACTTTCTCCTTATACTTCAGATTCAATCTGTAAGGTCTTTTCTTGATTGTCTTCACATCAGGCTTAAGTGGGATCTTCATAACTCCTAAATCTCCTAATACACCCTTCATTTATGAAAAATTAGTGGGAAACAACTCTTGATATTCATGAAGCAATTATGTCACTTTGTTGATTGTTTCTTCATCCCAATAATCTCCTATAGTTGCAAACATTGGTTCCTCTTTTGATCCTATATTTACCTTCTTTGTATTAACTAGATTTTTTATATCTAGTATCTCTGGCTTAGGTCCATTTACTTCATGGTGTCCTTCTGATTCTTCTATGTCAATGTTGATAGGATCTTCTTCTTCTTCTTCTTCTTCTGCAATAAGGTTGTAGTATTCTAACGCATGTTCCATCTGCACAGCCCAATCAGGTTGTTGTCATGTCCTTGGAGTTGAAATATCAAAGCTATTCTTCTTAGCTGTCTGAAGGGCTGAATCTATATATGGACAATCATCTTCAAAGCTAAATGTCAATATAAACCCATCAACCATATATGCCCAGCTCGTAGTACCATGTCAAAGCTATGTTTTGAGGTACCAATTCTGAGGAATTGTCTCCAATGTATGAATGAACACATGTACCCATTCATGTTGTGGAATCTCCTTCCATGTTCTAGTACATAACTGGATATGCTCCCTAGGACTAGTTTCACCATAATATTTCAAATCCATTTCTGTGTTTATCTAATGAAATATTATCCGCATCAATCTTCGACATTCTTGCCAATCTCCTATACTCTTCTTATGTGTACCCAACCATCTAGAAGGAGTAGATTTTAGGGCTATATCCAAAGCTAATATTCTTTGATTTTTAAGAATCTGTTCTTCAAATTCATCAAGAAAAATATTCACATCACCTAAGCCATCATAAGAAGGCAGGTTACATACCTCAGATGTCATGCATCGAACTTATTTAGTAACTATTGCATAATGCCTTGTAGCTACTTCATGTAACATGTTCTACCAATTCTCCAATTCTTCTTCTGAGTTTGATGCACAAGAACTGTCATGCTCCCAAGTTAGCTTGCCCTCTACAGTAGGGTTAACAAAATCACATTCCTTTGTTGTCAATTGATAGATATTATCTATATCAGTTGTGCAATACTCTTCTCTAACTGGCTTTGTATATCTTGCTCCTTCTGATGGATCCAAGGGAACAATTACCCTCATATTATTCCCTTCAAATATCATTTGTCTCTTCTTTAGATTAATTATAGACATGTTATCGAATGCCCAATCAAGTCCAAGCAATGCAATATATGGGTTACTATCATCCATAATTTCTATTACTTCAAAGTCAGTCGTAGTGTGAACTCCTTCAATGTCTACTATTACACTTGATAGTCTTCCTAAGGGGAATATCTTCTGTTGATTTTCCATCCTTAGATGAATAGGTGACCACTGTAACTTCGTCTTACCCATTAACTCCCATGTCTACTTTGTCACAACATTAGCTTCAGATCCCAGATCTAAAATAACTTGATCCATCTCATAGTCTCATATATGTGCACTAAGCCTCATTTCTTTTCTTGTTCTCTTCTGTTGATGCAAATTGTTAACTGCATGCAAATCACTTCACGGTATTTCTTTAGATGCACATGAATCTATCAATTTGTGCAATCCTTATACAACCTTTTTATATCTTAATAATTTCATACAAGTTTGCAAAAAAGACCTTAAAATGCCTTCTTGGTTCAGTGACTCCTGATCTTGTGTCAAATCCTTTTCCTCTATCGAAGTTGATGCTATGTTGCAGTTACATTTCTATTTCGGCTATGCATTAGATGTTGAAGCTCCAGCATTTGTAAATCTTCACTTAGCTACCATAAACACTTCTTTTTCCTTATGAATATCAAAGACAGGAACTTTCTCAACAATCTTTCTAACCCATGCAGTTTCAGATTCTTTCTTTTCATTCACTTTGTCATCATTGGTCATAGATTCACTTCTAGTAACAATATTGATTCGGGGATCATCAGTTCTTTTTTCAGCAGTCATCATTTGGATATTTTGTGTTGGCTGATAGTTTCTCTTTTCTTGTATTTTTTCCATAAGTACCAGACATTCTTCAATTACATAATCAAAAGCTTTACAATACTTACATGTCATAGTGGGGCTCTAACAATCTCTCAAAAAGTGTCCTGGCCAGCCGAAGTTATAACAAATAATTTTTCCACGACCTTGACCAACTCCGCCACCTCGACCTCTTCCTTGATAACCACCTCGACTACTGCATTTTCCATTATCTTCATGTCCATGTTCTTTTTCTTGCATTCTATAAGAGTCAGCACTACAATCCATCTTGAGTTCATAAACTTGAAATTTTTTTCATCATGTCCTACTGATTTACAAAACTTGTAATATAAGTTCTTGGGATTCTGCACATATTTTTGCAACAAATAACAATATTATGAGCAATGTTCAAGCCTAATTTTTCATATCTCGCACGATAGGCTAGATCTGGCATTCAAAGGATTCGGTACTCCACTAGCCATTAATTTCTGAAGAGAGGCCATTGTTCTTTAGAGTGGCCTTCTGATTTGGACTTTGTACACCACACTTCTTCTCCAACTTATTTACTTTTCTTCATATCTTGTAATTGTAGAGTCAAATTTGTCAGATGATTCTTAATCTATTGAATACTTGCATTGGTATCTCCTATAGGTGAAGCTTCTAATTTCATCACAAGCTCTAGAGCTTCGGCTTGAGTTTCTATTTTCTGTTGTGTCAAAGGAAATCTGATATGTGGTAGCAGAGAAACTATGAACCATTCCTTATGTTGCTATGGAGCTATGTTGAAGCTCACCTGATCTAATAATACCTTGAATATCTGTTCAAATTCCCAAACAGACTTAGTAGGCCTATGTTTGATCTCTTTTAACTCTGTGATGCACTGTGATTCACACTTTGGTTTCTTAAATTATTTTACCAGCATGGTTTTAATGTATATGAATGATTTGATTTGATTGCTTGAATACTTCATGTACCACTTCAACACTCTACGTCAAAATGCCATGACAAGCTGTGCCTTGTTTATATTTTCATCATGGACCTGCTTCACTATTCATACTGCTTCACATAAAAACCAAAAGTGTTCCAGATCTTCCAATCCAGTTCCTTTAAAAAAGGTAGCTTAAGATCACCTGCCATATTTTTTCTCAGAGGGAGAGGGAGAGGGGGAGAGGGAGGGGGATTCGTAAGGGGGGTTAGGGGGACAAGGAAAACTAAAATTACCCTAACTATTACTAGATTTTTTCTTCGATGAACTTTCATACTGTGGAGTTACTTCGAGATTTCCAAGGAGGCTTTCTTCACTTTCAGATTCACTCAAAAGAGGGCTATAGTAAATTTCTATGAAATTATTCATATCTTGGCCATAAAATCTCTTTCTAGTGTCTATTCTATATTTTTTCCACTTTGTGTTGTTCCAATCTCTTCTTTGGGTCTTCTCCCAAACATAAATAAACTAATAATCTGACTGCATTCGTAAAATTCTATTTTCACACAAAAGCATCTTAATCAAGAGTCTCATAGATCTCAAGTACTTAGCTCACGGGCCTTTGAAAAAAATTTTATTCTGCTTCGCTATAAGACACAGTCGAATCTACCGTGAACTCAGTAATGAAACGTGCCAAGATGCTATCAATCTAGAAATCAACAACCCTTGAAATTATATTTTCAGTGCTCTTGAGTCGATGTATAGGTTCAAGGGTCCACTCCTGATCCAGGTGGATATTG
This sequence comes from Pinus tabuliformis, assembly GCA_031772625.1. Taxonomy (NCBI): domain Eukaryota; kingdom Viridiplantae; phylum Streptophyta; class Pinopsida; order Pinales; family Pinaceae; genus Pinus; species Pinus tabuliformis. The sequence continues at coordinate 94,228,214 of CM062805.1, read as the reverse complement.
GTGGCCACCTACCAAGTCCACCTGGACCCCCACCATTGTTTTTCTCAGCATTTTCAGTTTCCTTAATTGTATCACAACTTACTGTTTATACCAGTTTTTTCGGGTCCTGAACTTCCGGAGCCGTTTTGAGGCCCTAAACGACGTTTTTTGGGAAATCTGGGGCAACATGGGTCCATGGACCCCCATGTTGCCTCCCAAAGTAGTAGTTCTCGGATATATCTTTCTAACGAGCTATTGTACGCATCAAACGGAGATCGTATGCCAAAGTTACGACCTCGGGAAGTTGGTGTACCAATTTACCCAAACGGGGCCCACAGTTTGGTGTTTCATCTTCTAGGGTTAGGTTTTGGAATGTTAAGGGTTTTCCATTGTTTCTCAACAATAAATAGGCCTTCGAGCCTCATTGTAACATAGTTTAGAGGCATGTAGCCACCACATCTCTTCTCAGAGATAACTACCATCACCCTAGCTAGTTTATTTCCATTACTGTTGTAAGCATATTTTAGTATTTTACATTAATGAAATGAAGTATTATTTCTGCTGCATATCTGTGTTTATGGTTATCGTTGTAATTTTTTGCGTTCCTGTTTAAGTCCGGATCAAATCCTTATGCTCATCTCCTTTAAAACAATATTTTCTTTTAGTCAACCTTGATATCCACTCGTACAACTCAACATTAAACGAACCGAAGAAAATTTCATATTGATCTTCAAAAATATATTTTTGTAAACACATCTCAGATGACAAATGAGGTCTTCTATTCTATTTGTCTGCAAATTCTTGTTCCTTCTGTTCTACCCAATCTTGAATTCCCTTCTTTGATAGATGCTACATCCACATATCCCTCAAATAGATCTCGGTCCCAGCAATAAAAACATTTGTTGGCTTAGGTTGGTCTGACCCAGGTTCGATCCTTTACTATGCACCAACAAAACCCTCAAACACTATCCCTTTTGGCAACAACCTACAAGCATATCGTAGTATCACCGAAGTGACTATGGGAGGATGTAGAACCAGGTTTCTATAGCCTTGAGGGATGATGCGATGTGGTATTTTTCTCTTTTTTTGTACTTAACATTCATAGATTACTTTGCATTCATACATTACTTCGCCACATTACATTCATTACTTAAAACATTTCATATACATCCATAAAACTTCACTAAACCAAAATAAAGTACAGCTATAACAAACTGCTACGCTACAACAAGTACTATGAAAATAAACACACAAAGACACATATTTTATCGTCATTCATCCCAATGTGAGATGACGTCCACAAGAAATGTTGCTTATAATAGAGAATTTTTACAACAAACAATTCTTAGTCTGTGCACACAGCTACAGGTAGTCCATGCACTCAGCAAAGGACTCAGGCCTCTATGCACTCAGTTGCAAAGCCTCGCATTCCTTCTAAAGTACATATCAACAAGCTACGACCATAACAAAGATCTGGACCATAAGATGATGATTTTCTTTGTTATTATTCATCCATATATATACTATTACATCAAGGGATATATCCCCACTGGAGTCACCATTGTTTTGTGAAGATAAATCTCCTCCATGGATAGAGGCGATCTCTCTAGCCCATTGAGTGGGTCTAGCAACGAACTAAACAAAATAATGTAGACTTGCCTAGCTTATGTTTAAAAATGTAGAGAGAGAGAGAGAGAAGCCTACCTTGCTATGATGCTAATTTCTCAATCCTTTGATGATGAATTTGATCTCTTATCTTCCAAATTCTCTCCTTGCTAATACAACGGTTGATCTTGTTATTGCAATGGTTGACCTTGTTGATACAAGGGTTGACCTTGCTGCTGCAATGGTTGATCTGGCTGCTGCAATGGTTTCCCTTTCTACTGCAATGGTTTCCCTTTCTGCTGCAATGGTTGTTGATAAGACCCTTGTTGCACTTAAGGTCCTTGTTGTTGATAGGTTCCTTATGGAATTTGATAGGTTACCTGCTCCTAAAGGATAAGTTCCAAAAGCAGACTGAAATTGACCAAACAACCAAAATGAGGGATTAGGACCGGACTATGTTTGGGATCCTGCCTATTGATTGAAAGGTGGATTTTGAGGTTATTTTGAACCATAAGGAGGGTATGGCTGTTAGTAAGGTATTTGAGCCGAAAGAGACTGTTGATAAGGAATTTGACCAGATCCAGATGGAATGGAGGTTACACTAGGATAAGGAATACTACCAAAATTTTGACTTGATCTCATAACATGAGTTTTGGATCCACTCACATAGGTTCCACCAGAGATAGGAGTTACATATGGATGAGGTGGTTTCTCCCCATGCAGTGGGATAGGGGTGGTACATATTTACCACTCAATGGAGGAGGTGTAATAATTGTAGAGGTCAAAAGAGGAGTTGAAGAACCTATAGGGACATTAACTATACCAACCATGACTGTAGGTTGAACTAGAATCGAAGAAACTGCAATTCAAACAGGAATTTTGGAAGCCACATTTGAAACGAATGGGCCAGAGGTAGATGTAATGCCATATGACCATATCGGATGATGATAATGTGAAGATGCGCTTGGATTACCTGAAACTAAATGACCAAGAGAGGCATAAGTTGGCGGAAATAATGGTTCACTACTTTCAGGTGGTGGAGTTGGCCCACTTGCCATATTGGGAGACCCCACTAGGTTGTTATCCTTTAGACATAGGTAACCAATTCAGCTGCCTTGTAAACATGATACACCAAAAACAACATTTGAGGAGATTCTTCATTGTATGTTAAGTCCTTGGTTTCGGCTAAGGTGTATATTGCGGGTCACGGATACATGGTAAACCCTCTTGCCTAGATTACCCTTTTTGATTTATTTATTGTTTTTAAGTTCTAAAATTTATCTCCCAGGATAACATGTCTTACCCATGCAATTATCCTTGGCCTCATTATGCCTTATTAATGGTAAATTTTAGTTGAATATTAAATAAGTCACCTCCTCTCTTTTTGTTTTTGAGAAAATGTCATCGTGGCAGAACTGTCGAGTTCACCTTACATATCCCCTTCATAGTCTGACACTGAAGGGTCACCACAGCGAGTCCACCCTAAGATTCTGGAGTCACTTGAAGATCAAGGTTTTGAACTTGGAATTGTGTTATATGTGACAAAGATCTTTATACCAAGGATTTTCCCCATCATGCTAAGGTTAGTCGTCTATTAAAAGGCACCCTATGGACACTAGTCATGTTGAAAGAACCCTTTCCATCACAACAGACTTCAATGGTAGATCAACCTCAATCAACTACATATTCATTCTCTCAAGTTTTTATGAGTGGTACGAAACCTCTCTCTGTTGCTACTCGATCAAAAGATTATCAAACTCCTACCAAACTGGTTATGGAAAACGATTCCACTAATACACCTTCTACCTCCACTCTACCTAATTATGGTCCTCTTCATATTGAACAACCTAGTAATGATTCCATTATCTGATGACCTACCAAAGGTGTTCTTCGGAAGTCATCGTATAATCTAAATGTGTGAGCTTCTCAACATTATAATATTGTGGAAGATTTAGCTCAAGCGCCTTCAACGATGTTAGCTTTGGAAGTCCTCCTGACTTGTCCATCGTTAAGAAAAGAAATACTATCTGCCATAGGAGGGATTGATCCTACATATTCAAATTTGATTAATTTTGATATTGAAAATCGTTTTCCTCGTCTCCCACATCAACTTTCCTTTTTGATACAAGTTATTACCAAAGGGAAGACTATTCATAGGACTTTTATTGATGAGGGTGATTCTACTTACATCATGTCCCTTTCATGTTGGAAATATGTTGGATCTCCACCTCTTAACTAGTACCCTAGTACATTAGAAGCTTTTGATGGTAGATTTTCTCATTCATATGGTATTTTCAATGACTTTTCAATTCAATTGGAGGGAAAAATTGTTAACCTAGAAGTAGAAGTTGTCGATGCCAATCTGAATTACAATCTTCTACTTGGTCATAGCTAGACCCATGCAATGTTTTGCATGGTTTCTACCCTATTTCGTGTGCTATGTTTTCCTCATCAAGGGAAAATAGTCATTGTCGATCAACTTTCCTTTTTCTCTTCCAACTCCTCAAATGGAAATGTGACATATGGTCAAAATACTGATATCCCTTATGAGAGTGTTGGGGATGGTCTTTTCAAAGACACATTCCTTATGGGAACTTTTTCCCTTCCACCTCCAAATGTCACTTCAATTAACATGGTCTCAACTTGTCACGATCCTTGGGTCATTCCCAATCCTGATCAGGTTGACATTTTTGGCAATGTTATGCCACTTAGCCTCGTAGAGCAAGCATATTAGGCTGTTGTTTCAGCTTCTGCAACAACTTTCGAAATTCATGATCATTTCAATATGAGTCTAGACGCATATTCACAATCTCCCTGGCTTGGTTCTCGGGATTATCCAAATCCTTTGAATGAGACATTTCCAACTTATAGGAGTATCACATAAGTTATGTCTCTTGAGGAAAATACATGGAATGATGCCCATCATCATTCCTTGTTTCTCCCAAACCTTGGCGAATTTTATTCTTGCTTCCAATGTACCGACTCATCCACTTCAGACACCTATTTTAGTTCACAAAGTGTTGTCTGAAGGAAACATGGGAAACATTTCATCTAAATTGACCATCGACATATCTGTCAAGCCGAGGATTGTCAAAAATATCCATATTGGGGTTTCTTGTTCTCCGGATGAGATCAAGAATTATAATTCCCTCTTCAAAGAATTTTGTGATGTCTTTTCTTGGTCATATGAAGAGAATCCTGACATAGCTCCAAGTATAGTAGTGCACAAGGTACCTACTTATCCAAATGCGAAGCCTGTTCGTCGGTGTCTTTGTCCTATGCACCCTAGAAAGGTAGTTTCCATAAAGGGAGAAGTGAAAAAAATTCATAAAGTTGGTTTCATTTATCCTATTCCATTGACATATTCGGTCTCGAATATTGCTCCTGTGACTAAGAAACAAGGAATTATCCATGTTTGTGTTGACTATCATGATATCAATCAGGCATGTCCTAAAGATAATTATCTAACTCCCTTTATAGATCAAATCATTAATGAATGTGTTGGGAGTGAGATTTTTCCTTTATGGATGGTTTTTCTGGATACAACCAGATTAACATTTGTTAGGATATTCCGACACATAGGATATAGTTAAGTTCAACTTGGTCTAGTATAGAGTTAGGTTAGAGTTAGGTAAAGTGTGTTTCTTTACCGTTGTACATTTTGTAACTTACAATCCGACGGTCACGATATGTAGTGATCCGACGGTTCACTCTCACCTCGGTATTACCGACACTTGATCCGTGGCTTGACACCCGATTGGTCCATGAGTTCTATTTAAAGTGCATGGAGGGTCATTGTTCGGGTAATCTGTGCATGAGAGAAGCTTATGTAAATTTTCATTCTTTGATTAATAAATTTCCTGTAGTACCCACGTTGGGACAGGCCGTGGACTGTTTCCCTCCTTGCACTTTGAGGGTTTTAACCACGTCAAAAATACTGGTGTATTGATTTGAGATCTGGTTGTGAGCGGTGTCCTTTTGGTGTTCTTTCTGAGGAACTTACCCTGTAAATTCCTACATGGTATCAGAGCTATTTGAGGGCCGCGTCCGTTGGTGATCCAAATCTGAAGCCGGTAGAACTGCATGCGGCTATCGTTTCCTAGATCTACTGTTTCTGACTGCTTTCGGGCCGAGAGGACTGCTCTGTTGCGTTCGGAGCATCTGTTCCAGTGAGGAACCCCTTTCGTTTCACGCGAAAAGGTTTCCGGTAGCCCTAGCTGCGTCATTTTTCAGATCGGGAGGTATACAATGTTTTTTTTGCAGTTTACTGTTATTTTCTCTCTGCTTATTTCGGTCTCAGTTTATTTAGCCTTTTTTTTAACCGGATCTATACCTTTCATTTCTACGTATGCTCTTTGCCCTGTGACTCTGTGCGATCTAGGCAAATCAGAAACAGAAAGGAAGGATTTTTCTCATGCGTATGCTCTTTTCCCTGCACCTTAGTGTGATCTCGGAAAATCAGAAACATTGAGAAAAATATTTAGTTTTTCGGCTAAAGCTAACTTTGAGATTTTTTTTTTTTAAATTTCTAGTTTTTTGGCTAAAGCTAACTTCGAGCCGCAAGGTTCGTTTTTCTTTGCATATTCGTGTTGGGTTTTGTGTTTTGTGTTTTGTAGGGAAAAAGAGCTTTCTCAAGGCAAGCACGCAAACCGAGGCCCCCCCCCCCCTCTCTCTCTCTCTCTCTCTCTCTCTCTCTCTCAAATTTTTTGTATAGATCAATTGGTTCAAAGCTATTTTAAGAGAGTAGAGGTCTTGGGTTCAAGTCTCCATTTTGTGGGGGCGGATTTTTTCATTCCCGCACATTCGCGCACTTTGCCGGCAACATCAACAATTGTTTTTCAAAAAGCCATAACTTCTTCATCCGGAAGCCTTTTTCAGAGCCGTTTTTTTTAAAACCGCCTATTTTTTCGAGATCTATCCATTGGAACACTTACTTTCAGCATCTTCAGCTTCAGTTTTTTTTAAAAAATGGAAAGTCCATGCCAAGTCATTCTTGACAGCACTAACTACTTCCAATGGGTAGCCTACATGGAAGATTTACTTAGAAGTAAAGGTCTCTACAGAATAGCCACAGACCAAGAGAAGAAACCAAAAGATGAAGACAAGGCTGCAAAATGGGAAAATAGACAAGATCAAGCACGTGGTTTGATAGGGATGTCTATTTCTCCTGATCTTAGATTCCACATTGCAGAACTTGAGACTCCTCATGAAGCATTAGAAAAACTCGCTAAAGTTTTTGGGATTAAAAATGAAATTAGAGCCCATCAACTTGAAAATGAGCTGCTTACTTTGGATCCTAATAATTTTTCTTGCATTGAAGATTTCTTATCCAAATTCAAGACCCTTAGATATCTCTTGGAAGGTGTTAAAGTTAAGAAAGAAGACGGTAACCTTATTTATTCCATCCTTACTAAGTTGGGACCAGCCTACTCTGTATTTGTTTCCACTTTCCATTCTACAAGGGAAGCTTTCATTTGTCAAGGACAAGAATACAAGGCCCCTTCCTTTGACTCCTTTTGTGATTCCTTAATAAGAGAACAAGAAAAACTCTTACACCTTGGTCTTCTTAATCTTGGAAACTCTTCCACGAAAGCGTTAGCTGCCCAGCAGCAACCAAATTCAAAGAATCCTAAGAATTCATATCCTCAAAAGAATGGTCCTAAACCATCTCAGCCTCAAAATGAAAGATCATTTCAGCAAAATGATAAGACCAATAAAAACAAATGGAAGAAGACTGATAGACATTGTAACTTTTGTAATCGAGATGGCCACTTAGAATCTAAATGCTTTAAGAAGATGGAAGCCTTGGAAGCCGCAATGAAGAAACATAACATCCATGTGGAGCCTACTTCAACTTCAACTTCCGGAATGGCACTTTCTGCATGTCATTGTCAATCATCTCAGTCTGGTTATGCATTAAATGTATCTTCTTCTTCTTCTCATTCTCATGAGTGGCTCATTGATTCTGGAGCCTCTTGTCACATGGCCAAAAACCAAGCCATGTTTTCTTCTTTAAATGATTGTAACACCAAAAATATATATGTTGGTGATGATAGATCTCCTAATGTTGTAGGGACTGGAACTGTTCATCTAGACAATGGTCAGTTTAATGATGTATTATGTGTTCCAACCTTATCCTGCAACCTTCTATTTGTCTATCAGATAACTCATTCAGGTGAAGGTAAAATTGTTGAATTTTCACCTCATGATGTTGTAATCAAGGATCTAAAAGATCCTAAACAGATTCTAGCTACTGGTCTTGCTGATGATTCCAAAAGGTTGTATAAGTTTCACAACTTTGGGTCATCAAATCTTCCCTCAGTATTTATTGCTCATAATGATGAAGTGAGCAAACTTTGGCATGAGCGATTTGGTCACTTAAACTATCGCTCCCTTCAGCATCTATGTAAAGAAAATATGGTGACAGGTCTTCCTATGGTATCTTGCAGAGATGGTATTTGTTCCGGATGTGTACTCGGAAAACATCATCGGGACAGTTTTGACAAACGTGCCTCTTGGCACGCCTCAGCCCCTTTACAGCTTGTGCACAGTGATTTATGTGGTCCTCTTCCTGTTGCTTCATTCTCTGGCTGCAAGTACTTCTTAACTTTGATTGATGATTTCTCCAAACGCACTTGGGTATACTTCTTAAAACTCAAGAGCGAAGTATTTAACACCTTTTTGGCCTTCAAAGCCTTTGTTGAAAAACAATCTGGACATCAAATTCTTAAGCTAAGAACTGATAATGGTGGAGAATATGTTAAAAACACATTCATCAACTTTTGCACCGAAAATGGAATTCAAATGCAACATACTGTTCCATACACTCCACAACAAAATGGTGTAGCTGAAAGGAAAAATCGCACCTTAAAGGAAATGGCTAATTGTATGCTGCAATCTAAAGGACTCAGTCTTAGTTTTTGGGCCGAAGCAATTAATTGTGCAAATTATATAATCAATCGCACTCCTACTAAGGTTCTAGAGAATATCACTCCAGAAGAAGCTTGGAGTTCCATTAAACCAGATGTAAGTCACTTTCGTGTGTTTGGAAGTGAAGCATGGGCCCATATTCCAGATGAAAAGCATAAAGCTTTAGAACCTAAGAGTGAGAAATGTACTTTTGTTGGATATTCTGAAGATGTAAAAGGTTATAGACTTATTCCATTTAAGTCCAAAAATGTTATCATTAGAAGAGATGTAAAGTTTGATGAAAATAAATCGGCCTGCGAGCCTAGTCCGGCGGATGTGCCACCTCTTCCTATCTCTTCTACTTTTGAAAACATTTCTTCTTCAGATGATGAAAGCGAGGATGATAATCCTCCCCCACCTTCTCAGGATCCTCAACTTCCACGATGGGTCCGTACTACTTGGGATGCAGCAGGTGATCTTGCCGGTGATCCTACAGATCAGCGACGTACACGTTCTCAATTTGAAAGAGCCTCTTCTTTACTGGCTCAAGCTCCAGTAAATCATGATCCTGACACTTTTGCAGAAGCTTCAGGCCATCCACATTGGGAAGCAGCTATGAATGAAGAATATCATTCATTGATGACAAATGATACATGGGATCTTGTTCCTCTACCAAAGGGACGCAAACTTGTTAGATGTAAATGGGTTTACAAAACCAAGTATGGACCAGATGGGAAAGTTGATAAACATAAAGCTCGTCTCGTTGCTAAGGGCTTTTCATAGGTTGAAGGCATTGACTACACTGAAACCTTCTCCCCTGTTGCCAAAATGAACTCTATCCGCCTTGTTCTTTCCCTTGCTGCCTCTTTAAAATGGGAAGTCCATCAGATGGATGTTAAATCTGCCTTCTTGCATGGGGACTTGCAGGAAGAAATCTATATGGAACAACCCATTGGCTTCATACAAACAGACTCCAGCCTTGTTTGTCGACTTAAGAAATCCCTTTATGGCCTCAAGCAAGCTCCTCGGGCTTGGTATGCCAAAATGGATAACTTTCTTTTAGAATCTGGCTTTTCTAGGTGTCATTCTGACAATACTGTCTACACCAAGAAAGTGGGCAACTCTCTTATCATCCTTGTTCTTTATGTTGATGATCTTATTCTTACTGGTAGTGATCCCAACCTTATAAACCATGTGAAGTCCAGCCTTAAAAAGAAATTTGAAATGACAGACTTAGGACACTTACACTATTTTCTCGGTCTTCAAGTCTTGCAATCCCAAGAGGGTATTTTCCTTTCCCAGTCCAAGTATGCTTGTGATATTCTTCGTCATTTTCACATGGAAGACTGTAAGCCAGCCCCTTCTCCCTTTCAGTCTGGAGTCAAACTTTCAGTCTCTTGTACTTCTCTTGAAGTTGATGCTACCTTATACCGTCAACTTGTCGGAAAACTCTTGTATTTAACCCATACTCGTCCTGATCTTTCCTTTGCTGTTGGCCTTGTTGCTCGTTTTATGCAAAACCCCCGTGAAAGTCATTGGAAAGCAGCTAAAAGAATACTTCGTTATGTACAAGGTACAGTACAGTTTGGGATTCATTACAGTGCCAAAGCAGCTCCTCTGCTAGTTGGTTTCACTGATTCTGATTGGGCTGGTGACCATGATGATCGGAAGTCTACTGCCGGTTATGTCTTCACTCTTGGTTCAGGACCTATTACATGGGCTTGTAAGAAACAGGCTGCCATTTCTCTTTCGTCAGCAGAAGCAGAGTATCGTGGTGCCGTGGAAGCTAGTAAGGAAGCCTTGTGGCTTCGTCAGATCCTATCAGAGTTTGGCTTTGAGCAGCAGCATCCAACCACACTTTGGTGTGATAATCAAAGTGCCATTCAGCTATGCAAAGATCCAGTCCAGCATCAGCGCAGCAAACACATTGAACTACACATGCACTTCATCAGAAAGCTCATTCATGACCATGTTCTTGAAGTGCAATATTGTCCAACAGATGATCAGGTTGCAGACATCTTCACAAAGGCTCTCACAGAGGCGAAGTTCACTAAACTTCGATATATGCTTGGAGTTCAGGAAGTTGTCACTAAGGGGGGATAGGCTCTAGTGCCTCCTTCCTTCTCCTATTGTGTCATATTTGTAAATCCTTCAATCTTATCCCAAGTTGTTCTTAAGGGGGGATGTTAGGATATTCCGACACATAGGATATAGTTAAGTTCAACTTGGTCTAGTATAGAGTTAGGTTAGAGTTAGGTAAAGTGTGTTTCTTTACCGTTGTACATTTTGTAACTTACAATCTGACGGTCACGATATGTAGTGATCCGACGGTTCACTCTCACCTCGGTATTACCGACACTTGATCCGTGGCTTGACACCCGATTGGTCCATGAGTTCTATTTAAAGCGCATGGAGGGTCATTGTTCGGGTAATCTGTGCATGAGAGAAGCTTATGTAAATTTTCATTCTTTGATTAATAAATTGCCTGTAGTACCCACGTTGGGACAGGCCGTGGACTGTTTCCCTCCTTGCACTTTGAGGGTTTTAACCACGTCAAAAATACTGGTGTATTGATTTGAGATCTGGCTGTGAGCGGTGTCCTTTTGGTGTTCTTTCTGAGGAACTTACCCTGTAAATTCCTACAACATTCTCGCCGCCAATCAACATAAAACTGATTTCATTTGTCCTTGGGGGACCTTCTCTTACAAAAAAATCCCTTTTGGTTTTAAGAATGTTGGTGCTACCTTCCAACGAGCAACGTCTTATGCCTTTCATGATATTAAGCATATCTTTCAACCATATCTCGATGACTTACCAACACATTCTGATAAGCGTCACGACATCCCTGATCACGTTCAAGAGATCTTTCCTTGCTATCGACACTACAATATTCAATTGAATCCACATAATTGTGTCTTTTGCATCAAATCTGGTTGTCTCTTGGGGTTTTTCATATCTAAGGAAGGCATCCAGATCGATCCCCTTAAGGTGGATTCCATCATGAATTTTCCCTCTCCATCTTCTTTACATCAGTTGCAGAGTTTACAAGGGAAAGAAAATTTCCTTCATCGTTTTGTCCAAAATTACGTTGAACTTGCGAAGGGATTTACTCACTTGTTAAAGAAAGGGATCCCATTCATTTGGGATGAAGTTTCTAAAAAATCCTTCGATGCATTGAAGAATTCCCTCATTAGTGCTCCTTTACTACATCCCCCAAATTATCACCGCGATTATTTCTTATACTTGGCTGCTGCTGATAATACTATTTCTATGGTACTTGTTCAAAACAATGATGATGGCAACAAACACATGATTTATTACTTGATTCAAAATATTTTAGACGTTGAAACTCAATATGACCATGTCAAGAAATTAGCTTTAGCACCTGTTCACGTTGTTCAATGCTTTCGACACTATATTCTCTTACAAAAAACCATTATGATTTCTGATTGCAACCCTATGACATAAATTTTGGCTCGTCAGTTGCTTGGGGGAAAGTATTATAAATGGATTGTTATCCTACAAGTATTCGATTTGGAATTTGCTAAAGCTAAATCGAAGAAATCACTGGTTTTCGCCTAGTTGATTTGTGACCTTCCTTCTACAACGACATCTACTACATCCGACGAGCCGATTCCTGAGAAAACTCTCTCCCTCATCAGTACTATCAATCCATGGTATGGAGATATCATTATCTATCTCTAGACCCAAACCTTTCAACCAGAGTTATCCGACTCTAAACGTCAACGTGTCCGACATCAATCCCAATCTTATCGAATTATTGGGGATACTTTGTACCATGTTGGTGTCAATTCCATCCTTCGTCAATGTTTAACACTTGAGGAAGTTGAGAGAGTCTTAAATGACTATCACTTTGGGGCCTGTGGTGGTCACATGTCGATATATGCTACAACACAAAAAATCCTTCACACTATTTATTTATGGCCTTCGATCTTCAAAGTTATCATTTTATCAGTCCAAAAATGTCATGCCTACCAAATTTATAACCACAAACAACACACCCCACCCGCACCCTTACACCCAATTGTTACCGTCAGACCCTTTACAAAATGGGGTATTGACTTCAGGGCCTATAACCCTCACTTGGCTAGGGGGCATGGTTATATCATCGTCATCGTCGATTATTTCACTAAATGGGTCGAGGCGATGCCCACATATGATGTTGACGGTAAAATTGCATCTCAATTCCTTTTTAATAACATCATAGCTCGATTTGGTGTCCCTCAAGCCATCGTCATTGACCATGGCTCTCATTTTCAAAATTATATGATGACAGAGCTTACTCCTTAGTTCGTTCTACGTCTTACTCAACTCCTTACTATCCACAAGCCAATGGCTAAGTTGAGGTAGTCAACAAAGAGTTGGTTACAATGCTTCAGCGTACTATTGGGATGCATAAATGAAATTGGCACCTTATGCTATTTTTAGCTCTATGGGCATACTGAACCACAACTAAGACAATAATTGGATTCACACCCTTTCAGTTGGTGTATGGTCTAGAGGCAACCCTTCCGATTGAATGTGAGATTCCTTCATTAAAACTAGCTATCGAATTACTCCCTGACACTTCACCAGAGGAGGAACGATTACTTTATCTTGAAAGGCATGATGAAACTCGTTGTATTCCTACATTTGTGATTGAAGCTCAAAAGAAATGAGTTAAATCACAATACAATAAAACTGTTACTCCCTGTGTTTTTGTTGAAGGTGATTTGGTCTTGTTATACGATCAAGCCAATGGTAAATTGGGAGCTGGGAAATTCGAACCAATGTGGCATGGTCCTTACATTGTTAAATGAGTATTACAGAAAGGTGCCTATGATTTGGTTGACTATGAAGGAAATCAGTTGGATAAACCCCAAAACGAGCTTTACTTCAAGATGTACTATGCGTGATTTCTTGTAAATACTTTGTACATTAGTGTGCAATTTGGTTTTAGTGTGTTTTTTTGTTTTTGCAAACATGTTTTCCTCAGCTTACCACGTGTTCTACTTGGTTTGTAGATGTCATCAAACCTTTATGTCAGTTTCTTTTATGGAGCTTGTGGTAGTACACATAATTTATCTTCCGCTGCATGAGTAATATATGACCCTAATGGTGAGTTAGTGAATTTACAAGGAATATTTTTAGGTCATACTACTAATAACATTGCCGAATACAGTTTTTTTATCGAGCTTTTGTCAGAAGCCATTGCTCTTGGAATTAGAGAGTTAGTCGTTAATATTTATTCACAACTCATTGTACTACAACTTAAATTACAATATTCAGTTAGAAACTCTTAGATTTTGAGAATGTATTTGCAAGTTCATCTCTAGGAACAAAACTTTGATTATATCACTTATCAACAGATTCCGAGACGTTTGAACACATTAACCGATACGTTGGCTAATTATGTGTTAGATAGACATCTGCAACGTATGTAAAAAAGAAACCCATCACATAATGAACATAACAAGAAAACATGTATATATATATATATATATGTTGGCATTATGGCACAAGTTTGGACCTATGGCACAAGTGTTGTCCGTGATGGCAACTCTATTTGGTGACAGATCTCAGTACAGGCTCTCAGAATGAAGAAAAAGATATATACGTAGGTTCACCTAGACTAAGGCACGTATACACGCAATTTCACGCAAGGAAAAGCGCATATATGTTGGAGAACTTACTTTTGGTCTGTGGTAGTTAGTCCTTGGTATTTGAACCTATGGTTTTGGACCATGGTATCTCGTCAGAAGTGTTGATCCCAAGTATTGGGTCCATGGTATTGTTTTATTATGGTTTTGGACCGTGGTATTGAGAAAGGCCTAAGACTATAAAAGGGGAAGGAGATCATTTGGCAAAGGATCATCTGAATTAATCGAATATCTAATAAGTGCTAGATCTGAAATATTGGTGATTGGGGTTATGGTGCAGATCTGGATCTGAATGAAGGAGGAACCTTAGCGCAAAGAAAAGGATAAGTTCTATTGATGGGTCATAATCTTTAGGCTTGAATGATAGTATCTTTGTATGATTTTGATCTGTTATATGTGGTGCATGCTTGATCTATAAATCTGATAATCTGGGTTAATTAATGTCTGAATATTTGAAAGAGTGAATTATCCTTTATAGATCTGTACGCATGTTCAGTGATGCGAGGGTGCGTATACACGCTGGTTCAATGAATAAAAACAGCGGATACGCAGGTTTCTCCAAACACAGAAGTGTATGCACGCAAGTTTCATGTTATTGAAGTAGCGTATATCTTTTGAGTTGTGATCTAGCTGCTTCTTTTTATTGCTGCAGTGTTCTGGGTTCAGAATTTGGTGTGTGGTTACTGTTACTGTGTTCTGGGTACAGCTATCAGAAAAGTATCTACTTGATTCAGTTCTAATTGGTGAAAAGGAGATTGTTTGATGCAGAAATTGTTGATGATTGATTGATGTTCATGGATCCAGTCTGAAAATTTATGAAATGTGGTCGCTGGAAGAAGAGAAGGTTGTAGCCTTCTGTAGGCTAGCACCTACGTACTAGTATCTTGGCTAGTGCAAGAGCTAAGGGGGTTGTAGCTTCCTTCTAGGAGAAGCTGGAGAACGAGAGAGGGTTGTAGCTCTCTGCAGGTTGCAGCCTACGTACTGGTAAAGGACTGCACCAGTACATTGTAAAAAGAAGTTTCTAATTAAAAGAAGATAGAGACGAATTGCAGCAGGTAGTTTTCACCCACATTGGGTTTCCACCTTATATCTTGTGTTCTTGTGTGTGTGATTGTCTTCAAATCTATTTTACCATTTCTGGTTACTATTTATTTGATCCTAATACATAGATTAATGATCAACATCAGTAAGATAAATTAAATTATAAGTCTGCATTGAATATACGGGTTTCCTTCTTTGTAGTTGCGTATATACGCGGTTTTATCTAACTGAAGTAGCGTATATGATCTGGTTTTGAAAAAGGAAATAAGTGACTTGATAATATTGATTCACCCCCCCTCTCAGTATTATTTCCAACAATTGGTATCAAAGCAGGTCCTTTTGAAGAAGCTTGATCGCTTGAAGGAAGATCCATCATCATGAGCAACTACGAGAGAGAAGCATCAATCAGGCCACCAATCTTTGATGGGACCAACTTCGTCTATTGGAAGGTAAGAGTTATATCCTATCTTCAATCTCTAGGTACTGAAGTCTGGGATATCATAGATACAGGGTACACTTTTCCTTCAGCAACTCCTACAGATCCAGCTGGTAAGAAGCAATATGAAACAAATGCAAAGGCGGTCAATACTCTATTAGTATGTCTATCTCAATCAGAATTCATCAAGGTTATGCAGTATAAATCTACAAAAGAAATATGGGACAAGATTGTTCTGAGCTATGAAGGAGATGAACAGGTAAAACGAGCAAAACTTCAAACCCTCAGAATTCAGTATGAAAATCTCAGAATGCAGAATGATGAAAGTGTGGCTAACTATTTCCTTCATGTAGATGAGATTGTTAATTGTATGAAAAACTTGGGTGAAGAAATAAAAGAGGTTGTTGTGTTTGAAAAGGTTCTAAGATCTTTGTCCCCTAGGTTTTAATCTAAAGTTTCTACAATAGAAGAAAAGGAGAATCTACGAAACCTTACCATGTCACAACTGCACGGAATTTTGACTGCTTATGAAATGAGAAAAGGAGGACCATCAGACAGGAGAGGAGTTGCCTTCAAGGCTTCAGGCAAAGGAGATTACTATGAGTTAGGACACGTGTTAGAAGAAGAAGAAGAATCAAGTTTTGTCAAGAACCTTCAATGGGGTGCTGGAAGATTCTGAGGTAAGTTAACTTTCAAATGCTTTGCTTGTGGAAGAGTTAGTCACTATGCTGCCAAATGTCCTCATAAGGATAAGATTGACAAGGGGAAGGAACCTGTTAGATGGAACAAGAAACAGAATAAGAAAAGCTATTACACTCATGAAGATAGTGATGGACTTTCAAATAGTGACGAAGATGAACAAGGTAACAAATATAAACTCTTAATGGCTTTTGAAGATGATGATTTCGTGGATGCTATAGATGAAGAAAGTCTTTATGAAGAGATTTCTAGACTCAAAATTTGTTTAGAAGAGAAGAATGTGATCATAGATACTCTACAATTCCAACTTGCTGAAAAGGAAAAACATCATGAAAAGTTAGAATGTGAAATTGTGGGACTAAGAAAAGAGATTGAGAAAACAAAAGCTCTTAATCTTAAATTTTTTAAAGGATTTGACACGTTAAATGAGATTATCAAAGTGCAACGCTCTCCACTAATCAAGACAGGTCTGGGATATAATGAAGAAATAACTCAAGCATAGAAACCATCTACCTCTAAGAGTTATCTTGACGCTACAAGGAGAAGTGAACAAAGACCCAATGGAAATCACCAGGTAAATCAGGGACAATTTACCTCAAGAATGAATAAAGACTACCAGGTAAATCGAGGGCAATCTACTTTAAGGACAAACAGAAGCTACAACCAGCCATAGGCAAAACCTTCTAAATTTGCCTCAAGAATGGATGTCAATAGGAACTACAATCATTTGGCTAGTAGATTTGATAATCACAAGAGGTTCTTCAATGGCCAATGTTTTTCATGTCATAACTTTGGTCACAAAGCAGCTAAATGTGTTTCCTATAAGACAATCATGACTAGAGAAGCTCATAAACAGAAGAATATGACTGGGATCATGAAAAGGACCTACAACAACTTATCTGCTCTTGAAAATGAAATAGAATGTTCTATTTGTAACAATTTTGGTCATGAAGATTCTAAATGCAGGAGCAAGTTTCAACAGACAACTCAGAAGCAGCAAGCCTCAAGTGCCAAATCATGGAGAATCAAAGAACCCCAACCAGAAAGATGTGGTATAGCCTTATATGCGGAAGGGAAAGAGAATCTATGGTACATCGACAGTGGATGTTCAAAACATATGACAGGTGATAAAGAAAAACTTCATTCATATAGTGCCTTAGAGAAGGAGAAGAAGGTTTCTTTTGGAAATGACACCCCTGCTCTCATAAAAGGTAAAGGTTCTGTTCAGTTGAAAGAAAGGGTCAAAGCTGGAAATGTCATGTATGTTGATGGCTTAAAGCATAATCTATTAAGTGTCAGCCAGATGTGTGATCAAGGAATTGAGGTAATATTTTGATCAAATGGATGTAGTGTTCGTGATCTTGATACAGGAAAAATAGTGATCAAAGGCGTAAGGACTCCAAATAATTTATACATATTCAAAGAAGGAAAGCATCAATGCTATCTAAGCAAGAATGATGAACACTGGCTATGGCATAGAATATTGGGGCATCTTAGTTTCTCACAGATAAGGAAAGCATGCAAATACCAGGCAGTCTGTGGTCTTCCAGACATCAGAATCCCAGACAATACAATATGCAAATCATGTCAGTTTAGTAAGCGAACCCTAACTAACTTCCATGAGAAGGAAGGATCAGCCAGCAGGCCGCTTGAACTTGTCCACACTGATGTATGTGGTCCAACTAGGAAAAGGTCACCTCGAGGAGAAGAATACTTTATATTATTCATTGATGACTATTCCAGGATGTGTTGGATAGGACTTATGAAGCACAAAGACGAAGCCTTTGAAAAGTTCAAATCATTCAAAGCCTTGGTGGAGAACGAATCTGATCTCAGAATCAAATGCCTCAGGTCTGATCGAGGAGGAGAATTTACCTCAAATGAATTTTTAGATTTTTGTGAAGAACATGGAATAAGAAGGGAATTCTCTACAGCCAGGACTCCTCAACAAAATGGAGTAGTGGAAAGGATGAACAGAACGGTTCAACAAATGGCTCATGCAATGCTTGATGAATCTGGAACTCCTGCAACTTTCTGGGTGAAGCCGCATTTGCTGCAGTTGTTATTCTCAACAAGACAAATGTCCGGGTGAACAACACTCAAACTCCTCATGAGCTCTGGTATGGTGAGACTCCTTCGGTAAAATATTTCAAAATTTTTGGAAGCAAATGCTATATTAAAAATAATGATGAAAATCTTGGCAAGTTTGAACCTAGAGTAGATGAAGGCATTCTCCTCACAGCAAAGCATATAAGTGTTACAACAAAAGACATGGAAAAATTGTTGACAGCATTGACGTAGTGGTTGATGAAGAAGGAAACATTCCTAGGTAAGTGAATTCCGAAGATTTCGAAGATGATGAGGACTATCCTTCAACATCAAATCAGAACTGTGATGAAGAAGAAGCTCAAGAGGCACCAGAAGAACAGATAAGAATAGAAGAGAAGACTCCATCCAGGTAAGTTCAGAAGAATCATCCAGAATCTCAAATTTTGGGGCAGAAAGAGGCAGGTATACAAACAAGAAGAACAATTGCAGAAGCCTCAAGCTATTTGGCCTTGCTCTCCTCCACTGAACCACAAAATGTAAAAGAGGCATGCAAGGATGAATGTTGGGTCAAGGCAATGGATGAAGAACTTGAGCAGATCGAAAAGAATAACACTTGGGAGTTGGTTCCTAGACCAAAAGATAAGAATTTCATACGGACAAAATGGATCTTCAAAAACAAGTTGAATGAAAATGGGGAAGTGATTAGAAACAAGGCCAGGCTTGTCTGTAAAGGGTATGCTCAACAAGAAGGAATAGACTTTGAAGAAACTTTTTCTCCAGTTGCTACACTTGAGGCCATCAAAATGTCCCTTGCTCTCTCTAGCTTTCAGAAGTTCAAATTATTTCAAATGGATGTGAAATCATCCTTTCTGAATGGAGACTTAGAAGAAGAAGTGTACATTGAGCAACCAGATGGTTTCATTCTTGGGAATGATCCAAATCTTGTATGCAGACTAAAAAAGGCTCTCTATGGTCTTAAACAGGTTCCAAGGGCTTGGTACTACCGTTTGGAAAAATATATTCATCAATAAGGTTTTTCAAAAGGATCAACAGATAGCAATCTTTATATAAAAATTGAAAATGACAAATTGCTAATACTTGTTGTGTATGTAGATGATATTATCTTTGGCAACAATGAAGAAGCTATGAGTCAAAACTTTGCCTTGGTGATGCAGAAAGAATTCGAAATGTCCTTGCTTGGAGAACTGACATATTTTCTTGGATTACAAATCCAACAAAATGAAGGCGGTATATTTTTGTCTCAAACCAAGTATCTCAAGCAGATCTTGAAGAAATATGGCATGGAAGATGCACAACCAGTATGTACCCCTATGGTTACAGGATGCAGCCTCAGTGCAAATGATGAATCAACAACAGTGCATCAACCAACCTATAGATCCATGATTGGAAGTTTGCTTTATCTGACAGGTACCCAACCAGACATCCTGCATGCAGTGGGAATTGTTGGAAAATTTCAAGCAAATCCAAAGGAAACTCATCTTCAAGCAGTTAAGAGAATCTTCAAGGAACTCAAAACTATGGCTTATGGTATCCTAGAGATACAGATCTCACACTTCATGCTTATACAGATGCAGATTGGGCCGGAAGCGTGGATGACAGGAAAAGCACTAGTGGTGGTGCATTCTTCATGGGTTCCAGATTAGTATCTTGGTTCAGCAAGAAACAAAGTTCGATTGCTTTATCTACAGCTGAAGCAGAATATGTGGCTGCTGCATCTTGTTGCACTCAACTCCTTTGGATGATGCAAACTTTACAGGATTTTCAAATCACTTGTACACCACCTATCTCCATCTTATGTGATAATACAAGTGCAATCAGCATTTCAAAGAATCCTGTTATGCATTCAAAGACTAAGCACATACCGATCAAGTATCACTTTCTCCGGGAAAAAGTGTTGGAACAAAAGGTCAAATTGGATTATGTTCCCTCTAAGGAACAAGTTGCTCATATTCTCACCAAACCACTACCCAGGGAAACTTTTGAATATCTCAGACAGAAGCTGGGAGTAGTTGATGCATCATCTTGCTGTTAAAACTTGTCTATTTCAAAGAAAAATGGGTGTACGCAAGTTTCTTGATATGGATCTGCGTACATAAGCCGGTTTGTGCAGAGAGAGTCGTGTATATTAAGGCTTGATGGATATCAGTAGGGACAGTCTGATATGGGTATGACAGAGACCATCTGGCATAGGTTCAGGGGGAGCAGATAAACTTCTAATGATGCATTGTTGGAATTATCTTAGAAGCTTTTGGTTCTAGATCACAGCTGTTGTTGGTTTCAGGTGGAACAAAGGCAGAGGGAGAACAAAAGGAAATCTTGGTTGCTGATCTGAATGGTGATTGACAGATGCTGCTGATATCAGTTATTGGTGACTTTCATAAATCTTGCTCTAGATAATTCGTCTCTATGTCATGTATCTCTTTTATGGTGTCAAGGGCATGTAACGGCCTATTTTGGTTTCCCCACTATGCATGGGATGAAGATGTAATGTACTTGGTTGTCATATGTAAATTTCTGATGTATCCCCACTTGGTTGGGTGGATGATCCCCACTTGGTTGGGTGAAGGACGTATGTATTGAGTCTTTTGGTGATAGGAAGGTCCTTTATGATGTATAAGTCATGTTTCTTCTTGAAGAACATCTTTTTGCAGATCTTGCCTACAGTCAGGGGGAGCATGGTCAGCACATCAGGGCAAAGATTTCACCATGTACTCAGGGGGAGCACAACCCTTTTCCCTTGATGAAAAAGGGGGAGAATGACTTTGAGGATCTTGGGGTTGCCATCAAGTCCAAAGGGGGAGATTGTTGGCATTATGGCACAAGTTTGGAGCTATGGCACAGGTGTTGTCCTTGATGGCAACTCTCTTTGGTGATAGATCTCATTACAGGCTCTCAGAATGAAGAAAAAGATATATACGCAGGTTCACCTAGACTAAGGCGCGTATACACGCGGGTTAGACGTTACAAAGGTGTGTATGCGTATACACGCACTTTCACACAAGGAAAAGCGTGTATATGTTGGAGAACTTACTTTTGGTCCATGCTAGTTAGTCCTTGGTATTTGAACCTATGGTTTTGGACCATGGTATCTCGTCAGAAGTGTTGATCCCAAGTATTGGGTCCATGGTATTGTTTTATTATGGTTTTGGACCGTGGTATTGAGAAAGGCCTAAGACTATAAAAGGGGAAGGAGATAATTTGGTAAAGGATCATCTGAATTAATCGAATATCTAATAAGTGCTAGATCTGAAATATTGGTGATTGGGGTTATGGTGCAGATCTAGATCTGAATGAAGGAGGAACCTTAGCACAAAGAAAAGGATAAGTTCTATTGATGGGTCATAATCTTTAGGCTTGAATGATAGTATCATTGTATGATTTTGATCTGTTATATGTGGCGCATGCTTGATCTATAAATCTGATAATCTAGGTTAATTAATGTCTGAATATTTGAAAGAGTGAATTATCTTTTATAGATCTGTACACAGGTTCAGTGAAGCGAAGGCGCATATACACGCTGGTTCAGTGAATAAAAACAACGTATACGCAGGTTTCTCCGAACACAGAAGCATATGCACACATGTTTCAGGTTATTGAAGTAGCATATATCTTTTGAGTTCTGATCTAGCTGCTTCTTTTTATTGCTGCAGTGTTCTGGGTTCAGAATTTGGTGTGTGGTTACTGTTACTGTGTTCTAGGTACAGCTGTCAAAAAAGTATCTACTTGATTTAGTTCTAATTGGTGAAAAGGAGATTGTTTGATGCAGAAATTCTTGATGATTGATTGATGTTCATGGATCCAATCTGAAAATTTATGAAACGTGGTCCCTGGAAGAAAGAGAAGGTTGTAGCCTTCTGTAGGCCAGCACCTACGTACTAGTATCTTGGCTAGTGCAAGAGCTAAGGGGGTTGTAGCTCCCTTCCAGGAGAAGCTGGAGAACGAGAGAGGGTTATAGCTCTCTGCAGGTTGTAGCTGTGTACTGGTAAAGGACTGCACTAGTACATTGTGAAAAGAAGTTTCTATTTAAAAGAAGATAGAGACAAATTGCAGCAGGTGGTTTTCATCCACATTGGGTTTCCACCTTATATCTTGTGTTCTTGTGTGTGTGATTGTCTTCAGATCTGTTTTACTGTTTATGGTTACTGTTTATTTGATCCTAATACATAGATTAATGATCAACATCAGTAAGATAAATTAAATTATAAGTCTACATTGCATACGCGGGTTTCCTTCTTTGTAGTTGCATATATATGCGGTTTTATCTAACTTAAGTAGCGTATATGATCTGGGTTTGAAAAATGAAATAAGTGACTTGATAATACTGATTCACCCCCCCTCTCAGTATTATTTCCAACAATATCTATATATATATATATATATATATATATATATATATATATATATATATATATATATATATATATATAGTGTTTGCAAAAAAGTTATTGCATCAAAATGTCAAAACTATGTTTTGAGACACATGGCTTCTCAAACCTACATAAATGCGGAAAATAAAGACTAGAGAGAGTTATCCACCCACATGGTGCTGATGGTAACATGACATAACTCTAATGACTTGGTTCAATAACCAATGTATTCTGGCGGGCACCCCTACAGTATGCCTCTGATATCGCAGTGGCACCTCATCAATCGATACATCTTCTGTAATTCCCCTTGTCAGGTTTTCCAGGTTGCGTTCAATCTCTATGATCGAGTATGCTCTCTCCTCATACGGAGAATCCTCTATCTATCATTTCACACGTCTAGCTATCGGAGAAACCCCTAGAGGTCTCTTTGGTCCTGTTGGAAATAATACTGAGAGGGGGGGGGGTGAATCAGTATTATCACATTAATAAAACTTTTTCATTTCCATAATCAGATTCATATATGCTACTTCCACAACTTCTTATGATTAAGTTAATTAATCTTCAATGAGTGCATTAGAACTTTATCAACCATATTATCAGTTAACAAATGCATAGAATAGATCATCACACATAAGGCATACACATGAAAACCATGATATAAGGTGGAAACCCAATGCGGGAGAAAACCACCTGCTGCAAGTCATCTCAATCTTCTTTAATAAGAAAATCCTTTTACAATATTTTGTACTGGTGCAGTCTTATACCAGCACAAGAGCTACAACCCCCTTTGCTCTTGTACTAGCCGATCCATTTACTAGTACGCAGGCTACTACCTGTTACAATGCTCCAAAGATTTCCTTTAGCTCTTGTACTAGCTTAGATACTAGTACGTAGGTACTGACCTACAATCTTCTCTCCTCCAGGTACCACGTTTCATCAATTTTCAGACTGGATACACTGAAGCACAACACATAATCTGAAAGGCCACATTTCATCCAATTTTCATACTGAACCCAACAACAACTTTGAAGCTCATAATCAAACAACCTTCTGAATCACCCAATCACCAGATCCATACATATACAATGATATTATGAGAGTTATCAACCAGATCTAGTACATCAGATAACATGAAGATAAGTCATTTTAAACCGATCCAAAACTGAAGTTAATCATAATCATTCACTCAATTACTACTGTTGTCTGAACATAATATCAGAACCAAACCTCACTTCAACAACCCAGATCATAAAAATGATAAACAGATATTTTAAGAGAAGTAAGCAGCTTCACCCATGTACTGCCTGCTTACGTAAGCACCCTGCTCAACTGCTCGCCTGCTTACGTACGCACCCTGCTCAACTGCTCGCCTGCTTACGTACGAACCCTGCTCAACTGCTCGCCTGCTTACTCCGCTCTGTATCCATTGAACTGCCTGCAGACCTCCGCACCTGCAACCCTTCTGTGCCTGCGTATGTACGCACCTGCAACCCTTCTGTGCCTACATATGTACGCACCTGCAACCCTTTTGTGCCTGTGTATGTACGCACTTGAACCCTTCTGTGCCTGCGTATGTATGCACCTGCAACCCTTCTGTGCCTGCGTATGTACGCACCTGAAACGCTTCGTTCCTGCATATGTACGCACTTTTCTTTCACTGTACCTGCGTACCTTCGGGCATAGATGATTTCAGGACTTTAGAAATAACCCAGACAGTCAGATCTACAGATCTGAACATGCGCCGAAGAGATCTCAATCCATCAGTAGATTTGCCTTATTTAGATCTAGACATATTCCCAAGAGATCATAATATTTCAGATCTAGCCCTCATAAGATATTCAACCAAAACATGCATAAGCCAAATGATCTCCTTTGCTTTATATAGGAAAGCTCTTCCTTAAATCATGGATTAATACCACGGACCGACACCATAATAACACAAAACCGTCGGCTAAATACCAAAGGTTAAACATAAGAAACCCCACATGTGAATTTCTTTGCCTTGAAATGTGTGCACTGAGGGTACGCACCTCCTGAATGGCTGACCTGTGGGTATGTACGCACTTTATGTAACTCCGACCTGCGTGTACGCACCTTATGTAAGGTGTACCTGCGTACCCCTTATTTTCTTCAATATTTGATAGCTGATCATCAATCTCTACTGCTGACTTGAAGTACTGTGATCTATCACCTGAATGGGTTGCCATCAAGGACAACACTTTAGCCATAATGCCAACAATCTCCCCCTTTGGACTTGATGGCAAAGCTTACTAGGAACTTGCCATTTGATTCCTTTGAGCTGTCCTGCATCTATGTATTATGTCACATCTGATATCTCTTCTGTAGATTGATCTAAATGTATATAAGTGAGATGATATTCTATGAGAGGGTTGCCATCAAGTACAACACATGCATCATAATGCCAACAATCTCCCCCTTTGGACTTGATGGCAACAACACCAAATCACTCTCCCCCTTTGGCATCAAGGGCAAAGGATTATGCTCCCCCTAAGAGCATGCTCTATAAACTAGATCTGCTGAAGTCTCTGAATGAACTCCCCCTTTGTATATGCCATGGTGCTCCAATCTGATAATGCTCTTTCTGAGAACAAGCTGAGATGTTTGCTCTGCTATATAGTGTTGTTCATGCTCAAGCTCCCCCTGACTGCAAAAAGATGTTCTACAAGAAGAACATGACTCTATATATCATAAATGACCTTCCTATCACCAAAAGACTCAATACATACATTCATTACAATGGTGATACATCAAAAGTTTACATATGATATCATTCATCCCAGGCATAGTGGGGAAACAAAGGCCGTTACATGACCTGAAGAGGTAACTACAAAAGAGACACACTATTACATAAAGACCAATCACCTAAGATAAATATCAGCAATCAACACTGTATGATCTGCTTCATAGTATCTGTCAACATCAACTTGCATTAGTGCATGAATCTCCAAGGTATGAGAAACACCATAGCCATCCAGATCTGCATGAACTAAGAGTCATCAAATGGGAGTATCTGCATCAATCAACATATGAATGAAACCTATCATCATATAGGTAAGATCTCATCATCATCATGTCTCCAACAATGCAACTTTGAATAATCATCCATGTATCCAGCCAACAATCTTCATCCATATATGTGCCAAGAACAATAAAGACTCCATGCAAGCACCATTAGAGAATCAACCACAAATCTGATCCAAGAACCATGTGACCAACTCATAACCATAGCAAGATGAATCATAAGTATCATCACCAAGGACCATAATGCCAATCAATGCATTAAGAACATATGCTCCCCCTAAACCTGTGCCATCTGTCAGATCTGATCATGCATATCAATAAGAAGAGTCAGCCAATAAATGCTTTAAGACAGGTATGCAGTTTTTCTTTATCTGCCCTGCGTAGTCACGCACTTCACCTTTTGCTCCCCTGCGTATACCCGCAGAGATCCTTCTGCTGCACTGCGCATATACGCAGACGGTCTTCTACTACAACGCGTACCCACGTAGCTGTTGCACAGTTGCGTCGCGTACCCCACGTAGCCTTTGCTTCTATCGCGCCGCGTACTGCTACTGTAGCCACGCACCCAAGATAATATCGCGCCGCGTACTTTTACTGTGTGTACACACCTGAACCTCTGTCGCGCTGCGTACCCACGTAGTTCTCCTTCTGCTGCTCTGCGTACCCACGCAGTGCCCCTTCTTTTGCTCTGCGTACCCACGCAGCTCTCCTGTTTCTGCTCCGCGTACCCATGCACTTGCACCGTTAATCACCTGCGTACTTCTGATTAGGGCCGAATTGGAAATTCACCAGTGTGCTACAGTTAGTCGGATGCCCAGATCTGATCATGCGCTCGAGAGATCACCCTTCAAAGATCATCTTCACTTTCCCTACTGCCTTTCTTCAAACAATCATATACGCGATTGTGCAGTATCCAATTCGCGTATATACGCGACTTTCCTTTATGGAATTTGCATATGAGATTCAGGACACTGAAGTTTTGTACTTTCAGCTCCCTCTGATTCTGATATGTCTGTACATTGTGCTGTGCCACCTTTTTCAGATTGCACTTCCTTTTTCCTCCATATCTTCAAGCGTGATGATGACATTTTCTCCTTTTGATATGGTGCCCATACTTTGTTCCTGCATTCCTTAGCTATATGTCCAAGCTTGTTACATGCATAACATCTTACATGTTTCATATTCCTTCTGTAACAATCAGCAGCTTTGTGACCAAACATATTGCAAGCAAAGCAATATCCATAAAAATACCTTGATTGAGATGACTTGTCTGCATAATGGTCTTGAGTTCTTCTTCTTCTACATCTAGCTGCAACATGTCCAAGATTATGACCTACATAACATTCAACATTATTCATAGGAGGAGTAAAGGATTTTCTTTGAGGAATCTCTTTCCTTGGTTGATGATGAGATTGATCTTTCATTTCTTCATTGATCACTTTAAATTTCTCTTTAGAATTCCTTGCCTCACCTTGTGAACTAGATTCACCTTCAACAGATTCATGGAAACCAAGACCAGTCTTTATAGCAGGAGACCTTTGACTACTAAGAATATCATCCAAGACTTTAGAGCTATCTTGAAATCGTAAAAGCTTATCCTTTTCTTCTATTTTACCTTTCAAGATATTTACCTCAACCTGAAGCTGTTATTCCTTTTCAAGAGATTGCTTTCTCAAATCTTCTTCAGCTTTTCTTCCTTCTTCCATTTGCTCCCTTAGTTTGAGAATCTCCTTTTCTTGTTCTTCATGCAGATCCTGCTGCATTTGACGAACTCGGAAGGCACATTCCAGCTGGGATTTTAAGCTGATGACTTCATTGTCTTGTTTTTCAATTTCTTGATGTAGATCTTTATTTTGCTTCTTTGATTCTTCAAGTTCTTCTTTTAGTGAGAGGATTGTGGCTTCAAGACTTTCATAATAACTAGATCGATCTCTGAGCTCCTTGATTGTTGTGTTCTTTTCAATGACTTCATTTCTTAGTGATGTTACTTCATCCTGCAACTTTTGATATTTCTCCTTGAATAATTCTCGTTGAGCCTTAGCAGTACTATCCTTTATGTTCAGAAGGTCTTCTTGAGTTCTAATTTTGCTTGTTAGTCTTATAAATTTTGCTTCTATCTCATTTCTTTCTTGTTCACCCATAAGAGCTAATTCAGTAGTTTCGCTATCACTTTCATCTCTTTCACAAGGAAAGATAGCTGGAACATCAGAGGATAATATATTCATACCTGATAATGATTCTGAATCTGAAGAGTTTCTTATGCCTAATCCCAAATCGATTCTCCCACTGTCATAGTTCTTCTGAGATGACTTCTTTTTCTTAGATGCTTTCTTCTTAAGCTTCTTTCCCATTGTTCCACGGATCTCCTTCAAGCGATCAAGCTTCTATCAAAGGACCTGCTCTGATACCAATTGTTGGAAATAATACTGAGAGGGGGGGGTGAATCAGTATTATCACATTAATAAAACTTTTTCATTTCCATAATCAGATTCATATATACTACTTCCACAACTTCTTATGATTAAGTTAATTAATCTTCAATGAGTGCATTAGAAATTTATCAACCATATTATCAGTTAACAAATGCATAGAATAGATCATCACACATAAGGCATACACATGAACACCATGATATAAGGTGGAAACCCAATGCGAGAGAAAACCACCTGCTGCAAGTCATCTCAATCTTCTTTAATAAGAAAATCCTTTTACAATATTTTGTACTGGTGCAGTCTTATACCAGCACGGGAGCTACAACCCCCTTTGCTCTTGTACTAGCCGATCCATTTACTAGTATGCAGGCTACTACCTGCTACAATGCTCCAAATATTTCCTTTAGCTCTTGTACTAGCTTAGATACTAGTACGTAGGTGCTGACCTACAATCTTCTCTCCTCCAGGTACCACGTTTCATCAATTTTCAGACTGGATACACTGAAGCACAACACATAATCTGAAAGGCCACATTTCATCCAATTTTCATACTGAACCCAACAACAACTTTGAAGCTCATAATCAAACAACCTTTTGAATCACCCAATACCCAGATCCATACATATACAATGATATTATGAGAGTTATCAACCAGATCTAGTACATCAGATCACATGAAGATAAGTCATTTTAAACCGATCCAAAACTGAAGTTAATCATAATCATTCACTCAATTACTGTTGTTATCTAAACATAATATCAGAACCAAACCTCACTTCAACAACCCAGATCATAAAAATGATAAACAGATATTTTAAGAGAAGTAAGCAGCTTCGCCCATGTACTGCTTGCTTACGTAAGCACCCTGCTCAACTGCTCGCCTGCTTACATACGCACCCTGCTCAACTGCTCGCCTGCTTACGTACGTACCCTGCTCAACTGCTCGCCTGCTTACTCCGCTCTGTATCCATTGAACTGCCTGCGGACCTCCGCACCTGCAAACCTTTTGTGCCTGCGTATGTACGCACCTGCAACCCTTCTGTGCCTATGTATGTATGCACCTGCAACCCTTCTGTGCCTGCGTATGTACGCACTTGAACCCTTCTGTGCCTGCGTATGTACGCACTTGAACCCTTCTGTGCCTGCGTATGTACGCACCTGCAACCCTTCTGTGCCTGCGTATGTACGCACCCGAAACGCTTCGTTCCTGCGTATGTACGCACTTTTCTTTCACTGTACCTGCGTACCTTTGGGCATAGATGATTTCAGGACTTTAGAAATAACCCAGACAGTCAGATCTACAGATCTGAACATGCGCCGAAGAGATCTCAATCCATCAGTAGATTCGTCTTATTTAGATCTAGAAATATTCCCAAGAGATCATAATATTTCAGATCTAGCCCTCATAAGATATTCAACCAAAACATGCATAAGCCAAATGATCTCCTTTGCTTTATATAGGAAAGCTCTTCCTTAAATCATGGATTAATACCACGGGCCGACACCATAATAACACAAAACCGTCGGCTAAATACCAAAGGTTAAACATAAGAAACCCCACGTGTGAATTTCTTTGCCTTGAAATGTGTGCACTGAGGGTACGCACCTCCTGAATGGCTGACCTGCGGGTATGTACGCACTTTATGTAACTCCGACCTGCGTGTACGCACCTTATGTAAGGTGTACCTGCGTACCCCTTATTTTCTTCAATATTTGATAGCTGATCATCAATCTCTGCTGCTGACTTGAAGTACTGTGATCTATCACCTGAATGGGTTGCCATCAAGGACAACACTTTAGCCATAATGCCAACAGGTCCAACATCTGCAAAAATCACAAGTGTCAAATCTCTATACACATATATAAAAAAATCAAAAAATTCAAAAAATTTAAAAATAATTTTTACCTGCATCGTCTAATGTGTACTAGGCGGAAGTGGAAGGTCAGGATCTCCCCATAAATCCATGCCTAAGTATGGCCAATCATCTACCATGATTAGCTTTTGTCGCAACCATTCAAAAAATGTTGGGGAAATGACATTCACTGACCACCCCCCTGTTGAGGCATCACCTCACCCCACCTCAGCAACCATGGATCTCTGGGCGCTGGTGCATCCACTTCTATCCACTAATATCAAAACAATGGTACGCATTGTGTTGTATCATTTTTTTGTTTTGGTAAGTTAGCATCAATTAGTCAAAAAATGAAAATATATTTCAAGAAAATGTTAAGTTAGGATATGGACAAAAATAATATTGAAACAAAAAATGTTAGGGATATTATGATCAATAAGTCCATATCAAGTAAAATGTTAGAATAAATGCCCTAAAAAAGGAAGGCACAAAAAATTAAAATGTTAGATTAGAAAGAAAAGAAAAATAATAAATTCTGAAAGTGTTGCAAATCCAAATGCCACTACGCTTAGTCAATTTTATTTTTGCAAATAAAAGTTGTGTGCAAATTGTTTAAATGCCACACTAGTTCATACAATGCAATTGTACAGTTTAATCATGATTGGATTAGGTTTAAATTGTTTGTCAATAGGTAGCAAATAAAATTGGCTCAATAGTTTAATCTGAGCCAATGGATGCAATAAGGGATAGAAGTGGATTAATCATTAAAAGGAAAATGTTGAGTTGCTAGTCTAAATGCACTTGAGTGACTAAGATTAAAAAAATGTTAGGAAAGTTAAGAATAGGTAGACAAATGAAATGCAATTGAGGCATGAAAGGATTTTTATCCTAAGTTAAAACCATGGATATATGTGCATATGATAACCATAAATTTCCCATCTCAATGATATTTTGTAATGTTTATGCTTTATCCATTCATTCACTGTGAAACCCCTTCCATGTCACATCCATCATAACTTTTGACCCCACCATTACTTTCCGACTCACGACATTAAACTTCATTCATATTCTTTTCATCCCGCACATTCCCCTAAGATCTGATGGCCTACATCGCTCCTTGGCCCTCCTTTGTCATCCAAACGTTATCGACAAGGGGGAGGGGGTCCGAAGTCAGCTGTCTTGGAAACTACCCTCCGAAACTACCAACCCCCACTCCTAGTAATTCTTAACTTAAAATCCCAAACCGCTTACCACCCAGACTTAACCCGGAACATGGTTTTCTTCTATTCTATCATTGCCACTCCTACATCATCATCCACACCCTCTCCCATGTCACTTCCTTTGTCCAATCAGCTTCCGCCTCTTTGCCCGTTATCCATTTAATTCCCCACCCATCACACATCAATATTCCATTGATCTATTATCAGTCCCATTAGATAATTAAGGAGAATTTAGTCATTGATTAAACAACCCCACTCCATTTTATTCATTATAAGCCCTATTTTCATAAAAACCGTTACAAAGTGCATTCCCATAATTCACTAGATACCTATAGCTTGCAGCCAAAATGACAAATTCACCATTCAACCGAATTTTCCATTATATTCATAAGCAAGCCGACATCCAGGTCCACTTAATCTATTTTCAGTTATACTGTTTTTCTGTTATCACTGTGTTTCAGCCCATTCTTCCCATTTCTGTCACTTTCATCTTGCAATTCAATTAACAGAATACCTCCTAAGGAGAAGGAAGTTACAGAAACCCAAAATCTTCTCATTCATCTACAAGTTGACTTCCATCACACTCTGTTGGTTGATAGAGACTGTAAAATCAATGAGTTTTTGTCCGAATTTGATTTGTTTGAGATCTACTTCTAGATGGAGGATCAATTAGTTGATCAAATGGATGAAATAGGACTTTGGGACTCCCACCTTCCTCATTACATTTTCCCTCAGATACACAAACCACCTGAATTTGTCAAGAAATGTCATGAATCCTATGGCCCCACTCAAAGGGCTATTATTTCACCTATAGGAGAAATCTTGTGCTTCATCAGTGCCTAGTCTATTGACCAGATGTTGCAGGCCCCAACTATTATACCAACCCATCCTTTTTCTCGTGAAAGCTTAATAGAAACCTATCAGAAGTTGGATTTCACCAAAAGAGCTCAAACCCTAGAACTTTTCCTAGTTGTAGATATCCCTCTGCCTAAAAGAAACCATCCCTATGATTCATCTATATTCCTAGACATAACTAAGCAAATTACCACCATTCTCTCTTATCTCTTTGGTTACTATTCTAATCAATATGTAGATGAAGCCATTATTGGTTTCTTGTCAATATTTTTTGCTGGTTCCAAACCCACTCTGCTTTTTAACTTTAGTCAATTTCTAGCTGAGGCTATTCATCAACAATTTTTCCAGTTCAATATTGAATAAGTATTCAAGTATGCTTTAGTACTTGTATATATTTTTATCTATTTTTAGGGAGACAAGTTTCAAATCACCTTGTAGAAGCTAGAAGAAGAAGGGAACCAGCAATCAGTGATCTTTGGGACTTCTATGGGAATGAAGAAGAAGGAAGAATTTTCATATAAAGAGTTCATAGAATTTTTTATTCATTTGGCCATTAATCTTATGAGCAGCACTCCAGCACCAAGAATTAGTGATGAAATTGTGAAAGTGTTGTAGCTGGTTGATCAAGCCACAACAAGAGATTGGTATCTTTTCCAAAAGTATATAGAGATCAGATTCTATGGCTATGATCTTCCACCCTACAAGCTTCCCAAGTACCTCCCTATCAGAATTTTTGCATTAGAACGTATTAAGCAAAGGTTAAATACAAATGAAGTACATTTTGTGGCTGCAAAAAAAAAAGAAATCACAGCATAAGCTAAAGGCTTAGGTTGGTCCATTCATCTGTAATACTAGAGCAGCAGGAGAAGCAGTAGATAGGTTATTGAAAGAGATGAAGTTTGGCCTCAACTTCACTTGGTCTTATGACCCAATGGGAGTGATTTCTAGACTCAGAGTTGAAAATAAGTGTACTCCATACCATCATACAGCCAGGCCTGAAATAGAGCAGTACAAAAATCAGTCAGAATGGAAGGAGAACACCCTTCAAGAAGCTGAAGAATAGGTATTCTCTACATCAAATGTACAAACTCCACTTGCACAAGAAAAGATGGCTAAACGAGGAAGGGAAGAACATACATCCCCTACAACTGAAGCATCAAGTCAAGGCTTTAGAATTGTACATAGAAAGAAGAGACATAGGATTTTTGTGAAGGTTAGTGCAACTAATGAATCACAGAAAACAACATTTGATGGACTTGGAGAGACATTTATTTTCACACAGTCTGGTGGACAGTCTACCCAGTCTCCCACTCATTACACCACATCTTAGGAACAACAGGTGATTCAGACTAGTGAAGGTAGTCAGAAGGATAAAGAAGATGACATCTTTCATGTCTTCAATGAAATTAAGAAGAAGAATGAGGAGTTGAAATTGAACACTTATACTCAATTTTGGAAACATTCTTCCAGTTATCAAGCCAAACTTCTTTCAGTATTTGACTCTGAAAAGGGTAAGATGCAGATGGCTTTCTTACAAGCTCAAATTCCACGGCCGAGGACTACTGCACATTACCAGAAGCAGACATCCTTTGAGTTTAATTTTAAATATGTACATCCAATTGACCAAATTGAGATGCATAAATAGACTGGCCACATGATTTCTTCTACTTTAACTAACACTGCCATGAGTTTATCAAAGTTGTAGGTCACCATGGCCAATACACAACCACAAATCAAGTTGTAAAAGTTTCCTCATTGACAAAGGACACCAAGATCAAATATTTGGAAGATCTGGTGCTAAAGATGGGATATGATCCCTCCAATATAAATGTTGCATAAGAACTTATATGGAATAAAAATGTTGAGGTTTCAACACTAAGGAAGCAACTAAAATTGCCATCTTCAGAGGACCCAATGACTAAAGGGATTGAAGAAACTGAGACTTAGAAATCTGACATGATGAAGCTCATCATGGAATAAAATCTGCAAATAAAATAAATGGAGGAGAAAATGGAGAAACCTGTCAAAGAGAAAGAGAAAGTTGTGAAAAAGGCCAATATTCCAATGGATGTAGTTCCTCTTAAAACAGTCTCTATAACTACAACAGAAACCACAAGTATAGTAGAAGGAGTTGAACAACTTGGTAATGTTGTTTAGAACCTGTCTATTCATATAGAAGAAATCAAGAAATTGTAGGATCAACTGAAGACACTACAACACATGAAAGTAGTTTCAAACAGTTCACATGTAGCTGAGTTGTAGAGGGCAAAAGGAAAAATTGAGGTATTGCAAAAATAATTCAAAGACCCTTACCTTGGAAATAAACTAGGTTTGGTAAAGGAAATTTTATGGGGAGAGATTATTGGATCGATCAAAGATATCTTGCCTTATATCAGGATAATATTTGATCAAAAGGACTTGTTGGAAAAATCACAGGAAGCTATTAAAACTATCTCAAAGGAACTTGAGGACATGTCAAAAGTTTCCACTAAAATAATCAAGTTTCTCAATTCTAAATACAACTATGAGCTTGAAGAATTAGGTATTAATGACAAGACAACAACCATACTGGAAGTGAAGAATATTATTACAAAGAAAAATCTCATTCTTTAGTTGGAGGAAAAATGCGGCAACGTTAACGTCATAGTTCAATGTTTTTTCAGTAGGTTAGAACCCTTGACCAACAAGGGTTTTCCCTCTATGGTTGTGATAAATGATAAGCTAATGCCCATTGAAGAATATGTTCGAAAGCTTACAGATGTCACAACCAATGCAACCACAGTTTCAAACATAAAAGGTACAATAACACCAAGGCTTGTGTTGAATGTACTCAGAGATACCTTTTTCATCCTAAATGAAATCATACATATATTTTTAGTAAAACCCAATTTTACTAAATATACAAAAATGGATGAGGTTTATCAAAGGGTAACTAAGTTATCTATCCCAGATAAGAAACGATGGGAATAGTTAACTAATTTACTTGACTGAAAGGAGGATCGACAACATTCAGAATTTTCAGGAACAACCATCAACAACTCAGCAACATTCAGAATTTTTTTGAACAATCATCAACAGTTCAACACCAAAATAGTGACACATCGACTATCATTTCATTTTCTTGATTTTGTATTAAGCTATTTTTGTAAATCTGTTTAAGATATTTTATTAGCTCTAAACTTGTATAAATAACTCTCTTTCATGAGTTATTAAAGGTTTCACCCTTGAAGAAACATTTGTAAGCACTAAATGTACTTAGCTTTTTTTGAATCATTAATAGAAAAGCAAAGGATTCTGAATTTTGATTCATACAGTTTCATATTCCTTGTAAGTTTTTCCAGTTTTCATTCATTGTGTTTTCTTCATATTCTTAAGTTTTACAAAGATAACCAGGTAGGAGTAGTTGTGTCTCAATTTACTCCTATAAGCTTTTTGAAGTGATCATCTTTAAAGAGAATGAATTATATAAACTATTTGTTTCATTAATTCCCTATAAATCATAAAATCATTAGCATCTTTGTAACCTTGGGCATATTCTATTAAACTTTCTGAACATTGTTTGAAGGTTTTCTTACTTATGGTTATTTAATTTTCTATTTGAAAACTGTAATAGTCATATCATCTTTCTATTTCTACTCATCACCAGACAAGCTAAATCACTGTGTGGATTTTAATAGCAGCCCTTTGTTTAAATATTAGTATTATTCAAAAAGGTTAGGCATCATTGTTTTAAATCTGTTTCATACATTGGTTCTCCAAATTTAAAACAAAACCCCCCAAAACAAATGTCTTAGATGCCCTGGCATGATAACTTACCATTATCAACACAGAGATACAAGATCAATCTGGAACCATTGTTGGGGACTTGAATTTGATTAGTTTTCCTGGGTCAACAATATAAATCCTATTCTTTTAAAGGTGACTAAAGTTCTAGATAGGTAAAAATCCTTCACCTGGCGACTCCACTGTGCCAAACTGGCACCTTTTAAGCACACTAGATCTCATTTTGAATCTGACACAGTTAGTCCTCTATGTGATCCAGAAAGACTTGTGAGAAAGGCCAGTTCTAGAAGGAGACATCAACCATCTTCTTCTACTTTAGCCTTGCAGTATGAAGATACATTACAATTTGATTCCTATAGTAACATTCCATCAAATCCAGATTCAACTCATTTATCACCTAGGGTTGCTGAAATTTTAGATAGGGGATTTGATTTCAAATCAGCTTTCCTTATGCAGTCACTTGAATAATTTCAAGAACCCCCACTACTCGTAGGATCACCTAAATCCGAGTCTAACTTGGGTGTTCATTTACCTGAATACAAACCGATAGACTTTATATCCCCCACTACTTATTCATTCCCTTCTACTTCTGAAAAACTTGAATCTCCTACTTCTAAACAACTTGAAGGGACCTTTTCTATATATTCAAATACACTCTTTGAAAAAAAAGAGTATGTTCATTCTTAGGTCCAGAATTTAGTTATTAAGACTTCCTTAAAGTCATTCAGGACCTCCCCTCCTTCTTTATCTCCTCCTTCTTCACCTCCACATAGTTACACACCCTCTCTATCACCTTCTTCGTCTTCTTCTTCTTCTTCTTCTTCATCCACACAAACACTTCATACACCACCATCTACTATGGCATTCCAACCCATTGTATAGGCCAGATATGCAGCTTTAGTCTTACCTCAAAACCTTGATGAATTCTCCCCTGGATACTTAAAGCACCTTCCTAGGTATAATGGAGAAATGGGTTCCTCAACTGAGGACCATCTTCAAGCATTTCTAGACTTTGCAGATAACATGAAAATAGAACAAGAAAATGTTTACATGAGGTTGTTTGTCCAATATCTTGAGGGAAATGTGAGAACTTGGTTTAGGCAGTTACCTGCAAATTCCATTAGAAATTGGGAGGAGCTAACAAACATATTTAAAAACCAATGGAGTGGGACGAAATATGCTCTTTACTTTTTTACTGATATTGAAGAACTTAAAAGAAAATTTGGTGAACCTGTCTCTGATTTTATCAAAAGTTTCAACAAAATTTATCATAAGATGCTCCCTAATTGCAAACCCCCTGTAGCAGCAGAAAAAACTAGGTTTTCAAAATCCTTTGAAGATGATTTTGTTGTAATGTTAAGAGAAAAAATTTCAAGAACTCTTGAAGACATGAAAACTAATTCTATATAGGTGGAAGAAAATAGGGTTGCCTCAGCCACTTTAAAAGCTAAAGAGGAAAAGGCCCAAAGAAAACTTAAATCTAGTCAAGAGGCCTCAACTTATTCAAAAAATAAAACTGAAGATTCTAAAATAGATGAGATCATTTCACTTCTTAGGAATCTATCCAGTAGAATTTCCAAGATTGAGACTTAACCTAGAACAGTTCAACAGATAGTCACTCAACCTCAGAATCAAAGTCAAGGTCAATACAAAAGAAATCCACAATTACAAATTCTTCAAAGGCCTAGTAATGATCAGTAGGTTCCAACTCCTTTACTGATAGATGATCAACAACTTGATGACAATACAATGACTGTCAATGAAGACATTAATAATATGGATACTTCTTCTAGTCACACCACTATTAGTCCTCTTTCACAACATGATAAAGTTCAAGAAAATCAAGAATCCTCATAAGTTTCCAAGTACCATGCCTTCTCTAAATTCCTAATTGCAGAGCTGAACAAAAGATATGATCTTAGACCTAGACCTGGCCCTGGAAGACCTCCTAAGAAACCTCCAACAGTTGAACCTTGTACCAAAGCTGCTGAAACTCAGAAAACTATTATTTGACCACTGAATTATTCAACTGATACAACTCAAACTGAAAAAACTGTCGTAACTGCATTTAATCTTGAAAAGGAGTTAGAAAGAGTTAAAATCCCTATACCACTTTTAGAACTTTCCAAAAACCTTGGATAAAAAAATCAAGTCTCCAAATTGATGTGATTAGCCTTCAAGATGAAAAATCAACAGTTGTTTTTGGTTATCCCAGATATTATAAATGAAATAGTACCCCCTTTCTATGTGACTCTAAAGGAAAATGATTCCATGTTATACAACTGTATGCTTGATTCTGGAGCATCACATAATCTCATGCCAAAAACTATCATGGATCATTTAAATCTTGACATAACTAGATCCTATCATGATTTGTACACTTTTGATTCCAAAAGGGTGCCTTGTCTAGGATTGATTAAGGATTTAGTAGTCACTCTTGCCCAAATCCCATTAAAAAGTGTAGTATTAGATATAGTTGTCACTGATATCCCTCCCAAATTTGGAATGCTCCTTTCAAGGTCTTGTTGTGCCAAATTAGGGGGAACTTTACATATGGATATGTCTTATGCTACTATTTCAATTTATGGGGGAGAGCAACTTAGGTTGTATAGAGAATTAGATTTGTGCATACTGTATGCAAAACAGATCAACCAAGGAACCATCCCATTTATGCAATTGATCAAGATTTTGGCTGTTATCAACTTTCTTCAAACCAAACACATGACTCTCAAGCAAAAATTGAAGATGTAATTAAAAGCCCTATAAAAAATCAAACTGATGTATGGAAGCTATTCTTCGATGGTTCTTGTGCAAAGGATGGAGTAGGAGATGGGGTAGTGTTGATCTCAACAGAAAAAGAAAGCATTACACAATCATGTAAACTTGATTTTGAAGTTACAAATAATGTAGCAGAATATGAGGCTTTCCTTCTAGGACTACAGCTAGCCAAAAGTTTAAAGGTACAAAATTTGAGTATTTTCACTGACTTAGAGCTCATTGTAAAACAAGTTAGAAATCTTTGCCAGAAAAAGCATCCTAGTCTTAGATCTTATCGAAATGAGGTTTGGGTTTCTATTTAAAATTTCTTTGATGCCTTCAATATAACTTATGTCCCTAGAAATGAAAACATATAGGCAGACTCTTTAGTTGTCTCTTCAAGCTCATTTAAGATTCCTGATCAAACCCAAGTGTTATAACAAATACAAGTCAAATATAGGCCATCCATCCTAGATAATCTAAAATACTGGCAGATATTTGAATATGATGAACAACTAAAATCTTTTCTGTAGGTTGTAGATGAATTTTCAATTCTATAAATTGATGAAGATAGAACATAAACAAATGAAAACACAAATGAAAATGATAGTTCAAATTTCAATTCAAAAATTTCCAATCATGATATCATTCAATTGTCTAACAATTTTATTCCCAAAGGTCTCAGTCCTTTAGAGAAATTGTTTGATCAAAATGATGTCCTCAAAAACCCACCATAAATTTCTCCACAAGATGACATAGAGGAAGTAAATATTGGAACAAATGATGACATTAAGAAAATAAAAACCTGTTCATCCTTAGATCCCGAAATCAAAGCTCAATACCTTAAGTTACTTGAAAAATATAAGGATGTTTTTTCCTAGACCTATGTTGGTCTAAAGACTTATGATACAACATAAGATTCCTTTAAAACCAGAAGCTAAGCCTTATCAACAAAAACTGAGGAGGATTAATCGAGTTCTTCTACCAACAATAGAAAAGGAAATTAAGAAAATGCTAGATGCCCAGATTATTGTGCCTCTTAGATACTCTAATTGGGTTACCAAACTACTTCCTATCAAAAAGAAGAATGGGGAAACCAGAATTTGTGTGGACTTTAGGAATTTGAATAAAGAATTGTTAAAATATAACTATCCTTTACCCAAAATGGATCAGTTACTTCATATGGTTTTAGGAGCACAAAGACTTTCCATGCTCGATGGATTTTCAGGTTACAATCAGATAAATGTTGATCCAGCAGACAAAGAGAAGACAACTTTTACTACACCCTAGGGTACATTTATGTATTCTAGAATGCCCTTTGGCTTATCTAATGTTGGAGAAACATTTCAAAGAGATATGAATATATCTTTTGTGGGTTAGGTAAACAAATTTGTATTCATTTATCTTGATGACATAACTGTTTTTTCTAATTCTGATAAGAAACATCTAAAGCACTTGATGAATTTTTTTGACAGGTGTAGGAAATACGGAATATCCATGAATCCTAAAAAGTCTTTGTTTGCTATCAAAGAAGGAAAACTGCTAGGTCATATAATCTCAAAGGAAGGAGTAGTGATTGATCCCAAATGTGTATCCGCCATAAAAACATTGTCATTACCTAGAAATAAGTAAGAGATTCAAGCTTTTCTAGGCAAGATTAATTTTTTAAGAAGATTCATCCCGAATTATGCTGAAATTGTAAAAGACATAACTGATATGCTCTGAAAGGATCATGAAGTTAAATGGACTATCTCTTCCAAGTATGCATTTGATCAAGTCAAGAAATCTATCTCTGAAGCTCCAACCTTGGTCAGCCCTGATCATACCAAACCATTCAGTATCTTTGCATTTGCCTCTGAAACAACCCTTGTTGTTGTTTTATTACAAAAGAATGAATATTCGCATGACCAACCTATAGCCTTTTTCAGTAAGGTTATGAGAGATGTCGAGCTTAAGTATGACATAATTGAGAAGCAAGCCTCTTCCCTTATACAAGCTCTCAAATCATTTAGGATGTATGTCCTACATTCACCCATTACTTCTTATCTTCCTAACAGTGTTGTAAAAACTGTTTTAACTCAACCAAACACTGATGGGAAGAGAGGTAGATGGATCACTCAAATACTGGAGTTTGATCTAATTATCAAAACTACAAAGCTAGTAAAGGGTCAAGGATTAGCTAAGCTTCTAGCTGAATCTAAGTGTAAAGTGTTGGGCATCAACTCTGCTTGGGAAATACAATGGTAGAATCCACCATAACCTCCCCAAAGTTTAGAAATGGAGAATCCACAAGAACCTTCCCAGCATCCTAAAGAAAAGAATCAACAAGAACCTTTACCTTCAAATCAGACCATTTCCCTACACAATGATGAGAAATTTCTTTTGTCAAATTGGTATCAAGATACTGTAAATTTCTTGATTCATTTTGAGTGTCCAACATCATTCTCCAAAAGACAGTGTAAAACTCTCAAATTGAAAGCAGTCAAGTAT
Organism: Pinus tabuliformis; assembly: GCA_031772625.1. NCBI lineage: Eukaryota > Viridiplantae > Streptophyta > Pinopsida > Pinales > Pinaceae > Pinus > Pinus tabuliformis. The sequence continues at coordinate 94,187,016 of CM062805.1, read as the reverse complement.
TGTATCATAAATACAAATCTATACTGGAAGGACCCACTAAATATCTTGTTATTACGTTTAATAGAATCAGAGACTGAATGGATCATTAATCAGTTTCATACAGGATTTTGTGGAGGACATTATGCTTGGAGAGCAAAAAAATATAAGATATTAAGGGAAGGATTTTATTGGCCAACATTGTTATTAAAAGTAGGAGAAAAATTCAAAAGTTGTGTTCCATGTCAGATGTTTGCTAGTAAGCAAAAACTATAAGCTCTTCCACTGATCCCTACAATAGTCTCAACACCTTTTCTCCAATGGGGATTACATTTTATTGGATAGATTCATCCTACTTCAAGCAATCAACATAGATGGATCCTCACTACAACATACTACTTTACTAAATGGGTGGAAGCAATTCCAGTAAGAAATGCTACTGATTCAGTAGTAATCAAATTCATTGAAGAAAACATCTTATCTAGGTTTGGTTGCCCAACCTAGATTGTTACTGACAATGCCACAACATTTTCTAGTGTTAAAATGATTGAATTTTGCTAGAAATATCAGATTCTGCTACATCATTCAACTCCATACTATCCTCAAGGCAATGGTTTTGCAGAATCATCCAATAAAATTCTGGTAAAGTTTATCAAAAAGACTAGCAGATCATAAAAAGAGCTGGGACACTCATCTAATTTATGCAGTCTAGGAAAACAGAATTACTCCAAAAAGATCTACTGGAAAATCTCCTTTTCAGTTAGTTTATGGGAAAGATGCAATTTTCCCTACCAACTTGGCCTTCCCTGTTTTAAAGTTTTTGCAGGATTCAACTGATGAACCTGATGATTTCTCAAGAAGGATAAATCAAATTATTGAACTAAATGAAACAGAGATGAAGTTCAATACAAATTGAAAAAATATCAGAATAAGATGAAGAGCCTGTTTGACAGAAGAGCCAGGGAAAGGGACTTCAAGGAGGGTGATCTAGTTCTAAGATGGGATTCCAGAAGAGAAGACAAGGGAAAACATGGAAAGTTTGAAAACCTCTGGTTTGGACCTTTAGCTGTTACCGAAGTAAATGGAAACAACACTTTTGTGATACAAAACCTTGAGGGGGTATATTCCACATATCCTATTAATGGAAGGTTTCTCAAGCATTACATTCAGTATTGATAAGTTGAAGTAGATTTCACTACTACCATTGTAAAGAAGTCTAGTTTATTTTACTTTTTCAAATGGTTAGTGTGAGTTTTTCACAGCTAAGACTCCATAGCTCGAGGATAAAGCACATGGGTCTACAGGAGAAAGCAGTCCCTAGTTGGAGCCGATGTTGTAGCATTTTTTGGTTTTGGTAAGTTAGCATCAATTAGTCAAAAAATGAATATATATATCAAGAAAATGTTAAGTTAGGACATGGAAAAAAATAATATTGAAACAAAAAATGTTAGGGATATTATGATCAATAAGTCCATATCAAATAAAATGTTAGAATAAATGCCCTAAAAAAGGAAGGCACAAAAAAAATATGTTAGATTAGAAAGAAAAGAAAAATAATAAATTCTTAAAATGTTGCAAATCCAAATGCCACTATTCTTAATCAATTTTATTTTTGCAAATAAAAGTTTTGTGTAGATTGTTTAAATGCCACACTAGTTCATACAATCCAATTGTACAGTTTAATCATGATTGGATTAGATTTAAATTGTTTGTCAATAGGTAGCAAATAAAATTGGCTCAACAGTTTAATATGAGCCAATGGAAGCAGCAAGGGATAGAAGTGGATTAATCATTAAAAGGAAAATGTTGAGTTGCTAGTCTAAATGCACTCGAGTGAATAAGATTAAAAAAATGTTAGGAAAGCTAAGGGTAGGTAGATAAATGAAATACAATTGAGGCATGAAATGATTTTTATCCTAATTTACAACCATGGATATATGTGCATATGATAACCATAAATTTCCCATCTCAATGATATTTTGTAATGTTACTCTTTATCCATTCATTCACCATGAAACCCCATCCATGTCACATCCATCATAACTTTTGACCCCACCATTACATTTCTCCCCACGACATTAAACTTCACTCATATTCTTTTCATCCCGCACATTCCCCTAAGATATGATGGCTTACATCCCTCCTTTGTCATCCAAATGTTATCGGCAGGGGGAGGGGGTCCAAAGTAAGCAATTTTGGAAACTTCCCTCCGAAACTACCAACCCTCGCTCCTAGTCATTCGTAACTTAAAATCCCAAACCACTTACCACCCAGACTTAACCTCGAACGCAGTTTTCTTCTATTCCATCACCGCCACTCCTATGTAGACAAATGAAATTAAATTGAGGCACGAAAGGATTTTTATCCTAAGTTACAACCTTGGATATATGTGCATATGATGATTGGTTTTAATTAACCATAAATTTCCCATCTCAATGATATTTTGTAATGTTTACGCGTTATCCATTCATTCACCGCAAAACCCCATCCATGTCACATCCATCATAACTTTTGACCCCACAATCACTTTTCGCCTCACAACATTAAACTTCATTCATATTCTTTTCATCCCGCACATTCCCCTAAAATCTTACGGCCTACATCCCTCCTCAACCCTCCTTTGTCGTCCGAACGTTATCGGCAGGGGGGGCTATGAAGTCAGCATATCTGGAAACCGCTCTCCGAAACTACCAACCCCCACTCCTAGTCATTCAGAACTTAAAGTTCCAAACCACTTACCACCCAGACTTACCCCCGAATGCGGTTTTTGTCTATTCCATCACCGTTGCTCCTACATCATAGTCCACATCCACTCCCACGTCATTTCCTCTGTCCAATCAGCTTCTGCCTCTTTTCCCGTTATCCATTTAATTCCCCACCGCTCACACATCAATATTCCATTGATCCGTTATCAGTCCTGTTGGAAAATTAATGAGAATTTAGTCGTTGATTAAACAACCCTGCTCCATTTTATTCATTATAAGCCTTGTTTTTCATAAAAATCATTACACAGTGCATTCCCATAATTCACTGGATACCTGTAGCTTGCAGCCAAACCGACAAATTCACCATTCAATTGAATTTTCCATTCTGTTCATAAGAAAGCTGGAATCCAGGTCCACTTAATCTATTTTCAGTTATATTGTTTTTTTGTTATCACTGTGTTTCAGCCCATTCTTCCCATTTCTATCACTTTCCTCTTGCAATTCAATTAACAGAATGCCTCCTAAGGGGAAGGAAGTTGCAGAAACCCCAAATCCTCTCATTCATCCACAAGTTGACTTCCATCACACTCTGTTGGTTGACAGAGACTGTAAAATCAATGAGTCTTTGTTCGAATTTGATTTGTTTGAGATCTATTGCTGGATGGAGGATCAATTAGTTGATCAAATAGATGAAATAGGACTTTGGGACTCCCACCTTCCTCATTACATTTTCCCTCAGATACACAGAGCACTTGAATTTGTCAGGAAATGTCATGAATCCTATGACCCCACTCAAAGGGCTATTATTTCACCTATGGGAGAAATCTTGTGCTCCATCAATGCCCAGTCTATTGACCAGATGTTGCAGGCCCCAACTATTGTACCAACCCATCCTTTTTCTCATGAAAGCCTAATAGAAACCTATCAGAAGCTGGTTTTCACCAAAAGAGCTCAAACCCTAGAAATTTTCCTAGATGTAGATAGCCAGCTACCTAAAAGAAACCCTCCCCATGATTCATCTATATTCCCATACAGAACCAAGCAAATTACCACCATTCTCTCCTATCTCCTTGGTTGCTATTCTGATCAGTATGTAGATGAAGCCATGATTGGTTTCTTCTCAATATTTTTTGCTGGTTCCAAACCCATTGTGCTTTTTAACTTTAGTCAATTTCTAGCTGAGGTTATTCAAGAACAATTTGTCCAATTCAATACTGAATAAGTATTCAAGTATGCTTCTGTACTTGTATATCTTTTATCTTTTTTTAGGGAGACAGGTTTCCATTCACCTTGCAGAAGCTAGATGAAGAAGGGAACCAATAACCAGTGATCTTTTGGACTTCTATGGGAATGAAGGAGAAGGAATCATTTTCATATAAATAGTTCATAGAATTGCTTATTCATCTAGCCATTAATCTTATGAGCAGCACTCCAGTACTAAGAATTAGTTATGAAATTGTGAAAGTGTTGCAACTGGTTGACCAAGCCACAACAAGAGATTGGTATCTTTACCAAAATTATACAGAGATCAAAGTCTATGGCTATGAGATTCCACCCTACAAGCTTCCCAGGTACCTCCCTATCAGAATTTTTGCATTAGAATATATTAGGAAGAGGTTAAATACAGATGAAGTACATTTTGTGGCTGCAAGAAAAAAGAAATCACAGTTTAAGCTAAAGGCTCAAGTTGGTCCATTCATCTGTAATACTAGAGCAGTAGGAGAAGAAGCAGACACGTTATTGAAAGAGATGAAGTTTGGCTTCAACTTCACTTGGTATTATGACCCAATGAGAGTGATTTGTAGACTCAAAGTTGAAAATAAGTTTACTCCATACCATCACATAGTCAGGCTTGAAATAGAGCAGTACAAAAATCAGTCAGAATGGAAGGTGAACGCCCTTCAAGAAGCTAAATAACATGCAAACTCTACTTCAAATGTACAAAATCTACTTGCACAAGAAAATACAACTAAACGACGAAGGGAAGAACAGTCATCCCCTACAACTGAAGCATAATGTCAAGGCTTTAGAATTGTAGATAGAAAGAAGAGACCTAGCATTTCTGTGAAGGTTAGTGCAACTAATGAATCACATAAAACAACATTTGATGGACTTGGAGAGATATTTATTTTCACACAGTCTGGTGGGTAGTTTACTCAGTGTCCCACTCATTCCACTACATCTCAGGAATAGCAGGTGATTCAGACTAGTGAGGGTAGTCAGAAGGATATAGAAGATGATATATTTCATGTCTTCAGTGAAATTAAGAAGGAGAGTGAGGAGTTGAAATTGAACACTTATACTCAATTCTCGAAGCATTCATCCAGTTCTCAAGCCAGACTTCTTTCAATATTTGACTCTGAAAAGGGTAATATGCAGATGGATTTCTTACAAGCTCAAATTCCACAACCCATGTGTTTCTGGGAAAACTAGTGTCGATTCGAATTGCTAGTCCCACTAAGATGGGCAGCTACCTTAGGAACAAACAATCAAAGCAATTCAAGATTTCCTTTAAGTGTAATAGATAAGAGGGAAGAAAAGAGGACCAACCTGGATCTTCCGCTTGGATCCTTGCTTGATTTCTCTTTCCCTTGATAGAATTTTCCACTTCTCTCCTACTTGTCCTGCTTCAAAGAGTACCTATAGAGTCAAAGTAACAAAAAACCGTCAAATCATCTCTATCCAAAACATCATAAACATTGCAGAATTAGAAACACATTGACCATACAATTGCATTCATAAACAATAAGATTCACAAATACACGATTGTATGGAGGAAGACTCAAATAAATCTATTAATAGTAGAAGCGAGGATTACAACCCAGCTGTCTGATCTAGCATCATCCTCCCAGCATAGAAGCCCTCTTCACCTCATGAAAGGCAAGATCACCCAACAATACAATGTCTTTTCTCACAGATAAACCAACAGCACTTCCTTACAAATTACAAAATTCCAGCCCTCTAGATCTCTCAGATGAGGGATCCATTTATAGATGTCTTACAAGGGTGTGAGTCAACTATGGGTTTTTTATTAGTGTCATTCCACTGATAGTTCTTGGTTCCACTTGGAGATTTCATTGATCTCTTACTCATCCCTAGGCGAATTTAGAGAGGCAAGTGTCCTGGGAGAAGTTTCTAGAAGATTCCATGAGCTTCCACTTAGCAAACTATCTCTGCCATTTGTCTATTCTCGCTCATCGCACCCCACAGAAGGCTCTTTCAGTATGCATCACACCTAGCTAGCATGGCAGCCAGTATGCACAACACCTTGACCATGGAGCAGTCAGTATGGTCCAGTTTTGGCTAGTTCTGAGTGGTTTTTCAGGTGGAACTTCTGGGAGATGATGTAATCAGTTGACCATGATCCTTTAGGGTATGAAAAAACACTTTTAGGGACTAAAGAGCCCTTGGTTTATGGACATATGAGTTTGGGGTTGCAGTGCATAAATATGTCTATAACAGTTGCCCCCTAAAGCATGAGGTCATAAATATTTTGATGTCGAGTGAAATGCTTTATCATGAGGATCTGAGGTATTCGAACTGGAAGGTGACCTGTATAAGATACAATACAATACATCATCATCATATTATTTTCATGATCTAGTTGAGGCGGGCATTCCCATGCTCAGCTTCATAAATTCATTTTCATGTACATAGGACAGAGTGATTATTCATATGAAGAGTCATCTTCTTTTGCTTAGATGACTATCTGTGTAGCTTCCGTGCACATTTGATGTCTTTATGTTCCTAAATATATCGTAGCCCGGATGGATGAAACTAGATCCAGGGTCTTCAAACTCATTCAATCTTCACCCGATGTACAAGTTGATCCACGTGAAAAGATGTTCTAAAGTCGAACATGGAAAGACATCACCTAATTACCAGCCAATAATGTAAGTTGTTAACTGGTGTGAGAGGAGTCACTGATAATGATAATGACCCTCAAGGTACTACAGTACAATTCACATGGTGTGAATATATGAGTTTATGTCAAAAACCACACAAAATATTTCGGTCAAAGGCCTTTGATGTAAACCTGTCGCCGAGAGTGAGAAACTTTCCATTGAGGCATGCAAGCTTCAAAGTACTGAAAGGATTGTTTCTAAGTCGACTTCCTGGATAATGAGCTGATGTCTACAAGAAGTGACTCGTCATAGGAGGGCCTTGATGTATCCCACATCTACAACATGAAATGGAGCAAATGATTTTTTGGAGGTGAAAACAATTTGATGATACAAGGTTCTAGAATTGTGGTCATGAAAAATGAAGGGTGAAGGTATTGTAGTGGAGGAGGCATTTGCGAGATGGTGAATTCTCTAAATGACTTCTCTTGAACATGTCGGCGACACTGATATGGATTGGTAGCGTTAACCCCATGGATGGTACGAAAGACCAATGGTGATATGATGAACGGAATAACCCAACCCGACTCAATCATGGTGATGGAGTGAAAGTGTCATGTTCAAGAGTGACCTGATACCAATAAAATTCTTCAAGTTTTCCTCCCTTTTTCCCCAATCATTGTTGACCAGTACCTCTTTATTTTTGTCAAGCTTGAGGAGGATAACATATGCTTGGTCTATAATTTTCCCTTCGGGCAAACCTGTTGCTATGTTTTTAGCAAGCCTAGCATCAGTGAGACTCGTTCTTGTCTGGGTGGACAAGTTTATCGCTATTGTTTTAATGAGATTAACGACAAATATAACTCAGGCATTTTCTTGTTTAGAGAGTTTGAAAAGGGACGGAAAGGAAACTCCAACAGTCCTTTTTCGTAGCATAATCCCTTAAGTCCTAAAAAGTATAAAATAATAAGAAAGGGATGACTTTTCAATCGCTTTAACGAGCCGAAAAAGACAAGCGCTCGATCCTTTTGTTTGATAATCCCTTAGGTCCAAAAATATTAACATGTACAGGAGGGATGGAGTTTCCTTTTACTTTAACGAGCTGGAAAGGCCAATGGCTCGACAATATTTTTATATTTAATGAGTCTAAGAAGAGTTTAAAAGCGACTCGTTTTTTAGGAACAATTGGTATTTTCAGGTAGCAATTGGTTCTAGGCAAGTTTGGAACTTCTCAAAACATGGCAGTGTGAAGAGGGTGGAAATATGAATCACTCATCGCAGTTGTTCCTCAAAGGGGTAAACAATCAAGTGGAAGCATATGATCAGCCAAATGAATGGAGGTGATGGTAGGAACACAACCAAGGTTCGAAAAGGTTGATAGTAGCGCAATCACGAAGGTTATTTACCGAAGGTGGATTCATTTTTTAATGAGCTTGAATCAGAAGAAACTATGCTCAGTGGCAGGTTTATTTTTTAATGAGCTTGAACCTTGCAGGAACATTCCTCTTACCAGTTGTTTGAAGATGTCTCTTGCTGGTAGGTTTATTTTTTAATGAGCTTGAACTCTACTATAACATGTGCTCATTTCCTTTTTATGTAGGCTAGAAATGACCAAGCTACAAAGCTAGAAAAACTAAAAAGCTAAAGGGTTGAGAACGATAAAAAGCTAAAAAGAACCAAATTGGTCATTTTTACTTACATATAAAGGTTTGCATGCCCCCAGGTCTTTTAGAAAAGGAGAGTTTCCAGGTTACCATATGGAAGTTCCGACTTTAGGCAAGATTGTTTCTGTTAGCAGACAAAAATCTCTTCCTTGGCTTTGTCCATTGAAATAGACGAAGGTTAATGGTGAGCTTTGAATCACATAACATACAAGGAAATACCTATTTTAGATTGATCACATATCCAACAAGGAAATTATTTTTCAATCCAATCATATAACCTTTCAAGGAAATGTCTGTTTCAGACTGATCACATAACCTACAAGGGCATGTTTTTTCAGTCCAATCATATAACCTTCAAGAAAATCTCTCTTTTCCTCTGGGTTCGCCTGCCGAAGCAAACAAAAGTGCATGCCCCCTAAACTCCATTACAATTACCAAACTACTCCCGGTAATTAAGTGGATGGAATGAAGGTTGAAGAGACATTGTTGATGCAAAGAGACCATTTAGGGATGATGGTTGATTCATAGCTGTGTTTGAACCAGGAAATGAAAGCTGGTCGACAAGTTGCACCAGTTGGCCTTCATATGGAAAACACATCACTCGAAAGAGTGTGGAAACAATAGCTTCCATGCTATATATATAGTCACGGTTAAGGAGTAGATTGTAATCTAGTGGCCCTTAGACTATCATCATGTTCAAGTGAACAGTTTTCCTTTTAAAAGTTATCAGCAACTTTGGAAGGATCCCTAACGGTTGACTAGTTACTTTGTTGAAGCCTGACAAATTTTGTGTTTCAGGAAGAAGAGATGGTGAAACAAGCTCTTTCCAAGCAGTTGAGGAAAGGATACTCATTTAAGCCCCTTAATATATGATAGTTCCAGACACGATCATTTTGTAAACTTGTACTATGATCTAGAATGGTACGCTAGATGGAAGGCAAGGTCTTTCTAGTTGATTCTAGTCAAAGAAAACAACTAGACTGCTCGGAGGAGGTACCAATAAATGGCTGGATAAACCTTGTGAACTGGGGGGTTTTCCTCCTATTGTAAAGGAACGAGTAGATTGCCCCCAAGTTCACTAGACTTTGTATTGACAAAAAGAATTTGAACGGTGTCGTTATCATTCTCTTTGGAAATTGTATCATCCGATGGTGGTCCTTCTACAGGCAAGACTGGGTCGACTACCATCTCGACCTGTTGACTTTGGTCCGGTATGGACTCGGAAGGTTCACTTTCAATGACAGGTGTTTCAACCGACAACTGAGTTATGTCAGTCGGGTTTTCAAATAGCAATGGACTCGGTAAGAGTTTCTTGTACCCAAGCGGAAATTCCTGCAGTGAAGCAAGAAGATTATGCAAGATTCTCTTGGCCTCATCTAGAAAAGGAAAATGGGGAAGGTGATGGTCTCCATCACATAGTAGACATGGAGGTTTGACCTTTCTTTCTAGTCCAATACTTTTATTTTCACTAGTTGACGGTGTGCTATCAATCTGATTGCCAGAGGTTGATGACACTGGATGGTGCAAATGAGGAGATCACTCTCTCAAGATCTACGGAATGCAAGGACAATCTCGATGAAAATGGTTTGCTTTTCAAAGTAGACAAGGATATCTAGGAAATGTAATGTGCAGATTTTCACCTGATGATTCATTGTTGCCCCCTTGCTTAACTGGCTTCTTCTTCTTTTTCTCCTTCCATTTCTTATTCTTCTAAGCTACTCGGTTTTTAGTATCACTAGTTTCACCAAGTGAAGAGGAAGAAGGGGAGGGAGAAACAAGCAAAGTAGAAGGTGAAGGGACCACTTTAGTATCGTCTGGTTTCTAATTTGATTGCTGAGGAATTACGGTGTTTTGAATGACAGAGTTCGAGAATAGCCATACTGGCAGGCCGATTGTGATTCCTGGAAGGGACAATGTAGCCATGTATGGAGCACCAATATCTCCCCAAGAGGAGAAAGGACTAGGATTCCCCCCAAGAGGGGTTCCTTGATTGGACTCCATTATCTCAACCTAAGATCAAAGAAGGAACAAGGATGTTATTCTAATTTAAATAAATTTTAAGAAACTTAGACGCAACTTTGCTTTTTCAATTTTTAAGAGTCGAGAAAAAGCTAAAGGTGACTCTAGTCACCTTCGATTTTTAATGAGCCCGAAGTGACAAGTGCTCAGATGGACCTTTTCTTTTAAGGAGTCGAAAAGGAACGAAAGTGACTACTCTGGAAATCTAGATAGAGGGATTACAAAACCAATTGAAAAACTAGAAGATACACCTTGGTGGTAAATTAAAGAGAAATTACCAAGGACTTTATGTACGGCAATCAATCTTCTCGAATGCTATGTTTAGTGCATTGCGATCGATAGGGCAGCAGACACGGCTTCCTAAGGATAAATGGTATCAGCCTATTATGGTCTCCAAATATATACTCGACAGTATGGGGAGCACAAATCCGTACTGGCACTTGTCATATCAAAGAGGAGGAATCACCCAACCTTCGATGAAAACGATAGTTACCAGGTTTTACGACGTCGAAACACATCTATAGCCTAGACTTCTAGATGTGTTGCGTTAGGTTCCAAAGCATTTTTATGTTCATTGAGATTTATTTTAGAGTTGATCTTGCTTAGAATTTTGCCTTTCAAGGTTCACTGCGTGATGTAAATGTAAAATTCCTAAATATGCAATTTGAAATGATAAACAGTCGTTTATTTTGTTTTTAGCAATGAAAATCCTAGCTACTAAGGAAAGAAGAGTACGATTCTTTTAGCATAGAGTAAAGAGCACACAATAAATGCACTTTTCCTAAATCATCTTTCACACATAGTCTAAATGCAAATGCAAATTCATGTATTTGTTTTCGTTTCCTTAATGTGAGAATGCTCAAAAAGAAAACTAAGTACAAATCTGAACTATTTTCTTCAAAGTGACATTTCAACAATTTCTTTTCAAAGCGAAAGGAAGACTAAAATGACACTTTCAATTTCGAATGGAAAAATACTTTTGACACTTCAAATATTAACAATTCAAATCAAATACAATGACAAAAGTACAATCAACTATCTAGAGGAGGAAGACTTTACGACACTCTTCTTTTTGACTCAAAATGACAGTTACGACACTTTTTGCATCAAAAACGACAGTTCGATTAAGCTACTTTCGACAAAGGAGGATAGTAAATGATGGACAAATACATAAAAACATTTACAAATCCTAATCAATGGAGGCTGAATAATGTAAAGGAAGGAGGCTTTAGCAATGAGATACTGATCATGAATAGCAAAACTACTGAATAAAGCTGAAAATCAGGAGGAAAAACCAACTTTCAAAGAGAGAAACAGTATCACTCAATCATCGCACCTGCAACACAGGGAAACAGGGATGCATCTCACCTGCAACACACGGGAGGTGTGATGCATACAAGCTACCCAGTTACAGAGAGTGCGATGGACCAGGGAGCAAAACTAAGCTTGGTTTTTTCTCAAAACTTGCAGCTAAGTTTAGTGATTTAGGTTGAGTTATGATGGACAGTAAAAACAAAGTATAGGGGTATGATCTTATGAGGTTATGAGCTACCACAAGGGTGCTTAGAATGCTTGTAAGATGTGCAGTTCATAAAACAACCTAGATATTGACTGAAGCAGCATTCATCTACTTCATTGCATAACAAAGGCATTTCGAAGGCTAGCTGGCTAACTTCAGGCTCCGTCTGTAGTTTATAAAGCAAACAATAAACAAACAAAATAAACTATTTGATCCCTAGTGGAGTCGCCATTTTGTTTCTGGGAAAACTAGTGTCGATTCGAACTGCTAGTCCCTATTAGGCCCCTATACTACTAGTGTAACCCCTTATTGTTATTAGTACAACCCACTTATTATATTGATGTACCCATGTAGTGCCCATATTGTTACTATTGTGCCCCATAGAAGCCCACTATTGTTATTATTGTGCCCTTACATTATTATTGTTATGTCGGCTCTAATTATGTTATGACCCCTTAGACTCCTATATATAGAAAGGAGGTATTTTCATTTGTATCATCAAAGAATTGTTCATTTGTGTAATGTAAAGGAGGTTTCCCCCTCGAAGAGGTTGAATTCTAAGGCGTTGATCTCTCTTTTCTATCTTCTTGTGAGCTGGTTCCATAACATTTGGTATCAGAGCTTTGGAATCTAGGGTTTTGCTGCTCCAAACAAGTCCTCATGGGCCTAACAGTCCCACTAAGATGGGAAACTACCTTAGAAACAAACAATCAAAGCAATTCGAGATTTCCTTTAAGTGTAATAGATAAGAGGGAAGAAAAGAGGACCAACCTGGATCTTCCGCTTGGATCCTTGCTTGATTTCTCTTTCCCTTGATAGAATTTGCCACTTCTCTCCTACTTGTCCCGCTTCAAAGAGTACCTATAGAGTCAAAGTAACAGAAAACCATCAAAGAATCTCTATCTAAAACATCATAAACAATGCAAAATTAGAAACACATTGACCATACAATTGCATTCATAAACAATAAGATTCACAAATACACGATTATATGGAGGAAAACTCAAAGAAATTTAATAATAGTAGAAGAGAAGATTACAACCCAGCTGTCTGATCCAGCATCATACTCCCAGCATAGAAGCCCTCTTCACCTCATGAAAAGCAAGATCACCCAACAATACAATGTCTTTTCTCACAGATAAACCAACAACACTTCCTTATAAATTACAAAATTCCAGCCCTCTAGATCTTTCAGATGAGGGTTCCATTTATAGATGTCTTGCAAGGGTGTGAGTCAGCTCTGGGTTTTTGATTAGTGTCATTCCACTGATAGTTCTTGGTTCCACTTGGAGATTTCATTAATCTCTTACTCATCCCAGGGAAAATTCAAAGAGGCAAGTGTCCTGGGAGAAGTTTCTAGAAGATTCCATGAGCTGCCACTTAGCAAACTATCTTTGCCATTTGTCTATTCTCGCTCATCGTACCCCACAAAAGGCTCTTTCAGTATACATTGCACCTGGCTAGTGTGGCAGCCAATATGCATCGCACCTTGACCATGGAGCAGTCAGTATGGTCCAGTTTTGGCTAGTTCTGAGTGGTTTTTCAGGTGGAACTTCTGGGAAATGATGTAATCAGTTGACCATGATCCTTTAGGGTATGAAACAACACTTTTAGGGACTAAATAGCCCTTGGTTTATGGACATATGAGTTTGGGGTTGCAGTGCCCAAATATGTCTATAACACTAGGGTTGTTGCACATTACTAGAAGCAGACCTCCTTTGAGTTTAATGTTAAATATGTACATCCAATTGACCAAATTGAGATGCAAAAACAGACTGGACAAATGATTTCTTCTACTTTAACTAACACTGCCATGAGTTTGTCAAAGTTGCAGGTCACCTTGGCCAATACACAGTCACAACTCAAGTTGGAAAAAGTTTCCTCATTGGCAAAGGACACCAAGATCAAATCTTTGGAAGATCTGGTGCTAAATATGGGATATGATCCATCCAATATAAATGTTGCAAAAGAAATTGTTAGGAAGAAAAATGTTGAGGTTTCAGCACTAAGGAAGCAGCTAAAATTGTCAGCTTGAGAGGACCCAATGACTAAAAAGATTGAAGAAACTGAGACTCAAAAATATGACATGATGAAGCTCATCATGGAACAAAATCTGCAAATAAAATAGATGGAGGAGCAAATGGAGAAACTTGTCAAAGAGAAAGAGGAAGTTGTGAAAAGGTCCAATATTCCAATGGATGTAGTTCCTCTTACAATAGTCTCTATAACTACTATAGCAACCACAAGTACATCATAAGGAGTGGAACAGCTTGTTGATGTTGTTCAGAACCTGTCTATTCAGACAGAAGAAATCAAGAAATTGTAGGATCAGCTGAAGACACTACAACACATGAAAGCAGTTTCAGACAGTTCACACGTAGCTGAGCTGTAGAGGAAAAAGGACAAATTCAGGTATTGCAGAAAGAAGTCAAAGACTCTTACCTTGGAAATAAATCGGGTTTGGTAAAGGAAATTTTATGGGGAGAGATTACTAAATCAATCAAATATATCTAGCCTTATATCAAGATAATCTTTGATCAAAAGGACTTGTTGGAAAAAGCTCAGGAAGCTATTGAAACTATCTCAAAGGAACTTGAGGACATGCCAAAAGTTGCCACTGAAATAATCAAGTTTCTCAATTCTAATGACAGCTATGAGCTTGAATAATTAGGTATTGATGACAAGACAACAACCATACTAGAAGTGAAGAAGATTATTATAAAGAAAAATCTCATTCTTTAGTTGGAGGAAAAATGCAGCAATGTTAGTGTCATAGTTCAACAATTTTTCAGCAGGTTAGAACCCTTGACCAGCAAGGGTTTTCCCTCTATGCTTGTGATAAATGATAAGTTAATGCCCATTGAAGACTATGTCCGAAATCTTACAGAGGTCAATACTAGTGAAGCCACAATTTCAAACATAAAAGATACAGTAACACCAAGGGTTGTGCTAAATGCACTCAGAGATACCTTTTTCATCCTAAATGAAATCAGACATATATTTTTAGTAAAACCCACTTTTACTAAATATATAGAAATGGATGAGGTTTATCGAAGGGTAACTAATTTATCTATCCTAGATAAGAAATGTTGGGAACAACTAATTGATTTACTTGACTGAAATGGGGATCAACAACATTCAGCATTTTCAGGAACAATCATCAACAACTCATCAACATTCAGAATTTTGTGGAACAGTCATCAAGAGTTCAACACCAAAGTAGTGACACGTTGACTATCAGTTCACTTTCTTGATTTTGTGTTAAGCTATTTTTGTAATTTTGTTTAAGATATTTTATTAGCTCTAAAATTGTATAAATAACTCTCTTTCACAAGTTATTAAAGGTTGCACCCTTGAAGCAACATTTGTAAGCACTAAATGTACTTAGCTTTTTCTGAATCATTAATAGCAAAGTAAAGGGTTCTAAGTTTTGATTCTTACAGTTTTGTATTCCTTGTAAGTTTTTCCAATTTTCATTCACTGTGGTTTCTTCATATTCTTAAGTTTTGCAAAGATAACTAGGTAGGAGTAGTTGTGTCTAAATTTACTCCTATAAGCTTTCTGAAGTGATCATCTTTAAAGAGAATGAATTATATAAACTATTTGTTTGACTAATTCCCTCTAAATCATAAAATCATCAGCATATTTGTAATCTTGGGCATATTTTGTTAAACTTTCTGAACATTGTTTAAATGTTTTCTTATTTATGGTTATTTAATTTTCGATTTGAAAATTGTAATAGTCATATCATCTTTCTATTTCTGCTCATCACCAGACAAGCTAAATCACTATGTGGATTTTAATAGCAGCCCTTTGTTTAAATATTAGTATTATTCAAAAAGGTTAGGCATCATTGTTTTAAATCTGTTTCATACATTGATCCTCTAAAATTAAAAACAAAACCCCCCAAAACAAATATCTTAGATGCCCTGACATGATAGCTGACCATTATCATCTCAGAGATACAACACGTTGCAAGAAGAACGTCACCAGGATAGACCCATAGCCGAACTATTTCAACCTTCCTGACTTGCATTTCATGAGTTGGCTCTTCATATTGGCCAACAATCCCTAACACTAGTTAAAAATTATGGGGCTTACATAATCAATGGCGTACTGGAAATGAGACTTTTTTAATTCATGCAAAAAGCCTAAGCCCCAACTATTCGGGCCATAGTATGGAGAATTGTTCTTAGTGGGAGATTGGTGATGGTATTTATGTCTATCTTCCCACTCTAAGTTTTTTGAGTGCCTAGGAAATGTCTCACAATCAACATATCCATGCTCTCCCCTCCAGTACGAGAACCTTACAGTTGAATCTATTGTCCCTTTCTAGAAAAACCCGTAATGAAATAGATGTCTTCGACATCTATCTCAAGTTTATAGTCCCTAATCATAAATAGTTATAGATCCACATCACACCAAGCAACCAAATGTTGTAGTAACTCAACCTGGCTCCTAATCCCAGGAATCTGGAAGAATTTCAGTAACCCACATTCTTGAAGGGAAACAATGCAATTTGGGTCCTGGGCTTCTTGATAGTCTTTAGATTTTTGTCCTCTTTCTTTCCCTTCGATCACCATTTTTTGTTTATTAACCTATGGAACATCCATAAAACAACATTTCACGAGTTTCTATGGAAAAAAAGCATTAAACATGGAGGATTTTCTAAAATATTTCCAACCGTGTGCTAACGCATCTGTCTGTATATTTTCCGCACTTCCAGTGCGTTGCCACAGTTGGCCACAAAGTGAATAGCGTGGGTCTGATGGGTAAAACCCACGTTGATAACCCTTGACATAAAATTTTGTTAATCCCTCCTTACAACCTAATCTATGGATGAAAATGCATGAAATTACAACCAAATTGACTAGAAGGGATAGATCTCTTACCTACAACAAACAACTCAATGAATGGTGTCTGGGATTGATCATACTCCTCACCTAAAGATCATG
Organism: Pinus tabuliformis; assembly: GCA_031772625.1. NCBI lineage: Eukaryota > Viridiplantae > Streptophyta > Pinopsida > Pinales > Pinaceae > Pinus > Pinus tabuliformis. The sequence continues at coordinate 94,170,336 of CM062805.1, read as the reverse complement.
GTAAAATAGGGTAAAATGCTCTCTGATTTCCAAAATGGTAAAATGAATGATTTACCTTTTTGAGATTTTATAAGTTTTTAAATAACATTTTTACCAAATTTGGGCATATTTCACTTATATTTTAATAATTTTCCTCAAAATGGGTAATGTGTGTTTCACTTGTGCAGCAACAGGTCATGGAACATGGTGATGGTGATTAATTATGATAGATTCAATGAGTTTTATTTATCACTTCTTCAAACTCGTAAAAAATAAATGAAAAAGTGACCCCTTGGAGTCATCTTTAAGCTCTTTTCTGAATCTCTAAACATGAGAAGATCGTCGATTACTTGTCGTTTTGAACTCGTTAAAGTAAATGAAATGATGTCTACTCAATATAATTTTAACCATTTTCCGAACTGAGATAGACTATTGTATGAAAAAAGGAATACCTTAGTCGAACATGGCTAAGAAGTTCTCTTGGATATTGTTTTCTACCTTTTCGAGTTCAAGAGATGATCTATGAAAAGGGACCTTTGGAGTTTTTTTTCACCTCTTTTTCAAACTCTCTAAACATGAAAAATATGTCAAGTTACTCCTCTGTCGGACTCATAAAACCTAAACAACGCAAGATTTATTTCCATGACAAGGCCGAGTTTCTCCTTCCTAGGACTTGTTAAACTTACTAGGATGGATTCATCCAAACGATGAACTTATATGACAAGCATATGTTATCCCTTTCAAACTTTCGATTAAAAATAATGGGGTACTCACTAGAAAGAGTGGGGGGGTGGGGGGGGGATGAAAGTGAACATCTTTTGTATTTTGTGTAAAGGCAACATGTCGCTCTTAAACATGAAACTTACCTATTGCTCGTGTCAGGTTTGGGTTATCCTTCATCACTTGCCTTCCTAGGTTTGGGAAATCCATTTTTCTTCTCATTTGATTATACTACATTTTCATCATGACCTTTGATCCTATGTTGAGTCAAATGTTGCCAAACTCTGGAGTCGTGTCACCGATATGTTCAAGAGAAGTCCCATATATAGTTTTTTATGGCTTATACACTGTCTAACTTTTCTGCCACAGTCCCAAATCAAACTTACCTACTCTACTACATCCCTTGTTTTGTGTCGATGATGTGGGACACATTATGGCCCTCCTTCTACGGATCACTTTCTGTCAACTTCAGCTCATTATCCAAGAAGATGATCTAGAAACTCCCTTCTAGTACCTTGGAGCTTGCATGCCTCAATGGAAATTTCTTTGCATTCGATGATAGGTGTAGAAACTTTGAATAATTTAACACATATTCACAGAGATTATCCTAATCATACAATTATAAGCGGAACATGTATAATACATAATCTCCTCTACGTTGATCATCAATTTACAGAAGCAGAAACATTCACAGGCACACATAGAAGCATCAATCAAACTCATTAACACATTATGTATCCCGGGGAAAGAATCTCGCTAAAAACCCCAACTATCTGTATATTATATTGATTGAATCATGTAACATTACAAAGTACAATGCTTATCACAAGCAATCCAATACCAGCTCCACCTGTTACATACAATACAGCTCAGATCTGATCTCCAAATCTATCCCACTGCTTGCCTACCTCTCCAGCTCAATACCTGCTCAAGAACTGATGAGAATAGCTTCCCAAACTCGATTTTCACCTGCAAAATAGTCACTCACTCTTTGTGGACGTGAGCAAAGGCTAAAATGTGGGCCAAATACGTGAGAAAACTCATTGGCATACTCAATCCTTTGATTGTGCAAGATCTGATGCACAACTATAGTCACAACTGATAGCAATCTGATTCTCTACCACTTGTCCCTGTTGAACTGAACATGCACTGACATGCAACTGAGTTAACTGATGTATTCATTAGTTGCATTATGAGTTAATAACTTGTGAATTAATTAATAACTAATTCACCCAACTCATCTCTAGTCTATTGATCAGTTAGACTAAATACAACTAGTTTAACAAAGCTAAACTGAACACAACTCCATCAACTGCACCTCCAGTCCACTAAACTCAACTCACTTGAGTTCTAACTGAAGTCATGCATGCAACAACTCAACTGACTCATAAGAAAAGCGTATTTCCTTCTGACAGCTGCATGTGCCACTTCTGTGGCTCAAACTGAAGTGCTCCAAGAGAATAAGATTAAGTTTATAGTCCAAATATTATTGTGAGATAATAATATTTGACTTTTCTATTTTTGACAGCCAGTCTAAAAATAGACTTTGATCACTCACACTGTGATCATTCACATTTTGATCAAAAATAGAAGTCCATCTATTTTTCCCAACTTGATCAATCATCCATAAACATAGACATGATCCATATGTCTAAAAATAGACATAGTCTAAAAATAGACTTGCGCCAAAAATAGCCTGCGGGCCCACTTAGTGAAGGCGACTCTTTTCACTAAGCTCCATCATCTTGTTGCACTCTCAACAAGCATTTCTTGTTGCACACTTTTCAACACTCCCTCTCAACAAGAAAGGCTTCCTCTCAAACCCGATCCTGTAACTCTGGAATGTTCTCCATGCAACACATCTGGCCGGTCCACTTGCTCTGTCATCAAAGTCTCTGACTGCTATTGCCTCTGTCGACTGAAACTCTGCATCTCTGTGCTCTTCAGTATCTGACTACTCTAGCCTCTGTCACTTTGATCTCTGACTGCATCCGTGCTGCTGCTGGTTCTATCTCCCAGCATTGCATCCGCACTGCACCTCCCAACTGACCTCCCTGTTGGGATAGAAACACCCTCTGATGCTGAAGCTCTACCTGCTGCTGACAAGTGCTCCCTCTCTGACATCTGCGCTACTGCAACATCTCCATGCATCTCGCACCATTGCACACCTCTCTGTGCCACCTAGCACTGTGCAAAACACTTGTGCCTCTCGCATTGCTACAGCCTGCTAGCTATGCGCTGTCCTGGGATTCCCTGCACTGTCGCTCTCTCTGCCGCTCCATCCGCATCTGTCTCTACCCAATCAGTCAGTTCCTGCTACTACACATCGGGGCTCCCGTAGCAAGGTCTCATCCAAGAGGTTGGGTACCTCAAGGATCCTGCCCCTCCTCCTTGGGACAATCAATCCACATCACCCCACCTCCTACCTGGAGGTATGGCTGCATGCGATCCCTCAGCCCACCTGGCTTGAAGTTTCCCCCTACTGGAGGTCTCTGGATGAGTAGATGTCTCTACTCGATCTCCTTTCAGCTTCCCTTGTTGTGGCTCCTCCACAACCTCCTGAAGCTGCTGCACCAATCGTGGCTCCTCCACAATCGTCTGAGACTTCTTCTGGCTCTGCATGTTGAGAGGTAATATACGCTCCCTCTCAACCACCAAGTCTCCATCAGTTGCCTTGCTGCTCAAGGCTTTGCATGCATCTTGAACCTCAAGAGCATACAGGTTCCTGACCCATGAACCAATCTCATGACAACGAAAGCATCGCACCTTCGACTTGTCAACTTTCTTCCCATCACTGGAAGAACAAGATTCGAAAAGAGAAACCTTCTCCTTCCCCTTCTTCGCCTTACTCGCTAAGGCACAGTTCTCCTCATCCTGCATGGATGAAGAACCGTCTCTGGTGCTCCGTCTAATCTCCTCCTGCATCAAATCCGACCATAGTCGTTCCCAATTTGGCAGTTTCTCCCTTCCATTCACCGAGTCCTGGTAGCTATGCCAACTCTTAGGAAGGTCAAGGCAAGGTTAATTTTAGGGGCGAATAATAGCCCAAAGGCGAAATTTAAGGCTTTTTATATTTTAATGGGGCGAATTTTTAATTAAAATAATAATTTTTTTTTATATAATTAGCCCATATTTTATTTAAAAATTAATTTATTTTTTTATTTTAGCCCAGGGCGGATAAACTAACCAAATCGTATTTGATCAAAATAGCCCCATTTTGATATTTGCGGAATCGTATTTGATCAAAATCGCCCCCATTTTGATTTACAGTTTGGGTTTTCTGGTCTGGGAGTGGTTTGTGAGGGTCGATTTGGTCCAGGGAGTGGTTTGTGAGGGTCGATTTGGTCATGGGATGAGGGTCGATTTGGTCATGGGATGTTAGATTTATTTTGAAATGGAGGGCGGAGCGAGGGCGGCTCCCTGTTTTGACGGATTCAGCCCGCTGTTTTGGTGTATATGGCTCCCTGGGTCCCTGTATAAAAATGGTTTTGAAATAGGTTTTTTCATCCTAGTTCACAAATCTAGCAGCAGCAGTTTCGGTGGGATATTCTTGCATTTTCAGATTTCAATCCGCTTATTCTTCTCTGGTTTCGGTATCCATTGTTTCTTGGATTTGAACGGCTCATGATTTCTTTTCTCAGGGATTGCAATTGCTTTCCGGAAGATGGGGTATACCTGTTCATGGTACTTCTTTCGACATCAAGTTGATAAACCTTCCCTTAGACTTGAGTTTTGTTTGGTTCTTGTTCGTTGGGTGATGATAAAAAATGTAATATTCATTTGTATTTGTTGATTTTATACTCATGGAACTTGTTTCTTATTTGCAGCGGTTTATAATTCACCAAGTACTCGGTATAACCCACGCATTCGTGTACAAACCAGTGTAGACGAAATAACACGAATATCTCCGGTAGTCAGTCCATTTCCATCAGCCGGTCGGTGGGAGCGGTAAGTGTCTTTTGGTTTCTTTTATGTGATAGCTAGTTGATGTTCTGTTGATTGTTTATCGATGGTAGTCTAGTGGATTCAATCTCTCTAGTCAATGAGATGGTCTGATCAGATGTAAGTGATGATTTTAGAGTTGATGTAGGTTTGCTCTTTCAAACCAGCAGCACCCAGCCGGGATAGCCTTTCCTTAATGCTTCTTCTATGAAGTGCCAGGACATAGATATAGGGTTGGTTTCAGGGCATAGGAAGTGAAGATCTGAGATTGCATTACACGATCTAAAAGAGCGAAAGGCTTCCTAGTGGGCTCGGGTTCCTGGTATAGGTATAAGAAAGCCAGTAGAGCTAAATATAGAATGGCTGGAACATAAGGTGGCGTGTCTACTTGAACCACCTCCTATCTAGTAACATTTGCCTGCCGTTGTACTCAGTTCTTTAGTGCTCTCGTTCTCCTTTTGGACCAGTTGTCCATTCTCCTCACATGCAAAGCATGCATTCACATAAAATTCACCAATTTTAAAAATAAAAGGTTACCTGGCCTCTTCTGATGCCTCCAACATCAAATTTTGTCTTCCTTCCATGCTTTAGGAAGGTACTCCTTCTCTTTCTTCTATTCTTATGACAACTATGAATGATTGTCCCTCTTGAAAATCCTTATCATCTGCATCTATACACATAGCATCAGTATCATAATCACCAAGCTCTTTAGCCCCATATGGTATATATGTTAGTGTTACGAGCACTTCTAGCTAACCTCCCATGAGACTTTCATTTATTGTCTCATCGACATCCTCTTTGTGTAGCTCCCTCTACTGTTATGATGCTTTTTCCACCATATCTTCTATCAACAAATCCATATGTTGATTTGAACTCTTTATGCAGTCCATGAGACTCTCTGATAGTCTCTCTTCAACATCTTCCTCATCATCAAGGACTATTCCCTGCTCTGGTTCAAAATAGTGAACTAATTCAACTTTAGGCTCAATAGGTGCTTCATCTTCCTCCCTAGCTTTCTAGCTTTAGGGGGCTTCCTCTTAAAATCTTTTTTCTGACAAGTAATTTGGCCTTCTTCCTTAGGTCCCATCTCTACCTTTGGTATTCTCTTTCAAGCCTCATTTTGACTATGTTGAATCTCTCCTTCAACTCATAAATCTCCTTTTCAATTTCTTCTTTACTCATGCCATTTTCCTTGGCATGCTTCTCCCTTTTGTTATGGCCTCTCTTTGAATTATGTCCATCAGTAGCCATCTTCTTTCCTCCTTTCTTGTGAGCTTTCTCTTGCTCATTGTGAGCTACACTCAAGCCCCTTTAACAATTCTTCTCCATCACTTGTTACCCAATATCTCACCCACTTCACCTCAACCTAGGCTTTTGGTATTCCTCTGGTTCCCTCCTCTGGAACCCACTTGAGCATGCTCTGGTCTTCTATGGCTTCTACACTTTTCTCACCTTTTGAGAACTCCACTTGTTCTCTTCTCTTTGAGGAACTCAGCTAGAAACCTTCTATGTTTTGTTTTGTAGCCTATTTGTCGTAAGTTTCTTGCCATACACTTTAAGAACTTTATTGGTCCTCTGTTACCACTCCTTCTACTATTACCACTGTAAGGATTAACTCCTTGTATACATTTAAAAAAAAATACAAACCAGTTACCTACTAGTTCCTTAACCTCTGAGGTCTCAATATCTCAGTTCTTCCTAGCTCTACACTTGGTTGGTACTTCTTTAATATGCTCCAATCCTGTATTCCGTTCTCAATCTCTTTCTCTCCTCACTTTTTTTCTTAGGTTCCTCTTGCCCAAAATTTTCTTGGTTTCTTTGTCTCAACTTTGATGTCTCTTCTTCACGAGCAATCTTATAAATCTTTTTGGTTCACTGCAGAAACCTCCTCAATCACTTGTCAATCCCCAAGAGCATCAATATTGCTCTAGTACCACTTAATGCATACCTTTTGGCTACTCTCATATTTCCATCATTCAACGTAGTCCATCTCATTCATTCACCTTCCCATTTTTGGCTCTTCCGGTCCCTTTTTCTAGCAGCCTTAACTGTGGAACCTTACGTTATGACCCACTAGTCAATTGCTCTATTCCTTTGACCTTTGACATAACAAACAATCTTGATTTTCCCAGATTTTCCACAAGTTCTTTCTCACAGTGACTATACTCGCCCCTGTCTTGCGTTCTAAACCTCCCTACTACCTTCAACACAGCCACCCTTAATAAATATCTTCGCATAACCCACTTAGTTGTTCTAGGTCACTAGACAGTTCTCAACCTCCTTAGTTGAAGATTTGTTCCCACTGTGCCTTGAAACCTCACAGAATCTGCTTAAAGTGTGTAATAATTCTCCCAGGCCAAACTTGAAGTCAACACACACACCTGTCTCCTGGTATTTGAAAGCACTCAATCTCAATAATAAAGGTGCTTAGGCCTAACTTTACTCATATTACACTTGAGGTACTTGAAGCGGCAGCAGCTCTCTTCTCAAGCGGTATGTGTTCTAGTTCTCAAGTGTAATATGAGTAAATTTAGAATGTACTGCCGTTTGACAATACTTGTAAGCACTTTGAAGCAAATGTGGCCTGAATGCTGTTTGAAACTGGAGATACTGATGACCTCAATGATGTGAAAAATTGGAGATACCGTATGGCCTCAATGGTGGTTGTAATCAAAATCTGGATTGAACACAGTGTCTGTATAGACTATTGTATAGACTGTAGTCTAATTATGTATAGACTGTTGGTCTTAAGAGCATGCGATCATTGATCAAGCCATCATGACCCATGGCAGCTTTGAAGGGATAAAAGGAAGACGTGTTGAAGCCAATGCTGCCATTGGAGTTTGATTCTTGAATATCATGGAGATTAAGAAGAATTATGTTCCATGCTCAAGGTTAATTACAGTAACGTTTTATGTGCTTACTCTACAAATGAATTTGAACAAGTTTTTCATGGAAACCTTTCGAAAAGAGAAAAAAGACCTTGCATTATAGTTTATTGGTGGATTCCTATATTTTCTTGGTTGTTGTTACATGTTGACTATTGGAAGATCTGTTTATATTACTGAGAATCTTTCACCTGAAAATGGAGCAGTAAAGGACATATTAACTGTTATACGCTTTTGATTTTTCTGCCTTTGAGAACCTTGTGAGTTGTATGTCATTGAAGGGTGACTTCAGTAGCTTTGGAGAGCAGTTAGAGGAAGAAATAACTCAAACCCAAACTCAACAATGGAATTTTTATCAATGTGTCCATTCCAATAGATTATTATTCTAAATCTGGATGATGTGGCAACAATAATTATATATTTTTTGGAATGTACCTCAGTGAATGATCACCTTTTGTAATATTTTAAGTGCCGCTACATAGAGATGTTATTTCTATGCTTAATTAATTGCATTGATGTGCCATAGAGCAATGCAATGCATCTGGATACTTGAAGTCTTGGAATTGCAGAGCAGCATTTGCTTGATTCCTTGGTAGCTGTTTGAAGATCCTAACCAAACTGATGTTTCTTTTAGAATTGTGGTTCTTTGTCATAGTAGTATAGTACGTTGTTCCTGAGATTACCTTTGGTTCTGTTCTGAGATCTGTAGAGAATTGTTGAGCAAGGGGGAGGATAGCTTCATCTTAAAGCATCCCTCTACCCAACGTTAAGCTTGATGGGAAGAATTATCCTATCTTCAAGTGAAGGGTGCTAAACATATAATTGAAGAATTGATTGTTAAGACTTGTGGAGGGTAAGAAGACAAATTGCACTGTTGCTAAAGAATTAGTAAAGCTATAAGACAAATTGCACTGTTATATAGAGTGTCTATACAACAGTCTATATATTACAACTAAGTACAATGTGGAGAATAGGAAATGGAGAGAAAGTGAGAATAGGTGAAGATCCCTAGGTGAGGTTTAAAAGGCTCCAGGAGATTAATGAAGAAACTATTGAGACCCTGCATAACAATGGCACACAATCAAGTTGATATTGTGGATCCAAATTTGACCACCATGCAGAAACAGCACTAGATATCAGCAAGGTCAACAGGTTTGGAAGGATATTCGTTTGACAATCGAGTTGGCTATGTTAACAACTTAACATATTGCAACTAAGTACAATCAAAATTAGAGATAAGGAGGATGAATTAAATTGGTCTAACAACCTTGATTCAGTCGGCTACACAGCAAAGCTTGGTTACAAAGCAGTGCTCACAGAGAAAACACAAGGGGAGCCAGTATGCTGGTAGAGAAGCATATGGAAAATCAAAGACTAAGTCAAAACTAAGTTGTGTTTAGAAAAAAGATATTGAAATTTAACTGAGGATATAAACCTAGGATACCTACCACAGTCCGGGTAGAATTTGAATATTTTTCTAAATTCTTAACCAGACCATATAAGGGTTCCCCTACATATTAGCATCACTAGTTGTACTTTGTAGTCCCATTTACCTATCTGTCAGGCTTTATTTAGACTTAAATAAAATTATCTTGCCTTATCTACATTGTTTCTCAGCCTTATATCTTATGCTACAAAATTAGATAGAACTTTGTAATAAAGGCAGGACAACCTTTCAATCTGAGTCTTGACTTGCAGCATCCTACAAGTTGGTCAGGCTTAAATTTTTTTGTTGGCAGGTATTGAACGATGATACTATATCTATAAAATATATTTCTTCTGTACTAACTGTATTGCCTAGAATATTTTGGTCATTGAAGTTGTGGGTTGGCAGGCTCTAATAGCCCACTTGGAGCACAACCCCTTGAAAAATTCGGCTTTAAGAAGAATTACATGAGAAAATTGTTGTCACTTAGATGTCAGTAAAAACAGGTAGGTCTTTAGACTTTTGATCATAGTTGAGAACATTCCTGAGATAACTTTCTTTGATACTCCAGACTATAAAATTTCTGAGAATGCTGCAAAATGGAAAAACTGGAACTAGACATGCTTAAACCTTCTGCACTCCTCAAAATAGTTCCGCTTACACTGTTTGATTTATAAAACAGAGAATGCCAAGCCAACTGAGCAATGGCATTCATCAACTCCTATATCTTCAGACTTGATTGTTTCTCTTGAAGTCTCATCTTCCTAAGGCTAGTGATTGGTCAGAAAGAAGCCCTGACTTTCAGTAGATGAGCTTTTCTCTAAACAAACCTCTTGATGTGGAAGTAATAGTGGCTTTCCTTGACCCTGTCAAGACTTCCAAATTAAGCTTTCCATCTTATTATATTTTAACCATTTATTTTTCACATGCTAAGGGATGGAGGCTCTACCCTTTCCATACTTAGATTTCTGGTTGTTCAAATTTCTTCCTCAGGTAGCAATACCCTTTCATTTGGCTTAGCATTAGCTTTTGAGTTTTGGGCATGGTAGACATACTGTAAGCTGGCTTGGGAGGAGGGGACCAAGTCCTGAATCCTGTCAACCAACTTCTGTAGGAAATTAGGAATAATTCAAAGAAAGTGATGTTGTTTCAATGTTAGACAAATGAATTATTATATTTTATGTCTTAAAATTTAATAGTTTCCCATTATCATTGTTAAATAATTTTTGTGAAATTCCATTTTGCCTCAAAATTCAATTTCTGATATATGTTCTTTCAATGTTGACTCAACAATTATTTTGCAAAGTATAATTCTATTTTCTATGAACAAGTGAATTTATATGAAGCATATCTCAACGCTTGAAAACTATTGATGCAGGTTTGCAGATCGATTGGAAATTTTACTTGTGGAATATTTAGTGAGATGTCAAAAGATAATCATGGGAAGAAACCATTAAGGCAAACAGATGTATTATCATACTTTCAAAAGGCTCCATCCAAAAATACACATTCTCTTCATGATTCAAGCTCCTTTGAACAATCTGTTACTGAGAGAGAGGTTAACTCTTGTGGAAATGCATTTGATATCCATACGATGGATGAAGAAATAGGTTCCTCAAGTGGTCAGGGTGAGATAAATGCAGTTTCAACAGAAATTGGTGATGAAAATGTTAAAGATTTTTCCTTGGAAAGTGACACAATCCATTCGCGGAAAAGGAAAAGAGGCCAGTGGGCCATAGGAAGACGATTCCAAGAAAATTGGGTCTCAAGTTTTCCATTTATTGAAGAAATACCTCCTACAAATGAGAAAGAGCTTTTCCGACAAGTTAGATGTATTGCGTGTAGTTGGAAAACTCAAAAGGAAGTGAAATTTCAGATGAAGCTAGATACGGTACAAAAGCATGCAGGAAAGGTGTATGAAAAGAAAATTGTAAATGGTAAAGAGAAATCTATTGTTAGATGGAAATCTTCCGAGGAATGTCGACATGTTGAATATGCAGAAGAATATAAAAAATATTTATTATGTAAGAGGAAACTTGAGGCGGACGGAGGAACCATCATATCTCTATTTGAAAAGACGATGGAAAGAAATTTGTTATCCAAGACGATACAATTGAGCACTGTATTTCACATCTTATCTAAAGGTCGTCCTATGACAGATTATCCAGATCACATGAAATTACTATCTTTTCTTCAAGTGCCAAACTTTCCATCTTCTCATTGGTCTGTAACTAGTGGTTGGGGATGGGCAGGATATCTAGCTCAAGTAGAAAAGGATGATTTGAAAGAGAAGATTGCAAATGCTAGGTTTTTGGCATTGTCTTTAGATGAGGTTACAGCTATAGATAATACTTCATGGATTTGCATGAGCATTTATATGGTTAATGACCATATTAGAAATTCTTATCTACTTGGGATTAATAAGATGAGAGAGACTTCTACAGCTGAAAATATTTATGAACTTGTTCTTAATGGATTGAAGGAAAGTGGTATGGATGAATTAATGATTGCAAAAAAGTTGGTATGTGTTGGAGCAGATGGAGCAGCGGTAATGCAAGGACAAAGGAATGGCCTTTGTGTTAGGCTACAACTATCAGCTTCACCATATATGCTTAATATTCATTGTATGGCTCATAGGATGAATCTTGCATTTAAAATAGTAAGCAAGTTTCCATCAGTTTCAAAAGTTGAAGATCTTGTACGTGAGACTCATGCATACTTTTCTCGTAGTCCCAAACGATATTTAGAGTTTCAACAATTTGCAGATGGTATTACGGATGGAAAAAAACTACTGAAAGATGTTGATACAAGATGGATCTCATTAAATGGACCAGCTCAAAGACTATTTAGTGAGTTCAAATCTTTGGTAGGATTGATGTATGAAAATCGCTATAATGTAGACAAAGCTCAAGATCTTCTTTCTCAACTAACTAATATAGAGACATTATTGACATTGGCTGGAATTCTTCCTATGCTACATGAAATGAATGTCCTCGTGAAAATGTCTCAGAATCGCACAATGTATATTGCGGAATACACAAATGCAAGAAAGTCAGCATGTCTTGCATTGGATAATTTGTATATGATGCCAGACTCTTTTACTGGTCCAGAGTTTAAAAGTTGGACTGAGATCATCAATATAGAAAATACTGAAAAATTTTTGACCTTTGATGAAAAAGGGATACTATGTATCGTAGTGCGTGGATATATGGTTCCCTTTCATTATATTAGTAAGACAGGACGAATCACCAAAGATTGCCCCGTGTCAAGAGACCAATTTGATAATATTGTGATTTCAGTGAGACAAAATTTGATAGAAATTGCAAGATCACTATCATTAGAGATAAGAGAACGATTTCCTCGAGATGAATTGTTGGAGGCCATGTGTGTGGTATACCCTCAATATTGGAACAATTGTCAATGTCGAAGAACTTTAAAAGCTGATTTTCAAAAAAGATTAAAATGTTTAGTAGACCATTTTTGCAAGAAAGTCTGGATACATGGAGAACAAATTGAAGGTATTTTAGATTCATCAAAATTGTATCAACAAGGTGGACGCTTTGCTGAAACAATGTGGAAGCAATATCCTTTTTTGGAGAATCCTAATGAAAATGGTGCTATAACAAGATTATGGACTACTTTAAGTGCTAGCCAATACCTGCAAGAAAACATATCAGAATATTTCAAATTAGCAGATTTGTGTCAAACCATGATTTTGGGATCAGTGGAGGATGAGAGAATGTTTAGTGCATTATCATTCTTGAAGTCAAAGTTGAGGAACAAGCTTGATAAACATGTGGATACATGTTTAAGATTATATGTAACAAAGTATGACATTGACAATTTTCCATATGAAAGAGCGCTAACTCTTTGGCGATCAGATTGTGATAGAAGGGGAGAAAACAATATAATAAATCTATCTAATGAACTTGATATAGAACATAATGTTTTGGAGGCTCATAATGACAGTTCATTTAGAGAAGATCATGTTCACAATTTAGAAAATGAGGACCAAGATGAGAACTGGGAAATTGAAATACCCTAGGACTCTTATTTTGGTATACATGTTCCATTGATCATGCAAAATTACTATATGTCAACTTCAGGTAAAAATAGGTTCTATATTTGTATTTTTCATTGTAACATTGCAGCAACATTATTTTGATGTGTGTTATTTTAAGAATGATGTTTCATATTTAATCATTACATTGTTTGTTTCTTATCTGTGACAGGAAATAAAGCTGGATTTGGTGAGGTTGGGACCTATTTCTTTTCACATAGATAGTGTCTGACTATTATTAAATGATAAATAACAAATTTAACAAGACTTTCAAGTCATTTGCTAGCCATTTCTTGTCAGTGATTTGTCAGCCATGTTTTCAAGTCTTTTAGGTACTAAGTTGTTCGGGTCCCCACATGTCCTTAGGACCATTAAGGGATGAGATAACATGAGTCAGTCCAACTCATGCCCCGAATTTACTTTTTACCTATTGATGTAAGTGTTTTGTTACCACTTATCACCAACAAAATTCTACCATAACATAAACCAACTTGAAGATGACACTTCTCATCTTCCTTTTACATAAATGCTCTATGGATCTCCCTACTATACTTTTCCGAGACCAACGTCCCTTCTTGGTAGGTCTCTCCACCATACCACTAATCACACAATAGTAACTACTGCCTTCTATAAATCTCTCTAGTCTCAGTTATTTGTGTCCCTGTCACACTCGACCAATATAATCTTGCAGGTCTACTTTTTTATCATATCTTTATTTTTTGTTATTTTGTGTATTTAACATTAGTACCATCCAAGAGTAACGAGTTAGTGTCCTTTGGATTTGATCTTTGATTTGAAATGAAGTCAGATTTGATGAAGCTGGGACCTATTTCTTTTCACATAGACAGTGTCCTAGTATTAAATGATAAATAACTAATTTAAGAAGTCTAACGCTAAGCAACAATGGGCTTATTCAAGTACATGAAATTGCGTTGATGTCTAGCTCTAATATCTTAGAAAATTTTAGCAGTTTGTTTGCTGCTTGTTTAGAGGATTTTGTCAAGTTTGAAATTTTTGGTTTATTTTGGTCATATTTTTTTAGTCGCTTGACTCATTTCATGCATAGATCGACAGATCTAGTTTTATTTTTATAATTATTGTTGTTTTCTTTATATATTTGGTGGTTTGAGGAAAGATATTTGATTTCCTTTCACTTTGTGGCATGATTTCAACATCTTCACCTTTTAGAATATAGTAAAATATTATTCTTATTTTATGTTTTCTTGGAAAAGAATTATTGATATTTGGAAAGGGAAATAAGCCCTAGGTATCTAAGCAAAGAGAAAAATGGTCTATGTACTAGGTTCCTGCGCATTCATCGTAGGAGACCTATTGGCATGAGACCGACATTCCTTTTATGCAATTACACTTTTTCAAGGCGGAGCTGAGTTTGCTGACTTGTGAAGAACACTGACAGCTGATCATAATGCTAAGGAGATTATAATGTTGGTTTCAAAAACAGGATTGTGAAAATTGTTTGCACTAGTTCTTCTTTTGGTCATATTTACTACCAAATTTGTGTCTTGCTGATTTTTTACATTTGTAATGACCTTGTGCAGAGATGGTTTGAAGAGCCCGATGTTAGAGTGTGAAGACTCTCTACAAACCACAAGGACTACATTTTCTTGGAGGGCACTCAATGTTCTTGGTGTTGCTGAGTCTCTTCGCTCGAAGCGTAAATGGATACAATGGTATGGCCATAACATCACTTAATTTGATCCTCTTTACTAATCTCCTAATATCATTTCAATACATCAAATTGCTTTGTTTTCATGGAATCCAAAGATACATCAGTAATGTTATTTTGTCTTGGAAATACTAAATTATTTTGTTTTGATATCACCCAGTTTGAGTTGTTCTTTGCAACTACCACTTGATCATTTAACAAGCATTTGAAATTCAAAGTGAAATAAAGCTCTTTTAGTTTTTTTCCAGAAGAAGATTAGATGTTGCACTTGGTACCATAGGCCTTGTAAAAGGGTTGTACTCCATTTCAGTCTACGACAGTAGACTGATTTCTAACTGCTCCATGTACCCACATATGATATAATATTTTTCATTTTTGGCTTGCTGAATATACAAAGAGAAAATTGCTTAACAATATTGCTTAATTTGACAACAATTTTACTTTTATTTGATACAAGAGTGGAGGTAGTCTTAGATTTTACCTATTTCTCAGTAGTTTTTCTCCTTCGACAACAACATCATCCTTCAACAAATACATTCTAGCTTGTACAGAGGAAAGTCGATCTTTAGTAGAGGGCACATAAGAGATCCTCTAATGGAGGTGCAATAGTTTAGTAGGATCACTGGATGAAGCACATGTATGAATGTATTGTCTTCAATTAGGAAGGCACAGTTACCCATCGAGGGGAGGGCATGCATGAATGTAACAAAATCACAACATCACAAAGATGTGGTATTTGTTTTACAACATCACAAAGCTCTCGCTGATCTAACAAAATCCAAAGCAAGGTTTGTTTAGCTGAAATCTTTGAGATATTTTATATTTGACAGAGATCTGTTTTGGAAAGATACAGGAGGAAGTTTGTAGATATTTTGTTCCTTCAATTGATCAACTTGTAGATATTTTCACCAAAATCTTGTTGTATTCCACCTTCACTAGTTTGTGACATTGTATTGCCATTTAGGGGTGATATTGTTTTATAATAGCATCTCTCTACACTCTTATATAGTTTGTTGCCTTTGAAAATGTATGGGTCATGTAGATTTTTCATGGGTTTTTCTTTCACACTGAGCACAGGAGAAGACTCATGGAGTTCAGGGGTAGTTGTAGGATGCAAGAGACTCTTGGGTTTTTTTGAAATTACATCTCACCATGAAGTTTCACTTGGGCACACTTGACACATATTTGAACTAGGGTTATGATTACATTACCTTTTGTTGCATCACTGAGGGAGAGCCTTGTTCCTATGTTGAAGCTAAGGCTCTGGATCCCATTGGTGAATAATATGAGGAAGGGAGCCCTAGAATAGGAGCCTCCTATCACATTAGGAGCCTAGAACATGATTTATGGTAAGGGGGGTCATAAACAACCAAAAGGAGGAATCCCCTTGCACATTGGAGGTCCAAAGTATGAAAAATGGTAGGGAGAGTAACACACCCTATCTAGGACGATGCCTAGAGCATGATAGGTGGAAAGGAAAGAGGCTAGAGGATGAAAACCCTTACTTGAATGATGCCATGTGGTGGTAGAAGCTCTTGTATGGTTAAAAGGATGACACTTGATGAGAAATGTTCTACTTCAAGGGTGAAAAGAGGAACATTTTGGTAACCACCCCTTTGAATAGGGATGTCTTCTGCATGAAGGCTATTAAAGTATTCTAAATCACCTTTACAGGGTGTTACATATTATTTGTGGCATATTCCACATATTTGGAGGTGTCTTTCAATTTTTAGATATCTGGGGAAAGGGCACTTTGCTCGAGACACATTCTACATTAAAGGATGTTAAAGCTCCTTTATGAGGTTTTTATGTATTATTCAAGGCATATTATGCATATTTGGAGGTGTGTTTCACCTTTGATATATTTGGGGCAAGGACACTTTGTTTGAGGCTACATATTTGAAGGAAAGCCCTTTGCATGAGGAGATACCATGTGGTGTGGTTGACATGGTCCAAGCCCCTAACAACAAATGCATATTATAAGGAAATGAGGAGACGGGAAGTGGCAAGTGGATCTATGCATTGGAGAAAGAGGTCCCAAGGCAAATTTGTACTTGTGAGCCAAAGAAAGATCATATTAGAACATCATTATCACTCTAGAATAGGAGCAACTAGGGTTTGGAGAGCTCTCTAGAGAGAGTGCTAGGGTCAAAGAGGTCCTAAAGTGTCTAGGAAAACCTTAGGGAGATTCCCCAAATTGGGAGGTGAATCAAATAAACTATAACTTACCCTCTCTAAACCCTAAAAGGGACCAAACCTTAGTTTGGGAGGATGGAAGCCTATAAATGTCAACCTTTTGGCTTAGTCATGACTCCTAATCTTAAGTCCTTGAACATCTTCATGTGTATCTTGTAATACAGTTTTTATCCTATGTATTATGAACTTGGTCACATGTTAGGGTTGACTATTATAAGGTGGTTATGATTAATATCCTATATAATCAAGGGCACTTGCTCGATTTGATTTTGGGCCTTTTACACCACTTTCTTTCTTCTTCTCGTTTCTAGATCATTATTTATTTCTTTCAATTGGTATTAGGGTGTGTATGGTCTTAAGAGCATGCGATCATTGATCAAGCCATCATGACCCATGGCAGCTTTGAAGGGATAAAAGGAAGACGTGTTGAAGCCAATGCTGCCATTGGAGTTTGATTCTTGAATATCATGGAGATTAAGAAGAATTATGTTCCATGCTCAAGGTTAATTAATTGCATAGAAATGAAAGGGTAAGGCTTACAATATTAGAACTTCTGTAAATGTTTTCCCTTGGTTAGTTTTTAAAGGTAATGGCTAAACCATCAATTACCTTTAAAAAGATCCAATTCATTTCTTAGAGTGGTGCAAGTATTGCACTAGGCCCTCTTTATTTTGCATGGCCACATTTTTGTTCAGGCTAAAGTTGGATTTTTGATCTTCTTTTTTTGGTTTTTTCTTTCTTCTTGTTAACCCGTAACAGGGTTTCTGCAATAGAAGAGGGGCTGTGTATTCTTCCTGACCAGTTGGCCATTGCGGTGGCACATTGATGACAACCAATCTATGTTCTGAAGGACACAATTACATTATATACCACCTCTATGCCATTTCTGTAGATCAAAGTGCCAGACATTATGCACAGATTGAAGTCAAGGACCATGTAGGCTGGTGCCACTTGTTCGAGATTCAACTCTTGGGAAGAACACCATTTCCAAGGTCCTCCAAACTTGTAAGCAGCGGCCTACAGTTCAACTCTTCATTTAGTTGAACAACACTGTTGGTGGACCATCCTTAGCATTAACCATTTTCTAACAGTGAGCTACTTGGTTCTTGATATTCCTGACAAGTAGAGCTACCCTTACTAGCACTCAACTGTGTAAAGCGCCTTTTCCAATTTTTCCTGAATCACTGCCATGTTAACTCTGTCCATTGAAGGAATGCATGCAGAAGTTTTTATATCCTTTGTTTTATGTTAAAGTGTTTGGATCAAACAGTAAACATGCAGGTATCCTCCTTTTTTTGTTAAGGGCTTTGTAGTCCCTCATACCCTAGTCTACCCAGATTGTGGAACATGTAGTTTAAGGGGTTAATTACTCTGTCTAGTGAGGCATTTTGTTAATTACTCTGCCTAGTGAGGCATTAACAGTAAACATGCAGGTATCCTCCTTTTTTTGTTAAGGGCTTTGTAGTCCCTCATACCCTAGTCTACCCAGATTGTGGAACATGAAGTTTAAGGGGTTAATTACTCTGCCTAATATTGTAAGCCTTACCATTAGAAGGCTTACCTTTAATTGCATTGATGTGCCATAGAGCAATGCAATGCATCTGGATACTTGAAGTCTTGGAATTGCAGAGCAGCATTTACTTGATTCCTTGGTAGCTGTTTGAAGATCCTAACCAAACTGATGTTTCTTTCAGAATTGTGGTTCTTTGTCATAGTAGTATAGTACGCTGTTCCTGAGACTACCTTTGGTTCTGTTTTGAGATCTGTAGAGAATTGTTGAGCAAGGGGGAGGATAGCTTCATCTTAATTTTAAAGCATCCCTCTACCCAACGTTAAGCTTGATGGGAAGAATTATCCTATCTTCAAGTGAAGGGTGCTAAACATATAATTGAAGAATTGATTGTTAAGACTTGTGGAGGGTAAGAAGACAAATTGCACTGTTGCTAAAGAATTAGTAAAGCTTTTGGCGCACAATGAAGATGTGCAGTACATTATAAGTTTTACTATTGCAGATCATATTGGTCCTCAAATTAGAAGTTTGATTAGTTCTTGTAAGATTTGGACTAGGATTCTCTAACAGAACAAGGATTCTCTATTCTAGGAAATGACTGTATGCATTTTAAATGATTGGTTGTGTATATCACTGTTTATACGATACGTATTCAGGATGTGCAAGATCAATTTGGAGCAGTTGATGATAGAATTGATCCTAAAGTTCGTAGTGCCACTGTTCCAATGGTTGAAAAAAATGTTTCAGCGATTTGTGACCAGTGTGAATGCCACTGATAAAGTGGCTAACTTTCTTGGTGGAATGTTACTGCAGAAAGAACATTGCTGGAACAGATTCACTTAAAAGAGTGTATACCGAGCACTTACACTGAAATCACTAAGAAGAAAGGGAAGAAGTCTGCATAGAAAAGTTTAAAGGAAACTTCACAAAAAACCCTTGAAAAATGATGTTGTATCAAGCAGGGCCATTATTGCAGAGATTGTGTCAAGGCCCATTACCACAGTAAATATATATTATTTAGAACTATGTTGTAATTTTTGTCAGGGTTCATGTTTAGGTTCAACTATCACTGGCTACCCTATTCTGGAAGAGCTTTTGCTCTCCTGAAGACATCTTGATCTAACTCTTCATTCTTTGTTTTCACCTCCATAAAAAATCTCTAGTGGATTCATAAATTTTTCTTTTATTGTGACAGACTATTTTATGTGGTATTGTTGGCATACCTCCTTCAAATGGTGTTATTCCTGAATCTCCAATGCACATGAAAGGCTTAGCTACCCTCAAACATCAGGTACTAATATATTGGAATTATCAATTGCAGCTTCTCAGGGAAAAGACACAATTCAGACATTTTATAGACGAGTAACTTACAAGTACTTTTGTTACAGTTGGTGCTTAGCAAGTTAGTGACAACAATCTGGAAAAGTATGCAGAAAAATTCAACCTTAGGGCAATTATACAGAAACATGCAAGAAGCCTATGAGCAAATGCAGACCCCAATGGTTTATCAGCCTCCACCTGCCTTGGTAATGGTCTTATTTTTGAGTTTGGGTGTTTCATTTTATCTAATTTTCCTCTCCCTTTATTTATTTGTCTTGTCATGTCCCAACCATTTATGCAGGAACTTAAGGAATTGAAAGAGTCCACAATTCAGTTGGCCGCAAGTACTGGGAATATGGATGCCCCAGTTGATGAATCAATTTTTAATGTTGACAAGGACGTGGATGACCTGCTTCTTGTTGAGGTGAAAGAACAGCAATTGAGTAATTTGTTGCAATCTCTGATGGTGGTTGGCTGCCTTGCAGTAATGCCCATCATTAGAAAGATCCCAACTTCTGTGCTTTGGGGTTACTTTGCCTTCATGGCCATAGAGAGTTTGCCAGGAAATCAATTTTGGGAAAGGCTATTGTTTCTTTTCACTGCTCCAAGCCGTAGATACAAGTATGAACTTTATTCAAACTATAATGTGATTGAATTTAATGCTTGTAATATAGTTTTCAAAGCTGATCAATGTTGAACTGATGGTTACAGAGAACTTTAGGAGTATCATGCTACATTTCTTGAAACGGTGCCTTTCAAGACAATTTCCACTTTCACCATTTTCCATACATGTTATTTGTTGGCATGTTTTGGTATCACATGGGTGCCTATAGATGGTGTTCTCTTCCCACTACTAATCATGTTGTAACTTGTTAGTCCCAGCGAGGCAGTATATCCTTCCCAAGTTTTTCAAAGGAGCACATCTTCAAGAATTGGATGCAGCAGAGTATGAAGAAGCCCCTGGAATGCCATGCAATATAACAGTGAGTGCAAGACACATATCAAACAAATTTTAAAAATATTATTCAATTCTATTTCATAAGCCCTGCAACATGAACAATAATAAATTGAACTGTAACATATATTGATTGCAGGAAGCTAGAATTCAGGGGTTCGGACTAGGAAGCATGGGAACAGGTGCAAATGATGGCGAAGTTTTGGATGAGATGATTACATGAAGTCGCGGTGAGGTCAAACACACATATAGTCCACGGATAACTAGCTTGAGTGATTGCACACCAATTCATGGATCTGAGTCTGCATTAAGTCCCCAAGTTGCAGAAGCTAAACAAATATATAGCCCCCGTATAAGTGAGATCAGACAGACACATAGCCCTCACAGAGGGGAAAAGCATTCGGGCATTCCCCTGGTTAGTCAAGGAAAAAATATGAGTCCAAGTGCATTTGGTTTGAGGCCACATAAACCAACTTCCAATTAGGTGTTTGGAGTATAAATCCTCGGCTAGTAATCTTTCCCTTGAGTGAGCATATCTTATGTTTAATAGTACATATTTTGTTGGCTTATCATTATTTAATCATTGTGCCATAAATCACTCGGTTGTATTTGGTGTGTCTTCACAAAGAACCTATGTCCATCTCAGAGGACAGGGTAGACCATATAGTGCGTGTAAAAAAATGTAATGGAAGTCAAGCTTGAAGTATTTCTGTTTTCTTGAAGCATGAAATCTATTATGTCAGTCTTGTGGTTTTGTAGACCCCGTGGTATTAAAGGGTCCTGTGAGTGGTTTGAGCTTCATAGAAAGTCATCCTTATTCTACCAGTTGGATCATAACCACAAAGTTTGCAGCCTTTAATGTTTCATTGAAATAAAAAATGTGGAAATTAAACTTGACAAATGAAAAGGAAATGGTAAGGCTTACAATATTAGAACTTCTGTAAATGTTTTCCCTTGGTTAGTTTTTAAAGGTAATGGCTAAACCAGCAATTACCTTTAAAAAGATCCAATTCATTTCTCAGAGTGGTGCAAGTATTGCACTAGGCCCTCTTTATTTTGCATGGCCACATTTTTGTTCAGGCTAAAGTTGGATTTTTGATCTTCTTTTTTTGGTTTTTTCTTTCTTCTTGTTAACCCGTAACAGGGTTTCTGCAATAGAAGAGGGGTTGTGTATTCTTCCTGACCAGTTGGCCATTGCGGTGGCACATTGATGACAACCAATCTATGTTCTGAAGGACACAATTACATTATATACCACCTCTATGCCATTTCTGTAGATCAAAGTGCCAGACATTATGCACAGATTGAAGTCAAGGACCATGTAGGCTGGTGCCACTTGTTCGAGATTCAACTCTTGGGAAGAACACCATTTCCAAGGTCCTCCAAACTTGTAAGCAGCGGCCTACAGTTCAACTCTTCATTTAGTTGAACAACACTGTTGGTGGACCATCCTTAGCATTAACCATTTTCTTACAGTGAGCTACTTGGTTCTTGATATTCCTGACAAGTAGAGCTACCCTTACTAGCACTCAACTGTGTAAAGCGCCTTTTCCAATTTTTCCTGAATCACTGCCATGTTAACTCTGTCCATTGAAGGAATGCATGCAGAAGTTTTTATATCCTTTGTTTTATGTTAAAGTGTTTGGATCAAACAGTAAACATGCAGGTATCCTCCTTTTTTTGTTAAGGGCTTTGTAGTCCCTCATACCCTAGTCTACCCAGATTGTGGAACATGTAGTTTAAGGGGTTAATTACTCTGCCTAGTGAGGCATTTTGTTGGCAACAAAGCTTGAGGTTTGGCAGTCTCAGAATTCAGTCATACATTTTAATAGAAAAATAGAGAGGCAGCATAATGTTTCAACATTAATAGAAGTCTAGTTTCCAATGAAAAGTGTTGAACAAAGAAAGCATTAAACATTCATAGCACAATTTGCCGAATATGAACTTGCCAACTTAACAAAGATTCAAATAGGTGAGATGAGATGATGAAGAGATATTCTAAAAATGTACATACACTGGCCTCACAAAGAAAGTAGGAGAGAGAATAGGAGAATTATATTAAGATTTTCAGAATGAATGTACAGAAGATTTGATGCCTATATCTATGTGCCATCCTCTTACATATTGAAGAATAATTATGATTGAACTACATAAATAGTAATAGGTTAACAATAATATATGTATGACCAATAACATAAGAGATTATATATGAATGACTAGAATAAAACGCTGAAATAAACTAAATACAAACTGTCAATATCCAATTAACATAAAATGATATCATGAGTAGAATTTTTTTTATACGGATAGAGAGAAATGCTATCCTCTTCAAGTAACAAGTAGCCCCTATTTTATCCTAAGATAACAGCTATAATTCAAATCATGTTTTGCTAGATTCAATACCCTAGATTTAGAAATAAATGACTAAATACTACAAGGAAATAGCATTACCCCATAAGCTTTTTCAGATGCAACAATATGCTCCTTTTGTGGTTCATTGTTGGCTCCTTCATCCACTATATCATGTTACATACAGGCACTCTTGCTAGCTCATGTTGAGATGGAAATATATATTTTTCATGACAGTAAAACATTTAGATAATGGAAATAAAGAATATGTGCATTCAAGTTAAATCAGATTTATCTTGAATGGTTGGGAAGATTTGTTATTATGTTTAATAATTTAAGTCTTGTAAAACAAATTCAGAAGGAATAATTTAAGTCTTGTAAAGCAACAAACTTGAAGAAAAACAAAGAATATGAAGCCATATACAAGGAATATGAAGCCTGTGTGTTATGTTAATTTATCAGCAGTTTTATGCTCTGCAGTATAATCTGTGAGAAAATTGGCTACAATATTCAACAGACAGGACATTATGAGTTTCTCAATTTGTGCTATTATATGCTATGGATTTTCTAACCGATATCTTGAAAACGCGGTCTGCACTTGCCATCTATGCCTGAGTTCTGCAGCGGTTTGTTACTTTCAAGCCATGCCTAATGTCATATTGTTTGTTGCAACTTTAATGTAGACAACTAACCAGGAAGGCATTGGGTCATTCATAGAGGATGCTTAGGCATGATTCCAGGATTTTGAAAATAATTGTGATTTCCATCACTAGTCATAGAACTTGATAGAAAGTTGGGATATTCATGAGCGTGAATTTATGTTTGTGTGTTTACATACTTTCTTATGAATTAACTAATGCTCAGTAGCAGTAGACATTGGACAAGTATATTTGTATACTTCTGTTTTAAACTGAAACAAATCCAGGGCTAAAAGGAATGGATTGATTGCACTAGTCATCCTTCTATAACTTTCCAACATAGGCTGGAGTAAATAGATTGTAATTTGGGTAATTTTTCTAACTGCAAACAGGAACATACTTGTGTATTGGCAGGGAAGCTATGATGGCCATTATGTCAGGCCAGGTGATCGCACTCCCTTGATCGTGAGCACGATTGTGATCAAGATGGAAGACTTCATAGTCTAGATTGATTGTTTAGCAGTGATAGTTAGTGGGCTCATTCACAAAAGCTTCTATTTCACTAATCTTTTTTATAGAGTTGTCAGATTCAATTTCCAAAGGTTTTAAGTACACTATAGAGTTGAGTTCTGAGAGAGTTGTGATTCACAGTGTTAAGTATAGCAGCTATGACACTTGAATGAAGACAAGCATAATAGAGGTATCAGACTCTGTTATAAGCTTACCTACATATTATAAGGGACTTGGTTGGTTTTTTTATAATTTTATAGACAAGTTCCATGTCGTGGAAATGTGAAAAAAAATAGTGATATTGCCACCATGTGGTTCTTATCATATATGGTTTTATACTTCTTCAAAAAATTCTCTAAGAGTTCACAATGCTAAAATTCACTAGGACTTTACAAAGTTTTATTATTTAGTGAAAGACTTGCCAAGTTCTTACAAGATTTTATAATTGAGTAAAATATTCGCCATGCCTGGTGAGAGATTCGCCAGAAAATTATATATACATATTATATTATTGATAAAATCGCCTTCCATTTTTCCTATAAACCATGGAGATTCGCCCAATTATTATATTTATAAATTTGGGGGGGGTTCTTAAAATTTTCCCTGGGTCAAGGAGTGCTAGACTCACCATCCTCATCCGACAGTCACCCCCACACTTCCCAGCTCATCCCGGCATTCGGTGAACTTCGTGAGATACTTGGGCATACTGTCTCCATTCTCACACTGAATGTTTCTGAGTTTTGCTCTTTCTTTGGAATTAAATTCAAATTCCACCAGCACAAAAACTCAACTGCTTCCAATCTAGAATTCGTGAGAACAAAGTATTTCTTGTACAGAGATCGACTGTATGGACATTCACCGGATATCTCACCTTCCAAGGGACAGATGAATCCAGAGGCTACCTGGCCCGATCACAGACTCTGCCTGAAGAAATAAAATGTAAACACTTTCTGAATAATAGATCCGATGATCAATCCTCGCTTGATATCCTGTAAAAATCTCTTCTACAAATCAAGCAGCTCTGATACCATGTAGAAACTTTTTCTACAATTATCTAGCTCTGATACCGTGTAGAAACTTTGAATAATTTAACACATATTCACAGAGATTATCCTGATCATACAATTATAAGCGGAACATGTATAATACATAATCTCCTCTACGTTGATCATCAATTTACAGAAGCAGAAACATTCACAGGCACACATAGAAGCATCAATCAAACTCATTAACACAGTATGTATCCCGGGGAAAGCATCTCGCTAAAAACCCCAACTATCTGTATATTATATTGATTGAATCATGTAACATTACAAAGTACAATGCTTATCACAAGCAATCCAATACCAGCTCCACCTGTTACATACAATACAGCTCAGATCTGATCTCCAAATCTATCCCACTGCTTGCCTACCTCTCCAGCTCAATACCTGCTCAAGAACTGATGAGAATAGCTTCCCAAACTTGATTTTCACCTGCAAAATAGTCACTCACTCTTTGTGGACGTGAGAAAAGGCTAAAATGTGGGCCAAATACGTGAGAAAACTCATTGGCATACTCAATCCTTTGATTGTGCAAGATCTAATGCACAACTATAGTCACAACTGATAGTAATCTGATTCTCTACCACTTGTCCCTGTTGAACTGAACATGCACTGACATGCAACTAAGTTAACTGATGTATTCATTAGTTGTATTATGAGTTAATAACTTGTGAATTAATTAATAACTAATTCACCCAACTCATCTCTAGTCTATTGATCAGTTAGACTAAATACAACCAGTTTAACAAAGCTAAACTGAACACAACTCCATCAACTGCACCTCTAGTCCACTAAACTCAACTCACTTGAGTTCTAACTGAAGTCATGCATGCAACAACTCAACTGACTCATAAGAAAAGCGTATTTCCTTCTGACAGCTGCATGTGCCACTTATGTGGCTCAAACTGAAGTGCTCCAAGAGAATAAGATTAAGTTTATAGTCCAAATATTATTGTGAGATAATAATATTTGACTTTTCTATTTTTGACAGCCAGTCTAAAAATAGACTTTGATCACTCACACTGTGATCATTCACATTTTGATCAAAAATAGAAGTCCATCTATTTTTCCCAACTTGATCAATCATCCATAAACATAGACATGATCCATATGTCTAAAAATAGACATAGTCTAAAAATAGACTTGCGCCAAAAATAGCCTGCGGGCCCACTTAGTGAAGGCGACTCTTTTCACTAAGCTCCATCATCTTGTTGCACTCTCAACAAGCATTTCTTGTTGCACAATTTTCAAAAATAGGTTTACATCATTGGACTTCGATCCAGTGATTCTACGAGTGTTTGACTTCAACTTCATTATTCACACTCATGGATTGCGCTAATAGTACCTTGAGATCCATTTTCATTATTGATGGTTTCTCTCATGCATGTTAATGGTTTACATCATTAATTGGTAATTAGGTAGTTTTCTATCATGTTTCACTTTGCCACATATATTCACATGCTGGAATTCATACATTGATCAGATCAGGACAAAGCTCAAGACCCTGGATTCCATCTGATAAAATCTAGGTTGTGTGGAGTTGTGAGTTATTCAAGATTGTGCACATGATTATACGAATGGCTGCAACTACACCGTGGGTCCATATATATGATCCTTTCTATTTAGATCACTGCATCCAAACCATCCATGCACATGATTCCTTCTATTCGGATGTTAGATATGTATATGTATATGCTTGATTTTCAGGTCTCCTAATGGTGTTTTTCCTATCCTTTCCTTGACTTGTAAAGCATTTCACCCATCACTCCCTATTCTGCCTTCATGCTCTAGGGGACATTTCTTACACAGTATTTTGTCACACTTCTTATTAGATTCCTATTCCACATCCTGAAGTGCCAAAATGTAGAAAACTATGAAGTATACTCATCATGAAACACATACTGAAATATCCCTAAAGAATGGAAGAAAAAATGCCTTGAGTTAATTCTGGAGAAGGTTGACTGAAACCCTAAATTTCAAGATCAACGCTCTTTTCTACACTTCTTGCCTGTGATGATGGAAAGCTACAGTTATTTGACATAGCGTTTCCATCATGGGTTTTGATATGAAAACATGTGTTGAACCTCTTATGGCAAGTTTTCTCAAAATTGAGGAGAAGCTTTGTATGCTAGAAACTTCGAAAAACAACGAGCTGCACGTTGTTGGATAGAGATATGGCTGAACTCTCCAATTTAGAGCTCTTGATACTACCTTTAAGGGCCTTACCCTTGAGATTTGGACCTTCCTCCCTCTTTTGTGGATCCATAACTCCATCTCCCTTCCTATAAATCAAATCCCCTCCATCCCCAAATGGTTGGTCATTGATTGCCTGCATTCCTATGTTGAGATTATGCCTAAATTATTCCCATCTAACTTGGAGAAGGAGTGCTTGAAGAGCTTTGTATTGGAATTGGATATCCACAAAAAGGAGGTCCCCAACATCAAGTAAATGGTTTTATGCTTTCCTGTTTGATTCATTAATATATACATTTTATGTTCACTTTCCATAAATGTCTAAATATTTATGCATTAGGCTTGATACTCCTTAATCTATCAAGTAGTTTATGTTTGATATATACTATGTATGCTCTTGTATCTTGTATTGTCCTTTGATCTCTCTTGCAAGTGCCCAGATGTAAGGAAAAAGAAAGGAGCGAGCCTAGAAGATAAGAGATCAAAGTCATCATCAAATGATTGAGAAATTAGCATTAGAATGAGGTAGGCTTCTCTCTCTCTCTCTCTCTCTCTCTCTCTCTCTCTCTCTCTCTCTGCATTTTTTAAAATAAGCTAGGAAATTCTACATTAGTTGTTTAGTTTGTTTCTAGACCCACTCATTGGGGTAGAGAGATCACCTTTGTCCACAAAGTGGGTCTAGCAACAAACTGAACAAACTAATTCAGACTTTCCTAGCTTATGTTTAAAAATGTAGAGAGAGAGAGAAGCCCATATCACTACGATGCTAATTTCTCAATCCTCTGATGATGATTTCAATCTCTTTTCTTCCAAGATCACCCCTTGCCTTTTCCTTACATCCAAGTACCTGCAAGAGATATCAAAGGACAATACAAGATACAAGAACATACATAGTATATATCAAACATAAACTACTCGATAGATCAAGGAGTATCACGCTAAATGCATAAATATTTAGACATTTATGGAAAGTGAACATCAAATGTATATATTAATGAATCAAAAAGGTAATAATACAACCATTGCATTGCTATTAAAGACCTCCTTTTGGTGGATGTCCAAGTCCAAGCCAAGTCTCTTCAAGCACTCCTTCTCCAAGTTAGATGGGCAACATTTAGGCATAATCTCAACATAGGAATGCAGGAAATCAATGACCAACCATTTAGGGATGGAGGGGATTTGATTTATAGGGAGGGAGAGGGAGTTAGGGATCCACAAAATAGGAAGGAAGGTCCACATCTCAAGGGTAAGGCCTTTAAAGGTAGGATCAATAGCTCCAAATGGGAGATTTCGACCATATCTATACCCAACAACATCCAACTTGTTGTTTCTCGAAGTTTCTAGCATATGAAGCTTCTCCTCCATTTTGATAAAACCTACCAGAAGAGGTTCAACTCGTGTTTTCATATCAAAACATGTGCTGGAAGCACTAGGTCAAAGAACTGCATCCTTCCATCAGCATGGGCAAGTAGTGGAGAAAAGAGTGTTGGTATTGAGATTTAGGGTTTCAGTCAACCTTCTCCAGAATTAACTTAGGGCATTTGTTCTTCCATTCTTTAGGGATGTTTCAGTATGTGTTTCATGATGAGTATACTTCACAGTTGTCAATATTTTTGCTATTGAGGATGTGGAACAAGACGTGAATAGGAAGTGTGACAAAATATTGTGTAACAACGGCTCCAAAGCCCATATATCGCACAGTATATCTACTGCGTGGTACACTTTAGCACTCCATTGCTCTACTGCATGACCCACTTCATGCTCCACTACATACTTTACTTTGCACTCCGCTCCCCAAAATTTGGAGTCTTGATCAAAATCTAGGACAAGTTGGGTTGTGCCCAAAATAAGTAGAGCACACAAAGAGGATCTATTCATTGTAGAAGCCCACGGGCCAAAGGCATTACTTCTTGTACCTGCAGCCATATTTCCAGATAGAGAAAGAGAATGAAGCGACCTCACTTTCCAACTGGGTTTTCTCCTGAAAGGGTTTCCCATAAAGTATATCTTGTGTCTTAAGTGTGTGTGTGAGATTATTTTTTCGTTCTCTACTTTTCTGCACAATTTCCATTTGCATGCGTGCACTAATTACAGTTAAATCTAGAGATCTTAAAGTTTAATAAAACTGTAATAGTGTAGAATCTCAAATTTCTAATATAATATTATCATATCTATTGTGATGAACTGTCTAATGGAATATCCATGATAGTTTATAGATCATTTGGTATCAGGGCAAGTTTCTTTAGGTATTTTATGGATATTGAATTGATCTATATCGACAAGGCCGAAAATCGTAAAACCCTAATCATGGTCGATGAATTTGTAAATGAACCCCATGGTCCTACAGAGGTGAGGTTTACACGATTAGAAAAATAGTATGCAGATATCAATCGCAATGTAAGCCTCCTCATGGAAACCTTGAATAAAAAGATGGGGATATTTGGAGAATATGGGGGTTCAAATACAAAGGAAAAATCAAAACGGGGATCAGAAGATAGTGAAGAAAGGAAAAACTAGTCGAAGAAAGGACCTGAAAAATATCAACCCAGTTTGAGTGTCGTCAAACAATCACAATCCCTATTTAAAATGGAAGAAAAAGTTGATATCAATTCATACCATGATGATATTGATGCTCTGAAGCTGAACCACTGGTTGCAACAATTGGAATTTTTCCATCAGATTGAGGAAGGGAAAAAGATCTCATTCACATTGCTGAAATTAGAGGTCCATGCACTGGCTTGGTGGGAGAGACACATAGAAACCCCGAGGTTGGAGGGAAAAATTCTGGTGACTAAGTGGGAGGATTTCAAAATGCTCATTAACTCATAGCTTTTTCCCATTAGTTACATGGAGGACCAGTGGACCCAATGACATTAATTTAGGTAAAAACCAGGCCAAAGTGTACAGGAGTACACCACGAAATTCAGGAAGATGGCTATAGTGTTGGGTATTGTCATGCGGAAAGAGTCAATTTTGCGGACAAAACCGACCTCCCTAGAAGCTAAGGCTTTCTAGTGACAAACAAGACAATTAAACACTATCTTTCCCTAAATATGCATTTAGAATACAAGCAATCAGGTGTTTATAACATACCTTTAGTCCAACGCTTTGTAGTAGTCCAATCTCTCCGATCCGGATGAGCTCCTCCTTCTCTTCGAAACCTGCATTCACTAACAAGCAAACGATTACATAGCACTTGAATAACTCATAAAATAAAACATATTCATCATAAAGACCAAGGAGTATATGAAACAAATTATGTGTAACAACTTGTTGAGAAAAATGAGCTTAATTGTATTAAGTGGAAACAAAAGAAACCATTACAACCAGTGCCTTGGTGTTGTGCAGGTCCCTCCCAGGGTCCAGTAAGAGTTCTCCTTTACTTTGATCAGCTCACCCACTTCCAAATGAAGCTAAGAAAGGATGGGAATCTCTCCTCTCAAGCTCTATAAGGGAGTCATAATTCCAGCAGCATCTACCCTTAGGAATGTTCAGCTTTCAACCTCCCTTCCTTCTGGCCCAATGCTTGTATTTATAGTGCTTTAGAGGAAGTTAATCAGGTCCACCATCAATGGGATAAGCCCCTCTTTGAATTGGATAGCTCCCCTCTTGATGGGATAAGTTCCTCTTTCATAGGGATACATGAACCATTTGGAGGCGCTCAATACACGTCAAACAAACTTCTAGAATGCTCTAGAATCGACCACAAGTAACTTTTTTGGAGTAAAACTTGCGCCTTTTGACCTTTACAGGAGTACGCACCCTCCTCTTTACAGACAGAGCGTACAAGTACGCAGGTAATGTGAACTTGGGGTGCGTACACGCAGGTAAGGTTAAGAGAGATTGCGTAACCAGAGTTAATTGACTTTTTAAGGACTTTCTCTCTTTCTTGGAGTTTGACATGAGGAGCAGAGGTATGAGACTTGCCAAGGAGGATAGTATGACAGTTGATGGAGCCATACTCACTGTAAATAGTCATGGTGACAAATTTTAGTGTAACAGATTGCCCCCTAAAGTGCGAAGCCTGTAGTAGATTAGGGTTTCATATCATCTAGGAAGGGTGAAGTACTTTATCATTTCAAGGATTATCTTGTGGAGAGCCCGGTTGGAACCTGCAAGTATTCAACACAAAATACATATATAAGATCATATCATCACTGAGGTAGGCATTCCCATACTCATATTGAAAACTTTAACTAACAAACTAACTACTGCTCTGATACAGGAATGATTTCGCAGTACATCATAATCATAGACTCTTGTAGACACAGTATGGACGCAGCCATCTGTTTATGATTAGTCTACTGTACAATGAATACAAAACTCCTCGCAGCCTGGATGGTGGAAACTAGATCCAAGGTCTTCATTTCTACTTCCTGAAAAGGTACGATTCTATCCATGCGAATAAATGAGTTGATGTCGAACATGGTAGAAACCACTTGATTACCAGTCGATGATGTAAACTGTTAACAAGTGTGAGAGAGACCACCAGTGATGTCAATGGTTCTCAAAGTACCCAGTACAATCCATGAGATGTGAATGAATGGGTTGATGTCGAACATTTCACGGAATCCTTTGATCGAAAGTCAATGATGTAAACCATCGTCAAAGGCGAGAAACCTGCCATTGATGCATGCAGATTTCAAGGTACTGACGATTTCTAGGTCATCTTTCTAGATAATGTGCTGATGTCGATAGAAAGCGACCCGTTGCAGGCAAGCCCACAACACGAAATCATAAATCAAGTTGAAGAAATATAGCTGTAAGGACTAACTCAGGGATGGTCGAGATGGATGATAGGTATTTTGCAGATGAATGGTTTATTTGCAGTGACCTCTTGAACACATAACGACACGACAGATGGCTTGGTGACAATTGACCCAAAGTTAATACCCGGAACCGGTTGAAGATTTTCAATGTGGTTTGATCAACTATTAGGCAAAGGATTTCCCAACCCAGGTGAATGAAAAGCGTCGTGTCCAAGAGTGGTGATAAGGTTTCTTCTGAGACAAATGATAACAAATAGGCTCATTTTTCTCTCTTTTCCCCCACCATTTCTGGCAAGTACCTCTTTATTTTTTACAAGCTTGAGGAGGATAACATATGCTTGATTATAAGCTCATCCTTCGGATGAGTCCAACTTAGTTTAGATTCGAACCCTAAGAAGGAGTGGTCCGTTCCTGTTTGTAATCGAATAGGTCCTTTACTGTGAAATTTTAACGAGTCCAGTATAGGAGAAACTCGACGTTTTTCAATTTTAGAGAGTCTGAAAAAACTTAAGAAGACTCCAGGGTTGAACTTTTTTGTAAATTTGTGTCTCCCAAGCCCGAAAAAGTATAAAATAATACTTGAGAGAACCGCTTGATCTTTTACGACCAAGGAGTACTTTCATAGTTAGTGTCTTTGACCTGAAAAGTAAAAAGCGATCAAGCACAATTCGTTTTATTTCCAGTATCGAATTTGAAATGACAAAAATCCGGCAATATTTTCCTGTTTTTACGGTCAGAAAAGGGCTGTAAGAGGATCGTCTTTTAATTCCGTTTTAACGAGTGTAAAAGAAACGCTCGGCAATCTTTTCATTTTTTAGGAGTCAGAAAATGGCTTAAAAGATGACTCTGATGTTTTTGTTTGCGAAAAATGACAATTTTCCCTGAAAATCCTTTTATCCTGCACAAAAACCAACACATTACTCATACCTGTTTAAGATAGATAAAAATACTTTGAAAAATACCTTTTCATGGTGAAAAATAAACAAATTTATCATTTATTTACCCAAAAAACCTATAAAAAGGGCTTTTACCATTTCATTTTTACCATTTTACTGTTGAGGAGAGAAAAAGGGCTTTTGGCAAGAAACTTCCCGTGGACATTGCAGAGAATCCGACCGTCGAAATCGAACGCCGTCTCATCAGGTATTCTACAACATCCTCCTCTTCATTTCCATCCGTTTAGAATTTGTTTTTAGGCCCTAGTTTCATTTTTTGGAGGCTTTGGGGTTTCAAGGTCTGCTTTTCGGGGTACGCAGGTGCTCCACTAATGACCCGCGTACCCCGACATTTTCTCAGTTGGGAAAATGCCGGGCATACGCACCTTGCCTTAAGGGAACCTGCATACGCACGCCCTGTTCCTAAAGGCGGGGTGCGTACCCCGCAAAACGAATTTTTAAACCCCAATTTCTTCAAAATGGACCAATTTTTTTTGATTTCATTGATTCTAACAGATGTTTTTTGGTGTGTAGATTGCCCACCATGCTTGATTGGCACGAGAGAGAGCACGAAGATGTTGATTTGGCCGCCATTAATCATCAACCGTCCATTGATGCTTTGAAGGCATGCGACGTTTACAAATACTGGGCCATACTTGGCATGACGGCCCAGGTGCGCTTTCTAGAGTGGCTGGTAGAGAGATGGAACGTCCAGGACCAGTGCTTTTACATTGGAGGGCACCAGCTCGAGATAGAGCCCTCAGATATTTATTTTCTCACTGGTTTTCCCAAAAGGGGCAAGCACTTGACTCTGTCCGGGACTAGGCCGGGTGGCCAGTCCATTGCTAGTCTCCGACTAGAGTGGTGCAACACGCAGAACCAGGAGAAGGGGATAGAGATCAAAACTATATCCCGCCCTGACCTTATGGTCATTGCTTTTACAATTACCAGACTTTGCGGGGCTGCCGCTTTGCACATTGCCACTGGATCCCAGATGCAGATGGCGATTGATTGCTATCAAGGCACCATTTTCAACTGGTGTGATGCTGTGTTGGCTAATGTAAAAAGCCAACTGACTAAAACCAAAAACGGACAGCTGAAGACCTTTGGTTATGCGGCTTTAGTCGTGAGTTTTGCTTTAGAGAGGGTTCCGATGTTGATCCCACAACATCTCACTGTTGAGGCTGGGCTTCCCCGAGAGCCCAAATTGACGCGATGGGTTGCGGTTATGGCCCGTCATCCTGACGAGGGCACGGAGGTTGTCCGATTTAGACCGGAGTATTTTCACTGGTTGGAGGACCAGATCTTCTCTATACAGGATTTTCCTTATGCCGGAGTTGATTTTCGTGGAGATCCGGACATGGTTCTTCCACCGGGAGAACAATGGGATGACACAGGTAATTCATTTTTCACAAGTTTTTAAATTATCTATTTTTTTTTGTTTTTTATATCGTCTCAAAACTGACAGTAATAATTTTCAAAATGCAGATGTAGGCCCACGTCGTCCAGCCAATCTCCGGCCTTTCGAGAGGAGACTACCAGTTGCACCGGCACCGGCCCAACAGGACGAGGCCACAGAGACCTTAGCTGAGTTGGAACAAGACCTAGAGCGTCTTACGGCGGATATACCAGAGACTACTATAGACGATATTCCTATCAGACTTCAGCGCTATGTAGTCGCAATCCCAGGACCTTTTAGGAGGTTTTTGTGTAGGGTGGCGCGTGCAGTGGTGTCGTATAGAGAGCATCACCAGTGATTGGATGGTCGCTTTTGTAGACACATGCGACATTTTGGTTTTTTGTACTTATCATTTTTGCCGATCATAAGGTGTTTTTCAACCTATGATCGAAGACGATGTATTTTTTGACACACTCCTATCTATATATATCATTATTACCGACTTATCTTGTTTAACATGTGTGATGAAATGTTTTTAAATTTACATGTATGATTATTGCAAATGTCTATTTAACATTCGAGAAGCAATTGCATCTGCTAATGTATTTAAAGACCTTGGAATATGCTGATATTCAATGTAATCAAATTCACGTTCCAAGAGACGCACTCTCAAAAATAACCTTAATAACACTGGATTTCTAATGGCATACACTCTATTAAGCTGTAATACAACGAGTTCAGAATCTAACCTCACTATCAAACTTCTAATCCCAAATGAAATAGATTCAGACAATAATTCAATCACTACACTGTATTCTGCAATGTTGTTTGTTGTTTGACCGAGGCTCACCCCATGCATAGAAACTAACTCGTCAGAGGGCGAATAGATAACCCAAGCTGCGGAAGAGATATTCTGTGTACTACGACAAGCACCATCAGCAAATCCAATGTATGTTTGGAGAGGCATCGACATCTGCAAACATCAAGCGTAAAACCAAGATAAGCAGAATAACGACGAAGAACACACTTTCTAAGCTAAGCACACTGTCTAAACTAACAAACACACCAGCTAGAAAGAAAAACCTAACCTAACTAAAATCTCCATACCCATCATTTAAGCATAATACCTCTTTAGGTAAAGTCCATTTCTGGGTTTACCCAAAGAGTCCTCGTCAAAGTCAACTAGCTCATAGGCCCCTTTTGCTAGCTTTCGCTTGACAATATAGGGCCCATGCCACATAGGAACGAATTTTCCAGCACCTAATTTATCGTTAGCTTGATCATATAATAGCACTAGGTCTCCTTCCGAAAAATTTCGAGGGGTCACATTTCGATCATACTGAGCTTTCATACGTTTTGCATGAGTCTCGATTGCCAATGTAGCATCACGTCGAGTCTCATCTAATTGAGCTAAGTATAATAAACGCTTCTCCTCTTTGGAAGTGGCTGGAAGTAATTCGACAGCCATTTGAAGTGACGGGATTTCGCATTCAATGGGCAGCACAGCTTCCAAACCATAAACTAGTTGGAAAGGAGTGAACCCTGTTGATGTTTTCACTGAGGTTCGGTACGCCCAAAGCGCGGAAAATAACATGTTGTGCCAATTCGACCGATGAATACCAATGATTCGTCGGATCATGATAACTAAAACTTTGTTGATGGACTCAACCGGACCGTTTGCTTGGGGATAATAAGGAGTTGAGCTATCGTGACGCAAACCAAGCTGGCCTGTAAGTTCTGTCATCATAACGTTTCGAAAATGGCGCCCATGGTCAGTGATTATCGCTTGTGTGACACCAAACCTAGCAATAATGTGATTGAATAAGAAAATTGCAGCTGTCTTGCCGTCTGCCTCGAATGTAGGCATCGCCTCGGCCCACTTAGTAAAATAATCAACCGCAAGGATGATATACGCATGCCCCCCGGCCGAGTGAGGGTTACATGTAATAAAATCGATACCCCATTTGGCAAAAGGTCCAACGGAAGTTATAGGGTGGAGAGGAGCAGGTGGTGCACGCATCTTGCGATCAAACACTTGACAGTTGTGGCATTTCCGGACCGCAGTAATACAATCTATAAACATGGACGGCCAGAAGTA
The DNA here is from genome assembly GCA_031772625.1 of Pinus tabuliformis. Classification (NCBI taxonomy): domain Eukaryota; kingdom Viridiplantae; phylum Streptophyta; class Pinopsida; order Pinales; family Pinaceae; genus Pinus; species Pinus tabuliformis. The sequence goes on along the minus strand of CM062805.1, from coordinate 94,133,719 downwards.
GCCAGCGCGCAACACCTTTTGGGCTGTGGCATACCCAGACATATGACCGCCACACGCTCCAGAGTGACAGTCATTTAGAACCCTTTCTACCTCTTCGTGAGTTAAGCAACGTCAGAAAACCAAGTCTGCCCCACGGCGATAAAGAGTATCTCCAATAATCTTGTACTGTTGGGACTGGAATCGAATTTTCCGACGTTCCGACTTTGAAACTTCGGGCCGAAAGGATTGGGTCTGGAGATAGATGATGATATCTCCAAACCACGGATCTAAAGTGCTGATGAGAAACAAAGATTCGTCCGCAATGGGCTCCTCTGCCACAGTTTCCGTGTCAGCACGCGGGAAATCACACATCAACTCTTCAAAAACTAAAGATTTCTTTGACTTAGATTTCTCAAACTCCAAGTCGAACTCCTGCAGGATAACAATCCATTTGGAGTACTTGCACCCTAGCAATAGTTTATTCAGAATGTAGATCATAGGGTTGCAATCCGAAATGACTGTAGTTTTACGGAGTAGAATGTAGTGACGAAAACGTTGGACAGCTTGAACGGCTGCCAATGCCAATTTCTCCACATGCGAGTATTTTAGCTCAGTGGGATTTAACGTCCTACTAAGATAATATATCACATGTTCCGTTCCGAATTCATCTTCATGTACTAAGACCATTCCAATGGTGGAATGAGCGGCGGCGAGGTACAAAAAGTAATCCTGGTTGTAGTTGGGAGGATGTAGCAATGGTGCATGGGTCAACGCGTGCTTGAGTGCATTAAAAGATTTCTGAGCTATCTCATCCCAAGAGAATTGAGCATTCTGTTTCAACAACCGGGTAAAACCCTTTGTAATCTTGGCGTAGTTAGGAATGAATCGGCGCAAAAAGTTTTCTTTCCCCTGCAAACTTTGGAGTTGGCGAAGACTCGAAGGAGGAGGCAATTTGATGATAGCTTCTACCTTCGAGGGATCGACACGAATGCCGGCTTTTGAAACTACAAATCCCAAAAATCGTCCCACTTCTATACAGAAGACACATTTGTGTGGATTCAACCGTATATGATAATGCCTACACCTCATGAAAATTGCTCGTAAATGGATAAGGTGATCATCTCGATGTAATGAATGAGCGGGCAAATCATCGAGATACGGTTGCACAATGTGTTTGATGTCATGAAACGCATAAGACATCGCCCTTTGAAAAGTGGCTCCGGCATTCTTAAGCCCAAAAGGTAATTTGCAATAAGCAAATGTCCCCCAAGGACAAATGAAAGCCGTTTTTGGTTGATCGGCAGGTAGAATATTGATTTGGTTGTAACCGGAAAAACCGTCCATGTTACACTAAAAAATGTCACCTTGACTACTTACAGTTAGTATGGCTCAAATCAACAGTCATGCTACCCTCTTAGGCAAGTCTCATGCCTCTGTTATCCATCTCAAACTCAAAGAAGAGAGAAAGTCTTGTAAAAACTATGTTTATCTCTGGGGTCGCAGGTTCTCTCTAGCCTTACCTGCGGGGACGCTGACCATGTTCACAAAATCTGCGTCCATGGACGCTCTGTATGTTAAGGGACAGGTGCGTCCCTCTGTAAAAGGCAAAATGCGCGAGTTTTATCTTGAAAAAGTTACTTGTGGTTACTTCTAGAACATTCTAGAGGTCGGTTTGATGAAATGGATGCGCCTCCAGTTGGTTCATGTATCTCTATTAAGGGGGAACTTATCCCATCAATAAGGGAGCTATCCCACCCATAGAGGGGGATGATCCCATTGATAGTGGACCTGAATAACCTCTTTACAACACTATAAATAAAGGCATTGAGCCAAAAGGAGAAGAGGTTGGAGCTATACATTTTCTTTGGGTAAATGCTGCAGGATTTAGGTCTTCCATTAGAGCCTTTGTGAGGAGAGATTGTCTTCACTTGATTCTACTTGGGAGAGGGTGAGCTTTGTCAAAGTAGAGGAAAACCCTTGATGGACCCTGGGAGGAACTTGCACAACACCAAGGCCAGGTTGTAAGAGTTTCTTTGTTTCGTTATTAATACAAACTGGTTTATTTTTCTCAATAGCTTGTGTTAATGAGTTATTTCATGTGTTCCTTGGTCTGCATGTTGAATATATGTTTTATTATATGAAATGCAAGTGCTTGGTAATTGTTTGATTGTTTGTGGTTGCAGGAATTGACTTGAAGGAGGAGCTCATCCGGATCGTCAAGAACGGACTTCAACAACAGCGTTTTGGAATAAGGTAAGCCTAAACACTTGTAGTTTTCATGTTGTAAAAGGTGTATTTAGAGAAAGATCACTCCATTTTGTCTTGTTTGTCATTAGAATGTCCTAGACTTCTAGGAAGGTCAGTCGTGTCCGCACCCTTGACAGATTCCGTGTGACAAATTGGCATTGGCGGCCAGAACGGAAGATATTGAATTGGATCGTTCGTTAGGCGCGTCAAGTCGGGTAAATCTAAAGTCGCAATAAACGGTAACTGCCGGTTAGGATCTCTAAAACTCTGAGTCACAATACCAGCCCCAGGAGGAGGATATCCAGGATAACTAGGAACAGGAGTCGCATTTGGGATATTATATCCTCCTGGAAAACCAGGATTAACCGGACCGTACTGGGGTTGCTGAGGTGGTTGATAAGTGTACCCAGGATACGGTTGATACTGGTAAACTGGTTGTTGGGCAGCTTGCCCAGGTTGATACTGTCCCTGGTACGGAGGTTGAACAAATTGAGGTTGAGTAGTAACAACCGTACTTGTACCAGGTTGGCCTGCAGGCATCTGGACTGTGGTTTGAACCATGGGTCCAGACAACGGTACAGATGTCTGAGGAGCGGTTACAGGGACAGTAGAAACCGGAGCTGCCGATACTCCAGAAGTAAGCATGGTAGATGAAGCGGTAGTTGCTGCAGCCGTATGAGGAGGAGTACTAGGTGCAATTGGCGGCTGAGTAACTACGGAAGTTACAGGGGTCTGAACACTTGACTGGACAGGTTGCGGTTGCTGGGGTGGACCAGGAACGGCAGGTTGTCCTGCTTGAGGTACCGACTGTATACTTGGTTGCGACATCTGTTGACCCTGTGACGGATCCCATGTTAACATTCCAGGGTATTGACTCGTAACAGGTTGAGGATACTGAGATCCATAGCCGTATTGAGGATAGGGTTGATAACTGTAAGGTGTAGTCCCATATGATTGCCCTTGAGGTGGTTGATAACCTTGACCAGGGTATTGACCCGTAGGTTGATAACCTTGAGGTAAATACGAATACTGGGGTTGACCTTGACCTTGAGGTTGGTATCCTTGAGGTTGATACCCTTGGGGTTGATACCCTTGGGGTTGCCATCCTTGAGGTTGCCATCCTTGAGGTTGATACTGATACTGAGGTTGACTTTGGGGTACATATTGAGGCTGGGGTTGATACCCTTGGGGTTGATACCCTTGAGGTTGCCCCCCAGTCACAAATGAAGTACCTTGAGGTTGCCCCCCAGGCATTAACGAAGGTTGCCCCCCAGGCGGTAATTGGCCACCTTGGGGTTGGTTAATGGGAGTTGAACCTGACATCATATAAACTTCACCTATACTCAATGGTACATTACCACTGTTTCCAACCAATAACCCATGATCAATGGGTTGAGGAGATGCTCCCGCAAAGGTACCAGAAAGTGATTGATACCCAGTAGGAACAGAAGGACCGCCATGTAAAAATGATTCAGGACTTTGTGAAAACACAGATGACTGACCAGACATATTTACAGGAGAATGAATTCCTCTGGGTGGAACCGGAGTACGAGGTGTAGAAAAACCTACTGAGTTGTCTAAAAAATTGGTTAATGCAAGGTACCAAGATTCACTTCTAGGAGGACTGTAAAAGATGGATTCACGCTGTAGAGTCATCTACGGCCAAATCCAAAAACGGTGGAAAGAAGAAAGGAAAGAAGAAGGCTAAAGCAGACAAGGCTCCAAAGGAGAAAACGGAAAAGTCGGAAACCAATGACGAAAAGCGCAAACCTCGTTATCCTTGTCTTATTTGTGAAGAAGATCATTTTACGAGAGACTGCCCTCATCGGGCCGAGGTAGTGAAAATAGTCAAAGGTTCTCCGACTCCTGCTGTGTTAAAAAATCCATTTCCCGAGCAGGAAAATAAGATGATAGGTTCTTCTTCGAATGCCAGTGAAGAACCCATTTTGATGATGTCTCATGTCAGGATTGCGACTCGATCGCAAGATTATGGTAGTAAGGCTCCTGTTGATGGTAAAGAAGCAGAATCTTCTCACTCTAACCCATCAACCTCAACTCCTGGTTCCGATCCACTACAGATCGATAAACCTAACCCAGACTTAGTGATTAAGCCACCCGCCAAGGGTGTACTTCGAAGGTCTGCTTTCAACCCACATGCGAGAGCAGCCCAGAATTACAACATTGTTGAAGACTTAGCTGTTTCACCTTCAGCAATGTCGGCACTCGAAGTGCTGCAATCATGTCCAGCGCAACGAAAATTGCTTTTGTCGGCTATTGGAGTTGTCGATGTTCAGGACCCGAACCTAATGATCTTTGATCTAGAAAGTAGTACACCGCGTCTCCCCCATCAAATGGCTTTCCAAATTCCAGTGATAGTCAAAAACAGGCCTATTCATCGGACTGTGATTGATGAGGGAGCTTCTACGTGTATTATGTCGATTCAATGTTGGAGATCGCTTGGTTCTCCTTCGTTGAACCAATCCCCCACCATCCTTAAGGCCTTTGATGGCCGTGGGTTCCGTCCGTTTGGTATTCTACAAGAATTGCCTATAGGGGTCGAAGGTAAAACCGTTAGTCTGGATGTGGAAGTGGTTGATGCCCCTCTAGACTACAACCTTCTTTTGGGTCGAAGTTGGTCATATGCTATGACAGCGGTTGTTTCATCGGTCTTCAGAGTCATTAAGTTTCCACATAACGGTAAGATCGTGACTATTGATCAGCTGACATACTTTTCATCCGACCCAACCTCTTTAGAAACTATCCAGCATGTTGGTAAAACGACAATCCCTTATAGGGACATTGGTGTAGGTTTAGTTAAGGATTCCGGTTTACTGGGAACTTTTCCTCTCCCTCCACTCAATGCAGACCCTTCGTTTGCAACAATTCATATGATCACGTCAGAAAACATTATTTATGATGATCCTTGGTATGTTCCCTCTGACTCTGAGCTAGCCTCACTCGGTGATGTTATGCCGTTGAGTCCGTATGAGATTGCTTATGAAGCTCTTATGTCTTTTACCGACTTTCATTCAACCGACCAAATGAATGTGGTCAGTGAAGAGTCACTTTTCACCTCACCCTTAGAACGGATAACGTTTCCCGAAGAAGTGTCATCTGATGAACAACTTCGCGAAATCCTAAGTGTAGATGATCTACCATGGGAAGATCTCCATCACAGATCTTCGTTTTTACCTAAGGATGATGCATTTGAAAATGATTTTTCATCTATCTTTACCGCTGAATATGTCAAAGATGCTCAGGATCCAACGAAACATTCTGATTCAGAGCTGAATTTAGGGAATATTTCTCGTACTATTCCCATTGATATATCAGTGAAGCCCGGAATTAAGGAGAACATTCATATAGGTGCCGCATGTACTGACGAAGAAATTGAAACTTACAAGGCCCTATTCCAAGAATTCCGCGACGTGTTTGCCTGGTCCTACGAGGAAATGCCAGGAATCGATCCTGCCATTGTTGTTCATGAAATCAAAACCTACCCGGATGCTAAACCCATTCGGCAACGGTTGCGTCAGATTCACCCTCGAAAAGCAGCTGCAATCAAAGCTGAAGTCGAAAAGCTGTTGAAAGCAGGTTTCATTTATCCGATCCCGTTAACGGATTGGGTATCGAATATTGTTCCCGTCAATAAAAAACAAGGAACAATAAGAATCTGTATCGACTATAGGGATATCAATCGAGCTTGTCCAAAAGACAACTATCCTACGCCTTATATCGATCAAATAATTGATGATTGTGCCAGAAGTGAGATGTTTTCCTTCATGGATGGTTTCTCCGGTTATAATCAAATCAATATTCTACCTGCCGATCAACCAAAAACGGCATTCATTTGTCCATGGGGGACATTTGCTTATTGCAAATTACCTTTTGGCCTTAAGAATGCCGATGCTACTTTTCAACGGGCCATGTCTTATGCATTTCATGACATCAAGCACATTGTGCAACCCTATCTCGATGATTTACCTGCTCATTCTTTACACCGAGCTGATCACCTTGTCCATTTACGAGCAATCTTTATGAGGTGTAGGCATTATCGAATTCGGTTGAATCCCCACAAGTGTGTTTTCTGTATAGAAACAGGGCGATTGCTGGGATTTGTTGTTTCCAAAACCGGCATTCGCGTCGATCCCTCGAAAGTCGAGGCTATCATCCAATTGCCTCCTCCTTCGAGTTTGCGCCAACTCCAAAGTTTGCAAGGGAAAGCGAACTTTTTACGCCGATTCATCCCTAACTACGCCGAGGTCACTAAAGGTTTTACACGGTTGTTGAAACAGAACGTACAATTCTTTTGGGACGAGATTGCTCAACAATCTTTTGATGCATTAAAACACGCGTTGACCCATGCACCGTTATTGCATCCTCCCAACTACAACCAGGACTACTTCTTATACCTCGCAGCTTCGCATTCCACCATTGGAATGGTGTTAGTCCAAGAAGATGAATTCAAGGCAGAGCATGTGATATATTACCTTAGCAGAACCTTAAATCCAACTGAGTTAAAATATTCACATGTGGAGAAATTGGCCCTGGCAGCCGTTCAAGCTGTCCAGCGTTTTCGTCACTACATTCTTCTCCGCAAAACTACTGTTATTTCGGATTGCAACCCTATGATTTATATCTTGACAAAACAACTGCTAGGGGGCAAGTACTCTAAATGGATTGTCATCCTGCAAGAGTTCGACTTGGAGTTTGAGAAGTCCAAGTCTAAGAAATCTTTAGTCTTCGCGGAATTAATGTGTGATTTCCCGAGTGCTGACACAGAGACTGTGGCAGAGGAGTCCATTGCGGACGAATCTTTGTTTCTTATTAGCACTGTAGATCCGTGGTATGGGGATATAATCATCTATCTCCAAACCCAAACCTTTCGGCCTGAAGCTTCCAAGGAAAACCATCGAAAAATTCGGTTTCAATCCCAGCAATACAGAATTATTGGAGATACACTTTATCGCCTGGGGGCAGACTTAGTTTTTCGACGTTGTTTAACTCATGATGAGGCTGAGAGAGTTTTGAATGATTGTCACTCTGGAGCATGTGGCGGTCATATGTCTGGGTATGCCACAGCTCAGAAGGTGTTGCGCGCTGGCTATTTCTGGCCGTCTATGTTTAAAGATTGTATCCTTGCCGTCAGAAAATGCCACAACTGTCAAGTGTTTGATCGCAAGATGCGCGCTCCACCTGCTCCTCTCCACCCTATAATTGCCGCTGGTCCATTCGCCAAATGGGGCATTGACTTTATTACTTGTAACCCTCACTCGGCCGGGGGGCATGCGTATATCATCCTTGCGGTTGATTATTTTACTAAGTGGGCCGAGGCGATGCCTACATTCGACGCAAGCGGCAAGACAGCTGCACTTTTCGTATTCAATCATATCATAACTAGGTTTGGTGTCCCACAAGCAATCATTACGGACCATGGAAGCCATTTTCGAAATGTCATGATGACTGAGCTTACAAGCCAGCTTGGTTTGCGCCACGATAGCTCTACACCTTATTATCCGCAAGCCAACGGTTTGGTTGAGTCAATCAACAAAGTTCTAGTCGTCATGATTCGACGGATCATTGGTATCCATCGAACGAATTGGCATAACATGTTATTTTCGGTGCTATGGGCATATCGAACTTCAGTGAAAAATTCAACAGGTTTCACCCCTTTTCAGCTAGTTTATGGCTTAGAAGCTGTGTTACCTATTGAGTGCGAAATCCCATCACTTCAAATGGCTGTCGAATTACTTCCAGCTACTTCCGAAGAGGAGAAACGGTTGTTATACTTGGCTAAATTAGATGAGACTCGACGTGACGCTACTTTAGCCATCGAGACTCACGCAAAACGAATGAAAGCCCAGTACGATAAAAATGTAACTCCTCGAAGTTTTTCAGAAGGAGACCTAGTACTATTATATGATCAAGCGAACGATAAGCTAGGTGCTGGAAAATTCGTTCCCATGTGGCATGGGCCCTACATTGTAAAGCGAAAGCTAGCAAAAGGGGCTTATGAGTTAGTTGATTTTGATGGGGACTCTTTGGGCAAACCCAGAAATGGACTTTACCTAAAGAGGTATTATGCTTAAAATGATGGATGGAGAAATTTTTAGATAGGTTAGATTTCCTTTCTAGCTAGCAAGTGTGTTAGTTTAGTCAGTGTGCTTAGCTTAGCAAGTGTGGTTTTTCGTCATTATTTTGGCTCATCTTGGTTTTACTCTTGATATTGTAGATGTCGACGCCTCTCCAAACATACATTGGATTTGCTGATGGTGCTTGTCGTAGTACACGGAATATCTCTTCCGCAGCTTGGGTTATCTATTCACCCTCTGACGAGTTAGTTTCTATGCATGGGGTAAGCCTCGGTCAAACAACGAATAACATTGCAGAATACAGTGCAGTGGTTGAATTATTATCCGAATCTATTTCATTTGGAATTCGACGTTTGATAGTGAGGTTAGATTCTGAACTTGTTGTATTACAGCTTAATAGAGTTTATGCCATTAGAAATCCTGTGTTATTAAGGTTGTTTTTGAGAGTGCGTCTCTTGGAACGTGAATTTGATTACATTGAATATCAACATATTCCAAGGTCTTTGAATACATTAGCAGATGCAATTGCTTCTCGAGTGTTGGACAGACATTTATAATAATCATGCAAGTAAATTTAAAGACATTTCATCATACATGTTAAACAAGATAAGCCGGTAATAGTGATATATAGATATAGATAGAAGTGTGTCCAAATATATATACATCGTCTTCGATCATAGGTTTAACACACCTTATGATCGGCAAAATGATAGTACAAAAAGTCAAAAATGTCACATGTGACTACAAAAGTGACTAGTCAATCACTGGTGGTGCTCTCTGTACGACACCACTGCGCGGGCTACCTTACGCAAAAATCTCCTAAACGGTCCAGGGACCGCGACTACGAAGCGCTGAAGCCTCATAGGAATATCATCCATAGTAGTCTCAGGTATATCTGCCGTGAGACGCTCTAGATCATGCTCCAAATCAGCTAGTACTTCCGCAGCCGCGTCCTGTGGGGCCGGTGCCGGTGCAGCTGGATGTCGTCTGTCGTAAGGCCGGAGATTGGCTGGACGCTGTAGTCCAACATCTGCATTTTTAAAATTTTACTGTTACTTTGAGACGATATATATGAAAAATAAAAAATACATAATTAGAAAACTTGTGAAAATGAAAGTACCTCTGTCATCCCATTGTTCTCCCTGTGGAAGAACCATGTCCGGATCACCTCTGAAATCCATTCCGGCATATGGAAAGTCTTGTATCACAAAAAGCTGGCCCTCTAGCCAGTCGAAGTAACTGTCCGAGAATCGAACCACTGCAGCACCCTCGTCAGGATGCCGGGCCATCACCGCAACCCATCGAACAAGCTTTGGCTCCCGAGGACCCAAGTCATCAACAGTGAGTTGCTGAGGGATCAGCATAGGAACTCTCTCCAAGGCAAAGCTCACGACTATAGGCCCATATCCAAAAGTTTTTAGTCGTCCGTTCTTTGCCTTGGTTAGTTGGCTCTTCATATGAGCCGACACAGCTTCGCACCAGTTGAAGATGGTGCCTTGGTAACAGTCAACTGCCATCCGCATTTGGGATCCGGAGGCAATGTGCAAGGCGGCCGCGCCACAAATCCTGGTGACCGTAAATGCAATAACTCTAAGTTCCGCCAGAGCGATGTGCTTTATCTCCACGCCTTTTTTATGGCGAGTCCCTGGTCTGCACCACTCCTCGCGGAGATCATCAAGGGATTGGCCACCCGGCCTGGTCCCCGCAAGGTTGAGTTGCTCACCTCTGTTTGGCAAGCCAGTGAGAAAGTATACATCCGAGGGCTCTATCTCGAGCTGGTGCCCTCCAATGTAAAAACATTGATCTTGAACGTTCCATCGCTCAACCAGCCATTCCAAAAATCTTACCTGGCCCCTCATGCCCGGTATGGTCCAATATTTGTACAATCCACATGTTCTTAAGGCATCCAGAGAGGGTTGGTGGTTAATCGCAGCTTCATCGTCCTCTACGTGCTCTCTCTCTCTCCAGTCTAACATGTTTTAGGTCCTGCACATCAAAAGAGTCAATTAGAAATTAATTTGAGCAAATTTGGTGGTTTTTTGAGAGAGTTGGGGTTTTGAAATGCGCCCTTTGCGGAAGACGCACCCCGGCTTTGTAGCACAGGGCGTCCGGACGCAGCTCGCCTGAAGGCGGACTGCGTCCCCCGACCTTTTTCCCGTGTGAGAAAAAGTCGGGGGACGCAGGTCACCCGAAGGGCACCTGCGTCCGCCGAGGGGCGCATTTTGAACCCAAAACCTCCCCAAAAAATGAAACAGAGACCAAAAACAAAAAACTAAACGGATAAAAATGAAGAGTGGGATGTGTAAAATACCTCGGTGAAGCGGCGTTCGATTCCGACGGTCAGATTTTCCGCAGCAACCACGGGAAGTTTCTTGTCAAAAGCTCTTTTTTCAACCTCAACAGTGAAACGGTAAAAATGACATGGTAAAAGGTCTTTTTATAGGTTTTTTGGATGAATTAGTTCATTTTTTACCATGAAAAGATGTTTTTGAATGTATTTTTGCCTATTTTAAACAGGTATGAGTAATGTGTCGCTTTTGTGCAGGACAAAGGGATTTCGAGGGAAATTGTAATTTTTCACAAACAAAATTTCAGAGTCATCTTTTAAGCCCTTTTCTGACTCCTGAAACATGAAAAGATCGCCGAGTGTTTCTTTTTCACTCGTTAAAACGGAATTAAAAGACGGTTCCCTTTTAGCTCTTTTCTGACCGCAAAATCAGGAAAAGATTGCCGGGTTTTTGTCGTTTCAAACTCGATAAGGAAATAAAACGACGTGTCTTTGATCGCTTTTTACTTTTCAGGTCAACGACACTATTATGAAAGTACTCCTTGGTCGCAAGATCAAGCGGTTCCCCCAGGTATTATTTTATACTTTTTCGGGCTTGAGGGACACAAACTTACGAAAAAGTTCAACGTGGAGTTTCCTTAAGTTTTTCAGACTCTCTAAAAATGAAAAACGCCGAGTTTCTCCTATACTGGGCTCGTTAAACTTTTACAGTAAAGGACCTGTTCAATTACAAACAGGAACGAACCACTCCTTCCTAGGGTTCGAATTTAAACTAGGTTGGACTCGTCCGAAGGATGAGCTTATAATCAAGCATATGTTATCCTCCTCAAGCTTGTTAAAAATAAAGAGGTACTTGCCAGAAATGGTGGGGGAAAAAAGAGAAGAATGAACCTATTTGTCACCTTTTGTCTCAAACGAAACTTTATTACCACCCTTGAACACGACACTTTTTCATTTCACCTGGGTTGGGAAATCTTTTACCTCACAGTTGACCAAATCACTTTGAAAATCTTTAACCGGGTTCAGGGATCAACTTTGAGTTATTCGTCACCAAACCATCTGTTGTGTCGTTATGTGTTCAAGAGGTCTGCAAGCAAAACTTTCATCTGCAAAATACTTGTCATCCATTTGACCATCCCTGAGTCAGTCCTTACAGCAACATTTCTTCAACTTGAACAATGATTTCGTGTTGCGGGCTTGCCTGCAACGGGTCGCTTTCTATCGACATCGACACATTATCTAGAAAGATGACTTAGGAATCGACAGTACCTTGAATTCTGCATGCATCAATGGCAGGTTTCTCGCCTTTGACGTCAGTTTACATCATTGACTTTCGATCAGAGGATTCCGTGAAGTGTTCGACATCAAAACATTTATTCACATTTCACGGGTTGTGCTTGGTACTTTGAGAACCATTGACATTATTGGTGGTTTCTCTCACACTTGTTAACAGTTTACATCATTGACTGGTAATCAAGTGGTTTCTACCATGTTCGACATCGAATCATTTAATCACATGGCTAGAATCGTACCAATTCGGGAAGTAGAAGTGAAGACCCTGGATCTAGTTTCTACCATCGAGGCTGCGAGGAGTTTTGTATTCATTTTCTATGTAGACTTATCATAAACAGATGGCTGCGTCCATACTGTATCTACAAAAGTCTATAAAAATAATGTACTGCAAGATCATTCCTGTATCAGAATAGTTAGTCCATTAGTTAAAGTTTTGAATCTGAGTATGGGAATGCCTACCTCAGTAATGATATAATCTTATCCATGTATTTTGTGTTGAAAATTGCAGGTTCCAACCAGACCATCCACAAGGCAATCCTTGAAATGATAAAGCGCTTCACCCTTCCTAGAATTACAAAACCCTATTCTATTCCAGGCTTCGCACTTTAGGGGGCAATCTGTTACACTAAAAAATGTCACCTTGACTACTTACAGTTAGTATGGCTCAAATCAACAGTCATGCTACCCTCTTAGGCAAGTCTCATGCCTCTGTTATCCATCTCAAACTCAAAGAAGAGAGAAAGTCTTGTAAAAACTATGTTTATCTCTGGGGTCGCAGGTTCTCTCTAGCCTTACCTGCGGGGACGCTGACCATGTTCACAAAATCTGCGTCCATGGACGCTCTGTATGTTAAGGGACAGGTGCGTCCCTCTGTAAAAGGCAAAATGCGCGAGTTTTATCTTGAAAAAGTTACTTGTGGTTACTTCTAGAACATTCTAGAGGTCGGTTTGATGAAATGGATGCGCCTCCAGTTGGTTCATGTATCTCTATTAAGGGGGAACTTATCCCATCAATAAGGGAGCTATCCCAACCATAGAGGGGGATGATCCCATTGATAGTGGACCTGAATAACCTCTTTACAGCACTATAAATAAAGGCATTGAGCCAAAAGGAGAAGAGGTTGGAGCTATACATTTTCTTTGGGTAAATGCTGCAGGATTTAGGTCTTCCATTAGAGCCTTTGTGAGGAGAGATTGTCTTCACTTGATTCTACTTGGGAGAGGGTGAGATTTGTCAAAGTAGAGGAAAACCCTTGATGGACCCTGGGAGGAACTTGCACAACATCAAGGCCAGGTTGTAAGAGTTTCTTTGTTTCGTTATTAATACAAACTGGTTTATTTTTCTCAATAGCTTGTGTTAATGAGTTATTTCATGTGTTCCTTGGTCTGCATGTTGAATATATGTTTTATTATATGAAATGCAAGTGCTTGGTAATTGTTTGATTGTTTGTGGTTGCAGGAATTGACTTGAAGGAGGAGCTCATCCGGATCGTCAAGAACGGACTTCAACAACAGCGTTTTGGAATAAGGTAAGCCTAAACACTTGTAGTTTTCATGTTGTAAAAGGTGTATTTAGAGAAAGATCACTCCATTTTGTCTTGTTTGTCATTAGAATGTCCTAGACTTCTAGGAAGGTCAGTCGTGTCCGCACCCTTGACAGATTCCGTGTGACAGTCCATAAAGGAAAATATTTCACTGCTGGCACAATCATCAATTATTTGATCGATATAGGGTGTTGGGTAGTTGTCCTTGGGACAAGCTCGATTAATATCCCTATAGTCGATGCATATTCACATTGTTCCCTTTTTTTGTTAACCAGAACAATATTCGATACCCAATCCGTTAACAGGATCGGATAAATGAAACCTGCTTTCAACAGCTTCTCAACTTCTGCTTTAATTGCAGCCGCTTTTCGTGGGTGAATCTGACGCAAACGTTGCCGGACGGGTTTAGCGTCCGGGTAAGTCTTGATCTCATGGACAACAATCGCGGGATCAATTCCTGGCATTTCCTCATAGGACCAAGCAAACACGTCGCGGAATTCTTGAAATAGGGTCTTGTATGTCTGAATTTCGTCATCTAAACACGAGGCACCTATATTAATGTGCTCAACAATTCCGGGCTTGACTGAAATGTCAATGGGAATAGTGCGAGAAATGTTTCCCAAATTCAGCTCTGAATCAGGATGTTTCATTGGATTCTGAGCTTCCTTGACATATTCAGCTGTAAAGATTGATGAGAAATCGTTTTCAAAACGATCATCCTCAGGTAAAAATGAAGATCGGTGATGGAGATCTTCCCATGGTAAATCGTCTACAAACAGGACTTCACAAAGTTGTTCGTCAGATGACACAACTTCGGGAAACGCTATTAACTCCGAGGTTGACATGAAAAGTGATTCCTCATGGACCACATTCATTTGGTCGATTTTGGTTGAACACAGGTCGGTAAAAGACTGTACGGCTTCATAGGCAAGTTCATATGGACTCAAAGGCATTGCATCACCAAATGAGTCTATCTCAGATTCAGAAGGAACGATCCAAGGATCGTCATAAACAATGGTGTCTGAAGTAATCATATGAATAGATGCAAATGAAGACAAGGCGTTGATTGGAGGAAAAGGAAAAGTTCCCAGTAAACTGGCATCTTTAACTAATCCTACTCCAACATCCTTATAAGGGATAGTCGTTTTACCGACATGCTGGATACTCTCTGAAGAGGCTGGGTCGGATGAAAAGTACACCAGCTGGTCTATGGTTATGATCTTGCCATTATGTGGAAACTTTATTACTCTGAAGATCGATGAAATGACCGCTGTCATAGCGTAAGACCAACTTCGACCCAAGAGAAGGTTGTAGTCTAGAGGGGCATCAACCACTTCCACATCTAGACTAACGGTTTTTCCTTCAACCCCTATAGGAAAATCCTGTAGAATGCCAAACGGATGGAACCTGTTAGTGTCAGTCTTTCCAGCCTTCCTCCAGTGATCAAATGTGCTCTTACAAAGTGATTTTGAAGTGTCAAGGTCAAATTTTGTCATTTCAGTGAGTCTTCAAGCAAAATTTGGTCACTAGGCATTAGGTCTAGGGTTTGTTTTTACTCCTTCTAAAGTTGTCCAAATGGCGGTCCATGTCATCATTCAACTGAGCCTATCATAATTCATAGGGTTTTCATTATCATGTTAGTGTCTAATGAGTCATTTTACATCGTGTTCATGCTTCAGTTGTGCCTTGGCAAGCTCATTTCCCTCTCCTAGGGTTTTGAAGGCAATTTCTCTTGGACGGTCAAATCATCGGCAAAACTTGTTTCCTGATGTTCATACACCTTCCCCTATCCTTAAAATACCCTATCAAATGCTTCCCATCCCTTAGATCCCCCAAATTCCTCATTTTTGCACAAACCCTAGTTTCTAGCTACAACCTGGCAATTTTCTAGGTTGGGCCTGTGTTTTGCCCTTTTGGACCCCTTCCCCTCAATCAATCTCTAAGATTCTACTTTCCCCTATTTCCTAACATCCCTCCCCACTCCCAAAAATTTCCTCAAGAATTTAGAAGCCCCCTATCCCCTTCATTTTGCTCCATTTCGACGAAATTCCTTGTTTCACACATCGGGAAAAGTTTCACTCAAATGATGTTTCAGAGCAATAAAA
This sequence comes from Pinus tabuliformis, assembly GCA_031772625.1. Taxonomy (NCBI): domain Eukaryota; kingdom Viridiplantae; phylum Streptophyta; class Pinopsida; order Pinales; family Pinaceae; genus Pinus; species Pinus tabuliformis. Next base: position 94,118,173 of record CM062805.1, on the reverse strand, counting down.
GATTAATTTTGGAAAAATGAGAGAGGTTTTTGTCTATGACATGCCAAAGAAGAAAAACCTCCTTCACTTTTTTCACAGGTGTCATGGTTTGAGAGAAATGTCAAGAATATCGTTGCCTCAGGAGAATCAAAGACACCTCTAAAGTGACCTTGGGAAAATCAAGTTTTCTCCTAGCTTGGTTGGCCAAATGATTTTCTTGATGGGTAAAATGATAACTAAACACAAAGATATTTCCAATGAGCTATCATGAGCTAAATTTGGGGTTGAGGAAGGCATTCAAAAATTGACTGAAACAGCACTCTTCCTTGAGGCAGCCTCATTTGGCACTTTTTGACCAGTCTTGGGAGATTTGATTTTTGATAGGTCAAATCAACTCCAAATTGAAAAATTCCAATTGGGTTGGAAAATAGACTCAAAGACCTTTCCAAAGAGCTATTGTGTGCCCAATTCTGACACCGGGAAGGCCTCCTGTAAAAGCGCGACCTGTTGGGTGGTGCGCGACCCGTTGAGAGCTCTTCTGCAGTTCAAAAAAGCAACGTGCGCGACCCGTTGGGAGGGGCGCGACCCGTTGGGGATTTCTCCACAGAAATTTGCCAGTAAGCTACCAAATGACCCCAAATCTCTTCAAGATTGTAGGTAGGCCTCTGATCATCAAAGTATTTTGCTTGATAGAGAAAAATGAGCATGGGAAATGTGTTTTAACGCCATCAAGTTGAAATGAGAAGTTCATGTATATTTGCTTTAAAAATGTCAAAATGCAAGTAGAGATAGGGTTTTGTTTTGCTGCTCTCAAGGTTATCCCTTTCACCCCCTGAGGTTGTTCATGAGGAGGGAAGGCCATCACAGTAGCATGATATTCTTAAGACCAGACATGTCAGCTCTCCTCCATTGGTCACTTATCAGAGAGGCCCAAGGGCCTTATTTGCAGCAGCTAGGCGAGTACTATCTCCATAGCAGGTGGAAGGGGTCTCGCCTTCATCTTCAGCTCAGTGAGTGTTATCTCCACATCAGGTGGAAGGGGCCTCGCTTTCTTCACCAGCACAGGTACTACAGAGGGGCAAAGAGCCCATGATTCATGAGGATCCGGTGATTGATCTTGAGGTTAGTTCTCCTAGCCAAGAGGCGAAGGAGATCATTCAGCATCTCAGGGCTGAAAATGATGTTTTACAGAGGAGACTTGAGGGTGCCCAATGGACTATTACTTACCTGGAGCAGCGGAACAAACAATTGGAGGATGAGAAAGCGCTTGATGAGCTATGGAGGATTCGTAGGGACCGAGTCTTGAACCGTAGAAGACCCGGTGATCCATTGCCAGCTGACCGAGAGTCAATGCTCATTCAGGAGAATGCTCACTTGGAGAGGCTGTTGGCTAAGGCCAACCAAGAGAAAAGACTGTTGAGAAACATGAAGAATCACTATTGGGCGAGAATGCATGTATGCAAGGCCAAAATGAAAATGTTCCAAAGGAGGTTGTCCGAGGCTCTTAAGCGGAGGAAGAAGACCAATCCACTCCGTATCTTGGCTGAGGCATCCCTCAAAGATCATGGCACTCACTAGCATCAGCTACAGCACAAATCCCAAAATTTTTTAAGAATTTTGGGTATTTTTGTTATTTTTGGGAAATTTACAGGTTTTGGCTTCTCAACGGGTCTCACCCCTGGTGAGACCCTTTGTCATCGTAGCTCCGTTTTGCAAAAACTCAACATTTCTATATTTTTCATGCAAAGTTACACATGCCTATGGATAGACTTGAGCTTTCATGGGGATTTGGGCCTCCAGAAGGTCAAAATACAGGCAAAATTTGACTTTCTACCCCTTTTTTGAGTTGCAGAAGCAGTCTTGGGAGAATTGACTTTTGACTAAGAAAATGACCTCCAAATCCAAAAATTCCAGTTGGGTTGGGAAGTAGACTTAGAGACCTTTCCAACGAGCTATCCTGCACCTAATGCTGACACCGGGAAGGCCTCCAAACAGAGCTCCAAAGTGCGCGACCCGTTGAGGAAACTTTGCCAGATTTGACCAGTTCAACCCAGAAAACGCAGTTTGGCTCCAGTTTGACTTTTTGAGGTGGATGGTGGTCCTCTTGGATGTAATTGTGACACTTTTTGAATATTTTTACTCTTGTTTAACTCTTCTAGAAGATTCTTGCATGTAAAGGGTAAAAATTGAATGTATGAACTGGTTTCCAAGTTTATAGAGGCAAGTTGTTTTGACTGCCTATTTTCTAGTGCTTAGTTTAGAAGTGGTTCAAACAGCTCCTAGGATAATGGGCTCGACCCCTAGAGGCAAGGGAAGAGGTTGGCTTGCCTATATTATGTATTTTCTTAATCATTTTCAGGGGTTGGAAGGTTGGACTCTTGAGGGAGAAGCTATCATTGTATATTTTCACTGTATCTCTGCAATTTTTGGCTAAGGAAGACCAGGGTTTTGCAGTCATCTTTGGGATTCTTGTGGACTCATGTGTTGATGGTGTGTTTCTCCATGTTATTGTAAGCTTTGTTATGTGATTCATTTCCTTTCTATACTTCTGCATATTAAACAAATGAAGTGTTAAAGTAAGAATTCATGCTTGCCATGCTCTGCTTTTAAGTTTGTTTAATTTTGATGCTTTCTACTGTCTAAAGAGAATTCAAATTCATTGTATGCTCTCTTTAGCCTTCTTATCTTTCATTCCTAACCATCCACTTCAGTCAAATACATCATCACTGTCTCCTACCTCGCTCCAAGGAACCCCCTGCAGAAACTGTGTCCAATCCCCGCACCCTAAATTGCAGCTCCTCAATTTGCCACCAAAAACCCCAAAAACCCCCAAATCAACCTTCAAATCAGTTTACTAGCCTAATATCAGTGTTACCATGTTGGTCATCTCATCCCATTGAATATCTACCGAGATTGACCGGAGAGAGCCTTCTCCTGCCCCGTAGGGCTAGCTACGAGGCTGAATGGTTTGATGTAGCCTTGAGGTTTACCTTTCTCAGCCTGAGGTGAAATTTCAAGCGCTAACATACTGGCGACCATACTGGGGAGAACAAATTGTTTGTGGGTTGATGTGTTTGTTTCATAAGTCTTAGACGGAGCCTGAAGTTATGCCAGGTAGCCTTCAAAACGCTTTTGCTTTGCATAAGCGGAAGTAGATAAACGCTGCTTCAGTCCATCTCCATGAGCTTGTGAATACAGCACTTCATTTGCATTTTACCCCAGTACATGTATCAAGTTTAGATCTGATTGTTGATGGTGGACAACGATCAGACACTTGAAAGGCTGAAATCATTCACTTGGCGACTCTAAATCAGTTTTGAGATCAGATCCAAAGACTCCACTGGAGGATGATCCCGACCAGCAAAAACATGAAAGGACAACATGGACAGATCAGGTACTCAAGTTGGAATTTCATCCAAGACATTTTTTTCTTTGTCATAAATTATTTCTTCTCTTTTCCCAAGAATGTCAAGAAGGCTTTGCAAAGTATATTGTATTTGAGAAGAGATCCTCAGCCTGCAGTTGATTCTTTCCCTTTGAAGATTGTGAATATCAAAGATTTGCATACCTTTGAGCTTGATCAAGACCTTTCTTCTAAATTTTGTGATGACCATCTTCAGATTGATGAGCCCCAAGCAGCCAAGACCGATTATGTACCTGCTGTACATACCCATACACCTTGTAAAATTCCAGATCGGTATAAACCTCTTGTTTTACCTCCTGTTCTTCATGCTTTCCCCAAAAACTATGATCTATACTTGCCGAGGTTTGATGATGAATGTAAGAATGTCAACGCTGAGCAACATGTGCAGAATTTTGAGAATTTTCTAGATCTTTTTGAAGTTGATGAAGAAGATGTCAGTATAAGGCTTTTTGCTCTTTCTTTGCAAGCCAAAGTGAAGGGTTGGTTCAAAGCCCTGCCTGATGCGAGCGTCTCAGATTTCCAGCAGTTCGTCAAAGTTTTTCTTGATAGGTGGATGATTGGGCAGAACCTTTTCTTGATTGTAGAAGAGTATAACCAGCTGAAAAGATTGCCAGGTGAGACAGTACAACAGTTTTCGGCCAGATTTAATCAAGTTTATTATTCGATGCCAGTTGATATAAGACCTTCTCCTAGATCTGCTCTCTTGCACTATCTGGGTGCCTTTGATCCGGAGATGGAGTTTCAGCTGAGAGAAAAGAATATTGCAACACTTCACGAGATGCAGAACAATGCAGTAGATGTAGAGGCTCATTTGCTGATCCGAAGGGCAAGAATGAAGGAAGCAGAGGTGAAAAACATAGATCCGGCCGAATCAACATCTCTAGAGGTGAAGCTTGACATTTTGGTACATGTAGTGGAAAAGATGATGGACAAGGTCACCGCAAGAAATGCTTATGATGTTCAAGATCATGGCTCGCTGATTGAAGAAGAACAAGTTGCTGATCCAAAACATTTTGTTTCTTACCCTAGTTGTCATAGATCTGATAATGATTGTTTTGTAGATCACCTTGGAGAAGAGAGATCTGTTGATATGACCTGCATGCTTGATGATGTGTTTTATAGTGATGATTTGCCTCGTTTTGATCAGTATGATGATGATTATGTTCTCCAAACAGAAGCTAATCTTGCAGACGAATCAGCAGTTAGTTTGTGGGCGGAAAAAGTTCATTTTCAGCAGCTTGAATACAATGTTCAGCCATCACATATCAACTATGATATTGACGAGGAAAGTGCAGCAACTTTTGAAGTAAGTGGCGGATCTTTGCCTTTTTGTTTTGATTCATGTCAGTTCATTAGAGACAACTTCCATGAAATTAGAAATTAGCTGTCAACAAGTCTTGATCTAGACCATCTTGAAGGCAATAAAAACCTTGTTCCAGACTTCTCATATTCAGATTTGCAGCCCCCAAATGCCATTGGTTTTCAAGTTGCAGATGAAAGCATGGAAGCTGACATATTTGCTCAAATGATACAAGAAGGTTCCCTACCTTTTTGTTTCGAATCATTTGAGTTTTTGAAGGGTAGGTTGTATAGTAAATCTTTAAATGAACAGCCTATAACAAATCATCAATCTATCAGCGTAAATGTTGAGGATGAGACAGATGACAAAATTCTTGAGCAGCCTGTAGCATCAGATTTGCAGCTACCAAATGAAATTGAAATGCAGATTACAGACGAAGCTGTGGCAGCCGAAATACATGATTTGATGATACAGGAAGATTCTATACCCTTTTGTTTTGAAGCATTTCAGTTTATAAGGCAGAATTCTCATAAAAACTCTCAAGAACAAGATGAACAGCTAGAAGGATGTCATACAGTTTCAATGGATACATTGCAGCAGTCTTTTCAAGTTTTTCATGATCCAATAGCTGATGTTTTGGATGAGGTTTGCAGTCAAAGTCTTTCTCCATTGACTACATGTGAGCTTGAAACATGTGCTGATATGAATTTGATCCGGCAGCCAGTTTCTTTCTTATTTTCAGCAGAGGTCTCATCACAAGGCTCAGATCAAAGTGTGCATTCATGGTATGAGGAGAAGAGAAGTAATCCATTGGATGAGCTAGGTCCCAATGTGCATGAACTTCAAGATCCTTATGCAGTGTTTTTGGAGGTGGATAGAGAATTCATATCATTCAACGGATCTGTTTCTAAGTTGTCATGGGAGTTGCCTTTCAGTAGTTCTCTTTTGTTGTTCATAAGTGAGCACTTGTGGAGAATTCAACCAGCAGACGTGATACTTACTTGGTTGCATTGGTTGTTTCATTTCACTTGATCAGGTGATGAATGAAACTGTTAGAGTAGGTTGTGATGAATAAGCTCCCTTTGAGCATCATTTTCAGTTTGTCGGTTGTGTTTAAGTGTTGAGTCAGTTTTTAGTTGAGAGAGAGTCAATTTGTGTTGTCAAGTCATCAGTTTTCAGTCATGCAATTCAGCTTGAGTTTTTGATTCCATTGCCCAATGGATGAAGGCACTGGTCTGCTCTCCCAGAGGTCTAAGGTTCTTGGCACCTCCAAGGAGCTACCATCCCCATTGGAGCCAATGTTAGTGTCAGTCTTTCCAGCCTTCCTCCAGTGATCAAATGTGCTCTTACAAAGTGATTTTGAAGTGTCAAGGTCAAATTTTGTCATTTCAGTGAGTCTTCAAGCAAAATTTGGTAACTAGGCATTAGGTATAGGGTTTGCTTTTACTCCTTCTAAAGTTGTCCAAATGGCAGTCCATGTCATCATTCAACTAAGCCTATCATCATTCATAGGGTTTTCATTATCATGTCAGTGTCTAATGAGTCATTTTACATCGTGTTCATGCTTCAGTTGTGCCTTGGCAAGCTCATTTCCCTCTCCTAGGGTTTTGAAGGCAATTTCTCTTGGACGGTCAAATCATCGGCAAAACTTGTTTCCTGATGTTCATAAACCTTCCCCTATCCTTAAAATACCCTATCAAATGCTTCCCATCCCTTAGATCCCCCAAATTCCTCATTTTTGCACAAACCCCAGTTTCTAGCTACAACCTGGCAATTTTCTAGGTTGGGCCTGTGTTTTGCCCTTTTGGACCCCTTCCCCTCAATCAATCTCTTATATTCCACTTTCCCCTATTTCCTAACATCCCTCCCCACTCCCAAAAATTTCCTCAAGAATTTAGAAGCCCCCTATCCCCTTCATTTTGCTTCATTTCGAAGAAATTCCTTGTTTCACACATCGGGACAAGTTTCACTCAAATGATGTTTCAGAGCAATCAAAGATGAATTTTGGAAAAATGAGAGAGGTTTGTTTCTATAACATTCCAAAAAAGAAAAACCTCCTTCACTTTTTTCATAGGTGTCATGGTTTGAGAGAAATGTCAAGAATACCGTTGCCTCAGGAGAATCAAAGACACCTCTGAAGTGACCTTGGGAAAATCAAGTTTTCTCCTAGATTGGTTAGCCAAATGATTTTCTTGATGGGTAAAATGATAACTAGACACAAAGATCATTTCAATGAGATATCATGAGCTAAATTTGGGGTTGAGGAAGGCATTCAAAAGTTGACTGCAACAGCACTCTTCCTTGAGGCAGCCTCATTTGGCACTTTTTGACCAGTCTTGGGAGATTTGATTTTTGACAGGTCAAATCAACTCTAAATTGAAATATTCCAATTGGGTTAGAAATTAGACTCAAATACCTTTCCAACGAGTTATTGCGCACCCAATTCTGACACCGAGAAGGCCTCCAAAAGCCTCCTGCAAAAGCGCGACCTGTTGGGTGGTGCGTGACCCGTTGAGAGCTCTTCTGCAGTTCAAAAAAGCAACGTGCGCGACCCGTTGGGAGGGGCACGACCCGTTGGCGATTTCTCCACAGAAATTTGCCAGTAAGCTGCCAAATGACCCCAAATCTATTCAAGGTTTTAGGTAGGCCTCTGATCATCAAATTATTTTGCTTGATAGAGAAAAATGAGCATGGGAAATGTGTTTTAACGCCATCAAGTTGAAATGAGAAGTTCATGTATATTTGCTTTAAAAATGTCAAAATGCAAGTAGAGATAGGGTTTTGTTTTGCTGCTCTCAAGGTTATCCCTTTCACCCCCTGAGGTTGTTCATGAGGAGGGAAGGCCATCACAGTAGCATGATATTCTTAAGACCAGACATGTCAGCTCTCCTCCATTGGTCACTTATCAGAGAGGCCCAAGGGCCTTATTTGCTGCAGCTAGGCGAGTACTATCTCCACAGCAGGTGGAAGGGGTCTCGCCTTCATCTTTAGCTCAGTGAGTGTTATCTCCACATCAGGTGGAAGGGGCCTCGCTTTCTTCACCAGCATAGGTACTACAGAGGGGCAAAGAGCCCATGATTGATGAGGATCCGGTGATTGATCTTGAGGTTAGTTCTCCTAGCCAAGAGGCGAAGGAGATCATTCAGCATCTCAGGGCTGAAAATGATGTTTTACAGAGGATACTTGAGGGTGCCCAATGGACTATTACTTACCTGGAGCAGCAGAACAAACAATTGGAGGATGAGAAAGCGCTTGATGAGCTATGGAGGATTCGTAGCGACCGAGTCTTGAACCGTAGAAGACCCGGTGATCCATTGCCAGCTGACCGAGAGTCAATGCTCATTCAGGAGAATGCTCACTTGGAGAGGCTGTTGGCTAAGGCCAACCAAGAGAAAAGACTGCTGAGAAACATGAAGAATCACTACTGGGCGAGAATGCATGTATGCAAGGCCAAAATGAAAATGTTCCAAAGGAGGTTGTCCGAGGCTCTTAAGCGGAGGAAGAAGACCAATCCACTCCGTATCTTGGCTGAGGCATCCCTCAAAGATCATGGCACTCACTAGCATCAGCTACAGCACAAATCCCAAAAATTTTTAAGAATTTTGGGTAATTTTGGTATTTTTGGGAAATTTACAGGTTTTGGCTTCTCAACGGGTCTCACCCCTGGTGAGACCCTTCGTCATCGTAGCTCCGTTTTGCAAAAACTCAACATTTCTAGATTTTTCATGCAAAGTTACACATGCCTATGGATGGACTTGAGTTTTCATGGGGATTTGGGCCTCCAGAAGGTCAAAATACAGGCAAAATTTGACTTTCTGCCCCTTTTTTGAGTTGCAGAAGCAGTCTTGGGAGAATTGACTTTTGACTGGGCAAATGACCTCCAAATCCAAAAATTCTAGTTGGGTTGGAAAGTAGACTCAGAGACCTTTCCAACGAGCTATCCTGCACCTAATTATGACACCGGGAAGGCCTCCAAACAGAGCTCCAAAGTGCGCGACCCGTTGAGGAAATGTGCGCGACCCGTTGAGGAAACTTTGCCAGATTTGACCAGTTCAGCCCAGAAAACGCAGTTTGGCTCCAGTTTGACTTTTTGAGGTGGATGGTGGTCCTCTTGGATGTAATTGTGACACTTTTTGGATATTTTTACTCTTGTTTAACTCTTCTAGAAGATTCTTGCATGTAAAGGGTAAAAATTGAATGTATGAATTGGTTTCCAAGTTTATAGAGGCAAGTTGTTTTGACTGCCTATTTTCTAGTGCTTAGTTTAGAAGTGGTTCAAACAGCTCCTAGGATAATGGGCTCGACCCCTATAGGCAAGGGAAGAGGTTGGCTTGCCTATATTATGTATTTTCTTAATCATTTTCAGGGGTTGGAAGGTTGGACTCTTGAGGGAGAAGCTATCATTGTATATTTTCACTGTATCTCTGCAATTTTTGGCTAAGGAAGACCAGGGTTTTGCAGTCATCTTTGGGATTCTTGTGGACTCATGTGTTGATGGTGTGTTTCTCCATGTTATTGTAAGCTTTGTTATGTGATTCATTTCCTTTCTATACTTCTGCATATTAAACAAATGAAGTGTTAAAGTAAGAATTCATGTTTGCCATGCTCTGCTTTTAAGTTTGTTTAATTTTGATGCTTTCTACTGTCTAAAGAGAATTCAAATTCATTGTTTTCTCTCTTTAGCCTTCTTATCTTTCATTCCTAACCATCCACTTCAGTCAAAGACATCAGCACTGTCTCCTACCTCGCTCCAAGGAACCCCCTGCAGAAACTGTGTCCAATCCCCGCACCCTAAATTGCAGCTCCTCAATTTGCCACCAAAAACCCCCAAATCAACCTTCAAATCAGTTTACTAGCCTAATATCAGTGTTACCGTGTTGGTCATCTCATCCCATTGAAGATCTACCGAGATTGACCGGAGAGAGCCTTCTCCTGCCCCGTAGGGCTAGCTACGAGGCTGAATGGTTTGATGTAGCCTTGAGGTTTACCTTTCTCAGCCTGAGGTGAAATTTCAAGCGCTAATAGAACCCACGGCCATCAAAGGCCTCAAGAATTGTCGGGGATTGATTTAGTGAAGGAGAACCAAGTGATCTCCAACACTGTATCGACATAATACACGTGGAATCTCCCTCATCAATTACAGTCCAATGAATAGGCATGTTTTTGACTATCACTGGGATATGGAAAGCCATTTGATGAGGCAAACGCGGTGTACTATTTTCTAGATCAAAGATTATTAGGTTCGAGTCCTGAACATCAACAGCTCCTATAGCCGACAAAAGTAATTTGCGTTGTGCTGTGCATGATTGCAACACTTCCAAAGCCGACATTGCTGAGGGTGAAACAGCTAAATCTTCAACAATGTTGTAATTCTGGGCCGCTCTCGCATGTGGATTGAAAACAGACCTTCGAAGTACATCCTTGGCGGGCGGTTTGATTACTAAGTCTGGGTTAGGTTTCTTGATCTGTAGTGGATCGGAACCGGGAGCTGAGGTTGATGGATTAGAATGAGAAGATTCTGCTTCTTTGCCATCAACATGACTTTTACTACCATAATCTTGCGATCGAGTCGCAATCCTTACATGAGACATCATCAATATGGGTTCTTCACTGGCACTCGAGGAAGAACCTATCATCTTACTCTCCTGCTTTGGAAATGTATCTTTCAAAACAGCAGGAGTTGGGGAACCTTTGACGATTTTCACAACCTCGGCCCGATGAGGGCAATCTCTTGTAAAATGATCCTCTTCACAAATAAGACAAGGATATCGAGGTTTGCATTTTTCGTCACTGGTTTCTGACTTTTCTGTTTTCTCCTTTGGAGCTTTGTCTGCTTTATTCTTCTTCTTACCTTTCTTTTTCCCACCGGATTTTTATTTAGCCGTAGATGACTCTACAGCGTGAATATCAGCGGAAACTTCAGCAGAAGATTCTCCTGTCGGGGAGTCTGGTAAGGTTATAATAGGAGAAGAATTCTTTGAGGATTTCTTCTTGCTTTTAGTATTCACCGTACCAATCATGCCATCAGCGGCATGAGACCCCGAAGGAGCAGCATCGATTTGATTCGACTTAGGAAGATCTGGGATCTTTTCGTGTAACGTACCTGACTGAGTATAAACTAAGTCAAGGTACTGTGCTTGAGCAATCACTTGCTCCTCAGTAACTACTACGGCCTTAGCGACGTCTTCAGTAATCTTCGGTAACAATGATTTAACAAACCATTCAGCTAAGATTTGGTCCGGGATAAAAACTTTCACTAACCACGTTCGACGTCTCCATTCATGAATATGATTGGAAATATAAGTGGACGTCGATTGTTTTAATGAAGTTAGTAACTTCGTGCCATTATCATATCTGACCGGCAACTGAAAATGAGTTAAGAACGAGGTAGCTAACTGGCTAAAATTATAAAAAGAGGCCCGTGGTAACTCAATGTACCACTTGGCCGCGAGACCAATGAGAGTACGCTGGAAAAGACGTAAGCGGATCGAATCATCCGAGATGGAATTAGAGGCATACCAGAGGTGGTAAGTCATCACATGATTCGACGGGTCCTCTCCAGACTTACCTTCGAACTTGGGTATGTCACTGGGCAACTTATTTGGCATTGGCGGCCAAAACGGAAGATAATTTATTGGATCGTTCGTGAGGCGTGACAAGTATGGTAAATCCAAAGTTGTGATAAACGGTAATTGCCGATTAGGATCCCTAAAACTCTGGGTCACGAGACCAGTCCCAGGAGGAGGATATCCAGGATAACTTGGAATAGGAATTGCGTTCGGGATATTGTATCCTCTCGGAAAACCAGGATTAAACGGACCGTACTGGGGTTGTTGAGGTTGTTGATAAGTTTACCCAGGATACGGTTGATACTGGTAAACTAGCTACTGGACAGCAGGCCTGTATTGGTACTGTCCCTGGTACGATCGATAAGCGAATTGTGGTTGACTAGTGACAACCGTACTTAAACCAGGTTGTCCTACAGGCATCTGAACTGTAGTTTGAATCGTGGATCCAGACAATGGCAAAGATGTCTGAGCAGTAGTTACAGAGATAGTAGAAACCGGATTTGTCGATACTCCAGAAGTAAGTGTGGTAGACTGAACAGATGTTGCGGTAGTTGCAGCAGTCGTTTGAGATGGAGTACTAGGAGCAATAGGCCTAGACTGAGAAACTACCGAAGGTACAAAAGTTTGAACATTAGACTGGACTAGTTGCTGGGGTGAACCAGAAACTAAAGGTTGTCTAGTTTGAGATGACAACTGTACACCTGGCTGCAACACCTGTTGAACTTGCGATGGATCCCACACTATGTTCATTCCGGGGTATTGGCCCATAACAGGTTGAGGATATTGAGATCCATAACCGGATTGAGGGTAGGATTGATAATTGAAAGGTACATTTCCCGTACCTTGAACATAAGATTGACCTTGGGGTGGTTGATAACCTTGACTCGAGTACTGACCTTGGGGTAGATACCCTTGAGGTAAGTACTGATACTGGGGTTGACCTTGAGGTATAAATTGACTCTGAGGTTGACCTTGGGGTACATATTGAGGCTGAGGTTGACCTTGAGGAATGTATTGCACCACGGGTATATACTGTCCTTGAGGTTGCCCCCCAGACGCAATTTGTGTACCTTGAGGTTGCACCCCAGGCGTTAATTGAGGCTGCCCCCCAGGCGGTAACTGGCCACCTTGAGGTTGAGAACTGGGAATTGAACCTAACATCATGTAAATGTCTCCTACGCCCAACAGTTTATTACCATTGTTTCCAGTTAATGACCCATGTTCAATGGGTTGAGGAGATGCTCCCGCAAAATTACCAGAAAGTGACTGATACCCAGAGGGAACAGAAGGACCGCCATACAAAAAAGATTCAGGAGATTGAGTAAACATGGACGACTGACCTGACATATTTACAGGAGTATAAATACCTCCAAGTGGATAAGGAGTACGAGGTGGAGAAAAACTTGACCCTGAGTTGTCCAAATAATTAGTTAACGAAAGATACCAAGTAGTACTTCTAGGAGGACTGTAAAAAATGGATTCACGCTCCCTTAGATCAATAGTAGGTTGATCTTCAGGGATAGGGACGCCTATTTCTTCTTCTGGAGCAAGTTCTTCAATAGCTATCAAACCAGAAGGAAGATTTTCGGTGATGACTCTTTCTACCCTAGGTGAATCAGGAGCACTAGAAGTTGAAGTAACAGGTTTAGATATCTCAGGTTCTTCGCCTATATCACTAGTAGATGAAAAACTACCAGCAAGGTCAAAAACTACAATAGCTTCAGGATTATAACCTATTTCTAGACCTTGGTAATCAGGATGAACTACCAACGAAGACTCTCCTTCTTCAGGTGAACCTACTTTACTGCCACTAGGAGTTACGAGGACTTTCAAACCTTCGTAATGACCCGGGACGTCTTCAGGAGGTTGGCCCCGAAGTCTACGGGACTTCCTCAACAAATCGGCCACGGTTACAATCTCAGGTGACTGGCCCCGAAGTCTACGGGACTGTCTCGGTAATTCAGCCACAGTTAAAAACTTTTAACTACTGCACACGCAAACAAAGTAAAATCTCAAAGCAAACCGCCTAAAGTCTCTAAAGAACCAAATAAATTCGAATCACACGCCTAAAGAATCTAGGGTGTCAAACCATACACAAACAGTAGCCTTCCGGACCGAAAACACTAGTTGGTGATGAAGCCCAACATCGCCGAATTCAGTACAGAATTGGTGGGTGGAACAGTTACCCCGACAACCTACTTAATGAATAGACCGGCACAAGTTCCTCCACTTTAACCGTCTCGAGTGAAGTGAACCCCCTGGAAAATCCAAGTGAGTCTAGCCGACGTCTGCTCCAGGTACAGTGGGATCTTCCCTCCACCGTCACCTTGGGTAGAATCCTAAAGATAATTGTCACTAAGGTCACCAACAGCAACAAATATACCTGGGGGAACAGTCTACGACCCGATAGCACACAAGGGCAGAGTAACAAGCTCAATCCCCTTGCCGGCTCCTTGACAATAATCCAAGGTTTACCGACAAGTGACCCCAAGCTCCTCGACAATAATCCGAGGTTTACCGTTTGTAATATGTGCGTATCTGGCGTCTTTCCCAATGAAGGAGGATTGATCCCCTCACTGGTTCGGACACGGTCTCGTGCTTCTCCTTTAAGAGGAGCTTTCCCAGAGCATAAATGTAACAGCTGGATTTATCCTACCACAAGATGAGCTACTTGTTCGGTTTTGCTGTCTTGGAGAGTTAATTACTCTCCTACTCCAAGACACTAGCGTGATCTATATTGGTGTTTCAGAGCCCTAGTAAATAAAAGTTACTAAGTTAATTTTACTTTAAGCGTTAATTTTATGGCTTTTCTTTAGGACAAAAGGTAGCGGAGATGAAACTGATGGTGTGTAGACTCGACTCAAATCCACTAAAAAGATGCACCTAGGATGATTTATACTAATTTTATTTTTCAATGAATTCCCTAGCTAAGAGAGTTGGAGAATGCAAAATTGATATAAAGACAACTTTCTTGGCAATGAAAATCAAAGAAACAATCTCTTTATATTTTCCAAAGCACACAACACATGACCACTAATTATTTCATGAAAATTCCTTTTTCTTTTCGAAGACTTCAAACACTACTAAAGCAAACTTTTCTTCAAAAGAGATTTTTTTATTTTTTCCTATATTAACAAAGCATATAAAACTACTTAACAAAAATCAAATTTAAAAAATCTATGACAATCAAAGCAATTTCACCTAAAAGCAAATCTAATGAGAAATTTACCTAAAAGCAAACCTAACGAGGCAAAAGCCTACAAAGTATAATTCCAGGATGTTTTACTCAGTTACAATTCAACCAAGGACTACTTCATGCAGAATCATAAACCAGTCAAAAACAAAAATCAAAATCTTTTGCTCTTTTTCTTAAGAATGAAATTCACAGCTTTAACAAACAAGCTTTGTTGAAATTCCGCAAAGAGACAACACAAAGGTAGGTTTCTCACACAGGTGGATTTTATGAAAGGTTCGACTCCTAAGAAGACTGAAAAGACCAGGGATATCCAAGGTTTTACAACTTCTAAAGCCAAAGTCACTACAGGACCAATGCAAAAATCAAACCCTAGGGCTAGAACTTCTATGAATTTCACTAAAACCCTTGATACTAATGAAACAAGCTTAGATGAGGACTTCTGACAAGTAACCAGTGGATCTGGGCAGCAAAAACAAATTATAAACAAAATCTAAGAGGCAAAAAGGAAAAAATTGAAATTTTCTCAACTTTTGACAGGGTACGCAGGCAACCTGTTTGCACAGGTGCGTGTACGCTCTGTGTACAAAGCTGCAGTGCGTACAAGTATGCACTGTGCTTAACTCAAAGGGTGCGTACTGCTAGCAAAACCAAGAAAAATAAAAACTAACTTAACCCTAAGCTATTCCACCCAAATTCACAGTCAATCAGCCTAAAACCAGAAAGAAATCGACTTTTCACAAATCAAAGTATCAAACAAAAGAGAAATCAATCAAATCCATGGATTCCCCAGCGGAGTCGCCATTTTGTCATGCAGAAAGAGTCATTTTGCAGACAAAACCAACCTCCCTAGAAGCTAAGGCTTTCTAGTGACAAACAAGACAATTAAACACTATCTTTCCCTAAATATGCATTTAGAATACAAGCAATCAGGTGTTTATAACATACCTTTAGTCCAACGCTTTGTAGTAGTCCAGTCTCTCCGATCCGGATGAGCTCCTCCTTCTCTTTGAAACCTGCATTCACTAACAAGCAAACGATTACATAGCACCTGAATAACTCATAAAATAAAACATATTCATCATAAAGACCAAGGAGTATATGAAACAAATTATGTATAACAACTTGTTGAGAAAAATGAGCTTAATTGTATTAAGTGGAAACAAAAGAAACCATTACAACCAGTGCCTTGGTGTTGTGCAGGTCCCTCCTAGTGTCCAGCAAGAGTTCTCCTTTACTTTGACAGCTCACCCACTTCCAAATGAAGCTAAGAAAGGATGGGAATCTCTCCTCTCAAGCTCTATAAGGGAGTCCTAATTCCAGCAGCATCTACCCTTAGGAATGTTCAGCTTTCAACCTCCCTTCCTTCTGGCCCAATGCCTGTATTTATAGTGCTTTAGAGGAAGTTAATCAGGTCCACCATCAATGGGATAAGCCCCTCTTTGAATGGGATAGCTCCCCTCTTGATGGGATAAGTTCCTCTTTCATAGGGATACATGAACCATCTGGAGGCGCTCAATACACGTCAAACAAACTTCTAGAATGCTCTAGAATAGACCACAAGTAACTTTTTTGGAGTAAAACTTGCACCTTTTAACCTTTACAGGAGTACGCACCCTCCTCTTTACAGACAGAGCGTACAAGTACGCAAGTAATGTGAACTTGGGGTGCGTACACGCAGGTAAGGTTAAGAGAGACTGCGTAACCAGAGTTAATTGACTTTTTAAGGACTTTCTCTCTTTCTTGGAGTTTGACATGAGGAGCAGAGGTATGAGACTTGCCAAGGATGATAGTATGACAGTTGATGGAGCCATACTCACTGTAAATAGTCATGGTGACAAATTTTAGTGTAACAGGTATCTCTCCAAAGAACCTAGATATACTCCTCAAGCATTTTGGGGATATTCACTACCATCTGCATTAGAAAGTGATGTTTTTCAAGCCCAAATCGATTGATGAGGCTTGTGTATAGGCACACTACCTGGAGAACATAGGCTTGAAGAGAGTGCAATCAAGTGGATCGAAGCAGAAGGAGCAACAAGAAGCTTCTAAGGAGGGGAAGAATAAGAAAATTAGGGGGGGGAGGGGGGGGGGAGGGAATATAAGAATATGTCAACCATAACACACCAGTGCAAAAATCCTAACAACCACTACAACATCGATGGCTATACAGAGGGAAAAATATAGCAGTTGCATCCAGAGCTAAACCCGAAGAATAAGAAGAAAGATAACAGGGAGAAGAATCTCATGGCCATTGATTCAAGCAACCAAGTTGAAAGAAACTCGAATGTGGATGAGAATATCGTATGTACGTCAATACAGAAGTAGGTGAATCTGAGTAGCCTTCAACAACATGAAGAGAAATAAATGACCAAACTCTTCCATATAAAGATACAGGTCAATAAGATAAAGATCGATGCTCTATTTCACTTAGGATCGTAATCAAATCTCATTGCAATAGAGCTAGTCAAGAAGTTGGTGCTGGAAGTTTACGATCATCCAAACCCATATCCATTGGGATGGGTAAATAAGGATGCAAATTTGAAGGTAACAAAACAATGTAAAATTAGATTTGCTATCAGTGTTGATTTTATTGATGAAGTAGACATAGAAGTGGTTTCCCTTGATGTATGTGGAGTCATGTTTGGGAGTCCATATGTGTACATGCATGATGGAATATTCATGAGGAGAGCCAATGAGTATCATCTTGTTAAGGATGGAAAATTATTCATCATCAACATGCACAAAGGCAAGTCAAAAATATCACTGGTAAGTGCCAACCAAGCCAATAAATTGATTAGTTATAGTAAGAAGTATGTTTTATTTTTTTTTTAAGAGAAATTCAGTCTCAAGAGGAGTTAATAAGAGGCAAGGCATCCCTAGAGGGGTGTTCTAGGGAAAAAAAAAAACAATCGGAGGAATTTTTACAGCCATACAAGGATGTGTTCCAAGAGCCTAAAGGGTTACCACCTAAGAGAGAAGTGGAACATGAGATCCATCTATTGGCAAACTCCCCATTGCCAAATGTTGGGTTGTACAAGTAGTCTATTACAGAAGCAAGTGATGTGAAGAAAGAGTTGTAGCGGCTGCTATAACAGGGTATCATTTGACTAAGTACATCATCATTGTGTCGAAGAAGGATGGGACTTGGTAGATGTGTTAGATTAAAGGACATTGAAAAAAATCATGCTCAAGAACAGATACCCCCTGCCTAGGATAGATGATCTGCTAGATCGGTTGTAGAAAGAAAAGTACTTCACCAAGTTGGACTTGAAGTCTAGATATCACCAGGTTGTAGTCAAAGAAGAAGATACATGAAAGGCCACCTTCAAAACAATGCAAAGTTTACATGAGTAGTTAGTCATTGCATTTGGCCTATGTAATGCACTAGCTACATTTAAGAGATTAATGAATGATGTATCGTGCCCTTTTATATATTCATTTTTATTTTCTATTTGGATGACATGTTGGGTGTGTTTTATATTGTTTCCATGACTACCCCTGTACATTGTGTTGGGTGCAACAGGGGGGTCACAGTAGGGTGGGGGGCTATGCCCCTTGTCGGGGGGTATGCAGGGGGGTGGTAGCCCCCCTACACAATTTTTTTTGGACCCTATATTAGGTGGGTGTACCTACCTATGGTTTTGTGCATGGATTTCACACATGGTTTTGGGCATGATGGTTTTCTATCCATGGTATTTTGTGTATCCTGTCAAGGAACTACGGTTATGTTCTAATCCAAGGTTAATGGATTGGGGTTTATGAATTCTTTGGCATGTATATATATGTATTGTAACATTGAGATGAATATAATGAAAAATCAATCTAGTAGTCCCAGTTTTGGGATCCAGGGAAAAATCTCTCTGTATCTTTGTTTTATGTTTTATGCTCTTGCCATTGTTTATTTTTTGTTTTTTAGAATTCATATGCAGACAATTTTTGTATGGGGTTAAAACATACATGACATATTATTATATAGTGCTACCTGGGAGGAGCATATGTCACATTTGATGTAAGTGCTGGAAACATTGAAGAAGCACTAGCTGCTAGAAAATCTCAAGAAGTGTGAGTTTGCACAACAGTCTTTGGTGTATCTAGGGTATGTGTTCAGTGGAGGAGAACTAAATATATATCCTTCCAAGGTGGAGGCCATCATGAAATGGTTGGTGCCTACGAATGTTTCTGAGGTTAAGAGTTTCATTAGGGAAGCATAGTACCTAAGGAAGTTCATAGCTTCATTTTTAGTGGTAACAACACCAATCCACGCCATAACAACAAGTGGCAAGAATTTCCAGTGGGGAAAGGTTAGCAAAGGTCTTTATAAGAGCTAAAGAATAATATCAACCAAGCATCCGTTTTTGGATTACCAAACTTGCAGTGACCCTTTGAAGTGGAGACAGATGCGAGTGGGTATATTATGAGATATGTCTTGATGCAAGGAGGAAGGCTTGTATGCTACCATTATGAAGTATTCCATGGGGAACTCCTTAACTACCCTACCTAAGACAAGGATATCTATGCCATGGTGCAATATGTGAAGAAGTGGAAGCACTATCTGATGGGAAAGGAGACAGTAATCTGCATTGATCACCAGTTTTTACATTACTTCCAAGCCCAGGGTAATCTACAACAAACCAGGCATTACAAGTGGATGGGGTTTTTACAACAATTTCATTTGGTGATCAATTATAAGAAGGGAAGAAAAAACAAGTTGGCCGATATGTTTTCAAGGCCACCCATATCAAATATCATAGCTTTGGGGACTCTTATGCACATGGATCCATTTACCCATGATGCATACAGAGAGGCATATTCAAAAGATGAGGACTTCAAGGAGGTGTATCAGTAGTTGTAGATTCAGAGTCATGTGTACAATGGTGATAGTACGGTTGACTACCATCCCCAGGATGGATTACTCTATAGGTTGGATAAGCTATGTGTTCCTAAAGGTGAGTGATTACGGTTGATCAGAGAGGCTCACACCTCTAAGGTTTCAGGGCACTTTGGTGTAGGGAAAATTGTGGCTAACTTGCAGAGGTATGTGTATTGGCCCAAGATGCAAGAGAAGGTAGTTAGGTTCATAAGAGGATGCATGATTTGTTGTAACAAAAAGACTAGCAACAGGAAACATGGTCTATGTCATCCCTTACCTGTACTTACTCATCCATGGGAAAGAATTTCCATGGAATTTGCAGGAGGTTTACTAAAAATCAGGAAGGGACATGACTACCTATTCGTGGTAGTTGACAAGTTCAACAAGATGTGTGTTCTGATGCCCTATAAAAAGGCCATTAGTGGGAAATAAGAAGAAAACTTGTCCTTTGGATAGGTCTAGGTGTACTTCAGGATACCAAGGAGCATAATTTCAGATAGGGATACACGATTTTCTTAGTGCATTCTGGACTACATTTTGGGAGAAGATGGACACAAAGTTGAAGAGATATAAAAAATTCCATCCACGGACAGATGGGTAGACAAAAGTAGTCAATATGAATCTGGTGCAGCTTTTGAGGGGATGCAACCAAAAGCATCTAAAGACTAGGGATGAAAATCTGGTATATATACAACATTCTTACAACAGAACAGTCCACACTTCTATAGGAAAGTCCCCATCTGAGACTTGTTTTGGATATTTTCCACCTTCACCTTTGGATATTTCATATGGGAAACAAGGAGGAATGAGGGAAGTTGCTATATGAGATTCTCTGAGGGATAAAAATTTTATAAAGAAGATCAAGAAGATCCATATACAAGTACAAGAAATAATGCATAAGTCGTAGAAGAAGTATAAGGCCAGGCATGATTAACACATAACATAGAAGTCATTCAAGGTGGGAGACAAAGTATGGTTACAATTAAACAAGGAGAGGCTGCAAGGGCCTAGTAAGAAAATCAAGGCTTTGAGGTATGGTCCATTTGAGATACTAGAAAAGGTGGGTGATAATGCCTATCGACTCAATTTACCACCATATATGTGCATTTACTCAATTTTGAATGTATAGAAATTGAAACTCTATGAGACTTCCATGCTTGATCAGGATGAGGAACAGGTCCTACCTTCCATGGAGGATTTGGCACTAGATGCTAAGGAAAAGTTGATAGAAGATATAGCTTTGTAGAAGAGGTCTAGAAATACAAGACAAGGGCATCATGACCATTGGCATATTGGATTGAATGGACAACTTCTAGGCAAAGCTAAATGGTACACCAAAGAGAAGGTAGAGGACAAATTTCCTCACCTAATTTAGTAGAATATTTTGGGGACCAAAAGAATCC
Source organism: Pinus tabuliformis (assembly GCA_031772625.1). NCBI lineage: Eukaryota > Viridiplantae > Streptophyta > Pinopsida > Pinales > Pinaceae > Pinus > Pinus tabuliformis. Next base: position 94,097,432 of record CM062805.1, on the reverse strand, counting down.
CAAAATGGGTAGGTGTGATCCATATTAGATTATTATTTTGTTTTTCATCCATCTCTATTCATTTGGAGTGGAAAAAGTGGAGGAATCAACTCACGAGATTGTTTTTACTGGTATAACCCAGTTTGGCAAAACAGGGTCTAAAAACTTTCAGGAGCATTTTGAGGTATCAAACAATGTTTTTTGGGGATAATTTTTTTCTACTCTATCCAAGCACCCTTTTATGTCATTCTACACATAGAGATATTTCCAACAATGCAAGAAGAACATCAATCGAAGTCTAGATTCAAAAGTTATGCCACTCTGAAGTTGACCTTCTTGTTTTCACTCCTATAGCTCAGTAGGATGTCGCGCCAGGCCTCATTATTCATGGAAAAGGGGCTAGCCATGTGATTATAATATAAAATACTCTAGGATATTATATATTGTAACTCTAGTTAAGAGTTGATGTAGTCAAAATTAACCACTAGTATTGTTGTCATTTGCTACTCACTCATTGCTTTGTAAATGATCAGTGGTCCAGGATGCATGAGAACAGTGAAGTTGAAGCCATTTCCTAAGCCACATAAGTTATCAGAGCTTGATGAGACCCTCTCTATTGTATAATTCTTGGAAAAATATTTCCAATGGTATATAGATGTCGAAAAAAGGGTACCCAGATCAAACGTTAGAGCTTGTAGAAGATTACCCCTCAAAAGTCCAGTTGATTGAGGAAAATGGCTAAGTATGAATAAAAAATCGCAATCAAGACCGAGGAGGGTCATTGCATATCACATATCGGTAGTTAGACAAGTCTGGAGTGCTGACGGAATGAGAAACAATGATCCCCTAATCACCAATATCGCATATCGGCAGTCAGCGGGTTTGGGCGGACCATTTATCGAATCGACCATTGATAAAGATCCCATGGCACACAAATAACATTGTCAGCATATCATAGTCCCAAACACCGATATCACATATCACATCCCATAGATCCAACAGTCCCTTAGTTACAACATACTCCAAACCATGCAGGGGCTGATATTGTGATATATTTTTGCACAGTCGGGGAAGGGTTAGAAAGTGTCAACAAAGAAAATTATGGAAAAAAAGGGGTCGGGCCTCCCTTTTTCTCTCTCCTTCACATGGCGCAATCCCGCATCCCAATGACCTCACATCATAGTAGTCATGTAGTTCCACATATTAGTGTATTATAAAACTTTAAAGACCTTCAAACTGCTGATTTGTGATTTTTGTGTAACATCATCGGGGGGCCAAGAAAATAGTTTACAAAGGAAAAGGCCGACAAAACCAGGGCCTGGTGAGCCACTTTCTCTCTCCTCCCAGAGTCCACATGGCGGCATGCGATTAGTCTTCAGAGCTAATAGGACAGCTGACGTTAGCAGTGATGTGGTAGTATGGTTGATGATGTAGCAGAGGACACATGTCACTTGGTTTAAGTGTTTTTGGGGGTGATGTGGGCCCATTTCCAGTTGCCATGTGTCACCAATCACAGGGTGACATGTGGTAGTGATGACATCACCCCGCAGATCAACGATTGCAGCAGTTAAGGGGAAAGGCTAAAGATGATGGAGCCAATGACTACGATATGCAAGAAACCCCTAGATGTGATAAAGTAATACGTCGTGATCTATAAGGATCTCGCGTCCAGACTATCAGCCCACGCTATGCAAAAAGAAAAATTTTAAGAGATTGGCACAATGTGATTGTGATATGTGGGACTCCTCCCCCAGAAGCAATAAGTTATGAGCTGTGATTTACAAAGAGATCAGGTCTGGGAAATCAGCCGATGAGGGACTTATGCAATATAAAGAAAAATTCCCCCTACGCAGCTATTGAGAGCCTAAGCACCGAAGCACAAATCCCTTGGTCCCAGCCCCCGGTCATATGTGAAGCACTACAAAAGGGGTTGTAATAAAGTAGAGATAAGGGGGAAAAACAAAGGCGACCATTCGCCTATTCCAGAGGCCAGATCAAAGCGTTCAATGTGTTTAGAAGGTTTTTATGGAGGAAATTGTAGAAATTTTAAATAATATGACACATATTCACAGAGATTATCCTGATTATACACTTATAAGCAGAACATGTATAATACATAATCTCCTCTATGTTGATCATCAATTTACAGAAGCAGAAGCATTCACAGGCACACATAGAAGCACCAATCAAACATATCAACACAGTATTTTCCCGGGGAAAGCATCTCGCTAAAAACCCCACACTATCTGTATATTATATTGATTGAATCATGTAACAATACATAGTACAATACTCCTCACAAGTACTCAGTACTATCTCCACGTGTTACAAACAATACAGCTCAGATTTGATCTCCAAATCTATTCCACTGCTTGCCTACCTCTCCAGCTCAATACCTGCTCAAGAACTAATGAGAATGGCTTACCAAACTCGTATTTGACCTACAAATAATCACTCACACTCTGTTGGACGTGAGCACAGGCTACAATTCTTGAGTTGGCCAATTCATTGGCATACTCAATCCCTCTGATTGTGCAAATCATCATGCACAGCTATAGTCACAACTGATAGCAATCTGATCCTCTAACACTTGTCCCTGCTGAACTGAACATGCACTGACATGCAACTAAGTTAACTGATGTATTCTAGAGTTGCATTATGAGTTAATAACTTGTGAATTAATTAATAACTAATTCACCCAACTCATCTCTAGTCTATTGATCAGTTAGACTAAATACAACTAGTTTAACAAGGCTAAACTGAACACAACTCCATCAAATGCACCTCCAGTCCACTAAACTCAACTCACTTGAGTTCTAACTGAAGTCCTGCATCCAAATATTAGTCATCCCATAGGTAACCATGTATTTCCCTCTGGGATCTGCATGTACCACATCCGTAGCTCATCCTGAAGTGCTCCAAGAGAATAAGATCAAGTTTATAGTCCAAATATTATTATGAGACAATAATATTTGACTTTTCTATTTTTGACATCCAGTCTAAAAATAGACTTTGATCACTCACACTGTGATCACTCACACTGTGGTCACCCACACTGTGATCACTCATACTGTGATCACCCACACTGTGATCATCCACACTATGATCATCCACACTGTGATCATCCACACTGTGATCAAAAATAGAACTTGCGCCATAATTTTCCTGCGGGCCCACTTAGTGAAGGCGACTCTTTTCACTAAGCTCCATCATCTCTTTGCATTCTCAACAAGAATTTCTTATTGCACACTTTTCAATACTCCCTCTCAACAAGAAAGGCTTCCTCTCAAACACGATCTTGTAACTCTGGAATGTTCTCCATACAACACATCTGGCCGGTCCACTTGCTCTGTCATCAAAGTCTCTGACTGCTATTGCCTCTGTCGACTGAAGACTCTGCATCTCTTTGCTCTTTAGTATCTGACTGATCTAGCCTCTGTCACTTTGATCTCTGACTGCATCCATCCTGCTGCTGGTTCTATCTCCCAGCATTGCATCCGCACTGCACCTCCCAACTGACCTCCCTGTTGGGCTAGAAACACCCTCTGATGCTAAAGCTCTACCTGCTGCTGACAAGTGCTCCCTCTCTGAAATCTGCACTACTGCAACATCTCCATGCATCTCGCACCATTGCACACCTCTCTGTGCCACCTAGCACTATACAAAACACTTGTGCCTCTCGCATTGCTGCAGCCTGCTAGCTATGCCCTGTCATGGGATTCCCTGCACTGTCGCTCTCTATGTCGCTCCATCCGCATCTGTCTCTACCCAATCAGTCAGTTCCTGCTACTACACATTGGGGCTCCCGTAGCAAGGTCTCATCCAAGAGGTTGGGTACCTCAAGGATCCTACCCCTCCTCCTTGGGACGATCAATCCACATCACCCCACCTCCTACCTGGAGGTATGGCTGCATGCAATCCCTCAGCCCACCTGGCTCGAAGTTTCCCCCTACTGGAGGTCTCTGCATGAGTAGATGTCTCTACTCGATCTCCTCTCAGCTTCCCTTGTTGTGGCTGCTCCACAACCTCCTGAAGCTGCTGCACCAATCGTGGCTCCTCCACAATCGTCTGAGACTTCTTCTGGCTCTGCATGTTGAGAGGTACTATACGCTCCCTCTCAACCACCAAGTCTCCATTAGTTGCCTCACTGCTCAAGGCTTTGCATGCATCTTGAACCTCAAGAGCATACAGGTTCTTGACCCGTGAACCAATCTGCTTCACTTGTCTAGTGATGATGTGTCTAAGAAAAACCTTTCCCTTACTGAATACTACATCATAGCCTCTGTCTTCCAGCATCGCGATCGACACCAAGTTTCTCTTCATTCCTGGTACATACTTGACATCGGTCAAGGTAAGGCGAGCTCCATGCTCCCTCTGAAAAATAACCGTGCCTACACCTGAGACACTATACTTCTCATCATTACCCATCCCTATGAGTATTTGGAGATCTTTCTCCTCCAAAGTACTGAACAAACTTTTGTCACCGGTCATGTGGAAAGAAGCTCCACTGTCAAGAAACCAACCACTTCCCATCATGGATGAAACCATGCATGCGAAGAGTGTGAAATCCAACTCAAACTGTGAAGCAAGTGCCTCACCTCAGATCCTTCCCCGGATCCCTTCTTGGACTTCTTCTTTGGGCAATTAGTAGCATAATGACCCAACTCATGACAACAAAATCATCTCACCTTCGCCTTGTCAACCTTCTTCCCATCATTGGAAGAATTGGATTTGGAAAGAGAAACCTTCCCCTTCCCCTTCTTCGCCTTACTCGCTAAGGCACAGTTCTCCTCATCCTGCATGGATGAAGAACTGTCTCTGGTGCTCCGTCTAATCTCCTCCTGCACAAGATCCGACCAAAGTCTCTCCCATCCTGGTAGTTTCTCCTTCCATTCACCGATTCCTGGTAGCTATGCCAACTCTTAGGAAGGTCAAGGAGTGCTAGACTCACCATCCTCATCCAACAGTCACCCCCACACTTCCCAGCTCATCCCGGCATTGGGTGAACTTCGTGAGATACTGGGGCATACTGTATCGATTCTCACACTGAATGTTTCTGAGTTTTATCTCTTTCTTTGGAATTAAATTCGAATTCCACCAGCTCAAAACTCAACCGCTTCAGATCTATAATTCGTGAGAACAAAGTATTTCTCGTACAGAGATTGACTGTCTGGGCATTCACCAGATATCTCACCTTCCAAAAGAAGGATGAATCTAGAGGTTACCTGGCCCGATTACAGACTCTGCCTGAAGAAATAAAATGTAGAAACTTTCTGAATAATAGATCTGATGATCAATCCTCGCTTGATATCCTGTAAAAATCTCTTCTACAAATCAAGCAGCTCCGATACCATGTAGAAAATTTTTCTACAAATCATCTAGCTCTGATACCATGTAGAAATTTTGAATAATATGACACATATTCACAGAGATTATCCTGATTATACACTTATAAGCGGAACATGTATAATACATAATCTCCTCTACATAGATCATCAATTTACAGAAGCAGAAACATTCACAGGCACACATAGAAGCATCAATCAAACATGTCAACACAGTATTTTCCCGGGGAAAGCATCTCGCTAAAAACCCCACACTATCTGCATATTATATTGATTGAATCATGTAACAATACATAGTACAATACTCCTCACAAGTACTCAGTACTATCTCCACATGTTACACACAATACAACTCAGATTTGATCTCCAAATCTATTCCACTGCTTGCCTGCCTCTCCAGCTCAATACCTGCTCAAGAACTAATGAGAATGGCTTACCAAACTCGTATTTGACCTGCAAATAATCACTCACACTCTGTTGGACGTGAGCACAGGCTACAATTCTTGAGTTGGCCAATTCATTGGCATACTCAATCCCTCTGATTGTGCAAATCATCATGCACAGCTATAGTCACAACTGATAGCAATCTGATCCTCTAACATCTGTCCCTGCTGAACTGAACATGAACTGACATGCAACTGAGTTAACTGATGTATTCTATAGTTTTATTATGAGTTAATAACTTTTGAATTAATTAATAACTAATTCACACAACTCATCTCTAGTCTATTGATCAGTTAGACTAAATACAACTAGTTTAACAAGGCTAAACTGAACACAACTCCATCAAATGCACCTCCAGTCCACTAAACTCAACTCACTTGAGTTCTAACTGAAGTCCTGCATCCAAATATTAGTCATCCCATAGGTAACCACGTATTTCCCTCTGGGATCTACATGTACCACATCCGTAGCTCATCCTGAAGTGCTCTAAGAGAATAAGATCAAGTTTATAGTCCAAATATTATTATGAGACAATAATATTTGACTTTTCTATTTTTGACAGCCAGTCTAAAAATAGACTTTGATCACTCACACTATGATCACTCACACTGTGATCACTCATACTGTGATCACCCACACTATGATCATCCACACTGTGATCATCCACACTGTGATAAAAAATAGAACTTGCGCCATAATTTGCCTGCGGGCCCACTTAGTGAAGGCGACTCTTTTCACTAAGCTCCATCATCTTGTTGCATTCTCAACAAGCATTTCTTGTTGCACACTTTTCAACAGAAATGACAGAGTTGGTCCCGAAGGCAGATGTAGCAGTGAATCAGGAGAGGGAGCATTCAAAACCAAGTATGGGAACCCCCCAGAAATGGCTCTTCGTAACTCGTTCTCAAGGTCGGCGCCGAAGGTTTTTTAAAATAGAATGACGAGAGTTAGCTGAGCAGTGCAGGAGCATATGTCATGAACTAAATGCAGCCATGAAACAAAAGTGATTACAAGGATGGGGCGCTGGGATTTTGCATTAATGTCTCACATGTTCCACAATTCTGTGATGTGCCTTCCTCTGTGAGGCCATTATTATTGTTCTTAATGTTTTTGGGATGCAAAACCTCCCCTAGCCGAAAGAGCAAGCTGACTTGAAAAATGAAAAATTGGCCCAGGATTTTATGTATTAAACCATGATTGAAATCACCCCCTCTTCTTATAAATAGGGGGTCACAACACTGAAAAAGGGTTTTGAAATATGAAAATAAAGTTTGGTATTTTTATGAAAATTGTATCAATTAGTCACATAGATCTTGCAAAATATTTCAGGATTGGTGGTGATTCCTCCTCTGAAGTATTACAGTGTGTTATTTCCCTATTTCATTCATCTTGTATGTTTTCCTCTTTTGAATTCATGCAATAATATATACTTTGATATTTCATACTTGTCTACAGATTCATCTGCATTAAAATGTTAATGCATATGCATATGCCTATGTGAGGGGCTAAAATCACATTTTCAAGTTGTATTGCATAAATCATATCACTTAACTTCTTTAATGTCCATTACATCTTCCTCTAACTCAGTAGTTATAGTAAATCTTATGGTTTCGGGATCTATATTTTATATATAGAATTCTTCGTACTTTGAGCTCTATATCCTGAGTTGTCCTTTTCTTTGACTTCTCTCATTTATTGAGCCCCAAGGGTTAGCTCAACTAGTCAAATAAGTGCCTCGCTGTTCAGGAGGTCACAGGGTCAGTTCTCCTGAAGCCATTGGGGTTAGGCCTATCTATTGGCCGTGGGGCTTGATACCCTTGATCAAGCTCAAATATTTCTGTGGACATAGTGGCCACCCAGTGACCATGGGTGTCTGTGAACCACACGTGAAAAAAAAGACTTCTCTCATTTATCTTATAAATCTGATTAAAACTTTAATCTCTAAAGTTCTTGTCCTCCACAATTTCTGTTATATTTCTGGGAACTATGTGTGTGTAGAAATGTCGAAACATATGGCCTGTATCTTTGGATGAAAGAACCAACCCTCTGATATATATGTATAGAATACAGGTGATGTCTCCTCCTGCTTGAAAATCATTTGAGGCACACCAATTTAGATGTACCTAGGCACTGGTCTTGTAAGAAATCCAAGGTTGTCTCTGGGAGTGACAACATCTCCTAGCGCCGTTTTCGGGGAACGTATTGAAGGATTTTTCCCCTAGGATATGACAAATTGAGCACCATTTGTGTAGGTGTGCGAATTTTGTTCTGATTGCATTCACATCATCTTGGTGACTCCACACCCCCCTCATTATCATTCATCACCCTAGATTTTAGTAGGCCTCGTACTCACTCACACCTCATAGAAGAAAGCCCCATTTGTTCCCGACCCTAAAAAAATAATTTTTAGAAGAGTCTGGAGATAGAGATCTCCCCCTACCTCTACTACCATCTCACCAGGCTTTGCACTTCCTCCTCCAATTCTTAGCCCACTGTTGCTCACAATTCAAGACTTTCTCCTAAGACCCTGTCATACCCTCCTTCCCCCTCAACCCCTACGGTCTTGACCTCAATTCCTCAAGCGAATCTTAATCCTTGTCCACCAATCCAGATGGCTCTTCCTTGCTTTTTACTAAACAAATATGCACCTCTTGACTTACCTCAACCCTTAAGTGATATGCCCCAAGACTACTTGAAGCTTTTGCATAGGTTTAATGGGGAAGATGATAATTCTGCTCAGAGACACATTCAGGCCTTTTTTGCTTTTGCTGAGAACTTGAATGTAGAACAATTGGATGTGGTCCTGAGACTTTTTTTACAGTCCCTTGATGGAGAATCTAGAAAATGGTTTAAAAACCTCCCTGATGCCCCCATCAACACCTGGGAGGAATTGGAAACCTACTTCACAAAAAAATGGGGTGAGAAGAGAGATCATGAGTTCCTCCTCACAAATTTCAATGCCATCGGGAATAATCCAAAGGATAATATCTCATATTTTAATAAGATATTCAATAAACAATATAGGAACTTGCCTGCTGAGATAAAACCTCCTGCAGTTGCTGCCCGGGTAGTTTATTGGGTAGCCTTTGAATTCGACTTTGGTTTCACATTAAAAGAAATGAAATATCCTACCTTAGGTCAAATCCATGTCAATTCTTTGGAAGTAGAAGCAAATTTTGCCTCTACAGGGAAGTCAAGTGGAAAGCAAGAAACTACCGAGAATAGAAGAGGTAAAGAAGAAGCTTCCTCCTCTAGTCAAACAAGAGAATCACCACAGTAGAAGTTGGAGGAGCTAGATCAAATCATCAGGAGTTTGTCACATAAGGTTGGAAAACTCGAAATTCCGAACAAGAGTCCCTCCAAACAGAATGCTCAAGGCAACAAATGGGGATATAACCCACAATATAGAAGGCCTCCATTATAGATACTGCCAAGGTAAAGAAAGGAATAGCCGGATCAGATCCCTCATCCTCTATATTTAGAAGGTGATCTCGATGAGAAATGGTCAGATACATAGGAGATGCAGGGAGACTTATATTCTTCTTTCTCTAAAGAAGAAAAGGAGAATATGGTTCACCAGGAGGTCAGTCATGATGGAGAAGTAGCAGATAAGTAAGATATGGATTATTATTGTAAACAGTTTCCAAATTTCACGTTGGAATAGCTATAACGTAAATATAACCTAAGATCTTCAAAGAAGTGGTCAAGAGAACTAGAGAAACAGGAGGAAATTTCTCCCCAAGTTACTCCTCCAGTACCGAACAAAGGAAAAGGCAAGCTAAATTCTGACCCTGCCAGGATAAAAGTCCCCTTGAATAAGGAAAGAAATCTCTCAGAGGATCACATAGCAAAGGAAGCACCTATTTTGCAGAAAAACGTCGGTGGTGGTGAAGGGGAAGCTGAGCCGGGAGGTATAGAGAAGACCTAATCTATATTCAACCTTCAAAGGCATCTTGAAAAGGTAAATATTTTTGGTCCATTGATTGAGCTTTTGAAGAAGGCTACCTATAAAGCTCAGGTATCTCAATTCATGCTCCCATAAATTTCATCACCCACCCAGGATTCTCTAAATCTTCAAGAAGAGAGGCCAATGGTCGTCTTTGGGCCACATGTGGAGGAATTGGATCCTTCTACTTCACCTTTCTATGTAACTCTGGGAATTCGTGATATTCTTTTACATAATTGCATGTTGGACTCTAGAGCCTCCCATAACCTCATGCCTTTGGAAGTAATGGAACAACTTGGCTTGCTGATCACTAGGCCCTACAAGGACCTATACTCCTTTGAATCCAAGAGAGTCAAATTTTAGGGAATGATAAAGGATCTAGTGGTGAACCTGGCTCAGATCCCTATGAAAAGCATGGTAATGGACATAGTGGTGGCAGATATACCCCCTCATTTTGGCATGCTGCTATCTAGATCTTGGGATTCCAAGGTGGGGGTTCTATCAAGTTGGATCTAACTTAAGCCACCATTCCCAAATTTGGAGGAGAGCAAAGGAGGCTATATAGAGAATCTAGGTTTTTAAAAACTGTGACCTTAGCTAAAGGCTCAAAGAACTCCCCAGTCTATGGAAAGGAAAGTGGCATCTCCTACCTATTTCTAGAAGAAGATGAGGCTATCACAGAAGAAACATCAGTCCACCTAACATGGACATTAGAACATCAACATGTAAGTGAAACCAAAGTATGGAAAATATATTTTGATGGAGTTAATTGAAAAGAGGGAAATGGGGCAGGAGTATTGTTGGTATTTCCTGAAGACCACTTGATACCCCTCTCATTCAAACTAGAGTTCGAAGCAACCAACAATGTGGCGAAATATGAAGTGTTTCTCCTTGGGTTACAGACTACAAAAAATATGAATATTGAATGTCTAACAATTTATGGAGACTTTGAGTTGGTCGTAAGGAAAATCAAGAATCAATGCCAGGCCAAACACCCCAGACTAAGGATGTACCAAAATGAAGTATGGGAATTTATTAATAATTTCTTCCTAGATTTTAACATCTAGTTTCTGCCCAAGGAAGAAAACAAGATGGTGAACTCTCCTATTGCAGCTGCAAGTACTTTTAGGCCCCCCCAATATCCTCTCCTCAGATATGAGGTGGAAGTAAGGTGTAGACCCTCCGTACTTGAAAACATCAAGCACCAGCAGGTGTTCGAAGATGACAAACAAGTGAAATGATTCATAGAGATCGTTGGGGAGTTTTATAACTCCACCATTGATAAAGAAGAAGAAGAAGAAGCAGATCAAGAAGCCACTTCATGGAACGATTCAGTGGCTGGGCACAATTTTTTGCAACTAAAAGGGAACACTATCCCTTGTGGACCAATCCCACTAGAAATGCTTTTTAATAAAGACAACACAACCACCAAACAAATAGCTCCTGAGATGCATGATCAAGTACAAGATTGCAACGTTGGATCAGAGGAGGAGCCTTAGATGATCAACTTGTCAAAAGGAATCCCCTTTCACTATAAACAGAGGTATTTAGATATTTTCATAGCCTAAAAAGATGTTTTTTCTTGGTCTTATGATGATTTCAAAATGCTTGATACTAACATTATGCAACATAAGATTCCTTTGAAAAGCGAAGTGAAACCCTACAAGCAGAAACTCAGACAAATAAATCCACTCTTAATCCCCTCATTGAAAGGGAGATAAGGAAGTTGCTACAGGAAAATATATAGTACCTTTAAGATACTCTGAGTGGGTAGCGAATCTGGTCCCGATTCGTGAGAAGAACAGAGAGATAAGGCTATGTGTATACTTCCGGAACCTAAATATGGCGTCTTTGAAAGACAACTACCCGTTGCCCAAGATGGATAATATATTATAGAAGGTGGTTGGTTTAGCTAGAATGTCTATGGTGACGAGTTCTCTGCATATAATCAAGCGGCTTTCATCCTGAGGATCAGGAAAAGACTACTTTCACCACCTTGTGGGGAACATTTATGTATGCTCGCATGCCTTTTGGGCTGATAAATGTAGGGGCACCATTTTAGAGAGCCATGGAAATAGATTTCGTGTGAGAGCGAGACAAATTCATGGTGGTCTACGTGGATCACATCACAAACTTTTCCAACATTGAGGAGGAACACATCCTCCACTTATATTTAACCTTTGAGAAGTGCAGGAGATACAGTATCTCCTTGAATCCTAAGAAATCCCAATTTTCCCTAAGTGAGGGGAAGCTGCTAGGACACGTAGTATCACAGTAGGGTTTGAAGACTGATCCCAAATAGGTTGAAGCCATCAACCACATTCCTCTACCTAGGAATAAGAAAGAATTCCAAGCCTTCTTGGGGAGAATAAATTTCTTGAGGCTATTTATACCCAACTATGCAGAGATTGTCAAAGGTATTACAGACATGCTCAAGAAGGAAAATGAAGTCAAGTGGAGCCTTGTTCCCCGTGATTCTTTTAGTAGGATCAAAGAAGCTTTGGTTGAAGCCCCAGTGTTAGCAATTCCTAACTATTCAGTGCCTTTCTACATATTTTATTTCTCCTCTCCACATACCATTGCCGCAGTACTACTACAAAAAAATAAAGTGGGTTATGAGCAACCCATCACCTTCTTCAGCCAAGTACTAAGGGACGTTGAACTAAGATATAACATATTGGAGAAACAAGCCTATGCACTGGTCAAGGCTCTTAAGGTGTTTCGTGCGTATGTGTTGCAATTGAAGATCACAATGTTTGTACCAACAACAGTAGTCAAGGACATCCTAGTGCAAGGAGGCAGCGAGGGAAACAGGGGTAGGTGGAGAGCGAAAATACAAGAATATGAGCTAGAAATTAAGCCTACCAAGCTCATTAAAGGCCAAGGGCTAGCCAAGGTTTTATCTGAATCCAACTACCAAGCACTAGGAATAAACCTGACTACAAAGGAAGACAAACTAGAGGATCACCATAGTAGTATTAAAACATCTGATCAGAAAATATATGCCAAGTATGAGGGCTCACCGTGGTATAAGAATATTGTTCATTACCTCTTATTATTGAGGTTCTCTTTGGGGTTGGATGCCTCCAAATATCGAAGCCTGAGGTTGCAAGCCCATAAATATATAATATCCAATGGCCTACCCTACTGGAAGGACCCTGTGGGGGTATTGTTGTTATGTTTGGTGGAAGGAGAGACCCGACCCTGTGGAGGTATTTTTGTTATGTTTGGTGGAAGGAGAGACCCATAAGGTGATTAGGGAGTTTCATGAAGGATTCTATGGAGGGAATTACTGCTGGAATACCACGGCACAAAAAATCCTCAAGGTTGGATTTTATTGGCCTGCGTTATTTGAGGATGTCTATAAAAAAGTCGGGAGGTGCCAGGAATGCCTAGTGTTTTCCGAAAGGCAGAAGTTTTCTCCTCTCCCCCTGATTCTTGTGCATGTGGAGGATCCTTTTAGACAGTGGGTATTGGACTTCATAGGAGAGATCAACCCACCATCCAGTGGCCAGCACAAATGGATATTGACAGCCACTGACTACTTCACCAAGTGGGTAGAGGCCATCCCAGCTAGAAATGTTATAGATTCAGTGGTGATAAATTTCATGGAGGAGAACATACTGTCCCACTTTGGTTTCCCTTTCAAAATCATCACTGATAATGCTCAAGTATTCAAATATGCCAAGTTCACCAGCTTCTGCCATAAATACAATATCAGTATTGGGCACTCCACTACATGCTACCCCCTAGGCAATGGTTTGGCTAAGTCCTCAAACAAAGTCATGGTGAGGGTGTTGATGAAGACAATCACAGAAAACCAAAGGAACTGGGATTCCCAACTAAAGTTTTCTCTATGAGCCAACTGAGTAACACCTAAACGATCCACTGGGAAATCACCTTTTTAGTTAGTGTATGGCAAAGTTCTTATCTTCCCAATTCAACTAGCAATGCCAGTAGCAAGGTTGTTACAAGTAGCTGAAGAGGAGCCAAGTCCCCTGACAAGGAGGATTAATCAGTTGGTTGAGCTTCAGGAGAACAGAGAACAGGTGGAGGCCAAACTGTCCAATTATCAACAAAAAATGAAATATTTGTTTGAAAAGAAGGCCAAGGACATACCTCTTCATCTAGGAGATTTAGTTCTCAGGTGGGATGTCCGACGGGAGGACAAAGGAAGACATGGAAAATTTGATCCACTGTGGTTTGGCCCCTTTAGGATTGCAGAAGAGAGAGGGAGCAATGCCTTTCTGTTTGAAAAACTGGATGGTGAACTATTGGAACTACCAATGAATGGTCAGTTCCTCAAGTTCTATTTTCAAAATTAAGAATTAGCTATCTTACACTCATTTTAAATATCCGGTATGTTTACTGCAATTGTCATTTGAATTTTCTTTTATTGTAAAAAATTCTAATTTTTTGAAAGTTATCTTTTGATTGAGAAGTGACTCCATGCCCAAAGGAGTAGTTTGTAGTGTGAAAGTTCTCATCACCTTGTTGGCAAGGCACTATCCCCAAACCCCAGATGGAGCTAATGTTATCATTTACAGCTCACTCACTACTTCGTAAATGATCAGTGGTCCAGGATGCATGATAACAATGAATTTGAAGCCATTTTCTTAGCCACAAAAGTTATAAGAGATTGATGAGACCCTCTCTATTGTATAGTACTCAAAAAAATATTTCCAGTGGTATATAGAAGTCCAAAAAAAGGTTCTTGGATCAAAAGTTAGAGCATGTAGAAGATTTCCCCTAAAAGGTCTAGATGATTAAGGAAAATGGCTAAGTATGGAGAAAAAATTGTAATCGGGACCCAAAAGGCTCATTTCATATTACATATTGGTGGTCAAAAGGTTATGGAGCACTGACAGAATGAGAAACAATGATTCGCTGATTGCCGTTATTGCATATCGATAGTCGATGGGTCTTGGCAGAGCATTTATCGCAATCGGCCATCAGCAGTATCCCAAGGCACACAACTAAGGTTATCGGCATATCACAGTCCCAAACGCTGATATCACAAATCACATCTCACATATCCAGCAGTCCCTCAGTTACATCATACTCCAAACCATGTGGGGGCCGATATTGCGATATATTTTTGCACCACTGGGGAAGGGCCAAAAAGTGTTAACAAAGAAAATTATGGAACAATAGTGGTCAAGCCTCCCCTTTTCTCTCTCCTCCATGTGGTGCAATATCACATCCCGGCGACCTCACATCACAGCAATCCTGCAATTCCACATATCAACAGGTTCTAAAACTTTAAATACCTGCAAACCGTCAATTTGTGATTGTTGTGTAACATCGTCGGGGGGCCGAGAAAATAGTTTACAAAAGAAAAAGGTCGACAAAACCAGGGTTGGCCGGGCCACTTTCTCTCTCCTGCCAGTAGCCACATGGTAGCATGCAGTTGGTCTTCAGAGCTGATAGAGCAGCTGACGTCAATGTGAAGTGGCAATACGGTTGATGACATGGAGGAGGACACGTGTCACCCGGTTTCAATGTTTTTCGAAGTGACATGGGCCCATTTCTAGGTGCCACATGTCACCACTCACATGGTGACATGTGCCAATGATGACTTCACCTCGCAAATCGATAATTACAGTAGTTAAGGGGAAAGGCTAAAGTTGATGGATCTAATGACTGCGATATGTAGGAAATCCCCGGAAACGATAAATTATTACGTCATGATCTATAAGGATCGCGCGTCCAGAATATCGGCCCACGATATGGACAAAGAAAAAGTTTAAGATATTGGCACACCATGATTGTGATATGTGGGACTCCTCCCCCTCATGCGATAAGTTATGAGCTATGATTTAGAAAGAGTTTCAGTCTGGGAAATTAGCTGATGAGGGACTTCTGCAATATAAAGAAAAAGGCCCCCTATGCAGCTATTGAGATCCTAACCACTGAAGCACAAAGCCCTTGGTCCCAGCCCCGAGTCATATGCAGAGCACTACAAACGGGGTCATAATAAAGAGGAGCTAAGGGGGAAACCCAAAGGTGCCCTTTCACTTGTTCCAAAGGCCAGATCAGGGCATCGATGATGTTCAGAAGGTTTTTATGGCGGAAATGACAGAGTCAGTCCCGGAGGCAGCTGTAGCAGTGAATCAGGAGAGGGAGCATTCAAAACCAAGTATGGGCACCCCCTAGAAATGGCTCTTCATAACCCGTTCTCAAGGTCAACACTGAAGGTTTTTTAAAATGGAATGACGAGAGTTAGCTGAGCAATGTAGGAGTGTTGTGGGGAAAAGTATCCGACTCGGATGACCCTATCCCTACTCTAAAGGTGACAGTCTTTAGCAACAACTGAAAGTAAAGCTATGATATTTTCCTTTATGAAAGTACAGAGAAGGAAGAAAAGATTGACCAACCGGTGTCTTTCGCTTTTGTCGATCCTTATCCCCTCTCTCTTTGTCTCTTGTTCCCAGCTCCTTGCTCCCTTTGCCGGTCCAGCTACACACAGATCCTGCACAAACAAGAGAGGAAAACTACAAGAAACATGTACTCATAACTGATGCATGGATTAGAGTGAATCAGATATACAAGTAAATACAATACATCAATGCAATACAAGTATATAGGAGAACATTCAAAGCTTTATTGATAAAAGTAACAGGGTTCTGAGAAGGTTACAACCATTAATGGCTCCAATCCAGCAGCACCTCCCCAGCAGCAAGAAGTCTCCTCTTCACCTCTATAAAAGCAATCACCCAATAGTTCTAACTGTAAACCAACAACACTTCCTTACTTTGCACAAAATTCCAGCCTTTTTTAGACCTCATAGAAGAGCTCTATATATAGGAGAGAAGAAGAGAGGATGAGTCAGCTTGAGACTGACATGAAGCTGCCTTGTGTCCTCTCCCTCTTCAGTTAATCTTCAGTTCTTGAGTCCACTTGGAGATCCTTGCTTACACATGGTGATCAAGTACCTCTTACTCATCACAAGGCGAATCTGATGAACCAAGTGTCAGTTTGGAAGCTTCCTGGGCAGTTGACACCTTGCAGGATGATTGTGCCACTTGGCTAATCTCGCCCAGCGCAGGTAGCCTTCATTACTTTTGACTTCCAGCGCAGGTACAGAGTGGGACAGTTGCATTACAGTGCAGAAGCTCAGTTAAGCAGCTGACATGATCCAAAATAAGCCTGTTTTGAAGTGTTTTCAGGTGGAGAACTGATTGGAAGTGCTGTTGTTTGATGACCTTGTTCTTTTAGGGGTAAGAACAACATGTTTAGGGACTGAGGATCCCTGTAATTATCGACATTTCATGCTCCATGATGCGAGGCACAAAAATGTCTATAACAAGGAGGATATGTCATGAACTAAATGTAGCCATGAAACAAAAGTGATTACAAGGATGGGGCACTGGGATTTTTCATTAATGTCTCACTTGTTCTATAATTCTGTTATGTGCCTTCCTTTTTGAGGTCATTACTATTGTTCTTAATGTTTTTTGTGATGTAGAACCTCCCCTGGTTGAGAGAGCAAGCTGACTTGACAACTCAAAACTCGGCCCAAGATTTTATGTATTAAACCATGATTGAAAGCACCCCCTCTTCTTATAGATAGAGGGTCGCAGTACTGAAAAAGGGTTCCAAAATCTGAAAATAAAGTCTGTTATTTTTGTTAAAACTGTATCACTTAGTCACATATCTCTTGCATAATATTACAGGATTGGTGGTGATTCCTCCTCTGAAGTATTATAGTGTGTCATTTCCCTGTTTAATTCATCTTGTATTTTTTCCTCTTTGAATTCATGCAATAATATATACTCTGATATTTCAGACTTGTCTACAGATTCATTTGCGTTAAAATGTTAATGCATATGCATGTGTGAGGGGCTGAAATCACATTTTCAAGTTGTATTACGTGAAGCATATCACTTAACTTCTTTTATGTCCATTCCATATTCCTCTAACTTAGTAGTTATAGTAAATATTATGGTTTCAGGCTCTATATTTTATATAAATAATTCTTGGTACTTTGAGCTCTATATCTTGAGTTGTCCTTTACTTTGACTTCTCTCGTTTATCTTATAAAGATAATTAAAATTGTAATCTTTGAAGTGCTTGGCCTCCACTATTTCTTTTATATTTCTAGTAACTATGTGTGTGTAGAAATGTTGAAACATATAGCTTGCATCTTTGGATGAAAGAACCAACCCTATAATATATATGTATAGAATACGGGTGATGTCTCCTCCTTCTTCAGAATCGTTTGAGGCACACCGATTTAGATGTACCTAGGCACTGGTCTTGTAATAAATCCAAGGTTTTCCCTGGGAGTGATAACAATTAGGCTATTTGTGTTATAACCAGGCCACTAAGAGGAAGAGGCATTCCATTCTTTCGAGATAATTTTGTTCCATAACCGAGTAAAGATAGCCAAGAGAGATAGGAGGTAAAGCACATAGAGAGGATCCATGCACTTTTGCAGCCCACTGGCCATAGGAATTACTTCTTTGTACTTGCAACCATATTTTTAGACAGAGAAATAGAGAGAAGCAACCTCACCTTCCAGCTGGGTTTTCTCCTAAAAGGGTTTCCCAAAGAGAATATGTTGTGTCTTATATGTGTGTGTGACCTTATTTTTCTGTTCTCTAATTTTCTGCATAATTTTCATTCGCATGCATGTACTAATTACAGTTAAATCTACAAATATTAAAGTTTAATAAAATTGTAATAATGTAGAATCTCATATTTTTAATATAATATTATCAGATATGTTGTGATGAACTATCGAGTGGAATATCCACAGCAGTTTATGGATCATCAGTGGTCATCCTTAAACCACAACCGATTGAGACCTCATGTTCTCCAACCTTATGCCATATTTTTAGAGAGCACATTCAACCATTGGTTGCCACTTTTGTATTACAGCTCTCGTCTTTGACTCATATATACCCCTTAGGATTAAGGGGGGCAATGTTTGACACATAATCTTCTAAGGGTTGTGGTGTGGAAGTTGAAAAATCAAAGGGATTCCAAGAGACCTTCGAATATGAATCCGACGGTAATAAAAATGTATTATAAATGTATATCTTGTGAATAGTAAATGCATCTCAAGATTAACATGATCTGTTGTCCATTATTTGTGCATGTGTTTAATAGTGACAAACCCATATCCCTGAGATAGAGGGCTTGGGAGTCAAGCTGGGTGAGTCACAAATATGAGGGACCAAAAAAATTTGATCATGTCCCAGTCTATCTCAATTGTAGTAAGATTCAAAGGATATATTTAGGTTAGGTAGTTAGTAAAGGCTTTGAACATTAATTGACATTAAATCCAATATACATTATGGGTAGCCTAAATATTCCTCGTGGAAGAGGAAAAGGTGGACGTAGAAGTAGAAAAAATTCTAGGGAGGCCACCACATTGAGGGCTCAACTAGCTATTGAGCACTATGTTGAATGTTATTACATGGATACTCTTTCTCATATCAAATGTGAAATTGAAGCAACTGAGGATGTTCTTCAAAGGAGATATATATCTGATGCAAACATCATTGAATAGGTTAGATGTTGGGTCTCAGATACACCTGATCATGCCAAACCAAATACCATCAAGTAATGGATGTATATTGGTAGGTCAAAACAATCACGGGGATAGTGTTTGTGGATTGGTTAGAAGAGAAATAGGAAATTATCCTACAGTTAGATGAAGCACAATGATAGATAAGTAAGATGGAATTTGTTTTTTAATATATTGGCCAAACACATGGGACACACTGAGTTTACAGACATAGAGGATGGAGTCGATCCAACTGAAAACATTCGAGTGGATTCCTCCACATCTTAGTAAAATACTTTTATGATTTCTTGGTATATTACTTATTTAATGCATTATTGAAATAAATAGTTACCTTATGTGATATACTAGAGATAAGCAATACATTAGAAACAATTTCTAGATGTTTTTACTATGTTATAGGTTATATAGTGTGGAGTATCTTTTATGATATACCCAAGAAACTAAAGTTGTCTTATTGGTCTGATTTCCCTTGTAGAAAACTAGTAAAAACAACTACATTGTATTTTTTTCTGTAGATTCAACAACTCATGTAATTTTCTAAAACACAGAAAAAGAATCTACTCTACTATCAACAGTGGAAACCAATAATTATCAATGAAAACAATAATTAGCAAGAGGAAGAATATCAATCGCACATAACACAATATTTCTTTGGGTAAAGGAATTGCTCAAAACCCCAACTATCTATATTGTATTAATAAAAAATCCAAGAAGAAAATACAGTGCTTGTTCTGACTAGAACAATCCATGCACAAGTATAATCAACTCTCTTCCTCACAAGCCTGCTCTAGCCAACACTTAGCCAATTCTGCTGCCTTCCAAGCCCCTATTTCCTTGCAAAATTCCTAAGAGGATCAACCCATATTTAACTAGGAAATCCTTCTTCCAAAACTGCGCAATCCAAACTTAGGTCCATAACTAATTGCATGTGTTGTAACATTATTTAGTTTTGATAACTTAGAATATTAGTCAAAATAATTTTAAAACGTTAAGTTAGGATATGGATGGAAGCGAAAGAAAAGATACGATGTTAGGAAAATTTGATGTTTTATAGGCATCCATATCAATAAAATGTTAGGTGTTAGCTGCCCTAAATAAACAAGGCAAAAGGAAAATAAAATTCTAGGGAAGCAAAAGAAAAGGAAGGCTTCATTTTATGTTTTTGAAAATGCACAGGCTACTAGTCTAAATGCGCCATAATCAAACATCAACTGTGCTTCATGTGCAGAAGAAAAAAAAGAACAGTAAAGGTTACACTAAGGTTTATATATTAATTTTGAAGTATTAATATTATTCCTAAGTTTTAAATTCCTATCCCTAAGTATTAATACTATTCTAAGTATTAAACCCATATAACCCCACCACTCATAATTCCCTTCATTCTCATTTCCCTATGTTTAATACCCCTCTTATATCGCGCATTTGCCAACACCATATTACATCAATTCCCAACCCCACCAAATTATCCCGTCACATCATGGTTAATCCCCTACCATGTCACGATTCATCTCCGCCCATCTTCTCACATCTGACGGCCCACATGCAATTCCCCCCCCCCGTCATACAAGCTTTACCAGGGGGGGCATCTGAAATGGTCGGTATTCCAAACTACACCCACCCCTATGTGGTAGCTCCACAACATTTCGGACCCCCCATGAGTGAAACCACAAACCACTCACACCCCCCCCCAAGAAAAGTTGATTCCTTATTCTCGATATCACTTACCTTACCATTGCGCTTCTGCCATTCCTCTTCTACCACCTCGTCCATCCGTTAAACTCCATCAATTCATATGTATTCCCTCCACAATCAACCTGTTAAGCATTTAATTTTCTTAGCCATTAATTCAATGGATCCGCGCTACCAACAGAAAACCATAATTCCTATATAAACCTCCTTCTTATCTGTTTACAGGTTACAAAATTCATGTTTTATCACTGCCATTGATTTGATTACAGTTTTCTCACTAGCTCCTGACATTTCCAACTGCCAGTGATACTATCTATCTCATCATTTCCAAATTATTCCTTCTGTTCCTGGCCCTAGAACCTTCTATCTATCTGTGAATTGTCTCCTCCCAATCAAATTTGCACTCTCATCCATAATCAACATGCCTCCAAAGGACAAAGGACCAAAGGAAATTGTCAATCCTTTGATCTGTCCTCCTATAGATCTTCACCATATCCCTATGGCTGGTAGAGACTAAAAAATTCACGAAACACTCTGTGAGTTTGACCTCTTCAAGATTTACTGTTGGTTCAAAGACAAATATATTGATAACTCAGATGATATGCAGTTGTGGGAGTAAAACCTACCTCATTACATCTTTCCTCATACCCACAGTACCCCTGATTTCATTAGAAAATGTCATGCTTCATACTTGCCAAGCCAAAGTGCCATAGTCACCCCCACTAGAGAGATTTTGTTTACCATAACCCTCAATCCATTAATAAAATGATGAAATCCCCCACAGTAAACAATGCTACCCCATTTTCTTATGAAGCTCTAGTTGAAATATACCAGAAATTAGACTTTGCTAAGAGAGCCCAATGTAGGTTTTAATCTCATACAAAAATTACCTACATACGAATTCTAAAACACAGAAAATAAACAATGCGAGAGCATAACACATAAAACACATATACACAGAGATTTCCACTGGATCCAAACCAAGACTACCAACTTGATTTTTCATTATTTCCTTTCAATGTTACAATACATATGTATACATGCCGAAGCATCCAATACCATGGACCCAAAACCATCACGTCCAAAACCATGGACCGAAAACATTCACATCCAAAACCATAGATAGGTTCGCCCAACCTAATATAGGGTGTAAAAAAAAATTCCCCGAGGCGCTACCTCGAACCTTGTAGAGGGGGCTACCTGCACCCCCTCAAACCCCCCTATGACCCCCCTACTATGCAATCAGTGCAAGGAAGGTGTTGAGAATGCAACAAGATGATGGAGCTTAGTGGAAAGAAGTCGCCTTCACTAAGTGGGCCCGCATGCTATTTTTGGCGCAAAGTCTATTTTTAGACTATGTCTATTTTTAGACATATGGATCATGGTCTATAAGTTGCAGGATGCTATTTGTAGATGATTGGTCATGTTGGTAAAAATAGATGGACTTCTATTTTTAGACATATGGGCGGTTTCTATTTTTAGACTGCCAAGCTAAAAATAGAACAGTCAAATATTATTAGCTCATAATAATATTTGGACTATAAACATTATCTTATCCTCTTGGAGCACTTCAGTTTGAGCTACAGATGTGGCACATGCAGTTGTCAGAAGGAAATACGCTTTTCTTGTGGGTCAGTTGAGCTATTGCATGCAAGACTTCAGTTAGAACTCATGTGGTTGATTTTGGTGGAGTTGATTATGGAGTTGATGGAGTTGTGTTCAATTTGACTTGGTTAAACTAGTTGTATTTAGTCTAATTGCAAATACACTAGTGATGAGTGATGTGAATTAATTGTTAAATTAATTCACTAATTATTAACTCATAAAGCAACTAAAGAATACATCAGTTAACACAGTGCATGGACAGTTCAGTGGAGACAGGTGTTAGAGGTTGAGATTGTTATCAGTTGTGACTATAGTTGTGCATGAGATCTTGCACAATCAGTGGGATTGAGTAATGCCAATGAGGATTGCGTGGTTCAGCCAAGGAAATACGAGTTTGCTTCAGCCATTCATCATTATTCTCTTGCAGGATTGCGCAGTGGAGGCAGTGAAATAGTGGAGGAGATTTGAGGCATCAGATCTGAGCTAATTTGTGTGTAACAGGTGGAGATAGTACTAAGTACTTGTGAGGAGTATTGTACTACGTATTGTTACATGTTCTCAATCAATATAATATACAGATAGTGTGGGGTTTTCAGCTGTTTGCTTTCCCCGGGTTACATACTATGTTAATGTGCGCATGCGATTGATGTTTCATTATTTTTAATGCTGCTAACTTGATGATCAGCGTAGAGGAGGTTATGTATTATGCATGTATTTTGCAATAGTGTATAATCAAGATAATCTCTGTGAATAAGTGTCATATTATTCAAAATTTCTACATAAGGGGGGCTCCGCCCCCCCTCTAACCCTCCGGTTAACTACATGGGTTAGTCATGGAAAGAATATAACACAACCCAACATTCTCCCACTTGTTGTTTTCTTTCCACAGGGGGCCACAAGAGAGCTTAGTCATTTATCCAGCCCTACAATTCCCATTGTTTCTCTACACCAAGAGAACTTCTCAGATCTCACAGATTTTGTCAATGCATCTACAGTATTCTTCAAACTGTCCACCTTTAACAGAAACACCTTTTTGTATTCTGTCATATCCCTCACAAAGTGATACTGAACATCAATGTGCTTTTTCTTTGAATGATAAGCAGGGTTCTTTGCCAAGAAAATTTCACTTTGGCTATCACAGTCTATCCTTATAGTTCCCTGTACTAAACCCATACTTGAACACAATATCTGCAACCAAATTGCTTCCTTTCTTGCATGAGTGGCTGCCATGTATTCTACCTCTGTAGTTGATAGTTCCACTACAGATTGTTTCTTACTCATCCAACTGATTGCACCTCCAAAGAGGTTAAACACATACCCACTTGTAGATATTCTCTGATCCAGATCTCTAGCCCAGTTCGCATCAACAAAGCCACAAATATCCAACACTTTGTCCAATCCTAGTCTTCCTTGGTAGCACAAACCATAATCACTAGTGCCACGCAAATACCTGAAAACCCGCTTCACTGTTGTCCAGTGCTCCTTCCCTGGTTTGACATAAATCTTCTCAATACTCCCACTGCATGTGCAATGTCTGGTCTAGTACAGGCCATCACATACATTAGGATACCGACTGCACTTGCATATGGGACACGGAACATGTCCTCTTCCTCTTCTTATGTCTTGGGACACTGTTCAACAGATAACTTTACACCTATAAGACTAGGAACCTTCACCAGTTTACTATCCTACATATTAAACCTCTGTAGTATTGTCTCAACATACTTCATCTGGTTTAAAGAGAGCTTCCTCTTTGCCGGATCTCTTTTAATTTCCATGCCCAAAATATAGTTTGCAGCACCAATATCTTTCATGTCAAATTTGGAGGACAATTGGGTCTTCAAATCCTAGATAATTTCTTTGTCATTTCCAACCAGCAACATATCATCCACATACAAGACCAGATAGATAACATGGTCACCAATTAATTTAAAATATACACAATTATCTGCTTTGCTTCTAGTGAAGCCAAGTCCCCATATAAATGTATCAAATTTTTGATACCACATCCTTGTTGACTATTTTAACCCATAGAGAGACTTCTTTAACTTGCATACCAGTTCTTTCTTACCCTTCACCACAAAGCCTTTAGGTTGCATCATGTAGATCTCCTCTTCCAAATCCCCATGAAGAAATGTTGTCTTCACATCCATCTGTTCTACCTCAAAATCAAAAGCAACAACAACAGATAAAAATAATCTAATAGAAGCTACCTTGGCAACAGGAGAAAAAATATCACCAAAATCAATTCTCGGCACCTGGGAATAACCTTTTGCTACCAACCCAGCTTTGTATTTCTCCACCTTTCCTTCTGCATTTGTCTTCTTCTTGAACACCCATTTTCTGCCAATGGGTTTCTTTCCAGTCGGCAACTCCACCAGATCCCAAGCCTCATTTTTGTGCAAAGATGCCATCTCATCAACCATGGCCTCTTTATATAGTTTTCCATCCTCTGAATCTACTACTTCCTTCATAGTTTTGGGATCATAATCAGTAATAGATAAAGAAAAATTTAAATAGAAAGCAAACAGACTATACCTTTCTGGTTGCCTTCTTTCTCGAATTGATCTTTTCACACCTAGAGTTTGTGGCTCTTCATCTTCTGATTCCTCCTCTGCTGTAGAGTCTGATTCTTCCTCCTTAAGCTCAAACTATATCTTCTCAAGTTCCTTTGGTTGGAATTCATGTTTGATAACATCTTTAACCTCTCTGAACACCACATCTTGGCTGTACACAAACTTCCTTGTTATTGGGTTCCAAAGCTTATAACCCTTTAAACCATCCTTATACCCAATAAATATGCACTTTTTAGATTTACTATCCAATTTTGTTCTTTTCTCCTTTGGAACATGTACATATGCATCACATCCAAATATCCTCAGATGTGAATGAGAGGGTTTCTTACCAGTCCATACCTTTTTTGGAGTCTTATCCTCCAACGTTGATGTAGGTGATCTATTGACCAAGTAACGTGTTGTCTCCACCGCCTCCACCCAGAATTCTTGTCCTAACCTGAAGCCTCTGAGCATGCTTCTTGCCCTTTCCATCAATGTCTTGTTCATTCTTTCTGCAACTCCATTTTTCTCATGTGTGTATGGAGTAGTCTTCTGCCGTGTTATACCATACTTCTTACAGAATTCTTCAAATTCCTTGCCACAAAACTCTCCACTGTTATCTGACCTCAACACCATTATCTTCTTCTCTGTCTGGTTTTCCACCAAAGCCTTAAATTCTTTAAACCTGTCAAAGACTTCAGATTTCTTCTTAAGGACTTATATCCATGTATTCCTTGAGAAGTCATTTATAAATAATACATATTACACAGACTTACCCAGTGATGGAACCTTCACAGGTCCAAACACATAACTGTGCACAAGCTCTAATATCTGTTTCTCCCTCTTACCACTAGAGAGGAAACTCACCCAATTCTGCTTCCCATATACACAATTTTCACAAAAATCAAAATCCGGAGAGCTATTACTTAAAACTTTTTCCATACCTTTACCATGAAGTATTCGAAGGCCATTATCTCCAATATGTCCAAGGCTTTGATGCCACAACATGGTCTTCTCTCCAGAGACCACTAGATTTTCTGCTCCACTTTCAGGAACCATAGAATTGTTGCACCCATCGAAAACAGTGCTACCTTGTAGCTTGTATAGAGTTCAAATCCAAACTCCCTGTATCAATACCAGTGCTCTCGAACCATCTTGCAGGTATCCTTCTCGAACACTATTTTTACACTTGCATCATTCAGCTTTCTCACATAAATCAGATTTCCATCCAATGTAGGAATATGCAGAACACCTGGAAGTGTTATAACCCTTCCACCTTGCAACTTCAACTTTACTTTTCCGCGACCAATGATTCTAGCCTTTCTATCATCCCCTAAGAAGACATCACCACCATCGTATTTCTCATACTCACAAAACCACTATCTATGGGGAGTGAAATGAAAGGATGCACCTGAGTCAATGAACCATGCCTCATGATCTACATGTGTACTTGAAGAAGCCAAGTACACATCCCCACCTTTGTCTGAGGTGGTTTTCACCTCTGCAGAAGGAGCATCATCAAATCTCTTTCCTTTGTTAGGAGATTTAGATTTATAGTCCCTTTCGCAGTGCTCTTCCTTTCTGCATTTCCAGGAAACTACCTTTATAGGTTTTCCTAGAGATTTAGATCTCCCTCTAGATTTAGATCTCCCACTTGATGACTTATTTTTGTTTTTGTCCTGGGACCGTCCTCGTACAGACAAGGCATCACCATTCTGGCTATCCATATTTTTCCATCTCATCTCCTCCGTCAGCAAGGATGAGACTATTTCATCAAATTGCAAGGCAATTGCATTGCTACCTATTGCAATAACCAGGCTATCCCACCGATCTGGCAAAGAACACAACAAAATGATGCACTTATCTTCATCTGAAATTTTAATATCAACAGATAATAACTGACTTACCATAATATTAAATGCGTTCAAATGCTCTGTCACCAAGTCTCCATCTTTCATCCTCAGGTTATACAGCTTTTTTCCTAGGAACAGTTTATTCACCAGGGACTTAGATTGGTACAAAGTCCCTAACTTGTCCCACAAAGCCTTAGTCATAGCTTCCCCTATACATTCAACAATATTGAATCTGAGACACATAATCGTATTGTGCTCTTTGCCTTCTGATCCAACTTCTTCCATTCTTCATCAGACACTCTCATTGGTTTAGTACCCGGATCTACCACGATCCATTGATCTTTATCCACCAATAGATCCTCCATCTTGATTTTCCACAACTGAAAACTCTAACCATTAAATTTCCCGATATCTATCTTTCCACTGCTTGCCATCTTCTTTCACCACCGGAATCGATCCCGCAGATCTCCCACTGAAAAGGGTCTACCACAGGCCCGAGCGAAACCCCTCAACAACAAAGGTGTCCCCATGAAGCCAAAACAGCTCGGATACCAAATGTAGGTTTTAACCCCGTAGAGAAACTACCTGCATATGAATTCAAAAACACAGAAAATAAACAATGCGAGAGCATAACACATAAAACACATATACACAGAGATTTTCCCCTGGATCCCAAAACCGAGACTACCATCTTGATTTTTCATTATTTCCTTTCAATGCTACAATACATATTTATACATGCCAAAGCATCCAATACCATGGACGCAAAACCATCACGTCAAAAACCATGGACCGAAAACCATCACGTCCAAAACCATGGACCGAAAACCATCGCGTCCAAAACCATGGACCGAAAACCATCGCATCCAAAACCATAGGTAGGTCCACCCAACCTAATATAGGGTCCAAAAAAAATTTCTCGAGGGCTACCCGCCCCCCTCCAACCCCCCACTGCGCAATCGGCACAACGAAAGGGGGGCTCTGCACCCCCCCTCTAAGCCCACGGTTAACTACGTTGGCTAGTCATGGAAAGAATATAACATAACCCAACAACCAAGCTCTTGGAATTTTCTTGACACAAGATGTTGCATTACTAAAGAAAAATCCTCCTTATCCCTCCCCATATTCCCTGATAGAGCCAAGCAAATAATCACTGTCATTTCCTACCTTCTTGGCTACTACTTGGGATTTAGACAAAGAGATATAGCAATGGAAGAATCAGCTGCGAAGTAACAATGCTTAATTGCAACATGATGGTTAGATAATTGCATTGCATGACAAAAGAAGCAAGGGATCTATCGACATATGATGGGTTGACAGCAGTGGATGAATTCCTGAGCAAATTTGAAAGCGCAGTACCAGAACAGTAGCGGTTCAAAGCGCTGAAGTGGGAAATGCATGCAACGCCCGCATGATGGTGGGGCATGCATCAAGGAAGTTTTGAGGATTGGCGTGGATGTAGAAGGATGATGTGCCTATGCTTTGGAAAACCCCATCTCAAAATGAGAGCCAGTCAACAGGGAAGGAACAACTTGTGCACTCACCTTTCTCGATGGGTACAAACATATGCTACACAGCCCGCACAAGTGCACACCACTCCCAGAATAGAGAATCAGAATAAACCACAACAGTAGGAAAGGTGATGCACGCTATCAACTATCCACAAAGAAGCATTTGATAGGGTTTGAAAAGTACTGAACAGGGTTCACCAGGTGAGGCGCACTGATTGGGACCTACGCATACCAGTGGTTCGATGGGCCCATAGGACCATGTGCAAAACCTTGACCATGGAAAAAATTCCAAAGGTGCGGAACAGAGTAGAGACCGTAATTTCTAAAGAGAATGCAAAGAGGAGTCCACCCGTAAGAGCTCCCGTAGTTGTGATAGTGCGCAAAGATCAGGATGAAGAAATCACACAACTATGCAAGGTCAAACACATAAAGATTCAGGAAGCCATTCGGTGAGGGAACCTTAGACTTCACGAACTCGAAAAAGACTGAGCATGACTGAGGAAGAAAAGCATTTTGTGTTGGCATTATGATTCTAGTTTGGCTCTATGGTACAGGTGTTGTACTTGATGGCAACTCACTCAAGTGGCAAAACTCTTTTCAAGCTCTTAAAATGATGAAAATAAGAGGTTCGCAGGTGCATCATTGAAAAGGTGCGGACCCGCAGGTTCGCCATCCAGGGAGTGCGGACATACCCGCAGGTTCACTGTTCATAAGGTGCGGTCCCCCAGTTCACTCACTCCAATGCAGAGAAGCGCGCTCACATGGGGTATCCTATGTTTGGCCCTTGGTATTTAGCTCGTCTTTTACGATCCTATGGTTTTGTCCCGTGGTATAGGATCTAATTTATTGAACCCCGGTTTGGATCCCTTGTATTGATTTTTGATGGTTTTGTCCCATGGTGTGGATAAGGGTTTGACTATAAAAAGGGGAAGGAGATCCCTTGGCTAGACACTTGTGAAAATTGAATATCTTAAGATCTGAAATTTTGGGTGTTTGGTTTTACAAAGCTAAGATCTAAATCAAGGAGAAATCTTAAGGCGAATCTATTGATAAGTCGTGAACTCTCGGGCGCATGATCAGATCTATGGATCTGACTGACTTTGGCACATTGGAGGACTGTTAATTTGGCCCTAATCAGAGGTTCGCAAGTGATCCACAGCGTAGGTGTGGGGGTACGAAGTGCAGGAGAAGACAGTGCGAGGGTATGTAGTGCATCAGAAGGCACAATGCGAGGTACGCAGCGCAGAAGAAAGCAAATTGCGGAGATACGTAGAGGCACAGAAGGAACAGTGCGGAGGTACGCGATCTGACACACAGTGCAGTGCGTATCTGAGTTGAGGTACGCAGTTCAGCAGAAGGGGAAGTTGCGGTGGTACGCAGAGCAGCAGAAGGATACAGTGCGGATCTGCGCAGTTCAGGCACAGAAAGGCTGCGGATACCCGCAGGTTTATATTGGTGAAGTTGCGGACCTGTCTTGAAACATTTATTGGCTGTCTTTTATCTATTGTTGCAGAGTTTTGGGTTTAGATTTCTGGTATTACTTTTCTGTTTACAGCATTCTGAGTAGTTGGGTGAATTGGTTGTATAAGGAGTTTGGGTGATTTGCATGTACTTGATGATTATTTGATCTTCTTGGATCCAGTCTGAAAATTAATGAAACGTGGTCCTTAAAGAAGTAGAAGAGCAAAGGGGGTTGTAGCTCCCTTCTAGGAGAGACTGGAAAACGAGAGAGAGTTTTAGCTCTCTGCAGGTTGTAGCCTGCGTACTGGTAAAGGACTGCACCAGTACAAAATCCTTATAAAAGAAGTTTCTAAATTAAAAGAAGATAGAGACATATTGCAGCAGGTGGTTTTCACCCACATTGGGTTTCCACCTTATATCTGGTGATCTTTGGTGTGCTTATCTATTTTTCTGGTTCTTGTTCATTATTATATGGTACTGACATACAAATTAATGATTAATATCTGAAGAATAAATTAAAGTATAAATCTAGAAGGCATATTGAAAAGAATTTGATAATACTGATTCACCCCCCCCCCCCCTCAGTATTATTTCCAACAATTGGTATCATAGCAGGTTATTCAGAAGAAGCTTGATCGCTTGAAGAAAGATCTTGCATCATGAGCAACTACGAGAGGGAAGCATCAACCAGGCCACCAATTTTTGATGGGACAAACTTCGTTTATTGGAAGGTAAGAGTTACTGTCTATCTTCAATCTCTTGGTACAGAAGTCTGGGATATCATAGATACAAGGTATACTTTTCCCTCAGCAACTCCTACAAATCCGGCTGAGAAGAAGAAATATGAAACAAATGCAAAGGCGGTCAATACTCTATTAGGATGCCTATCTCAATTAGAATTTGTCAAGTTAATGCAGTTTAAATCTACAAAAGAGATATGGGACAAGATTGTTCTGAGCTATGAAGAAGATGATCAGGTAAAAAGAGCAAAACTTCAAACCCTTAGGATTCAGTATGAAAATCTCAGGATGTATAATGATGAAAGTGTGGCTAACTATTTTCTTCGTGTAGATGAGATTGTTAATTGTATGAAAAATTTGGGTGAAGAAATAAAAGAGGTTGTTGTGGTTGAAAAAGTTCTAAGATCTTTGTCCCCTAGGTTTGAATCTAAAGTTTCTGCTATAGAAGAAAAAGAGAATCTACAAAGCCTTAAAATGTCACAGCTGCACGGAATTCTAACTGCTTATGAAATGAGGAAAGGAGGTCCATCAGACAGGAGAGAAGCTGCCTTCAAGGCTTCAGGCAAAGGCGAGTACTACGAGTCAGGACACGTGCTAGAAGAAGAAGAAGAATCAAATTTTGTCAGAAATCTTCAACGGGGTACTGGACTGTTCCAAGGTAAGTTACCTTTCAAATGCTTTGCTTGTGGGAGAGTCAGACACTATGGCGCCAAATGTCCTCACAAGGATAAGATTGACAAAGGAAAGGAGCCTGCTAGATGGAACAAGAAACATAATGCAACTAGGAAAAGTTACTACACTCATGAAGATAGTGATGGCCTATCAAATAGTGACGAAGATGAACGAGGTAATGATTATAAACTTTTAATGGCCTTTGAAGATGATTATTACATGGATGCTATAGATGTGGATGACTTTTATGAAGAGATTTCTAGACTCAAGACATGTTTAGAAGAAAAGAATGTGATCATTGATACTCTGCAATTTCAACTTGATGAAAAAGAAAAATCTCTTGAGAAGTTAGAATGTGAAATTGTTGGCCTTAGAAAAGAAATTCAGAAAACAAGGTTCTTAATCTTAATTTTGTTAAAGGATTTGAAACTCTGGATGAGATTATCAATGTACAACATTCTCCACTAATCAAAACAGGTCTAGGTTATAATGGAGAAACATCTCAAGCATCCACCTCAAAGAGTTATCTTGATGCAGCAAGGAGAAATGAGCAAAATCCCAATGGAGATCATCAGGTAAAGCAGGGACGAATTACATCAAGAACAAACAGAGACTACCAGGTAAACCAAGGGCAATCCATCTTAAGGGTGAACAAAAGCTACAACCAGCCACAGGTAAAGACCTCTCAATTTGCTTCAAGAATGGATGACAATAGAAATTACAATCATTTGGCTGGTAGATTTGATAATCACAGAAGTTTCTTCAATGGCCAATGTTTCTCTTGCCATAACTTTGGTCACAAAGCAGCCCAATGTGTTGCCTGTAAGACAATCATGACTAGAGAAGCTCAAAAACAAAGAAGTATGACCGGGATTATGAAAAGGACCTATAACAATTTTTCGGCCCTTGAAAATGAAATTGAATGTTCTATTTGTAATAACTTTGGTCATGAAGATTCTGAATGCAGGAGCAGGTTTCGGCAGACAAAGGAACAAGTCTCAAGCACCCGAACATGGAGAATAAAGGAACCACAACCAGAAAGATGTGGGATAGCTTTTTATGCAGAAGGACAGAAAAATCTATGGTACATCGACAGTGGATGTTCGAAGCATATGACAGGTGATAAAGAAAAACTTGAATCATATACTGCTTTAGAAAAGGGTAAGAAAGTCTCTTTTGGAAATGATACCCCTGCAGCCATAAAAGGAAAAGGCACTGCTCATTTGAAAGAAAAGGTCAAAGCTGGAAATGTTTTATATGTTGATGGCTTGAAGCATAATCTACTAAGTGTCAGTCAGATGTGCGATCAAGGAACCGAGGTAATATTTCGATCAAATGGATGTAGTGTTCGTGATCTTGATATAGGAAAAACAGTGATTAAAGGCAGAAGAACTCCAAATAATCTATACATATTTGAAGAAGGACAACAACAATGCTATTTGAGAAAGGATGATGAACATTGGTTATCGCACCGAAGGTTGGGGCATCTAAGCTTTTCACAAATAAGGAAAGCATGCAAATACCAGGCAGTTCGTGGTCTTCCAGATATCAAAATTCCAGACAACACCATATGTAAATCATGTCAGTTTGGTAAGCAAACCAGAACTAACTTCCCTGAGAAGGAAGGATCAGCCAGCAGGCCTCTTGAACTAGTCCATACAGATGCATGTGGTCCATTTAGGACAAGGTCACCTCTAGGAGAAGAATAATTTATATTATTCATTGACGACTTCTCCAGGATGGTTTGGTTGAGACTTATGAAACATAAGGACGAAGCATTCAAAAAATTCAAATCTTTCAAAGCCTTGGCTGAACACGAATCAGATCACAAAATTAAGTGCCTCAGGTCCGACAAAGGTGGGGAGTTTACCTCAAATGAATTTTTCGATTTCTATGAAGAACATGGAATAAGAAGGGAATTCTCTACAGCTAGGACTCCTCAGCAAAATGGAGTGGTGGAAAGGATGAATAGAACAGTCCAACAAATGGCTCGTGCTATGCTTGATGAGTCTGGGACTCCTGCAACCTTTTGGGGTGAAGCGGCATTTGCTGCAGTTGTTATTCTCAACAAAACAAATGTCCGAGTGAACAACACTCAAACTCCTCATGAGCTCTGGTTTGGTGAGACTCCTTCGGTAAAGCATTTCAAAATTTTTGTGAGCAAATGCTATATCAAGAACACTGATGAATAGCTTGGAAAACTTGAACCTAGAGTAGATGAAGGCATTCTCCTTGGTTATTCTCCCCACAGTAAAGCATATAAGTTTACAATAAAAGACTTGGAAGAATTGTTGACAGCATTGATGTAGTGTTTGATGAAAAAGGATACATCCCTAGGCAAGTAAATCATGAAAATATCGAAGAAGATGAAGACTACTCTCCAGATCAGACAAATGATGAAGAAGAACCTCAAGAGGCACCTGAGGAGCAAATAAGGATAGAAGAGAAGACTCCATCCAGGTACATTCAAAAGAATCATCCAGAATCTCAGATTTTGGGGCAGAAAGAAGCAGGTGTACAAACAAGAAGAACAATTGCAGAAGCCTCAAGCTATTTGGCATTGCTCTCCTCCACTGAACCACAAAATGTAAAAGAGGCATGCAAAGATGAATGCTGGGTCAAGGCGATGGATGAAGAACTTGAGCAGATCAAAAAGAAAAACACTTGCGAGTTAGTTCCTAGACCAAAAGATAAGAATGTCATAGGGACAAAATGGATCTTCAAACATAAGTTGAATGAAAATGGAGAAGTAATTAGAAACAAGGCCAGACTTGTGTGTAAAGGGTATGCTCAACAAGAAGGAATATAATTCGAAGAAACTTTTGCTCCCATTGCTAGACTTGAGGCCATCCGAATGTTCCTTACTCTCTCAAGCCTTCAGAAGCTCAAAGTTTTTCAAATGGACGTGAAATCAACCTTTCTAAATGGGGACTTAGAAGAAGAAGTGTACGTTGAGCAACCAGATGGTTTCATCCTTGGGAATGATCCAAATCTTGTATTCAGACTAAAGAAGGCTCTCTATGGTCTTAAACAGGCTCCAAGGGCTTGGTACTACCATTTGGACAAATATCTTCATCAACAAGGTTTTTCAAAGGGATCAGCAGATAGCAATCTTTACATAAAAATTGAAAATGACAAATTACTAATACTTATTGTGTATGCAGATGATATTATCTTTGGCAGCAATGAAGAAGCTATGAGTCAAAGCTTTGCCTTGGTGATGCAGAAAGAATTTGAAATGTCTTTGCTTGGAGAACTGCCATATTTTCTTGGATTTCAAATTCAAAAAAGTGAAGGCAGGATCTTCTTGTCTCAAACCAAGTATCTCAAGCAGATTTTGAAGAAATATGGCATGGAAGATGCAAAACCAGTATGTACCCCCATGGTCACTGGATGTAGCCTCAGTGAAAATGATGAATCAGCAGCAGTGCATCAACCAACCTACAGATCTATGATTGGAAGTCTACTTTATTTAACAGGTACCCGACCAGACATCATGCATGCAGTGGGAATAGTTGGAAGATTTCAAGCAAATCCAAAGGAAACTCATCTTCAGGCAGTGAAGAGAATTTTCAAGTACCTTCAAGGAACTCAAAACTATGGCTTATGGTATCCTAGAGATACAGATATCACACTTCATGCTTATACAGATGCAGATTGGGCCGGAAGCATGGATGACAGGAAGAGCACAAGTGGTGGTGCATTCTTTATGGGTTCCAGATTAGTATCTTGGTTCAGCAAGAAACATAGTTCGATTGCTTTATCTACAGCTGAAGCGGAATATGTGGCTGCTGCATCTTGTTGCACTCAACTCCTTTGGATGATGCAGACCTTGCAGGATTTTCAAATCACTTGTACTCCACCTATCTCCATCGTATGTGATAATACAAGTGCAATCAGCATTTCAAAGAACCCAGTCATGCATCCAAAGACCAAGCACATACCGATCAAGTATCACTTTCTCAGGGAACAAGTGCTTGAAAAAAAGGTCAAGTTGGAGTATGTTCCTTCTAAGGAACAAGTTGTTGATATACTCACCAAACCATTGCCCAGGGAGACCTTTGAATACCTCAGGCAAAAGCTGGGGGTAGTTGATGCATCATCTTATTATTGAATCTCATCTATTTTTGGTTGTACGTGAGGTTCATTTGGGGTATACGCGTACATTTGCTGGCTTATGGATTGGTCGAAGATCGAATGGCACAAGTTCAAGGGGAGCACATAATGCATTGTTGGCATTATGGTAGCACAGAAGGAGAACATGGATGCTGATCTAAATATTGCTGCAATATGTTTCTATCTCTTTCTCTTATGGTATATGGAGGATTATGGTTTGTAGATCTAGTTTACCATCAGGGGGAGCATGTTAAATCACATGTTCAAAGATTTAAGCATGGTCTCAGGGGGAGCATAACCCTTTGCCCTTGATGTCAAAGGGGGAGAGTGATTGGTTGTTGTTGCCATCAAGTCCAAAGGGGGAGATTGTTGGCATTATGATTCCGGTTTGGCTCTATGGTACAGGGGTTGTACTTGATGGCAACTCACTCAAGTGGAAAAACTATTTTTAGGCTCTTAAAATGATGAAAATAAGAGGTTTGCAAGTGCATTGTTCAAAAGGTGCGGACCCGCAGGTTCGCCGTCCAGGGAGTGCGGACATACCCGCAGGTTCACTGTTCATAAGGTGCGGTCCCCCAGTTCACTCACTTCAATGCAGAGAAGCGCGCTCACATGGTGTTGTGGGGAAAAATGCCTATTTAGGACGATCCTATCCACCTAAGGTGTGACAACGCCTTAGCAACAAACGAATACAGCTATCATGATTTCTTCCTTTATGAAATATGAAAGAGAGGAGATCGGCAGACTTACTGTTATCTTCCGGTTGTCCCTCGAACTAGATCCTCTTCTCTTTGTGTGTCCACAGCTACTTGCCTCCTCGCTTGATCAAGAGAACGGCTACTTGAATCCCACGAGATCACAAGAGAACAACTACCTGTGACAAGAGAACAGCTACTTGCAACAAGAGAAGAACACAATACAAAGGCAAATATTCATATTCATAAATGATTCAGGATTAGAAGTAAATCAAATATACCAATGAAATCATACAAAGTACACCAGCATATAGGAAAGAATCAAGATAGCTTTATTGAAAGTAACAAGGTTCAGGAAGAGATACAACCCATAGGGCTCCAACCCAGCATCTCCTTCCCAGCAGAATGGAATTCCCTCTTCAACTCCTTTCAAAGCATAACACACCCAATATTTCTAGCCACAAACCAACAACAATTCTTTGCAATACTAAATTCCAGCCTCCCCAGACCTCATGAGAGAGATCTATATATAGGAGTTTTGGAGAGAGGATGAGTCAGCTTCATGCTGGTATGAAGCTGACTAGTGTTTTCTACCACTTCAGTTCTTGAGTCCACTTGCAGGTTCTTGCTTCCACTTGGAGATTTGGAACCTCTTACTCATCACCAGTCGAATTCCCTGATCCAAGTGTCATTTTGGAAGCTTCCTGGGCATTGACACCTTGAGGAATGACTCTGCCACTTGTCCAAACTCGCTCAGCGCAGGTAGCCTTCTTTGCAGTTGACATTCAGTGCAGATGCTCAGTGGAGCAGTTGACATGATCCAGAATTGCCTTGTTTTTGAGTGTTTTCAGGTGGAGAACTTTTGTGAATTGCTGTGGTTACTTGGCCTTGTTCCTCTAGGGGTAGGAACAACATGTTTAGGGACTTTGGATCCCTTGATTATTGACATTTCATGCTCAGTGATGCAAGGCACAAAAATGTCTATAACAGTTGCCCCCTAAAGTAGGAGGCCGTTTATCGGGTGAAATTCTTTATCCAGGAGGGTCCGAAGTTCATCCATCTGCTGGGAGGAGACCTGTAATAAAATACAATACAATACATTATGATTCATACTGCTTTCATGATCTAGCTGAGGCGGGCATTCCCATGCTCAGCTTTATAAATTCATTTTGGTACATAGAACAAACGATCGTCTGATGGTAGACTGATAATTTTAGTGAAATTATCATCCTTTGAGTAGGATGATCATCTGCTGCAATGATGTACATGTCAAATGTCTTTATTTTTCCTGAATATATATCGCAGCCCGGATGGATGAAACTAGATCCGGGGTCTTCAAACTCGTTCGATCTTCACTCTAAGTACAAGTCGATCCATGTGAGAATTGCGCTGAAGTCGAACATGGAAAGACATCGCTTGATTACCGGTCAATGATGTAAACAGTTAACAAGCGCGAGAGGAATCACCGATAATGATAATGACCCTCAAGGTACTGTAGTACAATTCACGTGGTGTGAATAAAGGACTTGGCGTCGAACACCACGCAAAATCTTCTGGTCGAAGGTCATTGATGTATACCTGTCGCCGGAAGTGAGAAACTTGCCATTGAGGCATGCAAGCTTCAAAGTACTGAAGGGGGTGTTCCTAGACCAACTCCTTGGATAATGAGCTGATGTCGACAAGGAGTGATCTGTCAAAGGAGGGCCTTAATGAATCCCACATCAGTGACACGGAACGGAGCTAATGATTTTAATGGAGGTGAAAACAATCTGTGACATATGATTCAGGGTGGCGGTCATGAATGGATGAAGGATAATGTATGGCAGTGGATGGGACCTGGTTGACTCTTTCTGAACGACTTCTCTTGAACATATGGCGACACTGATGCGATGGATCGGTAGCATTACCCCAAATATGGATGGTATGGCAAGACCATGGTGATGTGACCGGTGAATGAAACAAGCCAACCCGAATGTGATACGGAGGAAAAGTGTCATGTTCAAGAGCGACCTGCTACCATCAAAGTTTTCTTGATTTTTCCCAATTTTTCCCCAGTCATTGCTGACCAGTACCTCTTTATTTTTGTCAAGCTTGAGGAGGATAACATATGCTTGTTCTATAACCTGCCCTTCGGGCAAGCCCATCACTATGTTTTAACGAGCCTAGCGATAGGGAAACTCGTTCTCGTCTAAAGACAAGTTTGTCACTATTTAATCATTTTAACGAGTCTAACGACAAGGATAACTCAGTCCTTTTCATTTTTAGAGAGTCTGAAAAGGTACATAAAGTTAACTCCAAAATTCCTTTTTCGTCATCTAATCCCTTAAGTCCCAAAAAGTATAAAACAATACAAAAGGGATGAGTTTTCGATATCTTTAACGAGCCGAACAAAACAAGCGCTCGATCTTTTTGTGCAATAATCCCTCAGGTCCAAAAAGATTAAAATCTAGAGGAGGGATAGCTCTTCCTGTCCTTTTAACGAGCTGGAAGGCCAAAACTCGGCAATCTTTTCATATTTTACGAGTCAGTTGAAAAGAGCTTAAAGAAGACTCGTCTTTTGAGGAACGAGTGATAAACAGGGATAGCAACTGATTCCAGGTACAGGTTGGAATTCTCCAATCACGGCAGTGTCACAAGGATGGCTAGGTGAAATCACTCTTCGCAGCTGTTCCTCAAAATGGGTAAACAATCATATGGAGGTGAACGATCGGCCAAATGACAGTGGAGGTGGCAGGTGCAAACACGACCAAGGTTTTTATGGCTGATAAACTTACGATCACAGTGGTTATTTACCGGAATAGGTTCATTTTTTAGATAAAAATGAGCTTAAACTCTAGAGGAAACATTGCTCACTGCTTATATTTATTTTTTAACGAGCATGAAGACCGCGTTAAAACTGCTCGGATCTTGCGTTTATTTTTTAACGAGCATGAACTTTATGCTAAAACTGCTCGATTACCCAGTCATTTGATTAAGAGTGTCTCATGAAAGATCCCATTTTTTATAGAGCTTGCGCCTTACCAAAGCTATGCTCACTCTCCTTTCTTTATGCAAGTTCGGAAACGGCTAATCCTACGAGTTTAAAGGGTTAGACCTACAGGTTTAAAGGGAGGACCTAAAAATTTAAAAAATAAATAGTCGCCCCTTGCTTGCACTCCAAAAGGTTTGCATGCCCCCAGGTATAAAACAGAGTTTCAAGGTTACCTCTACTTACCCTCCGCCAAAACATTTGTTTTATTCGAGAGAGGCTTACCTCTTTCAGGTTACCCAAAGATTGTCTCGTTACTCTTTCAAACAAGACACTTCCTCGGAAATGTCTACCGAAATAGACAAGGGTGAATGACCATTGTCAAACACGTAACTTTGACAAAAGAATCTTATTCTAGAACAACCCCTCTTCCATCCACGGACGGGATACGGACTAGTCATATTCTCCCGCAGAAACCTATCCTATACCCAAAGTTTCCCTGCCGAAGCAGGCCAGGATGCATACCCCCTG
This sequence comes from Pinus tabuliformis, assembly GCA_031772625.1. Classification (NCBI taxonomy): domain Eukaryota; kingdom Viridiplantae; phylum Streptophyta; class Pinopsida; order Pinales; family Pinaceae; genus Pinus; species Pinus tabuliformis. The sequence continues at coordinate 94,057,787 of CM062805.1, read as the reverse complement.
GGTTCCAGTCATATCCTCCCGGATTACTCGCGCTCATCAGGAGGACGGACCGTGGGTTGAGACACTTCTTGCATGAATAGACCATTTAGGGATGGCATCTGACTATTTGCGATGTGTGATCCGGGAAACGAAAGTTGGTCCACGAGCTTGACCATCCTTCCTTCATGTGGAAAACACATTACTCTAAAGAGTGAGGAGACTACAGCTCCCATGCAATATATATAGTCTCGTCCAAGGAGTAGGTTATAATCCAAGGGTCCTTGAACGACCATCACGTTCATTTGAACGGTCTTCCCTTTCAATGTTATAGGCACATTGGGGAGGATCCCTAAAGGTCGACTGGTTCCTTTATCAAAACCTGATAGATTTCTCATCTCAGGTAAAAGCGCCGGCGAACCAAGTGCTTTCCAAGCAATAGAGGAAAGGATACTCACAGATGCCCCCTCATCAATGATAGTGCCAACCATTACCATTCTGTATATTTGACAAATAATTCTGAATGGCACACTGGCTGGCAACCGGGGTCTGCCTAGTTGGTTCCAATCAAAGGACACAACCAGGTTGCTTGGTGGTGGGACCGAATATATGGCCGGATAGCGCTCTGATGAACTTCCTTCCTGCGACAAAGGAATGGTGGCATTGCCCCCTTGATCATCAGAGTCAGTGCTGATGAAGAGAACTTGGACGGTGTCGTCTGTATTCTCCTCTATGATGGTGTCATTCGAAGGTGGAGCCTCTGAAGGCAAAACCGGGTCAACTGCCGTATCAACCTTTTGACTTTCGTCAGGCATGGATCTAGACGGTTCTTCTTCAATGACAGGTGCTTCGGCTGACCATCTAAACGGCTCAGCCGGATTCTCAACTAGTGAGGGACTTGGCAGGAGTCTTTGATATCCAGGAGGAAGATTCGCTCGTAAAATCGGGCGATCTTCCAGAACTCTTTTCGCCTCGTCTAAAAAGGGACAACGGTGGATGGCGTGATCGCCTTCACACAGTCTGCAGGGAAATTTAACTTTCCTATTCTGTCCTGGAGCTTCACTCCCACTAGTTGACGGTGAGCAGTCGACATGGCTATCAGAGGTCGATGCTCCCGAATTGTGCAAACGGGGGGACCAGTCTCTTAGTATCCGTGGGATACAGGGACAATCTATATGGAAGTGGTCTCCCCTGCATATGATGCATGGCGATTTAGGCCTTACAAGTGCGGTGTGTGGATTTTTGTTAGATGACATTTGCTTGCCCCCAGTCGCCTTAGGCTCCTTCTTCTTCTTTTCTTTCTTCTTCTTCTCCTTCTTCTCCTTAGGAACCCGATTTTTTGATCGACCAGTTCCATCAAGTGAAGAGGAAGGAGGGGAGGAAGATGAAGTGGAAGGCTGGGAGGCAACTCTTGTTTGATCTAACTGTTGACTCGACTGTTCAGGAGTGGTGGTATTCTGAACGACATTGGTCGAAAAGAGCCAAACTGGTAGGCCAATTGTCAATCCTGGAAGCGACAATGTGGCCATGTGGGGCGCACCAATATCTCCCCAAGAGGAGAAGGGACTAGGATTTCCACCCAAGGGAACTCCTTGGTTGGTGTGCTCCATCTTTTCAACCTAAAGATCAACGCAAGATTAAAGGGTGATTGTTCCGTTTAAAATAAATTGTTAACGACGCTTTTAGACACAACTTGCTTTTTCAGTTTTAAAGAGTCGAGAAAAAGCTAAAGATGACTCTAGTCTCCTTCGATGTTTTAACGAGCCCGAAGTGACAAATGCTCGGATGGACTTTTTCTGTTATAGAGTCTGAAAAAGGCCAAAAGAAACTGCTCTGGAGATCTAGGCAGAGGGTATGCCAAACCTTTCGCAAAACCACAGAATACGTTTTACGGTACGGGTGGTCGATCTTCGTGAATGCTGTGTTCACTGCATTGCGATCAGTAGGGCAGCCGACACGGCTTCCTAAGGATAGAAGATATATGCCTATAGGGGTCTCCCAATATATACACGACGGTACGTGGGAGCACAATCCGTATTAGTGCTACCGACTCTCAGGAGGAATCACCCACCTTCGAGATCGACAGTCACTATGTTTAACGACGCCGGAACACGTCTCTAGCCTAGACCTCTATGTTGTGCGTTATGTTACAAAGCGTTGTTAGGTTCATTCAGTTTATTTTAGGTTGATCTTTTTAAAGTTTGCCTTTCAAGGTTCACCACGAGATGTATGATACAAATTCCTAAATGCAGTCTAAGATAATAAGCAAGCTTTACAATCTTTCAACTTTGAAAATCCTAGCTACTAAGGGAAAAGAGAGTGACTATCTTTTCTCAAAGAGCAATCAGCACACTCTAATGCACTTTCCCTAAATCCAACATGCAAACTTATCAAATGAAAAATGCACAATGCAGGTGTTTGTTTTCACTTTCTTAGTATAAATGCCTACAAAGAAAGCTTTTTGCACAACTTTGAATTTTCTTTTACAATGATCAAAATAAACAAGTTCACTTTCTTCGAAATCAACAAGGGTAGAAGAGATTACAATCACTTTGCGATTTTCGAAATAAAGACTCGTTTTGATACTTTGAAAAGAACAAATTCAAACCAATAAGCAAAAGTAAAACTATAATCAATCTGAACAAACAGCCAATGAACTCTCTTCTAAGATCACTTTCGATCAGATCTGAATCAAAGGCTACAGAAAGACTACTTTACTCATGCAAAGGAAGACTGTAAATGACGCCACAAACACATAAAAACATTCACAATCTTTTTGTACAAAAATTGGGGCAGAATTCAGGCAAAGAAAAGGGTTATCAGACTAGCACCTATACTTGGTTAAAGGCTGCAAAAACAGAGATCAAAACAGGGAAAAAAAGGACAAAGAACCCCAGCTGCACAAGGCCACACTGGTTCAGCGCAGGTCCAACACTGTCAGTTTGACATTCAGCGCAGGTAGCCCCTTCGGGACCTGCGTTGAAATGCAGACTGCCTTCACAGTGCCTGCGCTGAAGAGAGAAACTCTCGTTTCCCTTGGTTTCTGGGTCATAAAATGCTCAAAAATCAACTGTTTCAGGCCAAATCAGAAACAAAAGCAAGGTATAAACAGAGGGATGCTTTGATAGGGTACTAAAGACTATCACAAGGATCAATCAAATCATTTGTGGATCTAGTTTAAATCATAGACAAGTCCAACATACTGGATCAAAGCAGCAACTTTTACTTTGCATCCGGGAAAGATGCAGTTCAAGAGTTGTTGTCAAGTCTATGAAGTAAACAAATGACGGAAACACAAATGAAATGAATAAACAAGTTCTTCCCCAGTGGAGTCGCCAATTTGTTGTGGGGAAAAATGCCTATTTAGGACGATCCTATCCACCTAAGGTGTGACAGCGCCTTAGCAACAAACGAATACAGCTATCATGATTTCTTCCTTTATGAAATATGAAAGAGAGGAGATCGGCAGACTTACCGTTATCTTTCGGTTGTCCCTCGAACTAGATCCTCTTCTCTTTGTGTGTCCACAGCTACTTGCCTCCTCGCTTGATCAAGAGAACAGCTACTTGAATCCCACGAGATCACAAGAGAACAACTACCTGTGACAAGAGAACAGCTACTTGCAACAAGAGAAGAACACAATACAAAGGCAAATATTCATATTCATAAATGATTCAGGATTAGAAGTAAATCAAATATACCAATGAAATCATACAAAGTACACCAGCATATAGGAAAGAATCAAGATAGCTTTATTGAAAGTAACAGGGTTCAGGAAGAGATACAACCCATAGGGCTCACCCCCAGCATCTCCTTCCCAGCAGAATGGAATTCCCTCTTCAGCTCCTTTCAAAGCATAACACACCCAATATTTCTAGCCACAAACCAACAACAATTCTTTGCAAATACTAAATTCCAGCCTCCCCAGACCTCATGAGAGAGATCTATATATAGGAGTTTTGGAGAGAGGATGAGTCAGCTTCATGCTGGTATGAAGATGACTAGTGTTTTCTCCCACTTCAGTTCTTGAGTCCACTTGGAGGTTCTTGCTTCCACTTGGAGATTTGGAACCTCTTACTCATCACCAGTCGAATTCCCTGATCCAAGTGTCATTTTGGAAGCTTCCTGGGCATTGACACCTTGAGGAATGACTCTGCCACTTGTCCAAACTCGCTCAGCGCAGGTAGCCTTCTTTGCAGTTGACATTCAACGCAGGTAGACAGTGGAGCAGTTGACATTCAGCGCAGATGCTCAGTGGAGCAGTTGACATGATCCAGAATTGCCTTGTTTTTGAGTGTTTTCAGGTGGAGAACTTTTGTGAATTGCTGTGGTTACTTGGCCTTGTTCCTCTAGGGGTAGGAACAACATGTTTAGGGACTTTGGATCCCTTGATTATTGACATTTCATGCTCAGTGATGCAAGGCACAAAAATGTCTATAACACATGGGGTATCCTATGTTTGGCCCTTGGTATTTAGCACGTCTTTTATGATCCTATGGTTTTGGCCCTTGGTATAGGATCTAATTTATTGAACCCCGGTTTGGATCCCTTGTATTGATTTTTGATGGTTTTGTCCCATGGTGTGGATAAGGGTTTGACTATAAAAAGGGGAAGGAGATCCCTTGGCTAGACACTTGTGAAAATTGAATATCTTAAGATATGAAATTTTGGGTGTTAGGTTTTACAAAGCTAAGATCTAAATCAAGGAGAAATCTTAAGGCGAATCTATTGATAAGTCGTGAACTCTTGGTCGCATGATCAGATCTGTGGATCTGACTGACTGTGGCACAATGGAGGACTCTTAATTTGGCCCTAATCAGAGGTTCGCACGTGATCCACGGCGTAGGTGCGGGGGTACGCAGTGCAGGGGTACGCAGTGCATCAGAAGGCACAGTGCGAGGTACGCAGCGTAGAAGAAATCAAATTGCGGAGATACGCAGAGGCACAAAAGGAATAGTGCGGAGGTATGCGGTCTGACACACAGTGCAGTGCGTATCTGAGTTGAGGTACGCAGTTCAGCAAAAGGGGAAGTTGCGGTGGTACGTAGAGCAGCAGAAGGATACAGTGCGGATCTGCGCAGTTCATGCACAGAAAGGCTACGAATACCCGCAGGTTTATACTGTTGAAGTTGCGGACCTGTCTGGAAACATTTATTGGCTGTCTTTTATCTATTGTTGCAGAGTTCTGGGTTTAGATTTCTGGTATTACTTTTCTGTTTACAGCATTCTGAGTAGTTGGGTGAATTGGTTGTATAAGGAGTTTGGGTGATTTGCATGTACTTGATGATTATTTGATCTTCTTGGATCCAGTCTGAAAATTAATGAAACGTGGTCCTTAAAGAAGTAGAAGAGCAAAGGGGGTTGTAGCTCCCTTCCAGGAGAGACTGGAAAACGAGAGAGAGTTGTAGCTCTCTGCAGGTTGTAGCCTGCGTACTGGTAAAGGACTGCACCAGTACAAAATCCTTGTAAAAGAAGTTTCTAAATTAAAAGAATATAGAGACATATTGCAGCAGGTGGTTTTCACCCACATTGGGTTTCCACCTTATATCTGGTGATCTTTGGTGTGCTTATCTATTTTTCTGGTTCTTGTTCATTATTATATGGTACTGACATACAAATTAATGATCAATATCTGAAGAATAAATTAAAGTATAAATCTGGAAGGCATATTGAAAAGAATTTGATAATACTAATTCACCCCCCCCCCCTTAGTATTATTTCCAACATTTTGATGGACGCCAAGATCAAAAGGCTGGAAAACGAGATCAAGCAAGCATGTCTCATCGATAAACCAAGGATGACAAGACAAGGTGCAGATGATCATACCACTGGATTAGAATATTGTCGCCGAGAATTTATGACTCTGCTACCAAGGCTATGACCACACCTCACCAAACGCAGTAACCAGGGGAGCGTACTACATAGGGTAGAACGCATGGCACCGGCTTTCATGAGGGAAATTGAGGAGTTTTCGTAGACTATACTGGAAGGCGAGTTGAAGTCTCGCACCAATGGTGCGACCAGCTGACTAGCTATAGGGAGCACAGTCACAGTGCTCCAGGCAATTGAAAGTGAGTGCGAGACTATAAAAGAGTCTATTTGGGAGTTGTGTGATAAGGTAGGTGTGCGCAGAATCAGCATGTCACAAGGTTCGCGCCCATGCACAAGGGGTTGTGCTACCACGTAGGTAGGCTACGAAGTGACTGTTGGTGTCACTGTTCATGACAAGACGTCCTATTTAAGGAAAAAGGGAGCAGGCACCGGGCATTTAAGATGTGAATTAAGGATAAGATTTGGGATAATCTGCCACCAAGAAAGATTGATGGCCCAAAATTGGGTGGAACGGTCGAATTTGAATTCAAAAGTCACTATAAAACTCCCGGGACTAGCCATGAGACAACACTTGTTCACTTGAGATTTGAGCAGTTGATCAAAGCATAGAGTGTTGAGCACCGAGTGATATTCGAGCCCCTAAGTTCGCGAAAGACCACATACAATTCAAACAAGATGACGGCTACCAAGAGAGGCTTGGGCTTTGCAGAAGGAACCACCGATGAGGCTGTGCAAAACCCCACGTTACACAATGTTCCCGAAGATACTGGGGTTGCACCAGAAATCCTGAAATCACCTCAGATGCCGAGACCCAAGAAAGATAAGCAGGCAGCGGAACCAGTCCACATGTCCCCAAGGAATCCGTGGTTTGGTAAGCTCTCAATGGAAGAAAATGGCAAGGTTGTCACCATTGAGATAGATGATGAGGAGGTGGACCTATAGGCTCTCATTGATGAGATAGAGGAAGTAGAGGACATGGAAGAGGATATCCAACCGGTGCGGTCCACAACGAAATTGCCTGAGTACATCCCTCCGCGAAAAAGGAAAACCAAGATACCAAAGGATCTAGATGCCATAAAGAGCACACTCTAGACCCCACTCCTCCCTGATGGAATTGTGTTTGAAGGCTCGCACCTGGGTTGCATGCCCACAATGAAGTTTGAAGATTAGGACCTCATGAATAGTGAGAAGTTCCCACACTTAGAGACGGAGAGCCTCAAGAAGCAACGCACGGAGGGGCCAGTCTCAACATTAGAGCTGCGAAAATGGCTGCGTGGTGTGAAGAAGGCCGGATTGCTTCATCTGCTGTGGATACCACACTTTCACCATGCACCCATCACTATTTTTGTCATCCGGTAGCTGCTTTGCCTAGTGCATGATGGGTACTTATGGCGGGAGGAGCCTATTCCCATCATGGCGGATCTCATCCACAGAATTTCTCGAATTCCCTGTAAGGGAAACGACCCCACAAAGATAGAAGGAAAAAGTGGCGATTTGGCTCTTGCGGAAGCCATGAAGAAAAAGTATAAGCTAGAGAGGAAAAAGAGGGGTTACACAATCAACAGCATCAAAGATAAAGGGGTGTGTGTAGCCACCCAACTCTTGGTTGGGAAGGTAATGAGAAAATGCCGTGGTGATGAAGTATCAACGCTAGTAGTTGCGTTGGCCGAACAATGCGTAGAGGGGTCCAATTCAACTAGGTCGAGTTCCTCTATGAGGAACTCTTGATCAACTACAAGGAAGCCCAGGAGCAGGGTAAGACCTTCCACTACGAGTGGTTTCTCTTGTCCATTTTGCTAGTAGTAGGAGAACTGCCAGAGGATAGTCAGTTCCCAAGCATTGAGTGCGTCTTACCAGAGGCCACAAAGTATGCGTCGCTCTGGGCTACCAAGGATGTGAAGCGGATTCATGATACGAAGATCTTTTGGGTTCTCATGGAGGCAAGCATCCAGATGTGGATTAATATAAGGCCACGCCTTTCCCCCACAGTGCACAACAGTCTGCGTACCTTTGCAAACTTCAAGGTGGACATGCATAATATTTACATCAAGGTGCGAAAGGATCATAGTGGCACGTGATCAACCCCAGAAATGGGTAATTATATGGGCTCATCTAGCCTCCTAATTCGACTTAATCCACCATTCTGATTATTTTATTGCATTTTTTTTATTATATTTATGCTAAGAGAGTTAAATGGATTAGTCATTATGCTAACAAGTCTAATGTGTGATTTATGCAGTATTTTTGGTCAATTTTGAGACAAAATCAAAGGTTTAAATGAGCACTTGGCAGCCAAATTCGTGGAAGAACAAGGGGGAGTATTTGTAGGAAGGTTTCCCCTTCATTTATGAGCCCTTACCTCAAATTCTCCATCAAAAACTCGAAGCACAAGGGGCAGCCAAGCAAGTCAAGTAGGACTGTTGTTAACTGCAAGTTTTGGCAGCCGAGTCCCTAAAGTTTAGGAGGACTGTTGGGGTCCTCAATTTGTATAAATAAGAAGGCTGAGGGCATCATTTGGAGTTAGTAAATTTGCAGTTCGATTTTAGGAGGATTTAGTCAGATGTTAATTAGATTTTAGTTAGTAGGTTAGCTCTGCATTTCAACACATTTTCAAGCTTTTTCTTGTGGACAATTTTTGGGATGTAACTATTATTTCTTGCTCAATAAAGATGAATCCAGCTTTGCACCAGCTCTAATCTATCTTAGGATGTTGTAGCTCTTGGGTTTGGGCCCAACCCAAGTGCCCAATACCTCCTTTGTGTACTTTTATGTGTCTTTGCTGCATTCTTAGAATAAAATCTGTTATTTAGAATAAGATCTTGCTTTGTTACTTAGGTTGTTTTTGATGATTAAAGTATATTTTCATGCTTCAGGTTGATTTTACAGTTTGGTAAGGGAAAAGATATTCAAAAAAGGCCATCAAGCAGCCCTTGATCTCACTTCTCCCTCCTTCGGACCATGAGATGAGACCAAGGTGTCCTTGCTGCCATAAAAACATTGTTCTTGCTTCTTCATGCAATTTCTAGTATTAGATTCTTAGTTGCAAAAGTTAGTACCAGTTGTGATTACATGCTTAGATCCATTCTTGCTTGGTTTCCATAGTTTTTTTACATGATTTGCTGCCAATAAACTTCTGTTCATCATGCTTATGGTTTCTAGGTCAAATTAGGTTAAAGTAGCTAGATCTTTGGTTTTCTTAGTCTTTGTTTGATTAGTTTTGAAAAATAACGTGCAGAGCACCTGTGAAACCTCCTCTCCTACCCTTACCCCATCAATGAAACCATCTTTGTCCTCTAACTTAGATTCTTGCCTCTCATTTGCCATGTTTTCTCACTTTTCCCTAGCTCCTACATTCTCGCACAACATTTCTTTTCTTATCTTCGAACCAACCCAATCGCCTTAACCACTCCTCAACCTCATGCACCAGGTCTTAGACCTCTTCACAGCCTCATCCAACCTCCATTTCCACTTTCCCACCGAATTTTCCTCCATAAACCCTCAAAAATCCTCTCTTGGCTCATCCTGTAGAAACATCCTGTAGAAGCTACAGTACATCCTATAGAACCCCTGCAGACTTCCTGTAGAAGCTAACGAAAGTGGTTTCTTGAGATCCGATCACTATGAAACTCTTTGGAAGGGTGATAGGGACCCCTTAGGCCCTCTTCTCACCTTCCCAACCTCCTGCAAGTTCCTACCCCATCTCCTTTTGCCAATCAACCTCTGCACAGTCAAAAACAGTTAAAGCACACGCATAATAAATCTGACAACTTACTCAAGAATACAGAAAGATGCTTTTTTCTAGATTTTACTTTAGATGTAGCTTAGTCACATGCATTTCACCTTTCCAAGAGTCAATGGCATCCATTTCCACTGCTTTCATCTCTTTTCTTGCACCAGTAGGGCTAGTCGGTAAAACTAGGGTTTGCTAGGGTTTGTGTTTCCTTTCAGCTTTCATCTTCTTTCTGCAAGTAGAATAGCCCTTTTGAAATTAGCTTTCTTCCATCATGATTAAAAGCTTCTTCTGAGAACTCATAGAAGTTGGCTTGAGCTCCTAGCAAACTTGTGCCAGCTGATCAAGTGACAGCCGCGGCAAGAGCTAGTACTTGTGCATATAGCACCGTCGCTTCCAAGTTTGTTACGAGCTACCGGGTTGATAAAATTGAAGAAGGGAGTCCCAAGAGTTGTAGCATCATTGTTTCAATACTGGAGCCCACCATCTTTTTGGCATCGCTGCAGGGGAAGCATCAAAGTATTGGTGATTGCTACTTTTCTTCTATTTTCTACTACAACCTTCGGCTAAGTAGTTTATTTCAGCAAGCGTAGAGTAGATTGATTCATTTCCATTCTACAATTTCATTTCTGCAAAAGTAGATTAGCATTTCCCGCTTTCATAGATTAGCATTTCAATTCTGCAATTTCAATTCTGTAAGTGTAGCCTAGCATTTCATTCCTGCAATTTCATTTCAGCAAAATAGATTAGTCATTTCCTGCTTTCATTTCAATTCCGCATTTTCATTTCAGCAAGATAGATTTTAGTTAGTTTCAATTCAATCTATTTCAGTTTTGCAGGTACAAGCAGGAAAAAAAGAAGAAGCAAAAATCAACCAAAAAGATTTCCTTTCATGCCTTGTAGGAGTAGAGATAATTTAGAAAAATGATTGCACAACACCCCCACTGCTTCACACAGCCAACCTTCTCTCTTCTATGATGGCTGTGATTAAAGAACCCTTAGGTGGACAGCAGGACATATTTGAAGAACCTCTAGGGGAGAAGAAGAAGAAAACATTCCTCTGGAGCAAATGGCTAGAAACTGAAATGATGGGAGCTTTTCTTCCAACTTATCCATTAAGGGTGAAATTGGAGATATGTGGGAAGATTGCAAAAGCGAGGTGAGGCAGATGCTTGCCATGCATATCAAAAGATATTGAGAGGAAGCTAAGAGGGCTTTGGCCATCTTTTGTCCCAGGTGCACTAGAAAGCACCCTAGGGACGAATTTCCATTGCACTCCATAGAAGTGTGTTTTGTTTGTGAAGAAGACCACCCTTCAAATCAGTTCCCTTCCTTGCATGGACTTAAAGCTGCATATCAAAGGGCCAAAGGAGTCACTGAATCACTCTATCATATGAACCAAAGGAGGAAAAATGGACCCATACCTTACCAGCAAGGAATGCAAGGGACATCCCAGACCTATTATGACCCTTATCAAGCCACTTCTATGCCTTCTTGGGGTCCCCCTGCTCATCATTTCTAGTCCACACTTCCTCCTTCGTCCTGCACATATCCATATTATGCCCAATCAGCTGCTCATTCATTTCACTCTTATGCTCAGCCACAGCCTCAATGGAATGCACCTCATCAGGGGTGGAGGCCCCAGTGCAACTCTCCTCCCGCTCCTTTGCCTCCACCACCTACTCAACCGCAACCATTACCTCCTACTCCACCAAGGAAACCCTAAATGCCTGCCCAACCACAACCCCATCCACATCCATCTCAAATATACACACCCACTCAACTACCCGTACCACCATTTCCAAACCTGCACATTGGAACAGCTCAACCCAATTACAATGTGGAGGCACAACATTACCAAACAACTCCTTTTGAGCTCAATGATATTCACCATAGCTCAGGAAGAGTACTACAAGAAAGAGACTATATTGAAAACATTGAAGGATCACATCTAGGAAAAGAAGATTCAAAAGAGGAGATCAAAGAACCATGGGCTGCACTTGATAAAGAGAAGATAACAGAATCAAAGATCGAGAGAGCTCCCTCATGGTTACCATCAAATCCTCCATGTAGTCAATAGAAAGATCAACAAAAAGAGGAAGATGAGAAGGTCATGGTAGAAGATGACATGAAGAGTGATCCAGATCAGCAAAAGGACCAAGGATATCAGAGCTATATTGAGATATGGTTCCAGACGGTCACTAGGTTGCAGCAGTACTCTCTTCCTCAGTTATGCTTGATCCCTTCAAAGTCAAATCATTTGGTCTCTGAAATCCGGATACCTGTCAAAGAATGCATTTCAAGCCTCCACATCATTTTGTCTCTAATCTCTATGTGCACATGGCTCCATTGGAAATATTCTTATACTTGAAAATGATTTTGTTTTTCAAGTAGGGTAGGGTAGGAAAAATAAATAAAATAAATAAATAAATGAAAATAAGAGGAAAAAATAAAAATATAAGGTGAAAACCTCCTTAGAGGCACCTCAGATTGGCTCATTGATTGAAAACCTCCATGAGGCGGTCAATGGGTTGGAAAGAAGAGAAAAGAAAAGAGAATAAGATCCCTAGGTGAAAACCTCCCTTGGAGGCACCCAGGGAAGGCAATTAGGGTGAAAACCTCCATGAGGCGCCCTAGTTGTTTTCAAAAAAAAAAAAAGAGAGAAAAAGAAAAATAAACCTAATTTCCATTGAATAATTGCAGGTTGCAGCAAGGACATTGCAGGTTAGGATGATCACTCAAAACAAAGACAGAGGAAGTTTTGTGCCTTCTACAGGAAGTTCTGTGTCTTCTACAGGAAGTTTTGTGTCTTCTACAGGAAGCCTACAAACAAGCTAAAATTGATCTTCGAAGAGGACCCAAAGGTTGGGAATATGTCCATGAGGCCTGCAAACATCCATGTTTCCATCCCTCACCCTTCTCCATTATTTTTTCCACCTAATTGTGCTTCTTTCCTAAAAACTGTCTGCTCTACAGGAAGTTCCCATAGAAATTACAAGAAGCTAGAAATGGATTTTAAAAGGTAGTTTAGCGAACATGATAGCTTCATAAAGGGTTCATAAATCCTCCTGTAGTCTTCAAACTCCTCCTCCACCATTTCCATGCTTGCATCACAGCTCGAGCTCATTTTTTCTTACTGTGCAAACCACCTGTAGAATGCTTTGAAGCAAAAATACATAGAACAGAAATTTATTTTTTCCCTCACATGAAAACCATGCATCCATTTACAAAACTGTTTTGACGAGGAGTTTTATAGGGATGATGGAAACATGCCCAAGCAGTTTTAGCCAATTCTGGTGCACGGTTTCCGAGAAATCAGCCTCCATCACCTTCAACAATTTTTGCATTTTCTCCATATCCATGCATCTCTTTCAAAATTTGTTTCATGGGGAGATGCATATGGGTGATAGTAACCTACCCAAGCAGTTTCAACCGATTCTGATGCCTGGTTTCCAAGAAATTGACCCCTGTAATCTTCAGCCATTTTCAGTTTTTCTTGATATTCGTGCATCCATTGACCACGATTTTTCTATGGGAGGTGCATAATGATGATAGAAGCATGCTCAGAAAGTTTCAGCTCAATCTGATCTATCATTTGGGAGCTATGGAGAAAACAAGTTGTTGTCTTGCAAAAATTCAGCATCAACAGCATGAGGGTGCAAATGTGAACGTTGAAGCAGGCTCCTGTAGCGTAGGTCTAGCCAGAGGATACCTACACAAGAAAAATAGCCATGAATCAACAACCAAACCAGCATGCATCCATAGAAACAAATGCATGCAGCAGAAGGAAAGGCCACAACACCTCACAGCAACCACATTCGACTTCCAGGTACGTGACTAAACTCGTTCCTTTGTTGCATGAATGTAATTTGAGAACTGTGTGAACAATGAGATGGTTGTGATTAAAAAAATTGGTGGCCAGCTAACTAGCCACCCTAATCCAGTTCAAACAGTTCTCGGTGGGTGAATACGACACGTGTGCTCATCCATCTCAGGAAGAAATCTAAAAACAAGTAATGGTGACCGTTTAAACTCCAGCGTGATTAATGGACGTGATTACAAGCAGAGAACAAACAGTTTGACGAACGTGACGGATGTGATTAGTGGTGGCTATTTAAATGGTCTGCATGGGGCCAACGTGCACTTGGCCAGCTCACCCTCCATCAACAGAAGTCTCCATAAATAGCCAATCGAACTCTCACCTCCATTGTTTCCATTTTATCATCATCTTTGCAGCTATAACAAGCTCCATACCAGTTCCATAGCAGCAAACCAGTCTTTCTCACCCATTTATTTTCAAAAACCCTCCTACTTATTGGGCTCTACAGGAAGCGCAGTTTCGTTCTACAGGAAACGAGAGCCGTCTACAGGAAGGTTTCTATAGGAAAGGCATAGAACAGCTCTGCGGAAGGAAAAACCAAAATTTTCATCGAACTTCAAGCTCCAAATGAGGTAGGCTCAAGAACACTCCTCTATGCATGATTTGTTTGAGTAAGAGGGTAAATTGAACATGGCAACAGATTGGAAAAAAAAGTGGAAGTCCGCCTATGTATTGAAAAAGTGAAAGGCTGCCTACAAATTTCCCCGAGTCTACACAGTTTCCTTCTCTCTCTGCATTTGAAATCTCCCCATCCTTCTTCAAAATTCTCTTATAAGGAAGGCATATGCAGCTTTGAGAGCTAGCCTGTGGATGAAAATTTTAAAATTTGCATATTTGAATGTGTCCTGAGAAGAAAACTTGGTCTCTATCCTCTGTCTGTAGAAGCAAAACTCTTCCTTTCATAACCAGATAGCCGAGAGCTGAGTCACAATAGTTTAAAACAAAGGGAATTATTTCCATTTGATATTTTAAGAAGCACATGAGGAATTCTATCTTTGATCTAGAAAAAAAGAAAAAAAACCGAATTCAACTATCCTCTATTTCAGATTAACTGTTTGGTTTCCTGAGAATTTCCTTTTTTGGTTAAAACATAAAAAGAGAACTCTCACCATGCCAAGAGGATTCATAAGGGGAGAACACACTGAAGAAGGTGAGAAAACCAATGGTGAAGGAACACAGGACATTCAAGCACAGCAAGAACAGAAAGAAAAAGGGGAAATGGGCCAAATTGCTGAGCCTAAAACAGAGGTGCATACAACAGCACAAACACCACGGAAAAGCAGGATGCAGAGTAGGGTAGAAAAGGCTGAGAAAGCCCAAATGAAAGCTATCATAGCCAAAGTAGACACATAGAAACAAAAGGGAATGAAACAGCCTAAAATAGCAGCACCACAGACAGAAACGGTTGACACGGGGACTTCTACAGGAAGCATGGAAGAAGAACAGCGAGAGGAGAAATCACCTGAAACATTGGCAAGGGAGGTAGCAATTGTGCTTGCTGCATTAAGCACACCTGTAAAACAAAAAGAAAAGAGAAAAAGGCAGGCCTCCATGTATTTTAAGGCCAAGAAAAGCACAAGAATTCAAACAAGCAGACTAGGAGGAACAATGGAAGGACATGGACAAGAAGGAAAAATTTTATGGCACAAATGAGTAGACCACATCAAAAGCTTGAGATGATAAGGAGGCCACCAAGGCCATCAAAGATGAAGAGATAGATTAGTTGCTCAGAGGATGAGCAACACTTTCAGTAGGGGGCTGATGATGAGCCCTAGAAATGGGTAATTATATGGGCTCATCTAGCCTCGTAATTCAACCTAATCCACCATTCTGATTAGTTTATTGCATATTTTTTTATTATATTTATGCTAATAGAGTGAATTGGGTTAGTCATTATGCTAACAAGTCTAATGTGTGCTTTATGCAGTATTTTTGGTCAATTTTGAGACAAAATCAAAGGTTTAAATGAGCACTTGGCAGCCAAATTCGTGGAAGAAAAACGGGGAAGATTTGTAGGAAGGTTTTCCCTTCATTTATGAGCCCTTAGCTTGTATTCTCCATCAAAAACTTGGAGCACAAGGGGCAGCCAAGCAAGTCAAGTAGGACTGCTGTTAACTGCAAGTTTTGGTAGCCGAGTCCCTAAAGTTTAGGAGGACTGTTGAGGTCCTCAATTTGTATAAATAAGAAGGCTGACCTTATTTGGAGTTAAACAGTTTGTAGTTTGATTTTAGGAGGATTTAGTTAGATGTTAGTTAGATTTTAGTCAGTAGGTTAGCTCTGCATTTCAGCACATTTTCAAGCTTTTTCTTGTGGACAGTTTTTGGGATGTAACTATTATTTCTTGCTCAATAAAGATGAATCCAGCTTTGCACCAGCTCTTATCTCTCTTAGGAGGCTGTAGCTCTTTGGGTTGGGCCCAACCTAAGTGCCCAGTACCTCCTTTGTGTACTTTTATGTGTCTTTGCTGCATTCTTAGAATAAAATATGTTATTTAGAATAAGATCTTTCTTTGTTACTTAGGTTGTTTTTGATGATTAAAATAGATTTTCATGCTTCAGGTTGATTTGATAGTTTTGTAAGGGAAAAGATCTTCAGAAAAGGCCATCAAGCAGCCCTTGATCTCACCTCTCCCTCCTTCGAACCATGAACTGAGACCAAGGTGTCCTTGCTACCATAAAAACATTGTTCTTGCTTCTTCATGCAATTTCTAGTGTTAGATTTTCAGTTGCAAAATTTAGTACCAGTTGTGATTACATGCTTAGATCCATTCTTACTTGGTTTCCATAGTTTTTTTACATGATTTGCTGCCAATAAACTTATGTTCATCATGCTTATGGTTTCTAGGTCAAATTAGGTTAAAGTAGCTAGATCTTTGGTTTTCTTAGTCTTTGTTTGATTAGTTTTGAAAAATAACGTGCAAAGCACCTGTGAAACCTCCTCTCCTACCCTTACCCCATCAATGCAACCTGCTTCGTCCTCTAACTCAAATTCTTGCCTCTCGTTTGCCACGTTTTCTCACTTTTCCCTAGCTCCTACATTCTCGCACAACATTGCTTCTCTTATCTTCGAACCAACCCAATCACCTTAGCCACTCCTCAGCTTCATGCACCAGGTCCTAGACCTCTTCACAGCCTCATCCAACCTCCATTTCCACTTTCCCACCAATCTTTCCTCCATAAACCCTCAAAAATCCTCTCTCATCTCATCCTGTAGAAACATCTTGTAGAAGCTACAGTGCATCCTATAGAACCCCTGCAAACTTCTTGTAGAAGCTCACGAAAGCGGTTTCTTGAGATTCGATCACTATGAAACTATCTGGAAGGGTGCTAGGGACCCCTTAGGCCCTCTTCTCACCTTCCCAACCTCCTGCAAGCGCCTACCCCATCTCCTTTTGCCAATCAACCTCTGCATAGTCAAAAACAGTTAAAGCACATGCATAATAATTCTGACAACTTACTCAAAAATACAAAAAGATGCTTCTTTCCAGATTTTACTTCAGATGTAGCTTAGTCACATGCATTTCACCTTTCCAAGAGTCAATGGCATCCATTTCCACCGCTTTCATCTCTTTTCTTGCACCAATAGGGCTAGTCGGTAAAACTAGGGTTTGCTATGGTTTATGTTTCCTTTCAGCTTTCATCTTCCTTCTACAAGTAGAATAGCCCTTTTGAGATTAGATTTCTTCCATCATGATTAAAAGCTTCTTCTGAGAAATCATAGAAGTTGGCTTGAGCTCCTAGCGAACTTGTGCCATCTAATCAAGTGAAAGTCGTGGCAAGAGCTAGTACTTGTGCATATAGCACCGTCACTTCCAAGTTTGTTACGAACTACTGGGTTGATAAAATTAAAGAAGGGAGTTCCAAGAGTTGCAACATTATTGTTGCAATACTGGAGCCCACCAGTGCGCCCCGAATTTATTGGAGCTAGATAGATAGCAACATAGAAAATAAAGTATGAGGCCAAGTTTCACGTCATGCAGTTGGCCAAGAAGAGGCGCAATGAAAAAGTGGCATCAAAGGTAAGGGCATTCCGTGAGGTAGCAAAGGCAATTATAGAGTAGGCAAAGGCCACCGAAGTAGTAGCAGCATCACAAACAACAGGGGCCACAACAATGTAGGAAGAGGAGGGTCAGGAATTGTCTACAGGATAGGAGGCAGAGGACATAGACCATGCAGAAGAAGGCGCGGACCCGAGCACAACTTCCACCCAACTCAAAAGGGCGCGCGTCACAGAGAGATCAGGTCCACGGAAAAAGGTTAAGGCCTCTAAATTGGCCAGCACCCCAATCACGTTAACGGAAGGTGACCTCTACGACATCGGTGACACGGTTCACGAGGTCACCAAGGAAGCACTCCAAGAAGCCATGTTGGAGCAGCAGACTGTGTTGGGGCCCTAAGGGCACAGATGCATGAATTATAAGTGCGGCCCCCACACGAAGGAACTATAGCCACCTACAGCGCAGCATGCACATCAGCAACGGAGTAGATGCTACGCGCAAAGATGGCCAACACCATAGTGCTACTAGAAGGGGCACTAGCAGCAGAGAATGAGATCGACAAAGCCATGGTTGGCAGGATCAAGGGACTTGGCCTTAATTTGGCTGCCCTTCCATGAGACACACTATACCAACTGCAGGATGGAATAACAGTAGAGCTCCGTGCTAGGGAGAGCTACGCGAGTCAGGTGATGAGTGAGCAAAAGATCAACATCAAATAGCTCAACCTACAACATGACGAACTAGTGTCACAAAACCAGCAGTTAGTGCAGACAGTTGATGAAGCATGCCAGCGAGTCCTAGAATTGTCCATCATCATAGACCTACCAATAGAAATGTAGATCCACTTTTTAGCAAGTGGAGTCCAAAAGGCACGCAAGGAAACAACGGGTGTGTAGTTGGAGCTGAATCTCTATATTGACGAGCTGCGGCTGAAGGCGTAGCCTTCCACTCCCCTGGAAGTTAGAGAGTAGCTTGTTAGCGCTATCCAAATAGAGTTGGAAGGAATTGGACGAGTAGTACAAGATTGTACCGATATGTTGGACTAAGCCTTTGGAATCCTCACATCCTTGCAGGAGGATCCCAACATACAGTGCCTGGAAACAGATGCGCACGAGCTTCAGGACCAGTATGAAAATATAAGGGGAAGTGCATAGACAATCATCTTCACTCAACAGCTCGCAAATATGGAGTAAGCAAAGGCACTGAAAGAGCAGGTGGATGCCGCAAGACAGAAAGAGGCACTTCTCAAAGTGCGTGTCCAGCCATGGATTAATGAGGCCTTCACCATTACGAAAAATATCAAGGGCAAGCTCGCACAAATGCAGGGGCTCTACATGCTAAGGCAGGATTCGATCCTCACAAAGAAGCATCGAAAGAGTGCATGCAGTAGGTCCAACAAATCGCAGAACAGAGCATTGCGGACCCCCGAGCAGTACGAGACCAGTTGGAGGGGATCCACACCAAGATTTCCGCGTTGAAAAAATGACTCGAGGGTGAGTCACGATGTTTGTGTTGGGGGCCTGTTGGGCATGGAATCCCCCTCACAGCATGTTTTGGGGCTCAAAGCCCAAGTGTTGGTCAAATGTATTATAAGACTCTATGAGTTGTGGGCATGGAGCACGAAGTATAGGTTAAGTCATAGGGTTGTCCGCCCTAAGTGTTGTAATGTGATGTAATGTCATGTCATGTCGGCCTACCCATGGTCCGCGGACAATCGGATTGTATAAATAGAGAGAGGCTCTAAGTTGTAAAGAGAGCAGCTAAGAAGTGAAGGAGCAAAGATAGAGCATAGAGTAAGAGTCTAAGTGTATTGGGTCATAGTAGTAGGAAGAGGTTCTGCAGCTCAGTGCGCAAAGACCTAGTAGAGTCCGTGGCTGAGTGCGCGAACCCCTGCAGCTGAGTGCACAGGGCGGTGTCGAGTCTATAACTTTGAATGAAGAATAATAAAGAGAAGTTGATTCCAAATTCGGTGCTTCTGCTTGTGTATTACATTCTTTACATTTATATTGTTTTGTTTATCGTGCGCACTTATGTGATTGCTGGATATACTATTAATTATCACTAGTCTTACACATGTAAGTTAAGTAATCGGGTAATAATAGGGTAAAATTGGGTATAATATGGATCACAACCACGCGTACTGGAAGGTCTTACCCTACTCCTAGGCTTCCTTGCAGTTGATCAAGAATTCCTCACAGAGGAACTCGGCCCAGTTGAATTGGACCCCCTCTGCACATTATTTGGCCAACACAACTACCAGCGCTAATACTTCATCGCTGCGGCATTTTCTTATCACCTTCCTGGCCAGGAGTTGGGTGGCTACACGCACCCCTTTATCTTTGATGCTGCTGATTACATAACCCCTCTTTTTCTTCTCGAGCTTATACTTTTTCTTCATGGCTTCCGCGAGAGCCAAATCACCGCTTTTTCCTGCTATCGCCGCGGGGTCCTTTCCCTTACAGTGAAGCCGAGAAATTCTATGGATGAGATCCACCGTGATGGGAATAGGCTCCTCCAGCCATAAGTACCCATCATGCACTAGTCAAAGCAGTTGCCGGATGATGAAAATAGTGATGGGCGCACGGTGAAAGTGTGGTATCCACAACAAATGAAGTAATCTGGCCTTCTTCACACTGCATAGACATTTTCACGGCTCTAATGTTGTCACTGGACCCTCTGTGCTCTGCTTCATGAGGCTCTCCATCTCTAAGTGTGTGAACTTCTCGCTGTCCACGAGGTCCCAATCTTCAAACTTCATTGTGGGCACGCAGCCTAGCTGCAAGCCTTCAAAAACAATTCCATTAGGGAGGAGCGGGGTCTGGAGTGTGCTTTGTGGCATCCAGATCCTTTGGTATCTTGGTTTTCCCTTTTCGCGGAGGGACGTACTTGAGCAATTTCACTGTGGACCACACCAGTTTGATATCCTCTTCCATGTCCTCTGCTTCCTCTATCTCATCGATGAGTGTAGTTCCTCCTCCTCATCATTTGTCTCAATGGTGAAAACCTTACCCTTTTCTTCCATTGAGAGCTTCTTGAACCACGGATTCCTCGGGGACATGCATATTGGTCCCACTGCCTACTTATCTTTCTTGGGTCTCGGCATCCAAGGCAATTTCTAGATTTCCGGCACAACCCCAGTATCTTCGAGAACAGCGTGTACCATGGGGTTCTGCGTAGCCTCATTGGTGGTTCCTTCTGCAAAGCCCAAACCTCTCATGGTAGCTGTCATCTTGTTTGAATTGCATGTGGTCTTTCACGAACTTAGGGGCTCGAATATCGCTCGACGCTCAACACTCTGTGCTCTGATTAACTACTCAAATCTCAAGTGAACAAGTTTTGTCTCGTGGCTAGCCCTGGGAGTTTTATAGCACCTTTTGAATTCAAATTTGACTGTTCCCCCCAATTTTGGGCCATCAAGGCTTTCTTGGTGACAGATTATCCCAAATCTTCCCTTAATTCGCGTCTTAAATGCCCATTGCCCACTCCTTTTTGCCTTAAATCGAACATCCCGTCATGAACAGTGACACCAATGGTCACTTCGCAGCCTACCCGCGTGGCAGCGCAGCCGCTCGTGCATGGGCACGAACCTTGTGACATGTTGATTTTGCACACACCTCCCTTATCGCACACCTCTCAAACAGACTCTTTTATAGTCCCATGCTCTCTTTCAACTACCTGGAGCGCTGAGAGTGTGCTCCCTACAACTAGTCAGGTGGTCGCACCACTAGTGCGAGACTTCAACTCGCCTTCCAATATAGTCCACAAAAACTCCTCAATTGCCCTCGTGACAGCTGGCGCTGCGCGTTCTACCATATGTAGTGCGCTCCCCTAGTTACTACATATGGTGAGGTGTGGTCATAGCCACACTAGCAGAGTCATAAATTCTCAGCGACAATCTTCTAATCCAGTGGTATGATCATCCGCACCTTGTCTTGTCATCCTTGGTTTATCGACGAGACATGCTTACTTATTCTAGTTTTCCAGCCTCTTGATCTTGACATCCATAAAAATGCCTTTCTTCCTCAATCATACCTAGTCTTTTTTGAGTTCACAAAGTCTAAGGTTCCCTCGTCGAATGGCTCCCTAAATCTTTATGTGTTCGACCTCACGTAGCTATGTGATTTCTTTGTCCTGGTCTTCGCACACTGCCACAACTGCGGGAGCTCTTATGGGTGGACTCCTCTTTGCATTCTCTTCAGAAATTATAGTCTCTACTCTGTTCCACACCTTTGGGATCGTTTCTGTGGTCAGGGTTTTGCACATGGTCCTATAGGCCCATCAAACCATTGGTACGCGCAAGTCCCAATCAGTGTGTCTCGCCTGGTGAACCCTATTCAGTACTTCACACACCCTAACGAATGCTTATCCGTGGATCATTGGTAGCGTGCATCACCTTTCCTGTTGCTGTGGTTTGTTCTGATTATCTATTCTGGGAGTGGTGTGCGCTTGTGTGGGCTATTCATCATATGTTCGTACCCATTGGGAAAGGTGGGCGCGCAAGTTGTTCCACCCCTGCTGACTGGCTCTCGTTTTGAGTTGGGGTTTTCCAAAGCATAGGCGCGTCATCCTTCTACATCCACGCTAGTCCTCAAAAATTCCTTGATGCATGCCCCACCATCGTGCGGGAGTTGCACGCAGTGCCCACTTCAGCGCATCGAATCGTTGTTGTTCTGGTACTGCGCTTTCAAATTTTCTCAGGAATTCATCCACCACTGTCAACCCATCATATGTCAGTAGATACCTTACTTCTATTGTCACACAGTACAGTGATCTAACCATCATGTTGCAATTAAGCATTGTTACTTCCTGCAACTGATTCTACCATTGCTCTATCTCTTCGTCTGAATCGCACAGCTCCCAAACAGACTCTTTTATAGTCCTGCGCACTCTTTCGACTGCCTGGAGCATTGAGACTATGCTTCCTACGGCTAGTCAAGTGGTCACACCACCTGTGCAAGGCTTCAACTCGCCTTCCAGTATAGTCCGCAAAAAATCCTCAATTTCCCTCGTGACAGCTGGCGTCGCATGTTCTATCGTATGTAGTGCACTTCCCTGGTTACCGCGTTTGATGAGATGCAGTCCTAGCCATGGCATCAGAGTCATAAATTCTCGACGACAGTCTTCTAATTCAGTGGTATGATCATCTGCACCTGGCCTTGTCATCCTTGGTTTATCGACGAGACATGCTTGCTTGATCTCATTTTCCAGCCTCTTGACCTTGGTGTCCATCCCAATGCTTGTCTTCCTCAACCGTACCTGGTCTTTTTCAAGTTCACAAAGCCTAAGGTTCCCTCGTCGAATGGCTTCCTGAATCCTTATGTGTTTGACCTCATGTAGCTGTGTGATTTCTTTGTCCTGGTCTTCACACACTGTCACATATACGGGAGCTATTATGTGTGGATTCCTCTTTGCATTCTCTTCAAAAATTATGCTCTCGACTCTGTTTCACACCATTGGAATTGTTTCTGTGGTTAGGGTTTTTCACATGGTCCTATAGGCCCATCGAACCAATGGTACGCACAGGTCCCAATCAGTGTGTCTCACCTGGTGAACCCTATTCAGTACTTCACACACCCTATTGAACGCTTCCTCGTAGATAATTGGTAGTAGCGCATCGCCTTTCCCGCTATTGTGGTTTGTTCCGATTATCTATTCTGGGAGTGGTGTGTGCTTGTGCGAGTTGTTTAGCATATGTCCATAGCCATCGAGAAAGGTGGGTGCACAAGTTGTCCCGCCCCTGCTGACTGGCTCTCATTCTGAGCTAGGGTTTTCCAAAGCATAGGTGCATCATCCTTCTTCATCCACGCCAGTCCTCAAAACTTCCTTGATGCATGCCCCACCATCATGCAGGCGTTGCGCACAGTGCCCACTTCAGCCCATCGAACCACTGTTGTTCTAGTACTGCGCTTTCAAATTTGCTCAGGAATTCATCCACCGCTGTCAACCCATCATATGTCAGTAGATCCCTTACTTTTTTTGTCACATAGCACAGTGATCTAACCATCATGTTGCAATTAAGAGTTGTTACTTTGTGTAGTCAGTTCTGCCATTGCTCGGTCTCTTCATCTGATCCAAAGTGCAAGAGCTTTCGTGCTCCCACGAAATCCTTCCATCTGCAGTCGGATTCACCCAATCCTCTTCCCACGTGGTTATCTTGTAGATACAATCACTATCGTCATCACTATCATCGTCACGCACTGGTTCAGTGTATTGCGCTCCTTCGGCTGGATCTAGCGGTACTACTACACGTAGTGACTTTTTCTCAAAGATCATTTTGCGCTTCTTCAGATTTATCACTCTGTTCATATCAGTGGCCTAGTTTATTCCTAGTAGCACGGGATAGGGATTACTATCATCAACAATCTCTATCACTTCAAAATATGCCTGCACACTCGCACCTTCAATATCTACTGTTACCCCTTGCAATCTTCCCATGGGCAAGATATTTTTTGGTTCGCCATTCATAACTGAATAGGAGGCCATTATAACGCGGGTCTTCCCATGCATTCCCATGTTTGTTTTAGTAATACATTTATGTCTAATCTAAGATCCAGGATTATCTGATCCATTTCATACTCACCAATTTGCGCAGTCAACCTCATTTCCCTTCCTGTGCGCGATTCTTGCTTTCCAAGTTTCCATACCATGTGCGGTTCTCTTGACCCCGCACACCTAGTGATAAGTTCCTATAGTCCTTTTATTGCCTTGTTGTCACGTAGTAGTTTCATGCATGTCTCCAGAAAGGTAGTTGGAATTGAAGGATCCATCCCTAATTCTAGTTGATCCTTACTACCTGAAGTGGAGGCCTTTGTGAAGCTCTTCTTAGAATCCATGAATGTCTCCTTCGCACGTTCTAAATCAAATTTGTGTTCCTTTGTAGGAGCCTTGCGAACCCACGCACTTTCTTCTGACTGTTTCCCTTTATCATCACCAGTGGTCACACCACTCCTAAGCATCATGTTTACATTCGGTTCTTCTTCACGCGGTTCAGACCTCATCATCTGCAAATTCTAAGCCATAGGGGGCTGCAGTACCCCTTTTTTGTGCAGCCTCGCTACCAGTGTAGGGCAGTCTTCTGCCTCATGATCAAACTGAGTACTTTACAAACATGATGTCCTTGTTGGGTTTGTACAATCACGAGCATAGTGTCCTGGCCCTCTGCAATTGTAACAAATTAATTCTCCACGACCCCTTCCTGGTCCCATTTCACCTCGACCTCGACCACACCCCTGAAATCTAGCACGCACCATTCCTGCATTCGGGTCAAGGGCTCGCGTTTCGGTCTAAACCCTGTAGGCAGGAGTCTGATCCATCATTATTTCATAGCTTTTGCAAGTGCACTCATCATGGCCTACCAACCTGCAGAAGTTACAAAACAATTGTTGGGATGTCTGCATATACTTCTGCAATATATGACAATTATCTGTAGTGTTTTTCCTCCTATCTGACAGATTGCGCACCCTAATGCAGGCGTCGCGCTCGGTCCTTGTTATCGGGAAATCTAGTGTCTATTCAGAGCTATTAGTCCCACTAAGATGGGTAGATATCTTAGAAACAAACAGATTAAAGTCACTTGCTTTTCCTTTATGAGAGAGAGATGAGAAAGAAGCAAAGAGTACCAACCTCAGTCTTCTGCTTGGCTCCTTTCTTGTTTCCTTTCCCCTTTGACAGAATCTCGCCACTGCTTCCTTACTTGTCCAACTTCAAAGAGCACCTATAGATTCACAGCAGCATAATACCATCAAAGCATAAAGATCTTTCACTGTAAACAATATAGGATCAAATATATATTGACCATACAAATGCATATAACAAACACAGTATTCAGAGATACACAAGAATATGGAGGAAAACTCAAATAGCTTTATTAGTAAAAAGTCATAGAAGAGAGGATTACAACCACTTGGTCTGACCCAACACCATTCTCCTAGCTTGGAAGCCCTCTTCACTTAACACAAATCAAGATCACCCAACAATGTCTTCAAACAGAAACCAGCGGCACCTCTTTGCAAATTACCAAATTCCAACCTTTGGATCTCTTAAATGAGGGATCCATTTATAGATATTTGCATGGGGGAGAGTCAGCTTCTAGGATTTTGATTAGTGTCATCTCTCTTATAGTTCTTGGTTCCACTTGGAGATTTTAGATCTCTTACTCATCCCTAGGCGAACTCAAGAGGTAAGTGCCAAATGAGCAGTTTCTAAAAGATTCTCTAGGTTTCCACCTAGCAAATTACTTGTGCCATTTGTCTGCTCTCACTCATCGCACCCTATAGAAGGGCTTTCCAGTATGCATCACACTTTTTGCATGTGGCAGGTGATATGCATCGCACCTTTAGCACTGGGCAGTTTGTATGGTCCTGCTTTGACCAGTTCTAAGTAGCTTTTCATGGAGAACTTCTGGGAGATGATGTAATCAGCTGACCTTGCTCCTTTAGGGTATGAAACAACACTTTTAGGGACTTATAAACCCTTGGTTTATGGACATATGTGATTGTGGTTGCAGTGCCCAAATATGTCTATAACAGTTGCCGCCTAAAGCATGAGGTCGTAAATCTTTTGATGTCGGGTGAAATTCTTTATAATGAGGATCCGAGGTTTTTCACACTGGAAGGTGACCTATAATAAGATACAATACAATACATTATCTTCATAATACTTTCATGATTTAGTTGAGGTGGGCATTCCCATGCTCAACTTGATAAATTCATTTTCATGTACATCGAACAAACAATCGTTTGTGTGCAGACTGATGATTCTGGTAGAGCCATCATCCCTTAGTTTGGATGATTATCTGTGCGGCAATGATGTACATTTGATGTCTTTATTTCCCTAATTATATCACAGCCTGGATGGATGAAACTAGATCTGGGGTCTTCGACACTCGTCCAATCTTCGCCCGAAAGTACAAGTCAATCCATGTGAAAAGATGTTCTGATGTCGAACATGGAAGGACATCGCCTGATTACCAGCCAATGATGTGAGCTGTTAACAGGCGCGAGAGGAATCACCGATAATGATTATGACCCTCAAGGTACTGTAGTACAATTCACGTGGTGCGAATACATGAGTTGATGTCAAACACCACGCAAAATCTTTCGGTCGAAGGCCATTAGTTTAAACTTGTCGCCGAAAGTGAGAAACTTGCCATTGAGGCATGCAAGCTTCAAAGTACTGGAAGGGTTGTCCCTAGGTTGCCTTCTTGGATAATGAGCTGATGTCGACAAGAAGTGACCCATCGTAGCAGGACATTAATGGATCCCACTTCTACGACATGGAACGAAGAAAATGATTTTGTGGAGGTGAAAATGATCTGATGATACAAGGTTTAGGGTGGCGATCATGAAAGAATGAAGCGTGAAGGTATTGCAATGGATGAGACACAAGCTGGGTAGATGAATTCTCTGAGCAACTTCTCTTGAACATATCAGTGACACTGAAATGGATTGGTACCGTTAACCCGAAAAGTGGATGGTACGATGGACCAATGGTGATATGACCGGTGAACGGAATAACCCAACTTGACTCAATCATGGTGATGGAGTGAAAGTGTCATGTTCAAGAGCGACCTGCTACCAATAAAGTTTCTTCAAGTTTTCTTCCCAATTTTCCCCAGTCATTTCTGACCAGTACCTCTTTATTTTTGTCAAGCTTGAGGAGGATAACATATGTTTGTTCTATAATTTTCCCTTCGGGCAAACCTGCCGAAATTTTTTAACGAGCCTAGCGACAGTGAAACTCGCTCTTGTCTGGATGGACAAGTTTGTCGCTATTGTTTTAATGAGTTTAACGACAAGGATAACTCAGTCCTTTTCAATTTTAGAGAGTCTGAAAAGAGATGAAAAGTAAACTCCAATATTCCTTTTTCGTAGTATAATCCCTTAAGTCCGAAAAAGTATAAAAAAATGCGAAAGGGATGCATTTTCAATAGTTTTAACGAGCCAAACAAGACAAACGCTCGATATTTTTGTGTAATAATCCCTCGGGTCCAAAAATATTAAAATCTAGAGGAGGGATGGCACTTCCAATCACTTTAACGAGCTGGAGAGGCCAATTTCTCGGCAATCTTTTCATATTTTACGAGTCAGATGAAAAGAGCTTAAAGGAGACTCGTTTTTTGAGGAACGAGTGATATATTCGGGTAGCAGCTGGTTCCAGGTAAGGGTTGGAACTTTCCAATCATGGCAGTGTTAAGAAGATGGCTAACAGAATCACTCGTCGTAGTTGTTCCTCAAAAAATGGGTAAACAATCAAATGGAGGCGTATGATAGGCTAAAACAAAGTGGAAGTGATAGTAAGAACACGACCAAGGCTCAAAAGCTGATGATAATGCATTCGCAATGGTTATTTACCAAAGGTGGGTTCATTTTTTAATAAGCTTAAACTCTAGTGGAACATATGCCCATTGCTAGGTTTAATTTTTAACGAGCATGAACTTTGCGTAAAACTGCTCGTGGCTAGGTTTATTTTTTAACGAGCTTGAACTTTGCAGAAACATTTCTCATTTTTGCTTTCATGTTTACACAAGCTTAAAACGAAAAAATATGCTTGTTATAATTTCGCATGCCCCCAGCATAATGATGCAAATCGAGGTGCAAGCACCCCAAGCTTCATTACATTCAACGCGGCTGTTGGAATGAAGGTTTACCTTCGAGATCTTTGAAAGACTCGACTTGGATTTTACAAGATCATAATCAAAGACTCAGTTTGGAAAGGGAGTTGTTTCATTTTTTAATGAGGTTGACACAGGAAAAGAACTATAATCCACCGTATTTATAGTATTTGATAGAAAATCAAAAATTGAAGGGTGATTAAGGCCTTTAAAGCAATCTTCATTATAATCCGGAAGACGGGAACGATGGTGGTAATCTTCCCATGGTTCCCCCTCTATGTTCATTGACTGAACAATTCCTTCGTCTGTAGAATGTACATGCAACCAAGTATCTGAAGAGGTACCATATTCCTTAGTCCTATCTATCCAAACACTCAATGAGCGTTGATTTGGGCTTGGCCCCCAGGCCAAGAAAATTGATTGCTACAATAGTTCTATTAGGGCAATGATCCATGCTGACAAAATGTTTGGGAACCTTCTGAATCTTTTAGATATAGAAGATATCATATTGTAGGTTTCCACCATGGCTGTAGAAATTTTGAATAATTTAACACATATTCAATGGAGATTATCCTGATCATGTACTATTGTGGAAAACATACACAATATATAAGCTCCTCTACGTTGATCAACAATATAGCAGCATCAATAACAATAAAACATCAAGAGCATTCACACATTAACACAGTATGTATCCCGGGGAAAGCATCTCGCTAAAAACCCCAACTATCTGTATATTAATGATTGATTCATGTAACATTACACAGCATAATACTTCTCACAAGTATCTCCACCTCTGTTACACACAATACAGCTCAGATCTGATCTCCAAATCTCTTCCACTGCTTGCCTGCCTCCACTGCTCAATACCTGCTCAAGAACTGATGAGAATGGCTTACCAAACTCGTTTTTCACCTGCAAAATAGTCACTCACTCTTTGTTGGACGTGAGCACAAGCTATAATGTGGGAAAATACGTGAGAAAACTCATTGGCATACTCAATCCCTTGATTGTGCAAGATTTGGTGCACAACTATAGTCACAACTGATAGCAATCTGATTCTCTACCACCTGTCCCTGTTGAACTGAACATGCACTAACATGCAACTGAGTTAACTGATGTATTCATTAGTTTTATTATGAGTTAATAACTTGTGAATTAATTAATAACTAATTCACCCAACTCATCTCTAGTCTATTTGCCAGTTAGACTAAATACAACTAGTTTAACAAAGCTAAACTGAACACAACTCCATCAACTCCACAATCAACTCCACCAAACTCAACTGATTGAGTTCTAACTGAAGTCATGCATGCAACAACTCAACTGACTCATAAGAAAAGCGTATTTCCTTCTGACAGCTGCATGTGCCACCTCTGTAGCTCAAACTAAAGTGCTCCAAGAGAATAAGATTAAGTTTATAGTCCAAATATTATTGTGAGATAATAATATTTGACTTTTCTATTTTTGACTTTGATCACTCACACTGTGATCACTCACACTTTCATCAAAAATAGAAGTCCATATATTTTTTCCCAACTTGATCAATCATCCATAAACAGCAACCTGCAATCCATAGACATGATCCATATGTCTAAAAATAGACATAGTCTAAAAATAGACTTGCGCCAAAAATAGCCTGCGGGCCCACTTAGTGAAGGCGACTCTTTTCACTAAGCTCCATCATCTTGTTGCAATCTCAACAATGGCCACTTCTGCCAGATTACTCTGAGGTGGTAGGGCAAAAGTACCCATCAATGTAGGGTCTTTTAGCAGGCCTACTCTGATATTTTGAAGCAACTGAGAGCTTCTGTGGATCATCGGGATGCTTCCCATAACTTGTGAAATGTTGGGGAGACAGGTTTTTTGGTCAACGATTGTAATTCCTCCTTGAAAATGAAATACAATCTTCCTGAAATACGTTGACACAACAGCAACCATAGCATAAATCCAAGGCCTTCCTAGTAGGATGTTATAATCGAGATTTCCATCGATAACATCAACATCAATTTCTACTGTTTTTCCCCCCAATTCAACTTGTAAGTTACTCAAAATCTCATATGGAGTATATGTTCAACCATCAAATGCTTTTAACGCCGTTGATGGTCGCGACAAGGGTTGTGAGCCTAAAGTTTTCCAGCGGCTCATTGACATAATGCATGTAGATGCCCCCTTATCAATAATGGTTTGATGAACAGTTTTGTTGAGGGCTTTCACTTGAATGAGGAAAGCGAGCTGAGCTAGTAACTGCGGGTCATATCCTTTATGATTAAAGGCCACAAGATTGGAATTTTCTGGGTCAATTCCACCTATTGCTGATAATAAAGCTTGCTTTGGGAGGGGTAATTTTGCAGTACCTCAAGTGTCGACATAGCAGACGGCAACTAGGCTAGGTCCTCTACTATATTATAATTTTGTGCCACTCTGGAACAAGGATTAAATGTCGATTTGTGTCCCTTTGGCGACTTTATCTTTAGCTCAGGAATGATGGGTGGCACAACTTCGGTCGAAGTCGTTGTCGAACTACTAGGTTGATCAGTAGCCTTGTTGTTCGAAAGCTGTGGATTCCCGTAATCTTTATTCCTTGTTGATATCAAAGCATCATTTTACTATTTTGAAATGGATAGCATAAGGACTTGGGATGGGGAAGCATTGTCACTAGCAACCAGATTGGTTCCTGGGTTTGGAAACGAATCAGTCAATACTGCTAAGGTTTTTGAATTCTTAAAGAATTTCTTAACTTCAGCTTTATATGGACAATCTCTCGTCCAATGATCCTCATTGCATCTGAGGCATGGCTGAGTAGGTTTCTTTTACCAAGAAGGGTTTGCAAAAGATCTTTTAGGAGAAGAATCATCCTGTTTCTTCTTTTTGCTCTTCCCTTTCTTCTTGCCGCCTGGTTGCTGCAGTTCTTTTCCTTTGTTAGTTGACATGGCATTAACATCCGAGGCTAGAATTTCTTCATTCACATTTTGATCAGAAATATTATGGGCTTTCTTAGATGTAGCCTTTGTCGATTTTGTGCTCGTCGTACCTATCACGCCGTCCCCGGCATGAGAGTCTTTGTTTGATTTAGGAGGAGGAGGAATGGAAAACTTTGGTCTAGGAGCATCGAGGATTTTGTCGTAAAGCGTTCCAGACTGAGTATAGATCAAGTCTAGATATTGCAAACGAGAAATAACCTGCTCTTCAATGACGACCCCACCCTTTGCCACATCTTCTGTAATAGAAGGTAACAATGACTTAATAAACCATTCAGCTAGCAGTTGATCAGGATCATATGTTTTCACCATTCTACTACGACGTCACCATTCATGAATATGATCGGATATGTGAGTGGCCGTCATTTGCTTGAAATTGGTAAGAAGCTTTGTTCCTGTTTCATACCTTATTGGTAATTGAAAATGGGTTAAAAAGGTTGTGGCAAGGGCGCTGAAGTTATCGAATGAAGCTCTAGGAAATTTGATGTACCATTTTGCTGCCAGACCAGTTAACATTCGCTGAAAAAGGTGAAGCCGAATTGAATCATCATTGAGAGTGTTGGACAAACACCACAGATGAAAGGTCATCACATGATTCGACGTGTCTTCACCCGG
The DNA here is from genome assembly GCA_031772625.1 of Pinus tabuliformis. Lineage (NCBI taxonomy): Eukaryota > Viridiplantae > Streptophyta > Pinopsida > Pinales > Pinaceae > Pinus > Pinus tabuliformis. The sequence goes on along the minus strand of CM062805.1, from coordinate 94,026,165 downwards.
ATTTCCATTAAATTTAGGAATATCTAACGGAAGTTTATGAGGAATCGCCAGCCACCAAGGGGCATAAGCGATTGGATTGTTCGTTAGCCGATTTAGATATGGTAACTCTAGAGTCGCCACGAAGGGTAACTATTGATTCAGGTTCGGCGAAGCGTACCCAAGATAAGATGGGATTGTCAGAGCAGTGGGTCTTTACATACCAGCATAATGCATTTGATGCTGATAACTTTGATAAGGTGGTTGGGCATAACCAATTTGAGATGATTGGTGATAACCGTTTTGAATATACGGCTACCCATTACCTGCAAAGTTTTTCTGCTCAGGTCCTTGGTAAGCTTGTCGGAGTTGCGGTTGTTGATGTTGCACCAGCCATGGTTGTGAAACCATTTTCTGTTGGACAATACTGAAGTTATCGAATGAAGCTCTAAGCAACTCGATATACCACTTTGGTGCTGGACCAGTTAACATTCCCTGAAAAAGGTGAAGCCGAATCGAATCATAATTTATAGTGTTGGACGAACACCACAGATGAAAGGTCATCACATGATTCGACGGGTCTTCACCCGGATTTCCATTAAATTTAGGAATATCTGATGAAAGTTTATGAGGAATCGTCGGCCACCAAGAGGCATAAGTGATTGGATCGTTCGTTAGCTGATTTAGATCTGGTAACTCTAGAGTTGCCATGAAGGGCAACTGTTTATTCAGGTTCGGCGAAGCGTACCCAGCATAAGATGGGATTGCCTGAGCTATGGGTCTTTGCATACCAGCATAATGCATTTGATGTTGATAACTTTGATAAGGTGGTTGGGCATAACCAACTTGAGACCATTGGTTATAACCATTTTGAATATACGGCTGCCCATTACTTGTAAAGTTTTGCTGCTCAGGTCCTTGGTAAGCTTGTTGGAATTGCGGTTGTTGATATTGCACTAGCCATGGTTGTGAAACCATTTGCTATTGCCCAATACTAGACATTTGACCAAGATGAGGGGTAATAGTACCCGTTTGAGCCTGATTTGCTCTAGTTAAGGAGCCACTAACTAGCAATTGCGGTTGTGTTGCAGAGACAAGAGACTGTTGTACAATGACCTGAGAAACTTGAGGTTGGCATATAACATGCAACAATTGTACTTGCGACACCGTCACAATAGCTGGTGTAGTGGGGATGTTCAACATAGGGAGACTCAATTGTATTGAGTATATAACTCTTGGTTATTGAGGCAATATTGGCACCCAACCGCTGGATGTGATTCCAATTTGACTTGAATTCGGTTGTGAACTCTCATATGGCGGCAATCCAGTGCTCAAGGAATGATTGGCCTTTGGAGACTAGATTTCCCAAATTGATTTTGTGAAGGATCAATTTGTTGAGATTCAACATAAGAGATTCTAGATACTATTCTAGATGAACAAACGGGAACAGACCATACTGTCGAAATAGTCCCTGGGTGGACTCCTTCTAGCGTTTGAGAGCTAGTTGGGACAGATGGTATACCAGCGAACATCGTCGGAGTGGTGGCAGGAGGTTCTTCTACCACTGTATCAGATGAGACAATCCTAGATGTCGATGGTTTTCCAGACATATCGAGTCTATCCAAAAGACTTCCCAGCGCTTCTACAGGAAATCGCGATGAAGGGGTATTGACGTCTGAAGTAGAAGGATATAGGTGGATCTCAGTCCCAAAATGCGATGGAGTACTGGATGGAAGATCCTCCGTAATCTCTTCTATAGTAATCAATCCAGGTGGAGGAGGCAGACCGTCAGGTCCGTAAAATATTTCTGGTGCCGAAGAAGGTATAGATTCTGCAGTGACAGATGTTGAAGGGGTAACACCCTCCGAATCAACCCTGGATAGAGTTGGTTCAGGAATAGAAGTGTTTACTATTACACTAGGATCAGTTCTAATGTCCTCTTGTAACTGCGGAACTTCTTCTGTAGAGGCAAGGATACCAGAAATGGTTGGAGTAACTAGAGTCTCAGAGGATGTTGAAACACAAGTTTCAAACAAACCAGAAGACTTTGACCCAGTTAAACTAGTTTGCTTGATCCGGAATGGTTTGGTTTCCAGAGTCAAAGAAGGTTGACTCGTCAGTCTCCGCGAATGACGGGGTTTTGATTAACTTTCTTCCACGATTGCGGATTTATTTGATCAACTCAAAATAAGAGGGGAAAATGTTATTCCGTATTAAATGAATTTTAGACACTTTGACACAACTTTCTTTTTCACTTTTTAAGAGTCGAGAAAAAGCTAAAGATGACTCTAATAGCCTTCGATTTTTGATGAGCCTGAAGTGACAAGTGCTCAGATGGACCTTTTCCTTTAAGGAGTATGAAAAGGAATGAAAGAGACTGCTCTAGAAACCTAGACAAAGAGATTACCAAACCAATCACAAAACTGCAGAATAATTTTTACGATATGGCAGTCAATCTTCCCGAATGTTGTGTTTAGTGCATTGCGATCGATAGGGTGGTAGACACGGCTTCCTAAGGATAAAGGATATAGCCTATTGTGGTCTCCCAATATATACTCAACGGTACGTGGGAGCACAAGTTTGTACTGGCACTTATCGTCTCAAAGAGGAGGAATCACCCAACCTATGATGAAAGAGACAGTTACTAGGATTTACAACGCCAAAATACGTCTCTAGCCTAGACTTCTAGATGTTGTGCGTTAGGTTCCAAAGCATTTTTATGTTCATTAAATTTATTTTACAGTTGATCTTTCTTAAGAAATTTTCCTTTCAAGTTCACCGCGTGATGTAGATATACAATTCCTAAAATGCAATCTAAGATGATAAACAGTCGTTTAATCTTCTTTTTGCAATGAAAATCCTAGCTACTAAGGAAAGAGAAATGAAATCCTTTCAACATAGAGCAGAGAGCACACACTAGATGCACTGTCCTAAATAAAAATCAACAAGAAGTCTAAATGCAAATGCACGTGCATGTATTTGTTTCCACTTTCTTAATGTGTGAATGACAAAAGGAATGCTAAATACAAATCTGAATTATTTCTTCTTTCAAAGTGACAGTACTAACGATTTTATTTTCAAAAAACGAAAAGGAGACAAGACGACACTTTTACGATTTTGAATTGAAAACTACTTTCGACACTTGAAATACTACTAATTCAGATAAAATACAAGAGTAACAGTACAATCAATTGTCAAGAACAATAGGATTCTTTTCTTCGACTGAAAACGACACTTGCGACACTTCCAAATCAAAAGACGACAGTTCGATTAAGCTACTTCTTTGTAAAAGAGAACTATAAATGGCGCACAATACATAAAAACATTCACAATTCTTCGTACAATAGAGGTTGGATGATGCAAAGAAGGGGGTTTCAATAGTGGTCTATTGATCACAGACAAAAAAACTCCTAAATAAAACTGAAGAGAGTGAAGAAAAAACCAAAATTTGGAGGCAGATCTAGTCTTGTCTGATCATCGCACCTGTAACACAGGGAAATAGGGATGCATCCCACCTACTGCACACGGGAGGTGCGATACATCCATATTTCCAAAAGGAGAGGGTGAGATGGTCAAGTAATGAGACTTTAACTTGGTTTTTGGTCACAATTTGCAGTTTAGTCCAGGGATTTAGGCCGAGCAAATGATATTCAATAACTACAAAGTATAGGGCTGATCTAATGAGGTTACTCAAGCTACCTTGATGAGCCCCCAAATTGGGTAACCTATTGGGCTCATTTTGCCTAATTGTCCTTTCTCAATCCTCCATTTTTAATAGATTATGCATGTTTTTCTGGTATGTTTATTTTATTCGAACGAAGAAGGGTGGTCACTCTACCTAGGAGGCTAATACGTGGTTATTTCAGGATTTTTGGACAAATTTTGGAGCAAAACCAAGCAATCATGGGTCAGCTGACAGCCAAGCTTGAGGGGAGGATTCGTAGGGAGGTTTTCTCTTGCATTAAATGGCCTTCCTTGAAATCTCCACCCTCAACTCCGAGTTCCACAGGCCACCAAAACGAGTTTTAAAGGCAGCCAAGCAGTTTTGGGAAGAGTGATTGTTTACTAGCAGTTGGGACAACCGAGTCCCTTGAATCTAGGAGGACTGCTAGCCCCCTCGTATTATACAAATAGGAAGGCCTCAGCCTTCGTAGTTTACTTTTGGAACTGTTGGTATTTTTGCACTATAGTGTTGTCATTTTGCTCAACCTGTTTTCTTGTAGCTACTATTGTACAAATTTCATATGATGATTATTTTTGAATAATGAGAAGCAGCTTTACTTGGCATCAGATCTAAGTTCTTTATAGGAGCCTGTAGCTCTTGGGGTTGGGCCCAACCCAAGTGCTAAGGCCTCCTTTATATATTGTTAGTTGTTCTTTATGCATTTGCAAAAACATTTCTGTTAGGTAGATTAAAGTTTGTTGATTAACTAGGTCACTGTTAATGGTTAGAAAGACTTTTGATGCTCAGATTTAGTTGATAGGTTGTTAATGGGAAAAAGCTTCAAGAAAAGGGCCATCAAACATCTCTAGTTTCACCTCTCCTTCAGTAGGATCAAGAGCTTGGATCAGGATAACTTTGCTGCCCACAAAAACACTGATTTTTCTTTGCCATGCAATCACTAGTGTTTGATTTTCATGTGTAGAAGTTGGTTACAAGTTCAAAATTTTGCTTGCTTAGTTGCATGAGTTAAAATACATGGTTTCATTGCAGGTCACACTTCTATTCATTCTCTTTACTAGTAGCTAGCAGATTAGGTCAACGTAATTTGGTTTTTTGAATTTACAAGTCTTCGTTGGATCAGTTGGAAAAACGCCTTGCAGAGCGCCTGTACCACTCCTTCATCTGCTTATTCTCCATCAGCACCATCCACTCCACCCTCCACTCAGAATCCTTCCCTCACATTGCCATTTTCTCCCCTAACCCTAGTTTTGTGTGTAACATTGCTTCAGTCTTCTTTGAACCAAATCCAGCCATCTAGACCTGTCCACAACTCCATCCACCAAGTCTTGGACCATCTCCACCCCTCACCCTACCTCCACACCCACTCCTTCACCTTTTCCTCTCCATCCATCCACCAAAATCTCACTTTTGAACATCCTGTAGAAAATCACAGACATCCTGTAGAACCCCTGAAGACTTCCTGTAGAGGCTCACGAATGAGGTTTCTTGATAGCCAAACTCGGTGAAACTCTATGGAAGGGTGTTAGGGACCCCTTAGGCCCTCTCTAAACCTTCTTGACCTCCTCCAAGCATTTCTTCTCGCCCATCCACCTCTGCACAGCCCAAAAACAGTCAAAACATATGCATAATAACTCTGGCAACTTATTCAAAAATACAAAAAGAAGTTTTTTTCAGATGTTACTATAGAAGTAGCTTAGATGCATGTATTTACCTTTCTAGAAATCAATGGCATCTCCTTCAGTAGCTTACATCCTCTTTCTTGCATCAGTAGGGTTAGCTGGTAGAATTAGGGTTTGCTAGGGTTTACGTTTCCTCTTAGCTTTCCAGTTTCTTTCTGCAAATAGATCAGCCTTCTTTAAGTTAGCTTTCATCCATCAGTTAAAAAGCTTCTTCTCAGAGCTCATAAAAGTTGGCTTAAGCCCCTAGCGGACTTGTGCCAGCTGACCAAGTGACAGCTGCGGCAAGAGCTAGTACTTGTGCATACAACACCGTCACTTCCAAGTTTGTTACGAACTACCGGGTTGATAAAAGTAAAGAAGGGAGTCCCAGGAGTTGTAGCATTATTGCTACAATACTGGAGCTCACCATACCTCTAGGGCACTTAGGATGTTTTCAAGTCAATTGTTCAGTTCATAAACAAACCCAGAGATTGATTGAAGCAGCGTTGATCTACTTTGCACTTGCATAGCAAATGTAGTTCAAAGGCTAGTTGGCTTAACTTCAGTCTCCGTCTATGGTTTATGAATCAAACAAATAGAAACAAGCAATCAAACTAATTGCTCCCTAGTGGAGTCACCGTTTTGTTATCAGGAAATCTAGTGTCTATTCAGAGCTGCTAGTCCCACTAAGACGGGTAGCTATCTTAGAAACAAATAGATTAAAGTCACTTGCTTTTCCTTTACGAGAGAGAGATGAGAAAGAAGCAGAGAGTACCAACCTCAGTCTTCTGCTTGGCTCCTTGCTTGTTTCCTTTCCCCTTTGACAGAATCTCGCCACTGCTTCCTTACTTGTCCAGCTTCAAAGAGCACTTGTAGATTCACAGCAGCATAATACCATCAAAGCATAGAGATCTTTCACTGTAAACAATATAGGATCAGATATATATTGACCATACAAATGCATATAACAAACACAGTATTCAGAGATACACAAGAATATGGAGGAAAACTCAAATAGCTTTATTAGTAAAAAGTCATAGAAGAGAGGATTACAACCACTTGGTCTGACCCAGCACCATCCTCCCAGCTTGAAAGCCCTCTTCACATCACACAAAGCAAGATCACCCAACAATGTCTTCAAAGAGAAACCAGCAACACCTCTTTGCAAATTACCAAATTCCAACCTTTGGATCTCTTGGATGAGGGATCCATTTATAGATATTTGCAGCGGGGTGAGTCAGCTTCTGGGACTTTGATCAGTGTCATCTCTCTGATAGTTCTTGGTTCGACTTGGAGATTTTATATCTCTTACTCATCCCTGGGTGAACTCGAAGAGGCAAGTGTTAAATGAGCAGTTTCTAAAAGATTCTCTGGGTTTCAACCTAGCAAACTGCTTGTGCCATTTGTCTTCTCTTGCTCATCGCACCCTATAGAAGGTCTTTCCAGTATGCGTCGCACTTTTTGCATGTGGTAGGTGAGATGCATCGCACCTTTAGCACTGGGCAGTCTATATGGTCCTGCTTTGACCAGTTCTAAGTAGCTTTTCATGGAGAACTTCTGGGAGATGATGTAATTAGCTGACCTTGCTCCTTTAGGGTATGAAACAACACTTTTAGGGACTTATAAGCCCTTGTTTTATGGACATATGTGATTGGGGTTGTAGTGCCCAAATATGTCTATAATAGTCCTACATGTGCCTCAGGTCTTAATGGCATCGGCCCTTCTCCTGCCATGTAATTCACAAACACTAGACAGTGGTACTTGTCATGCCCCTGGCCTTTGAATTTTATGCACCATACCTCCTCGCGTGCCTTCGGCCGAGGTGTCCTATCCTTTTTCAAACTCTGCATTTCCAGACACAAATTTTGCAGTTGCGCGTGGATTTGTTGGACTCCCAAACTAGGGTCTTGTATAGGGGTCTCATGCAATCTCATTGCCATCTCCAAAGCTTTAGCCTGGGTGGAAAACTTTTGTTGTGACAGTGATGCTACAAACCATGTGTGGTGCTTTCCATATGTCAATGTCATGTTGGCTTCACGAATCATGCAGTTCAGTCTTTGGTCCATATCCTAGGGGGTCTCGCCCGAGAGCATCGCGAACTTCTTAAACCCGATGATTGATTGTGTTTCTGACTTTGGCCTACTAAATTCCCTGTTTAGCGCGGTCTAGATTTCTATTATTCCTGTGTTTGGATGGTCATTAGAATGCTTAATGTACCATGTTAATGCACGATCCTGCAACGTGCTCAGCAATTTTGCCTTCTTGATATTGTCATCCACGACATCTTATGCTTCCCATATTGCTCTTACCACAAACCAGAATTGGTCTAGATCTTCATTCCATACTCCTTTGAATATCGGTAGTTTGATCGCACTCGCCATACTGGACTGTGGTGGTGGTAGAGATGGGGTGGGTGGAGATGGGGGTGAGGAGGGTGAGATGGGTGGCAGTGTAGGTGGAGGTGGTAAGTGCAGAATTCGCTGCCTTATCAGACTGACCATGCTTCTCGGAGAAACTTTCGTGAGCTCTTCCTCACTTTCCCGCGAGGGGGAAATTAAGGGACTGGTTTCCAATTCTTCACTACTTCCACTTCTGTAGATCTTCCCACTTCACGTAGTCCCAAACATTAATTTATTTGCATAACCCACTTTTCACACAATAGCATCTTAATCCAAGTGTTCAAAGATTTGATATACTTACCTCGCGGTCCCTTGAGGAAACGTTGCTCTGCCTCACTGTAGCTGACGGTCGTATCTACCGCGAACTCAGTGATAAATCCTCCTATAATTCAGTCAAGCCAATGGTCCACAGCTCATGCGATCTTATCTCCTGATGCTTCTAGTCTGCACACTAATTCTGGATTCCACATGATTGGTTTGTCGAGCCTACACCTTCCCTGACTGTCTACTAGCTTCGTGATCCACTCATATAGCTCAAAAGGAAAGGATGCAAAGAAAATTTCGTGGATTTTCGTATACAACTAGCACTCCAACCATTGTTCCTTAGATACTTGTGCATTTCTATTTTCCTATGCCACGAACTCGTGAATCTTCTTATCCACCCACCCTTCAATTTCTTTCCTTGTTGGATTCCAGTGGCACGACATCAGACATCCCTTATGCAGATCCTGAACCTGGCAACGAAACCATTTGTTGGCTTGTAAGGGCCTGACCCAAGTTCGGAGGTGATTTAGCCAAGAAAATCCCAGTACTACTGGCCCTTTGCACAACAGTCCGCAGAGCGTGGACTAAGGTCTCACTCGAGGTAGTATGGCAGGGTGCTAGATCCAGGTTTCCACACCCTGGGGATGTCTGATGAGCTTCTGGAGGTCTGCGGTTTGACCTTGCACGCACGTCGCTACGCGCACCTTGTTATAGACATTTTTGTGCCCTACAACCCCAAGCATGAAATGTCCATAAACCAAGGGCTCCTAAGTCCCTAAAAGTGTTGTTCTAACCCCTAAAGGAACAAGGTCAACAAATTACAGCTTCTCCCAGAAGTTCTCCATGAGAAACTGCTCAGAATTGGTCAAAATAGGATCATTACAGCTGCTCCACTGGCTAAGTGCGTTGCATCTCACCTAAATACACTATGAGGGTGCATTCCATTTCAAAAGTCCCTTCTGTGGGCTGCGATGGGCGAGAAATGACAAATGGCAGTGTCATTCCGCGAGGTGGAGAGGCAATGGAAGCTTCCAGAATCTTCTCCTGTGACACTTGCCTCACTGAATTCGACCAAGGATGAGTAAGAGGCCCTCAGTCTCCAAGTGGAAGCAAGAAATGTCAGAGAGAAGACACTAATCAAATCACAAGCTGACTCATCCCCCTTACAGATATCTATATATGGATCCCTCATCCCAGAGATCCAGAGGCTGAAATTTTGCATATTGTAAGGAATTGATGTTGGTTTCTAGAGACAAACATCAGATTGTTGGGTGATCTAAGCTTTGTTTGAGGTGAAGAGGGGATTCTTTGCTGGGAGGTTGATGCTGGGTCGGAACAACTGGTTGTAACTCCTCCTGGCTCTTTTCTTGTTTATCAATAAAAGCTATTTGAGTTTTCCTCCATGCTTTTGTATCATTGATGCTTGTTACATTTGTATGGTCAATTTACATCTGATCCTAGATTGTTTATGATTATAGATCCATGTCATTGTATAGTACTATGCTTCTGTGATCTTACAGGTACTTTGTGAAGCTGGGCGTGCAAGGGAGCAGATAGCTGAGGACTATCAAAGAAGAGAGGGACGAATCAAGGGATTAGCGCAAGACAGAGGTTGGTCTTTCTGTTCCTCTCTATCTATAATTCATAAAGGAAAAACATAAGTAGCTTTTCTCTGTTTGTTTCTAAGGCAGTTGTCACACCTTAGTGGGATAGAGCAGTTCTATATAGACACTTTTCCCTGTAACAAAATGGCGACTCCGCTGGGGAGATAATTAGTTTGTTTGTTTATCATTCTTTGTTGTCTATTTCATAAACTTACAAGTAGCATTCAAACTGAATTTGCCATAACAAATGCAAAGTAGACAACTGCTACTTCAATCCATCTACTGGATCTGTTTATGATTTAAACAACTGATTCACAAACTATCTGATTGGCCTTGTGATAGCTCTTAGATCCTCCTTAGATCTACCCCTGATTGTTGCATTACTGATTGCTTTTTACTCGGCCAAAAACTAAGAACTGAACTGCAAACTGTGACCGGGAACCCGAACAGAGTCTCTTTTCTGGCCCAGCGTAGGTACTGTTCAGAGATTCTGAATTTCAGCGCACTTCCCGAGTGGACAACCTGCGTTGCATTTCAGATTCTCTGTGTTACAGGTGCGCTGATCAGACTAGCTTTGTGCAGTTGTGGTTTCTGTGGATCATTCTTTCCAGTTCTATTCCTGAATTTTGCTGCCTGTGATCAGTATATGTCTATTTGAAACCCCTTTTCCTTACTGTTATTCTGCCTCCTTTGTACAAAAGAAATGTAGATGTTTTTGTGTGTTTGTTGAGTCATTTACAGTTCTCCTTTGCAAGAGTAGCATAGTCGTACTGTCGTCCTTTGATTTGAATCTGTCGCAAGTGTCAATTTCGATCGTAGGAAAGAGTTTGATTACTTTTGATGGTCGATTATCCTGTTACTATTGCTTTTGGTCTGAATTTGTAATTTTCTAGTGTCAAAAACAAGTATTCATTTCAAAATCGTAAGGTGTCATAATCGTCTCCATTTTTTATTTCGAAAAGAACTTGTTTATGTTTGTCGCTTGAAAAGAAATTCAGATTTGTGCATCAACTTTCTTTTTAGCATCCATATACTAAGAAAGTCGAAAACAAATACATGCATGTGCATTTGCATATAGACAGTCTGATTGGCTTGATTTAGGAAAGTGCATTTAGACTCTAGAGTGTGCTCTTTGCTCTTTGTGAAAAGATTCTGTCTTTCTTTTCCCTAGTAGCTAGGATTTTCATTGCATAAAGAAGATAAAAAGTTTGTTTATCATCTTAGATTGCAATTTAGGAATTACATCTACATCTCGTGGTGAACCTGAAAGGCAAACTTCATAAACAAGATCAACTTAAAATAAATTCAATGAATCTAACAACGCTTTGGAACTTAACACACAACATTTAGAAGTCTAGGCTAGAGACGTATTCCGACGTCGTAAAACCTGGTAACTGTTGTTCTCACTGATGGTTGGGTGATTCCTCCACTTTGAGACGACAAGTGCCAGTACGGACTTGTGCTCCCACGTACTGTCGAGTATATTTTGGGAGACCCCAATAGGCTTAATCCTTTATCCATAGGAAGCCGTGTCTGCTGCCCTATCGATCGCAATGCACTGAACACAACATTCGGGAAGATTGACTGCCGTACCGTAAAAAGTATTCTGCAGTTTTGCGATTGGTTTGGTACTCCCTCTACCTAGACTTCCGGAGTAGTCCCTTTTGTTCCTTTTCAGACTCCTTAACGGAAAAGGTCCATCTGAGCACTTGTCACTTCAGGCTAATTAAAAATCGAAGGCGACTAGAGTCATCTTTTGTTTTTTCTCGACTCTTAAAAACTGAAAAAACAAGTTGTGTCAAAGCGTCTAAAATTTATTTTAAACGGAATATTCATTACCCCTTTCCTACGTTGATCTTGGGTTGAGAAAATGGAATCCACCAACCAAGGAATTCCCCTTGGAGGAAATCCTAGTCCCTTCTCCTCTTGGGGAGATGTTGGTGCACCCCATATGGCCACATTGTCGCTTCCAGGACTCACAATTGGTTTGCCTGTATGGCTCTTCTCAACCTCTGTCGTTCAGAACACCACAATTCCTGAACAATCGAATAAGCAATTAGACGAGTCTAGAGTTACCCACCAACCTTCTACTTCCTCTAATTCTTCCTCTCCTCCTTCCTCTTCGCTTGATGGGGTTGGTAAAGCTAAAAGTCAAGTACCTAAGGAGAAGAAGGAAAAGAAGAAAAAAGAGAAGAAGAAGAAGGAGCTAAAAGCGAATGGGGGCAAACGAGTGTCGTCTAGCGAAAATCCACACACTGCACCGACCAGGCCTAAATCGCCATGTGTCATTTGCAAAGGAGACCACTATCACAGAGATTGTCCTTGCATCCCTCGGATCTTAAGGGACTGGTCTCCTCGTATGCACAACCCGGTGTCATCAACCTCTGATGATCATGTTGAAAACACACCGTCAACTAGTGAAAGTGAAGCCCAAGGACAAAAAAAAAAATATAGATTTCCCTGTAAACTGCGCGAAGGCGATCATGCCGTCCACTGTTGTCCCTTCTTAGACGAAGCTAAAAGAGTTTTGGACGATCATCCAATTTCACCGTTACGACTTCCTCCTGGATATAAAAAACTCTTGCCGAGTCCATCACTAGTTGAAAATCCGGCTAACCCGCTCAGGTGGTCAGCCGAAGCATCTATCATTGAAGATAAACCATATGAATCCATACCAGACGAAAGTCAAAAGGTCGAGGCGGCAGTTGACCCGGTCTTGCCTTCAGAGGTTCCATCTTCAGATGATACAGTCACTGAAGAGAACAAGGATGACACCGTCCAAATTCTTTTCATAAGCACAGACTCCAACGAGCGTGGGGGAAATTTACCCGTTCCTTTACCGCAAGAAGGAAGTTCGTCAGAGTCGTACCCGGCCGTCTATTCGGTCCCACCTCCAAGCAACCTAGTTGTCTCCTTCGACTGGAATCAACTAGGCAGACCTCGTTTACCGGCTAGTATACCATTCTGAATCATTGTTCAAATATATAGAATGGTTATGGCTGGTACCATCATAGATGAAGGGGCTTCTGTGAGTATCCTTTCCTCAACTGCTTGGAAAGCGCTTGGTTCGCCATCGCTTTCGCCTGAGATGAGAAATCTAACAGGCTTTGATAAAGGAACCAGTCGACCGTTAGGGATCCTTCCTGAAGTGCCCATAACATTGAGAGGGAAAACCGTTCACATGAACGTAATGGTAGTTCAAGGACCCCTGGATTACAATCTACTCCTTGGACGAGACTATATTTATTGCATGAGAGCCATTGTCTCCTCACTCTTTAGAGTAATGTGTTTTCCGCACGAAGGAAGAGTGGTCAAACTCGTGGACCAGCTTTCATTTCCTGGATCATACAGAGAAAATAGTCATATACCATCCCTGAATGGTCTTTTCACGCAAGAAATGTCTCAATCTCCAGTCCGTCCTCCCAATGAGCGCGAGTGATTCGGGGGGACATGACTGAAACCCAGGGGGCATGCACCCTGGTCTGCTTCGGCAGGAAAACTTCGGGTATAGGGTAGGTTTCCGCGAGAGAATATGACCTCTGTACTCCCATCCGTGATTGGAAGGGGGAGTTGGACTGGAACAAGATTCTCTTGTCAAAGTTATGTGAGTTGGCGGGCATCACCGCTCACCTTTGTTTATTTCGGTAGACATCGCCGAAGAAGTGTTTTGTTTGCGCTGTGAATAGAACAATCTTTGGGTAACCTGTAAGAGGTAGGCCTCTCTCGCTAAAACAAATGTTTTAACGGAAAGAAGTAGAGGTAACCTTGAAACTCTATTTTATACCTGGGGGCATGCAAACCTTTTGGAGTGCAAGCAAAGAGCGGTCATTTATCTGTTTTTTGGATTGGTCGTTTCCTAACTTGCATAAAGAAAGGATGTGGGGCAAAACTCTAAAAGTTGCCGTTTCATATGAGACATTCTTATCACACGACTGGATTAATCGAGCAGTGTTACCGCAAGGTTCAAGCTCGTTAAAAAATAAACCCACATCGAGCAGTTTTAGCACATAGTTCAAGCTCGTTTAAAAATAAACATAAGACATGAGCAAATGTTTCCCCCCGCGTTTAAGCTCGTTAAAAAATGAACTATTCCCCGGTAAATAACCATCGTGAATGTAGTACTTCAGCCGTTAAATACTTGGTCGTGTTTGCACCGTCACCTCCACTTTTTCATTGGCCGATCATTCACCTCGACTTGATTGTTTACCCTTTTGAGGAACAGCTGCGAAAAGTGATTTCACTAGCCATCCTTGTGACACTGCCGTGATTGGAAAATTCCAAACCTTACTTGGAATCAGCTGCTACCCGTTTTATCACTCGTTCCTCAAAAGACGAGTCTCCTTTAAGCTCTTTTCAACTGACTCGTAAAATATGAAAATATTGCCAAGCCATTGGCCTCTCCAGCTCGTTAAAGCGACAGGAAGTGCTATCCCTCCTCTAGATTTTAATCTTTTTGGACCTGAGGGATTATTACACAAAAAGATCGAGCGCTTGTTTTGTTCGGCTCGTTAAAAGTATCGAAAATTCATCCCTTCTGTATTGTTTTATACTTTTTCGGACTTAAGGGATTAGATGACGAAAAAGGAATTTTGGAGTTACCTTTACGTTCCTTTTCAGACTCTCTAAAATTGAAAAGGACCAAGTTATCTTTGTCGTTAAACTCGTTAAAAATATTAATAGCAATAAACTTGTCTATAGACGAGAACGAGTTTCACTATCGCTAGGCTCGTTAAAACATAGCGATGGGTTTTCCCGAAGGGAAAATTATAGAACAAGCATATGTTATCCTCCTCAAGCTTGAAAAAAATAAAGAGGTACTGGTCAGCAATAACTGGGGAAAAATTGGGAAGAAAACTCAAAGAAACTTTGTTGGTAGCAAGTCGCTCTTGAACATGACACTTCCGCACCGTGTCCGAGTCGGGTTGGGTTGTTTCATTCACCGGTCACATCACCATGGTCACGCCATACCATCCAAATTTGGGGTTAATGCTACCAATCCATCACATCAGTGTCGCCGATATGTTCAATAGAAGTCATTCAGAGAATTCACTTGTGTCTCACCCACTACCATACATTATACTCCATTCTTTCATGACCGCCACCCTGAACCTTATATCACCAGATCGTTTTCACCTCCATTAAAATCATTTGCTCTGTTCCGTGTCATTGATGTGGGATTCATTAAGGCCCTCCTGTGACGGATCACTTCTTGTCGACATCAGCTCATTATCCAAGAAGTTGATCTAGGAACACCCCATTCAGTACTTTGAAGCTTGCATGCCTCAATGGCAAGTTTCTCACTTCTGGCGACAGGTTTACATCAATGGCCTTCGACCGAAAGATTTTGCGTGGTGTTCAACGCCAAGTCCTTTATTCACACCACGTGAATTGTACTGCAGTACCTTGAGGGTCATTATCATTATCGGTGATTCCTCTCGCGCTTGTTAACAGTTTACATCATTGACTAGTAATCAAGCGATGTCTTTCCATGTTCGACTTCAGAACATTTCTCACATGGATCGACTTGTACTTCGAGTGAAGATCGGACGAGATTGAAGACCCCGGATCTAGTTTCATCCATCCGGGCTGCGATATATATTCAGGGAAATAAAAACATTAAATGTACATCATTGCCGCACAGATAATCATCCACTCAAAAGGATGATGGCTCTATCAGAATCATCAGTCTACACTCAGATGATTGTCTGTCCTATGTACATGAAAATGAATTTATAAAGTTGAGCATGGGAATGCCCGCCTCAGCTAGATCATGAAAATATTATGAAGATAATGTATTGTATTGTATCTTATTACAGGTCTCCTCCCAGCATTGAAAGAACTTCAGATCCTCATAATAAAGCATTTCACCCGACACCAAAAGGTTAACGGCCTCATACGTTAGGGGGGCAACTGTTATAGAAATTTTTGTGCCCTACAACCCCAAGCATGAAATGTCCATAAAGCAAGGGCTCCTAAGTCCCTAAAAGTGTTGTTCTAACCCCTAAAGGAACAAGGTCAACAGATTACAGCTTCTCCCAGAAGTTCTCCATGAGAAACTGCTCAGAATTGGTCAAAACAGGATCATTGCAGCTGCTCCACTGGCTAAGTGCGTTGCATCTCACCTAAATACACTGTGAGGGTGCGTTGCATTTCAAAAGTCCCTTTTGTGGGGTGCGATGGGCAAGAAATGACAAATGGCAGTGTCATTCCGCGAGGTGGAGAGGCAATGGAAGCTTCCAAAATCTTCTCCTGTGACACTTGCCTCACTGAATTCGACCAAGGATGAGTAAGAGGCCCTCAGTCTCCAAGTGGAAGCAAGAACTGTCAGAGAGAAGACACTAATCAAATCACAAGCTGACTCATCCCCCTTACAGATATCTATATATGGATCCCTCATCCCAGAGATCCAGAGGCTGGAATTTTGCATATTGTAAGGAATTGCTGTTGGTTTCTAGAGACAAACATTAGATTGTTGGGTGATCTAAGCTTTGTTTGAGGTGAAGAGGGGCTTCTTTTCTAGGAGGTTGATGCTGGGTCGAAACAACTGGTTGTAACTCCTCCTGGCTCTTTTCTTGTTTATCAATAAAAGCTATTTGAGTTTTCCTCCATGCTTTTGTATCATTGATGCTTGTTACATTTGTATGGTCAATTTACATCTGATCCTAGATTGTTTATGATTATAGATCCATGTCTTTGTATAGTGCTATGCTTCTGTGATCTTACAGGTACTTTGTGAAGCTTGGCGTGTAAGGGAGCAAGTAGCTGAGGACTATCAAAGAAGAGAGGGATCGAATCAAGGGATTAGCGCAAGACAGAGGTTGGTCTTTCTGTTCCTCTCTATCTATAATTCATAAAGGAAAAACATAAGTAGCTTTTCTCTATTTGTTTCTAAGGCAGCTGTCACACCTTAGTGGGATAGAGCAGTTCTATATAGACACTTTTCCCTGTAACACACCTATTAGTCCCTCGCAACCTGTGATGCTGCCTTTGCATATCCCTACTCGGGGCGTGATCCGTATTATACCCAAGTTCCTTTCTATTTAACCTGTTATTACCTGATTACTTAACTTATATGTGTAAGGCTAGTGATAATTAATAGTATATCCAACAATCATATAAGTGCGGACGATAAACAAAACAGTATAAATGTAAAGAATGCAATACACAAGTAGATGAACTGAATTTGAAATCAACTTCTCTTTATCATTATTCGTTCAAGGTTACAGATTCGACACTACCCTACACACTCAGCTGCAGGGGTCTGCACATTCAACTGCGAACTCTACTAGGCCTCTGCGCACTCAGCTATAGAGCCTCTTCCTACTACTATGACCCAATACACTTAGACTCTTTCTTTATGCTCTATCTTCACTCCTTCGCTACTCAGTTATTGTTATCTTTACAACTTAGAGCCTCGCTCTATTTATACAATCCCATGGTCCATGGACCATGGGTAGGCCGACATGACATTACATTACCTTACAACACTTAGGGCGGACAACCCTATGACTTAACCTATACTTCACGCTTTGCGCTTGAAATTCGTGTATCTTTACAATACATTTGACCAAAACTTGGGCTTTGAGCCCCAAAACACTCTGTGGGGGGATTCCATGCCCGACAAGGCCATTATAGGATTTTTATCCATCTTTTCTAATGATGCTAAGCCCTCAATTGTGTTCAATTTCAGCCATTTCTTGCAAAGTCTATTCATCAGCAACTGGTCAAGTTTCCCACAGAGGAGGTATTCAAATATGCCTTTGTCTTAGTCTACATGTTCCTATATTTTCAAGGGGACAACATGAACCTGTCTTTGCAAAAGCTTGATGAGAAGGGAAACTAGAAGTCGATCATTTTCTGGACTACTCTATTTATGAAAGAGCAAAAAGAATATTCTTATAAACAATTTACTAAGATGTTTGTTCACCCAGCAATAGGCCTCCTAAGTAGCATAAAAGAACCAAGGATTAGTGAAGAAATCGAAAAGGTCTTGCATCTATTAGACAAGTGCAAATAGGAGACTGGTACTTATATGAAAAGTAAACAGAGATAAGGATTTTTGGATGTGAGCTCCCACCTTATAAGTTGCCAAAATCCCTCCCAATAAGGATTTTTACTTAGAATACATCAAGCAGACAATCAACATGGATGAAGTCCATTTTTTTGCTGCCAAGAAAAATTCTCAGTTTAAGATAAAAACATATGTTGGTCCATTCATTTGCAACAACAGGGAAGCAGGGGAAGAAGCTGACAAACTTCTGAAGGAAGTGCAGTTTAATCTCAGTTTTACCTGGTCTTATGATCCATTAGGGATCATTTCTAGATTAAGGGTAGAAACCAAGTCTACTCCTTACTTTCACACACCTAGGCCATAAATAGAAAAGTATAAGAATCAGCCAGAGTGGATAGAGAACACATTACAAGAGGCATAAGAACAGCAGGTCTCCTCATCAACAGTGCAGACTCCTACAATGCAAGAGAATAAATCTAAAAGGAGAAGAGAGGAAGAGTCCCCTTTAGGGACTAATATCTTCAGTGAGGGATTTAAAATCATGTACAGAAAGAAGGCTAAGCTTAGTTCCAGACTAAGCCTTATCAAAGATTCATAGCAACATATTCTTATCACCACTAATGAGCCTCTTGTATCTTCATTAGTGGGTGATCAGTCTACAAAGTCTCCTACCACCTCCACAACCTCACAAGAGAAGCAACAGATTATGCACACAGGTACATCTACTTCAAGCGAGCCAAAGAAGAGCATCATGGATATCTTCAAGAAAATAAAAGTCAGAAATGAAGCCTTGAAGATTAACAAGTCTTGGAAGCAGACTTCAGAAGTCCAAGGCAGGCGATTGTCAGCCTTTGACTTAGAGAAGGGAAAATGCAGATGGCATTCCTTCAGGCACAAGTTCCTCGACCCAAAGGAGTATCATACTATAGAAAGACATATTTTGAGTTTGATGTCAAGGATATACATCCCATTGACCAAATGGAGATACATAAACAAATTGGGGAAATGATCTTCTCTACTGTAACTAACACAACTATGACTTTGTCCAAATTATAGGTTACACTAGAAAATGTCCAGTCACATCTAAAGATGGAGAAAGTTTATGCTCTTGCCAAAGATACCAAGATTAAAACCTTGGAATATTTGGTAATCAAACTGGGTTATGATCCTACAAACATCAATGTTGCAGAGGAGCTTATCAAAAAGAAGAATTTGGATATAGCAGCACTAAGGAAACAGTTAAAATTGCTAGCTACTGAAGATCCTCTAGCTAAGGATATTGTAGAGACAGAGACTAAAAAGGTAGACATGATGAGACTCATCATGGAACAGAATACTCACCTTAAGCAAATGGAAACAAAGATGGACAAATTGATCAAGGAAAAGGAAAAAGCTTCTAAAAAGACTGCCCCTTTAGAAGCACTTCCTATCACAGTCATTCTAACTTCCATACCAAATACCACCAGTATAGGAGATGCTACAGACTAGTTGGCCAATGCAATTAAAAATATGTCCCTACAGACTGAAGAGATTAAGAAACTGCATGATCAAGTAAAACTGTTGGAGGATCATCAAAAGAAATATGACATTTTTCATGCAGCAAAGGTTCAGAGAGCTCAGAATCAAATAGAAGCATGGAAGAAGTTCGCAACTGAATCTTCCATTGGCTACACTCTTCGTAATGTCAAGGAAATCATATGGAACAACATCATTGAGGAGATGGATGAAATCTAGCCATGTATCCAGATCATTTTTTAGCAGAAGGAGTTGATGGAAAAGGCAAATCAAACAATTTCCAATATAAATGCTTAACTCGGAGAGATGCCTGCTACAGCCAACAACATTATAAAGTTTCTTAATTTTAAAAATAGGTATGAACTAGATGATATAGGAGTGGATGACATGACTGAAACCATTATGGAGGTGAAGAAATTTCTGACCAAAAAGAACTTAGTAGTGCAGTTGACAGAGAAGTGTCACACTCTTGAAGCTGCAGTTAACAATTTTTTCACAAGGATTGATGTATTGAACAAGAAGGGTATACCTTCATTTCTTGTGATCAATGATAAATTAATGACCAATGAGGACTACTTCAAGAAGTCATGACATTTCCAGGGACACAATCAATTCCTCCAACATCAAAGGTTCAATGACAGGTAGTGTGTTTTACGAAGCCATCAGCAACATATGTTTTATTCAGAATGAGATAAAACATATTTTTACTATAAAACCCACTTTTTCCAAGTATACTGAGGTGGATGAAATCCACATAAGGTAACCAAGATAGAAATCCCAGATGAGGAACGGTGGGAAAAGTTTTGTAAATTTCAGGATTAGAGTACATATTAGCTTTGCCAGCGTAGCACCAGAATAGTGGCAGCTCAGCAACAACTTTCCTTCAAAACATGGCCAGATGTTTAGATTCATTCTTTTTTATCGAATTGCTTCTATTTCTGTTAGTTTTAAGTAATAATAGAATGTCGTGTCACTCAGGCATTTATTGTAATATTTTTTATTTTTTTAAATACTTCATTCCGTCGAAGTATTCAGGGTGCACCCATGAACCAGTTAGCAAACAGATTTGTACTAAGATGGAGCATTTTTTATACAATAAAAGATTCTGGATTTACTTCATATGGATTATCTCTCAGTGAGTTCTTTTCATTTTGTTTTTCATTATGTATTCCTCAAATAATTTATTTCTTTTACATTCATCTGATTGAAAATTTAATTGAATCTCAGTTTCATTTTTAATCCTCTGTGAAGTTGTAATTTAATTAAGAGATTAGTTTACAGGACTATTTGTTATTGTGAATTCCTCTTTGAACTTAAACTGCACTAAATTTCTAAAATGAATTATTTAGATTTTGTTGATTAAGAAAACACAACTTTCTTAATTTCTTCTTATAAATGGTCAAATACTACGTTTGAATATTCAATCATTTATACTTCTTCATATTCTACTCGTCCATCCCACTTAAAATAAAAATAAACATATGTATTTAAAGAACAACCTTTTGTTTTATTAAGAATTTGTCTAAGTTTAAAGTACCTGTTTAAAATCAGTTCACTGGTCATCCAACCATTAAAATCAAACAAAATATTTTAGATGCTTTGGCATAACCCATTGACCTTAGGTTATCTCAAAGTACAACATCAGATTGGCATCGTTGATGGGGAGAGAAGAAATGAAAGTTAAATTTTCCCTGGGGCAATGATTTTCCCTTTCCTTTAAGGTGAATAAAGGATAATGGTATAGGTAAAAATCTTTCACCTGGCAATTCCACTGGTCCAAGCTGACTTCCTATAAGCATACAAGATCACATTCTGATTCTAACATTGTTAACCCTCTACCAAACCCAAAAAGACTCATTAGTGGAGCCTCTTCAAGGAGAAGACATAGAACACCTTCTTCATCTTCAGCTTTACATCCTGAAGACATTCCATCTGTAGATCCCTTTTCATTTATACCCACCCATCCTGATTGGACTGACCTACCTCCTAGGGCTTCTGATCTTATTTCCAGAGGAGTAGACCTTCCATCGTCCTTTTTGATACAGTCACTTGAAACATATCAAGTTCCATCCATTCCTATCAAATCACCTTCATCTGAGGAAGAATTGGTTTTACATTTACCTAAATTCAAACCTCAAGATTTCATTACTCCAACCCCTTATTCTATTCCATCATCCTCAACTAATTTTGAAGAGACATTTTATGTCTATTCGAATCCATTATTTGAAAATAAGGAAGAATTCCCACCAGGAGTTCAGAAATTGGATATCAAAACCCCTTTCAAACACTTAAAGACGTCTCCTCCTTCACCTCCACATATTAATACACCTATTGACTCATTTTCATCTCCTTCATCTTCATCATCTTCATCTTCCTCGTCAACATCCACTCAGACACCCCATACTCCTCCTGTTGTTATGGTTTTTCGAGCCATCATGCAAGCTAGGTATGCAGCTTTAGTTCTCCCTGCAAACTTGGGAAATTTTCCTGATGGTTATCTAAAACATATCCCAAGATTCAATGGAGAAACAGGTCCCTCAGCGGAGGATCATGTATCAACCTTCCTATATTTTGCTGAAAATATGAACATAGAAGAGGAACATGTTTATATGAGATTATTTG
The DNA here is from genome assembly GCA_031772625.1 of Pinus tabuliformis. NCBI lineage: Eukaryota > Viridiplantae > Streptophyta > Pinopsida > Pinales > Pinaceae > Pinus > Pinus tabuliformis. The sequence goes on along the minus strand of CM062805.1, from coordinate 94,004,431 downwards.
TGCAATCTCTAGAAGCAAATGTTAGGATCTGGTTTAGGCAGCTCAGAGTTGACTCTATCAGAACTTGGAATGAGCTAATAACAATCTTCAAAAATCAATGGGAGGTAAAGAAATATCATGTTTACTTCCTTACTGAATTTGAGCAATTAAAGAGAAACCCAGGAGAACGAATTTTTGAATTCATTAAAAGATTTAATAAACTCTATCATAAAATGTGTGTTGATTGTAAACCACCAGTAGTAGTTGTAAAGGTCAGATTCTCCAAATAATTTTGATGATGATTTTGCAATCATGCTAAGGGAAAGAGTTTCTAATACATTATAAGACATGTAGACAAACTCTATACAGGTAGAAGCTAATAGGTCAGCTTCTGGTAAACTTAAGACTAAAGCAGCGAAAGAAGAAATAAAACTAAAAGCTAAGATTGATGATTCATCCTCCTCTAAACCTAAACTTGAAGATCAAAAAATTGATGAAATTAAATCTTTACTTAGGAACCTTTCTAACAGAATTTCAAAAATTGAAACACAACCTAGAACTTCTCAACAAGATGTTGTTAGACCTCAAGCTCAAACGTAATTCAGAAGAGCTCCTCAAATGAAAAATTTTCAGAGACCAGGTTCTGATCAAAACATTCAACCTCCTTTGCTTATTGATGATCAACAGTCACAAGATAGAAACCATTTAATTACTGAAGATATCAATAACATTGATTATTCAGCAGTACAAATGGCCATAGTTCCTTCATCTTCATCTCAGTATTTTGAACTAGATGTAGGAGATACTCAAATTTCCAGATACCAAGCATTCTCTAAATTTTTAATTGCAAAATTGAATAAGAGGTATGATCTAAGACCTAGATTAGGTCCTGGTAGACCTCCAAAATCCACCACTATAATCGAACCTGCAATGAAAACCATTCAAACACAAACTCCAACCCCGCAGACTACAGAGTGATCCACTAAAACTCTCCCATCTGACAAGACTCTTTTGTCTACTTTTAATTTTGTAAAGGAATTAGAAAGGGTCAAGATTCCTATACCTTTAGCCAAACTTTCCAAAAATCCTGGTTACAAAAATCAAGTGTCCAAATGGATGCAATTTTCTAGTTTAGATGTTGAGGGAGATGTTATTAGTCTACAGGATGAAAAACCCTCGGTTGTATTTGGCTCTAGTTCTGATATGATCAATGAAATCGTTCCACCATTTTATGTAACATTAAAAGCTTATGATTTTATTTTCTACAACTGCATGATGGATTCTGGAGACCCATTCATATCATGACCTTTACACCTTTAACTCAAAGAAAGTTCCATGCCTAGGATTGATCAAAGACCTAGTTGTCACCTTAGCTCAAATACCTGTCAAAAGTATAGTTTTAGACATAGTTGTCATTGATATTCCTGCCAAGTTTGGCATGATTCTATCTAGATCATGTTGTGATAAACTTGGAGGATCACTTCAGATGGACATGCCTTTTTATACTGTTCCAGTCTATGGAGGTGAGCATTTAAGGTTATATAGGGAAGTCTGTTTCCTTCATACTATTTGTTGGTATGCTTAAGCAAAGAATGACCCTATCTATGCAATAGATCAGGATTTTGGTTGCTTTCATTTATCTTCAAAAAATACATCAAATGCTCAACTTGCCATTGAAAATAATGTTTCCAGGCCTAAAGTTGTAGAATCATATATCTGGAAACTTTATTTTGATGGCTCTAGCTCAAAGGAAGGAGTAGGAGCATGAATTGTTCTAATATCACAAAGTAAAGAAAAAATAACTCAATCATGTAAACTTGAATTTGAAGTCACTAATAATGTGGCTAAGTATGAGGCTTTTCTTCTTGGACTTGAGCTAGCTAGAAGTTTAAAGGTTCAAAACTTGAGTGTATTTTCTGGTTCCAAGCTTATAGTAAACCAGGTTAGAAATATGTGTCAAACTAAACACCCAAAGCTTAGGTCATATAGAAATTAAGCTTGGGACACAATTGAAATTTTTTTCCAAGGTTTTAACATAACTACTATTCCCAAAGATGAAAACATGCATGCTAATTCACTAGCCGTCTCAGCAAGCTCCTTCAAAATCCCTGAGCCAATGTCGTTAGAATACCAAATCCAAGTCAAGTATTGGCCATCAATTCCTGATAACCTTCAAGTTATTGATGAATTCTCAAATATGAAAATTGAAGGAGATCAAAACGATATTCCAGAATTAAATCAGCAAAATCCATAAACTTCATTCAATCCTAAAATTCTTGATCATGTTATTATCCAATTATATAATAATTTTATTCCTAAAGGATTAGTCCCATTGGAAAAATTATTTGATAATAATGATGTCTCTAAAAATACCTTGTTTCACTCGGCTGAAGAACAAATCGAAGAATGTAATATTGGGACTTTGGATGATGTGAGAAACGTTAAATTATCTTCAACTTTTCCTTTGTATGTTAAAGTCAATTACCTAAATCTTCTTAATAACTATAAAGATTTTTTTTCCTGGCCTTATAATGAATTGAAAACTTATGACACATCTTTGATTGAGAATAAGATTCCTTTGAAACCATAAGAAAAACCCTTTCAACGGAAGTTAATAAGAATTAATCCCATACTATTGCCAACCATTGAGAAGGAACTTAAAAAGATGCTTGATGCTCATATCATAGTTCCTTTAAGGTATTCTAATTGGGTAGCCAACCTAGTTCCTGTTAGGAAGAAGAATGGTGAGATTAGGTTATGTGTAGATTTATGAAACCTGAACAAATCATCCTTAAAGGATAACTATCCATTGCCTAATATGGACCATCTACTTTAGAAATTTTCAGGGGCTAATAGGATTTCTATGCTAGATGGATTTTTTGGTTATAACCAAATTATAGTAAGTGAAGCTGACCAAGACATAACTACTTTCACCACTCCTTGGGGTACATTTATGTATGCCAGAATTCCATTCGGGTTAACCAATGCTGGAGCAAATTTCCAGAGAGCTATGGATTTAGCATTTGTAGGTAAAACATCTGAATTTACTGTCATTTATTTAGATGATTTAACTGTTTTCTCTTATTCTGATGAAAGTCATTTAAAACACTTGAGCAAGGTTTTTGATAGGTGCAGGAAATTTGGCATATCCATCAATCTGAAGAAATATTTGTTTGCTGTGAAGGAAGGGAAATTACTAGGGCATATTATCTCCAAGGAGGGAGTTATAATTGACCCAAAGAGAGTTTCAGCTATTCAGACCCTATCTCTGCCAAGGAATAAGAAAGAGATTCAAACCTTCCTTGGAAAGATCAATTTTCTCAGAAGGTTCATTCCAAATTACGCTGAGATAGTTAAAGATATAACATATATGCTTAAGAAAAATAATGAAGTGAAATGGACAATCCCTGCTAGATATGTGTTGGGTGCAAGAATTGCATTGAACCAAACTCCTCAACACTTAATTGTCAACCCATGGGTTTCATAAACTTAGATATGAAGCACAGGAAATGCCAGAAGTGGTATGAAATTTTCCTATTCCAAAGCCTACTTCTTAAATGAAATGTTGCAAAATCAGAAAAAAAAAATAATATTAAAGACAATCAACACCTAAGCAATTCGAGCGCTAGAATGTAAAATAATAATTTGCGATGAAATCAAGTAAAGGAAATTTCACACAACTGGAAACAATATTAAATGCTTAAATGAAATACTATGTTTATCTTCAGTATAGATGGTTAATAGTTTAACAAGTGGGCCCTTGCAAATATCTCTTTCCCAATTGATCTTCCTTCTACACCAAGCAACCTGTTCTTGTACTATTGCAACCTGCTTGCACTAGTGCAGGTACAATACTTATGTGAAAAAGTATATTTTACCTTCTTTACTAAATACATATGTCTTTATGGAGATGCTCTAGGCCTCAAAGCTTAGAGCACTCTGTTCCTATGATAAGAGACCAACTCTTGCACCGAGACAGAGCTTCCTTCACCAAAGTTCCAATTTACTTTCGAAAGAATTAAAAGGCGTGTTGAAAAGAATTGCAATTACAAGCTAGATTCTGAGATAAATTACATGTGAAAAAGAATTCTTTAATTAACTGAACTTCACAATGAAAGTAAACTCCATAAAGCAAAAACAATTCAAAATAATCAAGCAGCAGTCAAAGTAATTTGCATGCATCAACTAACTTTTGGCAATTCACTTATAACATTTATGTTCCTTTTACTTAAGTCATAAACTACAAGTCTAAAGTATGGTGTTTGTAATAATGTTCTTTCTTAATTCATGTAAAGATCCTTCAGAAGTATAATTCTTAACATTGAGAATGATTACTTGAATTGAAAATACGTTTGCTTGCGGGAATAAATGAAATTATAAGCAGGAAAAGGAACATAACACTTGTTGTAAAGTAAACCCAGAGTGTAGGAAACTACATGCACTGGTACAAGAATAATCTTCCTGCATGACCCAAGCGGAAGCAAACTAAGACAGAAATTGCAGGGAATAATTGTAGGAAGGAAATTACAAGAAAGCAATTGCAGGAAATAAATTGCAGGAAAGAAATAAACTTAATTAAACTTCCAAAATACGGATTAATTCACGCTTGACTATGAAATGAATTTAAATCAGGACTTCAGAAATAAACATAAGAGAAATCCAAGCCACGCAACTGCAAATGAATAAATGTTCACATAGAATTTTTAAAAGGCGAAAGCACAAGGGTAAACGAATTGGGTTGGCTAGGCCCTAGCCAACCAACTCGTTTCCCATTTAGGAAACGAAACAGTTCAGCACTTAATCATGCATGAAATAAAAATTAAACACAACACGAAGAAAACATGGTGCATTCCTTGTATTAACTTGATCAGCAAATATACATGATAATGCGAGTCCATCCCAAAACCGAGGGCGATACAAAATTACAAAGTAAATGAAATTACAACTCAGAGATCACTAGCTTGGCTCTACCTACAATCTACGTTATATACAGTCTCTCGGCCTTAGCCATATTCTGCTAATTACAGTCATTTCCTATTCAAGCATTTCGGTCGAACGAACTAATAAACAACATTGCAAAAGCAGCTAATGGTTATAATAAGCCACAAACTTTGTTGGTCGTAGACCATATTCTTGGAAAGCATCCCTGACTATATGTTGCCAATGTCCATCCTCAGATAGTATGCAATCAAACTAGGAGTCATGGATAAAAAAACGTTCGTGTGGAATATCACGGAGATCACGGAGCAGCATCGTTGGCAGTGTAGGAATCTTTCTGCACTGATCATGCTAAATAATGAATAACACTTAGTTCTTCAATTACTTTTAGGAAAGTTAAACATAAGTTACAAGAGATACTAAAATGTATGAAATATATGTAAAGTAATTAATAAAGCACTTAATAAATCTTAATTATGATACGCAAATTATATGTAAGAATAGATGATTATCTTTGACTAGTGAAGGAATCAAAGGGTTAAATAGAGATAAAACAGAGGTTAAGGCTTATGGGAACAGGGTAAAAATAAAGCAATTTGGGACACCAACATCCTCCCATCCCTAAGTTGTTGTGTGTCCTCACACAACATTTTACCTTCTATAAAAAATCTTCAAAAATGGGTGGCCAGCTCTCAATCTTGTACTTCAATACTTATCCCTACTTTCACTACCTTTGGCTTTTTACCTCGGGCTCCTTTCAGCTAATTAGTCACCTTCTTGAGGCATTTGTAGCACTTGGAAGCCCGATACTTCCATACTTTCACTTGTTGTTTCTGCTTCTTGACTTCTGTGAGTAGCTCTACCTCGCCTTGCTTTTGCCAATTTTTCTCCTTCATGACCTGGTTCAAAGCCTCCAGGTCATTAACTTGTTGCTCTAATTCCACTATTCAGTTATTGAGGTAGAGGGTAGAGGGTTCCATGCTCAGATCCTCTAGTGTAGATACCTTCTCTGCAATGGACTCAAGGCAAGTCCCATGATCGTCGAGATTAAGGTCGTCTAGCATTTGCATTATGACATTGCCAAAAGTTTCTGCGCCCGGGGTTTCTGTATCAATAAGGGTTTTGGTGCCCTCCATATCCTTCATGCTAAGGGTTTCAGTACCTTGTGCACTTAACTTCACAGGGTTTTTAATGCCTTGTTCTTCCAATTCTTCAGGGGATTCAGTACCCTGTTCATTTAAACCAGCAGGGGCTTCAGTACCCTGTTCATAAACCACATTGAGGGTTTTGATGTCTTGTTCATCAAAATTGTTGAGGTTCTCCATGTGTTGTGCCTCATCATCCTCGTGACCCTTTGTCTGAACTTCTTCTGCACTCGGTGTCATCTTCTTCTTTCTTAATCTGTGAACAAGGGTAGACAACAATATGTCATCTTCCTTTTCCACATTCTCTTCGTTTACCATGGTGTGGGCCGCTGCATCTGCAAGCACTGAAAGGTTATGGTCTTTAGGTGAAACCTGAGGTGATTCATCAATCATAATCGGAGAGATTGACCAATATTGATTCGTCCCTTGAGAGATAGTCTTCTTCCTTGTCAAGGTTATGGGTTTTCTTTTCTTTGCTGAGGGTGGAGTGTCTTCGACAAACTTCGTTTTCGCTTGGACTGATGTGCTTTTACCTTTTTTCTTGGCAGGGGATGGTGTCTCTACCTTCCTTTTCTTGCTTGTACTCATGCTAGCAGACTTCCCTGCACTCCTCGCCCGAAACTCCTTCAGGAATGCCTTCCAGGTCACTCCCTTCTCTTCCAACACTTTCTTGACGAGGATTGTGATAAGCCCATGATGATATAGCTCATATGTGACTTGGCTTGCGTTCCTACTCTATACACCTTTCACCATTTTCTCGAGACTTTAGAGAAGGTAGTAGGGAAAATTAATCATTTTCCCCGACTCAAAGTGCAACAACAATCTCATGTGGTACACAAATGATAATGTGTAACATCCCTCACAGGTCACAAACTTTGTAGTATGTACAGGAGGTCTCGCCATTTTCCAAGCATGGCGCTTTTCAAAATCCCATTCTTCCTGTTAACTTTAAGCTTTTTGTCACTCACAAGCCGACGCCATCATTTCTTTTCAAGCCACTCCTTTTTGAACCACTGCTCCCCTGTAGTTGGAAAGCCTATAGCTCATGCAATGGACTCCTCTGTGACTTCAAATTCTAATGAGCCGACCCTAGCTCAGCCTCCTTCAAACGTCTTCACAAACTCTAGCACCACGACCATGTTAAAGCCATCGAACTTCTGCAAAAATGGAAGGAATCTAGATTCTTGCAATAGTGTAAGACTGTTCCAGTATTCTGCAGTCTGTTCTATCTCCTTCAAGGATGATGGCTCATTTCTTACAGGTGCCATGTTTGATTTACCACAATTCCCTATCACAACCTCAAAAGGATTTTAGTGAGTGATACCAACGGTTTCTGAGAATTTTATGCTGGAGGTCCATCCATCCTTCGTCTTTTCAGTCCCATCCAATCGATCATGTTTAATGATAAAAGAACAACTCCTTGGTTCAGATGCAGATATGTATCATCCTGCTACGGGTGAGCAATAATGATTGGATGTGGTGAAGGCTTATGCGGCGGTGGTGTAACAGTCATAATGATAGGGTTAGGAGGTAAGACAATGATGAACAAGTGATGGGAGATTAGTTCAAAGGGAAGTGAGTTATGAGTTTTCGAACAACTTGTACTATCCCACAACCTACCTCATAATTCAATTAAGACATATTTCAGTATTCATTAAAAAAAATTAGATTTCAGAACCCAATATATCATGTACTTTAAAAAATTCCTAAGTCGGTAAATGATAAAACAAAGTATCAATTAAAATATATAATGCTATGATTTATCATTGTAGGAATCACTCATGTGCAAAGTAATAAAATTCCATAAACATTCTTCATAAGATGCTCTTGTACAGTGTGAAATTTGTTTTACACTTGCTTCCACAGTCAGCCACGCTGCTGCACTGATCCTGCTTGCACTGCATCTTGATTGAATTTCACATCTTGCACCAGGGATTTTACCATAATAGCAATTCTAATAGAACACAATTCTATAGATGGAAAAAAAATTGCCTCAATATACAAGAAAATTTTTATCTGCCATCCTTTGGTGTTTCATGAGCATGCCTTCTGGATTGACTGCATCAAATTCTGCAACCAATTTATGAGGGAATAAAGAAGTGGGAAAGGGGTGAATTTCAGAATGGGAAGGAACATTACTACAGGGATTCCAAGAACCATATCACCAAGAGGGATAAACAAGAATGGGATGTGGAAAAAATTCAGGGGAAACAAAGGGATTTTACGAGATCGAGTAAGGGTAGTTTTATTTAGAAGAAAGTGGAGGGTAATTCATTGGGGATTTAGAAAAAGAAAAATAGTGGGAATCATGAAACAAGAAAATAGAAGAAAGGCAAAATTTTATCTTCAAGGTTTGCCTACACTGGTGCTGGAAAAAGTAATTGCAATGGGAATTAAGCATTTACTTGGATAAAAATTTCCATGCTAGTTACCCCAAATTTGGGTAAGGGTTGGGTTCCTCTTCTTCTTCGTGGCAGCCAACATATCTAAAAATCAAGTAACATTCCCCTTTTATTGAATTTATATCTTCCTACCAGCATGCTTGTGTTCATTTTTTTCTTTTATTTTTTCTTTTTATTATTATTTTTTTTCTAGTGAGGAAAATAAAGAATCAAATATTCAACAAGTTGGTGCTACCACCTACCGACTCCTTTTTAAGATTGTTATTGGACTTGCTACATAAAATCTCCTTTAGTAAGGGGCTGAAAATATACCTTCAATCTATGCCCATTTACCACGAACACGGAATTCTGTCCATCAATAGTTTGTTAAGAAATTTACTGTATAACATAAATAATTACTGAGAGGAATAAATATAAAAATAACCAGCAACAACCATAAACACATAAACACAAATGTTTATCTAGGAAAACCCCAAATCCGGGGAAAAACACAACCTAATAAGATCTTATGAGCATTGGCCAAAACCCTGGTCAATCCAACCAAGTGAGCCTTCACCACTCACCTCCAATCCGACCAAGTGAGCCTTCACCACTCACCTCCAATCCGACCAAGTGAGCCTTCACCGCTTACCTCCAGGCCTTGCATTACAATGAAGTCCTTCCAGCCTTTTATAAGCTCCATTATATATAATACCATGGGCAGAATAATATGGGTTCACAATACCATGTGCCCCAAAACCATCATTGTTTAACCTGGTCAACTTTGACTCTATCCTGAGTCAAGTTTACTTAATAATTCCCCCCTTAAACTTGACTTGGGATTCCTTGACTAACTCCAGCCAAACCTGCTAAGTGAGACAATCTCGCTCACTCTAGCTCTTACCCCCCTCAGATGCTTTACCCAGGGTATTATTAACCCGACATCCCCCCTATCACCTAAGTCTAACCCAGACTTTACCCATGATCACCGAGGGGTACACATGCCTTACCAGGTCTTATAGTAGCATGCCCATTTACATGCAATAATTTTGACTTCATTATTTTTTTTTTTTGTTTATTGTTGCTAAGATTTTGATCCATCCTCTCTTAATTTGATTTGCTCAAAAAACATCTATCAAACTGCTCCAACTGCGAGCTCGAGAACCTCGTAGATTCCATCCTCTCTCAATTTGATTTGCTCAAAAAACTTCTATCAAACTTCTCCAACTGCGAGCCCGAGAACCTCGTAGATTCCAGCTCCAGTGGCCTCACGTAGCAGATAACAAACAATTTTCGAAGCAGCATGAATCCCGAACAATTTGTCAGCATGTTCCAAACCGGTAAATATCGCAAATGCACTGCGATCCCTGGCAGTTACAGCACTATCTTCCGCACATTCTCCTCGAGGTTCTTCCGCATATGATTGTTCCACCATTATTTTCAGACCCAGATCTGTAAAAAGGCTGCATTGATCTCATCAGGCACTATAAACCCCTGGCATCAAAGAATCCCTTTGAAGCCAATATCTGGCTCTAATACCAGTTGTTAAGAAATTTACTGTATAACATAAATAATTACTGAGAGGAATAAATATAAAAATAACCAGCAACAACCATAAACACATAAACACAAATATTTATCTGGGAAAACCCCAAATCTGGGGAAAAACCCAACCTAATAAGATCTTATTAGCATTGGCTAAAACCCTTGTCTAGTCAATTTAATGTCTTAAATTGCTCTACATAAATTATCAATCCAAAATTAATCAATACCTTCAGAAAAGTGAGAAAATAACTTATTCATTTCATTGATTCAAAATTATTATTTTTTCTTGACATGCAGCGACTTAGTGTGGCGACTCAGTGTGGCGACTTTGTGATAACACTCAACTTGACTTCTCTTTGACCGGGGTCTTTTTCATCAAATTTGACCGAATGAATAGGACACCATCCATGTACTACCATTCCCCCAGCTACCCATGTGGCTTGTTTTGCTTGATGACACCTGCAACCTAGAATTTAACAAAACAGCTGCGGAAAGTTAAGTCAGCTGCGGAAAGTTGAATCAGCTGCGGAAAGTTAAGCCAGCTGTGGAAAGTTGGATCAGCTGCGGAAAGTGGCTGGAATAGTCAACCATCAATTTTGAAATTTGTTTTTATTGTCTGCATTTAGGAACTCTGTGAATGGAGCAAAAAAGTTTTATTGATGGACTTATAAATTGATAAACAGCCTATAACCATGATCATAACTATTTGGCATTTTCATAGACTTAGGCCCTTCTGGTTTTGCCCTTAATAACCGACCCCTCCTTTCCTTTGTTTAAAATTCAATCTGGAATTCAACTATGTGTGATGGTTTAACAGAGGTAAGATGACTATGTTGCAAGGTTTATAGAAGAACAATGGCTGAAAATGGAAGATGGATATGGGTAACGGGAGTGTTCAGGAGCTGTAAGCAGAAACAGAGGATAAGCAGCCGAGATGAGTTCACAAAATGAAATGGAGACGTATGCGACCGAGGTACAGCTTTAACACAATGGTAGGGTAGTGAAGTGGAGTTGGAATTTTTGAACTGAACGACTTCGTGAGAGACGTTACACGTTGATGAAATGGTTGCACAAAGTACGGTGGAGAGAAGCCGTATGAGTTTTAAACACGTCTTTGTTGCTAGTCGTGAAACTGAAACACAGTCACACGTTGCATGGGACTGTTAGTTATTAAAGACATGTAATTAAGCTTGAATAATAGCACATAGTTGATTCCTATTTGGATTTCTCTTCCTCAGGCACGTGGAATTGAATCACACATCAAACTATCAGTTAATTAACTCAAATTCCGTTTTTCTTCACGCGACAGCAAAAAATAAGCTCCAAAGAACCAAGGATTTCTCCCAGACCGCCACAAATTTCTTTAAATGGTTTATGGGTTATCTAATTAACCCAGTTGGAAAAAAAACCCATGTTTTAGTTTTTTCAAATTCGTCTCTGTTTAGGCAAATCGAGCATTTGAAATTTGACATTTTTCTGTTGTTTTGCTTTTTTTCTGAGTTTTACTGTTCTGCAGGTGTATTACACAGGTACAATGAAAAAGTTGAAGAATTGGGGCGACTGATAGTCACAGGTTTGTTATCTGAAAATAGAATAATGAGCCAATCGTTGATCTATTTTAGTCAATATTTAGAAATGTCAAATGATGACGCCCAACCCACAGGTTGCCAAACAATTGTTGTAGCGTTGTTTTTAATAATGGTACCTTGGATTTTTAAAACAACGACTTAATAATTTTGTTGAAGCTTGCAGCTTAGATCGTTTATATCGTAGGTTTTGTAGGTGGTGGAAATCTAAGTGGAAGCAATAATTGTATTGAGCTCATTGATTCATTTTAACTCAAGTCAATCTCCAAATAATTATGGTGAATGCTGAACTCATCCCCTGAAGTAGATCTGCAATCTGATGGATATAATGGCAGAGGAACTTGGCTCCAACAGTAAGAGAATTTGACCCCTGAAATAAGATAAAATTCAGCTAACAAATTTGTCCTTCTGTCAGCAAATGTAATCAGCTTACATGCTCTCGCCCTTGGAGAAAAATGACTACTCTGCCCTCAATAATTTAATGGATCACCAGAAGCTACCTTCAAGAATTCAACCCTCTGTTTCTAACTGATAATGTAGCTATCCAAAGGTGAAATCAACTCAAAAATCTGCCACTAAATGATGAATGCCTCCTACAGGAATCAACCTCCAAAAATGCACAATTCGGTCCTCAAACAAGGAGCACAATCCACCTGAACAATAATAAATTTCAGCCTCTAAAAAGAAATTTCGAGGCCCCTTGATGGAGTTATCATGGATTCTTCAAATTTTCATTCACCTCCTCATTGTTACCTAATCGTTTTAACATTCGATCCCCTTTTTTTTTCTCTCACATATACAGTGCATTTTTTTATGTTGCAGGTTTATTTCAGGCCAAAGCTTGAACAGGGAGGCAGATTTACTTGTTGAAGCCACAGTGAAAAGCTAGGATTCAAGATGGCCATAATTTTTCTTCTTTTTTTTCTTTCTCTGAAATTGTAAATTTTTATAATAAGAATTAATGGTTTTCAATTTCAGGCAGCAAAGTCTTCAAGAAAAACATGTTAAAAACGGGACTTTGACTGAGGTCTTAGGCTGGTTTTTCATTGATCTGAGCTGGGTGACTAGGATAGGATCCATGTCAGAATGATTCTGGAGATGCCCATGTGGTCGGTTTTTTCATTGGATGCCTGTAACCTGCTAAACCTTGAAACAGCTGTGGAATTCTCAACTAGCTGCGGAATCAGGGCAGTTTCCGCAGCTAAGTTGCAAAACCTTATTAAAACAGGATACAGTGTTTTGAAGACCACTACAAACCATAACCAGACAATTTTGGACAATTTGAACCTATCAAAGCAGTTGAGTTTCATTTTTTCATTTTTTTTTTTTTTATTGAATCAATTGAAATGATGAAGTTTATTTTGTCTCCTCTTTTTTTTTTTCTTTTCTTTTTTTTTACATAACAATTCTTTTTCTGATCCTCCAGATCACACAAAGTGCAAGAGGAGAGCATACTCAAGAATTATTAATTTTTTTTTTCTTTTTTTACATAACAATCCTTTTTCTGATCCTCCAGATCACACAAAGTGCAGGAGGAGAGCATACTCAAGAATTGTTAATTTTTTTTTTAGATGTAAGAAATAAGGTCTCCTAATTACACTTCCCCGGCAACGGCGCCAAAATGTCTAGTCAATTTAATGTCTTAAATTTCTCTACATAAATTATCAATCCAGGTATCGTAAACTGATGAAGTGTGGTGCACCATATGTGCTTAGTTAACCTTTTTCTTACTTCGTTGTTTTATAGATTTTATTTTGTTTTGGGGTTTTGTTTTTGTTGGTTTCCTAAAGTGTCTAATGCAAATGGAAATCCTATTCTAAGGTCTTAAGAATACTTTTAAAGGACAAGTATGGATAGATATTTCAAGACAAGGCCTATGTCCCTAATGGTAACTTCCAAAACTTAACACTTCAAAAGATCTTAAAACATGTTATTGATGGAATTAGTACTTAAACAAAAGTGTAAATATGCAGCTACTTCAATCAAAATAGAATGCAATAACCAATCAATGAGCTAGTGACTATGAAACCCAGTATCCTTGCTGCTGTATAAAAAGAAAACTGAAGAAAGTAAAAACTGAACTTAAAGCAACTCAAAGACTGAAAGCAAAGCAACTAATTCACACTACTTCAACTCTTCTGATCCTTTACCCTTCAGCTCAATCTACCTTATGGGAAGCAATCATGAACAAGTTAAGCAATATGATATCTAAATTGCATAAAGGAAACTAATCACACTACTTCAACTCTTCTGATTCTTTACCCTTCAGCTCAATCTACCTTATGGGAAGCAATCATGAACAAGTTAAGCAATATGATATCTAAATTTCATAAAGGAAACTAATCACACTACTTCAACTCTTCTGATCTTTTACCTTCAGCTCAATCTACCTTGTGGGAAGCAATCATGAACAAGTTAAGCAATATGATATCTAAATTGCATAAAGGAAACTAATCACACTACTTCAACTCTTCTGATCCTTTACCCTTCAGCTCAATCTACCTTATGGGAAGCAATCATGAACAAGTTAAGCAATATGATATCTAAATTGCAGGAAAGTAAATGAGAAAAACAAAACTAATTGAAATAACAATGCTGGAATTAGAACTCAAAAAAAATAAATCAGCAAAAGGACAAGATGATTTCGTCATGTCATTAGTCATAAAAATCTATGTGCATTACTAACCTACAATCAACCGGTTGAACACACTTGCATGAATTAAAATTGCATGAATGAAAAATCTAATCTATCAAACTTGAAAGCAATTAAATGACATAATGAAATCAAAGCAAAATTACAAAATGAAATCTACTCTACCTTACATTCTAATATGCTCCATGAAATCTACTTCACATCTCCTTCCATGTTGAGAACATCAAAGCTTTCTTCAAATTCTTCAAAATTATAAAGTACAACAAAGTTCTCCAAAGCTTTCAAAAGCCATCAAGGAAGAACTAAAAACTCCAAGCTAAAGAACTCACAAGCTAAAAAGACTAATAACTAAGCTTCCAAATGAAGGAGAGAGATCTCCTATTTATACAAAAAGATGAGAAGCCATCTCATTAATGAGAATCCATGAATCTCTCCCTCTACCTCTAGAGTCCTAATCAAAATAGGAACTGATAAGACACATGTCTTCTTAGAGTTACAATACAATTAGGAGATGTGACACATATCCTCATGATCCCATGATTCTTTCCACTGAAATTCGAATTTGGCCTTAGAGTGCCACATAAGAGTCTTCTAGAAGCCTCCTTTCAACCTACACATGTCAACAATCTCAACCCATTTGTTAGGTATAAGCATATGAACATTATTTTCTAATGTTTAACCACAAATTCACTTAAAAGGCTTAGAAATAATAAAGATTGGAAAAACATAAATGTGGCCCAATGATAATGAAAGTGGGATGAATGTGGTGACATAGTAGTGAAATGGAGGTGATATAATGGACATAATAGTGAAAGTGTAATGGAAATGAATGACATTTTCAAGACTCAACAACCCTGGCCAATCCGACCAAGTGAGCCTTCACCGCTCACCTCCAGGCCTTGCATTACAATGAAGTCCTAGCCTTTTATAAGTTCCATTACATACAATACCACAGGCAGAATAATATGGGTGCACAATACCATGTGCCCCAAAACCATCATTGTTTAACCTGGTCAACTTTGACTCTATCCTGAGTCAAGTTTACCTAACATAGTTTTAATTTCTACTGCTCCATTTTCAAACACTTTGACCACCTCATAGGGTCTCATCCAACATGTATGGAATTTCCCTTTAAAATATTTGAATCTAGAATCGTAAAGGAGCACCCAATCACCTGGTTGGAATTGCTTCTTCTGGATGGACTTGTCATGCCACTTCTTGCGTTGTTGTTGAACCAAGATGTTTTGTTGAACAGCATCCCATCAAAATTCATCTAACTAATTCAGCTGTAGAAGACGTTGTTGTTGTGCTTCAAAGAGATCTAGCCCCAATTGGACTACAGTCATGAAAGTCTTGATCTGGAATTCTATTGGCAAGAGGACTTGTTTCCCATACACCAACTCATATGTTTTGTGTCCTGTGATGTTCCTCCAAGTGGTTCAGTATGCCCACAATGCTTCCAATAATTTGTCAGCCCAATCCTTTCTGCAAATATTTACTATATTTTTGAGGATGGACTCAAACACCTTGTTTGTGGACTCCACCTGACCATTTGCTTGCGAGTGATATGGTGTAGATTTCCTGTGCCATATTTTGTACTGCTCCATCACACCCTGTACCAGATTAGAAATAAACTACGGTCCATTGTCATAAACAATTCTCTTGGCACACACAATCTAGTAAATATTTCAGTAAAAAGAAAATCATCAACAACTCTTTCAGTAGCAAAAGAAACAGCTTTAGCTTCTACCCATTTTGTAACGTAACCTGTACAAACCAAAATATGTTTTTTATTTAATGATGTTGGATTTAATTGTCCTACAAAATCAATGGCCCATTTTTCAAAAGGCTCAATCATAACCTGAGGACATAAAGGCATTTCATTGGTTTGATTAGGTTGGCCAATTCACCGACAGCTGTCACATCGCTTGACGTACTGTTTGTCATCCTTAAACGAGGGCCAAAAATAGCTAGCTCGTAACACTTTGTATGAATTCCGCTTTTTAGTGAAGTGACTCCTGCAAGGTTCATCAAAGGCAAATTTTAAAATATCAAACACTTCTTCCTCTCTTACACATCTACGGATAATGAGATCTGCTCCGGTGTAAAAGAGGTCTCCTTGAATCCAGGAATATGCAGCGCTTTTCTGTATGATATTCCGCTTTTCACAAGCAGATAAGTGAGGTGGTAATTTTCCAGTGACTAAATAGTTAGCTATGTCAGCAAACCATGGGGATTTTGTTGACACAACAAAAAGATGTTTATTAGGAAAATCATCATCAACAGGAATTGCTTCACCAGGATTATTTAATCTTGAAAGATAATTTGCTACTACATTAGATTTTCCTGGTCTATCAATAATGGTAATATTAAATTCATGTAACAATAATAACCACCTAGTCACTCTACCGCTAGTTAATGGTTTATTCATCAAATATCTTATAGTGGAATGGTTAATATGCACAAAGAATTCATCTCTTGTATTATAATGTCTGAATTTATTAATGGAAAAAATTACAGCTAAAAACTCTTTCTTAGTAACTGTATAATTTAGTTCAGCAGGTGACAAGTTTTTACTAATGAAATAAATAGAATAAGATTGTTTTTCTTCTTGTCATAAATTTTCACCAATAGTAGTATCTAAGGCATCAGAGGAAATATGAAATGGCAGGGACCAGTTTGGTCCTCTCAAAACTAGTGCCTGGACTAGTTTTTCCTTCAATGTCTCAAAGGAATGTTGGCAACTTGTGGACCAAGAACACTCACTATCTTTAGCCAAAAGTCGAAAAATGGGGGTAGCTATCTGTGAGAAATTCTCAATGAATCTCCTATAGTAGCCCACATGTCCTAGAAAACCTCTCACTTCCCTTTGAGTTTTGGTTATAGGAAGACTCAAAATAATTTCTATTTTTGCAGGGTCAACCTGGATACCTTTTTCAGAAATAAGATGGCCAAGAACCACCCCTGCCTTGCAAATTAATCTACATTTTTTATCTCTCAAGGTGAGATGAGCTTCTTGGCAGCAAAGAAGAAATTTTTCTAGATTCTTGAGGACTTCCTGAAATGAATCACCAAACACAGAAAAGTCATCCATATAGATTTCTGCACACTCAAGGTCAGCAAAAATGGCCAAGACTTCCCTTTGAAAGGTAGTCAGGGCATTACATATCCAAAAGGGAAGCACTCAGTAAGCAAATGTACCCCATGGACATGTAAAAGTGGTTTTTTCTTGATCCTCGGGTGCGATCTATATCTGGTTATACCCACTAAAGCCATCTAGAAAACAAAAGTACTTCTTACCAGCAAGGGTATCAAGTACCTGATCGATGAAAGGAATGGGGAAGTAATATTTGAGAGTGGATTTGTTCAATTCTCTATAGTCAATACAAATTTGCTATCTCCCATCTTTTTTCGAGACTAAGACCAATGGAGAGACCCACTAGCTGTCAGAAATAGGATAGATAAAATCAGCATCTAAGAGTTTTTGCAATTCTTCCTTTACAACATCTCTTAGAGCTAGGTTCATTTGCCCTTGGGGTTGACGGAAAGGTCGGGCTCCATCCTAAATATAGATATGGTGGGTACGAGTTTCAGGAGGGATGCCTTTCATATCTTCATAGCCTCATGCAAAGGCATCAAGATGGTTTTGCAACAAATTCACAAGCTGCTCTTACTGGGAAGAATCCAAGTCTGAACTGATATGCAAGGATTTACTTGGACTAATCTCAACAAGAGTGGTATTAGGCTCAAGAGTACACAAAGGTGTCACTATAGATGGTGGTGAGGGAGGTAGAGAGTCATATCTTTCTTGAAAATATAGAATAAAAATCTGACTCAATGACTCAAAATGGGGCATATTGTCTAGATTGTTCAAGAAGTCTTGAATCTCACCCTCCTGCGAGAACTCAACATTCTGATGTATCAAGGAAATAGGCTGAGTCTCCTTATCGCTACTATAGTCTAACCATAAAGTGCCTTGGAGCTCCTAAATGGATCTTGCGGGTGGATACGAGGTGACCTGATTCCTAGAATCTCCATGGGAAATATACATGTCACTAGAATAGAATCCGATATAAGCATCGGCCGTAGCAAGCCATGGTCATCCTAAGATCAAGGGATGTCCTCCCACAGGGTTCTTTGGCTGAAGCACAATTAATTTTGTGGAATATTCCCAAGAGTCTAGAGAAACGACCACATCATCCAACACCCCTTCTGGCTTGATTTTAGATATGTCTGCTAGTTCAAGCATAGTGGGAGTAGGACGAATATGGAACAATCCAAGTTGATCCATGGTTTGCTTGGTCATAACATTAATGGCTACCCCTAGGTCTATAAGTACATTGGAGACAAGGACATCACCTATCTGAACAGAGACAACAAGGTTTCTGGGGTCGGTATATTTCTCCATGTGCATACACCCCATCATTAACTCTGTTGCTCTACCAACAAATTGAATGGTTTAAGGTTCTAATATTCTCCTTCCTGGCTTCTTGAGATAGATTTCCGTAATGATTTTTGCGCAAAAGTGGATCTCTTTAATAGCTTGGAGCAAAGGTACATTTATAAAGAGGTTCCTAAGCTCAGAAGCCAAGCTAGACTCGGGAATGGGGTATTTCTATTCTACAATTAATCTCTCTAGGTAGGGAGGTTAGTTGGAAGAAGATGGAAAAGGCTCAAAAGGTACGAGGATAGGTTGGATGGTGTCAAGTTTTTCGGAATGATTAGGAGTTTCCTCCTCACATTTCTCGTTGATAATCACCATAGGCTTCTTTTGATTTTTTGAGGTTACTATCTCCCCTCATCTCAATTGAAGGTCATTGAATCCAACTGGCATGGACTAATATCTGGATGAGGAAAGTGGGTTCATTGAATGGATCATATGTAACACTTTGTTATTGGGGTTGGGTAAAGGTTGGGCAAGCAACTGAGAAGGTTGAAATGGTGGAGGTAAAGGCAATGGTGGAATTGGCTAAGTCAGCTAAGGTAATGATGGTTGTGGCATTGGTTAAGGTGCATATGTAGGAGGGTATGACAGCATAGGTGCAGGATGGGAATGGTGTGAATGATATGAATGGTTGGTCCCTCTCCATCCTTGTTGCAAATATTGGGAGGGTTGTCCATAATGATATTGGTTCCCATGCTACGAATGTTGAGAGTAATTCTTGTTATGATAGGAATATGAATGTACATTATAACCAAAAAAATGTGATGGAGGTTCAGGAGCCATATATGCACTTACCTGAGGCCAATTTCTTCGTGCTCCCATAGCATGCAGCGATTTGGCTTCAGGTTGTCCTCCTTCAAGTACAACTTTCAGCCTAGGTATGGAGGGACATTTTTCCATGGCATGGTTCTCTGTACAAATTGAACATTTATTAGTTTCTTTAATATCGAGAGGACATTCTCTTAAAATATGATTTCTTCTACATTTTGGACAAAAAATAGACAATGACTCTTGTTCCTCTACAAGTTTTTGCTAAAACTTCAAAGAGTCTAATTTTTTACTAACAGTATTCATTATTTCAATTTTCATATTGTCCATTTTGTTTTCTAATCCAATAATCACAGCATTAGTAGATTTGGTTTTCTTATTTCTATTCTAAATTCCTTTAACAGATCTATATTGGTTCCTCGAGAATTTCCTGCACAAGTCACAGATTTGATCAAAAGATTTTTGAGCAATATCCCCTTGTCATAATAGATTTAGATTATTCCTAGCATCGTCAGTAAGAGAACAAGGTTCTAATGGTACTTAGATAAAATTTGTGCTTTGACCTTTGGAGGATGTATAGGAATCTCTCCAAGTAGTCCTCTAGAGTCTCATCATCATTTTGCACAATAGTAAAGATTTCATCTTGAATATCTCTAGTCTTACAATATTCCTGATATTTTGACAAGAACACTCTCTTCATTTGTTCCCAAGAAGATATAGTGTTTCCTCCTAGTCCCATGAACCTACGGAGTGTTGTGTCCTTGAGAGTTACAGGAAACAACGTTAACTTTTGGGCATCAGATGAATAATCATAACTTCTACACAAAATATAAAACTCAAATAGGAAAGAGTTTGGATCTTCATGTACCTTACCATAGAAACAAGGAAGAGATGATGGTGAAATATTTTTCATTTGTACTTGTGTATCTGGATCGACAATTGGGAATCCAAAAGTGGGTTGTTCCTCAATTACCTGATTTTCACCATTTCCTTCTGCATGGTCTTCCTGATCTTCCATTTTTGTTCTTCCACATGAACCTCTATCAACAGGCTAAGAAGGCTAACTATGGGTTCTAATAGTCCCCTTCTTCCCCTTTGTGGGTTGTGTCACACCTGGACCACTGCTGTCAGAGCCCAAGTGAATCGTTCATGTGTGATGAGTCTGGGTTTGTTTGGACTTTATGCCTGCAAAAGAAGGCCCAATATGAGATTTGGTTTTAGATTTATCATTGTTTCTATGGCCCCTAGTGGGTTTCGGACCCCTACCTCTTTTAGGCATTCATTTCAAAAAATGACAAAACAAAATTCCAATAAAAATGTTGCGATTTAAAAATAACTGGAAACCTACAAATTCCTTCAATAAAAATAGAAGCACACTACAGAAAAAATAATAGCACAATTACCTCTATTGCAAAAAAGGGAAAATTCTTACCAATTCAAATCAGCTCCCTGGCAACGGCGCCAAAACGTTGGGTGCAAGAATTGCAATAAAGCAAACTCCTCAACCCTTAATTGTCAACCAGGGGTTTCGTAAACTTAGAGACAAAGCACAAGAAATGCTAGAAGTGGTATGAAATTTTCCTATTCCTAATTCTACTTCTTAAATGAACTGTTGCAGAAACAAATAGAAAACAATCTTAAAGACAATCGACACCAAAGCGATTCTAGTGCTGGAATGTAAAAAAATAATTTGCGAGGAAATCAAGTAAAGGAACTTTCATACAACTGGAAGCAATCTTAAATTCTGAAATGAAATACTATGTTTATCTTTAGTATATATGACTAACAGTTTAACAAGTGGGCCCTTGCAAGGATCTATTTCTCGATTGATCTTCCTTCTACACCAAGCAACATATTCTTGTACTATTGCAATCTACTTGCACTAGTGCAGGTACAGTACTTATGTGAAAGTATATTTTACCTTCTTTACTGAAGATTTATGTCTTTATGGAGGTGCTCTAAGCCTCAAGGCTTACATCACTCTATTCCTATGGCAAGAGACCATCTCTTGCACCGAGACAGAGCTTCCTTCACCAAAGTTTCCAATTTACTTTCAAAAGAATTAAAAGACGTGTTAAAAAGAAATGCAATTGAAAGTTAGATTCTGAGATAAATTACATGTGAAAAAGAATTCTTTAATTAACTGAACTTTGCAATGAAAGCAAACTTCATAAATCAAACACAATTCGAAATAATCAAGCAGCAATCAAACTAATTTGCATGCATAAACTAACTTTCGGCAATTCACTTATAATATTTCTATTCATTTTTCTTAAGTCATAAACTACAAGTATAAAGTATGGTGTTTGTGATTGTTATCACCAAAATAGGTCCCTGATAGGCTACTGAACAGACTATCTCAGTGTAACTATTTCAAACCAATCTTTTAGCTAAGGCTTAGCCTCCTCAGCCTGAGAGGGCTCTCTCAAAGGATTAATGATATTGATTAAAGATATGGATAGATGGCTAACTCTATGGTTTGTGATTTTATATGTTTATAGGTTGAAGGATGAAGACTTACTACCATTGGGCTATGGAGTCGGTGATAGAGATAAAGATAAAAAATATCTCTTCTTATAAAACTGAGGCTTGTATATACTTCAATGAAAGAGTAACACATTCAGGAAAGTCTCAATAACTTGAAGTTCATAGAATTCAGAGCATGTGGGCATGAATTATGAGTAATGACACATCAAGGTATTCAAAAGGAAAGTATTAAAGTGATTCATCAGAGTTTAATACTTAAAGGAAGTCAGAGCATGAGTATCCATGAATTCTGAGCAATAAGTATTAAAACATTGAAGAAAAACATCCAAAGATAGGACCCAAGAACTCAATTCACCATAGTTTAACACTTAAAAGAAGTCAGAGCATGTTCCTCCATGAATTATGAGTAATAAGCATTAAGACTATGGAAGCAAAAAATATCAAAGATAAAAGATAAAGCTCACTGAAGTACACTAAGAATCTCATATTCAGAAAAGTTAAACTACTTCTCTATATATCAGTCCCTCCACTACATTTACAAAAGTAATCTTTTTCTATAACATTTTCCAACCCTTAAGGAATTCCAGCTGTTGTCTTTTATAGAGTTATAATTACAATCTTGGATTCCCTGATCCAACTTGAGGGAAATTCGAATTTCCTAGCTTGACACCTATTCTAACCATAAAACAGACTATTAATTACAAGTAACAGTTAACTGACTGTCTTAGTGTCCTAAAACAATTAGGAGAAAATTTCCTTATTATGACAAAAACAACCTTATCTAGTAATTAAACATTCTCTTTGACACCTATAACTCCATGAATTATAATTTTATGAAGCCTTTAACCTTGTTGTTAGATTCTGTTGACTCATCCCTTATATGTCCTGAAAACCAGGAACCTGTTTCCTGCATTTAAGATTTAACCTTCATTGATGCATTTTGAATCCATTTGATGACCAAATTGACCTTTTGAGACAAGCAATATGTGTTATCACTTCCATAGAACTTTTATCTTCCACCTATACGAAAATCAATCCCTTGAAGGAGTACAATGAGCGCTGATCTGGTTGCTCAAAAACTGCACCTATAGCAGTTTCGTAACGCGCTACAAAACTGTTGTGTATGTCTTTTACACAACTCTTTTTAAAAAATTTAGTCTTCAAAACTTATTTCACTTTTTCCATGATATCTACAGGGTTTAATAATCAACATAGATCATCTTTCCAATACTTTCAAGAAATAAAATCCTTCTCCTCAACAAAACTACATCAAGAAATTGTAACTTATTGTTCTGTTCTAGATGGAAAATGGGTGTTGGGACAGAGCTTTTGTCTCCTCATAAAAAATGTATTTTATAAAACTGAAGGAGGCTTTTGGTGACCACTCTATGTTGAACAAAAATCGCTCTTGGTTTTTTGCAATACCTTTCCTACTGCCCAGAAATTGTCTTTGAATATCAGGTGTAAACTGGAAAATTCTAATTTCTGAAAATATGGCTTCAAAGAAAGCCTTGTATCTCCCAACTGGTAACACTTATGAAAAAAGTGAGATATATTATTGTATCTGGATATTTTATGAAGAGAAACCTCCTTCAAAATTCCAAAATACTTTTGCATGTAGCTAGAAACGGATCTTGAAAAAGACTACTAAAACCAGAAAGCAGAATGTTTCTCTCAATGACTTTCAACCATTTTGTAGCACAAGTTGAGTCATCAACTTCTCCCAGCTCATAATGAATTTGAAGAAACTGAAATACTTTTTTTGTATATAGGTATGTTAGGAAGAATAACCTCTTTCAGTTTTCCAAAATATGCTTTCAGTTGCTCAAAAATCCCCTTGGAAGTTGACTACTTAAAACAGAAAACAGAGTTTTTTCTACTGAAAAAGGCTACTTCAATGATTTCGTAGCACAAAATAGGTTTTTTACACTGTCTGTGCTACGAAAATGTGGGTTCATAGCTAATTTCAAATTTTTTTCAAAATGACTTGAGATATGACTTCTAAACACAAGGTGAGACTTCTAAGACATGGAATAAGGTTGTCAAACTTTGTTTGGAAATGAAATATGACCTTAAAGACTTCTAACCCTATGACCTAACCATTTAAGCATGAAATGACCTAGAGACCCTTTAACACCATGACTAAAAAACAGGTTTGGAAATGAGAATGACATTATTGAGACTCTAATCCTATCACTTATCCCTTTAAGCATTCTGTTATCACAAAATTAAGCACTGGAAGGCTGCTGACCAGGTAGACTCTGTGTAACTGTTTCAAACCAGACTTTTGACTAAGGCTTAGCCTCCTTAGCCTGAGAGGGCTCTCTCAAAAGGTTATTGATTTTGACTATTGATGAGATGGCTAACTCTTGCAAAGTAAATTTAACAAATATGTTAGCTGGACAGACATTACAAAGACTTCCATTGGGCTTATGGAGTTAATCATCCTTCAGTAAACTATAACACTACTCATTCATAGAAGTCAGGGCATGTAATGTTTAAATACTCAAAACACATCTCATAAAAACCTCAGCCTATAAATACACACAGGAAATCAGAGCAGCAAAGTGAATTCTGAGTGATTGTGTATCTATACAACTGTAAAAACATAAAGGATAAAACAAAACCACATATCTTGAGCATTTGAAACACTGTATGAATCCTGAGAAGAAAAGCAGTCACTTGTATTACTGAAAATAAGTTTGTACACAAGCCAAAATAACACTATGTTTCTCAAATATCCAACCCTCATTACATAAAAGTTTCAACTATATATAGAAACATAACTTTAACTACTTTGAGCTTCCTCCTCCAGCATGAGGGGAGCTCGATGACTGCCACTAATTACCCCTATCCACTATTGAACTAACTCATTAAATACAATAAGTGCTAAACTGGAGTTTAAAGAGTCCTAATTCATCTATAACTCTAATTCTATCCTCCTCGTAGAATGATTCTTTCTTGTTCTCTGACACCTGTCTCCTTTTAGTTTGGCCGAGATGGCTGAGAAAAGGATTCAATGTCCCATACTAGCTTTGGATGCTGAATGCTTTGATGGTTCAGTAATGTTAGGAGAAAACCCATGTTTTTCCGGTTCCAGTCTTCCACCACTTATTCGAAAATGCAGCAGCCTGTCTCCAGCTCTTTAATAGCCCAAGAATATAGAGCATCACCATGTTCCTGATGTGTTGGAGGCTTCTTTGATGAACAGGTGTGCCAACCAAAACTCCCCGTATGCAGCTCCTTCCAAACCCTAATGACCGATAATAAAGTGACTTTATAATCAAAAACTTTAAACTTAGGTCAAAACATTTCACCTTTGTTAAAGGTACACCTGTCATAATTTGAATGGCCTGGTAGCTTCCTTTGATCTCTTTCATGTCACTTAGGTGTTCCCTTTGAAAATTTCTGATTATCCCATCGAACTGTTTGCCTGTATTAAAAACAGCACCTACAGTAGTTTCGCAGTTTCGTAGCGCGCTACGAAACTGCGAAACTGTTTAAACAGTTTATCTTTTCCTTGAGATTTTCACTGCTGGACCTTTAATTTTTTAAACCTCCTTTACATGTGGCAGAGATCTATATGTCTTCAAAATAATGAAACTAAGCAAAATTTTACAAAACTTAGAACAACACCTTTCTCAACATCAGTTAGCAGCTATTTGACCTAGCTGTGCCTTTAAGTCTGCAACCTCCTTCCTCAAGGCTTTGTTTTCAGCTCTTAAATGCATGTTTATTTTTCTAATGGATTTGGCTTGTTTGAGAGCTGGAACAGTCCATGTATAAACATCAGCTACTGAATCCACCTGGCTTACTAAGTTTTTACTTCCTCTCAAAACAGCTTTTTGATAATTTGCATACCTGACTGCAGACTCCCTAGTGGCACTTTTCACCTTGGCAATTACATTTTCTGCTGCCTCCAACTTGTTCTTTATAGCTATAATGTTACCTCCTTGGGAAATAATGACTGTTCTATTCTTGTCCTTTTGCTTAATTTTCTCTGCCTCTGTTCTTGACAATTCCTCTGCTACCTCTGTTCTGGGCAATTTTTCAACTTCCTCTGCTCTAGGCAGTTTCTCAGCTTCCCTTACTTGTTTTCTTGTAACAGGTCTTCTTGGTTTGAAGATAAATTTATCACCTGGTTCATCAAACCTCAATCTTTTTGAAGCTTTAGATTTCTTAGTGCTTTCTGGTGATGATTGAGTCAAATCAATGTGCATTGGTTCAATATGCACCGGTTCAACCTGCTCAAACTCAATGGCCTCAAGCAAATCACTCAAGCTGGCCTTAGATATCGGGCTTTCCTCAATAGCCAATGCTTTGCCTTTTTCTTTGCTTATTTGACTCCTTGTCCTAATTCTTGACACTGTTTCAGATCCACTTAGTCCAGGTACAGCTTTCTTGTGCTTAGCTTCTTCTTTTGATGATGGCTGAGGTTGCTCTTTAATGATCAGTGGCTTCATTGATTTTCTCAACTGTAACTTGGCCTTCTTTTTATCTTTTGCCTCCTTTCGAAGCTCAGCTATTGTGGGTTCTTCAACTGATTTTTCTTTTTCTCTAACCGGCTGTGGAGTAAGACCTGTTTTACTCTGGAAACCAGCCATGAAGATGAAAGAGTTCCAATCCTTACCTATTTTCTGAAGACCATCCAAAACCAACAACTTAACCAAACCATGGTGAAATAACGATGTTTCACAATCATCCTTCCTTAATTGCACTTTGTCACACATTTTGCTTAGACTGCGAAACAAGTAAAAGGGAATATCTATGGATGCTTTACCAGTAAAATGTAACAGCAACTTGAAGTGATAGGAATAGACCTTATTGTATCTTCCCTCACAGGTTAAGTACTTCTGAATACAGGTGAGAAGAAGGGCATAGTGCTCCTTAACATAGTTTCTAGGCACTGCTTTTGTTAGGTCTTCATTCACATATGCCTCTTTTAAGAACTCTTTGCAGGGGTTCATATCAAATTTAAAGTTCTTAAACCATTCTTGCCCCCCTCTTGGAATCTCAGTTACAGCAGCAATTGACTCTGGAGACACTTGAACTTCTAACATAGCTATTTTAGAATTCAAACCCGTGAAGTTTAAAGCAAAATCCTTTGTTACCTGAGCATGGCCACCCTGCAGCTTCTCACAGAAATTCCAACAGCCAGCATCCTTGAAGGCTTTCTTCACGCCTTCATCTCTTAATGCAAGGTCCAAACCTTCAGGCTCTGTTCTCTGACATTTTCCAGACCTATGCTCTTTCCTCTCCATTTCGCTTTTGAAATTTTCACACAGAGAATGGCCAACAGCTTCAACTCAAATGGTAATTCAATTCTTTTTAACGCGGGCTCGCTTGTAATCAGGCTCACTTGAAAACTCGGGCTCGCTTGCAAACTCAAATATCTCATCACACAGGTTGGTCATTTATGCATCATCTACGATCATCATAAAAATCCTTGCACGGTAAAAACCATTTGAATAATATTTATGTGCATGCCTACAAATCTATTGGTGGAGTGATGGTTAATGAGTGTTTGGGAGGTACGCCCACTGACATGAACGGACGGAAGTGATGACTCATCAACAGACTTGACCCTTTGAGGAAAATTCGCTGCAAAACGCACGAATCTGCAATTTCGTAGCGCAGTTAGTTATGAATTGGCATAATGCGCTGCGAAACGGCTTGATGCTGACGTGCTACGAAATGGCTAAACAATGATTACGCTGCAAAACTGACCAATGAGACTGCGCTGCGAAATTACGGAAAGGATCGGTGACATGAATAAGACAAGACATGGCTTTAACAATCATGATGGAGGATGACCGATAGGATTAGAGAATGATTTACATCAAACACCTTTAAAACTTCAACCCTAAGTAAGAAACATAGGACAAAAACCATTTGACACCAACTTTTTGACATTTAACTTGGACAAAGGATTATATACATATGTTTATAGTTCTAAGTGATAACAGTGGCTCCACTTGGGATAGTGTGCTCCTGTAGTACACTAAGAACTCGTAGCTCCAGTGCTTTATCCCTTCCTTAAAAACACACACACAGTTGACAAGCATTCCTTTCTAGCTTTGTGGGCCTTCTCCTCGGGCTAAAGCTTTTCTGTTCAGCTTGTCATTTATTTTCAACAGGAAAGATTCATAAAACGGTTATATACAATGCTTATGAGATTCTTGGCAGACTTTCAGTGATTGTAATGCTTTAAGAACCTGCCATTAACAGGTCCTCCAGCATAAGGTGTTCCATCAACTTCCTGCAGAATATAGGTGTTATTTCCATGGAAAGCAGAAATCTGATATGGCCCCTTCCACAAATTTTCAAATTTACCATGTTTACCTTTCTCTTCAATTCTGGCTTCCCATTTCAGGACTTTATCATGAATCTGAAATGTAACCTCTTTGATCTTCTTGTCAAATGCTCTCTTGACCCGATTCTGGTTTTGTTGATGACCTTCAAACACCTCACTTCTTTTCTCCTGCAAAGCTATTAGCTGATTTATCCTTCGTTGTATGGCATTTGGTTCCTCTTCTAATCCTTGAATCAGCTTCATCACTGGTACCCCGAGAGAAGTTGGGAATATAGCCTCTGCTCCATACACAAGTTCATATGGTGATGTTCCAATGGACCTCTTTGTGCAAATGCGATCAGCCCACAAGGCATACTTCAGCTTCAAATGCCAAGCCTTTTTATTTTCCTGCAGCAGCTTCTTAATAATCCTCACAAGACTCTTGTTTGAACTTTCAGCTAAGCCATTTCCCTGTGGATAGTAAGCAGTGGAATGACCAAGGGAAATGTGGTACTGATGACAAAAATTTATCATTCTTTTGGACTTAAAAGCCTGGGCATTGTCTGTGATAATCTTGAGTGGACAACCAAACCTTGATAAGATGTTATTTTCCAAAAAGGAAATTATCACTGAATCATTTGCTTGCCTGGTAGGTATTGCCTCTATCCACTTTGTAAAATAATCAGTGGCTGTAAGAATCCAGCGATGCTGTCCTGATGAAGGAGGATGGATTTCCCCTATAAAATCTAATCCCCACTACTGGAAAGGTGCTTCAACATAAATAGGGACCAATGGCATTGGCATGAGCTTCCTCTTTCCTTCAAATACTTGACATTCATGGCATGATGCTATCTTTTTATAAATATCTCTGAACATAGTTGGCCAAAAATATCCAGCTCTCAAAACTTTGTTTGCAGTGGCTTTCCAATAGTGATGGCCTCCACAATCCCCCTTATGAAATTCATCAATTACCTTATCAGCTTCTTCTTCGATGAGACAATTCAATAATATTCCTCCTGCATCCTTCCAAAATAAATTTTGATCATATACAAAATATCTGAGAGATTTCAACTTGGTGAACCGAGCTTTAGATTTTGAAAGGTTATTAGGGGCTCTATTGTGCTGCAAGACAAATGCTACATCCTTATACCATTCTGAGATTAAAAAATTTTCATTGATTTGAACCAATTCTCCTTCATTCTCAGAAATTTCTGATATTTCTGTGTTTAAATTGATACCAATGCAGTCCAGATTTGACTGAGTCAACAACTTTGCTAAGCCCTGACCCTTTACCAACTTGGTGGGCCTGATCTCAATGTCATACTCCAACAACTTTGCTATCCATTTCCCTCTTTTTCCATCTGGGTCAGCTTGTGTAAGAATATCTTTTATAACAGCACTTGGCACGTATGAAACAATATGAGAATGCAACACATAAATTCTGAAGTCCTTAATTGCTTTCACCAGTGCATATGCTTGCTTTTCTAAGATATTATATTTCAATTCAGCATTAGCCAATGTCTTGCTAAAGAAAGAAATACGCTGCTCAGTACCTTGACTTCCTTTCTGCAGTAAAACTCCAGCAATTGTATCTTCAGAAGCAAATGTGAAGATCAGAAACTCCTTGGTGAAATCCGGGTTGATGAGGACTGGTGCTTGAGTGAGTGCCTTTTTGATCTCTTCAAATGACTTCTTTGCTTCAGCTGTCCACTTAAAATCTGCTCCTTTCCTTAACATTTTTGTTATATGTTTGACTACTTCAGCAAAGTTAGGAATGAATCTTCTAACAAAATTAACCTTTCCAAGAAAGGATTGAATCTCTTTCTTGCTCCTTGGCAAATCTAGCCTTTGAATAGCACTAACTCTATTAGGATCAATCCTAATTCCCTCTTCAGAAATAATGTGTCCAAGCAATTTACCAGAAGTTAAAGCAAAGATACTTTTGGTTGGGTTTAAAGAAATACCAAACCTCCTACACTTCAGTAAAATCCTTTCAAGGTGCTTTAAGTGGTCTTCTTCCTTCTTTGAAAAGACTGTGATATCATCAAGATATACCACCACTGATTTATCTTTTTCTTCAGCAAAAGCAATGTCCATAGCCCTCTGGAAAGTTGCTCCTACATTCATGAGGCCAAAAGGCATCTTTGCATACATAAATGTGCCCCATGGTGTAGTGAAAGCTGTCTTCTCCTGATCATCTGGATGAACAAGGATCTGATTATACCCTGAGAAGCCATCCAACGTAGACATTCTTTGTGAACCAACAATATTTTGCAAAATGAAATCCATTTTGGGAAGAGGGTAATTATCTTTCAGTGAAGCCTTGTTTAAGTTCCTGAAGTCTATGCAAATTCTAATCTCCCCATTCTTTTTCCTGACTGGTACCAAGTTAGCAAGCCAATTTGAGAATCTGATTGGAACAATAATTTTTGCATCAAAAAGCTTTTTCACTTCTTTCTCAATTAGTGGCATCAGAAGTGGATTAATCCTCCTTAATTTCTGCTTAAAAGGCTTCTCATTTTGCTTAATTGGGATGGTATGTTGTATGATTGAAGAATCATACTGTTTCAAATCAGCATAGCTCCATGCGAAAACATCAATAAATTTCTTCATCATTTCAACATATTTGACCTTCATATCAGCTGATAAGAAATTTGAAATCTTGACTAATTTGGGCACAACTGAATCACCTAAATTACAGCTTTCAATTTCCTCTTCATTAGCTTGCAATCTTGGTGCTTTAAACACATCATTTTGATCAAATAACTTTTCAAGTGGAATAAGGCCTTTAGGAATTAGGTTGTTTTGTAACTGCAACACTTCAGACTTTTCCCTTGTCTCTGTTAACATATTCTGCTGATCTATTTGATTATGCTCAAATTCCTCTTTCAATTCAAGAAAATTTCTTACCTGCTGATCATCTTCAAAGACTTGCCAGTTTATAATATTATCTGGGATGACTGGTCTATGGCGAATCTTCACTTCATAGCTATCAGAAGAATGTTTAGGAATAATAAAAAGACTAGCTACAACAGCAAGAGAATCTGCAATAGAATTTTGATCTCTGGTTTTTATACTGAAGGTATAGGATTGAAATTTTTCCAATAATTCCAACACTAAATTTCTGTAGGCTCTCATCCTGGCATCTTTTGTTTGATATGTACCTTGTACTTGCTTAATAACCAATTCAGAATTTCCACAAACAGCAATGTTCTTTGCCTTCAACTCTATCAAGGTTTCCAGGCCTAAAACCAGAGATTCGTACTCAGCCATGTTATTGGTACAATCAAAGTTCAGTTTGTATGACAGTAACTTACTTTCTTCAGTTGGACTAGTGATCCAAATCCCAGCTCCTGCACCTTCTTTCCCTGCTGCTCCATCAAAGTATAGGGACCAGCAACCAGTGATGTCTCTTTCATTTCTCTGCTGTACCTCCTGACACTGATTTTCTGCATTTTCATCTTGTGATTCTTTTCCAACTGATTCATTGAAAAGGATAGCTGATCCAAGACCTGTATCACAAGAATAAATAGGAAAATTCTGAGGCTTGTCCTTGCTGCTTACCATATATGCCATCCTTGTTTCACGATACAACCTCCTTTGTTCACCAAACACTGGAATGGTAGCATATGTCAGATCCATTTGCATGGTACCCTTGATTTTTGCTGCCCATGACCTTGAAAGAAGCATCCCAAACTTAGGTGGAATGTCTGCAACAACAATGTCCATGACAGTTGTTTTTGCTGGGATTTGTGTGAGTGCCACAACAACATCTTTTATCAACCCAATGCAATGAACTCTCTTTGAATCAAAAGAAAATAAGTCCTTGTATGGTCTAGTTACTTCTAATCCCAGTCTTTCCATAATTACCTTAGGCATGAGATTATGTGATGCCCCTGAATCCAGCATAGCATTATGTAGAGTCATATCATGGATATTAATGCTTATATAGAAAGGAGGAAACTCATCATTTTGTTCATCCTCAAGTCTTGGTCCTAAACAGATAATAGGATTATCCTCTTGCACATTTAGAATATCAGCCCCTCCTGGTGGAGAATTAAGCATTTCCACAATCTTGCTTCTATATTTTTCTACTTTCAGAATTTCATTGAATGGGACTGATATTTTAATTTTTGCAATCTCATTTTCTATATTAAAAACAGAAGCAGACCTTTCAAGTTCCTTAGGAGGTGCAGGGTTTTGAATATCCTTTCTATCAACAGAGGAATCACCTTTACCATCAATCTGCTTTGACTTTTCCTTTTTATCTTCAACTACCTTTGAAACATTCTTCTTGGGCTGTGCTTTATTTGCTGTAATAGGGACATCTCGGTTTCTGAGATTGTACTGCTTCTGAATCTCAAATATGGCATGCTGATAACCTTTTAAGAAATCTGAAGGCTCCTATTCTGCCTTTACCAAACTAGACTCATCATGTTCCTCCTTAGTTAAGAAAATTTATGAGTCTTCTTCACCAAAACAATGAATAGATTCCTCAGGTTCTTCAAGTTCTTCCTCTTCATCCACCATGTTTTGTTGGAAAGGAGGTCTCACTGGAGGATCTGCTTGCTGATTTCTATTGTCTCTTGGCCTTTGCTGATTTTGAGGCCTTCTAAATTGAGGGTTCCTAAACAGAGGCTCTTGTTGTACTTGGGGAGCAGCAGTATTCCCAATTGCTAATTGGTCCATCAATTTTTCCATAGTTTTCATCATGGTTTCAAATTTGTCTTCTTGAGCAGAGGTAGAAGGCTTCTCTTCCTCCTTTATCTTAGTCTTTGCCATCTTCGACTTCTTAGCAGCAAGCATATTCACATCTACCTTAATTGCATCATTTTGCATTTCAGCCAGAGTAGCAGACTCTCTTTCTCTGAGTAAAAGAGAGAAATATGAATCAAATGACTCAGCATATCTTAATTGTGCCAAAGCTCCAGGAGGTTTCAAATGTGCTGGAATAGAATTATATACTTTATTAAACCTCTTAGAAAAGTTTTGGACAGTTTCATCTGGAGCTCTTCTTAGACTATTATATTCAGTGAGGGCTTGAACAGGATTGGTTCTATTTCCCCATTTCCTCAGAAAACTATCTTCAAACTCAGCCCAACTGTGAATGCTACCAGCTCCAAGGGCTTTAAACCATTTTCGGACTTCTCCAATTAAAGTTTGAGCAAACAGTCTTAATTTTACGTCTTCATCATCCACTTCTTCCCTATCAACAAAATCATTGAATCTATCCACATGTTCTTCAGCTGTAATGTCTTCATCTCCTCCCCATGTTGGAATTCTAGCAGCATATTTACTAGGGAGATCATGCAAAACAGCAGGGAGAGCTAGAGGAGCATACCTAGCAGGTACAGCCATAATGAAAGGAGGAGCAGGGATAACAAGTATTGTGTGACTAGGGGGACCAAAACTAGTATGAGATGTTGTCTGAGGACTATTTGGACTAGCAGAGGCAGAAGATAAAGTATGAGTACGGAAAGGACTATTGGGACTTTGTAAACCACTGACAAAAGAACTCCAATTTGGGAGAGGTAAACCAGTTTTAGATTTAAGCAAAACTTTAAAAGGGTCAAGCTCCTTGAGCTGTTTCAAGTCCTCCTCCTCTAATAACAATTCAGAAGTAACAATTTCCCAAAACTCTTCTTTATCTTTTTGTGACACTAAAGATGAACTATCAATGCCTCTCTTTTGTAAATCCAAAATGATACCAATAAGTTATTCTTCATTTTCAGACCTCAACAAGACTTCTTGAATTTTATCATCAACAATTTTATCTTCAGGACTTCTAGAAAACTCAGGAAACAAAGACTTTGAAATATTTGAAGTACCTGGTATATCAGAAAATCTTTGTCTACTCCTTGAGATGATATTAGGATTATCCACAGGACTAGGTGGGTTTGGGTCAGGATTACTCCTTGTATATCTTCCTCTCGAAGCCACCTTTTAAACTTTAAGAATTAATGGAGTCACCAAGGTAGAATGCAGCCTCGAAAACCTTTTTGAGCTCCTGCTACCTTCAGAAGTTCAATCTTAAAATTTCAGGAATGAGTAATCTTCAGGCTCCCGGCAGACGCACCAAAATGTTATCACAAAATCAAGCACTGGAAGGCTGCTGACCAGGTAGACTCTGTGTAACTGTTTCAAACCAGACTTTTGACTAAGGCTTAGCCTCCTTAGCCTGAGAGGGCTCTCTCAAAAGGTTATTGATTTTGACTATTGATGAGATGGCTAACTCTTGCAAAGTAAATTTAACAAATATGTTGGCTGGACAGACATTACAAAGACTTCCATTGGGCTTATGGAGTTAATCATCCTTCAGTAAACTATAACACTACTCATTCATAGAAGTCAGGGCATGTAATGTTTAAATACTCAAAACACATCTCATAAAAACCTCAGCTTATAAATACACACAGGAAATCAGAGCAGCAAAGTGAATTCTGAGTGATTGTGTATCTATACAACTGTAAAAACATAAAGGATAAAACAAAACCACATATCTTGAGCATTTGAAACACTGTATGAATCCTGAGAAGAAAAGCAGTCACTTGTATTACTGAAAATAAGTTTGTACACAAGCCAAAATAACACTCTGTTTCTCAAATATCCAACCCTCATTACATAAAAGTTTCAACTATATATAGAAACATAACTTTAACTACTTTGAGCTTCCTCCTCCAGCATGAGGGGAGCTCGATGACTGCCACTAATTACCCCTATCCACTATTGAACTAACTCATTAAATACAATAAGTGCTAAACTGGAGTTTAAAGAGTCCTAATTCATCTATAACTCTAATTCTATCCTCCTCGTAGAATGATTCTTTCTTGTTCTCTGACACCTGTCTCCTTTTAGTTTGGCCGAGATGGCTGAGAAAAGGATTCAATGTCCCATACTAGCTTTGGATGCTGAATGCTTTGATGGTTCAGTAATGTTAGGAGAAAACCCATGTTTTTCCGGTTCCAGTCTTCCACCACTTATTCGAAAATGCAGCAGCCTGTCTCCAGCTCTTTAATAGCCCAAGAATATAGAGCATCACCATGTTCCTGATGTGCTGGAGGCTTCTTTGATGAATAGGTGTGCCAACCAAAACTCCCCGTATGCAGCTCCTTCCAAACCCTAATGACCGATAATAAAGTGACTTTATAATCAAAAACTTTAAACTTAGGTCAAAACATTTCACCTTTGTTAAAGGTACACCTGTCATAATTTGAATGGCCTGGTAGCTTCCTTTGATCTCTTTCATGTCACTTAGGTGTTCCCTTTGAAAATTTCTGATCATCCCATCGAACTGTTTGCCTGTATTAAAAACAGCACCTACAGTAGTTTCGCAGTTTCGTAGCGCGCTACGAAACTGCGAAACTGTTTAAACAGTTTATCTTTTCCTTGAGATTCTCACTGCTGGACCTTTAATTTTTTAAACCTCCTTTACATGTGGTAGAGATCTATATGTCTTCAAAATAATGAAACTAAGCAAAATTTTACAAAACTTAGAACAACACCTTTCTCAACATCAGTTAGCAGCTATTTGACCTAGCTGTGCCTTTAAGTCTGCAACCTCCTTCCTCAAGGCTTTGTTTTCAGCTCTTAAATGCATGTTTATTTTTCTAATGGATTTGGCTTGTTTGAGAGCTGGAACAGTCCATGTATAAACATCAGCTACTGAATCCACCTGGCTTACTAAGTTTTTACTTCCTCTCAAAACAGCTTTTCGATAATTTGCATACCTGACTGCAGACTCCCTAGTGGCACTTTTCACCTTGGCAATTACATTTTCTGCTGCCTCCAACTGGTTCTTTATAGCTATAATGTTACCTCCTTGGGAAATAATGACTATTCTATTCTTGTCCTTTTGCTTAATTTTCTCTGCCTCTGTTCTTGACAATTCCTCTGCTACCTCTGTTCTGGGCAATTTTTCAACTTCCTCTGCTCTAGGTAGTTTCTCAGCTTCCCTTACTTGTTTTCTTGTAACAGGTCTTCTTGGTTTGAAGATAAATTTATCACCTGGTTCATCAAACCTCAATCTTTTTGAAGCTTTAGATTTCTTAGTGCTTTCTGGTGATGATTGAGTCAAATCAATGTGCATTGGTTCAATATGCATCGGTTCAACCTGCTCAAACTCAATGGCCTCAAGCAAATCACTCAAGCTGGCCTTAGATATCGGGCTTTCCTCAACAGCCAATGCTTTGCCTTTTTCTTTGCTTATTTGACTCCTTGTCCTAATTCTTGACACTGTTTCAGATCCACTTGGTCCAGGTACAGCTTTCTTGTGCTTAGCTTCTTCTTTTGATGATGGCTGAGGTTGCTCTTTAATGATCAGTGGCTTCACTGATTTTCTCAACTGTAACTTGGCCTTCTTTTTATCTTTTTCCTCCTTTCGAAGCTCAGCTATTGTGGGTTCTTCAACTGATTTTTCTTTTTCTCTAACCGGCTGTGGAGTAAGACCTGTTTTACTCTGGAAACCAGCCATGAAGATGAAAGAGTTCCAATCCTTACCTATTTTCTGAAGACCATCCAAAACCAACAACTTAACCAAACCATGGTGAAATAACGATGTTTCACAGTCATCCTTCCTTAATTGCACTTTGTCACACATTTTGCTTAGACTGCGAAACAAGTAAAAGGGAATATCTATGGATGCTTTACCAGTAAAATGTAACAGCAACTTGAAGTGATAGGAATAGACCTTATTGTATCTTCCCTCACAGGTTAAGTACTTCTGAATACAGGTGAGAAGAAGGGCATAGTGCTCCTTAACATAGTTTCTAGGCGCTGCTTTTGTTAGGTCTTCATTCACATATGCCTCTTTTAAGAACTCTTTGCAGGGGTTCATATCAAATTTAAAGTTCTTAAACCATTCTTGCCCCCCTCTTGGAATCTCAGTTACAGCAGCAATTGACTCTGGAGACACTTGAACCTCTAACATAGCTATTTTAGAATTCAAACCCGTGAAGTTTAAAGCAAAATCCTTTGTTACCTGAGCATGGCCACCCTGCAACTTCTCACAGAAATTCCAACAGCCAGCATCCTTGAAGCCTTTCTTCACGCCTTCATCTCTTAATGCAAGGTCCAAACCTTCAGGCTCTGTTCTCTGACATTTTCCAGACCTATGCTCTTTCCTCTCCATTTCGCTTTTGAAATTTTCACATAGAGAATGGTCAACAGCTTCAACTCAAATGGTAATTCAATTCTTTTTAACGCGGGCTCGCTTGTAATCAGGCTCACTTGAAAACTCGGGCTCGCTTGCAAACTCAAATATCTCATCACACAGGTTGGTCATTTATGCATCATCTACGATCATCATAAAAATCCTTGCACGGTAAAAACCATTTGAATAATATTTATGTGCATGCCTACAAATCTATTGGTGGAGTGATGGTTAATGAGTGTTTGGGAGGTACGCCCACTGACATGAATGGACGGAAGTGATGACTCATCAACAGACTTGACCCTTTGAGGAAAATTCGCTGCAAAACGCACGAATCTGCGATTTCGTAGCGCAGTTAGTTATGAATTGGCATAATGCGCTGCGAAACGGCTTGATGCTGACGCGCTACGAAATGGCTAAACAATGATTACGCTGCAAAACTGACCAATGAGACTGCGCTGCGAAATTACGGAAAGGATCGGTGACATGAATAAGACAAGACATGGCTTTAACAATCATGATGGAGGATGACCGATAGGATTAGAGAATGATTTACATCAAACACCTTTAAAACTTCAACCCTGAGTAAGAAACATAGGACAAAAACCATTTGACACCAACTTTTTGACGTTTAACTTGGAAAAAGGATTATATACATATGTTTATAGTTCTATGTGATAACACATTCGATGACTCAAAATTTATTATAAGACCATAACTAGAAACAAGGAAAACTTTTCAAAGTTAAAAAAAAAAATTAGGGTGATAACAGTGGCTCCACTAGGGATAGTATGCCCCCTATGGTATGCTAAGAACTAGTAGCTCCAGTGCTGCAATCCATTCCTTTAAAAAAAAAAAATCTGAAATTCTGCCCAATCTGCTTCAAACTATACCTAGTAAAACTTGCTCAGTCAACCTTGAGCTTATTTTCATTTTCCTACCTACCTACCCTATCAATTGTAAACTTCTTTCATCTCAATCAATGTGAAATTTCCAATGTAGCCCATCATTTGCTTTATCTAATATTTGAGTTTTTTGACTGCATCGGAGTTCAAAGCAGCTATGACATTGTGATGACTACTGCCACTGAAATTGCCTCTGATCTTCATAGAAAAACTGAAGCACTAGAGAGTAAAACTCTTCCATGTATTTAGCTATAGGGTCCCAAAATACATGATCAGCTTGATGATCCTCATAACATCCTATTACTTCTAACAATTGATCCTTAGTCACACAACATTTATTTGACAAGTTATCCAACTGCTTTTCTGCATGACTCCCGTAGACAATGTAATTTTCCTCACTATTATGATCATTCTTTGAAGTAATCTGCTGCAAAGAATCACAAAAAGGACCAACCTTTTCCTCTGCCTGAGGCTTATAAAAAATTTCTTCCAGTATTTCTTCTTGGTGTTTGCAATTATTTTCATCTTTGTAATGATCCGAAGACTGACAAGTCTGCTGCATCTCTACATCAATCTTGGAGGATGTAATATGATTTTCATACATATACTCTTGCTGATTTATATGTTGCATGTCATGGGATGTTATCCTTTCTTCTAGTTGTTGAAATGTATTGTTATGAAGAGCCTCTAAAATTTCTTCATCCATGAATTCATAATCATCATAACAATCCTCCAAATATTGAATAAAACTCGCAGAATGTTTACATCAATCTTTGACCAACAATAAGGAGGGATGACACTCTTTATACATGTCATAGAATACATCATGGAAACTAGAATGCGAATATATTGAACCATTTTTCAAACCTTTATGCCAAGACCATGCCTTTCCTTCTAAAGTGGTCATAAACATCTTCATGAGACAATCTTCAGGAAACTGAACCTTAAGACTGTGTACATGCATATGGAACCTAACCAAATGAAGAGCAGCATTGTCTTTCTTTTCATCTTTGAATATTGGAAGATCAGCTAACCATTCGACCTTTGGCATAGGATTTGAAAAACCAAGGATATGAGACCGATTCATAGGGGCATACCTGGCATTCATTCTTGCAATGGCATTCATC
Organism: Pinus tabuliformis; assembly: GCA_031772625.1. Classification (NCBI taxonomy): domain Eukaryota; kingdom Viridiplantae; phylum Streptophyta; class Pinopsida; order Pinales; family Pinaceae; genus Pinus; species Pinus tabuliformis. The sequence goes on along the minus strand of CM062805.1, from coordinate 93,965,033 downwards.
TTGAAACTTCATCAAGCTGCTGATCTTCTAGTAGTGGAGTCACCTTCCAATTTTTTATTTGATGTGTGGAGTCACCAAGGTAGATGTAGCCTCGAATAATTTTCTAAGCTCTTGCTACCTTCAGAAGTTCAACTTCTAGATTTCGGGAATGAGTAGTCTTCAAACTCCCAGCAGATGCACCATAATGTTATCAGCAAAATAGGACCCTAATAGGCTGTTGATCAGACTATCTTAGTGTAACTATTTCAAACCAATCTTTTAGCTAAGGCTTAGCCTCCTCAGCCTTAGAGGGCTCTCTCAAAGGGTTAATGATATTGATTAAAGATATAGATAGATGGCTAACTCTATGGTTTGTGATTTTATATGTTTATAGGTTGAAAGATGGAGACTTGCTACCATTAAGCTATGGAGTCAATGATAGAGATAAAGATAACAAATAGCTCTTCTTATAAAACTGAGCCTTGTATATACTTCGATGAAAGAGTAACACATTCAGGAAAGTCTCAATAACTTGAAGTTCATATAAGTCAGAGCATGTGGGAATGAATTATGAGTAATGACACATCAAGGTATTCAAAAGGAAAGTATTAAAAGTGATTCATCATAGTTTAATACTTAGAGGAAGTCAGATCATGAGTAACCATGAATTCTAAGTAATAAGTATTAAAACACTGAAGAAAAACATCCAAAGATAGGACCCAAGAACTCAATTCACCATAGTTTAACACTTAAAGGAAGTTAGGGCATGTTCCTCCATGAATTCTGAGTAATAAGCATTAAGACTATGGAAGCAAAACATATCAAAGATAAAAGATAAATCTCACTAAACTACACTAAGAATCTCAGATTCAGAAAAGTTAAACTACTTCTGTATATATCAATCCCTCCACTACATTTACAAAAGTAATCTTTTTCTATAACATTTTCCAACTCTTAAGGAATTCCAGCTCTTGTCTTTTATAGACTTGGATTCCCTGATGCAACTTGAAGGGAATTCAAATTTCGTAGCTTGACACATATTCTAAGCATAAAATAGACTATTAATTACAGTTAACTGACTGTCTTAGAGTCCTAATACAATTAAGAGAAAAACTCCTTATTATGACTAAAAAAACCTTATCTAGGAATTAAACATTCTCTTTGACACCTATAACTCCATGAATTCAAATTTGATGAAGCCTTTAACCTTGTTGTTAGATTTTGTTGACTCATCCCTTATCTGTCCTAAAAACCAGGAACCTATTTCCTGCATTTAAGATTTAACCTTCATTGATGCTTTTTGAATCCATTTGCTGACCAAATTGACCTTTTGAGACAAGTGATATGTGTTATCACTTCCATAGAACTTTTCTCTTCCACCTGTACGAAAATCAAGCCCTTGAAGGAGTATAATGAGAGCTGATCTGGCTGCTCAAAAACTGCACCTATAGCAGTTTCGTAGCGCGCTATGAAACTGTTGTCTATGTCTTTTACATAGCTCTTTTCAAAAAATTTAGTCTTCAAAACTTCTTTCACTTTTTCCATGATATCTACAGGCTTTAATAATCAACATATATCATCTTTGAAATACTTTCAAGAAATAAAATCCTTCTCCTCAACAAAACTGCATCAAGAAATTGTATCTTAGTGTTCTGTTTTGGCTGAAAAATAGGTGTTGGGACAGAGCTTTGGTCTCCTCATAAAAAATGTATTTTACAAAAATGAAGGAGGCTTTTGGATACCAATCTGTGCTAAACAAAAACCTCTCTTTTTTTTTTTCAATACCTCTCCTACTGCCCAGAAATTGTCTTTGAATATCAGGTGTAAACTGGAAAATTCTGATTTCTAAAAATATGGCTTCAAAGAAAGCCTTGTATCTCCCAACTGGTAACACTTATGAAAATAGTGAGATAGGTTATTGTAGTTGGTGATTTTATGAAGAGAAAACGCCTTGATAATTCCAAAATAATTTTTCATGTAGCCAGAAACGGATCTTGAAAAAGACTACTAAAACCAGAAAGCAGAATGTTTCTCTCAATGACTTTCAGCCATTTTGTGGCGCAAGTTGAGTCATCAACTTCTCCAAGATCATAATGAATTTGAAGAAGCTAAAAGAGGTTTTTGTAGATAGGTATTTTAGGAAGAATAACCTCTTTCATTTTTCTAAAATATGCTTTCAATTGCTCCAAAAACGCCTTGGAAGTTAACTACTTAAAATAGAAAACAGATTTTTTTCTGCTGAAAAAGGTTGCTTCAATGATTTCATAGTGCAAAATAGGTTTTTTACACTATTTGCACTACGAAAACGTGGGTTCATAGCTAATTGCAAAAAAAATTCAAAATTACTTGAGATATGACTTCTAAAAAAAAGGTGAGTCTTCTAAGACATGGAATAAGTTTGTCAAACTTTGTTTGGAAATGAAATATGACCTTAAAGACTTCTAACCCTACGACCTAACCCTTTAAGCATGAAATGACCTAGAGACCCTTTAACACCATGACTAGACAAAGGGTTTGGAAATGAGAATTACACTATTGAGACTCTAATCCTATCACTTATCCCTTGAAGCATGCTTATTATAATACCATAACTAGAAACAAGGAAAACTTTCCAAAGTTTTAAAAAAAAAAATTAGGGTGATAACAGGGACTCCACTAGGGATAGTATGCCCCCTATGGTATGCTAAGAATTAGAAGCACCAGTGCTGCAATCCATTCCTTTAAAAATAAAATCTCTGAAATTCTCCCCAATTTGCTTCAAACTGTACCTAGTAAAACTTGCTCAGTCAACCTTGAGTTTATTTGCATTTTCCTACCTACCTACCCTATCAATTGTAAACTTCTTTCAACTTGTTGTGGCCACCAACAACCCCCCTCCTTATTTAGTATTAGCAATAACACTAAGTGGGGACCCTTAGTAAAAATTTAAAAATTCAATTTTACTCCTCAAGAAAACATCGCATCGCACAAAGACTGATAGGACATTTCCTTATGAGTAAAAATGATAAACTACGAAAGTGCGACGCGAATTTCCTCGCATCGCATGTATTAAGAAACACTCATATTGGACTAACCTTAAAAAATAGCCGATGGCCGATATGCGATATCGCATATCGCAATATCGCATAAAAAAACACATAACCATTTAACGATTATAACAATCTTGCGATAGCGTGATGCTGCGAACTGCGATCTTGCGATCACACGATACAGCGATCTGTGATAAGTGCGATTGGGCAACCCTGCGATAACACATCTTAATGAAAAATGCGATAATGCGATACTGCGATGATACGATGTTGTGATGCGAATCGCAGAAACTGTCCATCGCAGATTTTCCCCGGCTCAACATTCAAGAAAAGCTGTCCATAAACCAAAAATTGGATACGCGCTTTAATGAAAATTAATGAATGATACGCCAAGTGTTAATGAAAGACAGTTTTGTGTTTTTCAAAGGGTCAGTTCATGTTAGGTGGCATGTTTTTGTACATCCGTAGAGTGTAAACCCTTCTTGTCGATTTTTATTATCATTACTCTCTCCTCATGTGTGAACTGCAGGAATGAAAAACATAAACAATATGAAGCAATGTGCAGGAAGCAATAAATGAAAAGGGTAAAGTTCCAATGCTTGAAAACAGAGAAGAGATGCCCTCATAAACGGATATCGCATGCAACAGAGCCACAAATTCCAGAGCGCTGCTGAGCTATCCATTACAGATCTTTCAGTCAGAGCCATGGTTGAATGAGTAGTTGAACAATGCTGATATCAACAGGCGATTTAATGCTCAAGGTCAGAAGCTCACGAAAGCAGTATGTTTACAAAATTTTGAAGCTTATACCCAGTGAAGGAAAAGGCGCTAAAGGCGAAAAAACGCACCAAAAAGGCCCGGATCAAAGAATGGAGGCAGTTTTCAATGCGCGATTAGCGCCTAGCGCTAATCGCGCATCGCTGAGAAAATTGCTCAAAAAGAAAAGTCCCTAACTGCTCAGTCACTCTTAAGCCCGGAAAATGCAAGAAAGCAAAGGAAGAAGCAATTCAAGGATTAACCAAGTGGAACTTGGATTATTACTGGGCATACACAGTAAATCCACATAGCCAGAGGATGATTCTCAAGTATATCTTCTATTTTTCTGAAAAGATGGTGCCAGTTCTTACCATTTCTGTTTGCTTAGCTCAACCAAAAGCGGAAGACAGTCAGTCGACTCTACCCAGGCAAATATTGAATGCTCGCAACATTAAGGAGCAAATGCAGAAATAGTTAGATATTAGATTTAATTTTTAGAAATAGTTTTGCTTAGAAAAAGGGCGGTCATTTAAACCGTATCCTGAATCTATGTAATTAATTTATTTAGTTAGTAGTATTTAAACCCTTCTCATGCATTTAGAGAAGGGTCCAGAAATTTATCAAAAACTTGTCCTCAGAACATGCACTTTTGCACCCTCAGAGGAGGTTTTGGTGAATGAATGGATCAAGATTTGTTGATGTTTGCATTTGATATCTGCTACTGATGTTACACTTCTGTACTCTTAGTAGATGTTAGAGCAAGGAGAGATAAATCATTGTTGCTTGAAGCTTATGAGTAGGACCAGTCATAAATGGCACTTTTATCTCTTGACCATTTCTGCTTATATCTTAAAGTGATATACAGTTTTTAGTTGTTCATGTATTATTGCATGAATACTTGAGTTATCATTTGGCACTTTTGTATGGTGGTAGCTATTTATTTATGTTTAATGCATGAATAGCTCATTATGCGATATGTTGTTCACAACTGTTTCGTCTAACTTTTTATGCGAAGTGGTTCATCTTAATTGATTTCCTTTCTTATAATCGCTGGATGATCTTTATTACCAGTTGTTATTTGAAATCTCTTTAGATCACATAATAGAAGAATTACATCCTGGGTTAGCATAGATTTAGATGTGTTGTTTATTAGATTACAATAGAATGAATTAGATTAAAGTTTGAATTAGAATAGCTTAGATAGGAACTGTTAGATCAGCAACATCGAATTCTACACACACACACACATAGATTGGGAAACTGGTCCCATTATCCCCAGTCGGACCCGCTATACCAAATGGATAAGGAGTTGCCAACCAAAGTCCGAAACGAGCGGGTATCCCCCTTATTGTCAACCCGATTTTCGGGGCTCCAACATATTTGGCGCTAGAAGGAGGGCCTGAACTATGAATGGCAAGTAAATCCAAATCTGAATACCATTCTGAGAGTAAATCGCCCTCATCATCTCCCCCAACTTCCCCATTACATTTAAATCCAGAGTCAGAAGTCACTCGAGTATCAACCGCTGCTACGTACCCTGATATTTCAGAACAATCTACCGCAGAACTTCTTGAAGTCGAATCCCTGATTCACAAACTTCAGCGATTTTCCATTTCTCCTCAGAGGTCTGATAAATCTCAAGGCAGCGTGACTTCGTAGTACAACCCTGCTCATCCCCTAACCAGGCTAAAGAGTGAAAAGTTTGGCGTCCAGCCAACCGAATTACCTCTTCCCACCAGGAAAAGAGCGAGGAAATCACCGCAAGAGTCTGACAGTGAGACTCTTTCGTCAGCATTGTCCATCTCAACTACCTCACCGCGAAGTCAACCATCCAGACCTCCACTCCAGATCATCATCCATCCGTCCACTGGAACCTCCACAACCCCTCTTCAATCATCTACAATCGTAGTATCTTCATCCTCCTAGCCACAGGGATCATCTTCTCCACTTTCCTCTGTTAGCAGTTCAACAATGGCCCAGTCTCCATGGAATAACCCTAGGGCAGTGTTAATGCCTGCACCCTTGAGTCAAATACCGGCCCATCCTGAGAAATGGCTGCCTAAATTCAATCCCGAGGCAGGCATGCTAGCAGAAGAGCACATAAACAACTTCATGCTTTCCATTAATTTCAATGGAGTTACTAATGAAGATGATGTTGTTTGGCTTTTTCCCTATACACTGCAAGGAACAGCCGGGTCATGGTACTTTTCATTACCCTCCGGATCCATCACAAGTTGGGACATCTTCCAGGACCAATTCCTAACCAAGTTTGGTGATGACAGGTCGACGGCAATGTTAATCAATGACCTATCCAATCTTAAAGCCGAAGCTAGAGAGCCTATCAAGGATTTCAATTTACGGTTCAACAAAATTCCTACTGCTTCCCAGCCCAGTGAAGAAGTACGATGTGAATGGTATATTACCACTCTACCATCGAACATAGCAATCTTTGTGGACAGGGCAAATAAAATAACCTTAGCTGATAACATGAAAGAGGCGATAGCAGTAGAGAAACGAATAATAGCCCTGGAAAAGAGATCCGCGATAGAGGAACGTAAGTCCAAAAAAGTCACCTTCAAGGAAGACTCCAAGAAGAAACAAGCAAAAGATCCTTTTGATTTGGAAGGATTGCAGAAAGTTCTAAAGACCATGTCCAATGAGATGGTCGACATAAAAAAGCAAGTAGCAGAAACTTCTTCAAAAAATCCCTACAGAGCTTTTAAAAGAGGTCCTTCAACGGACACAAAGCCACCCAATGCCATTTCAAATGCTGAATCCGAGGAAGAGGAAGAGGAAATTGCCACTGAAGGGTAGACTGATGATGAAGAAGTTGTGGAATTACAAGGAATGTGGGATTTCATCCTCCCACAAGAAGAATATCAAGAAGTATTTCCAGTTAGCACACGAAGCAAAAATCAGCTTGATCCTCCCTAAACTACCCCTAAGCCGAAGAGTGCAAGCTCTGCAACAAAGGATAAAGTCGCAACAAAGAAAACGACATCTAAAGCGACTCAAACTAGCCCAGTCCAAGCAGATGAAACAACTCCATCTAAAACACTGATAGTGTCGGATGAAATGGAGTACAATATTATTGATGACATGAAGAAGACTAGGGCTAATATCACCCTTTACGAATTGAGCAAGTTGAAATATCAACAGAAGATAATGATGAAAGAATTACATGCCATGCCAGTTGCATCTTTGCCTGCCACTGTACTTTCTCAATCTTCCCATAACATGGGAAGACCTCCAACTAACGCGATCAATAAGATTGATCCAAATGACATCGCCTTAATTGGAGGAAGATCAAGATCTCACACTCCCCCGTTTCTCCTTACTTATGAAATCTTTAATAAAAATGTGCACAATTGTTTGGTAGATTTCGGTGCTTCATCAAATATTTTACCCAAATCTATATGTGCCAAGTTAAATGTTCAACCACAAAAATCTGCAGTGCGCATAGTTCAGCTAGATCGATCTCAAGTCGAAGTGATTGGCGAACTAAATCAAGTAACCATAAGGTTGTCCTCCAACCCAAAGGTATGTCAGGTTATTGACATTCTAGTTGCTGATATCCCAGAATTCTATGGTTTAATTCTTAGCAGGGATTGGTCAGAGAAACTCCATGGATACTTCACAACCGACTGGTCGCACATGTGGCTACCCTACAACGGTAAACCGAATCAAATAAAAGTTGAACGAGAGCTACACCAGAAGTACATAGTAACAGAATTAGAGGGAGAAAATGAACCAGTAGCGTATAACAGTAGCATTATTGGCAATTACTCGGTAGATTCTTTCCTCGGCAATTTCAATGCTCATGCATCACCCTATTTAGAACACTCTTTTTTGTCCCAAGTCAAAAAAATTTCTCGAACTGATAGTTCGAAATGTATCAATTTTTTAGATAAACTTGTAAATAAATATTTGTTTTGGAAATTATTTTTTGATGGCTCTAGATCTAACGAAGGAGCAGAAGCAGGATGCGTTCTCATTAGTCCAGAAGGAGATAAAATCATGCTCACATGCATACTCGAATTTGATTGCACAAACAATACAGCAGAATACGAGGTTTTGGTTCAAGGCCTGTACAAAGCAATCGGGTTAGACGTCAAGTATCTTCAAGTTTTTTGAGACTCTAAGATTGTGGTTAAACAGGTAAGTAACACTATACATTGCTTATCAGGTCATTTAAAACACTATCAATCCTTAGTACAAGATCTGACTAAGCATTTCATAGCATTTAATATTTCTTCAATCCCCAGGCTCTAAAACGCAAGTGCAGACCTTTTGGCTAACGTAGCTTCTAAGCTTATTCCATCCGAAGATTTTAGTCCAGATAGATTCTCAATAGAATTAATCTTTAGACCGTCCATTCCTGACAACATCACAAATTGGAGAGTATTCAATGACGATCCTGATATTGTAAATTTCCTCACGTCTGAAGGATCCTACTCCAATCAAATAATTGACGAAGACCAGCACGATCAACAATTGCAACAAAATAGCACTAATAATGCTATACCTAAGTCGGTGGTCAAGTTAGAAGACTTATACGATTTGAAAGATCGGTTTAAGAGGTCTACCAATTCAAAACTCTACAGTTCAACCTTGAACTACGAATTAGTAAACCTAGGAACCGATGCTAAACCACAAAAAATTAATCTAGGCCTCGGCCTAGCCCCAGAAGAGAAACTAGCGTATATTCATCTTTTGAGACAATATAAAAATGTTTTTTCCTGGAATTATGATGAGCTGAAAACATATGACACTTCCATCATCCAGCATACTATTCCCATGATCGATAATGAAAAACCTGTCCAACAAAAGCTGAGAAAGATCCACCCCAATTTAGAAAATTAGATAAAAACTGAACTCAATAAGTTATTGAAAGCCAGAATAATCTTTCCCGTCAGACATTCCAAATGGGTCTCCAATATGGTACCCGTTAGAAAGAAAAACAAAGATATTAGGATTTGCATTGACTTTCGGAACCTTAACAAAGCCTGTCAAAAAGATAATTTTCCTCTACCACCCATGGAGCAGATACTGCAGGCAGTGGCGGGCTCAGAATTAATGTCTTTCTTGGATGGATTTTCAGGATATAATCAAGTGTTGGTACATCCTGATGATCAGTTGAAAACCACATTCAGAACTAAATGGGGCACATATGCATATCGGAAGATGCCATTTGGTTTGATTAATGCTGGTGCCACATTTCAAAGAGCCATGGACATCGCATTCAAAGGTGTAGTCAATAAATCTGTAGTAATTTATTTGGATGATATTGTTGTGGGGAAAAGTATCCAACACGGAATGACCCTATCCCACTCTAAGGGTGATAGTTCCTTAGCAACAGCTGAAGCAAAGCTATCTAAAGTTACTTCTTTATGACATGCAAGAGATGAAAGGAAGAGATCCACTTACCGATGTCTTGCGCAAATGGTCGATCCAATCTCCTCTATTTGCCGCTCGCTCCCAGCTCCAAGTCTTCTCACAGGCCCAGCTACACGAGATCCTGCGAACAAGACAAGAAAAGGAAACTACAAGAAGCATGCATTCATAATTGATTCAAGGATTAGCATAAATCAAATACGCAAGTAAGACAACACATCATTGAAACACATGCGAATAGAAGAACCTCAAATGCTTTATTAATATAAGGAAGTAAGGTTCAGGCGGTGATACAACCGTAAGAGGTCTAATCCAGCATCACCTTCCCGACGGAAAGAAATCTCCTCTTCACCTCCCTCAAGCAATCACCCAATACTCACAACTGTAAACCAACAGCAATTCTTTGCACAAAATTCCGGCCTCCAGATCCCATGGGATGAGATCCTTATATAGAGTTTTGGAGTGAAGATAAGTCAGCTTGATGTGTGACTTGTTATCCTCTTCAACTCCAGTTGTTCTTCAGTCCTTGAGTCCACTCGGAGTTTCTACCTTCCACTTGGAGTTTTAGAACCTCTTTACTCATCATTAGGTGAATCTTCTGATCCAAGTGTCATTTTGGAAGCTTCCTGGGCACTGGCACATTGAGAAAAGATTCCTCCACATGTCAAAGTACGCCCAGCGCAGGTAGCCTTTGTTGCACTTGCTATGCAGTGCAGGTACACCATAGAGCTTTTGACATTCAGCGCAGATGCTTAGTGGAGCAGCTGCTTTGATCCAAAATTGACCTGTTTTTGAGTGTTTTTCAGTGGAGAACTGATCTGAAGTGCTGTGGTTTGCTGACCTTGTTCCTCTAGGGGTAGGAACAACATGTTTAGGGACTTTGGATCCCTCAGATTATTGACATTTCATGCTCCATGCTGTAAGGCACAAAAATGTCTATAACAGTTGCCCCCTAAAGTATGAGGTCGTTTATCGGGTGAAATGCTTTATTAGGAGGATCCGAAGTTCATTCAATCGTCGGGAGGTGACCTGTAACAAAATACAATACAATACATTATCTTTTCATACTTTCTTTTCATGATCTAGCTGATGCGGGCATTTCCCATGCTCAGCTTTATAAATACATTTGCTGTACATAAACAGACGATCGTCTGATAATAGACTGATAATTCTCTGCTTTTAATTATCATCCTTTTAGTAGGATGATCATCTGCTGCACATGTCTATGTTTTTATCTCCTGAATATATATCGCAGCCCGGATGGATGAAACTAGATCCGGGGTCTTCAAACTTGTCCGATCTTCACTCTAGTACAAGTCGATCCATGTGAGAATTTCTTGAAGTCGAACATGGAAAGACATCGCTTGATTACCAGTCAATAATGTAAACTGTTAACAAGCGCGAGAGGAATCACCGATAATGATGATGACCCTCAAGGTACTGCAGCACAATTCACGTGGCGTGAATATAGGATCTGACATCGAACACCACGCAAAGTCTCCCGGTCGAAGGTCATTAATGTATACCTATCGCCGGAAGTGAGAAACTTGCCATTGAGGCATGCAAGCTTCAAAGTACTGAGGGGGTGTTCCTAGATCAACTTCTTGGATAGTGAGCTGATGTCGACAAGAAGTGATCCGTCAAAGGAGGGCCTTAATGAATCCCACATCAGTGACACGGAACGGAGCTAGTGATGATGGTGAAAACGATCTGTGAAATATGATTCAGGGTGGCGGTCATGGAAGGACGAAAGATGATGTATGGTAGTGGATGGGACCCGGTTGTCACTTTCTGAATGACATCTCTTGAACATATAACGACACTGATGTGATGGATCGGTAGCATTACCCCATGTATGGATGGTATGGCGAGACCATGGTGAAGGGACCGGTGAATGATAATAACCCAACCCGATATTTACGGAGGCAAAAGTGTCATGTTCAAGAGCGACTTGCTACCATTAAGCTTTGAGGTTCTTCCCAATTTTTCCCCAGTCATTTCTGACCAGTACCTCTTTATTTTTGTCAAGCTTGAGGAGGATAACATATGCTTGTTCTATAACCTGCCCTTCGGGCAAGCCCATCGCTATGTTTTAACGAGCTTAACGATAGGGAAACTCGTTCTCGTCTAAAGACAAGTTTGTCACTATCTAATATTTTTAACGAGCCCAGCGACAAAGACAACTCGGTCCTTTTCATCTTTAGAGAGTCTGAAAAGGGTACATAAAGTGGACTCCAAGGGTCCTTTTTCGTCATCTAATCCCTTAAGTCCGAAAAAGTATAAAACAATACAGAAGGGATGAATGTTCGATATCTTTATCGAGCCGAACTAGACAAGCGCTCGATCTTTTTGTGCAATAATCCCTCAGGTCCAAAAAGATTAAAATCTAGAGGAGGGATAGCTCTTCCGGTCCTTTTAACGAGCTGGAAGGCCAAAACTCGGCAAACTTTTCATATTTTACGAGTCAGTGAAAAGATCTCAAAGAAGACTCGTATTTTGAGGAACGAGTGATAAACAGGGATAGCAGCAGATTCCAGGTACGGGTTGGAATTTTCCAATCACGGCAGTGTCACAAGGATGGCTAGGTGAAATCACTCTTCGCAGTTGTTCCTCAAAATAGGTAAACAATCAAGTGGATGTGAATGATCGGCCAAATGAAAAGTGGAGGTGACGGTGCACAAACACGACCAAGGCTTTTATGGCTGATGAATTTACGGTCTCAAATGGTTATTTACCGGTTCATTTTTTCTGGATGAGCTTGAACTCTGGGGGGGAAGCCTGCTCACATGCTTATGTTTATTTTTTAACGAGCATGAAGTCCGCGTTAAAACTGCTCGGATCTTGCGTTTATTTTTTAACGAGCATGAACTTTGCCAAAACTGCTCGTTTAGTTTGCATGCCCCCAGCATCATAATAATGCATGTCAAAGGAGGGTGCCCCCCAAGCTTCATTGCATTCAACTTGGTGGTTGGAATGAAGGTTTACCTTTGAATTTTGAAAAGGGGATTTGTTTCATTTTTTAATGAGGTTGACATAGTAAAAGAACTATCCTCATGACTCCTTGTTTCATTTTTTAACGAGGTTGACACGAGATAAGAACCGTCCTCGGGGCCCACTATATTTACAGTATTTCCATTAGGGAGATGATCCATGCTGACAAAATATTTAGGAATCTTCCGAATCCGTTGGATATAGAAGATTCCATATTGTAGGTTTCCACTGTGGCTACTTCCGCCAGATTACCTGCCGGCGGTAGGGAAAAAGTACCCATTAAGGCAGGGTCTTTTAGGAGACCTACTCCAATATTTTGGAGCGATTGATTACTTTCATGGATCATTGTGCTGCTTCCCGTAACTTGAGAACAGTTGGGGAGAAATGTTTGTTGGTCGACGATTGTAATTTTTCCTTGAAAAGGAAATACAATCCTCCTGAAGTAGGTCGACACAACTGCAGCCATGGCATATATCCAAGGCCTTCCTAGTAGGATGTTGTAATCGAGGTTTCTGTCGATTACTTCCACATCAACTTCTACTGTTTTGCCCCCCAGTTCAACTTGCAAGTTACTTAAAATCCCGTATGGAGTGTATGATCGTCCATCAAATGCTTTTAATGCCGTTGACGATTTTGACAAGGGTGGTGAGCCTAAACTTTTCCAGCAACTCATCGACATAAGCCATGTAGATGCCCCCTCATCAATAATTGTTCGATGAACAGTTTTGTTGAGGGCTTTCACTTGAATAAGGAAAGCTAGTTGACCTGGTAACTGAGGGTCATATCCTTTATGATCAAAGGCCACAAGATTGGAATCCATTGGGCCAATCCCACTTATCACTGCTAGTAAAGCTTGCTCTTGGGAGGGGCAATTTTGCGGTACCTCAAGTGTCGACATAGCGGACGGCGATTGGGCCAGGTCCTCTATTATATTATAATTCTGTGCTATTTTTGCACGGGGATTAAATGTCGATTTGTGTACTACTCCCTTTGGCGACTTTATCATTGGTTTAGGAATGATGGGTGGCACGACTTTGGTCAAAGTTGTTGTTGAACTACTAGGTTGTTTATTTGCCTTTTTGTTCAACTGCTTTGGATTCCTGTAATCTTTATTCCTTGTCAAAGCATTATTCTGCTGTTTTGAGGTAGACAACATAAGCACTTGGGATCGGGAAGCATTTTGATTAGCAACCAGATTTTGTCTTGGATTAGGAAACGGATCAGTCAATACTGCTGGGGTTTTTGAACTCTTGAAGAGTTTCTTAACTTCAGCTATATGTGGACAATCTTTCGTCCAATGATCCTCATCGCATATATGACACCCTGTCGGGGGTTTCCCTTTCCTTTTCTTTTTCTTCTTGCCCCCTGGTTGCTTCAGTTGTTTGCTCTTGTCGGTCGACATGGCATTTACTTCTGAGGCAAGAAGTTCCTCATTCGCATTTTGACTAGAGATTTTGCGTTTGCCAGTCACACCATTACTGGCGTGAGAGTTAGTATTCGATTTAGGAGGGGGAGGAATTGAAAATTCAGGTCTAGGGGCGTCAGGTATTTTGTCGTAGAGCGTGCCCGACTGAGTATATACTAAGTCTAAGTATTGAGCACGAGCAATGACTTGCTCCTCTGTTACGACTCCTCCCTTGGCCACATCTTCCGTTATAGCCGGAAGTAACGACTTTATAAACCATTCAGCTAACAGCTGATCGGGAACGTAAGTTTTCACCATCCTACGACGACGTCGCCACTCATGTATATGATCAGATATGTGAGTGGCCGTTGTCTGTTTGAAGTTGGTAAGGAGTTCTGTTCCCGTTTCATACCTTATCGGTAATTGAAAATGGGTTAAGAAAGTCGTGGCTAAGGAGCTGAAATTGTCGAAAGAGGCTCTTGGCAATTCAATGTACCATTTAGCCGCTGGACCTGTCAATGTCCTCTGGAAGAGGTGAAGTTTTATCGAATCATCGTTTAGAGTGTTCGATGAACACCACAGATGAAAAGTCATGACGTGATTCGACGGGTCTTCACCTGGATTTCCATTGAATTTAGGGATGTCCGATGGAAGTTTATGCGGAATTGCTGGCCACCAAGGGGCATAAGCAATTGGATCATTCGTCAGCCGGTTTAGATCTGGTAATTCTAGAGTTGCTACAAAGGGCAACTGTTGGTTCAGGTTAGGCGAAGCATATCCAGGATAAGATGGTATCGCCTGAGCAATGGGTCTTTGCAGACCAGCATAATGCTGACAACTTTGACAAAGTTGATGGGCATAACCATTATAGCATGGTTGCCCATTACTTACAAAGACTTGTTGCTCAGGTCCTTGATATGATTGCTGGAATGGCGGTTGTTGAGATTGAACCAGCTCTGGTTGTTGGACCATTTGTTGTTGACCAATACTGGATGATTGACCAAGATGAGGAGTCACAGTACTTGTTTGAGCCTGAGTCACTCCAGATAAGGAGGCACTACCTTGAGATTGTGATTGAGCCGCTGAGACAAGAGGTTGTTGTATTACAACAGGTAGCGCTTGTACTTGCGACGCATTCTCCATAGCAGGTGTGGTGGTAATATTCGACGCAGGGTGTACTGGTTGCATTGAATATACAACTCCTGGTTGTTGGGGCAGTATTGGTACCCAACCGCTGGATGTAATTCCAGTTTGACCTGAACCTTGTTGTAAACTCCCATATGGTTGTTCTCCGGGAGGGAACAATGAAAGAGCATACTGCCCTCCATATGGTGGAAATCCAGTACTTAAAGGGTAAATTGGCCTTTGAAGACACATTGGATCAGTTTGTTGAGTTTCAACATAAGAAGTACCAGATGATAATCCGGATGAAGAAATAGGAACTAACCATATTGTCGTCCCTGATTGGACTCCGGCTTGTTGTTGACAATTTGCCGGGACAGATGGTATACCAGCGAACATCGTTGGAGTAGCAGCAGGAGGTTCTGCTGCTGCTGTGTCAGACGACATAGTCCTAGATGTCGACGGTTGTTCAGACATATCTAGTCTATCCAAAAGATTTCTTAGCGATTCTACAAGAACTTACGATGCCAAAAGACTAACTTCGAAGATCAACGCAGGAATAGGAGGTGATTATGTTCCGTTTAAAATGAATTTTATTATGACGACGCTTTTAGACACAACTTGCTTTTTCACTTTTTAAGAGTCGAGAAAAAGCTAAAGATGACTCTAGTCTCCTTCGATGTATTAACGAGCCCGAAGTGACAAATGCTCGGATGGACTTTTTCAGTTATAGAGTTTGAAAAAGGCCAAAAGAAACTACTCTGGAGTTCTAGGCAGAGGGTGTGCCAAACCTTTCGCGAAACCATAGAATACGTTTTACGGTACGAGTGGTCGATCTTCGTGAATGCTGTGTTCACTGCATCGCGATCAGTAGGGCGGCCGACACGGCTTCCTATGGATAAAGGCTTTGTTCCTATAGGGGTCTCCCAATATACGCGACGGTACGTGGGAGCACAAGTCCGTATTAGTGCTATCGTCCCTCAGGAGGAATCACCCACCTTCGTAGAGATCGACAGTCACTATGTTTAACGACGCCGGAACACGTCTCTACCTAGACCTTTACTGTGTTTCGTTATGTTTCAAAGCGTTGTTATGTAAATTTAGTTCGTTTTAGGTTGATCTTGCTTAGCAGTTTGCCTTTATGGATCACCACGTGATGTATGATACAATTCCTAAATGCAGTCTAAGAATGATAAGAAAGCTTTTTCAATTCTTTCAACTTATGAAAATCTTAACTACTGAGGGAAAAGAAAGACATCATCTTTTCAAACAGATCATAGAGCACACACTGATGCACTTTTCCTAAATCGACATGCAAACTGTCAAAATGCACATGCACAATGCAAGTATTTCTTTTCTTCTTCCTTAATGTTGATGTATTACAAAAAGAAAGCTGTTGTATGATTTCGAATTCAATTTCAAGCGAAAGCAAACAAGCTTTTGTCCAATAATCAAAAGAACACCTTAAGATTCACTCGTTTCAACACAAGAAATACTGAAATCCGAACCATATAACGAAAGCAAATGCTCAAGCAGCTATGAACAGCAATAAACTAGCTCTTAGAATCACAACGACACTTTATCACAGGTCTAGATCCAAGAGGCCACAGCAAGACTAGTTCACTTTCGCTACGGGAAACTGTGAATGAAAGTAAGAAATATAATAAGAACAATCACGGTTTCTTCACACAACTGAGGCGGAATGATGGCAAAGAAAGATAGTTTCAGATGGGTATACAGGTTGACAGCAGGCTGCAAAAACAATACTGAAAACTGGGCAACAGAAAGCAGGGAACCCCAGTTGCACAATGCAAAACTGGTTCAGCGTAGGTAAGACACTGTCAGTTTGACATTCAGCGCAGGTAGCCCCTTCTGGACCTGCACTGCAGCGCAGGTAGCCTTCACTGCAGCTGCACTGAAGAGAAAACTCTCGTCTCTCTTTGGTTCCGGGTCACAGATTGCTCAAAAATCGACTGTTTTAGGCCAAATCAGAGGCTATCAACCAGGTATACACTAGAGGATGATTAAAGGAAGATGAACACTATCACAAAGAGCTAATAAGAGTCCTTGTGGATCAGCTCTTCAAATCATAAACACGCCCATAACTGAGCTAGAGTAGCTGCCCTCTACTTTGCCTTCGAAGGATTCGAATGCAGTTCGATTCGGTACTCCCTTTGTTTAGGAAATGAATAGCAAGAAACACAAGCTACCAACAAGACACGATCCCCAGCAGAGTCGCCAGTCCGTTGTGGGGAAAAGTATCCAACACGGAATGACCCTATCCCACTCTAAGGGTGATAGTTCCTTAGCAACAGCTGAAGCAAAGCTATCTAAAGTTACTTCTTTATGACATGCAAGAGATGAAAGGAAGAGATCCACTTACCGATGTCTTGCACAAATGGTCGATCCAATCTCCTCTATTTGTCGCTCGCTCCCAGCTCCAAGTCTTCTCACGGGCCCAGCTACACGAGATCCTGCGAACAAGACAAGAAAAGGAAACTACAAGAAGCATGCATTCATAATTGATTCAAGGATTAGCATAAATCAAATACGCAAGTAAGACAACACATCATTGAAACACATGCGAATAGAAGAACCTCAAATGCTTTATTAATATAAGGAAGTAAGGTTCAGGCGGTGATACAACCGTAAGAGGTCCAATCCAGCATCACCTTCCCGACGGAAAGAAATCTCCTCTTCACCTCCCTCAAGCAATCACCCAATACTCACAACTGTAAACCAACAGCAATTCTTTGCACAAAATTCCGGCCTCCAGATCCCATGGGATGAGATCCTTATATAGAGTTTTGGAGTGAAGATAAGTCAGCTTGATGTGTGACTTGTTATCCTCTTCAACTCCAGTTGTTCTTCAGTCCTTGAGTCCACTCGGAGTTTCTACCTTCCACTTGGAGTTTTAGAACCTCTTTACTCATCATTAGGCGAATCTTCTGATCCAAGTGTCATTTTGGAAGCTTCCTGGGCACTGGCACATTGAGAAAAGATTCCTCCACATGTCAAAGTACGCCCAGCGCAGGTAGCCTTTGTTGCACTTGCTATGCAGCGCAGGTACACCATAGAGCTTTTGACATTCAGCGCAGATGCTTAGTGGAGCAGCTGCTTTGATCCAAAATTGACCTGTTTTTGAGTGTTTTTCAGTGGAGAACTGATCTGAAGTGCTGTGGTTTGCTGACCTTGTTCCTCTAGGGGTAGGAACAACATGTTTAGGGACTTTGGATCCCTCAGATTATTGACATTTCATGCTCCATGCTGTAAGGCACAAAAATCTCTATAACAGATATAATAGTGTACTCGAAGAAGCGAAGCGACCATGTCAAAGACCTGAAACAAATCTTTCAACGTTGTTTAAGGTATGGAATTTCACTTAACCCAAAGAAATCTTTTTTGCACTAAGTGAAGGGAAACTTCTAGGATTCATAGTGTCAAAATCCGGTATTCACATTGATCCCGACAGAATCAAAGAAATTTCTGAAATATCCCTACCTCATAACAAAAAAGCCATGCAATCTTTCCTTGGTCAGATCAATTTTGTAAAGATATTCGTTCCAGATTTTTCACGAATCGTGTCTCCCTTGCAAACCATGATTAAAAAGAATTCAAATTTTAAATGGGGTCAAGATGAACATGAAGCATTCAACCTGATCAAGCAAGCTATTATTAATGCTCCATCTTTAGCGACTCCAAATTTTTCAGAACCTTTTATTTTATACACATTTGCCTCAAATAAGCATATGTTGCGATTCTAACTCAAGCAAATCAAGAAAAAGCGGAAGCTCCAATTTCGTTTTTTAGCTCAAATTTACAGGGTGCTGAACTAAATTATTCAGATGTGGAGAAACAGGCTTATGTTTTTTTCAAAGCGGTCAAATACTTCAGACCTTTCTTACTTAAAACCCATACTAAGATCATAGTACCGTTTCCAGCGGTAAGGAATCTTCTAGTACAGAAAGATGTGGGTGAGAAAAGGGCCAATTAGGTTACTGCCTTATAGGAATATGACATCGATATCAAACCAGCAAACATCGTAAGAGGTCAAGGCTTCTGCAAAATGCTGGCCGGAGGATCGCAAATTTCTGAAATTCCATCTGAAGAGGTACAAATGTGTGAGGTAAGCCTAAATGATGCAGAATCATTATATGTTGATGTCATTTATTATCTTAAGAACAGGTATGCTCCTTCACACCTTGATCATACTAAGAAAAGAGCCCTAAGGTTGAAAGCTAAGCAATATTAGCTCATAAATGATATTCTTTTTAGAAAAAATTATGATTCTATTCTTCTTAGGTGTCTTGAGAAAGCTGAAGCTGAAAAAGTTTTGCAGGAACTCCACGATGGGCTAGCAGGCGGACAGTATGCTGGAGATGCTACTACACATAAAATCTTACGTGCAGGATATTACTAGCCCACGTTGTTCAAAGACTCGCACAGTTACATGAGAAGATGTCAAGTCTGCCAAATTGCTGCTGGAAGACAAAAGAAGCCGTCCCTACCACTACAGCCGGTAAACATCGAGCAACCTTTCAGTCAGTGGGGCTTGGACATAATAGGTGAGATCATTCCTCACTCTTCTAAGCAGCATAGATACATCCTCACAGCAACAGATTATTTTACTAAATGGGTAGAAGCAGTTCCGCTCAAGACGGCTAATTCTGAAAATATCATTGAGTTCATAGATCAATTTATAATCACCAGGTTTGGATTGCCATCCACTTTAATGTTTGATAATGCATCATACTTTTCTGGAAATGCAATGACTGAATTTGCACTTAAAATAGGATTCAAACTTAAATATTCGGCCAATTACTATCCGCAAGGTAATGGGTTAGCTGAGTCCACAAATAAAAACCTAATCAGGATTATTAAAAGAATAGTTGACCAAAATCAAAAGAATTGGAACAAGGCTTTGATATATGCTTTATGGGCAGATAGGATAACGCAGAAAGCTTCTATCGGCACTTCTCCCATTAATTTAGTTTATGGGAAAGAAGTGGTTCTTCCGACTCACTTAGCCATTCCCTCTTTGTCTTTAGTACAATACATTTATGAAGTACCCGCTTCCTCCTTACAGCTAAGACAAATGGAAATAATTAAATTAGAAGAACAACGAGAACAAGCCAGGAAAACACATGCTCATCATCAAGCACTAGTAAAATCCTCTTTTGATTCAAACATAATTACCAGAAAAGATTTTCAGCTGGGAGATTTAGTTTTAAAGTGGGACAAGGCTCATGAAGAAAAGGGCAAACATACAAAATTTCAAAGGATGTGACTTGGTCCTTTTCAGATTGTTGAAGTCATAGGTCCATCAACGTTTGTGTTACAGGATTTAGTAGGTAAGAGGGATCCTTTGCCTGTTAATGGACAAATTCTCAAGAAATATTTTCCATAGAAGATTATTCTTCTATTTTTGTAGAATAATTTTTCTTTTTCATAATAAAACCCATTGTGAGTGGTTACATTAGGTATTTACAAAAAAGACACCAATTCTCTTTCAGATTTTGAACTTTTCGCTTGTATAAATAGCAAATCTTTTTGAAAACTGATCTTTATTATTGAGAGATACAGTTAAAAACTTTAGCCTAGATATGATACTAGTTTCAACTTCAAAGAATTTGATGAAAGCAACCTTTAGTGAATAAATTGTTTTATCTCAGTACAATGAAAGGTATCAATAACAAAATAAATATTCTCTGTAGAACATCTGTTTCCAAAAACTCTATTATTGTCGTCCAGAGCTATCTTAAGGAAACAAGGACTTCCTCCCTGCTAAGGAAATCGCAGCCTTCAGAGGAATAATCCAAGGATACACTATATCTTGAAGAATGAGAGGTCTCATCACAAGCCGGCTTATCATGATCACAGATATTATAACTTGCTGACTTTGCCAATACTGTCCACCACAACAGGGCAATGACTCAAGATTGTTGCCATCAAAAGACAAGGGGTCTCATCACGAGCCAGCTTGTTCAGCAAAGTTATAAATCAAGTGAATGACTATGTCATAATTTGGCTACCAAACCAAGACATTGTTCTTTAAGAATAAAAAGAAAATCAAAGCAATAAGTGTGGATATGGATTTTCTTTGAAAGTTGTAGGTCACCTTAAGTAGGATACAGGATCATTGCTGGGTAACAGGTAACGCTGTCGAGGCTATAAACGCCTGCTGGCAGCAGAGGCTCTACCTACGACAAATGAGCATATTTAAAACTGGTTTACAGAGGAGACTTTGTTTTATCTTTACAAGACCAAGTAATGGCTGATGTAAATACAAGGACTAGCCTGAGGAAGCAAATAATTAGAATAGAAAGTGGTTGAAACAAAATATCATTGACAGCTTAGAGCATAATGTACTCTATCTTTCCATAACAAAGTTTAATTTTCTGAAAAATTTTCTGTTTTGGAAGTTTGAAAAATTCAATAGAAAAATAGAGATAACTGGTTCTTCCAAGTGAATCGCCAAATGTTGTGGCCACCAACAACCCCCCTCCTTATTTAGTATTAGCAATAACACTAAGTAAGTGGGGACCCTTAGTAAAAATTAAAAAATTCAATTTTACTCCTTAAGAAAACATCGCATCGCGTAAAGACCAAAGGACATTTCCTTATGAGTAAAAATGATAAACTACGAAAGTGCGACACGAATTTCCTCGAATCGCATGTATTAAGAAACACTCATATTGGAATAACCTTAAAAAATCGCCGATGGCCGATATGCGATATCACATATCGCAATATCGCATAAAAAAACACATAACCATTTAACGATTATAACAATCTTGCGATAGCGTGATGCTGCAATCTGCGATCTTGTGATCGCACGATACAGCGATCTGCGATTTTGCGATAAGCGCGATCGGGCAACCCTACGATAACACATCTTAATGAAAATGCGATAATGTGATACTGCGATGATGCGATGCTGCGATGTGAATCGCAGAAACTGTCCATCGCAGATTTTCCCCGGCTCAACATTCAAGAAAAGTTGTCCATAAACCAAAAATTGGATACGCGCTTTAATGAAAATTAATGAATGATATGCCAAGTGTTAATGAAAGATAGTTTTGTGTTTCTTGAAGGGTCAGTTCACATCAGGTGGCATGTTTTTGTACATCCGTAGAGTGTAAAACCTTCTTGTTGATTTTTATTATCATTACTCTCTCCTCATGTGTGAACTGCAGGAACGAAAAACAGAAACAACATGAAGCAATGTGCAAGAAGCAATAAAGGAAAAGGGTAAAGTTCCAATGCTTGGAAACAGAGAAGAGATGCCCTCATAAACGGATATCGCATGCAACAGAGCCACAAATTCCAGAGCGCTGCTAAGCTATCCATTACAGATCTTTTAGTCAGAGCCATTGTTGAATGAGTAGTTGAACAATGCTGATATCAACAGGCAATTTAACGCTCAAGGTCAGAAGCTCACGAAAGCAGTATGTTTACAAAATTTTGAAGCTTATACCCAGTGAAGGAAAAGGCGCTAAAGGCGAAAAACACACCAGAAAGGCCCGGATCAAAAAACGGAGGCAGTTTCCGATGCGCGATTAGCGCCTAGCACTAATCGCGCATCGCTGAGAAAATTGCTCAAAAAGCAAAGTTCCTAACTGCTCAGTCACTCGTAAGCCCGAAAAACGCAAGAAAGCAAAGGCAGAAGCAATTCAAGGATTAACCAAGTGGAACTTGGATTATTACACAGTAAATCCACATAGCTAGAGGATGATTCTCAAGTATATCTTCTATTTTGCTGAAAAGATGGTGCCAGCTCTTACCATTTCTGTTTGCTTAGCTCAACCAAAAGTGGAAGACAGTCAGTCGACTCTACCCAGGAAAATATTGAATGCTCGCAACATTAAGGAGCAAATGCAGAAATAGTTAGATATTAGATTTAATTTTTAGAAATAGTTTTGCTTAGAAAAAGGGCGGTCATTTAAAACGTATCCTGAATCTTTGTAATTAAGTTATTTAGTTAGTAGTATTTAAACCCTTCTCATGCATTTAGAGAAGGGTCCAGAAATTTATCAAAAACTTGTCCTCAGAACATGCACTTTTGCACCCTCAAAGGAGGTTTTGGTGAATGAATGGATCAAGATTTGTTGATGTTTGCATTTGATATCTGCTACTGATGTTGCACTTCTGTACTCTTAGTAGATGTTAGAGCTAGGAGAGATAAATCATTGTTGCTTGAAGCTTATGAGTAGGACTAGTCATAAATGGTACTTTTATCTCTTGACCATTTCTGCTTATATGTTAATGTGATATACAGTTTTTAGTTGTTTATGTATTATTGCATGAATACTTGAGTTATCATTTGGCACTTTTGTACGGTGGTAGCTATTTATTTATGTTTAATGCATGAATAGCTCATTATGAGATATGTTGTTCACAACTGTTTCTTCTAAGTTTTTATGCGAAGTGGTTCATCTTAATTGATTTCCTTTCTTATAATCGCTGAATGATCTTTATTACCAGTTTTTATTTGAAATCTCTTTAGATCGCATAATAGAAGAATTACATCCCGGGTTAGCATAGATTTAGATGTGTTGTTTATTAGATTACAATAGAATAGAATTAGATTAAAGTTTGAATTAGAATAGCTTAGATAGGAATTGTTAGATCAGCAACATCGAATTCTACACACACACACATAGATTTGGAAACTAGTCCCATTATCCCCAGTTGGACCCACTATACCAAACGGATAAGGAGCTGCCAACCAAGGTTCGGACCGTGCGGGTATCCCCCTTGTTGTCGACCCGATTTTCGATGCTTCAACACAACTCAATCAATGTGAAATTTCCAATGTATCTAATCATTTGTGTTATCTTATATTTGAGTTTTTTGGCTGCATTTAAGTTCAAAGCAGCTATGATATTGTGATAACCACTGCCACTGAAATTGCCTCTGATCTTCATAGAAAAACTGAAACACTAGAGAGTAAAACTCTTCCATGTATTTAGCTATAGGATCCCAGAATACATGATCAACTTGATGATCCTCGTAACATCTTGTTACTTCTAACAACTGATATTTAGTCACAAAAAATTATTTGACATGTTATCCAACTTCTTTTCTGCATGATTCCTGTAGACAATGTAATTTTCCTCACTATTATGATCATTCTTTGAAGTAATCTGCTGCAAGGAATTACAGAAATGATCAACCTTTTCCTCTGCCTGAGGGTTATAAAAAATTTCTTCCAGTATTTCTTCTTGGTGTTTGCAATTATTTTCATCTTCACAATGATCTGAAGACTGATAAGTCTGCTTCATCTCTACATCAATTTCGGAGGATGTAATATGATTTTCATAGGTATACTCTTGCTGATTTCTATATTTCATGTCATGGGATGTTATCCTCTCTTCTATTTGTTGAAATGTATTATTATGAAGAGCCTCTAAAATTTCTTCATCCATGAATTCATCATCATCATAATAATCCTGCAAATATTGAATAAAACTTGCAGAATGTTTACAGCAATCTTTGACTAGAAATAAGGAGGGATGACACTCTTTATACATGTCATAGAATACATCATGGAAATTAGCAAGAAAATATATTAAACCATTTTCCAAACCTTTATACCAAGACCATGCCATTCCTTCTAAAGTGGTCATAAACATCTTCATGAGACAATCTTCAGCAAATTGAACCTCAACACTGTGTACATGCATATGGAACCTAACCAAATGAAGAGCAGCATTGTCTTTCTTTTCATCTTTGAATATTGGAAGATCATCTAACAATTCGACCTTTGGCATAGGATTTGGAAGACAAGGGATATGAGACAGATTCATAGGTGCATACATGGCATTCATTCTTGCAATGGCACTCATCTTGAAAATTCATCAAGCTATTGATCTTCTAGCAGTGGAGTCACCTTCCAATTTGTTATTTGATGTGTGGATTCACCAAGGTAGATGCAGCCTCGAACAGCTTTCTGAGCTCCTGCTACCTTCATAATTTCAGCTTCTAGATTTCGGGAATGAGTAATCTTCAGACTCCCGCACCAAAATGTTATCACCAAAATAGGACCCTGATAGGCGGCTGATCAGACTATCTCAGTGTAACTATTTCAAACCAATCTTTTAGCTAAGGCTTAGCCTCCTCGGCCTGAGAGGGCTCTCTCAAAGGGTTAATGATATTGATTAAAGATATAGATAGATGGCTAACTCTATGGTTTGTGATTTTATATGTTTATAGGTTGAAAGGTTGAAAGGTGGAGACTTTCTACCATTGGGCTATGGAGTCAGTGATAGAGATAAAGATAACAAATAGTTCTTCTTATAAAATTGAGCCTTGTATATACTTCAATGAATGAGTAACACATTCAGGAAAGTCTCAATAACTTGAAGTTAATAGAAGTCAAAGCATGTGGGCATGAATTCTGAGTAATGACACATAAAGGTATTCAAAAGGAAAGTATTAAAAGTGATTCATTAGATTTTAAGACTTAAAGGAAGTCAGAGCATGAGTAACCATGAATTCTGAGTAATAAGTATTAAAACATTGAATAAAAACATCCAAAGATAGGACCCAAGAACTCAATTCACCATAGTTTAACACTTAAAGGAAGTCAGAGCATGTTACTCCATGAATTCTGAGTAATAAGCATTAAGACAATGGAAGAAAAACATATCGAGGATAAAAGGTAAAGCTCACTGAAGTACACTACGAATCTCAGATTCAGAAAACTTAAACTGCTTCTGTATATATCAGTCCCTCCACTGCATTTACAAAAGTAGTATTTTTCTATAACATTTTCCAACCCTTAAGGAATTCCAACTCTTTTCTTTTATATATTTATCATTACAATCTTGTATTCCCTAATACAACTTGAGCAAAATTCAAATTTCCTAGCTTGACACCTATTCTAACCATAAAACAGACTACTAATTACAAGTAACAGTTAACTGACTGTCTTAGAGTCCTAATACAATTAGGAGAAAAACTCCTTATTATGACTAAAACAACCTTATCTAGGAATTAAACATTCTCTTTGACACCTATAACTCCATGAATTCGAATTTGATGAAGCCTTTAACCTTGTTGTTAGATTCTATTGACTCATCCCTTATCTGTCCTAAAAACCAGGAACCTGTTTCCTGCATTTAAGATTTAACCTTCATTGATGCTTTTTGAATCCATTTGATAACCAAATTGACCTTTTGAGACAAGTGATATGTGTTATCACTTCCATAGAACTTTTCTCTTCCACCTGTATGAAAATCAAGCCCTTGAAGGAGTATAATGAGAGCTGATTTCGCTGCTCAAAAACTGCACCTACAACAATTTTGTAGCGCGCTACAAAACTATTGTCTGTATCTTTTACATATCTCTTTTCAAAAATTTCAGTCTTCAAAACTTCTTTCAATTTTTCCATGATATTTACAAGCTTTAATAATCAACATAGATCATCTTTGAAATACTTTCAAGAAATAAAATCCTTCTCCTTAACAAAACTGCATCAAGAAATTGTAACTTATAGTTCTATTTTGGCTGAAAAATAGGTGTTGGGACAGAGCTTTTTCTCCTCATAAAAAATGTATTTTGCAAAAATGAAGGAAAATTTTGGAGACCATTCTGTGCTGAACAAAAACATCTCTTGGTTTTTTTCAATACCTCTCTTACTGCCCAGAAACTGTCTTTGAATATCAGGCATAAACTAGAAAATTCTAATTTCTGAAAATATGGCTTCAAAGAAAGCCTTGTATCTCCCAACTGGTAACACTTATGAAAACTTTTAGATAGGTTATTGTATCAGGAGATTTTATGAACAGAAACCTCCTTCATAATTCCAAAATACTTTTGCATGTAGCTAGAAACAGATCTTGCAAAAGACTACTAAAACTAGAAAGCAGAATGTTTCTCTCAATGACTTTCAGCCATTTTGTAACAGAAGTTGAGTCATCAACTTCTCCCAGCTCATAATGAGTTTGAAGAAACTGAAAGAGGCTTTCATAGATAGATATGTTAGGAAGAAGAACCTCTCTCAGTTTTGCAAAATATGCTTTCAATTGCTCAAAAATCCCCTTGGAAGTTGACTACTTAAAATAGAAAACAGAGCTTTTTCTGCTGAAAAAGGCTACTTCAATGATTCCGTAACGCAAAACAGGTTTTTTACACTGTTTGTGCTACAAAAACGTGGGTTCATAGATAATTTCAAAAAAAATTCAAAATGACTTGAGATATGACTTCTAAACACAAGGTGAGACTTCTAAGACATGGAATAAGGTTGTCAAACTTTGTTTGGAAATGAAATATGACCTTAAAGACTTCTAACCCTATGACATAACCTTTAAGCATGAAATGACCTAGAGACCCTTTAACACCATGACTAGAAAAGGGTTTGGAAATGAGAATGACACTATTGAGACTCTAATCCTATCACTTATCCCTTTAAGCATGCGATGACTCAAAACTTATTATAAGACCATAACTAGAAACAAGGAAAACTTTCCAAAGTTTAAAAAATAAATAAATAAATAAAATAAAAACAAAAATTAGGGTGATAACAGTGGCTCCACTAGGGATAGTATGCCCCTTGTGGTATGCTAAGAACTAGTAGCTCCAGTGCTGCAATCCATTCCTTTAAAAACAAAAACTTTGAAATTCTGCCCAATCTGCTTCAAACTATACCTAGTAAAACTTACTCAATCAACCTTGAGCTTATTTGCATTTTCCTACCTACCTACCCTATCAATTGTAAACTTCTTTTAGCTCAATCAATGCGAAATTTCCAGTGTAGCCAATCATTTGTTTTATCTGATATTTGAGTTTTTTGACTGCATCAGATTTCAAAGCAGCCATGATATTGTGATGACCACTGCCACTGAAATTGCCTCTAATCTTCATAGAAAAATTGAAACAATAGAAATTAAAACTCTTCAATGTACTTAGCTATAGGATCCCAAAATACATGATCATCTTGATGATCCTCATAACATCCTGTTACTTCTAACCACTGATCTTTAGTCACACAACATTTATTTGACAACTTATCCAACTGCTTTTCTGCATGATTCCCATAGACAATGTAATTTTCCTCACTATTATGATCATTCTTTGAAGTAATATGCTGCAAGGAATTACAAAAATGATCAACCTTTTCCTCTGCTTGAGGGTTATAAAAAAATTCTTCCAGTATTTCTTCTTAGTGTTTGCAATTATTTTCGTCTTCATAATGATCCGAAGACTGACAAGTCTGTTGCATCTCTACCTCAATCTCGGAGGATGTAATATGAATTTCATAGGTATACTCTTGCCGATTTCTATGTTGCATGTCATGGGATGTTATCCTTTCTTCTAGTTGTTGAAATGTATTGTTATGAAGATCCTCTAAAATTTCTTCATCCATGAATTCATCATCATCATAACAATCCTCCAAATATTGAATAAAACTTGTAGAATGTTTACAACAATATTTCACTAGCAATAAGGAGGGATGACACTCTTTATACATGTCATAGAATACATCATGGAAATTAGCAGGCGAATATATTGAACCATTTTCCAAACCTTTATACCAAGACCATGCCTTTCCTTCTAAAGTGGTCATAAACATCTTCATGAGACAATCTTCAGGGAACTGAACCTTAATACTATGTACATGCATATGGAACCTAACCAAATGAAGAGTAGTGTTGTCTTTCTTTTCATCTTTGAATATTGGAAGATCATCTAACCATTCGACCTTTGGCATAGGATTTGGAAAACTAGGGATATGAGACCGATTCATAGGGGCATAACTAGCATTCATTCTTGCAATGACACTCATCGTGAAACTTCATCAAGCTACTGATCTTCTAGCAGTGGAGTCACCTTCCAATTTGTTATTTGATGTGTGGAGTTGCCAAGGTAAATGCATCCTCGAACAGATTTCTGAGCTCCTGCTACCTTCAGAAGTTCAGCTTCTAGATTTCAAGAATGAGTAATCTTCAGACTCTTGGCAGATGCACCAAAATAGGACCCTAGTATGCTGTTGATCAGACTATCTTAGTGTAACTATTTCAAACCAATCTTTTAGCTAAGGCTTAGCATCCACTCCCTGAGAGGGCTCTCTCAAAGGGTTAATGATATTGATTAAAGATATAGATAGATGGCTAACTCTATGGTTTGTGATTTTATATGTTTATAGGTTGAAAGGTGGAGACTTGCTACCATTGGGCTATGGAATTAGTGATAGAGATAAAGATAACAAATAGCTCTTCTTATAAAATTGAGGCTTGTATATACTTCAATGAAAGAGTAACACATTCAGGAAAGTCTCAATAACTTGAAGTTCATAGAAGTCAGAGTATGTGGGCATGAATTATGAGTAATGACACATCAAGGTATTCAAAAGGAAAGTATTAAAAGTGATTCATCGGACTTTAATACTTAAAGGAAGTCAGAGCATGAGTAACCATGAATTCTGAGTAATAAGTATTAAAACATTGAAGAAAAACATCCAAAGATAGGACCCAAGAACTCAATTCACCATAATTTAACACTTAAAGGAAGTCAGAGCATGTTCTTCCATGAATTCTAAGTAATAAGCATTAAGACAATGGAAGCAAAGGATATCAAAGATAAAAGACAAAGCTCACTAAAGTATACTAAGAATCTCAGATTCAGAAAAGTTAAACTACTTCTGTATATATCAGTCCCTCCACTGCATTTACAAAAGTAGTCTTTTTCTATAACATTTTCCAACCCTTAAGGAATTCCAACTCTTGTCTTTTATAGAGTTATCATTACAATCTTGGATTCCCTGATACAACTTGAGAGGAATTCAAATTTCCTAGCTTGACACCTATTCTAACCATAAAACAAACTATTAATTACAAGTAACAGTTAACTGATTGTCTTAGAGTCCTAATACAATTAGGAGAAAAACTCCTTATTATGACTAAAACAACCTTATCTAGGAATTTAACATTCTCTTTGACACCTATAACTCCATGAATTCGAATTTGATGGAGCCTTTAACCTGGTTGTTAGATTCTGTTGACTCATCCCTTATCTGTCCTAAAAACCAAGAACATGTTTCCTGCATTTAAGATTTAACCTTCACTGATGCTTTTTGAATCCATTTGCTGACCAAATTGACCTTTTGAGACAAGTGGTATGTGTTATCACTTCCATATAACTTTGCTCTTCCACCTGTATGAAAATCAAGCCCTTGAAGGAGTATAATGAGAGCTGATCTGGCTGCTCAAAAACTACACCTACAGCAGTTTCGTAGTGCACTAAGAAACTGTTGTCTGTGTCTTTTACGCAGCTCTTTTCAAAAATTTCAGTCTTCAAAACTTTTGTTTTTTCCATGATATCTACAGGCTTTAATAATCAACATAGATCATCTTTGAAATACTTTCAAGAAATAAAATTCTTCTCCTCAACAAAACTGCATCAAGAAATTGTAACTTACTGTTCCGTTGTGGCTGAAAAATAGGTGTTGGGACAAAGCCTTTTTCTCCTCAAAAAAAATGTATTTTGTAAAAATGAAGGAGGTGACCACTCTGTGCTGAACAAAAAACTCTCTTGGTTTTTTGCAATACCTCTCTTACTGCTTAAAAATTGTCTTTGAATATAAGGCGTAAACTAGAAAATTCTGATTTCTGAAAATATGGCTTCAAAGAAAGCATTGTATCTCCCAACTGGTAATGCTTATGAAAAAAGTGAGATAGGTTATTGTAGCTAGATATTTTATGAAGAGAAACCTCCTTCATAATTACAAAATACTTTTGCTTGTAGCCAGAAACGGATCTTGCATGTAGCCATTTTGTAACGCAAGTTGAGTCATCAACTTCTCCCAGCTCATAGTGAATTTGAAGAAACTAAAAGAGATTTTTGTAGAAAGGTATGTTAGGAAGAAGAACCTCTTTTCGTTTTCCAAAATATGCTTTCATTTGCTCAAAAAGCCCCTTGGAAGTTGACAACTTAAAACAGAAAACAGATTTTTTCTGCTGAAAAAGGCTGCTTCAGTGATTTCGTAGCGCAAAACAGGTTTTTTACACTGTCTGTGCTACAAAAACGTGGATTCATAGCTAATTTCAAAAAAAATTCAAAATGACTTGAGATATGACTTCTAAACACAAGGTGAGACTTCTAATACATGGAATAAGGTTGTCAAACTTTGTTTGGAAATGAAATATGACCTTAAAGACTTCTAACCCTATGACCTAACCCTTTAAGCATGAAATGACCTAGAGACCCTTTAACACCATAACTAGAAAAAGGGTTTGGAAATGAGAATGACACTATTGAGACTCTAATCCTATCACTTATCCTGTTAAGCATGCGATGACTCAAAACTTATTATAAGACCATAACTAGAAACAAGGCAAACTTTCCAAAGTTTAAAAAAAAAAAATTAGGGTGATAATAGTGGCTCCACTAGGGATAGTATGCCCCCTGTGGTATGCTAAGAACTAATAACTCTAGTGTTGCAATCCATTCCTTTAAAAATAAAAACTCTGAGATTCTGCCCAATCTGCTTCAAATTGTACCTAGTAAAACTTGCTCAGTCAACCTTGAGCTTATTTGCATTTTCCTACCTACCTACCCTATCAATTGTAAACTTCTTTCAAATCAATCAATGTGAAATTTCCAATGTAGCCGATCATTTGTTTTATCTGATATTTGAGTTTTTTTATTGCATCGGAGTTCAAAGTAGCTATGATATTATGATGACCACTGCCACTGAAATTGCCTCTGATCTTCATAGAAAAACTTAAACACTGGAGAGTAAAACTCTTCCATGTATTTAGCTATAGGATCCTAGAATACATGATTAGCTTGATGATCCTCATAACATCCTATTACTTCTAACAAATGATCCTTAGTCACACAACATTTATTTGACAAGTTATCCAACTGCTTTTCTACATGATTCCTGTAGACAATGTAATTTTCCTCGCTATTATGATCATTCTTTAAAGTAATCTGCTGCAAGGAATTACAGAAATGATCAACCTTTTCCTTTGCCTGAGGGTTATAAAAAATTTCTTCCAGTATTTCTTCTTGGTGTTTACAATTATTTTCATCTTCATAATGATCTGAAGACTAACAAGTCTGTTGCATCTCTACATCAATCTCGGAGGATGTAATATGATTTTCATAGGTATACTCTTGCTTATTTCTATGTTGCATGTCATGGGATGTTATCCTTTCTTCTAGTTGTTGAAATGTATTGTTATGAAGAGCCTCTAAAATTTCTTCATCCATGAATTCATCATCATCATAACAATCCTCCAAATATTGAATAAAACTTGCAGAATGTTTACATCAATCTTTGACCAGCAATAAGGAGGGATGACACTCTTTATACATGTCATAGAATACATCATGGAAATTAGAAAGCGAATATATTGAACCATTTTCCAAACCTTTATACCAAGACCATGCCTTTCCTTCTAAAGTGGTCATAAACATCTTCATGAGACAATCTTCAGCGAACTGAACCTTAAGACTGTGTACATGCATATGGAACCTAACCAAATGAAGAGTAGCATTGGCATAGGATTTGGAAAACCAGAGATATGAGACCAATTCATAGGGGCATACCTGGCATTCATTCTTGCAATGTCATCATCTTGAAAATTCATCAAGCTATTGATCTTTTAGTAGTGGAGTCCCCTTCCAATTTGTTATTTGATTTATGGAGTCGCCAAGGTAGATGCAGCCTCAAATAGCTTTATAAGCTCCTGCTACCTTTAGAAGTTCATCTTCTAGATTTCGAGAATGAGTATTCTTCAGACTCCTAGCAGACACACCAAAATGTTATCACCAAAATAGGACCCTAATAGGCTGTTGATCAGACTATCTCAATGTAACTATTTCAAACCAATCTTTTAGCTAAGGCTTAGCCTCCTCAGCCTGAGAGGGCTCTCTCAAAGGGTTAATGATATTTATTAAAGATATAGATAGATGGCTAACTCTATGGTTTGTGATTTTATATATTTATAGGTTGAGAGGCGGAGACTTGCTACCATTGGGCCATCGAGTCAGTGATAGAGATAAAGATAACAAAGAGCTCTTCTTATAAAACCAAGGCTTGTATATACTTCAATGTAAGAGTAACACATTCAGGAAAGTCTCAATAACTTGAAGTTCATAGAAGTCAGAGCATGTGGGCATGAATTCTTAGTAATGACACATCAAGATATTCAAAAGGAAAGTATTAAAAGTGATTCATTAGATTTTAATACTTAAAGGAAGTCAAAGCATGAGTAACCATGAATTCTGAGTAATAAGTATTAAAACATTGAAGAAAAACATCCAAACATAGGACCCAAGAACTCAATTCACCATAGTTTAACACTTAAAGGTAGTCAGAGCATGTTCCTCCATGAATTCTGCGTAATAAGCATTAAGACTATGGAAGCAAAACATATCAAAGATAAAAGATAAAGCTCACTGAAGTACACTAAGAATCTCAGATTCAGAAAAGTTAAACTTATTTTGTATATATCAGTTCCTCCATTGCATTTACAAAAGTAGTTTTTTTCTATAACATTTTCCAACCCTTAAGGAATTCCAGCTCTTGTCTTTTATAGAGTTATCATTACAATCTTAGATTCCTTGATCCATTTGAGGGGAATTTGAATTTCCTAGCTTGGCACCTATTCTAACCATAAAACAGACTATTAATTACAAGTAACAGTTAACTAACTGTCTTGGAGTCCTAATACAATTAGGTGAAAAACTCCTTATTATGACTAAAACAACCTTATCTGGAATTAAACATTCTCTTTGACACCTATAACTCCATGAATTAGAATTTGATGAAGCCTTTAACCTTGTTGTTAGATTCTATTGACTCATCCCTTATCTTTAATTAATGAATCCATACAGGTGATGATATTTTTAGATAAAGGAGGAATGACCTATTATAGATTTTTTGTGAACCCAACATTTCAGACTACTAAGTGAGTCCATCATCAGGGGATGCGTCAATAGATATTCTCCAGATCTTAATGATGTATCCAAGAGCTATACTTAGGGTATATATATAAGTTATCAATTATAGCTCTTGGATACATCATTAAGATCTGGAGAACATCTATTGACGCATCCCCTGATGATGGACTCACTTGGTAGTCCGAAACGTTGGGTTCACAAAAACTCTATAACAGGTCATTCCTCCTCTATCTAAAATCATCCCTTATCTGTCCTAAAAACCAGGAACCTGTTTCCTGCATTTAAGATTTAACCTTCATTGATGCTTTTTGAATCCATTTGCTAACCAAATTGACCTTTTGAGACAAGTGATATGTGTTATCACTTCCATAGAACTTTGCTCTTCCACCTGTATGAAAATCAAGCCCTTGAAGGAGTATAATGAGAGCTGATCTGGCTGCTCAAAAACTGCACCTAGA
Organism: Pinus tabuliformis; assembly: GCA_031772625.1. NCBI lineage: Eukaryota > Viridiplantae > Streptophyta > Pinopsida > Pinales > Pinaceae > Pinus > Pinus tabuliformis. Next base: position 93,930,984 of record CM062805.1, on the reverse strand, counting down.
GCAATTTTGTAGCGCACTACAAAACTATTGTCTGTGTCTTTTACATATCTCTTTTCAAAAATTTCAGTCTTCAAAACTTCTTTCACTTTTTCCATGATATTTACAAGCTTTAATAATCAACATAGATCATCTTTGAAATACTTTCAAGAAATAAAATCCTTCTCCTCAACAAAACTGCATCAAGAAATTGTAACTTATTGTTCTGTTCTGGTTGAAAAATAGGTGTTGGGACAGGGTTTTTGTCTCCTCATAAAAAATGTATTTTGTAAAAATGAAGGAGGCTTTCGGATACCACTCTATGTTGAACAAAAACCTCTCTTGGTTATTTGCAATACCTCTCCTACTGCCTAGAAACTGTCTTTGAATAGCAGGTGTAAACTGGGAAATTTTTATTTATGAAAATATGGCTTCAAAGAAATCCTTGTATCTCCCAACTGGTAACACTTATGAAAAAAGTGAGATAAGTTACTATAGTTGGAGATTTTATGAAGAGAAACCTCCTTCATAATTCTAAAATAATTTTTCATCTAGCCAAAAACGGATCTTGAAAAGGATTACTAAAACCAAAAAGCAGAATGTTTCTCTCAATGACTCTCAGCCATTTTGTAGTGCAAGTTGAGTCATCAACTTCTCACATCTCATAATGAATTTGAAGAAACTGAAAGAGGTTTTCATATAGGTATGTTAGGAAGAAGAACCTCTTTCGGTGTTCCAAAATATTCTTTCAGTTGCTCAAAAAACCCCTTGGAAGTTGACTACTTAAAACAGAAAACAAAGGTTTTTCTACTGAAAAAGGCTGCTTCAGTGATTTCGTAGCGCAACAAAGGTTTTTTACATTGTCTGTTGTACGAAAACATGGGTTTGTAGCTAATTTCAAAAAAAATTCAAAGTTACTTGAGATATGACTTCTAAACACAAGGTGAGACTTCTAAGACATGGAATAATGTTGTCAAACTTTGTTTGGAAATGAAATATGACCTTAAAGACTTCTAACCCTATGACCTAACCCTTTAAGCATGAAATGGCCTAGAGACCATTTAAAACCATGACTAGAAAAAGGGTTTGGAAATGAGAATGACACTATTGAGACTCTAATCCTATCACTTATCCCTTTAAGCATGCAATGACTCAAAACTTATTATAAGACCATAACTAGAAACAAGGAAAACTTTCCAACGTTTAAAAAAAAAATTAGGATGATAACAATTTTAACGTTCTTTCTTAATTCATGTAAATATCCTTTAGAAGTATAATTCTTAACATTGAGAATGATTACTTGAATTGACAATGCGTTTGCTTGTAGGAATAAATGAAATTATAAGCAGGAAAAGGAATGTAACACTTGTTGTAAAGTAAACCTAGAGTGCAGGAAACTACATGCTCTCATATAGGAAGAATCTTCCTGCACGACTCGAGCGGAAGCAAACTAAGATAGAAATTGTAGGGAAAGAATTGTAGGAAAGAAATAAACTTTATTAAATTTCCAAACTACAGATCCGTTCATGCTTGACTATGAAATCAATTTGAATTTGGACTTCAGAAATAAACATAAGAGCAATCCAAGCCACGCAACTACAAATGAATAAATGTTCACACATAATTTTTAAATGGCGAAAGCATAAGGGTAAACGAACTCGTTTCCTATTTAGGAAAAAAACAGTTCAACACTTAATCACACATGAAATAAAAATTAAACACAGTGTGAAGAAAACATGGCACGTTCCTTGTATTAACTTGATCAACAAATATACATGATAATGCGAGTCCAGCCTAGAACCGAGGGCGGTACAAAATTACAAAGTAAATGAAATTATAACTCAGAGATCACTAGCTTGGCTCTACCTACGGTCTACATTATATACAGTTTTGCAGCCTTAGCCATATTCTGCTAATTACAATCATTTCCTATCCAAGCCTTTTGGTGGAATGGACTAACAAACAACATTGCAAAACCGGCTGATGGTTATAATAAGGCACGAACTTTTCTGGCCGTAGACCATATTCTTGGCAAGCATCCCTGACTATACCCTGCCAATGTCCATCATTAGATAGTCCGCAATTGAACTAGGAGTTATGGATCAAAAATGCCCGCGTGGAATATCACGGAGATCATGGAGCGGCATCGTTGGCAATGCAAGAATCTGCCTGCACTGATCATGCTAAATAATGATTAACACTTAGTTCTTCAATTACTTTTAGGAAAGTTAAACATAAGTTACAAGAGATACTAAAAGGTATGAAATCTATGTAAAGTAATTAATAAAGAACTTAATAAATCTTAATTAAGAAATACGAAATATATGTAGGAATAGATGATTATCTTCGACTAGTGCAGGAATGAGAGGGTTAAATAAAGATAAAACAAAGGTTAAGGCTTATAGGAATAGGTTAAAAATAGAGCAATTTGGGACACCAACATCCTACCATCCCTAAGTTGTTGTGTGTCCTCACACAACATTTAACTTCTGCAAAAAATCTTTAAAAATGGGTGGCCAGCTCTCAATCTTGTACTTCAATACTTATCCCCGCTTTCACTACTTTTCGCTTTTTACCTCGAGCTCCTTTCAGCTGATTAGTCACCTTCTTGAGGTGTTTGTAGCACTTGGAAGCCCAATACTTCCATTCTTTCACTTGTTGTTTCTGCTTCTTGACTTCTGCAAGCAGCTCTACCTTGCCTTGCTTTTGCCAATTTTTCTCCTTCATGACTTGGTTCAAAGCCTCCAGGTCATGAACTTGCTACTCTAATTCCACTATTCAATTGTTGAGGTAGAGGATAGAGGGATCTGTGCTCAAATCCTCTGGTGTAAATACCTTCTCTGCAACGTACTCAAGGCAAGTCCCGTCATTTTCGAGATTAAGGTCATCCAGCATTTGCATTATGACATCCCCAAAAGTTTCTATGCTTGGGGTTTCCTTATCACCGATGGTTTTGGTGTCCTCCACAACCTTCATGGCAATGGTTTCAGTACCTTGTGCACTTAACTCCATAGGGTTTTTAATGCCTTGTTCCTCCAATTCTGCAAGGGATTCAGTACCCTGTTCATTTAAACTAGCATGGGCTTCAATCCCCTGTTCATACAAAACATTGAGGGTTTCGATGTCCCATTCATCGAAATTGTCAAGGGTCTCCATGTGTTGTGCTTCATCATCCTCGTGACCCTCTGCGTGAACTTCTTCTGCACTCGGTGTCATCTTCTTCTTTCTTAATCTGTGAAAAAGGGTAGACAACAATATTTCATCTTCCTTTTCCACATACTCTTCGTTTACCACGGTGTGGGTTGCTGCATCTACAAACACTGAAAGGTTATGGTCTTTAGGTGAAACTTGAGGTGATTCATCAATCACAATTAGAGAGCTTAACTAATATTTATTTGTCCCTGGAGAGACAGTCTTCTTCCTTGTCGAGGTTCTGGTTTTTCTTTTATTTGCCGAGGGCGAAGTGCCTTCAACAGACTTCTTTTCCACTTGCACTGACATGCTTTTACCCTTTTTCTTGGCAGGAAACAATTTCCCTGCCTTCCTTTTCTTGTTTGTACTCGTGCCAACAGGCTTTCGTGCACTTCTTGCTTGAAACTCCTTCAGGAATGCCTTCCAGGTCACTCCCTTCTCTTCCAACACTTTGTTGACGAGGATTGTGATAAGCCCATGATGATATAGCTTATATATGACTTGGATTGCGTTCCCAATCTGTACACCTTTTGCCATTTTCTCAAGACTTCAGAGCAGGTAGTAAGTAAAATTAATAAGTTTCCACGACTCAAAGTGTAACAACAATCTCATGTGATACACGAACACTAATGTGTAACATCCCTTGCAGGTCACAAATTTCTGTAGTATGTACAGGAGGTATTGCCATTTTCCAAGCATGGTGCTCTGCAGAAGCCCATTCTTCCAATTAAATTTAAGTTTTTTGTCACTCACAAACCAACACCATCGTTTCTTTCCAAGCCACTCCTTTTTGAACCACTACTCCCCTATAGTTGGCAAGCTTGTAGCTCACGCAATGGACTCCTCCATGACTTAGGATTCTAATGAACGGACCCTAGCTCAGCCTCCTTCAAATGTCTCCACAAACTCCAGCACCACGGCCATGTTGAAGCCATCGAAATTCTGTAAAAATGGAAGGAATCTAGATTCTTGCAATAGTGCAAGACTGTTCCAGTATTCCCTAGTATGTTCTATCTCCTTCAAGGACGATGGCTCATTCCTTATAGGTGCCATCTTTGAATTTTCCACAATTCCCTGTCACAACCTCAAAGGATTTTAGTGAGTGATACCAATGGTTGCTGAGAATTTTATGCCGGAGGTCCATCCATCCTTCGTGTTTTCAGTCCCATCCAACAGATCATGTTTAATGACAAAAGAACGGCTTCTCGGTTCAGATGCAGATATGTATCGTCCTGCTACGGGTGAGCAATAATGATTGGATGTGGTGGAGGCTTATGTAGTGGCGGTGTAATGGTCATAATGATGGTGTTAGGATGTAGGACAATGATGAAAATGTGATGGGAGATTGGTTCAAAGGGAGGTGAGTTATGAGTTTTCGAACAACCTATACTATCCCATGGCCTACCTCATTATTCAATTAAGACATATTTCAGTCTCATTAAAAAAATTAGATTTTTGAACCCAATATATCTTGTACTTTAAAAAATTTCCTAAGTCAGTAAATGATAAAACAAAGTATCTATTAAAATATATAATTCTATGATATATCAGTGCAGGAATCACTCATGTGAAGAGTAATAAAATTCCATAAACATTCTTCATAAGATGCTCATGTACTCTGTGAAATTTTTATTACACTTGCTTCCATAGTCGGTTGCGCTCCTGCATTGATCCTGCTTGCACTGCATTGTGCTTGCACTGCATTGTGCTTGCACTGCGCATCTTGCACTAGGGATTTTACCAAAATAACAATTCTTATAGAACACAATTCTGTAGATGGAAAAAAAATTGCCTCAATATACAAGAAAAGTTTTATTCGCCATCCTTTGGTGTTTCATGAGCATGCCTTCTGGACTGACTGTATCAAATTCTGCAATCAATTTATGAGGGAATAAAGAAGTGGGAAAGGAGTGATTTTCAGAACGAGAGGGAACATTACTGCAGGGATTCCAAGAACAATATCACCAAGGGGGATAAACTAGAATGGGATGTGGAAAAAATTAAGGGGAAATAGAGGGGTTTTAGCTAAATCCAACTGCAAAGTATTGGGGATAAATATGGTTTCTGAAATGTCATCAAGGGAGAATCCACAAGAACCTTCCTCAATGTCATCTGGGGAGAAACCATAAGAACCTTCCTTAAAAATAGAGGAAAATCCATGAGAACCTCCTCCTCTTATAGAAGGGGAGAATCCACAAGAACCTCTTCCTTCAGATCAAGCCAATATTGTTCACATAGATCACAAATATCTACTTTCTTATTGGTATTCTGATATTGTGTAGTTTCTTAGAAATTTTCAATGTCCAATTGTTCTTACTTTAAAACAGTGCAAAGCTTTGAAGCTTAAAGCAGTGAAATACTGCATTATTAACACTAATCTATATTGGAAATACCCTCTTAATATCCTTATTTTTTATTTAACTAAAATTGAAACAGAAGGTATTATAGATCAGTTCCATGCAAGGTTTTGTGGTGGACATTATGCCTAGAGAGAAACATCCTACAAAATTCTAATAGCATGTTTCTATTGGCCCACGCTTTTCAGAGAGATTGGAGCAAGAGTAAGAAGTTGCAAATCATGCTAATTGGTTGTAGGAAAACAGAAACTGTCAACACTTCCTTTGGTTCCAGTATCAGTTGATGCTCCTTTTCTACAATGGGGATTAGACTTTATAGGGGAAATTCATCCACGGTAAAGCAATCAACATAGATGGATTCTAATTTCCATAGATTATTTTACCAAGTGGGTAGAAGCCATACCTATAAAAAACGCCACTGATACTATTGTGATTAAATTTCTTGAAGAAAACATCCTATCAATATTTGGATGTCCTCAACAGATTGTTACAAATAATGCAACAGCTTTCAACAGTGTTAAAATGATTGAATTCTGTCAAAGGCATTCAATCCTTCTACACCATACTATCCATAGGGTAATGGGCTAGTAGAGTCTTCCAACAAGAACTTAGTTAAGGTCATTAAGAAGACTCTTGAAGACCATAAAAAGAGTTGGGACAACCATCTTATTCATGCCATTTGGGCAAACAAAGTTTCTCCTAAGAGATCAATAGGCAAGTCTCCTTTCCAATTAGTTTTTGGAAAGGAAGCAGTTTTTCCTACTCATTTAGCTTTACCTATTATGAGGTTCCTCTAGGAATCCTATGAATAAAAAGATGATTTCTCAAGAAGGATCAATCAAATTATTGAGTTGAATGAAGACAGGGATGAAATTCAGTACAATCTAAGGAAATATCAAAACAAGATGAAATAATTGTTTGATAGAAAGGCTAGAGAAAGAAATTTCAAGAAGGGTGACCTAGTACTTAGATGGGATACAAGAAGAGAAGACAAAGAAAAACATGCAAAGTTTGGCAACCTCTAGTTTGGTCCCTTCAGCATTGCGGAAGTCAAAGGGGACAATACATTTATTCTATAGAATCTAGAAGGAGAGTATTCCTCATTGCCAGTCAATGGGAGATACTTGAAACATTACATTCAGTATTGATTCTTCATTCATTCATCATCTGTAAATATTCAGAGAGTTTATTTATTTTTGAAAATTTCAAGTGAGTATCTATTTCAGCAAAGACTCCATAGCCCGAGGAGAAGGCACTTGGATCTGCTTGTTCTCTGCATCCCACAGGGGGAAGCAGTCCCCAGCTGGAGCCGATGTTGTAACATTATTTAGTTTTGATAAGTTAGAATATTAGTCAAAATAATTTTAAAATGTTAAGTTAGGATATGGATGCAAGAGAAAGAAAAGATAAAATGTTAGGCAAAATTGATGTTTTATAGGCATGCATATCAATAAAATGTTAGGTGTTAGATGCCTTAAATAAAGAAGGTAAAAGGAAAATAAAATGCTATGGAATCAAAAGAAAAGAAAGGCTTCATTTTATTTTTTTGAAAATGCACAGGCTGTTAGTCTAAATGCACCATAATCAAACATCAATTGTGTTTTCATGTGCAGAAGAAAAATAAAGAAGAGTAAAGGTTACACTAAGGTTTATATATTAATTTTGAATTATTAATATTATTACTAAGTTTTAAATTCCTATCCCTAAGTATTAATACTAATCTAAGTTTTAAACCCATATAACCCCTCCACTCATAATTCCCTTCATTCTCATTTCCCTAAGTTTAATACCCCTCTTATATTGTGCATTTCCCATCACCATATTTCATTGATTCCCGACCCCACCAAATTATCCCATCACATCATGATTAATCCCCCGCCATGTCACGATTCATCTCCACCCATCTTCCCACATCCGACGACCCACATGCAATTTTGGCCCCCCCCGCCATCTGAGCTTTACTGTCGTGGGGCAGGGGGGCGGGGATCCGAAATGGGAGGTATTCCAAATGGCACCTGCCCCTATGTGGCAGCTCCACAGCATTTCAGACCCCTCATGAGTGAAACCACAAACCACTCACCCTCCCCCCCCTTGAAAAGTTGATTCCTTATTCCCGATACCACTTACTTGACAGTTGCACTTCCACCATTCCTCTTCTGCCACCTCATCCGTTCATTAAACTCCATCAAATCATATTTATTCCATCCACAATAAACATGTTAAGCATTTAATTTTCTTAGTTGTTAATTCAATGAACCCGCGCCACCAACGGAAAAACAAAATTCCTATATAAACCTCCTTCTTATATGTTTATAGGTTACATAATTCATGTTCTATCACTACCATTGATTTGATTATAGGTTGCTCGCCAGCTCCCGACATTGCCAACTACCAGCGACACTATCTGTCTGATCATTTTCAAATTATTCCTTCTATTCCTGGTGCTAGAAGCTTTTGTCTATCTGTGCATTGTCTCCTTCCAACCAAATTTTCACTCTCGGCCATAATCAACATGCATCCAAAGGAAAAAGGACTAGAGGAAATTTTCAATCCTCTGATCTATCCTCATGTAGATCTTCACCATATCCCTATGGTTGATAGAGACTAAAAAATTCACAAAACACTCTATGAGCTTGACCTCTTCCAGATGTACTACTAGCTCGAAGACAAATATATTGATAAATCATATGATATCCAGCTGTGGGAGTCAAACCTACCTCATTACATATTTCCTCTTACCCACAACACCCTTGATTTCATTCGAAAATGTCATGCTTCATACTTTCCAAGTCAAAGGGCCATAGTCACCCCCACTAGAGATATTTTGTTTACCATAACCCCTCAGACCATTGATCAAATGATGCAAGCCCCGACAGTAAACAATGCTACCCCATTTTCTTATGAAGCTCTGGTTGAAATATTCCATAAATTAGACTTTGCTAAGAGAGCCCAAACTCTTGAATTATTCTTGACACAAATTGTTGCATTACCAAATAAAAATCCTCCTTATCCCTCCTACATATTCCCTGAGAGATCCAATCAAATAATCACTATCATTTCCTACCTTCTTGGCTATTACTCTGATCAGTGGGTAGATGAGGCCATTATAGGATTTTTATCCATCTTTTCTAATGATGTTAAGCCCTCAATTGTGTTCAATTTCAACCATTTTCTTGTAGAGTCTATTCATCAACAACTAGTCAAGTTTCCCACAAAGGAGGTATTCAAATGTGCCTTTGTCTTAGTCTACATGTTCCTATATTTTCAGGGGGACAACATGAACCTGTCTTTGAAAAAGCTGGATGAGAATGGAGACCAGCAGTTGATCATTTTCTGGACTACTCTGGTTATGAAAGAGCAGAAAGAATATTCTTATAAACAATTTACTGAGATGTTTGTTCACCTAGACATAGGCCTCCTAAGTAGCAGAAAAGAACCAAGGATTAGTGAATAAATAAAAAAGGTCTTGCAATTGTCAGAACAAGTGTAAACATGAGACTGGTACTTGCATGAAAATTACACAAAAATAATGATTTTTGGATGTCAGCTCCCACATTATAAGTTGACAAATTTCCCCCTAATGAGTATTTTTTCCTTAGAATACATCAAGCATATGATTAACATGGATGAAGTCCATTTTGTTGCTGCCAAGAAAAAGTCCCAATTTAAGATAAAAATGCAGGTAGGCCCATTCATTTGCAACAGCAGGGTAGCAGGGGAAGAGGTCAACAAACTTTTGAAGGAAATGCAATTTAATATCAGTTTTACCTAGTCTTATGATCCATTAGGGATCATTTCTAGATTAAGGGTAGAAAGAAAGTCTACTCCTTACTTTCACACACCCAGGCCAGAAATAGAAAAGTATAGGAATCAACCAGAGTGGGTAGAGAACACATTACAGGAGGTAGAAGAACAGTAGGTCTCCTCATCAATAATGAAGACTCCTACAACGTAAGAGAAGACATCCAAAAGGAGAAGAGAGGAAGAGTCCCCTTTAGGGACTGATATCTTCAGTGAGGGATTTAAAATCATGTACAAAAAGAAGGCTAAGCTTAGTTCCATACTAAGCCTTAGCAAAGATTCTGAGAAACAAACTCTTATCACCAATAATGAGCCTCTTGTATCTTCATTAGTGGGTGATCATTCTACATAGTCTCCTACCACCTCCATAAGCTCACAAGAGCAGCAAAAAATTATGCACATAGGTACATCTACTTCAAGCAAGCCAAAGAAGAGCATCATGGATATATTCAAGGAAATAAAAGTCAGAAACGAAGCCTTGAAGATTAACACATACAACCAGTTTTTGAAGCAGGCTTCAGGTTCCCAAAGAGCCCAAAGGAGCATCAGATTATAGAAAGACATCTTTTGAGTTTGATGTCAAGGATATACATCCCATTGACCAAATGGAGATGCATAAACAAACTGGGGAATGATATTCACTACTGTAACTAACACAGCTATGACTTTGTCCAAATCACTAGCAAATGTCCAGTCACAGCTAAAGATGGAGAAAGTTTCTTCTCTTGCCAAAGATGCCAAGATTAAAACCATGGAATATTTGGTAATCAAACTGGGTTATGATCCTACAAACATCAATGTTGCAGAGGAGATGCTCAGAAAGAAGAATTTGGATATAGAAGGTTGAAATATGGAAACAAGAATATTAAAATTTAATATGTCCTTGAATTAAATTGTGAATTAAAATCGAATTTAGTATTAATAGCTACTTGGAAATAATTAATTTATTTATTTTAAATTAATTAGTTGGATAAATTCAAGTTAGAATTCTTTCTGAATTCATGCAAGAGTTATCCCTTAAATTAAGGAGATAAGATTGAGTTATATTTGAGTTGTAATTTGTTAACTCAATTTACGAAGTTAAGTCCAGTTAAATTAGTTCCAAACTGTTTGAGGAACTAATAGTGAGTTAACAGTCAGTTGATGCATGCATGCACTCAACTAGTGCTACTCCAGTTAACTAAAGATTCCCTCATCAGAAACTCATGCATGTCTATTCTGAGAAAGACCTAGTTGGGATTAAATTCAAGGATAGTGTACTATCAATTGCATGTGTTTTCTCAAAGAGAAAACTCATGCATGCAATCAAGGATTTATCCTTCAGGATTGCGTAGTTTTGAAGGAAGTTTTCCACTTGGTTGAAGGAAAATCATCCACAGGGAACAATGCAAGGAAATAAGAGCTTGGAGGGAAGAGAGGAAAGCAGAAGAGAAGCCAAAATTTCCTGTGAGCATCTGTGAGGATTGTACTGAGAGCTGGCTAGTTGTGAGAGCTAAGGCTTTGTATAATTCCTATGTATTTCCACCATGTATGATAATACAATAGTTTGGGGTTTTTACCTGAGGCTTTCCCCAAAGTATTTTCATGTGTATTGTGCTATTGATTCTTCTTCTTCTGGTTATATTGTTTAGCTCGATCTTTAAGCTTTGGAAAATTGATAGTAGAAGTAGGTTATAGTGTTCTGCTTTGATTGATATTGCATTATCGGGTTAACCTACCATCAAATTTTCTACATGGTATTAGAGTTGCATTTGTAGAAATGTTCTACATGGTATCAAAGCTAGATTTGTAGAAATTTTCTACATGGCATCGGAGCTGTGAACAGTATACTGAGGAGAGAATTCAAAGTTTGAATTTCGGGGTTGCAGGCTGTTTTCGAGAAAACTAGTGTCCATTCAGAGCTGCTAGTCCCACTAAGATGGGTAGCTATCTTAGAAACAAACAATTCAAAGTAACTTTTGTTTTCCTTTATGAGATATAGATGAGAGAGAAGCAGAGAGTACCAACCTCAGTCTTTCGCTTGGCTCCTTGCTTGTTTCCTCTCTCCTTTGATAGAGCTTCACCACTCCTTTCTCACTTGTCCCACTTCAAAGAACACCTGTAGAGTCAAAGCAACAAAATACCATCAAAGCATAGAGATCTATAACCATAAACAATGTAGAATTAGATGTACATTAACCATACAAATTCATACACAAATACAAGATTCAGAAATATACAAGTATATGGAGGAAAACTCAAATAGCCTTATTGATAGAAGTAGTAGAAGAGAGGATTACAATCCAGTTGTCTGATCCAGCGCCATCCTCCCAGCATGAAAGCCCTCTTCACCTCATGAAAAGCTAGATCACCCAACAATACAATGTCTCAAAGAGAAACCAACAACACTTCCTTACAAATTACAAAATTCCAGCCTTTGGATCTCTAGGATGAGGGATCCATATAGATGTTTGCAGGGAAGTGAGTCAGCTTATGGGATTTTGATTAGTGTCATTTCACTAATAGCTCTTGGTTCCACTTGGATATTTCATGATCTATTACTCATCCCTGGGCGAATTCAGAGAGGCAAGTGTCATATGAGCAGTTTCTAGAAGATTCTCTGAGTTTCCACCTAGCAAACTGCCTCTGCCATTTGTCTACTCTTGCTCATCGCACCCTACAGAAAGGCTTTTCAGTATGCATTGAACCCTTTGTGTGTAGCAGGTGAGATGCATCGCACCCTCAGCATGGAGCAATCTGTATGGTCCAGTTTTGACTAGTTCTGAGTAGTTTTTCAAGGAGAACTTCTGGGAAATGATGTAATCAGTTGACCTTGATCCTTTAGGGTATGAAACAACACTTTTAGGGTTTTGAGAGACCTTGGTTTATTGACATATGTGATTGGGGTTGCAGTGCCCAAATATGTCTATAACAATTACACCCTAAAGCATGAGGTCGTAAATCTTCTGATGTTGGGTGAAATGCTTTATCGTAAGGATCCGAGGTTTTTCGAACTGGAAGATGACCTATATAAAATACAATGCGATACATTATCTTCATATTATTTTCATGATCTAGCTGAGGCGGGCATTCCCATGCTCAGCTTTATAAATTCATTTTCATGTACATAGGACAAACAATCATTTGTGTGGCAAACTGATGATTTTGGTAGAGCCATCATCCCTTAGCTTGGATGATTATCTATGCAGCCATGGAGTACATTTGATGTTTATATTTTCCTAAATGTATCATAGCCCGCATGGATGAAACTATATCCAGGGTCTTCAAACTCGTTCAATCTTTGCCTGATGTACAAGTCGATCCATGTGAAAAGATGTACTGGTGTCGAACATGGAAAGACATCGCCTGATTACCAGCCAATGATGTAAGCTATTAACAGGCGCGAGAGGAATCACCAATAATGATAATGACCCTCAAGGTATTGCAGTACAATTCACGTGGTGTGAATACATGAGTAGATGTCGAACACCACATAAAATCTTCCGGTCGAAGGCCATTGATGTAAACCTGTCGCCGGAAGTGAGAAACTTGCCATTGAGGCATGCAAGCTTCAAAGTACTAAAAGGGTTGTTCCTAAGTCGACTTCTTGGATAATGAGCTAATGTCGACAAGAAGTGACCCATCGTAGGAGGGCCTTAATGAATCCCACATCTACGACATGGAACAGAGCAAATGATTTTGTGGAGGTGAAAACGATCTGATGACACAAGGTTCAGGGTGGCGGTCATGAAAAATAGAGCGCGAAGGTATTGTAGCAGATGAGGTGTTAGTTGGTTGTTGAATTCTCTGAGTGAATTCTCTTGAACATATCAGCGACACTGGAATGGATTGGTAGCGTTAACCCAAAATGGATGGTATGGAGGACCAATGGTGATATGAACGGTGAACGGAATTACCCAACCCGACTCAATCATGGTGATGAAGTGAGAGTGTCATGTCCAAGAGTGACCTGCTACCAATGAAGTTCTTCAAGTTTTCTTCCCTTTTTCCCCAGTCATTGCTGACCAGTACCTCTTTATTTTTGTCAAGCTTGAGGAGGATAGCATATGCTTGTTCTATAATTTTCCCTTCGGGAAAACCTGTCGCTATGAGTTTAGCGAGCCTAATCACCTAATCACCTAACTTAAGCAATTGAACTTAGTAAAAATTATAGGGTTAGAGTTACGCTGGTCACTTTTCACTTGCATACAAAAGGTTTGCATGCCCCCAGGTATAAAGAAAAATAAAGTTTCCAGGTTACCATATGGAAATTCTTGCATCAAAGCAAGGTTGTTTTGTCCACGTTGTAGACAAAACACTTCTTCGGCTCTGTCCATTGAAATAGAGAAAGGTGAAAGGTGTGGATCCACTACCAATCACATAACTTTTAATGAGGAAGTCTTATCTCCTATGAGGAAACCTACCTTATATCTGGGGTTTTCCTGCCGGAGCAGACCAAGGCGCATGCCCCCTAGGTTCATCACATTCACCGAATCACTCACGATCATCAGGTGGACGGACTGGAGGTTAATGAGACATTCCTTGTGCAAAAAGACCATTTAGGGATGGCATTTGACTAGTAGCCGTGTTTGAACCGAGGAATGAAAGCTGGTCAACGAGCTGGACCATTCTGCATTCATACGGGAGACACATCACCCGAAAGAGTGAGGAAACAATAGCTCCCATGCTGTAAATGTAGTCACGCCCAAGGAGTAGATTTTAGTCTAGAGGCCCTTGGACTACCATCACATTCAGATGAACAATTTTCCTTCTCAAATTTATAAGCAAATTTGGAAGGATCCCTAACAGTCGACTAGTTCCTTTATTGAAGCCTGACAGATTTCAAATCTCAGGCAGAAGCGATGGTGAGCAAACTGCTTTCCAAGCAGTTGAGGAAAGGATACTCATAGAAGCCCCTTCATCTATGATAGTACCAACCATGATCATTCTGTAAGCTTGTACTATGATTCAGAATGGTACATTAGATGGTAAGCGGGGTCTCGCTAGTAGATTCCAATCAAAGGAAATGACTAGATTTCTTAGGGGAGGGACCGAATAAACGGTCAAATGAATCTCTTGAACTAAGGAACTTCCCTCCTATGGTAGAGGAATAGGTAGATTGCCCCCATTTTCATCAAATTCTGTGTTAACAAAAAGAATTTGAACAGTGTTGTTCTCATTCTCTTTGGAGACTGTATCATCTGAAGATGGACCTTCTAAAGGCAAAACTAGGTCGACTGCTATCTCGACCTATTGACTTTGGTCCGGTGTGGACTCAAAGGGTTTATCTTCAATGACAGCCGTTTCAACTAACAACAGAGGTGTTTCAGACATATTTTCAACTAGCGATGGACTTGGCAAGAGTTCCTTATATCCAGGAGGAAGTCACTGCGATGAAGCAGGATGGTTATCCAAGACTCTTTTAGCTTCGTCCAGGAAAGGGCAATGGTGGAGGGCATGATTGCCTTCACACAACATACAAGGAAACTTAGATGTTCCTTTTTACCCATTGACTTCATTTTCACTAGTTGACGGTGTACTCTCAACATGATCGACAGAGGTTGAAGACACCAGATTATGCAAGTGAGGAGACCAGTCTCTCAAGATCCACGGGATGCAGGGACAATCTTGATGATAGTGGTCTCCTTTGTAAATGACACATAGAGATTTGGGTTTGGATGGTGCAGTGTGTGGATTTTCACCAGACGATGCATGGTTTCCCCCTTTCGTCGTTGGCTTCTTCTTCTTCTTCTCTTTCCCTTTCTTCTTCTTCTCAGTTACTTGGTTTTTAGTGTTACTAGTTTCACTAAGCAAAGAAGAAGAAGGAGAGGGAGAAACAAACGAAGTGGAAGGTGGGGGAGCAACTTTAGTATCATCTGGTTGTTGATTTGATTGTTGAGGAATTATGGTGTTTTGAATGATAGAGGTCGAGAATAGCCATACTGGCAAGCCAATTGTGAGTCCTGGAAGGGACAATGTAGCCATGTTTGGAGCACCAATATCTCCCCAAGAGGAGAAAAGACTAGGATTCCCCCCAAGGGGAAATCCTTGATTGGTGGACTCCATTTTCTCAACCTAAGACCAATGAGGGAATAGTGATTTTATTTCGAATAAAATAAATTTTATGACACTTTGACACAACTTGCGTTTTCAATTTTTAAGAGTCGAGAAAAAGGTAAAGATGACTCTAGTCGCCTTCGATTTTTAATGAGACTGAAGTGACAAGTGCTCAGATGGACCTTTTCTTTTAAGGAGTCTGAAAAGGAACGAAAGTGACTACTCTGGAAATATAGATAGAGGGATTACCAAACCAATCGCAAAACTGCAATATACACCTCGGTGGTAAATTATAGAGAAATTACCGAGGACTTTACGTACGGCAGTCAATCTTCCCGAATGTTGTGTTCAGTGCATTGCGATCGATAGGGTGGTAGACACGGCTTCCTAAGGATAAAGGATATCAACCTATTGTGGTCTCCCAATATATACTCGACAGTACATGGGAGCACAAGTCCGTACTGGCACTTGTTGTATCAAAGAGGAGGAATCACCCAACCTACGATGAAGATGATAGTTACCAAGCTTTACGACGCCGGAATATGTCTCTAGCCTAGACTTCTAGATGTTGTGCATTAGGTTCCAAAGCATTTTTATGTTCATTGAGGTTTATTTTATAGTTGATATTTCTTAAGAAGTTTGCCTTTAAAGGTTCACCACGTGATGTAGATGTACAACTCCTAAATATGCAATCTAAAATGATAAACAGTCGTTTATTTTCTTTTAGCAATGAAAATCCTAGCTACTAAGGAAAGAAAAATATGATTCTTTCAACATAGAGCAGAGAGCACACACTAAATGCACTTTTCCTAAATCAATTTCCGCATGTATTCTAAATGCAAATGCACATGCATGTATTTTTTTCAGTTCCCTTAGTGTGAGAATGAGAAAAAGAAAACTAAGTACAAATATGAACTACTTTTCTTCGAAGCGACACTTTAACAATTTCTTTTCAAAAAATGAAAGGAAGACTAAGACGATTCTTTCTCTTTCAAATGGAAAACTATTTTTGACACTTCAAAGAATTGATAATTCGAATCAAATATAATGGAAAAAGTGTAATCGACTATCTAAAAGAGGAAGACTTCACGACACTCTTTTTCTTGACTGAAAACGACAATTGCGACACTTTCGAATCAAAAGACGATAGTTCGATTAAGCTACTGTTTGCAAAGGAGGACTGTAAATGATGAAAAATACATTAAAAAAACATTCACAATTCCTTATCAATGGAGGCTGAATAATGTGAAGGAAGAAGGTTTCAACAGTGATATACTGATCATAGACAACAAAACTACTTAATAGAGCTGAAAACAATGAAGAAAAAAACAAAATTTGGAGGCAGAAACAGTCTCATTCAATCATCACACCTGTCCTTAAGGAAAACAGGGATGCATCTCACTTGCAGCACACAGGAGGTGCGATGCATCCAAACCGCCAATGAGAGACAGTGCAATGGTCCAGGGACGAGACTGAACTTGGTTTTCACCCACAGTTTGTAGCTAAGTTCAGGGATTTAGGTTGAGCTTATGATAGAAAGTAAACACAAAGTATAGGGGCTGATCTAATGAGGTTATTGAGCTACCACCAAGGCACTTAGGATGTTTGCAAGTCAGATGTTCAGTTCATAAACCAACCCGGAGATTGACTGAAGCAGCATTGATCTACTTTGCAGTTGCATAGCAAAAGCAGTTCGAAGGCTAGTTGGCTTAACTTCAAGCTCCGTCTGTAGTTTATAAAGAAAACAACAGCAATAAACAAACAAACTATTCACTCCCCAGTGGAGTCACCATTTTTTTTCCAGAAAAACTAGTGTCCATTCAGCACTGCTAGTCCCACTAAGACGGGTAGCTATCTTAGAAACAAACAATTCAAAGTAACTTGTGTTTTCCTTTATGGGAGATAGATGAGAGAGAAGCAGAGAGTATCAACCTCAGTCTTTCGCTTGGCTCCTTGCTTGTTTCCTCTCTCCTTTGATAGAGCTTCGCCACTCCTTTCTCACTTGTCCCACTTCAAAGAACACCTGTAGAGTCAAAGCAGCAAAATACCATCAAAGCATAGAGATCTATAACCATAAACAATAGAATCAGATGTACATTAACCATACAAATGTATACACAAATACAAGATTCAGAAATATACAAGTATATGTAGGAAAACTCAAATAGCTTTATTCATAGAAGTAGTAGAAGATAGGATTACAACCCAGCTGTCTAATCCAGCGCCATCCTCCCAGCATCAAAGCCCTCTTCACCTCATGAAAAGCTAGATCACCCAACAATACAATGTCTCAAAGAGAAACCAACAACACTTCCTTACAAATTACAAAATTCCAGCCTTTGGATCTCTAGGATGAGGGATCCATTTATAGATGTTTGCAAGGGAGTGAGTCAGCTTCTGGGATTTTGATTAGTGTCATTTCACTAATAGTTCTTGGTTCCACTTGGAGATTTCATGATCTCTTACTCATCCCTGGGTGAATTCAGAGAGGCAAGTGTCATATGAGTAGTTTCTAGAAGATTCTTTGAGTTTCCACCTAGCAAACTGCCTCTGCCATTTGTCTGCTCTTGCTCATCGCACCCTACAGAAGGGCTTTTCAGTATGCATCGCACCCTTTGTGTGTAGCAAGTGAGATGCATCGCACCCTTAGCATGGAGCAGTCTGTATGGTCCAGTTTTGACTAGTTCTGAGCAGTTTTTCAAGGAGAACTTCTGGGAAATGATGTAATCAGTTGACCTTGATTCTTTAGGGTATGAAACAACACTTTTATGATTTTGAGAGCCCTTGGTTTATTGACATATGTGATTGGGGTTGTAGTTCCCAAATATGTCTATAACACAAGTGCAAATCGAATTCATATCATACTTCAAGGTTGGCCAATGGCATTCTATGGCTTGAGACTCGAGTATTCCTTGGAAGGTGGCTTGAATTACATAGTGTGGAAAGATAGAATGGAGGTTGTATTAGAAAACAATGGCTTGAAGGAATTCATTGATCAAGAAATCCCAAAGCCAACTTCAACTAATGCACAAGAGTTGGCTGAGTGGAAGAAGTGTGTGGCGAAGGCGAGACAAATCATCCTTGAGGGAGTTCGAGACCATATTGTCTTGAGTCTCCATGGGAAGGATACACCATTTTCAATGTGGAAGACATTAAAGGACCTCTACTAGAACAGTAACTACGAAAGGAAATTGGTTCTTAAGGATAAGCTTTGAAGAATCAAGATGGAGAAGGGCGATACTATTTCCACATATCTGAACAAGCTCACCACCTAGAGAGATGAGCTTGGCAGTGTGGGATAACTATTTTCAATGATGATATGGTGAGCCTCACTCTCCTTGGCCTTCCAAAGAGTTAGAATAGCTACTAGGACTCTGTGAATGGAATGGACAAACTTCCGGATTGGGAACGACTGTGGTCAGATATTATGCAGGAGGAGATGAGGAGGAGCACATGAGATGGTTCTTCATCCAAGAATGATGATGAAGAAAATATGGCCTTAGCAAGTAAGGCAAGGAAATGGAAGGGGAAGGCTTCCCATTTCAAATCAAATTCTTCTCATGGATGGAAGAAGTGTGACATGTCTAACATAAGATGCTTTAATTGTCACAAGATGGGACATTATGTGACTAATTTCCCATCGAAGAAGTCCAAGAAGGGATCCTCGGAAGGATCAAAAGGTGAGGCATTAGCCTCTCAGTTCAAAATGGACTTTAGATTCATCGCATGCATGGTGTCATCGATGATGGGTTATGTCTGGTATCTTGACAGTGGATCCTCATTCCACATGACCATGATAAAAAAATTATTCAGTGCCTTGGAGGAGAAAGACCTCAAGATGCACATAGAGATGCGTGACGATGGAAGGTATAGTGTTTCAGGAGTGGTCTCGGTTGCTTTTAAGAGGGAGCATGGAGCTCCTCTCACCTTGACAGATGTGATGTATGTGCCTGGACTGAAGAAGAACTTGGTATCAGTCATGATGTTGGAGGACAAAGGCTACGATGTTGTCTTCAGTAAATGAAAGGCATTCCTAAGACACATAGCCATAGGTCAAACCAAGAGGATAGGGATTCGAGTGAAGAATATCTATAAACTAGAGGTAGATGATTGTGCAGCATTGAGTACGAAAGCAGAATTGGTGCAAAGCCAAGACATTAGCGAGTTGTGGCACAGGCGGTTGGGCCATTTTCATCATGGGGCTTTGAAGATAATGCAACATATATCTAAAGGACTTCCCAAAGGTAAACTTGAGCAAGTTGACACATGCAAAGGTTGTACCTTGGGAAAGTACACCAAGTCTTCCTTTCATGATCGAGACAGTCGAGCAGAGGCTATCTTAGAGTGAGTTCACACTGATTTGTGTGGACCATTCTCGACGACATCCATAGTGAAGCAAAGGAATTATGTGATTTTCATTGATGACTATTCTCGTAAATGTTGGATTTATTTCATGCAGAAGAAGGACCAAACCTTCACAAAGTTTTGTGAGTTCAAAGCTTTGGTCGAGAAAGAGTAAGGGAAGAATATTAAGGTCTTGAGAAGTGACAACGCTGGAGAATATGTCTCTCAAGAGTTTAAGGACTTCTCTGCAGTGAAAGGAATTAAATGAGAGTTGATGGAACCTCATAACCCACAATAGAATGGGGTGGCCAAGAGGAAGAACATAACTATTGTAGGGGCAGCACGGTAAATGATGCATGACCAAGGCCTACCACTTCACTTGTGGGCTGAGGCATGCAACACAGCGATCTATTTGCATAATAAATGCCTGCATCGCATACTTGGGATGAAGACACCAGAGGAAGCTTTCTCCAGTAAGAGACCAAATGTGAGTCACTTCAGGATCTTTGGCTCATCAGTATATTGCCATGTGATTGTTAGGTTCCTATACCAATAGGAGTCATAATTTTTGAAAGAATGAGATTAAAAATTGTAATATGTACATACCTTTGCTTTCTGCAAATGGTTTCCATATTAAAAAATTAAAAAATGTAAAGAGGGCATTTCCTAAAAGAATAGTCAAAGGACAAAAAGAATAAAAAGGTCAAAAAAGATGAAAAAATATGAACCCCAAGAAAAGAAAAAGACCATGAAAGTGAGCAAGTCAAAATGCCACTACCATTTACTTTTATGCATAATAATGATTGTGTGCAGCTTGTTATTCATGCCATAATCCATTGTAATCAAACTATTTAATCTTGATTATGCCATGCTTTAAATTTCATGTTGATAATTAGAGAATAAAATATGACCAAACTGTTTAACCTTGGCAGATAAGTAGATAGGTAGAGTAAATAAAGGAGCTCAACTGTTTAATCTGAGCCCTTGGATGTAATAAGGTTAGATTTAATTAGTTTAATATTGTAAAGAAAAGAAAAAATATTTGATAAGGGATTGCTAGCTCAAATGCACCCTAATAAAATGAAGAAAAAATGGTAGGATGAGTAGATGGGTAAGTAGAAGAAAGGTTGCATAAGTATGATGATTGATTAGACAAAAGCATATTTATCATTCTCATCATAAAATTTCTAGATATGAATGAACAATCAACCATGCAAATGATTTACAAGGTCAATTAATTAACTTCCTCCATTCATTTCCCATTTTACTTAACTAATTTCCCAAGATAAAGTTCAAAGTGCTCAAAAACCTTTAAGTCAAAGAGGCTCAGAGCATTTCTCTGACTTTTGGAGGGACCAGACCCTCAGCTTAATGACTTAAGGACAAGTGCTAGAAACCCCCTCATCAAAAAAATTCATCTCCCTTTATTCCCCCTCATTTCCCTAATAAAACCCCTTTTCCTAAGGTTAAAACACTATTTGCCTAGGGAAAGTAATCACCCCCATGGAAAACCCCTTTTTTCCAAAAAAACCCACAAAAACACATTACCCTAAGTATTAATGTTAATATGTGAGAAGCATTTAAAATGCAAAAAAGCATTTTCTTAGTGTGTTGTGTCCCTTTTCCGCCCATTCATATTAATTATTAACTTTATATATTAATTCCTAAAAACCCATTATCACATAGATATTTAACTCCTCTATATAAAATAACTCCACCCACTAGTTTAGTTATAAACTATAGTATTACCCCTTATCCCTCAAAAATATTAAAATCTTGTCCTTAGTCATTAATCCTGCCTTAACCCATCATTAACCCCAATACTGTCGCGCTTAAGTGCCCGTCGGGCTCCCCACTACCCTCTGTGCAGCTTCCCCACCCGATCACTGTCCGATCGTCTCCTTCCACATCCGATGGCCCTTATCCATATCGGGCCAACCCATCCACCAAACTATACCCACCCAAAAAAGTGGTTTTGCCACCAGCCCCCGATGCTACGTGTCCGCCAATGAGTGGCATCGGGCAGCGTCTCCCCAATACCACTAAGCACCAGTAAGTGGTGCAATAGAAATTACTTACCGCCCGCCTGCTACACGAAAAAATGACCACTGTTCACCCTGTACCTGCCAAAACTAACTTTTCGCGCATAAAAACCAAAAATCCCCAAATCATTTGTTTTCTATGAAATTTCAACGGTAAACCTATGCACGCATGCACGTTGTCTACAGACATTTGAAGCCATCAACTCACTTCCAGTTACACTCCAGAGACGCTGCAGAGTACTTAGTTAGCTTTCCAGCCTACACAGAGCCCTTTCGACCATTTACAGCTGCCATCCACCCTATTCAAAACCATTTCATCCCATTTCCAGGTATTTAAGCCACAATTCACCCACTACCCTGTCAAATTCAAAGAAACCAGTTACTGAGTTTTCATAGTTAGGATAAAAATTAATCAAAGAAGCTCAAGGACTTAAACCTACTCTGTGTTGAACACCATTGCCCTAAAACACTTCAAATTACCTCTCGCATTCTCAAATCCACAAGAACTGAGAATGGCCACCCCAATTTTCATGGATGTGAGACCCATATCTACAACCCCACTTAGACCTGGACCACCTCCCCCTAGCTGATAAGGATTTCAAGATAAATGACACCTCTATCCATGAATCCCCGCTCAAAGTATACTGCCAAAGTAGGGATAGATACTTGAACCAGGCAAACGAAATTGGTTTGTGGGAGTCTAATTTGCCTCAGTACCAGTTCCCTAGAGTCCATATTTTCCTAGAAATTGTACATTATTGCCAAGCCAACTATGTCCGTAGTCAAAGAGCAGTCATGTCCCCCAACCAGGCCATACTTTTCACTATCACTGCTCAATCGATAAATGAGATGCTACAACTCCAACCTGGCCAAAACTTGACTCCCCTCTCCATTAGAGACCTGTTGGACTTATTTCCCAAGCTCATCCTTGCAAGATTGGCCCAAGTAATCCAAACCTTCATCCTAGAAGAGAAGTATACCCCCAAAGACCCCCCTCCATATGTAGCAACTTCATTTTCTCCTTGGGGCAGAAGTATTGTGGATATGATATCTAGTTTCCTGGGTTATACCACCAGTGAATATATTGATGAGATTATTTTAGCCTTCATGTCCATATACACCCCAAGACAACCTCCTACTGTCATATATGACTATGCTCAGTTCATAGCTAATAGGATGCATGAACAGTTCCTCAGAATGAGTAATGAGAGAGCCTTCAAATACTCCTCAGTCTTGTATCACCTTTTGCTATATTACAAGTCATACAAATTCCCACTTACCTTGCAAAAATTGGACACCAAGGGCCAACCAAGATCAGTTATCTTCTGGACCCCATTGATTCATCAACATCCCTCCCCCTATTCATATAATGAATTCATAGATTCCTTTGTCCACCCTGTGATGACCATGCTCAATGGAGCCCCTCCACCAAGAATCAGTCCTAATATTAGCAGAGTCCTTCATCTAAACATCAATAATCAGGTGGGAGATTGGTACTTGTACCAAAACCACACTGAAATCAGGATTTATGGCTATGAGCTGGCCCCATACAAACTACCTAAATACCTCCCAATGAGGTTATTTGCCCTAGAGTACTATAGGCAAATAATAAATTCAGATGAGGTAAACTTTGTTAAAGCCAAAAAGAAAGCCCAGCTCAAGATCAGAGACCAATTGGGTCCTTTCATTTGTAATAGTAGAGAAGCTGGAAAGGAGGTAAACATGATCCTTCAGAGACTAATATTAAAACAGAGCTTCATATGGAGATATGATCCCTTGAATTTCATCTGCGAAAGAAGGCAGAAAAACAATATGGCTCCCTATATCCATCACCGCATCCCTGAGATAGAAAAGTATGCCAACCAATTGCAATGGGTTGAAAACACTTTAGAGGATAGGGATAATACTAAAGTTGTTGTGGAAAACACATTAATAGATCTGGAAAAACAACTTGATGAGGATTCTTTCCTGCAAGTGCTAGACCAATCAGAGATACCAGGGAAATCAATGGTGCCAGACCAATCAAAGGTACCAGAGCAATCAGACATACCAGACAGACTAGAGACAACCATGAGCACCCCCCAGTTGTACAGACTCCTCTAAATGAGGATAAAAATCTGAAGAGAAATAGGGAAGGGGCCACCCTTCAACAATGGAAACTTCACAAGCTTATGCAGAAACAAGCCAAGCTAAGAGACAAAGAGTGAATCTTGTCTCTGAACAGGAATACATAGAAGAAATAGCAGAGGTCACTAGTGTAGAAGGAAATAGTAGCAGACCTGCCACTCCATCTAGAGGCATGCTAGAGCCTTCCACATCACAAACTCAGATGTTGGAAAGGAAGTAAAGTATTGAGGTATCTTCCTTCATAATGCCTGTAGATAAGGACCAAGATATTAAGGAGAGATACTAAAAGATTAAGGCTAGGAATGAGAGGCTTAAAGCCCAAACATATGCACAGTATCTAAATATGACCCCCACTAATCAATCAAGGATACTATCAACCTTTGATGTCAAAGAGGGGAAAATGCAAATGAATTTCATCAATCCAACCACTCAGCAGCCAAGAGCAGTATCAGATTTTAAGAAAGTGGACTTTGAAGTACTGGCAAGGGATATTCATCCCATTGACCAGATTGAACTGCACAAGCAAACAGGGGAGATGATATACTCCATATTAACATGGAAGGCCATTGCTGCCCACCAATTACAAAACTTCGTAAACAATATATCAGCACAATTTCAGTTGGAGAATGCCTCCTCACAGGCCAAGGATAATAGAATCAAGTCCTTAGAGGACTTAGTGATTGAATTAGGACACGATCCCAAAGATGTAAAAGCTACAGAGCAGCTAATTAAGAAGAAAAATGATGACATTGTTGCACTCAAGAAGCAGTTAAAGATACCCCAACTGCATCACCCACAGACACAGGAAGTCCTAGAAGCACAACAAGGACATGAAGAGCTAATGGACTTGGTCCTGAAGCTACAAGATCAACTCAAGGAGACAAAGAAGGAGTTGGGCACTTTAATTCAATTGAAGCAAAGTGACTTGGTCACAACTTCTAGAACTATCATCCCCATAGTATCTACAATAGTTCCTTCCACACTGACAGCATCATTGGCACCCACAGCTCCACCTGCCACAGCATTGCCAGTAACAGTAGAACCTACAGTAGCAACAGGGACACAGGGAGAGAAAGCTGCAGAGTTAGTAAAATCCATGGAAGAGATGTCTATTTAAGCTACATAGATGAAGAGACTAAAGGAAAAGATAGCAATTCTGGAAACTGATTGTAAACTTTCCCAACTCCAGCAAAAGGAAGAAACACAAAAAGCACTGAGAATCGGTGAAAGAATCAAAATCCTGGAGAAGGATTTAACACTACAAAAACCACTGGGGCAAACCAAAGAAATGATCTGGGCCAATATCATTGACTTTGTCAATGATATTTGGCCATCAATTCAAGTCATATTTGGGCAGACAGAATTAGTGAAGGTAGCTACTGAAGTTATCCAAAAAATAAGGGAAGAACTTGGGAATAAACTAGAGGATGCCAATTGACTCATCCACTTCTTAAACAGCAAGAACAGATATGAGCTCCATGAACTAAACATATAAGATAGGACTGAGGCCATTCTAGAGATTAGGAAGGTTTTTTCCAAAAGAAACCTTATGCTTAACCTAGAAGAGAAGTGCCATAACATGCAGGTAACCATTGATATATTCATGGCTAAGTTTCAGATTTTGAGGGAGAAGGGTCTTCCCAGTCCTATGGTCATAAATGACAAGCTCATGCCTCAGCTGGACTATAGTGATAGACTCAAGAAGTTGGCCAAGGAAGAGACCAGCTCTTTAGCTATTAAAGCTTTGCCAACAGGCAAAGTGTTATATGATACATTTGAAATTTTATTTTTTCTAGAGCATGAGGTGAAACACTTGTTCCTTACTAAACCAAATTTTGCAAAGTACACAAAGGCTAATGAAATCTACAAAAGGATGATGAATGTAAAACTACCTGATGCGGAATGATGGCAAAACATCATAGATTTACTATAATAAATTTACACTAGAAAGTTACTATACAATAAATAAAGGTAGCCAAGTGAAACAAGTAAAAGCAGAGCAGCAGGGTCAAAGAGTATCAGTTGAAAGATAAAAGTAAAGAAGATTCCAGCGTAGAAATGCTACAAATATCAGCCATCTTAAAGGGCTCCAACTCAACTGAAATAGCCAGCAACACCACAATAAAAGGGATAGCATGAAGCAGTTTAACATATGTCTCTATCTTCATGCAAGAAGATATTTTATTCCCTAGATTAATTCTCAAGTTGTTTTGAGATATTTTGTAAATATTTTTGTATAAATACTTCACATTTCGAAGTATGTAGGGTGGATTCCAATACATGTCTATAGACTTTTTCTCTCAATTCGAAATTCTATTGTATCAATGACTAGAATGGCTTGCTAGATCAAGGAATAAAGATCAGATATTTTACAGGATTCTTGTGTAGAGCGGAAAAAAAGTATTCTCTCATGTTCAATGTTATCTTTCCTTATGTTTTTTCCATAATATTCTTTGTATCTCTAAAATCTTAATGTACAAAATGGAATGATATTTCATAAATTGCTTAAATACACTATGTCTTGAATGTTTTACATTCTAAATGTTTTCTCCTAAACTATCTTAGATATGGAATTCTTAACTGCTCCTTAGCTTCCGTAGTTTCTCCTCTGGTCTATAGCAAAGGATTCTTAATTGCCCTTTGTTCATGATCATCCTCTGTTCTTCATTCTGATCCTGGTCCAAGGATTCTTAAGTGCCCTTTCACCCTGGTTAGAATTACTTCACCCATTAGGCCTAAAGATTTGCATTTTGCTTTGCTAGCCTACCCTATGAACATTCCCTTTAATGATCTGGTTCAGTTATGATATCCATTTGTTGACTCCATAGCCCAATTGCTTGAAGACCTAGCTCTATCCATCTGCTCCAATAATTCCACCACCCAACCATAGAATCAAAACCAAACCCCATGAACACTAAGAACTAGCCTAAAATCCCATAAAAAAAAAGTTATATCATAAAGAGAGAGCCCTCTCTGGACTTAGGTTGGCTAGAGCCTAAGCCTAAAATATTGGTTTGTGGTTACCTTGGATGCTTCCTTCTTCTGATAACTTCTAAGAATAATTCTGAGTGATAACATAGTGGTGACCATACTGGGGACTCAAATCCTCAGTATTAATAAACCTTTGAGAAAATTTCAAATCTTTATTTCAAGCCTCTTGAAGGGTTTATTAGAAGTCGTTTAAAAAAGAAAGTAATTAGAAAAAATTGAAATTCTGGCTTCAAGGAGAACTCACTATACTAGGGCTAATCCAGATCCAAACCCTGCCCCAGTAATGGATAATCCCAACTTGATCTCGAGAAGACCCAAAAGACAAGAAAGTTTTGTCAGTCCAATACCTTCAACCAAAGCAGATTCATGTCTTGATGAATGATTTTTTCTAGAAGACCTTCCCTTTGATCTGACATTTGACCTTTCCCTGTTTAGAACCAGGTTTGAAAGTGCACTTGATGACATAGTTATAGATCCAGAGTTTATTGCAGACCTCGAAGTCCAAAAGGAAAACCAATTAATTAATGAGTATATTCTAAATTTCCTTCAATCATCCCTTACTACTGCTAAGATCCCGAGCTTTCTGAACCAGTGTCCACTAACCTTAGTTCACCATTATTCCCTTCAACCTCTGAAGTTCATTCCCCACCTCCATTTATACCTTCACCTCCCTACCAACCTACCATTACCCATCAATCACCTATTACTCTCATTTCTCCATCGACTAATGTATCATCTCCAAGTACCTCAACCCCACGTCTTATCCCTGCCCAACTTAGAGCCATGGAAAATAGATATGCTCCTCTTGTGTTACCTGCCCCACTTGGTGCCATGCCACAAGACTACCAAAACAAAATTGTCCAATTTGATGGCATAGGACCTTATACAACACAACATCATGTAAAAAAAATGACAAACTACTTTGAATTGCATGAAATTGATATTGGAGATGTTCAAATGAGACTTTTTGCTCAAACTCTAGCTAGTGATGTTAGGAAATGGTTCAAAGCGTTACCTACTAATAGCATAGATAGTCTAGATATATTTTATCAGCAATTTTTAAATAGATGGGAAAAGAAAAAGAACCCTCTGCAAATCCTTTCAAAGTATGAAAATATTAAAAGAGGGCCAAATGAAACAGTCCATGATTATTGTGCCAAATTTAACAATATATACAATGTCGTACCAGTCAATCTTAGACCCCCACCTGACTTAGCGTTAATAAAATTTCTTAATGGATTTGATACTGATATGGCATTCCAACTCAGAGAGAGAAATCCCGCAACTTTAGAAGACATTCAGAGTGTAGCAGTAAGCCAATTTGCTAGCCAAAAGAGCTAGGGTTAGGAATGAAAGGAGAGGATCTATGACAGATGAAGCCTCACCCTCTGACCTTAAAATAGATGTCCTAGCCAAGAGTATGGAAAATTTTATGGATAGGATAGATAATATGGAGAGGAAGCCCCAATGGGATAATCAACAGGCACCTCCAGTGAGAAATCCAAACTTTAGAAGGAATCAGAATCAGAATAATGGAAAGAATGGACCTGATCAGAATATTAGGCCTCCCTTTCAAGAAAACTATGCTGAAACATCCCATTCAGATGACCCTGAACAAGACACACTCATTAACTTGATGGGATTAGATGATGAGGAAACTATCTTCTTGACCTAAGATGAGGAGGAACTACATATGTTGCAGCAACTGCAGACCCAATCTGGAGAATCATTTGATTATAAACAAGGGTATGATTTTTCCATCTTTGAAGTACACAAACAATACAACTTAAGGAGTAAAAAAAAAATTGATACTCCTAACCAAACCAAGAAAACAATCCCAAATCAACCTAGGAAAATCAAAGCAACTCCAATTACTAAAACTCTCCAAATCCTCCCTAGACCAAATCAGAACCCTCCAGGCCCCACCATTGTAGATATAACCCATGACCAACCCCCTAATGATCAACCATCCACTTCAATCCCCTCTAAGGAAACAATGGAAAAAACTCCAAACACCATATTAGAAAATCCACATAAAAAGACCCCAAATATAGAAAAAGAAGAGCAAC
Source organism: Pinus tabuliformis (assembly GCA_031772625.1). Taxonomy (NCBI): domain Eukaryota; kingdom Viridiplantae; phylum Streptophyta; class Pinopsida; order Pinales; family Pinaceae; genus Pinus; species Pinus tabuliformis. The sequence goes on along the minus strand of CM062805.1, from coordinate 93,902,049 downwards.
CTACCCAAACTCCTGCTATGAAAATTCCAAGCACTCAAGAAGAAAAAGCCCCTTTTCCTTTCAATTTGGGAGCAGAGGTAGCTAAACTAAAATTTTCAGTTCCCTTAACAAAGCTGATTAAAAGTCCCCGGATGCGGGTGTCCATCATGCATGAATGGCAGGTGGCCATTAAGGCTTTCCCGCGCCTCTATACCTGTCTCAAGGCCGAGGCAGCGAGCAGGTACGAGACAGCGATGGCGATAAAAAACTATTCAATGCTTCAGGCAAACGACATTAAGGAATGGCAGAGCACGGTTGAGGTTGCATTTAAGTCGAGCAAGCTTGCTCCGGTCTCGAGGAGATCTGGTGTAATGGAGTCTGGTACGCGGCATTTGGTGAGGGCGAAGTCCTGGGTATATACCAACACCGCTCAGACCTGCAATGTTCAAGGAATGTTGTTTGAAGTGGGAGGCGGACAAAATATTGCTCTGCAATATTGTCTCAAGGAAACTGAGCAGAGTCTCAAGGCGCTCAGGTTGGAAACAGTTATGTGTCGAAGGGGCGTGCCTCACCGCGGTGGTCGTTCAGGGGTTCGTTATGGGATTGAAGGGGAGGAACCGCACCCAATAGCACCTATGGCAGCCATTTCCCCCTCATCATCTAGCTCTGAGGAGGAATTTTTGCTATTGCCGGATTCCTATCAGTCTTTCCGCCTCCGCATTCCCAGAGGGATCCTTCAGTCGGATGTTATGGTCAATTTCTCTGTGTATCTTTCAGAAGCGCCTCCAATTAACCCCTCATGGTCCTCCCCTGCTTCCGACAGTCTCCAGAGCAGCGAAATTCTTCTGGGGGATATGCAAGGAAGAGTGCATAGGATGCCCCGTCCGCGGGCACCCATAGAACAAGTCGACCAGCCTCAGCAGGCTCAGAACCAGGCAAACTCAATTTGTGATGAATCAGTGCAAGAAATTCAGCCATTAATAAACTGTGTCCAGAATAGGAATGCGGAACAGGATTCAGCTCATCCGGGTTCGGAGGGGCATCTTCAGGTGGGTGAGGAGTCTGTCATATGGCTTGATCCGCCCAGCCCGATGCAAAGGCAACCGCCAACTTCGCCAAGTCACCCTACCTGAATATGTTCGAAGGCGTTTCTCCAGGTTTTTGCATTTTTGTATTTTTGCTCATGTCTTTGTTGGTCAAATCCTCAATCTCGCTCAGTTCCTGTTCTGAGCCCTATAGTGGCAGCTTGTTAAAAGTTCGAGTCAGCAAGGTAATAGAGTATGTTTTTTTGGCCATCCAGAACTGTAATGTTGTCCAAGGGGCTCATTTGGACAATCATTGTAATGCTGTCTCAGAGGTCTGCTAGTCTGTCCCAGTTGTCTCTGTTAGAGGGTGGCCTCGTCCCCCTTGGTTGCTGTAAATTATGTAAATATTTTTCTTGCTTAATATAGAAGTTACTTTTACCCAGAAAAAAAAAAAAAAAAAAGCTGATTAAAAGTGAAACCTATAAGTATCAAATAAAACAAACCTTAAACATTGTTGGGAATGAAGATTCTATCAACTTGTTTGATGATCAGCCAGAGCTTATATTTGGTCCTAATGTTAATGGAAAACCACTAGAAGGAGGGATACCACCCTTTTATATTAGCCTTAGAATTCATGATAAAATCTTACACAATGCAATGTTAGATTCTGGGGCCTCACACAATCTAATGCCCAAATCAGTTATGGAAAAATTAAACTTAGATGTTACAAGACCTTACAAGGACTTATTTTCATTTAACTCAAGTCAAGTAAAGTGTCTAGGCTTAATCAAAGACCTGTGTGTTACCTTAGTACAAAATCGGGCTAAAAGCATTCTCATGGACATAGTAGTCACTGACATCCCACCTAAATATGCCATGCTATTGTCTAGATCATGGGGAGCTAAATTCCAAGGATCTTTATAGCTTGACATGTCATATGCCACAATCTCTGTTTTTGGACAACCTAAAAAGCTGTATAGAGAGACCTTAATGAAATATGTGATGAGTAGCCAGGATAGGCCTCAAAACTTTCCTATCTGCTCCATGCATTTGGACATTGATTCTTTTATTTTGTATAATGTTGAACAACCACAACAAACTACTACAAACAGTATTATTTCAGAACCAAAAGAAATTTCAGTTACAACTAAAAATGAAACTGTCCAAACTCAAGAGATTTCCAATAAACAAGATAATCAAAATGCAGCAGACAATGAAATTATTTTTCCCCCTGACAGTGAAAATTATGAACATGAGATATTATGGCACCTTGAATTTGATGGATCAATGAATAAGTTAGGAGCAGGAGCAAGAGTGTGGATATACAATATGGAGAATGATCACTCAGAAGGCCATGCTTATAGACTGAATTTTAAATGCACCAACAACATGGTTGAGTATGAAGCCCTAATTTTAGGCCTCAAACTAGTTAATAATTTAGGAGCCAAAAGAGTTTTTGTTATGGGAGAGTCAGAGTTAGTTATAAAACAAATTAATGTTGTATATGACCAAAGATCCTAGATTAAGTTTTTATAGAGGGACAATTGTAGAAATAATGAATACTTTCCTAGAAGCTAAGCTTGCAGTCATCCCAAGGAAACATACTATGCAGGCTCATAGTTTAGCCATGTTTGCCAGTACTTGTAAGTTACCATTTCAACCTAACCATTAGTACACTACTGAGGTCAGGCATAGACCTGTTATCCCAAATAACTTGAAAAACTGGCAAGTATTTGCTAATGACAACCAGATAAACAATTTTTTAACTTTAGAAGAAGAATTTGTAAATAGTAATATAAATATTGATATAACATTAGATCCCAATTTTAAAGATGAAATAGAAATTAATGAAATAGAAGATGAAAAGATAGATAGATTTCATCCCACTAAATTTGCAAAATGAGATGTAGAAAACCTAAAGCAAGTTGAGGTTGATGAAACAATTGACAAGGAATCTGAAGTCATTAATCTCAAAGACAACTTTTTACCCAAAGGATTAACCCCTTTGGAAGACTTATTTGATGCAAATGATGTCCCTATAAAACCAAAGATGGAACCCTTAAAATCTGATATAGAGTGTAACATAGGCACTAAGGAAAATCCAAAATTAATCAAACTTTCGAAGTCATTACCTCCTACCGAAAAATTGAAATACCTTGAACTATTAAAGGAATTCCAAGATGTCTTTGCTTGGAGTTATGAGGACCTCAAGTCCTATGACACTAGCTATGACACCAACATCATAAAACACACCATCCCCATAAAGAAAACCAGAAACCTTTCAGACAAAGGCTTAGGAGAATTAATCCCATCCTATTACCTTCTATTGAAAAGGAAATCCGAAGGATGTATGAGGCCAAGACAATAGCACCAATCATATTCTCTTATTAGGTTTCAACTTTAGTGCCAAAAAGGAAGAAAAATGGTGAGATCAGACTTTGTGTTGATCTTAGGAATCTTAATAAAGTTTTACTCAAAGACAATTACCCTCTCCCTAAAATGGATCATATTTTACAAAGGGTAGTTGGATCAACCAGAATCTCATTATTGGATGGGTTTTCTGGTTATAATCAGATCTTTGTTCACCCAGATGACTAGGGAAAAACTATGTTTAATACTCCTTGGGGCACATTCAAGTATGTGAAGATGCCTTTTGGATTGATGAATGCAGGGGCCATTTTCCAAAGAGCCATAGACATATCTTTTGCCAAGGAAATTCATGAATTCCTAGTAATATACTTAGATGACATTATTGTATTCTCAAAATCTAATAATCAACACTTAGATCATCTAAGGCAGGTTTTCATCAAATGCAAGAAGTATGGAATTTCTTTAAATCCTAAGAAATCTTTATTTGGGTTAGAAGAGGGAAAGTTATTAGGGCATATAATCTCAAAAGATGGTATCCGAATAGATCCTGCAAGAATAGATGCCGTCTTGCAGATACAACACCCTAGGAGCATTAGAGAATTACAAGCCCTTTTGGGAAAAATTGACTTTCTTAGGAGATTTATTTCTAACCTAGCAAAATTAATTAGATCATTGAACAATATGTTGAAAAAAGATTCGACCATAAAGTGGACCATTGAGGCTAAGAAATCCTTTGAAGACAATAAGCTAGCCTTAACTAAAACACCAGTTTTGATCAGTCCAAAATTTGACAGAGATTTCATTTATTTTCCTTTGCTTCAGAACATACAATTGCTGCAATTCTGCAAGAAAAATGATCAGGGTTATGAACAACCTATTGCCTTTTTTAGCAAAGCCCTGAGGGATGCTCCCTTAAAATACAACATAATGGAAAAGCAAGCCTTTGCTTTGGTCAAAGCTATCAAAGATTTCAAAGTTTACATTTTATATTCTCATATAATAGCCTATGTCCCTAATTCAGTAGTCAAGGATATCCTAACTTAGGATGGTCCAGATGGAAAGAGAGGGAAATGGATCGCTACTATATTAGAATATAATCTAGAAATCAAACCAACAAAGTTAATCAAAGGCCACGGTTTAGCCAAGCACATGGTTGAATCGAGCTGTTAGGCCTTAGATATAAATTTTATTGTAGAAATGGATAATGGAGAGGAGATGGCAACTCCACCAATTAGCCAGGCCTTTATTAAATCACCATTGTATGCTGACATCATATATGTTTTACTAACACTACAAGCTCCTCCTAAATTATCTAGGACCAAAAGCAAGTTTTTAAACGTGAAATCCTTAAAATTTTGTATAGTAGATAATGCTTTGTTTTTGAGGAATCATGAAGGTATTCTTCTCAACCGTTTATTGAAAGAAGAATCTGAAAAAGTGTTACAAGAGTTTCATGCAGGTGACTGTGGAGGACATCTTTACTGGAAAACCACTGTTGACAAAATTCTTAGAGCTGGTTTCTATTGGCCTACTTTGTTTTCTGATGTAAAGAAATATGTAACCTCATGTCATAAATGTCAAATTTTTGAAGGAAAGAAAAATCTTTTACCCCTGCCCTTAAAACTAATCCCTGTTGAAGCACCTTTTCAACAATGGGTTCTAGACTTCATTGGTGAAATCCACCCTCCTTCCTCTGCCCAACACAAATGGATCCTCACTACTACATATTACTTTACCAAATGGATAGAGGCCATACCATCAAGGCAAGCTAATGACACTATTATAATAACCTTCCTTGAGGCCAACATCCTATCTAGATTTGGGTGCCCAACCAAAATCATCATTGATAATGCAACAACTTTCAAATCCAGAAAAAATGATAGATTTTTGTAGTAAGTATCATATAACCCTTGGCCATTCCACAACTTATTACCCCCAAGGAAATGGACTAGCAGAATCCTCAAACAAAAGTCTGGTAAATATCATCAAAAAGTTGTTAGAGGATAATAAGAAAACATGGAACAAAAAGCTAGTAAATGCCTTATGGGCAGACAGGCTAACCACAAAGAAATCAATTGGTACTTCTCCCTATCAATTAGTTTATGGAATGGAAGTTGTTTTCCCATATTCCTTGGGAACACCAGTAATGAAGCTACTCCAAGAATTGCAGGTTGAACCAAATGACATCCAAAGAAGAATCAATCAAACAATTCACTTGCAGCAAACCAGGGAAGAAGTGTACATCAGATCTCAGGTTGTGTAGGAAAGGATCAAGAAGACTTTTGATAGAAGGACCAAGGCTGAAGATTTTTACCTAGGAGACAAAGTTTTAAAATGGGATTCAAGGAGAGAAGATAAAGGTAAACATGGGAAATTTGATTTCCTATGGAAAGGCCCATATATCATTTATGCTTTCAGAGGTAATAATGCTTTCTTCCTCAGAGAAATGGATGGCACAGAAGCAGAAGGAGGACCAATGAATGGTCAAATTCTCAAACGCTATATTGAACCTAGTTACTGATTTCATTGAGCATTTGTACATACTTTACTTTCAAAAGTATAGAGTTGATTGGATGGTGATTTTTGAAGTTGAAGCCCAGAGAGAAGGCCCTAAGCTTTAAAAGTTTTACTGCCAAAAATAGTAATAATGCAGAAGCACAAAAGAGAAATGTTGCAGGGTAATATCACAGCAATTCAGAAGGCCATTGATCTACAAAGTTCTTGACATTTCACCAGGAAATGTCATCCCCATGTAGAGCCACTGTTAGGTTCCTATACCAATAGGAGTCATCATTTTTGAATGATCGAGATTAAAACTTGTAATATGTACATACCTTTGATTTCTGCAAAATTTTTCCATATTAAAAAATGTAAAGAGGGTATGTCCTAAAAGAATAATCAAAGGACAAAAATAATAAAAAGGTCAAAAAATATGAAAAAATTATGAACCCCAAGAAAAGAAAAAGACCATGAAAGTGAGCAAGTCAAAATGCCACTACTATTTACTTTTATGCATAATAATGATTGTGTGCAGCTTGTTATTCAAGCCACAATCCATGGTAATCAAACTATTTAATCTTGATTATGCCATGCTTTAAATTTCATGTTGATAATTAGAGAATAAAATCTAACCAAACTGTTTAACCTTGGCAGATAAGTAGATAGGTAGACTAAATAAAAGGAGCTCAACTGTTTAATCTGAGCCCTTGGATGTAATAAGGTTAGATTTAGTTAGTTTACTATTGTAAAGAAAAGAAAAAAAAATATTTGATAAGGGTTTGCTAGCTCAAATTCACCCTAATAAAATGAAGAAAAAAATGGTAGGATGAGTAGATGGGTAAGTAGAAGAAAGGGTGAAAAAGTATGATGATTGATTAGACAAAAGCATATTTATCATTCTAATCATAAAAGTTCCAGATATGAATGAACAATCAAGCATTCAAATGATTTATAAGGACAATTAATTAACTTACTCCATTCATTTCACCTTTTACTTAACTAATTTCCCATAATAAAGTTCAAAGTGCTCAAAAACCTTTAATTCAAAGATGCTCAAAGCATTTCTCTGACTTTTGGAGGGACCGGACCCTCAGCTTGTATAAATTTCACCTGTAGAACAAACCAATATACGCAATGTCCTAAAGCATGATACTTGTTCTACTTCTACAAAACATTAAGTGGAAGCATAATCGAATTCATGAGCAACATCAAGTAGAAACATGCATAATTGATCAAGAGAATTAATCACACATAACACAAGATATATCCAAGGGAAAGCACCAGCATAAAACCCCAACCATGTATTATCAATCAAGTGGAAATCCTCTTCACAATACAAAAGGAATTAGCTCTCAAGCTATTCAGTTCTCAATGAACTATGAAGATATGAAGATATGTCTCATGAACCAACCAAGCCCTGTTTATATATGCTTTACCTATTGTTCTTGCATAGTTTGCTTAGGAAATAATAGCAAAAGCATATGCTATTAATTCCAAACATACCAAATTAACCAATGGTCCAACTACGCAATCCTTGAGGACACTAGTTCCTCAACCATGCAAAAACTACTTACTAGAAATAGTCAAGCATTTGATAGTACACTGTCCCACATTAGATCTCAACTAGGTCTCTGACAGAACTGACATGCAACAGTTATCCATGAGTGAATCCTCAGTTATCTAAAATAATAGTTGTCACATGCATGCAAGTATTAACAAACTATATTTTATTATTTTAACAACTTGTTAAAATAATATAATTGGACTTGACTAGTTAGAACTAAGTCGACTGATTCTCTCATTATAGAACTCATACTTTTTACCTCAATCAGTGGAGGAAATTAAGGATAAATTCCTCAATCAGTGGGACAACTCATGTGCATGCTCACAAAGACTTCAAATTTGAATTTCCTTAACTAATTAACTCAACTGAATTAATTAATTAATATTTCCAACTTTTGTTAAGACCAAAATTAATTTTACTTCCTATAGATAGACTAGGGACTGCTATAAATAGGAAGGGACCCAGAAATGCTACTTTTAGAACTTTCTATTTTTAGCAGTTTCACCTCTCACCCAATGTGGCCAATGACCTCACTAGCCAAACTACTAGTTTTAAACATGCTATTTTTAGCACATTCTAAATTTAACATATCTTGTTGCACATTTTTCAACACTCCCTCTCAACAAGAAAGGCTTTCTCTCGAACCCGATCCTGTAACTCAGGAATGTTCTACATGAAACACATCTACCTGGTCCACTTTCTCCAACAACACTTGGAACAAAAACACTCCTAATTAACCACTCTGTTAGGCTAGGAACATACTCTAATGTTGAAGCTCTACCTGCTGCTGACAAGTGCTCCCTCTCTAACATCTGCGCTACTGCAACATCTCCATGCATCTCGCACCATTGCACACCTCTCTATGCCACCTAGCACTATGAAAAACACTTGTGCCTCTCGCATTGTTGCAGCCTGCTAGCTATGCGCTGTCCTGAGATTCCCTGCACTATCGCTCTCTCTGCCGCTCCAACCGCATCTATCTCTACCCAATCAGTTAGTTCCCGCTACTCCACATTGGGGCTCCCGTAGCAAGGTCTCATCCAAGAGGTTGGGTACCTCAAGGATCCTGCCCCTCCTCCTTAGGACGATCACTCTATATCGCCCCACCTCCTACCTAGATCTATGGCTGCATGTGATCCCTCAGCCCACCTGGCTCGAATTTTCCCCCTACTAGAGGTCTCTCCATGAGTAGATGTCTATACTCAATCTCCACTCAGCTTCCCCTCTTGTGGCTGCTCCACAACCTCCTGAAGCCGCTGCACCAATCGTGGCTCCTCCACAATCGTCTGAGACTTCTTTTGGCTCTGCATGTTGAGAGGTAATATACCCTCCCTATCAACCATCAAGTCTCCACCAGTTGCCTTGCTACTCAAGGCTTTGCATGCATCTTGAACCTCAAGATCATACAAGTTCTTGACCCGTGAACCAATCTGCTTCACTTGTCTAGTGATGATGTGTCTAAGGAAAACCTTTCCCTTACTGAAGACTACATCATAGCCTCTATATTCCAACATCACGATCGACACCAAGTTTCTCTTCAATCCTGGTACATACTTGACATCGGTCAAGGTAAGGCGAGATCCATGCTCCCTCTAAAAAATAACCATGCCTACACCTGAGACACTATACTTCTCATCATTACCCATCACTATGAGTATCTGGAGATCTTTCTCCTCTAAAGTATTGAACAAACTCTTGTCGTCGGTCATGTGGAAAGAAGCTCTATTGTCAAGAAACCAACCACTTTCGACCATGGATGAAACCATGCATGCGAAGAGTGTGAAATCCAACTCAAACTGTGAAGCAAGTGCCTCACCTTCAGATCCTTCCCCGGATCCCTTCTTGGATTTCCTCTGTGGACGATTTGCAGCATAATGGCCCACCTCATGACAATGAAAGCATCGCACTTTCGATTTGTCAACCTTCTTCCCATCATTGGAAGAACTGGATTCGGAAAGAGAAACCTTCTCCTTCCCCTTCTTCGCCTTACTCGCTAAGGCACAGTTCTCCTCATCATGCATGGATGAAGAACTGTCTCTAGTGCTCCGTCTGATCTCCTCCTGCATCAAATCCAACCATAGTCATTCCTAATCTAGCAGTTTCTCCCTTCCATTCACTGAGTCCTAGTAGCTATGCCAGCTCTTAGGAAGGCCAAGGAGTGCTAGACTCACCATATCCTCATCCGATGTCACAACCCCTACACTAGCAAGCTCATCCCTCCATGTGATGAGCTTGGTCAAATACATAGAGATCGTCTCATCCCTTTCACACTTGATCTTTCGAAGTTTTTCCTTCAGTGCTAGCTTCCTCTGATCACTGCTATTCTGATATAAATCTTTCAATGTTTTCCACATTGCAAACGGAGACTCCTTCCCATGGAGGCTTGAGACTATGTGATCTCGAACACCCTCCAAGAGAATTCTCCTAGCTCTAGCCACACACTTACCCCATTCCACCAACTCATCCTTGTCAGTAGGCTTAGGGACTTCTTGATCAATGAAATCCTTAAGGCAATTATCTTCCAAGATTGCCTCCATGCAATCCTTCCAAGTTATATAGTTTGAGCTGCCATCAAGGGCATACTCAAGCCTCAAACCATAGAACGCCATCAATGAAATAGATGTGATAAGAACCTGAGATCTATATCCCGAATAATAAACTTCGAATTTCTCCTGCTAGTATACTATTGTTGCTTGATCACCTGTGCTCCGATACCATGTAGAAATTTCATCTATAGAACAATCCGATATATGCAATGTCCTAAATCATAATACTTGTTCTACTTCTACAAAAAATTAAGCGGAAGCATAATCGAATTCATGAGCAACATCAAGTAGAAACATGCATAACTAATCAAGATAATTAATCACACATAACACAAGATATATCCAAGGAAAGCACCAACATAAAACCCCAACCATGTATTATCAATCAAGTGGAAATCCTCTTCACAATACAAAAGGAATTAGCTATTAAGCTATTCAATTCTCAATGAACTATGAAGATATGAAGATATGTCTCATGAACCAACCAAGCCCTGTTTATATAGGATTAACCTATGGTCCTTGTGTAGTTTGCTTAGGAAATAATAGCAAAAGCATATGCTATTAATTCCAAACATACCAAATTAACCAATGGTCCAACTACGCAATCCTTGAGGACACTAGTTCCTCAACCATGAAAAAACTACTTACTAGAAATACTAAGCATCTGATAGTACACTGTCCCACACCTGATCTCAATTGGGTCTCTAACAGAACTTACATGCAACAGTTATCCATGAGTGAATCCTCAGTTATCTAAAATAATAGTTGTCACATGCATGCAAGAATTAACAAACTATATTTTATTATTTTAACAACTTGTTAAAATAATCTAACTGGACTTGATTAGTTAGAACTAAGTCAATTGATTCTCTCATTATAGAAATCATACTTATTCCCTCAATCAGTGGAGGAAATTAAGGATAAATTCCTCAATCAGTGGGACAACTCATGTGCATGCTCACAAAGACTTCAAATTCAAATTTCCTTAACTAATTATCTCAACTGAATTAATTAAATAATATTTCCAATTGTTGTTAAGACCAAAATTAATTTTACTTCCTATAGATAGACTAGGGACTGCTATAAATAGGAAGGGACCCAGAAATGCTACTTTTAGAACTTTCTATTTTTAGCAGTTTCACCTCTCACACAATGTAGCCAATGACCTCACTAACCAAACTACTATTTTTAGACATGCTATTTTTAGCACATTCTAAATTTAACATTTCTTGTTGCATATTTTTCAACACTCCCTCTCAACAAAAAAGGCTTTCTCTCAAACCTGATCCTATAACTCTGGAATGTTCTGCATGCAACACATCTACCCGATCCACTTGCTCCAACAACACTTGGAACAAAAACTCTCCCAACTGACCACTCTGTTAGGCTAGGAACATACTCTGATGTTGAAGCTCTACCTGCTGCTGACAAGTGCTCCCTCTCTGACATCTGTGCTACTGCAACATCTCCATGCATCTCTCACCATTACACACCTATCTATGCCACCTAGCACTGTGCAAAACACTTGTGCCTCTCGCATTGCTGCAGCCTGCTAGCTATGCATTGTCCTGGGATTCCCTACACTGTCTCTTTCTCTGCTGCTCCATCTGCATCTGTCTCTACCCAATCAGTCAGTTCCTGCTACTCCACATCGGGGCTCCCATAGAAAGGTCTCATCCAAGAGGTTGGGTACCTCAAGGATCCCACCCCTCCTCCTTGGGACGATCACTCTATATCACCCCACCTCCTACCCGGAGGTATGGCTGCATGTGATGCCTCAGCCCACCTGGCTCGAAGTTTCCCCCTACTAGAGGTCTCTGCATGAGTAGATGTCTCTACCCGATCTCCACTCAGCTTCCCCTGTTCTGGCTACTCCAAAACCTCCTGAAGATGTTGCACGAATCGTGGCTCCTCCACAATCGTCTGAGACTTCTTCTGGCTCTGCATGTTGAGAGGTAATATACCCTCCCTATCAACCACCAAGTCTCCATCAGTTGCCTTGCTACTTAAGGCTTTGCATGCATCTTGAACCTCAAGAGCATACAGGTTCTTGACCCGTGAGCCAATCTGCTTCACCTGTCTAGTGATGATGTGTCTAAGACCTTTCCCTTATTGAAGACTACATCATAGCCTCTGTCTTCCAACATCGCGATCGACACCAATTTTCTCTTCAATCCTGGTACATACTTGACATCGGTCAAGCTAAGGCGAGATCCATGCTCCCTCTGAAAAATAACCATGCCTACACCTGAGACACTATACTTCTCATCATTACCCATCGCTATAAGTATCTAGAGATCTTTCTCCTCCAAAGTACTGAACAAACTCTTGCCATCAATCATGTGGAAAGAAGCTCCATTGTCAAGAAACCAACCACTTCCCACCATGGATGAAACCATGCATGCGAAGAGTGTGAAATCCAACTCAAACTATGAAGCAAGTGCCTCACCTTCAGATCCTTCCCCGGATCCCTTCTTGGATTTCCTTCGTGGACAGTTTACAGCATAATGGCCCACCTCATGAAAATAAAAGCATCGCACTTTCTATTTGTCAACCTTCTTCCCATCATTGGAAGAACTGGATTAGGAAAGAGAAACCTTCTCCTTCCCCTTCTTCGACTTACTCACTAAGGCATAGTTCTCCTCATCATGCATGGATGAAGAACTGTCTCTGGTGCTCTGTCTGATCTCCTCCTGCATCAAATCCGACCATAGTCGTTCCCAATCTGGTAGTTTCTCCCTTCCATTCACCGAGTCCTAGTAGCTATGCCAACTCTTAAGAAGGCCAAGGAGTGCTAGACTCACCATATCCTCATCCGATGTCACAACCCCTACACTAGCAAGCTCATCCCTGCATGTGATGAGCTTGGTCAGATACATAGAGATCGTCTCATCCCTTTCACACTTGATATTTCGAAGTTTTTCCTTCAGTGCCAGCTTCCTCTGATCACTGCTATTCTGATATAAATCTTTCAATGTTTTCCACATTGCAAATGGAGACTCCTTCCCATGGAGGCTTGAGACTATGTGATCTCGAACACCCTCCAAGAGAATTCTCCTAGCTCTAGCCACACACTTACCCCATTCCACCAGCTCATCCTTGTCAGTAGGCTTAGGGACTTCTTGATAAATGAAATCCTTATGGCCATTATCTTCGAAGATTTCCTCCATGTGATCCTTCCAAGCTATATAGTTTGAGCTGCCATCAAGGGCATACTCAAGCCTCAAACCATAGAACGCCATCAATGAAATAGATGTGATAAGAACCTGAGATCTATATCCTGAATAATAAACTTCGAATTTCTCCTGCTAGTATATTGTTCTTGCTTGATCACCTGTGCTCCGATACCATGTAGAAATTTCACCTGTAGAACAAACCGATATATGCAATGTCCTAAAGCATAATACTTGTTCAACTTCTACAAAACATTAAGCAGAAGAATAACCGAATTCATGAGCAGCATCAAGTAGAAACATGCATAACTAATCAAGAGAATTAATCACACATAACACAAGATATATCCAGGGGAAAGCAGCAACATAAAACCCCAACCATGTATTATCAATCAAGTGGAAATCCTCTTCACAATACAAAAGGAATTAGCTCTCAAGCTATTTAGTTCTCAATGAACTATGAAGATATGTCTCATGAACCAACCAAACCCTGTTTATATAGGCTTTACCTATGGTCCTTCCGTAGTTTGCTTAGGAAATAATAGCAAAATCATATGCTATTAATTCCAAACATACCAAATTAACCAATGGTCCAACTATGCAATCCTTGAGGACACTAGTTCCTCAACCATGCAAAAACTACTTACTAGAAATAGTCAATCATCTAATAGTACACTGTACGACATCTGATCTCAACTGGATCTATGACAGAACTGACATGCAACAGTTATTCATGAGTAATTCCTCAGTTATCTAAAATAATAGTTGTCACATGCATGCAAGTATTAACAAACTATATTTTATTATTTTAACAACTTGTTAAAATAATCTAATTGGACTCGACTAGTTAGAACTAAGTCAACTGGTTCTCTCATTATAGAACTCATATTTATTCCCTCAATCAGTGGAGGAAATTAAGGATAAATTCCTCAATTAGTGGGACAACTCATGTGCATGCTCACAAAGACTTCAAATTCGAATTTCTTTAACTAATTAACTCAGCGGAATTAATTAATTAATATTTGCAACTGCTGTTAAGACCAAAATTAATTTTACTTCCTATAGATAGACTAGGGACTGCTATAAATAGGAAGGGACCCAAAAATTCTATTTTTAGCAATTTCACCTCTCACCCAATGTGGCCAATGACCTTACTGGCCAAACTGCTATTTTAGACATGCTATTTTTAGCACATTCTAAATTTAACATTTCTTGTTGCACATTTTTCAACACGGCTTAATGACTTAAGGACAACAAGTGCTAGATACTTCCTTGTCAAAAAAATTCATCTCCCTTTATTCCCCCGCATTTCCCTAATAAAACCCCTTTTCCTAAAGTTAAAACACTATTTTCCTAGGGAGAGTAATCACCCCCATGGAAAACCCCTTTTTTCCAAAAAAACCCACAAAAACACATTACCCTAAGTATTAATGTTAATACATGAGAAGCATTTAAAATGCGAAAAAGAATTTTCTTAGTGTGTTGTGTCCCTTTTCCGCTCATTCATATTAATTATTAACTTTATATATTAATTCCCGAAAACCCATTATCCCGTAGATATTTAACTCCTCTATATAAAATAAGCCCACCCATTAGTTTAGTTATAAACTATAGTATTACCCCTTATCCCTCAAAAATATTAAAATTTGGTCCTTAGTCATTAATCCCACCTTAACCCATCATTAACCCCAATACCGCCACACTTAAGCACCCACTAGGCCCCCCACTACCCTCCATGCAGTTTCCCCACCCGATCACCGTGTGATCATCTCCCTCCACATCTAACAGCCCTTATCCATATTGGGCCAACCCATCTGCCGAACTATACCCACCCAAAAAAGTGGTTTTGCCACCAGCCCCCGATGCTGCGTGTTTGCTGATGAGTAACATTGGGCAGCCTCTCCCCAACACCACCGAGTGCCCGTAAGCAGTGTGATAGAAATTTCTTACCGCCCGCTCGCTACATGACAAAACGACCATTGTTCACCCCGTACCCGCCAAAACTGAATTTTTGCGCATAAAAGCCAAAAATCCCCAAATCATTCATTTTCTCTGAAATTTCAATGGTAAACCTCTGCACGCATGTGCATCGTCTACAAACATTTGAAGCCATCAACTCACTTCTAGTTACACTCCAGAGATGCTGCAGAGCACTCAGTTAGCTTTCCAACCTACACAAATCCCTTTCGACCATTTCCAGCCACCAACCATCCTGTTCAGAACCATTTGATCCCATTTCCAAGTATTTGAGCCACAATTCACCCACTACCCTGTCAAATTCAAAGAAAATAGTTACTAAGTTTTCTTAGTTAGGATAAAAATTAATCGAAGAAGCTCAAGGAATTAAACCTACTCTATGTTGAACACCATTGCCCTAAAACACCACAAATTACCTCCCCCATTTTCAAATCCACAAGAACTGATGGCCGCCCCAACTGCCATGGATGTGAGACCCATCTCTACAGCCTCACTTAGACCTGGACCACCTCCCCCTAGCTGAGAGGGATTTCCAGATAAAGGACACCTATGTCCATGAATCCCCGCTCAATGTATACTGCCAAAGTAGGGATAGATACTTGAACCAGGCAAATGAAATTGGTTTGTGGGAGTCCAATTTGCCTAAGCACAAGTTCCCCAAAGCATATTTTCCTAGAAATTGTACAGTATTGCCATGCAAACTATGTCCCCAGTCAAAGAGCAGTCATGTCCCCCAACCGGGCCATACTTTTCACTATCACTGCTAAATCTATAAATGAGATGCTACAACTCTAGCCTGCCAAAACTTGACTCCCCTCTCCCTTGGAGACCTATTGGACTTATTTCCCAAGCTCAGCCCTATAAGATTGGCCCAAGTAATCCAAACCTTCATCCTAGAAGAGAATTATACCCCCAAAGACCCCCCTCCATATGTAGTAGCTTTATTTTCTCCTTGGGGCAGAAGTATTGTAGATATGATATCTAGTGTCCTGGGTTATACCACCAGTGAATATATTGATGAGATTATTTTAGCCTTCATGTCAATATACACCCCAGGACAACCTCCTATTGTCATATATGACTATTCTCAGTTCATAGCTGACAGGATGCATGAACAATTCCTCAGAATGAGTAATGAGAGAGTCTTCAAATACTCCTCGGTCTTGTATCACCTTTTCCTATATTACCAGTCAAACAAATTCCCACTTACCTTGCAAAATTTAGACACCAAGGGCCAACCAAGATCAGTTATCTTCTGGACCCCATCAATTCATCAACATCCCTCCCCCTATTCATATAATGAATTCATAGATTCCTTTGTCCACCCTATTATGACCATGCTCAGTGGAACCCCTCCACCAAGAATCAGTCCTAAGATTAGGAGAGTCCTTCATCTAAACATCAATCATCAGGTGGGAGATTGGTACTTGTACCAAAACCACACTGAAATTAGGATTTATGGCTATGAGCTGGCCCCATACAAACTACCTAAATACCTCCCAATGAGGTTATTTGCCCTGGAGTAATACAGGAAAATAATAAACTCATATGAGGTAAACTTTGTTAAAGCCAAAAAGAAAGCCCAGATCAAGATCAAAGACCAATTGGGTCCTTTCATTTGTAACAGTAGAGAAATTGGAAAGGAGGCAGACCTGATCCTTCAGAGACTAATATTAAAACAGAGCTTCATATGGAGATATGATCCCTTAGATTTCATCTACAAAAGAAGGCAAAAAAACAAGATGGCTCCCTATATCCATCACCGCATCCCTGAGATAGAAAAGTATGCCAACCAATTGCAATGGGTGGAAAACACTTTAAAGGACAGGGATAATATTGAAGTTGTTGTGGAAAACACATTAATAGATCTGGAAAAACAACTTGATGAGGATTCTTTCCTACAGGTGCCAAACCAATCAGAGATACCAGGGAAGTCAATGGTGCAAGACCAATCAAAGGTACCATAGCAATCAGACGTACCAGACAGACTAGAGACAACCATGAGCACCCCCCAGTTGTATAGACTCCTCTAAATGAGGAGAAAAACCTAAAGAGAAATAGGGAAGGGGCCACCACTTCAACAAGGGAAACTTCACAAGCTTATGCAAAAACAAGCCAAGCTAAGAGACAGAGAGTGAATCCTGTCTCTGAACAGGAATACACAGAAGAAAGAGCAGAGGTTACTAGTATAGAAGGAAATAGGAGCAGGCCTGCCAATCCATTTGGAGGCATTCCAGAGCCTTCCACATCACAAACTTAGATGTTGGAAAGGCAGCAAAGTATTGAGGTATCTTCCTTTAGAATGCCTGCAGATAAGAACCAAGATATTAAGGAGAGACCCAAAGAGATCAAGGCTAGGAATGAGAGGTTTAAAGCCCAAACATATGCACAGTATCTAAAGATGACCCCCACTAATCAAACAAGGCTAATGTCAGCTTTTGATTTCAAAGAGGGGAAAATGCAAATGATTTTCATCAAGCCAACCACTCAGCAGCCAAGAGCAGCATTAGATTTTAAGAAAGTGGACTTTGAAGTATTGGCAAGGGATATTCATCCCATTGACCAGATTGAACTACACAAGCAAACAGGGGAGATGATATACTCCACATTAACAGGGAAGGCCAATGCTACCCACCAAATACAAAACTTCCTAAACAATATATCAGCACAATTTTAGTTGGAGAAGGCCTCCTCACAGGCCAAGGATAATAGAATCAAGTCCTTAGAGGACTTAGTGGTTGAATTAGGACACGAACCCAAAGATGTAAAAACTGTAGAGCTGCTGATTAAGAAGAAAAATGATGACATTGCTGCAGTCAAGAAGCAGTTAAAGATACCCCAGCTGCATCACCCACAAACACAGGAAGTCCTAGAAGCACAGGAAGGACATGAAGAGCTCATGGACTTGGTCCTAAAGCTAAATGATCAAATCAAGGAGACAGAGAAGGAGTTAGACACTTTAATTCAGTCGAAGCAAAGTGACTTGGCCAAAACTTCTAGAACTGTCATCCCCACAGTATCTACAGCAGTTCCTTCCACACTGGTAGCATCATTGGCACCCACAGCTCCACCTGCCACAGCATTGCCAATAACTGTAGAACCTACAACAGCAACTGGGACACAAGGAGAGAAAGCAATAGAGTTAGTAAAAGCCATGGAATAGATTTCTATCCAGGCTACAGAGATGAAGAGGCTAAAGGAAAAGATAGCAAGTCTGGAAACTGATTGTAAACTTGCCCAACTCTAGCAAAAGGAAGAAACACAAAAAGCACTGAGAATGGGTGAAAGAATCAAAATCCCGGAGAAGGATTTAACACTACAAAAACCACTAGGGAAAACCAAAGAAATGCTCTGGGCCAATATCATTGACTCTGTCAATCATATTTGGCCATCAATTCAAGTCATATTTGAGCAGACAGAATTAGTGAAGGTATCTACTGAAGCTATCCAAAAAGTAAGGGAAGAACTAGGGAATAAACCAGAGGATTCCAATCGACTCATCCACTTCTTAGACAACAAGAAAAAATATGAGCTCCATGAGCTGAACATAGAAGATAGGACTTAGGCCATTCTGGAGATTAGGAAGGTTCTTTCCAAAAGAAACCTTATGCTTAACCTAGAAGAGAAGTGCCATAACATGCAGGTAGCCATTGGTAGATTCATGGCTAAGTTTCAGATTTTGAGGGAGAAGGGTCTTCCCAGTCCTATGGTCATAAATGACAAGCTCATGCCTTAGCTAGACTATAGTGATAGACTCAGGAAGTTGGCCAAGGAACAAGCCAGCTCTTCAGCTATTAAAGCTTTGCCAACAGGCAAAGTGTTATATGATACATTAGCAAATTTGTTTTTTCTAGAGCATGAGGTGAAACACTTGTTCCTCAATAAACCAAATTTTGCAAAGTACATAGAGGCCGATGAAACCTACAAAAGGATGATGAATGTAAAACTACCTGATACGGAATCGTGGCAAAACATGACAGATTTACTATAATAAATTTACATTAGAAAGTTATTGTACAGTAAATGAAAGCAACCAGGTGAAACAGGTAAAAGCAGAGCAGTAGGGTTAAAGAGTAGCGGAGTCAAAGAGTATCAGTTGAAAGATAAAATTAAAGAAGATTCCAGTGTAGAAATGCTACAAATATCAGCCAACTTAAAGGGCTCCAACTCAACTGAAACAGTGAGCAACACCACAATAAAAGGGACAGCATGAAGCAGTTTAACATTTGTCTCTATCTTCATGCAAGAAGATATTCTATTCCCTAGATTAAGTTTCAAGTTGTTTTGATATTTTGTAAATATTTTTGTATAAATACTTCACATTTTGAAGTATGTAGGGTGGATTCCAATACATGTGTATAGACTTTTTCTCTCAAATCGAAATTCTATTGTATCAATGACTGGATTGGCTTGCTGGATCAAGGAATAAAGATCAGATATTTTACAGGATTCTTGCGTAAAGCAATATACAAATAAGTATTCTCTCATGTTCAATGTTGTCTTTCCTTATGTTTTTTCCATAATCTTCTTTGTATCTCTAAAATCTAAATGTATAGCATGGAATGATATTTCAGAAATTTCTTAAATGCACTCTGTCTTAACTTTTTTAAATTTCCTAAACTATCTTAGCTAGGGAATTATTAACTGCTCCTTAAATTTTGTAGTTTCTCCTCTGATCTATAGCAAAGGATTATTAATTGCCCTTTGTTCATGATCATCCTCTGTTCTTCATTCTGATCTCGGTCCAAGGATTCTTAAGTGCCTTTTCACCCTAGTTAGAATTACTTCACCCATTAGGCTTAAAGATTTGCATTTTTCTTTACTAGCCTACCCTGTGAACATTCCCTTTAATGATCTGGTCTAGTTATGCTATCCATTCGTTGACTCCATAGCCCAATGGCTTGAAGACCTAGCTCTATCCATCTGCTCCAATAATTCCACCACCCAACCATAGAATCAAAAACAAAACCCCATGAACACTAAGAACTGTCCTAAAATCCCATAAAAACAAAGTTAAATCATAAATAAAGAGCCCTCTCTAGACTTAGGTTGGCTAGAGCCTAAGCCTAAAAGATTGGTTTGTGGTTACCTTGAATGCTTCCTTCTTCTGATAACTTCTAAGGATAATTCAGAGTGATAACAGTGACAAAGGATGCACAGAAGAAGCTTGATCCAACAGCAAAGTTGGGGATATTTGTGGGGTACACTAATACACCTCACAACTATCAGGTGTACTTGCCTACTAGTTGGAGGACAGTGGTTCACAGAGATCTCAAGTTTGATGAGCAGAAGGCCATGCGAGTTTCCCTTGAGAAGGAGCTCCAACTACAAGTTGTGGAGGAACTGTTGGTTCCTAAGGAGGAGGAGCCTCACACTGATGCGAAGCAGCCACATGCAGAGGTTCTGGGAGTGGAGACATCCACTCAAGCAAAGTCTTCCAGAGATGGATGGAAGCGCATGAGAGAAGCTGAAGATTGTTGGAGGATGCGAGAGAGAATGTGGAAGCACCATATTTCAGCGAAGACAGAGGAGGTCACCTGAGAGGTACACTAGATACATGGCCCTTGCTAGGGAATGTGTTGAGACCGAGCCATCTTCCTTTGACAAAGCAGTGCAGCAGCCGATTTGGGTTGATGTTATGGTGGAGAAGTATGACTCCATAGTTCGTAACAGTGTTTGGGACATGGTTCCGAGACCGGAGAACAAGTCAGTTGTGAGTTCTCATTGGATTTACAAGGTGAATAAAGCTGTTGATGGTAGTGTGGATAAGCATAACAAGATTTGTTTCCTATGGCTTTTCACTAGCAAGGTGGATCATGTTGCTGTAATATATTTCGACAAAGGAGCAAGATACTGACATTTTGACAAAGGCATTATCAAAGTGTAAATTCGAGTTCCATAGAGACAGGATCGGGGTGGCAGATAATCCCTTTCTTGTTGAGAGGGAGTGTTGAAATATGGAAACAAGAATATTCCAATTTAATTTTTCCTTGAATTAAATTGTGAGTTAAAATTGAATTTAGTATTAACAACTACTTGGAAATAATTAATTAGTTGGAGAAATTCAAGTTAGCAGTCATTCTGAATTCATGCAAGATTTATCCCTTAAATTAAAGAGATAAGATTGAGTTATATTTGAGTTGTAATTAGCTAACTTAGTTTATTGAGTTAAGTCCAGTTAAATTAGTTTCAAATTGTTTGAGGAACTAATAGTGAGTTAACAGACAGTTGATGCATGCATGCATTGAACTAGTGCTACTCCAGTTAACTGAAGATTCCCTCATCCGAAACTCATGCATGTCTATTCTGAGAAAGACCCAGTTGAGATTAAAGTCAAGGACAGTGTACTATCAGTTGCATGTGTTTTCTCAAAGAGAAAACTCATGCATGCAGTCAAGGATTTATCCTTGAGGATTGTGCAGTTTTGAAGGAGGTTTTCCATTTGGTTGAAGGAAAATCATACACAAGGAACAACACAAGGAAATAGGAGCTTGGAGGGCAGAGAGGAAGACTGAAGAGGAGCCAAGATTTCCTATGAGCATACGTGAGGATTGTACTGATAGCTAGCTAGCTGTGAAAGCTAAGGCTTTGTATAATTCCTATGTTTTTCCACCATGTATGATAATACAATAGTGTGGGGTTTTTAGCTAAGGCTTTCCCCAAAGTGTTTTCATGTGTATTGTGTTATTTATTCTTCTTCTTCTGGTTATATTATCCAACTCGATCTTTAAGCTTCTACAAATTGATAGTAGAAGTAGGTTATAGTGTTCTGCTTTGATTTATATTACATTATCGGGTTAATCTACCATCAGATTTTCTACACAAATTACAGGTTACACTAGCAAATGTCCAGTCACAGCTAAAGATGGAGAAAGTTTCTTCTCTTGCCAAAGATGCCAAGATTAAAACCTTGGAAGATTTGGTAATCAAACTGTTTTATGATCTTGTAAGCATCAATGTTGCAGAGGAGCTACTCAGAAAGAAGAATTTAGATATAGCAGCACTAAGGAAATAGTTAAAACTGCCAACAACTAAAAATCCTCTAGCTAAGGATATTGCAGAGACGAACACTGAAAAGGCGAACATGATGAAACTCATCATGGAGCAGACTGCTCAGCTTAAGCAAATGGAGACAGAGATGGAGAAATTGATCAAGGAAAAGGAAAAAGATGCTAAAAAGACTACCCCTTTAGAAGCACTTCCCATCATAGTAATTTCGCCTGCCATACTAGCTACCACCAGTACAGGAGATGTTGCAGACTAATTGGCCAGTGCAGTTCAAAATATGTCCCTGCAGACTGAAGGGATTAAGAAACTACATGATCAATTAAAACTACTGGAGGATCATCAAAAGAAATATGACATTTTCATGCAGCAGAGCTTCAGAGAGCTTAGAATCAAATAGAAGCATGGAAGAAGTTAGCAACCAAATCTTCCATTGGCTACACTCTTGGTAATGTCAAGGAAATCATATGGAACAACATCATTGAGGAGATGGATGAAATCTAGCCATGTATCCAAATCATTTTTTAGCAGAAGAAGTTGATGGAAAAGGAAAATCAGACAATTGCCAATATAAATGCTCAACTAGGAGAGATGCTTGCTACAGCCAACAGCATTATAAAGTTTCTTAATTCTAAAAACAGGTATGACCTAAACGATATAGGAGTGGATGACAGGACTGAAACCATTCTAGAGGTGAAGAAATTTTTGACCAAAAAGAGCTTAGTAGTGCAGTTGACAGAGAAGTGTCACACTCTTGAAGTTGCAGATAACAATTTTTTCACAAGGATTGATGCATTGAACAAGAAGCGTCTACCTTCATTGTTTGTGATCAATGATGAATTAATGACCAAGGAGGACTACTTCAAGAAGCTTCAGGACATTTTCAAGGACACAGCCAAGTCCTCCAACATCAAAGGTTCAATGACAAGTAGGGCATTTTACAAAGCCATCAACAACATATGTTTTATTCAGGATGAGATAAAACATATTTTTACTATAAAACCCACTTTTTCCAAGTATACTAAGGTAGATGAAAGAACGGTGGCAAAAGTTGTGTGAATTTCAGGATTACAATATAGATAAGCGTTTCTAGCGCAGCACCAGAATAGTGGCAACTCAGCAACAACTTTCCTTCAAAACAGGGCCATATGTTTAGATTCATTCTTTTTTATCGAATTTCTTCTCTTTCTATTAGTTTTAAGTAATAATATAATGTCGTGTCACTCAGGAATTTATTGTAATATTTTGTTTTTTTTTTAAATACTTCATTCTGTTGAAGTATTCAGGGTTTCACCCTTGAACAAGTTAGCAAATAGATTTGTACTAAGCTAGAGCATTTTTTATACAATAAAAGATTTTGGATTTACTTCATATGGCTTGTCTTTCTGTGAGTTCTTTTCATTGCGTTTTTCATTATGTATTCCTCATATAATTTATTTCTTTTACAATCATCCAATTGAAAATTTAATTGAATCTCATTTTTAATCCTCTGTGAAGTTGTAATTTAATTAAGAGATTAGTTTACAGGACTATATGTTATTGTGAATTCCTCTTTGAACTTAAATTTCACTAGATTTTTGAAATGACTTAATTATATTTTGTTGATTAAGAAAACACAGTTTTCTTAATTTATGATTATAAATGGTCAAATAATATGTATGAATATTAAATCATTTATACTTCTTCATATTCTACTCATCCATCCCCCTTAAAATCAAAATAACAATATGTATTTAAAGAAAAAACTTTTGTTTTATTAAGAATCTATCTAAGTTTAAAGAACCTATTTAAAAGCATTTCATTGGTCATCCAACCATGAAAATCAAACAAAATATTTTAGATTCTTTGGCATAGCCCATTGACCTTGGGTTATCTCAAAGGATAACAGCATGCATGATCTGTACAACTTGGAAAATCATACAACTGATAGTACACTATTCCTGCACTCTAGATTCAACTGGGTCTTTCTCTAAACTGACATGCATGAGTTTCTCTTGAGTGAATCTCTAGTTAGCTGGAGTAGCACTGAGAATGCACTAGTGCACCAACTCACTCCTATACCTTTACTAGTTCCTCCAATAGTTAGAACTCGTTTAACTAACCATAACTCAGTCAGACTGAGTTATCTAATTACAACTCAAATAAACTCATCCTGGACCCCTAAAATTTAGGGATCACACATACATGACTACATAAAGACTTCCAACTCAAAATTCCTAAGTTAATTAAGTCAATTAAACTTAATTAACTATTTACAAGTTTCTATGAGAATAGAGTTCGATTTTAATTCTCAATTTAATTCAAGGACAAATTAAACTAGAATTTGTTGTTGCCATTTCTCAACACTCCCTCACAATAAGAAAGGGATTATCAGCTACCCCGATCCTGTCTCTATGAAACTCAAATTTACATCTTGACAATGCCTTTGTCAAAATCTCGGTATCATTCTCCTCTGTGGGAATGTACTCCAACAACATATCCTCCTCTATACACAATCTTGAGATGATGATACCAGATATTAATATGCTTGGACCAATCATGAAAAACTAGATTTTCAAAGAGTTTGATCAATACAACTCTAATTATAACAGTAAATCACAGTTGGATCCATCTGCTAACCAAACAAACCAATCATAATCTTCCTAATCCAAATGACCTCACATGTTACTTGACTTGCAACCATGTACTCTACCTCTGCCGAACTAAATGAAATCAATATTTGTTTCCTGTTGTACCAAGAAACAACTACTGAAACAATACTGAAGATCCCTCCTGATGTGCTCTTCTTGTCAGATGGAATCCTTGCCCAACCTACATCAGTGAAGCCTTGAGGCTTCACTCCCTTTGTTTATATGTACCACAATTCATACTGAGTAGTGCCTCTGAGGTATCTCAACACATTCTTGGCTGCCTTCCAATACAACTTGGTAGGCCTAACCATCACTTGACTATGCTAGTTAACCACATAGCACATGTCTGGTTGTGTGTTCATCAAATACATGAGTGAACCCACAAGCTACCTATAAATGGTAGCTTCCACTACTTCACCCGAAGTAGCATCCTCCTTCCTCCAGTTACCTACTAGAGGAGTCTCGATGGGTTTACTACTCTCCATGTGGAACCTTTTCAATATCTCATTGGCATACTTGCCCTGAGAGACAAAAAGTTCCCCATCACCTTGCCATACTTCCATTCCCAGAGAGTAGTGCAAGTGCCCCAAGTCCTTCATTTCGAACTCTCTTGCAAGATCGTCCTTAAAAGACTTGATCAAATTATCATCACCTGTCAGAATCAAATCCTCGACATATAAAACAATAATAAAAAATTTACCTTCCACCACAATGTGGTACGAGTTCGCATGCGCTTCACTTTTGGTGAATCCCAACACAGTGAAGTAGTTATCAATCATGGTGTACCAATCGCAGGTGCTTACTTCAGCCCATACAATGCTCACATGAGTCGGCACACATGTGACTCACGGCCAAAGGTCTCAAAACCTTCAAGGTGCTCAATGTTCACCTATTCCTCAATATTTCCATTAAGGAAGGTTGTCTTTACATCCATCCAGCCCATTTGCATTGATAGTGCCAATATGGATCTGATCGATGAGTACCTTGCAACAGGAGAAAAAGTATCATCATAGTCAATCTCCTCTACTAGAGAAAATCCTCGGGCCACAAACTTGGCCTTATGTTTCTCCACACTACCATCCACTGCTTGATTTACCTTATAAATCTATCGAGATCTCACCACTGACTTCTCTGCCATCTTGGGACCACATCTAAAACAATGTTACGAAAAATGGATTCATACTCCTCCACCATGACATCAACCAAAACCAGTTGTTTCACTGCCTCCTTAAAGTAAAATGGCTCTATCTCAACACATCTGCTCATAAGATCCATGTAGCCAGTGTACCTCTCAGGTAACCTCCTCTTCTTTCCCTATGATTTGGGTGCTCCCACATTCTCTCTCACATCTTACAATAACATGTCAGCCTCTCTGGTGCACTTTCTCCCATCTCTAGAAGACTTTGCCTGAGTGGATGTCTCCACTCTTGGATCAACTACATGTGGTTGCTCCACATCAATCTGAGGTTCCTCTTTAGGAGCTAAGAGCTCCTCAACCACATGTAGCTGAAGGTCCCTCTCAAGGGAACATCGCATGGCCTTCTCCTCATCAAATCTGACATCCCTACGAACCTCTATCATCCTGTTGGTCAACGGGTACACCTGATAATTGTGAGGTGTATCAGTGTACCCCACAAATATCCCCAACTTCATTGTTGGATCAAGCTTCTTATGTTCATCTTTGGTCATATGGAAATATACTGAAGACCCAAAAATCTTGAAGTGACCAACATCTGGTCTCTTTGCTAAGAAAGCCTCCTCTGGTGTACTCATCCCAAGAATTTGATGCAGGCTTTTGTTATGCAAATAAACAGTTTTGTTGCATGCCTCAGCCCACAAGTGTAGTGGTAGGTCCTGATCAAGCAGCATCACACACGTTGCCCCTACAATTCTTTTGTTCTTCCTTTCGGCCACCCATTTTGTTGTGGGTTATGGGGTGTCTTCAACTCCCGTTTAATCCCTTCTGCTACACATAATTTATCAAAATCATTTGAGACATACTCACCATCGTTATCACTCCTTAGATATTTAACCTTCTTTCCAGAATCTTTCTCGACCAATGCTTTAAATTCACAAAACTTTGTGAAAGTTTGATCTTTCTTCTGCATGAAAAATATCCAACATTTACTAGAACAATCACCAACAAATATAGCATAATAAATGTGTTTGGCTATGGATGTTGTTGACAATGGTCCACACTGAATGGGCTCACTCTAGAATTGCCTCTACTCAACTGTCTTTGCTGTGAAAGGAATATTTGGTGAATTTTCCCAAATTACACCCTTTGCATGTGTCAACTTGCTCTTGTGTACATTTGGGAAGACCAGTAGAAATTTGATGCATGATTTTCAAAGCAGCCTGATGCAAGTGACCCAAATGCCTGTGACACAACTAACCGATGTCTCGGCTCTGAACCTGATCTGGAATTTATCTGGGACAAAGAATTAAAGGTATTGCAGACTCATGCATGGATGTGCCTATGTTACTTTGTGCAATGGATCGATAAGACTAGGAAATACATAGACACTGAGGCAGTTAGAGAAAACATAACAAGCAAAACATATAAACACAACAAAGTTTAATAAGGAGTTCACCCAATGCTCCTAGGCTACGTCTCTTGGTCCAGCCTTCAATGGTGGCCTCTCTATTATGTTTTCAAAGCAGAGTTTTTACAATAGTGAGCTCAATTTGAGTCTCACTCAATAGATATGAATCAATAGGACTGGAGTACACAGACTCTCCTTACTGAAACTTGACCTCTATTGGTCATAGTAGTATGAGCCCAATTTGAGACTCGTACATGACAGGCCTATGCCAAGGAGTTCGCTTGAACCTTTCAAGCCTTCCCTATAGTGCACAGACTCTCTGACTCTCTCTGGCTCTGTCTGGCTCGATGTTGCCTTCAATTTAGCTCGGCTTCTTCTGTCTGTTCTATTCTCTTAACTTTTGCATCTAACTAACTCTCCTCTGTGTGTTCTCTGCTTCTGTAAGTTCATGGCTTTAAAGCCAGTCTGCTTTTTGTCAGTTCTTTTCTGCTTCCCAACATTCTGGTTCTCCTGCCACTATCCATTTGAATTCCCTTGTTCTATGTCATCATCACTGTGTAACGCTTCACAGGGAGGTAGCCACCTATTCTACAATGAGTGAGTGTGTCAGGTTCCTTGGACCCATTTTAACAACCGTTATTTCCGTTTGCTCCAAGATTGCCCGCGAAACATGAATCTTTTGCCAACTGGTCATCTATGTCGATTTCAAATCCCCTGTAATCTTGCTTATAACCTTGTCAAATCTGGTCATTTATCAGGATGCGCCTCCACCATTGATCTGGGCCCCCCAAATCCTATGGTCGTTGTTCATATCGGGCAGGTAAGTAGCATGACATTTACCTGTCCGATGTGAGAGGTTTTCTCTCTCTTTTCTACTAGACGCGTGTCACTCAATGTGTGGCATCAGGTGGGACTCGATTGAAACTGCTTACCGCCTCGAGGCCTTCCAATATCCTGCCAATTTTGTGGAATCCTACTCCATGAAACTGAATTAATTACTTTTCGGCATTTCATAGTCATTTTGGGTCTAGGCACTGAGGACTTTCCTTCACTTAGGGGGACGCCCTGCAATACGTGATTAGTGCTTTAGCGCTAATCGTGTATCAAAAAATACCCCTGTTTCTTGAATTAGCCTCTGGTTTTTCCAATTTGTGCCAGTGTGTGTTACCATGGGCCAACGGTCTGTGTGCTTGACCGAGGGTCCTTGTTGCTCCGCGCTGATCACAAATTGTAACTGTCACGAGGATTCCTTCCAATAGCTTGATCTTTCTAAGACTTGAATCTTTTGGCATAACTTGAAAGAGTTTATGAAAACTTAGAGAGTGTTTAGGATCAAATTCGGATCATGGCCTTCCCACTGAAAAGATCTTTTGGACCACCAAAAGTTGGTTTTTAAGCATCCATCAAATGAGGGTAATGATTCCTCGCTTGCCCAATTTCTATCCATTTCGCACTGCTTGGTTTTGAACCTTTGAGTCCAATCCTGAGGTACTCAACATCCCCTCTGCATGTAGTTCTCACCTTCCGGTCCAAAACTGTATCTTCCTAGAATTCATTAAGGTATTCAGGCAACAGATCATCAATAGAAGGCAATTGACTCTCCTCTTCGGGATCTTCAATCAATGAAGGTTCAAATAGTCTCAAGCTGTTTGCATTAACAACTGAGTAGATGTGCATGTAAGCTGGTAAATCAAGGCGAAAAGCATTCTCATCAATTTTCTCAAGTATCTTGAAAGGTCCATACCTTATTGGCTTTAGCTTCTTACCTTCACCTTGCATTTTTTCTTTGCTGATATATAGCCAAACTTGATCACCAACTTGGAAACTATGCTCCATTCGATGCTTACCATGCCTTGCCTTATACTTGGCTTGGCTCTTTTCCAACTATTCCTGTACTGCCTGGTGAATCTCTTGGATTTGTTCGATGAACTTGGTTGCCTTGTCCACATCACTGTGTCCATCAACTACTATGTCTTTACCAAAGACAAAATCCGAGGGAGACCTTGGTGTGAAACCAAAACAGGTCTCAAAAGGAGATCTCTATGTAGAAGAATGTTTAGCTCAGTTGTAAGCATGTTGCACATAACATAAATGTTAATCCAAAGCTTGGGATGCTTGCTGCAATAGCCTCTGAGAAACTGGATCACTGTCCTATTGACCACTTCTGTTAGGCCATTTGTTTGCAAATGAAAGGTTGTGCTATTTTTCAATCTGGTGTCCATCAATTCCCACAAACTTGACCAAAATTTTCCAATAAATTGGGTATCTCGATCAGATATAGTGGAAGTGGGTAATCCAAAATGAACCCATACATGCTGAAAGAACAAATTTGTAGGAATTTACAGGGTAAGTTCCTCAGACAGAACACCAAAGGACACTGCTCACAACAGATCACAGATCAATACACCAGTACTTTTGACGTGGTTAAAACCCTCAAAGAGGGAAACAGTCCACGGCCTGAGCTAACGCAGCCACTTCAGGCAATTTATTAATAAAAGAATGAAAATTTACATAAGCTTCTCTCATGGACGGTTAACCTACAAATGACCCTCCATGCTCTTTAAATAGAGATCATGGACCAATCGGGTGTTAAGCCACGGATCAAGTGTCGGTAATACTAAGGAGAGAATGAACCGTCGGATCACTACATATCGTGACCGTCGGATTGTAAGTTACAAAATGTACATAGTAAAGAAACACACTTTACCTAACTCTATACTAGACCAAGTTATACTTAACTATTTCCTATGTGTCGGAATATCCTAACATCCCCCCTTAAGAACAACTTGGGATAGGATTGAAGGATTTACAAATATGACACAATAGGAGAAGGAAGGAGGCACTAAAGCCTATCCCCCCTTAGTGACAACTTCCTAAACTCCAACCATAAATCGAACTTTAGTGAACTTCGCCTCTGTGAGAGCCTTTGTGAAGATGTCTGCAACTTGATCATCTGTTGAACAATATTGCACTTCAAGAACATGGTCGTGAATGAACTTTCTGATGAAGTGCATGTGCAGTTCAATGTGTTTGCTACGCTGATGTTGGACTGGATCTTTGCATAGCTGAATGGCACTTTGATTATCACACCAAAGTGTAGTCGGATGTTGCTGCTGAAAGCTAAACTCTGACAGGATCTGACGAAGCCACAAGGCTTCCTTACTAGCTTCTATTGCACCACGATACTCTGCTTCTGCTGAAGAAAGAGAAATGGCACCTTGTTTCTTGCAAGCCCATGTAATAGGTCCTGAACCAAGAGTGAACACATAACCTATAGTAGACTTCCGATCATCAGGGTCACCAACCCAATCGGAATCAGTGAAACCAAACAATAGAGGAGATGCTTCGGCATTGTAATGAATCCCAAACTGAACTGTACCTCGAACATAACGAAGTATTATTTTAGCTGCTTTCCAATGACTTTCACGTGGTTTTTGCATAAACCGAGCAACAAGGTCAACAGCAAAGGAAAGGTCAGGACGAGTATGGGTTACATACAAAAGTTTTCCTACAAGTTGACGGTATAAGGTAGCATCAACTTTAGGAGAAGTACAAGTGACTGAAAGTTTGACTCCAGACTGAAAGGGAGAAGGGGCTGGCTTACAGTCTTCCATGTGAAAATGGCGTAGAATATCACAGGCATACTTGGACTGGGAAAGGGAAATACCTTCCTTGGATTGCAAGACTTGAAGACCAAGAAAATAATGTAAGTGTCCTAAGTCTGTCACTTCAAACTTCCTTTTAAGGCTAGACTTCACATGGTTTATAAGGTTGGGATCACTAGCAGTCAGGATAAGATCATCAACATAAAGAACAAGAATGATAAGAGACTTTCCCACTTTCTTGGTGTAGACAGTATTGTTAGAATGACACCTAGAAAAGCCATTTTCTAAAATAAAGTTATCCATTTTGGCATACCAAGCTCGAGGAGCTTGCTTGAGACCATAAAGGGATTTCTTAAGCCGATATACAAGGCTGGAGTCTGTTTTTATAAAACCAATAGGTTGTTCCATATATATTTCTTCATGCAAGTCCCCATGCAAGAAGGCGGATTTAACATCCATCTGATGGACTTCCCATTTGAAAGAGGCAGCAAGGGAAAGAACAAGGTGGATAGAGTTCATTTTGGCAACAGGGGAGAAGGTTTCAGTATAGTCAATGCCTTCAACTTGTGAAAAACCCTTAGCAACAAGACGAGCTTTATGTTTATCAACTTTCTCATCTGGTCCATACTTGGTTCTATAAACCCATTTGCATCTAACAAGTTTTCGTCCCTTTGGTAGAGGAACAAGATCCCATGTATCATTTGCCAATAATGAATGATATTCTTCATTCATAGCTGCTTCCCAATCTGGATGGCCTAAAGCCTCTGCAAAGGTGTCAGGATCATGATTTACTGAAGCTTGAGCCAGTAAAGAAGAGGTTCTATCAAACTGAAAACGTGTACATCGCTGATCTGTAGGATCACCAACAAGATCACCTGTTGCATCTCGAGTAGCACGGACCCATTTTGGAAGCTGAGGGAGCTGAAGGAGGATCCTGAGAAGGTGGGGGAGGATTTTCATCCTCGCTTTCATCATATGAAGAAGAAATATTTTCAAAAGTAGAAGAGATAGGAAGAGGTGGTACATCCGCCGAACTAGGCTCGTAGGCTGATATATTTTCAGCAAACTTTACATATCTTCTAATGATAAAATTCTTGGACTTAAGTGGAATAAGTCTATATCCTTTGACATCTTCAGAATATCCAACAAAAATACATTTTTCACTCTTAGGTTCTAAATCTTTATGTTTCTCATATGGAATATGGGCCCATGCTTCACTTCCAAAAACACGAAAGTGACTTACATCTAGTTTAATTCAGCTCCATGCTTCTTCTAGAGTGATATTCTTTAAAACCTTAGTAGGAGTGCAATTTATTATGTAATTTGCACAGTTAATTGCTTCTGCCCAATAATTAAGACTAAGTCCTTTAGATTGAAGCATACAATTAGCCATTTCCTTTAAGGTGCGATTCTTCCTTTCAGCTACACCACTTTGTTGTGGAGTATATGGAACAGTATGTTGCATTTGAATTCCATTCTCAGTGCAAAAGTTGATGAATTTGTTGTTAACATATTCTCCGCCATTATCAGATCTTAGCTTAAGAATTTGATGTCCAGATTGTTTTTCAACAAAGGCCTTAAAGGCCAAGAACATGTTAAATACTTCACTCTTGAGTTTTAAGAAGTATACCCAAGTGCGTCTGGAGAAATCATCAATGAAAGTTAAGAAATACTTGTAGCCAGAGAATGAAACAACTAGAAGTGGACCACATAAATCACTATGCATGAGCTGTAAAGGGGCTGAGGCGTGCCAAGAGGCACATTTTTTAAAATTGTCCCAATGATGTTTTCCGAGTACACATCTGGAACAAATACCATCTCTGCAAGATACCATTGGAAGACCTGTCACCATATTTTATTTACATAGATTCTGAAGAGAGCGATAGTTTAAGTGACCAAATCGCTCATGCCAAAGTTTGCTCACTTCATCATTATGAGAAACAAATACTGACGGAAGAATTGATGACCCAAAGTTGTGAAACTTATACAACCTTGTAGAATCATCAGCAATGCCAGTAGCTAAAATCTGTCTAGGATCTCTTAGGTCCTTAATTACAACATCGTGAGGTGAAAATTCAACAATTTTACCTTCACCTAAATGAGTTATCTGATATACAGATAGAAGGTTGCAGGATAAGGTTGGAACACATAATACATCATTAAACTGACCATTGTCTAGATGAACACTTCTAGTCCCTACAACACTAAGAGATCTATCATCACCAACATATATATTTTTGGTCTTACAATCATTTAAAGAAGAAAACATGGCTTTGTTTTTGGCCATGTGATAAGAAGCTCCAGAATCAATGAGCCACTCATGAGAATGAGAAGAGGAAGATACATTTAGTGCATAGCCAGACCGAGATGCTTGACAACCACATGCAGAAAGTGCCATTCCTGAAGATGAAGTTGAAGTTGAAGAGTGCTCCAAATGGATGTTATGCTTCTTCATTGCTACTTCCAAGGCTTCCATCTTCTTAAAGCATTTGGATTCTAAGTGGCCATCTCGATTACAAAAGTTGCAATGTCTATCAGTCTTCTTCCCTTTGTTTTTATTTGTCTTATCATTTTGTTGAAATGATTTTTCATTTTGAGGCTGAAATTGCTTAGGACCTTTGTTTGGTTTAGGACCATTCTTTTCAGGATACAACTTCTTAGGATTATTTGGATTTGGTTGTTGTTTGGCGGCTAACGCTTTCTTAGAAGAGTTTCAAAGATTAAGAAGACCAAGGTGTAAGAGTTTTTCTTGTTCTCTTATTAAAGAATCACAAAAAGAATCAAAGGAAGGGGACTTGTAGTCTTGTCCTTGAGAAATGAAGGCTTCTCTTGTAGAATGGAAGGTGGAAACAAACACAGAGTAGGCTGGTCCCAACTTAGTAAGAATGGAATATATAAGGTTACTATCTTCTTTCTTAACCTTAACACCTTCCAAGAGAAGTCTAAGGGTCTTGAACTTGGACAAAAAATCTTCAATGCAAGAAAAATTATTGGGGTCCAATGTAAGCAACTCATTTTCAAGTTGATGGGCTCTAAGTTCATTTTTAATTCCAAAGACTTTAGTAATCTGTTTCATTGCTTCATCATAAGCATCAAGTTCTGCAATATGGAATCTAAGATCTGGAGAAATAGACATCCCTATCAACCCACGTGCTTGGTCTTGCCTATTTTCCCATTTAGGTGCCTTATCTTCATCTTTCGGTTTGGTTTCTTGGCCTGTGGCTATTCTGTAGAGACCTTTACTTCTAAGTAAATCCACAATGTAGGACCACCATTGGAAGTAGTTGGTGCTGTCAAGAATAACTTGGCATGGAATTTCCATTTTAACATAGACTGAAGCTATACATGCTGAAACTAAGTGTTCCAATGGAAAGATCTCGAAAAATTAGGTTTTTTCAAAAAAAAACGGTTCTGAAAACGGCTTCCAGATGAAGTTATGGCTTTTTGAAGAAAATTTGATGAAGTCGCCGACGAAGTGCGGGAATGTGCGGAAATGAAAAATCCGCCCCACAAAAAGGAGATTTAAACTCAAGACCTCTACTCTCATAAATTAGCTTTGGACCAAGTGAGCTATACAAAAATTTTGAGATTTGAGAGAGAGAGAGAGAGAGAGAGAGAGAGCAGAAATGAAAAATCCGCCCCACAAAAAGGAGATTTGAACTCAAGAACTCAAGACCTCTACTCTCATAAATTAGCTTTGGACCAAGTGAGCTATACAAAAAGTTTGAGAGAGAGAGAGGGGGGGGGGTTTGAAGCTTTGGGTTGCGTGCTTGCTTTGAGAAAGCTCTTTTTCCCTACAAAACAAAAAACACAAAACCCAACACAAACATACAAAAAAAAAAACGAACCTTACGGCTCGAAGTTAGCTTTAGCCGGAAACTAAATATTTTCCTCAATGTTTCTGATTTTCCGAGATCATGCTAAGGCGCAGCGGAAAAGAGCATACGCATGAGAAAAATCCTTCCTTTCTGTTTCTGATTTTCCCGGATCGCACAGAGTCGCGGGGCAAAGAGCATACACAGAAATGAAAGGTATAGATCTGGTAATAAAAAAAACTAAATAAACCGAAACAGAAATAAATAGAGAGAAAATAACTGTAAACTGCAAATAAACACTATATACCTCCAGATCTTAAAGACACAGCTAGGGCTACCAGAAACCTTTTCGCGTGAAACGAAAGGGGTTCCTCACTGGAACAGATGCTCCCAACACAACAGAGCAGTCCTCTCGGCCCGAAAGCAATCAAAAACAATAGATCTAGGAAACGGTAGTCGGATGTAGCTCTACCGACTTCAAATTTGGATCACCAACGGACGCAACCCTCAAATAGCTCTGATACCATGTAGGAATTTACAGGGTAAGTTCCTCAGATAGAACACCAAAGGACACCGCTCACAACAGATCACAGATCAATACACCAGTACTTTTGACGTGGTTAAAACCCTCAAAGAGGGAAACAGTCCATGGCCTGAGCCAACGCGGCCACTTCAGGCAATTTATTAATAAAAGAATGAAAATTTACATAAGCTTCTCTCATGGACGGTTAACCTACAAATGACCCCCCATTCTCTTTAAATAGAGATCATGGACCAATCGGCTGTTAAGCCACGGATCAAGTGTCGGTAATACCGAGGAGAGAATGAACCGTCGGATCACTACATATCGTGACCGTCGGATTCTAATTTACAAAATGTACATAGTAAAGAAACACACTTTACCTAACTCTATACTAGACCAAGTTATACTTAACTATTTCCTATGTGCCGGAATATCCTAACAAAATTTGCAGTTTGTTCAGCTGTAATCTGTTTGTTACAAGGTATTAAAATACACATTTTGCTTAACCTATCCACAACAACATATAAATAGTCATGACCTTTCCTAGATTTAGGCAGTCCCCCAACGAAGTCCACGGAAACACTTTCCCAAGGATGAGAAGGAACTAGTAGTGGAGTGTACAAGCCTAGTTTTCTATTGTTGAGCTTTCTTTTAGAACACATGGTACACCCTCTTACATATCTAGAAACTATCTCATTCATTTTTGGCCAATAACAAAATCTTTGCAGCTGTGCAACTATTTTACTTACCCCAAAGTGACCTGATATTAGAGAAGTGTGTGCTTCTCGAATTATCTTTACTCTTTCAATTTGTGGAATGCATAACATTCCAAAATGATACAAGATTTGGTCCTTAACATGATAATCCAATTCCTCTACTTGTTTTCCATGACTTAAAGTTGCCTATACATCTTTAAAATCTATATCTTGAGCATATTGTTCAATGTAGCTTTCATGCAATACTGAATTATGCTTAAGTATAGTAGATGCATTTATGATTGGTCTGGACAACATATCTGCAACTTTACTGTGTATGCCCTTTTTATATCTAATGACTAGATGAAACTGTTGTAGAAAACCCATCCATCTATAGTGTCTTGATCGCTGCAACTTAGTTTAGGAGTATAAATATTGAAGTGGTTGATGATTAGTATGTATAACTGTCTCTTTGCCCATTAAATAATGTTTCCACTTTTTCATACTTTGTACTAATGCATACAATTCTTTATCATATGAGGAATAGTTAACTATTGCAAAATTAAATGTCTCGGAATGATAACATATGGGTTTACTGTGTTGCATCAACACTGCTCCCATGGCATAGTCACTAGCATCTGTTTCAATCTCAAACGATCTTTGAAGATTGGGCAGTGCTAGTACTGGTGTTGTACTAATCTTTTCTTTTAAGGTGTCGAAGGCTTTATACTGTTTTCCTCCCCACTAAAACACCTTGTTCAATCTTGTTAAAGCATGTAAGGGAGCTGCAATTAAGGAAAAGTTAGAAATGAACTTTCTCCAATACTGTGTTGCTCCTAAGAAGCTGCTAATTCTATAGTAGATTTGGGTTTAGGCCAGTTTACAATGACTGCAACCTTAGAGGGATCTATCTTCAATTCACCACCCCCTACAATATGACCCAAATAATTCAAAGATGTTTTGCCAAATTCACATTTTGAGAGCTTAACATAAAGATTTTCTCTTTTCAAAACATCCAGAGTCTGCTTGACATGCTTTAAATGTTCTTCCCATGTTTTATTGAATATAAGAATGTCATCCAAATATCCAATGACAAATTCATCAAGAAAATGTCTGAGTACATCATTCATTACTCTCATGAAAGTAGCAAGAGCATTAGTTAAGCCAAAAGGCATAACCAACCACTCATACAATCCCTGCTTTGTTTTGAAAGCAGTCTTCCATGCATCTTGCTCTACAACTCTGACCTGATGATAGCCACTATGCAAGTCCAACTTGGAAAAATAAACAACTTCTTTTAACTGATCTAATAGATCATCAAGAACTATGCTTTGTTCTTGGAATACTGAAGGCCCTCACAAGAACAAACCAGGTGACAATGCATGAAGACGTTCTCATCATTCTTCATCCACACACAAGCTTTATTTTCACGGTTCTTTGCTATTGTTGCTTCCACGAATTCTTGTTGTTCGAGGAAATCCATCTCCTCTCCACCCCTTCCAAACACCAATGGGTCATTGCCTTTGAGTCTGACAATAGTTTCTCTAGCCTCAGCAAAATTAAGGAGGAGTTGGTGAATTTCGTCCTGAGTTCAACTATGGTAGCTAGCAGTATTTCCAACATACAGCAACCTAGCTCCAGGGTGAACCATGTCCATTATATTTGTGGATACCAGGCGATCATACAAAACAAGATCTGCAGTTTTCATGAGTCGGAAAGCCTTTAATGTTAGCAGCTCTGGATCACTAGGGCCAGTTCCCACCAAATAAACACTTCTATTCTTCCTTTGAGAATCCTTCGTATCCCGCTGATTTCAAAGCAATTTTAGCATTTCATGTAGCTGGGGCAGTTGCAGAGCAATGTCGTGCTCTTCTTCTTCGATAAACACTTCTTCATTGAAGATGATGGCATCCATGGATCATTCCTTGGTCGACCGGGTGGATCCAATACAAGACGAGGCCTTCCCTATCACTGTCCTTGTCTCTATCTGAAAATCGCCGTCGTTGTCCTTGTCCCTGTCTGAAAACCCGAATTGCTGGCAAACAATTCAAACAGAAGATACACAAACACAAATTCACATAAGACACTTTTCCATTATATATAGACTCGATTACAAATTAAGGAATCTCAGCCTTAATCCCGTATTCTCCTGCAACTACATTGTATCTCCTTACTTACACATTCTCACATGCACAGGTTCTTTTTTTAATGCCCCAACAAACTCTTAATATCTTGTTATACATACAATTCAGTTTTAACTGAAATTTGTTCACTAACTAAATTTTGTTCACGGTTGGCCTGGTTGTCCATGTGTCTTCTTTCTCTAGTTTTTTTCTTTCACTAAGATGCTTGGATGCTCCTGCATTAGACTCTCAAGGTACAAAATTTATGACCTCCTAGTCATATGTGTTTCCATGTCCTTAGCAATTCTACAAATTGTTTCACTTCTTCAGTGGAACTACCTTCATGGTCTTCTGTGAGCTGCAACCAAACCTCTGCAATAGCAAGTCCTCCTTGCTACCAGATGCCTTACCAAGCTTCTCTCTTGAGCTTAGTCTTTTGTCATCTCTGTGGTTTCCTCCTCTCGAACCAATTGAGCACTCCTGCTCTAGGTTTGTTGCAATCTTCTCACCTTCACAAAATAAAATAAAATAAATTACAAGCTTACAGATCTTCAACAAAACTGTACCTCTTCTTTCTTCGCATGCAAAAACTCCTTTTCGCAGGAAATATTTTCCCACTCTGATACCACTTGATGGGGATGAGATTTTGGGGTGAACCAAAATCCCAATTCCCCAATAAATCATTCTTGAGGCCTATGGGTTATGGACCCACGAAGCCTATCAGAAACACTTCTCACAGTCTCACTTGCCTTATGGACCAATGAGTCATTCATCTTTTCAAGAACTGTGTTTTGTTCTTGGAATATTGAAGGCCCTCACAAGAAAAAACTAGGTGACAATGCATGAAGACGTTCTCGTCGTTCTTCATCCACACACGAGCTTTCTTTTCACGGTTCTTTGCTGTTGTTGCTTCCGTGGATTCTTGTTGTTCGAGGAAATCCATCTCCTCTCCACCCCTTCCAAACACCAATGGGTTGCTGCCTTTGAGTCTGACAACAGTTGCTCCAGCCCAAGCAAAATTAAGGAAGCGTTGGTGAATTTCGTCCTGAGTTCGACTATGGTAGCCAGCAGTCTTTCCAGCATACAGCAACCTAGCTCTAGGGTGAACCATGTCCATTATATTTGTGGATACCAGGTGATCATACAAAACAAGATCTGCAGTTTGCATGAGTCAGAAAGCCTTTAATGTTAGTAGCTCTAGATCGCCAAGGCCAATTCCCACCAGATAAACACTTCTCTTCCTTTGAGAATCCTTTGTATCCCGCTAATTTCTGAGCAATTTTAGCATTTCATGTAGCTGTGGTAGCTGCAGAGCAATTCTGAGCTCTTCTTCTTCGACAAACACTTCTTCGTTGAAGACAATGGCATCCGTGGATCATTCCTTGGTCGACTAGGCGAATCTAATACAAGTCGAGGCCTTCCCCGTTGTTGTCCTTGTCCCTGTCTGAAAACCCAAATAGCTGGCAAACAATTCAAACAGAAGATACACAGACACAAATTCACATAAGACACTTTTCCATTATATACAGACTCGATTACAAATTAAGGCATCTCAGCCTTAATCCCATATTCTCCTGCAACAACATTG
Source organism: Pinus tabuliformis (assembly GCA_031772625.1). NCBI lineage: Eukaryota > Viridiplantae > Streptophyta > Pinopsida > Pinales > Pinaceae > Pinus > Pinus tabuliformis. Next base: position 93,862,386 of record CM062805.1, on the reverse strand, counting down.
TATCTCCTTACTTACACATTCTCGCATGCACGGGTTATTTTTTTATGCCCCAACGAATTCTTAATATCTTATTATACATACAATTAAGTTTTAACTAAATTTTTAACTGAAATTTGTTCACTAACTGAATTTTGTTCATGATTGGCCTGGTTGTCCATGTGTCTTCTTTCTCTAATTTTTTTCTTTCACTAAGATGCTCGGATGCTCCTGCATCACTATGCGAGGAAGGGGATAACGATTTTTTATCATTATCTTATTCAGTGCTTCATAATCAATGCACATTCTCCATGAGCCATCTTTTCTTCTCACCAAGATAATTGGAGACCCACATGGTGATGTGCTAGGTCTGATGAACCCCTTCTTGAGCAGCTCCTGTACCTGCTTCTTGATTTTTGCATTCTCTAAAGCAGACAACCTGTACATTCTGATGTTAGGCAATGGAGCATCTTGCAGCAAATTAATATCATGTACTATTTCCTTTTTGGGTGGCAAACCTTTAGGTTATTGAAATAGTATATCATATTCTGAAACAACTTTTTCTAAATCATCTTGTTGTTTAGCATCACAGCCCTCAAATACATTGGTTTTATCAGGTTTCTTTTCCTTTACAACCATCAGTAAAAATTGTTTGCATGAATTTACAATTATTTTCATCTGCCCTGAGTTTATGAGAATATAATTATTCTTGAGTTTATGAGCTCTTACAATATATTCGATTCCATCTTTAACGAGTTGATACTTGTTCTCAGCTCTGTAGAAAATAGGTTTCCTATCATACAAGTAATGACTTCCTAAAACAATTCCACATATATCCAAAGGAATTATATCTAACTCAACCTCATCTACAAATGCTGACCCAAAAGAAAACCTAAGTTTACATTGTCTAGTCACTTGTAGCTGTGCTTTATCACATAACCAACCTAATGATATGGCTTTTTGTGAGGTGTGGTTAGTAATCCCAACTTCTTTACAATTGCTTCAGAAATTAAATTTACTTGTGAGCCACTATCAAACAAAGTATCAATCTTTTGATGCTTGGAAATAACTCGAATATGAAAAAGATCATGTATTTTCCTCTCATTTTCTTCATTATCAGTAGATTGTGTAGAATTACTAGTAGATGCTTCAGAATTTTCACCTTTTATACCTATGGCTGTGATTATTGTTTCATCTCCTGAGTCTGACCCCAAATCCTTTTGAATAGCTGCAGCAGTCTTCTTCTTTTTGCCCTCGAACTTCTTGGGTCTCAAATCTGGATGTAGGATCCAGTAGTGTTCATCATCATGCCCATCCTTCTTATAGTGAGTGCATGAAGACTTGGTCTTTTGTACAGTATTTGCCTTCCTCTCTTTCCATTTTTGTTTTCTCTTTTCCTCCTCTTGCTTGCAGTGGGTTTTGATGATCCCCTAACTTCTGGGTTCACATTCTTACCTCTAGCCTCTATATGTGTAGCCTAAATAGATACCTCATCTATGCTAGTGGGATTAAACATGAGAATAGTGTGCCTTCAGTAGCTGTGTAGACCACCTATATACTTCAGCAAAGTTTTAGGTGAGTCTAATGAAATTCCTATAATCAAAGCTCTTTTCCTACATTCTTGAGTGTAGCTTTGTACACTTTGCCCTTTCAATTGGCGAAGAGTTTGCTAGCTCATCATGGCTTGCTACATATAGGCTAGTGGATAGAATTTCATTTTAATTGCACAAACAAATTCACTCTAGACAGAAAGAATTTACCATGCTTCTTCATGTCAGCTTGTGTCCTGCCTTCCCACCATACCAAGGCAGTGCCTCCAAGGCGTAAGCTGGCCAGCTAAATCTTACTCTTGTTTGCATCGATGCTCTACACTTTGCAATAGACATTAATCTATCTAATCCAATTATCTAGCTTTTCTGCATTCAGCTCTCCATCATATATTGACAAATCAAATTTAACATCTAATTTAATCAAAGATGTTTTCTTTTTGTTTCCAAGGCTACTAGGAGGTGTGGGAAGTTTTTCTTCTTTCCCTTTGCCTTTAGAGTGGTCATGGAGGAGAGATTCTTCTGCTCCTTTATCTTGTTTGGAGTTTGATGGATCTCCCTCTGTACCTTTCTTAAATTCTCTATACATTTCCTCTACCATGGCTTTCATGGTCATGAAACCATCCATGAACTGGGAGTCTGATTCCAAGGGAATTTCTTCTGACATTTTCCTCTTAGGATAGACTCTTCCAATTTCACGGTTAGCTTCAACCAATTCTTCTTCTCCTAATTTAAGCTTTGATCTAGTTAGCATTCAGCAACAAAATCCAGCACAAGCTTGTCTAACCTTAGTAACCTAGAGCTCTGATACCACTTGATCTAGAATTTATCCAAGACAAAGAATTAAAGGTATTACAGACTCATGTGCATGGATGTGCCTATTTTACTTTGTGCAATGGATCAATAAGATTATGAAATACATAGACACTAAGGAAGTTAGAGAAAACATAACAGGCAAAACATATAAACACAACAAGTTTAATAAGGAGTTCACCGAATGCTCCTGGGCTACATCTACTGGTCCAGCCTTTAGTGGTGGCCTCTCTATTATGTTTTCAAAGCAAAATTTTTACAATAGTGAGCTCAATTTGATTCTCACTCAAAAAATATGAATCAGTAGGACTAGAGTACACAGACTCTCCTTACTGAAACTTGACATCTATTGGTCACAATAGTACGAGCCCAATTTGAGACTCGTACATGACAGGCCTATGCTGAGGAGTTCGCTTGAACCTCTCAAGCCTTCTCTGGAGTGCACAGGCTCTCTAACTCTCTCTGGCTCTGTCTGGCTCGATGCTACCTTCAAGTCAGCTCGACTTCTTCTCTCTGTTCTCTAGTTTTAGCTTCTGTGTCTAACTAACTCTCCTCTGTGTGTTCTCTACTTCTGTCAGTTCATGGCTTTAAAGCTAGTCTGCTTTTTGTCAGTTTGTTTCTGCTTCCCAGTGTTCTGGTTCTCCTGCTGCTATCCGTTTGAATTCCCCTATTCTGCATCATCATCACTATGTAACGCTTCACAAGGAGGTGGCCACATATTCTACAATGGGTGAGTGTGTCAGGTTCCTTGGACCCATTTGAACAGCCATTATTTCTGTTTGCTCCAAGATTTCCCGCGAAACACGAATCTTTTGCCAACTCATCATCCACGTCAGACTTCAAATCCCCTGTAATATTGCTTTATAAGCTTGTCAAATCCAGTCATTTATCGGGACGCACCTCTGCCATTGATCTAGGCCCCCCAAATCCTACGGTTGTTGTTCATATTGGGCAGATAAGTAGCATGGCGTTTACCCGTCCGATGTGAGCGGTTTTCTCTCTCTTCCGCCAGATGCGTGTCACTCAATGTGAGGCATTGGGCAGGGCTCAGTTGAAAATGCTTACCACCTTGAGGCCTTTCGATATCCTGTCGGTTTTGTGGAATCCTTCTCTACGAAACCGAATTAATTACTTTTCTGCAGTTCATATTCATTTCGAGTCCAGGCGATTGCGACTTTCCTTCACTGAGGGGGACACCCGGCGATATGTGATTATCGCTTTAGTGAGAATCACGTATTAGAAACTACCCCCTTTTCTTGAATTACCCTCTGGTTTTTCCAATTTGCGCCAGCAAGCGTTACCATGGGCCAACGATCTACACACTCGACCGAGGGTTCTTGTTGCTCTGTGCTGATCACAAATTGCAACTGTCATGAGGATTCCTTCTGATAGCTTGATCTTTCTAAGACTTGAATCTTTTGGCATAACTTGAAAGAGTTTATGAAAACTTAGAGAGTGTTTAGGATCCAATTCAGATCAAAACCTTTTCTATTTTCATGCTCAAGGAAGCACAATATTCTACCTCCAACTTGTATAGGTTCTTCACATGAATCCCTATCCTCTTTATGTGTCTCATGGCCATGTGACAAAGGAACACCTCTCCCTTAATAAAGATCATGGCATACCCTCTATCCTCTATCATGGCAATGAATACCAAGTTCTTCTTCAACCCGAGAACATACATAACATCTCTCAAGGTTAAAGGAGCACCAAACTCCCTTTGAAAGGTAACCGTACCCAATAGAGTTTCACTATACCTCCCATCATCACCCATCTCGATATGCATATGGAGATCCTTCTTCTCTAGGTCACTGAAGAGATCCTTATTTCCAATTATGTGGAATGAATCTCTACTGTCTAGGTATCATACACTACCCATCATTGATGACACCATGCATGCAATGAGGGTAAAGTCCAATTCGAATTGAGAGGCAAGAGCCTCACCCGCCACTCCTCCTGAGGACTTCTTCTAGGAATTCTTGAGCAGACAATTTGTAGCAAAATGTCCCTGCTGATGATAATAAAATCACTTGACTTTCGAAATGTCTTTCTTCTTGCCTCCATGACAAGAATCATATTTGGGATGGAATTCCTTCCCTTTCCCTTTCTTTGCCTTACCCGCTAAGGAAATTTTTTCCTCATCATTAGTATTTTATGAGGATCCGTCCCTGGTGCTCCTCGAATCTATTCTTGTACCAAATATGACCAGAGTCATTCCCAATCTGGTAGCATCTCCCTCCCATTGACAGAGTCCTGATAACTATGCCAAACCTTATGGATTCCTAGAATAGATAGGCTCACCATATCATCCTTAGCAATAATAATCCCAATGCTTCCAAGCTCATCTCAACAATGAGTGAACTTGGTGAGGTATTTCGGAATTGAGTCACATTTTTCCATCTTGACCTTTCTAGGTTTGTAGTTCAATTGCAACTTCCTATGGTCATTGCTATTTTAAAACAAGTCCATCAATGCCTTCCACATAACATACTGAGTTTCCTTGCCATGGAGACTCGAGACAATGTGGTCTCAAACTCCCTCAAGAATAATCCACCTCGCCTTTTCCACACACTTCTTCCATTCATCCAGATCATTAGCATCTGATGTTGGTGGCTTAGGAATGTCTTGATCAATGAATTCCTTGAGGCCATTGTCCTCTAGCACTGCTTCCATCCTATCCTTCCAGGATATCTAATTTGAGATTCCTTCCAAGGCATACTCGAGTCTCAAATCGTAGAAAGCCATTTTCTGATCCTTAGGTATGAATTGCAAATTCGAATTTCACCTGTAACCCCAAACTCGAAATCTCCTTTAGTATATTGTCTTTAGCTATAATACTTTGTATATTTTTATGTAGATTCAACAACTCATGTAATTTTCTAAAACCCAAGACAAGAATCTACTCTACCATCAACAACGGTGACCAATAATGATCGATGAAAACAATAATCAGCAAGAGGAAGAATATCAATCGCACATAACACAATATTTCTCTAGGAAAAGCAACTACTCAAAACCCCAACTATCTATATTGCATTACTCATAAATCCAAGCATAAAATACAATGCTTGTTCTCACTATAAAAATCCTTGCATAAGTATAATCAACTTTCTACCTCACATACTCGCTCTAGCCAAAACTTAGCCAATTCTACTACTTGCCAAGTCCCTATTTCCTTGTGAAATTCCTAAGAGGATCAACCCATATTTAATTAGGAAATCCTTCTTCCAAAAATATGCAATCCAAACTTAGGTCCACAACTGATTGCATGCATGATCTGTACAACTCGGAAAATCATGCAATTGATAGTACACTATCCCTACACTCTAGACTCAACTGGATCTTTCTCTGAATTGACATGCATGATTTTCTCTTGAGTGAATCTCCAGTTAGTTGGAGTAGCACAAAGGAAGCACTAGCACAGCAACTCACTACTATACATCTACTAGTTCCTCCAACAATTAGAGCTAGTTTAACTGACCATAACTCAATCAAACCAAGTTATCTAATTACAACTCAAATAAACTCATCCTGGACACCTAAAATTTAGGGATCACACATACATGACTACAAAAATACTTCCAACTTGGAATTCCTAAGTTAATTAAGTCAATTAAACTTAATTAACTATTTACAAGTTGCTATGAGAATAGAATTTGATTTTAATTCTCAATTTAATTCAAGGAAAAATTAAACTAGAATTTCTTGTTTCCATTTCTCAACACTCCCTCTCAACAATAGAGGGATTATCAGCTACCCTGATCCTATCTCTATGAAACTCAAATTTACATCTTGAAATTACCTTTGTCAAAATGCAAGCATCTTGCTCGTCTGTGGGAATGTATTCCAACAACATAATTCGTCTCTATACATAATCTCGATGATGATGATACCGAATATCAATATGCTTGGACCGATCATGAAAAACTGGATGTTTAGAGAGTTTGATACAACTCTGATTATGACAGTAAATAATAGTTGGATGCATCTGCTCACCAAACATTCCAACCAGAATCTTCCTCATCTAGATGGTCTCACATGTTGCTTGACTTGCAGCCATGTACTATGCCTTTGTCGAACTAAGTGCAACCAATCTTTGTTTCCTGCTATACAAGGAAACAACTATTGTGTTATAGACATACTTGGGCACTGCAATCCTAATCACATATGTCCATAAACCAAGGGCTTCTAAGTCCCTAAAACTGTTGTTTCATACCCTAAAGGAGCAAGGTTAGCTAATTACATCATCTCCCAGAAGTTTTCCATGAAAAACCACTCAGAATTGGTCAAAGCAAGACCATATAGACTGCCTAGTGCAAAGGGTGCGATGCATCTCACCTGCCACATGCAAAAAGTGCGATGCATACTGGAAAGCCCTTCTGTAGGGTGCGATGAGCGAGAGCAGACAAATGGCACAAGTAGTTTGCTAAGTGGAGAACCTGAGAATCTTCTAGAAGCTGCTCATTTGACACTTGCCTCCCTGAACCAAGGATGAGTAAGAGATCATGAAATATCCAAGTGGAACCAAGAACTATCAGAGAGATGACACTATTCAAAATCCCAGAAGCTGACTCACCCCCCTGCAAATATCTATAAATGGATCCCTCATCCCAGAGATCAAGAGGTTGGAATTTGGTAATTTGCAAAGAGGTGTTGTTGGTTTCTCTTTGAAGACATTGTTGGGTGATCTTGCTTTGTGTGAGGTGAAGAGGGCTTTCAAGCTGGGAGGATGGCACTGGGTCAGACCAAGTGGTTGTAATCCTCTCTTCTACTACTTTTACTAATAAATCTATTTGATTTTTCCTCCATATTCTTGTGTATCTCTGAATATTGTGTTGATATATGCATTTGTATGGTCAATATATATCTGATCCTACATTGTTTAAAGTGAAAGATCTCTATGCTTTGATGGTATTATGTTGTTGTGAATCTACAGGTGCTCTTTGAAGCGGGACAAGTGTTAAAATTTGCAACCAGGGAAAAACTTCATGTGGGTCATCTTATTCATGGCTAATAATATTTTTATTAGATTCCTCTCGTCGAGAGGTGTAGGATTGATATAAAGATCATCCAATGCCGATAAGTATTCATGGAGATATGAATTTATTTTGATTATGGAATTATTATCAAGCCGACCTACAACTCATGTAGGCTCAGAAGCCCAACAGTCGCATCTATTCACCCACCAACGTTGTGTATAAATATAAGAGGATTTTTCCTCATTTGGACTCACTCATCTCATCACATCTCTCTCTCTCTCTCTCTACTGCGCAGATATGAGTCTCTTCTCTATTGCGCTGAAATGGGTCTCTCTCTCTCTCACATGTGAAGCCAGAAGCTGTTGAATTTGAAGTTGCAACTGCAGAAGTAAAGATTGACTTGTGTGGCCTAGAAGACCACCTCTTTGGAACTGCGCTGTAGGTTCATCTGAACCTCCTTTGAAAGCCGCAACTTTTGGTGGTGGAATGAAGTCAATCCGACGAACGGTTTGCAAGATATCGACTGCCCTAGTTTGAAGCCGTAAACTGCTGAAACTGAAGCTGCAACTGTAGAAGTAAAGATTGACTTGCGTGGCCTAGAAGATCTCCTCTTTGGAACTGTGCTATAGGTTCATTTGAACCTCCTTTGAAAGCCGCAACTATTGGTGGTGGAATGAAGTCAATCCGACGAATGGTTTGCAAGATATCGACTGCCCTAGTTTGAAACCGGAAACTGCTGAAACTGAAGCTACAACTGCAGAAGTAAAGATTGACTTGCGTGGCCTAGAAGATCTCCTCATCTGAACTGCGCTGTAGGTTCATCTGAACCTCCTCTGGAAGCCGAAACTTTTGGTGGTGGAATGAAGTTAATCCGACTGTCGGTTTGTGAGATATGGTCTGCCCTAGTTTGATAATGAAGCCGCTAATGCTGATGCTACTAATCTAGGGTTTGCTACTGCTGATATGAATCAGATTTATTGTACTATATCTCTCTGCTAAATTATTGAAGATAAAAGAAGATTTGATCAAAGGGTTTCCCCACACATTGTGGGGTTTGTCCCTGGCTAGCCGCCACATCTTGTGTCTCTTGTCTTGGCTTGTTTTCTGTTGATCGTTTAAATGTTCTATCTACACTTTACTTTATGTACATGTGATTGCTAATCGGTGGAATATAATAAGAAAAAGAAGTAAATTGTTATAAGCATAGAACATACCATAACTTAACAACAAGGAAGCAGTGGCGAGATTCTGTCAAAGGGGAAGGAAACAAGCAAGGAGCCAAGCGGAAGACTGAGGTTGGTACTCTCTCCTTCTTTCTCATCTCTCTCTCGTAAAGGAAAAACAAGTGACTTTAATCTGTTTGTTTCTAAGATAACTACCCTTCTTAGTGGGACTAGCAGCTCTTAATAGACACTAGATTTCCCGATAACAAAATGGCGACTCCACTGGGGAACGATTAGTTTGATTACTTGTCTCTATTTGTTTGATTCATAAACCACAGATGGAGCCTGAATTTAAGCCAACTAGCCTTTGAACTGCATTTTCTATGCAAGTGCAAAGTAGATCAATGCTGCTTCAATCAATCTCCGGGTTTGTTTATGAACTGAAAAATTGACTTGCAAACATCCTAAGTGCCCTAGAGGTAGCTTGAGTAACCTCATTAGATCAGCCCCTGAACTTTGTAGTTACTGACTATCATTTGCTTGGCATAAATCCCCGAACTAAACTGCAAACTGTGACCAAAAACCAAGTTAAAGTCTTGTCCTTGGACCATCGCACCTTGTCTTCTTGGCAATCTGGATGCATCGCACCTCCCGTGTGCAGTAGGTGGGATGCATCCCTATTTCCCTGTGTTACAGGTGCGATGATCAGACAAGACTAAATCTGCCTCCAGATTTTGGTTTTTTCTTCACTCTCTTCAGTTTTATTCAGGAGTTTTGTTGTCTGTGATCAGTAGACCACTATTGAAACCCCCTTTCTTTGCATCATCCAACCTCCATTGTACAAAGAATTGTGAATGTTTTTATGTATTGTGTGCCATTTACAGTTCTCTTTTACAAAGAAGTAGCTTAATCGAACTATCGTCTTTTGATTTGGAAGTGTTGCAAGTGTCGTTTTCAGTCAAAGAAAAGAATCCTACTGTTCTTGATATTTGATTGTACTGTTACTTTTGTATTTGATCTGAATTAGTAGTATTTCAAGTGTCGAAAGCAATTTTCAATTCAAAATCGTAAAGTGTCATCTTGTCTCCTTTTCGTTTTTTGAAAAGAAAATCGTTAATACTGTCTCTTTGAAAGAAGGAATAATTCAGATTTGTGCTTAGCATTCTTTTTGTCATTCACACATTAAGAAAGCGGAAAACAAATACATGCATGTGCATTTGCATTTAGACTGCTTGTTGATTTTGATTTAGGACAGTGCATCTAGTGTGTGCTCTCTGCTCTATGTTGAAAAAATCTCATTTCTCTTTCCTTAGTAGCTAGGATTTTCATTGCAAAAAGAAGATTAAACGACTGTTTATCATCTTAGATTGCATTTTAGGAATTGTATATCTACATCACACGGTGAACCTTAAAGGAAAAATTCTTAAAAAAGATCAACTATAAAAATAAATTCAATGAACATAAAAACGCTTTGGAACCTAATGCACAACATCTAGAAGTCTAGGCTAGAGACGTATTCGGTGTCGTAAAGCCTAGTAATTGTCACTTTCATCGTAGGTTGGGTGATTCCTCCTCTTTGAGACAACAAGTTCCAGTACAAACTTGTGCTCCCACATACCATCGAGTATATATTGGGAGACCGCAATAGGCTATATCATTTATCCTTAGGAAGTCGTGCTTGCCGCCCTATCGATCGCAATGCACTGAACACGGCATTTGGGAAGATTGATTGTCGTACCGTAAAAAGTATTCTGCAGTTTTGCGATTGGTTTGGTAATCCCTCTGTCTAGATTTCCAGAGTAGTCTCTTTCGTTCCTTTTCAGACTCCTTAAAGGAAAAGGTCCATATGAGCACTTGTCACTTCAGGCTCATTAAAAATCGAAGGCGACTAGAGTCATCTTTAGCTTTTTCTTGACTCTTAAAAATTGAAAAAGCAATTTGTGTCAAAGTGTCTAAAATTCATTTAATTTGGAATAACATTTTTCCCTCTTATCTTGAGTTGATCGAATAATCCGCAATTATGGAGGAAAGTTAATCAAAACCCTGTCATTCGTGGAGACTGATGAGTCAACTGTCTTTGACTCCGGAAACGAAACCATTCTAAGCCAAGTGAACTCATTTAACTGGGTCAAAGTCTCCTGGTTTGTTTGAAACTTGTGTTTCAACATCCTCTGAGACTCCAGATACTCCAACCATTTCTGGTATCCCTGCCTCTACAGAAGAAGTTCCGTAGTTACAAGAGGAAATTGGAACTGATCCTAGTGTAACAGTAAACACTTCGATTCCTGAACGAGCTCCATCTGGAATTGATTCGGAAGGTGTTACCCCTCCTGCATCTGTCGCTACAGAATCTATTCCTTCTTCAGCACCAGAAATATTTTACGAACCTGACAGTCTGCCTCTTCCACTTGAATTGATTGCTATAGAAGAAATTACGGAGGATCTCCCATCCAGTATTCCATCACATTTTGGGACTGGGATCCACCTATATCCTTCTACTTCAAAAGTTAATACTCCTTCATCGCAAGTTCCTGTAGAATCGCTGGGAAGTCTTTTGGATAGACTCGATATGTCTGGACAACCATCGACATCTAGGATTGTCTTGTCCAATGCAGCAGTAGCAAAACCTCCTGCCACCACTTCGATGATGTTCATTGGTATACCATCTGTCCCGACTCGCTCTCAACCACTAGAAGGGGTCCACCCATGGACTGTTTCGACAGCATGGTCTGTTCCCGTTTGTTCATCCAGAATAGTATCTGGAATCTCTTATGTTGAATCTCAACAAATTGATCCTTCACAACAATATCAATTTGGGCAGTCTGGTCTCCAAAGGCCAATCATTCCCTTGAGCACTGGATTGCCGCCATATGGAGGGCACTACACCCTTTCATTGTTCCCTTCAGGAGAACAACCATATGAGAGTTCACAACCGAATTCAGGTCAAATTGGAATCACATCCAGCGGTTGGGTGCCAATACTGCCTCAACAACCAAGAGTTGTATACTCAATGCAACCGAGTCTACCTATGTCAAATATCTGCACCACACCCGCTATTGTGACAGTGTCGCAAGTACAAGCATTGCCTGTTGTATGCCAACCACAAGTTTCTCAGGTCGTTGTACAACAGCCTCTTGTCTCCGCGACACAACCATAATCGCCAGTTAGTGGCTCCTTAACTGGAGCGACTCAGGCTCAAACGGGTACTATTACCCCTCATTTTGGTCAAATGTCCAGTATTGGCCAACAACAAATGGTTTCACAACCATGGCTGGTGCAACATCAACAACCACAACTCTGACAAGATTACCAAGTACCTGAGCAGAAAAACTTTGCAGGTAATGAGCAGCTGTATATTCAAAACGGTTATCACCAATCATCTCAAATTGGTTATGCCCAACCACCTTATCAAAGTTATCAGCATCAAATGCATTATGCTGGTATGCAAATACCCACTGCTCTGACAATCCCATCTTATCCTGGGTACGCTTCGCCAAACCTGAATCAACAGTTTCCTTTCGTGGCGACTCTAGAGTTACCAGATCTAAATCAGCTAACGAACAATCCAATCACTTATGCCCCTTGGTGGCCGGTGATTCCTCATAAACTTCCATCAGATATTCCTAAATTTAATAATCCGGGTGAAGACCCGTCGAATCATGTGATGACCTTTCATCTGTGGTGTTCGTCCAACACTCTCAATGATGATTTGATTCGGCTTCACCTTTTTCAGCGAATGTTAATTAGTCCGGCAGCAAAATGGTACATCAAATTGCCTAGAGATTCATTCGATAACTTCAGTGCCCTTTCCATAACCTTTTTAACCCATTTTCAATTACCAATAAGGTATGAAACAGGAATAGAGCTTCTTACCAATTTCAAGCAAACGACGGCCACTCACATAACCGATCATATTCATGAATGGCGACATCGTCATAGAATGGTGAAAACATATGTTCCTAATCAGCTGCTAGATGAATGGTTTATTAAGTCATTGTTACCTTCTATTACAGAAGATGTGGCAAAGGGAGGGGTCTTCATTGAAGAGCAAGTTATTACTCGAGTGCAATATCTAGACTTGATCTATACTCAGTCTGGAATGCTCTACTACAAAATCCCCGATTCTCCCAGACCAGAGTTTTCCGTTCCTCCTCCTCCTAAATCAAACAAATACTCTCACGCCGGCGACGGCATGATAGGTACGATGTGCACGAAATCGACAAAGGCTACATCTAAGAAAGTTCGTAAGATTTCTAATCAAAATGCAAATGAAGAAATTCTCGCCTCAGAGGTTAATGCCGTGTCAACTGACAAAGGCAAAGAACCGAAGCAACCAGGAGGCAAGAAGAAAGGGAAGAGAAAAAAGAAGAAACATGATGATATGTCTCCTGAAAAATCTTCTGCAAACCCTTCTGGGCAAAAGAAACCTACTCAACCATGCCTCATATGTGATGAGGATCATTGGATGAGAGATTGTCCATATAAAGCTGAAGTTAAGAAATTCTTTAAGAATTCAAAAACCTCAGCAGTATTGACTGATCCATTTCCAAACCCAGGAACCAATCTAGTTTCTAGTGACAATGCTTCCCCATCCCAAGTCCTTATATTGTCCATTTCGAAATAGCAAAATGATGCTTTGATATCGATAAGGAATAAAGATTACGAGAATCGACAACTATCGAATAATAAGGCTACTGATCAACCTAGTAGTTCGACAACAACTTTGACCGAAGTTGTGCCACCCATCATTCCTGAGATAACGATAAAGCCACCAAAGGGAGTTATACACAAATCAACATTTAATCCTCATGCCAGAGTGACACAGAATTATAATATAGTAGAGGACCTAGCCCAATCACCATCTGCTATGTCGACACTTGAGGTACTGCAAAATTGCCCCTCCCAAAAACAAGCTTTATTATCAACAATAGGTGGGATTGACCCAGCGGATTCCAATCTTGTGGCCTTTAATCATAAAGGATATCACCCATAGTTACCAGCTCAGCTTGCTTTCCTCATTCAAGTGAAAGCCCTCAACAAAACTGTTCATCGAACGATTATTGATGAGGGGGCATCTACATGCATTATGTCAATGAGCTACTAGAAAACTTTAGGCTCACCGCCCTTGTCGCCATCATCGACGACGTTAAAAGCATTTGATGGACGAAAATACACTCCATACGGGATTTTAAGTAACCTGCACGTCGAACTGGGGGGCAAAATAGTAGAAATTCATGTGGAAGTTATCGATGGAAACCTCGATTACAACATCCTACTAGGAAGGCCCTGGATTTATGCTATGGCTGTCGTTGTGTCGACATACTTCAGAAAGATTACATTTCCCTTCCAAGGGGGAATTACAATCGTCGACCAATAGACATTCCTCCCCAACAGTTCGAAAGTTATGGGAAGCATTCCGATGATCCACGGAAGCTCTCAGTCGCTTCAAAATATCGGAGTAGGCCTACTAAAAGACCCTACATTAATGGGTACTTTTGCCCTACAGCCTCCAAACAACTTGACATAAGTGGCAATGGTGGGAACCTGCAATATGGTATCTTCCATTCAGAAGATGTCCGAACACAATATTAGCATGGATCGTCACCAGGTGTTGCCTCCAAGCCCGACAGAAATATTGTAGCAATCAATGTTCTCAACATGGGAGGCAAACCCCAATGGACGCTCATCAAGCATTTGGGTAGATCGGTCTAAGGAGTATGGTACCTCTTCAGATCCTTGGTCGCATGTACATTCTACAGATGAAGGAATTGTTCAGTCAATGAACATACAGGGGGCACCATGGGAAGATTACCACCATCGTTCCCATCTTCTGGACTACAACGAAGATTACTCCAGCAACCTTAATCATCCATCAGTTTTTCATTTTCTATCAAATACTGTAAACCAGATGTTGTAGAAAATATCCATGTTGGAAAATCTTGTTCTTCTTCAGAACTTGAAATATATTATGCTCTCTTTCGCAAGTTCAGAGATGTCTTTGCATGGTCATATGAAGAAATGCCAGGCATCGACTCGAGCATAGTTGAACACAAAATTAAGATGTATCTAGATGTCAAACCAGTAAGACAACGGCTTCGGCAGGTGCACCCAAAGAAAGCCGCTGCCATCAAGGCAGAAGTTGAAAAACTTCTTCATGCTGGTTTCATTTACCCAGTTCCTCTAACCGATTGGGTATCAAACATTGTTCCTGTGATGAAAAAAAAAAAGGAACAATTAGTGTGTGCGTCGATTACAAGGATATAAACCAAGCTTGTCTAAAGGATAACTACCCTACACCCTTCATCGACCAGATAATTGATGAATTTGCCAGATGCGAAATATTTTCGTTTATGGATGGATTTTCCGGGTATAATCAAATAAATATCCACCCACAGGACCAGTCAAAGACTGCATTTATATGTCCGTGGGGAACTTTCACATACCGTAAGCTACCTTTTGTTTTAAAGAACGTGGGGGAAACTTTTCAGAGGGCAATGAACTATGCCTTCCATGACATCAAGAACATCGTTCAACCATACCTTAACGATCTCCCGGATCACTCGCGGAAGCAGACCAATCACCCGCAGCATTTGAGAGCAATATTTCTACGTTGCCGACACTACAAAATAAGACTCAATCCGCACAAGTGTGTGTTTTGCATCGGTTTTGGTTGTTTACTTTGCTTTTTATTTTCTAAGGACGGAATTCATCTTGACCCATGTAAGGTTCAGGAAATCATCGATTTGCCTCCACCTTCAAATTTGCTTCATATTCAGAAACTCCAAGGGAAAGAAAACTTTCTAAGGAGGTTCATTCCAAACTATGCTGAACTTGCTAAAGGTTATACACGTCTTTTGAAAAAATAAGTACCCTTCAACTGGGATCAGGTCGCGCAAGCTTCCTTTGATGCTCTAAAGGAATCCCTAATAAAAGCATCATTAATGTATGCTCCTGATTATCAAAAAGATGTTAACCTGTATCTGGCTGCAGCAGATACGACCATCGCAATGGTTTTAGTTCAAGAAGACAATGGAATCGAACATCCTGTTTATTATTTAAGTTGAAACTTAAATGATATAGAAAGAAAGTACTCAAATGTTGAAAAACTAGCTCTCGTTGTCGTTCAAGCAATACAGAGATTTCGACACTATGTTCTCTTTCGAAAAACTACCATTTTGTCAGAATGCAACTCCATGACTTATAACTTGTCGCGACAGTTGCTTGGGGGCAAATATTCAAAATGGATAGAAATTTTGCAAGAGTTTGATCTGGAATTTGTAAAATCCAATTCAAATAAATCTCTAGTTTTCACAGAGTTACTATGTGATTTCCCATTGTCGTCCAACGATTCAACATCCAAAACAACAATCGTGGATGAATCTTTGTTTCTGATATCTTCAAGCGATCCATGGTATGGAGATATAATCATTTATCTCCAAACCCAAACATACAAGTCTAATACCTCACACTCAAAACAGCGACGTACTCGATACCAAGCAAAAGACTACAGGATCGTCGGTGATACGCTTTACCGTCGTGGTGTCGATACTGTTCTGCAGAGGTGCCTCACCCATGAGGAGGCCGAAAAAGTCCTGAATGATTGTCATTCAGGCGCATGTGGGGGGCACCAATCTGGTTATGCTACGGCATAAAAGATTTTAAGAGCAAGATACTTCTAGCCAACAATTTTAAAAGATTGCATAACCGCAGTCAGAAGTTGCCATGCTTGTCAAATCTTTGACCGCAAAACCAGAATACCACCCATGCCTCTTAAGCCAGTAGTTACTGTTGGGCCATTTGCCAAATGGGGCATAGATTTCATGCAATGTAACCCCACCTTGGCTGGGGGGCATGGGTATATCATAGTCGCAATTGACTATTTTACGAAATGGGCTGAGGCACTGCCTACATTAAACAACAACGGCGAAACGGCCGCTCTTTTCTTTTTTAATCATGTAGCCGCCAAGTTTGGCGTTCCACAAGCTATAGTCACAGATCATGGATTGCATTTCCGCAATCACATGATGGTTGAATTGGCCGCCATATTATGACTGTCCCACGATAGCTCTACTCCGTATTATCCACAAGCGAACGGGCAAGTTGAAGCGATCAACAAAGTCCTGAAATGCATTCTGCAAAGGATGATTGGAGTCCATAAACGGAGTTGGCACCTAATCCTGTACTCAGCCTTGTGGGCATACCAGACATCAGTGAGAAATGCGACTGGGTTTACACCCTTTCAGCTGGTGTATGGCTTGGAAGCGATCTTACCAGCTCAGTGTGAGATTTTGTCTCTCAAGCTCGCAGTTGAACTCCTCCCCGGAACTTCAGAGGAAGAAGCTCGTTTCTTAGAATTAATCCAATTGGATGAAACTCGTCATGACGCCGCCTTGGCTAACGAAGCACATAAGAAACAAGTCAAAGCGCAATTTGACAAGAATGTCAAACCTCGCGTTTTCTCAGAAGGTGACCTGGTCTTGCTCTATGATCAGGAATCCGATAAATTGGGAGAAAGTAAGTTCCAGTATTTGTGGATGGGTCCCTATATTGTTAAGCATGTATTAGCAAAAGGAGCCTACGAGCTAGTAGATATGATGGAATTCCACTGTCACAACCCCAAAACGGGTTGTACCTTAAGCGTTACTATGCCTGACTCGGCATGGTAACCTCTTCATATGCTTTTGTTACTTCTTTTTTTCGTTAAGAGTGATCGTTTTGGTTAGGTAATCCACTTTTGCATTTTGTTTCAGATGTCGAACCCATTGGAATCATTTTTTGAATCTGCCGACGAGGCGAGTCATAGTACGCAGAACATATCTTCTGCAACTTGGGCCATCTTTGATCCAAGCGGTGAGTTAGTAAGTTTCAGAGGGGTGTGTATTCGTCAATCAATGAACAACATTGTTGAATATAGCACATTGATAGAACTCCTCTCTGATGCCATCGCGCATGGCATACGCTGACTTGTTGTCAAGCTAGACTCACAGCTCATCATTCTACAGCTTACTGGCATATATTCCATTCGGAATCCAGCTATCTATTGTATGTTCCTAAGGGTCAAGATTCTGGAAAGGCAGTTCGATTCTATTCAATATCAACATATTTCCAGTAACATAAACACATTAACCGATTCATTAGCAAATTATGTGTCAGATAGACATTTGCAACATTTGTAAAAGGAAAGCATTTTATCAATAAATTGCATCAGGATAATATAACTTAACCAAAATAAATCTCTGAAAATCAAAAATATATATATAACTATTTATAGTCTGTACATAGCGTTCTGTGTCCAGGACAAAATCGGTCATATGACCCAAATAGTGTGCCTTCAGTAGCTGTGTAGACCACCTATATACTTCAGCAGAGTTTTAGGTGAGTCTAATAAAATTCCTATAATCAAAGCTCTTTTCCTACATTCTTGAGTGTAGCTTTGTACACTTTACCCTTTCAATTGGCGAAGAGTTTGCCAGCTCATCATGGCTTCCTACATATAGGCTAGTGGATAGAATTTCTTTTTAATTGCATAAACAAAATCACTCCAGACAGAAAGAATTTTACCATGCTTCTTCATGTCAGCTTGTGTCCTGCCTTCCCACCATACCAATGCATTGCCTCCAAGGTGTAAGTTGGCTAGTTAAATCTTACTCTTGTCTGCATCGATGTTCTACACTCTGCAATAGACATTAATCTGTCTAATCCAATTATCCAGCTTTTCTGCATTCAACTCTCCATCATATATCGACAAATCAAATTTAACATCTAATTTAATCAAAGATGTTTTCTTTTTGCTTTCAAGGCTACTAGGAGGTGTGGGAAGTTTTTCTTCCTTCCCTTTGCCTTTAGAGTGGTCATGGAGGAGAGATTATTCTGCTCCTTTATCTTGTTTGGAGTTTGATGGATCTCCCTCTGTACCTTTCTTGAATTCTCTATACATTTCCTCTACCATGGCTTTCATGGTCATGAGACCATCCATGAACTGGGAGTCTGATTCCAAGGGACTTTCTTCTGACATTTTCCTCTTAGGATAGACTCTTCCAATTTCACGGTTAGCTTCAACCAATTCTTCTTCTCCTAATTTAAGCTTTGATCTAGTTAGCATTCAGCAACAAAATCCAGCACAAGCTTGTCTAACCTTAGTAACCTAGAGCTCTGATACCACTTGATCTAGAATTTATCCAAGACAAAGAATTAAAGGTATTACAGACTCATGTGCATGGATGTGCCTATGTTACTTTGTGTAATGGATCAATAAGATTATGAAATACATAGACACTGAGGAAGTTAGAGAAAACATAACAGGCAAAACATATAAACACAACAAGTTTAATAAGGAGATCACCCAATGCTACTGGGCTACATCTACTGGTCCAGCCTTCAGTGGTGGCCTCTCTATTATGTTTTCAAAGCAAATTTTTTACAACAGTGAGCTCAATTTGAGTCTCACTCAACAAATATGAATCAGTAGGACTGGAGTACACAGACTCTCCTTACTGAAACTTGACCTCTATTGGTCACAGTAGTACGAGCCCAATTTGAGACTCGTACATGACAGACCTATGTCGAGGAGTTCGCTTGAACCTCTCAAGCCTTCTCTGGAGTGCACAGACTCTTTGACTCTCTCTGGCTCTGTGATCTGAAAATGGAATGTACTTGTTTAAGGGTGCAAGGTATCCATTTCCAATAATTTCAACTGTGAGCTAGACACTCCAAATGACCTCTAAAAATGTATAAACTTCTTATTTCTTATACAGAGATAGACTGTAGGGGCATTCACCAGACATGTCACCTCTAAAAAGAGGATGAGTTCCAGGGGCTACCTGGCCCTCTACAGGCTCTGCCTAAAGAAATAAAAAAGTAAACACTTAGAAGTCTTTGACATACACATACTTGAAGTTTAAGGTCTTGCAGAATGAAACAAGTAACTTTCTGTAGCTGAACAGGTGATTATGTGTGTATGCAAGTTATATTTATTTGTTGTTTAATAATTTATATCAGTTTTGTTTAGCATATCATCTTCAGCAAATAAAGACATCAAAATGATAAAGCAGTTCACCCCCTCTTGGGCTACATCTGCTGGACCAAGCCTCTCCAACTAGGCTTGTCCTCTTGTATTAAAATTACTACAAAGGCTAATACAAGAATATGGGTGTCTCAAAGGACAGATCTGACTCTAAATACAAAATCAGAAGATAGGAATTAGCCAAACATGCTCTTTCCCAAACACTAAACAATGAATTTTGTACCTTATACAGTACTTTCCCCAATTGGCCCTAGTGGCCCTTTAAACTTGCATGGAGAATTTCGAGGTGAAGATGACCTCAATTTGTTCTGAAACCTATTCCATTAGACTCATAAGGTCGAAAATAGCAGACATAGGCTTTTGAATCACCAAAAACGGATGAACAGAGCCCCCAAACAGCTCAATCACTGAAATGGCCCTAGTGGCCCTGAAAGCTTCCCTGAAGCTAAACAGTGAGAAGAATGTCTCAGAAGGAAAAACGAGATGTAGAATTGGATTCATAATGCTGAAAACCTTCAGAAATGACCTTCGTTCCACATTCACTGGCTGCACAATTCCCAATGCAGCTCCCAAACTGATTTGGCCCTCGTGGCTCTTGGAACTTCCACGAAGCTAAAACACCTGCAAATGACCTCAGATGGCTGTGAAATCTATGCCAATGGCTTCATAAGGTCGAATAGACCCAAAATCAAAAAAAAATTCGTCCAAAACCGACTTTCCTAGCCAAAGTTATGGCCATTTAAAGTTTCTCCAGTTTGCCCCTAGAAAAACTCCAGCTAACTTTAGTTAACTCCAGTTAGCTCCGCCAATTATGGCGGGTCCGCCAAATTTGGCGCTCCTGCCAAAATTTCCGCCAAGACTGCAGTTACATTTAATGTTCATGTGACCGTTTCCTCGGATTGCGTGCCCGACGGTTAGTGCTGGCGGTTGGGTTAAGCCCACGGTTTTCGGCTCCAGGTCATATGGTATGGGAGGCTGGCGCTTAGGGGCTGGCCCCCCTTCATTTTCCCGCCAATGAAAATTTAAACGTTTAACTAAATTTTGGTCCACCGTTCATTCAAACGTCTGCCATTGTGGCCCAACGGTAAATCAGTCCGCTTGTAATATGGAGGTCGTGGGTTCGATCCTCCATCCGACCAAACTTTTAAACGCACCCAACAACCCTTGCTGACGTCATCATGGGCCACGTGGCGGCCTCCGGGCTTGCCACGTGGCAGCCTGTGATTGGTTGTTGAAAATGAATATTCCCTGGAATATTTATGGGAATATTCCCTTATTTATGGAATATTCCTGTATTTATTTTCCTTTTTTAAAAAAATTCTAATGTTATTAGGCAATTCTTATTTTTGGCATAACTTTCTCATACGGCGACCGTTTTTCGAACCGTTTGCGGCGCCGGAATCAGGAAGATGAGCTCTATCCAGTCATTCAGGTTCCAATCAGTTCTGAGCACTTTCATTTTTGACCATTTTACGACACTTGGTCCTGAGCTCCTGATCACTCTATCTGGCTCAATGCTACCTTCAAGTCATCTCAGCTTCTTCTCTTTGTTCTCTACTTTTAGCTTTTGTGTCTAACTAACTCTCCTCTGTGTGTTCTCTACTTTTTTCAATTCATGGCTTTAAAGCCAGTCTGCTTTCTGTCAGTTCATTTCCGCTTCCTGGTGTTCTGGTTCTCCTGCCGCTATCCGTTTGAATTCCCCTGTTCTGCATCATCATCACTGTGTAACGCTTCACAAGGAGGTGGCCACCTATTCTACAACGGGTGAGTGTGTCAAGTTCCTTGGACCCATTTGAACAGTCATTATTTCTATTTGCTCCAAGGTTGCCCGCAAAACACAAATATTTTGCCAACTCATCATCCACGTCAGACTTCAAATCCCCTGTAATCTTGCTTTATAAGCTTGTCAAATCTAGTCATTTATCGGGATGCACCTCTTCCATTGATCTGGGCCCCCAAAATCCTACGGTCGTTGATCATATTGGGCGGATAAGTAGCATGACGTTTACCCGTCCGATGTGAGCAGTTTTCTCTCTCTTCCGCCGGATGCATGTCACTCAATGTGTGGCATCGGGCGGGACTCGGTTGAAACTGCTTACCACCTTGAGGCCTTCCGATATCCTGCCGATTTAGGGGAATCCTGCTCTATGAAACATAATAAATTACTTTTCTGCATTTCATAGTCATTTCGAGTCCAGGCGATCGCGACTTTCCTTCACTGAGGGGGACGCCCTGCGATATGTGATTAGCGCTTTAGTGAGAATCGTGTATTAGAAACTACCCCCATTTCTTGAATTACACTCTGGTTTTTCCAATTTGCGCCAGCAAGCGTTACCATGGGCCAACGATCTACACACTCAACCGAGGTCCTTGTTGCTCCGCGCTGATCACAAATTGTAACTGACACAAGGATTCCTTCTGATAGCTTGATCTTTCTAAGACTTGAATCTTTTGGCATAACTTGAAAGAGTTTATGAAAACTTAGAGAGTGTTTAGGATCTAATTCAGATTAAAACCTTTTCTATTTTCGTGCTCAAGGAATCACAATCTTCTACCTCCAACTTGTATAGGTTCTTCACATGAATCCCTATCCTCTTTATGTGTCTCGTGTCCATGTGACAAAGGAACACCTCTCCCTTAATAAAGATCATGGCATAGCCTCTATCCTCTATCATGGCAATGAATACCAAGTTCTTCTTCAACCCGAGAACATACATAACATCTCTCAAGGTTAGAGGAGCACCAGACTCCCTTTGAAAGGTAACCGTACCCAATAGAATTTCACTATACCTCACATCGTCACCCATCTTGATATGCATATGGAGATCCTTCTTCTCCAGGTCACTTAAGAGATCCTTATTTCCAATCATGTGGAATGAATCTCTACTGTCTAGGTACCATACACTACCCATCATTTATGACACCATGCATGCAATGAGGGTAAAGTCCAATTCGAATTGAGAGGCAAGAGCCTCACCCGCCACTCCTCCAGAGGACTTCTTCTTGGACTTCTTGAGCAGACAATTTGTAGCAAAATGTCCCCGCTGATGATAATAAAATCACTTGACTTTCAAAATGTCTTTCTTCTTGCCTCCATGACAAGATATTTCTTTGGGATGGAATGCCTTCCCTTTCCCTTTCTTTTCCTTACACGCTAAGGAAAATTTTTCCTCATCATCTGTATTTTATGGGGATCCGTCCCTGGTGCTCCTCCGAATCTATTCTTGTACCAAATATGACCAGAGTCATTCCCAATCTGGTAGCATCTCCCTCCCATTGACAGAGTCCTGATAACTATGCCAAACCTTATGGATTCCTAGAATAGATAGGCTCACCATATCATCCTTAGAAATAATAATCCCAATGCTTCCAAGCTCATCTCAACAATGAGTGAACTTGGTGAGTTATTTCGGAATTGAGTCACACTTTTCCATCTTGACCTTTCTAGGTTTGTCCTTCAGTTGCAACTTCCTATGGTCATTGCTATTTTAAAACAAGTCCATCAATGCCTTCCACATGACATACTGAGTTTCCTTGCCATGGAGACTCGAGACAATGTGGTCTCAAACTCACTCAAGAATAATCCACCTCACCTTTTCCACACACTTCTTCCATTCATCCATATCATTAGCATCTGATGTTGGTGGCTTAGGAATGTCTTGATCAATGAATTCCTTGAGGCCGTTGTCCTCTAGCACTGCTTCCATCCTATCCTTCCAGGATATCTAATTTGAGATGCCTTCCAAGGCATACTCGAGTCTCAAATCGTAGAAAGCCATTTTCTGATCCTTAGGTATGAATTGCAAATTCGAATTTCACTTGTAACCCCAAACTCGAAATCTCCTTTAGTATACTGTCTTTAGCTATAATACTTTGTAGATTTTTATGTAGATTCAACAACTCATGTAATTTTCTAAAACCCAAGACAAGAATCTACTCTACCATCAACAGCGGTGACCAATAATGATCGATGAAAACAATAATCAGCAAGAGGAAGAATATCAATCGCACATAACACAATATTTCTCTAGGAAAAGCAACTACTCAAAACCCCAACTATCTATATTGCATTAATCATAAATCCAAGCATAAAATACAATGCTTGTTCTCACTAGAAAAATCCTTGCATAAGTATAATCAACTTTCTACCTTACATACTCGCTCTAGCCAAAACTTAGCCAATTCTACTACTTGCCAAGTCCCTATTTCCTTGTGAAATTCCTAAGAGGATCAACGCATATTTAATTAGGAAATCCTTCTTCCAAAACTACGCAATCCAAACTTAGGTCCACAACTTATTGCATGCATGATCTGTACAACTCGGAAAATCATGCAATTGATAGTACATTGTCCCTACACTCTAGACTCAACTAGATCTTTCTCTGAATTGACATGCATGATTTTCTCTTGCGTGAATCTCCAGTTAGTTGGAGTAGCACAAAGGAAGCACTAGCACAACAACTCACTACTATACCTCTACTAGTTCCTCCAACAATTAGAACTAGTTTAACTGACCATAACTCAATCAAACCGAGTTATCTAATTACAACTCAAATAAACTCATCCTGGACCCCTAAAATTTAGGGATCACACATACATGACTACAAAAATACTTCCAACTCGGAATTCCTAAGTTAATTAAGTCAATTAAACTTAATTAACTATTTACAAGTTGCTATGAGAATAGAATTTGATTTTAATTCTCAATTTAATTCAAGGAAAAATTAAACTAGGATTTCTTGTTTCCATTTCTCAACACTCCCTCTCAACAATAGAGGGATTATCAGCTACCCCAATCCTGTCTCTATGAAACTCAAATTTACATCTTGAAATTACCTTTGTCAAAATGCAAGCATCCTGCTCGTCTGTGGGAATGTATTCCAACAACATAATCCACCTCTATACATAATCTCGATGATGATGATACCGAATATCAATATGCTTGGACCGATCATGAAAAACTGGATTTTTAAAGAGTTTGATACAACTCTGATTATGACAGTAAATAATAGTTGGATGCATCTGCTGACCAAACATTCCAACCAGAATCTTCCTCATCTAGATGGTCTCACATGTTGCTTGACTTGCAGCCATGTACTATGCCTTTGCCGAACTAAGTGCAACCAATCTTTGTTTCCTGCTATACAAGGAAACAACTGTTGTCTTATAGACATATTTGGGCACTGCAACCCTAATCACATATGTCCATAAACCAAGGGCTTCTAAGTCCCTAAAAGTTTTGTTTCATACCCTAAAGGAGTAAGGTTAGCGGATTACATCATCTCCCAGAAGTTTTCCATGAAAAACCACTCAGAATTGGTCAAAGCAGGACCATACAGACTGCCCAGTGCAAAGGGTGCGATGCATCTCACCTACCATATGCAAAAAGTTTGATGCATACTGGAAAGCCCTTCTGTAGGGTGCGATGAGCGAGAGCAGACAAATGGCACAAGTAGTTTGCTAAGTGGAGAACCTGAGAATCTTCTAGAAGCTGCTCATTTGACACTTGCCTCCCTGAGTTCGCCCAAGGATGAGTAAGAGATCATGAAATCTCCAAGTGGAACCAAGAACTATCAGAGAGACGACACTATTCAAAATCCGAAAAGCTAACTCACCCCCCTACAAATATCTATAAATGGATCCCTCATCCCAGAGATCCAGAGGTTGGAATTTGGTAATTTGCAAAGAGGTGTTGTTGGTTTCTCTTTGAAGACATTGTTGGGTGATCTTGCTTTGTGTGAGGTCAAGAGGGCTTTCAAGCTGGGAGGTTGGCGCTGGGTTAGACCAAGTGGTTGTAATCCTCTCTTCTACTACTTTTACTAATAAAGCTATTTGATTTTTCCTCCATATTCTTGTGTATCTCTGAATATTGTGTTGATATATGCATTTGTATGGTCAATATATATCTGATCCTATACTGTTTAAAGTGAAAGATCTCTATGCTTTGATGGTATTATGCTGTTGTGAATCTACAGGTGCTCTTTGAAGCGGGACAAGTAAGGAAGCAGTGGCGAGATTCTGTCAAAGGGGAAAGGAAACAAGCAAGGAGCCAAGCGAAAGACTGAGGTTGGTACTCTCTACTTCTTTCTCATCTCTCTCTCGTAAAGGAAAAACAAGTGACTTTAATCTGTTTGTTTCTAAGATAACTACCCGTCTTAGTGGGACTAGCAGCTCTTAATAGACACTAGATTTCCCAATAACAAAATGGCGACTCCACTGGGGAATGATTAGTTTGATTGCTTGTCTCTATTTGTTTGATTCATAAACCACATACGGAGCCTGAAGTTAAGCCAGCTAGCCTTTGAACTGCATTTGCTATGCAAGTGCAAAGTATATCAATGTTGCTTCAGTCAATCTCCGGGTTTATTTATGAACTGAACAATTGACTTGCAAACATCCTAAGTGCCCTAGAGGTAACTTGAGTAACCTCATTAGTTCAACCCCTGAACTTTGTAGTTACTGACTATCATTTGCTTGGCCTAAATCCCTCAACTAAACTGCAAATTGTGACCAAAAACCAAGTTAAAGTCTTGTCCCTGGACCATCGCACCTTGTCTTCTTGGCAATCTGGATGCATCGCACCTCCCGTGTGCAGTAGGTGGGATGCATCCCTATTTCCCTGTGTTACAGGTGCAATGATCAGACAAGACTAAATCTGCCTCCAGATTTTGGTTTTTTCTTCACTCTCTTCAGTTTTATTCATGATTTTTGTTGTCTGTGATCAGTAGACCACTATTGAAACCCCCTTTCTTTGCATCATCCAACCTCCATTGTACAAAGAATTGTGAATGTTTTTATGTATTGTGTGCCATTTACAGTTCTCTTTTACAGAGAAGTAGCTTAATCGAACTATCGTCTTTTGATTTGGAAGTGTCGCAAGTGTCGTTTTCAGTCAAAAAAAAGAATCCTATTGTTCTTGATATTCGATTGTACTGTTACTTTTGTATTTGATCTGAATTAGTAGTATTTCAAGTTTCGAAAGAAATTTTCAATTCAAAATCGTAAAGTGTCATCTTGTCTCCTTTTCGTTTTTTGAAAAGAAAATCGTTAGTACTGTCTCTTTGAAAGAAGGAATATTTTAGATTTGTGCTTAGCATTCTTTTTGTCATTCACACATTAAGAAAGTGGAAAACAAATACATGTATGTGCATTTGCATTTAGACTACTTGTTGATTTTGATTTAGGACAGTGCTTCTAGTGTGTGCTCTCTGCTCTATGTTGAAAGAATCTCATTTCTCTTTCCTTAGTAGCTAGGATTTTCATTGCAAAAAGAAGATTAAACGATTGTTTATCATCTTAGATTGCATTTTAGGAATTGTATATCTACATCACACGGTGAACCTTAAAGGCAAAATTCTTGAAAAAGATCTACTACAAAAATAAATTCAATAAACATAAAAACGCTTTGGAACCTAACACACAACATCTAGAAGTCTAGGCTAGAGACGTATTTTGGTGACGTAAAGCCTAGTAACTGTCACTTTCATCGTAGGTTGGGTGATTCCTCCTCTTTGAGACGACAAGTGCCAGTACGGACTTGTGCTCCCACGTACCGTCGAGTATATATTGGGAGACCGCAATAGGCTATATCCTTTATCCTTAGGAAGTCGTGTTTGCCGCCCTATCGATCGTAATGCACTGAACACAACATTTGGGAAGATTGACTGTCATACCGTAAAAAGTATTCTGCAGTTTTGCGATTGGTTTGGTAATCCCTCTGTCTAGATTTCCAGAGTAGTCTCTTTCGTTCCTTTTCAGACTCCTTAAAGGAAAAGGTCCATCTGAGCACTTTTCACTTCAGGCTCATTAAAAATTGAAGGCGACTAGAGTCATCTTTAGCTTTTTATTGACTCTTAAAAATTGCAAAAGCAAGTTGTGTCAAAGCGTCTAAAATTCATTTAATTTGGAATAACATTTTTCCCTCTTATTTTGAGTTGATCAAATAATCCGCAATTGTGGAAGAAAGTCAATCAAAACCCTGTCATTCGTGGAGACTGATGAGTCAACTGTCTTTGAATCCGGAAACGAAACCATTCTAAGCCAAGCGAACTCATTTAACTGGGTCAAAGTCTCCTGGTTTGTTTGAAACTTTTGTTTCAACATCCTCTGAGACTCCAGTTACTCCAACCATTTCTGGTATCCCTGCCTCTACAGAAGAAGTTTCGTAGTTACAAGAGGACATTGGAACTGATCCTAGTGTAACAGTAAACACTTCGATTCCTGAACGAGCTCCATCTGGAATTGATTCGGAAGGTGTTACCCCTCCTGCATCTGTCACTGCAGAATATATACCTTCTTCAGCACCAGAAATATTTTACAGACCTAACAACCTGCCTCTTCCACCCGCATTGATTGCTATAGAAGAAATTACGGAGGATCTCCCATATAGTATTCCATCACATTTTGGGACTGGGATCCACCTATATCCTTCTACTTCAGAAGTTAATACTCCTTCATCGCAAGTTCCTGTAGAATCGTTGGGAAGTCTTTTGGATAGACTCGATATGACTGGACAACCATCGACATCTAGGATTGTCTCGTCCGATGCAGCGGTAGTAGAACCTCCTGCCACCACTCCGACGATGTTCACTAGTATACCATCTATCCCGACTAGCTCTCAACCACTAGAAGGGGTCCACCCATGGACTGTTTTGACAGTATGGTCTGTTCCCATTTGTTCATCCAGAATAGTATCTGGAATCTCTTATGTTGAATCTCAACAAATTGATCCTTCACAACAATATCAATTTGGGCGGTCTAGTCTCCAAAGGCCAGTCATTCCCTTGAGCACTGGATTTCCGCTATATGGAGGGCACTACACCCTTTCATTGTTCCCTCCGGGAGGACAACCATATGAGAGTTCACAACAGAATTCAGGTCAAATTGGAATCACATCCAGTGGTTGGGTGCCAATACTGCCTCAACAACCAAGAGTTGTATACTCAATGCAACTGAGTCTACCTATGTCAAATATCCCCACTACACCCGCTATTGTGACAGTGTCGCAAGTACAAGCATTTCCTGTTGTATGCAACCCACAAGTTTCTCAGGTCGTTGTATAACAACCTCTTGTCTCCGCAACACAACCACAATCGCCAGTTAGTGGCTCCTTAACTGGAGCGACTTGGGCTCAAACGGGTACTATTACCCCACATTTTGGTCAAATGTCCAGTATTGGCCAACAGAAAATGGTTTCACAACCATGGCTGGTGCAACATCAACAACCGCAACTCCGACAAGCTTACCAAGGACCTGAGCAGCAAAACTTTGCAGGTAATGGGCAACCGTATATTCAAAACAGTTATCACCAATCATCTCAAATTGGTTAAGCCCAACCACCTTATCAAAGTTATCAGCATCAAATGCATTATGCTGGTATGTAAAGACACACTGCTCTAACAATCCCATCTTATCCTCGGTACGCTTCGCCGAACCTGAATCAACAGTTGCCCTTCTTTGCGACTCTAGAGTTACCATATCTAAATCGGTTAACGAACAATCCAATCGCTTATGCCCCTTGGTGGCTGGCGATTCCTCATAAACTTCCGTTAGATATTCCTAAATTTAATAATCTGGGTGAAGACCCGTCGAATCATGTGATGACCTTTCATCTGTGGTGTTCGTCCAACACTCTCAATGATGATTCAATTCGGCTTCACCTTTTTCAGCGAATGTTAACTGGTCTGGCAGCAAAATGGTACATCAAATTTCCTAGAGCTTCATTCGATAACTTTAACGCCCTTTCCACAACCCTTTTAACCCATTTTCAGTTACCAATAAGGTAAGAAATAGGAATAGGGCTTCTTACCAATTTCAAGCAAACGACGGCCACTCACATAACCGATCATATTCATGAATGGCGACATCATCATAGAATGGTGAAAACATATGTTCCTGATCAGCTGCTAGTTGAATGGTTTATTAAGTCATTGTTACCTTCTATTACAGAAGATGTGGCAAAGGGAGGGGTCGTCACTGAAGAGCAAGTTATTGCTCGTGGGAAATATCTAGACTTGATCTATACTTAGTCTGGAATGCTCTACGACAAAATCCCCGATGCTCCCAGACCAGAGTTTTCCGTTCCTCCTCCTCCTAAATCAAAAAAACACTCTCACGCCGACGACGGCGTGATAGGTACGATGAGCACGAAATCGACAAAGGCTACATCTAAGAAAGTCCGTAAGATTTCTGATCAAAATGCAAATGAAGAAATTCTCGCCTCGGAGGTTAATGCCATGTCAACTGACAAAGCCAAAGAACCGAAGCAACCAGGAGGCAAGAAGAAAGGGAAGAGAAAAAAAAAAGAAACAGGATGATATGCCTCATATGTGATGAGGATCATTGGACGAGAGATTGTCCATATAAAGCTGAAGTTAAGAAATTCTTTAAGAATTCAAAAACCTCAGCAGTATTGACTGATCCATTTCCAAACCCAGGAACCAATCTAGTTTCTAGTGACAATGCTTCCCCATCCCAAGTCCTTATGTTGTCCATTTCGAAACAGCAAAATGATGCTTTGATATCGACAAGGAATAAAGATTACGGGAATCGACAACTATCGAACAATAAGGCTACTGATCAACCTAGTAGTTCGACAACAACTTCGACCGAAGTTGTGCCACCCATCATTCCTGAGCTAACGATAAAGCCACCAAAGGGAGTTGTACACAAATCGACATTTAATCCTTGTGCCAGAGTGACACAGAATTATAATATAGTAGAGGACCTGGCCCGCCATCCGCTATGTCGACACTTGAGGTACTGCAAAATTGCCCCTCCCAAAAACAAGCTTTATTATCAACAATAGGTGGGATTGACCTAGCGGATTCCAATCTTGTGGCCTTTAATCATAAAGGATATGACCCGCAGTTACCAACTCAGCTTTCTTTCCTCATTCAAGTGAAAGCCCTCAACAAAACTGTTCATCGAACAATTATTGATGAGGGGGCATCTACATGCATTATGTCAATGAGCTACTGGAAAACTTTAGGCTCACCACCCTTGTCGCGATCATCGACAACGTCAAAAGCATTTGATGGACGAACATACACTCCATACGGGATTTTAAGTAACCTGCAAGTCGAACTGGGGGGAAAAACAGTAGAAATTGATGTGGAAGTTATCGATGGAAACCTCGATTACAACATCCTACTAGGAAGGCCCTAGATTTATGCTATGGCTATCGTTGTGTCGACATACTTCAGAAATATTACATTTCCCTTCCAAGGGGGAATTACAATCGTCGACCAACAGGCATTCCTCCCCAATAGTTTTCAAGTTATGGGAAGCATTCTGATGATCCACGGAAGCTCTCAGTTGCTTCAAAATATCGGAGTAGGCCTACTAAAAGACCCTACATTAATGGGTACTTTTTCCCTACAGCCTCCAAACAACTTGACACAAGTGGCAATGGTGGGAACCTGCAATATGGTATCTTCCATTCAGAAGATGTCCGAACACAATATTAGCATGGATCGTCACCAAGTGTTGCCTCCAAGCCCAATAGAAATATTTTAGCAATCAATGTTCTCGGCATGGGAGGCAAACCCCAATGAACGCTCATCAAGCGTTTGGGTAGATCGGTTTAAGGAGTATGGTACCTCTTTAGATCCTTGGGCACATGTACATTCTACAGATGAAGGAAATGTTCAGTCAATGAACATACAAGGGGCACCATGGGAAGATTACCACCATCGTTCCCATCTTCGGATTACAACGAAGATTACTCCAACAACATTAATCATCCATCAGTTTTTCATTTTCTATCAAATACTGTAAACACGGTGGATTCCGAGCGAAATCTGTCCAATATTGAAGAAACTATCGCCATAAATATCCCAACTAGACCAGATGTTGTAGAAAATATTAATGTGGCAAATCTTGTTCTTCTTCAGAACTTGAGATATATTATGCTCTCTTTTGCAAGTTCAGAGATGTCTTTGCATGGTCATATGAAGAAATTTTAGGCATCGACTCGAGCATAGTTGAACACAAAATTAAGATGTATCCAGATGTCAAACCAGTAAGACAATAGCTTCGGTAGGTGCACCCAAAGAAAGTCGTTGCCATCAAGGCAGAGGTCGAAAAACTTCTTCATGCTGGTTTCATTTACCCAGTTCCTCTAACCGATTGGGTATCGAACATTGTTCCTGTGATGAAAAAACAAGGAACAATTAGAGTGTGCATCGATTACAAGGATATAAACCAGGCTTGTCTAAAGGACAACTACCCTACACCCTTCATCGACCAGATAATTGATGAATGTGCTAGATGCGAAATCTTTTTGTTTATGGATGGATTTTCCGGGTATAATCAAATAAATATCCACCCACAGGACTAGTCAAAGACTGCATTTATATGTCCGTGGGGCACTTTCGCATACCGTAAGCTACCTTTTTGTTTAAAGAATGGGGGGGGAACTTTTCAGAGGGCAATGAATTACTCCTTCCATGACATCAAGAACATCGTTCAACCATACGTTGACGATCTTCCGGCTCACTTGCAAAAGCGGACCGATCACCTGCAGCATTTGAGAGAAACATTTCTACGTTGCCGACACTACAAAATAAGACTCAATCCGCACAAGTGTGTGTTTTGCGTTGGTTCTGGTTGTTTACTTGGCTTTGTATTTTCTAAGGATGGAATTCATCTTGACCCATGTAAGGTTTAGGCAATCATCGATTTGCCTCCACCTTCAAATTTGCTTCAGATTCAGAAACTCCAAGGGAAAGAAAACTTTCTGAGGAGGTTCATTCCAAACTATGCTGAACTTGCTAAAGGTTATACGCGTCTTTTGAAAAAAGAAGTACCCTTCAACTGGGATCAGGTCGCACAAGCTTCCTTTGATGCTCTAAAGGAATCCCTAATCAAAGCATCATTAATGTATGCTCCTGATTATCAAAGAGACGTTAACCTGTATCTGGCTGCAGCAGATACGACCATCGCAATGGTTTTAGTTCAAGAAGACAATGGAATCAAACATCATGTTTATTATTTAAGTTGAAACTTAAATGATACAGAAAGAAAGTACTCATATGTTGAAAAACTAGCTCTCGTTGTTGTTCAAGCAATACAAAGATTTCGACACTATGTTCTCTTTCGAAAAACTACCATTTTGTCAGATTGCAACCCCATGACTTATATCTTGTCGTGAAAGTTGCTTGGGGGAAAATATTCAAAATGGATAGAAATTTTGCAAGAGTTTGATCTGGAATTTGTAAAATCCAAATCAAATAAAGCTCTAGTTTTCACAGAGTTACTATGTGATTTCCCATCGTCGTCCAATGATTCAACATCCAAAACAACAATCGTGGATGAATCTTTGTTTCTGATATCTTCAAGCGATCCGTGGTATGGAGATATAATCATTTATCTCCAAACCCAAACATACAAGTCTAATACCTCACACTCAAAACAACGATGTACTCGATACTAAGCAAAAGACTACATGATTGTCGGTGATACGCTTTAGTGTCGATATTGTTCTGCGGAGTTGCCTCACCCATGAGGAGGCCGAAAAATTCCTGAATGATTGTCATTCAGGCGCATGTGGGGGGCACCAATCTGGTTATGCTACGGCACAAAATATTTTAAGAGCATGATACTTCTGGCCAACAATGTTCAAAGATTGCATAACCGCAGTCAGAAGTTGCCATGCTTGTCAAATCTTCGACTGCAAAACCAGAATACCACCCACGCCTCTGAAGCCAGTAGTTACTATTGGGCCATTTGCCAAATGGGGCACAGATTTCATGCAATGTAACCCCACCTCGGCTGGGGGGCATGGGTATATCATAGTCGCAGTTGACTATTTTACGAAATGGGCCGAGGCGCTGCCTACATTAAACAACAACGGCGAAACGGTCGCTCTTTTCTTTTTCAATCATGTAGTTGCCAATTTCGGCGTTCCACAAGCTATAGTCACAGATCATGGATCGCATTTCCGCAATCACATGATGGTTGAATTGGCCGCCATATTATGACTGTCCCACAACAGCTCTACTTCATATTATCTGCAAGCGAATGGGCAAGTTGAAGCGATCAACAAAGTCCTGAAACGCATGCTGCAAAGGATGATTGGAGTCCATAAATGGAGTTGGAACCTAATCCTGTACTCAGCCTTGTGGGCATACCAGACATCGGTGAGAAATGCGACCGGGTTTACACCCTTTCAGCTGGTGTATGGCTTGGAAGCGATCTTACCAGTTCAGTGTGAGATTTTGTCTCTCAAGCTCGCAGTTGACCTCCTCCCCGGAACTTCAGAGGAAGAAGCTCGTTTCTTAGAATTAATCCAATTGGATGAAACTTGTCGTGACGCCGCCTTAGCTAACAAAGCGCATAAGAAATGAGTCAAAGCGCAATTTGACAAGAATGTCAAACCTCGCGTTTTCTCAGAAGGTGACCTGGTCTTGCTCTATGATCAAGAATCCGATAAATTGGGAGCAAGTAAGTTCCAGTATTTGTGGATGGGTCCCTATATTGTTAAGCATGTATTAGCAAAAGGAGCCTACGAGCTAGTAGATTATGACGGAATTCCACTGTCGCAACCCCGAAACGGGTTGTACCTTAAGAGTTACTATGCTTGACTCGGCATGGTAACCTCTTCATATGCTTTTGTTACATTTTTGTTTTTGTTAAGAGTGATCATTTTGGTTAGGTAATCCACTTTTGCATTTTGTTTCAGATGTCGAACCCATTGGAATCATTTGTTGGATATGCCAACGGGGCGAGTCATAGTACACGGAACCTATCTTCTACAACTTGGGCCATCTTTGATCCAAGAGGTGAGTTAGTAAGTTTTAAAGGGGTGTGTATTGGCCAATCAACAAACAACGTCGTTGAATATAGAACATTGATAGAACTCCTCTCTGATGCCATCGCGCATGGCATACGCCGACTTGTCGTCAGGCTAGACTCACAGCTCATCATTCTACAGCTTACTGGCATATATTCCGTTCGGAATCCAGCTATCTATCGTATGTTCCTAAGGGTCAAGATTCTGGAAAGGAAGTTTGATTCTATTCAATATCAACATATTTCCAGTAACTTAAACACATTAACCGATTCATTAGCAAATTATGTGTTAGATAGACATTTGCAACATTTGTAAAAGGAAAGCATTTTATCAATAAACTGCATCAGGATAATATAACTTAACCAAAATAAATCTCCGAAAATCAAAAATATATGTATAACTATTTATAGTTTGTACATAGTGTTCTGTGTCCAAGACAAAATCGGTCATATGACCCAAAAACTCAAAATGCAAGGGGGCACCCTAATCTAATGGTGCTCGTGATAACTAGTCACCGCCTGTGCAGTCATGCATAAGAGCCTGGTCCATTGGCTCGGCACGTAAGTGGTATGGCGTTGTAATCTCAGAGGCAACTCATCGGTCCTCACATCCGGAATACCAAGGGTGAGACCCTCGATCTGATCCTGCAACACTGCAAGGATCTTGGATACATCCAGGCCGCGAAGAATGTCCCTCCCTACAACCTCTCCTGCTGGAACGGTAGCTGCTCCTCTTAGACGCGTTGTTGGTCGCACTGGCCCATTATATACATGATCACATGGGTTTTGATTAGTCTTGATAAACATTTAAAAAGCACGAGAACATTATGAAAACAATAAACAAAGATATGGTCAGAGATTTTTACCTATGACACCCCACTGCTCGCCAGCCGGCAGCACCAAATCCGGGTCACCCCAGAAATCCATCCCATCATATGGATACTCAGCATAAACCATATACTGATGGTTGAACCACTCAAAGAAGGCATCAGAGAATGAAACCTGCGGTTGACCAGCATGTCTAGCCATCAAGTCAACCCATCTCTGCATCCGCGGCTTAGTCGGTGGTGGTAGGCCAAGTGAAATGTATTGTGGCTGCATCAGTGGGATCTTCTCCAAGGCGAAAGCAGTTAGAATAGAACCACAGCCAAAGTTCTTGGATATTCCATTTTTCACCTTGGTAAGTTGTTCTTTGATAACTGGAAGTACTGCATCACACCAGTTGAATACCTTGGGTTCGAGACATTCCAAGGAATACTGCATATAGGACCTGTTGGCCAAGTGAAGGGCCACGCTGCCAACCAATATAGAAAAGGTGAATAAAATAGTCCTCAAAGGCCAGTCAGTGACATCTCGGATACTGATCTTTCTGTCCCTGCTCGGCTGAGATCCTTCCCTACAGTATCGGCGAATATAATCCCTCACGAATTCACCCCCACAGGCAGAACCTGATAGTGAGAGAGGGGCACCACGCCTCGATAAACCGGTCAAAAAGTAGATGTCCTCAATAGTCATGGGGATGGATTTGCCTCTTATCTAGAACACTTGGTTGGTAGGATCCCATGCATCGAGGAAATATTACAACAAGTTGATTTGTTGCCTCATGCTAGAAATGCGGAAGAACTTGAGCAAGCCACAGTTCCGCAATGCAGTTACCGTACCTGGATCATGTAAGGCAACCATGTCCTCTTCTTCATGCTTGCGTTCACGTCATGTAATGACCATTTTGCTCCGATAAATCTCTGAAAAACAAACAAGAGAAGAATCAGGTCTTGATTTGGCAAAAAACTGGAAAAATCTCCATGAAAAATCAGTGCAAAAGTTATCCTCCTTGCGCCCATTTCACCTTAGATGTGTACTGAGTGCGATGCATACATCCTGGCCAGTGGCTAGCTTAAGATGCATCACACCTTTCGATATACACTAAGTGCGATGGGGGTAGAATGAAATGTTCAAATCTCAGGGGCCCAGAAAAGCAGGAAAACATGCTCAGAATTCAAAAAGGAAAGAATGCAATTGAAGAGCTTAGGTTTAGCTCCTACCTGGTCCAGACAACGCTGAAAATTGTCCACAGAATCTACCAGAATCAGCTGGTGAAAATCAAAGGGGGAAACACAACTTCAAATGAAATGGTAAAATGAGGGGTAAAAAAACTATTTTTAAGTTACCTTTCACGTAATTTAAGTAGGGAATTGGTTTTTTCACTCATTTTTCAAGCATATGTCCTCATTTCTAATAGTTTGATGGAGCAATTGAATAGGTAGTACGACCATCAAAAGAACCTAATTTCAACAGTGAATCAAATATCAATGACCATTATCACGAGCAGTTTTACGCGAAGTTCAAACTCATTAAAAATTAAACCTAGCAATGAGCATATGTTCCACCAGAGTTTAAGCTCATTAAAAATGAACCCACCTCTGGTAAATAACCATTGTGAATGATTATCATCAGCTTTTGAGCCTTGGTCATGTTCTTACCATCACCTCCACTCTGTTTTAGCCGATCATTCACCTCCATTTGATTGTTTACCCCTTTTGAGGAACAGTTGCGATGAGTGATCCTATTAGCCACCTTCTTTGCACTGTCATGATTGGAAAGTTCCAAACCTTACCTGGAATCAGCTGCTATCTGAAAACATCACCTGTTCCTCAAAAAACGAGTCTCCTTTAAGCTCTTTTCATCTAACTTGTAAAATATGAAAATATTGCCGAGAAATTGGCCTCTCCAACTCGTTAAAATGATTAGAAGTGCTATCCCTCCTCTAGATTTTAATCTTTTTGGACCTGAGGGATTATTACACAAAAAGATCGAGCATTTGTCTTGTTCGGCTCGTTAAAACTATTGAAAAGTCATCCCTTTCGCATTGTTTTATACTTTTTCGGACTTAAGGGATTATATTAAGAAAAAGGAATATTGGAGTTCTCTTTCCGTCTTTTTTCAGACTCTCTAAAATTGAAAAGGACCGAGTTATCCTTGTCGTTAAACTCGTTAAAACAATAGCGACAAACTTGTCCATTCAGAAAAGAGCGAGTTTCACTATTGCTAGGCTCGTTAAAACATATCAACGGGTTTGCCCGAAGGGCAAATTATAGAACAAGCATATGTTATCCTCCTCAAGCTTGACAAAAATAAAGAGGTACTGGTCAGAAATGACTAGGGAAAATTGGGAAGAAAACTTGAAGAAACTTTATTGGTAGCAGGTCACTCTTAAACATGGCACTTTCACTCCATCACCATGATTGAGTCGAGTTGGGTTATTCCGTTCACCGGTCATATGACCATCGGTCCACCGTACCATCCGCTTTTGGGGTTAACTCTACCAATCCATTTCAATGTCACTGATATGTTCAAGAGAAGTCGCTCAAAGAATTCACCTACCCAACTTGTGTCTCATCCGCTATAATACCTTCACGCTTCATTCTTTCATGACCGCCACCCTGAACCTTGTATCATCAGATCGTTTTCACCTCTACAAAATCATTTGCTCCGTTTTGTGTCGTAGATGTGGGATCCATTAATGCCATCCTACGATGGGTCACTTCTTGTCAACATCAGCTCATTATCCAAGAAGCCGACCTAGGGACAACCCTTCCAGTACTTTGAAGCTTACATGCCTCAATGGCAAGTTTCTCACTTCTGACAACAGGATTACACTAATGGCCTTCGACCGAAAGATTTTGCGTGGTGTTCGACATCAACTCATGCATTCACACCACGTGAATTGTACTGCAGTACCTTGAGGGTCATCATCATTATCAATGATTCCTCTTGCGTCTGTTAACAGCTTACATCATTGGCCGGTAATCAGATGATGTCCTTCCATGTTCGACATCAGAACATCTTTTCACATGGATCGAATTGTACTTTCCGGCGAAGATTGAACGAGTTTTGAAGACCCCAGATCTAGTTTCATCCGTCTGGGCTGTGATATATTCAGGAAAATAAAGACATCAAATGTACATCATTACTGCACAGATAATCATCCAAACTAAGGGATGATGGCTCTACTAGAATCATCAGTCTGCACACAGACAGTTTTCTGTCCAATGTACATGAAAATGAATTTATCAAAGTTGAGCATGGGAATGCCCGCCTCAGCTAGATCATGAAAATATTATGAAGATAATGTATTGTATTGTATCTTATTACAGGTCACCTTCCAGTGCGAAAAACCTCGGATCCTCATTATAAAGCATTTCACTCGACATCAAAAGATTTACGACCTCATGCTTTAGGGGGCAACTATTATAGACATATTTGGGCATTGCAACCCCAATCACATATGTCCATAAACCAAGGGTTTCTAAGTCCCTAAAAGTGTTGTTTCATACCCTAAAGGAGCAAGGTCCACTAATTATATCATCTCCCAGAAGTTTTCCATGAAAAACCACTTAGAACTGGTCAAAGCGGGACCATACAAACTGCCCAGTGCAAAGGGTGCGATGCATCTCACCTGCCACATGCAAAAAGCGCGATGCATACTGGAAAGCCCTTCTATAGGGTGCGATGAGCGAGAGAAGACAAATGGCACAAGCAATTTGCTAAGTGGAGAACCTAAGAATCTTCTAGAAGCTGCTCATTTGACACTTGCCTCCCTGAGTTCGCCCAAGGATGAGTAAGAGATCATGGAATCTCCAAGTGGAACCAAGAACTATCAGAGAGATGACACTAATCAAAATCCCAGAAGTTGACTCACCCCCTTGCAAATATCTATAAATGGATCCCTCATCCCAGAGATCCAGAGGTTGGAATTTGGTAATTTGACATGAAAAAGATCCAGCATTTACAAAAAAAATCATCAACAAATATAACATAATACTTGTGTTTGGCCATGGATGCTGTCGAGAATGGTACACACACATCTAAATGGAATCGCTCTAGAATTGCATGTGCTCAACTGTCTCTGTTGTGAAAGGAATCTTTGGTGAATTTTCCTAAAGTACACCCTTTGCATGTGTCAACTTGCTCTAGTGTACCTTTGGGAAGATCGGTAGAAATTTGTTGCATGATTTTCAAAGCGCCATGATGCAAGTGACCCAACCGCCTATGCCACAACTCACTGATGTCTCGGCTTTGCACATTTTTTGGTTTTGTGCTCAAGGCAACACAATATTCTACCTCCAACGTGTAGAGATTCTTCACCCAAATCCCTATCCTCTTTACTTGTCCTGTGGCTATGTGACGAAGGAACGCGTTTGCCTTACTAAAGATCACATCATAGGCTCTATCCTCTAGCATGGAAATGAATACCCAGTTCTTCTTCAACCTAGAATGTACATAACATCTCTCAAGGTGAGAGGAGCACCTGACTCCCTCTGAAAGGTAACCATACCCAATCCAGGTGTGCTATACCCCCCATCGTCACCCATCTCGATATGCATCTGGAGATCCTTCTCCTCCAGGTCACTGAAAAGCTCCTTGTTGTTAGTCATGTGGAATGAAGCTCCACTATCTAAGTACCATACGCTACTCATCATTGATGACACCATGCATGCAATGAGGGTAAATTCCAATTATAATTGAGTGGCAAGAATCTCACTTGCTGCTCCTCTTGAGGACTTCTTCTTGGACTTCTTGAGCAGACAGTTTGTAGCAAAATGTCCTAGCTCGTGACAATGAAAGCACTTGACTTTCAACTTGTCTTTTTTCTTGCCTCCATGACAATAATCTGATTTGGAATGGGACGCCTTCCCTTTCCCTTTCTTTGCCTTACCCACTAAGGAACAATTTTCCTCATCATTAGTATTTGATGAGGATCCGTCCCTAGTGCTCCTCCAAATCTCTTCCTATACCAAATCTGACCACAATCATTCCCAATCTGGCAGCTTCTCCCTGCCATTGATAGAGTCATGATAACTGTGCCAACTCTTGGGGAGTCCTAGAAGAGCTAGGCTCACCATATCATCATCAGAAACAATAATCCCAACACTTCCAAGCTCATCTCGACAATGTGTGAACTTGGTCAAGTATTTTGGAATTGAGTCGCCCTTTTCCATCTTGATCTTTCTGGGTTTTTCCTTCAGTGCCAACTTCCTATGGTCACTTCTATTCTGAAACAGGTTCGTCAATGCCTTCCACATAACATACAAAGTTTCCTTGCCATGGAGACTTGAGACAATGTGGTCTCGACCTCCCTCAAGAATAATTTTCCTCGCCTTTTCCACACACTTCTTCGATTCGGCCAGATCATTATCATCCTATGCTGGTGGTTTAGGAGTGCCTTGATGAATGAATTCCTTGAGGCCATTGTCCTCTAACACTGCTTCCATCCTATCCTTCTAGGCTATGTAATTCGAGTTGCCTTCCAAGGCATACTCGAGTCTCAAATCATAGAAATTCATTTGTTGATCCTGAAGTATGAATTGCAAATTCGAATTTCACCTGTAACCCAAAACTCGAAATCTCCTCTAGTATATTGTCTTCAGCTATGATACCTAGTAGATTTTTCTGTAGATTCAACAACTCATTTTTAAAATACAAGACAAGAATCTACTTTACTATCAACAACGGAAACCAATAATGATCGATAAAAACAATAATCAACACATAACACAATATTTCTCTGGGGAAAACAACTGCTTAAAACCCCAACTATATATATTGCATTAATCAGAAATCCAAGAAGAAAATATAATGCCTAGTCTCACTAGAACAATCCATGCATAAGTATAATCAACTCTCTACTTCACAAGCCCACTCTAGCTAACACTTAGCCAATTTTGCTGCTTGCCAAGCCCCTATTTCCTTGCGTAATTCCTAAGAGAATCAATCCATATTTAATTGGGAAATCCTTCTTGCAAAATTGTGCAATCTAAACTTAGGTCCATAAATGATTGCATGCATGATCTGTACAGCTTGGAAATTCATACAACTGACAGTACACTGTCCCTGCACTCTAGACTCAACTGAGTCTTTCTTTGAACGAACATGCATGAGTTTCTCTTGAGTGAATCACCAGTTAGTTGGCGTAGCACTGAGGATGCACCAGTGCACCAACTCACTAGTAGACCTCTACTAGTCCCTCCAATAGTTAGAACTAATTTAATTGACCATAACTCGGTCAAACTGAATTATCTAATTACAACTCAAATAAACTCATCCTTGACCCCTAAAATTTAAGGATCACACATACATGACTACATAAAGACTTCCAACTTGAAATTCCTAAGTTAATTAAACTTAATTAACTATTTACAAGTTGCTATGAGAATATAATTCAATTTTAATTCTCAATTTAATTCAAGGACAAATTAAACTGGAATTTCTTGTTCCCA
The DNA here is from genome assembly GCA_031772625.1 of Pinus tabuliformis. Classification (NCBI taxonomy): domain Eukaryota; kingdom Viridiplantae; phylum Streptophyta; class Pinopsida; order Pinales; family Pinaceae; genus Pinus; species Pinus tabuliformis. The sequence goes on along the minus strand of CM062805.1, from coordinate 93,820,815 downwards.
TTTCTCAACATACATATTATTTTGATGTATCTCTTTGATGTGATATAATACAAAATGCTAAACTTATAACAAATAATATTAATAGTAATATATTTTATAAATCAAATTGCGTTATGTGATATACCTAGAGATAAGCAATAGCTTAGAAACAATTTCTAGATATTCTTGCTATGTTACAGGTTATATAGTGTGAAGGATCTTTTATGATATACCCAAGAAACTAAAGTTATCTTATTGATTTGATTTCCCTAGTAGCATACTCGGCAACAGTGAGACTACATCATGGTCATGTCCAAGAATAACAACCAAATAAGATAAGAAATTGAACCATTGACTTAACATCTAAAAGTATTTAACAACACACCCAATCACTATCTATAACCAATAAAATATAACACCCCACAAACACAATTTCCAAACTTCATAGGGATGCACACCAAGGCCGAGACGTCCCGGTACATTACGGTATGAGAATCCTACCGTTCGGCCAAACCCTCGCGGGCCTAACAAAACGAATGTTATATTAATATAAATATATAACCCGTCTTTATCTTTGTCCTATGGTAAAAAATTTAAAACTTGGGTTGGGCTTTCAAACTAATAACTATGCTATACTTTTTTAAATTTATGAGTAATAAAAATGAATGTACATTTTGTCCTTTTATATCGGTTTTGAAGTTTATTGTTTTGTTTGTGGAATAAGTGATGTAAACCTGAGAATTAAATTATTAATATATAAAAATAGTAAATATTATTTATACAAAAAAAATTGTGGGAAATGTATATAAATAAGTAAAATTTTAACCTTTGGTCATTTTAAATTGAACTATCTATTTATATAAAGATTTACCAAAAACAAAAAAATTAAAATTGATTTATATCAATATTTACGACATATAAAATATTAAAATCGATTTGCTAGATATGAAATTCTTATAAGATTAAAGTACCATTATTAAAAAAAAGTTTTATTGAAAACATAATTTGAATTTAAATTAAATTTATCTGTAATTATTAGAAAAATATGAAAATTATGAGAATTGTTTTAATTATAAAAATTTAATTTTAATTATTAAAAATATGTATAAATAATATTGGGCTTAATGGTTAAGAGTATGTGTTTTTTCTTAAAAGGTCACAAGTTCAAAATTAGAGGGTTAGAGTATGTATGCCTTCCACCTGCTCGGAGGTGGGTCGCTTGTCCCACAAACAAGGGGGTCTCATACACCAATAGGTCCCTTGTCCCACAAACAAGGGGGTCTCATACACAAATTTGGTGCCTGGCTTGGCCGTAACCTTAAAATTTGGATAATAATAATAATAATAATAGAGAGAGCGTGCACACATATTGCATAAAGATAAATGATGTAGGAATACTTATGTAAATACCAAGTAGGAATGTGATAATGCAAAGTCTAGTAATATTTTATTCTCTCTCGAGCTCATGGGAAAAGTGTTCCTCCTATGTTGCGGCGGCTAGGGTTCGGCCCTAGTCAGCTGCCTCTCTCATTCTCCTTGTGATTCAACAGCCCTATGGTGTATGGATCTTTGAATCTCTCTACTGTTGTGACTATTGTGATGCCTTCATATGCAAATATGGTTAAGAGCTCTCCTCATTCCTCTGATTTTTCGGTTGGATCTATGCTCCCAATTGTGGAATCGTCTAACAACTTCGCAGCCTCGTCATCTATTGCCATCAGGGCTAGTCCCTCCACCCCTTTATCTTTTTGTGATATTGTGAGTGTCGCCTATTGTTTCCCTTCTTCAGGATCATCTCCTCCTCCTGTTAGAGGTTTTATGAAGCCTAATTTTGGATCCCTCTCATATGTTATTCCAGTTTTTGAAGCTCCAATGATTGAGGTTTCGGTAGTGGAAGAGGCCCTTAGTGAGGATTTTTTTTCCAGATGCTGGGTTGGTTTGTAAATTTAATGGATTGTGGCCAAGGCCCATTGATCTTCACTCCCAAATTTCTGAGCAATGGAAACTTCTTATTTCCAATGCTTTGAACATCTACCCATTGGCTCAAGATTTCTTTATAATTGTTTTTGACAAAGTTGAAGACATATATGTTATTTCTAGCTATGGTCCATGGTTCTCAGGTAGTGTTGGGATCTCTATGCATATTTGGTCTCCCTCTTTCGACCCCCTTACTACTTCTATCTCGATGGATCTATTTTGGGTAAGGCTCCCTAATCTTCCTTCGCATTTATGGAATCATGCCTCCTTGTCTGCAATTGATAATGCTTTAGGCAAATTTTATTGTCAAATTGATGAAACTAAACTCTACCTAAAGCCCACATATGCTCGCATATGTATGGAAATGGATTTTAATAAAGGTTTTCCACCCGAAATCAAGTTTAAAGGCCCTAGATATATATGGATGCAAAAACTAGATTACTAAAATATCTCCTTTCGTTGTAGAGCATGCTATGAGACTGGCCATTCTCTCAAATCTTGTTCAATAGTAGGGAAAAAAAACAAAAAATACTAGTAGTAAACATTGTTGGTGGGAGGGCGTCAATCGAGATTACTACACAATCAATAAAGAGGATCTTCCTCCAACTTTTTGCAATGCAGACAAATTGCAAATATAGTCAAAATCTCTGGTAGTAAGCCAAGTTCATACAAATAGCAAGGTAGATGCTTTTCATATTTCAATAAAACATAGTAAATTGATTTCACCCCATGTGCTTCAAAGACAAATTCTCTTAGAGGAAAAGGATCTTTCAGAGGTCTCTCAAAAGAAACAGTGTTTAGTGTGAGAATCTACTACCCTAGACAAAAGTGAAGAAGCGTCAACTTTAATGGGGCTCACACCCCCAACAACAATAACAAAAAAGTGATATTGTGGGCAAACTAGGTGGAGACAATCCTTCCCCCTCTGGATTATACGACGGACTTCAATAGTTGAGCTTCTTTAAACATGGGAACCATGGGAGATTCAACAAAAATTGGGGCTTGGACCTAAGTTAAAAGAAATTCAAATGATAATTCTCCAGGAAAGGTGAAATCACATTCAGTTTTTTTTTTTTTTTTAAAATAGTAATGTGTTGCAAATTTATCTGGATTTTAGGATTTTTTGGAAAGTTTTCATATGCAGTGGATTTAATCGTTATGTAGAGTGTGACCATCTTGTAAGGTTCTAAATTGTCTTTACATGTTCTAACTCAAACCGTGCGACCATCTTGTAAGGTTCTAGATTGTCTCTACATGTTCTAACTCAAACCTTCAAAGATTTTTAGCTTATCAGCTCTCAGAAAATGTAATGGTTTGAATCTAATTTTTTTCATTAATATAATTTACTACTCATTTCTTAAAAAACATATATCAAGTAGGAATGCAGTAAGAGGAACCTTGATTTAAAAAACCACTATGGAAAATTACAAGTGTAATATGAAGATATGATACAATTTAGATGTGAAAAAACTAGGGGAACATATTTTAAGATGGAGCATTTTATAGTGTAACTTAATAAAAGGTGTAATGATGTTGAAGCATGTGAAAGAAAGTTGTATTATTATGTATATGCAATAATGAATGTGTTAGATGAATCTATAAATAGAGAATAAAATGTGGTAATGAATATGTTGGAGGTATAAATAATGAATAAGATGGTAAGGGTGAAGATTTAAAATGTAGCAATGAATATATTAGATGGATACATATAAATAGAGAATAAGATGATAAAGGTGAAGATGTAATGATGTTGAAGCATGTGAAAGAAAGTTGTATTATTATGTATATGTAGTAATTAATGTGTTAGATGAATGTATAAATAGCTAATAAAATGTGGTAATGAATATGTTAGATGGAGATATAAATAATGAATAAGATGATAAGGGTGAAAATTTAAAATCTAGTAATGAATATATTAGATGGATACATATAAATAAAGAATAAGATAATAAAAGTGTTTTATGGAAGAGTGGAATTATAATATATATTTAGGAAATATTAAATATGTATTTAAAATATTAAATTAAAAATTAAAAAGTGAAGAAAATAATTATAATTAAAATTAATAAATAATATAATGGGTTTTCTAATTGAATCAATTAATTGATTGTATATTTATATTGTAAATAATTTTATCAACAATTAATATATATATATATATATAAACAAATTTATAATAAGTTTTTCCATATTGATCATGATAGTGTTTAAAACAGGTATTTATTCACAATATCAAAATATATGTGGATATCTTTTTTTTTTTGTAAGCTTCGGTAGGACCCTCTCATTCTCAACTTTTTACAACCTCCGCAGGATTCGAACTTGGGTGGGGGGTGTGAAAGCCATCCGCCCCAGCCATTACATCATGCACGTCATGTTTTATGGTTTTTGTTTTTTTAATGGATGGTAATTTTATGTTAATTCTTTATTTTTTAATGATCTAATGTATAATAAGGTGATTATCTCTCATATGAATATATATATATATGTCCAACTTTAAGTGAGTTTTTTTTAATCATCTAATGGTACAATATGGTGATTATCAATAATAACAAGCCTTGAATTTGAAGGATGATTTTTTTTTATATATTATTAATAAATATTTACCACACTATTGTATAACAATTTATTTTCACATAGAGAAAAAATAAAAGAATAATTTTAAGATAAAGATCATTATAAAAGACACCTTAATGGACCATTTTAATAGAATTTAAGGAGCAATATCCATTAAAGTGGTTAACCTTTCCTTTGAGATGTCCATTCATTACTTATTCACATTTGTAAATTACCACAGTTGAAAACTCATTAATAAAATAAAAAAACACAAAAAAATAGATAATATAAATCCAAAAAATAATCTATTTAATGTATATAAATTATTATTTTCAAAATTAAATAGAAAAAATAAAATATTATTTTTTTTATATATTTATAACTCATCATTTAAAAAATATAATTTATATTTTTAAATAATTTGATTATAAAAATAAAAATTAATTTATCCAATTATATCATCTATTAAAAAACATATTAAAGATTAAATTATTATTTTCAAAATTAAATAGAAAAAAATATATAAATTTATAACTCATCATTTAAAATATAATTTATATTTTAAAATAATTTGATTATAAAAATAAAAATTAATTTATCCAATTATGTCTTCTATTAAAAAAACATATTAAAGATGATGAGGAATAAACATCCTCATTTAAAGTAATAATAAATTCAAATAGATTATGCATTTTATATAGAATGAGTATCTTCATTATGTCATAAAATAAAGTTGTTTATATATGTATTTTTTTTGCCATGCATTTATATATTCTTGTTTATCATCTCCTATGTTTATATAAATTTTAATACTTTTATCCACACATCAAAAACATGATAATTAACACAACATGATACACTGATTCCACATGGGTCACTTAGTGATGAGCATGAAAGCTCAAAGTCAAAAGGTGAATGTAAAGGTGAGATATATGACAGATGGGTTGTATCATGAATCTTTTATGTGGTCCCTTTTACCATGATGACGGATATATAGTATCTCTTTTCTTTCTTTCTAAGAAATCTTGGTGCTTTTATAAAAGATGATAGAAAATATATTGTATTTTTCACTTTGCTTTTGATTCTTAAAATCATTTATGGTACATGAGGAGTGGTGGGAGTGGATAAGATTTTGCAAAAGCTATATGCAGCAAAGGCTTTTGACTTTTCAAGGGGATTAGGACATGTAATTAATAATTTTGATGTTTAATGTCTGTCTTTATTTATGGGGCTTCACATGATAAGTGAGAAGCATATTATAAAGTTCGGTGATGGTCAAATATTTATAAATTATAATTAAGGAAATAATATAAAATATTAAATAAAACAATAAATTATATATATGAGATGATTACAATTTAAGTTATTTTATAATCCAATAAGAAATTTGATGAAGTTTTTTATGACACATCAAGAGAAAACACAATGCTTGTGATGAGATCGGGGCAAAAGAAGCAACAAACATTCTTTAAGGAAATATCATCACTTCATATGGGAATTATGAATTCTAATTCTTTAACTTCTTACAATGAATTATAAGTATAAAAGTTGGTTTTCTTGAATCATTATATTATGTCATCACCATCAAGACATTTGTCATTACAATTTATGGCCCATCTCCTCGTGGCTATGTATCTGATTCTTATCCTTGTTTGAATCCCTCCACCTAAATTTATGCTCTCCTAATCCACCATGATTAATATGGGTGGGGTTATTTCTTCGAGTGGTACAAGTGAAGTAATTTGACCTCACTGCAGAGTTGTCACACTTGGTTCCACTATGAATATAAACAAATTCCTCTATTGGTCCTCAGACTTGTTTCTGTAGCCGATGAGTGGGTTGAATAATCTAAGCCATGACATTGGTGCCTAGCGATGACACTTTGGTAGTTCTGAAATGTTCCATTATAAAATAATTTTTTTTTCTTTTTTAATCAAGCTTCCTTTTATGCAGTTTTGGGCAATCTAGGGTTCGCTAAACCTGGAATAAATTTGATGGTAGCACAACAAATTGGAAAATTTAGAGCCCTAATCTTAGAAATTTTATCTCTCTCTCTTCATCTCACTAATTATCGTATGGTTTATGGTCCACATGAGTTTCTCAATCCCGAGTCAATTTTGTGGTTTGCTTTGAGTTTTGTCTCTCTCCCTTTCATTTTTAACTTGAAATCTCAGAACTTTTATTGCCTTTCCACTAAGATGTGGTGCAAACCCACTCCTTTCCCCATCACTAATCTATGTGTTGGTTCTCTAAACCGGTATCCTAAAGATAAAAATCACAAGAATGATCTAGAGTAGATTCAGCCACTTCAAGGTATTCAAAAGTAGGTTTGGGACTAGGAAAACAACTTCATCCTCAACATATTGTAATTCATGAAGTAGATATAACAATCTCGTCATATGAGAGCACTATACTAAAGCAAGTAATTGCATAACTGACCTCCTATATTGCACAATAGAAGCAATTTCCCAAGGGCTCACAAATCTCAGGTGAAAAGGGCACTATTAATCAAGGACAACTACACGAAGAACAAAAACAAAACAAAATCAATAGGAAAAGGAGTGATATCAAGGACAACATCAAAGAGTGATCCTAAAACTAAAATTCTAACTCCATCACTCTCCTCACATTTTATAAAGTAGTCTTCTTTTAAGGCTTTTTTATAAGACTATACACTAATAACATTTTCAAAAAAATAAATGTTTTTTGGAATTTTTTGTATTAAGAAAGCATGATGTCATAATGATAAGCTACATAAAAACATCATGCACATTTGTACTCAATTACCATTCTTTTATATGACCCAATATTAATAAAAACTAGAATCACTCTTATTAAAAACAAAAATGATTAAATTCTCAAATCTAGATTCATGGTTTGATTTTAGTACATATGTTAATGACATTGGAGCACCTATATAGTGTTGTATCCCAAAAAGCCCGAAGGGTTAGTTAAGTTGGTCAAAATCAGTGCCTCGCCATCAGGAGGTCATAGGGTCCATTATCCTCGAAGCCCTTGCAGTTAAGTCTTGCTAGTGGGCCACGGGGCTAGATTCCCTTTGAGGTCAATCAGCTCAAATTTTTCTGTGGACGTAGCGCCACCCGTTGACCAGGGTGTCCGTGAACCACAGTAAAAAAAAGGTGTTATATCCCAAAATTAAATCGGTCCACTAAAACTGAATTTATATTTATTCTCTTTAGTATATTACTATAATGTTTTTTTAGTTTGAGAATGTTAAATTATGGTAATGAAATATGAAAACATAAAAATGGAATGTTTTTTTAAATGGATAAGATTTTAGGAAAATGAACTTTATTTAGGGGTGAAAATTTTTTAATTGTGAATTTTCTTTGTTATTGAAAATTAAATCTAATATTTTTGAATATATATATATATATATATAAGATTTTCTATTATTTATTGAATTTAATTATTTTATATAAATAAAATATTACCATATTTTTTTTGTTTTTTGGAAAAATCTAGGCAAATCAACCCCAAAGAGAATTTTTTAAAGCTTCACAGCCAGACTAACAAGGCCTAATCCCAAGGTCGTTGAGGAGAATTGACCCTATGACCTCTCCATCGGCGAGGTACTTAACAATCGGGACTCAATCAACTGAGCTAATCCTTAGGGATAAATAATATATATATGTGGAAAATTTTGGGGTGAAATTTAGCAAATGAGATATTTTTTGGACATTTTCTGAAGAAGAAGAAAAATATTCGCAATTTATCTATTTATATATATATAATAAATAGATAATATTTACCAAAAATTTACCAATTTTAATAATAAATTACATGTTTTTTTTATTGAATATTCACTTACCTTCTATGAATTATCAAACCAAAATAATTATTTATAATATTATATATAAGAAAAATACTAAATCATATATATTTTCAAATTATCTTATTTTAAGACATATTTCTTTTATAAATTTAAACTGAATGTAAGTGAATATTCAATAAAAAAACATGTAATTTTAATAATAAATTACATGTTTTTTTAATTGAATATTCACTTACATTCTATGAATTATCAAACCAAAATAATTATTTATAATATTATATATAAGAAAAATACTAAATCATATATATTTTCAAATTATCTTATTTTAAGACATATTTCTTTTATAAATTTAAACTGAATGTAAGTGAATATTCAATAAAAAATAACATGTAAATTTAATAATAAATTACATGTTTTTTTTTTAATTAAATATTCACTTACATTCTATGAATTATCAAACCAAAATAATTATTTATAATATTATATATAAGAAAAATACTAAATCATATATATTTTCAAATTATCTTATTTTAAGACATATTTCTTTTATAAATTTACACGGAATGTAAGTGAATATTCAATAAAAAAAACATCTAATTTTAATAATAAATTACATGTTTTTTTTAATTGAATATTCACTTACATTCTATGAATTATCAAATCAAAATAATTATTTATAATATTATATAAAAAAAAAATACTAAATCATATATATTTTCAAATTATCTTATTTTAAGACATATTTCTTTTATAAATTTAAACTCATTATAATTATAAGTTGAGTGCAAAATTCTTATGAAGAACCATTCCGAAGACCTCATGTTATCATTTTATTTCCAAAAAGTGAGAAAAAATGAATACGATCATGATTATAGTGGTAACTCCCCTTTTATGGGTCCAGCCATAAGGAGGTTTTTTTAGTTTAAGGAAGAAAAAACATAAATCAGATATTTCGAATCAATAAAATGATTTAGGATTCCATTGAATTTAATTAAAAGGTTGGTTGAAAAAATTTAAGATAAAGCAAATAAAAAGGATAAAAGGGAGGAATTTTGATTTCAACTAATTATGTCGATATGTGTATCTATTTGATTTTAACTAATTATATCGATATATGTAATTATTTCCATTTATAGATCAAACTTGAAATTATTTATTTTTTAATAAATAAATGTACGAGATTTGGTTTGATGAAATTTAAACTCATTATAAGTATAATGCAAAATACTTATTAAGAACAAGGACCTCCTGTTATCATTTTATTTCCAAAAAGTGAGAAAAAATCAATACGATCATGTTTATAGTGACACCTCCCCCTTTATTGGTCCAACCATAAAGAGGTTTTTTGGTTTAGGAAAGAAAAGACATAAATCAGATACTTCGAATCAAGAAAATGATGTAGGAGTTATGATTCCATTGAATCTAATTAAGAGGTTAGTTGGACAAAATTTAATATAAAGCGCAAAACCTTGAGGATTTCATAAGGGTCCATCTTGTGGGATCTCCTTTTCTGCAACCAAATCATGATCCTAACCTCATCTGTCACAAATAAATAAACAACTTTCATTTAGAAATAAAGTTAGGTCTGAAGTTGGTATGGATTGTACATCACATATATATGTTACAACTTTCATTTAGAAATAAAGTTAGGCTTGAAGTTGGTATGGATTGTACATCACATACATATGTTGCTTTAGGAGCTAGAGTGATTAATTACCATTTTTTTAATAAAACATATGTTACAACTTTCATTTAGAAATAAAGTTATGCTTGAAGTTGGTATGGATGGTACATCACATACATATGTTGCTTTAGGAGCTAGAGTGATTAATAACCATTTTTTAATATGTTTTATTAAAGACAATATAATTATTTTTACTTTTGTTTATTGTAAATGGTAATAGTATATGCATGTTTAGTCAATATATGGAAAAAATTAAATTCTAAAAAGTATTTTAAGATATTAAATATGATGTATTTTATCATGGTGTGATGGGACTCATCACCTAAACTATTTACTTAAAATGTTTTCTGGATGATAAGGACAATCAAGCATATATATTTCACATATATTTATCTTGTAACCCATCTATTATTATTATTTTCATAGAAAAATGTTTTTTTAAAGCATACTCTTAAATTTTGTGAATAATACCCAAGATCAATGTTATTAAATTATAATAAAAAAAATTTTGGTGATTTGTGTGACGCTTGGGGAGGTGTTTTTTGATCTAGGGTTTTGCTGTAGGGTTTGTGTAGTTGGTTACCATGGCGGGGCAAGGAGGAGGGAGTTTGGCTCCCTCCTACAGTCAAGTAGTTGCGGACAGAAGCAAGGGAGCTGGTGCCCATCGTTTCAAGAAACCAGCGGAGGTGGCAACATAGATTACGAATAATGAAAAATCGGAAACCATCGGACCTCAAGAGCAGGAAGAGAACCATGAGGAACAAAGTAAGGAGAAGAGGACAGAGGGTAGCAGTCAGAAAGTTTCTCCCATGAAAATATCAGGGGCATGTAAACCCAAGGCGACCACTATTCCTCGAGTCGTTTTAAGTGACCCAGCGCTGCAGGTGCATAGAGACCACATGGCAGAATATGTTGTTATCTGTAAATTCATGGGGATCTAGCCGACGGAGAAGGCTTTGCAAGCATGGATAAGGAACCACTGGAAACCAAAGGGGAAAATTTCCCTTCACCTTGGGTCCAAGGGTTTCTTCACGGCGGTGTTCACAAGCCTAGAGGACAAAGACAGAGTGTTCGAAGGAGGACCCTATTTTTACATGTCTGCAGGCCTTTACATGAGACCATGGGTAATGAACTTTGTCCCAGAACGAGAGACTTTCACTTCGGTACCGGTATGGATAAGACTCTACTCCCTTCCTTTAGATTATTGGCTGCCAGAATCTCTAAAGGCTATTGGTAACAAGCTAGGGCATTTTATAAAAATCTCAGATACTACTCTAAGAGGAAAATACACTTCCTTTGCCCGGATATGTGTGGAAATGGACTTATCTGGGGCACTTCCGGATGAAATCATTTTGGAAGTGTATGACAAAGAATGGGTGCAAACGGTAGACTATGAACACGTCCCATTCAGGTGTCGTAAGTGCCATGAACACGAGCACCTATATAGGGATTGCCCTTTGAACCAATTGGAGAGTAACACAAAAGCCACCATAGGCAAGGATCCAAAGGGTTTTACTAAGGTAGGGGGTAAAGGGAAAGGAAGCAAGAGGTACCAAAAGAAAAGTACTAAAGATGGACAAATGAACCACAATAGTTTCAAGATCTTAGAAGAAGAAGTTGCAAACAATGAGACAAACCAGGAATCGAAGAATATTCACAAGGAGAAGGAAGGGGATGCTAACATGGAGGAGATACCAGAAAACAACAAACAAAGGGATGATTTTCCAAATATGATGGAGCTTAGTAGGGACCACGAGATGACTCCAAGTGAGGCAGGAACGGAAGACCATGAGTTGCAGGAGATTCTAGAGAGGGAGAATTTAGACCTAGAAAATTTTCTGGAGCAGGGAATTGCCAAAGGGGTTGACTCTCTGTCAAAAGCGGAGTTTGACAGGGTTCAACAGCTCTTCCTCTGGAGATCACAAACAAAGAGCTCTGGAGTCAAAAGAAACCATGACAGCCAGGAGAGCAGGGGAGTGAAAACTATGGAGGATACACCGATGCTTTCTTCAAAGAACCCGGGTAGGAAAAGAGGAAGGAAGAAACAGAATGAGCTACTGTCCTAATGTGGAAAACTTATGATTAACTCAAGTAAGATGAAGGATCTTACCAGTTATTCCTTTACAAACATTTTGTAATAAAGCTTACAACCTGGAACATTAGGGGTCTAGGAAGTAAAAGGAAACAAAGAAATTTTAGTAGTCGAATAAAAGAAGAAAAATCAGATATGATTTTTATTCAAGAAACAAAATGTTCTATGGACAAGATCAGAGAGATACACAACAAATGGTTAATCAAGTATGAGTATCTAGAGGTAAAAGCAGATAACTCGGCGGGGGGGATTCTCACTCTATGGGATCCTCAAAAACTTGGAATCCTGGATGCTAAAGCTTCTAGGAATTATCTATCAATGGTGATTCAACCTTTGGGGGATAAGGAGATCTACATGATCACTAATGTCTATGGCCCTCAAAAACTAGAAGACAAACTAAAGCTTCTCACATCCCTTAAGGAACTGAGAGAGAGACATCCTAAGATGCCTTGGATTCTGGCAGGGGATTTCAATATGATCAAATCTCTTACAAAAAAAAAAGGAGGTACAAGGAAACTAGGCAAGGGCTCCATTTCCTTCCAGAACTTCATGAATAACATGGGGCTAGTGGACACAGAAACAACAAATGGTATTTTTACTTGGAATAATAAAAGAGGAGGAGCTTCTCAAGTTACCTCTAAATTAGATAGATTCATAATCTCAGAGGAACTCCTTATCAAAGGCCTTGATATGTCAGCTTTAATCCTTCCCTTTGGAGGCTTGGACCACTAGCCTGTCCAGATGGAAGCTACTTTTATGGGTACACCAAGGAATAGACCCTTTAGGTTTGAAAATATCTGGCTCTCTCACCCTGACTTCAACAGAAATATTAACAAATGGTGGATGGAAGATAGGCCCGTTCAAGGCACTAAAATGTTCATACTGTAGTAGAGACTCAAGCACATCAAATCTAGGCTTAAAGATTGGAATAACAAGAGTTTGGCAATATTTTTAAAGCTAAAAAAGAAGTTGAGAAGAAAATCCAGGAGATTAATCAGATCAACATCCTAGAGGTTTCGGGCTGATTCTCTGCAGAACGAATGGGAGGATTGGTGCTTGCAAGAGGAGATTTTATGGAGACAGAAATCGAGGGTGCAATGGATTAGAGAAGGAGAAAGAAACACAAAATTTTTTCATATATCAACTTTGGACCACAGATCTCATAACAGAATTTCCAAACTCAAAGATTCTCAAGGGAAAGAGCTCATCTCACACATAGAAATAGAATCTGTCCTAGTTCATCACTTCCATAGCATAGCAGAGGAGCCTTTTGTTGACAGATCTTGGTTCATTAACAAATTCACAAAGTTCATTCCTAAGCTTGTAACCAGGGAAATCAACCATAATATTAACAGGCCAGTGTCTGAAGAGGAGGTTAGTGAGGTCATCAATGAGATGCAAAATGGGAAAGCTCCTGGTCCTGATGGTTTCAATGTGGATTTCTTCAAAGCTTGTTGGAAAATAGTCAAACAAGATATCCTTGAGGTTGTGGAAGACTCTAGAAGATCCAAAACAGTGTTGAAAGCTCTTAATGCCTCTTTCATAGCTTTGATTCCAAAGCAGGAAAAAGCCATGACACTGGATAGATTCAGACCCATAGCTTTATGTAATGTGGTGTACAAAATTATATCCAAAGTGATTGCTAACAGACTAAAGCCTCTTCTTCCTGCTCTTGTTTCAGAGGAGCAAACCGGTTTTGTGGAAGGAAGATAGATTCTCAATAACATCATACAAGCACATGAGGTGGTTCACTCTCTCAAGAGCAAGAAGCAAGCTGGTATGATAATGCAGCTAGACCTAGTGAAAGCTTATGATAAGCTAAGTTGGGCTTACATCAAGGAAGTGCTAAGAGCTTATGGTTTCAACCACAACTGGATAAGATGGGTTATGGCCCTTGTATCCTCGGTTAGCTTCTCAATTCTGCTTAATGGATCTCCATCTAGAACCTTTATACCTTCTAGGGGTCTCAGACAAGGGGATCCGCTCTCCCCCTTCCTTTTTGTTCTCATGATGGAAGGACTTGGCAGAGCAATCAAAATAGAAAATGGTGAAGGAAGAATCCAGGGTCTGAAACTTACCCCGGATGGGGATGCCTCTACTCATCAACAATTTGTGGATGATACAATGTTGCAGGGAATTCCTACAGTCAAAGAAGCCAGAGATTTCAAACAAATCCTAAACGACTTTGCTTTGGCGGCTAGTACAGAGGTAAGCCTTGACAAATCAAAAGTTTTTTTTTTCAATACTGACATTGCTATTCAGAGGAACCTCACCAGAATTCTAGGATTTCAAAGGGCTCAGTTACCTTCCAAGTACCTTGGAATGCCTCTTACTGACAAACCTATGAGTAAAGGAGTGTGGGAACTAGTCACCAATAAACTTCAGGATAAAGTCAAGAAATGGACCTGCAGGCCTTTGAACTTAACGGGATGCCTTGTGCTTACAAAGGCTGTTCTACAGGCTATACCCATGTTCATGTTTTCAGCACTCTTTGCTCCCAAAGGTGTTATACAACAAATCAAGAGTATTCAACGAGATTTTCTTTAGGGTAAAGGGGAAGAGAAAAAGAAGTGGGCGTTGGTAGCTTGGGACAAGCTCTGAAAACCTAAGGCCCAGGGAGGTTTGGGGCTTCATGACCCTGAAATCCTCAGCAGAGTTTCAGGAGCAAAACTTTGGTGGAGGTGGCTAAAAGAATCGACAACCCCTTGGGCAAAGCTTTGGAAGCAAAAATATGCAAAGAATTGGCAGGAGAGGGATCATATCAGAATGTCAGGGCACATCAAGGGCTCCCACATTTGGAACCTTGCTTGGGAGAATAGAGGCATTGTCCAGAAGCATAGTTTCTGGGAGATCAGAGCTTGGAACCTTGCCCAGTTTTGGGAGGATAACTAGCAACAGGAACCAAATTTGTTTAAAGAAGAACTAACGGCTCTCAAAAATGACACTGATAACAAAGGTCTAATCATGGTAAGTGACTTCTAGGATCAGGTAAGAGATAATGGCAAATGGCGAATGTGGAAGAATCTAGGTTATAGTGAAGAGAGTCCTTTGAAAACACAGGCAGATTCCCTGGCTCTAGACTTGGAAAAGAGGAAGATTTTAGTGTCTTCCTTGTCTGACCAACTGAGATGGGGCCGAAACAATGAAGGCACTTTTAACCTCAAGGAAGCTAAACACATGGCCCTAGGTCTTGATTATCCAAACCTTGACCAGGTTTGGAATAACCTTTGGAGGAACCCGCAATGGATGAAAGTCAAGTTATTTATGTGGTTAGTATACCAAAAGAAGATTCTCACTTGGGAGAATCTTCTGAAAAGAGGTTTTGTTGGCCCATCCAAATGCCATCTATGTGGATTACAGGAAGAAACGATGGAGCATTTACTAAACCACTGCCCCTTTACCGCTACATTGTGGGCTTGGGCGGCCTCAATATCCAGGCAAAGTGACAGAGACAGACTCAACATCACCAACACATTGAAGAGTTGGAGGAAATACTTCTCAGGCAACAAAATCATTAACAAGGCTTGGACTCTGGTTCCAGGCTTTATTATCTAGGATGTCTGGAAAGAACGCAATGGCAGGATTTTCAAGAACAAAACCGGCTTGACCCAGAATGTCATTGGCCAAATTCTATGACAAATCAAAGATACTGTTGGAGCCCTTATGTGGAAAATTCCTAAGGACCCCGCTTCGGCCCAGGAGGCTCGCATTCTGAGGAAGTTGGGTCTATAGTCTCTGGTTCCCCTTGGCGCTATTAAGGGTGTGAGAAAAACAACTGCTGGTAAAGATATCTGGCAGCCTCCTCCTCATGGTTTTTTGAAAATAAATATAAATGGGGCCTCTAAGGGCAACCCAGGGATGGCTGGATTCAGAGGTGTCATAAGAGATGAGAAGGGGAGCATAAAGGCTATCTTCCACAGTCATTTGGGGACTGCCACTAATAACATGGTGGAGCTCATGGCCTTAGAACAGAGCATGGAAATCCTGATTGAGTTAAATTTACACAACGCCATCATAAAAGCTGACTCAGAATTGGTCATTAATGCGGCCAAGAAAATGTGCAATGGAATGGCACCTGGAAAAGTGTCGAAACATTGGAGGCTCTCGCAGGTCTTCCAACGCATTCACTCCCACTTGATAACCCTGAGAACAATCAATTTTGTTCATGTGCACAGAAAAGCCAATATGTTAGCTGATCGTCTGGCGAATGAAGGCGTGATATGAAAGGAGAGTTATATCGGGTATGACTGGGAGTCTATACCCTTTGGCAAACTGTGAGAAGATTGTCATAGACAGGCGGCCAAAGATAAAGAGTGCTTCCAGATCATGAATAACGAGTAGGAGGAAGACTAGCAGATCATGAATAATGAGTGGGAAAGAGTAGAAGTCAAGAGTCGGAGTGAATCCTAACCGTAGATCCCACAGTCAATGCTTACACCCTAACATAAACAACGTGCTCGGTGGGTGTGATGGTAGGGTTAAAAAGTGTGCTTTTTGTTGGGCCGCAGACCATTGAATCTGTTGACCTTCGATATCAAATGGATATCGGGCTTCAATGTGTTCGGTAGTTAAGGGGTTGAGCGGACCTGATATCTTTTTAGACTGGGTTTTATTCTATATCGGGTCCGAAAAAGCAGGTAATGTCCGAGTAAGTTTCTGCAGTGATGACTTGTGGACCGTCTGATCAAATGGGTTTTGATCAATGGCGCAAATTCACCATGCAACTCGGGTGATCAGAATGTTTATCTACCGTCCGATTGAAGGAAAGATAGACGGTAGATCTTGGCAGATGGGAGTTTTGTCAACCGTCCGATGGAAAGTTTGATCGACGGTGGATTTTGAGGGTTAAGTTTTGGGGAGCGTGAGTGGAATTGCGGAGAGTTCGGCAATATGTTCTTTTAGGTTTTGCCCAGGGGGCTTTGGTGGGTATGATTGTAAGATTATTGGTTCGGTTGTCCCGGTTGTATGATTGTTCTTATACCGGTCTATATTTTGTTGGTCTTTACACTTGTAAAGACGTGTACCATATGTAATCTTTGTTCGGTTAATTGAAGGATCCACTCTTACTTGACCAAAAAAAAATTATAACATAATTTCTAACTTACAAAAACTCTATTAAATTTAAACCCATAACCATTTAGCAATCTCCATCTTGAAATTAACTAATTCAAAGTAATTGAGATGATCATATAAACTTTAATTAACCATTATATTAATAAGAAAACCAATAACTTTGTAAAATCCTTATTAACTTAAAAATCATACCATATTAAAATTTAAATATTATCACACAATAAACTTCAAAAATAAATAAATAAAAAATAACCAAAAAAATTATTATATATATAATAATAATATTTGAAAGTCCTCACACCAACACATGTAGGAAGGAATTTACTTTAATTTCGCGAAACATTGCTAAATTTCAATAAAAGATTAATTTAAAAAAATCTAAGGATAATAAAACAAATATACTCTTACCCATTGTTATTTTGACATTTTATGACATATATCAATGTTTTAAGTTGTCATTAAGTCATTAATCCACGAACATTATAATCATAAAATTTACTTTAAATTTTTATGATTAAATTTTATTTACTCATTTTGAGTCTTTCTTATTTATATTTAAGTCGTTATTTTGGTTTTCCAAAAATGTTGATTATTTATATTTTTTTGTAAATTAAAAAATATATTTCTAATTTTTGAAAATTTTATTTTTGGTTTTTTATTGGTTGAACAAGTATTAATGTCACATAATTTTTAAAGTGGGAGGTTATTTAATTTTAGTATTTGTCAGATATTGGAAAATAATTTTAAAATAGGAAAAAAAATGAATTACGTGATTGGTTAATGTAGAGGCTCTAACACTGGTTATTGTGGTTGTCATAATTGCTTTGCAGTGGACACTACAGTGTATGCTAATGCTTTGACAACAAGGATTGATGGTGGAGGTTTCATGGAACAGATCGACAGTTGGCAGGGCATTGTGTTCCTTAAGTAAGCGAGGGGGGCATTTGTGCTCAAGGTTCCAACATCTAACCTAAATCAACGGTGGCCAATTTATATTGGTTGCAAAATAAACGGGGGAAATTAACTACGCGAAGAAACTTGATGGGTGGGTTGGTCACCACCACTATGTTGGCATGGGCTCGTCCTATTTGATATCAGGTTCTAAAGGAGCTACACCAAAATCGCTTTGCAAAGGGTTTGATACAATTAATTAATTTTATTTTTTTTAAATCAATTTAATTTTCTTCGATCAGAGTTTGGGCTGCCTCCTTTTGAGCAAAACCTTAATCGTTAGAAGCATTATTTTTGTTAAATTTTATAATTTATAATTCTTTTATTCTATGTAACTATAACATTGAATTATGAACACTATTAAAAAAAGATGGGTTCAATGCAAGTAACAACTAACAACTACTCTAGGAAAAAAAATGCAAACTAAAATAAGAGCTCAAATTCGTCATCAATGATGGTGGCTATATTCAAGTGACACCTTGAAATAATAATGATTGAGGCTACACCAATATTTAATTTAGTCCATATCAATAGTTCTACAGAATGAAGTGCAGAGAAATGCACATCAAAAGAAATGTTTGAATAAGATTAAAAAAGTCATCATTGAGGCAGTTGATTGGGTATGGTCATTGAAAATTATGGGTGGAAATTTGGGTGTCTTAGTGCATCCAAGTCGGTTGTGCTGACTTTGTCATATCTTTGGATACAAATGGATTTAGTTGCAAAAGACAAAGAGTTTGGGTGGAACTTTACGAAACCGAAATGACAAGAATATTTTGGTAAAATTCGAAAGTACAAGTATTATGGGCAAGCATATCCATTTAGCTAATTTGTGTTGGTTAAAAAAATGAAATTGTCGATAGTTCGTGATGGAATTTACAATTCAGAAAATGAAATTGTCAATAATTCATGGTGGAATTTAAGTCAGAGAGAAAAGTTCCAAGGAGGTAGCAGAACTGTGATTGTGCCCCCCCCTCACAATGTACTATCATCGTGGATCTTTGAAAGTGAAACTTATGTCGTTAGATTGAGGTGGTTGAATTCAACTATGGAATATGGGGTGTGGCTCTCTCCCTCTCTTTGCTAACATCAAAAGGGTGGAACCTCGTAATCATTGTGAGCTGTGGATTTTGACGAGCGATCACCGTTAAATTAGTTCCAATCTACATTGAGGTGGGCTAAAGCAACCAGATTTAAAATAAATATATAAATACATATTTGTATATATTATGGGTTAGGAAATAAAATAAATTAATATACATAGTGGTGTAAGTGATGAGGTGGTATTCACATGTGAAAGGCCAAGTGGCATAGTGTTATTTTAGTTGGTGTTACCTGTCGAGCAATTTGGAGTTCGATGGGCGATGGTGTAAATTGATTGCAATTAAATAGGGTTGGTGGATTTTATCACGGTTGCAAGTCTGTTTTAACATTCTCATTGGTTGCGGCGCGATATCTTGTTGGGCCATTGGATATAAATGGAGCGCAACTCCATTTTAAAATCATTTGCTAGTGGGAATCCAATGTGGGTGTGGGATGTCGAACTAAAGAAGTTTGGGTTGTTGGATATGGAAGGAATGTCGGCATAATAAAAGATGGAAAGTGGTGTAGTTAATAATACAATGACATTAATTTAATACCAAAATGCAAAGCGCAGTGTAAATGTGATGTAATGTGAACATTAAACGACAAGTATTCACCGTAATTGAGGTTATTAGGTTATCAATTCTCATTTTCCTACATTCCGCAATCCTTATTGGATTGTTACAGTTAAAGGAATTAATTTTTTATCCTTGGTTCGAGCTTAGAAGGAACATAAAAGCATACCATTCAAGTGTCTAGGAAATAGTAACATTTCCAAATCCTTATTGTATTACATTGATAGTAGCCTGTAAACTTTACGAATTTAGAATGAGTATTGAAAATGAGAATGAGGTTCTCATTAGTAAGCTAGCACAAATCCATGACACCCACGTACATAACATTGGCATGCATGTAGTTAAATCTTGATTAGAGATGAATGGCGAATTAGATAGCTTAGACAATTATCTGTTAAATAATGCTTACTTAGGGCTGCATTTTCGGGTGTTCATTTCGACCCTAATATAATTCTTCTTTTAGCTAGTCATTATGGTTTGTCAATTCGAGATGTTGTTGATCCTACAGATGGACGTAGTTTCTTGGAAGTTTCCAAGGAAACTATGGAGAAAACGTTGAGGTTATCTATGAATGGAAGGAATATTAGTGATAAAGAATTGAACGAGGAATTTATAGCTTGGGTTGAAGATGAAAAATTGATTTTTTACAAAGAATAGTTGAAAACCCAAGTAGTGAAATTGAATTACCAATCACTAGTAAGGTATTAAAGCCATGGTTTAAGGCTATGATTTTTTTGTTGAGTGTTATTTTAGGATATCGCAATGACTTGGTTATGGATGAAGTTGTCCTTATGTGCTTAAGGGAAATAATGACAAACCCCAATGAAATTAGGATTAATTTTCTAGGTTATCTAGCTCAGAGAATGCATTTGCACCTCAATGACATGTCATATTTTGAGTTATTCAAAAACATTACATATCTCATGCATCTAGTCCTGTTTTGTAATTCAAAATATTTTTTCAATAAAGGACTATTCTTAGGAATTAAAGATGTGCAACAGAGGGTGAAGGAAGTTGACAAGTGGACTGAAGTATTATACCGAGAGAGGATACAAGGAATTTATGTTAAATTTACAAATTGTTTCATGTTTCACATTCAAGAAAAAATGCTTGATAAAGCACCCGAAAGAATGCCAAAGGATTTCAGGTATATTTTACAATTAACGAATCCAACAAGTATAGGGAATTAGTATCTTTTTTAGAACCACACTACCATAAGAATCTGCGGGTTTGAGGGTCAACCCTATTGTTTACCAAAATTTCTTACCCCACAACATTTTACTTTAGAAGTAGTTAGACACAAGCTATATAGTAATGATGTTCACTTTGTGTCTAAAAGTAAAATTCAATGATTGCAATTCCATTTGAAATTTTATGTTTACTAATTAGAAATAGTTATGATTTGGAAATCATTGAAAATGATTTAATTTCATATGGTTTGGAAAAGGCTTGTGCTTGGAAATATGATCCATTTCATATTATTTCTTTCGTATGAAGAAAGATAAGTTTACCTGCTTATATCCATATCTCTAATCCTGAGGTTGAAAAGTTGGCCAATATCGATACATGGCCTAAAATCAATGATAAATAAACAAGTTTATAGGTATCCAAAGAAGTTACAACTAGGAAATTGGACATGGAAATTGTACTATTAAAAGAAAACTTTACCAAGAACACAGAAGTAGCAAAATCAGTTATTGGGTAGGTGTCAGATGTTGTAGAGAGAGATTTATTTTTGGTTTGCAACTATCGACAACTACCACCGAAAAGAACGGAAACTAATATAGAGTTCGATGAACAGGGTTGTGTGGTTAAGAGCAAACAAGAATATGGTGAGGATATTGTTTTCTAAAAGACTAATACAGAATAATCAGAGAAGGTACAAGGTTTCTTGAAATAAATGCAACCTAAAGAATCTCCAGGTCCAACTATGCTCATTGCCACGAATGTAAATACTAAAACATTTACAAGGGAAAAGGATAACGAAGTGATGATTGTTGCAATGAGAAAAAAGGTTACAGAAGAATCGAGCAATGAAACAATTATTTCTAGTGTAGGTCATAGGTTCCTGTCATCCGCTAATTTTGATAAGAATAACTTTAATTTAACTATTATTCATCTAGAGATCAAGTCTAGAATAGAGCTCATTGGTTCCATAACTACTTCAATTAATGTTGATTTAGGTCAGGTTCCTGATATGGACATGGTGGAATGGCATAAGCAAACAGGGGAAGTGGTTGCTAAAAGGCTAATAGAGTCTACTACTAGTAACAAAAGGTTGTGGACTATGTTAACTAAGGTTGAAGTACAATTGAATAATGCTAAAGTAGTTGTCAAAAGAAAATAAAATAAGATTAAAGATTTGGAAAATAAGATAGTCAATTTATCAAGGTTTCCTAAGGATGGCAGTGTTACGAAACAATTATTGGAATCAAAGGATAAAGAAATCAGAGATATGAAGGAAGATTTGAAGTCTTTTGATTTTGAGTTCTCAAAATTAGTTGGAACATATCAATGTAAAGAAGATGAAGAAAAGAAAGTGCAAGGATTGCAAAGAATGCTCAATATAAAAGAAACACAACTTAAATATTTTGAGAAACAAATTGCTAAGCAGACTAAAGAATTCAAGGAAAAGGAGAAAATGTATCAAAGTAAAATAGATGAATATAAAGTGAATGTTGATCATGTTCTTCAACAATGCATAGTGGGAAATATTGATCCAGATACAATTAAGTTATTTGAAATAAATATTGTTGAATTGGAAGAAAAATTAAAAATCAAGAACAAGAGAAGGAAGAGCTTGTGTAGAGTTGGGTGAATGAAGTTAAACATAAAGATGAGACCATTAAAGGAGTGCAACCTGTATTAAAGGAAAATGAAAAATAATTACAGTCCTTGCAAACATATATACAAAATACTACATTGGGAAGAGCCATGCTAACTGATGCAAGAAATCAAATATGGAAAATGGTCAATGAAAGAATCACTAGGATTACACCTTATGTAAATGTTCTTATTCAATGTGAAACAACTATCATTGTTAATGCTCTGATAGACATGAAGAACACGATTCCTACAGTGGATGGAAGACTAAAAGAAGTTGAGCAGATTATCAATTTGTTAAATTCAATTAACGAATAAGCTATTAAATTGTTCAATTTGCCTAATAGAGTTGATTGTACTATGTTAGTTTTATCAATCAAAGAACGGAAGAGGGTGATGGACGAAATGAATCCTAAAATCCTTAAAGCTAACATTATCATCACATAATTCAAAGCATAATGGATATATATTCAAAGGTTCGATATTCCATCAATTTGGACTTATTTAGGTTGGATTATATTAGATGAACAATTTTAGGCTGCATTCAAAGAGGCTCAAGAAGGTTAGGCCTAGGCTTTAACTAGTAGTGAAGGAGAAGCTGTCGGGTAATTACTGGTAAATTCTCTTTTCTTGTATTTCAAAGTATTGGAACTTTTAGATAAATTGATTCAATCATTTCCAATTGCTCCTTATCGGCTTTAGTCTGAGCATGGTGTATCTTACTTAAAAATCAAGAAACAACAGTGGTGCCCCCAACAACTTTATGAAGCTAAGAAGATATTTTACTCAACATGCTATTCTTTCTCTAGTTATACAAGGTACCAAATCAATCCATCCTTTGTATTCAATAATCAAGGAGGTTGTAGAGGTAGAAGAAGAGGAAGCATTTTCACTCTTCCAAAGGCCTAAGAAGAAAAACTTCCAGGCTACAAAAGGCTCAATGGTTGATAATTTAGTGAGAGGAAAAACCAAAGTTTCTAAATGATATTCAAAGCATAAAAATATATCTGGCAAGTACTTAATATTTTTGAAAGTATGTAATGTAGTTTTTTAACTAAAGGATAGTTTTCAGAAATTTGTTTATGAAGACCTCTATTTGAGTTGGAGGAAGTCGACTTTTTTTTAGTTGAAGCTTATGTTTGAGTAGAAGTTTGTTCATGATGAAAATGCAATTTTATGTTTCTTTCATACATGTTACTTGATTTATTTATCTTTGGAACCAAATTGGTTGAAAATTTGACCCATGATTTTTGAATGATCTATTGCGAGCTAGAATTATATTGATAGACGATGTTGTATGATTTCATTGAGAAATTTGTTTGCAAAACATATATTTACTAGTGATATGTGTTTGTAACATCTAGAAGGTGTGGGTTTTTTAATAGTGGCACAAAAGTATAATTGTGATCATTAAACATGGTTAACTAGTATCTAATACATATGATGATTAACATATATATAGGTTATCATAATTTTAAAAGGTAATGTGACAATTGTAACTACGATTTATTTTTATTTTGTTTGCAGGTGCATTGGACAAGTGTTTATCATGATTTTTTTTGCATCAATTTTTCCAACGCATTATCAATTACTTTTCGGAGGGATAGTGACAAAAAGATTTTGTTCTAGTGTTTTCTTGGGTCATAGTTCTGCTAATTGCATTATGTCAATGATTTATTTTCAAGGTTGTGCAGTGGTTATTTTGCTAGTTACATCACATGAATGATTTTTTCTTGAATATTTGTAGTGGCATATTCCGTAGTTCATTCGCAGTGTCCCCCACAAGCAGACAAGTGTAGAAGGTTCTACTAGCTATGTTGGGTACCAAAATAAGGAGTTGGCAGATGTAGAAATTCCTTGTAGATTCAATCTGATTATGCAATTTTCTAAAACAAAAGACTTGAATCTACAATAATCATCAGCGGAAACAATTAATCAATTGAGAAATAACGAAGCATATCAGAGAAAGAATTCAATCAACACATTAGAAAATGATTTACTAGGGAAATCCACAGCTAAAAACCCTTGTTATCTGTATATTGCATTAGTCAGAAAATATGAGAAAATTTCAATTCTTTGCTCAAGCTCGAGCAACTTCTGCACTATCTCTATTTGTCTCACTGCTTCCTAGAAAAGCATAAGCCAATACTTAACCAAATTTTGGCTTTCCCAAGTCTCTATTTCCTTTCCCTGTTTCCTTGGGAATTAGCCCCTATTAATTAGGGAAATTCCTCAATATGAATGGCGCAATCCTCATAGGCCTTCCTCTGACTGCATGCACCACCTCTATAATTCGGATGATAATACAACTAATAGTACATTTCCCTTGAACTCCAATCTCAACTGGGTAAGTCTCACATCTGACATGCACGAGTTATTTATGAGTGAATCATAAGTTAATTGGTTGAACACATGAATCAACACCCCACTGTCTGACCTCCTACTATTTCCTCCATCAGTTGGAGCTAGTTTAACTTACTTCAACTCAGTTAAACGAAATTAATTAATTACAACTCGAAATAAACTCAACCAAAGCTCCTATAAATTAGGAGACACTCTACATGAATCAATCTAGACCCTCAACTCGAATTAACTGAGACAACAAAATAAAATTAGCTTAGTTAACTCGTACAAGTCTTGTGATGTGGAATTACAATTTTATTCCTAATTTAATTCCAAGAAAAAATTAAATTAGGATTTTCTTGTTGCATTTTCAACACTCCCTCTCAACAAGAAAGGGATTATTAGATACCCCAATCCTGCCTCTATGGAACTTGAATTTACCTCTTGACAGTGACTTATTCAAGATGCTTGCATCTTGTTCCTCTGTAGGAATTTACTCCAGCAACATGATTCTCCTTTGCACAAAATCTCGTAGATGGTGATATCGGATGTCGATATGCTTGGACTTATGATGAAAATATGGATTATTAGAGAGTTTGATACAACTTTGATTGTCACAATAAATCACTGTAGGACCCATCTACTGAAAAAATAACCTAACAATGATATTCCTCAGCTAGATAGCCTCACAAGATGCTTGAGTAGCAGCCATGTAATCTACTTCTACCAAACTAAGTGCAATTGATCTCTGCTTCTTGTTGTACCAAGAAACTAATGTTGACCCAATATTGAAGATTCCCCCTGATGTGCTCCTCCTATTAGATGGAATCCCTACCCAATCTGCATATTCGAAGCCTTACAGCTTCACTCTCTTTGTCCGTTTGTAGCAAAGACCAAACTGAGTGGTTCCTGTGAGGTATCTGAACACATGTTTAGCTGCCTTCTAATAGATTTTTGTTGGCTTAACCATTGCTTGACTAAGATGGTTAACTGTAAAACATATGTCCAGTCATCTGTTCACCAAATACAAAAGTGAACCCACAATCTACCTGTAAATAGCGGCCTCCACTACTTCTCTTGAAGTAGCATCTTCCCTCCTCCAATTCCCTGCTAGAGGAGTCTCCATGGGTTTGTTGCTCTCCATGTGGAACTTCTTCAGTATCTTGTTGACATACTTTCCCTGAGAGACAAACATTTCCTCATCTCCTTGCCATACTTCTATACCAAGGAAATAATGCATGAGCCCCAAGTCCTTCATCTCGAATTCTCTTGTAAGATCTTCTTTGCAAGATTTGACCAACTTCTCATCACTTGTTAGAATTAAATCATCGACATATAATACTATAATCAATAATTTACCTTTAGCCACAATATGGTAAAGGTTTTCATCTACTTCACTTTTGGTGGAGCCCAACTTGGTGAAATAGCTTCCAATCCTAGTGTACCAAGCATGGGGTGCTTGTTTCAATCCATACAATGCTCGCTTGAGTCTGCACACATGCGAATCTCTTTTGAAGGTCTCAAATCCTTTCGGTTGCTCAATGTACACCTCTTCCTTAATCACTCCGCTGAGGAATGTTGTCTTCACATCCATCTGATGTATCTTCCATCCCATTCACACTGAAAGTGCTAGAATAGATATGATTGAAGAGTACCTTGTTTTTGGAACAAAGGTATCCTTGTAATAAATTCCCTCCACCTGAGAGAACCCTCTAGCCACAAATCTGGCCTTGTGTTTCTCTACACTCCTATATGTTGCTTGATTTACCTTGTAAATCCATCTTAAACTCACCACTAACTTGTTTGCTGGTCTTGGGACCACTTCCCAAACATTTTCCTGATAATGGAGACATAGTCCTCTACCATGGCATCAACCCATACTGGTTGTTTCACTGCTTCCTCGAATGACGATGGCTCAATATCTACACTATTGCTCATCAAATTCATGTAGCCAATGTACCCATTTTGTGACCTCCTTTGCCTAAGCTATGATGTGGGTGCTCCCAAATTCTTTCTAACATCATGCATCAATTTGTCAGCTTCTTTGGTGCACTTCCTTCCTTCTCTGGAAGTCTTTTCATGAGTGGGCACTTCTACTTTCTTCTCCTTTGTCTGTGGCTGCTCCACATCATCTTGAGGTTCCTCCTTTGGAGCTAAAAGCTCCTCATCTACATGCAACTGAAGCTCCCTCTCAATGGAGCATCTCATGGCCATCTTTTCATCAAAATTCACATCTCTAAGAACCACTGTCTTCCTGTGAGATGGCAGGTACACCCGATAGTTGTGAGGTGTATCAGTGTACCCCACAAAGATGCCCAACTCAGTTGTCGGTTCTAGCTTTTTCCTTGCATCCTCAGTAACATGAGAGTAAATTGATGAATCAAAGATCCTGAAGTGTGCAACATCTAGTTTCTTACCTAAAAAAGCTTCTTCTGGTGTACTCGTCCTGAGAATCTGATTAGGACTCCTGTTTTGCACATATACAGTTATGTTGCATGCTTCAAGCCACAAGTGCAATGGTAGGCCTTGATCATGTAACATCACCTATGTAGCTCCCACAATATTTTTTTTCTTCATTTTAGCCACCCCATTCTATTGTGGGTTATGGGATGTTATATTATTAACTCTCGTCGAATGCCTTATGATGCACAAAATTTCTTGAATTCATTCGACACATATTCTCCACCGTTATTTCTCCTAAGAGTCTTCATTTTCCAACCAGTTTCCTTCTCAACGAGTGATTTAAATTTAAAAAAATAGAGAACATCTGATCTTTTTTCAGCATGAAGAAAATCCAGCACTTACGTGATAAATCATCTACAAATATTACATAATACCTGTGCTTGGTCGTGGAGGCTGTCGAGAACGTTCCACACACATCTGAGTGAACTCTTTCAAGGATCACATGCGCTCCACTGTCCTTATCATGAAAGGTGGATTTGGTGTACTTCGCCAATGTACACCCTTTGCATGTATCTCTCTTCTCTAGGGAACCCATGGGAAGTCCTTTAAAAATCTGTTGCATGATATTCAAAGCTCCATGGTGAAGAGGCCCAATATTTTATGCCATAATTCATCGATATCTGGGCTTTGCACCTTCTCTACTTTTGTGCTTAATGATGCACAATCTTCTACATCCAATTTGTAGAGGCTCTTCACTCGAAACCCAATCTGCTTCACTTGTCCTAAGGCTATGTGACGAAGGAAAGTATTTCCTTTGCTAAATATCACGTCGTAGCCATGGTCCTCCAACATAGAACCTGAAACTAAATTCGTCTTCAGACCCAAAACATACATGACATATTTTAATGTGAGAGGAGAACCAAACTCCCTCTAAAATGTAATAGTACCAATATCGATCGCATTATACCTTCCATCATCTCCCATGTTGATGTGCATCTGGAGGTCCTTCTCCTCCAGGTAACTGAAAAATTATTTGTTTTCAGTCATATGGAATGAGGCTCCACTATCCATATACTACACACTACCCATCACCAATGTCACCGTGCAAGCAATGAGGGTGAAATCCAACTTGAATTCTAAAGCAAGAGCTTCACTTGCTACTCCTCCTGAGGGATTCTTGTCGTCCTTCTTGTGTGGACAATTTGTGGCATAGTGTCCCAACTCATAACAGTGAAAACATTTAATCTTCGACAAGTCCTTCTTCTTGCCACCCTGACTGGAATCTCCTTTGGATTGGAATTTATTTCCTTTCCCTTTCTTCGCCTTTCTAGCTAAGGCACAATTCTCCTCATCATCATGCTTGGATGAGGTTCCATCTCTGGTGCTCCGCCTTATCTCTTCTTGCACCAATTCAGACCACAAACGCTCCCACTTTGGTAGATGCTCCCTCCCATTGACCAAATCCTAGTAGATCTACCAACTCTTGGGAAGGCCTAGAAGTGTTAGGCTGACCAGATCATCTTCAGTAACTATAATACCAACACTCCCAAGCTCATCCCAACATTGGGTGAACTTGCTCAAGTATTGTGGTAGTGTTTCTCCCTTCTCCATCTTGATCTTCCGAAGCTTGTCCTCCAGTGCCTGCTTCCTATGGTCACTCTTGTTCATAAACAAGTCGATCAAGGCTTGCCACATTGCATATGGTGTATCCTTCTTGTGGAGGTTCGAGACAATATGATCGCCAACTCCTTCTAGTATGATCCTTCTCACCTTTGCAATACATTTCCTCCACTCTTCCAGATCTTGAGCATTTGTTGTTGGAGGCTTAGGAATATCTTTGTCTATGAATTCCTTCAGCCTATTTTCTTCCAACACTGCCTCCACACTACCCTTCCAAGTAATATAATTTTAATTTCCCTCAAGGGCATATTCGAGTCTCAATCCATAGAACAAAACCCTACTCACTCTAAAGAATGACACTACAAATTTGATTTCACCTGCAAAAGACAAACTCATATTCTCCTCTTCTAGAGTGATTTATTCTTTGATACCATGTAGAAATTCCTTCTAGATTCAAACTTCTTATATAATTTTCTAAAACAAAAGACTTGAATCTACTCTACTCATCAGTGGAAAAAATTAATCGATCGAGAAATCACAAATCATATAAGAGAAAGAATTCAATCAACACATGACACAATGATTTCCTTGGGAAAGCCACAACTAAAAACCCTTGTTATCTGTATATTGCATTAGTCAGAAAATATGAGAAGATTACAATGCTTTGCTCAAGCATGAGAAACTTATGCACTATCTTTATCCGTCTCGCTACTTCCTAGATAAGTCTAGGAAAATACTTAACCAATTTTTGGCTTGCCCAAGTCCCTATTTACTTGTGTCATTTCCTTGGGAATTAGCCCCCTATTAATTAGGGAAATTCCTCAATATGAATTGTGCAATACTCAGGCCTTCCTATCGCTGCATGCACCACCTATACAATTCAGATGATAATACAACAGATAGTACATTTTCCTTGAATTCAAATCTCAACTGGGTAACTCTTAGATATGACATGCATGAGTTATTTATGAGTGAAACATCAGTAACTCGTTGAACACATGGAGCAACACCCGACTGTATGACCTCCTACTAGTTCCTCCATCAGTTGGAACTAGTTTAACTGACTTTAACTCAGTTAAACTGAATTAATTAATTACAACTCAAAATAAAATCAACCATGGCTCCTATAAAGTAGGAGACACTCTACATGACTCAAGTTAGACCCTGAACTCGAATTAATTGAGCCAACTAAGTCAAATTAACTTAGCTAACTCGTACAAGTTGTCCTGTGATATGGAATTGCAATTTTATTCCTAATTTAATTCAAGGAAAAAATTAAACTAGGATTTTCTTGTTTCATTTTCAACAACAAATGAGCTCATTTCAAACACAAGTGCAAAACATGTAGTATCTTTATTAGGTAAGCATTGTCTCTTTCCTTCTACATATGAATGCTTAAAGTTCTCATACAATGTATGTTACAACCTTATAGCACTCAAGTCTGAAGCTAAAAATGTTGATAAGAAGATGGACATTTTGTGGACAGTTTGCTTGAAATTGGTACAAAAAAGTATACTTTCATTCATTTTTCAAGGAGATGTGATTGGATTACTGCATTTTGTACATGCAGGATCAAAGGAGTTTGTATATGAACTTGTTGGTGTCAGTAATCCATTTAAATGATACAAAATTAAAATAGAAATGGAGGCTTGGAAACCTGAAATCAAATCTATGTATGTATGTGTGTGTATACTTATAATGTATTAGAGTTTACCATTGTTGGAAATGGCAAGAAGAAAACCCTGATTTAATTTTTCACTTGAATTAAATTAGGAGAAAATTGTAATTCCACATCATAAGACAACGTGTACGAGTTAACGAAGATACCCTCACATAGTTGGCTCAGTTAATTCAAGTTGAGGGCCTAACTTGAGTCATTTAGAGTGGATCCTAAATTTTAGTAGCCTAGGGTGAGTTTAATTTGAGTTGTAATAGTTTAATTCAATTAAATTGAGTTAAAGTCAGATAAACTAGTCCCAATTGTTGGAGGAACTAGTAGGAGGTCTAACAGTGGTGTGTAGCTTCAATGTTCAACCTGTTAACTGATAAATTAGCCATAGTTAACTCATGCGTGCATGAAGTTCGAGTTACCTAGTTGAGATTGGAGTTCAAGGGCAGTGTATTGTTAGTTGTATAATTTTCTGAGTTGTACAGGTGGTGCATGCAGTCGAAGAAGGGCCTATAAGGATTTCACAATTCTAATTGGGAATTTCCCTAATTAATATGGAGCTCATTCCCAAGGAAACAATGCAAGGAAATAGGAGCTTGGCAGGTAGCATATTGGATAAGTATTGGCCAAAGTCATCTTGTGAGGCAGTGAGATAGATTATATTAGATATGAGACTTTTGTGATCCATAATGTTGATATCAGTCTTTTGGATTAATCACGTCGCTAGGATTTGGTTGGCGTTTCGAACCAGCTAATGTGGTTCATCCTCAAGACAAGGTGAGACATCAATAGATCTGAGGGAATAAATAGCAAGGATGCATCACTACCCAAAGTTTGTTGTTGGAAAATAGCCGTTAGGTAACTTGTTATGTAGTAAATAAATATTTAGTTTCGATATTTTAAAATGATAAAATTAAATTTAGTTATAAAATAGCTGTTGTGTAATAAATAAATATTAAATTTCGGTATTATAAATGGAATATTAGAATTAAATATTAATTTTTAGCGCTGATTAATATTAACTATTGTAGTAATATTGTCCAGAGATAATTAATAATATAGTTTGTTAGGGTTTGACTTATAGTAATAGAAACTAGTTGTTATGAAGTAATATTATTTAGAAATCATAAGTTGATTGTTTAATAGTAATGTCATCTACAAATAGTTAGTTTAAATAGTGTAGTGTGTTAGGGTTTGACCCTATCTTTTATTGATTGGAATAATATTTAATTTATTAATAATTTAATATTATTAATTATTATTATAATCTTATAGAAGGATTGTAATATAAAATCCTAACAATAATGTACAGATGGTGTAATATTATTATAGAGATTAATAATAATATTAAATACATTATTTTAATATAATTCCAAATATTAATTTCTATGATAATAATTTTAATTTAGTATCAATAAAATAAAAAGACTAAGAATGGAGGAAGGAAAACTAATCTCATAAAAATAGTGGATGGCTAAAGATGAACCGAGATGGTATTTCTAATATTATTGATATTATAGAGATTAATAATATTAAAATTTCTTATCTTGATATTTAAATTCACTTATAATACAATATATTGATTAATAAGATATAATAATTTTAATCTATTATTTTAAGATATATATATATATATATATATATATATATATATATATATAAAGTAAATACTATAATAGGAAGGAGGAAAACTAATCACATTTGTTACACTAAAATTTGTCACCATGACTATTAGCAGTTAGTATGGCTCCATCAACTGTCATACTATCCTCCTTGGCAAGTCTTATACCTCTACTCTTCATGTCAAACTCCAAGAAAGAGAGAAAGTCTTTAAAAATCTATATATCTCTGGGTACGCAGTTTCTCTTAGCCTTCCCTGCGTGTACGCACCTCAAGTTCACAATACCTGCGTACTTGTACGCTCTGTCTGTAAAAGGGTGGGTGCGTACTCCTGTAAAGGTCAAAAGGCGCAAGTTTCACTTCAAAAAAGTTACTTGTGGTCATTTCTAGAGCATTCTAGAAGCTTGTTTGACGTGTATTGAGCGCCTCCAGATGGTTCATGTATCCCTATGAAAGAGGAACTTATCCCATCAAGAGGGGAGCTATCCCATTCAAAGAGGGGCTTATCCCATTGATGGTGGACCTGATTAACTTCCTCTAGAGCACTATAAATACAGGCATTGGGCCAGAAGGAGGGGAGGTTGAAAGCTGAATATTCCTAAGGGTAGATGCTGCTAGAATTAGGACTCCCTTATAGAGCTTGAGAGGAGAGATTCCCATCCTTTCCTAGCCTTATTTGGAAGTGGGTGAGCTGATCAAAGTAAAGGAAAATTCTTGCTGGACCCTAGGAGGGACCTGCACAACACCAAGGCTCAGGTTGTAATGGTTTCTTTTGTTTCCACTTAATACAATTAAGCTCACTTTTCTCAACAGATTGTTATACATGATTTGTTTCATATACTCCTTGGTCTGTATTATGAATATGTGTTATTTTATAAGTTATTCAGGTGCTATTTAATCTTTTGGCTTGTTAGTGAATGCAGGTTTCGAAGAGAAGGAAGAGCTCATCTGGATCGGCGAGGCTGGACTACTACAAAGCGTTGGACTAAAGGTATGTTATGAACACCTAATTACTTGTATTCTAAATGCATATTTAGAGAAAGGTAGTGTTTACTTGTCTTGTTTGTCACTAGAAAGCCTTAGCTTCTAGGGAGGTCGGTTTTGTCCGCAAAATTGACTCTTTCCGCATGACAAAATGGCGACCATACTGGGGAACTCCATTGATGTGAATGATTTTTCCTTTGTGTGAAACTTTGATCTGAGAAAAGTCGTTTGTTTTCTGGTTTTTGGCTGTTTGACTGTGTATTTGGGTGGCTTAGCTTAGGGTTAAATTAGATTTTAGTTTTTCTTGGTTTTGCTAGAAGTACACAGCCTCTGAGTTAAGCACAGTGCATACCTGTACGCACTGAAGCTTTGTGCACAAAGCGTACACGCACCTGTGCAAACAGGTTGCCTGCGTACCCTGTCAAAATTGAGAAAATTTCAATTTTCTCCTTTTTGCCTCTTAGATTTTGTTTATAAGTTGTTTTTACCACCCAGATCCACTGGTTACCTGCCAGAGATCTTCATCTGAACTTGTTTCATCAGTGTCAAGAGTTTTAGTGGAATTCGTAGAGGTTCTAGCCTTAGGGTTTGATTTTTGCATTGGTCCTGTAGTGACTTTGGCTTTAGAAGTCGTAAAACCTTGGATATCCCTGGTCTTTGCAGTCTTCTTAGGAGTCGGACCTTTCATAGAATCCACCCTTGTGAGACACCTACCTTTGTTTTGTCTCTTTGCCGAATCTCGAAAAAGTTTGTTGATTGAACTGTGAATTTCATTTTAAGAAAAAGAACAAAAGATTTTGATGTTTGTTTTTGGCTAGTTTTTGATTCTGCATTGACTAGTCCTTAGTTAAATCATGACTGAGTAAAACATCCTGGGATCATACTTTGTAGGTTTTGGCCTCATTAGATTTGCTTATTAGGTGAAATTGAGTTGATTTGATTGCCATAGATTTTTTAACTTTGATTTCTGTTAGAGTAAGTTTTACATGCTTTATTAATATAGGGGAAAATGCAAAAAAAAACTCTTTTGAAGAAAAGTTTGCTTTAGTAGCATTTGAGTCTTTGAAAAGAAAAGGAATTTTCGTGAAGTAATTAGTGGTCATGTGTTGTATGCTTTGGAAAAGATAAAGAGTTTGTTTCTTTGATTTTCATTGCCAAGAAAGTTGTTTTTATATCAATCTTGCATTCTCCAACTCTCTTAGCTAGGGAATTCATTGAAAAAGAAAATTAGTATAAATCATCCTAAGTGCATCTTTTTAGTGGATTTCAGTCGAGTCTACACACCATCAGTTTCATCTCCACTACCTTTTGTCTTAAAGAAAAGCCATAAAAATTAATGCTTAAAGTAAAATCAACTTAGTAACTTTTATTTACTAGGGCTCTGAAACACCAATATAGATCAGGCTAGTGTCTTGGAGTAGGAGAGTAATTAACTCTCCAAGACAGTAAAACCAAAAAAGTAGCTCATCTTGTGGTAGGATAAATCCAACTGTTTCATTTGTACTCTGGGAAAGCTCCTCTTAAAGGAGAAGCACGAGACCATGTCCGAACCAGTGAGGGGATCAATCCTCCTTCATTGGGAAAGACGCCAGATACGCACGTACTACAAACGGTAAACCTCAGATTATTGTCGAGGAGCCTGGGGTCACTTGTCGGTAAACCTTGGATTATTGTCAAGGAGCCGGCAAGGGGATTGAGCTTGTTACTCTGCCCTTGCATGCTATCGGGTCGTAGACTATTCCCCCAGGTATATTTGTTGCTGTTGGTAACCTTAGTGACCATTATCTTGAGGATTCTACCCGAGGTGACGGTGGAGGGAAGATCCCACTGTACCTGGAGTAGACGTCGGCTAGACTCACTTGGATTTTCCGAGGGGTTCACTTCACTCGAGACGGTTAAAGTGGAGGAACTTGTGCCGGTCTATTCATTAAGCAGGTTGCCGGGGTAACTGTTCCACCCACCACTTCTGTACTGAATTCGGCGATGTTGGGTTTCATCACCAACTAGTGTTTTCGGTCCGGAAGGCTACTGTTTGTGTATGGTTTGACGCCTTAGATTCTTTAGGCGTGTGATTCGAATTTGTTTAGTTCTTTAGAGACTTTCGGCGGTTTGCTTTGAGATTTTACTTTGGTTGCGTGTGCAGTAGTTAAAAGTTTTTAACTGTGGCTAAAATACCGAGACAGTCCCGTATATTTCGGGGCAAGTCTCCTGAGATTGTTACTGTGGCCGATTTGTTGAGGAAGTCTCGTAGACTTTGGGGCGAACCTCCTGAAGACGTCCCGAGTCATTACGAAGGTTTGAAGGTTCTTGTAACTCCTAGTGGCAGTAAAGTAGGTTCACCTGAAGAAGGAGAGTCTTCGTTGGTAGTCCATCCAGATTACCAAAGTCTAGAAACAGGTTATAATCCTAAAGCTGTTGCAGTTTCCGAGCTTGCTGGTAGTTTTTCATCTACTAGTGATATAGGCGAAGAACCTGAAATATCTGAACCTGTTACTCCAACTTCTAGTGTTCCTGATTCACCTAGTGTAGAAAGAGTCATCACCGAAAATCTTCCTGCTGGTTTGATAGCTATTGAAGAACTTTCTCCAGAAGAAGAAGTAGGCGTCCCTATCCTTGAAGATCAACCTACTATTGATCTAAGGGAGCGTGAATCCATTTTTTACAGTCCTCCTAGAAGTACTACTTGGTATCTTTCGTTAACTAATTATTTGGACAACTCAGGGTCAAGTTTTTCTCCACCTCGTACTCCTTATCCACCCGGAGGTATTTATACTCCTGTAAATATGTCTGGTCAGTCGTCCTTGTTCACTCAATCTCCTGAATCTTTCTTGTACGGCGGTCCTTCTGTTCCCTCTGGGTATCAGTCACTTTCTAGTACTTTTGCGGGAGCATCTCCTCAACCCATTGAACATGGGTTATTAACTGGAAACAATGGTAATAAACCGTTGGGTGTAGGAGACATTTACATGATGTCAGGTTCAATTCCCGGTTCTCAACCTCAAGGTGGCCAGTTACCGCCTGGGGGTCAGCCTCAATTAACGCCTGGGGGGCAACCTCAAGGTACACAAATATCGTCTGGCGGGCAACCTCAAGGACAGTATGTACCCATGGTACAGTACATTCCTCAAGGCCAACCCCAGCCTCAATATGTACCCCAAGGTCAACCTCAGTATCAATTTATGCCTCAAGGTCAACCCCAGTATCAGTACTTACCTCAAGGGTATCTACCCCAAGGTCAGTACTCGAGTCAAGGTTATCAACCACCTCAAGGTCAATCGTATATTCAAGGTACGAGAAATGTACCTTTCAATTTTCAATCCTACCCTCAATCCGGTTATGGATCTCAATATCCTCAACCTGTCATGGGTCAATACCCCGGAATGAACATAGTGTGGGATCCATCGCAAGTTCAATAGGTGTTGCAGCCAAGCGTACAGTTATCATCCCAAACTGGACAACCTTTAGTTTCTGGTCCACCCCAGCAACCAGTCCAGTCTAATGTTCAAGCTTCTGTACCTTCGGTAGTTACTCAGTCGCCCATTGCACCTAGTACTCCATCTTAAACGACTGCTGCAACTACTGCAACATCTGTTCAGTCTACTGCACTTACTTCTGGAGTATCGACAGCTCCGGTTTCTACTGTCTCTGCCACTACTCCTCAAACATCTTTACCATTGTCTGGATCCACGATTCAAACTACAGTTTAGATGCCTGTAGGATAGCCTGGTTTAAGTACGGTTGTCACTAGTCAACCACAATTTGTTTATCAACCGTACCAAGGACAATACCAATACGGGCCTGCTATCCAAAAACCGGTTTACCAGTATCAACCGTATCCTGGGTACACTTATCAACAACCACAACAACCCCAGTACGGTCCAGTTAATCCTGGTTTTCCAGGAGGATACAATATCCCGAATGCGATTCCTATTCCAAGTTATCCTGGATATCCTCCTCCTGGGACTGGTCTTGTGACCCAGAGTTTTAGGGATCCTAATCGGCAATTGCCGTTTATCGCAACTTTGGATTTACCACACTTGACGCGCCTAACGAACGATCCAATAAATTATCTTCCGTTCTGGCCGCCAATGCCAAATAAGTTGCCCAGTGACATTCCCATGTTCGAGGGTAAGTTTGGAGAGGATCCGTCAAATCATGTGATGACTTACCACCTCTAGTGTGCTTCAAATTCCATCTCGAATGATTCGATCCGCTTACGTCTTTTCCAGTATACGCTCATTGGTCTCACGGCCAAGTGGTACATTGAGTTACCACGGGCCTCTTTTTATAATTTTAGTCAGTTAGCTACCTCGTTCCTAACTCATTTTCAGTTGCCAGTCAGATATGATAATGGCACGGAGCTACTAACTTCATTAAAACAGTCGACGTCCACTGTTGGGCAATTTATTGGGCTTAAATTGCTGCATTAAATTATCGACCAGGGAAACTCGTAAGCTTGTGATGGTGCCAGCAATATATATGCAAGAGTAGGCAACTAACTCTATGTCTAGCGAAATTATTTAAGATTCAATACAAAATGCAAGGGAAGAGGCTCCTAACTAAGGAGGTCCTGGTTGTCCTTCCCTACAGTATCATAGAGAAATCATTGATTACATAAAACTAGAAACTTGAAATGAAGACAAGAGAATGAACTTAATTGTTGTTCAGATTCAAGTAGAGAGAGAGACTAACTTAGTCTCTTGATTGTCCTCTCATGTACTAATCCAAACTAAACTAAGATTCATTCACAAGCATAAGAAATGAAATAACTTGAAACATGAAAGCAAAAGGATGAATTTCAATTACCATATAAATCAATGGAGAGAGAGCCTAACTTAGACTCTTGGTATCTCCTCATATGATACTTGAAACATAAAAGCAAAAGAATGAATTTTAATTATCATGCAAATCAAATGGAGAGAGAGCCTAACTTAGACCCTTGGTTGTTCTCTCATATGCTGATAAGATTCTAATTTAAAACTCATTCATCAATCTCAAACAAATCCTCAAACATCAAACATCTAAGCAATTAAATGAAATAAGATCTAATATGAAATAACATGTTTCTCTCATCCTTTTAGAGTGAGCTCAATTCTCTTAAGAACAAGACAAATTATTCCATATACTACATTAAGGAAAATTAAATCTAAAACTACATAATGGAAATATATGTAAAATGAAGCTTTATTCTATTCCATCATAAGTTGGATACAATGCTCTAAGAGTCCTCCCCTTGGAATGGAGGAGGTACTCCTATTTATACAATAGGATGAGATAACAAACTCATAATGATGATCCACTAATCTCTCTTTTAGTTCCATACATTTCTCAACCATCTAGACACATAACCCTATCCTCCATGATCTCCTCCATGAGGTCCATGATTTTCTCCATGATCTTTTCCATGAGGCTTATCTTATCAAATTCGAATTTGATCATTCAAGGCCACATAAAGATGCCCTGGAAGCTTCCTTTGTACCTACACATGTCAACAAACTCATTCTAATTGTTAGGTATAAGTATAAGCATATTATTTTCTAAAGTTTAGCCATAAATTCACTTAAAAATGTTAAGAATTAATAAACTTTGGAAAATCATAGTTATAACCCAATAATGAGGTAAATGGAATGATGTGGAGGTGGAATGGAGGTGACATGAAGGTAAAATGTGAAGATATTGGTGAATAATGGAGTGAAAATAGGGACCACTGTGAGACCCAATCCACTTATATTTCCGATCATATACATGAATGGAGACGTCGAAGGCGATTAGTGAAAGTTTTTATCCTGGACCAAATCTTAGCTGAATGGTTTGTTAAATCATTATTACTGAAGATTACTGAAGACGTAGCTAAGGCCGGCGTAGTTACTGAGGAGCAAGTGATTG
Organism: Pinus tabuliformis; assembly: GCA_031772625.1. NCBI lineage: Eukaryota > Viridiplantae > Streptophyta > Pinopsida > Pinales > Pinaceae > Pinus > Pinus tabuliformis. The sequence continues at coordinate 93,781,701 of CM062805.1, read as the reverse complement.
CTCAAGCGCAGTACCTTGACTTAGTTTATACTCAGTCAGGTACGTTACACAAAAAGATCCCAGATCTTCCAAAATCAAATCAAATCGCTGCTGCTCCTTCGGGATCTCATGCTGCTGATGGCATGATTGGTACGGTGAATACTAAAATCAAGAAGAAGTCTTCAAAGAATTCTTCGCCCATTATAACCTTACCAGACTCCCCGACAGGAGAATCTTCTATTGAAGTTTCCGCTGATATTCACGCTGTAGAGTCATCTACGGCTAAATCAAAAAACGGTGGGAAGAAGAAAGGTAAGAAGAAGAATAAAGCAGACAAGACTCCAAAAGAGAAAACAGAAAAGTCGGAAACCAGTGACGAAAAGCGTAAACCTCGATATCCTTGTCTTATTTGTGAAGAGGATCATTTTACAAGAGATTGCCCTCATCGGGCCGAGGTTGTGAAAATCATCAAGGGTTCCCCAACTCTTGCTATTTTGAAAGATCCATTTCCGAAGTAGGAGAGTAAGATGATAGGTTCTTCCTCGAGTGCCAGTGAAGAACCCATATTGATGATGTCTCATGTAAGGATTGCGACTCAATCGCAAGATTATGGTAGTAAAAGTCCTGTTGATGGATCGAAAGAAGCAGAATCTTCTCATTCAAATCCATCAACCTCAGCTCCCGGTTCTGATCCACTACAGATCGAGAAACCTAACCCTGACTTAGTAATCAAACCACCCGCCAAGGGTGTACTTCGAAGGTCTGCTTTCAATCCACATGCGAGAGCGGCCCAGAATTACAACATTGTTGAGGATTTAGCTGTTTCACCCTCAGCAATGTCGGCTTTGGAAGTGCTGCAATCATGTCCAGCACAACGTAAATTACTTTTGTCGGCTATAGGAGCTGTTGATGTTCAGGACCCGAACCTAATAATCTTTGATCTAGAAAATAGTACACCGCGTTTACCTCATCAGATGGCTTTCCAGATCCCAGTGATAGTCAAAAACAGGCCTATTCATCGGACTGTAATTGATGAGGGAGCTTCCACGTGTATTATGTCGATAGAGTGCTGGAGATCGCTTGGTTCTCCTTCACTAAATCAATCCCCGACAATTCTTAAGGCCTTTGATGGCCGTGGGTTTCATCCGTTTGGCATTCTACAGGATTTGCCTATAGGGGTTGAAGGAAAAACCGTTAGTCTAGATGTGGAGGTGGTTGATGCCCCTTTAGACTACAACCTTCTCTTGGGTCGAAGTTGGTCTTAGGCTATGACAGCGGTCGTTTCATCGGTCTTCATAGTAATAAAGTTTCCATATAATGGCAAGATCGTAACCATAGACCAGTTGGCTTACTTTTCATCCGACCCAGCCTCTTCAGAGAGTATCCAGCATGTCGGTAAAACGACTATCCCTTATAAGGATGTTGGCGTAGGATTAGTTAAAGATGTCGGTTTACTGGGAACTTTTCTTTTTCCTCCAATCAACGTCGTGTCTTCGTTCGCATCCATTCATATGATTACATCAGATCCCATTGTTTATGACAATCCTTGGATCGTTCCTTCTGAATCCGAGATAGACTCATTTGGTGATGCAATGCCTTTGAGTCCATATGAAATTGCCTATGAAGCCGTGCAGTCTTTTACCGACCTGCGTTCAACCAAAATCGACCAAATGAATGTGGTCCGTGATGAATCATTTTTCACTTCAACCTCGGAGTTAATAGCGTTTCCCGAAGTTGTGTCATCTAATGAACAACTTTGTGAAGTCCTGTGCGTAGACGATTTACCATGGGAAGATCTCCATCATAGATCTTCGTTTTTACCTGAGGATGATCGCTTTGAAAACGATTTCTCATCAATCTTTACAGCTGAATATGTCAAAGAAGCTCAGAGTCCAATGAAACATCCCGACTCAGAGCTGAATTTGGGAAACATTTCTCGCACTATTCCCATTGACATTTCAGTCAAGTCCGGAATTGTTGAGCACATTCATATAGGTGCCTCGTGTTCAGATAACGAAATTCAGACATACAAGGCCCTATTTCAAGAATTCCGCGACGTGTTTGCCTGGTCTTACGAGGAAATGCCAGGAATTGATCCCGCGATTGTTGTCCATGAGATCAAGACTTACCCGGACGCTAAACCCATCCGGCAACGTTTGCGTCAGATTCACCCACGAAAAGCGGCTGCCATTAAAGCAGAAGTTGAGAAGCTGTTGAAAGCAAGTTTCATTTATCCGATCCCGTTAACGGATTGGGTATCGAATATTGTTCTGGTTAACAAAAAACAGGGAACAATAAGAATATGCATCGACTATAGGGATATCAATCGTGCTTGTCCCAAGGACAACTATCCAACACCCTATATCGATCAAATAATTAATGATTGTGCCGGCAGTGAAATATTTTCCTTTATGGACGGTTTTTTCGGTTACAACCAAATCAATATTCTACCTACCGATCAACCAAAAACGGCCTTCATTTGTCCATGGGAGACATTTGCTTATTGCAAATTACCTTTTGGGCTTAAGAATGCCGGAGCCACTTTTCAAAGGGCGATGTCTTATGCGTTTCATGACATCAAACACATTGTGCAACCGTATCTCGATGATTTGCCTGCTCACTCATTACATCGAGCTGATCACCTTGTCCATTTACGAGCAATCTTTATGAGGTGTAGGCATTATCGTATACGGTTGAACCCACACAAATGTGTCTTCTGTATAGAAGTGGGATGATTGCTGGGATTTGTAGTTTCAAAATCCGGCATCCGCATCGATCCCTCAAAGGTAGAAGCTATCATCAAATTGCCTCCTCCTTTGAGTCTTCGCCAACTCCAAAGTTTGCAGGGGAAAGCAAACTTTTTACGCCGATTCATTCCTAACTACGCCGAGATTACAGAGGGTTTTACCCGGTTGTTGAAATAGAACGCTCAATTCTCTTGGGACGAGATAGCTCAGCAATCTTTTGATGCACTTAAACACGCATTGACCCATGCGCCGTTGCTGCATCCTCCCAACTACAACCAAGATTACTTTTTGTACCTCGCCACCTCTCATTCCACTATTGGAATGGTGTTAGTTCAGGAAGACGAATTCAGAACGGAACATGTGATATATTACCTTAGTCAGACGTTAAATCCCACTGAGCTCAAATATTCACATGTGGAGAAATTGGCCTTGGCAGCCGTTCAAGCTGTCTAACGTTTTCGTCATTACATTCTTCTTCGTAAAACTACAGTCATTTCGGATTGCAACCCTATGATCTACATTTTGACTAAACAATTGCTAGGGGGCAAGTACTCTAAATGGATCGTTATCCTGCAAGAGTTCGACTTGGAATTTGAAAAATCTAAGTCTAAGAAATCTTTAGTTCTTGCAGAGTTGATGTGTGATTTCCCGCGTGCTGACACAGAAACTGTGGCAGAGGAACCCATTGCGGACGAATCTTTGTTTCTCATCAGCACTTTAGATCCGTGGTATGGGGATATTATCATCTATCTCCAAACCCAATCCTTTCGGCCTGAAGCTTCAAAGTCGGAATGTCGGAAAATTCGATTCCAGTCCCAACAGTACAAAATTATCGGAGATACTCTTTATCGCCGTGGGGCAGACTTGGTTTTCCGACGTTGCTTAACTCATGAAGAGGCAGAAAGGGTTTTGAATGACTGTCACTCTGGGGCGTGTGGCGGTCATATGTCTGGGTATGCCACAGCTCAGAAGGTGTTGCGTGCTAGCTACTTCTGGCCGTCCATGTTTAAAGACTGTATTACTGCGGTTCGAAAATGCCACAACTGTCAAGTGTTTGATCGTAAGATGCACGCACCACCTGCTCCTCTCCACCCTATAATTGCCGTTGGTCCTTTTGCCAAATGGGGTATCGACTTTATTACATGTCACCCTCACTCGGTCGGGGGGCATGCGTATATCATCCTTGCGGTTGATTATTTTACTAAGTGGGCCGAGGCGATGCCTACATTCGAGGCAGACGGAAAGACAGCTATGATTTTCGTATTCAATCACATTATTGCTAGGTTTGGTGTCCCACAAGCGATAATCACTGACCATGGGCACCATTTTCGAAACATTATGATGACAGAACTTACAGGCCAGCTTGGTTTGCGTCATGATAGCTCAACTCCTTATTATCCACAAGCCAACAGTCTGGTTGAGTCCATCAACAAAGTTTTAGTTATCATGATCCGACGAATCATTGGTATTCATCGGTCGAATTGGCACAACATGTTATTTTCCGCGCTTTGGGCGTACCGAACCTCAGTGAAAACATCAACAGGGTTCACTCCTTTCCAACTAGTTTATGGTTTGGAAGCTGTGCTGCCCATTGAATGCGAAATCCCGTCACTTCAAATGGCTGTCGAATTACTTCCAGCTACTTCCGCAGAGGAGAAGCGTTTATTATACTTAGCTCAATTAGATGAGACTCGACATGACGCTACATTGGCAATCGAGACTCACGCAAAACGTATGAAAGCTCAGTATGATCGAAATGTGACCCCTCGAAATTTTTCGGAAGGAGACCTAGTGCTATTATATGATCAAGCTAACGATAAATTAGGTGCTGGAAAATTCGTTCCTATGTGGCATGGGCTCTACATTGTCAAGCGAAAGCTGGCAAAAGGGGCCTATGAGCTGGTTGACTTTGACGGGGACTCTTTGGGTAAACCCAGAAGTGGACTTTACCTAAAGAGGTATTATGCTTAAATGATGGGTGTGGAGATTTTAATTAGGTTAGTTAGGTTAATTTTTCTTTCTAGCTGGTGTGTTTGTTAGTATAGACAGTGTGCTTAGCTTAGAAAGTGTGTTTTTCGTCGTTATTCTGGCTTATCTTGGTTTTACTCTTGATATTGCAGATGTCGACGCCTCTTGGGTTATCTATTCGCCCTCTGACGAGTTAGTTTCTATGCATGGGGTGAGCCTCGGTCAAACAACAAACAACATTGCAGAATACAGTGCAGTGATTGAGTTATTGTCTGAATCTATTTCGTTTGGGATTCGGAGTTTGATAGTGAGGTTAGATTCTGAACTCGTTGTATTACAACTTAATAGAGTGTATGCCATTAGAAATCCAATGTTATTAAGGTTATTTTTGAGAGTGCGTCTCTTGGAACGTGAATTTGATTACATTGAATATCAGCATATTCCAAGGTCTTTAAATACATTAGCAGATGCAATTGCTTCTCGAATGTTAGACAGACATTTGCGATAATCATACATGTAAATTTAAAAACATTTCATCACACATGTTTAACAAGATAAGCCGGTAATAATGATATATATAGATAGGAGTGTGTCAAAAAATACATCGTCTTCGATCATAGGTCGAAAAACACCTTATGATCGGCAAAAATGATAAGTACAAAAAACCAAAATGTCACATGTGTCTACAAAAAGTGACCATCCAATCACTGGTGATGCTCTCTATACGACACCACTGCACGGGCTACCCTACACAAGAACCTCCTAAAAGGTCCTGGGACTGCGACTACATAGCGCTGAAGCCTGATAGGAATATCGTCTATAGTAGTCTCTGGTATGTCCGCCGTAAGACGCTCTAGGTCTTGTTCCAACTCAGCTAAGGTCTCTGCAGCCGCGTCCTGTGGGGCCGGTGCCGGTGCAACTCGTACTCTTCTCTCGAAAGGCCGGAGATTGGCTGGACGCTATGGGCCTACATCTGCATTTTGAAAATTGTCACTGTCAGTTTTGAGACGATATAAAAACAAAAAAAATAGATAATTTAAAAACTTGTGAAAAATGAAGTACCTGTGTCATCCTACTGTTCTCCCGGTGGAAGAATCATGTCCGGATCACCACGAAAATCCACTCCGGCATAAGGAAAATCTTGTATCGAGAAGACCTGGTTTTCCAACCAGTGAAAATACTCCGGTCTAAATCGGACAACCTCCGTGCCCTCGTCAGGATGACGGGCCATCACCGCAACCCATCGCATCAACTTAGGCTCTCGGGGAAGCCCAGCCTCAACAGTGAGCTGCTGCGGGATCAGCATCAGAACCCTCTCTAGAGCAAAACTCACAACTAAAGGCCCATAACCAAAAGTCTTCAGTTGCCCGTTTTTTTCCCTAGTCAGTTGGCCCTTTAAATTGGCCAACACAGCATCACACCAGTTGAAAATGGTGCCCTGATAGCAATCAATCGCCATCCGCATTTGGGACCCGGTGGCAATGTGCAAAGCGGCAACGCCGCAAAGTCTGGTAACTGTAAAGGCAATTACCATAAGTTCAGGTCGGGATATCTTTTTAATTTCTATCCCTCTCTCCTGGTTTTGATTATTGCACCACTCTAGACGGAGACTAGCGATGGACTGGCCACCCGGCCTAGTCCCGGACAGAGTCAATTGTTCGCCCCTCTTGGGTAAACCAGTGAGAAAGTAAATGTCTGAGGGCTCTATCTCGAGCTGGTGCCCTCCAATGCAAAAGCACTGATCTTGGACGTTCCACCTTTCGACCAGCCACTCTAGAAATCTTACCTGGGCCCTCATGCCAGGTATGGCCCAGTATTTGTAAAGACCGCATGCCTTCAAAGCATCAATGGAAGGTTTGTGATTAATGGCGGCAAAATCAACATCTTCATGTTCTCTTTCGCGCCAATCAAGCATGGTGGGCAATCTACACACCATAAAACATCTGTTAAAGTCCATAAAATTGAAAGTTTTTGGTTCATTTTGGAGAGATGGGGGTTTGAAAACCCACTCCGCGGTGTACGCAACCCACCTTTAGAGACAGAGTGTGTGTACGCAGGTTCTCTTAAGGCAAGCTACGTACGCCCGACATTTTCCCAACTGAGAAAATGTCGGGGTACGTAGGTCACCAGTGGAGCACCTGCGTACCCCGAAAAGTGGCCCTTGAAACCCCGAGGCCTCCAAAAAATAAAACTGAAGCTTAAAAACAAATTCTAAACGGATGGAAATGCAAGGGAGGATGTTGTAGAATACCTGATGAGACGGTGTTCGATTCTGACGGTCGGATTCTCCGCAATGACCACGGGAAGTTTCTTGCCAAAAGCCCTTTTTCTCTCCTCAACAATAAAATGGTAAAAATGAAATGGTAAAACCCCTTTTTATAGGTTTTTTGAGTAAATGAATGTTAAATTTGTTTAATTTCCACCATGAAAAGGTATTTTTCAAAGTATTTTTATCTATCTTTAAACAGGTATGAGTAATGTGTTGGTTTTTGTGCAGGATAAAAGGATTTTCAGGGAAAATTGTCATTTTTCACATACAAAAACATCAGAGTCATCTTTTAAGCCCTTTTCTGACTCCTAAAACATGAAAAGATTGTCGAGCGTTTCTTTTACACGTTAAAACGGAATTAAAAGATGGTCCTCTTATAGCCCTTTTCTGATCGTAAAAACAGGAAAAGATTGCCGGATTTTTGTCGTTTCAAATTCGATACTGGAAATAAAATGACGTGTCCTTGATCGCTTTTTACTTTTCAGGTCAAAAGACACTAATCATGAAAGTACATCTTGGTCGCAAGATCAAGCGGTTCTCCCAAATATTATTTTATACTTTTTCGGGCTTGGGAGACACAAATTTACGAAAAAGTTCAACCCTAGAGTCTTCTTAAGTTTTTTCAAACTCTCTAAAATTGAAAAACGCCGAGTTTCTCCTATACTGGACTCGTTAAAATTTCACAGTAAAGGACCTGTTCGATTACAAACAGGAACGGACCACTCCTTCTTAGGGTTCGAATCAAAACTAAGTTGGACTCATCCGAAGGATGAGCTTATAATCAAGCATATGTTATCCTCCTCAAGCTTGTAAAAAATAAAGAGGTACTTGCCAGAAATGGTGGGGGAAAGAGAGAAAAAATGAGCCTATTTGTTATCCTTTATCTTAGAAGAAGCCTTATCACCACTCTTGAACACGACACTTTCCATTCACCTGGGTTGGGAAATCCTTTGCCTCACAGTTGATCAAACCACATTGAAAGTCTTCAGCTGGGTATTAACTTTGGGTAAAATGTCACCAAGCCATCTGTTGTGTCATTATGTGTTCAAGAGGCCACTGCAAATAAACCATTCATCTGCAAAATACCCATCATCCATCTTGACCATCCCTTCAGTCCTTACAGCTATGTTTCTTCAACTTGATCTATGATTTCATGTTGTGGGCTTGCCTGCAACGGGTCGCTTTCTATCGACATCAGCACATTATCTAGAAAGATGACCTAGAAATCGTCAGTGCCTTGAAATCTGCATGCATCAATGGCAGGTTTCTCGCCTTTGACGATGGTTTACATCATTGACTTTCGATCGAAGGATTCCGTGAAATGTTCGACATCAACTCATTCATTCACATCTCATGGATTGTACTGGGTACTTTGAGAACCATTGACATCACTGGTGGTCTCTCTCACACTTGTTAACAGTTTACATCATTGACTGGTAATCAAGTGGTTTCTACCATGCTCGACATCAACTCATTTATTCGCATGGATAAAATCGTACTATTTCGGGAAGTAGAAATGAAGACCTTGGATCTAGTTTCCACCATCCAGGCTGCGAGGAGTTTTGTATTCATTGTATAGTATACCAACTATAAACAGATGGCTGCGTCCATACTGTGTCTACACAAGTCTATGATTATGATGTACTGCAAAATCATTCCTGTATCAGAGCAGTAGTTAGTTTGTTAGTTAAAGTTTTTGATCTGAGTATGGGAATGCCTACCTCAGCGATGATATGATCTTATATATGTATTTTGTGTTGAATACTTGCAGGTTCCGACTGGGCTCTCCACAAGATAATCCTTGAAATGATAAAGTACTTCACCCTTCCTAGATGATATGAAACCCTAATCTACTACAGGCTTCGCACTTTAGGGGGCAATCTGTTACACTAAAATTTGTCACCATGACTATTTGTAGTTGGTATGGCTCCATTAACTGTCATACTATCCTCCTTGGCAAGTCTTATACCTCTGCTCTTCATGTCAAACTCCAAGAAAGAGAGAAAGTCTTTAAAAATCTATATATCTCTGGGTACGTAGTTTCTCTTAGCCTTACCTACGTGTACGCACCTCAAGTTCACAATACCTGCGTACTTGTACGCTATGTCTGTAAAAGGGTGGGTGCGTACTCCTGTAAAGGTCAAAAGGCGCAAGTTTCACTTCAAAAAAGTTACTTGTGGTCATTTCTAGAGCATTCTAGAAGCTTGTTTGACGTGTATTGAGTGCCTCCAGATGGTTCATGTATCCCTATGAAAGAGGAACTTATCCCATCAAGAGGGGAGCTATCCCATTCAAAGAGGGGCTTATCCCATTGATGGTGGACCTGATTAACTTCCTCTAGAGCACTATAAATACAGGCATTGGGCCAGAAGGAGGGGAGGTTGAAAGCTGAATATTCCTAAGGGTAGATGCTGCTGGAATTAGGACTCCCTTATAGAGCTTGAGAGGAGAGATTCCCATCCTTTCCTAGCCTTATTTGGAAGTGGGTGAGCTGATCAAAGTAAAGGAAAACTCTTGCTGGACCCTAGGAGGGACCTGCACAACACCAAGGCTCAGGTTGTAATGGTTTCTTTTGTTTCCACTTAATACAATTAAGCTCACTTTTCTCAACAGATTGTTATACATGATTTGTTTCATATACTCCTTGGTCTGTATGATGAATATGTGTTATTTTATAAGTTATTCAGGTGCTATTTAATCTTTTGGCTTGTTAGTGAATGCAGGTTTCGAAGAGAAGGAGGAGCTCATCCGGATTGGCGAGGCTGGACTACTACAAAGCGTTGGACTAAAGGTATGTTATGAACATCTGATTACTTGTATTCTAAATGCATATTTAGAGAAAGGTAGTGTTTACTTGTCTTGTTTGTCACTAGAAAGCCTTAGCTTCTAGGGAGGTCGGTTTTGTCCGCAAAATTGACTCTTTCCACATGACAACATTAAAAAGGAGGAAGGCAAAAGATAATATTAGATCAAAGATATACTTCGATAGCAAACAAAGAAATTAAAGAAAATTAAGGCATGATCTAGGGGGAGAAACTAGAAGGTGAGAAGGGAGAACCAGCTGGAACGAAAAGGGGAAAGGAGAGGGAGGGAATGAAGGGTCAAGAGGAGAGAGCTGGAATCCAACTTTTACTTAATTTCCAGCCATCATCCCTATTGAGGTTTTTGGCATGCCTCTCAATTTCAATCACTTCTTTGAGTTTCCTGTGGTGGAAATAATCAACCCTAGCAATGACTTTGGAATCTTCAACACAGACATGGTGTTTCGATTTCACAGAATACTCAGAAAGGGATGATGTGCGAGAGCGACTGTGTCTAATGTCAGTCACATGTTCACTGATTCTCTGCTTAATAGACCTACCTGTCTCTCCAATGTAGGGGGTACCACAGGAGCAGGGAATAAGGTAGACCCCTTTCGAGTCTTTAGGGTCAATAGGGTCTTTAACCGATCTAAGGGAATTTTTAATGGTTTGGAGAGGTTTGAAAGAAGAAGAGGCATTCATATTTTTAAGAGTATGGGCAATCTTATCTATGGTCCCCTGGATATACAGGAGTTGAACCTTAGTGATAGGATCAACACAGGTGGGCTTTACTCTAGGCATTTTGCTGGCTCGGTGAAAGGCCTTGAGGCTCTCGGGCCTACTATACCCATTATTTCGAAAAACTTCAAGAAGATGAGGTTTCTCTTCATCAAGGTGGAAATCATCAGAGATTCTAAGAACGCAGGCAGCAAGAGTGCTGAGAACCCCAAATTTCTGAGCAAGGAAGTGATGAGAACTGTGATAATATTAAAATAATGTATTTAATATTATTATTAATCTCTATAATAATATTACACCATCGGTACATTATTGTTAGGATTTAATATTACAGTCCCTCTATAAGATTATAATAATAATTAATAATATTAAATTATTAATAAATTAAATACTATTCCAATCAATAAAAGATAGGGTCAGACCCTAACACACTACACTATTTAAACTAACTATTTATAGATGACATTACTATTAAACATTTAACTTATGATTTCTAAATAATATTACTTCATAACAACTAGTTTCTATTACTATAAGTCAAACCCTAACAAACTATATTATTAATTATCTCTAGACAATATTACTACAATAGTTAATATTAATTAGCTCTAAAAATTAATATTTAATTCTAATATTCCATTTATAATACCAAAATTTAATATTTATTTATTACACAACAACTATTTTATAACTAAATTTAATTTTATCATTTTAAAATATTGAAACTAAATATTTATTTACTACATAACAAGTTACCTAACAGTGATTTCCCAATGGCTATTTTCCAACAGCAAACTCTGGGTAGTGATGCATCCTTGCTATTTATTCCCTCAGATCTATTGATTTCTCACCTTGTCCTGAGGATGAACCACATTAGTTGGTTTGAAACGTCGACCAAATCCTAGCGATGTGATTAATTTGAAAGACTGATATCGAGATAGATTATAGTTGTGTAGAGATTATTTAGGCTTGAACAAGCATTGTATTTATTCTCTATTTTCTGACTAATGCAATACAGATAGGAAGGGGTTTTGAGCAGTTTCTCCCCCCTTAGATAAATCTCTTAGCATATGTGATTAATCTAGTCTCATGAGTAGAGTAGATTCAAGTCTTTTGTTTTAGCATATTACATAAGAATTTTAAATCTACAAGGAATTTCTGAATGGTATCAGAGGAGGAATCAAAATAGAAGAGAAGAGAATTTGAAGTTTGTGTTGGAGGTTGGAATTACATGATCAATGTTGTAGGTTTTCTCTAGGACTAAGAAGATGACTTCCATCGAACTCAGGCTTGAGTATGCTCTGGAAGGAACCACAAATTTTGTGGCATGGAAGATCCATATGGAGGTGGTATTAGATGATAACGGGCTACTAGATTATATCAAGACAGATGTAGTTAAATCCCCAATAGTTGATTCCCAAGATCTCGCTCAGTGGAAGAAGGATGTAGCTAAAGTGAGGAGGGTCATATTGGAGGGAGTTCGGGATCATATTTTCTCGAATATTCATGGGAAAGAAAATACATTCCTGATGTGGAAAACATTGACTGACTTGTTTGAGAACAATAGTGACCACGGGAAGTTGGCACTGAAGGACAAGCTTCATAGCATCAAAATGCAGAAGGCTAAATGAATTTCGCAGTACCTAAGAAAATTCACACAATTTCATGATGAAGTTGGTAGGGTCGATATCACTATTCCAGAAGAAGATATGGTATCTCTAGCTCTATTGGGTCTTCCCAAGAGATAACAAAATTATCAGGATCCTGTGAATGGTAGAAATAAACTACCAAGATGGGAGTGGTTATGGTCTGATCTCGTGTAAGAAGAGATCAGGCAGAGTAATAGAGATGGAACTTCGTCCAAGGTTGAGGATGAGATAATTGTGCCTTGGATGGAAAGGAAAATAAATGGAAAGGGAATAAATCCCAATCCAAAGGATATTTTGGTCAGGGAGGAAAGAATATAGACTTGTCAAAGATTAAATTTTTTCACTACCATGAGTTGGGAAACTATGCCAAGAAGTGTTCGCACACGAAGGCCCACAAGAATCCCTCAGGAGGAGTGGTGAGTGAAGCTCTAGCTTCACAATTTGAGTTGGATTTCACACTTATTGCATGCACGGTGGCATCGGTGATGGCTAGTGTGTGGTATCTGGATAATGGAGCCTCATTCCATATGATGGGAAACAAATATTTTTCAGTGACTTGGATGAGAAGGAGCTCTAGATTCACATCGATATGGGAGATGATGGAAGGTATAGCACAAGCGGTATCGACACAGTTACTTTTCAGAGGGTGTTTGGTTCTCCTCTCACATTAAAAGATGTCATGTATGTTTTGGGTCTAGAGAAGAATTTAGTTTTAGTTGTTATGCTGGAAGGTCGTGGTATGATGTGATATTAAGAAAAGGAAAGGCTTTCTTTAGACATATCACCATGGGACAAGTGAATTAGATTTGGGTTCGTGTGAAGAAACTCTACAAATTGGATGTAGAAGACTATGCTACCTTGAGCACAATAGTAGAGAATGTTTGAAGCCAAGACATCAGTGAATTATGGCATAGGAGACTTGGCCATTTGCACCATGAAGCTTTGAATATCATGCAATATATTTCTATAGGACTTCCCAAGGGTGCACTAGAGCAATGAGATACATGCGAAGGGTGTACATTAGGGAAGTACGTCAAAGCCACCTTTCATGATAATGACAGTAGAGCGCAAGCAGTCCTTGAAAGAGTTCACTCAGAAGTGTGTGGACCCTTCTTGATAGCCTCCATGACCAAGAACATGTATTATGTTATATTTTTAGATGATTTCTCATGTAAGTGTTGGATTTTATACATCTAGAAGAAAGACTGGACATTCTCCAAATTTCGTGAATTTAAAACACTTGTTGAGAAATAAACTGGAAGGAAAGTGAAGGCTCTCATAAGCAATAACGGTGGTGAATATATGTCGAATGAGTTCAAGAAATTTTGTGCAAAAGAAGGAATTCGATGGGAGTTAATAACACCCCATAACCCACAACATATTGGGGTGGGTGAGAGGAAGAATATAAGCGTTGTGGGAGTTACACGGTCGATGTTGCATGATCAGGACCTATCGTTGCACTTGTGGGCTGGAGCATGCAACACAACTGTATATGTGTAGAACAAGAGTCCCCATCGGATTCTCGGGATGATTACACCATAAGAATCTTTTTCAGGGAAGAAACTAGATGTTTCGCACTTTGGGATCTTTGGTTCATCAGTTTACTATCATGTTTCCAAGGATGCAAGGAAAAATCTAAAGCTGACAATTGAGTTGGGAATATTTTTGGGGTACACTGATACACCTCATAACTATCGGGTGTACCTGCCATCTCATAGGATGACAGTTGTTTGTAGATATGTGAAGTTAGATGAAGAGAAGGACATGAGATGTTCCCTTAAGAGGGAGCTTCATTTGCATAAATATGAGGAGCCTTTGGCTCCAAAGGAAGAACATGAGGATGTGTGGAGCATCCACAAGCAGAGGATAGGAGAGTGGAAGCACCCACTTATGCCGAGACATCCAGAGATGGAAGTAAGCATACCAAGGAAGTTGAAGTATTATTGTATGATTCTAGAGAGAATGTGGGATCACCCACATCATAGCATAGACAAAGGAGGTCACTAGATCGATACATTGGGTACATGGATCTGATGAGTGAGCTAGTTGAGATAGAACCATCCCCATTCGAGGAATCAGTGCAAAATCCAGTATGGGTTGATGCCATGGTAGAGGAATATGATTCCATAGTTAGAAACAATGTTTGGGAAATTGTCCCAAGGCTAGAGAACAAGTCATTGGTAGGTTCGAGGTGGATCTATAAGGTGAAGCAAGCAGCAAATGGAAGCATCGAGAAACACAAGGAAAGTTTTTTGCCAAGGGGTTCTCTCAGGTGGAGGGAATTTATTATGAGGAGACCTTTCCACCAGTAGCAAGGTACTCTTCTATCTGACCAATTCTAGAACTTGTAGCATAGATGGAATGGAAGATCCATCAGATGGATGTGAGTACAACATTCCTCAATGGAGTGATTGAGGAGGAGGTATACATTTAACAACCAGAAGGAATTGAGACCTTTCACAGAGAGTCTCATATGTGTAGACTTATGCGAGCATTGTATGGATAGAAACAAGCACCCCATGCTTGGTACACCTGGATTGACAGTTATTTCACTAGGTTGGGCTTCACCAAAAGTGAAGAAAATGAAAACCTTTACCATATTGTTATTGAAGGTAAATTATTGATTATAGTATTATATGTCATTGATTTAATTTTAACCACTGATGAGAAGTTGATCAAGCCTTGCAAAGAGGTTCTTGCAAGAGAATTCGAGATGAAGGACATGGGACTCATGCATTATTTCCTTGGTTTGGAAGTATGGCAAGGAGATGGGGAATTGTTTGTATCTCAGGGAAAGTATGCCAACAAGATACTGAAGAAGTTCCACATGGAGAGTAACAAACCCATGGACACTCCTCTAGCAGGAATTTGGAGAAAGAGGATTCCACTTCAAGTGAGAAGGTGGAGGCCACTATTTATAGGCAGCTTGTGGGTTCACTTATGTATTTGGTAAACACATGAACATACATGTGTTATTCAGTTAACCAACTTAGTCAAGAAATGGTTAATCCAACGAAACTGTATTGGAAGGCAGCCAAACATGTGTTGAGATACCTCAAAGGCACTACTCAGTATGGTCTTTGGTACAGATGGACAGAGAGAGTGAAACTTCAAGGCTTCGCAAATGTAGATTGGGTGAGTAGTCCATCAGATTAGAAAAGAACTTCAGGAGGACTCTTCAATATTGGGTTAGCAGTAGTTTCTTGGTACAACAAGAAGCGAAGATCAGTTGTAATCAGTTCAGTAGAAGTAGAATACGTGACTACTAGTGAGGCAACTTGTGAAGTTATCTCAATCAAGAAGATTCTTGTTGGGTTATTTGGTCAGATGATGGATCCCAATTTGATTTATTGTGACAATAAAAGTTGTATCAAACTCTCTAAAAATCCAGTTTTTCATGATCGATCCAAGCATATCGACATTTGGTATCTCCATCCACAAGATTTTGTGTAGAGGTAGATCATGTTGTTGGAATACATTCCTACAAAGGAACATGATGCAAATATTTTTACAAAGGCATTATCAATAGGAAAAATTGAATTCCATGGAGACAGGATTGGGGTATGTGATAATCCCTTTATTGTTGAGAGGGAGTATTGAAAATGGCAAAAAGAAAATCTTGATTTAATTTTCCCTTGAATTAAATTAGGAGAAAATTGTAATTCCACATCATAAGACAACTTGTACGAGTTAACTAAGTTAATTTCACTTAGTTGGATCAGTTAATTCAAGTTGAGGGCCTAACTTGAGTCATGTAGAGTGGATCCTAAATATTAGGAGCCTAGGGTGAGTTTAATTTTAGTTGTAATAGTTTAATTCAGTTAAATTGAGTTAAACTAGTTCCAATTGTTGGAAAAACTAGTAGGTGGTCTAGCAGTGGGGTGTAGCTTCAATGTTCAATCAATTAACTAATAAATCAATCATAATCAACCCATGCATGCATGAAATTCGAGTTACCTACTTGAGATTGGAGTTCTAGGGTAGTGTATTTTCAGTTGTATAATTTTCCGAGTTGTATAGGTGGTGCAAGCAGTTAGAGAAGAGCCTATAGGGTTTGCATAATTATAATTAGGAATTTCTCTAATTAATAGGGGGTTAAATCCCAAGGAAACAATGCAAGGAAATAGGAGGTTGGAAGGAAGCATAATTGGCTAAGTATTGGCCTGAGTCAACTTGTGAGGAAGTGAGATAGATTATACTTGTGTAGAGATTGTTCAGTCTTGAACAAGCATTTATTTCTTCTCTATTTTTTGACTAATGTAATACAGATAGGAAGGGGTTTGAGCAATTTATTTCCCCTTAGATAAATATTTGAGCATATGTGATTGAATCTTGTCTCATGTTTATGTTGTGATTTCTCAATTGATTAATTGTTTCCATTGTTGAGTAGAGTAGATTCAAGTTTTTTCTTTTAGCATATTACATAAGCAATTTGAATCTACAAGGAATTTATACAACCATGCATATTGTAGCTAGTGAACAAAGTGGTTTTCTAAGACTTTCTACTTTCTTCTATGCTTTTGGTCAACATATGAATGTCGATTATTAAGTGCAAAAAATTATTTCTTGTTTTTTAACTATATTTTTTAGTAATATGAGCAAAAATACGTTTTGTTGCAATTCTTTTTGAATTGAAAAATATATTCTGAAAAGTATTTTATGCATTTGAACTTGTTACATATGCAATATTTGTAAGGAAATATATGTAAATCATATAAAAGGTGATGAATAAGTTACTATTATTGAAATATGCCAATAAATATGAGCTTACAATTTCTCTTTCCTGATTGGTATTGCCATCTTTGATTTCTAGCACATGTTGCATCCCTGTTTGTGTTGCTGAAATAGAAATAGCAATGATTGTGCCAACTGGAAATGAATTGGCATTATGCAACAAATTTGCAATGGAAAAAAATTTAACATTAAGGATTTCATGCAAAATCTATCCATATTATATCTACATTTTCCTATTTTTTCTATATCTTTTGCACATTGCATCGTACTATTAACAATTATATTTGATTAGAATATTTGGTGGCAATGTCATTTTTTTATTGGATATGTTTTGCTACCAATGTATCAATTATATCAAGAAGTATTTTTTATTTGTTCACATGTAACAACATTTTTTGGTTATGCTTTCGTATATGCTTATTATTATAATATAGGTATGGAAATAATTGATCTAGTGGAATACTTTATGGCAATTATTGTTTATATATTCTATGTCTTTATTAGATTTTTGATACACTCCACCTTATTTAATCAAACCTTTATTACGAGATTAAAATCGATTGGCATGAATACGCGTTGGACTTTTTCTACAGTGTATTTGTGTGGCACTTTCAAAAGAATATTGTGGCAAGACAGGAACTGTGTTAATTTATAGACAAAAAAGTTAACATTAATTTTTTTCGCTAGGTTGAGTTAGAACTTTCCATTACAACAGATGATGTGTGTCGAATGATGACGTTTTTGCCTTCATTTTATTAATAACTCTAGTTTTCACATTGGTTCTATCTGTATGTTGTGCATGGTATCATTTTTGTTTTGGATGCATGGGCTAGCCATATATAGGGGTGACCTTTGAGCTTTTCCCTTGCCTCAATTGAGATAAAGTTCCTATTAAAATTATACACTCCTCTTATGGAAGGACAGTTAGTGTTTTGAATGCATATCATTGGATCAAGAAAGTTTTTTTTTGAGGGTGGGGGTGGGGAGGTGTTGTAGGTTTTTAAGCAGGCCTATAGGAATTTGTGGCAGAATGTGTGGTACATGGGTTATGCAAATTTTTTTAAACAATTTCATATCAATATTCTTCATGATTATACATTTTTTGTGATTTTGTACACATAAACTATGTATTTTTTTTAAACACCATCACCTTTTAAGCTTTAAATTAAGTTAAATGGCACAACCATGAAAAAATGACATGTGATCATTTAGTTTATTGACCCTTGACTATGTATTAGTTTACAATTTTTTTGTAATTTTAACCAAAGTTTTTGGAAAATGTTGATTATTTACATTTTTTCATAAATTTAAAAATATATTTCTAATTTTTTAAAATCTTTTCTATAATTTTCCATTGGCTAAGTGAGCGTTGATGTGACATAATTCCCCTAGTAGAGGGTGATTTAATTTTGGTATTTGTTAGACATTGGAAAGCAATATGCATATGTATTCAATGTATAGAGCTACATGATCATTTTCCTATTTACCATGGATTTGAATGAAAGCATACAAAGGAGGTTGATTGAAAAGAAAATGGTTTCAAAATCATTAGTTCTAGGTATTATTTCCATGCATTTCCCTAAAAAATCTTTACTTATTTTCTATTGGAGAGGAAAAATAATTATTCCAAAATCGTGCGTCGTATATACTATTTCTATATGTTTTCCAAAAAAAATTAATTATTTCTATGTATTTGATCTAATTCATATCTTTGAACCAGGGAAAATGGACAAATGTAGAAGAGATATTGTTAAAGGTAATGATGACTTAGCTAAGAGGTGCATCTACGTTCTATTTTTTATTTCATTACCACTTTGTTTTAGTGTCTTTATTCATCATTTGATTATCACATTTTCACATTTGTTCATTTTTCAATTTAATATATGTAACAAGGAATTATAAATTAGAATGTGTCCAAGCTAAAATCTATTTAGTATTTGTTAAACACACATGGGCAGCAAGAATAATCTGAAAGATAAAACATGAGAATACATTTTTATTAACAAGAGATATACATTTATAGTACATAGTTTGACCGTTGGGTTTCACATCCCAAGGTCTCTTGGACTTCCTTTTGTCTATTCGGCTTCCACACTAACCCATTGAGGATTAGGTTTCCAACATTTCCCCCCTTAATCCGAAGGGTTATGTATGAGTCCAAGAAGAGAGTTGTACTATAAAATGTGCAAAAATGCATGGCAGCACTAGGCTGAATGTGCTCTCTGAAATTTTGGTATAAAGGGTGGTGGTTTAAGGATGACCACCAACACCTGGAATGCTTAGTGCAGTTCCCGAAACTCTTCCAAAACAAAAAGCTGAAGTCTTTTGCTAGAGGAAGTGCTCCTATTGTTTTGAAGAGGGAAACCTTCAACCATGAAAGGGAGGTCTCACCCCGCATAAAAGGGAGAACTTCAACCTAAAAAGGGAAGTCTCAACCTGTGATGGTTTAAGGATTACCACCAACTCTGGAATGCTTAATGCAATTCCTGGAACTCTTCCAAAACTGGCAAGAAGATGAAGTCTTCTGCTAGAGGAAGTGTTCTCAATTTTGTTCCTGGAATTCTTCTGAAACTGGCAAGAAGCTGAAGTCTTTTGCTAGAGGAAGTGTCCCAGATTACCAATTGAAGGCATGCTTAGGGGCATCTTTGTCTCTGGCTACAACTCTGAATCTGGTATGGCAGGTTGTGGCTCAGGCTCGCTTGATGTGGCTTTGAAGCTTGTAGATGACCATCATTTCCCCCCTTGTCAGATACAAGGTGAGATGATGGAGAAAACTCAATTGCAAGACTGTTCAATACTCTGGAACAAGTTCTGACATGTGATTGGAATATCTTCTTGGTTGTTGATTCCCATTGCCAAGAAGCGATCCATCCAAGATGAATCTTTGTTCTTGCAGGACATTTGTTTCTGAAGCATCTGTGTGAAGAATGGGTGGTTTTATGACAGTGCTTACATGGATGAAGATCAAAATAGTGATCTTTCAAATGGCCAACTTAGTCACAGTGTTGGCATTTCACAATTTGTTGTTGTTGTTGTTGCTGTGGAAGAGGGGCAGAATCTAGAACAGCTGGAGGTGAACTGTCATGAAGGATTCCAGCACTCTGAAACTGAATGGGCTTGGCGTAGTCTGGAATATGAAAGGACAAGTCCTTGTCATATACAAGACCAGTTTTGTGCTTGTTGTGGACAAGCTATTCCCAAGGTCTAATGATGGGCTTGGGAAGTGCAGACTGAGTTTCTGCATCTGCATGTATAACTGCTACTTTATTGAGTACTAAATCTGAACCAAATATAACATTATTGACTTGCTTCTGATGGGTTGCAGTCTCAATGTTCTGAACAGAAACATGCTCATTCTTCTTGCTGTAGTTGAGATTCGAGCTGCAAAAAATCAATTTTCTCTTGTGCATTTTGTAGACAGACCTGAATTTCTGTGAGAGAAACTTTGCTGACTTTTAATGTATCATGAGTAGTAGACAATATGAGAGTTTTGAGGAACTCTAATATTTCATTGATTCTAGCCATTTTTTTTTCAATGTCAGAATTACACCTTAAAAACTAAACACAACTACTACTCAATGCAGAAAAGTAATATCACTCATAGTACACAGCAATATCCTTTATAAATGTGCAGCAAATGATCAGTGTGCAACCAACAAGCACCAATTACAATCCATATAAAAATAAGATGATGAAGCTATGTTACTGTTGAAGACCTTAAATTTGATGCTATGATGATATCACTGAAATTGTGTATTTGATAATGATCAGTACAATATATGAGTATTTGATATCACTGCACTTGAATGCTAAAACACTGTATCAAAGGTGAAGTGATTGTTCCAGCTACAGAGTTATAGTGTACTGCTACAAGAACACTGTGACAAGGCAACCCTCAGTCCATCTAAATATGGCCGAAAGTGGATGACGAGGCCTGCCTTCAGATAATAATTTTAACTTTCAAACTTCTTCAATCAAATCTTCGCTGGTCCAAGCTGCACTGAATTCAAATTGTCATACCAGGCTTTACACTATTCTTCATTGGTTCTTCATCACAAGAATATGAGTGCAATAGTTTTATAACAAGAAGGCGTAAGAGTTCAAACCCTTTCAATAAGCTGGAAATTCATAGAAAATACAAGGTTTAGAGCTCCAAAAGACTTCATTCTTTTTCTACAGCAAGGCCAAGAGATCTTGTAGTCTTGTAACAAGATTATGGTCCCACCAATATTCATCCATAGATGTTATCAATATTCAATGCACTAAATATAATAATCTGACACGCCTTTGAAACGTCGAACATAATCTGGTCCAAATCAAGTCAAAATAACACAAGCGCAATGGTAAAAAAGTACCAGAACTCAAACAGATCTTCACAGTGTTGAATCTCTTGCAAATCCAAGAAGATTTTTCAGCAGGCATTTATTCATCTAGCATATTCCCAATCGACACTGAAATTTTCCATTACTCAGAAAAAACAACGCATGAAATCTATACCTCTCACAGACAGAGAAGATTGCAGCCTGTTGAGGCAAACTCAGTGACTCGTGTTCCAAGAAAGCAGCAAACATCACATTCCACTTGTTCCAAGAAAGCAGAAAGCTGTGCCGTGCCAAACCCACGAAGGAGACTTCCAAGCCAGCGGAAAATTACATAAACCCGCGCGTCAGACTTAAGTCTGTGCAAATGGTCCCATGCACCCAAACGTAATTAATTTGATACATACACTTTGCACACAAAAATCAAAGGAAAATGAATTACGTTTTCTCGTTGCCTTCACGGAAAAGTCACGAAAAACATCACAGGAACATATGTGGGCAGCTCAACATCCATATTATGAAAGGCATTCAACAAATATCATATGACATCATATCAAATTCAACGCTCCATAATGCATGCCAGCCAAAACAACGACTGCACCACTACAAATGAAATTCAACTCACAACAGTATACGACATTTGCTCCAGTGTCCCAATACCTCGGGTTCAAGTAACAGGTTCGCATCTCAATAGCATACATACGACATCGTCGGATTTGAACCCAAGGACTGCAGCATTCATAATATGACACTATCCAAGAATGATGTACCAAGGGTATCTCCGACTTCCAAAGATGAACCTGAGAACTTGCCACAATGAGACAGCCTCAGAATATCAGTCAAAGATGAAGTTCAAATCAGCTGTTTGACCCAAAATTATCAGCTCCAATAAATGCTATGATATCACTGTTGATAGAGGGATAAAGAGACCATGCTGGTCTGAAATAATGTGTGTAACTCAGCCACTCCTTCCAGCTCAGGTACTCCCTTGATTCAGCCAAGAAAGAGTCCACGCAGAGGTATATTTACTCCAGCAAATCAACTGTAGTATGAGTCTGTCACCCACGCGGTGAATAGAGGAGTATTGTGATGTCAATACAGAGGGAACTCAGCTTTTGAATCTCCCACAGTCCCACGCACAAGCCGGGTGATTAATATTGCGTATGAGAAAGCAGCGTAAGATGGGCCATATCACTGTTGTAGGTCCTTCCATGGATGTAGTTAGAGCACGCATTAAATCAATAATTGATGGAAATAGCTGGGTTGGAATCTCTGGCAATACAAATACAAGGTATCCAGAATCATCAGAAAGTTCAAGAAGAGATTGGTCTGTTGGCTCTGGAAATGATAATTCAGATCACGCCATAAATCGGGGGGCACATCTGATTTTCTGCGTTAAAGTGACAGCATTCTGAATGGTTGGAGCAAAAGAATGTGCTCTACCTATGTTTACAAATATAATAAAATCTGTGACATTGAAGTTCTAGATTTTATGGTATTTGAAGAGCAGAAACCTGCCCGAGTTTGGTAGAAAAGGCATTTCACATGTTGGCATTATAATGGGTTCAGATTCTAATCTCCCTATCATGAAGGCTGCCGCAGAGGTTCTTGAATCATTTCAGGTTCCATATGAGATAACCATTGTATCTGCCCATCGGACACCTGAAAGAATGGTAGAATATGCTCAACAGGCTCATGAAAGAGGTGTTAAGGTCATCATTGCTGGTGCAGGTGGTGAGAGAGACGTTGAGTAGAGTAGCTGGCAAAGGAACACTAATGGAATTCTGACAGCACTGTAGGGGTAGGTATTCAATGGGAATACCAAGTGTTACCCATTATCATGCAGAGAGCAGATTATTACGACTGAGCAGATTCAGAATGGCAAAGAGAGGCCAAAAATGGCATTGGAGAAATGACAGGTTGCAGCTAAAATTTAGCTAAGAAAATATTCATGAAATGAAAAATTGATGGCAGAAATGATCTGCACATAAATGCCATAAAACAAATGGCTCAAAGTAATTATGCAGGGCAGGAATATGCCTGCTCTGATACCATGTTAAACACACATGGGCAGCAAGAATAATCTGAAAGATAAAACATGAGAATACATTTTTATTAACAAGAGATATACATTTATAGTACATAGTTTGATTGTTGGGTTTCACATCCCAAGGTCTCTTGGACTTCCTTTTGTCTATTTGGCTTCCACACTAACCCATTGAGGATCAGGTGTCCAACAATATTTTATCTATATGCACAAAAATCAGATTCTATCTAGTGACTATGAACTTGAAATTAGAATATATAACACTAATGACTTTGCGATATTTCATTATGTCCTCAAGTGATCAGGTGCTCAGAATTATGCTCAAAAATCAAAGTGTTAGAATCTTATCACACTCAGCTTCATCTTGAAGATCTCATCGTTCTGAATCCAATGGTGTGAACAGTACTCAAATCCAAGTTCATGCACAGAAGTTAGAGCAAGTCAAAGTTAAAGTTTGACTTGTCTACATGGCACGACTGGGATGAGGTGGCAAGGTCTTCAGTGAATGAGGAGGCGGCAAGTGGCAGACTGCCATTGGCCCCTACATTTCACAAATTGTAGTCGCAAGGCATAAAAGCATTACAAATCAGCCCCGACAGGTTTAGGGATGCGATGTGATAAGGTCATCCTATATCGCAATCGCAGATAGGCGAGGGGAGAACAAGTCAGAATTGGCCCCCTACAGTTACCAGGTTGCGATGCAATAAATTGCCAAGATGCGGGATTTTATATGTCACAATTTAACTCCCTTTTGGGTCCGTTGATATCGCATTGCAGTGTTTTTCCATGTTAACAAGACCTTTGACCACTGAACTTCGCTGATTGTGATGAGCGATGGACCCCAGATGCATAATTTTATATGTTACAGTTAAATATCCTTGACGGATCCGCGATATCGCAATCAAAACATTTTTCTGTGTTTACAATACCATCTGCCAGGATTTTATGTCAATTTCAAAATGAGATAGTCCTCGTATGTGATGCCACTATAGGTTGTGATTTAATATCCCGTCAGATCCGCAATATCACAATCGCAAATCGCCCGTTTTCTATTCACAGACTCTAAGAGGCCGCAACACTTACAGATTGTGATTTTCAATATGACCAACAGGATATAGCCTGCCATGCAGCGAATTTCTTGCTCCGTTAGCATATTATGGAGCAGAAATGGGGTTTTTGGTTGGTTTTGGAGCAATTTGTGGAACAAATAGTGGAAGAACTAGGAGAAGTCATAACTTCTTCAGTTCTTATCCAAATGGGATGCAAAATAAGGATATATGGCCATTTTTTGAGTATTCTAAACTCATTGAGATAGGTTTTAGAGGCATCTAAGCATTATAAACACACTTTTGTTGTAATTTGAGCATAATAGAGAGGCCCAAGCCATTGGAAGCTAGACCAAGGAGATGTAACCCAAGAGGGGTTAACTCCTTTATCATGTGCTTGTTGTGTGTTGTATTTTGATGTTCTTTGATATTATATTGCTTCTGTTTAGAATATGTTTTTATGTTAAATTGTTCATAACATTTACATAAGAAACTCTCATGGGAATCAATTAATTAAGCAAAAGTATTGAATCCTTAAACACTTGAAAAGAAAATGATAAGCATCTTGGGTTTTATTCTGAATGGGAAATTAGCACATCATTACTAATCTGTTCCATTTTAGATCATCAAGGTCCAATTCTTGCTTAATGGATGTTACATATAGTATAGTGCTATTAGCTTTAGAATCAAATATATTTGCATGAGTGAAAACAATTTTAGAACTAGTAGGTAGTTGCACTAAACTCATACACTTTACTGGTTACTATCAATGTACTACAATCAACCTTCAAAAAACTTGATTGTTTCTTAGAGGTTGGAATAATAGGAATCTACATTCACCAGAGCTCATAAAAGTTTCTTCTCATCCTACTCAAGTAACTATAAAACAAAGATGCAAAAAGCTATTTTTCACTTTGAATATAGATCGCTACTCTCTGCTCAAGTTCCAGTGAGATTCAGTATTCCTTTATGTTATGATTCTACAACATAGATATGGGATAATTGAGTAGTTTCCTCGATTGTGAACAATCCTTTGCTTCTTGAAAAGCCTTCAATTAGTGATTTATTTGTGTTTATGATGAAACCATATGGCTGCCACACCTTAACACCCTATCGGGACTATTTCACCCTTATAAACCTTTAAAGCTCCATGCCCACATATACATGTCAGAAGTGTAGTTTGGTGCCTTTTTTTCTAATTTCAAGACCACTTAATCTATCGGAACCCATTACATTATCGGAAGTGTTTTATTCCACTTTAGCCTTAAAACCCCGATCAACACTTTTTATCACAATACATATAAACGCGGGAAATACATGGGAAACCTCGCTCCACACATATACCCAGATCTTAAATATTTTACATCTG
The DNA here is from genome assembly GCA_031772625.1 of Pinus tabuliformis. Classification (NCBI taxonomy): domain Eukaryota; kingdom Viridiplantae; phylum Streptophyta; class Pinopsida; order Pinales; family Pinaceae; genus Pinus; species Pinus tabuliformis. Next base: position 93,756,035 of record CM062805.1, on the reverse strand, counting down.
CATTCATATATATTAGCGGGTCCACTCTCAGTCCATCACCTTCCTATTACGCACTCCAATCACCGATCCCCGATCGACTGATCTCAACCGTTCATTCCCTTTTCCAATCCAACGGTTCACAACTATTTCGGGCAGATAATTAACACGAGGATTAACCACCCGATAAAGCAGTTTCCCTATTCACCCTTGTTGCTACGTGTCGAAGGGTGAATGGGATCGGGTGATCACCATTCAATACTGCTTATAGTTCTTGAGCCACTCGAAATACCATGCATTGTAGCAAACTACTTTCATCTAACGGCTACGATTTAATCGCATATTGCATAGTTGCAATCCTCCAAGCTAGGCTCTGTCCGCTCTAAAGCGCCGATCTAATATTCTTACGGACCCAATATAGATATAAGCCACCCTTTATAAGGTTTCAAATCCAGATTTCGGATCCGGTTCTATGTTATGCGACGATTCTTAGTGTAAACGAGAATTTCACTCGCGGAACTAAAACTATGTAATAAACTTCACCAACCTGGCATCAAACAAGGATATTTCAAATAAAGCCCTGACTTCTATCAATCATACGATTTATGCGTTAAACATAACAAAACAAAGGGATAATCACCCGGCCTGAATACAAAGAATCTGAAAGCATACAAGGGTTTCTGCAGGCTCGATAATCAATCATAAACACAACATCATTCATTCACAATAAAATAATTACAGAGTCTCGCCTTGGCCCGATTACACAAATGAAAGATATTTGTTTTCAAAATACAATCCACACACTATACTTGCTCTCTCTCTACTCAATCCTCTCCTAAATATTTCCTCTCTGACTTGATTCTTCAAATTAGCGGCCTCCGTTCCTAATCTGCCCATAGGCTTACAATTCCATCGTGAATCCTAAGAATATTTTTTTCCCTACTAGCACTTATACATCATTGAAGGGGAGGGGGGTCTGTAATCGTGGTTCCACTCCCTCCAGAAACTATGGCATTTGGCGGGAATTATACCGTGAACGATTGGAAATTTTATTTTGAGAATTTACGGGTATTAACCAAATGGATTCTCCTTTATAAATTTGAACCAATATTTTTGAATGGGTTGTCAATCTATAACCTAAACATATGTGACTTTTACTAAATCAAAATATGCATGGATGATTCTATATCTTTATTTTAATATTAAAAAGAATCTAATTATTTATTTTGTCTATTTATCCAAAATTCCAATATCAAATATATTATTTTTTTCAATCATTAATTTCAATGCAATACTTTTTGTTGAGCCCTGAAACTACATCTCTTCCACACACTTTTCTAGACTTTTTCCCCTCACCAATGCCTCATAAGCTATCAAAGATCATTTCATATTGATTCTGAGAGTGCATTTAAGTGGTTTTCTAACTATATTTTTGTGTTTTCTATTTGACTTAGATTTTGCTCATCAGCTGCGAAATGCAGCCACTTTCCACAGCTGACTTGAGATTCCACAACTGTTTTTGTTGATCTCTAGGTTACAGGTGTCAGCAAGCAAAACAAGGCACGTGGGCAGTTCAGAAATGATCTGGACATGGACCAAGTCCTATTGGTTTAGCCAGATTCGTAGAGGAAAGCCTTGGTCAAACGGTGGTCAAATGAGGAGTTCTACAACAAACAGGTATCTGTTTTCAACACGTGAAGGGTCCGAGACCGTTCCTAGATCTATGGATTCATTTTGACAACTGTAGACTGCCTCCACGATGAAAATCCAACAGCCACCTTTTGGTAGATTGAATGATCATGGAAACCAACACGCTAAGCTCACGGGTGCTATCTTTTTACGTGTCTTCTACTAAAGGTGTTCCATAGGAAAAACAATTGTGTAATTTCCTTTATAAATAACGTGTTTGCAAACACATGTAGCTAGTTTTTTTATAGGTAGTCTTGTTGTTAGTTCATGTATTGTGCCGTGAAATTGGTCCTGCTGTTGTAACAAGAGGATCCTTCCTCTGTTTTTAAATATAACAAGACTATGTTTTATATGACTGTGTGAGAGTAATTTCGGACTGACAGCGTGTTAACCAAGGCCGTGCAGAGAGCCCCTGCTGGCTAAGGTTTCGTTTCTTTATTTCTGTAAAGTTTTTATGTGTTGTTGTCTTATTTCCATTGTAGATATTTCACAGTTTGTTCACCTGTGTATATTTCATATTTTAGTTATGGTGTTAATGTTTCATTCCTGTACATGATTTTGCAAGCACTGCATATTTTTGCTAACATTGATCAGTGTGTTTCAGGATAGGCTAGGCTCGAGCATTTTCATAATATTTTTGCAATAAATAGTGACATGAGATTGGCCTCTCTGCTGACTTTGTTTTTCTTAGCTTTCAATTTCAGTTATGCTTTGATTTCAATCTTATTCATTTGCTGTTGATAGTTAGTTTAGATATCAAATTCTTCATGTCATTTAATGTTATCTCCAAAGCCATGGCTTAACCTCGAAAAGCTACTTGGCGAGCTATCGGATTATGAGTGAGGTGATTTGATTTTACTTTCATTTCTGCAATTAGATATCAAGTTCTTCATGTTATTGACGTTATCTCCAGAGCCATGGCTTAACCCCGAAAAGCTACTTGGCGAGCTATCGGACTATAAGTGAAGTGACTTGATTTTATTTTCATTTGCAAGTAGGTAATTTAGATATCAATTCCTCATGTTATTGACGTTATCTCCAGAGCCATGGCTTAACCTCGAAAAGCTACTTGGCGAGCTATCGGACTATAAGTGAACTGAATTGGTTTTATTTTCATTTGCAAGTAGGTAATTTAGATATCAATTCCTCATGTTATTGATGTTATCTCCAGAGCCATGGCTTAACCCCGAAAAGCTACTTGGCGAGCTATCGGACTATAAATGAAGTGAATTGGTTTTACTTTTATTAGTTTGCAGTTTTTGATTTGTTTGAGTGCAATAGCTTAACTTTTATTTCTGTATTTAGATGAGCAGCAGAGATAGTGATTTCATGATCAGTAGTTTATCATTTGTTTGATTTGAATAGCTGCACATTTACATTCTTGTTCAAGTACTAATTTCATCACTAGTATGTTTTGAGATCCTTTGAAGTGTTAAGCTCTAGAAGTCATCATAAAGGACATAATTGCCTTAAAATCTATATCCATACTTGCCTTCTAAAGTATTCTTAAAACTTAGGAATAGGATTTCCATTCGCATTAGGAGACAAACCAAGATAAAACCCCCAAAAACAAAATAAAATTGAAAACAATAAAAAGTAAGAAAGAGGTTGTCTTGCACATATAGTGCACCACACTTCATCAGTTTACTACTCCCGGATTGGTAATTAATGTAGAAATTTAGGACATACTAAGTTGACTAAACACTTGTGAACATGCAAAAAATTCCAGATTCTAAAGGATTGTCAATTAAATATACTGCCAATGATATGACAAGAGAGATAAGTGAACAAGTAGACATGACAACAAGCACAATTACAGAAGTATATATCACACCAAACACAACGAAACAAGTAGAAAAGACACAAAAAATAGAGATGAAAGGTTTTGACCAAGTTTAGCTAGCTAGATATCATATTTGTTTTCTTTTCAAGAATTAATTTCAATCAAATGTTTATGAATATGCAAACAAAAATTCCATTCTGTAACAATATAAATTGAAGATATCAGTAAGAATATAAAAGGAAACATTTTCCATGGCAATGTGTTGGTTACATATAGAAATTTTTTGAACAAAGAAAATAAGGTAAGACCAATACTCTATGCAACTTTGACAGATAAAAAAGTTGAAATGACATTAATACTTCTTGTGCCTGTGCAACTTATCGAAAAACATGAGAAAAAAATTACTGCAAATGATGGGGTTTCTATTACAAATTTCGAAATAATACCAAAGAAAAATTATGATGATGGTGAATGTGAGGAAACAATCTCACTAACTAAATCAATAATTGTAGAAAACATTCTTCCAATTTGTGCATAACACTATTTTTTTTCCAAATACGATGAATGCAAATCTCTCATGTAATCCAAATATGTTTCCAATTGGTACAATCAATACTATTTCCATTTTAACAACATAGGCAGGGATGCAATGCATGCTAGAAATCAAAGATGACAACACCGGTGAGGAGAGAGAAATAGTAAGCTTAGATTTATTTGCATGTTTTAATGATAGTAACTTATTCTCCGTTTGTTATATGATTTATATGTACTATTTTACAAATATTGCATATGTAACAGGTTCAAGTGCATGACAAACTTTTTCAAATTTATCTTTCAATTTAGAAAAAAAATGTAACAAAATGTATTTCTACTCATATTACTAAAAAATATAGTTAAAATACAAGAAATAATTTTTTGGACTTCACAATCGACATTGTTATGTTCATTAAAAGCAAAAAAGAAAGTAGAAGTCTCAAAAAACTTATATGATTTCATGTTGCTAAGTTTCAAATTTTTATATCAATTTTACAACATTTACAAGGACTATTGACACCAACAAGTGCATATACAAATCCCTTTGAAGCCACATATGGAAAATGTAGTAATCCAATCAAGTCTTCCAAAACAATGGATGAAAATATAGTTTATTGTGGCAATTGCAAGAAAAATTGTTCATTTGTCTACTTCCATTAGTTGAACTGTATGATACACGAAGCTAAGAAGGCTACACCATATTGTATTCTTAGAGGTGTGGAATTGGAAAAGGAATTGCTTGATTTACAAAAAGTTTCCTATCAATAATACTATGCGGAAAATCAACTATTATTTATTTGTTGGGTAGTTTCCATATCTGTGGCACATTTATAGTAAACCATCAAAACGTGATTGTGCAATATAATAACAATTTTTTATTTGGACTGTCAAGCAGTGCTTGTAAATATGTAATTAAGACTTCGGATTTACTATGACACTAATTGACATTGTGTATTTAAATCATTTTTTTTATAAGTTATTAACATTGTATAAAGACATATTCCAATGAAGTTTTTTTAATTTCCATGTTTTGTATTACACTATCTACTCATATTATTTATACTCCAACAACTTCAGATTTTTTACCTTGGCACATACAACACGTGTTGCTTGCACATGGACGTTAGCTCTGTGCATACGTTGCTTTGGTAGTTTTTAACTCATATGTGTGTTAGAGTTAGCTTTTTCAAGCGGGGAGACTTGTAACAGAGACCTGTAGACATTACCAAACAAGCAAGACTATCATTGTTGAATTTACACTTGGTTTATATAAAGTAGCATTGGGATTTTTTTGTGTAAGCATAATTTATTAAATCTAATAAGTTGTTCTAACTAAAAAATTAGTGTAAATTTAAATTAAATTTACTTTTTGTTGCATGCATTGAATTCATAAATTGCATTAACTTCTTTCAATGTATAAAATATTTTGATTCCTTCATGCTTCTACAATAATGTAGCAATAGTCAAATGATATTTACCCTTTACTTTCGTGCATGCTTTACCTACATACATAGTTTATTTATGTATGAATTTTTCCTTCGCATATGCCTTTCTTCTGTACATTCATAAACTATGTAGATCCTTCTACCAAACAACACTTTCCCTTTTGCACATATTCACATGTCCATAGGCATTCCTGCCTCTGCACACTTCTTCGATACATCTCTGCATGCACATGACTTCTCTTGCACAATCACTACTTTGCACAATTTATTTCCCCCATTTTTACTTTCTCATGTGCTTTGGTACTCAAAATTATCAATTGTTTCTACACCACATGTTGTCATTACAAATATTTCGTGTTATAATATTTAATACTCTATGATTAATGCTCTATGTCAATTGCATTTACTACTCTATGCTTTTCATCTATATGCTATGTTTCTTTTTCCATGTTTTTAGATACATGAAGTCTATAAAGAAGTTTTGTAGCTAGATCATTGTGTTATGTCATGTTTTCTTCTACAATATAATTTCCAGGATTGTCTTATTGTTTTATCAAATTTTCAAATCCTATAATTGGTAAAACAAAATTAAAAAATGTTTTACTTCCACACATAGTTTATTCCGCATAGACTTTACCTTTACACGTGCCTTGATTCCATACACTCTTTAACTATGTACATTCTTCTATTGTAAAATTTAGAATTCGAAATATTTCTGGGTGGAATTTATAAAATTTAATAATTTTCTTGCAATTAGATAATTATTGTTAATTTAAACTGATATTGTTGCTTTCAGCTATGTGTTTGTGTTGCATGCATTCAAGTCATAATACACATTAATTAAATAAATTTCACCATGTTACTGAATGGGTAAAACTACGATCCGACTTGTCTTTCCATATATCTATATATATATATATATATATATATATATATATATATATATATATATATATATATATATATATCATTTCGGCAGCTATACTGCACCTCATGAACCCCTTTAACTTCACACATCATTTACTTGGACATAGGATTTAGCATTACACGTGTATTTCTTCCTCATAGTCTTTAACTTTGCACATTCTTTTGCGACACAACACTTCTCCTTGGGAACACACCCTCACTTTTGCATGTTTGCACACATTCCTACCTCCACATGCTTCTTTTGTACACCTACATCTCGTATAGCACTCCGGTTGCACATGCACCACTTAGTACACTTGCTTTTCCACATTTGTACTTCCTATCATGCTTCCCTACTTGTTGGAGAGGCTAGTCAACTTAGTCGACTAGCCAAGTTGAGTCAACATAAAAAGTCATATTGTAAATTTGGTCAACTTGCTAATCAAGTTAATTGTCTAAGTCGATTAAGCAAAGTTTGTTTCGACAGTTAAATTGTTGTGATTGCCAACACATGATATATATGAATATATGCACATCAATGGATTAGTTTGATTTTCTCATTAATAGAATAGAATATAAAGTATTACTTTTCTAGTTTTTTTCTACTTTGTGTCTCTTCTACCTTTCTTATGTTTCATATGATTATATGAGTTCTTGTTGTCCTTTCTACTAGTAACTAATGCACAATTTCTGCAAGACTACAACATTGGTTCTGTTAACATTGGAAGAGATACAAAAAGTGGTGGCAGATGAAGATTAAAAATTACCTGAAGAACTACGCGATGCAAAATAGACTGTCAATTGTAGAAGCTTGAGCACATTTCTTTACAGAAGCACATGAAAAAATCATTGAAGCAGCCCCAACTGAGATTAAGAAATTCCTTGACTAGACCACTAATGTGACAGAAAGAAGATGATGGAAAACTAACACTGAAACTCACAAATGGACATCGAACCAATCTGCATGTGTGGGTTGAAAATAAATTGGACAAAATCTATGAGGTAAGAAATAGAAGAATGAACTTCTATTGATCAAATTAAAGCAAGTTTTTTCAATAATTTTCATGAAAGTTTTTTATATACCATATGACCTTTTTACAAAAGTTTCTCCTTGACAAAGGATTCATCCATATAGTAGAATACCGATTTCATCTTCAAGAACCACTAAATTCTGATGGTCGTAAGAAATTGATCACCTGGGAGAAATTTATCGATGCTAGTTATAAAAGTGCAAAAGAAGCATGGGATTATTTCTTGAGAAAATAAAAAATGGATGTTGATTTTACCCTCCTTGACCAACACTAAGTCAGCTCAACAGGGGGGGGGGGTTAATGATTCGTGAGTAATAAATAAGAAATAATAAAAATGAGAAGTATTAAGAAAATCAAAATGGGAGGGAAGCAGTTGACTACAAATAAAGGACAAGATGAAGATAGTAGATGGAAGACTTTAGATGGATTTTGAATATATAAATAGCTGATTGATATTCAAAAGTTATCATGGTACAAGAGGCAAAACATATGATAAGAAATAAGAGAAGAATACTAGATAAATAAGATCCAAACTCAGGAGCATGGGAGCGAAGATGCACATGACTCCTCTGATGCTCAACATCAAGAGTTGAGAGACGTGGCACCTCCTGTTCTAACATATATTAATAGTGTACAAGCCTTGGAAGGAAGGTAGACGAGATAAAAATTGACGTCTCTAGTCCAACATTTCCATGATCCCCAGTTGCATCAATACCAAGTCCCACCACTAGGTATTTCTTCCAAAAATGACTACATATTAATTCAGAATCATCCATTGTTTGGTATAGAAGAGATGAACAAGGTAATTTAATCAATCGATCATAATTTTAAATTCTTGTTGTGAACCAAGTGTGGATTGATAATCAAGAAAATGAAGACATACTTCTCCACATCAAATATCTCATGAAAGTACCCCCCTACCGTAATGATTATCTGTTGAAGAACACAAGGATACAAGCCTAGACATTGAAGAGTCACTACGCGGAACAAGTTGGTTCACATAACATATAAAGAAGGTTGTCAAACCAACCAAATACTAATAAACTATGTAGAAGTCAAAGGCTACAATTAAGGAAACATTCCACACCAACCAATAGTTGAATTCGATAAGACCGACTCATTGAGCAGTAAAAAAGAAACAATAAAAACTACACCTCCTCCAGTAAAAATGGGACTAAATCATATCCCCCTTTATGAAGGAGATGAAGATCCAAAGAAACATTGGTTTGTCTATGAAATTTTTTGGGATGCTAACAAAATTACTAACGAAGACAAACAAATGGCCCAGTTCATAGCTTCTCTTTGGAAGCAAACACTTACTTGGTTTATGAATATCACAAAAAACAAGTTGAAAAGTAAAAATGATATTAAAACGACCTTCTTATCGATTTTTAAAGTACAAGATGTCAAACATCTTGCGGCTCAAAAATTGAAAGAGATTAAACAATGTCCACATGAGACAATAAGGGAATATGACAAATGATTTAAAGATTTACTAAGTCAAATTCCATATAGTAATAATGAAGCATTATTATTCCAATGGTACATTGTTGGTTTGTTATAGAAACTTTGAGGAACACTAAGGATCCGTGAAGTACAAACATGTGAATAATCCCTTAAATTGGCTCAACGCATTGAAACAGATGATGAAGGGTAGTCAAATACCTCGACAACTGAAAATAAACTAGAATAAAATATTGAACAATTATAGAGCTCCCTATTCGCATTATCCCTCCAGAAGAATTGGTGTACTAACTACAGAAGTGAAGGGCATACCAAAGAGAATTATAAATTTGTTAATTATTTTCATCGAGATGTTCAACAAGTTCAGTCAAATACATACTACGATATATTTCAAATTATGTCAAACCACAATATTAAGGAGTGTTAGTATAATTTACATAATACTAAGCCAAAATAGTGTTCCATATGTGAGGATAATAGACAGTCATCACAAGATGTTAGTTAAATATGAATAATAAGCCCAACTATCATCTTGTTTACCATACTTAAGCTTTGGATCTGTAGTAGCCCCAAATTAAATTTCCATGTAAATAAATAATGTATAGACATTATCAAATAAAAAATAAAACCAAGGTCATGGGATATGTAGTCCAAGATGAATGAGGGGATAAACATTAAATTGGGATGAACTTGTGGTTAATTATTTATTGGCTATGGAAATTTTCATTGGGAAGAGGAAAAAGGAAATAAATGGAAATCAATTATTACATGCTAGGAAGGAAATAAGGCAAAAAATGCAAAAGGAATAAAGGAAAATGAAGGAAATTCCACTTCAGTAGGCAGGGAAGAGGAAGAGACAAGAAAGGATAAAAATAGTGAAAGAATATGCATGCAAGGGAAAATGAAAAAAAAGGGAAAAGAAAAAGAAAAGAAAATTGGAGAGATAACATTCTAGGATTCTCTTTTGGAAAAGAAAGGAAAAAGGAGAGAGAACACTAGACCACTTAGACACAAGGAAGAAACACAAGCAAGGAGAAAGTAATGGAAACAAGTAGCAGGAGAAGAGTTCAAGTGGAAACTAAGAGGAAGACTTGAGCAGCAACAAGCAAGGGCAGAAAATAGTTGTGGATTTTGTAGGTAACAATGTGCATATTGATTATCTTGCTCAGATTTGAATGCATGGTTTATTCATTCGTTTGTTGGTCAGTTTTGTTGTCATTGGCATGGTATTTTCTTGGATTGACAGTCATGTAAAACCTTGCATTATTTTATTTCCTAGATAGTGATGATGTAGCGGGTTCCTTGTTTAGTTGAGCTTTGGATGCCGGTAGATTTTGGATCATGATTGATGTGGTCTCAGGAAAATCCCAAGGTTTGAGGGTGGATATGGTTTTCTCTGGGAAGCTCTTGAAAGGTGGGTGGAGACAAGAAAATTCCACTGGGTATGGTGAAGAAATTTTGAGGCATCCAAGCTTGTGTTGGTTTTGATCATTTATGGACCCGGTGTTGGGTGAAATCATTATGACTTGAGGGTGGAGGTGGTTTCCTTTTAATTCCCTGTTTGGTTACGTTTTGGTTTATCCCATGTAATCCCAAATTCAGGATTGGAATATGGCATAGGGGTGATTGGGCGAGTAGAAATATTTGGTTTAACCCTAATATATGGTTAGGTGGTGTGTGGAAGTCCCTGACTTGGTTGACACTATGCATATGTTAATATGTGTTATTCAATAATGAAGATCAATGAGCATAATTTTTTATTTAATGTGTTGATAATGTGACTAGTTTTTCATGGTTTCATTCTAGTTAAATGCTTGTTACATGCATAGAATAACTCTTATTATATGAAGTACTCTTGTTATTGAACTTGCTCATGGTTGATAGGACGTTGGATGTTTTATATGGACGTATGAGATAATATGTGTTTATTGTAGCTAGTATGGGGGGGCAATAAGCCTTTTAGATGAACATCTAATGAAACTGATGAAAACAATGAACAACTATGTATTCATACCCCACAGATAACATAGCCACAAATTGTTTGTAAATATGAATCACATGTGTTGGACAAGTTTGAGCAAGAAAATAGCCTAGAAAAGAGCATGAGGACACATAAACATTATTGATAGAATTCTGGAGAATTATGTGCAGTTGGCATGTAGTCTAGCCCTAAAATTCTGGAACAGGGTTTGTGGTCGCACCCACAGAACTGGGAAATTTCAGCTCTAGTCACATTGAGGATGGGTTATTAGTGCGGCTAGAGGCCTCTAGCCACTTTGACAGGCCTGCATGCATGCGGTTGGCATGTAATCTAGGTCAAAGGTTAGTCAGAGCTTAGGGCAAATGGTCAATAGTGAAAATAGATTGACAAGCAATGTGATCATGTGCCCCTGGGTGTTGGAGTAAGTTTTGATAAGTGGACCCCATTCCTATAGCTGCATCTTGGAAGTTGGGTTAGGCATAGTAACTCCCAGCTCATGTTTACCCTGGTAAGTTGTAAAAGTGGGTAAATGTGGGGTGGGGTGTTATAGAGTGGTATTAGAGAAGGTTCACAGCATTGGACCTCAGGGTGAATGCAAATTGTTATGTAGATCTATATAGTTATCATGCATACATAGCAGTTATTTTATTGATGATGTTTTTACAATTTTGTGTTATTATTTTGATGCATGTATGAACTGATATGCTCTTGATATTATTATGTATTTTACTGATTTGGATTGATCTGTGTAGATTTAATAAACTCACTAGAAGAAATTGAGGTAATACTTTTGATCATGCCTTTTATTTGGTTTATCTAACAGTGGTATGTTGTAGGAAAATAGAAGGCCAAGAGATGAAGAGCATAATGGTTGAGTGCAGTTCATATGACTCACTGTACAGAACAAAAGAGATATTAGTGGGATGGGAAAAATTAGTTGAGCAGCAGGGAGAGCGAGACTCTATTGATTTGGATGATACAATAACAAGTTTGAGGGAAAGTATCAGAAGTTGTAAATTTGATTGAATCCTAAGAAAGGCTTGCAAAAGCTCAAGAAAATCAAGATGAGGTTAATGCATTTATTCTTCAAATCCTTTTATATTTATAGAAGCATGGACAATTGGGGAAGAGTCACAGAGACAGACGGGAAGAAAATACTAATGGGGCATATTGAAGTAGGTCTCATAAATGGTACAGGGTCGACAAGGATGATACAATAAATAATGGAATACTCTTGGGTAGACCTGAGAAAAGGGCTAGTACGCATGGATTTTATTCTATCTCTACTTCTAGGATACATTATCACCATCGTCGCCAAAATCATCATAAGAGGAGTGAGAAGTAGTATTTTCCATAAGAATTCAAAAAAGAAAAGCCTCCTACTTTTGATGGTGTGATGACCAAATTAGAAGATTCAGAAGCATGGTTTCTTGGAATGAGAAAATTTTTCAGAATTCATGATTACTCAAAGAATATGAAGGCCAAGATAGCTACTTTCAGTCTTAAAGCAAAATGAGATATCTGGTGGGAAGATGCCAAAAATGTGAGGGGAATTGGGGAAGAGAAGCTAACTTGGGAAGAATTTGAAAGACTCTTCAGAAAGAAGTACCTATCTGAGAGGTATTATGATGGAAATGCCAAAGAATTCTGTGAGTTCAAGATGGGTTCCATGTCAAATGAAGAATATACAACCATATTTCTAGAGCTACTGAGATATGTTCCATATCTCAAGGATGAGAAAACAAAGATCCAAATAGTGGGTTTCCATTAACATTCAAGGATGGGATTTTGTTTGATGAGCCTTAGTCATTGGAAGAATCCATTAGAAAGTTGAAGCATTGTTATGAGCATCCAAAGAACAAGCTTGAGTTCAAGAGAGACTGGAAGGGTGGTGAGAAGACTAAAGGAAAATGGCCCAAGAAGCGAGGAATATAGTAGGATGCAGGTGAGAAGGAAAACATGGCTCCTCATAAGAGTCTAATGTAGTTGAGAAAGGCAGTGGGTCTCAGCCTGTGGAGCATAAGAATAAAGGTAGTGGCAGAGAACCATTGAAGTGTTGGACTTGTGGTGGATACCATCGCAAGAGGGATTTTCCATCATATCAGGGTGTTAGGCCTCAAATTTATAGTGCTCAAGATGTGCAAAAAGTTGTGTATGTAGGTTAGAGAATTCCCCAGATTTATGCAACAGTTGATAAAAACTAGGAAAACTACAAGGCATCCATTATCGAGATGGAAGGTAAGCTTAGTGATTAGGTTGTTTCTATTTTGATTTATCTAGGATCAAATTATAGCTATATTAGTCTTGAACTAGTGTATTAGTGTCATTTCAATAGGGAAGTGCATGCAAATTCTTGGTTGGTGCATTTGGCTATATGTACCAAGAGAAGAGTTCACCATTTGGTGACATCTTGTGCATTTGAGCTTAATGGCATGCCTACATCAACAAACTTGGACTTGCTTCCTTTGGGTGCATATAGCATGATTCTAGGGATGGATTGGTTATTTATTCACAAGACCAAGGTAGATTGTTATGACAATTCCATTGATGTCTAGATGATGATGGAGAAAAGAGAGTCTTGTGGGGAAAGAAGAAGCCTACATCATTGAGGATGGTTACAACCATGCAAGTTAAGCGTAGCTGTAGAAAATGATGTTTATTGTTTATAGTTCATATCTCTAGTGACAAAGGGTTGGATGATGAGGATAGTGAAGTCCTAAAGAGGTATCCTACCTTACAACAGTTTCATGATGTGTTTCCTACGGAGATTCCAAAATTGCCCCCTCATAAGGAGGTGGACTTCTTTATTGAGTTGATGCCAGAAGCAACATCATCATCTAAGGAAACATACAGGATGAGCACTCCCAAGTTGGTGGAATTGAAGTTGAAACTTAAAGAGAAGATTGATAAGGGATACATAAGGCCAAGTGTATCTCCTTGGGTAGCATCAGTGTTGTTTGTAAAGAAGAAGGATGATACTCTCATATTGTGCATTGATTAAAAGCAATAGAACAAGGTGACCATCAAGAACAAGTATCTATTGCCTTGGATTGACGATTTATTTTATCAACTAAAGGGAGTTGCAATGATTTCAAAGATTGATCTGAGATCAGGATATCATCAGGTGCACATCAAAGAATAAGATATCTATAAGACTGCATTTCATACAAGTTATGGGCACTATGAGTTTGTGGTAGTTCCTTTTAGTGTTACCAATGCTCCAGCCACCTTCATGTGTATGATGAATAGTTTGTTACACCTTACCTCGATAAGTTTGTGATATTATTTAATGATGATATATTGGTCTATTCAAAGAATGAGGAAGAGCATGCAAAACACCTAGCAACAATATTGATATTATTCAAATTCAAGCTTCTGTGATCCATATTTTGATTATTTGGAAACATTTTCAAAAGAAATCACATTGGTAGTTTGTTGTTTCCAAGGAGGGGAAAATAGTGGATCTGGAAAATATTAAGGCTATCATGGAGTGGCCAACTCCAAAGAATGTGAATGAGACCAGGTCATTCATGGGAATAGTAGGTTATTACAGAACATTCATTAGGAACTTCTCCAAGATTGGTTATCCTATTACATCTTTGCAAAGGAAAGGAAATAATTTTGAATGGACTATTGAGTGTACAACTCGCTTTGACCAGTTGAAGCAAGTGCTTATCAATGCTCCATTTTTGAGGATTGGAGATCCTAATAAAGACTTTGTGGTTTGTATAGATGCATGCAAGGAAGGAATAATTGGAGTCCTAATGCATGAAGGGAAGTTGGTTTTCTATGAATCATGGAAGCTAAATGAGAATGAGCATAGTTATGTGACTTATGATCTTGAGTTGACAACTATCATTCATGCATTGAAGATGTGGACACGTTATCTCCTTGGCAAGAAGTTCATTTTGATGATTGATCGTAGTGGATTGAAGTACTTGTTTAACCAACCTAATTTGAATGCAAGTAAAGCTAGAAGGTTGGATACTCTCAATGAGTTTGATTTTGAAATCAAGTACATCAAAGGAAAATAGAACCAGGTTGCGGATCACTCAGTAGAAGAGTCCATGCGAATCATATTTCAGCTGTGAGATCTTATGGGACAAAATTTTAATAGTGAATATTGCATGCAAGGCAGCATGATGAGAGGTACCAGTAGTTGAAGCAGATATTGTAGTAGCAAGGTGAGGGTCACAAGGATGAGGATCATCACCTCATATAATATGGCTTGTTTAGATTCAAGAGTAGGATCCATGTGCCTAATAGTAGTGAATTGAAGAAGCTTATTTTGAGAGAGTTTCACGTCAATCCATATTCAGGCCATCAAGTATATCATAATACTTCGACAACTATTAAGAATTTATACTATTGGCCTGATTTGAAGATAGAGGTGGCCAATTTTTTTGCTAGTTTCTTGGAATTTCAGCAGGTGAAATCTGAATGAAAGCATCCAGCTAGTTTGTTGCAAACTATTTCGATTCTAGAATGGAAATGGGAGGTAATTTCCATGGATTTCATTACAAGATTGTTGAGGACATCAAGGCACCATGACTCCATCATGGTTTTGGTTGAAAGGTTGAGAAAGTTATCTCACTTCATTGTAGTAAAGTCTACTAATTCAGCTAGTGAAGTAGCTCAAATTTTCATTAAGGAGATAGTGATGTTGCATGGAGTTCCCAAGAGGATTATATTATATAGAGATGTCAAGTTCACTTGCAAGTTTTGGAAGTGTCGTTGTTGCTACAATAGCCTCTAAAATTTTTGGCCCACATCCAAATTTGAAAGCCTACTTTGAATTTTCATGTTGTCATTGCAAGTATTAAGAGTCATTACATGTGTTTTCTTTAAGTGGTCGTGTCCCATTTTGAAGAAAATCAAGGTGTCATTTTTTAGCATAGGAAAGTATCACAAACCACATAAAGGTGGTTTTTGTTTGTTTCAAGGGATGATATTTGTGTTAATGAGTCATTATTATCATGTATACATGTATCATACTCACTTCCAAAGGTTCAAGCATTGTCGCATAAGTGTCGTCATTATTGTCACAAAGTGTATCTTTAGTGTCGTACTTGGAGTCAGTCCTTGCAATTTCATCGCATTGAGAAATTATGTTGCTCATGTATTCTGGGCGATATATGTTGTGTTTTCAATTATTCTAAGTTTGTGATCATGCTCAAGTCTTATCACTATTCACTTTGGCCTCACTGATCCCACACTTAGCCAAATGTGGAAAACTTCCTGATTGAGCAACTTGGCATCACTCAATCCTATATTGTGCACTGTGCAGTCTTAGTCCTCAAGCCTTAGCCTTGCCTCTTGGAAATACGCAATGCATAGTCCATCCATCCTAGAAATGAACACAACATAGTCACAATGCCCAGCCTTGACCCTTGAGCTCCAGAACTGCACAATCCCTACCTCCATCCAACCTCCTCTATGCACTACAAAATCTAAAGCATCAAGCCTCAACCTTGAGCTCTTAGAATGTGTAACTACACAATCCCTTGGCCTCAGCCTCTCTGAAAATGTGCCTTGGGAAACCTCAAGCCTCACACCCTCATCCTGACCTCTTGAGTCCCTCAATTGCGCAGTTGACAAGTCCTTCCCAGCCTGAACTGTGAACTGCGTAGTCTCAAGGCTTAGTCCCGACCCTTAACATCCTGAACTGCACAATGGCGAAATCCCTGAGTCTATCTCCTAGCCTTCCATCGAGTTCCATATCATCCAATGGTTATCATGAAGCATGTTATACTAGTGGTTTATCATATTGATTTCGTATTTTCATGAGTGGATTGCAATCGTAGGTATTCTATCATGTTTTTGACAGGATGATGATGAAGAATATGGAGAAGGAGACCTTGCTAGAAGACACCTTTACAGTTGTGGAAACAAGTTGATCAATCAAGAGAAATAAAGGACACCAGATTGCGATAACAACTAAAGGTCAAGATAAAATTGAAGACTCGTTATCATGAAGCCATGTGGAGGAGGAAGAAGACCACGTTCCATCTCTCACGAAGACACAAAGAAAGCATCAACAAGGAGTGGATTGGCATTGCCATGTTGTCAATGTCATGTCACGTCATGTCATGAGTCATAATGTGCCACATCATATTGTGGATTATGTAAATTAAATATTAGAGAAATGTAATTTAAAGTGGAAGTCCAAGAGTCATCCATGTAACGTGAAAAGTCATGTAGGAAGACAAAAGGTCATAGAGAAGTCAAATAGTCATGAGGGTTGTCCAAGAGTCACAAGGGAGGTGAAACATCACCCCATTTATTATATATACACCCTCATTTCTCATGTAAAGAACTTTTGACCTTGGCTCCTCCTACCAGGAATTAGAGGGGAATATAGTTCTTTTGGAGGAGTAAGTGGTTTCTCTAATGCTCTACTATTGAAGCTAGTGGTGTTTAATGTCTTGATTTATCTTGGAACTTTTACTTAATTTCAAAAGCTCGCTAAGCCAACACACTTTCACTTGTATGTCATAAATATTGTAAGACTATTATTTGAATGTTTGTGACGTATGTTGTTTTCATTTGTACTAAGTAAATTGAACTATTTTGGTGGCTTTGGTACTTATCTTGTTGAAGGTGTGTTGTATGTGTTTTAGCAATCGTTGCTTCTAGGTGAACTATTTCGCTAGTTGTTCAGTGATTCATTCGTATGTATATGTTCATATGTATTTTCTAGATTAGTACTATTACTTGTCTTTAAAAGGCTCAATTTCTTTTCCCCTTTCAGTAGAAGAACCCTGATACATTCCGAAGTTGAACATTCCAGAAGACATACTCACTTGCTATTTTGAAATTAACTATGTGTTACTCTCTCGTTCTGAACATTGAAGCCAAGGCATATCTTTAAGAATATATGGTAGCTGGGACTTATTTCCAGAAGGGATCCCACACGAAACATTGCAAAGTATAATTGGGACTTTTGATTGGGGAGACCCCCTTTCATGTTGGTGGTATCCAACACCATTAACATTCTGGCGCTAGAAGGAGGGTAGCCACCTTTTTATGGTTGAAAATTCTCCGCATCCTAACAAATAAACTTCTACAGAAGGAAAAAACATTCCCATTTCCACTCCCACTCATACTCCTGAAAATGAAGAAATTTTTTAGTCTAGCCCAGGACAAGCCTTTGAGGTTACGATCAACTTTAAACTGTACGACCCATCACTCATTAGTTTGCGAGAGCTCCTGTGATTATGCTTCATAAGACTGTAATAAAAGAAGTAAATCCTAATGGCATACCTTTTTGTCGATGGAAGATTTGGTCAACGCAAACCTAAAATAGTTGGTTGATCCTACATAGAACCAAGGATAAATTCCACCTGTTGAGGAGAATCTAGATAGTGAAGGAGAATATTTTCATTTTTCTGACAAGGAGCACCATGATCACATCGCAGATCCTAATAGTGAGGGAGAAGCTTCTTCATATTCAGAAGAATAAGAGGAAGACAAAGATGAATATGTTATCACCTGGTTTGACCTTAGGCTGAAAGAAGGCTATTCCCAGGGTAACCACAACCCAAGCTTACCTTGGTAGCTATCCCTACCAGGTCGAGACGGGGCTCTCTCCTTATGGATCTTAGTCAAAATGACTAGATCAGGGACAATATTTTAGGCTAGGTATAGTAGTTCAGAGGATTTTGATTGAATTTTTTGGATTTTGTTACATCAGATGGAGCTAGGCAGTTTTAGGTCCGAGAAATTAGGTCAGAATACAGGGTGTTCTATGGGGCAAGGTAGGTAGAGGCTTTAAAACTTGAAATTTAGTGAGGTGAGATGTCTAAGATTGGTGAGGAGTTGAGGAGGGAATGAGACAATCATGGATCCTACTCAAACAATAGAAAACATAGAGTACTGAATGATTTCCCAAGGTAGAGCATTGCAAACAATGAATTCTACCTATCTATCTTGATATCATTCAATTAGAAGCAGTGAAATAGATGATGGCATACATAAACACATAAAAAACTGATAACAAATAATGAACTATGCTAAAACACCATACCACAAGAATCCCATAAAAATAGTTGCAAATCCTGTTAATTTCCTTGCCAAACTGCTTATAATGGTGTACAATCTAGCTCAGAGCATCCAAGTGAGTCCAACCCCACCAAATGACCAAGAAAACACATAATATAGACATCTACACTACTCATCCTGACCTTCAGGGGTCGAATCCATGAGAAGAGGGGCTGTTTCAACAATTTCCCAACAAAGAACTGGAATATAGGCAGTCAAACAACTTGCCTTTAAAAGTAGGGAAACTAATTCATTTGCCTCAAAACCACCTCTAACTAATGAATCTACCCTCTAACACTATTTTACCATTACATTTACATGCCATGTCATCAATTACATCAGTGAAATCATCCATGAGGAGAGAGAAATCAAATTCACAGTCAAAACAGGCAAATTTTGATTTTCTGAGCAAAATGGTCATAAGCGCAGCGCCACTGGTCCTAAGCGTAGTGCCACTTTCC
This sequence comes from Pinus tabuliformis, assembly GCA_031772625.1. Classification (NCBI taxonomy): domain Eukaryota; kingdom Viridiplantae; phylum Streptophyta; class Pinopsida; order Pinales; family Pinaceae; genus Pinus; species Pinus tabuliformis. The sequence continues at coordinate 93,736,725 of CM062805.1, read as the reverse complement.
ACCTACTTTTGGAGGCCTTCCCCTTAGCCAAATTGAGCCCATGATAGCTCATTGGAAAGATATTCAAGTATAGTTTTTGGAACACCTAGAATTTTTGAATTTGGAGGTCATTTTCCCCCTCCAAACTTGAATCTCTCAAGATTGCTTCTATGTGTCCAAAAAGAGGTAGAGAGGTCATTTTTTGGACCTTTTGGTGAACCAGATCTTCTCCAAAACTTTTGAAACTTTCCATGGTGCATGCCTTCATCATTCTGAATCCAAAAATTTCAACTTTTCCTCCAATGGATGCCCTAGGAAAAAGTGCAGCGCCGGTGGCGCTGCGCTTCTGGGCAAATTTTCTGTGTTAAAAATTTCAAATTTCAAAAATGCAAAAACTCCTCAAAATTTGCCCAAATTTGGCATGGAGCACCACCATCAAGTACTTTGGTTGGCCAAGGAGGCTTCAGCCAACATCTTCAACCTATCTTGCTCTTTCTTGCCCTCTAAAAGTCTCCTTAACCTAGCTTTTAGCTTCCTGATCCTCATGTTACAAATATGTTACGAGTCATGTAATGGTAGGTCATGTGTCAGAGCATTTTCTTATCCTTGTTGGCCTTGTCAATGAGCCCTTCAAGATGTAGGTTGACTCTTTCAAGCCAAGTTTCCCTATCTTGTTCAATTTCTTGCTCAATAGGAGTCAAAGTGACATGAGCCTCTTTGTCACTTTGCCTCTTTGTCTTCAGTAGCTCAAGTTCCATGAGGACCTATTTAAGACTTAGTTGTTCATTTTCTTGCTCTAGGTAAGTGATGACAATCTTAGCTCTCTCTAAGTTGTCCGTCAAAGCTTGTATTTGGGCTTCTTTCTCCTGAATAATGACATCTTTGACATTTTCCCTCTCTTGTGCCTTTAGATCAATGATCTCAGTGTCATGATTCTAGGGCTCATCATCATGCTAAAAATCACTTCCTCTGTCCATGATTTAGCTGACTCTCCTAGTTTGCAGTTTTGACAATGTATAGGATGGGTGTTATGTGCAATGGTTGTGGAGGAATGGATGTGAGTGAAGCTATGGGAAAAACATGAGAGGGAGAGGGTTTAGGGAGTAATGAATGGATGGTAGAAGGTGATAATAGTGATGAGGATTAAGGGTTTAGTTTATAAGGTGAGTGGTAGGGAGAATCAAAGAAGTAGGGTTTTATAGTGGAGATTAGGGTTTCATATTTGAGAGTGAAAACCATGAAATTCTTCACAAATGCAAACTAAAAAAGCAAGGGAGGCAATGATACTTACTTGCCAAGTAGTGAAGAGGAGGAAATTTGGCACAAATCAGAAGCTAGGAGCATTTTTTGGCTTGGCTGGCCTAAGCGCAGTGCCACCACCCAGGAGCGCAATGTCGGTCTGTAAGCGCAGCGCCAATTATAATTTACATTGTGAAATTTTTCCAGGAGCACAACACCACTTCCCAGGAGTGCAGCGCCACTTCAGGATGACTTTTGACTTCCTTCCTGATATCCAAATTTGGCATGTGATAGCTCTTTGGAAAGCTTGTCAAGTATTATTTCCAAAACATCTTGAATTTTTCAATTTGGAGTTCATTTTCCCTGTCAAATGCTCAATCTCCCAAGACTGTTTAAAATGTGGAGAATGAGGCTGCCAAAATGCACAGTGCTATTGCAGTCAACTTTTGAAGATCTTCCTCAACTCCAAATTAAGCTCATGATAGCTCATTGGAAATATCTTTGTGTCTACTTGTCAGTAGACTCATCAAGCAAGTCATTTGGTCATTACACCTAGGAGAAAAATTGATTTTACCAAGGTCACTTTAGAGGTGCCTTAACCGTCCTAAGGCAAATGATGTTTTCAACATGTCTCCCAAATCATGAAAACTGTGTAAAAACTAAAAGAGGTTTTTATTCTTCGGTCAATGATAGAAAAAAACCTCTCTCACTTTTGTCAAATTCATCTTTTCTTGCTCATAAACACAGTTTGAAGAAAAATTGTCCCTTATGTGTAGTGAATGGCTTGTTCGTTGGAATGACTTCTCGACAAATGATGGATGCCTGATGTTTGATGATATGAAATGGCCTCATACCTTCTGATATCCCTTATTCCCCTTCCTCTCAGATATCTTTGCTCCCATAGCCAACCCTAGCTTAGTGGGAGAGGAATTTAGGGTTTTTGTCCTTATTTCTCTTTTGCTTTTGCAAGTGAATTGGTGCTCATGATGACTTGATTTTTGTAGTGGCAAGTGCTTGGCAACATCATTAGATGCTTAGGAGCAGATGGGAACCAATATTACATATGGAAACATAAAATTACATAAGAAATGAAGATAAAAACAAAATACTCTGTTTTCACCTCAAAACAAGTTTTGAGGTGAGAACTACATTAGGCTTTCAAAATAACAAATTATGGCTTTATCAATCATTATTGGCCTCCTCATGTCCTCGTTGATCATTATTGGCATGTAATTATTGGATTTGACCATGGTGGGATCCTAAAAGCTAATGAGACCAAACCCTAAGACCTAATGAAATGAATTGCAAAGGGAACATGAGCCATGACTGAAATATATGGAAGAGGATCAACAAGTACAGATCATGAGGGAAAATTGAAGTAAACCCTACCATCAGTGAATCCGTGACCTAATGGAATTAAAACTCATTAGTATGGTACTCATACTATGAAATGAAAAAGAGTAGATTTTGATCACTGATGGCAGTGTGAAACACTGACACTAACATTGGCTCCAATGGGGATGGTAGCTCCTTGGAGGTGCCAAGAACACCATAGACCTAGTAGCCTTATCCATTGGGCATGGAGTAAGAAAAACTCAATCTAAAATACATGACTGAATACTGATGACTCAAAGACACAAACTGACTTGAAACTGACTCAATACTAAAACACAACTAACAAACTGGAAAAGACGCTCGAAGTGGAGCTTATTCAATAAAACCTACTCTAACTGTTTCATTCATCACCTGATCAAGTGAAATGAAACAACCAATGCAACCAAGTAAGCATTCTGGATGTTGTTTGAATTCTCCTCAAGTGCTTGTTTACGAGAAAGAAGAGAGAACTACTGAAATGCAACTCCCATGAAAACTTGTAAATAGATCCGTTGAATAATATGGATTCTCTATCTGACTCCAAAAATACTGCATAAGGATCTTGAAATTCATGTGCACTAGGACTTAGCTCATCCAATGGATTACTTTTCTTCTCCTCATACCATGAATGCAAACTTTCATCTGAGCTTTGAGATGAGACTCCTGCTGAGAATGACAAAGAAACCAACTGCCGGATCAAGTTTTTATCAATACTTTTCCAAGTTCAAAGTTAGCTAATGAAGAATGACTTTGATTGTAGACATTCTCCAACACATCAGCTATTGGATCATGAAACACTTGAAAAGACTATTGCAACCCATTTTCTATTGGTTCCAATGAGATTGCATGATTTTCGACTGGCTACTCATTTGAAGATATACTATGCAAATTTCCCTTCAAAATCTAAAATGATTCAAAACATAATGGTATAGAATCATCTTGCATCATTTTATCATATGTTCCAGCTTCCAAGTCTTCATCTACAACTTAACAATCAATGGCATTCGGTGGCTGAAAATCTAGATATGAGAAATCTTGAACAAGGATTTCATTGCCCTCTAGATGGTCGAGATCAAAACTTATTGACGGTTGATTTCTGATGGCACGAAAGTTGTCTCTGATGAACTGAAACGAAGTAAAACAAAAAGGCAAAGATCCTTCACTTGCTTCAAGATTTGTTGCACTTTCCTCCTCACTTCCATAGCTGATATGCATCGGCTGATCACTGTATTCAAGCTGCTGAAAGTGAGCTTCCTCCTTCCAAAAACCAGCTGCTGATTTGTCTGCAATATTAGCTTCTGTTTGGAGAACATAATCATCATCATACTGATCAAACTTAGGGAAATCATCAGTATAGAACACATCATCAAGCATACATGTGATATCAATAGATCTCTTTTCTCCAAAATGATCTATAAAACAATCATTATCAGATCTATGACAACTGGGATAAGAAAGAAAATGTTTTGGATCAGTCACTTGTTTTCCTTCAATCAGCGAGCCGTGGTCTTGAACATCATACTCATTCCTTGTGGTGATTTTTTGCATCATCTCTTCCACTGCACTTACCAAAATATCGAGATTTACTTCTAAAGATGTTGATTCCTCTGGATCTATGTTCTTCATCTTTTCTTCCTTCAACTTTGCCCTTTTGATCAACAGATTAGCCTCTACATCTACTGCACTGTTTTTCATCTCTTCAAGTGTTTCAAGGTTCCTTTCCCTCAGCTGAAACTCCATTTCTGGATGAAAGGCTTCCGAGTAGTGTAAAAGAGCTGATCCAGGAGGAGGCCTTATATTAACTGGCATCGAAAAATAGACTTGGTTAAACTTGGTAGAAAATTGTTGCACTGTCTCCCCTGGCAGTCTTTCAGCTGGTTATATTCTTCTAGAATCAAGAAAGGGTTCTGTCTAACCACCCACTTGTCGAGGAAAACTTTGACAAACTGCTGGAAATATGAGATGCTCGCATCAGGTAGGGTTTTGAACCAACTCTTGACTTTGCTTGTAAAGAAAAAGCAAAAAGTCTAACACTGACATCTTCTTCATCAACTTCATAAAGGTCAAGAAAAGACTCAAAATTCAGTACATGTCTCTCAGCAATGATGTTGTCACATTTACCATTAAATATTGGTAGATATAGGTAATGATTTTTAGGGAAAGCATGGGATATAGGAGGTAAAATCAGAGGCTTGTATCTATTTGGAATTTTATAAGGTATAGGAATATATACAAAAGCTGTAGAATCAGTCTTGGTCTCTTGAAGTTCATCACTTTGAACACGGTCATCATAAGATTCAGAAGAAGGGTCTTGATCAAGATCAAAGGCATGAGAACATTTTTTATTCACAATCTTCAAAGGGAAAGAATCAAATGCAGGTCTAGGATCTTTTCTCGAATACATTATACTTTGTAAAGCCTTCTTGACATTCTCAAGAAAAGAGAAGAAATAATTTATAACAAAGAACATAATGTCTTGGATGAAATTCAAACTTGAATACCTGATCTTTCCATATTGTCCTTTCATGTTTCTGCTGGTTAGGTTCATCCTCTAGTGGAGTCCTTGGATCCGATCTCGAAACTAATTTAGAGTTGCTAGGTGAATGATTTTAGCCTTCAGATGTCTGATCGTTGTCCACCATCAACAATCAAATCGAAACTTGATAAATTTTGCTGAGGAACATAAAACTACGTTCCCCAATATGGTCACCACTATGTTGTCACATGGTTTGACCTCAGGCTAAAGGAAGGCTATTCCCAGGGTAACCACAAACCAAGCTTAACCTGGTAGCTAGCCCTACTAGGTCGGGAGGGGGCTCTCCCCTTATGGATCTCAGTCAAAATGACTGGATCAGGGACAATATTTTAGGCTAGGTATAGTAGCTCAGATGATTTTGATTGAATTTGTTGGATTTTGTGGATCAGATGGAGCTAGGCAGTTTTAGGTCTAGGAAATTAGGTCAGAATGCAGGGTGTTCTATGGGGCAAGGTAGGTAGAGGTTTTAACACTTGAAATTTAGTGAGGTGAGATGTCTAAGACCGGTGAGGAGCTAAGGAGGGCATGAGACAATCATGGATCCTACTCAAACAACAGAAAACATAGAGTACTGAATGATTTCCCAAGGTAGAGCACTGCAAACAATGAATTCTACCTATCTATCTTGATATCATTCAATTAGAAGCAGTGAAATAGATGATGGCATACATAAACACATAAACAACTGATAACAAAGAAGAAACTATGCTAAAACACCATACCACAGGAATCCCATAAAAATAGCTGCAAATCCTGTTAATTTCCTTGCCAAACTACTTACAATGGTGTACAATCTAGCTCAGAGCATCCAAGTGAGTCCAACCCCACCAAATGACCAAGAAAACACATAATATAGACATCTAAACTACTCATCCTAACCTTCAGGGGTCGAATCCATGAGAAGAGGGGTTGTTTCAACCATTTCCCAACAAAGAACTGGAATATAGGCAGTCAAACAACTTGCCTCTAAAAGTAGGGAAACTGATTCATTTGCCTCAAAACCACCTCTAACTAATGAATCTACCCTCTAACACTATTTTACAATTACATTTACATGCCATGTCATCAATTAAATCAGTGAAATCATCCATGAGGAGAGAAAAATCAAATTCACAGTCAAAACAGGCGAATTTTGATTTTCTGAGAAAAATGGTCATAAGCGCAGCGCCACAGGTCCTAAGCACAGCGCCAATTTCCACCTGCTTTCGGAGGCCTTACCCTTAGCCAAATTGAGCCCATGATAGCTCATTGGAAAGTCTTCAAGTCTAGTTTCTGGAAAACCTAGAATTTTTGAATTGGGAGGTCATTTGCCCCCTCAAAGTGTGAATCTCCCAAGACTTCTTCTGTGTGTCCAAAAAGAGGCAGAGAGGTCATGTTTTGGTAGTTTTTGGACATTTTGGTGAACCAAATCTTCTCCAAAAATTCTGAAACTTTCCAGGGTGCATGTCCTCAGCATGCTGAATCCACAAATGTCAACTTTTTCTCCAATGTATGCCCCAGGAAAAAGCGCAGCACCATCATCTGGTCAAATTTTCTGTGTTAAAAATTTCAAAATTTCAAAAATGAAAAACTCCTCAAAATTTGCCCAAATTTGGCATGGAGCACCGCCATCAAGTACTTTGGTTGGCCAAGGAGGCTTCAACCAACATGTTCAACCTTTCTTGCTCTTTCTTGCCCTCTAAAGCTCTCCTTAACCTAGCTTTTAGCTTCTTGATCCTCATGTTACAAATTTTGTTACGAGTCATGTAATGGTAGGCCACATGTCGGAGCATTTTCTTATCACTATTGGCCTTTTCAGTGAGCCTTTCAAGATGTAGGTTTACTCTTTCAAGCCAAGTTTCCCTATCTTGTTCAATTTCTTGCTCAATAGGAGTTAAAGTGACATGAGCCTCTTTGTCACTTTGCCTCTTTGTCTTCAGTAGCTCAAGTTCCATGAGGACCTGTTTAAGACTTAGTTGTTTTTTTTCTTGCTCCAGGTAAGTGATGACAAACTTAGCTCTCTCTAAGTTGTCAATTAAAGCTTGTATTTGGGCTTCTTTCTCCTGAATAATGACATCTTTGACATTTTCACTCTCTTGAGCTTTTAGATCAATGATCTTAGTGTCATGTTGCTCGGGCTCATCATCATGCTCAAAATCACTTCCTTTGTCCATGATTTAGATGACTCTCCTAGTTTTCAGTTTTGACAATGTATAGGATGGTTGTTATATGCAATGGCTATGGAGGAATGGATGTGAGTGAAGCTATGGGAAAAACATGAGAAGGAGAGGGTTGAGGGAGTAATGAATGGATGGTAGAAGGTGATAATAGTGATGAGTAATAAGGGTTTAGTTTATAAGGTGAGTGGTAGGGAGAATCAAAGAAGTAGGGTTTTATAGTGGAGATTAGGGTTTCATATTTGAGAGTGAAAACCATGAAATTCTTCACAAATGCAAACTAAAAAAGCAAGGGAAGTAATGACACTTGCCAAGTAGTGAAGAGGAGGAAATTTGGCACAAATCGGAAGCTAGGAGCATTTTTTGGCTTGGCTGGCCTAAGCGCAACACCACCACCCAGGAGCACAGCGCCAGTCTGTAAGCGTAGTGCCAGTTATAATTTACACTGTGAAATTTTTCTAGGAGTGCAGCGCCACTTCCAAGGAGCATAGTGCCACTTAAGGACGACTTTTGATTGCCTTCCCAATGTCCACATTGGGCGTGTGATAGCTCGTTGGAAATATTGTCGAGTCTACTTTTCAAAACATCTTGAATTTTTGAATTTGGAGTTCATTTTCCCTATCAAAAGCTCAATCTTCCAAGACTGGTCAAAATGTGCAGAATGAGGCTGCCAAAATGCATAGTGCTATTGTAGTCAACTTTTGAAGGTCTTCCTCAACTCCAAATTAATCTCATGATAGCTCATTGGAAATCTATTTGTGTGTAATTATCAGATGACTCATCAAGCAAGTCATTTTGTCATTCCACCTAGGAGAAAAATTGATTTTACCAAGGTCACTTTAGAGGTGCATTAACCCTCCTGAGGCAAATGATGTTTTCGACATTTCTTCCAAACCATGAAACCTGTGTAAAAAATGAAAGAGATTTTTATTCTCGGGTCAATTATGGACAAAAACCTCTCTTACGTTTGTCAAATTCATCTTTTCTTGCTCAGAAACACAGTTTGAAGAAAAACCGTCCCTTATGTGTAGTGAATGGCTTGTTCCTTGGAATTACTTCTCGACAAATGATGGAGACTTGATGTTTGATGATAGGAAATGGCATCGTACCTTCTAATATCCCTAATGCCTCCTCTACTCAGATATCTCTGCTCCCATAGCTAACCCTAGCTTAGTGGGAGAGGAATTTAGGGTTTTAGTCCTTGTTTCTCTTTTGCTTTTGTAGGTGAATTGGTGCTCATGATGACTTGATTTTTGCAGTGGCAAGTGCTTGGAAACATCATTAGATGCTTAGGAGCAGCTGGGAACCAATATTAATCTAACTAACTTTTATTTATATATTTATTTAATATATATATATATAAAAGTCAGGTCCTTAATCTAACTAATTCCCATACAAGTCACAATTTTTATTAAACTAATAACGTAATCAACATCTATAATTATTTCTTTCTTATATAATCTAACTAACTCCCTTTAAATTATCATTTTGACTTTTTGACTACAGTCCCTAAGTCAAAATTAGCCGTTGATCAAGATAGCCATTGGAGGCTCTGCTCAGACTATTTAGCATGCAAAGCTGGATCTGTTTCTTCAACTTGTCCTGACGATGAGCCACACTGGTTGGTTCGAAATGCATCGACAAATGTCTCTCTTTATGTGATTTACGCCGAAGTTCTACTTATAAATATTATGGATCACAGAAGCCTCAATTCAACTATATGAAGTTTCTCACGAACGAAGTTTCAGAAATGAAGAGACGATGAAGCGAGGCATATACTACCAGCAGCAAGTCTTTCAAACCACCGTTCTTCAAAAGAAACAACAACTCACAATAGACCATATCTGCTCAGAGTCCCAACATAGTTTTCATAATTGAAAGTTTGGGCATGGACAATTTCTTCACTTTCCATCAAGCGAAATCACAATATGAACACTACGATGGTGAATCTTGTTGACACCTTATTGATAGAATAACATTTTGAGTAGAATGAAGAAACAAGTGAACCTGCCACGTCTGATGACAGTTCGAGTGTTGGAAATTGAGTAAACATGTTCAGTATCATATACAACGCTGAAAAACAAAGTGTTGATGAACCAGTAACAAGTGAAGCTTCGCCCAAGAATTTAGTTGATCGTTACAATATGAGGAGCAAAGGACATGTTTCTGAGTAGGAGATCAAGAAGCAGTTATTGTGCAAAATTATTCCACCTTCCAACCCAACTTAGAATTCACAGAACAAGTTTGGAGGTGTACCTTGTTCAAAGAACACTTCCAGTAGTAACAAAAATAACTCCACCACTCTTGTTGTAGTGGATAAATTTACACCACCTCAATTGTCATCACAACCCACTGTGATGGTAAACAATGATTACAACATGTTTGAAGACATGAAGAAATCTTGTGCTAACATTTCACTCATCGATATTGCAAGGGTAATGGGCCAACATGAATTGATTCTGCAAGCACTCTCATCACATAATCCGATAGGTAAATAAGTTTATGCATCACAGGTAATGTTTGATAAATCTCGTGATATCCCTGAATTTGTTGTAAATGTTGTAAGTTTAAATTCTAACACTATCTACCCACCATTTTTGTTAACGTTTGAAATTTTCAATTATAATGTTCACAATTGTTTAGTTGATTCTGGTGCATCCACGAATGTTATGCCATTGTTAGTTTCTAAGAAAATCAATGCACAATGGGATAAAACCGATGCATAGATTATACAATTGGACAGATCATTTGTCTAGACTATCAATGAACTCAAGAATGTTCTTATCCTTTTTTCATATGATCATAGAGTTCATCAATGCATAAACATTGTAGTTGTGGACATCCTAGAATACTATGGATTACTGTTAAGCAGATTTTGGTCCAACAAACTTCAAGAATACTTTGTGATGGAATGGTCTCACTTATGGCTTTTGTATAAGGGAGGAAATAATCAAATTTGAGTTGATAGTGATCCTTACATGAAGTGTACCGTCACACAACTTGAACAAAAAAATGAACCAATGGGATTCATAGAAGTGATTTTCAGAAATTGCTTTTTGGAAGTAGATCACAGATACTATATAGCTCAACCTCCGCCAGTCCCACCAAATGAACAATTGGAAATCCTTTCTAGAAATCCAACTTGTGATAATGAACTTTGTATAGTAGACATAGGTAGTACTAGTGTAGGACATAGATCTAATATTTCTAATTCTTGGATTTTATATTTTGATGGTTCGAAAATGTAGGAGAGATATGGAGCTGGTTGTGTTTTAGTAGACTGACAATGGAGAAAACATTTGATATCTTGTCGGTTGGGATTGGAAACACTCATCTTGGGTCTAAAGAAAGCCATCAACCTCAAAGTTTGGGTTCTCAATGCAATAGGTGACTCTAAAATCGTCGTATGACAGGTACAAAATATTATGCACTGTGTGTCACCTAATCTCAAAGGTTATCAACAAGAGGCATGGAATTTAATTTTACAATTCCAAGCTTTCAACACTGTTTTTGTTCCTAAGATACGTAACACTACTGTTGATACATTTGCAAATGTTGTTGCTAGGTTTTCACCGCTTCGGGATTGTTTTTCTATTGAAATTCTTTATAAGCCATTCATCCCTAATAATATCACTAAATTTCGTGTTTTCAATAACGACCAACAGATACTAGAATTTGTGGAGAATGATGATGTGTTCAAGGATGTAGCCATCGACGAGGAAAACAAAGATGCATCCCGAGAAAACAAAGAAAAAATCATGTCTAATAGCGTGTTGTCACTTGAAAAGTTGTATGACTTGCAGAATCATTTTAAAGAGTCAGTGAATACAAAGACTCACAGTTCAAATCTATCGCACGGATAGATAAATCTTGGTACAAAAAAAGATATGAAGTTTTTCAATCTCAATACATGTTGCACATATCAAGAGTGGCAAGTCTTCATATACCTTTTCAAGAAGTACCGAGATGTCTTCGCATGGAAATGCATGATCTCAATACTTATGACACTCAAATAATCCAGTACGTGATTCCAATCAAGGAAAGGGCCAAGCCTTTTCAAAAAAAGTTTCGGAAAGTTCATTCGACTCTTGAGGCTTTGATTCATAAAGAGTTGAACAAACTACTAGAGGCTTGGATCATCTTTAAATTGCGACATTAAATGTGGGTCTCAAATTTGGTCCTAGTAAGAAAGAAGTTCGGGGAAATACACCTGTGCGTGGATTTCTACAATCTTAATCACGCTGCGGACAAAGATATCTATCCATTGTCATCAATGGAATAGATTCTATAGATAGTATCGGGGTAAAAAATGTTCTCCTTGCTGGATTGGTTTTTGGGTTACAACCAGGTTCTACTGTCAGAAATTGATAGACACAAAACACCTTTTTGAACAAAATGGGGCATTTTTTCTTTTAAAAAAATGTCATTTTGACTCAGCAATTTCAGTGTGAGATTTCAAGATGTGATGGAAATTGGATTTCACAGTTTGATTTGTCAGAGAATAAAGGTCTATGTTTGGTATGTAATGGTGGTTTCGAAGACAACATCTGACCACTTGCACCATTTGAAGCAGATTTTCGAGCAATGTTGCAAATACGGGATATCTCTCCATCCCAAGAAGATTATTTTCATAGTTTCTGAGGGAAATATCTTAGGCCATACCATCATGAAAATTAGGATTAAGTTGACCACTGAAAGAGTCAAAGCTATCACACATATTCCCTTTCTAATGAGTAAGAAATCCATGTAGTCCCTCTTGGGGAAAATTAAAGTTCTCCACAAATTCATCTTCGTCTATGCCCAGATAGTGAAACCAATGCAGGAGATGGTGAAGAAGGATGCCATATACAAATGGGATAAAAGGGAAAGGGACAAATTCTCATGTATCAAGCAATATATCACAGATGAACCAACATTATATAGTCTAGACTTCAACAAAGACTTCCTTTTCTACATCTTCATTTTTTATAGTTCTCTCACTGCTGTTCTTACACAGAAATATGTTCATAATAATAAGCAGACTATATCATTCGTGAGTGCCACCTTGGAGGGACTTGAACTTAATTATCCTACAATGGATAAATAAACTTACATAGTCTACAAGGAGAAGAAACACTTTCAGCCTTATCTTCTGAAAAATCATTATATTATCTTTTTTCACACCTAGCAGTCAAATTGTTGTTTGTATACAAGAGCTAGGCAAAAGAAGAGTGAAACGGATTACTGGTTTATGTGAATACGATCTTGAGTTCAAACTAATTCACACCATAAAAGGCCATGGTCTATGCCAATTAGTAGCAGAAGCAGTAAATGCACTAGACCATGGTTTTTCTTGATGGGAGCAAGAGATTGAAATATACAATATTGAATGAGCTACGCCCACTAAGAGACCAACCTCTTGGTACGCAAATGTACGACATTCTCTTGAGCACAATACTCTTCTCTCTTATTTACCCTCAAGAAAAAAGAGGGAAATTAGGTTGAAATTTTTATCTTATTGTTTGGTGCACAAAGTTCTTTTTAGAAAGCACCAACTACTCAAGTGCTTGGAAGCACTGGATTTTGAAAAGGTACTACAAGACCTCCATGATGGACTAGCTGGAGGACACTTCGCGGGTGACACAACTACACACAAATTTATGTGGCTCAATTTCTAATGGACCACACTCTTCAAAGATGCTCATTCATATTCCTACAGGTGTCTAGTCTATAGTAAATGTGTCGGTTGGGAAAAGAAGTCACTCACCCCACTGCACCCCATTGCTGTAGAAGAACCATTTCAACAATGGGGCTTACATTTTATCAATGAGATCTTTTCGTACTCATCAAAGTAGCACCGCTATATCCTCAATGCTAAAAACTACTTCACGTGACAAGCATAAGCAGTTCCCCTCAAACAAGTGAAAGATCAGGAAGTCATTAGGTTCCTCAAATATGATTTTAGTACTAGATTTGGCGTTTTGACTTCACTTGTTTTTTATAATGAAACGTATTTTTCATCGTTAAAGCTATATGATTTTGCATTGGAAGATGGTATTGTATTGAAACATTTAGCTAATTACTATCTACAGGGAAATAATATTGTTAAATCGACCAATAAGAACCTCATTTGTATCATTAAAAATACCATCTTCTCTAAACAATGAAACTGGCACTCTGCTTTGGTGAACACCATATGGGTTGATTGTGTCACGCCTAAACCTTCTCTGAATACCTCTCCTTACTTCTTGGTGTACGGAAAATAAGTTGTCCTACCTCTAAACATTTAAATGCCTTCCCTTTAAATTTTGCAAGAATCTGAGCGTAAGCCTTGCCTCTTGGTTTAGAGTAGGATAGACACTCTCCTTAAGTCGTAGGAAGAAAGGAAGAAAGAAAAATAATTTTTTTATCGTCACTAGAGTCGTACCAAGAGATGGTTTTACAAGAAATCTACAGGGAAAAATGAATTCAGTGTGGGTAACCTAATCTTGAAGTGGGAAAAATCCCATGAAGATAAGGGAAAACACACTATGTTCTAATCCCTATGGATCAAACTATATGTTCTGCATGAGAAGCTTGGCCATCATACTTATCGCCTCCATTCTTTAGACGAGAAGACTGAATCTCTTCCTATGAATGGCCAATATTTTCAATGATTTTGGACAATCGTCCCGAGAAAAACCCAATTTGGGAAAACCGGTGTAGCAAATATGAGGGTTTTATTATTATGCATTTTTTGAATACAACTAGGGTGCTAGAAATGGCTCACCCTTTAGACATTTTCCTTTGCAGAAGTACTTATCTTCAGAGATAGATATTCCGGCTGATCAGCAACTAGATGATGAGCCCCACAATGATTTCAATTGTTCCTCAACTAGACAACGAAAGCTTCTCTTTGGAACTCCGTCACCCTCAAAGGACTGTGTCACCCTCTATGGCTTAGTATCTGCCTCTCAGCTCTTAGTCTGCCCCATGAAAATACCACTGCGCATCTCTTTCTGCCCAGCATCAACTCTGCTAGCCTCTGTGTCTGCCTACATCAGCTTTGCGTTAACTTCTCGGCCACCTGCGTCCTCAGCATTGGCACTCCAAGCCTCTGCATTAGCTCTGGCTTCTTCTGTGTCAGCCCAGGCTTCCTCTTCACTGTCTCTCTAGCACTCTCTCTGTCTCTATGATGCGTATTCTCAGCCTTCTGCCGAACTGCCCCTCACTGCAATAGATCATTAGTTCGATTCTCTCAGCAAACCCTTCCCTAGAAAATCAAATTAACTGATCAATTTTGGTGTGTCTCCAACTGACCCTCAAGCCTCCTCTTATACTTTTCATGTTGACAATTCAACGGCCGAGATTAAGTCCCTAATCAATGTCTAAGATTAGATCTTTCTTGATCCTCATTATTTAGAACTTTCTCACCCATATTATATTAATCCACATTAATATTTTAATTTTCCTAAGTTTAGACTTAGGAACCCCATTAAAAATATTAATTATTTTAATATCTCTCCATCTGGGTGGAATTTCCCTAAACAATTTCTGGTTCTTGTAGATCTCATGTGCCTTAGCCTCTCTAGCAATTTTCATGGCTAGAGAACATCCGATGCTACTAAAAATCAACGCTCCCTCTTAGCGAGGAATGTGATCTAGTAATGCTTCACCATAAAAACATCACATTGATCTTCCGCATCAGTCACTGTGTTGATGCTTGGCCTACTGCTTCACATCCCATGCACTATTTCTTTCTGTACTGCTACCCATGACACTACCACTGCCACTACCACATTTGTACTGTAGCTCCCTCTCAAAATGTTGCATCATGCTTCCCATAGCACTGCCATAACTAACTATTGCACTACAACTCAATTACCGAGAAGTAAGTAAATGACTTCACCCAAACACTGACATCCCGTCAGTCTGGAAGCCTTGTGATGCTGAAGCTACCTCTACTACTATCTTGTGCTCCCTCTGCTACCACTACGATGCTGCAAACACCTCCGTGCCTCTCGCACTGCTGCAATCTCCACTGCATTGCTACAGACTTCTGCACTCTAGCACTGCCTTTCCGCTCCACCACACCTTGCTACACCTGATGCCTATCATCATTCTACACTCGTTAAGGGCTCCCATAGCCGGATGTGATCCAAGAGTTTGGGTACATTAAGGATCCTACCCCTAGCATGTAGTCCTCCTGACTACAACTCGATGTCACCCCACTTCTTCTCTACAGGTGCATGAGCACTCATGGCACAATCATCATCAGTCTCGACCTCTTTCTCTGCCTTAGCTGGAGTTGCCTTTGAATTGGAATCCTCTCCCTTTATTTTCTTCCTAGGACATTGGGATGCATAATGTCCTAGCTCCCCACAATGGAATCACTTAACCTTGGAGATGTCCTTCTTCTTCCTCTTTTGTAGCCCTTGATGTCCCGTAGATGCTAGAGTTGCTTCCTCCTCCTCCTCCTCCTTCTTGACTCTGGCTCCCTTACCACTACTCCTCGCCTTGGTCAACCTCCTAATCTCTTCGCGTCCAAGAGCTGCCCATATCTCCTCCCAACCGAGAAGAGTAGCCCTGCCCAAAATACTTTGGAAAATTTTCTCCCACTCCTCAAAGACTGCATTCAAGGCAGTCCTAACCATAAACTCTGGATCCGGTGTAGACCCCATGGAAGTAAGCTGGATGTGAATCTCCTGCAACCTGAGAAGGAATGGATCTATCTGCTCTCCCTTATGCATTTGATATGACCTCAGTTGATTATCCAATAGCATCTTCCGCTACACGGAAGATCCCTGGTATAAGGTGCTCAGGGTGTCCCACATCTCCTTTGTTGTGTTCTTCTTAGCAATATGTGGTATGAAATGATCTTTGACCCCATTTAGGATCATGCTCTTCACCCTCACCATCACCTCCTCATACTTCTGATTCTCAGTTGGGCCAATTGGGATAACCATGAGTTTCAAGGAAAAGTCCTCGATGCGATGTCGATCTAGGACTGCCAGGATCTTGGCCTTCCAGATGACAAAGTTGGAAGCCCTGTCCAACCTGTCCTGATCCCTTAGTCCGTTCACTACCATTTCAGCTCCCCTTCTAGACTCCCTCTGAGTCCTAATTTCCCACCTGGAAATCCTTTGGCCAACTGTAGAACCGCTCCTCTCCAATCCTCCTTGCAACTACAACTCGAATCTAGATTCCTTGGCTAGAAAGTCGTCAAGGTAGTGATCCCCTCTACCTTGGTTCTGTATCCTTAGACATTGTTCTGTATCGATAGAAACAATGTCCCACCAGCTCCTCAAATAAAAATCTACCCACAGCTCCCCAAGCTCTACGCAATCTTAGCAAAGGCTGAATTTGATCCTCTGGCCAACTGTGTCAATCCTACTTGGCTGAGCAGGATGACATGGCTCTTTGTGAGCCTCTTTTGCCTCACTCTGCCTCTGTGCTGGCCCTTCCCTTGGCTCAAACTATTGATGCAAGCTTTGCGTCATCTCCTCTCTTATTGCTTCTGCTTTGGAACAATGTTGTTTCTTAGGACAGTTGCTTTTGCTACCAATTCTCATATTTCTTTTGGTGTCTTCAGTGCTCCTGTGATCTGCAATTGCTTTGATACCATGTGGGAAGTTCTAAGCCTGACACATCAGAAATCCCTACTGCATTATCTGGTTTGTTATTTCCTACTTGTTCTTTCCATTAACAAGTTATTTATTAATATAAATACCGAAATAAACACAAATGAAGCCTTCACACATATACAGATCAACATATGAAATAACTGAGACAACACAAGGGACACCATTATTTTTGGACAATCATCCCCGAAAAAACCCAATGCGGGAAAACCGTTGCAGAAGATATGAGGGTTGTATTATTATGTAGTTTTCTGAATAAAACTAGGTTGCCAAAAATGGCTCACCCTTTAGAGATTCTCCTTGGCAGAAGTACCTCTCTTTCGAGATAGATGAACCCCATAGTGATTTCAACTGTTCCTCAGCTGGATAACAAAACTGCTCCAAGCTTCTCTCTAGAACTACGTCACCTTCAAGGACTATGTCACCCTCGATGGCTCTGTGTCTGCCTCTCAGCTCTCAGTTTGCCCCACGAAAAACCATTGCACAGCTCTTTCTGTCCAGCGTAAGCTTTGCTAGCCTTTGTGTCTATCTGCATTAGCTTCTCATCCTCCAACTTCCTCAGCGCTGGCCCTCCAAGCCTCTGCATCAGCTTTGGCTACTTCTGCGTCAACCCAGGCTACCTCTACATTGTCTCTCCGGCACTCTCTCTACCTCTTTGATATGTATTCTCGACATTCTTCTGAACTACCCCTCGTTTCAACACATCACTAGTTCGATTCTCTCAACAAACCTTGCCCCAGAAAATTGAATTGACTAATCAATTTTGGTGTATCTCTAACTGACCCTCAAGCCCCCTCTTATACTTTTCTTGTTGACGATTCAATGACTGAGATTAAGTCCCTAATCAATGGCTAAGATTAGATTTGGCTTTATCCCCGTTATTTAGAACTTTCTCACCTATATTATATTAATACACATTAATATTTCAATTTTCCTAAGTTTACACTTAGGAACCCCATTAAAAATATTAATTATTTTAATATCTCTCCATCTGGGTGGAATTTCCCCAAATGATTTCTGGGTCTTGGAGATCTCATGTGGCTTAGCCTCTCCACCAATTTTCATTGTTATATCACATACGATTCTACCAAACATCAACACTCCCTCTTAGTGAGGAATGTGCTCTAGTAATTCTTCACCATAGAAACATCACACTGATCTTTTGCATCGGTACCTGTGTTGATGCTTGGCCTACTTCCTCACATCCCCTGCACTGCTACTTCCTGTGCTGCTACCCATGACACTACCACTTCCACTGCCAAATTTATACTGTATCTCCCTCTAAAAATGTTGCATCATGCTGCTCATAGCACCGCCACTACTAAATGTTGCACTGCAACTCAGTTAACGAGAAGTAACTAACTTCACCCAAACACTAACATCCCAGTCAGTCTGGAAGCCTCATTATGCTGAAGCTACCTTTGCTGCTATCCTATGCTCCCTCTGATGCCACTGCGCTACTACAAACACCTTTGTGCACCTCCACTACACTGCTACAGACTTCTACACTCTAGCAATGCCTTGTTGCTACACCATAGCTTTCTCCATCGACACCTGTCATCATGCTACTGTTGTTAAGGGCTCCCATAGCCAAATTTGATCCAAGAGTTTGGGTACCTCAAGGATCCTTCCCCTATCATGTATTCCTCTTGACTACAACTCGATGTCTCCCCACCTCTCCTCTAGAGCTGCTTGAGAACTCAAGGCACAATCGTCATTAGTGTCGACCTCTTTCTCTGCCTTAGCTGGAGCTACCTTTGAATCGTAAGTGTCTCCCTTTCCTTTATTCCTGGGACACTAGGATGCATAATCTCCCAACTCCCCACAATGGAAGCACTTAAACTTGGAGATTTCCTTCTTCTATCTCTTCTGTAGCCCTTATTGTCCCGCAGAAGTGAGAGTTGCGTCCTCCTCCTCCACCTTCTTGACTCTAACTCCCTTACCACTACTCTCTACCTTGGTCAACCTCCTGATCTCTTCCTGTCGAAGAGCTGACCACATCTCCTCCCAACCAGGAAGAGTAGCCCTGCCCAAAATACTTTGGAAAAATGTCTCCCATTCCTCGGAGATTGCATTGAGGGCATTCCTGACCATAAACTCTGGATCCGGTGTAAACCCTATAGAAGAAAGTTGGTTGTGAATCCCTTACAACCTGATAAGCAATGGATCTATCAGCTCTCCCTTATGTATCTGATATGACCTCAACTGATTCTCCAATAGCATCTTCTGCTACATGGAAGAACCCTGGTATAAGGTGGTCAGGGTTTCCCATATCTCCTTTGTTGTGTTCTTCTCAACAATATGTGGTATGACATGATCTTTAACCTCATCTAGGATCATGCACTTCACCCTTGCCATCGCCTCCTCATACTTCTCATTCTCAGTTAGGTCAACTTGGATAGCCACTACTTTCAAGGCAAAGTCCTTGATGCGATCTCGATCTAGGACTACTAGGATCCTGGCCTTCTAGATGACAAAGTTGGAAGCCCTGGCCAACCTGTACGGATCCCTTATTCTGTGCACCACCATTTTAGCTCCTCTTCTAGACTCTCTCTGAGTCCTGATTCCCCCCTGGAAATCCTCTGGCTAACTGTCGAACCACTCCTCTCCAATCTTCCTTGCAACTGCAACTCGGATCTGGATTCCTTAGCTAGAAATCCGTCGAGGTAGTGATCCCCTCTACCTTGGTTCCATCTCCTTAGGCATTGTTTTGTATCGACAGAAATAATGTCCCACCATCTCCTCAAATCACAAAATTCCCACAGCTCCCCAAGCCCCGACAACTGAAGAAACTAAGACTTTTAGGCTCTGCGCAATATCATCAAAGGTTGAATCTGCTCCTTTGGTCAACTGTGTCAATCCTACCTGGCTGAGCAGGATGATGTGGCTCTTCATGAGCCTCTTCTGCCTCACTCTGCCTCCACACTAGCCCTTCCCTTAGCTCAAACTACTGATGCAAGCTCTACATGACCTCTTCTCCTGCTGCTTCTGCTCCTGAACAACGATGTCTCTGGGGACAACTGCTTCTCCTTAAAATTTTCAGATATCTACTGGTGTCCTCAGTCCTCCCGTGATCTGCAATCACTCTGATACCATGTGGAAATTTCTAAGTCTAACACATCAGAAATCCCTACTGCATTATCTGGTTTATTATTTCCTACTTTTTCTTTACATTAACAAGTTATTTATTAATATAAATACCGAAATAAATACAAATGCATCCTTCACACATATAGAGATCAAAAACTGAAATAACTGAGAAAACACAAGGGACACCATTATTTTTGGAAAATCGTCCTTGGAAATACCCAATGCGGGAAAACAGGTGTAGCAGATATGAGGGTTTTATCTATCTACTCTCCCTTATGTATCTAATATAACCTCAGCTGATTCTCCAATATCATCTTCTGCTGCACGGAAGAGCCCTGGTATAACGTGGTCAGGGTGTCCCACATCTCCTTTGTTGTGTTCTTCTCATCAATATGTTGTATGACATGATCTTTGACCCCATCTAGGATCATGGACTTCACCCTCGCCATCACCTCCTCATACTTCTCATTCTCAGCTGGGTCAACTAGGATAGCCACTACTTTCAAGGTAAAGTCCTTGATGCGATGTTGATCCAAGACTGTCAGGATCCTAGCCTTCTAGATGACAAAGTTGGAAGACCCGTCCAACCTATCCTAATCCCTTTGTCTGTTCACTTCCATTTCAGCTCCTCTTCTGGACTCCCTCTAAGTCCTGATTTCCCTGCTAGAAATCCTTTGGCGAGTTCTTGAACCGCTCCTCTCCAATCCTCCTTGCAACTGCAACTTGGATCCAGATTCCTTGGTTATAAATTCGTTGAGGTAGTGATCCTCTCTACCTTGGATTTTTCTACTTAGACATTGTTTTGTATCGACAAAAATAGCATCCCACTAGCTCTGCAAATCACAATCTACCCATAGCTCCCTAATCCCCGACAACTAAAGAAATTGAGCCTTTCAGGCTCTGTGCAATCCTGGTAAAGGCTAAATCTTCTCCTCTGGCCAACTCCATCAATTATTCCTACCTACGCAGGATGACGTGGTTCTTGGTGAGCTTCACTCTGCCTCTGCGCTAGCCCTTCCCTTGGCTCGAACTGTTGACACAGGCTCTGCGTCACCTCTTCTCTTGTTGCTTCTGCTCTGGAACATAGTTGTCTCTTAGGACAACTGCTTCTGCTGCAAATTTTCAGATTTATGTTGGTATCTTCAGCTCCTGTGATCTACAACCGCTCTGATACCATGTGGAAATTTCTAAGTCTGACACATCAGAAATTCCTACTAAATTATCTAGTTTATTATCTCCTACTTGTTCTTTCCATTAACAAGTTATTTATTAATATAAATACCGAAATAAACACAAATGTAGCCTTCACACATATACAAATAAACAACTAAAATAACCAAGACAACACAAGGGACACCATTATTTTTGGACAATCTTCCCCGGAAAAACCCAATGTGGGAAAATTGGTGCATCAGATATGAGGGTTTTATTATTATTGCAGTTTTCTGAATACAACTAGGGTGCCAGAAATGGCTCACCCTTTAGAGATTTTCCTTGGTAGAAGTACCTCTATTTGGAGATAGATATTTCAAATGATCAGCAACTAGATGATGAACCCCACAGTGATTTCAAAAGTTCCTTAGCTGAACAGCGAAAGCTACTCCAAGCATCTCTCTGGAACTGTGTCACCCTTCAAGGACTGTGTCACCCTCTATGGCTCTGTGTCTACCTCTCAACTCTTAGTCTTCCGCACGAAAAAACCAATGTGCAGCTCTTTCTGCCTAGCGTTAGCTCTGCTAGCCTCTGTGTCTACCTGCATCAACTTTGTGTCAGCTTCTTGGCCTCCTGCGTCCTCAGCGCTGGACCTCCAAGCCTCTACGTTAGCTCTGGTTACTTCTATGTTAGCCCTCATTGCTTCAGCGTCAGCCCGGGCTGCCTCTATGGCACTCTCTCTGCCTCTCTGATATGTATTCTCAGCCTTCTTCCGAACTGTCCCTTGCTGCAACAGATCACTAGTTCGATTCTCTCTGCAAACCCTGCCCCAGAAAATTGAATTCACTGATCAATTTTCGTGTGTCTTCAACTGACCCTCAAGCCTCCTCTTCTACTTTTCTTGTTGACGATTCAATGACCAAGATTAAGTCCCTAATCAATGGATAAGATTATATGTGGCTTGATCCTCATTATTTAGAACTTTCTCACCTGTATTATATTAATATACATTAATATTTTAATTTTCCTAAGTTTAGACTTAGGAACCCCATTAAAAATATTAATTGTTTTAATATCTCTCCATCCGGGTGGAATTTCCCCAAACGATTTCTGGGTCTTGGACATCTCATGTGCCTTAGCCTCTCCACCAATTTTCATGGATATATCACATCTAATGCTACCAAAAATCAACAGTTGATTCCATTTTATAGTGCTTTTTTTGGTTAGATTTGTAAGTAAAACCTTATGTGAAAGTGTTTTCCTGGCTCTAAAGTATGTGGTGAACGTTTTAAAGGGCTTTGTGACATAAAACAACACTTGATTTACTTTCTGTCCCTCTTCTTTATCTTGCTCTGACATCTTTAAGGTCAATGATGTCTAAATGGAAAACACGATCCATTTGAACGGAAAGATTTGAGTTGGACCATGATACCTATACCTATTTTAGAATATTCATTCCTTGAATCTGTGTTATAATTAAACGGTGTCTTGCGTGGCAATCCAAATGAGTAGAGAAGGGAAAGGGGAAAAACTAATGGTGAGACTATTAATTTTAGAGGTATATAACATTCTTTGAAGGAACAACCTCCCTAGCTCTCAATAAGTAGGGACCTGTCTTCCACCTTGGTGATATCAATGCTGATAAAATTCCAATGAGAATATTAAAAATAAAATAAAGGGTGAAAGAAGAGAAAGTCTTCCTGCACATGTAGGTGATGTAAGTAACTTCGTTGGGGTACTGAAGAGGCTCACTGGAAATGAAGAAATGCTTACGTTCCTATAGTGACTCCGTTGGGGTACTAAATAGGCTTGTTGGAAGTAGAGCAACACCAGAGATGAAACCAAAACTATGATCATTTCAAACTCATGACTGCATATTACCCTTCTACCAGATCGAAACATCGTGATATGGTAATATTTGTAAATGTGTTTAGCCAATAAAGGGGATGAAAGAGATTACATCCATAACTAAGTTAAATTGGGAATCCAAGATATTCCACACAATGAATCAATACTTCCTAAAAGACTATACCATGTGCATAAAGCTAGGTCATAACAGAGATGTTGGATTTCTACCAGTGTCTTGCCAAGTGTTGTTGTTGTGTTGATGGTGTTGGACCTGCCAACATGTCAAGGTGATCTCCCCGATAAGAAGTCCCAATTAGACCTCATACCGTTTGGTGTAGGAGTCCCAGTAGTGGGTCGTAAGGTAATGCCTTGACCGTGGTGTTGCACAAAGGCAAGTAGAATAACTCTATCAGTAGCAAGGGTGTGACTAATGTGGTGAGTCAGGGAACGTGTATGTGAGATTCCAACAGTTCGAAAGGGGAAGGAGGTGAAGGTGAGTTCTAGGTTGAAAGGGATCAGTCCCAACTCGGCTAGAAACACACAACACAAAGGACATGCATAGCTTCCGGCGGAGCAGTCCACTCGGATGCGGCAGTCACATCATATAAGGTAAGATAACATGTACAACACTCACGGATTAGTCCGAGATGAGTGTGATGGTTGTTATACCAAGGTTCAAGTGAAAAGTTTGTCTGATGTCCGGTAGAGTAGTCGACACGGACGGTGACATCATTAACAACATATGCAACACATTAACAACAAGATTCATATAATTGCATGTGAATCAGTTCATACACAAGTACGTAAGTTAAACAACACATATCATTAAAGCAACCAGAGCAGTCCAACTACAATAACAACATATGCATGAAAATGTGTTGGCTCTTATTATATAAAGAAGTGTAAGTCACAATCATACAATACATCCATGTAAAATTGCTAGCCCCAACAGTGGAACGTTTCAGCCACAGTTTCCTGCTCCTCCAAAGAGATGTACTAGCTCTGTGTGGTGGAGAAGCCAAGGCGCGTTACAATACTGTCCAAGCCTTCTTCAAAATAGTCTTAGTAGAAGCTTGGCTGACCAAAAACCTATACAATGAGTTATGAGGGACTATTTATAGCAAAGGGTGGGGTGACCCTTGACATTCCCCCTTTGTGACAGTTCAACTACCCTCATGACTCTTCACCTACTCTATGACTGTTACATCCAACTGTTGACACTCGACTTACACTTGACATGACTCAACATTACAATGCACATGTACTCATGTAAGACAACATGGCTTGAGCAAGCCTTGCAAGACATCACTGACACTCGGTCCGTTGTGGTGAGACCAACTCTTTGACATGCTTGTGATGGTGAAGCTGGTGAGTTGATGCCAAGCTTGGTCATCCGTGATGGTGTGCATGTACATCATGGTGACATCTTGCTGAAGCAAACTCTTGCCTCCGTTGCAACCGGTGCATTGGTTTGGCCCCTTCATCCAACTTGTCTACTAACATGCACATGGCATTCTTGGGTACGGTTGAACTAGCAACAAATTGATGCATAGTGTCTGTGCTGATCTTCAAGTGTGTGTTGGTGGTCATGCGCATCAACTTGCCCAAGTGCATGTTCAAACCTAGTTAGACTTGCTTCTTGTCTTCGCTTTGGTGAGTGTGTTGAATAGGTTGGATTGCATGTGTGCACTCAATGATATGCATGCTACTGAATCCCTTGCATGAGATCAACAACATTGCTCACCATGTCTACTCTGTGTCAGCTGTTGGGATGGATCCTTAACTTGTATGGGCACAGTTTCCTCTGTGAGTGCATGTTGCACATGCAACTCCTTCTTTGTTCCATCTTCTTCCTTATGCGATATTCATATCGCACTATCACTTCATAGCCTAAGTCTCCAAAGTTGCTTTCATTATCAGTGGATCTGCTTGATCTTGCAACTTTGTTCTGCCTCTTTGTTGTCAACAACCTTCCTCTTGTATTTGCTGCATTCGGCATGCTACCTTCAGCTATTGTTCATGATGTTGCTCGCTATGATGATGTTGCTTGATGTCCTTACGTTGGCTTGATGGGCCCTGACCCAAGTTCAGTGTTAAGTAGCCAAGCAAATCCCTACACTACTGGCCCTTTCGGCATCAATCTGCGGAGCATGGACTGAAGTCTCACCTGAAGAAGAATGGGGGAATGCAGGAACCAATTTTATGCACCCTAAGATGGTTGTGATGTCGGTTATATTCCCTAACCCTTCCTTTGCATAGACCAATAATCCCTTTAGGACTTATCAAAGTATTTCTCTTATTCATCCTTGAAGCCTATGTGAAAGTCTCTGATCGTCCTTTGCGGACCCTAAATAGATAGATCAAGCACTTACGTGCCTCTGTAATTACTCTTACTTCTATATTTACTCAGATTCTCTTAGTTTCATATTGTCTTAATAGGTAATTATAATTATCGTGCGTAAATAGATATTCTTACTTGTGTTCATATAACAAAGAGAAACATATAGATTCGTGCATCACAATAGTATTAAAACATAAACCCAGTATTCAACATAACATAATCGCATGCAATTAACAGAAGTAAAATACACAGGTAATTCTAGAATACTTCTTTTTATTGATAATCCATATTTCCATTATAGACTCTAACTACCCTAGGCACACAACTATAGGGGTCCACACACTCAGCGGCAGACTTCTACCCTAGGCATTTGTGCACTCAGCTGCAAAGCCTCTTCCTATGCTAAGACTCTTCGCTCTTAGCTCTCACAGACCCATCAACTTACTCAGAACTCTACGAAAAACTTATGAACTGCCTTAGACTCTTCTAAGACTCCCTTTCTATATAATACCATGGTCCACGAACCAAGGGTGGATCTCATCAAGCCGACACAAACTATCTAAACTAAGGGCGGAAACCATTTTTGATTGTTTACATATTCGCACTCCATGACCACAAAATGAAGAGACTTTACATTCTTTACACACAACTTGGGCTTTTAGCCCCAAAAGTTGGGCTTTTAACCCTAAAATTAACCCCAATGGACCTGTTCCCAATAGGCCCCCAACAGAAATCTGATGACTCGCCCCCGAGTCACTCTGTTGGCACATAGATCTTGTCGCGAAGACATCCTAGCTCTACTTGCACCATTACGACTTCGGCGGTGCACTGTGTTGCCACCTGCTTCACCTGCTCGACTAGCTACTCCGTTGCTGGCTCTGTGATATCTGCCTGTATTTTCTATCGTGTCACCTACAAACTGGCTAATTTCCCTTCAATGGAGGCAGTGAGTACATAGGCCTCCTCTAGCCAAGGCCCCAATCTGGCCTTGAGTACTATCTCCTTCTGCTGAGCTGCATCCACCTGTTCTTTCAGCGCCTTTGCTTCCTACAGCTCCACTAACCTTTGTGTAATGGTGACGGTGTGCGTCGTCACTTTAACCTCATCATATCACTGCTGCAACCCCCACACCTCTGTTTCCAACCTCTACACAGTGGGATCCTCCTATAGGTTGGTGACTACTTTGAGTGAGTGCTCGAAGAGCACAGTGCACTCCTTCACAACGACATCTATAGCTGCTACTGCATCTTTGACAGTGGTCGTGAACTGCTCTTTAACCTCTAGTGGAGTCGAAGGTTGGCCCTCAACCCGATCTCTGTAGTTTTAAGGTTCAGTTCAAACTGAACCTTAGCCAGCTTGGTTCTTGCTTCACACACTACTACAGCGAGCTTCCGAATTCTCACATCCACTGGCACATCTTTAGGAATATCCAGCTTCGGCACAATCCTGCATCATTGCCTTAGCCACCACCTTGGTCATGTGCTCATTCTTTTCCGTGGTGGCCTTAAGAATATCAATGGAAAAATTCTTTTGTGCAGCCAACTGAGCATTGTTCACCTTCGACTCACTGATAACGTTTAGGGCGTGCTATTCTCAAGCCCGAAGTTCCACGATCACACGATCTTGCAAGGTGTAAAGGGCTTCACTTGGAAGCGTGGCCAAATTTAGCCCAACTCTCTTCAGGGCACTGATAGTGACCGTGTTAACTTTTTCTTCTGCAGTCAGCGCTCCATCCGATAGCACTATGGCTCGAGGATCCAACATGCGCACCATTTTTGTTGCCTCCAATGTTCCAAGCGCCAAACTAGTTGACGTCGCGCTACTTCGTCCCACACTAATCTGTACTTGTGATGCCTTGAACTGGAGCTTGCGCAAACCCGTTTGAATGGCACCCAAGGCCTGTTGCTACTGCAGCAGTTCCATAGTCGCATCCCTCACTGCATCGCCAATGTCGTTCAAATCACCCATTGTCAAGGTGATTGGGTCAAGGGATGTTTTTCTGGCCTTGGACTTCTTCTGCGGCCCTACTTTCTCCTGCTCCCTGTTGCACTTGACCTGGAACGTAGTAATCTCTAGGTCTACTCCTCCCTGGTCGAATCACTACTCTTCCTCTTCTGTCTCCGGGAAAGGAGATTTCTGACTCATGTCGGAGTCGCGCTCCTCCTCTTCATCCTGACCTTCTATATGCTTTTTGGCAGCACACTCTACTTTGGCTTTGTCCTCTGCCTCTTTCTTCCTCTTCTCGGCCAACTGTTTCGTATTTAGTCTGGCCTCTTCCTTCTTACGCTTCGCTACAAACTTGCTAGACCCAGCTATCAAGTCTGAGGCCGTACGCCACTATGTTGGCCAGCAATCAAGGACCGCCGTGATCACATAGTCTGTGGTGAGGTATGGAAGGTCATACCACTTTTTCTTAGGGTCCTTCCACACTCGCATGGAGATAGAGTGGATATCCGCCTTGAACTCCACATACTCTGCCAACTAGTCAAAGACAGTCGATGGCAATCATGGTTTGTGGTTGATGGCCATGTTGATACTCATCTCCATCAATATCCAAAAGATCTTGCTATCCTTGACCCTTTGGGTATCCTTGGTGGCCCAGAGTGAAGCGAACTTCGCTGCTTCTGGTAAATCCTGCGCGATTGGAGGAAACTAACTATCCTCCGGTAACTCCCATGCGACCAGTACTATGGATAGTAGTAGCCATGCATAGTGAAAGGTTTTGTTGTGGTCCTACACCTCTCTACAATTCGCGAGGAACTTGTTGCAGAGGTAGCATTCCCAGTTGAATTGTACACCCTCTGTGCACTAGGCTGCTAATGATATAATTGGCGCCAACACTTCACCTGCGTGACACTTTCTCATAATTTTCCTTGCCAGGATTTGGGTGGCTACTTTGACGCGGGGTCAGTTATACTAGAAATGGAGTAGCCACGTAGCTTCTTGATGAGCTTAAATTTGTCCTTCATTTGCTCAACGAGGTCGCGCTCACCTGTATTTTCGCCAAATGCCATGGCCGAATTTAATCCTTAATGCAGTAGTTGAGTGATCCTATGGATTAGCATGTCAATGATCAATATTGGTTCTTCCAACCATAGGCACCCATCATGCACCAAGCATAGTAGCTGTTTGATCAATATCATGGTTATGGGTGCGTGGTTGTAACGTGGCATCCATAGCATGTTTAGCAGTCCTGCCTTTTCCACCCCTTTTATCTATTTCCTTGGCTCTAGCACGGTCACACCAATGTCCTTATAGAAGACACGACGCATGAACTAATCAGTCGATAAGTGGGGAAAGTGCTCCATATTGACCAAATCTCAATCCTCCAGCTTTAAAAGGGGGATGTGCGCCAAGCGTGGTCCGTGAAATGTGATATGTCCAGCAGCATTGGTGTATGCAGCGTGACCTTGCTCTGATGAATGTCCTTGGGGACCTTTCTCTTACCTCGGCATGGAGGAATGTATTTGGGTAGGTTAGAGATAGGGTCAGACCCTTCAACATCAACATCCTCGGCCCCCATGTCAATGTCATCCCCACCCATATTGATTTCTTCACTATCTTCTTCAGATTCCAAGTCAACTACCTTTCCCTTCTCCTACGTGGTGGGCTTTTCCTTCTGTGGGTGTTTTCTAGGTGATGCTCGCACTGGCAGTGTCGCTTTCTACTTATCTTTCTTCATTTTTGGACCCTCCTTGGTCAGTTTAGGCCTCGGCCTAGGTGTCCTCGGTGCTATGGGTACCTCTGCAGGTACTTCAACACTTGCTATCTCTTGGGAAGCTTCCTTAGCTTCCATTGCCTCTCCAGCACTCATAGTTTCTCCAGGCACCAACATGATACTAGACAAAAACTCCTACATTTCCTTTGGCAACTTCTCAAACGTTAAACTTGTTATCAGAGCTTCAAATTACTCATGGTTCATATGTGCCTGAGAACTGAACACTTCAATTCTAAAAATGACAAGTGTTTTTTGTTGGGCAGCCACCTGTAATTTATAGGCATTTTTGAATTCAAATCTAACCGTTCCCCCCACAATTCATTCATAAATGCTCGATTGGCGGCAGATTTTCAAAGATCTTGCCCTTAAATTCCGACTTAAATTCCACCCCCTGCTCCATTTATCCATTTTCCCACTGTCAAGTCATGAAGAGTGACCATAACGACCACTTTTCAACTTCCCTGCGCAGTCCCTTCTTCGATAACGCAGCTCCCCACACGTTTTTGCTGACACTGTGACATTCCTTTGTTCCACGCAATTTCCCAATTGCGCAGCTCCACAATCCAGGCAGTGTAGTTTATAGTCCTGCACCTCCTTTCAGTTGCCTGGAGTGCTAAGACTGTGCTTCCATCATGTAGTCATCTAGCTGGATCGTCGGTGTATGGATTCAATCGGCTACCATTCATCCTCCCTAGGAATGGCTCTCCATTCAAATTTACCAACTGAACTGCTCCACCATCGGTAATCTCCTTGATGACATAGGGCCCCAGCCAATGCATCCAAAATTTTCCTAGAAATTTATCAAACTTGTTGTCATATAATAGAACTAAATCATTTACCTTGAAGGTGTGTAGTTTGATGTGTTGATCGTGCCATGCCTTTTCGTGCTCCTTTTGAACTTGTTGATGGAATCTATCTAGAAATCTATCCTCTTCAAGCTTTGTTAGCTATGCGAGCCTCTCCTCTAGGGCTCCGCGATCTACCATTCCTGTGAATGTCGCTATGCAAAGACTAGGTTCAATATATTCCATTGGCATCACAGCTTCTATGCCATAAATCAGTCTGAACGACATTTGTCCAGGCAACTTCTTGCAAGTCGTTTTATAAGCCCATAGCACTGCAGGCATGCACACATCCTAGTTGTTTCTTTGAGCATTGCAAACCTTTATTAGTGCGCTCTCCAATATTTTATTAAATGCTTCCACCATCCCATTATCTTGCGGATGATATGGTGTGCTCTTTTGATGGTAAACCTTGTAGGTTTTAACCCCATACAGAAATTACCTGCATACGAATTCTAAAACATAGAAAATAAACAATGCGAGAGCATAACACATAAAACACATATACATAGATAGTTTCCCCTGGATCTCGAAACAGAGACTACCAGCTTGATTTTTCATTATTTTCCTTTCGATGTTACAATACATATTTATACATGTCGAAGCATCCAATACCATGGACCGAAAACCATCGCATCCAAAACCATGGACCGAAAACCATCGTGTCCAAAACCATGGATCAAAAATCATCGCGTCCAAAACCATGGACCAAAAACCATCGCATCCAAAACCATGTGTGAAAACCATGTACAAAACCATAGGTAGGTCCACCCAACCTAATATAGGGTCCCAAAAAAATTTGCCCGGGGGACCCCATGGAGGGGGCCTACCCGCCCCCCTCAAACCCCTTGGATAGGGGGGTTGCTAGTCATGGAAAGAATATAACACAACCCAACATTCTCTCGCTTGTTGTTTTCTTTCCACAGGGAGCCACAGGAGAGCTTATTCATTTATCCAGCCCACCCATTGTTTCTCTACACCAAGAGAACTTCTCAGAGCTCACAAATTTTGTCAATGCATCTGCAGTATTCTTCAAAGTGTCCACCTTTACCAACAACACCTTTTTGTCTTCTATCATATCCCTCACAAAGTGATATTGAACATCAATGTGTTTTGTCTTTGAATGATAAGCAGGGTACTTTGCTAAGAAAATTGCACTTTGGATGTCAAAGTCTATCCTTATAGCTCCCTGTACTAACCCCATACTTAAACATAATTTCTACAACCAAATTGCTTCCTTGCTTGCATGAGTGGCTGCCATGTATTCTATCTCTGTAGTTGATAGTTCCACTACAGATTGTTGCTTACTCATCCAACTGACTGCACCTCCAAATAGGTTAAACACATACCCACTTGTAGATATTCTCTTATCCAGATCTCGAGCCTAGTCTGCATCAACAAAGCCACAAATATCCAACACTTAGTCTAATCATGGTCTTCCTTGGTAGCACAAACCATAATCACTAGTGCCATGCAAATACGTGAAAACTCACTTCACTGTTGTCCAATGCTCCTTTCCTGGTTTTGACATAAACCTGCTCAATGCTCCCACTGCATGTGCAATGTCTGGTCTAGTATAGACCATTGCATACATCAGGCTATCGACTGCACTTGCATATGGAACACGGGACATGTCCTCTTCCTCTTCTTGTGTCTTGGGACACTATTGAGCAAATAAATTCACACCTACAAGAATAGGAACCTTCACCAATTAACTATCTTGCATATTAAACCTTTGCAGTATTGTCTTGACATACTTCCTCTGGTTTAACCAGAGCTTCCTCTTTGCTCGATCTCTTTTAATTTCCATGCCCAAAATATAGTTTTCAGCACCAAGATCTTTCATGTCGAATTCGGAGGAAAATTGGGTCTTCAAATCCTCGATAATTTCTTTGTCATTTCCAACCAACAACATCTCATCCACATACAAGACTAGATAAATAACACGGTCACCAATTAATTTAAAATACACACAGTGATCTGCTTTGCTTCTAGTGAAGCCAAGTCCCTATATAAATGTATCAAATTTCTAATACCACATCCTTGATGACTGTTTTAACCCATATAGAGACTTCTTTAACTTGCATACCAGTTCTTTCTTACCCTTCACTGCAAAGCCTTTAGGTTTCTTCATGTAGATCTCCTCTTCCAAATCCCCGTGAAGAAATGTTGTCTTCACATCCATCTGTTCCACCTCAAAATCAAAAGCAGCTGCAACAGATAGAAGTAATCTAATAGAAGCTACCTTGGCAATAGGAGAAAAAATATCACCAAAGTCAATTCCCAGCACCTGGGAATAACCTTTTACTACCAACCAAGCTTTGTATTTCTCCACCTTTCCTTCTGCAATTGTCTTCTTCTTGAACACCCATTTGCTACCAATGGGTTTCCTTTCAGCCGACAACTCCACCAGATCCCAAGCCTCATTTTTGTGCAAAGATGCCATTTCATCAACCATGGCCTCTTTCCATAGTTTTCCATCCTCTGAATCTATTGCTTTCTTAACAATTCTGGGATCATCATCATTAATATATAAAGCAAAATTTGAACAGAAAGTAGATGGACTATACCTTTCTGGCTGCCTTCTTTCTTGAACTGATCTTCTCACACCTGGAGTTTGTGGCTCTTCATCTTATGATTCCTCTTCTGCTATAGAGTCTGATTCTTCCTCCTTAAGCTCAAACTCTATCTTCTCAAGTTTCTTTGGTTGGACTTCATGTTTAATAACATCTTTCACCTCTCTGAACACCACATCTCGACTGTACATAACCTTCCTTGTTATTGGGTTCCAAAGCTTATAACCCTTTAAACCATCCTTATACCAAATAAAGATGCACTTTTCAGATTTACTATCCAACTTGTTTGTTTTCTCCTTTGGAACATGTACATATGCATCACATACAAATACCCTCGGATGTGAAAGAGAGGGTTTCTTACCAGTCCATACTTCTTGTGGAGTCTT
The DNA here is from genome assembly GCA_031772625.1 of Pinus tabuliformis. NCBI lineage: Eukaryota > Viridiplantae > Streptophyta > Pinopsida > Pinales > Pinaceae > Pinus > Pinus tabuliformis. The sequence goes on along the minus strand of CM062805.1, from coordinate 93,703,889 downwards.
ATCCTCCAACATTGATGAAGGTGATCTGTTGACCAGGTAACATGTTGTCTCCACTGGCTCTGCCCAGAATTCCTGTCCTAACCCGGCACCACTAAGCATGCTTCTTGCCCTTTCCATCAACATCTTTTTCATTCTTTCTGCAACTCCATTTTGCTAAGGTGTGTATGGAGTAGTTTTCTGTCTTGATATACCACACTTCTTATAGAATTCTTCAAATTCCTTACTGCAAAACTCTCCACCATTATCTGTCCTCAACACCTTTACCTTCTTCTCTGTCTGGTTTTCCACCAAAGCCTTAAATTCTTTAAACCTGTCAAAGACTTCATATTTCTTCTTAAGGAAATATATCCATGTATTCCTTGAGAAGTCATCTATAAATGATACATAGTACACAGACTTACTCGGTGATGGAACCTTCACAAGTCCAAACACATCACTGTGCACAAGTTCTAATATCTGTTTCGCCCTTTTACCACCAGAGGGGAACCTCACCCTATTCTGCTTCCCACATACACAATTTTCACAGAAATCAAAATCCAGAGAACTATTACTCATACCTTCTACCATACCTTTACCATGAAGTATTTGAAGGTCCTTCTCTCCAATATGTCCAAGCCTTTGATGCCACAACATGGTCTTCTCTCCAGAGACCACTAGATTTTCTACTCCACTTTCAGGAACCACAGAACTATTGGACCCATCAACAATAGTGCTACCTTGCAGCTTGTACAGAGTTCCAATTCGAACTCCCCGCATCAATACTAGTGCTCCCAAACCATCTTACAGGTATCCTTCTCGAACATTGTTTTTACACCTGCATCATCTAGCTTGGTTACAGAAATCAAATTTCTAGCTAATGTAGGAATATGTAGAACACCCGGAAGTGTTCTAACCCTTCCACCTTACAACTTCAACTTTACTTTTCCACGACCAATGATTCTAGCCTTCTTGTCATCCCCCAAGAAGACATCACCACCATCATATTTCTCATACTCGTAGAACCACTCTCTATGGGGAGTGAAGTAAAAGGATGCACCTGAGTCAATCAACCATGCCTCATGATCTACATGTGTACTTAAAGAAGCCAAGTACACATCCCCACCTTCGTCTGATGTGGTTTTTGCCTCTGTAGAAGGAGCATCATCAGATCCCTTTCCTTGGTTAGGAGCTTTAGATTTATAATCCCTTTTGTAGTGCCCTTCCTTTCCGCATTTCCAGTACACCACCTTTACAGGATTTCCTGGAGATTTAGATCTCCCTCTAGATTTAGATCTCCCACTCTATGACTTATTTTTTATTCTATTCTGGGACCGTCCTCGTATAGACAAGGCATCACCATTTTGGCTCTCCATATTTTTCCGTCTCATCTCCTCCGTCAGCAACGATGAGACTATTTCATCAAACTGCAAGGCAGTTGCATTGATACCTATTGCAATAACCAGAATATCCCACAAATCTAGTGGAGAAAAAAACAAACTAATGCACTTATCTTCATTTGAAATTTTAATATCAATAGATAATAACTGACTTACCACAGTATTAAATGCATTCAGATGCTCTGTCACTAGTCTCCATCTTTCATCCTCAGGTTATACAGCTTTTTCTGTAGGAACAGTTTATTCACGAGAGACTTAGATTGGTACAAAGTCCCTAACTTGTCCCACAAAGCCTTAGTCGTAGCTTCCCCTGATACATTCAACAATACTAAATCTAAGACACACAATTGTATTATGCTCTTTTCCTTTCGATCCAACTTCTTCCATTCTTCATTGGACACTCCTATTGGTTTAGTACCTGGATCTACTACAATCCACTAATCTTTGTCCACCAATAGATCCTCCATCTTGAGTTACCACAACTCAAAAATCTGACCGTTAAATTTCTCGATCTCTATCTTTCCACTACTCGCCATCTTCTTTCACCACCAAAATTGATCTCACAGATCTCCCACTGAACAGGGTTTACCACAGACCCGAGCGAAACCCCTTAGCAACAAAGGCATCCCCTTGAAGCCAAAATAGCTCTGATACGAAATGTAGGTTTTAACCTTATACAGAAATTACCTGTGTACGAATTCTAAAACATAAAAAATAAACAATGCGAGAGCATAACACATAAAACACATATACATAGATATTTTCCCCTCGATCCCAAAACTGGGACTGCCAGCTTGATTTTTCATTACTTTCCTTTCAATGTTACAATACATATTTATACATGCTGAAGCATCCAATACCATGGACCGAAAACCATTGTGTCCAAAACCATGGACCAAAAACCATCACGTCCAAAACCATGTGCGAAAACCATGCACAAAACCATAGGTAGGTCTGCCCAACCTAATATAGGGTCCAAAATTTTGCCCGAGGCACTGCCCCGAACCCTGTAGAGGGGGGCTACCCATCCCCCGCTACATAATCGGCACAACGAAGGGGGGGGGGGGGGGGGGGCGGCGGCCTTCTGACCCCCCTCTAACTCCTTAGTTAACTGCGTAGGCTAGTCATGGAAAGAATATAACACAACCCAACAAACCTGAAATTCCTCTATTGTCGTGCTGATCGTCTCATTAAGAAAATGTGTACCACGATCGCTCATTAAAATTTTTGGATAGCCAAACCTTGTTAGCACATACTCAAAGATGAATTTTTCTATTGTCTCACTTGTACAGTCCTTCACAGGCTGCGCCTCCACCCATTTGTTTAAGTACTCAGTCGTGGTGATGATGTACCGCGCACCCGTCTTCTTTCTTGGAGACTAAATTGGTCCCACAAAGTCAGTCGCCCACTTCTCAAAGGGTTGTAACGATATATTCAGATTCAGTAGCAGCTCATCCCTGTGCGAGGGCCTTCTAGTCCTTTTTCATGCATCGCATGTCCTACAAAACGATTTTGAATCCTTATGCAAGGTCGACCACCACAACCCAGCACGTAGAATCTTCTGTGCTCTTGCTTTTCCTGCATAATGACCTCCCGTGGCTCCACCATGAGCCTCAGTGAGCACGTTGTTTCATTCAAACTCTCGCACACACCACCAGTTCCTTCTTCTGTTGGCTTGTTTATGATTCTGGAGTCGTACCCATCGTCAGGAAGTGTATAATATCTTCAAAGTGGTTGTCTTCAATATGCACTGCAAAGAGTTGTGCGTCAAGCAGTCCTTCCTCCAAATTAATAGGCTCTTCTCCAGTTTCAATGCACGGCAGATGATCCGGTCCTGCATTCAATCATCCTGGTTTCACAATGACTTCAAAAGCATATTCCTAGAACAACAATAGCCACCTGCATATCTTGCCACCCAACATAGGCTTGTTGACCAAGTATTTCAATGCAGAATGGTCTGTATACATCTTAAAATGTTTTCCCAATAGATAATGCCTAAACTTCTAGAGCGTGTACACCACAGCTAATCCTTTGTGTTCTCTCGTAGAATAATTTTTCTCAGCTTTGAACAACTACCTACTTGTGAATGCTATAGGGTGATCCAATTTCCCTTCACTAGCCTGTGTCAGTACTTCTCCCAGTGCAATACATGATACGTCCACATGCACATGAAATTCCTTTTTCCAATCTGAGAAGACTAGGATCAACACGATGACCATTTTCTCATTTAGCACATCCAAGCTCTTCTCGCATTATTCATTCCAATAGAACGTAACATCCTTCTTTAACAGTTTTTCCATCAGCGCAATGATCTGGGCATAGTTGTTGATGAATTTCCTATAGTATCCCTTATGCCCCAATGTTGCGCGCAGCTGTTTCACACTCATTGGTGCTTCCAAATTGATTACGACCGCGATCTTCATAGGGTATACCATCAAGCCTTGTCTACATATCACAAGGCCCAGCAAGATCCCAAAAAGGACACAAAACAAGCATTTCTTCAGATTGAGCGCAATCTGGTACCTCAGGCATGTATCTAGCATCAATCGCAGACTTGCCACATGGTGCTTTACCAATCCAAACATTGCCCAATCATAAAAGTATACCTCCAGAAATTTGTGAATGAAATCCTTGAATGCCGCGATGACAATGCACAAAAATATCATCGGCGTGTTCTTCACCCCAAAAGGCATCACCATATACTGAACTAATCCCCATTCAGTCGGGAAGGTCGTATTACTTCTATCCTCCAACACAATCTTGATCTGGTGGTACCCAGAGAACCCATCTGTGAACGAATATGCTTCTTGGCCACCAACATTATCCAGGACCTCATTGGTGAACGAAGTTGGGAAGGGATCATGCACACAGGCATCATTCAACTTCCTAAGGTCTACGCATATCTTTATTTATTCCTTATACTTCTTTTCCTGAACTACTATTGGGCTCACCCAATCAGATTCTTCCACTGGTTATATGATACCTATCATAAGCATCATATCTAACTCTAAGTGGACCCTTTCTTTATACTTCGGATTGAAGCGGTCAGGTCTTTTCTCCATAGATTTCATGTCTGGATTTAGGGTGATCTTCATGACAACCAGGTCTCCTATTATCCCTTTAGATCTGAAAAATTTACAGGGAACAGATCCTGATATTCGCGGAGTAATTCGACGACCTTATCTACCATCACGTCATCCCAGTAGTCCCCAATCTTTGCAAACTTCGGCTCTGCCTCCGTGCCAATGTTCACCTGTCTAGTTTTGATCGGCTCGATTATGTCAGGGTTCTCTAGTTGCGGTCCTTCAACTTTGTGGTGACCTTCAGTCTCTCGAATATTAATCGTCCTCGAGCCTTTGTCTTCTTCTTCCACTGTTACATTGTAGAAATATAGCGCGTGGCTCAGCTGGGTAGTCCAATTAGGTTTAATCAAATCTAGAGGATCATGTGGTATCCTGAAAATTATTGCGTTAACCTCCTACAACGCTTCATCGATACATTCAAACCCATCCTCAAGGCTGAACGTCATAAAAAATCCTTAGCGCAAAACATCCCATTCTTCAGTGCCATGGTGGAGTTCCGTCTCCAAGTACCAATTCATCAGTATAACATCCAAGGTATGACAAAATAGATGTACCCACTCCAGCTAAGGCTTCGCTCCATACGCTTCAGCCCATTTGGCCAAATGGTCGTACGAATCATTTCTCCCATCATATTTTTCTGTTAGCCATACTTGTGGGTGACCAAACCGCACTCTCATCATTTTTCTGTATACGTGCCAATCATCAAAACTGTCCTTGTGAGTGCCCCACCATCTCGCAGGTGTAACAAGCAGTGCCTAGTCCAGGGCCTGGAAGCGATGTTTCTTTGGCACTTCTCTCTCGAATGCATCCAAAAAGTGATCAACATCAGTTAAACCATCATGGTAAGACAGATTTCTTACCTCTGATGATACACAGTGCAACGACTTGGTCATCATAATACAACGCAGCATAGATACTTCATGCAGCCGATTCTGCCAGTGCTCCAGTTCTTTGTCTGAATCTAATGTGCAAGAACTTTCGTGGTCCCATGCAATACATCCATCTGCTATCAGATTCACCCAATCCTAATAACGTGTCATTATCTTGTAAATCTGGTCCAAATCATCATCACTTTCATAATCACAGACCGGTTCAGTATAGCGTGGTCCTTCTGCAGGGTCCAGTGGCACCACTACATGGAGCAATTTCTTCTCAAATATCATCTTCCACCTCTTCAAATTTATTACCCCATTCATGTCAATGGCCCAATCGATCCCTAGTAGCATGGGGTAGGGATTTCTTTCATCCACAATCTCTATCACTTCAAAATCAGCTAGTGCACTCGCACCTTCGATATTAGTTGTTACCCCCTGCAACCTCCCCATTGGGATGATTTTCTGCTGACTCTCCATCCTTAACTGAATCAAAGACCACTGTAGTGTAGGTCTCCCCATTCTCTCCCATGTCTATTTCAGCAAAACGTTGCATCCGACCCCAAATCTAAAATAACCTGATCCATCTCATATTCTCCTATATGTGCAGCAAGTCTCACCTCACGTCCAGTTCTTGCATTATGCTTTCCAAGCTTTCTAACTATGTGTGGTTCGTTAGTAGCCTTTTCCTTCCCAACGCACCTATTGATTAGCTCCTTCAGTCCCTTCACAGGGTTGCTATCACGTAGCAGTTTCATGCAGGTCTCCAAGAACGTGGTAATCATGGACGGGTCCATTTCTTCAGCCGGCTTCTCTTGACTCCCTGAGGTAGAGGCTTCAGTGAAACTTTTCTTCGCTTCCATAAATGTTTCTTTTGCGCATTCTAGATCAAACATGGTCTCCTTTTCTGGCTCTTTGCAGACCTACTCACCTTCTTCGGGTTGCTTTCCCTTATCCTCACCAGTCACCACTCCACTCTGCAACACAATATTTACCTTATGGTCTTCCTCGCGAGGATCAGCCCTCATCATCTGTAGGTTTTGAGTTGGTTGCTAAGGCTGTGCTCCCTTCTCGCATATCTTAGCTAACAATATAGGGCAATCCTTTGTTGCATGGTCAAACTGAGTACAATATCGGCATGACAGACACATCGAATTTGGGCAATCTCGTACATAATGTCTTGGTCCTCCACAATTGTAACAAATAACCTACCCTTGACCTCTACCAGGTCCTCCTCCACCTCGGCCTCATCCGCGCCCCTCATACTCGCCTCACGCTCCTCCATCGCCTTGGTCTGGAGGCGGCGTTTCTACCTGCACCCCATATGTAGGTGTCCTGTCCATCATTAATTTGTAACTCCGGCACTTGCGCTCATCATGAACCACTGATTGATAGAAGTTGTAGAAGAGCTATTGCGGTCTTTGTACAAATTTCTATAGCAAATGGAAATTGTTTGTTGCATGTTTCTCGCTACTTGATAGATAACACACCATAGTGCAGGCCCTGTACTTGTCCCTACCATAGCTTTCAGCCTCAGAGGCATTGGCCCCCCTATTGTAACATAATTTGTGAAAATTGGACGGTGATCTTTGTCATGCCCCTAGATTTTGCACTTTAGGCACTACACTTCTTCGCGCGCCTCTGGCAAGTTGTTTTGTCCATTTTCAAACTCTGCATTTCGAGGCAAAGGTTCTCCAACTGCACATGAATCTGCTGAACTCCCATATTAGCATCCTGTATTGGTGTCTCATGCAATATCATTGTGATTTCCAGAGCTTCTGCCTGGGTCCCAATCTTTTGTTGTGATAGCGCAACCCTTAGATGAGGCAGGAGTGAGGCCACAAAACATTTGCGATGCTGCCCATCAGTCAAATTCATGTTAGCCTCACGGATCGTACACTTCAATATCTGATCCAAATCCCAAGGTGTCTCACCAGGCTTCATCATGATCTCTTTGAATCCCACAATTGATTACGCTTCAGACTTAGGTCTACTGAACTCCTTATTCAACGCAGTTTGGATATCTGCCAACGCAGACGTCATGTTATCCGTGCAGTAATTAATGTACCAAGTTAGTGAGCGGTCTTGCAAAGCACTAAAAAACATTGCTTTCTTCATTTGATCATCTGTAATACCTTGAGCTTCCCATATAGCCTTTGCGATGAACCAAAACTAGTTCGGACCTTCATTTCGCAAACCCTTGAACACAGGTAGATTTATGGAGTTTGCCATATTGAACGGTGGTGGAGGTGTGGGTAAGGGTGTAAGAGGTGGAGGTGAAGATGGAGGTGGTGTGGGTGGGTGAGGTATTCGTGGAAACCCTTTCTTTATCAACTGAATAACGCTCTGCGAAGAAGCCTTTGCTGCTCCTTCGTCATCACTCAAAGGAGGTTCAATCAGTGGGCTATATTTAGGGCCTTTCCTTCCTCCGTCCCTAAAAGTCCTTCCACTTTGCGGAGCCCTAAACATCAAGGTAACTGCATAACCCTCTTTTCACATAATAGCATCTTAATGCAAGTATTTAACGATTTTAAATACTTACCTTGTGGCCCTTTTAAGAAGCAGTGCTCTGCTTCGCTGTAACTAATCGATGTATTGACCACAAACTCTGTCAAAAATCCCCCTATGATATGATCGAGCCAGTGATCAATAGCATGTGCGATGTTATCTTTAGAGGCTTCTAATCTCTGCACTAACTCTAAGGTCTAGACAATCGGACCGTCAACCCTCCACCTTCCTTGGTCGTCTATGAACTTTGCGATCCACTCATATAATTCAACCGGGAAGGAACAGAAGAAGATTTCATGTATCATTATGTACAGATATCTGTCCAACCACAATTCTTTCATCAATCATGGATTCCTGTTTTCCTGCACCACTAATTCATGGATCTTTCTATTCAACCAGTCTTCGATCTCTTTCTTAGTTGGATTCCAATAATGTGACATCACACATCTCGTTATGCATATCCTGATCCTGACAATGGAACCATTTGTTGGCTTGATGGGCCCTGATCCAAGTTCAGCATTAAGCAACCAAGAAAATCCCTACACTACTAGCCCTTTCAGCATCAATCCATGGAGCGCGGATGGAAGTCTCACCCGAAGTAGTAATGGGGGATGCAGGAACCAAGTTTCTACACCCTGAGATGGTTGTGATGTTGGTTATATGCCCTAACCCTTCCTTCACGTAGACCGATAAGCCCTTTAGGGCTTATCAAAGTATTTCTCTTATTCGTCCTTGAAGCCTCCACAAAAGTCTCTGATCATCCTTCGCGGACCCTAAATAGATAGATCAGGCACTTATGCGCCTCTGTAATTACTCTTACTTCTGTATTTACTCAGATTCTCTTAGTTTCGTACTATCTTAATAGGTAATTATAATTATCGTGCGTAAACAGATATTCTTACTTGCATTCATATAACAAAGAGAAACATATAGATTCACGCATCAAAGTAGTATTAAAACATAAACCTAGTATTCAACATAACATAATCACATGCAATTAACAGAAGTAAAATACACAGGTAATTCTAGAATACTTCTCTTTATTGATAATCCAAATTTCCAGTATAGACTCTGACTACCCTGTGCACACAACTGCAGGGGTTTGCGCACTCAGTTGCAGACTTCTACCCTAGGCCTCTACATGCTTAGCTGCAGAACCTCTTCCTACACTAAGACTCTTCACTCTTAGCTCTCACAGGCCCATCAACTTACTCAGAACTCTACCAAAAACTTATGAACTGCCGTAGACTCTTCTAAGACTCCTTTTTTATACAATCCCATGGTCTGCGGACTAAGGGTGGATCTCATCAAGATGACACAAACTATCTGAACTAAGGGCATAAACCATTTTTTACTCTTTACATCTTCACGCTCCATGACCACAAAATGCAGATACTTTACATTCTTTACACACAACTTGGGCTTTTAACCCCAAAATTGACCCTAGGGGACTCGTTCCCAACACCTTGTCTATGAACAACTTGATGTCTTCGTGGGTAGGAAAGTCTATGGACACTTGATCAACTACATCCCCAAGTGTGCTCTGAACGATGTCTTTGTCTCTGCTCTCCTAGAAACCCGTGTACCTGTATTGTTGAGAGGCAGATGAACACCTAAGATACCTGAAGACATGGAAACACTCACAGAAATGAATCTATCAGTCGAAAACCAAAATGAACATGAGAACTGACTTGCAACATACCTGGATGCATGATCATGAAGGTTGTGCAATTTCGACCGAGAGGTCAGGAGACCGACTTCCAATACCGCACAAGGAACAGTCTGGGCTGCTGGGAGACTGAATTATTTCTAGAACTGCGCAATGCATAGTCCATTTTGGTTGTTGAATGCTAGGATTATGTAATGCGTAATTCCAATTGGGAAGGACTGCTGGCCTAGGGACATATTTGTGCAATTTCTTGGGCCAAGCAGCCACTGTCTTCCAGAAATGCGCAAAACAATACTAGAGGCTAGTGCTAAGAAAGAATGCACAAATTTGGAGAGGAAGGTGAGCCTTCCTTACCCAAATTGTGCAATGCAACCTTAGTGAAGGCAGAGCCTGGGCCAAGATTAGCTCGACTCGCCTATGGGCAACTGAAAGCAAGTAAGTCAGTGAATGCATGGCGACACTAAGTGATAGTGGAAGTGATTAACAGTGCATGCAAAACATGAATGAAAGATTAAGCAAATAGATCAACATGCATGTGGGTGAGGAAGTTTGTTGGTTGGGAGAATGTCCGTGCAAAAGAGTTTCATGCATGCCACAATAGTGAGATAGAAACGAAAACTGAAACAGAGTTAGGACAAGCTAGTATCCATGTAAATGACATCAAGTGTTCAAAGAAATCAAGCAAACAATACTCCCACAAGTGAAAGCACAAAAAGTGGCAGAAATGCAGCACAAGGCATGGGAAGCGGGCTTACCCCAAAACAGTGGAGCTGAATGTGCCGACTAAAAGTAATAAGCTCATCATATAAAGGCAAAATGATAGATAACCAAGTAGTGATAGTTGTATAAGCCCTCTTGTATTTTACCCAGCTCGCTTCAAGAGTCATACATAGTTTCAGGCAAAACTAACCTATGAACGAAACAAGCGAACGAACTAACAATCAACAAAGAAAAGTAAGAGAAGAAGCAGAAATGAAAGCGAAGAAAGTAAACAAACAAGCAAACAAAGCACGTAAGAAAACAAGAATGCAAGAAAACATTACTCCTACTCCTACACTAACGGTACATGGGCCTGATCACGTGAAGTGATACTTCCAATGCAGCCATCGACGCATTGGTAGACCCATGTTGGTGAAGGCTTGGTTCGTGAGCAACCCAGTTGTGCGAACCAAAAAGCAAGAAAGATATAACAATGAAGACAACCACACTCCATGATTCGAATTGCCCACGAGACATAAGTGAGTGCATGTGCATGACGGGCAGTCTGCGGACTTATCATGGTGTTGTGTGACACTACGTGCAACTTTGAAGCATAAGCACACTCTTGACTGTGACATGCAAGAAAAAAAAAGAAACAAAGATAACTTCCATCGTGCATGAGTGCTTGCAATGTAAGACTCCTCCAATGCATGAGAAATGGGATGATGTAGTTCAACTGGAGGAAGTAAGATTTGAGTGTTAGATTGATCTTGAGTGCATACAGATGAGTGATGAGGAGCCTTGAGTGTTTGAACAATTTCTTGATTGGAAGCAAAACCAACCTCAGGACAACGAGGGCCTGGCATAACCATCAGCTCAGGCTGAAGTGCCTTGACGGACTGTGGGATTTCGACTTCGTTTATGGATGGATATTCCTAGACCAGTGGCTTAGATGGATTAACAACGAGTGAATCAACATCGTGATCAAATGATGAAGTGAAGAGATCACGACAACCAAGATCAGAAAATTCAGGATGTTAATCGCCATCCTCATGGTTTGATGAATCACATAGAGGGGTAGATGAGGAGGAAGGATGTTAACCCTCTACGTTTCCGTAAAAAGCAGATGAACGATCCAGTGGATTTCTAATGAATTATTGGTCCTCTCCGTTGTTGGATGATGGACTAACATATGATGTGTCCTTCGAAAGATTAACAATGGGCGCATCCATGGATGAAGACACACATGTGAAATCATGGATGGTAGGTTCACCAACGATGTTAGGAAAGAATGGAGGGGGCTCGGATGGAAGGGAGTCATCCTTCGCCGAGTGTTTATGCTCAAGCTCCCACTCATACTCTTCACGAATGACCGTGCATGTTGCTTGTGCAACACCAACTCCGTCAGTGGGTTGTTCCTTGTTCACAACAAGTGAAGAGTCGGGAATGGATGAACATAAGACAACATCCTCCGGAGGAACAACCGAGTGCGAAGACAAAGGTCATAGAAAAGAATGCATATGAGGACTCGAAGGACTCACAACCAAATTTCCGTGAAAATTAAGTGAAGTGATGTTGGGAGGGTGTGAAGGGTGAATAGGTGTGTGAGCATGATCCTCAACATCACTGGACAGTGGTGGAGCTATTGAATAAGAGGAAGGCAGACAGTCAGTTGAGACAGTGTCTGCTTCCACATGAGATTGCACAGCTCCACCAACGAAGAATGTTGAGTGAGGCTTGATCTCAAACTTTCTCTTGGGACAGGAAAATTTCTTAAGGTAGTACTCGAACTGGTCCCAAAGATAAGCAAATTTCATCTGCTCCTTGGAGTTTGACACTGCAAGTCACGGAAGCGCTACCAAAAATCAATAACGGATTCATGTGGAGCCCTCCATTGCTATAACATTTTCCAGTCAAAATGGTATGGATAAAAATGATAGAACATGTCTTCAATAAGATCATGGAAGTGCTCAAATGAGTGCACTGTGTCAGCCGGTAGGTTGAGCACCCAATGAAATGGAGATTTGCAAAGTGTGTATGCAAGCAGCAAATCGGCTTGTTTGTCAAAAAACTCATCTTCGTCATGACTCATGGAAAGAAAGTTATGTAAGTGCTCAGGCCATGCCAGTTCATCTTCACCATCATATGTGTGAGTGGACAAGAGATCAAAAATCCTCCTCGAGATGGAGACATCTTCACGATTTGAAAAACACCTCGGGGGAAGAAGAGTGCAAGACTCCATGAAATATATGAAAAGGTTCAAAACTGGATGAGAGGACATAGCTTGTCATTAGGCCCTCCCTCTAGCGCTAGAAATTTTGACAGTGCTGGAACCGCCAACATGTCAAGGGGATCTCCCCAGTAAGAAGTCCCAATTAGACCTCAGACCGTTTGGTGTAGGAGTCCTAGCAGTCGGTCGTAAGGTAATTCCTTGACCACGGTGTCGCACAGAGGCAAGTATAATAACTCTGTCAGCAACAAGGGTGTGACTAATGCAGTGAGTTAATGAAGGTGTATGAGAGGTTCCAACACTTCGAAAGGGGAAGGAGGTGAAGGTGAGTTCTAGGTTGAAAGGGGTTAGTCCCAACTCGGCTACGAACATACAACACAAAGGACATGCAGAGCTTCTAGCGAAGCAATCCACTCGGATGCGGCAATCACATCATACAAGGTAATATAGCATGTACAACACTCATGGATCAGTCTAAGAAGAGTGTGACAGTTGTTATAGCAAGGTTCAAGTGAAAGGTCTGTCTGATGTCCAGCGGAGCAATTGACACGGATGGTGACAACATTAGCAACATATGCAACACATTAACAATAAGATTCATATAATTGCATGTGAATCAGTTCATACACAAGTACGTAAGTTAAGCAACACATATCATTTAAGAAACCGAAGCAGTCCAACTACAATAACAACATATGCATGAAAATGTGTTGGCTCTTATTATATAAAGAAGTGTAAGTCACAATCATACAATACATCCATGTAAACCTACTAGCCCCAATAGTGGAACGTTATAGCCACATCCGCCTGCTCCTCCAAATATATGTACTAGCTGCATGCAGTGGAGAAGCCAAGGCACGTTACAATACTGTCCAAGCCTTCTTCAAAATAGTCTTAGTAGAAGCTTGGCTGACCAAAAGCCTATACAATGAGTTATGAGGGACTATTTATAGCAAAGGGTGGGGTGACCCTTGACATTCCCCCTTTGTGACAGTTCAAATACCCTCATGACTCTTCACCTACTCTATGACTGTTACACCCAACTGTTTTCACTCGACTTACACTTGACATGACCCAACATTACAATGCACATGTACTCATGTGAGACAACATGGCTTGAGAAATCCTTGCAAGACATCATTGATACTCGGTCCACTGTGGTGAGACCAACTCTTTGACATGCTTGTGATGGTGAAGTTGGTTGGCTGATGCCAATATTGGTCGTCCGTGATGGTGTGCATGTACCACATGGTGACATCTTGTTGAAGCAAACTCTTGCCTCCGTTGCAACCGTGCATTGGTTCGACCCCTTCATCCAACTCGTCTGCTAACATGTGCATGGTCTTCTTGGGTATGGTTGAACTGGAAACACACTGATGCATAGTGTCCATCCTGATCTTCAAGTGAGTGCTAGTGGTCATGTGCATCAACTTGCCGAAGTGCATGTTCAGCCCCAGTTGGACTTGCTTCTTGTATTCACCTTGTTGAGTGTGTTGAATGGGTTGGATTGCATGTGTGCACTCAATGATATGCATGCTACTAAATCCCTTGCATGTGATCAACAACACTGCTCACCATGTCTACTCTATGTTAGCTGCTGGGATGGATCCTTAACTTGTACAGGCGCAGTTTCCCCTGTGAGTGCATGTTGCGCCCACTGTTGTTCATGTTCCTATTGCACCTCATTCGTATGTCTTTTCATCTTCATGTTCTTCCTAAGTTGCTTCTTCAACACATGAAACTCCTTCTTTGTTCCATATTCTACCTTCGTGAAATCTTCATGTTGCGCCATCACTTCATAGCCTGAGTCTCCAAAGTTTCTTTCATTATCATTAGATCTACTTGATATTGCAACTTTGTTCTGCCTTTGTGTTGTCAACAACCTTCCTCTTGCATTCACTGCATTCAGCATGCTGCCTTCAGCTACTTTTCATGATGTTGCTTGCTATGATGCTACAACTTGATGTCTTCGTGGGTAGGCAATTCCATGGACACTTGATCGACTGCATCCCCAAGTGTGCTCTGAACAGTGTCTTCATCTCTCCTCTCCTGGAAACCATTGTACCTATACTGTTGAGAAGCAAATGAACACCTGGGATACCTAAAGACATGTCAACACTCACGGAAAGCAATATGTCAGTCAAAAACCAAAATGAACGTGAGAACTTACTTGCAACATACCTGGATGCATGATCATGAAGGTTGCACAATTTCGGCCGAGAGGTCGAGAGACCGACTACCAAGACTCCACAAGGCATAGTCTGGGCTGTTGGGAGACTGCCTGACTACTAGAATTTCACAATGCACAGTCCATTCTGGTTGTTGACTACTGGGATTGCAGAATGCGTAATTCCGACTGGGAAGGACTGCTAGCCTAGGGACATATTTGTGCAATTTCTTGGGCCAAGCAGCCACTGTCCTCCAGAAATGCACAAAACAATCCTAGAGGCCAATGTTGAGTAGGAATGCACAAATCTAGAGAGGAAGGTGAGCCTTCCTTCCCCAGATTGCATAATGCGGCCTTGGTGAAGGTAGAGCCCGAGCGAAGGTTGGCCCGACTCGCTGACAGGCAACTGAAAGCAAGTAAGTCAGTGAATGCATGGAAACACTAAGTGATGGCAAAAGTGATTAATAGTGCATGAAAAACATGAAAGAAATATTCAGCAAATAGATCAACATGCATTAGGGTGAGGTAGTTCGCCAGTTGGGCGAACGTCCATGCAAAACAGTTTCATGCATGCGACAGCAGTGAGATAGCAACGAAAACTAAAACAGAGCTAGGACAAGCTAGTATAAATGTAAATGACATTGAGCTTTCAAAGAAACCAAGCATACAATACTCCCACAAGTGCAAGCACAAAAAACGACAGAAGTGCAGCAGAAGGCATGGGAAGCGGGCTTACCCCAAAACAGTTGAGTTGAATGTGTCGACTGCTCCTAGATGTGATGTGGGATGTCAGAGTTGCAAGGTTTATGTGAGGAATGAGCTCTGCAGCATCCAGTTGATGAGTTTTGATACCATTGAGGTTGTGGAGTGCATGCCACGAATCTAGGGAATCGACACTTGGTGGTAGGTTTCGGAATTACTCCTCGCATGTAACCTCCAACTGCTAAACATAGATTCCTGAAACAAGGGATGCCTTTGCATGTTGCTTTGGGAGAAAAAACCCATGCATGCAAGTTTGTTTTTCTGAGTCCTGAAGGGAACAGGTCAACTCAGTTGTACATGCAAGAGACTGCTCAACTGCTGGAGAAAAATGTGCAATTCTAGTTGGGAGCTGGGCTGGCTTCCGAGGAGATTTGCACAATTTTTGGGTAGAACAACTGACTGCTGCCCAAATTTGCACAAAACCTGGGCTAAATAGCCTACTGCTAGGAAAATTTTCACAAATCCTGCTGGGAGGGTTGGCTGGCAGGATTGCGCAATCCTGGAGCCCAGAAGGCTGTCAGAGAGGATTGCGCAATCTTGGAGCCCAGCAGGCTGTCAGAGAGGATTGTGAAATTCCTGTAGGGAAGGTTGGTTGCCCTCCATAAATGCACAATTTTCAAGGGAAGTTGCTCAGTCTGTAGCTGGACCAAGTTCGCGTGAGTATCCTATGAGCGGAATGGGTCAACTGTGATTGGCAGGCTACCCTTGTGCGAGGGAAACACTAAAGCTTGAGTACTTGACGAGGCAAGACAAAGTTTTGTGTAAGGTTGGTAGGGAGGCTCCAAAATAGGCTAAGGAAAAATTTTGGAGGGTGGTTGTAGCCACTACAACACGCTGCTACAACACCCTCCAAATTTTGGCCTATACTCAAACTTTGAAGCCTTCCTTTAACCATGTGAACTGTCATTTTTAGTTATTACAGTCATTACATACTTGCTTTCTAAATTTCCATGTCTCTATGTGAAGAAATTTCAAGTGTCATCTTTTGGTTAAGGGAGGTGTCGCTCTTCGTGAAAGGGAGTTATAGAGCATCTTTATGAGGAAACTTTGGTGTTTTCTCTTGTACTAATGGGTTCTCTTTATAATAGAGATATGCATTAGACGTATTCACAAAGTATTGTGCACTTTCTTGTTGCAGTCGACATTGGTGTTGCATGATGTATCTTAAGTGTTGCACTTGGTAGTAAGCATTGTTTTGTTGTCTTTTCAATGGAGGCATGTTGATTTTGGGTGTTAGGTGTCCTATCATCATGTGGTTGATCATTTGTAAGTGTGTGATCATGTTCAAGTCTTGTTACATGTCTCACTGATGCCTCACTTATTCAATTTATGAAGCTTTCCTATATTTTCAACTTATCCAACAAACCCCTCCTCATCTTTCCATAATGAACTACACACTATGTAGCCTTAGGCACCAGAAAGACATTCTTACCTCCTAGAACTACATATTGCACAGTCATTTCCTTCCAAAACTACGCATCACAATCCTAGTGTATACTCCCTGCCTCTTATACTTTCTAACCGCGCAATATTTTCCCAATCAGGCCTCCACTACACATTCCCAATCACCAGTCAGGTCCTGTCTCAATCCTTGACTTTCTTAACTATGAAATCAACTGTCTCAGTCCTACCATAACTACGCATTGTGAAATCACATTGAGAATCCCAACATCATTGCATCCATGTCTCCCTCAAATGCGAAAGCTTGCCTATCTATTCCTCAGTCACTACACATTGTGTGTTGGCATTATGATACAGGTGTTGTCCTTGATGGAAACTCATTCAGATGAGAGATCACAGTGCAACAGGTCAATAGCAAAGAATTAATGATTAAAGGGAGGTATACACAGGTTCACCTTGACAAAGAAGTGTATACACGCGGGTTAACAGACGAAAAGGAGCGTATAACGTACACACACACTTTCACAGAAGGAAAGGTGCGTATATCTTGGAAAACTAAGTTTCTATCCAAGGTATTTGGTCCATGGTATTTTGATCCATGGTATTGGTTCAAGGTATCTGGTCCGAGGTATTGACCCCAGGTATTTGGTCCAAGGTATTGGTCCTAAGTGGGTTTGGACCATGGTATTGAGAAAGGCATAACACCATAAAAGGAGGAGAAGATCATTAGGCCAAGTGTGCAAGTATCGAATATCTGATATAGTGTGAGATCTAATATGCAAGTTATTGGCTTATGGTGTCATGCTTGATCTGAACCGAGGAAGAACCTTAGCGCTTGATGAAGGATAAGATCTAATGATGTATCAGGATCTTAAGGCTTGAAGTGAATTATCTTCATGTGGTTTGATCATGTATCTGAACAACTGGTGCATTCTGTAGTCTGTAAATATGATGATCTGGGTATGATTGATCTCTAGAACTGTTATTATGTTTAAATCATCTTTTACAGATCTGTACGCAGGTTCACTTGAAAAAAAAGCGTATACACGTTGGTTCTGCATATCAAAACAACGTATACATCATAATTTTGATTTGCAGATCTGTACGTTGGTTCGCCTTGAGGAATGTGCGTATACACACAAGTTCAACACATGGAAGTAGAAAATACCTTATAAAATATGTTTTAGTCTCTTTTGTTTTCTGGTGCAGTGTTCTGGGATATTGCTTGGGTTCTGGTTACTGTATTTTGGTGACAACATTCTGAATGATCAGATTGATGGAGTGATTGATTGATTCAGTTGTGGTTGGTTCAAAAGAAGATTGGTTGATGCATATATATTTGATGATTGAATGATGTTGTTGATGGATCCAGTCTGAAAATTTATGAAACGTGGTCCATGGAAGAAAAGAGAAGGTTGTAGCCTTTTGTAGGCCAGACCTACGTACTAGTAAACATGTCAACTAGGACAAGAGCTAGGGGGTTGTAGCTCCATTCTAGTAGAAGCTGGAGAACGAGAGAAGGTTGTAGCCTTCTACAGGTAGAAGCCTGCGTACTGGTATAAGAATGCACTAGTACAAAAATTGTAAACAGAATTCTCTTATTATTAAAAGAAGATAGAGACGATTGCAGCAGGTGGTTTTCACCCACATTAGGTTTGCACCTTATATCTTGGTGTTCATGTGTGTTTTATGTGTGATGATATGTTCTATTTTTACTGCACCTGGTTATTATTTATATATGGTTTTGATGCACTAATTAAAGATCAATATATGATGAATTAACTAAATCATAAGTTTGTTGGATATACGCTAGTTGCTCTAAACACAGTTGCATGTACACGCGAGTTCCCTTAACTAAAGTAGCGTATATGAATCTGATTATGGAAATGAAAAATTATTAGTTTTATAATACTGATTCACCCCCCCCCCCAGTATTATTTCCAACAATTGGTATCAGAGCAGGTCCTATAGAAGAAGCTTGATCGCTTAAAGGAAGATCCATCATCATGAGTAATCAAGAAAACGGGGGATCCATCAGACCGCCAATCTTTGATGGGAGCAAATTTGTTTATTGGAAGGTAAGAACCACATCCTATCTTCAATCTCTTGGAACAAATGTCTGGGAAATCATGGAGGAGGATATACATTTCCATCAGCAATTCCTATAGATGCAGCAGGTAAAAAGCAATTTGAAACCAATGCCAAGGCTGTCAATACATTATTGGGAAGTCTGTCACAATCAGATTTTGTCAAAGTTATGCAGCTCAAATCAGCTAAAGAAATATGGGACAAAATCATTCTAAGCTATGAAGGAGACTCTCAGGTAAAACGTGCTAAACTACAAACTCTCAAAATTCAATATGAAACTCTCAAGATGCACAATGATGAAAGTGTAGCTAGTTACTTCTTATGTATAGATGAGATTGTTAATTGCATGAAGAATCTGGGTGAAGAGATAAAGGAAGTTACTTTAGTTGAAAAAGTTTTAAGATCCTTATCTGCTAAATTTGAATCAAAAGTATCTAGCATAGAAGAAAAGCAGGATCTTCAGACTATTACTATGACACAGCTTCACGGAATCTTAACTGCCTTTGAGATGAGAAAAAGAGGTCCTTCAGATATGAGAGAATCCACATTTAAAGCTTCAGCAAAAGGAAAATAAGAACTCCATGAATCAGGACATATTTCAGAAGAAAAAGAGGAAGCGAATTTTTTCAAGAATCTTCAACGGGGTTCCGGTAGATTCAGAGGTAAACTACCTTTCAAATGTTTTCCCTATGGTAGACTCGGTCATTATGCTGCCAAATGTCCTCATAAGATAAATATGATAAAGGGAAGGAAAACTGCAAAATGGAATAGAAAACAAAGTGTAAGTAAAAAAAGCTACTATACTCATGAAGATAGCGATGGTTTATCAAATAGTGATGAAGATGAAAATAGTAATGACTATAGACTTCTGATGGCTTATGAAGATGATGATTTTTTGGATGCTTTAAATGAAGATGACATTTATGAAGAAATCTTTAAACTCAAAATCTGTTTAGAAGAAAAGAATATGATTATAGATACCTTGACATACCAACTGGGTAAAAGAGAAAAACACAATGAAAAGCTAGAATGTGAAATTGTGGGTCTAATAAAGGATCTTGAAAAAACAAAAGCTCTCAATCTTAGATTTTCTGAAGGATCAGAAACCTTAAATGAAATTATCAAAGTGCAGCACTTTCCTCTGATAAAGACATGTCTTGGATATACTGAAGAAATATCTCAATCACATAAGCCATCAACCTCCACTAAAATCTATCGTGATGCAGAAAAAAGCAGTGAACAGTTCGACAATCGTCAGCAAAGGCATAAAGAAGATCACCAGCTGAATTAGGCCCGATTTTACTTCAAGGATGAACAGAAGCCACAATCAACCTTAGGTAAATCGTACTCAATTTGTTTCAAAGAATATCAATCAACAAGTTAGTAGGAGGAACTTCAACTACAATCAACAGGTCAGTAGATTTGATAATCGTAGGAACTTCTTTAATGGTCAATATTTCTCATGTCATAATTTTGGACACAAAGTTGCTCAATGTGTTGCTTACAAAACTATAATGACTAGAGAAGCACAAAATCAAAGGAATGTGACAGGGATCAAGAAAATTTCCCATAATAACTTTTCTCTTCCTGAAAATGAAATAGAATGCTCAATCTATAACAACTTTGGCCATGAAGAATCTGAATGCAGGAGTAATTTTCGGCAATAGCTCAAAAAGAGCAAACTCCATCAAATCCCAAAATATGGAGAAAGAAAGAACGACAAACAAAAATATGTGGTATAGCCTTGTATGCAGAAGGACAGGAAAACCAGTGGTACATCGATAGTGGATGCTCAAAACACATGACAGGTGACAGAGAAAAACTACACTCATATAGTGCCTTAGAAAAGGAAAAGAGTGTCTCATTTGGAAATGAAACTCATGCTATCATAAAAGGTAAAGGCTCTGTTTTCTTGAAAGAAGAAGTTAAAGCTGGGAATATTATGTATGTTGATGGATTAAAGCATAATCTGGTGAGTGTGAGTCAAATGTGTGATCAAGGAAATGAAGTAGTGTTTCGATCAAATGGATGTGTTGTTCGTGAACTTGATACAGGAGAAACCGTGATTAAAGGGACAGGAATGCCAAACAACCTATACATACTCAAGGGAGGGAAACAACAGTGCTTTCTAAGTAAAAATGATGAAAACTGGCTATGGCACAGAAGATTTGGACATCTAAGATTTTCTCATATAAGAAAAGCATGCAGATTCCAGGTTGTTCATGATCTTCCAAATATCAACATTCCTGAAAATACTATATGCAAATCATGCCAATTCGGTAAGAAAACCAGATCTCAATTCATCGAATAGGAAGGGTTAGCTAGTAAGCCTCTTGAACTTGTTCATACTGATTTATGTGGTCCATCAAGGAAAAAGTCACCTCGTGGAGAAGAATATTTTAGATTGTTCAATGATGATTTTTCCAGAATGTGTTGGATAGGTCTTCTAAAGCATATAGATGAAGCATTTGAAAAGTTCAAAGCCTTCAAAGCTTTGGTTGAAAATGAATCAGATCACAAAATCAAATGCCTCAGATCTGATCAAGGAGGGGAATTTACCTCAGACGAATTCTTTGACTTCTATGAACAACATGGAATAAAAAGGTAGTTCTCCACTGCAAGGACTCCTCAACAAAATGGATTGGTAGAAAGGATGAATAGAACTGCTCAACAAATGGCTCGTGCTATGCTAGATGAATCTGTAACTCCTGCAACCTTCTGGGGTGAAGCTGCATTCGCCGTCATCACTATTCTCAACCAAGCAAATGCTCAGGTAAACAGCACTCAAACTCCACATGAACTTTGGTATGGCAAGACTCCTACTGTAAAATACTTCAAAGTTTTTGGAAGCAAATGTTACATCAAAAGGGCTGATGAAAAACTTGGTAAGTTTGAAACTAGAGCAGATGAAAGTATTCTACTTGGCTACTCTTCCCGAAGTAAAGTATATAAATGTTACAATAAAATACTTGGGAAAATTATTGAAAGTATTGATGTTGTGGTTGATGAAGCATGCAAAAATCCAAAACAGATAAAAACCGAAGATTATGAAGAAGATGAGGATTATTTTCCCACATCAAATCACACTAATTCTGAAGAAGAAACCAAGGAAGCACCAGAAGAAGAGATAACGATAGAAGAAAAGACTCCATCTAGGTATGTTTAGAAAAAATCATCCAGAAGCTCAAAGTTTAGGAGAAAAATGAGCAAGTGTGCAGACTAGAAGAACCATTGCTGAAGCTTCAAGCTATCTAGCATTACTATCTTCCACTAAACCTCAAAATGTAAATGAAGCATGCAGAGATGAATGTTGGGTCAAGGCCATGAATGAAGAACTTGAGCAAATTGAAAATAATAATACTTGGGAATTAGTTCCTAGACCTCATGATAAGAATATCATAGGAACTAAATGGATATTCAAAAACAAGTTGAACGAAAATGGAGAAGTTATTAGAAACAAGGCCAGACTTGTTTGTAAAGGATATGCTCAACAAGAAGGTATAGATATTGAAGAAACTTTTTCACATGTTGCTAGACCTGAAGACATCAGAATGTTTCTTGATCTTTCTAGTTTTCAGAAATTCAAAGTATACCAAATGGATGTAAAATCTGCCTTTCTTAATGGAGACTTAGAAGAAGAAGTCTATATTGAACAACCAGAAGGATTCATTCTTGGAAATGATGCAAAACTTGTATGCAAACTCAAAAAAGCTCTCTATGGTCTAAAATAGGCTCCAAGGGCATGGTATTACTGTCTTAACAAATATTTCCATCAACAAGGTTTTTCAAAGGGTTAGAAGATATCAATCTATATACAAAGATGGACATTGATAAATTGCTAATAATTGTTGTGTATGTTGATGATATCATTTGTGGTAGCAATGAAGAATCCATGAGTCAGAATTTTGCTTCAGTAATGCAGCAAGAATTTGAAATGTCCTTGCTTGGTGAGCTTACCTACTTTCTTGGTCGACAAGTGGAGCAAAATAAAGATGGTATTTTTCTCTCACAAACCAAATATCTCAAACAGATCTTGAGAAAGTACGGCATGGAAGATTCTGAACCAGTATGTAATCCAATGGTAACAGCATGTAGTCTCAGCTCCAATGATGAATCAGCAACGGTACATCAACCAACTTACAGATCCATGATTGGCAGTCTGCTTTATCTAACAAGTACCCAACCAGACATCGTACATGCAGTGGGAATAGTTGGAAGATTCCAAGAAAATCCAAAGGAATCACATCTTCAAGCAGTCAAAAGAACTTTCAAATATCTTCAAGGAATAGAGAACTTTGGCTTATGGTATGCTAGAGATACAGATCTTACACTTCATGCATATACAGATGTAGATTGGGCAGGAAGTGTTGATGACAGGAAAAGCACTAGTGGTGGTGCATTCTATATGGGTTCCAGATTAGTGTCTTGGTTCAGCAAGAAACAAATCTCAATAGCATTATCTACAGCTGAAGCAGAATACGTGGCTGCTGCATCTTGCTACACACAATTACTTTGGATGATGCAAACCTTGCAAGATATTCAGATCACATGTACTCCACCAATCTCCATTCTATGTGATAATACAAGTGCCATTAGTATTTCAAATAATCCAATCATGCACTCCAAGACCAAGCACATACCCATAAAATATCATTTCCTACGTGAGCAAGTGCTTGAACAAAAAGTCAAATTGGAGTATGTTCCCTCCAAAGAACAAGTTGTTGATATATTCACTAAACCATTTCCCAGAGAGACATTTGAATATCTCAGACAAAAGCTGGGAGTAGTTTCTGCATCATCCTACTGTTAAATTCTATTTTTTCAGAAAAAGGTGGTTATACGCGAGTTTCATGAAGTGTAGTCACGTACATACGCGAGTTTCTATGGACACAGTCATGTATATGTTGGTTTTAAAGAAAAACAGTGGGCCAGACTCAGAAAAAGGGGACTGGTATGGTTCATTATTTGCTTTGTTTGATTATGGTTACAATCTGCTGATGATACGTGGAAATGTGTTTGGTACTCATAAGATTTTATTTAGAAGTACTTTTCATCCTCACAAATTAACTTGATGTATGTCTAATTGATGATGATTCCTTGATACTTCTTGCTGATATATGCATGATTAGATCTAACAGTGAACAGATGGAAAGATGCTTATGGTGCAGATCATATATGCTGTATGATAGTTGTTGATGCCTATCATGGTCTTATTTAGATTGATGGTCCTTGTTATAAAAGTCATGTATATCATTTGATGTAAATGTCATGAAAAGACCTAATTTGTACCCCCACTGTGCATGGGAAGATGATGTAATAATGTCTATTTTAGTCATGTATAAACATTTGGTATATCCCCACTTGGTTTGGTGGATGAGTAAAAAATGGTGTATCCTCACTTATTTGTGAGATTGATGTATGTATGAGCCATTGGTGATAGGAAGGTCATACTCACCTAGTTGAGTTCTAGAGTCATGTTATTCTTTTGAGAAATATTTTTGCAAACTCTGCATGTGCTCAGGGGGAGCAAGGATGGTTTGGTACATCTTAGCATGTACAAAGGGGGAGTTCGATCAGAGAATTCAACATGTGCTCAAGGGGAGCATGGATGATATAGTGCATCTCAGCATGTACAAAGGGGGAGCTTAATTAGAGATTTCAGCATGTACTCAGGGGGAGTATGGATAGCATAATGTATATCAAAGGGAGAGAATATCCTAGTTCACCCTTTGCCCTTGATGTCAAAGGGGAAGAGTGACTTGGTGTTGTTGTTGCCATCAAGTCCAAAGGGGGAGATTGTTGGCATTATGATACCGGTGTTTTCCTTGATGACAGATCACAATGCAGCAGGTCAATAGCAAAGAATTAATTATCAGAGAGAGGTATACGTAGGTTCACCTTGACAAAGAAGCATATACACGCAGGTTAACAGACCAAAAGGAACGTATAACATACACACGCACTTTCACAGAAGCAAAGGCGCGTATATCTTGGAAAACTAAGTTTTGGTCCAAGGTATTTGGTCCATGGTATTTTGATCCATTGTATTGGTCCAAGGTATCTGATCTAAGGTATTGACCCCAGGTATTTGGTCCAAGGTATTGGTCCTAAGTGGTTTTGGACCATGGTATTTAGAAAGGCCTAACACTATAAAAGGAGGAGAAGATCATTAGGCCAAGTGTGCAAGTATCAAATATCTGATACAGTGTGAGATCTAATATGCAAGTTATTGCCTTATGATGTCGTGCTTGATCTGAACCAAGGAAGAACCTTAGCGCTAGATGAAGGATAAGATCTAATGATGTATCAGGATCTTAAGGCTTGAAGTGAATTATCTTCATGTGGTTTGATCATGTATCTGAATAACTGGCATATGTTGTAGTCTGTAAATATGATGATCTGGGTATGATTGATGTCTGGAACTGTTATTATGTTTAAATCATCTTTTACAAATCTGTACGCAGGTTCACTTCAGAAAAGAAGTGTATACACGCTGGTTTTGCATATCAAAACAACGTATACATCATAATTTTGATTTACAGATCTGTACACTGGTTCGCCTTGAGGAAAGCATGTATACACGCAGGTTCAACACATGGAAGTAGAAAATACCTTATAAAATATGTTTTAGTTGCTTATGTTTGCTGGTGCAGTGTTCTGGGTCATTGCTTCGGTTCTGGTTACTGTTTTCTGGTGACAACATTCTGAATGATCGAATTGATGGAGTGATTGATTGATTTGGCTGTGGTTGGTTCAAAAGGAGATTGGTTGATGTAGATATATTTGATGATTGAATGATGTTGTTGATGGTTCTAGTCTGAAAATTTATGAAACGCGATCCTTGGAAGAAAAGAGAAGGTTGCAGCCTTCTGTAGGTCGGCACCTACGTACTAGTAAACATATCAGCTAGTACAAGCGCTAGGGGGTTGTAGCTCCCTTCTAGTAGAAGCTAGAGAACGAGAGAAGGTTGTAGCCTCCTGCAGGTAGAAGTCTGCATACTGGTATAAGACTACACTAGTACAAAAATTGTAAACAAAATTCTCTTATTAAAATAAGATAGAGACGATTGCAGTAGGTGGTTTTCACCCACATTGGGTTTCCAACTTATATCTTGGTGTTCATGTGTGTTTTATGTGTGATGATCTGTTATGTTTTTAATGCACCTAGTTACTGTTTATATATGGTTCTAATGCACTGATTAAAGATCAATATATGATGAAATGACTGAATCATAAGTTTGTTGGATATACGCTAGTTTCTCTAAACACAGTTGCGTGTACACGCGAGTACCCTCAACTGAAGTAGCGTATATGAATCTGATTATGGAAATGAAAAAATATTAGTTTGATAATACTAATTACCCCCCCACCCCCCCCCCCCCCCCCCCTCTCAATATTATTTCCAACATTGTAAAGTCTTAATTATTATACCCTCATCACTACCTTTTGTTTCTGGGCACTGTGAAATTCATGGGCCTCCTCCTCAACCATGTACATTGTCTTAGCTCAATCAGTGTGTTGCATAAGAAACAAGATGGATTAGGATATTTTGGGATTGATGTCATTTTTTCATGAGTGAATACCATTTGCAGGTCTTGTTATCTTGACATCATAGGATGATGCTCAAGGAGGATGCCATGGAGATCCTGTAAGAAGACACTTGTAAGGTTGGAGGTACAAAGAGATCATCAAGCCAAGAGATGAAGGGACACTAGATCACAACAAGAGATTGAAGATCAAGATCACATGAAAGAATCCATATCATCCCAACCCCTTGGAGGATGAAGATGGAGTACATGCAAGACTCACCATGATGATAGAAATATTGCAGTTAGGAGAAACACTAGGCCTGGAAACATCACAATGAAGTTCCATGTCATCAATGCCAAGTCATGGTTTGTCCAAGTGTCACCATAAGAGTCTCATGTGTCGTTGTATTTTACCACATCATTTGTGGATGTAATTATGTAACTCTTGAAAAATGAGAAAATGTAAACATGTGGAAGCCCAAGGGTCTCATGTAGAATGTGGAGTCATATAGAAGCTCAAGGGTCTCAAAGGAATTTGAAAAGTCATATAGAAGCTCAAGAGTCATGAGGGAAGCTCAAGAGTCACAAGGAGGTGGAGATTCACCTCATTTGTTATATATACATCGTCATAATTCAAGCAAAGTAGTTTTCACCTTGGCTTCTCAAGCTAGGCATATTAGAGAAGATTAAGATTTTGAGAGGCAAGCAATTGCTTAATGTTCCACTATTGCAACAAGTGTTGTATCATTGTAATGGTGTATCTTGCGACTTTCACTTCATAATTTGAGCTCTTGGATCCGACACACTTTCATACATATGTCATGAATGATTATGAGAGTATTCTTTCATTATTTGCAGTGTATATTTATATTTCTACATACTAATGAAATGAACTATTTTGTTGGATTTAGTATGCATATTTGAATCATGTGTTTGTTACTTTCATGATCGTTATTTCTTTGTGAACTATTTCACAATATCATTAACAATTATTTCAGATATATGTGTGTGTCATTATTAGGATAGTACTATTACTTTTCTCTTCAAGACTCGTTGTCTTTTTCTTTATGTGAAAGAACCATTATACACTTTACAATTGAATACATCACAAGGCTCACTTACTTGTTTATCTCGAAAGTATATGTGTTTCTCTTGTGCCATTTATTGCAGAAAAGGAAAATCATTAAGATTTTGGCAATCAACCTTATTTTCATATTGGAGCTCCTACTCCAAATGATGTGAGGTATAATTGGGGCTTCATATCGGGGAGACCTTGTTAGTGTTGCCAGCATCTAGTACCATCAATAACACCTAAAAAATTATGTTTACTCCTCCATACTTTTAATCCATATGTTATGTTTCTTTTTCCATGTCTCTAGATGCATGGATCCTATAAAAAAAAAATGTAGCTAGGCCATTTTGTTATGTCGTGTTTTCTTGTACAATGGAATTTCTTGCATTGTCTTATCATTTTATCAAATTTACAAACCCTATGATTGGTAAAATAAAATTAGAAATCACTTTACCCCCACACATAATTTATTTCAGCGTTGACTTTACCTTCGCTCATGCATTGGCTCCACACATTCTATAACTACATACATCCTTTTGTTGC
Source organism: Pinus tabuliformis (assembly GCA_031772625.1). Classification (NCBI taxonomy): domain Eukaryota; kingdom Viridiplantae; phylum Streptophyta; class Pinopsida; order Pinales; family Pinaceae; genus Pinus; species Pinus tabuliformis. The sequence continues at coordinate 93,675,891 of CM062805.1, read as the reverse complement.
ACAAATAGCCTTGGAAATATTTCTGAGTAAAATTTATCACATTTAATAAGTTATTCCAATTAAATAATTAGCATCAATTTAAACTGAATTCAATATTTTTAGCCGCTATGTTGTTTGTTACATGTATCCAAGAAACAGGGAATTTATCATCACGCTAAGAGGAATTAATACGTTCGTTGATGGATCAAAATCTATTTTTACATTGTAAATATAGGGCTAAGAAAAGATCTACAGGAGGGGAATCTACGCATATAACAAGAAGTGGCATGGATTTATATTTTTAGTGTATGCAATAAATGATATGCAGAAAAGGGGTATGTGTGGGTGAACCTTTATTTTGCACACATCCCCAACATCATACATTTTTTGTTCCACACTATATTTTGAATAAGGAAAAAATGTGCCTCCCCCTCTCCCCCCTCCACTCCTTTTTTGATGGGTGCAACATATGTTTGGATATGTACACTTTTTAACATGATGATAAAGATATAGATATTTATGTCATTTAACATAATAATTCATGTCTCATAATAGGAACGAAGTGTACCTAATGAAAAATGGGGGACAAAAAATTCCTATGACAAGAAATAGGGAATTTATCGTCGCATTGATGGGTGTTAAATACATTGGTCAGTGGATGACAGAAGTAATTTTTACATTATAAAGCTGGAGAACAAGAAGCGTGCATAATAAAAGATGTGAAAAGGAGGGTTATGTGTGGGAGAACATTTATCTTGCACAGATCACTAACTTCACAAAATTGTTGTTCCACACAGTATTTCAAATATGGACAAAATGCAGTCCCCCCTCCCCCCTCCTTTTTTGGTGGGCCCAACATATCTTTGGATATGTATGCTTTTTAACACAACAAATGAGACAAAGATATTTGTCATTTAACATAAGAATTCATGTCTCGTAACGGGAGCAAAGCATGTCCTATGGAAAGCAAGGAACAAAAAATTCCTACAACAAAAAACAAGGAATTTACCGTCACACTGGCGAGAATTAAATACGTTGGTTGATGGATGAAAGAAGTAATGTTTACATTGTAAACCTAGAGAACAAGAAGCATGTGAAATAAAGGATTTGTGGAAGAGAGGTACATGCAGGAGAATATTTATTTCACACAAATCCCTGACTCCATACACTTGTTGTTCTGCAAATATACTTCTGTAATTTGATATTTTCTATAAAAAAATTGTGACTTTAAAAATATTTTGTATATAGGTTTCGAAATAAGGACAAAATGTGAGCCCCACATTGCCAACATACTGAAAAAAACCAAAAGAGGTAGGGACTATGCTTCTTTGCAATTATCCCACTGGTTTTTGTATAAAATTTATCACCTTAAAATCATATTATTTTTAAACTTATATAATAAGATAAACTAAAGCTTACAATAAATAAAATATAACATATGGAATTTTTGAAAAAAAATTAATGGTGAAATTTGCATATAATAATTGATTTTAATCTAAATATTTGAAGGTGGTTCATAGGTAGTTATTAGTGGTTTCATAAAATCCAAACCTGGCTAGGGTTTCCACTTGCAATTAGACTAGTTTTGAGAGTTTATTGTAACACCCTCATCCCACATCTACCCAAGTAACCGGAAAACCGAGGTAAATATGCGACAAGAGGCCACTATAATGGGTTTCAACCTCCTAAGTCACCTTAAGGAAGTGGAATTTACGGAAACACACCATAAAAACCTTCCACATCAACAACAGAACTCCCAAGAGCCATCCCAACCACTCAAGTAGCCAGCCCCTACTTCCCAATGAAGTTTTAGACCATTAAACCAATGAACGCTCCCTTTATATGGACAAGAATGAATGCTCCCTTTATATGTGCTTGTGTCTCAAGGATTTTTGCCACTTTTTCAAGCCCAAAGCCCAGGTCATTGCCCAAAACTCAATGACACATTCAGAACTGAAAGATAACAACATAAAAATGATATGAATGTAATTACTTGAACAAGGAATTGATTGGACCCCTACTAGCCATGACAGGCATTCCAATTAACATGTCACAAATATGTAATCTACAGATTTAAACAATAAATCTAAGCATAGGGGTCTCATACTTATCTGATAATCACTAAGAAGAATTGTTCCCTTATATCATTAGTTGCATTATCATCTATTAGGTCATAGATACATTATTCATTCATTTATAAATCAAAACATGAGGAGATCCATACATCATCACTGTCATAATACATGCTTATAACCAGCATAATAACAACAGAAATATCAAGGATACATCAGCCATAGAATCCACATATAAACCAGTACATTTACACATAAGATACCAAGGAAAGAACCTCTTATTAATGAATGCAAAATCCAACCCAGGATGGGACCACCACGTTCCACACGACCATAGATTGACTGAGCCAAATCTCTCTTCAGCACATCAACAATTTGCCATATTCCAAGCATGAATATGGGAATCAAACCAAAGAACCAACCAGGGTATCCCGAGGCTAAACCACCTCACCCTCATCAATAGAAACTAGGCTTTACTGCAATCGACACTAGACCACTAGGCCAACACAATAAACATGTAATAACTGGCTTTACCATCATCTCCACCAAATCACTAGGCCAAAACAAGGATGGATGCCATCAGATTTCTCCACCTACACCGTGAGGAATTTTTCTCGTCTCCTAGTCTATTAGGCTTTACTGTAATCCACGGTCTAATCCAGGGATCACTAGGCCCTAAACCAATACTCTGCCCTCTAGGATTTACTTTATATCCTACCATTCACCGGCAAGGATTCCTAGGCCTAACCAAGGGCAACCACCTCTAAGCTTTACCATATATCCCGCCATTAACTGGTCGAGGATTCCTAGGCCCACTGAGGCACACAATACATGGCTTTATCGCAACACACAGTCTGGTTCAGTAGTCACTCGACCAATGGCTTTACCGCATTCCATGATCCAGTTTAGGGATCACTAGGCCATGTTTTTTTCTTTCAAAGATCCACCTCACTCAACTTTGAATCCATACGTCAATCCATATCAACCAAAACATGAGAACCCCATCACACCATGGATATCCAGAAATGGCAAGGCAAGGCTGAAAACACTATCACACCAGACAAAACCCATGCCATAATAGCAAAGAACCACATGCAATACCATGCATGTCAAATCTAGCAAGGAAAACACACATGCAAATTGATACCTACAAAGAATCATGTTGTAGTTGCTTGATTTTTCTCTTTCTTGCCTGCCCCTTCCTTGCTCTTGCCTTATTTTCCTTTCTTGATCCAATGCCAAAGTTCTCCAAGAAAAATCTAAGTGTCCAAGAGTGAGAGAGAGAGAGAGAGAGAATAATGAAAGAGCTCCAAAACTGAATTGACAAAAGGTACCAACTCATCCTCAAAAACCTTTTTATCAACTAGGCCTCTATTTTCTTCATTTTCCATTATTTTCCTTCATTTTCCTCCTCACATGCAACATGTGACCTTTCACCTTCCTTTAATCCTAATTTCCATTATGTTCACAAATAAATCTTCCAAAAATGCCATTTTTCCTTTCCAAATCCTTTGTCATTGCCTTTTCCAATATCCTTAGCCATAATAAACCAAATGAACACCCACTTGGATGTCTTGCCCAACATTCAGCTTGGAATAAGTGTCCCATCAACAGTAGTTATTATTTTTTCCTTTATTAACGTTTATTACATGGAATTTTAACCAGGGCTATTACAAAACCCTCCCTCTTGGGGGGCACTATCCTTAGCATTCAACTAAACCTATACCTTAGTGAAATCACTGAAAAGAAAACATACTCCCCCTGGAGCTTTATAACATAGCTCGATGCAGTATCTACAATGATCACCCTACTGAAAATCAAACCAACATGACAACTATAATGACATGACACCCATATTGCTTATTGGAGATTTATAACATATCTCATGGCGGTATTTACATCCATATACATATGTACATATATCAAAACGTCACCCAAACATATGCCAAAACATATACCAAACATCATACCAAAACTACTTTTCCTAAATTGGAAAAAAATGAAGGATACACAGCCTACATCTGATCCACCATCTCCCATGTAGTTTCATCAGGCCCAAAATTCTTCCACTACACTTTAACCTGTTCAATTGCTTGGTTTCGAAGCATGAGAACCTTTCTCTGTAATATACACTGAGGCTCCAACTGGAATTCTCCATCTGGCTTCACCTTTCAATACAGACTAGTCAATCACATGACCAACAGATTTAACATACTTCTTAAGCAATGACACATGGAAAACATCATGGGCTTTCATTGTTGAAGGCATTATAAGTTGATAGGCTACTGATCTGATCCTCTCAATAATCCTGAAAGTTCCACAAAACTGGGGTGTCAGCTTGGCACATGATCCAATTTGCAAGGAGCTATTCTTCGGTTTGATGCGCAAGTACACCTGTTCCCCAACTTGGAACTCCTTGAACAACCTATTCCAATTTGCATAACTATTCTTCTTATCTCGTGTTGCTTTCAAATTCTTCTTGATACCTACATTTCCCACTCCATTTCTGCCAACATGTCCAGTCCAATCAACACCCTATTAACTAGATCACTCCAATTGATGGGACTATTGCAACCCTGCCCATACAATACTACAAATGGACTCATCTTCAAATATTCCTGATACCCATTGTTGTAAGAGAACTCTACCAGTGGAAGATACTCTTCCCACTTTTGTTGATGATGCATCACGTACATCCTCAACGTGTCCTCCAATATCTTGGTGACCCTCTCAGTCTGTCCATCTGTCTGTGGATGATAAGTTGTATTGAAGGCCAACTTTGTACCTAATCCTACAAACAACTCCTTCCAAATCTAGGAAGTGAACTTTGCATCCATGTCTGACACAATCTTCTTTGGAACTCCATGCAATCTAACCACATCACTGATGAAGACTTGTACTACATCACTTGTTGAATACGTAGTCTTCACTGGACTAAAGTGTGAAACCTTTGTCAACCTGTCCACAATAGCCATGATGAAATCATGTTGTCTAGATGTCTTGGGAAAATCTGTGATGAAATCCATGGAGATGACCTCCCATTTCCACTCTAGAATTGCAATTGGTTGTAGCAGTCCACTTCGATGCTTATACTTTGCCTTCACTTGCTGATAATCCAAGAACTTCTCCATAAACTCTGCTACGTCTCTCTTCAAATCCAACCAATAATAGAATGTATTCACTGCTGTCAGCATCTTCTGATAACCTAGGTGACTTGAATATGGTTTCGCATGAAACACCCTCAATATCAACTTCTTGAGCTCACTGTTTTCTGGCACATATATCATGTCCCTAAATATGATCAATCCATCTGTCGTGATACAATAGTCCACATCATGTGCACCTATACCTATACATGTACATGTACATGTACCTGTACCGCTAACTATACTTGTACCTATACTTTGTTGTAACATGTGCGTAAGCTCTCTATACATGTCATCCCGTTGACCTGTCTGTAAGATATGATATTGTAATTCTATCCCATAGGAACTCATAACTTCTATATGATTTACCTGTATCCACCTATTAAGAGCATCTGTAACCCTATTCTCATTTCCCTTGATGTACCTGATCTCAAAATCAAGCTCAGTGATCATGGCCAAACATCTAGCCTGCTTGGCATTCAGATTTAGCTCATCAAATAGATATCTCAATCCATTATGATCGCTCATCAATACAAACTTCCAGCCAAGAAGATAGTGACTCCACATCTTCAATGCATGTATGATCACTGCCAACTCAATATCATGCGTCAAGTAGTTCTTCTCGTGCTCATTCATTTTCTATGACTCATAGCATACCATCTGTCCATCCTACATAAGGACTCCACCAATTCCTCTCTTGCAATCATTTGTACGTACTACAAACTCTTTGTCCAGATCTGTGATCTTTAACACTAGATCATGTGTCAACAACTTCTTAAGCTACTCAAAATTGGCCTCACACTCCTCTGTCTATTTAAACCTCTTACCTTTCCTCTGCAATTATATAATACGATGATGTTGGGTGTGGAGCCTGATTAGCTTCTTTATTAAGAGGTGTCACCGCATTGGACCCTCGTTCGTAGAGTGGTGATAATGCCGCCCGTAATATTTGTGCTGCAAGGGGGTTCCCGGGGGGGCGACAACGATCATTAGGAGCCCCCCCCCCCCCAAGGGGATCGGGGGCAGCGCCCCTAAAGCTAAAAATAGATGTAAAATTGCCTTGTAAAATGTTGTAATTTTGTAGTCAATCTGGGCCATTCATTAGGCGGAGATCTGACGGTAGAAGATATGTTTAATTTAGGGTTTTTTGCCCTAGAAGACAACCCCTCGCTATATATGAGGGAATTTTATTGCGTTTATGCAGATCTATATTCTGAGTGATAAAGAGAGTGGAGATTGTGTGAGATCGAAGAGGGAATTACAGCGGAACTGTTATAGGTTGTATCTCTTCAGTTTGCTAGATAATATAAAAGGAAGCACTGGTTGCTTCTCTATGGACGTAGCCCAAATTGGGTGAACCACGTATATCTGTGTATCTCTTGTTTTATGTGTTTTTTGTGTTTATATTTCTAAAAATATTTATGTGTTCCATTGCTCTGTAATATATATAATTTTCTAACAGATAAGAAATCTATGAGAAATTCCTAATGAACCTCCTATAATAACCTGCCAATCCCATGAAGGATCTCACCTCATCTACATTTATAGGAGCTTCCCACTCCATGATAGCTCTTACCTTTTCTGGATCCACTGTTATGCCCTCCTTGGAGACAACATGTCCCAAGTAATGTACCTCAGTCTGAAAGAAAATACACTTGCTGAGCTTAACATACAACTGATGCTCTCTCAACAACCTCAACAATGCTGCAAAATGCTCGGCATGATCTTCTTCATTTTTAGAATATACCAATATGTCATCAATGAACACAATAACAAACATCTCCAAATAGGGACACAACACACTATTTATCAAACACATAAAGGTAGTTAGAGCATTAGACAAACAAAATGGAACTACAACAAACTCATAATGCCCATACCTGGTCCGGAAAGTTGTCTTGTAAATGTCCTTCTCTTTAATGCATACTTGATGATATCTGGATCTCAAATAAATCTTAGAGAACACTCCTGCTCCCTTCAACTGATCGAACAAGTCATTAATCCTTTGCAATGGATACTTTTTCTTGATGGTCACTTTTTTCAACTGCCTGTAGTCAATGCACAACTTGAGAGTACCATCCTTCTTCTTTACAAACAATACCGATGAGCCCCAAGGTGATACACTTAGCCTAATATATCGTTTGTCAAGAATCTCTTTCAACTACAACTTTAACTCTACCAACTTAGGTGTGCTCATCTTGTAAGGTGCTTTTTATGTTGGATCTACCCTTGGCACCAACTCAATAGAAAAGTATATTTCCTTGTGAGGTGGAAACTTTGAAATATCTACAGGAAATACATCCTAAAACTGTTGTAGGAGTCGGTACCTACTCAAAAATTCTGCATCCTCAACTTCCTTACCTTTGTCACTAGAGATATTTACTGCAAATAACACACTCCCTTTCCTACAACTACGCTTGGCCTGCATAGTTGTCACCATCCTAAATAATGTGGCTTTCTTCTTTCCTTGTAAGACTTTTGGTTCCCCATTGTCATCCAAGCACTCAATGGCTTTGTCATAACAATCCACCTTGGTCCTATGAAGGTATAGCCAGTCCATACCCAATAGCATACTATATGATCCTAATGGAAATATGTTCAAGTGTGATGTTGTAGACATGCCATTCAACTCAAAAGTATAGACTCTTACCCAATTATGAACTCTTTTCTTTGTCCCTTTAGCCAACTTCACTAACCAATATTCTTCATGCACTTCTTTATTCAAACCACACTTATCCACCAAGTTAGGACCAACATAACTAAAATTAGATCGAGGGCCAATCAAAATAGAAATAACTTGATCACAAAGCTTACTATCCATTTCAAGGTGTTGTAGCGGCTAGAACCACCCTCCAAAATTTTGCCTTAGCCTGTTTTGGATCCTCCCTACCAACCTTACACAAAACTTTGTCTTGCTTCATCAAGTACTCAAGCTTCAGTGTTTTCCTCGCACAAAGGCAGCCTGTCGATCACATTTGATCCATTCCCCTCATCGGTTGCTCACCGGGACTTGGTCCAGCTACAGGATGAGCAGCCTTCCCTTGAAAATTGTGCATTTCTGGAGGGCAACAAGCCTTCCCTCCAGGAATTGCACAATCCTGTCTGACAACCTGCTGGGCTCCAAGATTGCTCAATCCTGCCACCCAACCCTCCCAGCATGATTTGCACAAATTTTCCCTGCAGTAGGTTGTTCAGCCTAGGATTTGCACAAATTTGGGCAACAATCAGTTGCTCTACCTAGAAATTACGCAAATCTCCCGGGCAGCCAACCCATCTCCCAGCCAGAAATATGGATTCTTCTCCAGCAGTCGTGCAGTCTCTTGCATGTGCAGTTGAGTTGAACGGTTCCCTCTGGGACTGAGAAAAACAGACTTGTATGCATGGGCTTCTTCTCCCAAGGCATCATGCAAAGGCATCCCTTATTTCAGGGATCTATGTTTAATAGTTGGAGGTTACATACAAGGAGAAATTCTAAAACCTCCCACCAAGTGTCGCTTCCCCTAGATTCGTGGCATGTGCATCACAACCTCGTTGTTATCAAAACTCATCAACCGGATGTTGCAGAGCTCATTCCTCACATCAACCTTGCAGCTCTAACATCCCACATCACATCTAGGAGCAATCGGCACATTCAACTCAGTTGTTTTTGGGTAAGCCCACTTCCCATACATTGTGCTGCATTTCTATCGTTTTTTGTGTTTTCACTTGTGCGATTACTTTTTTCTTGATTTATTTGAATGCTTGTTGTCGCTTACATGTATACTAGCTTGTCCTAGCTCTGTTTCATTTTTCATTGCTATCTCACTGTTGTCGCATGCATGAAACTGTTTTGCACGGACGTTCGCCCAACCGGAAAATTGCCTCACCCACATGCATGTTGATCTATTTTCTTAATATTTCATTCATGTTTTTCATGCACTATTAAGAACTTCTACTATCACTTAGTGTCTCCATGCATTCATTGAGTTAATTTCTTTCAGTTGCCCATCGATGAGTCAGGCCAACCTTGGCCCGAGCTCTGCCTTCACCAAGGCCGCATTGCGCAATATGGGGAAGGAAGGCTCACCTTCCTCTCCACATTTTCTCATTCCTGCCAAACACTGGCATCTAGGACTGTTTTGTACATTTCTGGAGGACAGTGGCTGCTTGGCCCAAGAAATTTCTCAAATCTATCCCTATGCCAACATTCCTTCCCAGCTGGAATTGCGCATTGCGTAATCCCAGCAGTTAGGAGCCAGACTAGACTGTGCATTATGCAGTTCTAGCAATCATTCAGTCTCCCAGTAGCCCATACTGTGCCTTGTGTAGTCTTGGCAGTCGGTCTCCAGAACTCCCGGTCGAAATTGCACAACCTTCATGATCATTCACCCAAGTATGTTGCAAGTTAGTTCTCATGTTCATTTTGGTTTTTGACTGACAAATTGCTTGCCATGAGTGTTTCCATGTCTCTAGGTATCGCAAGTGTTCATCTGCCTCTCAGTAGTATAGGTACAATGGTTTCCAAGAGAGCAGAGATGAAGACAATGTTCAGAGCACACTTGGGGATGCAGTCGATCAAGTGTCCATGGACTTGCCTACCCACGAAGACATCAAGTTGTTTATAGACAAGGACATCAAGATATGACATCAGTAGCATCACAACGAGAAACATCATGAATAGCAGCTGAAGACAACATACCGAATGCAATGAATGCAAGAGGGTTGTTGACAACACGGAGGTAGGACAAGGTTGCAAGCTCAAGTAGGTCCATTGATGATGAAAGCAACTTTGGAGACTCCGGCTATGAAGTGACAGTGCGACATGAAGATCACGCAAAGGCAGAAGATGGAACAAAGAAGGAGTTGCATGTGCTAAAGTAGCAACTCAGGAAGAACATGAAGCTGCAAGGAAAAACGAATGAGTTGCAACAAGAACAGGAACAACAGCTGGCGCAACATGCACTCACGGATGAAACTGCGCCTGTACAAGTTAAGGATCCATCCCAACAGCTGACATAGAGCATACATGGTGAGAAGTGTTGTTGATTGCATGCAAGGGATTCAGCAACATGCATGTCGTTGAGCGCACACATGCAATCCAACCCATTCAACACATTCACCAAGGAGAAGACAAGAAGCAAGTCCAACTACGCCTGAACATGTACTTTGGCAAGTTTATGTGCATGACCACCAGCACACACTTGAAGATCACCACAGACACTATGCATCAATGTGTTGTTGGTTCAACCATACCCGAAGAAGACCATGCGCATGTTAGCAGACGAGTTGGATGAAGGAGCCGAACCAATTCACTGGTTGCACATGTCACCAAACGAGTTAGTAGACGAGTTCACTTCAGCAAGATGTCACCATGTGGTACATGCACACCATCACGGATGACCAAGCTTGGCATCAGCTCACCACCTTCACCATCACAAGAATGTCAAAGAGTTGGTCTCACCACAACGGACCGAGTGTCAGTGATGTCTTGCAAGGCTTGCTCAAGCCATGTTGACTCACATGAGTACATATGCATTGTAATGTTGAGTCATGTCAAATGTAAGTCAAGTGTCAACAATTGGATGTAACAGTCATAGAGAAGGTGAAGAGTCATGAGAGTAGTTGAACTGTCACAAAGGGGAATGTCAAGGGTCACCCCACCCTTTGCTATAAATTGTCCCTCATAACTCATTGTATAGGATTTTGGTCAGCCAATCTTCTACTAAGAGTATTTTGAAGAAGGCTTGGACAATATTGTAACGTGCCTTGTCTTCTCCACTGCACGGAGCTAGTACATCTCTTTGGAGGAGTAGGCGGATGTGGCTGTAACGTTCCACTGTTGGGGCTAGTAGGTTTACATGGATGTATTGTATGATTGTGACTTACACTTCTTTATATAATAAGAACCAGCACATTTTCATGCATATGTTGTTATTGTAGTTGGCATGCTCCAGTTTCTTTAATGATATGTGTTTTTTAACTTACGTACTTGTGTATGAACTGATTCACATGCAATTATATGAATCTTGTTGTTAATGTGTTGCATATGTTGTTAATGATGTCACCGTCCATGTCGACTGCTCTACCAGACATCAGACAGCCCCTTCCCTTGAACCTTTCAATAACAACCATCACACTCGTCTCGGACTGATCCATGAGTGTTGTACGTGTTATCTTACCTTGTATGATATGACTGTTGCATCCAAGTGGATTGCTCCACCGGAAGTTGTGAATGTCCTTTGTGTTGTGTGTTCCTAGCCGAGTTGGGACTGATCCCTTTCAACTTGGAACTCACCTTCACCTCCTTCCCCTTTTGAAGTGTTGGAACCTTGCATACACCTTCCTTGACTCACTGCATCAGTTACACCCTTGTTGTTGATAGAATTATTCTACTTGCCTCTGTGTGACACAACGATCAAGGCATTACCTTATGACCCACTGCTACGACTCTTACACCAAATGGTTTGAGGTCTAATTGGGACTTCTTACCGAGGAGATCCCCTTGACATGTTGGCGGGTCCAGTATCGTCAACATTTTTGGTGCTAGAAGGAGGGCCTGAAGACAAGCTATGTCCTCTCATCCAGTTTTGAACCTTTACATATCTTTCATGTAGTCTTACACTCTTCTTCCCTTGATGTGTTTTTCAAATCGTGAATATGTCTCCATCTCGGGGAATTTTTTTGATCTCTTGTCCACTCACACGTATGATGGTGAAGGTGAAGTAGCCTAGCTTGAGCACTTATATAACTTTATTTTCATGGTTTATGAGGAAGATGAGTTTTCTAACTAACATGCCGGTTTGTTGCTTGCATACACACTTCGCAAATCTCCATTTCGTTGGCTTCTCAGCGTACTGGCTGACACTGTGCACTCATTTGAGCACTTCTGTGATCTCCTTGAAGACATGTTCTATCATTTTGATCTAGACTGTCTTGACCGGAAACTGTTATAGCAACGAAGGGGTCCACATGAATCCATTATTGATTTTTGGCAACACTTCCGTGACTTGCAGTTTCAAGCACCGAAGAGCCAGATGAAATTTTCTTATCTTTGGGACTGGTTCAAGTATTGCCTTAAGAAATATGCCCATCCTAAGAGGAAGCTTGATATCAAGCCTCGCTCAACATTCTTCATTGATTGAACTGTGCAATCTCATGTGGGAGTGGGCACTGTCTCAACTAACTGTCTGCCTCCATCTCATTCAACAGCTCCACCACTGCCCAATGATGTTTAGGATCATGCTCACACAGTTGTTCATCCTTCACACTCTCCCAACATCACTCCACTCGATTTTCATGCAGATTTGGTTGTGAGTGCTTCAAGTTCTCATATGCATTCTTTTCTTCGACCTGCGTCTTCGCACTTAGGTTTTCCTCTGGATGATGTTGTCTTGTGTTCGTCCATTCCAGACTCTTCACTTGTTGTGAACAAGGAACAACCCACTGACGAAGTTGATGTTGCACAACCAACATGCATTTCCATTCATGAAGAGTATGAGTGGGAGCTTGAGCATCAACAATCAACAAAGGATGACTCCCTTTCATCCGATCCCCCTCCGTTATTTCTTAACATCATTGGTGAACCTACCATCCATGATTTCACATGTGCGTCTTCATCCATGAATGCACCCATTGTTGATCTTTCGCAGGACACACTGTATGTTAGCCCATCATCCAACAATGGAGAGGACCAATCATTAATTGGAAATCCACTTGATATTTCATCTACTTTTTCCAGAAACAGAGAGGGTGAACATCCTTCCTCCTCATCTACCCCTCTGTGTGATTGATCAAACCATGAGGATATCAATCAACATTCTGAAGTTTTTAATCTTGGTTGTTGTGATCTCTTCACCTCATCATCTGATCACGATGTTGATTCACTCAATGTTAATTCGTCTAAGCCACTGGTCTATGAAGATCCATCTATCAACGAAGTTGAAACCTCACAAACCATCAAGGCACTTCAGCCTGAGTTGATGGTTATGTCAGGAACTCGTTGTCATGAGGTTAGTTTCGCTTCTGATTAGGAAATTGTTCAAATAATCAAGGCTCCTCATAACTCATATGTATGCACTCAAGATCAATCTAACACTCAGATTTTAATTCCTCCACTTGAACTACACGATCCCATTGCTCATGCATTAGATAAGTCTTACATTGCAAGCACTCGCCACTCGTGCATGACACAAGTTATCTTTGTTTATTTCGTTTGCTTGCATGTCATAGTCAAGAGTGTGCTTATGCTTCAAAGTTGCACGTAGTGTCACACAGCACCATGATAAGTCCACGGACTACCCGCCATGGAAATGCACTCACTTATGTCCCATGGGCACTTTGAATCATGAAGTGTGGTTGTCTTCATTGTTATATCTTTCTTTCTTGCTGATTCACACAATGGGGTTGCTCGCGGACCAAGCCTTCACCAACATGGGTCTACCAATGCGCCGGTGGCTACATTGGAAATATTACTTCACATGATCAGGCCCATGTACCATTACTGTGGGAGTAGGAGTAGTGTTTGCCTTCAGTTGTTTTCTTGCATTCTTGTTTGCTTGTGTGCTTTGTTTCCTTGTTTGCTTTCTTACTTGTTTGTTTACTTGCTTCACTTTCATTTTTGCTTCTGATCTTTCTTTGCTTTGTTGATTGTCAGTTCATTCGCTTGTTTTGTTCATAGGTGAGTTTTGCATGAAGCCATGTATGACTCTTGAAGCGAGCTGGGTAAAGTACAAGAGAGCTTGTATAGCTATCACTACTTGGTTATCTGTCATCTTGTCTCTGTATGATGAGCTTGTTACTAGTCCATGATACGTCAAAGGAAAATATGTACTATTCGAAGTGAACCTTGGTGTAAACACAATGCTTGCATGCTAACTAGTGTCACCTTCTCTAGTCGATTGTTTTTGGGTTAACCCTTGTCAGCTCATTCAAGTAGAGTAAGGTAAGGGGGAAAACCTTAATAGGCACTTCAGAGATACAATAAAGTACTTCTCTAATGGAACAACCTCTTTTGCTCTCCCACAGCCAAAAATAAAAAATAAAAAAACCTCTTATACTCTCAATAAGTCGGGATCCCTCTTCCACCTGTAAAATGAATAAATGATATGCACAGTGGAAAATGAAAAAAAGAAAAGTCAAAAATTCAAATTGAAAAATGAAAAAGGCGAAATAAGAGAAAGGATTCCTGCGTAGGGAGGTGATGCAAGTAACTTCGTCAGGGTACTAACCAGGCTTGCTGGCAGCGGAGCCATGTTTGTGTTCCTATGTGACTCCACCAGAGTACTATTCAGGCTTGTTCGCAGTGGAGCAACACCAGAGATGAAACTAAGACTCTAACGACTATATTGCTTGTGCACCTATATACCCCTCAACCCCAATCAAAACAATTGTGTTTCCTTGGCTTGGAATGTGTGTCAATCGACCAAGGGCTTGGTAGATGTTACATCTTACAATCAAGTTAGTGTGAAACCAAGATGAGCTAAGAACTGAACAATACTTCCGAAGGTGTTAGACTTGCTTTTCACGAACAAGGTCTATGTAAAGAGCTAGAGTTCTACCAGTGTGTCGCCAAGTGTTGTAGCAGCTACAAACACCCTCCAAAATTTTTCCTTAGCCTATTTTCGAGCCTCCTTGCCAACCTTACACAACACTTTGTCTTGCTTTGTCAAGTTCTCAAGCTTCAGTGTTTTCCTTGCACAAAGGTAGCCTGCCAATCACAATTGGTCCATTCCCCTCATAGGCTACTCACTGGGACTTGGTCTAGTTGCAGGCTGAGTAGATCCCCCTTGAAAATTGTACATTTTTGGACGGAAAGCAGCCTTCCCTCCAGGAATTGTGCAATCCTATCTGACAGCCTACCGGGCTCCAGGATTTCTCAATCCTGCCACCCAACCCTCCCAGTAGGATTTGCGCAAATTTTCCTAGCAGTAGGTTGTTCAACCCAGGATTTGCGCAAATCTGGGAAGCAATCAGCTGCTCTACCCAGAAATTATGCAAATATCTTGGGCATCTAGCCCAGCTCCTAGCCAAAAATATCCATTCTTCTCCTTTAGTCAAGCAGTCTCTTGTATGTGTAGCTGAGTTGACCGGTTCCCTCCAGGACGGAGCAAAACAGACTTTCATGCATGGTTTGCTTCTCCCAAGGTAGCATGCAAAGACATCCCTTGTTTCAGGGATCTATGTTTAGCAGTTGGAGGTTACATACAAGGAGCAATTTCGAAACCTCCCACCAACTGTCGCTTCCCTAGATTCGCGGCATCTGCGTCACAACCTCGATGTTATCAAAACTCATCAACTAGACGTTGTAGACCTCATTGCTCACATCAACCTTGCAGCTCTGAGATCCCACATCACATCTAGGAGCAGCTGGCACATTCAGCTCAGCTGTTTTGGGGTAATCCCACTTCCCATGTCTTGTGCTACATTTCTGTCACTTTTTGTGTTTTCTCTTGTGGGAGTACTTTTTTCTTGATTTCTTTTAACGTTTGATGTTGTTTACATGTATACTAGCTTTTCCTACCTCTGTTTCAGTTTTCATTGCTATCTCACTATTGTCACATGCATGAAACTGTTTTGCATGGACATTCGCCCAATCGGTGAACTACCTCACCCACATGCATGTTGATCTGTTTGTTGAATCTTTCATTCATGTTTTGCATGCACTATTAATCACTTTTTCTATTACTTAGTGTCACCATGCATTCACTGACTTAGTTGCTTTCAGTTGCCTGTCGGTGAGGCGGGCCAATCTTGGCCCGAGCTCTCCCTTCACCAAGGATGCATTATGCAATTTGGGGGAGGAAGGCTCACCTTCCTCTCTAGATTTGTGCATTCTTTCCCAGCACTGGCCTCCAGGACTGTTTTGCACATTTTTGGAGGACAATGGCTGCTTGGCTCAAGAAATTACGCAAATCTTTCCCTGGGCCAGCGGTCCTTCCCAGCTGGAATTGTGCATTGCGCAATCCTAGAAGTCAGCAACCAGACTAGACTGTGATTTGCACAATTCCAGTAGTCATTCAGTCTCCCAACAGCCCAGACTATGCCTTATACAATCTTGGCAGCTGGTCTCCCGACCTCCTGGCTGAAATTGCGCAACCTTCATGATCATTCACCCAGGTATGTTGCAAGTCAGTTCTCATGTTCATTTTGGTTTTAAACTGACAGATTTCTTGCCATGAGTGTTGTCATGTCTCCAGGTATCACAGGTGTTCATCTACCTCTCAGCAGTACAGGTACAATGGTTTCCAAGGGAGCAAAGACGAAGACACCGTTCAGAGCACACTTGGGGATGCAGTCGATCAAGTGTCTATGGACTTGCCTACCCACGAAGACATCAAGTTGTTCATAGACAAGGACATCAAGATATGACAACAACAACATCACTACGAGTAGCATCATGAACAGAAGCTGAAGACAGCATGCCAAATGCAATGACTGCAAGAGGAGGGTTGTTGACAACACGGAGGCAGGACAAGTTTGCAACTTTAAGCAGGTCCATTGATGATGAAAGCAACTATGGAGACTTCGGCTATGAAGTGACGGCATGACATGAAGATCGCGTGAAGGCAAAGGATGGAAGAAAGAAGGAGTTGCATGTGCTGAAGCAACAACTCAGGGAGAACATGAAGCTACGCAAACAAATGAATGAGTTGCAACAGGAACAGGAACAGCAGCGGGTGCAACATGCACTCACGGATGAAAATGTGCCCGTACAAGTTAAGGATCCATCCTAGCAGCTGACATAGAGCAGACATGGTGAGTAATGTTGTTGATCACATGCAAGGGATTCAACAACATGCATGTCGTTGAGCGCATGCATGCAATCCAACCCATTCAACACACTCACCAAGGCGAAGACAAGAAGCAAGTCCAACTAGGGCTGAACATGTACTTCGGCAAGTTGATGCGCATGACCACCAACACATACTTGAAGATCACCACAGACACTATGCATCAATTTGTTGCCAATTCAACCATACCCAAGAAGACCATGTGCATGTTAGCAGATGAGTTGGATGAAGGGGTCGAACCAATGCACTGGTTGCAACGAAGGCAAGAGTTCGCTTCAGCAAGATGTCACCATGAGGTGCATGCATGCCATCATGGATGACCAAGCTTGGCATTAGCTCACCACCTGCACCATCACAAGCATGTGAAAGAGTTGGTCTCACCACAGCAGACCGAGTGTCAGTGATGTCTTGCAAGGCTTTCTCAAGCCATTTTGTCTCACATGAGTACATGTACATTGTAATGTTGAGTCATGTCAAGTGTAAGTCAAGTTTCAACAGGTGGATGTAATAGTCATAGAGTAGGTGAAGAGTCATGAGGGTAGTTGAACTGTCACAAAGGGGAATGTCATGGTTCACCCCACCCTTTGCTATAAATAGTCCCTCATAACTCATTGTATAGGCTTTTGGTCAGCCAAGCTTCTACTAACACTATTTTGAAGAAGGCTTGGATAGTATTGTAATGCGCCTTGGATTCTCCACTTCACGGAGCTAGTATATCTCTTTGGAGGAGCAGGCAGATGTGTTTGTAACGTTCCATTATTGGGGCTAGCATGTTTACATGGATGTATTGTATGATAGTGACTTACACTTCTTTATATAATAAGAGCCAGCACATTTTCATGCATATGCTGTTATGGTAGTTGGATTGCTCCGGTTCCTTTAATGATGTGTTGTTTAACTTACGTACTTTTGTATGAACTGATTCACATGAAGTTATATGAATCTTGTTGTTAATGTGTTGCATATGTTGTTAATGGTGTCACCGTCCGTGTCGACTGCTCTGCCGAACATTAGACAAACCTTTCACTTGAACCTTGCCATAACAACCGTAACACTCATCTCAGACTGATCAGTGAGTGTTATATGTGTTATCTTACCTTATATGATGTGATTGCCACATCCAAGTCGACTGCTCCGCCAGAAGCTGTGCATGTCCTTTGTGTTGTGTGTTCCTAGCTGTGTTGGGACTGATCCCTTTCAACCTAGAACTCACCTTCACATCCTTCCCCTTTCAAATTGTTGGAACCTCGCATACACCTTCCTTGACTCACTGCATCAATCACACCCCTACTGCTGAAAGAGTTATTCTACTTACCTCTATGCGACACCGTGGCCAAGGCATTACCTTACGACCCACTGCTAGAACTCCTACACCAAATGGTCTGAGGTCTAATTGGAACTTCTTATCATGGAGATCCCCTTGACATGTTGGCGGGTCCAGTACTGTCAACACAATGATAGATTCCTGATGGTCTACTTGTCTATTTTCCAGTGCTACATAGATACGATGAACACTCTAACCAACATCCCCAATAGTCTGTGCCTCTTATTCATTATAGATCTAAGGCCTACCACCCTGATTCTTTGGAAAAACTCTCTTAAGGTGTTCCCTACCTCATGTCCAATACTCCAACCATCCAATGCCATCACATTTATGTTGTTGTTGTGATCCATGTCCCTGTCTATGTACATTGAATTTCTTTTGTGGTGCCACATTTTCTCTCTCTTCTACATTTCAAGGCCTTGTTCTTTCCGGCTTCCATTTACCCTTACCTTTGTCCTTATCCTTCCCTTTCCATCCTTGCTGAGATTCATTCTTATGCTTTGACTGCTCATTGCAATGCTTCAATTCCAAATAACTTCCTCAAGTGACCAAGGCTCATCATACTCAATCTGATCTCTAAATACTAATGGAAAACCACTGACAAATCGTTGAAATTTAGTCGTCTCATATTTAATGTACGGCACATTACTCAATAACTCCATGAACTTAGTCGTGTACTCTTCATCTATCATTGATCCCATTTGTAGCCCATACAATTCTTTGGCCTTACCATCATAGTACCTTTCTCACAAGTACTTCTTCCTGGAATTCCTCTTGAACTCATGCCAACTCAAGTCCTCCATCCTCATGTCTCTGAATCGCTTCACATATTCCCACCAGATATATGCTTTACCTTTCAAGCTGAAGATAACAATTATGGCCTTCATGTTTTCTATGTACTCATGCAACTCAAATAACTTGTTCATCCCAAGTATCCAAGCCTCTACATCTTCTGGTTTCTTCAAGTCTCCATCAAAAGTAGGTGCATTTTCTTTCTTAAATTCATCTAGAAAGTATCCCCTATCACTCCTCCTCTAAGGATGACAATGATGATGATCATGATGCCTGTTAGAACCAGAACTAGAATAATACCTATTTCCATCACCTCTCTTATCCTAAGTATCCAACATCCTGCCATATCTAACCATGTCATCTCTATCTGACATGTGACCACCATGAAACCTACTGTCATATGCCCCATTAGTTCTGTCCTCTTTTCCATGGCTGATCTGAAGTGGCCCTTGTCGTTGCAAGTCAGAAAAACTCTTAAGGAGTATTGCATTAACAACTGCTTGTTTCTCTTGTGCCTGCATGATTTTTTTGTTTTTTGTCTTACAACACCTTATTTCTTCCTTCAAGCTTCTCAATGTGTTTGCTAAGTCAAAAGAGTGCCCAACACCACACTGCACATCTGATTCATAGGGATAATCTTTGTAGTTTACCATTTTTCTAGTCATTTTGATCTCTTTCCTGCAAGGCGTGTTATGTCAGCTAAACCTAATCACCATAAACCAACGTACCTTAGCATAATTTGTGGAGGATATCTCATCTGCAAGATCAACCAATTAGCATAGTACATGTATAACATAATCATAACAGGATATATACATATAATACATAAGAATATAACGATGTAACCATCATTTTAGCTAGAGTACAATCATCAATGCATGACCATATCAACTACATTTACCATGACCTCATGCATGACAACAACAACCATACCAATGTACATTGACAATACGCAAGAATAATCAAAATGTAGATGTTAGCTCTGCTGCATGTTGCTGGTTTTCAAGGAGTAGGAGTAAGCTTGGGTCCTTGGTTTTACTCAAAAAAAGCCTACGCCGGATATCCTCACCCTTCTCCATTTCCTTGCGCATTCCCCTCTTCATCCACTTTGCACATGATTTTGTTTAATATTACATAAAATTCTTTTCCTTAAGCCCCGGGCATTAAAAAAACCCAGAAACCCATACAACTGCGCACTTTCGCAAAACCCATAATCCGCCACTTCCCTGTCACATCAAACAAAAACCCGTGCAATCAAGTCCCCGTCTTCTGATCATTCCCGCCGCGATCGGACGGCGTTCACTCCTCCCACTCCCACAAACCACCCGCGTGATAGCTCACTATCAAAAGCAATTTCATCCCGCCCTGTCTGCCACGCGTCGCCCGATGATAGGTATCGCATGCCATTATACGATTACCACCTCATGCCCTGAGGCGGTGTGATAAATACCGCTCATCGCCAAAACCATCCTCCCTGCCCAATAAACTCCGCATATCTTTGAATGCCGATGATCGTTGGATCATGCCCACCCGAGATCCAACGGCCCATGTTTCTCCGCCTCCGTATCTCCCGATTCCTACCACCGAGAGATCTCCGTCGTCCATTTGTTCAATATGACGGCCAATCTTGTTCCTCCACCCTGCTTGTACATCCACCATGCAGTCCACTCACCTTAATCATGCCATGTGTTAGTTTCAGTCTTTCCAACCTTCCTCCAGTGATCAAATATGCTCTTACAAAGTGGTCTCAGAGTGTCAAGGTCAAATTTTGTCATTTCAAAGAGTCTTCAAGCAAAATTTGGTCACTGGGCATTAGGTCTAGGGTTTGCTTTCACTCCTTCTAAAGTTGTCCAAATTTCGGTCCATGTCATCATTCTGCTGAGTCTATCCTCATTCATAGGGTTGTCCTCATCATGTTAGTGTCTAATGAGTCATTTTACACCTTGTTCATGCTTCAGTTGCGCCTAGGCAAGGTCATTTCCCTCTCCTAGGGTTTGGAAAGCTAATTTCTCTTGGATGGTCAAATCATTAGCAAAACTTGTATCCAGATGTTCATACACCTTCCCCTATCATTAATGTACCTTATTAAACACTTCCCATCCTTTAGATCCGCCAAATTCCTCATTTTCACACAAACCCTAGTTTCTTGCTACAACTTGGCAATTTTCTAGGCTAGGCCTGTGTTTTGCCCTTTTGGACCCCTTCCCCTCACTAGATATCCACGATTACACTTTCCCCTACTTCCTAACATCCCTCCCTACTTCCAAAAATTTCCCCAAGAATTTAGAAGCCTCTTATCCCCTTCATTTCGCTTCATTTCGACAAAATCCCTTGTTTCACACATCGGGATAGGTTTTACTCACATGATGTTTCTGAGCCATCAAACATGAATTTTGGAAAACTGAGAGAGGTTTTTGTCCACAACATGCCAAGGAAGAAAAACCTCCTTCACTTTTTACACAGGTGTCATGGTTTTAGAGAAATGTCAAAAATACAATCGCTAGATCCAAGGAGGTTGAGCAAGGCACTAAAACGGAGAAAAAGGCCCGATCCACTCCAAATTTTGGCCGAATCCTCTTTGAAGGAGCATGGTACTTGATGATACACCCCCAGCTCAAATCTCAAAAAATTTGGAGAAGTTTTGGTCAATTTTGAAATTTTTGTATTAAAAACAGGTTTTTGCCCTCAACGCGTAGCGCGCCGCGCGCTACCCTGAAGATGGGCAAGTCCATTTCTCAAAAACTCAGTATTTTTGGATTTTTCATGAAAAATTACACTTGCTCAGCAATTTCCAAGACATTTCATCAGGTTTTGAGCCCGCAAAAGGTCAAAAAACATGCAAAAAATGACTTTCTGCCACTTTTTGGACACACAGGAAGCAGTCTTGGGAGATTGAAATTTTGGAGGGGTAAATGGACACCAAATTGTGAAATTCCACTTGGGTTGGAAAGTAGACATCCAGATCGTTCCAACAAGCCTACTTTTACCTCATTTGGATGCCGGGAAGTGCCTCAAAAGTTGGCTCAAAGGCGCGCTACGCGTAGAGAATTGGGGTGCTACGCATCAGGGAAATTTGCCAGATTTTCACCTACAGCTCAGTAAAACGCAGATTTGACTAGTTTTGACTTTTTGGAGTGATTTTTCATCCTCCTTGATGTAATTTATGTAATTTTATGATGTCATCGCACTTATTTATCTCTTCTAGAAGATTCATTCATAAAAAGTCAAAAATTTAATGAATGAATTGGTTTCCTAGCTTATAGAGGCAAGTTGTTTTGACTGCCTAGATTTTAGTGCTCAGTTTAGAATTGGTTGAAACAGCTCCTAGGATGATGAGCTCGACCCCTAGAGGCTAGGGAATGGGTTGGCATGGTCTATATTATGTATTTTCTCAATCATTTTCAGAGGTTGGAGAGGTTGGACTCTTAAGGGATAAGCTTAGACTGTTTTATACTTTGTATCTCTGCAATTTTGGCAAAGGAAAGACCAGGGTTTTGCAGCACTATTTGGGATTCCTGTGGTTATTTGTGTTGATGGTGTGCTTCTCTCATGTACTTGTAAGTGTGTTATGTGTATCATTTTCCTACTTCTCTTTTCTGCACATTAAGTAAATGAAGTGTTAAGGTAGAATTCATAATTTATATGCTCTGCCTTTAAGTTTGCTTAATATCTATGTTTTCCTCTGTCTAAAGAGAACTCTCAAAGGTTTCTTGCTCTCTTTAGCTCCTCACCGGTCATTCCTATCCATTCACTTAAATCAAAGGCATCAAGACAATCTCCTACCTTGCCCCAAAAAGACCTCTGCAAAAACTGTGTCTCATCCCTGCGCCCAAAATTGTTGTGCTCAGTTCTACAACAAAACTCTAAAAACTTTAAAATCAAACTTTCCCTATCAGTTTACTAGCCTAAAATCAGTGTTCTTTATTGGTCATCTCCGCCCTTTGAAGACATTTTTCCGAGATAGACCCGGAGAGAGCCCTCTCCTGCCCCGTAGGGCTAGCTACGAGGCTAAGTGGTTTGATGTTGCCTTGGATTTTGTCTTTTTCAGCCTGAGGCCAAATTCAAGCGCTAACACCATGCACCCGAAGGACGAAGGCGATCACCTACCAGTACCCGACACATTTCATCTTCAACCACTGCATTCAAGAAACAGTATGTCCAAGGAGAAAAGGATAGAATCCGAATAGGTGAACACATTTAGCAGTTATGGAATTCTACCCTCTACAACACTCCATTTGCTCGAGAAGTACAACAGAGCACCCAAGAAGATAAATTTTTTTTTTGGCGGTGCGATAAATAGCGCTCACCGCCAAAAACCATCCTCCCTGCCTGATAAACACCATGTATATTTGACTGTCAATGATCATTGGATCATGCCCGCCGGAGATCCAACAGCCCACATTTCTCCACATCCGTATCTCCCGATTCCTACCACCGAGAGATCTTCGTTGTCCATCTGTTCAATCTGATGGCCAATCTTGTTCCTCCGCCCTGCTCGTGCATCCACCATGTAGTCCACTCACCTTGATCATGCCATGCACCCGAAGGATGAGGGCGATCACCTACCAGTACCCGGCACATTTGATCCTCAACAACTGCATGCAAGAAACAGTATGGCCGAGGAGAAAAGGACAAAACCTGAACAGGTGAACGCATTTAACAATTATGGAATTCTACCCTCTACGACACTCCACCTGCTCGAGAAGTACAACAGAGCATCCAAGAAGATAAATTTTGTTCACTACAGCAAGCAGTTGCACTCAGAAGTTCTGCCAGGCAGTTAAAGCGGTTGGTGGTCCATTATGACTACTCCACACTAGGATAGCAGAACATTTTTGTAATCAAACTCTATATATACCCAAAAAACAGATGTAATCAGGGTTGATGGTTGTTGTTTTGATGTAAGGTTCAACTTCTGGAGACTGTAACTGCTTTGATAATTGCAGTGTCTCGTCTTCATTTTCAGCTAATACAAGCTTCTTTTGCTATTAATTTCTCACTTTCCATCTCTTTTCTGTTCTAGGTTGTGCTTGATATGCATTTTTCCTGATTTATTTTCATTTGATTCAAGGTGAAATGTCTGGGGTTGATTAAAGATCTAGCCATTACTTTAACTCAGCTGCCCATGAAGAGTATGATGATGTATATTGTGGTAGCTGATGTCCCTCCTAAGTTTGGCATGTTGCTGTCTAGAGGGTGGATTAAGAGACTAGGTAGGACATTACAGAATGACTTATCTTATGCCACTGTCCCAGTTTTTGGAGGAGAAAGCAAGATATTGTACAGAGAAGCACAACTAGCCTACATCATCAGTGATGAGAAGCATCCTTCTAATCATCCCATATATACTTTGGACACTGATTTTGGAGAATTTATTCTCCAAATAGAAGAATCCCAGAAGGCCTCAATTCAAGAAACCAGTCAATCAAGCCGAGGGAGAGCAAAGAAGTCTGGTTTGGGAGATGTTATTTGATGGATCATGTTCTAGGGAGACCGCAGGAGCAGGGGTGGTGCTAATATCTCCAGAACAAGAAACCACACATTTGTCCTTTAAGCTGGCTTTTCAAGTCACAAATAATATAGCATAGTATGAGGCTCTGCTATTTGGCCTTAATGCAACTAAGGATAGAGGAATCAGAAACATAAAAGTATTTGGAGATGCTGATCTTATCATTCAACAAGTGAATAAAACATTGCAAGCAAAGCACCCAAGGCTAAAAGCATACAAAGATGAGGTATGGAGACTCAGAGATTATTTTGATAATTTTTGTATCTCATATATCCCTAGAGCCAAAAATTATCTTGCTGATTTCCTTGCTGTGTCTGCTAGCATGTTTATCCCTCCCATGCCTCCCAGACTAGTTTATGAAGTCCAAATGAAATACAGACCATCCTTGCCTAATAATGTCCAGCATTGGAAAGTCTTTGAAGATGATGATGAATTAAATTGGTTTCTACAAGTCATTGATGAATTTTCTGAAATGAAAATTGACCAAGAGAATGGAGCCTTGGAACAAAGTCCCCAATCCCAGCTTAGAAACAGAATTGGTAAAGATAGCATTGTCCAACTGCCTAGCAATCATATACCTAAGGGTATGATTCTGCTAGAGAGACTGTTTGACCAGAATGATGTGCCTTATAAGGCTGCCAAAAAGAAGACCAATCTACAGTTTGTAAGCATAACATATGGATTCCAGATCAGCCAAGATACATAAATCTGTCCACCCATCTGTTTGCTGACCAAAGCGCTGAATACTGCAATTTAATGAAGCAATTTGCTGATGTCTTATCCAGCATAAAATTCCTTTAGATAAATACACCATACCTTTCAAGCAGAAGATGAGACCAATAAACCCTTTGCTCCTTCCTCTGATTGGAAAGGAAATCAAGAAATTATTGGCTGCCAAAATCATAGTCCCTGTCAGGTACTCAAAATGGTTAGCCAACTTAGTGGTAGTGAGGAAGAAAAGTGGAGAAATCAGACTCTGTGTTGATTTCAAAAACATAAACAAATGCTCTAAAAAATACAAGTATCCTCTGCCCAAGATGGAGCATCTGTTGTAGAAGGTTAGAGGAGCCAAAGTAATGTCTTTCCTGGATGGATTTTCAGGTTATAACCAGGTTGTTGTACATCTAGATGACCAAGAGAATACTGCATTCACCACTCCTTGGGGCACTTTTATGTATCCCAAAATTCCTTTTGGGCTGATGAATGTTGTAGCCACCTTTCAGAGAGTTATGGATATAACATTTGTGGGGGAAAAGGACAAGTTTGTCCTTATTTACCTTGATGATATAACAGTATACTCCAGCAGCCATCAAGATCATTTGCAGTATTTGAAGAAAGTGTTTCTGAAGTGCAGAAGGTTTGGGATTTCAGTCAATCCTAAAAAGTCAAAGTTTGCTTTAGACGAGGGCAAGCTGTTAGGACATGTTGTTTCTGCTGCAGGTGTCCGAATTGACCCAGAAAGAGTAAAAGCAATACAGACCTTATCTGTCCCGAGATCAAAGAAAGACATCCAGTCCTTTCTGGGCAAAATAAATTTTGTGAGGAGGTTTATCCCGAATTTTGTAGAACTTGTAAAGCATATTACCTCCATGGTGAAAAAATGGTCAGAGGTTAAGTGGACTGATTCAGCAAGAGAATCCTTTGAGTCCATTAATAAGGCTATCATGGAAGCTCCCACTTTAAGAAGTCCAGATTATATCAAGGAGTTCCATATATTTTCATTTGCCTCTGATGACACCCTTGCAGTAGTTTAATTGCAAGTAGATGAAGAAGGCTCAAAGCATCCAGTGGCATTTTTCAGCAAAACATTAAGGGATGCTGAGCTGAGGTATGATATCATTGAAAAACATGCATGCGCTCTTATCAAATCTTTGAAGGCTTTCAGAGTTTATATCCTGCATTCCAAGATAATTGCATATGTACCCTCTGCTTCAATAAAAGATGTCTTGACACAGCGTGATGCTGATGGAAGAAGGGCTAAATGGATTGCAAAGTTAATTGAATTTAATATAGAATTGAAGCCCACCAAGTTGGTCAGAGGTCAGGGCCTTGCCAAACTATTGGCTGAAGAAAATTGTAGATCATTGGACATAGATTTCATGGGCACAATTGCAGAAAATGGTCAAACATAAGAAGAGGAAGTAGTTGAACCATGGAAAGAACAGCCATTAGCAGAAAATCTGGCTTCTTGTGATTGGTACTCTGCAATAGTTGAATTCTTGCTGAAGCTAGAAATCCCTCCAGGCCTTAGTTCAAGCCAAGCCAGAACTATTAAGCTCAGGGTAGCAAAATCTTACATTCATGAAAATCTGCTCTATTGGAGAGATCCCTCTAGAATCCTGCTAAGGTGTCTGCACAAAGAACAATCCATTGAAGTCATGCAATGATTTCATTCCAGCATATGTGGAGGGCATCATTATTGGAAAAATACAGCGCAAACAATTCTCAGAGCTGGGTACTATTAGCCCACCTTATTTTCTGATGTTTTTTCATTTGTTAAATCTTGTGACAGGTGCCAAAGATTTGAAGGAAAACAGCAATTGAAGTACCTGCCCTTAAAACCAATACATGCAAATGGTCATTTTCAGCAATGGGGCTTAGACTTCATTGGAGAGATAAATCCACATTCCAGTGGCTAGCACAGATGGATATTAGGTGCCACTGATTACGTCACCAAGTGGATCGAAGAAATCCCTACCAGGAAGGCTGATCAGAATGTGGTCATGAAGTTTTTGGCAGATAATATCTTAACCAGATTTGGTTGTCCACATAAATTAGTCACAGACAATGCAGCAGCCTTCAGGGTAAAGGAATTGGTGGATATGTGTGGTTCAATGGGAATTAAACTGGTTCATTCCACATCATATTATCCTCAGGGCAATGGTCTAGCAGAATCTTCAAACAAGAGCCTGATAAGGATAATTAAAAAGATGCTGGAAGACAATAAAAGGAACTGGGATTCTAAGCTCAAATATGCACTATGGGCTGACAAAGTGACCACTAAAAGATCTACAGGGTATTCTCCATTCAAATTGGTATATGGCAATGAAGCTGTATTCCCAATTCAGTTAACACTCCGTTTGGCAAAGTTCTTACAGGAGGCGCAGGATGAGGAAGAGGATACGGCAAAAAGAATCATTGATTTAGCAGAGGTACATCAACTCAGAGAACAGCTGGTTGAAGAGTCTGTAGCACATCAGAAGAAGATCAAGGAAGCTTTTGACAGAAGGACAAAATCAAATAATTTTCAGGTTGGAGACTTGGTTTTGAAGTGGGATTCACTAAAAGAGAAGAAAGGCAACCATGGGAATTTTGATGCCTTCTAGACAGGGCCTTTTATTATTTCTCAGATCTAAGGGAACAATACCTTCATGATGAAAATTATGGGAGGAGAAGCGGTTTTTTGTGGCCCAGTTAATGGGCGTTTTCTTAAAATTTATGTGACTTAAGGTCTTTCGTCTTAAAGTTGTAAATATGTTGCTTTATCAGTTTTTAGTATAGGCTCAGTTAGACTCCATGCCCAATGGAACACTAGGAAATTTTTGCCAATTGATTTTACAGGGAAGGCATTGATCTGCAAGTTCTTGAGACCTCACAAGGAGGATATCATCCCCAGAAGGAGCCAGTGTTAGCTCTACTGCATGTTGCTGATTTTCAAGGAGCAGGAGTAAGCTTGGGTCCTTGGTTTTACTCAGAAAAAACCTACGCCGGATATCCTCACCCTTCTCCATTCCCTCACCCATTCCCCTTCTCCCCCCCTTGCACATGCTTTTGTTTAATATTACATAAAATGCTTTTCCTTAAGTCCCAGGCATTAAAAAAACCCTAAAACCCATACAATCGCGCACTTTCGCAAAACCCATAATCCGTCGCTTCCCTGTCACATCAAACAAAAACCTGTGCGATCAAGTCCCTGCCGTCCAATCATTCCCGCCGCAATCAGATGACGTTCGCTCCTCCCGTGCTCGCAAACCGCCCGCGCGATAGCTTGATATCAAAAGCAGTTTCATCATGCCTTGTCTGCCATGCATTTCCCAATGATAAGTATCGCACGCCATTGTACAATTATCACCTCATGCCCCGAGGCGGTGCGATAAATAGCACTCACCGCCAAAACCATCCTCCCCGCCCGATAAACTCCACGTATCTTTGACTGCCGATGATCGTTGGATCATGCCCGCCGGAGATCCAATAGCCCGCATTTCTCCACCTCCATATCTCCCGATTCCTACCACCGAGAGATCTCCACCGTCCATCTGTTCAATCTGATGACCAATCTTGTTCCTTCGCCCTGCTCGTACTTCCACCATGTAGTCCACTAACCTTGATCATGCCATGCACCCGAAGGATGAGGGAGATCACCTACCAGTACCCGGCACATTTCATCTTCAACAACTGCATGGAAGAAACAATATGGCCGAGGAGAAAAGGACAAAACTCGAACAGGTGAACGCATTTAACAATTATGGAATTCTACCCTCTACGACACTCCACCTGCTCGAGAAGTACAACAGAGCATCCAAGAAGATAAATTTTGTTCACTACAGCAAGCAGTTGCACTCAAAAGTTTTACCAGGCAGTTAAAGCGGTTGGTGGTCCATTATGACCCCTCCACGCCTAGAATAGCAGAACATTTTTGTAATCAAACTCTATATATACCCAAAAAACAGATGTAATCAGGGTTGATGGTTGTTGTTTTGATGTAAGGTTCAACTTCTGGAGACTGTAACTGCTTTGATACTTGCAGCGTCTCGTCTTCATTTTCAGCTAATACAAGCTTCTTTTGCTGTTAATTGCTCACTTTCCATCTCTTTTCTGTTCTAGGTTGTGCTTGATATGCATTTTTCCTGAACTCTTGATGTATAACATTA
This sequence comes from Pinus tabuliformis, assembly GCA_031772625.1. NCBI lineage: Eukaryota > Viridiplantae > Streptophyta > Pinopsida > Pinales > Pinaceae > Pinus > Pinus tabuliformis. The sequence goes on along the minus strand of CM062805.1, from coordinate 93,646,430 downwards.
GAGGAGCTGTCATCCTAGCTCTGTATTTGGATCTTGCATGTATCAGTGAATATGTCAATGAGGTTTCTTTTCACTTAGTAATAGAGAGTTGTCATTAGATTTGCAGACCTTTTTATTGGTTGTAGCCAGCCATCACAGGGTCCTGTGCATCTGCTGGTGTGGTCAGTATTTTCCATATTCACCCAATCATTAAACTGTGAGTAATTGGTGGTATAAAGCCTTGTAGTCTGGGGGTTTTCACGCATGTTTGGAGTCAAGCAAAGTAGGAGTGGTTATCTGGCTTGAACAAGCATCATTCCTTCCATTCATCCATTTCCAGCATTGAGTTGAGTTTGTGATGTCCCCAAGCATCTCCGAGCTACAACCTAGGAGAGTTTCTTGGGGTGATAACAGTGATTGGCACCGTTGCCTGGGAGAGGAGATTGAAGCTCAGCTTCCCTAGGAGAAGGACACAGTTCCATGCTTTGATGATAGACAAAGTCTAGACACATTTCCGGTTGTAATCATCTATCTGGCAACTCTACTGGAGAGCCTACCTGGTGGCGACTCCACATTTCAGTTCTGGCTCAGTTTGTGAGACATACCTAGAGAAATCCTTAGAAATCACCAGCTGACCCAGTGTCTGACCCTGAGAAGATTTCTAAGCAGAAGAAAACATCACAGAAAGGAGCATCAGGATCAGGTAAGCCTAAGAAATCTTATGCATCTCTGAAAGATAAGGTTATAGCTGAGGATATACAGTTTGAAGATTTAGAGCCTAGCATTGTTAGTGAGGAACTACCTTCAGAGATTCACACAGCTCCGTGTTCAGTCAGTTCCCCTTTGGATCTCACTCCAAAGAAAGCCTCCCATTCAGTCCATCATATTCCTTCATTTCTATCATCTATTTCATTACTTCCTACCATTCAGTCTGCTAGTAGCCTTCTACCTATCCCAGTCATGGCAAGCCAGCAAGCTCTCACGAAGATGGAAAGAATCATAGCTGCTAAGTATGGACCCCCGGTCTTGCCTGTTCCTTTGAATGCTATGCCTGCAGGAGAATATTAGAAATATATGCCCAAATTCATTGGTACAGAGGGGGTAATAGCTGAAGAGCACCTTGAGTCCTTTTATAGTTATGTTGATAACTTAGATATCAGAGAGGATGATGTGTGGATGAGAGTGTTTGTTCAAAGCCTTGATGGAGAGGCTAGAAATTGGTTCAGAGAATTACCCCATAGGTCCATAACAGACATTGAGGCATTGGATGATGCATTCCTGAAGCAATGGGGAGATAGAAAATACCTGCTCTACTACCATACAGAATTTGGAAACCTAAAGAGGGAAAATGGGGAATCATTGCCTGATTTTAATAAAAGATTTAAATGTATGTATAGTAAGATACCAGCTGAAGTAAAGCCTACCCCCACCTTTTCCAAACTCACTTATGCCAATGCTTTTGACTCGGATTTCTGCCTGCTTTTGAGAGAAAGGAGATGTGCCACTCTAGTTGATATGTAGGATGTAGCATTGGAGGTGGAATCAAATATCATGGCTATAGAAAAGCTGAAAACACATGCTGATGGGAGAAGGCAAAGAGGCGAGGCTTCTTCTTCCTCTACTTCATCTTCAAGTCCTAAACTAGATAAGATGACTAAAATGATAGAGTCATTGGCTGCTGAGATATCTAAGCTGAAAGTTGAGCAGAGTTCTGGGAAAACAAGGTTTCAAAACACATTTGCTCCAAAAAATCCAAATCCATTCAGAAGAGAAAATGAACAATTACAAATCATTCAAAGGGGTAAAGAAGCAAATGAAGAACAGAAAGTTAAGGCTCCTTTCAAAAATGTAGTCATGGAGGAGGAGTAGTTTGAAGAGGAGGACGAAATCCGTTGCATGGAAGATAAAGGTGGTGCTACCTTTTTGACATTGGCTGCATATGAAGAATCATTACTGCAGGACCAAAACAGTCAAGAGTTGGACAAAGAGGCTGTTCTGTAGACTCGTGAACAACAAAGATACAATCTGAGGTCAAAAGAAAACAATGTCAAGGAGAATCCTACCCAAAGGGTTGTTGTCTAAACAGAGTCATGGAATATCAGACAGAAAAGACCAGCAGTTGATCCAGTCATCCTCAAAGCACCAGCTCAAGAGGTAAGAGGCACTAATAAGTCCACTTCCCCTTTCAGTTTTGAGTCAGAAGTCCAGAAGTTAAAAATAGCTATGCCTCTGTTAGAACTTGTAAGGAGTGAAATTTTTAGAAAGCCTATCCTTGAGGCTCTTGAGCTGAAAGCCACACAAACCTCCACTGACTATGTCAATTTGCAAGATGACAAGCCTGCAGTTGTGCTTAGCCCTATGATCAAACCTGCTGATAATAATTCTCCATCATTTTATGTCTCCTTGACCATTCATGACAAAATCCTCCACAATTGCTTGCTAGACACAGGGGCCAGCCACAATCTAATGCCTAAAGTTGTCATGGAAGAGTTAGGCCTTGACGTCACCATACCGTATCATGATTTATTTTCATTTGATTCAACAAAGGTGAAATGTCTGGGGTTGATTAAAGATCTAGCCATTACCTTAACTCAACTGCCCATGAAGAGTATGATGATGGATATTGTGGTAGCTGATGTCCCTCCTAAGTTTGGCATGTTGTTGTCTAGAGGGTGGATTAAGAGACTAGGTGGGACATTACAGAATGACTTATCTTATGCCACTGTCCCAATTTTTGGAGGAGAAAGCAAGAGATTGTACAGAGAAGCACAACTAGCCTACATCATCAATGATGAGAAGCATCCTTCTAATCATCCCATGTATGCTGTGGACATTGATTTTGGAGCATGTATTCTCCAAATAGAAGAATCCCAGAAGGCCTCAATGCAGATCAAGAAACCAGTCAATCAGGCCGAGGGAGAGCAAGGAAGTCTGGTTTGGGAGATGTTCTTTGATGGAGCATGTTCTAGGGAGACCACAGGCGCAGGGGTGGTGCTGATATCTCCAAAACAAGAAGCCACACATCTGTCCTTCAAGCTGGCTTTTCAAGTCACAAACAATATACCAGAGTATGAGGCTCTACTATTGGGCCTTAATGCAGCTAAGGACAGAGGAATCAGAAACATAAAAGTGTTTGGAGATGCTGATCTTATCATTCAGCAAGTGAATAAAACATTTCAAGCAAAGCACCCAAGGCTAAAAGCATACAGAGATGAGGTATGGAGACTCAGAGATTCTTTTGATAATTTTTGTATCTCATACATCCCTAGAGCCAAAAATCAGCTTGTTGATTCCCTTGCTATGTCTGCTAGCATGTTTATCCCTCCCATGCCTCCCAGACTAGTTTATGAAGTCCAAATGAAATACAGACCATCCTTGCCTGATAATGTCCAACATTGGAAAGTCTTTGAAGATGATGATGAAGTAAATTGGTTTCTATAATTCATTGATGAATTTTCTGAAATGAAAATTGACTAAGAGAATGAATCCTTGGAACAAAGTCCCCAATCCCAGCTTAGAAACAGAATTGGTAAAGATAGCATTGTCCAACTGCCTAGCAATCATATACCTAAGGGTATGATTCTGCTAGAGAGGTTATTTGACCAGAATGATGTGCCTTATAAGGCTACCTAAAAAGAAGACCAATCTACAGTCTGTAAGCATAACATAGGGAGTCCAGATCAGCCAAGATACATAAATCTATCCACCCATCTGTCTGCTGAACAAAGTGCTGAATATTGCAATTTAATGAAGCAATTTGATCATGTCTTTGCCTGGGAATACAGTCACCTGAAAATGTATGACAAAAAGATTATCCAGCATAAAATCCCTTTAGAGAAAGACGCCATACCTTTCAAGCAGAAGCTGAGACCAATAAACCCTTTGCTCCTTCCTCTGATTGAAAAGGAAATCAAGAAATTATTTTCTGCCAAAATCATAGTCCCTCTCAGGTACTCAAAATGGTTAGCCAACTTAGTGGTAGTGAGGAAGAAAAGTGGAGAAATCAGACTCTGTGTTGATTTCAGAAACTTAAACAAATGCTCTAAAAAAGACAATTATCCTCTACCCAAGATGGAGCATCTGTTGTAGAAGGTCTCAAGAGCCAAAGTAATGTCTTTCCTGGATGGATTTTCAGGCTATAACTAGGTTTTTGTACATCCAGACGACCAAGAGAAGACTGCATTCACCACTCCTTGGGGCACTTTTATGTATTCCAAAATGCCTTTTGGGCTGATGAATGTTGTAGCCACCTTTCAGAGAGCTATGGATATAGCATTTGTGGGGGAAAAGGACAAGTTTGTCCTTATTTACCTTGATGATATAACAGTATACTCCAGCAGCCATCAAGACCATTTGCAGCATTTCAAGAAAGTGTTTCTGAAGTGCAGAAGGTTTGGGATTTCAGTCAATCCTAAAAAGTCACAGATTGCTTTAGAGGAGGGCAAGCAGTTAGGACATGTTGTTTCTGCTGCAGGTGTCACGAATTGACCCAGAAAGAGTAAAAGCAATACAGACCTTATCTGTCCCGAGAACAAAGAAAGACATCCAATCCTTTCTAGGAAAAATAAATTTTGTGAGGAGGTTTATCCCGAATTTTGCAAAACTTGTAAAGCATATTACCTCCATGTTGAAAAAAGGGTCAGAGGTTAAGTGGACTGATTCAGCAAGAGAATCCTTTGAGTCCATTAAGAAGGCTATCATGAAAGCTCCCACTTTAAGAAGTCCAGATTATAGCAAGGAGTTCCATATATTATCATTTGCCTCTGATGACACCCTTGCGGTAGTTTTATTGCAAGCAGATGAAGAAGGCTCAGAGCATCCAGTGGCATTTTTCTGCAAAACATTAAGGGATGTTGAGCTGAGGTATGATATCATTGAAAAACATGCATGTGCTCTTATCAAATCTTTGAAGGCTTTCAGAGTTTATATTCTTCATTCCAAGATAATTGCATATGTACCCTTTGTTTCAATAAAAGATGTCTTGACACAGCGTGATGCTGATGGAAGAAGGGCTAAATGGATCGCAAAGTTACTTGAATTTAATATAGAATTGAAGCCCACCAAGCTGGTCAGAGGTCAGGGCCTTGCCAGACTATTGGCTGAAGAAAATTGTAGATCATTAGACATAGATTTCATGGGCACAATTGCAGAAAATGGTCAAACAGAAGAAGAGGAAGTAGTTGAACCAGGGAAAGAACAGTCATTAACAGAAAATATAGCTTCTTATGATTGGTACTCTGCAATAGTTGAATTCTTGCTGAAGCTAGAAATCCCTCCAGGCCTTAGTTCAAGCCGAGCCAGAACTATTAAGCTCAGGGTAGAAAAATATTGCATTCATGAAAATCTGCTCTATTGGAGAGATCCCTCTGGAATCCTGCTAAGGTGTCTAGACAAAGAACAATCCATTGAAGTCATTCAACAATTTCATTCCAGCATATGTGGAGGGCATCATTATTGGAAAAATACAGCCCACAAAATTCTCAGAGCTGGGTACTATTAGCCCACCTTATTTTCTAATGTTTTTTCATTTGTTAAATCCTATGACAGGTGCCAAAGATTTGAAGGAAAACAGCAATTGAAGTACCTGCCCTTAAAACCAATACATGAAAATGGTCCTTTTCAACAGTGGGGCTTAGACTTCATTGGAGAGATCAATCCACATTCCAATGGCTAGCATGGATGGATATTAGTTGCCACTGATTAGTTCACCAAGTGGATCAAAGAAATCCCTACCAGGAAGGCTAATCATGATGTGGTCATGAAGTTTTTGGCATAGAATATCTTAACCAGATTTGGTTGTCCACATAAATTAGTCACAGACAATGCAGCAGCCTTCAAGGCAAAGGAATTGGTGGATATGTGTGGTTCAATGGCCATTAAACTGGTTCATTCCACCTCATATTATCCTCAAGGCAATGGTCTAGCAGAATCTTCAAACAAGAGCCTGATAAGGATAATTAAAAAGCTGCTGGAAGACATTAAAAGGAACTGGGATTCTAAGCTCAAATATGCACTGTGGGCTGACAGAGTGACCACTAAAAGATCTATAGGGAATTCTCCATTCAATTTGGTATATGGCAGTGAAGTTGTATTCCCAATTCAGTTAACACTCCCTGTGGCAAAGTTCTTACAGGAGACGCGGGATGAGGAAGAGGATACAACAAAAAGAATCACTGATTTAGCAGAGGTACATCAAATCAGAGAACAGTTGGTTGAAGAGTCTGCAGCACATCAGAAGAAGATCAAGGAAGATTTTGACAGAAGGACAAAATCAAATAATTTTCAGGTTGGAGACTTGGTTTTGAAGTGGGATTCACTGAAAGAGAAGAAAGGCAACCATTGGAAGTTTGATGCCTTCTAGACAAGGCCTTTTATTATTTCTCAGATCTAAGGGAACAATACCTTCATGTTGAAAAGTATAGGAGGAGAAGCGGTTTTTGGTGGCCCAATTAATGGCCGTTTTCTGGAAATTTATGTGATTTAAGGTCTTTCGCCTTAAAGTTTTAAATATGTTGCTTTATCAGTTTTTATTATAGGCTCAGTTAGATTCCGTGCCCAATGGAACACTAGGAAATTTTTGCCAATTGATTTTACAGGGAAGGCATTGATCTGCAAGTTCTTGAGACCTCACAAGGAGGATCTCATTCCCAGAAGGAGCCAGTGTTAGCTCTGCTGCATGTTGTTGATTTTCGAGGAGTAGGAGTAAGCTTGGGTCCTTGGTTTTACTCAGAAAAAGCCTACGCCGGATATCCTCACCCTTCTCCATTCCCTCGCCCATTCCCCTCTTCATCCCCTTTGCACATGCTTTTGTTTAATATTACATAAAATGCTTTTCCTTAAGTCCCGGGCATTAAAAAAACCCCGAAACCCATACAATCGCGCACTTTCGCAAAACCAATAATCCGTCGCTTCCCTGTCACATCAAAAAAAAACCTTTGCGATCAAGTCCTCGCCATTCGATCATTCTTGCCGCGATTGGACGAAGTTCGCTCCTCCCGCGCCTGAAAACCGCCCGCGCGATAGCTCGCTATCAAAAGCAGTTTCATCCCGCCCTGTCTGCCATGCGTCGTGCGATGATAGGTATCGCACGCCATTGTACAATTACCACCTCATGCCTCGAGGCAGTGCGATAAATACCACTCACCGCCAAAACCATTCTCCCCGCCCGATAAACTCCGCGTATCTTTGACTGCCTATGATCGTTGGATCATGCCCGCCCGAGATCTAATGGCCTACGTTTCTCCACCTCCATATCTCCCGATTCCTATCACCGAGAGATCTCCACCATCCATCTGTTCAATATGATAGCCAATCTTGTTCCTCTGCCCTTCTCGTACATCCGCCATGCAGTCCACTCACCTTGATCATGCCATGCACCCGAAGGACGAAGGTGATCACCTACCAGTACCCGGCACATTTCATCTTCAACAACTACATGCAAGAAACAATATGGTCGAGGAGAAAAGGACAGAACTCGAACAGGTGAATGCATTTAACAGTTATGGAATTCTACCCTCTACGACACTCCACCTGCTTGAGAGGTACAACAGAGCATCCAAGAAGATAAATTTTGTTCACTATAGCAAGCAGTTGCACTCAGAAGTTCTGCGAGGCAGTTAAAGTGGTTGGTGGTCCATTATGACTCCTCCATGCCTAGGATAGCAGAACATTTTTGTAATCAAACTCTATATATACCCAAAAAACAGATGTAATCAGGGTTGATGGTTGTTGTTTTGATGTAAGGTTCAACTTCTGGAGACTGTAACTGCTTTGATACTTGCAGCATCTCGTCTTCATTTTCAGCTAATACAAGCTTCTTTTGCTGTTAATTGCTCACTTTCCATCTCTTTTCTGTTCTAGGCTATGCTTGATATGCATTTTTCCTGAACTCTTGATGTATATCATTAGAGGAGTTGTCATCCTACCTCTGTGTTTGGATCTTGCATGTATCAGTGAATCTGTCAATCAGGTTTCTTTTCACTTAGTAACAGAGAGCTGTCATTAGATTTGCATACCTTTTTATTGGTTGCAGCCGGCCATCATAGGGTCCTGTGCATCTACTGGTGTGGTTAGTATTCTCCATATTCACCCAATCCTTACTGTGAGTAATTGGTGGTCTAAAGCCTTGTAGTCTGGGGGTGTTCACGCATGTTTGGAGTCAAGCAAAGTAGGAGTGGTTATCTGGATTGAACAAGCATCATTCCTTCCATTCATCCATTTCCAACATTGAGTTGAGTTTGTGATGTTCCCGAGCATCTCCAAGCTACAACCTAGGAGAGTTTCTTGGGGTGATAATAGTAGCCAATCATACACTCATGACGACACACTTCACAATAATAACATCCTCTTTCACATAGTGTTATAGACATTTTTGTGCCTTACATCATTGAGCATGAAATGTCCATAATCTAAGGGATCCAAAGTCCCTAAATATGTTGTTCCTACCCCTAGAGGAACAAGGCTAACAAACCACAGCAATTCACAGAAGTTCTCCACCAGAAACTGCTCAAAAACAAGTCAATTCAGGATCATTTCAGTGGCTACACTAGCTATTTGCGTTGAATGTCAAAGCCAACACTGGCTACCTGCGCTGAATGTCAAAGGGAACACTGGCTACCTGCGCTGAGCGAGAGTGGACATGTGGCAAGTTCATTTCTCAAGGTGTCAAAACCCAGGAAGCTTCCAAAATGACACTTGCCTCAGGGAATTCGACTGGTGATGAGTAAGAGGTTCCAAATCTCCAAGTGGAAGCAAGAACCTCCAAGTGGAATCAAGAACTGACAGAGGGAGAGGACACTAGTCAGATCTCAAGCTGACTCATCCTCTCTCCAAACATCTATATATGGATCTCTCCTCCATGAGATCTAGAGGCTGGAATTTTGTTATTGCAAAGAATTGCTGTTGGTTTGAGATCAGAATCATTGGGTGCTTAATGCTTTGAAGGGAGGTGAAGATAGGAATTCCATTTTGCTGGGAAGGAGATGCTGGATTGGAGCCCTCTGGGTTGTATCTCTTCCTGAACCTTGTTATTCATCAATAAAGCTATCTTGGTTTCTCCTATATGCTGGTGTATCTTTGATGTATGATTGCATTAGTATGTTTAGTTTACTTCTAATCCTGAACTAGTTATGAATATGAATCTATCTCTTGTGTAGTGTTCTTCTCTTGTGATCTTGCAGAAACCTGTTGAAGCTAGGCGAGCGAGAAGGCAAGTAGCTGGGAACTCTCCAAGAGAAGAGAAATTGGATCAAGGGACAAACGAAAGACACCGGTTAGTCCATCCATCTCTCTTCATTCTAATTCATAAAGGAAGAATACTAGAATAGCTGTCTCTGTGTGTTGCTAAGGCACTGTCACACCTTAGGTGGATAGGATCGTCTTGCATAGGCATTTTTCCCCACAACAAATTGGCGACTCCGCTGGGGAGATCTGTTTAGTCATTTTATTTGTGTCTCTATCATTGTTTGTTTCATAGACTCAACAGCAACAATCGAATTGCATCTGCTCTTCTCAGATGCAAAGCAGACAGTTGCTGCCTTGATCCAATCACTGGATTTGTCTATGATCTGAACAATGGACTCACAAATGATTTGATGATCCTTTGTGATAGATCTTAGTACCCCCTCAAAGCATCCCTTTGATTGTACCTTGCTTGTTGCTTTTATTTGGCCTGAAACAGTAGATTAATTAGCAATCTGTGACCCAGAACCCAGTGAGAAACTCTCGTTTCTCCTTCAGCGCGACCCCTGTGAAGAGGTTCTGCATTTCAACGCAGGTCCCGTGAAGGCTACCTGCGTTGAATGTCAAAACCCCAGTGTTGAGGTTGCGTTGAACCAGTTTGGCCTTGTGCAGCTGGGGTTCTCTGCTCTCTTTTGCCCTGTTTTGATCTCTGATTTTTGCAGCCTGTAACCAGCATAGGTACCAGTCTGATAACTCCTTTTCTCTGCTTAAATTCCACCTCCTTTTGTACAAAAAGACTGTGAGTGTTTTTATGTGTTTGTGGCATCATTTACAGTTTTCCTTTGCATGAGTGAAATAATCATCCTGTAGCCCTTGATTCAGATCTGTTCATTGTGATCTTAGGAGAGAGTTCATTGGCTGTTTACAGTTGATTATACATTTACTTTTGCTTATTGGTTTGAGTTTGTCTCTTTTAAGTGTCGAAACAAGTGTTCATTTCGAAAGTCGTAAAGTGTTGTATTCTCTTCTACCCTTTCTGACTTCGAAAAAGTAAACTTGTTTGTATTTGTCATTTAAAAGCAAATTCAAAGTTGTACAAAAAGCTTTCTTTGTAGGCATCAATACTAAGAAAGCGGAAAACAAACACCTGCATTGTGCATCTACATCTTGATAGTTTGCATGCTTGATTTAGGAAAAGTGCATTAGAGTGTGTTGATTGCTCTTTGAGAAAAGATGGTGTCTTTCTTTTCCCTTAGTAGTTAGGATTTTCAAAGTTGAAAAGATATAAAGCTTGCTTATCATCTTTAGACTCCATTTAGGAATTGTACCATACATCTCGTGGTGATCCAGAAAGGAAAACTTCTAAAAAGATCAACTTAAAATAAACTGAATGAACTTAACAACGCTTTGCAACATAACGCACAACATAGAGGTCTAGGCTAGAGACGTGTTTCGGCGTCGTAAAGCCTGGTGACTGTCGATCTCGTTGAAGGTGGGTGATTCCTCCTGAGGGACGATAGCGCCAGTACGGATTGTGCTCCCACGTACCGTCGCGTATATATTGGGAGACCCCTATAGGCATAAAACCTTTATCCTTAGGAAGCCGTGTCGACCGCCCTACTGATCGCAATGCACTGAACACAGCATTCAGGAAGATCGACCGCCCGTACCTTAAAAATTATTCTGCGGTTTTGCGAAAAGTTTGGCACACCCTCTGCCTAGAACTCCAGAGCAGTTTCTTTTGGCCTTTTTCAGACTCTATAACAGAAAAAGTCCATCCGAGCATTTGTCACTTCGGGCTCGTTAAAACATCGAAGGAGACTAGAGTCATCTTTAGCTTTTTCTCGACTCTTTAAAAGTGAAAAAGCAAGTTGTGTCTAAGCGTCGTTAACAATTTATTTTAAACGGAACAATCACCCTTTATTCCTGCGTTGATCTTTAGGTTGAAAAGATGGAGCCCACCAACCAAGGAATTCCCCTTGGTGGAAATCCTAGTCCCTTCTCCTCTTGGGGAGATGTTGGTGCGCCCCACATGGCCACTTTGTCACTTCCAGGATTGACAATTGGCCTACCAGTCTGGCTCTTTTCAACCAATGTTGTTCAGAACACCACTATTCCTGAACAGTCGAGTCAACAGTTAGACCAGACTAGAGTTGCCCACCAGCCTTCGACTTCATCTAATTCTTCCTCTCCTCCTTCCTCTTCGCTTAACGGAACTGGTAAAACAAAAAACCAAGTTCCTAAGGAGAAGAAGGAAAAGAAGAAGAAAGAGAAGAAGAAGAAGGAGCCAAAAGCGACTGGGGGCAAACAAGTGTCGTCTGACAGAAATCCACACATAGCACTGACTAGGCCTAAATCGCCATGTGTCATATGCAAGGGGGACCACTTCCACAGAGATTGTCCCTGCATCCCTCGGATACTAAGGGACTGGTCTCCCCGTCTGCACAATTCGGTAGCATCAACCTCTGATAGCCATGTTGACTGCTCACCGTCAACTAGTGAAAGTGAAGCCACAGGACAGAGAGGGAAATCTAGATTTCCCTGCAAGCTGTGTGAAGGCAACCATGCCATCCACCGTTGTCCCTTCTTAGACGAGGCTAAAAGAGTTTTGGAAGATCGCCCAATTTTACAAGCGTAACTTCCTCCTGGATATCAAAAACTCCTGCCAAGTCCTTCACTAGTTGAGAACCCGGCTGGCCCGCCCAGGTGGTCAGCCGAAGCACCTATCATTGAAGATGAACCATCTGAATCCATACCTGACGAAAGTCCAAATGTTGAGGCGGCAGTTGACCCGTTTTTGCTTTCAAAGGCTCTATCTTCGAATGATATCATCACAGAGGAGAATAAAGACGACACCGTCCAAATTCTCTTCATCAACACTGACTCCGATGAACAAGGGGGCAATTTGCCCATCCCTTTATCGCAGGAAGGGACTTCGTCAGAGTCATACCCGGCCGTCTATTCGGTCCCACCACCAAGAAACCTAGTTGTCTCGTTCGACTGGAACCAACTAGGCAGACCCCGGTTACCAGCCAGTATACCATTCAGAATTATCGTTCAAATATACAGAATGGTAATGGCTGGCACTATCATTGATGAAGGGGCATCTGTGAGTATCCTTTCCTCTATTGCTTGGAAAGCGCTTGGTTCGCCAGCGCTTTTGCCTGAAATGAGAAATCTATCAGGTTTCGATAAAGGAACCAGTCGACCTTTAGGGATCCTCCCCAATGTGCCCATAACATTGAAAGGGAAGACCATTCAAATGAACGTGATGGTCGTTCAAGGACCCTTGGATTATAACCTACTCCTTGGACGAGACTATATATATTGCATGGGAGCCATCGTCTCATCACTCTTTAGAGTAATGTGTTTTCCGCATGAAGGAAGAATGGTCAAGCTCGTGGACCAACTTTCATTCCCCGGATCACGCATCGCAAATAGTCATATACCATCCCTAAATGGTCTATTCACGCAAGAAGTGTCTCAACCCACGGTCCGTCCTCCTGATGAGCGCGAGTAATCCGGGAGGATATGACTGGAACCCAGGGGGCATGCGTCCTGGTCTGCTTCGGCAGGGAAACTTTGGGTATAGAGTAGGTTTCCGTGGGAGAATATGACTAGTCCGTACCCCGTCCGTCTAGGAAGAGGGTTGTTCTAGAATAAGATTCTTTTGTCAAAGTTATGTGAGTTGGCGGGCTACGTCGCTCACCTTTGTCTATTTCGGTAGACATCGCCGAAGAAGAGTTTTATTCGTGCCCACGAACGAGACAATCTTTAGGTAACCTGAAAGAGGTAGGCCTCTCTCGGTGAAACGAATGTTTTGACGGAAATGAAGTAGAGGTAACCTTGAAATCGTACTTTATGCCTGGGGGCATGCAAACCTTTTGGAGTGCTAGCAAGGGGCGGCTATTTATCTTTTAAAATTTTTTAGGACTTCTAACCCTCTAAACTCGTAGGATTAGTCGTTTCCGAACTTGCATAACGAAAGGATACAGAGCAAAGCTTACGTAAGATCTAAGCTCCCTAAAAAATAGCATCTTCAATGAGACACTCTTATCATATGACTGGTATAATCGAGCAGTTTTAGCACACAGTTCATGCTCGTTAAAAAATAAACGCAAGATCCGAGCAGTTTTAGCGCATAGTTCATGCTCGTTAAAAAATAAACATAAGATCGAGCAAATGTTTCAATCCGCGTTTAAGCTCGTTAAAAAATGAACTACCCGGTGAATAACCACTGCGAATGTAAATTATCCGCCATTAAAAGCCTTGGTCGTGTTTGCACCGTCACCTCCACTTTTCATCCGAGCAGTTTTAGCGCATAGTTCATGCTCGTTAAAAAATAAACATAAGATCGAGCAAATGTTTCAATCCGCGTTTAAGCTCGTTAAAAAATGAACTACCCGGTGAATAACCACTGCGAATGTAAATTATCAGCCATTAAAGCCTTGGTCGTGTTTGCACCATCACCTCCACTTTTCATTTGGCCGATCATTCACCTCCATTTGATTGTTTACCCATTTTGAGGAACAGCTGCGAAGAGTGATTACACTAGCCATCCTTGTGACACTGCCGTGATTGGAAAATTCCAACCTGTACCTGGAATCAGCTGCTAACCCATTTTATCACTCGTTCCTCAAAAGACGAGTCTTCTTTAAGCTCTTTTCATCTGACTCGTAAAATATGAAAAGATTGTCGAGTTTTGGCCTTCCAGCTCGTTAAAGCGACAGGAAGTGCTATCCCTCCTCTAGATTTTAATCTTTTTGGACCTGAGGGATTATTGCACAAAAAGATCGAGCGCTTGTTTTATTCGGCTCGTTAAAACTATCAAAAACTCATCCCTTCTGTATTGTTTTATACTTTTTCGGACCTAAGGGATTAGATGACGAAAAAGGAACTTTGGAGTTATCTTTACGTACCTTTTCAGACTCTCTAAAAATGAAAAGGGACCGAGTTGTCTTTGTCGTTAGACTCGTTAAAATCATTAAATAGCGACAAACTTGTCTTTAGACGAGAACGAGTTTCACTATCGCTAGGCTCGTTAAAACATAGCGATGGGCTTTCCCGAAGGGCAGGTTATAGAACAAGCATATGTTATCCTCCTCAAGCTTGACAAAAATAAAGAGGTACTGGTCAGCAATGACTAGGGAAAAATTGGGAGAAACTAAAGAAAACTTTGATGGTAGCAAGTCGCTCTTGAACATGACACTTTTCCTCCGTACCACAATCGGGTTGGGTTGTTTCATTCACCGGTCACATCACCATGGTCTCGCCATACCATCCATATTTGGGGTAATGCTACCGATCCATCGCATCAGTGTCGCCATATGTTCAAGAGAAGTCGTTCAGAAAAGTCAACCGTGTCCCATCCACTGCCGTACATTATCCTTCATCCTTTCATGACTGCCACCTTGAATCATATGTCACAGATCGTTTTCACCTCCATCAAAATCATTAGCTCCGTTCCGTGTCACTGATGTGGGATTCATTAAGGCCCTCCTTTGACGGATCGCTTCTTGTCGACATTAGCTCATTATCCAAGAAGTTGATCTAGGGACACCCCCTTCAGTACTTTGAAGCTTGCATGCCTCAATGGCAAGTTTCTCACTTCCGGCGACAGGTATACATCAATGAACTTCGACCGAAAGATTTTGCGTGGTGTTCGAAGCCAACCTTTATTCACACCACGTGAATTGTACTGCAGTACCTTGAGGGTCATTATCATTATCGGTGATTCCTCTCGCGCTTGTTAACGGTTTACCTCATTGACCGGTAATCAAGCGATGTCTTTCCATGTTCGACTTCAGAACATTTCTCACATGGATCGACTTGTACTTAGAGTGAAGATCGAACGAGTTTGAAGACCCCGGATCTAGTTTCATCCATCCGGGCTGCGATATATATTCAGGAAAGATAAAGACATTTGACATGTACATCATTGCAGCAGATGATCATCCTACCCAAAGGATGATAATTTCATCAAAATTATCAGTCTACCATCAGACGATTGTCTGTTCTATGTACAGAAAATGAATTTATAAAGCTGAGCATGGGAATGCTCGCCTCAGCTAGATCATGAAAGCAGTATGAAAAATAATGTATTGTATTGTATCTTATTACAGGTCTCCTCCCAACATTGGATGAACTTCGGACCCTCCTGGATAAAGCATTTCACCCGATAAACGGCCTCATACTTTAGGGGGCAACTGTTATAGACATTTTTGTGCCTTACAACATTGAGCATGAAATGTCCATAATCTAAGGGATCCAAAGTCCCTAAACATGTTGTTCCTACCCCTAGAGGAACAAGGCTAACAAACCACAGCAATTCACAGAAGTTCTCCACCAGAAACTGCTCAAAAACAAGTCAATTCAGGATCATTTCAGTGGCTACACTAGCTATTTGCGCTGAATGTCAAAGCCAACACTGGCTACCTGCGCTGAATGTCAAAGGGAACACTGGCTACCTGCGCTGAGCGAGAGTGGACATGTGGCAAGTTCATTTCTCAAGGTGTCAAAACCCAGGAAGCTTCCAAAATGACACTTGCCTCAGGGAATTCGACTGGTGATGAGTAAGAGGTTCCAAATCTCCAAGTGGAAGCAAGAACCTCCAAGTGGAATCAAGAACTGACAGAGGGAGAGGACACTAGTCAGATCTCAAGCTGACTCATCCTCTCTCCAAACATCTATATATGGATCTCTCCTCCATGAGATCTAGAGGCTGGAATTTTGTTATTGCAAAGAATTGCTGTTGGTTTGAGATCAGAATCATTGGGTGCTTAATGCTTTGAAGGGAGGTGAAGATAGGAATTCCATTTTGCTGGGAAGGAGATGCTGGATTGGAGCCCTCTGGGTTGTATCTCTTCCTGAACCTTGTTATTCATCAATAAAGCTATCTTGGTTTCTCCTATATGCTGGTGTATCTTTGATGTATGATTGCATTAGTATGTTTAGTTTACTTCTAATCCTGAACTAGTTATGAATATGAATCTATGTCTTGTGTAGTGTTCTTCTCTTGTGATCTTGCAGAAACCTGTTGAAGCTGGGCGAGCGAGAAGGCAAGTAGCTGGGAACTCTCCAAGAGAAGAGAAACTGGATCAAGGGACAAACGGAAGACACCGGTTAGTCCATCCATCTCTCTTCATTCTAATTCATAAAGGAAGAATACTAGAATAGCTGTCTTTGTTTGTTGCTAAGGCACTGTCACACCTTAGGTGGATAGGATCGTCCTGCATAGGCATTTTTCCCCACAACACATAGCGACATCACTACAACCATGACAGACACCATGCATATGCAAAAGGCATATAAACTAAAGGGATGATTAACACACGTGCAACCGACATGAATGTCTGACCAACACACACTGCCCATCCACTGTGAGGTTGAACCATGCTCTAATACCACTCTATGACACCCTCATCCCACATCTACCCATGTAACCAACCAACCGGAGTAAATATGCCACGAGAGAACACTATAATTGGATTCAACCTCCTAATTCACCTTAAGGAAGTGGAATCGATGGAAACAAACCATACATACCTTCCACATCAGCAACAAAACTCCTAGGAGTTATGCCAACCGCTCAGGTAGTCGACCCCTGGGTCCCAATGAAGTTTTAGTCCATTAAACATCTAGACTCTCCCTTGATATGGACAAGCATGCATCCAAGAGGCTCCAGAGACTCCACATCATGTGTATGCATGCGTTTATAGGCTTTTATCCTCAAACCTGTACTTGCGTCTCCAAGATTCGTGCCACTTTTTAAAGCCCAGAGCCCAGGTCACTGCCCAGAAATCAATGACACTTTCAAAACTAAAAGATAACAACAGAACAATGATACGAATGAAATTACTTAAATAAGGATTTGACTAGACTTGTACTAGCCATGACAGGCATTTTGTCATACATGTCACAAATATGTAATCTATAGTTTTAAACAACATATCTGAGCATAGGGGTCTTATACTTATCTGAGAATTGCTAAGAAGCATTGTTCCCTTATATCATTAGTTGCATTATCATCTATTAGGTCAAAGATACATTGTTCATTCATTTACGAATCAAAACATGAGAGCCATACATCATCACTATCATAATACATGCTTATAACCAACATAATAACAGTAGAAATATCAAGGATACATCAACCACGGAATCTACATATAAACCAATACATTTACACATAAGATACCAAGGAAAGAAACTCTTATTAATGAATGCAAAAGCCAACTCAGGATGGGACTACCACGTTCCACCCAACCATAGATTGGCTGAGCTAAATCTCTCTTCCGCCAATCACCCTCATGCCATATTCCAAGCATGAATGTGGGAATCAAACCAAAGAACCAACCAGGGCATCCTGAGGCTAAACTGCCTTACCCTCATCAATAGAAACTAGGCTTTACTACAATCCACACCGGATCACTAGGCCAACACAATAAACATGTAATAACAGGCTCTACCATGATCTCCACCAGATCACTAGGCCAAAAAAACATGGATTCCACTGGATTTCTCCACCTACACCATGTGGAATTTTTCTTGTCTCCTAGTCTCTCAGACTTTACCACAATCCATAGTTCGATCCAAGTAACACTAGGCCCTAAGTCGAGACTCCACTCTCTAGTTTTACCACATATCTAATCATTCACTAGAAAGGATTCCTAGGCCTAATCAAGGGCAACCACCTCTAGGCTTTACGTTGTATCTCGCCATTAACCGGTCGAGGATTCCTAGGCCCACCAAGGTACACAATACCTGGCTTTACCTCAACCCATGGTCTGGTTCAAGGCTCACTATTCTTGTGGCTTTACCGCAATCCACAGTCTGGTTCATGGATCATTAGGCCATGTGTTCTCTCATTTGGAGATCCACCTCACTAAGCTTCGAATCCATCCAACAATCTAGCTCAACCAAAACATGAGAACCCCATCACACCATGGCTACCCAGAAATGGTAAGGCTAGGGTGAAAACAATGTCACACCTAGCAAAACCCATGCCATAACAACAAAGAACCATACGCAATACCATGCATGCAAAATCTAGCAAGGAAAATGCACATGCAAGTTGATACTTGCAAAAAAATTTGTTGTATCTGCTTGATCCTACTCTTCCTTGCTTGCTCCTTCCTTCCTCTGGCCTTCTTTTCCTTTCTTGATCTAATGCCAAAGTGCTCCAAGAAAACTCTAAGTGTCCAAGAGTGTGTGAGAGAGAGAGAGAATAATGAAAGAGCTCCAAAACTGAATTGACAAAAGGTACCAACTGATCCTCAGAAACCTTTTTATCAATTAGGCCTCTATTTTCTTCATTTTGCATTATTTTTCTTCATTTTCCTCCTCACATGCAATCTATGACCTTTCACCCTCCTTTCTCCTAATTTCCATAATTTATTTTCAGAAATAAATGTGACAAAAATGCCATTTTTCCTTTCCAAAGCCTTTGTCATTTCCTTTTCCAATTTCCTTAGCCATAATAAACCAAATGAACACCCACTAGGATGTTTTGCCCAACATTTAGCTTGGAATAAGTGTCCCATAAACCATGATTAATATTTTTTCCTTTATTAACTTTTATTACATGGAATTTTCATGAGGGTTGTTACATTTATAATGGTTCCCTCTAGCAGAGGGGGAGCGACATCCTCCTATCAAAATTTTGGTTATGAAGGAGGAGTAAACAGTCATTCTCGTAGACCTAAAAATTTGTATCAAAGAAAAGGGAAAGGATCTAATCTGCAGTCTAATGCCAAAGAAAATCTTGGTGTGGTTGTAGATACAACAAGGCATCAAACATGGGATCAATTCATCAAAAACTAGAAAATAAATGGAATGTGCATACCTCAAGCAATGAAAGCCCCTAAATATGAAATCACCTCAACTCGCATCATAGAAAAAATACAATACATGGAGGATCACACCTTGATTTCTAACTTCATGGGGTTATGGCTCACGTAAAGATCCTTGATATGGTGCATTCATGAGAAATGTTAACCCAAAGGAGGTGTGGGTGTGAAGTTTGGGTCCAAGGGATTTTTCACAACCATATTAAAATATCTGGAGCATCAAAATAGAGGATTTCAAAATGAAATGTATTTTTTCAAGTCTGCAGGGTTATATGAGATTTCGACTGAGATATTTAGCCCCAACAAAGAGGAATTCACAATATCCCTAGTTTGGATCAGGTTATATTCCCTTTCCAAGGAATATTGTTGATCCGAATTTAAACAGGAATGCAACAAAATACAAAAATACCCATATACACAGAGATGCAATGGAAATAATACTTCATTTCATTAATGTAGAATTCTGAGAAGAGATGTGGCTGCTACATGCCTCTGAACTGTGTGACAATGAGGCTCAAAGGCTTATTTATTGTTGAGAAACAATGGAAAACCCTAAACATCCAAAAACCTAACCCTAGGAGATGAAATGCCAAACTATGGGCCCCGTTTAAGGTAAATTGGTACATCAACCTCTTGGGGTCATAACTTTGGCATACGATCTTCGTTTGACGTGCACAATAGCTCATTATAAAGACCTATCCGAGGACTACAACTTTTTGATTAGCAACATCGGTCCATGGACCCATGTTGCTCTCATATTTCCCAAAAAACATCGTTTTGGGCCAAAAAACAGCTCTACAAGTTCAGGACCCGAAAAACTGTTAAAAATAATAAATTGTGCTACAAATAAGGAAATTGAAAAATTAAAAGAGATGGTTGTGGGGGTCCAAGTGGGATAGGTGGGTGGCCACAACATCCACCTAGATCATTCCTCCCCCCTTAGGAAGCAATGGTCCCCATTGCGTTGAGTTCCTCCATCTGCTGAACTTGGTCCCTGGTGAGCTGTTCAGCAATCTCTGATGTGTCCAGTAATGGTGGGAAGCATGGTAGAGGGTGGTCCACATTGAACAATCGGTGCAAGCGAAGGAATGGGGGAATTCTGTGCTCCAAATCATTATTCCCCACAGCCTTGGTACTGGTGTAAGGACCATGTCGCTTCTTGTACTTGTCATTTTTTAGAATGGAGCGGTGATATATCAGCCCACTGGGTAGAGGTGCTCTGAGAGTAAAAAAGAATGAATGCTTGACTTGATAGTGCAACGGTACCCCTGTGGGCGAGGAGAAGATGTTCCTGTGTTCTTTCATGACTGTATACATCTGTTGTTGCTGCTGCGTGGAGGAACACTTCGCGGGGGTGATGGATGTGGTGAAAATCTTCCCCTTGCTTTGGGAGTGAACCAAACAGAAAATGAATTTCCTAGTCTGGGAGATGAGCTTGTTGCATTTCTTAGCAGTTATCAAAGAGGTGCCAGTAGGGGGGGCTACCTCTGGTATCTTGTATAATGAATTACCCAAAGAAATAATAACAGCACGAGGCCTTGACTCATACATAGCAGGTCGCCTCCATAAGTATGGTTGGCCTAATAGTACATCACAAACATCAAGAGGTGCAACATCACACAATACCTCATCTATGAAGGGCTTGATGTTGTAGGGAAGGCGATAATGCTGGTGGACTTGAAGATCTTGTCCTTGGTGAAGCCACCCGATACTGTACGGTTGCAAGTGTGGTGTAGTCAGTAGTCCCAACCGCTTCATGACCTATGTTGAAATAGGTTCTTTTGGCTTCCACTGTCAACAATGAATTGCAGTGGAAAACCCTTCACCCACATTTGTGAGTGTAAAAGGCGCTCCCCCTCCTCTAGATCTTCGGGCTTATTCTTCTAGACCTTGGTGGTGGCAACAGTGGCGTTGGGCTCTGCGTCAATGATCTACTTCCCTTTGCCATTCCTGTTGTCAGTTCTGACTCAAGGTCAGAACATGCATCTGATTTTGAACCCTTCAACTCAACCACCAACGACTGCTTGGTTCGACACTCACTTGTGTTGTGAGTGGTGCTCTTATGGAACTCACACCACTTTCCTGTGTCCCTCTTCGACTTCATGGTGTTGTTCTTTTCTTGCGGCTTCGATGGGTTGTCTTGGGTCAGCCGCCTTGGCTTTGTCCTTTGTTCTTCGTATTCATAGATCCAAAGTCTTGCTTCTTTTGTTTAAACTTATGCTCGATTTTGACAGCGTATCGGTACGTCATGCCGAGCGAGGAGATGTTTAGAAACTCCATCTCGTCCTTGATGTACTTATGTAAGAAGCCACGGTATTTGAGTACCAAATGCAACTTAGAGTCCTTGATACCCAACTGTGTGCGAAGGGTATGAAAAATGTTTGTGAACTCCAGCACATCTTGGTCCCTTCCCTGCCGCAGCATGGTCCACTTTATGTATTTGTCCTCATAGCTTTTAATAGGGTACTATTGCTCCTTGATGGCATCCCAGAATGAATCCCAAGTGGATGCGGCTGAAAATAGTGAGCCCGTACTTTCATCCTTCTACTCACAGCAAGTTTCCCACCAGTCCTTGACATGGGGGGCTGCTTTGAGAAGAGCGAAAATAATCTTTTCCTGACTGGAAAAATCATGAACAGAAAAATACCCTTCTACCAAATTTAACCATTTATCTACGACATCTATGTCTATTTGACCCTCAAAGATGTGGATTTCAAAATTAACTTGAACCTTAAAGGGTGTGGCATTTCCAGAGTAGCTGTTGGAAGCCGATGCATCGCCTCTGGGTAGTCACTGAAGGATCTGCGCAAAGTTTTCAATCATCGCATTACTTTTTCGCTCGAGGGCTTCTTCGAGCAAGATTTTGATAGGATCTCCTACCCCCTCGTCTTTCTTTTCATTCACCATGGGAGGCCGTCAGGATTTGCGAGGCTTTTCTTGCAAAGGTTCGACGAATTCAAGCCCTAACTCCTTATATCTTGACCTCACTAGGGACATGCAAAGAAAGATAGGGAAAGAGCAGACCCCTCTGATACCATTGATCCAGATTTAAACAGGAATGCAACAAAATAAACAAATACCCATATACACAGAGATGCAGAGGAAATAATACTTCATTTCATTAATGTAAAATACTGAAATATGCTTACAAACAGAAATGGAAATAAACCAACTAGGGCGATGGTAGCTTATCTCTAAGAAGAGATGTGGCGGCTACATGCCTCTGAATTGTGTTAGAATGAGGCTCGAAGGCCTCTTTATTGTTGAGAAATAATGGAAAACCCTAAACATCCAAAAACCTAACCCTAAGAGATGAAATGCCAAACTATGGACCCTGTTTCGAGTAAATTGGTACATCAACTTCTCGGGGTCGTAACTTTGGCATACGATCTTCGTTTGACATACACAATAGCTCTTTAGAAAGATCTATCCAAGGAATACAACTTTAGGAAGGGAAAAATTAGTCCATGGACCCATGTTGCTCCCAGATTTCCAAAAAAAAAAGTCATTTAAGGCCTCAAAACGGCTCTGAAAGTTCAAGACTCGAAAAACTACTAAAAATAGTAAATTGTTCTACAAATAAGGAAACTAAAAAACTGAAAGATATAGTTGTGGGGGTCCAAGTGGGATAGGTGGGTGGCCACCAACATCCACCTAGATCAATTGCAACCAAGAAATATTGGAAGGAATAGGGAACACCATAGGATTCTTTGTAATGTGCTCGTAAGCTATAAATCAAGGAAGATATACCTCATATGCTCACATATGTGTGTATATAAATGTATCTCAACCATTACTAGCTAATATTTGTATAATTTACTAAGATAATCTCTCGCATCGACCCACAGATTTTGAACACATTCCATTTAGATGTTGAAAATGTCATGAGAACAGGAATTTTCTCAAACAATTTTCACTCAATCAAATGCCTCACTTGACCAAACCCCAAATAGAAAATGATCAAAAGGGTTTTAAAAAATTGAAAAATAGAAGAAGATCCACTAGAAGTGCCAATGGGACAACATTAAAGGGAAACTATAGGGAAAGAAATCATTATATTTCCTTTTAAAACCAAGATCAAGATCCAACAAATTATGAAGCTAAAAAGCAGGAATAAGACACCCCAAGCTAGGAACCAGATCCAAACCTAAAGGATCCAACTAAATAGAGAAATAAACATGACCCACTAGATGATAAAAATACAAACAATTGGGAAATTATCCAATGTTTAGAAGATCCAAAGGAAATATCGGGAAAAAAGGATATGGAATTATAAAATATACATCTGCAATCAATTGCAATAGGCTAGAAAAACAAATATCCCTTAATTATCTTAGATAAAAAAGTGGAACTAACTTCAAATGCTTATATCAAATCACAGGCGGTCCCGCAACAAGCTTACAATGTTAACATATCCTGGTTCTTCTTCCTTATGTGTTAAAAAATATAATCAAAAGAAAAACCTAAAAATAGGTAAAGAAAAAAAGAGAGGAGAAAAGTGCAATAAATAATTAATATAGGAAATGTGAGGGTTTCCAACCCTACTCACAAATTTATCAATGAAAATTTTCTCCTAGAATTTGAGGGGTTTGAATGGTACCTCTAGGCATAGACTTCTCAAAGCCAAAATTAGCCAACAAAAGCTAGCAATAGTTATGATCCAAGAGACTAAATTCAAAGATACACAAATCAATATAGTTGCAAATATAGTTTGGGAAGGATCCCAAGTGATGGTGGTAGATGCACTTAGAGATTTAGGAGGATTAGCCATCCTATGGAATTGGTATGAAGTTACACTCTCTGTCTTTACTATTTCTCAAAGAACCTTGACAGCAAAATTTCAGAGATTAGGAGATATTTCCTTTGGTTTCATAACTAACATTTATGGACCCAACATCCCTAGCGATAAATTCATATTCATCAACAATATGCAGAATATAATCAATTATTAAAAGGCCATGCTTGGATATTAGGATTAGATTTTAATTTAATAAAATCTTGAGATGAAAATAAGGGAGGCCTAAGATTTAAAATTTCTTGACCAAGAAACGTCCAATCGTGTCTACACATGGAACAACAACCACATGGGAGATAAGTGCATATTTCCTCTATATTGGATCAATTTCTATTATCATAATCGCTAATCCTCTCTAAAATATTGTTGGTCTCTTCAATCCTTCCAAGTTATGGCTCAAAACACTAACCAATGGTGTTAAATAGGGCCCCAAAGAAACAACCTGAAAATTTGAATATTTATGAATATGTAATCCCTTATTCAAGAAGCACATCAAAAATTTGTGGAATGAAATCCCCATTATGGATGTATCTCCCATGTACGATTTCCATCTCAATTTAAAGGACATAAAAAATCATCTAAGGATATGGAACAAATAAAAAATTGGAAACATCCATAAGGTAAATGAAAAATTGATAAATTATATGAAAGAGGTGCAACAACAGATAATAACATCAAGGAGGAATGAGGAACACATCCACAAAGAAACTATCACTCAAGCTAAATTGGAAGAAATGCTTATCCAAGAAGATATTCTCTAGAGGAAAAAATCTATAGTACATTGGATGAAGGAAGGAGAGAATTGCAAATTCTTTCATAAATCAATAACACAACACTGTAAAAAATATAGAATCCCTTGGCATAAAATCTCAATGAGGGGGGAAACTTGAAAATCATCAAAATGTGGAGCAAGAATTGGAATCTTATTTTAAGAATCTTTCGACTAAGCCTCGAAAATATCGTAGGTGAGTAATAAGAAGAATTACTCAAAATATACCTTCACTCGTCACTCCAAAACAAAATTGCTAAGGGTTATTGAGCGCACAAAAGTTGTAAGAGTAGTAATGAACATGCCAAAGGGAAAGTCACCCGGTCTTGAATGGATTCACAATCAAATTCTTCCAATCATGTTGGTCATTCATTAGTAAATAAGTAGTGGATCTAGAGCAAAACTTGCAAAGAAAAAATTCGGTATCTTTAGCTTTGGATACCACCTTTATCGCCTTAATCCCAAAGTAAAATAAAATTGAGTATCCATCTTATTTTATACCTATATCTCTTTACAATTTTATTTATAAAATTATTTCAAAGGTTATTGCTAATTAAATAAAGCCTTTTCTCATTTCAACAAGCTACTTATGTAGAAGGAACGAAAATACTTGATGGAATTCTCCTCACACATGACACTCTTCATTTATTGGAAATATCCAAAAAAAAACCTAGAATATTTATCAAGTTAGATCTTTCTAAATATTTTAACCATATAAGTTGGAAATACGTATTCCATGTGCTTTTGGCCTTTGGATTTTCTAAAAAAAAGAGATCCATCGAACTCTTTCTTTAGTCTCCAAAGCATCCTTCTCCATTATTTTTAATGGCTCCCCTACATCTCCATTCATGGCCTCAAGGGGCATCATGCAAAGGGAACCCCTTTCCCTTTTACTATTCATTTTATTGGTTGAAGGCCTATGATGATCAATCAAGTCAATTATTCGAAATAGAAAAATCAAAGGCCTGAAACTTCATAACCAAGCTAAAACCTCTTCCCATTAATATTTTTTTGATGATACTCTTCTAATTAGACATCCTTGGTGAAAGAAGACCTTTCCTTTCAAAAAAAATTTCATGACTATCTCGCAGTTTTTGGAATGGAAATCAATCTAGATATATCTCAAATCTTTTTATTCAATACCCCTCATGTCATTCAATCGAGTATATCAATATTAATTGGTTTTCAAAAGATATTCCTTCAATCCAAATACCTAGGATCCCCCTCATGGACAATACTTTCTATCTTTCATGTTGGGAATATCTCCTCGTTATATTTTAGAAAAAAATAACTTATTAGACTTTCAAATTGCTCAATTTTGTTGGAATAATCTCTTCTCATATTCATACTTCAAGTGATGCCCCTTTACCTTTTCTTTTCCCTTACTACACCTACAACTATAATAAATAAAATCGGGTCTCTCCAAAGATCCTTCCTTTAGGGAGGAGTTAAATTAGAAATAAAATGGGTTCTAGCCTCCTAGAACCAAGTATTAAAACCAAAAAGAAAGGGTGTCTTGGCCGTTCAAGATCCTAAAATATTAAGGGACATCCTAAACGCCAAATCCTGGTGGCGTTGGCTTCATTCTTTAAAAGAACCTTTGGGCAAGTTATGGAAGGCTAAATGTGCCCAAAACATTATCCATGTTGAACTCCAAAGAAAATGCTCGCAGATATGAAACACTACCAAATAAAAAAACCTCTAATTGGGAACCATAGTTTTTGGGAAGTCAGGGATGGAAATTAAGCCTTATCTTGGGAATACTCGTGGAATCAATTGCCCCAAATAAGGGATTTTGAGAATGATCAAAGCATAAAAATTAGCATGGAATATAAAGGAAGATTCAAAGTTATTCAATACCAGGATAAATTAGAAAAGTAGGATAGATAGAACTTGGTTTTCAGAAGAGCATTAGGATCAAGATATAATAGACACAACATGGAAAAAATTTTGGCAGGAATTCACCAACAAAAACATTAAATTACAATCGAGACTTGATACGTTGTGTTCGAGACACATAACTATTGGTCAGTATAACTTGAAAGAATCTTGCAATCTTTCCATACATGTCAATTCCACTCCAAATATCCTCTCTTGGAGAAACATAAAGAAACAAAATATTTTGCTAAAGTCTATCCATTTCTATGTATTTTAAGCCATGGGAAAATTTTGATGTGGGATTGTTTACGAAAAAGAGGATTTCAAGGTCTAATTCTATGTCTACTTTGTCAAAAAAAATTAGACAATGCTAAACATTTGCTCAATGCTTGTTCTTTCTTTGCTTGTATTTGGGATAAATTTGTCATAATTTTTAGACAATCAAGAAAATTGAGTAAAAATATAAATCTCACAATAGCAAACTAGCAAAGCACAAGTTTTACTCATCCAATCATCAACCAAGCCTAGCAATTACTTCCAAGATTCATAGTTTCAGATATTTGGAAGGAGTGAAATAAAAGAATCTCCAAAGACCTCACAGTCTTGAAAGACTTTGTTTAGAAGAAAATTGATAAATCAATATAAAAGACTCAATGATGGCACAGATTTGGTCAACCCAATATTGGATATGCAATGCTCAAGAGTCATCACTCCTTCAAGCCCCTGGTATTTCCTTAACAGATTCTTATCCAATTGTTGCTCCCTGCCATCCCCATTGTTCAAGCTCAAACCACTGGCAACCTCCTCCTACTGGATTCATTAAACTTAATTTTGATGGGGAATTTAGGGAAACCCCAGTCCTATTAGTTTTGGTGGAGCATTCAAGGACTGCATTGGAACAATTTTAAGAATCTATGCAAGCCACCTAGGGATTGACAACAACAATGATGTGGATCTATTATCTCTAGAATTTGGCCTACAAATAGCCATCAAATATCACTTTAGCAACATTATTATTGAAGGAGATTCTCAATTAATAATAAGGATGTTAAAAAATTGCAAAACTAGCTAGTCCCCTTCAAAAGATTTGACTTGATGACAACTATAAGGAGGCCTGAAGAGAATTCAAAACCTTCTGAAAGGCCTTCTTGCTTCAACAATTGAACACATGAGATGGAATGGAAATAAGCTCGCTGAAAAATTGGTAAATGAATGCAGCAAATATGTCAATTCTCCCCTAGATACACAATGGAATGAAAGCATCAGTGGACCACTCAAATCACAATGTCTATGCATTGAAGTGGAGTATTACCTGACACATTGAGTGACAATTATGACTGAGTATGGAAGGAGGAATAAGAGGTTCAAATGGATAATCACCTGGAAAAAATCATTAAATATGGCTCATTTTCATTGGAAACCTCACCAAAGCATAATACCTAATGCAATGCAACTCAATCTAGAAAGATCATTTTACAGAGAAAGTGCATTTCTAAGATATTCCCATGAAATGCTTGAGAATGTCAGGGCATGGAAAAAGAAATATTTGGTTGAATTAGGTTAGACACCACATGTCATTGTACACAATTGATGTTAATTTCATTTTATTTGATTTCTTGCAGAGGATTGGTTGTTTTGCAAATACCTAACGTGTTGTTATGTTGTCTCTACATTTAAATATAAGGGATGTATGGTCTAGAAAAATTATCTCCCTTTTACATCTAATATTTGTAGCATAGTAAAGTTTATTATTAGGGAATGAGATCCCATGCCCTCTCCGAGATTTCAACTTCATTCCTCTAGTTGGTTGCGTCAAGTGCAGCATCTATGAGAGCTCAAAGAGAAAATTGGGAGCTAGGTGCCAGATACTAGAAATACTAGAACTAGACATACAAGGGATATGCAAAATGTAAACATATATTGGTAGCTATAAATATCATGGTGAAAGTATTGGTGGGAATATCTGAAACTAATTAGGAAATTATTCTATACAATGATGAAATACAATAGCATACTATGAAGTTTATGGACAAGGTTTCAATCCTTGACAAGAAGTGAGCGGACCTTGAGTTCTCCACCTATGAAGACGTGGGTGATATACCTAAAACCATTTAGGTTGACTCTCCTTCGACATAGATGAATTCTCTTCACCTTTTGCTTAAATTTGATAGTAGTAATCTAGCTAACTTCATAGATATTGCCAGTATGGTTATATCTTGCAAATTGTTTAATGGTTTTAAGTTCTATTATCTCTTCAATATAAATAGTATAAATAGATAAAAGCTCTATTATTAAGCTATTGGTCTATATTCATCAGCAGCAAACCAGTAAGTATAAAATATGATGTATTCTTTATTTTGCTTAAGTAATCATAATCTCTACCGATTTACACAAAAAAAAAAACATAAAGAAAAATTTAAAATCCTTTTATGGTGAGATTAATTTCTATTCATCTGTTAGCAAAATATATTATCATTTTTTTTGTTTTGCCTTGATCTGCCACTTGAGAAACCAAAACTATGTCAAAATCGTAGTTGCTTTGACATCCATCCATGCATATCATAAGTTATAATAAAAATACAAAATGTTTGGTTTGTAAACCATTATAACCTAATCTCTCAAGTAACATAGGAACTAAAACCCAAAATAGTGGATTCCCTGATCGAGGTGCGTGCCAGTTCATCGTCCCACTTGGGACTCACATTAAATGTGATAGGATGGGCGATTATGCAGAAGGGCGGCTCTAGCAGGTACAGGGTATGTGTGAACAGGTTGACAAGATGAGAGGTGGCATGGGAGAGTTTAAAGCAGGAGTTAATCATCGCAGTGCATTAAACCTCCAGGTGGTGAATGCATGCATCCCATTCCATGCATTCGCATTGTGGTATAGCGTGGTTTCAAGAGCTGATCGGAGGCATCTGGGTTTCCTTCTAGTGGCAAGCTTAGGATGTAGGCTTCATCTGTGGGAGGATGACAGTGTCAGCCTCATGGCGTTGGTAACCAAGTATGTATTGTTTCTTCTCACCCCTCCCCGCC
Organism: Pinus tabuliformis; assembly: GCA_031772625.1. Taxonomy (NCBI): domain Eukaryota; kingdom Viridiplantae; phylum Streptophyta; class Pinopsida; order Pinales; family Pinaceae; genus Pinus; species Pinus tabuliformis. Next base: position 93,616,945 of record CM062805.1, on the reverse strand, counting down.
CGCGACAAACTATAATTGTGAATGTTTCCTTTAAGATACTCATCCCCTCCTGCAATTGGGTGACTCTACGACCTAGTAGTGTCTGTTCGTCTAGTGAACATGTTTGTGTGGCTAAATTTTATCTTGAATTTGTTGTTTCTAAGCCAATTTCCATTTTTTATGGTATCTTACTATTCTGAATGGGAATGTATGGTACAATTTGGGCTACTTGTCTTTTTTGGAAGGATTACATGCCCGATGGGAATGGTTGTTTCTGTAATTGGTTAAAATGGCTTTTGAATATCTTCCTCATGTCATCGTTTCTGGTTTTACATTGTTCTGGTGTGTTTCTATATAGGAAGTGGCTCGAGGAGTCAGTCAGTAGCTCTTTTCTTTGGTGGAGACAGACCCTCTCTATTTTATTTCTATTTCGTGCAATGTCTGAGCACAAGGTGCTGGTAACTGGAGAAAAACGCCACTAGTGGTTGATCGTCCCAACCTGCTATGACCTCACATGGCCCGAGTCTAATTTCCTTTGCTTCCTGCTCTTGTCATATGTATATGTGTCGTTTTGATTAACTTGGGAGACTGCTCAGCCTACGCGTCGCAGGTCTCTATTCGACCGAGGGTTTGGTTGGTTTGGGTGGATGAGTATATTGGAGTGAAGTGGAGGTTGACAAAAATGGCTCAGCCATCTCCGAGAGTAGTTCCATCGGGCACTAGGGGTCAGGGGTGTGGTAGAAAGAATAGGTCCCAGGGCGGACGAGGAGCCTCCTTGTCATAGCCGCTGAGGCGGAGTGGTCGAATATTGGATCCAATATGCCCAACATATCAGTGCAACGGCTCAAGCGTATACCACAAGCACTCCTAAGTAGGTGAGGGAGATGATTGCGACAGTGAGTTGCTCAGATCCAGAGACAGACCAAGATGGTCCTCTATCCTTTGTAGGTGGGGATCCAAAGCATTCCAACATAGTTGTAACTTATCGATCATGAGGAGGATTTCCTCCTTGGCTTTTTTCTATCCACTAAATCTTTCTCTAGTATGCCTTGTATTAGGCACCTAGTCTGCAATCTTCCAACCACTTTTGAATTAGTCAAACACCCACTTTCACCTGGTGTATCATGTTTAGTTGATGTTATTTCATCCTGGATAGGATAGGGAGTTTCATACAATGATTTTTTTTTAAATATTTTCCAAAAAAAAAGACGAACTTTTATTTTTGTGAGATATATTTTTATTATAACTTAGTACTAACACAGTCATGTAAATTAAATTGTTAGTAAACATCCATATACATTAAACCACTTGCCTCATGTATATCTCACATTGCCAAGATTTTAAAAAATCATAAGAAAAAAGAATTATAACTTTATTTTACATTATTATTATTATTACTAATTATAATAACATGTAACAAGATTCTAACTATGGATATTCACCCACACTTTACCATGGGTATTCTTAACTTATAAATGTGATTTCTTGCAATACCATGGATTACCAATACTTCATGCCAAAAAACTATAACTCATTTCAGATTTTATTTTAATTTAATTTTATAATTTTCTTAGTTAAATTAAAAAAATATAACTAATTTTAAAATAAATCTCAACCCTCTATCATAATTACTACCAAAAAAGATAAATATTCAATAAAAATTAAACCCATACTATCTATATTTATTAATTATTAATAATTAAATTAAATTTCTAAAAACTTTACTTTAAAATAAATGCATCTTTATAAACATAATCTTATAAAATACTTTTAAAATGGATGATACACATAATCATAAATATAAAAACCACGGGTTGTATAGCATTCTCTCCCCGATTTATAAATGAAAACAAAATCAAAAATCAAACTAAATAAACACTAATAAAAACAAATGTTCCTCTAACTCCCATAAAGTTTAACGGGTATGAGACAGTAATAAAACAACAAACGTCCCTCTAACTTCCCATAAAACAAATGTTCCTCTAACTCCCATAAATTTGTATAGAATAAATGTATTAAAATTAATTATTGTCATTTCCAAATTCCAAGAATATCGATATCTAAGGATCCACTCTTTTAATGTCATTAGTGCAATTAGGGAATCGAACATCTAGTTCTTTGATCATTGATCTTGAGCTCAAATTCTTCCATGGTGCAAGCCTGGTTTGCCATCATATCAACTTCCAAGTTATTGGTTCTGAGGATATGATAAGAGTCCCTAGAGTGGAAGGATTTCATCAAACTCTTGATTTTTTTGGAGAATCTTAATAAGAGAGTTATCTTTTAAATGATTTTTCGAATTAAGATATCGAATTGTAATTAAAGAGTCACTTAAGATGATTAATTCTTCCACACCCTTGTCCTTAGCGATGTATAAGCCTTGCAAGAGCCCATACATCTCAACTTGATTATTCGATCTTCTTCCTAAACCTCATGAAAATTTTATTTTAGATATTCCTTCAAAATTAATCAAAATCCCTCCCCTCCTGCCACCCTTATTTTTTTAAATATTAAAAAAATATAAAAATAATTTTTTAAAATAAAAATAAAAATTATAAAAAAAATATTTCACGAAACTGAAATTATGAACTATTAAAATTATTTTATTGGCAACATTTTATTATATTTAATCAAATTAAAATATATAAAAACTAATTATATTATATATTTATTAAAAAAAAAAACTAACTTAAACTCTTTACTTTTAAAACAATGCAAAATAGAATATTAGCAAGATGAGTTACCGTGTTACTAAAATTATGAACTATTACAATTATTTTATTTAGGAACATTTTATTATATTTAATCAAATTAAAATATATAAATACTAATTATATCATATATTTATTTTTAATAAATTATTTTTTTTTAAATAATCTTTTTGCTTTTAAAATAATGCAAAATATAATATTAACCAGATGAGTTGCCATGTTGCTAATAATAATTAATAATAATTAGAAAGAGTCCAATCATATAACAATATGCTTTATATGTAATCAACATGTTATTTGTGAAAATTAAATTGAGGTGGAGAAGATTGTGATGTGAATATAAATTTGTTACTTTCCTTTTTCATGAACAACCATAATTGAAAATTTATATGCTATTTGAGAAAATTAAACCTAGGTGGAGAAAATTTTGATGTGAACATAAATTCATCACTTTTTCTCTTTCTTTTTTTCTTAAAAGAAACAGATAGCATTTTCATTAAACTGACAAGAAACGGGCCAGGGCCTTTACAAAAAACGGAATTGTTCTATTTGCATCTTTCCTTTCATTACATTGAGTATGGACCTTCTTGCTATCCCTATTATTTACATATATTCTATTGGACATACTTTAGCTATATATTCTCCAAAAAGTACCATTATAGACTATACAACGATATTACATATATGTAAATAAAATAGATACTATCAGCTACTTCCAGTCTCGGCGTCATCACCCGCAAGCTTGTCCACATACATGTTCAAGTCCTCCGGTTCGATCTCTTCTTCTTCTTGGGCCCTCACAGCAGCGACATCAACATCTTCTTCTTCTACCAGAACCTTCACAGCAGCCTCCTCAACATAATTAGTGTTGGTGGCCGATAAATTCCCAACCCCAAACACCTCCTTTAAAACTCCCACCGTGGCTATCTCCACCTTGATTTCAATGTTGTTGACATTTTTTTGGATTCTCATAACATCCACACGCAGACCTTCCATTGTGTTCTGCATAAGCTCCGAAGCTTTGCCCATTCGGGACAATTGGGCGTAAAATACCATCATGTTTTCATTTAGTTCTTTAATGATTTCCCTTATCACTTGCTTGCAGCAACCCTCAACCAGCCTCTCAACACTGACGTGCCCCGCGCCATGGCCAGACCCCGAGCTTCCAGGACTAAAACCACCCCCACTAACATTCCTTGTTGATGACATTTTGCAGCAAGACGATTTTTCACTATAAATATCTTGCAATTAACTGACCGGAGCCAGCTGAGGTATATAACAACCTGATCCATCCCGACATTCCTCCCTTTCCTATCTTTCATAAATGCGAAACAATGCTAGGTCTTATCAATTCCTATGCCATCCATATTTTCCACCATCCAAAACCAGAATCGAGCAGCAATGGTAACATCATCCCTAGTTGAAACTATTATATTACAAATTCCGGTGAGAGTTTGATGCCTCATCACACACCTGTTTTCGCACATGACCTGTTGTTCGATGGCACCACAGTTGTGAATTAATTCACCACCTATCAACCCTATATCCAAGATGCTACGAAAATGCCTCGGGAAGCCATCCATCTTAAATACCTCCGCCTAGGGGAGATGGACTCCATAATTGCTTCCTTAATGATCTGACGGCCCGTACCCCCAACATACAGTGTCGTCCTGAAGCCTTTGATCAGCGGATGGGACATAATGAAGTGTGGAGATTTATTCCTAATATAACCCTCACATTTGCCTGAATGTCTGTCAGCTGGTTGTTGGCTCGCAACACGTGGAACATTGTAACTTTATCAAAAAAATTTAATAGATATATTATTCTTACCATGATCGAGGAAGTTTCTTCTTCTAGTTGAGTGACATTCTCGAGAAGCCTAATACATTTTTGAATGATGAGCTTGGAGTCGCCCACTATATTCAAAGTTTTGACACCATTACCCAAACATATTTTAACTCCTTCCCAAAGTGCTAGAGCCTCCGTCTGGTTGTTGGATGTGACCCCGAGTCCCCATGCATATTTTACTTCTGTTTTTTCTTCGAGGTTGATTATTACCCCTCCCGCTCCAACCTTCTCGATTACCTTCCTTTTTTTACCAAAAACCATAATTGAAAACTCATTTGATAGGATTAAAAAAAACCTTAAATTAGATAACTCAAATTTAAAAAAAAAAATAATATTTCTTTTTCGTTTTTGATATACATTGTATATTTATTAATTCTAAACCTTAATTAGATATCTCAAATTAAATATATATATGTTTTGGAAATACATTGTATATTTATTAATGTAAATTTTTAATTAAATAGAAATATGTTAAAAATAAAAATATGAAAAATAAATGGCTTTTCAAAATATATATAATTAACCATTTTAAGATAAAATTTATATTTTTAAAAGTTTTAATTATAAGTATTAATATATTTAATTTAATTATTTTAATTTTTTTTGGATAAATACTTATGGGGAGATTTACAGATGATTGTCAATTAAATTACCCTATAAACATTTAGTTTAACTATTCATTAAAAATAATTTTAAATTAAAAAAATAATATTTTAAAATTGAATATAATTTTTATAATTAATGACTTACATTATTTTATATTAAACCAGAAAAAACGTTTTATAAAAATAAAAACAAAACAAACTATTAAACAATGAATAATGTTATATGGAATGTAACGTATTTATATGAACTTAAGGACAATTGATATGAATGAACCTATTTTCAATCTTAAAAGAGCCACTTGGCTCACTTCATCATGAACATGAAAAATCAATGTGAAGGTTAAGTTCATCAAGTAGGTATGATTTGTTAAGAAAAGTAGTTGGGTTGTATAACGATTATGTTGTTATGTGTTCCCTTTACCCACTCACCAATAGTGATGGCCCTTTACCTAGTGACCAATAGTGATGAGTAAATATTAGTGTTCAGAGAAGAAATTTGAGGGAAAATATATTATATTTTTCACATTGCTAAGACCTTGAAATCTTAGTGTATGTTTGACATTGCTATGACTCTTAATATCACGGAATTTAGGCTGATTATGGTATAAATCATTATACTGTTATTTTGGGGAAAGGAATTTTTTAAATTGAAAATAGGTATGATTTTATTTTATATATTTAAGTGAAGAATGAGGTTTGTCGATGTTTTATTTTTTAATAGTAAAGAATAGTAGTATTTGTATTAATTTGTGCTCGTACGCGGTTAAAAATTGGGGGATTTATAATAACAGTTCAGTGTTATTTATGAATAACATAGTTTGCTTGTTGTTTAGCCTAGCCCAAATTTTCATCACCAATATTACAAAATTCCCCATTACTTCTTGACTACTGCCATATCTCTTATATTATTGGTTCATCAAAAATTTACATTTATATTTTGACATCAAAAAACAAACAAAAAAGAGACCCTTAGGACAGACTACTCTTCCATTGTTGCCAAACTGTTCAAATCAATGCCTGTGTTTTCGTCATCCGACTTCAAACTTTTTTCGTCCAGTTTCAACATAAGATCATCAATTTGACAACCCAGAGCATCAATTTCATCTTCCAGTTAGCGAATTCTCTCATTTTTTTCCAACTATCATTCATGCATCTCGAGAGTTTCCTTCTGTTGTTGATGAATACACCTTTGAATTATCGCCAATCCTTCCTTAATTTTGACATACTCTTTGACACAGGGAATGCATTCAAAGTGGAACCTCCCTCTAACCTTCACCATGCACCCTGACATTTTTCCCATCTGAGGCCAGCAATGGCCCCAGGAACTCGAAACAGTGCTACCCTCCTCTGTTTGACTCATATTTTCCAAACTAACCACGAGGGGGTGTCTAGGACTGTAGCTCCCAGAAAGAAGAAAAAAAGCAGAATCAGAAAGAGAAACACCGAGCTCTTGGAAGGCAGCACAGGCCCAACTCGAATATACCACACTCCATAGCAACCAATTCACAGATGCTAACACACCACCCATAGCAGCTACCACTTCGGAAATCTCCCTCTTGCCTAATTCTCCCAATGTGCCACCTTCAAAAACTACCAAAACAAGCACACTACTTCCCTCTAGAACCACGACCATGTAGATGACCGAGACTGTACCACGACCCATATTTCCTAGACTACCTAGACCTTGCCACTTGGTCCCTAAGTTGAAAATCCCCAAGATAGAGGCAGGCCCTTTCTTTTGGCATAGAAACAAACAATTATTCTTGTTTAAATAGAAAATTTTGTGACCGACCCTGAAGCAGAATCAATGAACTGAACTCGTGTCGCTTGCATCCCAATAAGCATCCATAATTCTCCTACTCTATGGAACTACCTCTGACTTGTCTAGCCTCGCCTTCCCCCACACTAACTGACCACAATAGGCCGAAAGGATTAAATGCCACTCGCAATCTCTGAAATTTCACATGAATTCTCCTTGAATGCGCTAGCTACAGAGATTGATTTGAGGAGCATTAACCCGAGCTCCCACACTTATATCTAGAATGATTCCAAGTGAAGCATCAGACCAAGGACAACAGCCACTCGATGATGCAATCCGAACATCACACTGATATGAGGCGCCAAAAGGCAAGGAGAGTGTGCAGGGGAAATGAAAGTCGATGGGACATGGGCGAGGAGGGCATGGATGGGAGTGAATCAGATGCAAAGGAGGTCGGGCCGAGAAGAGATGGAGGATGATGAGGCTGATGAGGTGGAAGGGAGGGAGATAGGTGGGGGGGTAGAAGAGGAAAAGAGGAAGGAAGGGGGATGTGCTAGGGAATATTGAGCAAACAAACTCCAATCTTCCCATCCTATTAAATCTCTTTTTCTTACCACAATCAACCTTAACTTTTAAATTTTGAGGTTTCATATCAACCATTAGGGGATAGAAATTGTTCCCACAATACCATTCACCTCATTGCATTCTTATTTCATCTCGCAGGCCTGGTTGGCTTGCCTATCAACTTCCTTATTTTGACCTCTTAGGATATGAAAAAACTTTAATTGTCTAAAGAGAGGCATCATTCCCTGCATTCTCTCGATGATTTGGTTCAATTTATTGTTTTGAGCTGTTGAATTGTAGTTCATATGCTTTATAATCAATAGGGAGTCCCCTAGGATGATCATTTCCTTAATTCCCTTTTTCTGAGCCAGAGAGAGCCCGAGGAACAAACCATAAGCCTCGGCTTGATTATTTGTCTTCTTTCCTGGTCCCCATACAAATCTATCTTCTATGATTCCTTTATAATTAATGAGAATCCCTCCCCTCCAACCACCCCATGAAATTTGTTGAGAATCCCCCTTCCAAACACCCATGAAATTTGTTAATGTTAATTTAAAAATTATATTATTAACATTTATAATATAATTGTGTAACTTAAAAAAATTATAAAAATTGAATGATAAAAAAATTATTCATTTGTAAAATCTTTATTAAAAATAATGTCATGATATAAAATAATTAACCATAAAAATGTATTGTTAATTCTTTTAAATAAAAAATAAAAATTCAAAACTTCATAAATTTAACTAAAATAAAATAGAACATAACATAACAACTACTTTTAACAATTTTTATCCAATTTTATAATTAAAAAGAAAAGAGTTGCTACTCTTTTTTCTTCAACTAAATACGAAAATGGCATGTGTGAAAAGAATTAGAAAAGACGTGAATAGAGGAAATGTGCTAGGAATTATGACTTCATTGAGTTCAATTAAAAGGTTAGTTGAACCAAATTTAAGAGAAAGTAAAATAGTGAGAGATTTTCATCTTGAACCAATAGTAAGTTTTCAAATAAAGACTTCCTTAACTTTTTGTAAATTAGTTGAAATTTCATTTTTTAAATTAATTTACTATTATTATTAGTTTATTGTTAGGTGAGGATATTATAGCTATTCATTCCCATAAAGACTTCCTTAACTTTTTGTAAATTAGTTGAAATTTCATTTTTTTAAATTAATTTACTATTATTATTAGTTTAGGGTTAGGTGAGGATATTATAGCTATTCATTCCTTCATTGCTCATATTTTTATTTAGGTGAAGTTTAAATTTGATTAAAGAAATTGAAAATGTTTAGTTGTTATTTTATATTATTGGTTTTAAATATTGATGTCTTATTGTTTTAAAGAGTATATGGTGTATTGAGTATATTCTAGGTGGTTGGGAGGGTATATGGTGTAATTGAATGTATTCTAGGTGGTTGGGAGGGTATATGGTGTAATTGAGTGTATTTTAGGTGGTTGGGAAGGTTTAATGATAATTTCCCCACCTTAGTTCAAGTCTTATTGTGACAAGATGTTCCATTGGGATCCTCCTTTGCATTGGTTATAACTATGTTGACTCTTCCTTGATTCTTACAAATAACAAGAAGAGTAATATATATATATATATATATATATATATATATAAGTACATGGTACACAAATAATGATATGAAAATGATGTTAAAGAAATAAAGTTCATTTACATTAAATAAATATGCAATGTTTTAAATCAATACACAGTAGCCAATGCCTTAACAACTATGACAACTTGTAGACAAAGCTTCCATCACCTTAGCAACCTGCCTAACAAGATTAACTTTACAATACTCTCATCACTTGGGAGGAGAAAAGCCGTGCTAGAAGGAGCATGAGTAGCAAGAGCATCAACTAGCTACATCCATATTTTTCTTGAAAAAAACATAGCTAATATGAAATTCCTTAGATTATCTACAAAAGTTATTATAAAAAAATTTGAGATAGTGTATAAGAAAAAAAAATGATATGTGGAAATGATAATTTTGCTTTATTATTAATTTGTATTTCTATGAACGGGAATCTACACTAGTACAAGGAGTCAAAAATCTACAAGAATACAACTAGTGATAATAATGCATGAGAAAAGGAATTCATATAGTGATAAGAAAAGGTCGCCCATGAAAATAAATATTTTTTTTCATTTAAATAAAAAAGGGTTAATTCATTGACTTTAATCACTTCAAAATTCAAACATACAAAATGGTATTCTTACTTTTGCAGTCTGTTACAAGGGAAACCAAACCAACAATAATATAGATGTTGCAAAGTTTATCTTTCTATCAAAATTACCTAATATAATGTTGCCACATAACTAACTCTAGAACATAACTCATGGTTGTCCATGGAAACATATAATTTACAAAAAAATAATTGGATATAGAAAATTGTCCACAACTGTGTAACATAGAAGATAGTATAGAGAAATTCAAAAAACATAGGCATAAAAATATTATAAACCTGGACCATTATCCTTCATCAGAAGAAATTCCAAGGATAGTATCCTGAGCGCTCAAACCTAGTCATCTCTTGCATCAAAGACGTGTCTCTATATGCACCAACTGAGCATCCAAACTAACCAGACAGGATCGCAAATACTTTTCAACCTACTAAATATCATTGAGATGGACAATTATCTCATCGTGGTCTTCTTGCTTTTCCTAGATGACTTTTCTTGTAATCGTTTTCATTTGTTAGTACAAAATCATTGAGTGGACGTATTAATTCACAAAATTTTTTGTGTGTCTAGGATTCACAACCAATAGATGGGTATAGCTATCAATTGATTGCTCATATTTTTTTACTCAAGTAAAGTTTAAATTTAATTATCTTTTTAAATATAAGGAAATTGAAAATGTTTAATTTTTATTTTATATTATTGGTTTTAAAGATTGAGGTCTTAATGGGGTATATGATGTAATTGAGTGTATTCCGCATGATTAGGAGGGTTTAATGATAAATTCCCCACCCAAATTCAAGTCTCATTATGACATGATTCTCCATTGGGAGCTGCCTTTGTACTGGTTATCTTAACTATGTTGACTCTTCCTTGATTCTTGCAAATAACAAGAAGAATAAATAAAATAAAATAAAGTAAAAAAGAGTGCATGGTACATAAATAATGATATGAAAATGATGTTAAAGAAATAAACTTCATTTACATTAAATAAATATGCAGTGCTTTAAATCAATACACAGTAGCCAATGCTATAACCAAAGCCTTAACAACTTATAGAAAAAGCTTCCATCACCTTAACAACCTTCCTAACAAGATTAACTTTACAATATTCATCATCACTTGGGAGGAGAAAAGCCATGCTAGAAGGAGTATTAGGAGCAAGAGCATTAACTAGCTACATCCATATTTTTCTTGGAAAAACATTCTTAATACGAAATTCCTTAGATTATCTTTAAAAGTTATTATAAAAAAATTGAGATAGTGTATATGAAAAAAAAATGATATGTGGAAATGATAATTTTGCTTTGTTATTAATTTGTATTTCTATGAATGGGAAATATACACTATTGCAAGGAGTAAAAAATCTACAAGAATACAATTAGTGATAACAATGTATGACAAAAGGAATTCATATAGTGATAACAAAAGGTCACCCATGAAAATAAATATTTTTTTTTTTAATTTAAAGAAAAAAGTGTTAATTTGCTGATTTTAATTACTTCAAAATTCAAACATACAAAATAGTATTCTTACTATTGTGGTCTGCCATGAGGGAAACCAAACCACCAATAATATAGATGTTGAAAAGTTCATCTTTCTATCAAAATTACCCAATATAATGTTGTCACATAACTAACTCTAGAACATAACACATGGTTGTCCATGGTAGCATATAGGCTACAAAAAAACAATTAGATATAGAAGATTGTCCACAACTGTGTAACACAGAAGATAGAAAAGAGAATTCAAAAAGCATAGGTATAAAAATATTATAAACCTGGGTCGTTCTCCTTTATCAAAAGAAGTTGCAAGGATAGTATCCTTGCAACTTTGTCACTATTTATTGTTATTCAGTGTGAGAAAGGCAATGGTGGATTGTGAATCTCATGTGGTATTGCATATATGAGTCAAATGGACTGAATTTTTGGTTTGCATACATGGTGTCAACATACAAAAGAGTGGATTTGGATATAATGAATTAATGCTCACCTAGAAAACACTAGCGTTGGACAATACCAATGTCTAAGGGATTGCATTGTTGACTTAAGATGTAGGAATGATTAAGTGAATCGTCCCCAAAGTAATCTGGAGTGATATGGGACTCTAAAAGTTCTTCAAGATGGGGGGAATAATGGCACTAGAGTCTACACTACCAGATGCACTATGAGTGTTGGGGAGAATTACTTCTCCCGAACTCTCAAAAGTGGACGCCCCCTTATCTAAGCATTGTGTGGCAATGTAATGGACACAAGGTGGATGTGGTTCGAATTTCGGTGTTTGAAGTAAGAGGTTATTGAACCAATCATCATCATGGTAGACATGGTTCACATACTCAACGTCTTCAAGGGGAGACTGATGACAAGTGGATTCTAAAACCACTAATGTTGAGATCGAAGTGTCTTTAGAGGATGAATGTAAAGAAGCATAGTTAAAACCTCCCAAGGAGTTTGAAGAATTTGATACCATGGATGATGATAGATAGAGGATGGGTACAAAATTGTCAAACATTTCAACCTCAGGAGGAGGAATCATAATAGTTGTTGGAGTAGCCTCCTGCCCTGATAATGAATTGGCGCCAGGGGCCACAAGTAGAGAATGAGGAGATTCACTATGAGCAACATCCATTTTACAAATAACAGATAAATCATCACGAAAATGGTCGAAAAAGATGAAAATAATGAGAATCATGTCTATATGTATCACACAAAGCATGAAAGTAATTTGTGCATAAAGATTTATTTTTCTTGGCAAATTCAAATAAAAGGACTTGCACCAAAACAAAGATTGAATATTTATCTATATTATAATCGAACAAAATAGCTCCAATTTTACTTGACATCAGACAAATTATCACGCAAAGTTTCCCACAATAGTGTGGTAATCCCAAAGATGGAGGTGGCCACAATGTGAGGTAAATCGATCATTTCTCTAGGCAAATTCAAATAAATTAATTTTCTATTTCACTTTATTTAACACTAATAATTATTCTAATTAATAATTTATTAAATTAATCACGTATTAATGCATCATACTATTTGAAAATCCTCACACCAACATATGTACAAGGTGATTGACTTTACTCTTTAAAGAAAAAGGTATATCCTTCGTTGGCCACTCTAACGCAAATATAACAAACACCAACATTACAGTTATAAAATTTAAACTTAAAATTGTTTTTTACATTTTGTGTGTGTGTGTGTGTTAAATTAAAAAATCCGAAATTTATATAATTTTTAAAATTGTTTTTTACGTTGTGTGTATGTGTGTGTTAAATTAAAAATTCTGAAATTTATATAACTTTTAATCATAAATATAATCTTGTCATAATCATTTAGTTTAAGTTAAACGATATCTTAAATAAATTTTTAGAAATATATGTTTAGAATTCAATTCTAATTTCAGAGACATAATGGTTTCTTCGTCATAAAGTAGTTGGAATGAGGAGAGTCTCGTGTTAAACTTAGTAATGGTTCGATCAACTTAATTGGTGAAGCTCATAAGTATTTGTATTTTCTAGGTTTGTTGTTAATAATCTTCTTCAAGATTTTCACCAAGTTTTTATTGGTCGATTCGACTTAACCATTACCCTGAGGATAATAAATTGAATACGTAGAGTGTCTGACCCCATACTTTGTTCAAAATTGAGTAAATTTCACAAAAACAATCGTTGGTTTGTTGTTAAAAACAATCTCGATAGGTAAATTGAATCTAGAGAAGATATTATTTTCAATGAAAGTAATGACTTGTTCATCTTAGGTGGTTGTAAGATGAAACTTTGTCCAGAATGCGAGGGATGATTGATAGGTTCAGGAAAGTCTAGGCCCCATTACGAAAAAGGAAAATCAGTTATGATAGGTTGCAAGGGTGAGGCGTGGAAATTTTCTCTACTTGAAGCCCTTTGACATTCATCACAACTTTGAACAAACTTGTAGAAATATTTAAAGATTAAGGCCCGATAGTAGCATGTCCTTAGGATTTTATGGGCAGTAGACTTCAAAGAAAAATGACCACCAATATGAATGTTAGACTTAGTAGAGCCATGCAATTCTCTCAACAACTTATTAGCGGCAATGTCATCAACACATTGCAACAATAATCCATGAAAGGATTTGCAAAATGGAAATGTGTTAAGAATTAAATATTTAGATGATTCCAATCACAAACTTCTTCTTTTAGATTTTTCAAGATTATCATGGCATCATTTATTATAAAGATAAAAGCCAATATTTGTGTACCATGGATACCCTACAACTTTCACATGATCTCAATTAATCAAGAATAAAGTAGATAAAGAATCATCATTTTAGGAACTTACACTTGGATCGGGATGTTGTGCCAAATGTGAATCAAGATCATGTCCCTTAATTGTATTAGTTGTCACTATATTCAAGTCATGTTCCTAGATCTTCGTAGGCCAATGAGCTAGTTTTCCTGATAGTAAGGTTTGTGATAACAAAAATTTTACAGCAAGTAAAGGGACATTGCTTAGAATATAGTGCCAAAACGTTTTGATAGCCTTAATTAAGGCATAAGTATTCTTCTCAATCAGTGAGTATTTGAGTCCATCATTAGATAAATTTTGGCTCATAAAGACTATTGGATACTCTTTCTTGTGATCATTTTTTTAGAGAAGGATTCTAAAATTGGGTTCCTTAATAGTATTGATGCATCTTTCCAAGGTGGAATATAGAACAATTCCTACACCATTTCCCTTGTTTATACATGCTTCATCGAAGTGCAAATGCTAGAACTGATCATTTTGATCGATAGGAGAAGCAGGTGACTACTCTTCATCAATGAATAAAGAATAGACCCCCAAATCGTCTTCAACATAGCTAACATGAGGTTGAGGAATGGTTTAGATGTATGGTGAGATTCTTCCTTCTCTAAGGACCATCCTTAGGTAAGGACATATGTGCCTCGTCCATCGACACATAATTGCCTATTTTGGTTTTCCAATCTCTTCCTAAAACAATCAAATCATTTCTTATCGGCATGTCAATCACTTGGATATTGCAAGTGGTTCTTATTTTAGGATATGCACACAAAACTAGTGTGATGTCTTTAACCTCACCAATGGTTTTGTTAGTGTCAGTCTTTCCAGCCTTCCTCCAGTGATCAAATATGCTCTTACAAAGTGATTTTGAAGTGTCAAGGTCAAATTTTGTCATTTCAGTGAGTCTTCAAGCAAAATTTGGTCACTAGGCATTAGGTCTAGGGTTTGCTTTCACACTTTTCAAAGTTGTCCAAATGTCAGTCCATGTCATCATTCAGCTGAGCCTATCATCATTCAGAGGGTTGCTATCATCATATTAGGTTCCATTGGGTCATGTTACACCTTATTCATGCTTCAGTTGTGCCTAGGCAAGGTCATTTCCCTCTCCTAGGGTTTTGAAGGCAATTTCTCTTGGATGGTCAAATCACCGGCAAAACTTGTTTCCTGATGTTCATACACCTTCCCCTATCCTTAAAGTACCTTATCAAACACTTCCCATCCCTTAGATCCGCCAAATTCCTCATTTTTGCACAAACCCTAGTTTCTAGCTACAACTTGGCAATTTTCTAGGTTGGGCCTGTGTTTTGCCCTTTTGGACCCCTTCCCCTCACTTAATCTCTGAGATTCCACTTTCCCCTGCTTCCTAACATCCCTCCCTACTTCCAAAAATTTCCCCAAGAATTTAGAAGCCCCCTATTCCCTTCATTTCGCTCCATTTCGACAAAATTCCTTGTTTCACACATCGGGACAAGTCGCACTCAAATGATGTTTCAGAGCAATCAAAGATGAATTTTGGAAAACTGAGAGAGGTTTTTGTCCATAACATGCCAAGGAAGAAAAACCTCCTTCACGTTTTGCACAGGTGTCATGGTTTTAAAGAAATGTCAAAAATACCGGCGAGAACGAAGGTGCTCCAAGGACGGTTGGCCAAAACACAAAAACGAAGGAAAACGCCCGATCCACTCCAAATTTTGGCCAAAGCCTCTTTGACTGAGCATGGTACTTGATTGGGGACTCCCAGCCCAAATTTCAAGAAATTTGGAGAAAATTTTGTCATTTGTGAATTTTTTATGCCAATTACAGGTTTTCTCCATTAACGGGTCTCACCCCCCGCGCGACCCTTCATCTTGGCAACTCCATTTTACAAAAACTCAGCATTTCCAAATTTTTCATGCAAAGTTACACATGCTCATGGATGGACTTGAGATTTGGTGAAGTTTTGGGCCTCCAGAAAGTCAAAAAACTAGCAAAAAATGACTTTCTGCCACTTTTTTGAATTGCAGAAAGCAGTCTTGGGAGATTTGATTTTTGACAGGGCAAATGAACTCCAAATTCAAAAATTCCAGTTGGGTTGGAAAATAGACTCACATACCTTTCCAGCAAGCCTACTCTTGCCCAATTTGGACACCTGAAAGTTCCCCAAAAGTGGCTCCAAAGGCGCGTGACCCGTCAGGCAGGGGCGCGCGACCCGTCAGGCAGATTTTTCCAAAATGCACTGTACAGCTCAGAAAAACGTAGTTTGACCCAGTTTGACTTTTTGGGGTGAATTATGATTCTCTTTGATGTAATTATTGTACTTTTAAGACACTTTTACTCTTATGTAACATTTCTAGAAGATTCATTCATGAAAAGGGTAAATATTAAATGAATGAATTGGTTTCCTAGCTTATAGAGGCAAGTTGTTTTGACTGCCTAGTTTGTAGTGCTTAGTTTAGAAGTGGTTGAAACAGCTCCTAGGATAGTGAGCTCGACCCATGGAGGCAGGGAAAGAGGTTAGATCATCTATATTATGTACTTTCTTGCTCATTTTCATGGTTGGACTCTTGAGGGATAAGCTATCATTGTATTATTCACTATATCTCTGCAATTTTTGGCTAAGGAAGACTAGGGTTTTGCAGTCCTCTTTGGGATTCTTGTGGACTCATGTGTTGATGGTGTGTTTCTCAATGTACTTGTAAGCTTGTTATGTGACTCATTTCCTTTCTTTTACTTCTGCACATTAAACAAATGAAGTGTTAAAGTAAGAATTCATGCTTGCCATGCTCTGCTTTTAAGTTTGTTTAATTTCAATGTTTTCTACTGTCTAAAGAGAATTCAAAGTTATTGTTTGCTCTCTTTAGCTCTTCACCTTTCATTCCTGACCATCCACCTCAAATCAAAGGCATCAATACTGTCTCCTACCTCGCCCCAAAGAACCCCCTGCAGAAACTGTGTCCAATCCCCGCACCCAAAATTGCCCTCTCCTCAATTTGCCACCAAAAACCCAAAAAACCCCAAATCAACCCTTTTGATCAGTTTACTAGCCTAATATCAGTGTTACCTTATTGGTCATCTCATCTATTGAAGATTTTACGAGATAGACCGGAGAGAGCCTTCTCCTGCCCCGTAGGGCTAGCTACGAGGCTAAATGGTTTGATGTTGCCTTGAGGTTTACCTTTCTCAGCCTGAGGTGAAATTTCAAGCGCTAACAGGTTTCATGTCGAGTTTTATTATAAGTTGATGTCCTCTTTTGTTTTTCCTCGGTACACTAAAGGCCTGGCTCCTCCAATATGATCTTAGATGTTAAATTTGAGCTTGACTCATCATTAATCAAACAATAATGGGCGATTTTATCACACATTTCTATTGAGATGTAAAAAGGAGAGTTCCTAGCAAGCTTTTCAGGATTATTTATAGGAAAAATATTATCTTCAGAGGGATCTTCTTTGTGCTTTGCCTCAAGTAAATGTATTGCAGTAAGATTTTTACCTTCCTAGAAACTTTTCAATTGTTGTTGTTCTTATGGGATAGTGGCCATGTCTAGTCATAAAGCATCAACTTTAATATTGACCATCTATTTTAAGATATTAAAATGAGACAAAGTTGAAGAAGGAGGAGAGGTTGTACTTACATTGGAATGATACTATGCAATGTTGTAAGATTTTCTGTTATCCAACTCTTTGGACGGCTAATTCTTAACATTCTTTTCTCTGTATGAACTTAATTTTTACATTATAACATCATCATCTGCTACCCAATCCAAAGTAGCGACTGTAGAATCTTTCCTTTTACCTAAAATTATTTCCCATGTCACTCTTTTTAAGTTCACATGTTTTTTCATCATGGTAATATTTAGAAACATTGAACCATGGGCGAGAGAAAATAGCATTTGGTTGGAAAGTTTTGGCCATATTTCTTTTTAGAGCTAAATGTAAACTCTCAACATGCAGTTGGGCTATCATGATATTTTCAAGAGAGGTCATGCAATCACTCATGTATCGCACAAGTTGAAGTACATAAGAGATATCAACAAGGTTACTTGTGTCTTCTAAGAAAAGGCCAGTTCTATGCAATTGTTTTTCGTACTTGACAAATATCTGCAAAGCAAATCCAAGACTATCTGCTTTCTTTTTCTCTGACTTTTGGAAATAAGGATGAGGTAATGCACTATAATAGTGCATTATAGCTGCCTGATTATGTGGCCTAATAACTTCAGGTATCTTATTATACAACTTGGTGAAATGAAGATTAAATTACTTAATGGTTTCACTCTTTGAGTCAGTCACATTGTTATATTCTCAAAGTAGGTCCAAAGGACTTTGAGGTTGACCATCGTTCCACTTAAACCAATAGCATAGTTCAGCTTGGGTAGAGAAGTCTTTTGAAGAAAAATCAAAGAAATTAGTTGTCGATTTAGCTCCTAAAGATTTGACAAACAATCGCATACAAACATTTTCCCTAGTGTTATGAAAGGCATTATAAAAGGTGATGAGGTTCTCTTTTTTCGTAATAGTATCATCAACCCAAAATTTCGGCAAATGACTTTTGAACTTTGGCAAGGGTGTGTTAGCTGGAATCAAATTTAATGAAGATGAAACATGACAAGGAGTAGTCTTGGCATCCTCTTAATTTGAATTGAAACAACCCATACATGTGCATAACCTTTACAAGGTTGGTGGTAGATTATATGATCCAAAATGGATCTTGGATAGACTTCTAAGTCTAAAGTGTTCCTCACAGAGGCAAATGAAAGTCAAGGGTTGCTCCTAGAAATAGTCCCATTGAATAGACATTTTCATTCTGAATCTACTGCAATTTGAATGGGCTAAAACGGACTTCGGATGAAGAAGTTATCGCAAAAAGAAGGTTGCCTTTGTCCTTTGAAAAAGGAGGCATTTCTTCTAAAGATGGGCTAAAGGCCTTATAAAGGAAAATCACATCGAAAGGGTTAAGCGGAGGACTTAAGGCAAGGGTGAAAGGAACCCCTGACTACGACCTCTGACTTATCGCATCGGAGGTAGGCCTTCGCCTAATATCGGGACCCAAGGCATAATGACATTCGACTGGGCGATATGCGATATGCGATGGAGTGATTGCACTATTGGCATCGGTGGATCGACATCGGTGTATGCCATGGTAGAAGGGAAGAACCCTTGGGCAGTAGCGAATGCGATATGGTGATGTGATATGTCAAGATGCGATATCGACCATTAGATCGGGTGCACAGATCAACGGTCCAAATTCAATCAACGGTCGCAAGATCAATGATCCCCGATACAAAGGGTCGTTGCGGTAGCGACATGCGATGCGATATCAACCGTCTGATCAAAGTGCATATCAACAGTTAGGATTGGATTGGCGATCCCTGATGCCAGGGCCAATGCGATTGTGATTGTGATAAGTGATAAAGTGCAAACCCGATGGGACTTAAAGACCCGATTGTATAAAATTTGAAATCTGGTCTTTGGGATTTCTGTGTATTCCCATGTATTGAGGTTTTTAGACCTCCGGCCTATGCGATTGCGATATGTCGATGAAAGGTAGACCCGACAGGGTTTATAGGGGTGATTTCATAATGTTTGAAGTCTATATTTCGCGCCTGATAGTGTATTTCTGGTAAATATCCGTGTATTGGAATTTCGTTCCATTTTCGGGTTTTCACCTGGAAAAAGGCCCCGATTCGTTTGTAACTACCCTTGATCATTGTGCCACGCTGCAAGCAGGCATTTTATAGAAAATGATCCGTTTGTGACGCAGAGAGGGCCACAGAGCCACAGAGCCAGATGGCCAGTCGAAGAGAAAAGGAGCAGAAGAAGCCGCAGAGCCGCAGAGGAATGATTACATAGAGAAATGGTTGGAGAAGCCGCAGAGCCAGAAGGATGCCTCAAGAAAGTCGGAGAGCTCAATTTACGAGGTAGCAGGAAGAGCAAGCAGCTGAGGGAGTTTTTGGAGTTGCTTGGAGGTCGAGCAAAAAACCAGAGACCTGAAAGTTGCTGAGATAGTTGCTTGGAGGTCGAGCAAACTGCTGATAGCTCACAGAGCCAGATCCAAGAGCCGAGAGCTAAGAGCCAGAGCCAAGAGCCGAGAGGCAAGAGCCAGAGTCAAGAGCCAGAGCCAGAGCCAAGAGCCAGAGCCAGAGCCAGAGCCAGAGCCAGAGCCACGAGCCAGAGCCAAGAGCCAGAGCCAGAGCCAGAGCCAAAGCTGAGAGCCAGAGCCAGAAAGTCGGAGAGCTTCAGAGCCAGGGATAAGATGGTGTTCTAAGCCCATTGTGTTCTATGTAAACCAGTGGATTTGAGTGTGGAGCTTGTAAAAGGACTTATGCCATAATCCCAGAGAGCCTAGTCGAGTTGACTAGAGCTCAAGGAGATGTAGCCCAAGAGTTTTGGGTGAACTCCATATTATATTGTTGTTCTGTGTGTTTGTTTTATTGCTGCATTATTTACTGTCACATGTATTTACATATCAGCATAAACAACCAAATTTAAAGCGCTGAATAGTTAAAAACAAACACCAGCATACACCTATTTTCAAGCATTATTAATTCCGCAATTGGTTAATCATAATATCTTGGGAATATTTAAGCTTTGGAAGTGGGAGAGGTTCTTGTAAGCTTGACAAGAAGCCTTTAGCGCCCCATTTTCAGATCAGGTGGTATCAGAGCCTAAGATTGATTAACCCCACCTTCAAAGAAGGTGATATCAACACTGATTATACCAGAGCAGGTGATATCAGATCAAAATGCTTGTTTGAAAGGTGTTTGGGCAGTCAAGGATTGATTGTCTTATTGATTGTATGCTTGTTTGTAGACTGACTATTGTTTGAGTTTGCAGAGGTGAAGGGAAAGCTATTGATAGCTCAGTCCAGGAGAGGACAAAAAGGAAGAAGGGCTGAAGGCATTCTTCTTATCCCAAAGGACCTCAAAGCAATCCTTGAAGCACAAGAGGTTTGTTGCAAAAGGTTGCTGAATAAGCTCTTTATTAATCTTGTTTGAAGTTCTTTTGTTCATTGTCATAATGACAACTTCTACAAGTGAATCCTCAAATTATTCTTTCTTCACAAGAGTCTTTGATGAAGACATGAAGCAAGACTTGTCCACCATGATGGATATGGTGAGAGAAATGTATGAGGATGGAAGGAAGAGCAACATACTTAGAGAGCAGTTGAATTCTGTGGAGGAAGAGAAGCAGTTGCTTTCTGACAAATTGCAGGAAATGGAGAGGCAACTTCATATTGCAAATATGAACCTGAAAAAGATGCATGAGTTGGAGACACAGCTTTGTTGCCAAGGAAGCCTTAGTCAAGTATCAGCTTGAAGAAGAGGTAAATAATTCCTGTTTGTCTTCAAATTCTTCTAAGAATGCTTATATTGGTTCTTTTGAAAAACATACCAGAGGCATAGGTTCCAAGCTAATGTCCAAGATGGGCTATGAAGGAAAAGGCTTGGGTAAACATGCATAGGGTATTGTTGAGCCAATAATGGTTGAGGAAAGGCCTAAGTATTTGGGTCTTGGCTATGGACAGTCTTATGGAGAAAGTTCCAAAGCTACCATGAAGACCATTGAAACAGCTCCAAGAAGGAGTTTCATTGCAGGTCTTCTACCTCAAGAGTGTGAAGATTGTATTTGTGGAGGATGAAATAGCTTGAAACATCATTTGCAGGGTGTAGGTGTTCAGAAGCACACACTTGAACCAGAGAGTTGTGGAAACTCTAACAGCCTTGAAGAGATTGATGGTGTTCCAAAGGGAGTCACTTCTTCATTTGATTCACCTCCTCATGAAGGCAATAAAGGTAAAAGAGAAAAGTATAAATCTGGTTCTAAACATTTTCCTTTTGATTATGCAAAGCATGATAAATTTCCACATAGAGATGGAAAACAAATTGCTTGTTTCTTTTGTGGTTTGGATAACCATAATGTTTCTAGATGTTGGAAGAGAATGGCCACACAGAGGAAGCTTTTGAAGGAAAAAAAGAAATAAGCAAAAGGTCCCTTAGACAAGGCAAATCATGCTATCAAGAGGGTGCACATGCAGTGCACTTACTGCCATAAGCAAGGACATCTTACTGCAAAATGTTGGACTCTGAATCCAACAATGCTTCCACAAAAGCTGAAGAAAGTGGAAAGAGAAGATGGCAGAAATGGCAAGGAAGTTTCCATGGATGATGTGTTTCAGGATGATTCACATGTTGATGCTGATGTGCAGACAAAGGTAGCACCTTTGAAATGGATTGGTAAGAAATGGTTAGAGTTCTTATCCAATTAATATTGCATGTCTTTTTGCATATATTTGCATTTCTTTGTTAATGGAATGCAAGTTGCAGGATTTTTCCAAGAAGGTGAATGGAAAATTTGAGTAGGAGAATCACTTTATTGCTGCAACATTATGTTCATTTCAAATTCGAAATTACAGTGTACTTAAGCGAAAGTTGAAGGATGAAATGCATGCATAAGCTTGATATGCATGAACACAGGGATGTTGATGATTTCCTTGTATTTGAACATGTATGTGTAATTAACTTGTAGGGTTGATTGCTTTGGCATGCATGTAATGTTAATATTGACTTGAGAAAAGTTGATTTGGTCTCCAAGATGGAGATAATGATGAAGTGTTTCATCTTTTGAAAAAGAGTCCTAGAGGTCTTTTTCTACATGCTTGACTTGAAGGGTCATTTGTTTTAAAGGCATGTTTTATGGGCTTGTTATCTAGTCCATCATTTGTATGCATATGTAAGACATGGAGGTGTTCACAAGATGTGAAAATCTGTTTCTTTTGTTGAAGCAGGAGTTTAGGCCATCTAGTTGTTGTCTGTATTTCTGTTGTTGTTAACAGTTGTTGTTGACAGCTTGTCAAATAGGTACAAATGAAAATATTGTGAAGCAGATGTAACTTCACATTGGTTTGAGCCACCTTGGATCAATGATCAAGGAAGAGAAGTTCAAACTACCTTCTGTGACCATCTTAGCAGGAGTTCTGCATGAAGTCAAGGAGGAAAACAGTTCTTCCCAGGAGGACCAGCAAATCCAGGAAGGAAAGTGGTCAAAGGCTTTGGTTCAGAGGCACTATGCAAAGCAAGTGTATGGAGGCTGAAAGAAGAGGGTGTTGTTACTCTCATTTACTGTTCAGATTAGTATATCAGTCTTTTGGAGACCAAAAGTTCTTTTAGTGGGAAGGCGTGATCCAAAATGGATCTTGGATAGACTTCTAAGTCTAAAGTGTTCCTCACAGAGGAAAATGAAAGTCAAGGGTTGCTCCTAGAAATAGTCCCATTGGGTAGATATTTTCATTTTGAATCTACTAAAATTTGAATGGGCTAAAACGGACTTCGGATGAAGAAGTTATCGCAGAAAGAATGTTGCCTTTGTCCTTTGAAAAAGGAGGCATTTCTTCTAAAAATGTGCTAAAGGCATTATCAAGGAAAAGAGCATCGGAAGGGTTAAGCGGAGGACTTAAGGCAAGGGTGGAAGGAACCCTCGACTGTGACCTCCGACTTATCGCATCGGAGGTAGGCCTTCACACGATATCAGGACCCTAGGCATAGCGACATGCGACTAGGTGATATGAGATATGCGATGGGGCGATTGCGATATCGGCGTCGACATATGCCATGGTATAAGGGAACAACCCCTAGGCCATAGCGAATGCGATATGCCGATGCGATATGTCAAGATGTGATAATGACCATTGGATTGGGTGCGCAGATCAACGATCCAGATTCAATCGGCGGTTGGGAGATCGGTGATCCCCCATACAAAGGGTCATTGTGATAGCGACATGCGATGCGATATCGACCATCCGATCAAGGAGCATATCAACGGTCAAGATTTGATTGGCGATCGGTGATCGACGATCCCCGATGCCAGGGCCAATGTGATTGCAATTGAGATAAGCGATAAAGCGCGGACTCGATGGGATTTAAATACCTGATTGCATAAAATTTGAAATCCGATTTTTTGGGATTTCTATGTATTCCCGTGTATTGAGGTTTTTAGACCTCCCACCTATGCGATTGCGATATGCCGATGAAAGGCGGACCCAATAGGGTTTATAGGGGCGATTTCATAATGTTTGAAGTCCGGATTTCATGCCCGATAGTGTATTTCTAGTAAATCTCTGTGTATTGGAATTTCGTTCCATTTTCGGGTTTTCGCCTGGAAGAAGGCCCCAATTCCTTTGTAACTGCCCCTGATCATTGTGCCACGCTGCAAGTGGGTGTTTTATAGACAATGATGTGTTTGTAACACAGAGAGAGCCATGGAGCCACAGATCCAGATGGTCAGTTGAAGAGACAAGGAGCAGAAGAAGCCGCAGAGCCGCAGAGGAATGATTACACACAGCGAAACGGCTGGGGAAGCCGCAAAGCCGAAAGGATGCCTCAAGAAATCCAGAGAGCTCAATTGACGAGGTAGCGGGAAGTGCAAGCAGCTGAGCGATTTTTTGGAGTTGCTTGGAGGTCGAGCAAAAAACTAAAGAGCTGAAAGTTGCTGAGACAGTTGCTTGGAGGTCGAGCGAACTGTTGATAGCTCATAGAGCCAGAGCCAAGAGCCGAGAGCCAAGAGCCAAAGCCAAGAACCCAGAGCCAAGAGCCGAGAGCCAAGAGCCAGAGCCAGAGCCAAAGCTAGTGCCCAGAGCCAGAGCCATAGCCAGAGCTAGAGCCAAAGCCACGATCCATAGCCAAGAGCTAGAGCCAGAGCCAGAGCCAGAGCCAGAGCCAAGAGCCAGAGCCAAAGCCAGAGCCAGAAAGCCAGAGAGCTTCAAAGCCAGGGATAAGATGGTGTTCTAAGCCCATTGTGTTCTGTGTAAACCAGTGGAGTTGAGCGTGGAGCTTGTAAAAGGACTTATGCCATAATCCCAGAGAGCCTAGTCGAGTTGACTAGAGCTCAAGGAGACGTAGCCCAAGAGTTTTGGGTGAACTCCATATTATATTGTTGTTCTGTGTGTTTGTTTTATTACTACATTATTTACTGTCACATGTATTTACATATCAACATAAATAACCGAATTTAAAGCGCTGAATAGTTAAAAACAAACAGCAACATACACCTATTTTCAAGCATTATTAATTCTGCAATTGGTTAATCATAATATCTTGGGAATATTTAAGCTTTGGAAGTGGGAGAGGTTCTTGTAAGCTTGACAAGAAGCCTTTAGCGCCCCATTTTCAGATCATTATATCTGATTAAAATAAGAATAAAGGCTACCAATTTGAGCTAAGGAAGAAGACTGGGCTAAAGAGGTGGATACTTGTTTTCCTACCATGATTCTCCAAGAGGGGGAAGTTGTTCTTAATGAGAAAGTGAGGCCTTTATATAACTTTATTCGAGCTTGAGTTGTGGTGAGAATTACCTTACACCTTCCTATTTCATTTAACGGTTTAAATTTAGGACTTTGACCATGAGTTATTCTAAGGAATGAGGCCTGCTAGACATAATCCAACTAACATTGAGTGGGGTGATTACAAGGTCACCTCTCAAGGGCTTCCCTTCATTCCTCTAGGTCAATCTCATGGATTATGACAGCCCAAGGACGCTCAAATTCAACAATAGAATTATCGATTTCAAGAATGAAGTCAAACAAAGAATGGGTTATGCTTCTTTGATCCTTCAAACGATGGTCATGGTTGAACTGGTTGAAATAAGGTATAGTGATCAAAGACAATGACATATGAGGGAAAGAATATTTGTTCCCTAGTATGGTTGTTAAATAATTTTTTAGGGGAAAAGTTCTAATGCTTCGCCTACAACATTTTTGAATCTCACAGGGCTAAGTGATATAATGGGAACTGAACTCGATTGCTTATAGCCCTATCTAACTCTTACTCATATCTATATATATATATATATATATATATATATATATATATATATATATCACACAAATTTACAAATATCTACAATGAGAAAACAAACTTTTAATTACTGTTATACAAAAGCAACATTTTATGCGAAAAATGAATGAATTTCATCATGTATGCAACAAAATAATAGAGATTATGGGAAGATTGTAAAGTTTACACCAACAGCCTAAAAAGAGTGTGCATGTAAAAATAATTATTACATATGACAGCCAATAATTAGGTAGCACATGCCATAAATCTGCTTAACATTATAAAGAATGATATTTCAAAAAATTTAAAAATATATGTTTTGAACATAAAGGATTCAAAACTAATTTCATTAATCAAATGAGAGTGTATAGCCAACTATCTTTTCAAAATTATGCAAAAAACTGGACCAAAAATGACTCTAGAAGCGAAAGATGTTAAATGTTCATACAAAGGCAAATAGTACCATGAAAAAAGAAAAATAATGAAAATTTTTGGTTTGGGCCATTTTAATGAGATTGTCACAATTAGAACTCTGCAAAAAATGCACTAATTAGCACTGAAAATTAATAAGACCTAAAAATGGAAAATAGTAGGCAAACTAAAATAACCTTATAGGAACAAATAACAAATGATGGGATCACTCCTTCCTTGTCACTTCTCAAGAAATTTATGTTTTCAACAAGATAGTTAGGCATCTTAACTCATAAAATAAATTGTATGATTAGAATAATGACAACTCTGTTGGAAATAATACTGAGAGGGGGGGTGAATCAGTATTATCAGATCAATAAAACCTTTTCAATTTCATACTCAGAAACATATACGCGACTTCAGTTAAGTGAATCCGCGTGTACACGCGACTGTGTCTAAAGCAACTAGCGTATATGCAGATATCTTATGATTCAGTTAATCTTATCTTCAGTAAATGCATCAGAACATTATTAAGCAATTTAACAGTAAACAGGTGCAGTATAACAGAACAGAACATCACACAAGAGCCACACATATGAACACCATGATATAAGGTGGAAACCCAATGTGGGTGAAAACCACCTGCTGCAATTCGTCTCTTTCTTCTTTAATGAGAAACTTCTTTTACAATATACTGGTGCAGTCCTTTACCAGTATGCAGGCTACAACCTGCAGAGGGCTACAACCCTCTCTTTCGTTTTCCAACTACTTCTGGAAGGGAGCTACAACTCCCTCAGCTCTTGTACTAGCTGATCCATTTACTAGTACGTAGGTGCTGACCCTACAACCTTCAGGGACCACGTTTCATCAATTTTCAGACTGGATCCAAGAGTACAAAGCAAACATTACCGCAATACAATCATCAACTTATACTTGCATCATAATTCATTAAACAACCCAATACCGAATCACTGAAACCCTGTCATCAAGAACACAGAACCCAAACCAGAATCTAGAACTCTGCAACAACCACCAGAATCAGCAACAACCTGAAATATCAACCCTTATCATGCATACGCTACTTCACTGTACCAAAACCGCGTGTATACGCGCTTTCTCCAAAGGCAACCCGCGTGCAGATCTAGAAATGATTACTTCTGCCTTTGCTGTCAGATCCGACCCTTGCCAAGCGTCCCGAACAGATAACCAGCAATACCAGATCCTCTCACTGCGTCAGACACCCACACACATATCTTTGCCTAGTGATCTTCTCCTTATATAGCCTTAGGCCTTGTTCAATACCAAGAGCCAAAACCATAGAAACACAATACCATCAACTTCAAAACAAGGGATCGACACGCCCGTCGAGACACAATGGTCCGAAACCATAGGCACAACTTCCAAGGACTAACCGCCATGGATCAAAGGTACTTTTCCACATACACGCGCTTTTTCTGAAGCCAACCTGCGTGTACACGCGACTTGGGCTTAACAAACCTGCGTGTATGAACTTCCTTGGTAAGCTGTACTAGGATCTGTCTTCTGATTAAGTTGCCATTACCTGTACCAACTTCTGAGCATCTGTACCAACCTCTGAGTGAGTTGCCATCAAGGACAACACTTGAATCATAATGCCAACAATCTCCCCCTTTGGACTTGATGGCAACCACTACACCAAGTCACTCTCCCCCTTTGACATCAAGGGCAAAGGGCGGACCAAGATATTCTCTTCTTTGGTATACCTTCTGCTGTCCATACTCCCCCTGAGTACTTGCTGAAATCTCCAACTGTGCTCCCCCTTTGTGTATGCCAAAGTGTACCAATCTATCCATCCTGCTCTTGCTGAATTGTGCTGTTCATGCTCCCCTTGACTGTAGGCAAGATCTGCAAAAGATGTTCTTCAAGAAGAACAAGGACTTATACATCATAGAAGACCTTCCTATCACCAAAAGACTCAACATACATTCATCATTCATCCCAGGCATAGTGGGGAAACCAACATAGGCCGTTACATGACCTTGACACCATAAAAAGAGATATCACAAGAGATATATGACATAGAGACGAAATATCTAGACCAAGACTTATGAAAGCCACCAACAGCATCTGTATAAGCATCAGCCTGCAATCCCATTCCTAAACAGTAAGATGTATCATTTAGCTTCATAGACTTTATCAACAACTTCTAACCATAATGCCAACAATGCATTATTTGAAGGATATTCTCCCCCTGAGTGTGAGCCAACCATGTCTGAACCATTTCCTGAGTCTGTTCTGCTCCCCCTGAGCCTGAGCCAACCATGACTGAACCTGGGTCTGTTCTGCTGCCCTTTCTCCATATACGCGACTTTGCAGCCTGTAACTCGCGTATATACGCGACTTGTCTTCATTATTTCAGCGTATGCAGGATGGAATACTGAATCTCATCACTTTCAGATTCCCCTGTGTCTGTTATGTCAGCTGACTGAGTTGTCCCACACCTTTCTGTCTCTGTCTTCTTCAATTCCTGCAACTGTGATGATGTATGGTCCCCTTGTCTTGAATTTTGAAATCTGCTCCTGCATTCCCTTGCTTTATGCCCATAGTTGTTGCATGTATAACACCTTATATTTTTCATGTTCCTTCTATCACAATCAATTGCTTTGTGTCCATATGCATTGCAGGCAAAGCAATACCCTCTGAAATACTTGGGATGCGATGATCTTTCTTGAACAATTCTACTTCTGCATCTGGCTGCAACATGTCCAAGATTATGACATACATAACATTCAACATTATTCAGCGGAGGAAATAATCGTCTATCACGTCCATAGTTAGGAGTAAAGGATCTTCCTTGAGGAATTTCTTTCCTTGGTTGTTCCTTGAGCATTTCAGATTTCTCATTAGAGTTTCTTGCCTCACCTTGTGAACTAGATTCACCTTCACCATATTCATGAAAACCAAGACCAGTCTTGATAGCAGGAGATCTTTGACTATTAAGAATATCATCCAAGACTTTAGAACTATCTTGAAATCGTAAGAGCTTATCCTTTTCTTCTAGTTTACCTTTCAAGATATTTACCTCAACCTGATGTTGTTCTTCCTTTTTCAGATACTGCTTCCTTAGGTCTTCTTCAACTTTTCTCCCTTCTTCCACTTGTCGCTTTAGTTTGATCACTTCATGTTCTTGATCTTCAAGATCTTCTTTTAGAGAGAGGATCTTTGATTCAAGTCTCTGAATAGTTGTGCTCTGATCTTTTGCTATATCCTGCAATCTCTCCCTTACCCTGGTTTCTGTTTCCAATAGTTCTTTTAATTTGGCAGCTTCTTCTGTTTCTGCATTCTTCTCTTCATGTGCCATGAGACTTTTAATATCCTCGCTATTATTGGATGAAGCATTCTTATTCTTGTGCGCCATGAGACTTCTAATATCTTCACTATCATTTAATGAACTTTTAATATGGGAATAATAGCTTCTACCATCTTCTTCATATATCCTTTCTTTGTTATGAGGACATCTAGCAGCATAGTGACCAACTCTACCACATAGAAAACATTTGAAAGGCAGCTTATCTTTGAACCGTCCAGTTCCCCGTTCAAGATTCTTGACAAAATTTACCTCATCTTCTTCCTCTGACACTTCGAATGCGGCCTCTGGTGGTACCTCTTGTCGCATTTCAAAAGCAGTTAAGATCCCGTGAAGCTGTGACATGGTAATTTTCCGCACATTCTCCTTTTCTTCTATGGCAGATACTTTAGAATCAAATTTAGTAGACAGAGATCTCAAAACCTTTTGAACTAAGACAACTTCCTCAAATTCTTCACCCAGATCCCTCATACAATTCACAATCTCATCCATACGCAGGAAATAATTAGCTACGCTTTCATTACTTCGCATCTTAAGAGTTTCATACCGGATTCTGAGAGTTTGAAGCTTCGCTATTTTTACCTGATCATCTCCTTCGTAGCTTGTAACGATTTTGTCCCATATTTCCTTAGCTGATTTGAGATGCATGATCTTCATAAATTCTGATTGA
This sequence comes from Pinus tabuliformis, assembly GCA_031772625.1. Classification (NCBI taxonomy): domain Eukaryota; kingdom Viridiplantae; phylum Streptophyta; class Pinopsida; order Pinales; family Pinaceae; genus Pinus; species Pinus tabuliformis. The sequence continues at coordinate 93,586,779 of CM062805.1, read as the reverse complement.
GTCAAAGTACTCAATAGGACATTAACTACTTTGGCATTGAGCTCATATTGCTTTTTCTCTGCTGGATCTGTAGGAGTTGCTGATGGGAATTTGTATCCTCCTTCTACGAGTCCCCAAACTTCTGCTCCAAGAGACTGTAGATATGCAGTGGTTCTTATCTTCCAGTGAGTAAAATTGTTCCCGTCAAAGACTGGTGGCCTGATGTGTGCCTCTCTTTCTGGATTAGCCATTTTGATGGATCTTTTCCTTCAAGCGATCAAGCTTCCTCTGAAGGACCTGCTCTGATACCAATTGTTGGAAATAATACTGAGAGGGGGGGTGAATCAGTATTATCAGATCAATAAAACCTTTTCAATTTCATACTCAGAAACATATACGCGACTTCAGTTAAGTGAATCCGCGTGTACACGCGACTGTGTCTAAAGCAACTAGCGTATATGCAGATATCTTATGATTCAGTTAATCTTATCTTCAGTAAATGCATCAGAACATTATTAAGCAATTTAACAGTAAACAGGTGCAGTATAACAGAACAGAACATCACACAAGAGCCACACACATGAACACCATGATATAAGGTGGAAACCCAATGTGGGTGAAAACCACCTGCTGCAATTCGTCTCTTTCTTCTTTAATGAGAAACTTCTTTTACAATATACTGGTGCAGTCCTTTACCAGTATGCAGGCTACAACCTGCAGAGGGCTACAACCCTCTCTTTCGTTTTCCAACTACTTCTGGAAGGGAGCTACAACTCCCTCAGCTCTTGTACTAGCTGATCCATTTACTAGTACGTAGGTGCTGACCCTACAACCTTCAGGGACCACGTTTCATCAATTTTCAGACTGGATCCAAGAGTACAAAGCAAACATTACCGCAATACAATCATCAACTTATACTTGCATCATAATTCATTAAACAACCCAATACCGAATCACTGAAACCCTGTCATCAAGAACACAGAACCCAAACCAGAATCTAGAACTCTGCAACAACCACCAGAATCAGCAACAACCTGAAATATCAACCCTTATCATGCATACGCTACTTCACTGTACCAAAACCGCGTGTATACGCGCTTTCTCCAAAGGCAACCCGCGTGCAGATCTAGAAATGATTACTTCTGCCTTTGCTGTCAGATCCGACCCTTGCCAAGCGTCCCGAACAGATAACCAGCAATACCAGATCCTCTCACTGCGTCAGACACCCACACACATATCTTTGCCTAGTGATCTTCTCCTTATATAGCCTTAGGCCTTGTTCAATACCAAGAGCCAAAACCATAGAAACACAATACCATCAACTTCAAAACAAGGGATCGACACGCCCGTCGAGACACAATGGTCCGAAACCATAGGCACAACTTCCAAGGACTAACCGCCATGGATCAAAGGTACTTTTCCACATACACGCGCTTTTTCTGAAGCCAACCTGCGTGTACACGTGACTTGGGCTTAACAAACCTGCGTGTATGAACTTCCTTGGTAAGCTGTACTAGGATCTGTCTTCTGATTAAGTTGCCATTACCTGTACCAACTTCTGAGCATCTGTACCAACCTCTGAGTGAGTTGCCATCAAGGACAACACTTGAATCATAATGCCAACAAACTCAAGAGTGTAACAAACCTCTCTTCACTTTTTCCAACCATTTTTCCTTCCATGGCATCTTGCTCCGTTTGTAATCTCTTTCGGAGAGTTCCAAGGTAACTACCTTTAATTTCTTTTTAAATTATTAAATTAATCTTTCTTTTAACTTCAGGAGAAGAGGGTTATTGGAAGGAAATTTTGTAGTTTTTAATTTATTTTGAGTAGGTGGGGTCCTATTGTAGCCCAATTCAAGCTTCTTTGAAAACGAAGCTACTTTTATGGATTTTGTCTCACATAAACCTTTACCCTATTTTTGCCAATTTGGTCTGACCTCCTAAACTCTTATTTGACTCTTTATAGTCATCCCTTAGTCACATGAAAAGTGAATCAATAAAATGAATTAGAAAAAAACTTCAACTATGAAGAATGACATTAATTATATAAGCAACATTATTTAAAGAAAGTCACATATCCGTACGAGTGTGTGTGCATTATTATTATTATTTCAATGTTATTAATCACATATAAACAAATATTCATATATGTAATAATTAAATGATTAGCATAACTAACTAGATATTATAAGAATACATATCATTAAACATGATTAACAATCATAATTATAACTAAGTTATCCACAAAAAAGGGGGAATGTTGTCCAAAATAAAGAGAAAATATGTTAGGAATATAGTTAATTAAAAAACATCATATATAAACCGTTTTGATGCTTGTATGTTTAGGAGAGTTGACTTTTTTAGAGGATATATACATTTTTGTAAATAAATATTACAAAATATGATTTCACAAAGGTTGAAAATCCTTATTTTTGCACATAAAATCTAAAGTTTTAAAAAAGAAAAACATTTTTTAAAATCTTATAAAATATTATTTTAATTCACATGAATCAAATTAATTTGAAATCTATTTTTGAAGTATTATAATCAATGTAAGGGATGTGTGTTTGTATATCCCATGGAGTCAAATACAAGAGTTTAATTCACCAAATAGTTTCCCACCTGATGTGAATTAAAACCATTGATCAAGTTGAATCTTAATCGTTCGATCCATCGGGTCTCAGCTCTCAATTTAAAGGTTCTTTTCCTCTCATTTGGACGGGATAATATTTGTTTTGAAAGGCTGTATGGTAAAGTTTAAAATCAAAAATATGAAATTTTATTAAACTCCCAGTAAAACATCATTTATTGGGCTTGCGTAAAAATCATTTTATAAAGCCTTGTTCACGTGATAGATCTCACCTTATAAAATAATTTATTTATTTTAAAGGAATGGGTAAGGGTTTTTATACTAATAAAAGTTGGGCTATGGGCTAGAACTCTTACAAAATTGTTGATACAAAATTTTTGATATCATCAGTCAATTCAAAATGGTTCCCAGCTCTACAGTTGCAGATCCTTCTTATAACTATAAACTCAAAAAAAAGACCCAAGTATAAAACATAATTTACATAATAGCATAGTCAAACAAGGTTATAAGACCTCATCAAACACCAACCAGAAACTCATTCTTCAATAATGACTAATGACCATGACCAACAGCGTTATACCCCCTCAAGTGACAGGTTCTCTTCCTTTCCAAGTAAATGTAAGAGCCAACTCCCCCCAAGTCATGTTGTGCATCACCCACCTTAGTGATCTCAAACATTGAGACCCAAGCTCTTAGAGAACAAACCTTCTCACACAAACCTTCCAGCAATTATTCCATATCAAAGTGGCGCCTTTAAGTAACATGGCCTCTAGAAAGAGTTGAAAGGAACATATTTGTCTTTCAACCATATCCTCCAACTTTTCAATAGATACCAAGAGCGCTTGATCCACTTCCAATAACCTGTATAACACCATGTTGGTGTTAACATTCTCCCAGATTACCAAAGAGTCCCCCATCTCTGACATAAACCCAACACCCAACCAACTATCCCTCTGATAAGAATTATCCACACTCTTATGCCAACATGACATAATGTAACTTGAATAATCTAAGAGGTTGAATGTTTCAAAAAATAGACAAAATTAAATCCTTTCCACGAACCAAAATGCAACAAGATTTCAGAAGCCATCTCAAAATCCTCAACAAGACAGAGAATTGATCGCTGATGAATACCACGAGACATCAAAATTAAATCAATCCCACTGCTCAATAAACTAAACTTTGTTGTCTAGGAAATCCATAATAAATCCCACCAAGAACAAATTAAATAGGCAAGAAACTCAGTATTGGAGAGTAATGTTACATGCCACTTGTAAATAATAATAAGACATCAGGAAGGAGCCTTAAGGATCTATGGTTAGAAAAGGAGAGGTCATGAGATCTTGAGGGCCTTCCAATTCTGAAGACGAGCCATGTAATAGAATGAGCAGGTAGAAGATATCCATAAACCAATTTGAAGTATATTTTCCCACTGATTACAAAATTAATTAGGGAACAATTGTTTCTGGGGATTCTAATCATGGATAAGGAATGGGGAAAATTGAAAAAATAAGGTCCGATTCCAATATTCCCTGATTGCACCTTGTTAATTTGATCATAGCTAAGGGATGGGAAAACTATTAAGATGTTGATCCAATTCCAATCTTCCATGACCCAAAGTAGATCATTTTTTAGCAAGGTTGTCTACCACCAAATTCAATTGCCTATACACGTGGAATAGATGCAATTGATCAAACTGTGAGGCAGAGACAAAACTACTATGTAGCAAGGGATAAAAATCAGAGCATGTCACCTTCTTAGCCTTGGTAATTTTTCAAATAACAAGCATTGAATTTTTGAAAACTAATAGGCTAGAAATTTTCTTTGCAATAACTATTTCCAAACATTCCACAGAGCGAGATACTTAGCTTGATTGTTAGTTGCTAAGATAAATCCCCATACGCATTGTGATACAATTTTTCTATCGAAACTGAGTAAGGCCCCTCCCACTCCTGCCTCTCCCTCACCTCATAAAATATTTAACTTGCATGAGAAACCCTACTTTATCAAGAACATGAAACAGTACCAAATTAAACAAAAGTTAAAGAATTAAACTTTATAAGATTAAATTAATACACACGAGCACACTCTTTGTCTTCACACGTGCTTATGTCTTTGGGTCAAAAGAGAGAGTTAATACACCGAAAATTTCCCATCCAAAGTTATTCCCAAATTTTCATCACAAACAATATTCAACATATGGTCCAACAGAGATCATCTTCCATAAATGAATTTCTCATTGTTTGTGGCCCAAAATGGGATAATTTAACAATCATATAAGGTTACAGAATCTTATTTGATGGATATGGTAAGACCCCACTTTAAATAACACATGAATAATATAATTACATTAAGTTGAAAGGACGGATTAACTCAAAATATTTATTCCAATACCTAGATTAGTTGGTGTATTTGTGTATTTTAGCGTTGTTGTTATAGTTGAGAAGGAAAATTTAACAAAGTTTACCGAGCATAAAATCAAAAATTAATTTTATATGGGGTAACAAATTTCATTTTATATTGATCTGAAAAGACATTGAGGGAGAAAATCGGGTAAGAAAGTAAAACTGTGTTATTTTAGGACACTTAAAACAACCCCAGTACATAAGTAATACAAATTATATTAAATTAAAACAAAAATTAAGATCTAAAGACATATTGTTTAATCACTTTGCTATAAGTGAAACCCTTCTCTATCAAGCATGTGAATTTCATTGCATTAAATGGAGGCTAAGGTGAAAAACATTTTATTAAACCATATAACATTAAAATAAGCATAAGGCCCCACTTCACACATGTGTATGTCGTTGAGTCACAGAAGAAAGTTAACTCACCCACCTGTTTCACATCGAACATGAATTTCAACCATTTATTATGAACAAAGTTGCCACCAAAGAAATATGGTCGATGATTTTAAATTGTCTGTTTTTAAAGGGACTGGATGAGAGGATTTGGAACAATTTTGGTTCTTATGCAAAGCAGTATTGACAGCGAAGCAGGTCCATGACAAAAATATGAGAAAAGCGCAGCTTGTAACAACATTTCGGGATAGAGCGCTAACATGGTATATGACGTATTCGAGAAATCAGAACAGACCATTTGTAGACATTAAAATAACATTGATAAAAGAAATCAAGAAGCTGAAGTCTAAGTCGCAGTGAATCACAGAGCTAAAATAAATCAAACAAAATCCTACTGAGTCTGTTTGGGAATTAAATCAAAGATTCAAGATATTATTGGATCAGGTGAGCTTCAAAATAGCTTCGCAACAACATAAAGAGTAGTTTATAGTTGCACTGCTTCCACATATAAGATTTCCCTTGTTACAACAGAAGATAGAGACTCAAGTTGAAGCCTTAAAACTTGCAATGAAGTTAGAAGCTTCACTAATAGGGGATACCAATGCAAGTATGCACCAGATCCAGAGGCAGTTGGAAAATTTGACTTTGTAGATACAAGATATGAAGAAAAGTAAAGAAGTTTGAGAAGAAGTATGGTGCACAAAGTGTAAAGAATAAGGCCATTCTAAGGAACAATTTCCTCTATTCAAAAACTACATGGCTAGTGGAGCACTGAATCCTTTGAATCCCGGATCCAGCTTATGGTGCGAGATATGTAAAACTAGGGGCAAACATCACGCTGAAGATTGTTATCTATTGCAAAAGTATGTACAGACTCCAAGGAACCTATATTGCAAGTTCTGAAAATCAGTGGGACATGATGAAAACAATTTTCGAGCTTATGAACTAATGATGGATCGAAGTGTTGATGCATATAGGATGCAAGTCAAAGAACATATACATAAGGAACATGGACAGCACAATGGTCGAGGTGGTTATCAAGGTCGAGGTCGAGGTATTGGTCGAGGTGGTGGAGCTGGTCGAGGACGAGGACAAATTATCTGCTATAACTACGTCCAAGCAATACACTTCACGAGAGACTATCAGAATCCTACCACGACATGTAAGTATTGCAAATATTTTGATCATGTAATTGAAGAATGTCTGGTACTTATGGAAAAAATGCAAGAAAAAAGGAACCAACAACCTACACAAAACATCCAAATGATGATTGCGAAACCAAGGATCGATGAACCTGCATAAATATTGTAACAAGAAGTGGGGTTGTGACTGGGAACGATAAATCAAATGGGAAGAAGGAAGTCGAAGCTACATGGGTAAGAAAGACTATTGAAAAAGCCCCTGGGTTTGATATTCAAAAGGAAAAAGAAGCCTTTATGGAAGTGAAACGAAGCTTTATGGATACAGAAGCTTCAACATCCAGTGCGCAGTAGAATCAAAAGAATAATTGTGATCAATCATCTTTGACACAAGGCCAAGTTTTGATAATACAGGAACAAGATGCATCATATCAGATAGATACAATAAAATATTTTCTTCAAACTTGTATGAAATTGTTACGAGATCAAAGAGTTGTAGAAGGACTTCATGAATTAATAAATTCCTATGCATCTAAAGAAGTATTGCGGAGTGAGATGCGCGAAGTTAACAATTTACATACAAAAAAGAGAATTGGAAATGAAATGAGGTTTAGTGCACAAATAGGAGAATATGACATGGACCAAGTTATTTTAGATCTGGGTTCTGAAGCTAAGGTCCTAACAAAGCAAACATGGGAATCAATGGGTATACCGAAGTTGCAATGGTCATTTATTCAACTAAGAATGGTGAACCAACAAAAGATTGTTCCTCTAGGAAGATTATCAGGCATTACAGTACACATTGAAGGGGTGTGCACTACTACTAATTTTGAAGTGATAGAAATTGTGGATGACAGTAACCCCTATCTTGCACTACTTGGATTGGATTGGGCATTTTCTAACATGGCTATAATCAACTTAAAGAAGAGGAAAATGATATTTGAAAGCAACAATATGAGATTCATTGTTCCATTAGATCCATCAAAAGGAGCAAGGTATATTGAACTAGTTAGAGAAGAGTATAGCACAACAGAATAGATAATAGCCAAAGAAGAAGAATGGATTAATCCCATCGCAGATGGAAAATTGGATTGGGAACAAGACAGTTTCTTCACTTCAGATTTAGAAGATGAATTGGAAAATTGGCAAAACATGTTACATGAAGTGTCTACAAGGTGATGTGCAAAAATTACTAAAGTAGTTCACTGTATGACAGCCGAGGTATGTGACTTACCTTTTTATGATGGGTTGGCTAATATAAATATTTTTCTTAAAGAAATTGAAGAACAAGTATCAGAGTGTCAAAGGTTGTTAGCTCTGGATATAGCATTAAGAGCTACTCATGCTAGATGGTGGGGTACACATATGAAGAATATAGGAAACTGGCAGGAATGTCGAAGGTTCATATGGATAAGGTTTGGTCATGTAGAAATAGAATTGGTAGATAAATATGATGGTCAAACTAACCCTAGAGAGCACATCCATCTTTGTATGACAACATGGAAGGAGATTCCACAAGAAGAATGGGTGCATGGGTTCATCCATACATTGGAGACAATTCCTCAAAATTGGTACTTGGAAACAGAACTTCGACATGGTACTATGAGTTGGGCATAGATGGTTGATGGGTTTACATTAACATTTAGCTTCGAAGATGATTGTCCATATATATATTCATCCCTTCAGATATTCAAAAAGAAGATTTTTGAGAACAAAATTCCACACACTTGGAAGCCTGATTGGGCTGCGCATCTACATAATGTACTGGAATGCTACAACGTCACTGCATAAGAAGATGAAGACCCTCGCAATATTGACATAGAAAAATCTTAAGGCTACCATGAAGTGAATGGACTTGAATTAGAAATGTCTGATATAACAAAGCCATTAAAGACAAGGAAGGTAAATATAGGGTGAAAAGATGAGCCGAAGTTTGCAACGATAGGAGATTACTGGGATGAAAAAACAAGCAGCAAAGTGAAATATCTATTGCATGAATACCAGGAGTTATTCCCCACTAATTTCTCAGATATGAAGGGAATTGTAGGAGACTTGGGAGTTATGAAGATTCCTTTAAAGCCGAATGCGAAGCCTGTTAATCAAAGACCCTACAGATTGAATCTAAAATATAAAGAGAAATTAAAAGAAGAATTAGATCAAATGATAACAGTAGGGATCATTAAACCTGTGGAAGAATCAGAGTGGGTAAGTCCAATTGTAGTCCAGGAAAAGAAGCTTAAAGGAGAAACCATGATTTGTGTGGATCTAAGGAAATTAAACGATGAATGTGTGGATGATCCCTTCCCTACACCCTTTACAGATGAAGTGTTGGATAATGTAGGTGGGCAGGAGGCCTACTCATTCACAGGTGGATTTTCAGGATACCATCAGATCATATTTTCACCAAAAGATCGACATAAAACTAACTTTGCTACAAAATGGGGATCATATCAATATACAGTGATGCATTTTGGACTGAAGAATGCCCCTGCCATATTTTCAAGAGTGGTGGTTGCAGATTTCAAAGAATATATTCACAAGTTCTTATAAGTATACTTCGATGATTGGATAGTATTTAGGCTATTGAAGAAACATATTGTGAGCTTAAGGTTTATTCTTGACACATGCAGGTAGTATCATATTTCTCTGAATATTAAGAAATACATATTTTGTGTACCTTTTGATATATTGTTGGGACATATCACTTGCAAGCAAGGATTGATGGTGGACCTTGCAAAGATTTCTATTATTGTGAATTTACCTCCACCAAAAACAGTGACACAGCTTCGCACCACTTTGGGACATACAGGATATTACATAAAAATTATCAAAGGATATGCACATATTACTGCGCCTATGGAAAAACTATTGAAAAAATTTTACTTTCCTATGGAATGAAGAATGTCAAAAGAGCCTCGACACACTAAAAGAAAAGATGGTAACTACGCATATACTGGTATTTCCATACTGGAATAAGGAATTTCATGTTCATGTGGATGCTTCATGCATAGCTTTAGGAGTGGTGTTGGCATGGCCTGCTGCAGGAGAAATCAATCACCCTATAGCTTTTGCAAGTAGGAAACTCTCTAAAGAAGAAAATAACTATACAACTACAGAAAGAGAAGGATTAGCTATGGTATATGCTTTGCATAAATTCAAACATTATTTGTTGGGATCACATTTTAAGATGTTCATAGACCACTCTGCACTAAAGTACCTAGTCAATAAGCCTGTTTTAGGAGGAAAAATTTGCAGATGGCTATTATTATTTCAGGAGTATGATTTTGAAGTTGTTGTTAAGCTAGGAAGACTAAATGTTGGACCTAATCATTTGTCAAGGTTAGAAAAACCAACGTATATAGAGGATAATCTTCCTATTGTGCATTTGTTTGTAATTAGGATCGCAGATGATCACTTCGTTGATATTATTCAGTTCTTAACCATAGGGATGGCTCCTTCAAAATACATTACGCAACAGAAGAAACAATTGGTGGTTAAGGCAACAGATTTTTCACTGATAGCAAGACATTTGTATAAAATGGGACCAGATGAAATATTGCGCAGGTATGTTCCTAAGCATGAAAGACAGATAATTTTAACATAAGCTCATAGTGGTGCAACTGGTGGACATTATGAAAGGAAAGCCACTGCGCAGAAAATTTTAAGAGCATGATTATGGTAGCCTACACTACACAAGAATGCAAAGGAGTATTGTCGAAATTGCGACATATGCCAAAGAACATGAAAACCCCCAAGGAGAGATGAGATGCCACTAGTGCCCCAAGTAACTTTGCAAGCTTTTGACAAATGGGCTATTGATTTTGTTGGAACTATCAACCCACTAGGGAAAAGGACTGGTGCAAGGTATATAGTCACTGCAACTGATTATTTGACAAGGTGGACCGAAGCACAGCCAATAAAGGATTGCAGCGTAGAAGCTGCTGCAAATTTAATATTTGAATACATATTGTCCATATTTGGGTTTCCAAACATATTGATGAGTGACCAGGGGTGACATTTCTTGAATAGGACCATTGAAGCATTAACTGAGGAATTTCAAGTCTACCACCAAAAGAGCACTCTTTATCATCCTCAAGAAAATGGAACTATCGAAGCATTCAATAAAATTTTAGAGAATGCACTGACCAATGTATGTAATGTGAATAGGGATGACTAGGATCTTATAATTCCAGCAGTATTATGGGCTTATAGGACTACATGCAAAATTTTGATAGGTCATACACCCTTTAGGTTGGTTTATGGGCAAGAAGATGTGATGCCCATGGAGTACATTGTCCCTAGCCTAAGAATTGTAGCTTTTACAAATATGGCAAACCCCAACATAATGGAAGAAACAATGTCCTTGTTACTTGCTCTGGAAGAAGACAGGTTTATAGTAGGATTTCATCAACAAGTGCAAAAGGCAAGAGAAAATACTTGGCATGACAGTCACATTAACCAAAATAAGTTTTATGTAGGAGACCTTGTTCTCCTCTATGACAGTAAGTTTTTGAAATTCCGAGGGAAATTCAAAACACATGGTTAGGCCCATATGTTATTAAATATATTACTAATGGAGGCATAATACAGTTAGCGAAGTTAAATGGAAAATTAATTCAAGGAATAGTGAATGCAAATAGATTTAATTTGTACAGGGACAAACCTGTCCCTACAGCTTCGCCCTAAAGAAGAAAGAAGGAAAGTATTAGTGTCACATGCAATTGAAAGTGGACACTGGACTATAAACTACGCTGCAGAGAAAGATTCAACGAAGAAATTACTTCACTATAATTAGGAATATGTTGAAGTTCGCAGGAAGCCACGATGCAAGACAGATGTGCACTACAGGAGGGGACATGTCGAAGTTCATAGGAAGTTGCAACGTAAGACAGAGGTGCCCTATAGTAGCGGGCATGTCGAAGTTCGCTGGAAAGGTAGAAATATGATCGTTAAAAAGAAAAGATATGTGCTAAAGTTGCATTTAAGACGGCAGTTGGAAAAATTTAATGATAGATACTCATTTAATGATGCAATCTAAACAAAATCAGGAAAAAATCAAATCTAATGATGAGGTCCAAAGGCCGGAATTGTTATAAATAGCCAACTCCCACTCAGATTAAGAACTTTGCTAATCGAGAGTTTGAAGAGAGTAATAGTGTGAATAAGTTGTAGATATTTCTTGCATGAATATCCTGTCGACTGAAGAATTTGTGCGATTTTTAACAAGAAAGGTATAGAAGGAGTTATGGAAGCTATTGTCGCACCAATAGTTGATACATTCGTAGCAACACCAGTTGCACCAATAGATGATACATCTGTAGTAGCACTAGTCGCACCACCCATAGCAACAACACCTATAGTAGCAGCACCACTGCAACAAAAGCCGCGGACATTGCCGAGGCAGAAGCAACACAAGGAAGTAAGAACCAAGAAAAAGAACGACAAGAAGCCTACCAAACTTGTGAAACCATAGAAGAAACCTTAGAAGTGGAATAAATTCAAGTAGAGGAAGGTGGCGTAGCTTTCATCTCACCTTTTCCCGCATATATCCTACCAAGGAAGCCAAATGCTAAGCCTGTAAAGGATGCCAAAGATGAAAATTATGGGACATTAACACCTCTATTACCGAAGGAGGTGTCGTTTGAATGAGAAATTTTAGGAAAAATCCTGCAGTTGAAATTCACAGATAATGACTTTAATGACCAGACGAAGTACCTGCAGTTCTCACTAGGCTAGTACTTGCAGCATGTTCACTGCCCAGATAGTGGAGTGACAAGGTTAGAACCACAATAATGGGAAAATGGGTTGGCACAGTCAGGGCTGCTCAACATGCTAAACGTGTCGCACTTCAGGAGAAGTTCATCTAATACAGCGTGTGTTTGAAAATTGTTCATGTTAATACATGATGGAAACGTGTGGATGGGGAATAAAACTCACATAGACCAAATGTTGATTTGGAGGATCACAAGCTTACCATACCATGGGCGGAACCCTGCGGAGGAGTTCATCTGGAAGGACCGAGACCATGCCTTGGCAAACAGCATGAAGCATAAGTATGGGTTGGTGAAAGGCAACAGGGGCTACGACATAAACTCAATTAGTGACCAAGCAGTCTAGTTCACTGCACACATTCTAGCTGGGAAAATTATGAGGAAGTGTCACGCAAACAAAGTTCCTACGTCGGTGGTGGCTTTAGCCACACAGTGTGAAAATGGAGTCCAGTATAACTGGGTTGCGTATTTATGCAAGGAATTCCTAGATGACTGTCGCGAGGTCTAGGAGAAAGGTACATCTTTTCATTATGCCTGGTTACTATTGATCATTTCTATGTTGACATGGAAAGAACTGGAGGACACGCAGTTTCCTCAGATAGAAGAAGATGTATGTGAGGTCGCGATGTATGCTTCACTATGGCATATGACTAAACCATCACGCGCATAGGAAAACATAATCTCTTTTATATTATATCAAATGGATCTGCACATGTTGGTAAACCAGTATTCGCTCCTCTCACCAAGTTTATCCAAACAATACAGCCTTGTGGCAAGGTTCAAGGTGGATTTTCATAGATTGTACATACAGGCATGCAGAGACATGAAGAAACAATGGCATGCATTGCAACATATGGTCAAAGAGAATGACCTGCTAGAAGTAGTGTAGACATGATCCGCAGATTGGATGACTCCACTAGAGGAGGTAAGAGACAACATAATAGAAGAAGAAGAGCTAGAAACTTTGCACCATGGCGAAGGCAGTGAAAAAGAAAAAGAGAGGGAAGCATAGGAAGAGGAAGAAGAAAATGAACACCATGACAAAGAATAACTTCAAGAGGAAGACCATAAAGGAGGCGAGGATATGACGAAGCAGACAGAGAAGGAAAAAACAGAGAAATCTGCCATAAAGAAAAGGAAGAGCCAAGGCGAAGCTTCCAAGGCTAGAAAGAAGCATAAGGTGGATAAGTCAAAGGAGGTCACACCAATGGTTCTCACTGAGGGAGACTTGGACCAAATTGGAGACAAGGTTCAGGAGATCACAACGGAATCTTGGAACAGGGTGGAAGATCGCTACGACAAGCTTATCACAGGTGTGCAAGAAAGGATCACGGAGTTGAATCTTTTGGCATTATCAATTAGACAACCTACACAAATACATGAAAGGATTATAGAAGGAAGGTCAATCGTGCCTACCCTTGCAGCGAGGCTGACATAGATACCTGCAAGGGCTCTACAATTCGAGTCAGCAGAAATTCAGCAGCAGGCCAAGGAGTGGACACACATAAACATGAACATCGTAGTAGTGTCGCTGCCAAGGTTACATAAGTTGCATGAAGAAATTACAGAGGAATTAAAGCTAAGGGAAGAGCGCACATCGCAGCTCAACATACAGGTGGAAAAGGAGCGGGTTGCGCTATCACAGAAGCTTGACCAAACAATACAAGAGAGAGATCAAATAACAAAAGAATATCAGCAACTGAAAGACACAGTAGAAACAACGTGCAAGGGAATTCTAGACATGGAGGTCCGCGAAGAGGAATCAACAGAAAGAAAGGTCACAAAGCTCGAACTTTTCACAGTACAGTTTGAGTATGAGCTAAAAATCAGTGAGATGTAATTGAAGTTGTAGCCAGCTACGCCACAAGATGTAAGAGAACAGAGGGAGGCTGACCTAAAGTTAGTCATGGTTAGCATCTTCGTAGCATTGGCGGACTACAACAAGCTACTAGACGAGAGTATGAAAATTTGGACTTCACTGCAGGAAGATCAAAATGTTCAGAAACTGCAGGAGGAGATGCAGGAAAAGCAACAACAGTTAGAGGAAATTCAAGCAATTGCAAAGACATTTCCTATATCGCAGAAGCTCGCAAAGATAAATGAAACAAAGGTGTTGCAGAAGAGGATCGAAGAGTTAAAGAGGGAAGAGTAGACATTGATAGAAAGAACTCAGCCTTGGCAAGACGAGCCCTTCAACTCTCGTAGACAGTAGATGAGAAGCTTTAAGAGCTTCGACAAAAGGAGGCAGCATTGCTAAAGAAGGCTACAGAGCATGTAATAGAAGCATTGTTGGAGGAAGTGCGTCGCGAGGATAAACAGATGATAGAAGTGCTCCAACAGTTTAACTAGGCCTATAACAGCATTGCAGAAAAAATCAGAGGCACACCAGCTAAGTGACTCGGGACGAGTCACAGGTGAGCGTTGGGGGCCTGTTGGGTGCAGTCCAACTTGACCAAATTTTGGCCATATTTTGGGCAAGAAACCTGAATTTTGCAGAGCGCACAGTAGAAAATAAGTCGTGGAGTATGAAGTGGGCCACACAGCAAAGAAGCGGACCACAATGAAGATCACGCGGCAAATTTACCGCACAACATAGGGGCTTTGCGATGAAGCCCTTTCCTTTTTGTAAAAGCATAAAATATTATAAAAGTTGTTGGTTTTGGGCCATAATCCCTTGTATTTCGAAAAGCATGGTATCGGGTCCATGGTAATGTGGTGATGTAATCCCTCATATAATAGTAAATATAGTGATGAATAATAAAGAAGGAATGCATCTATCTACTTGATCCAGATCTATGCTTATGTGATATTTTTGATCTGTACTTTGGAGAAAGGGTGAGGCTCTGCAGTTGTGTACGCGGAGACCTAGGTCTACAGCTGAGTGCGCAGACCATCTGCAACTTAGTGCGCATACCATCTGCAACTTAGTGCACAGACACCCTGCAACTATGTGCGCAGGGAAGAACTGTTTGTTGTACAAATTCCATATTATATGCAACAATTCTTATGGATGTAGTCCCACATTAGGATGAACCATGGTAAAATTTTTGTCTCATGTGTTTATTTGCTTAATATCTGCAGTTTATTTCAAGTATTGTGAAGTTTATGTTATGTTTAAATGATGGATGTGATTCTGCAAAGAAAAATATTAGTGCGAAGTAGTTCAGGAATGTGAAGTAGCATGTTGTAGCATAACAGTTCATTGCAATTACATGTATTCACAGCACAATAATGTTTATAGTGTGAAGTGATTTATAAGTATTAAAGCATAAGGAAAATACAAAAGTACCACATCGCAACATCCCTCAGGCTACAGAAACCTAGTTTTGCAACCTCCTATAATCACATCGGGTGAGACTGTGACATGCTTGTCAGTCATTGCCGAGAGGGCCAGTGGAGGGTTTATTTGGTGCGCAGTAAACTCTGAACCTGGGTTAGCCCAACTTAAAGCCAAAAAAACCTTATTCACACGTGGTCAATGTAAATTACATCAGCCCAAATGAGAGCATTAACCTACCACCAACGCCCCACCCAAAATTAATAAGATCCATTGGTTAAAACCATTTTGACCCTTAAATCTCATCAGGCCTGCAGGTTGGCTAGAAATTTTGAAATCCTTCTCCACCCGATAACTATCACTAGCTCCATTTATACCATTTAAAATGTATTTTCTTTCATGACAAGTTTATTTAACTGTGTAAATTTAGCTAACTATGGATTTGTTTTGAAACGTGAAAATCTAAATTCGCGCTTATAAAATACATTTCAAAATTTATTATCTTCATTATAATTTGAAATATTTACTAGGATTTATTGTGAGAAATTGAACCAAGAAAACAACCAAACCAATTTTCAAGAAACCAGTTTCATAAATGATGTTTTTATCCAAATAATTGTACATCAATGTTCTAGAAAGACATTAAAGAAACAAGGTAAGGGAAATTACAAATTGGTTTAAGATTTGGGCAAACAAATCAACAAAGAATTATGTACAAGCCAAGAGGAGGAAATTGTTAAGGCGAAAAATACTAAATTTTTAATGTTGTCTTCGGAAATGGAAACATTCTTTGAAAATAATTTGTATTTTCCTTTAAAATTATGAAATTAAAATACATTTACACAACAATGATTAAACCTTCTTGTATACAATCACCTTCGAACTCATTTGATAAAGGAAGCCAATAGATTTGGACGATATGATACTTATATTTCAATGGTATGAATGCACTTGTTGCATTGACCAAATTGTGATGCCTCAGTCATTTTTGTTATGCAGTTCTTATATATAACATTTTATTTTTACGTGTTTTGTTTAATTTGTTTTGTGTTCTCATATGTTGATCTAAATTAGTAGTTTATTTTGTTGACTTGATCAATTGCTACAATATTATCTTGTTCAATTTCCTCTCTCTTATAAACACTATGAGAGGAATACTAATTGAGGTATTTATGTGACTTGTTTTTTAAATGAATTTAAAATGCCTGAAATTGGTAATTTCATTGTATTCTTCCATATAAATATAAATTATATCAATAATGTGTTTTATTGTCATTTTAATTAATTTCCATTTATTTACATGTTTATGTCGTAATATATGCTAACAAGTTAATTATTGATCTACTCAGTGTTTTCTTGTTGGAACCAATAATGAATTTTTGTGTCATCTGATATTGATGCTACCAATGGACTATATGTTCATGATACTTACTTTTTGTATGGAAAATGAGATACAACAATACCTAATATTGTGATGTTCCATTTCCTTCATTATGATGAGTAACATTTTTTTAATGATATAAATATGTTTGATTTTTGTTTGTTATTTGTTTTATATTTAATTAATAATGTCATTACTATTTACTTTTATTTTTGTTATGATGCTATTTATATGAATTGCATACTTAAAACTTATATTAGATTCATTGATCTTTTATTGTCTATTAATTCTATCACTTTTGAAGCTTAACCACTCATACTTTTTAGAACAATCCCTTATATATAATTTGCCCACATCTTTTTGTTGTTATACAAATTCTGT
This sequence comes from Pinus tabuliformis, assembly GCA_031772625.1. Classification (NCBI taxonomy): domain Eukaryota; kingdom Viridiplantae; phylum Streptophyta; class Pinopsida; order Pinales; family Pinaceae; genus Pinus; species Pinus tabuliformis. Next base: position 93,569,460 of record CM062805.1, on the reverse strand, counting down.
TTAATAATATTAAATACATGGAATACCCCCTGTGGATAGATAGGACTAGTCTCTACCCTAAAGCATGAGGATCCTTAGGTCCTTAATGAATGTCTTCTAAAATTGTTCACTGTCACGGGAACAATTTGGGATCCAACATTCGTTTGTCATCATTGTCAAGGAGTGAAGTGTAAAGATTTCGTTTCCATGGTACTTGATAATTTTTTTATTTTATGAGTTGTTGGTAAACAAGATCACAACAACTCGTGCTTTGGAATTTTCTAGCAAATATTACTTTGTTTAATTTTTTTACCGAGCGACTCCTTAATTTATTCATTTTTTTCATATTATTTAAAATGGTTTTTTCTTTGGCTTTCGTATCCACACGATTTGCTTCTTTATATTTTTCTCGGATACCTAGTTTTCCAAATTTAATTCCTAATATAGATGTATGGGATAGCTACCTTCCTCATTTTCAAGAAAGCGATGGAGACAACCCTTCTCAACGCTTGATTTATTTTCATGTTTTCATTCATAAAATTAGGGTTTAACTTGAAGATGTCCTTATGAAATTATTTATGATGTCTTTGGAAGGATATGCTAGATGATGATATACGAGGCTTCCTTCTGCTAGTATATCCTCCTAGAGAGATTTCTATTTTGTCTTTCGAGAATATTACAAAAATATGTATCTAACATAATCAATTTCTTATAATTGTTGTGATTTAGATGAATATGCTAATCTAAATTCTCAATAAAATCCATGCTATGATGTGATGAAGAGCCTGATTTCAAAGGTTTTCATAATGAATATGAAATTTTTGTTAGGATATTATGACACATAGGAAATAATTAAGTATAACTTAATCTAGTGTATAGTTAGGTAAAGTGTGCTTCTTTAGTATGTACTTCTTCTAACTTACAATCTGACGGTCATGATATGTTCTAGACATGAAGTGATCTGACGGTTCATTCTCTCCTCGATATTACGAGTCGATGATCTCTATTTAAAGAGCATGGAGGGTCATTTGTTAGGTGACCGTTAATGAGACAAGCTTATGTAAATTGTCTTTTTTTTACATTAATAAATTGCCTGAAGTGGTCGCGTTGGCTCAGGCCGTGGATTGTTTCCCTCTTTGAGGGTTTTAACCACATCAAGAATACCGGTGTACTAATCTTAGATATTTTTATGATCGGTGTCCTTTGTTGTTTTATCTAAGGAACTTACCCTGTAAATTCCTACATGGTATCAGAACTATTCGAAGGCTGCATCCATTGGTGATCCAAATACGAAGCCAGTGCAACTGCATCTGACTGTCATTTCCTAGATCTACTATTTCTAAACGCTTTCGGGCCGAGAGGACTGTTCTATTATGTTAGGATCATTTTTTCTAGTGAGGAACCCCTTTCATTTCACACGAAAAGGTTTCTGGTAGCCCTAGGTATGTCATTTTTAAGATCTGGAGGTATACAATCTTTATTTGCAGTTCTAATTATTTATCTCTCTGTTTATTTCGGTTTATAATCCTCTATAATTTTTTTATTACTAGATCTACACCTTTCATTTCTACGTATTCTCTTTGCCCCGCGATTCTGTGCGATCTGAGCAAACCAGAAACAGAAAGAAAGGATTTTTCTCATGTGTATGCTCTTTGTCGTTGCACCTTAGTGTGATCTCGGAAAATCAAAAACATTGAGGAAAATATTTAGTTTCCAGCCAAATCTAACTTTAATTCATAAGGCTTGGATTGCTTGTACTTGTTCATTTGGTTTGTGTGGTTGTTTTTTTTTGTAGGAAAAAAGAGGTTTTTCAAGTAAGCATGCACTCCAAAGTTTCAGCAAAAAAAAAAACAAAGAATTGCAGCGTTGACAAATATGGCAAACCCCAACATAATGGAAGAAATAATGTCCTTGTTACTTGATCTGGAAGAAGACAAGTTTATAGCAGGATTTCATCAACAAGTGCAAAAGGCAAGAGAAAAGGCTTGGCATGACAGTCACATTAAGCAAAAGAAGTTTTAGGTAGGAGACCTTGTTCTCCTCTATCACAGTAAGTTTTTGACATTCCGAGGGAAATTCAAAACACACTGGTTAGGCTCATATGTTAGTGAATATATTACTAATGGTGGCACAATACAGTTAGCGAAGTTAAATGGAAAATTAATTCAAGGAAAAGTGAATGGAAATAGATTTAATTTGTACAGGAACAACCCTGTCCCTACAGCTTCGCCCTAAAGAAGAAAGAAGGAAAGTCTTAGTGTCACATGTAACTGAAAGTGGACACTGGACTATAAAATATGTTGTGGAGAAAGCTTCGATGAAGAAATTACTTCACTATAATTAGGAATATGTTGAAGTTCGCAGGAAGCCATGATGCAAGACAGAGGTGCGCTACAGGAGGGGACGTGTCAAAGTTCATAGGAAGTTGCAACATAAGATAGTGGTGCACTATAGTAGCAGATGTGTCGAAGTTCGCTGGAAAAGTAGAAATATGATCATTAAAAAGAAAAGACATGCATTAAAGTTGCATTTAATACAGCGGAATTTAACAATAGAAACACATTTAATGATGTAATCTGAATAGAATCAGGAAAAAATCAAATCTAATCATGAGGTCTGAAGACCGGAATTGTTATAAATAGCCAACTCCCACTTAGATTAAGAACTTTGCTAATCGAGAGTTTGAAGAGAGTAATAGTGTGAAGAAGTTGTAGATATTTCTTGCATGAATATCCTGACAACTGAAGAATTTCTACGATTTTTAGCGAGAAAGGTATAGGAGTTATGGAAGCTATTGTTGCGCCAATAGTTGATACATTCGTAGTAGCACCAGTTGCACTAATAGATGATACATCTGTCGCAGCACCAGTTGCACCATCGGTAGCAGCAACACCTATAGTAGCAACATTGCTGCAATAGAAGCCGCAGACATCACCGAGGCAGAAGCAACCCAAGGAAGTAAGAACCAAGAAAAATAATGACAAGAAGCTTGCCAAACTTGTGAAACCATAGAAGAAACCTTAGCAGGTTGACATTGAAGAAGAAGTGGAATAAATTCAGGTGGAGGAAGGTGGCGTAGCTTTCATCTCACATTTTCCCACATATATCCTGCCAAGGAAGCCGAAAGCTAAGCTTATAAAGGATGCCAAAGATGAAAATTATGGTAAGTTCACACTTCTATTGCTGGAGGAGGTGCTGTTTGAATGAGAAATTTAAGGAAAAATCCTACAGTTGAAATTCATAGATAATGACTTTAATGACCAGACGAAGTACCCGCAATTCGCACCAGGCTGGTACTTGCAACATGTTCACTACCCAAATAGTGGAGTGACAAGGTTAGAACCATAACAATGGGAAAATGGGTTGGCGCAGTCAAGGCTGCTCAACATGCTAAATGTGTCGCACTTCGGGAGAAGTTCATCAAATATAGTGTGTGTTCGAAAATTGTTCATGTTAATACATGATGGACACCTCTGGATAGGGAATAAAACTCCCATAGACCAAATGTTGATTTGGAGGATCAATTACAAATTGGTTTAAGATTTGGGCAGACAAATCAACAAAGAATTATGTACAAGCCAAGAGGAGGTAATTGTTAAAGCGAAAAATACTAAATTTTAAAAGTTTTCTTCGAAAATGGAAACGTTCTTTGAAAATAATTTGTATTTTCCTTTAAAATTATGCAATTAAAAGAAATTTACGCAACAATGATTAAACCTTCTTGTATATAATCACCTTCGAACTCATTTGATAAAGGAAGCCAACATATTTGGACGATATGAGACGTATATTTCAATGGTATAAATGCGCTTGTTGCACTGACCAAATTGTGATGCCTCTGTCATTTTCGTTATGCAGTTATTATATATAGCATTTTATTTTTATGTGTTTTGTTTAATTTGTTTTGTGTTTTCATATGTTATCTAAATTAGTAGTGTATTTTGTTGACTTGATCAATTACTACAATATTATCCTGTTCAATTTCCTCTCTCTTATAAACACTATGAGATGAATACTAATTGAGGTATTTATGTGACTTGTTGTTTAAATGAATTTAAAATGCCCAACGTTGGTAATTTCATTGTATTGTTCCATATAAATATAAATTATATCAATAATGTGTTTTATTTTTTTTATTATTAATTTCCATTTATTTACATGTTTATGTCGTAACATATGCTAACAAGTTAATTATTGATCTACTCAGTGTTTTCTTGTTGTAACCAATAATGAATTTATGTGTCATCTGATATTGATGCTACCAATGGACTATATGTTCATGATACTTATTTTTTGTATGGAAAATGAGATACAACAATACCTAATATTGTGATGTTCCATTTCCTTCATTATGATGAGTAACATTTTATTAATGATACAAATATGTTTGATTTTTGTTTGTTTTCTTGTTTTATATTTAATTAATAATGTCATTACTGTTTAATTTTATTTTTGTTATGATGCTATTTATATGAATTGCATACTTAAAACGTATATTGGATTCATTTATCTTTTATTGTCTATTAATTCTATCACTTTTGAAGCTTAACCATTCATAATTTTTAGAACAATCTCTTATATATAATTTGGTCATATCTTTTTGTTGTTATACAAATTCTATTTAATAATATTAAATACATGGAATACCCCCTGTGGATAGATAGGACTAGTCTCTACCCTAAAGCATGACGATCCTTAGGTCCCTAGTGAATGTCTTCTAAAATTGTTCACTATCACGGGAACAATTTGGGATCCAACATTCGTTTGTCAACATTGTCAGGGAGTGACGTGTAAAGATTTCATTTCCATGATACTTGACAATTTTTTATTTTTGTGAGTTGTTGGTAAACAAGATCACAACAACTCGCTCTTTGGAATTTTCTAGCAAATATTACTTTGTTTAATTTTTTACGGAGCGACTCCTTAATTTATTCATTTTGTTCATATTATTTAAAATGGTTTTTTCTTTGGATCTTGTATCCACATGATTTGCTTCTTTATATTTTTGTCAGATACCTAGTTTTCCAAATTTAATGCATGATATAGATGTATGGGATAGATACCTTCCTCATTTTCAAGAAAGTGATGGAGACAACCCTTCTCAACGCTTGATTTATTTTCATGTTTGCATTCATAAAATTAGGGTTTTTCTTGAAGATGTCCTTATGAAATTATTTATGATGTCTTTGGAAGAATATGCTAGATGATGATATACGAGGCTTCCTCCTGCTATTATCTCCTCCTTGAGAGATTTCCATTTTGTCTTTCGAGAACATTACAAAAATATGTATCTAACATAATCAATTTCTTATAATTGTTGTGATTTAGATGAATATGCTAATCTAAATTCTCAATAAAATCCATGCTATGTTAGGCCCCTATACTACTAGGGTAACCCCTTATTGCTATTAGTACAACCCCCTTATTATATTGATGTACCCATGTAGTGCCCATATTGTTACTATTGTGCCCTATAGAAGCCCACTATTGTTATTATTGTGTCCTTACATTATTATTATTATGTCGGCTCTGATTATATTATGACCCCTTAGACTCCTATGTATAGAAAGGAGGTCTTTTCATTTGTATCATAGAAGAATTGTTCATTTGTGTAATGTAAAGGAGGTTTCCCCCTCGAAGAGGCTGAATTCTAAGGCGTTGTTCTATATTTTCTATCTTTTTATGAGCTGGTTTCATAACATTTGGTATCATAGCTTTGGATTCTAGGGTTCCGCTACTCCAAATAGGTCATCGTGGAATTTTCGCTATAACTTTTTTTTGTGACGTTTCAAAGCGAAAAAAAAAACCATTTGAGACAAAATCGCACTGAACCTCGGGTCCAAATTACAGAACTTTTTGTGCTATATTTGCGGAGATATGATCTAAGGAGGTTGGTCTTTTTGTAGACTCCTGAATTACATTCCAAACAAGTGACTTGGGGAAAATCGTCATAACTTTCTCTCTAAGCATTGGATTGAAATTTCGTAAGAAGGTACAGAAAGAGGACGAACTGTAGTTTTAGAGCCAAAGGTTAAAACAATGACATGTAGCATGTCGTACAAGTTCACTCTACTAAACTAGTCTATAATCAGGTCACTGTGGGAGATTTGGCATAACTCTTCCTTGGAGAATCCAATTTGGATCAGACTGGTGGCATTGGAAAGAGGACACATAGGGCTACTGCAAGTCGCAATTTCAGAACTGGAAGAACCAAAATTACAGAGTTATAGTCATTTCAAGATCGAGCTCCTAAAATCAAGAAAAGGCGATATGTGAAAGTTTGATGGCAAGGATCCAGTAAATTGGATGCTTCAAATGGAGCAATATTTTGATCTACATGGTGTACCACTGTTATGAAAGGTATGTATTACATCTTCATATTTAGAAACAGATCAATTTTTATGGTATAAAGGGCTTTTTTCTCGTAAACAACTTGTTACATGGTCAATTTTCACAGAGGAAATGATAGCACATTACGAGGATACAAAGAGAAACACCTTCTTTAGAGCAACACCCCAACAATTGGAAAGAGTAAAAGGGCTTTGTTACATAGCAGAAAGTAAAATTATGGCAACAAGGAAGTCTACCCCTCACAACTATAAAGATGGAAATGTTGTTTCTCCTAGCCTTCCACAACCTACAAGGTTTACACCACAACAATTGGAAGAAAAAAGAGAAAAAGGGCTTTGTTACAATTGTGATAGCAAATGCACTAAAGGTCATAAGTGTGCTAAGAAGAAATTATTTTACATAGAGTATGAAGAGGAGGAAGAAAAGGATCAATAAACATACAAAGAAGAGGATATACGCCAGGACCCAACCCCGGAAAAAGAAGAAATGAATCAGACCATATCTTGTATAGCATTGGCAAGAATTACCACTCCTCAAACTCTCAAGATAGAAAGACATATCAAGAAGAAAAAGTTGCAAGAAGTGAAAGATCACATCGAGAAAGAAGAAATGAATCCAACCATATCTTGTAATTCATTGGTCAGAATTACCACTCCACAAACTATCAAGATAGAAGGACATATCAAGAAGAAAAATGTTCAAGAAGTGAAAGATCACATTGAGCATCAAGAAATGAATCTGACCATATCTTGTAAAGGATTGGAAGAAATTACCACTTCTCAAACTCTAAAGATAGAAGGACATATCAAGAAGAAAAAGGTTCAAGCAGTGAAATATTACATCGAGCATCAACAATGAGTTCTCCAACTTTTAAAGGATAACGCCACTTTGGTGCAAAATCGAATGAAACAACAGGTAGATCAACATCGTAGTGAAAAATGTTTTGATGTAGGTGATTGGGTATTTTTACTGCTACATCTCAAGCAAGCTATTTATGAGAAGGAAATGTTGGCAATACTACATGCACTTAAGAAATGGCGACCTTACTGAATGGGAAGACACTTCAAGGTAAAAATGGATCATGATAGTCTTAAATACCTTTTAGAACAACTATTATCTTTAGAAGAACAGAAAAAATGTGTCACAAATATGATGGGTTATGACTTTGACATCATCTATAGAAAATGGAAGCAAAATTTTGTTGCAAATGCACTCTCAAGAAAGGATGTGGATGTGAAAGCATTGTTTTGTGCTATTTCTATTATCCAACCAGATTGGATAAATGAAGTAGGGGATGAATGGAAGAAGGACGAAGAAGTATGGCCACTTATTCAAAAGTTGCAAAAGAACTCAATTCAAAAAATATTTCTAGAAATTGAATAGGAAGGAAAAATCATATTGGAACCTGGAGCAGTCACAGAAACAAGAACCCGACAGCTGCAAAATCGATCAATTTCAGAGTATCTCATCAAGTGGAAGAACTTACCCACTGAAGATTCCACATGGGAGGACAAGAATTTTATACAAAAGCATCAAGAACTACTCAAGCATTGAGGACAACACTTTTTGAAGGAGAGGGGCATGTTAGGCCCCTATACTACTAGGGTAACCCCTTATTGTTATTAGTACAACCCCCTTATTATATTGATGTACCCATGTAGTGCCCATATTGTTACTATTGTGCCCCATAGAAGCCCACTATTTTTTTCTCAATTAAGACTAACCTAAGTGCCCACGGGGATTTGAACCGGTGACCTATCGCAAGGAGTGCCTTAACAGTGCACCCATTCACCGTCAATCCAAAGCCCCGTGGGCGTAGAAGCCCACTATTATTATTATTGTGTCCTTACATTATTATTGTTATGTTGGCTTTGATTATATTATGACCCCTTAGACTCCTATATATAGAAAGGATGTCTTTTCACTTGTATCATCGAAGAATTGTTCATTTGTGTAATGTAAAGGAGGTTTCCCCCTCAAAGAGGCTGAATTCTAAGGCATTGATCTATCTTTTCTATCTTTTTGTGAGCTGGTTTCATAACATGCTATGACTGTGATGAAGAGCCTGATTTCAAAGGTTTTCATAATGAATATGAAATTTTTGTTAGGATATTCCGACACATAGGAAATAATTAAGTATAATTTAGTCTAGTGTATAGTTTGTTGGCATTATGGCTAAAGTTTTGTCCTTGATGGCAACCCATTCAGGTGATAGATCATAGTACTTCAAGTCAGCAGTAGAGATTGATGATCAGCTATCAAATATTGAAGAAAATAAGGGGTACGCAGGTACACCTTACATAAGGTGCGTACACGCAGGTCAGTGTTACATAAAGTGCGTACATACCCGCAGTTATCCCGTTCAGGAGGTGCGTACCCCCAGTGCACACATTTCAAGGCAAAGAAATTCACATGTGGGGTTTTCTTATGTTTTACTCTTGGTATTTAGCCGACGGTATTGTGTTATTATGGTGTCGGCCCGTGGTATTGATCCATGATTTAAGGAAGAGCTTTCCTATATAAAGCAAAGGAGATCATTTGGCTTGAGCATGTTTTGGGTTGAATATCTTATGAGGGCTAGATCTGAAATATTATGATCTCTTGGGAGTATGTCTAGATCTAAATAAGGCGAATCTACTGATGGATTGAGATCTCTTCGGCGCATGTTCAGATCTGTAGATCTGACTATCTGGGTTATTTCTGAAATCTTGAAATCATCTATGCCCGAAGGTACGCAGGTACAGTGAGAGAAAAGTGCGTACATACGCAGGAACGAAGCGTTTCGGGTGCGTACATACGCAGGCACAGAAGGGTTGCAGGTGCGGAGGTCCGCAGGCAGTTCAATGGATTCAGAGCGAGGTACACAGGCGAACAGTTGAGCAGGGTGCGTACGTAAGCAGGCGAGCAGTTGAGCAGGGTGCGTACTATAAGCAGGCGAGCAGTTGAGCAGGGTGCGTACTGTAAGTTGGCGAGCAGTTGAGCAGGGTGCGTACTGTAAGCAGGCAAGCAGTTGAGCAGGGTGCTTACGTAAGCAGGCGAGCAGTTGAGCAGGGTGCTTACTTCTCTTAAAATCTTTGTTTATCATTGTTGTGTTCTGGGTTTGGTCCTATTATTGTTGATCTGGTTACTACAGTTGACTGGGTGATTCTCTTATACTTGATGATCATTTGATGCTTATGGATCCAGTTTGAAAATTTATGAAAAGTGGTCCTTGTAAGAAAAGAAGTAGGGGGTTGTAGCTCCCTTCCAGGAGAGACTGGAAAACGAAAGAGAGTTGTAGCTCTCTGCAGGTTGCAGCCTGCGTACTGGTAAAGGACTGCACCAGTACAAAACCATTGTAAAAGGAGTTTCTAATTTGAAAGAAGATAGAGACATATTGCAGCAGGTGGTTTTCACCCACATTGGGTTTCCACCTTACATCTTGTGTTCTTTGGTGTGACTATCTGTTTTCTTTGTTCATGCTCATTATTTTATGGTACTGACATGCAAAAATAATTCAAAGAACAAATAAAGAAGATTTATTAAAAGAATTAGATAATACTGATTCACCCCCCCTCTCAGTATTATTTCCAACAATTGGTATCAGAGCAGGTCCTTCAGAGAAGCTTGATCGTTCATCATGAGCAACTACGAGAGAGAAGCATCAATCAGGCCACCGGTTTTTGATGGGACAAACTTCAATTATTGGAAGGTAAGAGTTACTGCCTATCTTCAATCTCTTGGTACAGAAGTTTGGGACATCGTAGAGACAGGCTACGCTTTTCCTTCAGCTACTCCTACAGATGCAGCCGAGAAAAAGAAGTATGAAACAAATGCGAAAGCAGTCAGTACTCTATTAGGACGTATATCTCAATCATAATTCATGAAGGTAATGCACTATAAATCCACAAAAGAGATATGGGACAAAATTGTCACGAGCTATGAAGGAGATGAACAGGTAAAGCGTGCTAAACTTCAAACTCTCAGAATTTAGTATGAGACTCTCAAAATGTATAATGATGAAAGTGTGGCTAACTATTTTCTTCGGGTAGATGAGGTTGTTAACTGTATGAAAAATTTGGGTGAAGAAATAAAAGAGGCTATTGTGGTTGAACAGGTTCTAAGATCATTGTCCCCCAAGTTTGAATCTAAAGTATCTGCAATAGAAGGAAAGGAAAATCTACGAATTCTTACTATGTCTCAGCTACATGGAATTCTAACTGCTTATGAAATGAGAAAGGGAGGTCCATCAGACAGAAGAGAAGCTGCTTTCAAGGCATCAGGCAAAGGAGATTATTATGAAGCGAGCCACGTCCCAGAAGAAGAGGAAGAAGAATCAAATTTTGTCAGAAATCTTCAAAGGGGTTCTGGAAGGTTCAGAGGTAAGTTACCTTTTAAATGCTTTGCTTGTGGAAGAGTAGGTCATTATGCTGCAAAATGTCCTTATAAGGATAAAGGAAAGGAACCTGCTAGATGGAACAAGAAACAGAATACAAATAAGAAAAGCTACTACACTCATGAAGATAGTGATGGTCTATCAAACAGTGATGAAGATGAACAAGGTAATGAATATAAGTTGTTAATGGCATTTGAAGATGATGATTATCTGGATGCTATAGATGTGGATAACCTTTATGATGAAATTACTAGACTCAAGAGATGTATAGAAGAAAAGAACATGATCATTGATACTCTACAATTTCAAATTGATGAAAAGGAAAAACATCTAGAAAAATTAGAAGGTGAAATTGTTGGTCTTAGAAAAGAGATTGAGAAAACAAAAGCTATTAATCTCAAGTTTGTCAAAGGATCTGAAACTTTGGATGAGATTATCAATGTGCGGCGGTCTCCACTAAACAAGACAGGTCTGGGCTATAATGGAGAAACTTCTCAAGCATCCACCTCAAAAAGTTATCTTGATGCAGCAAGAAGAAATGAGCAAAAGCACAATGATGATCATCAGGTAAAGCAGGGACGAATTACAAACAGAAACTATCAGGGGCAATCCATCTTAAGAGTGAACAAAAGCTACAACCAGCCACAGGTAAAATCTTCTCAATTTGGTTCAAGAATAGATGACAATAGAAATTACAATCAATTGGCTGGTAGATTCGATAACCGCAGAAGTTTCTTCAATGGACAATGCTTTTCTTGCCATAACTTTGGTCACAAAGCAGCTCAATGTGTTGCATATAAAACGATCATGACTAGGGAAGCTCAAAAACAAAGAAGTATGATCGGGATTACAAAAAGGACCTATAACAACTTTTCGGTTCTTGAAAATGAAGTTGAATGTTCTATTTGCAATAACTTTGGTCATGAAGACTCTGAATGCAGGAGCAGGTTTCAGCAGAAAAAGGAACAAGCCTCAAGCACCAAAACATGGAGAATAAAGGAACCACAAACAGAAAGATGTGGGATAGCTTTTTATGCAGAGGGACAGGAAAATCTATGGTACATTGACATTGGATGTTCGAAGCATATGACAGGTGATAAAGAAAACTTGAGTCATATTCTGCTCTAGAAAAAGGAAAGAACGTCTCTTTTGGAAATGATACTCCTGCAACTATAAAAGGAAAAGGCATTGCTCAGTTAAAAGAAAAGGTCAAGGCTAGAAATGTTTTGTATGTTGATGGATTGAAGCATAATCTTCTAAGTGTCAGCCAGATGTGTGATCAAAGAACCGAGGTTATATTCAGATCAAATGGATGTCTTGTTCGTAATCCTGATACAGGTAAAACAGTGATCAAAGGCAAAAGAACTCCAAATAATCTGTACATATTTGAAGAAGGACAACAACAATGCTATCTGAGCAAGGATGATGAGCACTGGTTATGGCATCGGAGGTTGGGACATCTAAGCTTTTCACAAATAAGGAAAGCATGCAAATATCAGGCAGTTCGCGATCTTCCAGATATCAAAATTCCTGACAACACCATATGCAAATCATGTCAGTTTGGAAAACAAACCAGAACTAACTTTCCAGAGAAAGAAGGATCAGCTAGCATGCCTCTTGAGCTAGTACATACAGATACATGCGGTCCTTTCAGGAAAAGAACACCTCGAGGAGAAGAATACTTGATATTATTCATTGACGATTTCTCCAGGTTTGTTTGGTTAGGACTTATGAAGCACAAAGATGAAGCATTCGAAAAATTCAAATCCTTCAAAGCCTTGGTTGAAAATGAATCAGGTCACAAAATTAAGTGCCTCAGATCCGACAGAGGTGGGGAATTTACTTCAAATGAATTTTTCGATTTCTGTGAAGAACATGGGATAAGAAGAGAATTCTCTACAGCAAGAACTCCTCAGCAAAATGGAGTTGTGGAAAGAATGAACAGAACAGTCCAACAAATGGCTCGTGCTATGCTTGATGAGTCAGGAACTCCCGCAACTTTCTGGGGTGAAGCTGCACATGCTGCAGTTGTTATTCTCAACAAAACAAATGTCCGGGTGAACAGCACTCAAACGCCTCATGAGCTCTGGAGTGGTAGGACTCCTTCGGTAAAGCACTTCAAAATCTTTGGGAGCAAATGCTATATCAAGAATACTGATGAGCAGCTTGGCAAACTTGAACCTAGAGCAGATGAAGGCATTCTTCTTGGTTACTCTCCACATAGCAAAGCATACAAATGCTACAATAAAAGACTTGGCAGAATTGTTGACAACATTGATGTAGTGGTTGATGAGAAGGGATACATTCCTAGGCAAGTACATCATGAAGACATCGAAGAAGATGAAGGCTACCCCCAACGACAGAATGATGAAGAAGAAGAACCTCAAGAAGAACCAGAGGAGCAAACAAGAATAGAAGAAAAGACTCCATCCAGATATGTTCAGAAGAATCATCCAGAATCTCAGATTATGGGGCAGAAAGAAGCAGGTGTACAAACAAGAAGAACAGTTGCAGAAGCTTCAAGCTATTTGGCATTACTCTCCTCTACTGAACCACAAAATGTGAAAGAGGCATGCAAAGATGAATGTTGGGTGAAAGCAATGGATGAAGAACTTGAGAAGATCGAAAAGAACAACACTTGGGAGCTGGTTCCTAGACCAAAAGATAAGAATGTTATCGGAACAAAATGGGTCTTCAAAAATAAATTGAATGAAAATGGAGAAGTAATTAGAAACAAAGCCAGACTTGTTTGTAAAGGGTATGTGCAGCAAGAAGGAATAGACTTTGAAGAAACCTTTGCTCCTGTTGCAAGACTTGAGGCCATCCGAATGTTCCTTGCTCTCTCAAGTTTTCAAAACTTCAAAGTATTTCAAATGGACGTGAAATCAGCCTTTCTGAATGGAGACTTGGAAGAAGAAGTGTACATTGAATAGCCAGATGGGTTCATTCTTGGAAATGATCCAAATCTTGTATGCAGATTGAAAAAGGCTCTCTATGGTCTCAAACAAGCTCCAAGGGCTTGGTACTACCGTTTGGACAAATATCTTCATCAACAAGGCTTTTCAAAAGGATCAGCAGATAGCAATCTTTATATAAAAGTTGAAAATGACAAATTGCTAATACTTGTTGTGTATGTAGATGACATTATTTTTGGGAGCAATGAAGAAGCTATGAGTCAAAGCTTTGCCTTGGTCATGCAGAAAGAATTTGAAATGTCCTTGCTAGGAGAACTGACATATTTCCTTGGTTTGCAAATCCAACAAAAATAAGGAGGAATCTTTTTATCTCAAACCAAGTATCTCAAATAGATTTTGAAGAAATATGGTATGGAAGATGCAAAACCAGTATGTACACCCATGGTCACAGGATGTAGCCTCAGTGCAAATGATGAATCTGCAGCAGTACATCAACCAACCTACAGATCTATGATTGGAAGTTTACTTTATTTGACAGGTACCCGACCGGACATCATGCATGCAGTTGGAATAGTTGGAAGATTTCAGGAAAATCCGAAGGAGACTCATCTTCAGGCAGTGAAGAGAATTTTCAAATATCTTCAAGGGACTCAAAATTATGGCTTATGGTATCCTAGAGATACAGATCTTACACTTCATGCTTATACAGATGCAGATTGGGCCGGAAGCGTGGATGACAGGAAAAGCACAAGTGGTGGTGCGTTCTTTATGGGTTCCAGACTGGTATCTTGGTTCAGCAAGAAACAGAGTTCGATTGCCTTGTCTACAGCTGAAGCGGAATATGTTGCTGCTGCATCTTGTTGCACCCAACTCCTTTGGATGATGCAAACTTTGCAGGATTTTCAAATCACTTGTACACCACCTATCCCCATCTTATGTGATAACACAAGTGCAATCAGCATCTCAAAGAATCCGGTTATGCATTCAAAAACCAAGCACATACCAATCAAGTATCATTTTCTCCGGGAACAAGTGCTTGAACAGAAGGTCAAGTTGGAGTATGTTCCTTCTAAGCAACAAGTTGTTGATATTCTCACCAACCCATCGCCCAGGGACACTTTTGAATACCTCAGGCAAAAGCTGGGGGTTGTTGATGCATCATCTTATTGCTGAACCTCTTCTCATTGATGGTACAGGTTCAGGGGGAGCATATAATGCATTGTTGGCATTATGGAGGATGTGCAGAAGGAGATCTTGGAAGTAGCTGCAATATGTCTCTATCTCTTTCATGGTGGATTATGGTTCTTCGTTGCAGATCTGGTTCATATTCAGGGGGAGAATGTTCGTAGGGGAAGCATAACCCTTTGCCCTTGATGTCAAAGGGGGAGAATGAAGCTGAAGTTTTGAGGTTGTCATCAAGTCCAAAGGGGGAGATTGTTGGCATTATGGCTAAAGTGTTGTCCTTGATGGCAACCCATTCAGGTGATAGATCACAGTACTTCAAGTCAGCAGCAGAGATTGATGATCAGCTATCAAATATTGAAGAAAATAAGGGGTACGCAGGTACACCTTACATAAGGTGCGTACACGCAGGTCAGTGTTACATAAAGTGCGTACATACCCGCAGTTATCCCGTTCAGGAGGTGCGTACCCCCAGTGCACACATTTCAAGGCAAAGAAATTCACATGTGGGGTTTTCTTATGTTTTACTCTTGGTATTTAGCCGACGGTATTGTGTTATTATGGTGTCGGCCCGTGGTATTGATCCATGATTTAAGGAAGAGCTTTCCTATATAAAGCAAAGGAGATCATTTGGCTTGAGCATGTTTTGGGTTGAATATCTTATGAGGGCTAGATCTGAAATATTATGATCTCTTGGGAGTATGTCTAGATCTAAATAAGGCGAATCTAATGATGGATTGAGATCTCTTCGGCGCATGTTCAGATCTGTAGATCTGACTGTCTGGGTTATTTATGAAATCTTGAAATCATCTATGCCCGAAGGTACGCAGGTACAGTGAGAGAAAAGTGTGTACATACGCAGGAACGAAGCGTTTCGGGTGCGTACATATGCAGGCACAGAAGGGTTGCAGGTGCGGAGGTCCGCAGGCAGTTCAATGGACTCAGAGCGAGGTACGCAGGCGAGCAGTTGAGCAGGGTGCGTACTATAAGCAGGAGAGCAGTTGAGCAGGGTGCGTACTGTAAGTAGGCGAGCAGTTGAGCAGGGTGCGTACTGTAAGCAGGCAAGCAGTTGAGCAGGGTGCTTACGTAAGCAGGCGAGCAGTTGAGCAGGGTGCTTACTTCTCTTAAAATCTTTGTTTATCATTGCTGTGTTCTGGGTTTGGTCCTATTATTGTTGATCTGGTTACTACAGTTGACTGGGTGATTCTCTTATACTTGATGATCATTTGATGCTTATGGATCCAGTTTGAAAATTTATGAAAAGTGGTCCTTGTAAGAAAAGAAGTAGGGGGTTGTAGCTCCCTTCCAGGAGAGACTGGAAAACGAGAGAGAGTTGTAGCTCTCTGCAGGTTGCAGCCTGCGTACTGGTAAAGGACTGCACCAGTACAAAACCATTGTAAAAGGAGTTTCTAATTTGAAAGAAGATAGAGACATATTGCAGCAGGTGGTTTTCACCCACATTGGGTTTCCACCTTACATCTTGTGTTCTTTGGTGTGACTATCTGTTTTCTTTGTTCATGCTCATTATTTTATGGTACTGACATGCAAAAATAATTCAAAGAACAAATAAAGAAGATTTATTAAAAGAATTAGATAATACTGATTCACCCCCCCTCTCAGTATTATTTCCAACAATTGGTATCAGAGCAGGTCCTTCAGAGAAGCTTGATCGCTTGAAGGTAGATCGTTCATCATGAGCAACTACGAGAGAGAAGCATCAATCAGGCCACCGGTTTTTGATGGGACAAACTTCAATTATTGGAAGGTAAGAGTTACTGCCTATCTTCAATCTCTTGGTACAGAAGTTTGGGACATCGTAGAGACAGGCTACGCTTTTCCTTCAGCTACTCCTACAGATGCAGCCGAGAAAAAGAAGTATGAAACAAATGCGAAAGCAGTCAGTACTCTATTAGGACGTATATCTCAATCATAATTCATGAAGGTAATGCACTATAAATCCACAAAAGAGATATGGGACAAAATTGTCACGAGCTATGAAGGAGATGAACAGGTAAAGCGTGCTAAACTTCAAACTCTCAGAATTTAGTATGAGACTCTCAAAATGTATAATGATGAAAGTGTGGCTAACTATTTTCTTCGGGTAGATGAGGTTGTTAACTGTATGAAAAATTTGGGTGAAGAAATAAAAGAGGCTATTGTGGTTGAACAGGTTCTAAGATCATTGTCCCCCAAGTTTGAATCTAAAGTATCTGCAATAGAAGAAAAGGAAAATCTACGAATTCTTACTATGTCTCAGCTACATGGAATTCTAACTGCTTATGAAATGAGAAAGGGAGGTCCATCAGACAGAAGAGAAGCTGCTTTCAAGGCATCAGGCAAAGGAGATTATTATGAAGCGAGCCACGTCCCAGAAGAAGAGGAAGAAGAATCAAATTTTGTCAGAAATCTTCAAAGGGGTTCTGGAAGGTTCAGAGGTAAGTTACCTTTTAAATGCTTTGCTTGTGGAAGAGTAGGTCATTATGCTGCAAAATGTCCTTATAAGGATAAAGGAAAGGAACCTGCTAGATGGAACAAGAAACAGAATGCAAATAAGAAAAGCTACTACACTCATGAAGATAGTGATGGTCTATCAAACAGTGATGAAGATGAACAAGGTAATGAATATAAGTTGTTAATGGCATTTGAAGATGATGATTATCTGGATGCTATAGATGTGGATAACCTTTATGATGAAATTACTAGACTCAAGAGATGTATAGAAGAAAAGAACATGATCATTGATACTCTACAATTTCAAATTGATGAAAAGGAAAAACATCTAGAAAAATTAGAAGGTGAAATTGTTGGTCTTAGAAAAGAGATTGAGAAAACAAAAGCTATTAATCTCAAGTTTGTCAAAGGATCTGAAACTTTGGATGAGATTATCAATGTGCAGCGGTCTCCACTAAACAAGATAGGTCTGGGCTATAATGGAGAAACTTCTCAAGCATCCACCTCAAAAAGTTATCTTGATGCAGCAAGAAGAAATGAGCAAAAGCACAATGATGATCATCAGGTAAAGCAGGGACGAATTACAAACAGAAACTATCAGGGGCAATCCATCTTAAGAGTGAACAAAAGCTACAACCAGCCACAGGTAAAATCTTCTCAATTTGGTTCAAGAATAGATGACAATAGAAATTACAATCAATTGGCTGGTAGATTCGATAACCGCAGAAGTTTCTTCAATGGACAATGCTTTTCTTGCCATAACTTTGGTCACAAAGCAGCTCAATGTGTTGCATATAAAACGATCATGACTAGGGAAGCTCAAAAACAAAGAAGTATGATCGGGATTACAAAAAGGACCTATAACAACTTTTCGGTTCTTGAAAATGAAGTTGAATGTTCTATTTGCAATAACTTTGGTCATGAAGACTCTGAATGCAGGAGCAGGTTTCAGCAGAAAAAGGAACAAGCCTCAAGCACCAAAACATGGAGAATAAAGGAACCACAAACAGAAAGATGTGGGATAGCTTTTTATGCAGAGGGACAGGAAAATCTATGGTACATTGACAGTGGATGTTCGAAGCATATGACAGGTGATAAAGAAAAACTTGAGTCATATTCTACTCTAGAAAAAGGAAAGAAAGTCTCTTTTGGAAATGATACTCTTGCAACTATAAAAGGAAAAGGCATTGCTCAGTTAAAAGAAAAGGTCAAGGCTGGAAATGTTTTGTATGTTGATGGATTGAAGCATAATCTTCTAAGTGTCAGCCAGATGTGTGATCAAAGAACCGAGGTTATATTCAGATCAAATGGATGTCTTGTTCGTGATCTTGATACAGGTAAAACAGTGATCAAAGGCAAAAGAACTCCAAATAATCTATACATATTTGAAGAAGGACAACAACAATGCTATCTGAGCAAGGATGATGAGCACTGGTTATGGCATCGGAGGTTGGGACATCTAAGCTTTTCACAAATAAGGAAAGCATGCAAATATCAGGCAGTTCGCGATCTTCCAGATATCAAAATTCCTGACAACACCATATGCAAATCATGTCAGTTTGGAAAACAAACCAGAACTAACTTTCCAGAGAAAGAAGGATCAGCTAGCATGCCTCTTGAGCTAGTACATACAGATACATGCGGTCCTTTCAGGAAAAGAACACCTCGAGGAGAAGAATACTTGATATTATTCATTGACGATTTCTCCAGGTTTGTCTGGTTAGGACTTATGAAGCACAAAGATGAAGCATTCGAAAAATTCAAATCCTTCAAAGCCTTGGTTGAAAATGAATCAGGTCACAAAATTAAGTGCCTCAGATCCGACAGAGGTGGGGAATTTACTTCAAATGAATTTTTCGATTTCTGTGAAGAACATGGGATAAGAAGAGAATTCTCTACAGCAAGAACTCCTCAGCAAAATGGAGTTGTGGAAAGAATGAACAGAACAGTCCAACAAATGGCTCGTGCTATGCTTGATGAGTCAGGAACTCCCGCAACTTTCTGGGGTGAAGCTGCACATGCTGCAGTTGTTATTCTCAACAAAACAAATGTCCGGGTGAACAGCACTCAAACTCCTCATGAGCTCTGGAGTGGTAGGACTCCTTCGGTAAAGCACTTCAAAATCTTTGGGAACAAATGCTATATCAAGAATACTGATGAGCAGCTTGGCAAACTTGAACCTAGAGCAGATGAAGGCATTCTTCTTAGTTACTCTCCACATAGCAAAGCATACAAATGCTACAATAAAAGACTTGGCAGAATTGTTGACAGCATTGATGTAGTGGTTGATGAGAAGGGATACATTCCTAGGCAAGTACATCATGAAAACATCGAAGAAGATGAAGGCTACCCCCAACGACAGAATGATGAAGAAGAAGAACCTCAAGAAGAACCAGAGGAGCAAACAAGAATAGAAGAAAAGACTCCATCCAGATATGTTCAGAAGAATCATCCAGAATCTCAGATTATGGGGCAGAAAGAAGCAGGTGTACAAACAAGAAGAACAGTTGCAGAAGCTTCAAGCTATTTGGCATTACTCTCCTCTACTGAACCACAAAATGTGAAAGAGGCATGCGAAGATGAATGTTGGGTGAAAGCAATGGATGAAGAACTTGAGCAGACCGAAAAGAACAACACTTGGGAGCTGGTTCCTAGACCAAAAGATAAGAATGTTATCGGAACAAAATGGGTCTTCAAAAATAAATTGAATGAAAATGGAGAAGTAATTAGAAACAAAGCCAGACTTGTTTGTAAAGGGTATGCGCAGCAAGAAGGAATAGACTTTGAAGAAACCTTTTCTCCTGTTGCAAGACTTAAGGCCATCCGAATGTTCCTTGCTCTCTCAAGTTTTCAAAACTTCAAAGTATTTCAAATGGACGTGAAATCAGCCTTTCTGAATGGAGACTTGGAAGAAGAAGTGTACATTGAACAGCCAGATGGGTTCATTCTTGGAAATGATCCAAATCTTGTATGCAGATTGAAAAAGGCTCTCTATGGTCTCAAACAAGCTCCAAGGGCTTGGTACTACCGTTTGGACAAATATCTTCATCAACAAGGCTTTTCAAAAGGATCAGCAGATAGCAATCTTTATATAAAAGTTGAAAATGACAAATTGCTAATACTTGTTGTGTATGTAGATGACATTATTTTTGGGAGCAATGAAGAAGCTATGAGTCAAAGCTTTGCCTTGGTCATGCAGAAAGAATTTGAAATGTCCTTGCTAGGAGAACTGACATATTTCCTTGGTTTGCAAATCCAACAAAAAGAAGGAGGAATCTTTTTATCTCAAACCAAGTATCTCAAACAGATTTTGAAGAAATATGGTATGGAAGATGCAAAACCAGTATGTACACCCATGGTCACAGGATGTAGCCTCAGTGCAAATGATGAATCTGCAGCAGTACATCAACCAACCTACAGATCTATGATTGGAAGTTTACTTTATTTGACAGGTACCCGACCGGACATCATGCATGCAGTTGGAATAGTTGGAAGATTTCAGGCAAATCCGAAGGAGACTCATCTTCAGGCTGTGAAGAGAATTTTCAAATATCTTCAAGGGACTCAAAATTATGGCTTATGGTATCCTAGAGATACAGATCTTACACTTCATGCTTATACAGATGCAGATTGGGCCGGAAGCGTGGATGACAGGAAAAGCACAAGTGGTGGTGCGTTCTTTATGGGTTCCAGACTGGTATCTTGGTTCAGCAAGAAACAGAGTTCGATTGCCTTGTCTACAGCTGAAGCGGAATATGTTGCTGCTGCATCTTGTTGCACCCAACTCCTTTGGATGATGCAGACTTTGCAGGATTTTCAAATCACTTGTACACCACCTATCCCCATCTTATGTGATAACACAAGTGCAATCAGCATCTCAAAGAATCCGGTTATGCATTCAAAAACCAAGCACATACCAATCAAGTATCATTTTCTCCGGGAACAAGTGCTTGAACAGAAGGTCAAGTTGGAGGAAGGAACAAGTTGCTGATATTCTCACCAAACCATTGCCCAGGGACACTTTTGAATACCTCAGGAAAAAGCTGGGGGTTGTTGATGCATCATCTTATTACTGAACCTCTTCTCATTGATGGTACAGGTTCAGGGGGAGCATATAATGCATTGTTGGCATTATGGAGGATGTGCAGAAGGAGATCTTGGAAGTAGCTGCAATATGTCTCTATCTCTTTCATGGTGGATTATGGTTCTTCGTTGTAGATCTGGTTCATATTCAGGGGGAGCATGTTCTTAGGGGGAGCATAACCCTTTGCCCTTGATGTCAAAGGGGGGGAATGAAGCTGAAGTTTTGAGGTTGCCATCAAGTCCAAAGGGGGAGATTGTTGGCATTATGGCTAAAGTGTTGTCCTTGATGGCAACCCATTCAGGTGATAGATCACAGTACTTCAAGTCAGCAGCAGAGATTGATGATCAGCTATCAAATATTGAAGAAAATAAGGGGTACGCAGGTACACCTTACATAAGGTGCGTACACGCAGGTCAGTGTTACATAAAGTGCGTACATACCCGCAGTTATCCCGTTCAGGAGGTGTGTACCCCCAGTGCACACATTTCAAGGCAAAGAAATTCACATGTGGGGTTTTCTTATGTTTTACTCTTGGTATTTAGCCGACGGTATTGTGTTATTATGGTGTCGGCCCGTGGTATTGATCCATGATTTAAGGAAGAGCTTTCCTATGTAAAGCAAAGGAGATCATTTGGCTTGAGCATGTTTTGGGTTGAATATCTTATGAGGGCTAGATCTGAAATATTATGATCTCTTGGGAGTATATCTAGATCTAAATAAGGCGAATCTACTGATGGATTGAGATCTCTTCAGCGCATGTTCGGATCTGTAGATCTGACTGTCTGGGTTATTTCTGAAATCTTGAAATCATCTATGCCCGAAGGTATGCAGGTACAGTGAGAGAAAAGTGCGTACATACGCAGGAATGAAGCGTTTCGGGTGCGTACATACGCAGGCACAGAAGGGTTGCAGGTGCGGAGGTCCGCAGGCAGTTCAATGGACTCAGAGCGAGGTACACAGGCGAGCAGTTGAGCAGGGTGCGTACATAAGCAGGCGAGCAGTTGAGCAGGGTGTGTACTGTAAGCAGGCGAGCAGTTGAGCAGGGTGCGTACTGTAAGCAGGCAAGCAGTTGAGCAGGGTGCTTACGTAAGCAGGCGAGCAGTTGAGCAGGGTGCTTACTTCTCTTAAAATCTTTGTTTATCATTGCTGTGTTCTGGGTTTGGTCCTATTATTGTTGATCTGGTTACTACAGTTGACTGGGTGATTCTCTTATACTTGATGATCATTTGATGCTTATGGATCCAGTTTGAAAATTTATGAAAAGTAGTCCTTGTAAGAAAAGAAGTAGGGGGTTGTAGCTCCCTTCCAGGAGAGACTGGAAAACGAAAGAGGGTTGTAGCTCTCTGCAGGTTGCAGCCTACGTACTGGTAAAGGACTGCACCAGTACAAAACCATTGTAAAAGGAGTTTCTAATTTGAAAGAAGATAGAGACATATTGCAGCAGGTGGTTTTCACCCACATTGGGTTTCCACCTTACATCTTGTGTTCTTTGGTGTGACTATCTGTTTTCTTTGTTCATGCTCATTATTTTATGGTACTGACATGCAAAAATAATTCAAAGAACAAATAAAGAAGATTTATTAAAAGAATTAGATAATACTGATTCACCCCCCCTCTCAGTGTTATTTCCAACATAGTTAGGTAAAGTGTGCTTCTTTAGTATGTCCTTTTTGTAACCTACAATCTAATGGTCACGATATGTTCTAGACATGAAGCGAACTGACAATTCATTCTCTCCTCGGTATTATTGACACTTGATTCATGGCTTAACACTCGATTGGTCCATGATCTCTATTTAAAGAGCATGGGGGACCATCTGTTAGATGACCTTTAATGAGAGAAGCTTATGTAAATTGTCCTTATTTTACATTAATAAATTTTATGAAGTGGTCGCGTTGGCTCAGGTCGTGGATTGTTTCCCTCTTTGAGGGTTTTAACCCCGTCAAGAATACTGGTGTACTAATATTAGATATTTTTGTGATCGGTGTCCTTTGGTTTTTTATCTAAGGAACTTACCCTATAAATTCCTACATGGTATCGGAGGTATTCAAAGGCCACATCCATTGGTGATCCAAATACGAAGCTAGGACAACTGCATCTGACTGTCATTTCCTATATCTATTGTTTCTGAATGCTTTCGGGCCGAGAGGACTGTTCTACTGTGTTAGGATCATTTTTTCTGGCGAGGAACCCATTTCGTTTCACACGAAAAGGTTTCCGGTAGCCGTAGGTACGTCATTTTTAAGATCTGGAGGTATACAATCTTTATTTGTAGTTATAGTTATTTATCTCTCTGTTTATTTCGGTTTATAATCCTCTATAATTTTTTTATTACCAGATCTACACCTTTCATTTCTGTGCATGCTCTTTGCCCCACGACTTTGTGTGATCTGGACAAACCAGAAACAGAAAGAAAGGGTTTTTCTCATGCGTATGCTCTTTTTTGTTACGGCTTAGTGTGATCTCGGAAAATCAAAAACATTGAGGAAAATGTTTAGTTTCCAGCCAAATCTAACTTTAAGTCATAAGGCTTGGATTGTTTGTGCTTGTTCATTTGGTTTGTGCGGTTGTTTTTTTTTTGTTTGTAGGCAAAAAGAGGTTTTTCAAATAAGAACGCACTCCAAAGCTTCAGTGAACAAAAAAAAAAACCTTCATTCTTTCCAAAAATTACTAACCTTTTAAACTAGCTCACTTGGTCTAAAGTTACTTTATGAGAATAAAGGTCTTGGGTTTAAGTCTTTCTTTTTGTTGAATTACTTTTTCAAAGAGCACATGTAACTTATGTTTTAAAGTTACTTTATGTAAAAGTGTTCTCACCCATTATAAAAAGTGAGTCACTTATAATTCTAAAGTCATTTTATCTTTTATTTAAGTTATGATTTAGTAGATTGTTTATAAAGTGCCATTGTAAAAGTGACTTTCACTTATTTATAAAAGCGGGTTACATAAAGTAATTTTTTTTTAAAAGTGAGCTAATTAGATTAAGTTTGGAAGGGGTATGATCTAGATTTAAACAGGAACGCAACAAATTACAGATATAACAAGAAATACAAAGATGCAGTAGAAATAACACTTCATTTCATTAATATCAAATACTGAAATATGCTTACAAACAGAATGGAAATAAGACTAGCTCGGGTGATGGTAGCTTATCTCTGAGAAGAGATGTAGTGGCTACATGCCTCTGAACTGTGTTACAATGAGGCTCCAAGGCTTATTTATTATTGAGAAACAATGGAAAACCCTAAACATCCAAAAACCTAACCCTAGGAGATGAAGCACCAAACTATGGGCCCCATTTGGATAAATTGGTACATCAACTTCCCGGGGTCGTAACTTTGGCATACGATCTCTGTTTGATGCGCACAATACCTCGTTAGAAATATCTATTTGAGGACTACAACTTTTGAGTGAAAATCATAGGTCAC
The DNA here is from genome assembly GCA_031772625.1 of Pinus tabuliformis. NCBI lineage: Eukaryota > Viridiplantae > Streptophyta > Pinopsida > Pinales > Pinaceae > Pinus > Pinus tabuliformis. Next base: position 93,544,695 of record CM062805.1, on the reverse strand, counting down.
TAATCCATTTTTCTCCAATTTTTCCCAAAAAACGTTGTTTAGGGCCTCAAAACATTTCTGAAAGTTTAGGACCCAAAATACTACTAAAAATAGTAAATTATGCTACAAATAAGGAAACTGAAAAACTAAAATAAACAATGGTGGGGGTCCAAGTGGAATAGGCAGGTGGCCACCAATATCCACCTAGATCAGGGGAGGGGGGTGTTTTTTAAATATAGAATTGTCATTCACTTCCCAACATTCACGTGGTTCATCGGCATCTTCAACAACTTTTCTTCAAAAAACCATAACTTCTTCATCCAGAAGCCGTTTTCAAAGCCATTTTTTTTAATTGGAATAATTTTCAAGATATTTCCATTGGAACACTTAGTTTCAGCATATACATCTTTATTTTCTTTTAAAATGGAAATTTCATGCCTAGTTACTCTTAACAACACCAACTACTTCCAATGGCTTGTTATAAAATTATATATTACAGAGCAATGAAACACATAAAATATATTGCATAAATATAAACATAGAAAACGTATAAAACAAGAGAGACACAGATATATGTGGTTCACCCAATTTGGGCTACGTCTACGGAGAAATAGTCAATCCTTCTTTTTATATTATCCAGCAAACTGAAGAGATACAACCTACAGCATATCCACTGTAATTCCCTCTTCACTCCCACATAATATCCTCTCTCTTTCTCACTCAGAATACATATCTACATAGATGCAATACAATTCCCTCATATATAGTGAGGGGTTGCCTTCTAGGGGAAAAACCCTAAATTAAGCATAACTTCTACCGTCATATCTCTGCCTAATGAACTGCCCAGATTGACTACGAAATTACAACATTTTACAAGGCAATTTTACATCTATTTTTAGCTATGGGAGTACTGCCCCCAATCACCCGCCAGGGGGGGGGCTTAAAATAATCGTCATCACCCTCCCCTAGACCCCCATTGCGGTGAACATTTTACGGGCAATGTTGCCGCCACTTAGTTTGAAATGGCTAGCCAAAGGTATACTAACTGGTTTTGCATTCTACATATTAAATCTTTTCAACATCTTTTCTATGTACTCACTCTAAGACAATGTTAATTTTCAATTCTTCCTGTCTATAGTTATTCTCATACCAAGGATTTGTTTTGCAGCACCCAAATCCTTCGTTGCAAATGCATTTGCCAATTTTCCTTTGAGCACATTTATTTCCTGCATGTTAGAACCTGCAACAAGCATGTCATCTACATACAATAACAATATAATATAGTTGTCACCATTTCTCCTTTTAAGATAAACATAATGATCAGAGTGACATCTAGTATAACCTTGTTCAGACATAAACCTGTCAAATTTTAGATACCACTGCCTTGGAGCCTATTTTAATCCATACAAGCTCTTCTTCAACCTGCACACTAGTTTATCCTTCCCTTTGACCTCATATCCTTGTGGCTGATGTATATATATCTCTTCCTTCAAATCCCCATGGAGAAAGGTTGTTTTTACATCTAACTTCTCAAGATGCAAATCTTCAGCTGCTACTAGACTTAAAATAGTTCTGATTGAAGTCATTTTAACAACAAGAGAAAATATCTCATCAAATTCTATACCCTTTTTCTGTGCAAACCCCTTCACCACAAGTCTAGCTTTATACCTTTTTCTACCTCCATCTTCTTCCTTAAACCTGTAGACACATTTATTCTACAATATTGTTTTACCTGCAAGCAACCTGACTAAGTCCCAAGTCTGGTTATGTGCAAAGAAGTCTATCTCTTCTTTCATGGCTTGCTCCCACTTCTTCCTAGTTTCTACCTGCACTGCTTCTTCATAACACTCTGGTTCACTAGAATCAGTCAACAATACATAATATAATGAAGGAGAGTATCGTTCAGGGGATCTACTTATCCTGGTAGATCTTCTAAAACCACTTTCAGATGTTTGAGGTGCTTGTTGTTGTTGTGGTTGTTGTTGTTCTGGCTGTTGATCATTATGATTTTCAGGCACCTTCACTTTTTCTGTGATTTCATCAAGCACTATGCATTCTCTGTTTTTTTTTTTTGTTTCTTTTCCTGCATCTGATCCTTATACAAAATCTTTTCATTGAATATGACATCTCTACTCCTAATGATTTTGTGTTCGTCATAATCATAAAAGTGATAACCAAAATCATTAACACCATATCCAATAAAGGTACATTTCTTTGATTTTGCCTCAAGTTTTTTTTCTATTTTCTTTATTAATGTGGACAAAGGCTTCACAACCAAAAGTCTTTAAAAATGAGTAGTTTACCTTTTTACCTATCGATGCCTCCTCTAGAATAACATGCAATCTCATGCACCTTGCACGCTCCATGATTGTCCTGTTCATCCTTTCTGACACACCATTTTCTTGTGGTGTTCCTGGAACTATCTTCTCTCTATGAATTCCATTCTATGAACAGTACCCATCAAACTCTTTGCTATAATATTCACCTCCATTGCTTGGTCCAAGACACTTCAACCTTTTTCCTGTCTCATTTTCAACCAAAGCTTTCAATTTCTTGAAAGTATCAAATACATTAGATTTATTTCAAATACAATAAATCCAAGTTCTTTTTGTTGCATCATCAATAAAAGTAACATAATAACGAGAGAAACTGAGAGATGATACCTAAGCAGGTCCCCATACATCTGTATGCACAAGCTCTAATTTTTCACTCTTCTTTTCTTTCCCAACTTTGAGGAATCTGACTCTCTTATGTTTTTCATAAACACAATTCTCACAGAATTTTAAATCAACATGCTTCAAACCTGGAAAAAAAATTCTGAGTGAAGACTCTGCATCCCCTACTCACTCATGTGCCCGAGCCTATGATGCCATAATGTTGTATCTTCTCTTGTAGAGGTTAAAGCATTAACAGAATTAGAAATACCATTGCATAAATACAATGTACCAACCTTTTATCATTTTTTTATTACAAGGGCTCCTTTAGTGACCTTCCGGGTTTTATCTATAAAAGTAGTCACACAGCCTTCACCTCCCAATTGCCCTATTGAAATCATATTTTTCTTTAGATTTGGAATATGCCTTACCTCCTTCAACAACCATTGATTTCCATTCTGTTGTTTTATGAAAATTGCACCCATTCCAATGGTTTTACAGGGTTTATCATCACCCAATTGAACCTATCCAAAATCTCCTTGAACATAATCATGAAAATGTTTCCTATCAGGTGTGGCATGGAATGAGGCCCCTTAATCTACCACCCATGCATCAATAATATTTTCTAATGAAAGAATCAAAGCATCTTGCAACACATCACCTGTCACATTCGCTTCATGATTTTTTTCTTGTTGCATATCTCCTTCTTTTCCCTTCTGAGACTTACAGTCTTTCTTCAGGTGTCCATTCTTCCCGCATTTCCAGCACACTATCCCCGATCTAGACTTGGATTTGCCTTTCCTTGACTTACTATGATATCCTGGGCTATTTCCTCTTTCCATTTTTCTTCCCTTAGTCTCTTCAGTCAAAGCATTGCCTGATGTCTCACCGGAGCTTTTCCGACGCATTTCCTCGCTAAGGAATGCACCAACAACATCATCAAACTTTAAAGTACTAGATCCAGAGACAGAGTTACTAATGGCCATAACTAAACCATTCCAACTTTCTGGCAATGAGAACATAAATAACAGAGCCCTAACTTCTCATCAAAAGTTACCCCTACATAACTTAACTGACTGGAAACTGTATTAAATTCATTTAAATGATTAGCAATAGATCCACCTTCTAACATCTTCATATTAAATAAATTCTTCATAATAAATACCTTATTTAAGGCCGATGGTTTTTCATATAATTTGTCTAATGTCAACATTAAACCCTCTGTTGTCGTTTCCTCTAAAATATTAAATGTTACCGATGCCACTAGGCACAACCATATTGTTCCAAGTGCCTTTCTATCGAGAATATCCCATTATGTGTCTGTCATACTCGTCAGCTTCTTTGTCTTTCCGCTTAATGGTAGGTACAGATCTTTCTGATACAGATAATCTTCCATCTGCATCTTCCATAGCTGGTAGTTTTGGCTATTAAATTTTTTGAACCTAAACCTACCATCTTCTGCCATTGCTCCCACTCGAACCAGGAACCCTTTTCTCATGCGAGTTTATCAATCAAATAGACCTTCAGCTCTGATACCAGTTGTTAGAAAATTATATATTATAGAGCAATGGAACACATAAAATATATTGCAGAAATATAAACATAGAAAACACATAAAACAAGAGGGACACAGATATACGTGGTTCACCCAATTTTGGCTACGTCCACGGAGAAACATCCAGTCCTTCCTTTTATATTATCCAGCAAACTGAAGAGATACAACCTACAGCAGCTCCGTTCTAATTCCCTCTTTGCTCTCACACAATCTTCTCTCTCTTTCTCACTCTGAATACAGATCTACATAGATGCAATACAATTCCCTCGTATATAGCGAGGGGTCGCCTTCTAGGGAAAAAAACCCTAGATTAAACATAACTTCTACCATCAAATCTCTACCTAATGAACAACCCAGATTGACTACGAAATTACAACATTTTACAAGGCAATTTTCCATCTATTTTTAGCTTTGGGGGCACTGCCCGCGATCCCCCACCAAGGGGGGGCTCCAAATAATCGTCATCGCCCCCCTGGACCCCCCTGGTGGCGAACATTTTGTAGGCGGCGTTGCCTCCACATTACGAACTGGGTCCAATGCGGTGATACCTCTTAATAAAGAAGATAATCAGGCTCCACACCCAACATGGCTATCCTACATCATGGATTTACTTAGAAGTAAAGGTCTTTATAGAATAGCCTCAAGCCAAGAGTGTAAACCTAAAGATGAAGATAAGCAAGCCAAATGGGAAAATAAGGAAGATCGAGCACGTGGGTTGATAGGGATGTCTATTTCTCTAGACCTTAGATTCCATATCGCAGAAATTTATACACCCAATGAAGCAATGAAACAACTCAATAAAAATTTTGGAATTAAAAATGAAATTAGAGCCCATAAACTTGAAAATGAGTTGCTTACATTGGACCCCAATAATTTTTCTTCCATCGAAGATTTTTTGTCTAAGTACAAGACCCTTAGACTTCTCTTAGAAGGTGTTAAGGTTAAGAAAGAAGATGATAGCCTTATCTATTCCATTCTTACTAAGTTAGGACCAGCCTATTGTATGTTTGTTTCCACCTTCAATTCTACTATAGAAGCCTTTATTTCTCAAGGACAAACCTATAAAACCCCATCTTTTGATGCCTTTTGTGATTCTTTAATAAGAAAACAAGAAAAATTCTTACATCTTGGTCTTCTTAATACTGGAAACTCTTCTAAGAAATTCTTAACATCCCAGCAGCAACCAAATTCAAAGAATCCTAAAAAGAAGCATCCTAAAAAGAATGGTTCTAAACCAAATAAGGGTACTATGCAATTTCAGTCTCAAAATGAAAAATCAACTCAACAAAATGATAAGGCAACTAAAAACAAAGGGAAGAAGACTAGTAGACATTGCAACTTTTGTAATCGTGATGACCACTTAGAATCCAAATGCTTTAAGAAGATGGAAGCCTTGGAAGTAACCATGCAGAAGCATAACATCCATTTGGAGCACTCTTCAACTTCAACTTCATCTTCAAGAATAACACTTTATGCATGTGGTTGTGTTGGCTTGACGGGTCCTAACCCAGGTTCAGAGTTAGCTACACCAACCAAAAAACCCTAAACTACTAGCCCTTTCGGAAACAAACTACGTAGCGTAGGCTACAGTCTCACTTGAAGTAGTATTAGGGGATGAAAGAACTAGGTTTCTACATCCAGAGGTTTGTGTGACGGTTTCCTACAGTTTCCAGGGCTGAGTTCTATCTTCACGAACCCTAACCCTTCCGAAACATATAATTGCAGTAATTCACATAAATAGAATATATACCTTCACGAAGGTCGTCAAACATTCATAACATCTATAAATTATGTTGATCTACTACTTTCACGCATTAGATAAGTATTCATTCATATAACTACATATACAAAGCGAAAATACAAAACTGCAGAATTACATACAGATACATAGATGCACAATTTATGGATCGAAACTGTCTTTATTAGATGTATTCTCTCATGTACAGACTCTTCTTCCCTGCGCCCTCAGCTGAAGGGGCCCACACACTCAGCCTGCAGACTTACCAAGGTCTTCACGCACTCAGCTGCAGGAGCCTTCCCCTTCGCCTAAGTACAAGAAATAGACTTTCCTGCCTTAGCTTACTTGCCCATACAATGATCTTCTATCAATGAGTTACTTTCTAGACTCGCTATGACTCTTCTATATATAGCCTTTTTTTTATAATACCATGGTCCGTGGACCATGGGTGGGTCTCAAAAATTCCTATCTTCTAGAAACCTAAGGGGCTAAATCCCCTTTGGCTCTTATTACCTTCGCGCTCTACTTCCTCAAAATGTGGAGACTTTACAATTTTACAAAAACTAAATGCCAAAATTTGACCCCAGTGGACCCTATCCCAACAGGCCCCCAACACAATTTCCTGACTCGTCCTCGAGTCACTCGGCTGGCGCTTTGATCTTTGCTTGGAGTTCATGGAATTGCAACTTCAAAATCTGTAGATCAGTTGTTCCATGTGTAGCATCCTGCTACATTGCCTCGACCAATTTTTCAGTAGTTGGGCCTTCCACCGCGAGGTCCATGAACCTTCGATTCTACTGCATCCCCTTAAGTTTACTATGTACTGACAGAGTCAACTGGCTGGCCTCATTTGTCCATGGCTAGGTTTGTGCAGTGAGAATTGCTTCCTTTCAACACAACTCATCAATTTCATTATGTATCTTCCTTCCTTCCTACAACTGCGTGAATCGTTGTACTGGTACTAGTGTTCGCGCAGTCGATTGGATCTCATCAAACTACGTCTACTTTTCCCAAATGTCTACGCCAATATTCTACAATGTCGAATCCTCCTACAGTGATGTACATAACTCCATGGCTTGCTCAAACAGCTTATTGCATCCCTTTACTACTTCTAAAGTGGCCATGCCCTCTTTGATACCAGCTTTGCGCTGCTCTCGAACCTTTGGAGGAGTCGTGGGCTGCAGTTTTAACTATAATTCTGATATCTGTAGTTACAGCTCAAATCAAACACGGCCAATTTCATCATTAGACTCCTTTACAACAACGATCATATTTTGGATCTTCTCTGAGGAGGTTGCTTCAATCGGAATGTTGAGTTGTAATAGCTCACTGCAAGCCTGTGCAATGGTCACTTCTAATTGTTTTCTATGCGCGGTGATTTCCATGTTCTCCTTCAGTGCCTACGCCTTTCCTTTGAAAATCTGATGGTTTTTCATTTTGACTTCACTTATAACCAGTAGAGTGCACTACTCCCTAATCCGCAACTCATCAGATACCCCCTGGTGAAGCTCATACAGGGTCTGAATAGGGAGTGTCGTGATGTTTAGGCCTAGATTCTTGTTCTGCAGTAGCTACGCACTTGCCTCTTCTGTCTCGTCATGCAAGGCTCTATCGGGTAACTAAACTACATGGAGATCCAAGGTTTTTTCCATGTCCAAAATTGTCGTGCTCGCTTGATTCAGGCTCGCTTGTACCCCTCTCGCCTAACCCATGCTCACCTGTAACCTGCCTGTCTAGATCTGTAGCTCGCACAGATCCTGTCAAACATTTCCTAGTGCCTACTAGTATTGGTCTTTGAAATGGTTCCAAAGTTTAGTGATGGTGTCCCAGACCTTGTCGCCGATCTCATCCAAGTCACCCTTAGTAAGGACTAAAGGGGTCTCCCCAGCTAATCGGTCAAACTTTTGTTTCTTTTGTGGCTCTGTGGATGTTTGTTTCTTTCATTTCTTGACCACGAAGGGGGTTTCCAACTTTGTGCCCCCTCCCTCTTATCCCTTTGTCTCGTCTTGTTTCTGTGTATGTTGTGTATCGAACTCTTCAACCTCGATGGTGTCCTACGACGTTGTCATTTCTTGGGCTTCTCGTTCTTTATCTGCTACTTCCATTTCTCTGACAGCAACCTCTTTCCGTTGCATAGCTTTCTCTCGGGCAGAATCCTTCTAGGCTTCCTTCTGTTTCTCTGTTGCTATCATCTGCATGGTGGTATCCTTCACAGCCTTACTTGTACCTGCACCCGCATATGATGGGGTTATCCATTCACCTGGCCACTTGCCCACAATTTTTACTACACCTTCCTCAGCTACCAAGTAAGGAAACGTGTGCCATGACTTCTGAGGATCCCTCCTTCCACAAACATACAGGTTGTGGAAATATTCCTTGAATTCAGCGAGGGGATCCTACTGGGCATACAGTGTGGGTGACAACCTCGGCCTCTGGCTAATCACCATCTGCAGATACATTTCAAACAGGACCCAAAATATCTTTGCCTCAGTGACTCGTGCAGGGTCCTTTGTAGCCCAAAGCGAAGCGAACTTCGTTGCCTCCAAAAGGTCTGACTCATGGGGAGGAAACTAACTATCTTCTGGAGTCTTCCAAGCCACCAATTCTATCAGCAATAACAACCAAGCACAATGAAATGCCTTGCCCTTATCCTGGACCTCCCTACAGTTCTCTAAGAATTCCTTACACAAGTATTGACCCCAGTTATATTGGACCCATTTGGCGCATTATGCAGCCAAAGATATGACAGGGGTCAGAAATTCATCTGCGCAGCACTTACACATGATCTTGTCTGCCAATATCTGTGTGGCGAATTGCACCACAGGATCTAAAATAGAGTAGATAAAATATCCACGTGAATTATTTATTAGGCCAACCTCGCTCTTCATCTAGTCTGCGAGTTTCTACTCTTGTGTTTTCCCCCAAATGCCTCTACTAGATCCACTCCTTAGTATGGTAGCAAGGTGATCTGGTGGACCAACATGTCTATGATCGGAATGGGTTCTCCGAGTGAGAGACATCCATCATGCACTAATATGAGCAATTTTCGTATACAAATGGTATTTATGTTGGTGCGACTGAAATGTGGCACCCAGAGCATGTTCCAGAGCCTCGCGGCCACAACACCAGTGACCCACTTCATCAGCTCCAACCGCGTAATCTTTGTTTCTTCGTAGTATACCTTGGATAGGTATTTGGTTGACGCTAACTGAGAGAACGTCTCATGATCCCCTAAGTCCCAATATTCCAATTTGAGGGTCGATATACAGGTCAACAATGTGCCATCAAACACCACTTTCTGGTGGGATATACTTCGACATTCAAGTCATCAGTTCACCCTCCTCAGCATCAATATCCTCTATGCCTCCACGTAGTTAATCCTCCTCGAAATCCATTAGCTTAGTCGACTGCTGAGATCAATCCATCTTCCCCTTTTGGCAAATTTCTATGGGATTTTTCCGTGGTGATTGTCTCACCAGGATCTGTTGCCTTGGAAGCAGAAGGCTGAGGAACGGAAGGCCTAGTTCTGGGAGACCTAGGCATCGTAGTCAAAAATCTCACGGAGATATATGGTGTTGCTTCCATCTCAAGGGGATTTGTTGTCATCCTATCAAAGATTATCTTACTGTGCCACAAAGGAAATTTGGCAAACTCCGGTTGTGAAAGAATTTACTCCCAAACTGGCCCACACGTACAACACTCGTCTTGGCACAAAAGCTTAAGACACACTCTTTGAAAGAAAAGTGTTCAAATGCAAGGTTGCATATCATATTTATAGCTACAATTGAATTTGGATCCAACCTTTCCCTCCAATTTCCTATCATTAATGCATCTTTGGTGGCAGATTTTCAAAGATATGCTTCATAAGTACGACTTCCTCGCTCCTCCTAACAGAAATTTTTCCATCCAATCATCTATAGTGTGTGCAACGGTCACTTTTTGACTAGGTCACGTAGTACCATTCCTTGTGGCGCAACTCCCCTCTGCACCTTACTTCCATCCATCACACAACCCTCTTGCTTCGTCTTTCCCACTTTTGGGCAGCGTATTTTATAGTCCCATACTTCCTTGCATCTTACTAGAGTAATAAGACTATCCTGCCATCATATAGTCATTGTGCAGGGGCAGGATTTCTCCTATACATCTTCAAGCGACTTCCATTGACTTTTCTTGGAAATAATTCATTATTCAGCTTCGCGAGCTGAACTGTGCCACCATGTGTAATTTCTTTTACAACATAAGATCCAAGCCAATGCATTTGAAACTTCCCTAGGAATTTCATTAATTTGTTGTCATATAATAATACCATATCATTAACTTGGAAGGTGTGTTGTTTTATATGGTGATCATGTCATGCCTTTTGGCGATCCTTTTGCACCTGTTGATGAAATCCTGCTAAGAAATGATCTTCTTCTAATTCTAGCAGCTGCGTGAGACGCTCCTCCATAGTATCGCGATCAATCATATCTGTTAATTCTGCAAATCGCAGACTTGGCACAATTTATTCCATGGGCATTATGGCCTTTTTCCCATATACCAGTCGAAAAGGGGTTTGGTATGTCAACTTTTTACAAGTGGTCCTATACGCCCGAAGGACTGTTGGTATGCGATGGTATGCGCACATCCCGATCATTCTGCTTCGCATTACATTCCTTCGTCAAGGCACTCTCCAAGATTTTGTTGAAGGCTTCTACTGTACCATTAGCTTGAGGGTGATATGGCGTACTCTTATAATGATATACCTGGAATTCCTCAAGCATCGCAACAATTGTTTTGTTTAAGAAGTGTGTGCCCCTATCACTCATTAAAATTTTAGGGCAGCCAAACCAGGACAAAATAAAATCAAAGATGAACTTTGCAGTGGTAGTTGCACTATAGTCCTTTATTGGTTGTGCCTCCACCCATCGTGTCAAGTATTCAGTTGTTGTAATAATGTATTGTACCCCAGTCTTTTTCCCTGGTGGCTGAATTGGACCCACAAAGTCTATCGCCCATTTATCAAACACCTGCAAGGTTATTTGTGGATTTAATGGAAACTCATCCCTTCACGATGGTCTCCCCATCCTCTGACAAGCATCACACACCCTACAATATATCTTTGAGTCCTTATGCACTGTATGCCACCAAAGCCCATCAAAGTAAAATTTTAAGAATTTGTGGATAAATTCCTTAAAATCCGCAATTACCACCCTTGAAAAGATTGTAGGCGCATTCTTCAGCCCAAAAGGCATTACTGTGTATTGAAAACACCCCCATTCAGTTGTGAAGTTGGTCTGACTGCAATCCTCCGACATGATCTTGATCTGATGGTACCCCGAGAACCCACCAGTGAATGAGTAGGCTTCCTGCCCTCCAACATTATCCAATACCACATATGTAAATGGTGTCGGGAATAGGTCATGGACACGCACATCATTTAACTTCCTCAAGTCTACACATATCTAAAGTTCATCCTACTGCTTCTTTTCTTAGACTGCAATGGGACTCACCCAATCTGATTCTTCCACAGGTTCAATGATCCCATACTCCAACATTTTATCCAACTCCTTTTGCACATTTTCCTTATATTTAGGATTTAATCGGTAGGGGCGCTACTTTACAAGCTTCACGAAGGGCTTCAAAGTAATTTTCATAATGCCCAAATCCCATACTATCCACTTCAAATCAGAGAACTTGGTGAGAAACAAGTCCTTATATTTGCACAACAGCTTCCTGATATTTGCACAACAGCTCCGCGACCTTATCGACTGTGTATTCATCCCAATAGTCGCCTATCTTAGAAAACTTTGGTTGTGTGTTTGATCCAATATTTATCTGCTTAGTATTTAAAGGCTCGATATGTTGGGGATTTCTGCTTTGGGCCCCTTGAACTCGCATTGTCCTTCGAACTCAGGAATATTGATGTTTCTAGGGTCATCTTCGCTTTCTTTTGCATTCACATTATAACATTCCAGCGAATGGTGCAGCTGCGTATTACAATCTGGTTGAACCCATTCTACCAATTCCTCAGGTATTTTAAAGATCAAAGCTTTGATTTATTAGAGCACCTCATCAATACACTCAAATCCATCTTCAAAGATGAAAGTTAACAGGAAACTCTCCTTCAGGATATCCCATTCGGTTGACCCATGTCGCAGCTCAATTTTCCAAGTACCAGTTCATTGGGAAGTTATCCAAAGTGTGATAAAAGATGTGAACCCATTCTGGTTGTGGTTCTTCTCCCCATTAATCTTAAATCGATCATAAACTAAAATTGAAATAGAATGGATTAATTGCCAATAGTGAATTGATCATTAAAATTAAGTGTTGAATGTGGAAGAATGAAGGAAAGTAGTTGATTTAAGACTTAATCAATAACTTAAGAAACATAATTAAGCATGAATTTGCAGCAAAAATAGAGATAGAAGACAACAAACATTGATTACGAAGTTCGTCCCTGATGGACTACATCTCTGGGTCCGCTTTCAAGATGGGTGTCCGCTTTATTAGGATTGATCGAGAAAGGTATTTTACATAGAAAAAACACAATACTAAATGTGCATGCAAGAACTTCTAGTCTCTCTCAACAGAAATTTATCTCTCCTAGCTTTCCAACACCTGTCTTGATTCCCAACTCCGCCTCCAGATGCCCAAGATACATTGAAAACAATAACTGCCTCTCTAGCTCAACATCTGCATACAAGTCACAAAATTACTCTCTCTCCTTCACCATGAACAAAAGGTTTACTTTATAGTGAAATAGGTTTATTTGATGCCCCTTGGGCTCATATAGGCATGAATGGGTTTCTTTGAATGTTTAGAGGCTTGGTCTTATTACTAGATGACACCTTTGTATTAGGTTACATAGGGTTTATTTAAAAGTAGTTCAAACATCATAAAAAAACCCATAATTAAACTTTGGTTATCTCTGAACTCGCTAACAGTCAGGGAACTGTGTGGAGTGGTTGACCTTTCCCATGTGAACAAGATGGGCTAACCATTAACTACCACCTTGCAGGTCACCCTTTGGCAGTTGCGGATAACGGTGTGGCCTGTCACATGTCGCCCTCCGTTGCACTATTATACCTGGCAGCTTACCTCCTGGCGGTTCCGGTGAATCATTCACATGCTCACTGCAAACCCCAGCAGTCACATTGCTGACTATTTATATCCATTACAGTGAAGGCTGACTGCGTTACCTGAGAGGTGTTCACATGACTTAAAAACTCTAACATGGTTAAATATCCGCAGTTTAGGACTATGTGTTGAATTCTTTATATAATAAAGTCTAAATGGGTTATTACAATGGTTTTTGGATATAGGTTTATGCATTAGATTTTAGGTTATAGGTTTATGCATTAGGTTTTAGCACATCCTTTGCACTAGGACTTAGGATGGTATAGTTTAGGCTTTTAAACTTAGGATTTAAGCCCCCTTATACATTTCCATAATAAAAATGAACCCATTACAAGGATATTGTCACATTATGACAATAATCAACAAAACCATGATGAAAACTTGGACCATATCCACCATGAAAAGGTAACCCATACCCTGAAGAACTGAAGACACTGGAAAAACTGACGAAGCTGAAGACAACTTGAACTCTCTGAATACACTAGATTGACAAGATCCTCCTGGATCAATCCTCTCCACTTGAAAGCTTTTGGACCACAAAAGTTTGATTTAAACAGAGATCAGGTGAGGGTACAGTTTCCTCACCCTTTTGATCTCCATCCACCTTACCTTACTCAGATTCAAGCCCTTGAGTCCCACTCAAAGATATTCAACATCTCCACACCTTGAAGATTGAATCTTCCTATCCAAGATGGTATCTTCCTGCAACTCATTCATATACTGAGGTGCCAAATCATCAATGGTCGGAATCTATGTATCTTCCTCAGGATCCATGATCATCGAAGGTTCATACAACTTCATATTTTCTACATTTAGAACTGAGTAAATACACATGTAAGGAGATAAATCTAATCGAAATGCATTATTTCCAATATTCTCAACAATCTTGAAAGGAGAATACCTGATGGGTTTCAGTGTCTTACCTTCACCTTTCAACCTGTCTTCATTGATATACAACCATACATGATCGCTGACCTGAAAATTTGGATCGACTCGATGCTTATCATGGCGCATTTTTTACTTGGCCTAACTTTTGTCTAATTGATCCTGCACTGCTTCATGTATTTGATGTATCCGTTGAATGAACTTAACTACTTTGTTTGCATCATCATGTTCACCCACTTTATCCTCTTCACCGAACATGAAATCCATCGGTGACTTTGGTAGATACCCAAAACATGTTTCAAATGGTGATCGATTAGTCAAAGAATGTAAGGCTCAATTGTAAGCATGCTGCACATAAGGTAAAGATTCATCCCACAACTTAGGATGTTTACTGCAGTAACCTTGGAGAATATGTATGACTGTTCTGTTCACCACTTTTGTCTGTCTATCGGTCTGTGGATGAAAAGTTGTGCTCTTCTTCAGCTTTGTGTCCATGAGTCCCCACAAAGTGGACCAAAACTCTCCTACAAAATGAGTGTCTTGATTAGAAATAATGGAAGTAGGTAACCCAAAATGAACCTATACCTGTTGGAAGAACATCTTTGCAGTCTATTCAACTATCACTTGCTTTTTGCATGGAAAAATAATGCACATGTTGCTGAATCTGTCAACAACAACATACATGTAATCATGCCCTCTCTTGAACATAGGAAAACCTCCAACGAAATCCATGGAAATGTTGTCCCATGGTCGCAAAGGAACTGGAAGTGGCATGTACAAACCGATCTTTTGATTGCTTGGCTTGCTGGTCAAACACATCACACATCCTTCAATGTACTTAAAAATTGTTTCATACATGTGAGGCTAGTAACAATACCTTTGAATTTATGCCAATGTTTTTCTTACTCCAAAATGTCATGAAATGCGAGAAGAATGTGCTTCTCGAATAACATGCGCTCTTTCCGTTTGTGGTATGCACAACTTACCCAGATGATATAACATGTCATGAATATGATAATTGACTTCTTTCACCATGAGTTAGTGATTCATAAATATCTTTGAAATCATCATTTGTACTATATTGTTCTATATAACTTTCATGTTTTAAAGAATTATTCTGCAGCACTACTGAAGCATTCAAAGATGGTCTAGACAACATATCAGCTACTTTTTTTGTGACACTTTTCTTGTACTTAATTACTCAGTCAAATTGCTGAATAAATCCCATCCATCTGTAATGAAGAGATTGTTGCAACTCATTTTGTGACTAAAGGTACTGAAATGGTTGATGATCTATGTGAATCATTGTTTCCTTACCCATTAAATAATGTTTCCATTTCTTAACACTTTCAACCAAAGCAAACAGTTCTTTATCATATGTCGGATAATTCATTATTGCCTTAGAAAAAGTTTCAGAATGAAAACAAATTGGTTTCCCTTTTTGAAGTAAGATTGCACCCATTGCATAACCACTAGCATCTGTTTCAATTTCGAATGGCTGTTGAAGATCTGGTAAAGCTAAGATTGGTGTTGTGACAATTTTCTGCTTAAGTGTATCAAAATCTTTTTGTTGTTTTCCTCCCCACTGAAAGGGAACTTTAGAACCTGTTAAATCATGTAATTGTGATGCAATCAAAGAAAACTGAGTGATAAATTTCCTCCAATACTAAATTGCACCTATGAAACTTCTAACTTCAGTCACATTTTGTGGTCTTGGCCACTTAACAATCACATCGATTTTAGCTAGATCTATTTTCAAACTTCCACCTCCAACTATGTAACCAAGATAATTCAGTGAAGTTTTCCCAAACTCACATTTGGAAAGTTTAAGGTACAATTTTTCCCTGTGCAACACTTCGAAAACTTGCTTAACATGCCTAACATGCTCTTCCATACTGGAACTGAAAATCAGGATATCATCTAAGTAGATTATGACAAATTTATCAATGTATGGGTGGAATACATCATTCATAACCCACATGAAAGTTGTTGGAGCATTACACAAACCAAAAGGCATTACTAACCATTCAAATAGTCCCTGCCTAGTTTTGAATGCAGTTTTCTAGATGTCATTT
This sequence comes from Pinus tabuliformis, assembly GCA_031772625.1. Taxonomy (NCBI): domain Eukaryota; kingdom Viridiplantae; phylum Streptophyta; class Pinopsida; order Pinales; family Pinaceae; genus Pinus; species Pinus tabuliformis. The sequence continues at coordinate 93,528,693 of CM062805.1, read as the reverse complement.
TCTGCTATGCGAATTTGATGATACCCACTTCTTAAATCTAACTTAGTGAAATAAACAACATTTTTCAGTTGATCAAGTAAATCATCTATCCTGGGAAGAGGATACATGTTTTTTATTGTGATTTTGTTTAAGGCCCTAAATTTGACACACATTCTCCATGTCCCATCTTTCTTAGGAACCAAAATTATGGGTGAGCCACATGGAGATGAATTGGGTCGAATAAAACCTTTTTCAATCAATTCTTGGATTTGTTTCTTTATTTCTTCGTTCTCTATAACTGACATGCGATATATTCCAATATTAGGAAGAGGGGCATCAGACATCAATTGTATCTCATGTTGTATTTCTCACTTAGGAGGAAGATGTTTTGGTTCTTTAAATAGACTTGGAAAAGATTCTACCACTTTAACCAAACTATCTTTAAACTGAGACTCACAACCTAAAAAATCATCCTATCGATCCTTATGTTGTTCTTTTACAACCATGAGTACATATTTCTTACTTGAATTTATTAATCGCTTCATCTGATTAACTAAAATTAAATCCAAGTGTGATTTGAGTTTATGTGCCTTGACAATATATTCAATCCCATCTTTCTTAAGGTGATATTTATGCTCTTTCCTATGAAACACTGCATCACGATCATAGAGATAAGGACTTCCTAACACTACTCCACATATGTCTGTTGGAATCAGATCTAAATCCACTTCATCAATGTAATTAGTTGTGATAGAAAATTTCAACCGACACTGCTTTGTGACATTAATCTGAGATTCTTTATTTAGCCAACCTAATGGGTATGGTCTTGGATGATTATGTGTCTCCAAACCCAATTTCTTAACTAAATATTCATATATTAAATTTTCCTATGATCCACTATCAAATAATGTATCTATTTTCTTGTGCTTAGAAGTTATCCTTATATGAAATAATTCAACCCTTTTATCCTCATTCAGATGATTTATGTTTGAAGAAGGTGTAGAAGCACAAGAACTTGAACTAGTGTCAGAAGTTTTACCTGTCGAAACCACTGCAGTTATTTTACCTCCATCACTTGAGTCAGAACCAAAATCTTGTTGGATTGCTGCATTAGCCTTCTTTTCACCTTTCTTCTTCTGGAACTTCTTTGGTCTAAGTTCTGGGTGAAGTTTCCAACATTTGGATTCATCATGTTCAATCCTCTGGCAATGAGTACAAGTAGGTCTTTCACTTTCCTTCTAAGATGTTGTTGATCTCTTTCCTTTCAAATTTACCTTCCTCTTGTTGTCTTTGGAATCCTTGATTTCCAACTATCTGGATGGTTTCTGTGAAAACTTGAACAGTCTGCCACCTGATTCAATATGTATGGCTTGAACACACACTTCATCAAAGTCATTAGGATTAAACATCAATAATGTATGCTGTAAATATGAATGTAAACTGCCAATGTACTTTAATAAAGTTTCACGTGTATCCAATGGAATACCAAGCGCCAAAGCTTTCTTCCTGAATTCCTGAGTAAACTCCTGAACATTCTGCCCCTTACCTTGCCTCAAATGCTACCAATCAATAACAGCTTGCTGCATGTGTCCCAAAGGATAGAATTGTTTCCTGAGAGCTTTTAAAAACTTAGACCATGAAGAAATGACTTTACCTTTCCGCTTTACATCTATTTGAGTTTTACTTTCCCACCAGATTAAAGTTGTTCCCCCCATTCTAAGTGTAGCTAAGGGAATTTTCGTTCTATCATCAAAAATGTTCTAAATACGACAATACACTTCTAACTACTTAATCTAGTTATCTAACTTTCCAGGATTCATTTCGCCATCATAAATAAGTAGCTAAAATTTTACATCAAGTTTCAAAAGAGATGTTTTCTTAGGTTTCTTTTATGTTTCAGAATCTGAATGGGAAGTAGAAGAAGATGATGATGATGATGGAGATGATGGAGGAGAAGGAGGTTTATCAGCCTTGCCTTTTTCCTTTTCCTTCTTCGATGTCTTTGAAGAAGAAGTTGAATCTCTCGCCTTCTTATCTTTGTAGAATTATCCCAACATCTGATGCATGCTCAAAAACACTCTCCGAAAATGTTCCTCGCTCATCTTCTCTTTAGGAGTTTCACCTACATCAAATCCTGTCATTGTCGATTTATGAGCGACTTTTCACTTTCCAATCTTTGGATCAAACTCCTCAAGTGTTCCTTCTCCACATCATGACTTAGACCTGGTTAACATTCACTTCCAAAAATTTTGCAAAGCACAACTTGCTCTGATACCAAATTATATGATCTGAAATCGATCATAAACTAAAACTGAAGTAAAATGGATTAATTGACAACATTGAATTAATCATTAACCTTAAGTGTTGAATGTGGAAGACTGAAGGAAAGTAGTTGATTTAAGACTTAATAAATAACTTAAGAAACATAATTAAGCATGAATTTGTAGCAAAAACAGAGATAGAAAACAACAAACATTTATTACGGAGTTCGTCTATGATGCACTACATCTTCGGGTCTGCTTTCAAGATGGGAGTTCGCTTTATTAGGAATGATCAAAAAATGTCTTTTACATAGCAAAAAAACCAAACTGAATGTGTACACAGGCACTTCTAGTCTCTGTCAACATAAATCTCTCTCTCCTAGCTTTCCAATGCTTGTCTCAGTTCCCAATTCCGCCTCCGGACGGCCACGATACACTGAAAACAACAACTGACTCTATTTGGTATTTACTAAGGTAAGTTAAGCTCTTAATTCCTTTATCAACCCAAGAAAGTACACTTAGAGGTGCTCACCTAAAGTATATAGATCTAGAAGGATCTAAGGTTCTAATGACAGCCTAGTGAATGAAATTAATAGTGCCCCCTTACAAGAGATCCTTCATTGTCTTTTTCAATCACTCAATCATCAATCTAGATAAAACAAACCTTATGAAATTCTGATTGCCTAAGTAACAGAAACAAAGTGTTAATGACTAGTTAAAATCCTAACATTCCCTTACAAGAATATTGCTCAATAGAACTTTTCCCAATCATAACAATCCAAGATAATTTCAATAACAAATTAAATCAAACAGTGAATAAGATAAGTAACATTGCAACCCAATAACAGTTGAATCTTTTACAAGAATCACCTATCAAACTGAAAATTGAATTCAATAACTACTATCTAAATCACATGCAAATAAAACCAGAACTATCCTCAAAGTCAAAACTAATAAGCAAGTACGGAAATTGTATGACAACAAGCATATATATATATATATATATATATATATATATATATATATATATATATCAATTTCAAGATCAGAATTAGTTGTGTTATCACTCAGAATTTTCTCAAGGTTAAAGAAAGAAATTTCTGAGGTAACCACAAACCTAATCTTTTAGACTCGGGTTCTAGCCAACCTAAGTCCAAAGAGGGCTCTCTCTTTATAATTTGACTTTGTTTTGGGTGGGATTTTAGGCTATTTATTAGTGCTCTCGATGTTTTGTCTAATTGGGTGGTGGAATTAAGAAAAAAGATGGGCAGAACAAGTATTCAGGCCATTGGGCTATGGTGTCAATCAAGAGTGGCTTAACTGGATATGATCAATCACTAAGGTAAGAGTCCACATGGAAGGCTAGCACAGCAAAAAGCAAATATGCAAGTTCAAATGGATGAAGTAGTCCTAACCAAGGCAAAGGGAAATGAAGAATCCTTAACTGGGATTAAGATGAAGAAAGGAAGGATGATCAGTAGCAAAGGGCAATGAAGACCAAAGGGGGGGTAAACTACGGAAGTAAGGGAGCAATTAAGAATTCCCAGACCAAGATAGTTTAGTAGAAAACATATAGAAAGTAAATAGTTAAAACATAGAGAATTTAAGCTAATTCTAAGATATCATTCCTTGTTTACTATTTAGATTTCATAAGAGACACACATGAATATTCATAACATGAAGAGAACAATATTTAAACACGAAGAGATGATACTTATTTGTTCCAACTGTGCACAAGAATCCAGTGAAATGTCCTCATCTTTATTTCATATCCAGCAAAACCAGTCCAGTCTTGAATACAAAAGCTCCTTGGCTAAATATAAATTTAATCCACCCAAAATACTTCAAATGAAGAAGTATTTATACAAATTCTAAACTAAAATATCTTGAAAAAACGTTAAGATTGGTTTTACAAATATCTCAAACTATTTTACATTAATAGAACGTAAATAAAGGACACTCAAAACTAATGAATCTATTTGGCACTATATTTATGGATTGAGGGTGACAAAGAAGAGAACGTCAAATTTGATAGCAACTCGTAATTGATGATGAGGCATCCCAGTCACTAACTGCATCCTTTCTTTGAGCATTCTGCCCCAGAAATTTTGCAAACTTAGGGTCCAATGATATGCTTTTATATCTCAACCCGAAATAGATATGTAAAAAGTGAAAGAGGTTATTGTAGATAAATATGTTATTGATATAAACCTCTCTCATTTTCCAAAAATTAACCTACAACTGTTCACAATATTCTCTGCAAAATGATGTCAAAAACAGGACTTTGCACAGTCCAAAAACTAGGCTCTCAAGATACGCACTTATCTCCCTTTTGGTAATACCTGTATAAAAAGTGAGATAGGATTCTGTAGACTGGCCTTTTAGGAACACAAACCTCCTCCAGTATCTCAAAATACATCTTGCATTGGTCACAATAGTTTCTGTAAAACTATGACTTAAACAGGAAATTTCAGAAGAATGTACCATTTCTGCTCTGATTTCATCTTTTAACCTTAAATTTCTTTTTGTCCTTTGATTTTTCTTTGAGGACATACCCTATTTACATTTTTTAATTTTTTTAATATGGAAAACACTTGCAGAAAGCAAAGGTATGTACATATTACAGGTTTAATCTCAACCACTAAAAAATTATGACTCCTATTGGTATGGGAACCTAACAGTGGCTCCACTTGGGGATGGCATTTCCTTGTGAACTGTCAAGAACATCGTTGACTAGTAGCCTGATCCATTGGGCCAATCCCACACATGTATATGCTACGTTGTATAATCTTTGTGACTAAAAATTTTGAACTAAAAATACACCCTTTTATGCAAACTGGAATCTAATCTAACATAAACTTGCTGCTGAAAACTGAATTTATTCAAATGGAATTCTACCTACTTACTCTAATCAGCTTTCTTACTACTGGTTAGATAAAATGAAACAACCAATGCAACCACTCAAGCATTATATATATTGATGGATTTTGCTGCTTGGGCTTGTTTTTTATTAAAACTGAGGTTCTAAAGCCAAATATAACCTTGTCAACCAATGAGAAGATAAGGAAATACTTGCTTTCCTTTGTAGGCTCTAAAAACTATACAAAAGGATCTTCCAAAATATATACACTATTGTTCAACTAATTTAAGAAACTGCACACTTGTTTTGGATGGCTTCCATGCCATGAAATTGAAATGTCACTTTTATCTTTAACACCGTGTAGACTTTCAGATGAGCTTTGTGATGATACTTCCACTGATTGAAATGTTTGTCTGGTGAAACTATTATCATCTTGATTTTGACTCTCATAGTCTTTCAATGGAGAAAAATTATGATTTCATTCATTATCCAACCTGTTAGAGCCTAGATTTGCCTCAGGTTGAAAAGACAAGGTTCTAGGTCCACATCAAACCACGCTCAGGACAGGAGAGGGATCTCTCCGGGTCGATCTCGGCAAAAGACAAGCGATGGGGCTCGAGATGACTAAAATAAAAGATAATTTTAGGCTAGGTATGAAGTACAAGGGTTTGTTTTGAGTTTTTGGGGGTTTTATGTTGGAAACAGGGAAAGGCAAATTGGGCTCGGGGATGAGGCACAGTTTCTGCAGAGTTCTAATTGGAGCAAGGAAGGCAATCGTTTTGATGCTTTAAATTGAGTGAATGAATATATTGGACTGGTGAGGAGCTAAGGAGAGCAAGAGAGTCTCAAGAATTCTCCTTAAACAGATGAAAACATGGAAATTTAAACAAATTCAAAGGCAGAGCATAGCAGTTAATGGATTCCACCTTAATCACTAATTTGTTCAAATTCAAAAGAAGAGACAGGAAAATGATACACATAACACTAATGAACTTACAATTACTCAGAGAAAAACACCATCAATACATAAAGCCACATGGATCCCAAACAGTGCTGCAAAACCCTGGTCTTTCCTTAGCCAAAAATGCAAAGATAGAATGTACAATGATATGCCAAAGCAATCCCTAGTGTCCAACCATGAAAATGACTTAGAAATTACATAATATAGACAAGCCAAACCTATTCCCTTGCCTCTAGGGGTCAAGCTCATCATTCTAGGAGTTGTTTGAACCAATTCTAAACAAGGAACTGAAAACTAGGTAGTCAAACAACATACCCCTATATGCTAGGAAACTGATTCATTCACTCACATTTCACCTTTTGGTGAATGAATCTTCTAGAACAAGTAAAAATGTGCCAATATTACACCATGGTTGTCAAATTACATCATGAAAAGTCAAGAATAAATTCAAGAAGAAAAACTGGTCAAAACTGGGCGAATTGCTGAGCTGAACAGTGAAAAACAAGCTAAAATTCTCTATGCGCCATGCCAAAATCTGTATGCATCCCGCCACTTTGGAGCTGATTTTGAGGCCCTTCCTGAAGTCCAAATTGATCCCAAGTATGCTTGTCGGAAAGCCCTACCTATCTAATTTCCAACCCAAGTGGAATTTCTAGATTTGGATGTCATTTGCCCCTCCAAAACTTCAATCTACCAAGACTGCTTCCTGTGTGTCAAAATAGGGGCAGTGAGGTCATTTTTTGAGTGTTTTTGACCTCCTGAGGACTCAAAACTTGACCAAATTTCTTGGCCATGCACCAAAAACCATAATTTTTCATGGAAAATCCAAAGATGTAAAATTTTTGCAATTTGGAGCTCCCTAGAAAAAGCGCGCGCCACATGGCGCAGCGCACAGGGAGAAAAACCCTGTTTTTTGTGCCAAAATTTGTCAAAATGCCAAAAATGCCCCAAATTTCTTGAAATTTGGGCTGTAGGTCCCCCATCAAGTGCCATGCTCAGCCAAAGAAGCTTTGGTCAAGACTTGGAGCCGATCATGTGTTTTGTGCCTCCTCAGTACCCTCTTGGTGTATGCAGTTTCAGTTGTAGAGTTGTTGTCTTGGTCATATGATGTGTCGGTGTCCATCTCCATGGTGCTACAAGGTGTATGTCAAGTGTATGTTTGATTTGTTGAAAATGAGAAATGGAAGCTTGATGTATTTGTATCCAAGCGCCAAATATGCCAAAGGGAAATGAGGGGTTGTGAGGAATATGGAACAGCAAGTATAATGGAGTGAGGGTAAGGATATGGTTCAATCAAGTGAAGTCTGCAATGTGAGGACAGTCACTTGATTGTGTTTTAGGAGTGTGAGGTTTGGGGATTTAGGAATTTTGTAAATGGTATGGGAAAGAAAGAGTAATAGGGTATGGTAGGGTTTAGGGATAGGAAAATAGGACTTTAGAAATAAGTGATTTGGGATGTAGAGGAACAAGGGATTTAATAAAGATGATGGGTTTAAGGTGAGGGAAAGATAGTGGAGAATTAAGGGATTGTTTGGGATAGACTTATTTAGGGAAGTATGGGATGTTATGGGAATCTTGTATAGGGTTAGGGTTTGGAGTTTTATATTTAGAAATTTGGGAAAGGGAATTTGGGATAGAGGTTTAGTAATTTTAGGGGATAGGGAACAACGACATCAAGGGAAAAAATGGAATCAAAGAGAAAATAAAGTGATGGAAAAGAGTAAGCTTGGTGGCAAACAATTTTTGAAACCCTAAACAGCACTTTTCACATGAAGATTTTAACATGGTAGGGTTTGAGATTTTGTTTTGGCATTCACCATCCATCAACCACCATAAATTGCATGAAAAACTCCTTCACTAGCAAGGAAGAGGGCTTAAATTACTTGCAAACTAGAAGAGTTGAGTGATTTTGGAAATTTGAGGGAGCTTTTGAGAGAAATCAGGCTTTTTAGCCCAGTGCACCATGCCTTCCCAGTGCGCCGTGCCAGTGTAAATTTACACTGGAAATTTTCTCCCAGTGCACCGCGCCTTCCCAATGCACTGTGCCTTTTTCCAAGCAACTTTTGGAGGCCTTCCCGGTGTCCAAATTGGGTTCAGGATATCTCGTTGGAAAGGTATTTGAGTCTACCTTCCAACCCAACTAGAATTTTTCAATTTGGAGTTCATTTTCCCTATCAAAAATCAAATCTCCCAAGACTGGTCAAAATGTGCCAAATGAGGCTGCCCAAAGGCAGAGTGCTGTTGCAGTCAACTTTTGAATGCCTTCTTCAACTTCAAATTGAGCTCATGATAGCTCATTGGAAAGATATTTGTGTCTAGTTATCATTTGACTCATCAAAAAAGTCATTTGGCCAAACAAGCTACGAGAAAACTTGATTTTCCCAAGGTCACTTCAGAGGTGCATCAATTCTCCCGAGGCAATTGTATTTTTGACATTTCTATAAAACTATGACACTTGTGTAAAACGTGAAGGAGGTTTTTCTTCCTTGGCCTATTTTGGAAAAAAAATCTCTTCGTTTTCCAAAATTCATCTTTTATTGCTCAAAAACATCATTGGAGTAAAACCTATCCCGATGTGTGGAACAGGGGATTTGTCGAAATGAAGCGAAATGAAGGGGATAGGGAGCTTCTAAATTCTTGAGGAAATTTTGGGAAGTAGGGAGGGATGTTAGGAAGTAGGGAAAAGTTTAATCTTAGAAATTGAGTGAGGGGAAGGGGTCCAAAAGGGCAAAACACAGGCCTAGCCTAGAAAATAGGGTTTGTGCGAAAATGAGGAATTTGGGGAATCTCAGTGATGGGAAGTGTTTAATAAGGTACATTAAGGATAGGGGAAGGTGGATGAACATCAGGATACAATTTTTGCTGATGATTTGACCGTCCAAGAGAAATTGTCTTCAAAACCCTAGGAGAGGGAAATGACCTTACCTAGGCACAACTAAAGCATGAACAAGGTGTAAAATGACCCATTGGAACCTGACATGATGATGACAACCCTCTGAATGATGGTAGACTCAGCTGAATAGTGACATAGACCGACATTTGTACAACTTTGAAAGGAGTGAAAGCAAACCCTAGACCTAATGCCTAGTGACCAAATTTTTACTTGAAGACTCACTAAAATGATAAAATTTGACCTTGACACCTTAAAATCACTTTGTAATAGCATGTTTGATCATTGGATGAAGGTTGGAAAGACTGACACTAACACAACCTATCAGCTATTGGATCTTAAATAACTTGAAAGGATTGCTGCAACTTATTGCATATAGGTTCAAATGGAACTTCATAGATTTCTACACGCTGCTCCTCCTTTTCTTTAGAAATTTTATACCACATTTTCTTTAGAAATTATATACGACATTTCCTTTAAAAACTGAAATGATTCAAAACAAAGAGGCAAAGAAACTTTACTTATTTCCAAATTTTATGCACTTTCTTCTTCACTTTCATAGCTGATATGGATAAAATGATCATTGTTTTCAAGCTGTTGAAACTGAATTTCCTTATTCCCCAAGCTAGCTTTTGATTGCTCTACAAAGTTAGTTTGGATTTGAAGAACATAATTATCATCATATTGATCATATTTAGGCAAATCATTAAAAGAAGTAATGTCATCAAACATACACATTAGATCATAAGATTTCTTCTCCACATATTGCTTTATAAATCTATCTTTTGATCTATGGTAGTTGGAATTAGTAGGAATTTGTTCATGATTCTCAATGTCTTCTTGTTGTGGAATAAATGCCATTGTAGTTTTGAGCAAAAAATTCATCTTTCATGGTGATCTTCTACATCATTTCCTCTGTTTTCTTCATCAAAATGTTGAGCTTTTCCTCTGCAATGTTGTTTTCCTCTACTTCTGCTTTCAACTTTTCTATTCTAATTTGTAAATTAACTTCTACATCTACTGCAATGTTCTGCATCAGTTCCAGTGTTGAGGGGTTTCTTTCTCTTAGCTGAAATTCTATCTCTGGATCAAATCCTTTTGGGTAATGCAAAAGAGCTGAATCAGGGGGAGGTCTTATATTTGATGGCATTGAATAATAGGCTTGATTAAATCTGTCCGAAAATTGTTGTATTGTTTCATTTGGCTGTCTTTTTAACTGATTATAATCTTTTATGATTACAAGAAGATTGATTTTGATTATCCATCTATCAAGGAAAATTTTGACAAACTATTGGCAATTTGAGATTCTTGCAATAGGTAAATTCTTGAACCAACTCTTTACTCTACTTTTCAAAGAAAGAGCAAAAAGCCTGATAATAACATCATCTTCATCAATTTCAAATAAGTCTAGATAATTCTCAAAATCTTGAATATGTTTTTGAGCAGTCATACCATTCTCTCCATCAAACCTAGGGAGATACTTGTAATAATCATTAGGGAAAGCATGGAGTGTAGAAGGTAAGATGAGTGGCTTATATCTATCAGGAACTTTATGAGGTATTGGAATATGTACAGGGATTGTATGATTAGTCTTGATTGTTTGATGCTCCTTAATTGGAAAATGATCTTCATAAGAGTTAGAAGACTGTTGTTCAAATGTGTAAGGAGACTTTATATCTACATTTTTCAAAGGGAAATAATAAAAAATTAATCTAAAATCTTCTCTAAAATACAATATACATTGAAAAAATTTATCAATGAGAAAGAACATAATGTCTTGGATAATAATCCAAGTTAAAAGCATGATCTTTTCACATAGTTCTTTCAGGTTCATTCCTCCAGTGGAGTCTTGATTGTAGAATTGATTTGGAGTTGCCAGGTGGATGATTTTAACCTTTGTGTGTATAATCACTGTCCACCATCATAGATCAGATCTAAACCTATAAAACGATTCTGAAGAAAATGTTAGTTCTCCCCAGCAGAGTCGCCACTATGTTATCACTCAGAATTTTCTCAAGGTTAAAGAAATAAATTTCCGAGGTAACCACAAACCTAATATTTTAGACTCGGGTTCTAGCCAACCTAAGTCCAAAGAGGGCTCTCTCTTTATAATTTTTGTTTTGGATGGGATTTTAGGCTAGTTATTAGTGTTCTCAATGTTTTGTTTGATTAGGTGGTGGAATTAAGAAAACAAATGAGCAGAAAAAGTATTCAGGCCATTGGGCTATGGATTCAATCAAGAGTGGCTTAACTGGATCTAGTCAATCACTAAGGTAAGAGTCCACAGGGCAGGATAACACATCAAAAATAAAATCCACAGGTTCAAATGGATGAAGTAGTCCTAACCAGGGCAAAGGGCAATGAAGAATCCTTAACCGGGATTAAGATGAAGAAAGGAAGGGTGATCAGTAGCAAAGGGCAATGAAGACCAAAGGGGGGGTAAACTACGGAAGTAAGGGAGAAATTAAGAATTCCCAAACCAAGATAGTGTAGTAGAAAACATATGGAAAGTAAACAGTTAAAACAAAGAGAATTTAAGCTAATTCTTAGATCTCATTCCTTATTTACTATTACAATTTCATAAGAGACACATATGAATATTCATAACATGAAGAGAAAACAATATTTAAACATGAAGAGATGATACTTATTTGTTCCAACTATGCACAAGAATCCAGTGAAATGTCCTCAGCTTCATTTCATATCCAGCAAAACCAGTCCAGTCTTGAATACAAAAGCTCCTTGGCTCAATATAAAATGTCTACAGAAATGTATTTTAATCCACCCAAAATACTTCAAATGAAGAGTATTTATATGAATTCTAAACTAAAATATCTTGAAAAAATATCAAGATTGGTTTTACAAATATCTCAAATTGTTTTACATTAATAGAACTTAAATAAAGGACACTCAAAACTAATGAATCTATTTGGAACTATATTTATGGATTGAGGGTGACAAAGAAGAGAAAGTCGAATTTGATAGCAAATCTTAATTGATGATGAGGCATCCCAGTCACTAACTGCATCCTTTCTTTGTGCATTCTGCCCCAGAAATTCTACAAACTTAGGGTCCAATGATACGCATGTATATCTCAACCTGAGATAGATATGTAAAAATTGAAAGAGGTTATTGTAGATAAATATGTTATTGAGATAAACCTCTCTCAGTTTCCCAAAATTAAGCTCCACTTGTTCACAATATTCTCTTTAAAAATATGTCAAAAACAAGACTTTGCACAGTCCAAAAACTAGGCTCTAAAGATACACACTTATCTCCCTTTTGGTAATACCTATATAAAATGTGAGATATTTTTTTGTATATTAGAATTTTAGGAACAAAAACCTCCTCCAGTATCTCAAAATACATCTTGCATTGGTCACGATAGGTTCTGAAAAACTATGACTTAAATAGGAAATTTCAGAAGAATGTACCTTTTCTGCTCTGATTTCATCTTTTAACTTTAAATTTCTTTTTGTCCTTTGATTTTTCTTTTAGGACATACCCTCTTTACAATTTTTAATTTTTTGAATATGGAAAACATTTTCAGAAAGCAAAGGTATGTAATTATTACAGGTTTAATCTCATCCATTCAAAAATTATGACTCCTATTGGTATAGGAACCTAACAAGTTGAATCCTTTTTCAAGGTTCTCTTCACAATGAATACAAGCTCTTTTCAATTGATAATTCTAATAACATAACCTTTACTTCTGCACACAAATAACTTCTGATTTTCGAAATATATATATATAGCTAGTAAGGAAACTTAAAAAAAACAAAGTGTACCAGTGTAGTGATGAGGGCCCTTCAACACTTCACAAGCACACTATAAAACGATTCAGAAGAGTGTAACCATTAGATCTTGAGACATAAACTTGGTGATGAAGTCTGTATTAAGTCTAGAATCAAAAATGCACAAGTTGTACTTTCATATGTTCACAATCTAGCTCTAAAACATAGTCTTCTTTCATAGGTTATTTATAATAAATCCTTCTAACAAAAGAAGTTATTCCTCCTCCCTATTATCCTAACAGAATTCTATTAATTACATCCAAGAAGGTCGAAATTGAATCAATTCCTTCATTTATGCAAAAATTCTCAAAATAGAAATTATTCTCTTCACAAAATCTGGAAAACTTGTTGAAGTGGCTAGGTTTGACCAACGTTGACCGGACACTTGTTTTCTTCAAAATTGAAAGTGGATAGGTGATCCACCATCCATGTACATTTTACTTCATGCCCACAATCTTCAAATTTGCTCACCTGTTGTGCAACATGTCAAACAATGGAGCATTTACAGGAAGTCACAACTTCTTGTAATTTTCTGAAAAATGTCATTTTTAACATAATAATTTCAAAAATTAATTCTAAGCTAAAAATAATGATAATGACATCATATCATTTAGTTTCTAAGGATTATAGCTGGAATATGAAGGTTAAATGGTCAAAATTGATAGTCAAAAGAGAATTTTAAGTGGAATGGACAGTCATAATTTGATACCAACATTCCCCCAAACTCAAGATTTTGCATGCCCTCATGCAAATAAGTTCTAACCTGTCAAATTCTGACTTCTGCCTCTGCCTCTGCCTCTGCTGCTTGAAGTAAAGCATTAATGTTCATTTGGGCTTCATACTCTGTCTTCAGGATTTGATACTTGGTTTTAATTGCTTTCTTTTGCTTGTAAAATTTGTAGGCCTTCCTACAAATTTGCATTTTATAGGTTGTGAGTTTCTTAACCTTCTTTTTCAATTTTTCATTCTCAACTTGAAACTTCTTGCTTTGTATTTTGAGTGTTTCATTTTCTCTTTTTACTACTCTTTCCAAAACCTCTGATTCCATAAGTTGTTGTTGTAACTTCTCAACCTTCCTTTCTAGTTTTCTTTTCTTTTTACCTGAGACCTTCTGTTCTTGTTGCTCCTTTTCCTTGTCTTTACTTTCCAATCCCTGTATGTAGTCATATTGTGCTTGTTGTAGAACATCATCCTCCTCCACCATTTTCCCTTTCTGGCCTAACTTAGTCTTTCTAGACTTTCTTGTGTAAGTGGAGAAAATTTTATCCTTTTCAGCCTCCTCCCTTACCATCCTCCTTGTTCTGATACTGTTGCTGGATGGAACAGAGTTACTTAGTCTATATTCTGAAAAGTCTTCCTCTATAGCATCTACATCAATCACTAATTCTACATGTTGCTGCCCTTCCTTTGAACTATGTTGCTCTTCTTGTGAATTTTGTTGCTTTGCTTGCTCCTCATCTGTCATAAACTCATTAGTTACCAAGAACTTCTTCCAGGTTACATTCATCTTTTGTAGTTCAAATTCAATCAAGATTTTTATCAAACCAAAATGGTGTAGACTCTTATCCTTGTTTTTCCTTTGTTTTTGTATGGTCTTAGACATTTTAGTCAAACTTTGCAAAAGAAAATAAGGCAAACTTATAATGCAGTCCCCTCTTAGATGCATTAACAATTTGATATGATAAAGAAATACAATGTTGTATCTTCCTTCACAGGTTATAAATTTTTGCATGACATAAACTACTTCATCCCATGGATGAATAAGCCAACTCCTAGGAATCCCTGATTTCCAGTCAACTGATGATACCCTTGTCCTGGATATGAAATGTGTCCATGTTTTCTCTTTGAACTGCTTGGTTTTAAAATACTTTTCTCCTTCTGGGCTTATACCTATTGCTTGAGCAATTGTGTCTTCTGAAACCCTAAAAGACAAATTTCCTACAATGGCTATCTCTCCATTAAATGAAGAGGCAAACTCTTGTCATTTGCTCATTGTGCCCACTCTGTTTTTCTAAGAATGGCAGCCATTGTTTTGCCCTAAAAATGTCTATGCAGTCCTTATGATATTTAGAAGGGTCAAATTGTCGTGGCTCTGCTCTGTTTGCCATGAGAGAAAATTTTTTATCTCCTATTACCCTATGTGTAAGAATAATTTACAGTTGTAAAAGAATTCTACCATAGTTTGTAGAAAATTATTGTATTTCCCTTATGTTGTGAAAACAAATTTTACCAGAGTTACGATAAGAGAACTACCTAGGCCTGAGTATTTGATCTGGATTTAAACAGGAACACAACAAATTACAAAGATAACCATAAACACAAAGATGCAGTGGAAATAATACTTCATTTCATTAATGTAAAATACTGAGATATGCTTACAAACAGAAAATGGAAATAAACAGCGAGGGCGATGGTAGCTTATCTCTGAGAAGAGATGTGGTGGCTACATGCCTCTGAACTGTGTTAGAATGACGCTCAAAGGCCTATTTATTTTTTAGAAACAATGGAAAACCCTAAACATCCAAAAACCTAACCCTAGAAGATGAAACGCCAAACTGTGGGCCCCGTTTGGGTAAATTGGTACATCAACTTCCCGGGTCATAACTTTGGCATACGATCTCCATTTGATGCGTAAAATAGCTCGTTAGAAAGATTTATCCGAGAACTAACACTTTGGGAAGGGAAACATCAATCCATGGACCCATGTTGCCCCCAGATTTCCCAAAAAATGTCATTTAGGGCCTCAAAACGGCTCTAGAAGTTTAGGACCCAAAAAACTGCTAAAAATAGTAAATTGTGCTACAATTTAGGAAACTGAAAAACTGAAAGAGACAGTTGTGGGGGTCCAAATGGGATAGGTGGGTAGCCACCAACATCCACCTGGATCAGTATTATGCGTATTTCTTGTTTAATGGAGGATGCTGCCAATAAAATCGAAATTCCCTTCGGCCGGTTCTGGTGGGTCTCCCCTGTGCCGTGGCCCTTCTACTCCTATGTTGACATTGTTATTGTCAACATACTCGTAACGCTATATCCTTATGAAACTCAGAGAGGATTGGTTTATGACCTTTAGAATGGCAACAACTCTAATTCACAACATTTTCTACAGGTCGAAACTTCTGCCTATACTTCGTAATGAATACAGTACTTACTTCCTTCATTCATTACTTGTTTATGCAATGAACCCTCAATCGCAGCATATGCTTCACTAATACTACCTTCAATGCCTTACACAAGGATTCTTTTAATGATGGCCTTCGGAGTCCTAGCAGCGGTCTTTAAATGATAAAATCGGGTATACAGGCCATTATGATGCCTTCAGGTCATAAAAGCATCAGGTCATGATGATTTTGCTGAGCTAGCTGTTAATCCTTGTTATGATCACATACCCTTTGTCTATCAATTATGTTTTATTTTCTAGATTTCGTTAAAAAATTTGTAGGTTGAAAACCATACAAATTTATAAATCCTTCATATTCGTGACCTATTTTGTGGCTTGATAAATCCTTTGTATTCATGACCTGATCCCTTTCTTCAAAATTCAGTCCTTAAGTATGCATGCTTAGTGTTGGTAGGTCTGTTGGTACTTATGACTATAGGTTGATTAGAATTGTATGTACAGGATCAAAAGGTAGGCCTTAAGGATTAGACTTTCAGGAATATATACAAGGTAGAAAATAAGACAAATGTTTAGAAATAGGAAATAGGTTATAGTTATAGGATATAGGTAGAAGAGTAGGACTGACTCCTACAGGATATAAGAATGAATAATATAGGATAAGTTGGGTATTTAGAAACTGAAATCAATAATTATCATAAACCACCATCTAAAATTTGAAATTAATAAAAGAAATTAAAAATATTTAAAATGACAATTCTTACAGCCCTTTAATATCTCTTTGCTTGGGAGCTGGATTTTGTTGCTTGATATGTTCAAGCAGAATGTGATGGTGTCCCTTTTTTAGATGTAGTCTCTGTCTTCTTAGGTGCAGTCCAGTCTTCTTCTTTGCAATCCTCTTCTTTTTGGATGCAATCTTCTTCTTTGTTGATGCAATCTTCTTCTTTGTTGATGCAATCTTGCTTGGAATAGATCCCATTCTGAAAATGTGCTTAGAACAGGTCCCTTGCCAAAATGATAACAGGTCCCTTTCTAAGATATGTTCTAAGTTTACAAACAAATCCTTTTGGAAAATACTGAACAATAATCATTTTCTAAGAATCCATTGGAAAATGTAAAGACAAATCTCTTCTTCTGCTGGAGATGAACTTAGGGAGACAGAAAAGCATGAACAAGTTCAGACTTTCTCCTCCCCAACTGATGATTTGACTTGTCCTCAAGTCATATTTCTTTAGAATCCTTTATTTTTCTATTTACACTATGCTATCAAGGAATTCTTACAAGCCAATTTCTTGGTTTTCTCATAAGAATTCGTGTTTAGATTATGCCATCTCTGGTTTTCATATCTAAACATTATTTTATTATTTTTATTTTTTTTATATCTATTTTTTATTATTTTTTATTTTATTGTAGAAAATAGAAACTATTTAAGGCTTGAATATTACAACTAACTATTTTATTATCTGTACCTCCTTTTGCTATGATATTGTACTCATGAAGTCTTCTCTGTTGATAGTGTTATGGTAGATTTTTAGCCTGTGTCCATTGACTATATATGTCTGTCCTTCTTGGTCAATTGAAGTTAATTTGACTAATCCATTCTCAAAGACTTCAATGATTTCATAAGGGCCCATCTAGTGGGTTGTAAATTTAGCTTTATAATCCTTGAATTTTGAGTCAAAGAGTAATGCCCAGTCACCAACTTGAAATTCCTTCTTCTTGATTAACTTGTCATGCCACTGTCTCCTTTGTTGTTGTATCATTGTTTTCCTTTGCACTGCCTCTAGTCTCATCTCGTCCAGCTGGTTCAATTGCATGAGTCTCTCTTGTTGGGCTTCAGAGAGGTCTATTCCTAAGTCTGCTGCCAATTTATATGTATGTATTTGAAATTCTATTGGCAGCATGACCTCTTTTCCATACACTAGCTGATAGGGTGTAAACCCTGTTGTGTTTTTCCAAGTAATTCTATATGCCCAAAGTGCTTCATTTAGCTTGTCTGCCCAATCCTTTTTGTTTGTTGCCACTATTTTTTTTCATGATCCCCTCTAGTGTTTTATTTGTAGATTCCACTTGGCCATTGGCCTGCGGATGGTAGGGTGTGCTCCGTCTATGCTTGATTTTGTACTTCTCTGTAATTTCTTGAACCAGTCTTGATGTGAATTGAGTCCCTTGATCAGTTACTATCTCTCTGGGTACTCCATATCTAACAAATATTTCCTCAAAAAGGAAATTGACTACTGTTTGTTCAGTTGCCCTTGCAAGTGCCTTTGCTTCAGCCCATTTAGTCACATAATCGGTACATACAAGAATGTACTTCTTACCTTTGGATGGTGGATTGATGGGTCCAACAAAGTCTAGAGCCCATTTTTCAAATGGTTCTAGATGCACTTGTGGCTATAATGGCATCTCATCGGAAGTGGTTGGTCTGCCCATACATTGGTAGCTATCACAACTTCTTACATATTTCTTTGAATCTTTGAAAATTGATGGCCAATAGTAGCCAAGGCTAAGAACTCTATGTGTTGTCCTCTTAGCTGCAAAATGGCCACCACAAGGTTGATCATGGCATGAGGTTAGTATATCAATTATTTCATCCTCTCTAATGCATCTTCTAATATCAAAACCAATGTAAAACAAATCGCCATTAATCCATGAATATCTTGCACTTTGTTTGATCAACCTTTTCTTCTCCTTTGAACTGAAAGATGGTGGTACCTTTCCTGTGGTCAAGTAGTTAGCTAAATCAGCATACCATGGAGTTAACACTAAAATTGCAAACAAGTGTTCATCAGGAAATGAATCTTCAACTTGGACTGTTTCACCTTAATTTTATAGTCTGGAAAAGTAATCTGCTTCCTGGTTCTCTTTTCCTAGTCTGTGCAGTATGGTGAGATTAAATTCCTGCAGTAAGAGTAACCATCTTGTGATCCTGCCATTAGTAATAGGTTTGTTCATTAAGTATTTAATGGCGGATTTGTCCGTGTGAACGAGGACTTCATATCCAGTTGTATAATGACGAAATTTGTTCACCACGTGTATAATTGCAAGCATTTCCTTTTCTGTTACTGTATAGTTGAGTTCAGCAGGAGTCAAATTTTTACTGATAAAGTAAATGGCGTAGGTTAAAGCATCTTCTTTTTTCCCTAAGGAAGCTCCTACTGCTGTGTCGGATGCATCAGTTGAAATGTGAAAAGGTAAAGTCCAATTGGGTCCCCTTAAAACTGGGGCAGTACTTAGTTTCTCTTTGAGTTTCTCAAAAGCTTTTTGACAAGCCTCATTCCAATTGAATGTTATTTATTTTGCAAGTGGCAATGCTATTCTGCTAAAATTTTCAATAAATATCCTATAATAACTTGCATAACCAAGAAAACTTCTCACATCTTTTTGATTTGTTGGAATTGGCAATTCGACAATAATTTGTATTTTGTTTCGGTCTACCTTGATTCCCTCAGAAGAAATATGATGTCCTAAGACTATTCCCTCATTCATCATCATATAACATTTTTCATTGCTTAAAGACAAATTGGTTTCTATACATCATTGTAAAAATTTCTCAAGATTTTGCAAAGAATTGTCAAAGGAATCACCATATACTGAAAAATCATCCATATATACCTCAACACATTCGTGGACCAGATCAGCAAAAATTGCTAATACTGCTCTTTGAAATGTTGTTGGAGCATTGCACAAACCAAATGGTAGTACGTTGTAAGCATAAGTTCCCCATGGACTGGTAAATGTTGTTTTATCTTGGTCTCCTGAGGCAATGCTAATCTGATTATAGCCACTAAAACCATCTAGAAAGGAAAATGACATTTTTCCAGCTAATGTATCCAAAACTTGGTCAATAAATGGCAGTGGAAAGTAGTCTTTAAGGGTGGCCTTATTTAGTTCTCGATAGTCAACACAAACTCGCCATTTACCGTTTTTCTTGGGAACTATTACTAATGGAGATACCCATTGGCTGTCAGAAATGGGATAAATGAACTTTACTTTTAGTAACTTTTGCAGTTCATCTCTTACAACCTCTTTGAGCATGGGGTTCATCTGTCTTTGTGGTTGTCTCACTGGTTGAATACTAGTGTTTGTATAGATATGGTGAGTGCAAGTTTCTGGGTGAATTCCCTGCATGTCAGTGTAGTCCCAAGCAAATGCCTTTTGGTATTTGGTGAGCAAGTCAAGCAATTTCTTTTCCTGAGATGTTTCTAGAAAGGCCCCAATGTTCAATGTTTTTCCGAGGTTGATTTCTATTATTTTGCTTTGTGTGTTTGTAATGGAGTTGATTGGAAAGATTTCATCAAATATTGCTTTCAGAGAGTACATAGTACAAGTTTCCTGAAAGCTCTGTGCCAACATGTAATCTGCAGTAGTGTATTGTTCATTTCTCAATTCTTCTAAAACATCAGGTTGGGAGATAAACATTTCCACTAAATCTGCATTGTTATTTTCCTCAATATCATACATTTGATTGATGCTTAAAACAGAGTATATTTCTTCCTGATCATTGTACTTGTCATCAAGCCATAAATTTTGCGTTACTGTTGGGGCTTGGGCTGATGGGTACAAGCTAAGTTGTTTTCTTTCCGTGCCTCTAGAAATGATCATGTTACCAGATCTACATCCAATGAATGCATCAGCAGTTTCCAACCATGGTCTGCCAAGTATGAGTGGGTGTCCTCCTAAGTTGGATTTTGGCTGAAGTACCAAGAAATCAACTGGATACTCCCAAGAGTCCAGTGAAACTATTATATCTTCTAGTACCCCCTCAGGTATGACTTTAGAGTGGTCTGCTAATTCCAAAACAATTGGAGTTGACTGTAACTTTGTTAACTGCAAAGTTTTCATTGTGTCCAATGTCATGACATTTATTGTAGCTCCTAAATCAATCAAAGTGTTTGGAATTGAAATTTTGTTGATAATTGCTGTGACTCTAGGTATGCCTAGGTCAACATATTTTTCCATAGAAATGACATTTGACATCAAGCCATCTAAATTTCCAATGACATGTATTGTTTGTGGATCAAATATTTTCTTTGCAGGTTTCTTGAGGCAGAGCTCTTTAATGGCTTTGGTATAAATTGGAATATCCTTGATTGCCTCGAGTAATGGCATTTTGACATACACATTTCTCAATTCATCAAGAACATCAAATCGTGGCAATGGTGTGGGTAATTTTGGTTGGAGTAATCGTTCTGAAAATGGAGGTGGTTATAGTGTTTTGATTTCCTGACTCTATTCTAGATTGTTTTGTGTTGGGTCACTTTGTTTGATATGTGGTTGGTTTCCTTCTTCATCATCTTGATTCTCTTTTTGTGTCTGTGTTTGAATAGGTGGAGATTCTTTATGCAGAGTTCGACCTGACCTTAGTTCAATGTTTTGCAGTTGCAGAGTTGGGTACAATGGTCCCTCATCTACACTGTAAGTTGGTCTATCCATTCGGTTGTTTGGGTTAGCTATGGGTTGAGCTGGTAGCTGTGTGGGTCTAGGTGGTTGGTTGGATGGTAGTTGTAGCTGAGGTGAATTTATTTGTGGAGGAGCAGGTAAAGTTTGTTGAGGATTCTGTTGTTGATAAGCTACTAGTTGCTGAGGGTATTGTTGTGGATATGGCTGAGAGTATTGTGACTGATAGTGTTGGGGATATGGTTGAGCAAATGGTTGTTGATATTGTTGAGGTTGTTGTTGAGTAAATTGTTGAGGAAAAGAATATCCTTTCCATCCTTGTTGTGGGTATGTTTGTTGCTGTTGATTAAACCAATTTTGCCAAGGCATAGGAACATTCCAAGAATTTTGAGCAGGCATGTTATAATTTGCTGAATTTAGATTTTGATACATACCTGGAGGTCTTGGTTGCCATGGCCTTCTAGCTCCCATGAAATACATGTTCTCCATTTCTGCATTGGCTTCCAAATTGTAATTCTGCAAAATTTTCATCTTTGTGCAATCCTTAGTGTCATGATTTTCTGTACAAAACCCACATACCTGCACATTATCTAAAGGACATTCTTTCAAAGCATGTTTTTGTCTGCATTTGGGACAGTATATAGATAATTCTTTCTCTTGTTCGTCTTGTCTTTTCTTTGTTTTCAAAGTATCTATTTGGTTTCCCAAAGTACTTAGAAGGTCTGTTTTGAAATCTTCAAATAGATTGCCTAGTTCAGCTCTAGTAATATTTCCTGTAGCAGATTTTGTGATTTTCGATGTCATGGCTCTTTTCCCATTTCTTGCCCTACTCCTAGAGTACTTTTGACACAATTCAGCAATCTCCTCAAAAGGTAAATTAGAAATGTCTCCTTTACCCATGAGATTGAGGTCATCTAGATACTCATCCCAGATGCCTTTAAGAAAGATTGTTCGAATAAGATCAATAGACATAGTTCTATGTTTTGATTTTTGTAGATTATATGAGAATCTTTCCAAGTATTCCTCTAAGGTCTCGTCTTCTTGTTGAGTCATTGTAAAGATGTCATCCTTAGAATCTTTTGATCTACAGTAAGGTTGATACTTTTTCAAAAAGAATTTTCTCATGTCATCCCAATTAGTGACTGAATGTTCACCTAATCCCATGAACCACCTAAGTGTTGTTGCTTTTAAGGTAGCAGGAAAAAGTCGAAGTCTATGAGCATCATCGGTATATCCATAGGTTCGGCATACTATGTCAAATTCAAATAAAAATGAGTCTGGGTCTTCAGATGCCATACCATAAAAGTTTGGTAATACAGATGGCGGTATGTTTTTCATTTTAATTTCCTCATCCATTTGCTCTCCTCTATCTTGAATTGGAAATTTAAATGTGGATTCCTCTGTTTCTAGTGGATTTTGATTTCCTCCAAACAGAGTATCATTTTGTTGTTTTTCTTCATTCTCCCTTTTTCTTCTCCTTTCTTCCATTTGTCTCTCATACTCTCTTAGTTGTTCAGGTGTAGGTCCTCTGGATCCTCCATCTTCAGCCATTGTAATTTGTGATTTTTCTAAGGTTTCTATCTCCTCTTCTTGTTTTAGTTCTTGAGGGAAGATTTGTTCATAGATAGGCTGTTGAATTTTTGTACTACTCCCTTTTAATTTCTCTACTGTAGAAGTTTCAGGGATATATCTTTTCTTTGCTTGATGTGCTAGGAGGATTTGTCTCTCAATGAGAGTGAGTCTTTGGCCTGATCTCTGTTTTTCCTCAAGTTTTTCCACAGTAACTTTTCCTGTTGGTGTTGTGTGCTCAATCTTTTCTAATGATTCTGCTCCTAATGGTGGATTAGTTGTTGGTTGGGGGGTTTTTATAAATCTTCCTTTCTCATCCCTAAACCTAGACATAAATAAACATGACTAAAATTTAAATTTAACTCTTTGTTTTTGTTGTTTTGTTGATTTTTTTTTTTTTTTTTTTTTTTAGTTGCACCTCCCCAGAAACGGCGCCAAAATGTTTGGTCTTTACTTACTAAGGTAAGTTAAGCTCTTAATTCCTTTATCAACCCGAGAAAGTACACTTAGAGGTGCTCACCTAAAGTATATAGATCTAGAAGGATCTAAGGTTCTAATGACAGCCTAGTGAATGAAATTAACAGTGCCCCCTTACAAGAGATCCTTCATTGTCTTTTTCAATCACTCAAGCATCAATCTAGATAAAACAAATCTTATGAAATTCTGATTGCCTAAGTAACAGAAACAGAGTGTTAATGACTAGTTAAAATCCTAACATTCCCTTACAAGAATATTGCTCAATAGAACTTTTCCCAATCATAACAATCCAAGATAATTTCAATAACAAATTAAATCAAACAGTGAATAAGATGAGTAAAGTTGCAACCCAATAACAGTTGAATCTTTTACAAGAATCACCTATCAAACTGAAAATTGAATTCAACAACTACTATCTGAATCACTTGCAAATAAAACCAGAACTATCTTCAAAGTCAAAACTAATAAGCAAGTATGGAAATTGTATGACAGCAAGCATATATATATCAATTTCAAGATCAGAATTAGTTGAATCCTTTTTCAAGGTTCTCTTCACAACGAATACAAGCTCTTTTCAATTGATAATTCTAATAACATAACCTTTACTTCTGCACACAAATAACTTCTGATTTTCGAATTGGAATATATATATATCTATATATATATATATATATATATATATATATATATATAGATATATATATATTTATATAACTAGTAAGGAAACTTAAAAAAAACAGAGTGTACCAGCGTAGTGATGAGGGCCCTTCAACACTTCACAAGCACACTATAAAACGATTCAGAAGAGTGTAACCACTGGATCTTGAGACATAAACTTGGTGATGAAGTCTGTATTAAGTCTACAATCAAAAATGCACAAGCTGGAACTTCTGCTAAAGGAGGGTGACCCATTATTCTATCGCTCCATAGCTTAGTGTTTTTGCCATTTCCAGGTATGCAATAAAGGAAGGTTCTAAAAAATTCAATTCCTCGACTACACAAGGTCCAAGCTAAGGAACCTTTTTGTGTTTTCTCTGTGTTTAAATGCTTCAACGATTGGTTATTAAGATATTTAAAGGAATTTTTTTTCCTGACCTAGAGGCTACTCTGGCCACGTGACCTAGCTCTTCTGAGCTCTTGCGCTACGCATGCCCGCAGCTGCATACTTACTACCCTCCAATCTGCCATGGCCCGAGAGGGGGGCTCGGAGCCCCTCCCCCTTCCTCCAGAAGTTCGTGAATTTCAGAAAATGGTGGTTGCATGCTGCAAACGGCCCCCAATAGCACAGCAATAGAAATTCATAAAAAAAAGGACAGCATACCCTCGGTGGCCCTCCCTGAGGAAGAAACTTGTCGATCTGCTCTGAACCTAGTGGACAAAGGACTCATAGGGCAGTTCACAGGCCTCTGGCCCTCGCCCAAATCAGTAGAAGATTGGATTAAGAGAAACTGGTCCCCATTGATCAAGGAAGGTATCAAATATTACTTTGTTGGCAAAGGCTACTTCGTGTTTGTGTTTGAATCTGCTAAGGATTGGAGTCTTATCTTCAGGAATGGGCCTTACTTCATGGGGCCACAAGGTTTATATCTAAACAAATGGTTGCCAGATTTCGACCCGACACAAGATGTGCCCACTGTCATCCCAGTATGGGTGTGACTTCCCCACCTACCCCTACATTGCTGGACCCAGAAATCGCTCCAAATCATTGGCAACTCCCTTGGAAAATATATCGACCAGGCTGCGAGGAAAGATCAGTACTCCTGTGCTCAAATATTTGTGGAAGTAAACCTTGAAGAAGGATTACCAGAAGCAATAAAACTCACAGTAGCCAGATGGTCTCACATCCAAGAACTGGATTATGAGCAGGAACCCGACACAGATTGACATCCCTAAAACAAACAAAGAAGGAGGAGGAACTGCCTCTCCTGTTGTCTCTCAAGGTAGCCCCTCCATTCCCTCGTATGCAGATATACCAAAGAAAAAACGACAGAACCCTTTGACTCCTCTGAGGATGAAATCTATGAGAGACCCTCGAAGAGGGCGGGCAGGAAACCTCACAAAGTAGTGAGGGAAGAAGAAGCAGAATGTCTAAAGATGCAAGGTAGCCAATCCACAATAGAAATGTCTATTGGGAGAAATACAAGAGCAAGACCTTCCAAGGGAGGCCTCTCAAACCCCTCGCTAGGTAAATAATGCGTATAGTCTCTTGGAATTGCAGAGGTCTGGGGACCCAACCAAAAATCGAAGCCGTCAAAGATCTGATGAAAATAGAACCCACAGATATCCTCTTGCTCCAAGAGACCAAAATCAAAGGGCAAGCCCTCATGGAAATCAGCAAGTCAAAATGGAAAAAGAATGCAGGCAAAGCAGTTAGCTCGAGGGGATCTTCAGGAGGAGTTGTGACACTCTGGACTGACGACCACTTCCATCTGCTTAACTTGCATGAGACCCAACACTGGATCTACACTAATCTCAAGCACCTTGTAAGTAAGTTAACTATAGCCCTATTCAATCTCTATGTCCCTGTCTTTTATGCTGAAAAAAGAGAATGTTGGAATTCTCTCTCCGACTTTTTAGACCTTCACTCCCCCAACAACA
This sequence comes from Pinus tabuliformis, assembly GCA_031772625.1. NCBI lineage: Eukaryota > Viridiplantae > Streptophyta > Pinopsida > Pinales > Pinaceae > Pinus > Pinus tabuliformis. Next base: position 93,502,786 of record CM062805.1, on the reverse strand, counting down.
TCATTCTGGCCGGAGACCTCAATATTGTTATGAAACCAAAAGCAAAAAGGGGGGGGGGGGGGGGACAGCATTAGAGACCAACTACTACCCTTGGTCGAAGAACTCATGCAGCAGAGGGACCTTTTAGATTTTGCACCTGTAAAAGGCACATACACTTGGACCAGTAATCAAACTGGGACTGATCACATTTCTGCCCGATTGGATAGATTTCTGATTCAAAGCTCCTTGTTGTTGGAAAATATTCTTATCTCCACAAAAACCCTCCCCAAACTCACCTTGGACCACAAGCCAATTCAACTCCTTATGGCTCTTGAGGAAGACCTAGGCCCAATGCCCTTTAGATTCAGCTCTCTCTGGATTGAAAAAGAAGGTTTTCTTGACACTGTTCAATCAACCTGGGATATTCCCATCAATGGATCTCCTAGCTATGTGTGGGAACAAAATTAAAATCCACAAAAAAAGCTTTAAAAGAGTGGCTAAGGAATCCATCTAAAAACCCTACTCAACAGAGAAATGAAGTTGTTCACTCATTGGAAACTCTGCAAATGGGAATAGAAGACCTTCACATCACTCCGGAAATTCTAAATAAAGAGGTTGCACTCCAAAGCAACATCCACCGCTCTTTTAAATGGAAAGAAGGCTCAAATCTCGTAGCCTATGGCTCAAGGCCGGAGACCGAAACACTTCGTTCTTCCACCAACAGTACAAAGCCTGATTATCTCGCAACCATATTACTGAGATAAATAATGAAGAAGGACAAATCTGCAAAAAGTTCGACCAAATTAAATCAGCAGCTGAAAATCATTTCAAAAACCTCTACGGGCCTGGGAATGAAGGCAACAAAGAGGATATTGAAGACCTTCTCTCTAATATCCCTCACCTCATCAATCAAGAGGACAATCAAGCTCTTCTGAAACCACTATCTGAAGAAGAAATTATCAAAGTAATATGGGCAATGGAATCAGATAAGGCCCCTGGGCCAGATGGCTTCTCTATACACTTTTACAAAGTCTGCTGGAACATCATCAAAACAGACCTGCTGAAAATGATACAAGGTTTCTTCAGTAAAGCCAAGGTTGGGGGAGGCATCAATTCAACCTTCCTAGCCTTAATTCCAAAAGAGGTCAATCCAGAAACTTTTAGCAGATTTAGGCCCATTTCACTTTGTAACGCTTCCTATAAAATCTTGGCCAAAATCCTTGCAAACAGAGTCAAACCCCTCCTTGAAAAATTAATCTCCAGCTCTCAAGGGGGATTTGTTAAAGGTAGACACATCTTGGATAATGTCATTCAAGTCCAGGAAGTTGTCCACTCCAGTAAACTGAGAAAAGAGAAGGGGATTTTGATCAAGCTCGACATGGCCAACACCTTCGACAAGGTCAACCACTCCTTCCTCTTCCAAGTCCTCCAATCCTTCGGCTTCCCTACTCAATTCATCAATCTCATCAAAGCCTGTATTGATAATCCTTGGATTGCCCCTCTAGTCAATGGTCGGCCAACATCCTTCTTCCAAGCTCAGCGTGGATTGAGGCAAGGCTACCCGTTATCTCCTTTCTTGTATATTCTAATGGTGGACTCCCTCAGCAGGAAGCTTACTGCAGAAATGAATTCTGGTGACCTCCCCGGAATTCGCACTTCCAATGCCCAAAAGCCTATAAACCACGCCCTCTTTGCAGATGACTCCCTCCTTCTTGGTGGTGCCTCTACGAGAATAGCTAAATCTTTCGACTCTGTCCTAAAAAGCTATTGCAGAGCCTCAGGAGCTATGATAAATGAAAAAAAGAGCTCAATCTACGGATGGAATGTGGATCAAGGCAATCTGAACAGTATAGCCTAGATCCTTGGCTTCGAGGGCTACGCCCATTAGGACAGCATCAAATATCTTGGCCTACCAATTACCTCCGGGGTTAATATCAAAACTTTGTGGCAAGGTATTATCAGCAAGATCAAATCCAAGATCGCCTCTTGGGGAGGGTTCTGGATCACAAAGGGAGGAAAAACAATCTTAATAAAATCTATGTTTTCTGTCCTTCCTATCTACCAAGCCTCTTTTCTTCTTGCTCCTAAACACATCATGGAGCAAATCTCCTGCCGTCTGACTTTATTTGGCAAGGAGGCAAAGGCAATAAAAGAAAAATGCACTTGGAAAACTGGGATCTAGTAAAACTCCCAATAGTGGATGGAGGACTCCAGATAAGAGACCCTGCACTCTCCAATCTCGCTCTCGGCTGCAAGCTTCTCTGGAAAATCTATTCTAACCCTGCTCATCCAGTCAGTGATACGCTCAGGAAAAAATATGCGCAGGGGGTCTCTCTCAGGCAACTATCTGTTGACAACACCTCCCCTGGAACGTTAACCTGGAATTTATGTAGAAACAGCATCAGTCACTTTAAGTCTCACCTCTACTGTATTCCAGGCAATGGAAAAAAAAATTACTTGTGGGAAGACCATATAATGAATAGCGCATCCCTTAAATCCCATGATGAAATTCGTGACCTCCAATGCTGGCTTCTAGATGCAAGTTATCACAAGCTATTTGACATAACAAAGTGGGATCGCAAAGGGAATTGATGGGATTGGAGCTTCCCAATCGTACAGGAGCATCTCCTTCCATAGCTGGCAGCGCTGAAATCACTCCTCTCCAATGTTGTGCCCATCCATCGTGAAAGTCCAGATAGTTGGGGCTGGGGAGACACCGACACTTATACCACTACATTAGGTTATATTGCTCTGCAGCCAAAACAAGATAAAATACGTTCTCCCAGCATTTGGAAACAGGTTTGGAATTCTAAAGGACTTCTGAAAGTCAATTTTTTACTGGATCCTCATGCGTAACAAACAATTGACAGGTGACAATCTGCTAAAAAGAAACATTGTTGGACCTCATTGATGCATCATGTGCTGAAATGCTGGAGAGATAGCCCCTCATCTGTTCCTAGACTGCCTTTTTGCCAAGGAAGTCTGGAAATTAACGCTCCTTGATCTGCAAGTTAATCTGCCCCAGCAATGCACTGTGGCTGATCTTTACTCCACATGGTTCCAAAATTATCCTCATCCCATTCCCAGCAACTCTCTGTGATATCACATTTGGCTTTCAATCCCTAAATTCGTGTGTTGGAAAATTTGGCTCGCCCGGAATGACTTGACATTCAATAATACTCCTTGCTTCCCTGCAAAAATAGTTGCTAAAGCTAAAGCTCTTCTCCTAGAATCTATTCTTCAGCATTCGCAAAAATCAGATTCTTCTCTCCTCCCTTCTGAAAAGAGTTGGTTGAATCATCTTAGCCCTCTACCCAAAGGAAAATCTTTGACCCTCCCCCTTCCCAACCCTCACTGGAGATTAAGAGATCCAGAAGCCAGCTTCCAACTTTGGTGGAGGAATCAACTCAAAACTACAATTTTCTTCAACAGAGCCTCCAAGGGAAACCCTGGGGCAGTGGCGCTGGTGGAGTTATCTACTCCCCGGACAACACTAGAAAAGATTGCTTCAGCTGGGGGCTTGGTCATCATACAAATAACCAGGCATAACTTCTTGGCCTCACAAAAGCTTGCCAAATTGTTCGGGAAAGAGGCATCAAAGATTGTCAAGCATTTGGAGACTCAGAAATCCTCATCAAGAAGATCAATATGCAGGACCAGTTCAACAATGCCACACTCAACAAGTCTCTGAAAAGGCTAATGACCATACTGAAGGACTTTGAATCCTTTCAAATTTTCCACATTCTCAGAAGCTCGAATAGTGAAGCGGATATAATGGCAAACAAAGGTTGCCTTCTTGCATCGGGCGAACTCAACATCAATGACAATAGTATTATTCAAGCAAGTGTTCCTTAACCTGAGAAACAGAGTTCATCAAGATGTATTAATATGTAAGATATTGTAGTGTAACAAGGTTGATTAGGCTCCAGCCCAACCAAATCATAAATAAAACATACCCGTTTCAGTTTAAAAAAAATGCACAAGCTGTACTTTCATATGTTCACAATCTAGCTCTAAAACATAGTCTTCTCTCATAGGTTATTTATAATAAATTCTTCTAACAAAATAAGCTATTCCTCCTCCCTATTATCCTAATAGAATTCTATTAATTACATCCAAGAAGGTCAAAATTGAATTAGTTCCTTCATTTATGCAAAAATTCTCAAAATAGAAATTATTCTCTTCACAAAATCTGGAAAACTTGCTAAAGTGGCTGGGTTTGACCAGCGTTGACCGGACACTTGTTTTCTTCAAAACTGAAAGTGGATAGGTGATCCACCATCCATGTACATTTTACTTCATGCCCACAATCTTCAAATTCACTCACTTGTTGTGCAACATGTCAAACAATGGAGCATTTACAGGAAGTCACAACTTCTTGTAATTTTCTGAAAAATGTCATTTTTAACATAATAATTTCAAAAATTAATTCCAAGCTAAAAATAATGATAATGACATCATATCATTTATTTTCTAAGGATTATAGCTGGAATATGAAGGTTAAATGGTCAAAATTGATAGTCAAAAGAGAATTTTAAGTGGAATGGACAGTCATAATTTGATACCAACAGACTGTTTGGCTCAACATCTACATACAAGTCTCAAAATTACTCTCTCTCCTTCACCATGAACAAAAGGTTGACTTTATAGTGAAATAGGTTCATTCGAGGCCCCTTAGGCTCAGGTAGGCACGAATAGGTTTCTTTGAATGTTTAGAGGCTCGGTCTTATTACTAGATGACACCTTTGTATTAGGTTACATGGGGTTTATTTAAAAATAGTGCAAATAGCTAACAAAACCCATAATTAAACTTTGAGTTATCTTCGAACCCGCTAACAATCAGGGAACTGCATGGAGTCATTTAGCTTGCCCGTGTGAATAGGGCGATCTAACCATTAACTGCCACCAGTGCAAGGGCCAACGATCCCCTAGCGGGGGTTTGGGGGCAGCGCCCCTGAAGCTAAAAATAGATGTAAAATTGCCTTGTAAAAGTTTAGTAATTTCTAGTCAATATGGGCCGTTAATTAGGCAGATGATCTGATGGTAGAAGTTATGTTTAATTTCGGGTTTTTTGCCCTAGAAGGCAACCCCTCACTATATATGAGGGAATTGTATTGTGTCTATGGATATCTATATTCTGAGTGAGGAAGAGAGAGGAGATTGAGAGCGAAGAGGGTGTTACAGTGGATCTATTGTAGGTTGTATCTCTTCAATTTGCTGCATAATATAAAAGAAAGGACTAGTTGTTTCTCTATGGACGTAGCCCAAACTGGGTGAACCACGTATATCTGTGTCTCTCTTGTTTTTATGCATTTTCTGTGTTTATATTTCTGCAATATTTTATGTGTTCCATTGCTCCATAATATATAATTTTCTAACAACTAGTATCAGAGCCGAAGGTCTATTTGGCTGATAAACTCGCAGGAGAGAAGGGTTCTTGGTTCGAGTGGGAGGAATGGTGGAAGATGGTAGGTTTAGGATCGAAAAATTCAACGACCAAAACTACCAGCAATGGAAGATGCAGATGGAAGATTATCTGTATCAGAGAGATTTGTACCTACCATTGAGTGGAAAGACAAAGAAGTCGACGAGTATGACAGACACAGAATGGGATACTCTGGACAGAAAGGCACTTGGAACAATACAGCTGTGCCTAGCGGCGTCAGTAGCGTTTAATATTTCAAAGGAAATGACAACACATGGTTTAATGTCGGCATTGACCAAACTGTATGAAAAACCCTCGGCCTCAAATAAGGTATTTCTTATGAAGCATTTATTTAATATGAAGATGTCAGAAGGTGGATCTGTTGTAGATCATTTAAATGATTTTAATACAGTTACAAGTCAGTTAAGTTCTGTAGGGGTAAATTTTGATGATGAAGTTAGGGCTCTGTTATTTCTGTGCTCATTGCCAGAAAGTTGGAATGGTTTAGTTATGGCCGTTAGTAACTCTGTCTCTGGATCTAGTACTTTAAAGTTTGATGATGTTGTTGGTGCAATCCTTAGTGAGGAAATGCAACGGAAAAGCTCCAGTGAGACATCAGGTAATGCTTTGATTGCAGAGACTAGGGGAAGAAAAATGGAAAGAGGAAAGAGCCCAGGATATCGCAGTAAGTCAAGAAAAGGTAGATCCAAGTCCAGATCGAGGATAGTGTGCTGGAAATGCGGGAAGAAAGGACATCTGAAGAAAGACTGCAAGTCTCAGAAGGGAAAAGAAGGAGATGCGCAGCAAGAAACTAATCATGAAGCGAATGTAACAGGTGATGTGTTGCAAGATGCTTTGATTCTTTCATTAGAAAATATTATTGATGCCTAGGTGATAGATTCAGGGGCATCATTCCATGCCACATGTGATAAGAAACATTTTCATGATTATGTTCAAGGAGATTTTGGACAAGTTCGATTGGGTGATGATAAACCCTGTAAAATCGTTGGAATGGGTACAGTTTTCATAAAACAACAAAACGGAAATCAGTGGCTATTGAAGAAGGTAAGGCATGTTCCAGATCTGAAGAAAAATCTGATTTCAACAGGGTTGTTGGGAGGTGAAGGTTGCATAACTACTTGTTGGGAGGTGAAGGTTGCATAACTACTTTCACAGATAAAACCTGGAAGGTCACTAAAGGATCCCTGCTAATATCGAAAGGAGAAAAGGTTTGTACATTGTATTTATGCAATGGTATTTCTAATTCTTCTAATGCTTTAACCTCTACAGGAGAAGATACGGCATTGTGGCATCATAGGGTCAGGCACATGAGTGATAAGGGGATGCAGATTCTTCACTCAATAAATTTGTTACCAGGTTTGAAGCATATTGAGTTAAAATTATGTGAGAATTGTGTTTATGGAAAACAGAAGAGAGTCAGATTCCCTAGAGTTGGGAAAGAAAAGAAGAGCGAAAAAATAGAGCTTGTGCATACAGATGTATGGGGACCTGCTCAGGTATCATCTCTTGGTGGCTCTCATTATTATGTTACTTTTATTGATGTTGCAACTAGAAAAACTTGGATTTATTCTATTCGAAATAAATTTGATGTATTTGATACTTTCAAGAAATGGAAAGCTTTGGTTGAAAATGAGACAGGCAAAAGGTTGAAGTGTCTCAGATCAGATAAAGGAGGTGAATATTGCAGCAAAGAGTTTGATAGATATTGTTCAGAGAATGGAATTCACAGAGAGAAGACAGTTCCAGGAACACCATAAGAAAATGGTGTGTCAGAAAGGATGAACCGGACAATCATGGAGCGTGCAAGGTGCATGAGATTGCATGCAGGATTTCCTTTACAATTTTAGGCAGATGTTGTAGATACTGTTGTTTATCTAATAAACAGAGGGCCTTCAAGTTCCTTGGATGGTGGTATTCCAGAGGAGGCATGGACAGGTAAAAAGTTAAACTACTCATCATTAAAGACTTTTGGTTGTGAAGCTTTTGTCCACATTAACAAAGAAAATAGAACAAAGCTTGAGGCGAAATCAAAGAAATGTACCTTTATTGAATATGGTGTTAATGATTTTGGTTATCACTTATATGATTATGGAAATCACAAAATCATTAGGAGCAGAGATGTAATATTCAATGAAAAGGCCTTGTATAAGAATCAGTTGCAGGAAAAGAAACAAGAAAAAGAAAACAGAGAATACACAGTGCTTGACGATATCATAGGAAAAGTGATGGTGCCTGAAAATCATAATGATCAATAGCTAGAACAACAACCACAATAGCAACAAGCACTTCAAACACCTGAAAGTGGTGTTAGAAGATCTACTAGGATAAGTAGACCCCCTAAACGATACTTTCCTTCATTATATTATGTATTGTTGACTGATTCTGGTGAACCAGAATGTTATGAAGAAGCAGTGCAGGTAGAAACCAGGAAGAAGTGGGAGCAAGCCATGAAAGAAGAGATGGACTCCTTAGCACATAACCAGACTTGGGACTTAGTCAGGTTGCCTACAGGTAAAACAACATTGCAGAATAAATGGGTTTACAGGCTGAAGGAAGAAGATGGAGGAAAAAAGAGGTACAAAGCTAGACTTGTAGTGAAGGGGTTTGCACAGAAGAAAGGTATTGATTTTGATGAAATTATTTCTCCTGTTGTTAAAATGACTTCAATCAGAACTATTTTAAGTCTAGTAGCAGTTGAAGATTTGCATCTTCAGAAATGAGATGTAAAGACATCCTTTCTCCATGGGGATTTGGAGGAAGAGATATATATGCAACAGAGACAAGGATATGAGGTAAAAGGGAAGGAGAAACTAGTGTGCAGGTTGAAGAAGAGCTTGTATGGCTTAAAACAGGCTCCAAGGCAGTGGTATCTAAAATTTGATAGGTTTATGTCTGAACAAGGTTATACTAGATGTCACTTTGACCATTGTGTTTATCTCAAAAGGCAAAATGATGGCAGCTATATTATATTGTTATTGTATGTAGATGACATTCTTGTTGCAGGTTTTAACATGCAGGAAATAAATGTGCTCAAAAGGAAATTGGCAAACTCATTTGCAATGAAGGATTTGGGTGCTGCAAAACAAATCCTCGGTATGAGAATAACTAGAGATAGGAAGAATCGCAAATTAACATTGTCTCAAAGTGAGTACATAGAAAAAGTGTTGAAAAGGTTTAATATGCAGAATGCAAAACCAAATAGTATACCTTTGGCTAGCCATTTCAAATTAAGTAAGGAGACATGTCCCAAGACTCAGGAAAAAATGGCTCATATGTCTAAAGTTCCATATGCATCAGCAGTTGGAAGCTTAATGTATGCAATGGTCTACACAAGGCCTGATATTGCACATGCAGTGGGAGTTGTAAGAAGGTACATGAAAAATCCAGGAAAGAACATTGGATGGAAGTGAAGTGGATTCTCAGGTATTTCAGAGGTACCACAAATCAAGCATTTTGCTTTGGTGGTTCAAACTTTGCTCTACAAGGATATGTTGATGCAGATATGGTAGGTGATAGAGATAACAGGAGGAGCACAACAGGGTATGTGTTTACTATAGGTGGAATAGTTGTCAGTTGGGTTTCAAAAATCCAAAGTATTGTTGCACTTTCAACAACAGAAGCAGAGTATGTTGCTGCTATAGAGGCTAGTAAAGAAATGATTTGGTTACAAAGGTTTCTGGATGAATTGGGTAAGAATCAGGAGTTGGGCAAGTTATACAGTGACAGCGAGAGTGTCATACATCTTGCAAAGAACTCTACATTTCATTCCAAGACTAAACATATACAGATCAAGTACCATTTCATACAGTCAACATTGGAAGATGGACAGTTGAAGCTGGAAAAGATACACACTAGCTAGAATCCTGCAAATATGTTAACAAAAGTTGTAACCAGGGAGAAACTGAGAATCTGCTCAGTTTCAATTGGTCTTCAAGTATCATGAAGAAGTTGAGAAATAGCCAGGTCCAAAGTGGAGTTATTTTCTAGCAAATGAAGTAGCGGTGGAGTTGCTATGATCAGTCTCCAAGTGGGAGATTGTTGGGTGTGGAGCCTGATTATCTTCTGTATTCAAAGGTTTCAGCTAGATGTATACCCCAAGAAGACTATACACCCCTCCATGTGGGGGGGGGGGGGGGGGGGTTGTGGGGGGGACTTGTCCCCCCTACGGGGGTCCAGGGGGGCTAATCCCCGCCGGCTAGGGGGTCCAAGGACCAGCGGTCCCCCGGCGGGGGTTCGGGGGCAGCGCCCCTGAAGCTAAAAATAGATGTAAAATTTCCTTGTAAAAGTCTAGTAATTTCTAGTCAATCTGGGCCGTTAATTAGGCGGATGATCTGACGGTAGAAGTTATGTTTAATTTAGGGTTATTTTTCCCTATAAGGCAATCCCTCACTATATATTAGGGAATTGTATTGCGTCTATAGATATCTATATTCTGAGTGAGGAAGAGAGAGGAGATTGAGAGCAAAGAGGGTGTTATAGTAAATCTACTGTAGGTTGTATCTCTTCAGTTTGCTGGATAATATAAAAGGAAGGACTGGTTGTTTCTCCATGGATGTAGCCGAAACTAGGTGAACCACGTACATCTGTGTCTCTCTTGTTTTTATGCATTTTTTGTGTTTATATTTCTGCAATATTTTATGTGTTCCATTGCTCCGTAATATATAATTTTCTAACATTCTTTATATAATAAAGTCTAAATGGGTTATTACAATGGTTTTTTGGTATAGGTTTTATGGATTAGGTTTTAGGATATAGGTTTATGCATTAGGTTTTAGCACATCCTTTGCACTAGGACTTAGGATGGTATAGTTTAAGCTTTTAAACTTAGGATTTATACCCCTTTTACATTGCCATAATAAAAATGAACCCATTACAATGATATTGTCACATTACGACAATAATCAACAAAACCATGACAAAAACCTGTACCATATCCACCATGAAAAGGTAACCACACCTTGAAGAACTGAAGACACTGGGGAAATTGACGAAGTTGAGGACGACCTGAACTCTCTGGATACACTGGATTGACAAGATCCTCTTAGATCACCCATGCTTTAGTCCACCGCACCAAATGTTCATGCGGATCGTCCTTCCCGGTGTATTTCTCTGTCATACGGGTATTGGCGTACCCAAACCTCAGCTTCATCATTCACCTGTATTCTTTCCAATCAGTGAATATGTCCTTATGCATACCCCACCAATGGATAGGCGTAGCTTGTAGTGCCAGATCTAGCACTTGGAACCAACGCTTTTCTGGCACATCCCTTTCAAACTTATCCAAAAAATAGATTAACATCTTCTAAACCATAATAATAAGGCAAATTTCGTACCTCATTGGATATGCATCAAAGTGATTTTGTCAATATATTACAATGCAGTGAGGAGACTTCGTGCAATTGGTTATGCCAATGCTCAAGCTCCTCATCAAAATCTGAAGTGCAAGAACTATCCCTATCCCATGTGATTCGTCCATATTTTGTAGGATTGATCCAGTCCTCATCACGCATTGTGATCTTATAAATCTGGTCAATGTCGTCATCTTTTTCATAATCACGGACCAATTTCATATATCGTGCACCTTCAGTTGGATCCAATGGAACAATAACTTGGAGCTCCTTTCTTTCGAATGTCATTCTGTGCTTCTTAAGATTAATAATCGCATCCATATCAAAGGCCCAATCAATGCCTAGTAGCGCAGGGTAAGGGTTACTATCATCAACTATTTCGATCACTTCAAAGTTAGCTAGGGCACTCACTCCTTCAATATCTACCGTGACCCCATGCAAGCGCCCCATGGGAGTGATCTTTTGTTGATTTGCCATGCATAACTGGATAGGAGACCATTGCAGTGCACGTCTTCCCATTATGTCCCATGTTTTCTTTGGTAGAACATTTGCATCAAACCCTAGATCAAGAATTACCTTATCCATTTCATACTCTCCAGTCTATGTGGTTAGGCTCATCTCACGACCTGTTTGCTTCTTGCTTTTTCCCACTTTACATATTGTGTACTTCTTTGGAGGAGTTTTAATCTTACCTATACAATTATCAATCAGCGCTTATACTCCTTCTACCACCTTTACTGTCTCGTAAAAGCTTCATGCAAGTTTTTGGAAAGGTTGCTAACAGTGAAGGGTCTATGTCCTGTGCATTGTTGTTTTAGCCAGACTTCTCCTGACTTCCTGATATAGAGGCTTCTTCGAAGCTCTTTTTAGATTCCATAAAGGTTTCCTTTGCATGGCTTAGATCAAACCCAACTTCCTACTCAACAGCCTTGTGTACCTATCCTTTAGCTTCTGGCTACTTTCCTTTATCTTCTCCAGTGTTTATACCGTTTCGTGTCACAATATTGATGCTAGGCTCCTCTTCGCGAGGCTTCACTCTTACATTTGGATATTCTGCATAGGTTTTAGTGCTTTCTTTTCCTACATCTTTGTTATAAGTACTAGGCAATCTTCTATAACATGGTCAAACTGCCAGCACTATAGATAGGAGGGGTGCATCGGATTCTGTCAGTAATGTGGAAAATGGCTTGCCTCTCCACAATTGTAACAAATAACCTGTTCACGACCCCTTCCAGCTCCTCCTACTTGTCCTCTTCCTTGGCCTTGGAATACTTCGTGCGTTGCACCAACGCCCTGATCTTGAGGTCGATTTTCTTCCTACATCCTATATGTAGGGGCCCGCTCCATCATCAATCCATAGCTTCCGCAGTTGCACTCATCATGCCCAATCGATTTGTAGAAAGTGAAAAACAATTGTTGCAGAGTTTGCACAGACTTTTGCAGAATATGACAGTTATCAGTCACATGTTTCCCAGAAATTTGACAAATAGCACACCATAATGCTACTCCCGCACTCGATCCAGCGATGTTTTCTAGCTTCAGGTGAAGAGAGCCTCCCCCCTATAAGATAATTCTGATAGACTGAGAAATGGTCCTTATCATGACCATGGCCCTTGCATTTCAAGCACCAGACTTCTGCGCGCACCTCCGGCTAGACTTCCTTCCCTTTCTTGAGACTTTGTAACTCCATGTGTAAGCTTGCCAACTGTGATTGAATCTATTGCAACCCCAAGTTCGTATCTTGCATAGGTGAATCCTCTAAACTCATGGAAATCTCCAAGGCTTCAGCTTGTGTTCCTATTTTTTGTTCAGATAGCAGAAATCTCAGATGAGGCAATAGTGAAGCAATGTACCAGTCTCTATGTTGATCATCTGTGGTCTTCATATTAGCCTGTTGAATCAGACACTTTAGTCTTTGATCAAAGTCCCATGCAGACTCATTTACCCTCTGCCGAATCTCTTTAAACTTCGTCACTCACTAGGCTTTTGATTTAGGCTTCTTAAACTCATTGTTCAGCGCTTGTTGTGTTTCTAGCTTGGGTTTACCTGAAAAAAACTTGATATACCAACTCAGCACCCTATCTTGTAGCGCTATGACCAACTGCACTTTCTTCATATCGTCATCAGTGATATGTTGTTCCTTCCATACAACATCCACAATGAACCAAAATTGCTTGGGGTCTTCAATACCCATACCCTTAAATATAGACATCTTCATCGTGTTGGCCACATTAAATGATGGAGGTGGAGGTGGAGGCGAAGGTGTAGGTGTGTGGGGTGAAGGTGGAGGTGGAGGTGAAGTGGATGGATGAGGTATCCCTGTGATACCCTAGATTACGATATGCAACGCGCTTCGTGGTGTCCTTAGAATACTACCTTCATCGTCACTATCAGACAATCCTAACAACGGGCTATTGATCCAGGATGTTTTCACTTATATATGTAGAGAAACAAATCACACGTAAAATTGCAGCTTAACACAAAAATGTGCACATACAAAAAGAAGTAAACACATAAAAGGCACAAAAGAAGACACCAAGGCTTGATAACGGATTTTGTCCAATTCGGACTACGTCTCCAGACCCAGCTATATAATGGGGAGGCCTTTCTTATTAAATGGCATGAAAGAAAAGAGAATTACAATCATCAATTGTCCACAAAGAGGCTTATTCCTCCAATCTGCAAGATAGCCTGTGAAATGGATGCCTGAGATGGAGAGGTAATAGCACCAAAGGGTCTCGCAGCAATAAAAGGGGTTGGAGTCATGTAAACTGTCTAAAACATACCAATATGTGCTCTCGGCCTCCTGCGAAACAGCGTGCTGCAACCATAAATGCCTCCTCCCCGTGCTCTTCAATTATCGTGGCTTTATCATGGATTCTTTGGATAGAATCCCATTCAAATCGGGGCTTGTCTGGCTCATAATGGAGGCCTATATCATAGATGGATCGACAGGCACAACCACCTCTTTAAATGGTATTTTTATCATTAAGGCGATAAGACCTCAAAATCCTGAAAAACACCGAAAATCTGGTCAAATACCATTAACCGAACTTCAAAAAACATAAAATCGGGCGTATTTTCCATATTGGATCCGCACTGAGGTAGAAAATCGGCCTATCAGGGATGTCCCTGTCCTGGTTATCAGGAACGACCAACCGTCGATCATCGATCGCCGATATCAACATCGACCGATCACATTAGTGTTCCCTTGTATATCGCCCCGATAATGATCATCGATCCGATTATCGCTGATTGCATTGCCCGCTCGCCGATATACACATATGTAAGTCCTTCGATCAATTACCTCTGATTCGCCGATCTGATCTAGATCAGCTATATTCAGAGCCTATATCTAGGTTCCCTCTGAATGATCTTCTGCTTTGCGTAGTCCCAAACATCAATTGAAAGGCATAACCCGTTTTTCGCACAATAACATCTTAATCTAGGTCTTCAAGATTTCAGGTACTTACCTCTTGGTCCCTTGAAAAACCTGCACTCTGCTTCACTATAACTAATGGACATATCAATCACGAAATTAGAAATGAATCCTCCCAGAATACTATCAATCCAGTGGTCGACACCCCGCGCGATTTAGTTTTTGGAAGCCTCCAAGTGCTTCACTAGTTCTGGGGTCCACACAATATGACCATAAAACTTTCACGTATCTTGACTATCTGCAAATTTGGACAGCCTCTCATGCAATTCGCAGGGGAAAGAGAAAAAGCATATCTCATGCTCATTTGTGAATAGGTATTTATTCAACCACTCTTCCTTCGACAGGCTCAAATTCCTATTTTCCAGAGCTGCAAACACGTGAAGTTTTTGATCTATCCACTTCTCAATTTCTTTCTTAGTGGGGAACCACTTATCACACATTCCTCAAATAGATCCTGGTCCCAGCAACTGTATAGCTCAAAATCTCACTCTTATGGTTTGTGATGCTGCACAAATGGCCTAGGGCAATCCCTCCTTCCAGACCTGGTCCAAAAATTTAAAAAACAACGTTTTATCCCTTATATGCGACATTGTCCTGAGCTAAACGCGTGTATACGCGGGGAGGTGTATTCCCAACCCGCGTATATGTATTAAAACACTTAAAAATATATAAAACTCATTAATTTCGGGTGGAGATGACGGGTTTTACCTGCTGATCACCTGTTAGTGCTCGTGGCCCAACTGTTCCCAACGAATTCCCGACTAAAAAACTACTTTGGGAGAAGTATAAAAAGGCTTCAATGGGAAGGCCCAAAGGAGGTGAAAAGAGAGAGAAAGGTTATTATGCTGAGATTTGGCTGACCAGGTCTGAAGATCCTTGTGCCTCCTGCACTTCCCCCATTTTTACAGGAAACCCTTGTTTCCTTCTGTGATGATGTCCATTTACTACTTGTGATATCATGGAGTAAGTCATGGAAGGAGTTTGTTAAAAGCTTGAGATTGGACGAATCCGGAGGACAGTTCCGCTTGGAGCCTGCGAAAGGACGACTCAGGTGAAATTATTCCTTTCTGTACTTTATTTGTCTATAATAAAAGAAACACGTGTCTTTGTTCCTGATATAAATCTTCTTCATGTTTATGATATTCATGTTAGAATTCATATGTGAATTGTTGTTTAATTGCATAACTAACTACCTTTCTTTATAATATGAAGATGATTTCTTTATATTGTTTAGTCCATATACTGCTGTACTTTCTTGAATTGGTTGTTTTCCAGGTCAAAGGAGCAAAAGGAACTCCAAGAAGGGTTTGGACCCTGGAAGGACCTTCTCAAACGTAGGACCTCAAGTATGCCCCTTATCGTAGAGTTTGCTTATATTAGCATAATGGCTGTGTGGAATGTGTGTTTCTCTATATAGACAACTTTCAGTCTACTAGGGTATGTTGAAAAGTGTGCAACAAGAAATGCTTGTTGAGAATGCAACAAGATGATGGAGCTTAGTGAAAAGAGTCGCCTTCACTAAGTGGGCCCGCAGGCAAATTATGGCGCAAGTTCTATTTTTTATCACAGTGTGGATGATCACAGTGTGGGTGATCACAGTATGAGTGATCACAGTGTGGGTGACCACAGTGTGAGTGATCACAGTGTGAGTGATCAAAGTCTATTTTTAGACTGGCTGTCAAAAATAGAAAAGTCAAATATTATTGTCTCATAATAATATTTGGACTATAAACTTGATCTTATTCTCTTGGAGCACTTCAGGATGAGCTACGAATGTGGTACATGCAGATCCCAGAAGGAAATATGTGGTTACCTATGGGATGACTAATATTTGCATGCAGGACTTCAGTTAGAACTCAAGTGAGTTGAGTTTAGTGGACTGGAGGTGCAGTTGATGGAGTTGTGTTCAGTTTAACTTTGTTAAACTAGTTGTATTTAGTCTAACTGATCAATAGACTAGAGATGAGTTGGGTGAATTAGTTATTAATTAATTCACAAGTTATTAACTGATAATGCAGCTATAGAATACATCAGTTAACTCAGTTGCATGCCAGTGCATGTTCAGTTCAGCAGGGACAGGTGTTAGAGGATCATATTGCTATCAATTGTGACTGTAGCTGTGCATGATGATTTGCACAATCAGAGGGATTGAGTATGCTAATGAATTGGCCAATATCAAGAATTGTAGCTTGTGCTCACGTCCAACAGAGTGTGAGTGATTATTTGCAGGTCAAATACGAGTTTGGTAAGCCATTCTCATCAGTTCTTGAGCAGGTATTGAGCTGTGGAGGCAGGCAAGCAGTGGAATAGATTTGGAGATCAGATCTAAGCTGTATTGTGTGTAACAGGTGGAGCTGGTACTAGATTGCTTGTGATAAGCATTGTACTTTGTAATGTTACATGATTCAATCACTATAATATACAGATAGTTGGGGTTTTTAGCGAGATGCTTTCCCCGGGAAAAAACTGTGTTGATATGTGTGATTGATGCTTCTATGTACGCCTGTGAATGTTTCTGCTTCTGTAAATTGATGATCAACGTAGAGGAGATTATGTATTATACATGTTCCGCTTATAATTGTATGATCAGGATAATCTCTGTGAATATGTGTCATATTATTCAAAATTTCTACATGGTATCAGAGCTGCTTGATTTGTAGAAGAGATTTTTATAGGATATCAAAGCGAGGATTGATCATCAGATCTATTATTCAGGAAGTGTTTACATTTTATTTCTTCAGGCAGAGTCTGTAATTGGGCCAGGTCTCCTCTGGATTCATCCTTCTTTTGGAAGGTGAGATATCTGGTGAATGCCCGTACAGTCGATCTCTGTACAAGAAATACTTTGTTCTCACGAATTCTAGATCTGAAGCGGTTGAGTTTTGTGCTAGTGGAATTCGAATTTAATTCCAAAGCAAGAGATAAAACTCAGAAACATTAAGTGTGAGAATGGAGACAGTATGCCCCAGTATCTCACGAAGTTCACCCAATGTCGGGATGAGCTGGGAAGTGTGGGGGTGACTGTTGGATGAGGATGGTGAGTCTAGCACTCCTTGACCTTCCTAAGAGTTGGCATAGCTACCAGGACTCGGTGAATGGAAGGGAGAAACTGTCAAATTGGGAACGAATATGGTCGGATTTGATGCAGGAGGAGATTAGACGGCTCACCAGAGACAGTTCTTCATCTATGCATGATGAGGAGTACTATGCCTTAGCGAGTAAGGCGAAGAAGGGAAAGAAGAAGGTTTCTCTTTCCGAATCCAATTCTTCCAGTGATGGGAAGAAGGTTGACAAGTCGAAGGTGAGATGCTTTCGTTGTCATGAGGAGGGTTCACGGGTCAAGAACCTGTATGCTCTTGAGGTTCAAGATGCATGCAAAGCCTTGAGCAGTGAGGCAACTGATGGAGACTTGGTGGTTGAGAGGGAGCATATATTACCTCTCAACATGCAGAGCCAGAAGAAGTCTCAGACAATTGTGGAGGAGCCACGATTGGTGCAGCAGCTTCAGGAGGTTGTGGAGCAGCCATAACAAGGGACGCTGAGAGGAGATCGAGTAGAGACATCTACTCATCCAGAGACCTCCAGTAGCGGGAAACTTCGAGCCAGGTGGGCTGAGGGATCGCATGCAGCCATACCTCCAGGTAGGAGGTGGGCTGATATGGATTGATCGTCCCAAGGAGGAGGGGCAGGATCCTTGAGGTACCCAACCTCTTGGATGAGACCTTGCTACGGGAGCCCCAAATGTGTAGTAGCAGGAACTGACTGATTGGGTAGAGACAGATGCGGATGGAGCGGCAGAGAGAGCGACAATGCAGGGAATCCCAGGACAGCGCATAGCTAGCATGCTGCAGCAATGCGAGAGGCACAAGTGTTTTGTACAGTGCTAGGTGGCACAGAGAGGTGTGCAATGGTGCGAGATGCATGGAGATGTTGTAGTAGCGCAGATGTCAGAGAGGAAGCACTTGTCAGCAGCAGGTAGAGCTTCAACATCAGAGGATGTTTCTAACCCAACAGGGAGGTCAGTTGGGAGGTGCAGTGCAGATGCAATGCTGGGAGATAGAACCAGCAGCAGCACGGATGCAGTCAGAGATCAAAGTGACAGAGGCTAGAGCAGTCAGATACTGAAGAGCACAGAGATGCAGAGTTTCAGTCGACAGAGGCAATAGCAGTCAATGACTTTGATGACAGAGCAAGTGGAACGGCCAGATGTGTTGCATGGAGAACATTCCAGAGTTACAGGATCGAGTTTGAGAGGAAGCCTTTCTTGTTGAGAGGGAGTGTTGAAAAGTGTGCAACAATAAATGCTTGTTGAGAATGCAACAAGATGATGGAGCTTAGTGAAAAGAGTCGCCTTCACTAAGTGGGCCCGCAAGCAACTTATGGCGCAAGTTCTATTTTTGATCACAGTGTGGATGATCACAGTGTGGGTGATCACAGTATGAGTGATCACAGTGTGGGTGACCACAGTGTGAGTGATCACAGTGTGAGTGATCAAAGTCTATTTTTAGACTGGCTGTCAAAAATAGAAAAGTCAAATATTATTGTCTCATAATAATATTTGGACTATAAACTTGATCTTATTCTCTTGGAGCACTTCAGGATGAGCTACAAATGTGGTACATGCAGATCCCAGAAGGAAATACGTGGTTACCTATGGGATGACTAAAATTTGCATGCAGGACTTCAGTTAGAACTCAAGTGAGTTGAGTTTAGTGGACTGGAGATGCGGTTGATGGAGTTGTGTTCAGTTTAACTTTGTTAAACTAGTTTTATTTAGTCTAACTGATCAATAGACTAGAGATGAGTTGGGTGAATTAGTTATTAATTAATTCACAAGTTATTAACTCATAATGCAACTATAGAATACATCAGTTAACTCAGTTGCATGTCAGTGCATGTTCAATTCAGCAGGGACAGGTGTTAGAGGATCAGATTGCTATCAGTTGTGACTATAGTTGTGCATGATGATTTGCACAATCAGAGGGATTGAGTATGCCAATGAATTGGCCAATATCAAGAATTGTAGCTTGTGCTCACGTCCAACAGAGTGTGAGTGATTATTTGCAGGTTAAATACGAGTTTGGTAAGCCATTCTCATCAGTTCTTGAGCAGGTATTGAGCTATGGAGGCAGGCAAGCAGTGGAATAGATTTGGAGATCAGATCTGAGCTGTATTGTGTGTAACAGGTGGAGCTGGTACTACATTGCTTGTGATAAGCATTGTACTTTGTAATGTTACATGATTCAATCACTATAATATACAGATAGTTGGGGTTTTTAGCGAGATGCTTTCCCCGGGAAAATACTGTGTTGATATGTGTGATTGATGCTTCTATGTACGCCTGTGAATGTTTCTGCTTCTGTAAATTGATGATCAACGTAGAGGAGATTATGTATTATACATGTTCCGCTTATAATTGTATGATCAGGATAATCTCTGTGAATTTGTGTCATATTATTCAAAATTTCTACAGGGTATCAGCCCAAGACCCTAGGGGAACTTTTCCCTTAACAGAATTGGCGACTCTACTGGGGACAACATCATTGCTGTTCCTAGTTTGGGTGTTTTCAAGCCAATCAGGGCTTAGCTGTCTGTTTTCTTGCTGTTGTTGTGTAGTCTGTTCCTGTAGGAACTTGGATTGTAAGTTTGGTCAGTTTCTTCAGACTGTTTTTTTATTTTTTCTTGAAATATTTATATGCGTTGTTTTTCTTGTTTACAGAGGTGTATATACGCATGTTTCCTTAAGTGAACCCGCGTATATGCAAGTTTCCTTAGGCACAGTTGCGTATACACGCAATCTGTACATCAGTACAGTCGCGTATATCTTGCAATTTTTAAGATTTTTTAAATCTTTTTGTCTCTGAAGGTCTGTCTATTGGTTTGATTCAGTCCTGAACAGTTACTTTCCAGTGTCAGTTGTTAGTTTTACAGCAAGTATCTGATTTTGAATTCTCTCTGATTGAGAAGTATTGGTCTTGTTTTTGTTTTTGCAAGCGTCATCGTTTTTGCTTAAGCACGCAAGATTTCTTGCAGGGAATCTTGGCTGCTCTGATTCATCAGGGCAGGAAGATTGATCTCAATCTTTGTGTTAAATCTTGTTTTTGGTGACTTTTTGTTTGCTTGAAAAAACTACTTTTTGTGATCATCCACTTTTTTGTTTCATGAAAGTTGTTGATTGACACTTTCTTGAAATTTGTCTTTTTGATCTTTTGGTCTTTGTTTCCAAAGCTTTCATTGCTGCTTTTGATTGTTAAGAGCATCTTTAAACACATTTCTTTTGTTGAGTTTTCATCCATTGTGTGTTGTCAACTTGCAAAAGTGTTTGTTGCCTATTCTTCAATCATAAAGTTTCAGTCTTGTTGAGAGCATTTTTGAAAAGAAATTTTTGTTTTTGCTTTTGAAGAAAACTTTTTGAAAAACTTGGTTTTTCTTTCTTGAACTTTGTTTTGATTTGGTTTCCTTTTAGTGAATGAAAGTGCTTTTTGTTTGTCTTGAAACTTGTTTTTAGTGTTTAGACGAAATGAATGGTAGAAACTCATATTCCATCTAAACATTTTAAGTGGCAAAATAAAAATTGATAAGCAAGCAACTTTCATTTCTTGATTTAAGAGTAGTCTTAAGTCTTGCATCAGCATGTACTTGTTGCATTAGGATAGATTTTCACATCTTTTTAGGCATCCATAGTTTTGTTAACTTTTGTAAGTGTGAAGCTTGAATTAAAGAAAAGAAAAGAAAAAAAAAATTATTTGAAGTTCCTCTGAACCCTGTAGAAATTTCTTTTCATCGAAAAATGAAAACAAGTGAATTTGCATGTAGTTTGGTTTTTATTAATTTCTTTTGCATCAAAACACCACTAGTTTCACTTCCGCTTATCCCGTGACTTAAAGAACAGCCTATTTTAAAATCAAGCGCTAATTAAAATTCACTAAAACTTTTTTATTATCAAGTTAGATACACCAACAAGTTTTAGGATTTTAGGCCTTGGATTAGGTGAGTGGAGAGATAACTCTCCAAGGCCATTTAAACTGTCAAACATAGGAGTCTGAATAGTGAGTGAAAATCCAATAGTGTTAGGAAGACTAGTAAAGCTCCGGATCTGGGAGTTAAGCACGAGGGTCTGTGAAGACAGGGAAGAGAGATACCCCCTCTCCTACTTGTCTAAATTTACCTCACGACTGTTTTGTCTGGCTTCTGCAACGAGTTGGTATCCATAGTTGCTACTCCTAGGGATCTACACAGGTGGTTGCGGAGGGGAATCCCGTGTCACCTGAGGTCGACGTTGCATCACTCTCAACGGTACTACTAGAGGGCACCCTTGCGAAGCTTAGGGGCTTGCACCGGCGCAGGCTATTGTTAGGAGGTCAGCGTAACTTCCTCTGTTACCTTCGCTGATAGGAATGGGCCGTCATTATCCCAGACTATCTTCGGAAGGCCTCTTAATTCACTTTCTTATATTTTGGTGTCCGGTCGTAATCACCCGGAGTGGAAATACTTGGAAGTTGTTTGACTGGTTGATATCTTTAGGGACTTTATAGTGTGTGCTCTATGCTCTTAGTTGGCCTAGCTTTCAATTTTTTGAGTCTTTAGTTAGATCTTAACAAAAAATTCAAAGTGGTTGACCGATCACCTAGACGGTCTCCAAGACTTCATGGTCTTTCACCACCAAGTTTAGAGCCTTCTCCTAGAAGGCGCAGAGGTAATACTGCTGGTGGGTTTCGTCCCACGGCAGCTGACGCATCGGGGATTGATCCTCCTCTCGGGGGAATTAGTGTTCAAGTAAGGTCTGGCACTTCCGCAGAACAAGAGAGGAACACTCCAATTCTTTCTCGAGTTCTCTTTCAAACAGAGAATAACATAGAGGTAGAAGAACTCTCAGAGTCATTAGCGGCTCCGAATTCTCCCCTACCTTCTAGCCATCCAGAAGTATTACAATATGTTGGGACTCCGACGCATATACCGTCAATTCCAGGTCACATTACGCACTTACCATCGTTGACCACTACTGGAAGCATGCCTTCTACTACAAGTGCTACAACTATGCAGACTCCAACATCAGTACAAGGGGGAGGAACAATTTCCATCTCCTCTACTTCTTTGTTTGGGTCTTTTGCTAGCACATCTTTAGTTGGGTCTACCTCCATTCCATCCACGAGTGGAAATTCCCAAATCAATGCTTTTAGTTCTGGATTCTTCCCATTTGGCACCCATTCAGAGGGTATTCCGTCAGTTCCGTTTCATGCCGTCACGTCCATGATGGGTGGATCGGCTTCATTCCAGGGTTTTCCTTTCGGAAGTGGTCATATGCTACATTCCAACCCGACAGTAGGATCTATGCCTTTTTCTTCTACAAGACAAAGCAGCAATCCTTTCCAAGGTTGGACTAACCCTGTGGTTAGTGGCATGGGAACTGGGAATCCGTTTTTCGGCCAACAAGGGAATAGGCCGTACTCCACAGTTAGTTCATTTCAAAGTATTCCTCCCTTAGCTTCTGTTTGGAATCCATATCAAGGGTTATCAACTCCTTATAATCCTTTAGGAGGAAGCTTTGCTGGTTACGGAGGCTTTGCGGCCGAAGTTGGTCAAACTCTGAATTTTGCTGGATCACAAGGCTTGCCTTTTGGTTCAACTGGTTCTGCTGGTTACTTCGGGCAGCCTGGTGCCTTCCAAAATCCAAGCCAATCTTTTCAGAACTTTGGGAGCTCTGCCCAGTCTGGGTGGAATCCCCAAGGTCCTCCTAGGCTTCCGTTTCTGGCAACTTTGAACTTGCCAGATCTCACTAAGTTAACAAACTATCCAATCAAATACAATCCGGCCTGGCCTTTTGTCCCAACCAAACTCCCTTCGGACAATCCAAAATTCGAAGGGAAGAGCGGTGAAAACCCAGGCGACCATATAACCACATTCCATTTGTGGTGCTCATCGAACTCCCTTATTGATGACTCGATTAGGTTGAGACTTTTTCAACGCACCTTGACTGGTAATGCGGCCAAATGGTATATAGAGTTGCCAGGGGGCAGCTTTACATATTTTGCTGACTTAGCTAATATTTTCTTAAATCATTTCCAATTGCATGTCTGTTATGATGCAGAACTGAACTTCTGGCCACTTTTTGTCAGGATAAGGCAACTCACATTTCTGACCATATTCAGGAATGGAGACGGAGAAAGAGGCTCATTAAAGCTAAAATCCCTCCGGAGTACCGTCTCGAATGGTTTTTGAAATCTTTACAACCTGAGATCTCTATGTCTCCATGTCTGGAGTCTATTCTGAGGAGCAAGCCATTTTTAGGGCCGAGCAATTAGAATTGATCTACTCTCAGTCTGGGATCCTACAAAAATACTTGCTAGATGCTCCTGTATCTAAGGTTGATATAGCCAAGTGGAAGCCAGGTCCCCATGCGGATGGTATCGTTGGATCGATAGACACAAATGCGGTGAACTTGTCGAGCCAATTGCAGCAGTTGTCTTTGCAAACTGCTCCTAACAACCAAGTCACATCGTCTAACCCTCTGGCTTCCCAACCCTCTTCGATTAATGCCATCCAATCTGATAACCCTAAAGGAAATCAAAATCCCAATGGGAAAAAGAAAGGACGAGGTAAGAAAAAGAACCAGGATGGGAAGGCTGATTCAAACAATCCTGGCAACAATGCTAGTGGTGGTAGAAATGAGTCTAGAAGGAAAGTCAAGTTTCCATGCAAGTTGTGCAGTGGAGACCATTTAACTCATCTCTGCCCAAAGATTCAGGATGCTCAGCGCTTGTTAGGGCAGCAAGGGGCTTCTAGTTCTCAAGCTGTGTTAACCAACCCTTTTCCCCAAGGGCAGCAACTTCTTGCTGGCACAAGTTCAAATCCCGGTACCTCCACAGGGGGTAGCCAGGAAGGGGAAAAATCATCAAATGTTTTCATGATGGGTTCTCATGCTAATGTGGCCACACGGTCACGTGATTATGGTGAAGGTGAAACTTCCAAGGGTAAATCAGTTCCCGAAACTAACAACCCACTTCATATTGAGCAACCCTCTGTCAATACTATACCACGGGTACCGAAAGGTTCCGCTAAATGCGCAACTATCAACCCTAATATTAGGGCAACCCAGAATTACTCCATTGTTGAGGATCTGGCTCAGAGTCCATGTGCTATGTCCGCTTTAGAGGTTCTGCAGTCATGTCCTGCTCAAAGAAGTGCCTTGCTGTCGGCAATGGGGCAGTGGATCCAAGTAATTCCTTAGCTCTCACTTTTGATATGAATAATGTCAAAAAGAGACTTCCTCATCACATGGCTTTCCAGATAAATTCTACCTACCAAAAAAAAAATATTTTTCGGACGGTTATAGATGAGGGAGCTTCCACATGTGTCATGTCTATGTCATGCTGGAAGGCCATTCGATCACCGTCGGTTGTTCCTTCACCTACCCTCTTGACAGCGTTTGATGGTCATTCTCATAGGCCATACGGGATTATCCTGGCCTTTCCTATATGTGTTGGAGGGAAGGTCGTTAATATTGAAGTAGAAGTCATTGATGCTAACCTAGACTATAATCTCCTCTTAGGAAGGAACTGGGTATATGAAATGGAAGCCATTGTTTTGACTCTGTTTTGTGTCATTTGCTTTCCTCATGAAGGGAAAATTGTTAAGGTTGATCAATTGGAGTATTCTCCAGTCGATCCTCGAGCAACTTCAGGCTCTATTGTTCCCTTAGTGGATAACACCCGTCCACCTACTGAGAATCTAGGAGTCGAGATGTACTATTCATTGATGGGTACGTTTGATCTTCCCCCTCCTACGACTAGAATAGATACAATTTCATCCTCCAGGGACCCTTTATGGAAAGAGTTTGTTCAAGCTCGTTATTTTTCGGATCCTGGACCCTTATCTTCATCTGCGACCACATCAGATGACAACAAGGTGGGTGAAATAGAATCTCTTACGTCTGCAGCAGAACCTAGATGTGAGTTTATCACCAACTCTGCAGACAACCATTCTACTCCTTCCTTTGAGAATGAAATAGATGGTGATGTGGCTCATCCTTGAAACCTTGATTCCACTTCTGCGTTGGATTGCTCAGATATCATTTTTCCATCTGAAAAAGTGATATTCGAAGCAATGATGGTTGTAGATCGAACTTTGGAAGATTTATATCGTCGGTCATGTTTTCATTCTCCTTTGCATGAAGTCGAATCCAGGTCCTCTAGTCCGACTAGTGATGTTTGTATGGTCCCTTTGGCTCCAACACAGTCACTTGCCGAAGGAAGTATATTGATTGGTTCGATAATTGTACCGATAAACATCCCTAGGAGTGAGTTGGCGGAGCCCCCTAACAGGCTCCACCTAAAGAAGTACTTTGCTTAAGTAGGAGTTAGGCAATGGCTTCTTTGTACATTATGTATATTTGTACATATCTTATCGAGAGTTTTTTGATATCAACACTTTTTGGTCTGCTGTGGCAGGTGTTGATGGATGACTTGGTCTATTTTGGGTTCGCCGATGGTTCTAGTCGACACACTCGGAATCTCACTTCCGCAGCTTGGGTACTCTACTATCCAACTAGTCAATTGATGGTATCAAGGGGCGTATGCATTGGTCCCACTTCAAACAACATGGTTGAGTATACTTCCGTCATTAATTTACTATCCGAGGCAATTTCTTATGGAATCGACTCGTTGGTAGTTTATCTTGATTCACAATTGATAGTGTCACAATTGAACAACATTTATCGGGTAAGGGATCCATGTTTATTTCGCCAGTATTTAAGGGTGAGGTTGTTGCAAAGATCATTTACTTATATTAATTATTTTCACATTCCAAGATCTCATAATTGGTTAGTAGATTCTATCGCTAATCAAGCATTAGACTAGCATATCAATCATTCATCACAATAAAATCAAGCATCAAAAAGTCGAACTGTATATATATATATATATATATATATATATATATATATATATCATAAAACATCTCGAGTGTACATAAGTTTGTCCAAAAAATATACAAAATTGGGACTCAAATGCCCATAATCATGTCCGGCATATCTAATGCCCCGGCTCAGGATGAGCGGCTAAGTAGGCAACTACTGCATTGGCCACACGCCGAAAAGTGCGAACCCAGTCACGTGGCATGCCAACCACATGACGTTGCATATCCTCAGGAAGGTCCTCTATGGCAGCCATCAATACTCGGTGAGTTAGTCTCACCAAGTGTCGTTGAATGGTATGTAGAAGTCATTCTGTATTAGTAGCCGCCTCTTCGGCTCCTCGGCCGCGCCGTCCATGCCGCGAGAACCCATCTGGTCGTATCGGCCCAATATCTGGAACATGATCATCATATTAGTCATTTGAATCCCATCAAAAATATTTTTCAAAATTCATTATTATATTTTAAAAATCCAAAAAATCTTAAAATCAAAAATACTTACCAATGTCACCCCATGCTACGGTCGGTGGTAATGCTAGATCGGGATCTCCTCGGAAATCCAACCCAGCATAAGGGTAGTCATCTATGGCGATGATCTGTTGATCCCACCAGGTAAAGAAGTCATCGTCAAATGCAGTCTGTGGGACGTCCCCACCCCTTAGACATTTCATCAGGTCAGCCCACCTACCCATGCGTGGATCTCGTGGGGTGTTGATGGAAACTCCTACCCTAGGGCGGAGTGTTGGGACCCTCTCAAGAAAGAAAGAACACAGAATAGTCCCGTATCCAAAGTTTTTGGTATGACCCCTCTTAATAGAAGTGAGTTGGCTCTTCATGCTAGCCAGAAGAGGAGTACACCAGTCAAATACAGTGGTGAGACAGTCAACTGCCACACTCATGGTTAGCCGTGATGCCTAGTGCAGAGAAGCTGATCCGTTCACTCGAGCTATGGTGAACAGGATTACCCTCAGCGGTAAACTCACCACATGTGTGATGGAAATTTGACTTCCAACCTTCTTGGGATGTCTCAGGCAATATATCTGTACGTAGTCCTCGATCGAGAGACTGCTCCGTGTCCTACCCCGAGAATGTACTACCTCTCCCTTTCAGGAAAGGCCAGTGATGAAATAGATATCTTCCACTTCTATCCTGAGTGGCATTTGGTCAATCATAAAGGCATCCTCCTCAATATTCCAGTAATCAATGAGCATCTCAAGCAGACGTGTGTTTGATTTCATATTCGGCAGTTTGAAGAATTTAAGCAAACCACATCCCCGTAGGGAATCCAAAGCATCAGGATCGTTCATGACTTCATCATCCATTGCGGTATGCTCTCTTTCTCGCTAAGTGACTGGCATCCTAAAGAAAAAATGATTTTCAACTGTTAGTTTTTTGTTTAAAAATGTTCGCGGCGTATACGCAGGTCCCTGTGCACACAGTAGCGTATAGGGCCCGCGTGTACACGGGTTTCATATTACCAACCCGTGTATATGCCACGATGAAATTTTTGGAAAAAAAAATCAACAGTAAAACATTAATTAAAAATCCTAAAACTAGTCACAATCAATTGCAAGACAAGTATAAGAGTTACCTGGAGGTTTTTGAAGAATCTGAACGGTTGAATTTGGCGGATGGGAAGTTTGCTCCTTTTGCTCCACTTCTTTGCTCTCAAACTCAAATGGTGAAAACGGTGAGTCCAAAAACTCTTTTATAGGTTTTGAAAATGCAAAATTTTTTCAAAATTTTATTTTGTTTGGCCTCTTGTGACTTTTAACTTGGGAGCTTGGAATGTTGAGAATAGCTTGATTTTCAGGACATTTTGGACGTTTTTTCGACAGTTTCGAGATGGTTCCGTGACTGCTGACCCGTCATGGCAGGTATCATTTTCTCACTGGCATATAGGTTAGGGACACCATTTTTTCATTGCATTATGCATACTAGCCTCCATTTGTCGATACATCTGCCATAGGGTCGATCCCATCGTGTTATGGTTCGTAAGCCATCTTCACTCGCCGATTCTTTGAATCATGACACGATGGTAGAAGCCATCTTTTACATGGGTATCGTAGTTAGCACCTCACTGACATTTGTTTCCCACGCTGCTCCAATTTGAGTAGGCTCGGGAGTCCTCTGTAGTCCCGCCATGACTTATGCGATGAAGACTCATTCCTCTTTGCTCCTTCGCTTCATTCTGGCCTTATACCCTAGAGGCTCCTTTGTGTTGAGTTGTACTACTGCATTGCATGTTGACTATTTGCACCTTTTGGCCTAGAGCCGGCTTCACTTGGACTCATGTTTAAGCCAACTTTTGACCATGATGACTGCAAAATCAACCTCGCATACCTTTGACCTCTGCAACTTGACACACCTTGACCCGTGGAAGGAACACACCTTTGAGTGTCACTGACCAGTTTTCACCTCCCTGCATTGAGCATAGGAACGTTCCATTCCCAGGAACTAGATCATCTGTTTCACCGACACTCGTTCTTTCCACTGTACCATAGCATTCTTTTATTCTTTTTCCAGCTTAACACAAAAAGACAAAAAAATTATATATTTCAAAAAGAGCGGAAATGGGACAGTATTTCCATTTATTGTTGGCAGCTAGAGTCAGTCATGTCACCCTTGAACAAAGCACTCAAAACAAAGTCTCCTCCATCTGGGCAGGATTTAGTTTGACTTAGGTATGCCTTAACCTTGTTATTGAGTCAGTTCTCCCTCGATTGGTTATCTCTTCCAATCATATGGAGGGTTCGTTCGTGCCTCTTGCATGACGAACTTATACAGAGTCATCATATGCTGCCACATAGTCACATTGAGTCGTGCTTTTTGTTCAAGGGAAGTTAGCCTGAGTCGGCCTCTCTACGATGTCTCTTGACTCATTTTCAGTCGGCCATCCCTGGTTGTCAGTATCATGTCTATCATCACATCAGTTATATTGGTCCTTTACTCGTGCCGGTTTGAGAATGTCTCCATTGACTTCTTGCTGGTGGGTCTTGTCCTTATCGACGACGACATCTTGCTCTGAGGACAGGCCTAGAGCTGCACCCTGGCCCTATTTTCATTATTGATAGGTCACCTTGTGCTCAGCATCGATCAGTATCATGGGTCTTTGACTGAGTGGTTTCCCTTGTGTTTGACATCAGCTTACATTATCACACATTGGGATTCATGCAATACCTTGGTTTCCATTTGACCCTATTGGTGGATACCTCGCCTCTGTGTCAGCTTCCATTATTGGTTGGTTCAGAGGGTTTCTGTCGTGTGCTAGCCACATCTTGTGTACGCCGAAAACATACTTTGGTTGGGTTACTACATCACTTTCGTTCGATTCCTTCCACATTATTGGCCTACGGGTTACACTCGTGCTAGATTGATGAAGGATGCCTTAATGCCTTCCTTCTAGCGGATCTTTCCCTATCAACTCTGACTCATTGCTCTAGGGAAAAGATCTAGAGTCCATTTGGCAGTACCTTGGGGTTTGCAGTCATTAGTGGTAGATCCTTCGCTATCGACAGTGGGAAGCCATCATTGTCTCCTGATCAATAGATTCTTACAGGTGTTCGACTCCAGCTCATCTATTCACACTTGTTAGATTGTATTGGGTACCTTGACGCTCCTTATCATTATCAGTGAGTAGTCTCGCGTTTGTTAACGATATACATCAATGACCGATAATCAAACGATTTCTCACGTGGTCGACTTTAGATCATTTATTCCCATGGTGTAGAAATGTACCACGGTGGTCGGTGAAGACCTCAGGTTGTATCAGCATTCATTGGTTCACTTGACAGTTGCTCCTGTTGCTGCTAGTTGATGCCATTCCACCTTATATGTTGCAGTCAGTCATGGCGACATTCTATATGCTGGCACCTGAGTTTGCAGTGTAGTACCATCCTATTCCATCATGTTCAGTTGGTACCTTTTGTGATCAGTTCTTGATATCAGTGATCCGGTTCATCCTTCAGCATCATTGACATTCTTATATGTGATATTCAGACATGTACTTGTTCGATCATGATCAGATGATCCATTATGTATTTTCCAGTCATTTATACTTGTATACTTAGTGGATCTGCTTGTACTTGATATGCGGACATGCTTTACTTTCTATGAGCATGGGTATGCCCGCCTCAGACAGTGTTTCTTTCTGATCTCCTTTTGTGGCTTTGCAAGCTGAACTCTAGTGAAGTCCTTCTTGGTTTTTGACAGATTTCCTTTCCATGTACTTACTTAATACATTTCTGCCATCATGTACCCCTTCTGACCTCATATATTAGGGGGCATTTGTTATAGCTCCAAATCTCACTCTTATGGTTTGTGATGCTGCACTCATGGCCTAGGGCAATCCCTCCTTCCAGACCTGGTCCAAAAATTTAAAAAACAGTGTTTTATCCCTTATACGTGACATTTCCCTGATCTAAAAGCGTGTATACGCGGGTAGGTGTATACCCAACCCGCATATATGTATTAAAACACTTAAAAAAATATAAAACTCCTTAATTTCGGGTGGAGATCGCGGGTTTTACCTGTTAGTGCCCGTGGCCCAACTGTTCCCAACGAATTCCCAACTAAAAAACTACTTTAGGAGAAGTATAAAAAGGCTTCAATTGGAAGGCCCAAAGGAGGAGAGAAGAGAGAGAAAGGTTATTATGCTGAGATTTCCCTGACCGGGTCTGAAGATCCTTATGCCTCCTGCACTTCCCCCATTTTTATAGGATGCCCTTGTTTCCTTGTGTGATGATGTCCATTTACTACTTGTGATATCATGGAGTAAGTCATGGAAGGAGTTTGTTAAAGGATTGAGACTGGACGAATCCGGAGGACGGTTCCGCTTGGAGCCTGCGAAAGGAACACATGTCTTTGTCTATAATAAAAGAAACACATGTCTTTGTTCCTGATATAAATCTTCTTCATGTTTATGATATTCATGGTAGAATTCATATGTGAATGGTTGTTTAATTGCATAACTAACTACCTTTCTTTATAATATGAAGATGGTTTCTTTATAATGTTTAGTCCATATACTGCCGTACTTTCTTGAATTGGTTGTTTTGCAGGTCAAAGGAGCAAAAGGAACTCCAATAAGGGTTTGGACCCTGGAAGGACCTTCTCAAATGTAGGACCTCAGGTACGCCACTTATCATAGAGTTTTCTTATATTAGCATAATGGCTGTTTGGAATGTGTGTTACACAGTAATTTATCACTGCCTTCCTGTCAGTCACCCTGCTGTGTCCAGAAGTCACAATCACTAAGTGTTTGATCCCTGAACTGGCTTAAAACCCATTTTTCCAAAGTTTTGTGCATCAGCGCGTCTGTTCCTAAAATAACCGCGATGACCAGCGCCTCACAGTGTATTTCGTGCGCTGCCATCGCGGAAGAACATCACTTTTCCGCGATGACGCACAGCGCGGCTTTCCCGTGTTCTTCCTCGCTGACATGACTTGTTCAGTTATTGTTATGTGCTGACAGCGCGGCAGTCTCCATATAATCCGCGCTGATCCAGTTTGGGCGAATTTGTTCAAACAACCAGCCTTCCAGATCTCTCCAGGCTTGGTTGTTAGCTTTGTGAATATCGACTCCCTTCTATGGCATGTCTGTTCGACCCTTTGCAACAACTCCCCTTGAAGATAAGCTCATCCTTCCACCTTTTTAGGAGACTCCTTCTCCTATATAAACTTCCACCATTACCATGAGCAGCGAGTTAGAAACTAGTGGGAACTAGCTAGACTTAGCTTGGATTGCACAGAGCTTGTAGTGCTCAGATTGCTGCTATAGGTTTGGTGTGTTAGGAGTGGAAGTGATTCATTGCTTGGGGAAGTTTGTTTGTGACATTTGTGTGAGAGAGAGAGAGTTGTTTGTCTTGGGAGAACCATCCTCAAAGGTGAATGCTTGAGATACATGCTGACTGATCCCTCCTGAGAAGTTTATCGACGTCAGAACATTTGGTTGTACTCTTCTCTATTCTGATTAATAATAGATGACTGCTATTATTGTTCCATTCTCGTTTGTTTATGCAATGGATAAATGTGAATTATGTCTTTTCTGACTGGCATATAGTTACTTTTACTAGATTTCACGCTTGCGTTTGCCTTCTCTTCGTGTGTGCAGGTGTCCGTTCGCGGGGATCGCGGAGGACTGTGACCAGCCGAAGCGAAGGAGCGAAGGAGACATCTCTTCGTCCAACGACAGCGCAGGAATCCAAGTAGGTGCTCTTTACTTCTTGTTTAAGTGTAACTAGGAACATGCGTGGCAGCATTGTGTGATTGTTGCTAGACCCCTATTGGGCTAGTAGGGATCGCCTCTATCCGTAGAGGGGATTTACCTCTCCAACAATTTGGCGACTCCGCTGGGGATCAGCCTTTTTGTCTCTTGAGTCCACTTTTGTGTTTGGCTTTGATTGGTCTCTTTTCGAGTTTTTGGGATTGTCTTTTTGCTTATGAACTTTCTGGGCGTTTCTGGGAAGCATTTTTATCATTGAAAAGCTCCTGCCTTTGGTTTGGGAAGTTTTATTTCGGTCTTCCTTGTTTTTTGCTCTCAGCGCGTTTTATTTCGGAACAGTCGCGCTGACATCGCGACTCTGTTCTTTGGTTTTCTCTTCATCGCGCCTATACGTCTAACAGCCGCGCTGACCTCGTTTTCAAGGGCAGCGCGCTTTATTCGTGTTCTTCCGCGCTGACATCGCGCCCACTCTTCTTTGTGATTTTAGTCGTCGCGTCTGTGTGCCTTATATCCGCGCTGACCTCGTTTGTCCTAGGGCAGCGCGCTTTTTCCCTGACTTTCCGCGCTGACGTCGCAAGTTGCTGAAGGCCTCCCCCTGTCAGCGCCAAGTTTCTGAAGGCTACCCGCGCTGAGCCTGAAAAACTCATTTTTGTCCAAATTGACCTCCTGAACCTCTTGCTGTGACTTTGCCTTCTTCTCCCCGCTTGTCTGATGACTTGTTTTTCACTCTCTGAACTTTGAACTGTTTGATTACGGAGCTCAACTCCATAGGGTTTCGTTTTGCTTGGTTTTGAGTTTGCAAACAACTTCCCTTCTAGCTGCTTGGTTCGTGTGTTCATCCTTACTTTTGCGAATACTGGATTGTGTTTGGGTCTCTAATTGACTGGTTGCGACTCTGGTCCGTCGGATGTTTGCTTTTCTCTATTGATTGCGCACTCTGAACCCTAGGACATCTAGTGGCCGTGTGTGTGTCAAGCCTCCCGTGAGGATCCCTGTTTGCTTGATTGACCAGCTCGTTCTAGACTCGTTTTCGCATTTTTTCAGTGATTGTCAGAGTGTATGGGATTGTGCTTCCAAGTGGTCTTTTTCGCTTCCTCCTTGCTTGCGATCCTTGCTTGTTTTGCAGAGCTTAGATCACATAGCTCGTGCATTGCCTTGTTTCCTTTTGATTTCGAGACTTTGGTTGAGTGTTTTCGGGAACTTTGTGTGCTCTCATTAAGTAGTTTACTTGGTGTTCAAGTTCCTCCAAATTCCTTTAGGTGTTTTATGTCACTGAAAGAAAATCAAACTAGTGGCTTTGCTTTTAAAAAATCGAAAAGGAAAAGAATGTTTCATTGATTTGCATTTTCAAAAGAAAAGTTTCCTTTCCTCGCTTAAGGTTGCATTAAGTTGCTTGTTTGCTTGTACTTGTTTTGTTTGATAGAAAATTTCTTGCCCTTTCGTAGC
Source organism: Pinus tabuliformis (assembly GCA_031772625.1). Taxonomy (NCBI): domain Eukaryota; kingdom Viridiplantae; phylum Streptophyta; class Pinopsida; order Pinales; family Pinaceae; genus Pinus; species Pinus tabuliformis. The sequence goes on along the minus strand of CM062805.1, from coordinate 93,468,995 downwards.
TAGAATTCATCGAACAAAATGGTATTCTTTGGCATGTAGTTTGCATCTAGGTAATTGTGAGAGAACATACGATAGAGCTTGAAATCGAAACTTAATCTCAAGATCAACTATAAAATGAACCGAATGAATCTAAAAACGCATTGGAACTAAACGCAAATATCTAGAGGTCTAGGTTAGAGACGTGTTCCGGCGTCTTTAAACATAGTCACTGTTGTTTCACATTAGGTTGGGTGATTCCTCCTTCTGTGACTCGATAGTGGTCTAACACGGACTGCGCTCCCACGTACCGTCGCGTATATAGGGAGACCCCACTAGGCTTTTATCCTTTATCCATAGGAAGCCGAGTCTGCCGCCTTACGATTCGCAATGCAGTGAACACAGCATTCACGAAGATTGACCACCCGTACCCTAAAAAGTATTCTGTGGTTTTGCGAAAAGTTTGGCACACCCTTTACCTAGAATCTCCAGAGCAGTCACTTTGGATCCTTTTCGGACTCCCTAAATGAAAAGGTGCCTGTGAGCGTCTTGTCACTTCGTGCTCATTAAACATTCGAAGGAGACTAGAGTCATCTTTTCGTCCTTTTCTCGACTCTTGAAACATGAAAAGGTCAAGTTTGGTTCCAGTGTCTTAACAATTTATTCGGCCTCGATAACATTTCCTGGTTAGATCTTATGTGCGCTAGCCTGAGTAGGTTTCGTGTTCGTCTGCTATGGCAACTTTTCCGGGATTCACTAACCCAGGTTCCCCCTCTGATGGGAATCCAGGACAATTCCCTCCTCTTGGGAATGTTGGTGCTCCGTACATGGCGACGTTGTCCCTACCAGGGTTAACTGTCGGGTTGCCTGTGTGGTTGTTTTCAACCTCTTTGGTCTCTACCGTATCGGCTGTTAGTCCATCAGTCCCTCCACCTGAACAACATCATGTTGATCCTAAGGTGGATCTCTCCCCTTCGACGCCTACCTCTACGTCTTCCTCTTGTACTTCGCCTGGTGAAAGTCTCGATTCGCATAACCAGGTGGCTAAGAAGAAGAAGAGGAAGACCAAGAAGAAGAAGTCCCCTAAGGGAGAGCCTACACACATAGTTCCCCCCTCAAGTCCAGCTATCCACTCCAGTATACCTGAAGTCGGGTCACCTTCTGCTCCTCCGCGGAAGGTCAAGTTTCCTTGTCGATTATGCAAGGAGGACCATCTGCTTCGTGATTGTCCTGGCATTCCCAGGGTACTAGAAGTATGGTCTCGCCATCCGGCCCACCCTTCATCGTCCACTGATGATCATGGCGATGCTACCTCATCAGTTGGGAATGGTAAGGAGAAAAGGAAGTTTCGAATCCCCTGTCGACTTTGTGAAGGCAAACATCCCCTTCACCTTTGTCCCCTCATGGATAAAGCCTCTGCTGTGTTGGAAAGTCTTGCTGCTCCTCCGAATCCATTTCCCGCCGGTTATCAACGTCTTTCTACAACTGTAGATCGCGCCCTTGTTGACAAAGAGATTGTTTCAGAATCCTCTTTTGTCCAAGCCCCTCTTCCCGAACCTGGCTGTTCCCAGTCTGTTCCAGACCCGCCGTTGGTCGGAAAGAGTGTTGATTCGAGTTCACCTCCTCTCAAGCACTCTGTTTCGGAAGAGCAAAATTCTCATGTTCTTCTCGTCTCCTCAGATTCTCCTGAGCTTGATAAAGGTTCTCCTGAAACCTCTCCGGAGAATTTAGATTCGGTTCTTTCCGAGCAGGGGGGCAACCATATGGTTCCCCCACCAAGTAGTTCGGTCATTTCCTTTGATTGGAGTCGTTTGACTACCCCTCCCCTTCCATCCCACGTGCCTTTCTGGGTCACCGCCTATGCTTGCAATAAGGTGCTGCCTGGCACTGTGTTAGACGAAGGAGCATCGGTTAGTCTTATGCCCGTTACTACTTGGCGAGCTTTGGGTTCCCCATCGCTTGTACCTGTCGCACCGCATCTCACCGCGTTTGACGGAGGAACGAGTCAGCCATTAGGGATCCTTCCAAAGTTTCCTATTACTTTGGGGGGCAAGACTGTCTATATAGACATCTCAATTACCCAAGGTTCTTTAGACTTCAGTCTTCTCCTTGGTCGTGATTATGTGTATGCCATGGGAGCCCTTGTTTCTTCACTTTTCCGTGTGGTTTGTTTTCCACACGATGGAAGAATCGTGACGTTCGATCAATTATCGTTCGTTCGTCCACAAGCCCCTCCGGCGCACTCGTCCTTCCCTCCCGGCTTTCATCCACAAGTTGCATCTGCCTCGCCGCAAATCAACTACGTGGCCACCTACCCCGTGCCCGTACCCAGTGATGACACCATCGTGCATAGTGTCCTGGGGGCATTAGGTCCTGATTTCCAAGATGTCGGCCTTCCCTCCGGAGCCACTTTCTTGGGGGCCTCCACTTTCCGTTCATTATGATGAGGTCTGGATGGAGCATAGTTCTTTTCCGGTGTCAAGCTCCTTAAAAAATGAAACTAGGTCTGGTTGGAGCATAGTTCCTTTCCGGTGTCAAGCTCCTTAAAAAATGAAACTGGATCTGGCCGAGGATAGTTTTGATCTTGTGGCGACCTCGTTAAAAAACGAAACAAGGTGGTCGGAGCATAGTTCACTTTCCTATGTCAAGCTCCCTAAAAAATGAAATTGGGCTTGGTCGGAGCATAGTTCGCTTTCCTGTGTCAAGCTCCTTAAAAAATGCAACTAGGTGTCCGAGCATAGTTCCTGATCTTGTGTCAAGCTCGTTAAAAAATGAAACAAGGGTTATGAGGATAGTTCTTTTGCTGTGTCAACCTCATTAAAAAATGAAACACCTCCCTTTCCAAATCGAGTCTTTCCTAGATCTCGAGAGTGAACCTTCATTCCATCCACTTTGTTGAATGCAATGAAGCTTGGGGGGCATGTACCTCATTTTGCGTCATTATGCTGGGGGCATGCGAACTTATAACAAGCATAGTTTTTCGTTTCAAGCTTGTGTAAACATGAAACCGAATCCAAGCAAAGTTCTTCACGGTTCAAGCTTGTGTAAAAATGAACCCATACCCGATTTACATCTCGTGATTGCCATTTTTATCCGCTGAATTCTGCTAGATGAGCCTTGGTTGTTTCATTCCATCGCCACCATCTCTTTGGCCGATCATATGCTCTCACTTGGTTCTTTATCCTTCCCTGAGGAACCGCAGCGATGAGTGGTTTTATTAGCCAGCCTCTTGACCATTACACGTTTTGAGCAGTTCCACCATTGCCGGAACCAGTTGCTACCTTTTATACCACTCGTTCCTCTAGGACGAGTCGCCTTTAAGCTCTTTTCTGACTCGTAAAATATGAAAAGATTGCCGAGTATTTTTCCCTTTTTGACTCGTTAAAGAGAATAAAAATGGAGGTCTTCTTTCAGCTCTTTCCCGACCGTTTAAAGATGAAAAGATTGCCGAGTCCCCCTCTCGACTCGTTAAAAGGAACGAGAGGCGGTCGCTTTTAAAGCTCTTTTTCCGACTGTTTAAACTAAAGAGATTGCCGGGTGTTTGTCGTTTCGCACTCGTTATTGGCTCCAAAACGACGTGCTTCTGACTGCTTTTTTACTTTTTCGGGTCGAAGAACACTATTTACGAAAAGTATTCCTCGATCGTAATGGTCGGGCGGTTCTTTCGAGCATAGTTTTATACTTTTTCGGGCTCGAGAGACACAACTGTATGAAAAAGGACCCCCCTGGAGTCTTCTTTTTTGCTGTCTTTTCAGGCTCTCTAAACAAGAAAAGACGCCGAGTTTTTCCTTTGTCAGGCTCGTTAAACATTTGATGACATCGGGTATTGTCGAAATGACGCTCCTCAAGCATATGCTATCCCCGTCAAGCTTGTCATCCAAAAATAATCGGGGTACCTGCCAGAAATGGTGGGGAAAATGGAACTGTAATCGTAGTCGTGTCGGCAGTATGTCGCTCTTGAACATGGCACTCTTCTGCTTCGTGTCTGGGTGGGACCATCTCATCTTATCTTTCACTGGCCTCCGTGGGTTTGGGTTATCCTATTTGACCTCTCATCTGCTTATTGCCCTGTCACCATGACCCTTACTCATTTGATGTCAAATACTGCCAGGCCCGCCACAGTGTCGCCGATATGTTCGAGAGAAGTTGACCTCTGCAATAATACAACCTCATCTGCTATCTCATACAAATCATTTTTCCTCTGTCTCGCGTCGATGATGTGGGAAACATTATGGCCCACCTTCGATCAAGGTCCCTTCCTGTCGACTTCAGCTCATTATCCGGGAAGGTGACTTAGAGACTCCCTTCAGGTGCCTTAGAGCCTGCATGCCCTAATGGCAGGTTCTTCGTGTTCGACGCGAGGTTTACATCATTGGCCTCCGATCAAATGATTCCGTGGGTGTTCGACACCAGCTCATTGATTCACATGCCGCGGATTGTACCTATAGTACCTTGAGGGCCATTGTCATTATTGGTGGTACCTCTCGCGTCTGTTAACAGTTTTCATCATTGACTGGTAATCAGACGATGTTCATGCATGTTCGACTTCAACCCATGTATTCACATGCTTGAACTTGTACTTTGTTCGGGTCGAGATGGAACGCAAGACCCTGGATCCTTGCTCACTGTGGTCCAGGTTGCGATTTTGTGGATAATCATTACATGACTCATTGATGGATGGCTGCGCCCATACCTGAGTCTTCATGGATGGCTGCGACCATACCTTGTCATTATTATGGTCTCTTTAGCTGGGTGGCTGCGTCCATACCATAGACCAGTCTCGCATGTCTTTTGGATGGCTGCGCCCATGCCTAGACTGCATGTATATGATTGTCAGAGATTTTTCGGTACTTCCTGGTGGTGTTCCAGTTCGGCGTGTGTTGTAAAGCATTTCACCCCTCCCACTCTCTCGGTCTTCATGCTTTAGGGGGCATCTGTTACACAGTAATTTATCACTGCCTTCCTGTCAGTCACCCTGCTGTGTCCAGAAGTCACAATCACTAAGTGTTTGATCCCTGAACTGGCTTAAAACCCATTTTTCCAAAGTTTTGTGCATCAGCGCGTCTGTTCCTAAAATAACCGCGATGACCAGCGCCTCACAGTGTATTTCGTGCGCTGCCATCGCGGAAGAACATCACTTTTCCGCGATGACGCACAGCGCGGCTTTCCCGTGTTCTTCCGCGCTGACATGACTTGTTCAGTTATTGTTATGTGCTGACAGCGCGGCAGTCTCCATATAATCCGCGCTGATCCAGTTTGGGCGAATTTGTTCAAACAACCAGCCTTCCAGATCTCTCCAGGCTTGGTTGTTAGCTTTGTGAATATCGACTCCCTTCTATGGCATGTCTGTTCGACCCTTTGCAACAACTCCCCTTGAAGATAAGCTCATCCTTCCACCTTTTTAGGAGACTCCTTCTCCTATATAAACTTCCACCATTACCATGAGCAACGAGTTAGAAACTAGTGGGAACTAGCTAGACTTAGCTTGGATTGCACAGAGCTTGTAGTGCTCAGATTGCTGCTATAGGTTTGGTGTGTTAGGAGTGGAAGTGATTCATTGCTTGGGGAAGTTTGTTTGTGACATTTGTGTGAGAGAGAGAGAGTTGTTTGTCTTGGGAGAACCATCCTCAAAGGTGAATGCTTGAGATACATGCTGACTGATCCCTCCTGAGAAGTTTATCGACGTCAGAACATTTGGTTGTACTCTTCTCTATTCTGATTAATAATAGATGACTGCTATTATTGTTCCATTCTCGTTTGTTTATGCAATGGATAAATGTGAATTATGTCTTTTCTGACTGGCATATAGTTACTTTTACTAGATTTCACGCTTGCGTTTGCCTTCTCTTCGTGTGTGCAGGTGTCCGTTCGCGGGGATCGCGGAGGACTGTGACCAGACGAAGCGAAGGAGCGAAGGAGACATCTCTTCGTCCAACGACAGCGCAGGAATCCAAGTAGGTGCTCTTTACTTCTTGTTTAAGTGTAACTAGGAACATGCGTGGCAGCATTGTGTGATTGTTGCTAGACCCCTATTGGGCTAGTAGGGATCGCCTCTATCCGTAGAGGGGATTTACCTCTCCAACAATGTGTGTTTCTATGTATAGACAACTTTTAGTCTGCTAGGGTATCAGCCCAAGACCCTAGGGGAACTTTTCCCTTAACAGCAACGGAACCATTTGTTGGCTTGAGGGGTCTTGACCCAGGTTCAAAGTTAGCTGCGCCAACCAACAAAACCCTAAACTGTTGGCCCTTTCGGAAACAACCCGTGTAGTGCAAGCTATAGTCTCACCCAAAGTAGTATTGGGGGATGACAGAACTAGCTTTCTGCATCCAGAGGTTTGTGTGATGGGTTCCTACGGCTTCTAGGGCTTAGTTCTGTCTTCGTGAACCCTAACCCTTCCGAAACAGATAATTGCAGTAATTCACATAAACAGAATCTATACCTTCGCGAAGGTTATCAAACATTCATAACATCTATAAATTATATTGATCTACTACTTTCACGCATTAGATAAGCATTCATTCATATAACTTCAGATATAGAGTGAAAATACAAAAACTGCAGAAGTAAATACAGATGCACAATTTATGCATCAAAATTGCCTTTATTAGATGTATTCTTTCAAGTATAGACTTTTCTTCCTTACGCCCTCAATTGTAGGGGCCCATGCACTCAGCCTGTGGACTTACCAAGGTCTCTATGCACTCAGCTGCAGGAGCCTTCCCCTTTTCCTAAGTACGAAAAACAGACTTTCCTGCCTTAGCTTACTTGCCTATGCAGTGATCTTATATCAATGAGTTACTTTCTAGACTCACTATGACTCGTCTATATATAGCCTTTATTTTTACGATACCATGGTCCGTGGACCATGGGCGGGTCTCAAAAATTCCTATATTCTAGCAACCTAAGGGACTAAAGCCCCTTTTACTCTTATTACCTTCACGCTCCACTTCCCCAAAACACAGAGACTTTACAATTGTACAAAAAGTAAATGCCAAATTTGACCCCAGGGGACCCTATCCCAACAGGTTGTCAAACATTGCAGTCTGGTTATGCACTAAATTTATCTTCTTCTACACATTCTCATGAGTGGATCATTTATTCTAGAACTTCTTATCACATGGCCAAAAACAAAGCCATGTTTTCTTCTTTAAATGATTGTAATGCCAAAAATATATATGTTGGTGATGATAGATCTCTTACTGTTGTAGGGACATGAACTATTCATCGATACAATGGTCAATTTAATGATGTATTATGTGTTCCTACCTTATCATGCAACCTTCTATCTATATGTCAAATAACTCATTCAAGTGAAGGTAAAACTGTTGAATTTTCACCTCATGATGTTGTAATTAAGGACATAAGAGATCCTAGACAGATTTTAGCTACTAGCATTGTTGATGATTCTACAAGGTTGTATAAGTTTAACAACTTTAGGTCATCAACTCTTCCCTCGGTATTTTTTGTTCATAATGATGAAGTGAGCAAACTGTGGCATGAGCAATTTGATTACTTAAATTATCGCTCCCTTCAAAATCTATGTAAAGAAAATATGGTGAGAGGTCTTCCTAAGGTATCTTGCAAAGATGGTGTTTGTTCCGGATGTGTACTGGCAAAATATCATCGGAATAGTTTTGGAAAACGTGCCTCTTTGCATGCCTCAACCCATTTACAGCTTGTGCATAGTGATTTATGTGGTCCACTTCCAGTTGTTTCATTCTCTCACTACAAGTATTTCTTAACTTTCATTGATGATTTCTCCATATGCACTTGGTTATACTTCTTAAAACTCAAGAGTGAAGTCTTTAACATGTTATTAGCCTTTAAGGCCTTTGTTTAGAAACAACCTGGACATCAAATTCTTAAGCTAAGATATGATAATGGCGAAGAATATGTTAACAACAAATTCATCAACTTTTGCACTAAGCATCGAATTCAATTGCAACATACTATTTCATATACTCCACAACAAAATGGTGTAGCTAAAAGGAAGAATCACACCTTAAAGGAAATGGATAATTGTATGCTTCAATCTAAAGAACTTAGTCTAAATTTTTGGG